>CM076995.1:172773998-175356498 GCA_039090855.1 Macrothele yani | reverse complement strand
GATTTTTAGGCTGGAAAAACACGATTTTTTCCCCTGGTAATTACGCATTCATATTATGCCAGCAACTCAAAAAGAGCAATTTACTTGATATTTCATCTAAGATTCACTTTATCTTTGGTGACAGAAGGTCACCTCTGATTTGACGGTGTTTCTCAGTATTTAATGAATACTTTTCCCTATAAGTATTATATGAATTAAAACCCATCAATAATCAAAACGGAAAATAAGATACGTAGATTAATTATTTAATAACCAGGTATTCTTTTCCTTTGTGATGTCCAAATGTGAAAGTATGTTTAATGAACATTACAACAATAAAAAAAAAGTACTACGTCACACAGGTGTTGCGGTGACATAATTCACAGTTTCCATTCACGGAACACCTGCCCAGAAACATGAAAAACTAAGCGTAACGTCACACATATTTCTTTCTCAGTTGATGCTGTGGTGATGACGTCACATAATGATATTCGGTATGCAGTTTTCATTCACTGAACACCTGAGCGAAAAGATGATAACTAAGCTTGCCGTCACAAATATTTCGTTCTCGGTTGTTGCTATGGTGATGACTCTTTCCACTGTGCCACCAAATTGGGACGTGATAATTAATTGAACAACTAAATACGTGCCGAAATATTTACGGTGATACAGTACAATGAAAGAAAAAGTACGTGAATATATTTTGGCTTCTAAAACATTAACTGCATTATCTTTTCAAGAACTTAACGCAACAAAGGAAAATGTATACACAGTGCTGTAGCACTATATACTGCTATGAAAATAACTTTTACACTGCATTCAGTGAGAGCTGGATTAAAAAAATTTGGTTATCGGAAATTGCTTTGTTTTTCATTTTTCTTATCAGAATAATGTCTGAAAAATTCTTTCAAAATTCCTTCAGTTCGTCCAAGTTCTCTAAAGGTGCAGAAGTATCTGCCCATTCCATTACGAAACGATACATTTCTTGCAAGACAGACAAAGGTTCTGCAAATCTCGCGGTTGTGCTTCCATGTCTTTTTCATCATGACTTCCATATCATTGTCTTCATCAGTATCAGATAAATTCTCTGACTCCAATTTCCTGCTGTCAATCACAACAATTTCGATATCTGTCAAAATGTCTGAAGTTATGGCATCGTCATCCCAAACTTCTCTTTATTTAATCTTAAGATTCCTCTTTCTTTAATGGGAAGAGAATTGAGATTCAACCTCTACCTGAAGCGTCACCTTCCTGAAATTCCTGGTTGGTTGAAGTTGGAGAGCCCACAAAGTCCAAAAGTAGTCAACAAAGTCCACTAAGTACGTCCACAAAGTCCACTAAGAACGTCCACAAAGTCCACTAAGTACGTCCACAAAGTCCACTAAGTACGTCCACAAAGTCCACTAAGTACGTCCACAAAGTCCAATAGTAGTCCACAAAGTCCACTAAGTACGTCCCCAAAGTCCAAAAGTAGTCCACAAAGTCCACTAAGTATGTCCACAAAGTCCAAAAGTATTCCACAAAGTCCACTAAGTACGTCTACAAAGTCCAAAAGTAGTCCACAAAGTCCACTAAGTACGTCCACAAAGTCCAAAAGTAGTCCACAAATTCCAAAAGTAGTCCACAAAGTCCAAAAGCACCAAATCCGTCCACTGTTCTGTTTCCAACATTTGCGAAGTCAGTACAAAAGGTGAACCAAGCGCCCCAGTGAGCTTCAACATGAAATGGACCAGGCAGTATCATTGACAGGTAAAAATAAAGAAAGAAAAAACGTGTCTGTTCGCGCAAAGAGAATGTGTTACCGATGTGGAAAAAGTATCAGTTCCGCGAAATCAGTAACGGATCCATCGGAGAGCGACTGGAGCGATCGCCCCCCTAAACAAAGTGCTTCCTTTTCAAATGGCCAATATCTTAAATAATTTTTTGTGAAATTATAGTAAACAATGCACAGATTTTTGTGAAAGTTTCGATAACAACTAAAATTTGCTGTAAATTTGGAGATAAAATATTCTGTTGCATCTTCCGCAGGAAAAAAACCCCAAAATCTGGAAGTTCAGAAACAGAAAGATAAGAGCAGGAGGGAAAGGAGATTTTGACTGATCATGAAAAGCAATGGATGTGCTTTGTTCTGTTATTTAGTATTGTCTGGAATCAGTAGTAACGGCAGCAGGAAAAGTCACTAATTGAGCAGACATTGGAGTGTGTGTGAGATAGTATGGGCTACAGAGTGAAGTATGTACCTCGATTGGGCCATTAACAAAAACCAATAACAAATTTCCAAATTTGGAAATTTTTCTTTTAAATCTACCCACCAGAATAGAAGGGCAAAATTTGATTTTTAAATATTTTTTCCTGGCTTCAGATTAAAAAAGCATCAAGCCAGTTTCCTCGAAAAGCGGCCATTTGAAGGCCATAAAAATAGCGCTGATTTGCCCATTCTGTTTCGCAGTCAGTGATTTTTTTTTAAGTTATTTTAACGGAAAAATTTTCAAAATCTCCATAAAGTCTCTCTCTCTCTCTCTCTCTCTCTCTCTCTCTCTCTCTCTCTCTCTCTCTGTCTCTCTCTCTCTCTCTCTCTCTCTCTCTCTCTCTCTCTCTCTCTCTCTATCTATCTATCTATCTATCTATCTATCTATCTATCTCTATCTCTCTCTCTCTCTCTCTCTCTCTCTCTCTCTCTCTCTCTCTCTCTCTCTCTCTCTATCTATCTATCTATCTATCTGCCTCCCTCTGTTTTCTAGACCAGAGCAATCCATGTAAGATTCTGGATCCACTCCTGCGCTAAACTAGTATTTCATATTAAGCGTGTTCGTATTAAAAGAATAAGAAAACACCTAATAAATACGAAAATGATCGGGGAATAAAGAAACAATTCGTGGTAAAAGTAATACGCATTATTGAAGTTCGACTGTATTGGGGGAAAGCGCAAATCCCACTGCTGCTCTCTTGTTCCTAAATAGCTGAACAACATTCGTGAGTCTGACTAATTTCTGTTTTTCTTTTTCTTAGGTCTACGAAGAGAACGCTCAAAATTCTTTTGCCTTTGAAAGTATTTCTCCGACACTAAAACTTACTTGTGGTTTTTGCTCCAAGTCCGACTTCCCCACGCTGGAGTCCCTGCAGTTGCACGTCCAGGTGTTGCACGTGCCCGTGAGTGAACCAGCTTCGTCCATTCTGTCAAATCCATCTCTCCTGCCGCACAAACCTCGACACCACAAGTCTCATCTTCAGAGCAGTGCTTACTATGAGTGTGAACTGTGCCATCAGTCATTCTCCAGTGTTCAGAATCTGCAAAAGCACACGCTCAGCAACCACTCCTTCACCGAGGTTCTTGCCCAGAAACTTGCTTCAGAAGTGTACTGTTCTCAGTGCAACCTGGGATTCCCAAGCGGCAACTCCCTCTTGGAACACGTCTGCATCGTGCACGAACCTAATCTGAACGCCGCCCAAGAAGTGTCACGGACTCCACCGCTCGGGAGCTCCTCCAAAAGATCTTTGCTCAGCTCCCGCCTCAGGCCGAACGGGACTAAGCACGTCAAAACTTCACCCGTGTTGGGATCTCCGTCGACACTTTTCAATGGCAACACTTCTCACTTCCGTCGACAAAACGCGAACGACGGAACAGGAAGTGACGCCGACGGAAGTGGAATTCGGAGCAATGGAGTGTCCCCACTCGCGTCGTCTTCGACGTCCACCAACACTCTGCTGTGTAGTCAGTGCAACGCGGCTTTTCCGGACTTCGAATCCTTCCGAACACATCTCAAAAGCCACCTGGATTCTGCAGCTGTGGTAATTCAAAGGTTCGCTTGCACTGAGTGTGACGGTGAATTTGAGAGTCAACATCAGCTGGAAGTGCATCTTGTTGGCCATTTTCTGTCATCAACCACGGAATACGGGTGCCAATCGTGTCTCAAGATGTTTTCGAAGCCAGACGAACTGCAGAAACACCTCTTGGATATACATGCTCATCATTTATACAGGTGCACCCTGTGCAAGGAGATATTCGATTCCAAGGTAAAAAACTTGTCATCTTTTACGGTTGTTTCTTTTTTGTTACTGTGACGTTACCTCATTAAATAAAGTACAAATGTGAGCTATACTTTAGATACATAATGTCAGTTCCTTACAATTCTACAATTCCATCAATCTACATTTCTTGAGGTCGTTTGAAGTATTCATGTTACTTTGAGTTGCCTGTAGTCTTTGAATATACACTGGTCACAAAAAGTTAGGGCTATTGCTGTTTCTAAGTAAACACGCGGTGATATGCAAATTTAGGGACTACTGGAGATCGGTTATCAGTCTGAATAGCTTCGTCATATATAAATTAGCATCACGACAACACCTCACGTGGCATGCGAGCTCCGATAAAAGTACCCAGCGAGAAGTGGAAAACGGGTCGTTTCACCGCTTGGTCTAGAAGTTTGTTCAATGTATTGCCATCAGTGCGGTATTAACTTAGAATGATGTCCAGAAGACGTTTTAGCATTGACAACAGAAAGAGTTTGGGTTGTATGTTACCGGCAAGTGTACGGCAGATTGATGTGGCTGCTGTTTAGGAGTTTTGTGTAGTATGTCGGCTACACACTAAGTTTCAGCGGCATGGAATGTTGCAGATCGACGCAGGAGTGGTCGCCGAGGATAACACCAAGAGGCAAGATCGCTTAACCTCGCAGTAAGTGCTCGGAGAAAGCCTAGTATCACCAGTAGCCAGCTCAGGGAATAACTTCGAGTTGCATCTGGTGTCACAGTATATACGCAAACAGTACGAAACTGTCTTCACGAGTACGGACTCAGAGCAAGAAGGCCCCTGAGGTGTATAGCCTCCATATCAACTCACCGTTGACAGTACATGTTATGGAATACAAAGTGGCAACATTTACTGTTCACAGAAGAATCCCGTTTCGCTCTTTATCCTGATACTCGACGAGGTCACTTGCGGATGAGATCCAGCACACCAAAGCAACCAGTCCGTCCACCCTTACCAGCGGCAGTGATTTCTGGTCTGGGCGGGAGTGTGTTCTAATGTACATACTTCCTTGTATAATATATTTGTCAAGACAACATGAATTCTTCTGTGTACAGATCGGGATAACTGTGCTCATGTGACACTGTCTCACACTCTGCTATTGGACATGAATTCCGTTTTCTCGATGACAATGCAATCAGTCACCGTGCTTCGAGAGTGTCTCAGAAGCTGGAATATCATAGGATGAATCGTTACAGCTACCTCCGAGGTTACCTGACCTTTATCCTATTGCGAAAATTAGGGACGCTGTACAGCGACGTCTGGATAACCACGTTTTTATACCCAGTTCAGTACAATAGCAGACCTCAGTAACGTGTTGCCTGTCCAGATAACACAGCTTTGAAATTTAACGTAGGACTACCATCTTTTACGAATCGAAGACGGTGGCTCAGTGTTGGGCTTACGTTAAATTGCAAGGCTGTGCTACCTGAGTGTAATATGGGACGAGATGCCCCAGACACTACTCAGTAATGTCATTGCAAGTATTCCTCGTACGTGTCAGGACGTTCTTCGGCACACAGTTAGCATTACCGGGTACTGAGATCCAGTGGTATGACATTCTCCGAATTTACCATTTCGTCTATATTGCAGTGCTCCTTCGTTGTGTGCAGAAATTGCACAATAAATTGTTTTTGTAAAAGCACTTTTTATACACTGTTGAGTCACATTATTGTGACCACCAGCTAATATCCAGAGTAACCGCCGTGTGCAGCACGGACAGCAGCTAGACGGGCTGGACGTGACTCAGTAACCTGCTGCAAGATGTTCACAGGTATGTGGAGCCATCCTGACTGCAGTGCTTTTGACAGCTGCTGGAAGGTGCGTGGTAGAGGATCCATAGAGCAAACAACACGATCGAAGTGGTCCCACAGATGCTCAATTGGGTTTGAGTCTCGGGAATTACGGGGCCATGAAAGTACTTTGAAGTCTTCATCGTGCTCTTCCAACTACTCTCGGACATTTCTAGCTGTGTGACACGTCGCATTGTCGTTCTGGAAGATCCCATCCGCCTAACGGAAGACAATCAACATGTAAGGGGGTACGTGGTCTGCAAGGACAGATGCGCAACGAATTTGGTCCAAAGTGCCTTCCACAGGTATGAGCGGACCTAGAGAATGCCACGAAAATATTCCCCAGACCATATTGTTGCCCCCACCAGCTTATGTTCTTCCAGCAGTGGTTGAAGAGAATTTGTTCTCCGATGCTTCTCGCCTTGTACGCCAGCGTACATCCGTTCGATGAATTAGAAAATGTGACTCATCCGAGAAGGCAATCCTTTGCCAACCAGCCGAGGTTCAATTCCGAAACTGTCGTGCAAATGTAAGCCTATTTCTGCCGATGCACATTCGTTAGCATAGGTGCACTGGCAATCCCTCTGCATCGGAGTCCCACACGCAGCAGTGGTCGCTGAACGGTCGTTTTAGACACACTTCCGGTAGCCCCCTAGTTCATTTGACCAGTGAGTTGCTCCACTGTAGCGTGCCGATCGACCGTTACGCACCTTCGCAGCAGACTTTCACATCTCACATCAATGACACGTGATGTTCCGCAGTTTGCATGGCGCTTATTTGCAATGGTGCCATTTCTCCAATCACGAAACACTTTAACCACATCAGCACGCTAACAGTTCACAAACTGCGCTGTTTCAAAAATACTGCCACTTTTGACCCGAAAGCCGATAGTCATCCTTTTTTGCAAATCTGATAAATCACTCCTTTTATCCATGACAACAACGAGTGATATGTTTTCAGAATGGATATAGCACACCTTATATACCCTCCAAGCCAGCTAATGACACGTACCTTCTTTCATTGGGGCTACACGCTTTTGACGTCAAAAGTAGGAGGTGGTCACAATAATATGACTCGACTGTGTATTTTGGGTTACCTAGCCTCACTGATGTTATTTCAATGCTTGTTACTTGAGTCAGATACATATTCTCTTCATTTCATGTAAGAAAATGCATACAATTTCATTTGTTTTTCTGTGGTTTATATGCGTTACAAAGGTATGGTAGCAAGTGCGCAAGGGTTGTTCTTACAATTGATATTACTGCCCCGAAATGTGGGAGTGGATCACAATATGAGATGTAGTATGTACAATAATATACAACATTATCCAGAGGACGGGGGAGAACAATTCCAATATAATTAAACAATGATTCAAACAATACCAAAGTTATGAAATAATCAATGTATGTTATATTCAATTATTAAGTACACTGGTGTGCAAAAATTAAGGACGAAGAGGAGAAATTAACATACCAGCGGAACGAGCAGGCAGAACGGAACGAACGACCACTCAAGAGATAGACTAGGGTCCGGTACGATAGGGCATGCGCATATATGCAGCATGACGTAGGAGGGAGAAGGAGCGTCGGAAGGGTATAAAGCACACGGGTGGCGTACGCTCAGCAATTCGGTAAAAGCTATTGTACGGTGTACACCGGTTTGAACGACGTCGAGTTGCTGCCACCGTGTGATATGGCCAACAGGCAATCCAGTGGACGACATCTGGAGGACTTTACCCGAGGTCGCGTCATTGGGAAGTTGGAAGAAGGTCGAAATGTGACTAGTGTGGCCGAGGACTTCCGGATCGCTCACAGCATTGCTTCACGAGCTTGGAGATCATTTCAAACGACAGGAACAGCTATCCGAGAGTTTAGCAGTTGTCGTCCACGAGCAACCACGGCGGTGGACGACCGGTATATTGTCATACAGGCGAGGAGAGACAGACGGCAGACAGCGGGAGAAATCGCAAGGCACAGACAACTGGGCATCCGTTATCGTGTGTTACCGTGGCCAGGAGGCTGCACAAAGGTGGTCTATTTGCACGACGACTAGTACGGTGTGTGCCGTTAACGCCTGCTCATCGGAGACGGTGGTTCCTGTGGTGCCAGGAACACAAGAACTGGACACATCAGCAATGGAGTCGAGTTCTCTTTACGGATGAGAGCCGATTTAGTCTAACGAGCGATTCTGGACGTATATACATCTGGAGAGAGCAGCGAACACGCAATCACACCTCGAACATCATCGAAAGGAACCGGTTTGGAGGTGACGGAGTTCTCGTTTGGGGAGGTATCATGCTTGGTAGCCGGACTGACCTCCACATCTTCCAAGGAGATTCAATCACTGGTGTCCGCTATTGTACCGAAGTTCTCCTGCCTCATGTGCGTTCGTTTAGAGGTGCTGTGGGTTCTGAGTTCCTCTTTATGGACGACAACGCTACACCTCATCGTACAGTGGCTATCGCAGAGCTCTTGGAGAGTGAAGATATTCAACGCATGGATTGGCCCGCAAGGTCCCCGGACCTAAATCCAATCGAACACGTGTGGGACCTTCTCGGGAGATGCTTGGCAGTACGTCACCAGCCGCCAGCAATGATTCCGCAGCTGCGATTGGCACTACAAGAGGAATGGGCCGCGATGCCTAAACAGCTCCTTGACAACCTCGTCCTCAGCATGGACAGACGTTGTAAATATTGCAACGCAGTCAGGGGTGATCATATCCCCTACTAAAGACTGGATTTTCCTTTGTAGCCGCCTGTCACATGGACGATTCTGTCTTCTGTCCAGTTGTGCTCGAAGCTACCTTTTCAATAAAGTGCCTTTGTATCCTTTGGATTCCTTGTATGGACGGGTTTACTCACTTGTCCCATATTCTTACATCTTAGGGATCTTATGGTATAATATGAGTCAACGTGGAGCACTTCTGCACGGCGTTACATTCGAAAAACCGTCTCGTTCTTAATTTTTGCACGCCAGTGTAATAGGAGGAACTAATCGGTAGTATAAACATAGGTAAAGTCCAAAAACGGGGATTAAACACAATTAATGACCAATGAGAAAGAAGAAAGCATTATTCCAACAGTTTTAACGGATTGACAAGTATATATGGCATCCCTAACGTTTTTGTGACCAGTGTATTTCTTGGCTAGCGATTTGTAAGAGAGCAGATATATGTTTCGTGAATTTCAAAAGAAATCCTTGTACATGTGTAATATCAATACGCGCTCTAAATCACACAATCTTAAGGAAGGATACGAATGGGCGAGTGTCACAAGATCTCTCAACTGTGGCAGTGAGTACGATGCAGAATATCACATGATCTTGAGTATTTCAGTGGGCAAGATATAAGTAGTTGTAGCGATGTCTCTGTGTACGAATCAAGAGTATCACTTGACCCCTGGCAATTTCAGTATGAAACAAGCAGAGCGTCATGTAGTTCCATCCAACTGTATGCGTAAGACTCAAAGTATCACGTGATCTTGATGATTTCATTAAGATACTAGTACCACTGAATCTCAGTGAGTAAAACGGAAATTTGGAATTTGAAACTGCGTGCAAAGTTAAGTCTGATTAACAATTCATACTAGCTTCTTTAACCCATCTCTTAAGAGGATGATCTGAAAGAAGATATTTTTCGATCTGTAGCTACCTACTGACGCATTTATTTTCTACATCTGCTAGAAACGTATGACTTGTTTAAGAATTTCTGTTTTAGTGATAATACCTGCAATTCTTAGAATTTTCCTGGTTCATGTATTCCTTTTCTGGCCTCCTTAATTTTTCCAATTATAAATGTTTCCATGATTCTTTAAGTTCCCTACAAGATCTGAAGAAATTAGTAGGCAGTGCCCGTGTCTATGAACTACGCACTGGTAAAAATTTGGGGGTAGGATGCACCAAAAAGTAGTGCAGCTGGTGTGGTACCACTTTTTGGTGCAACCTACCCCTAAATTTTTAACAGTGTATATGAAACCTATTTGTGGCTCAGTGAGTAAATATTTCCTTCCTGTGCCTAGTATCAATTTTCTCTCGAAAATTTCCTTATATCTTCCAAATTATGCATTACTGTCCAGTTTTATGTTTGCACAAAATTCATCCTTGATACTACCCTCAATTGTTTAATTTTTTTTATTATTTTCGTTTTCTTTTTTATTACCGAGACGGGCACAATTCCATCCAGTTAGTTCCAGTTTAACTAATTATAATTCTTCCTCACTGTCAGTGCATTAGGGTTTTGTATTCAAAATCCAGAAAGTACGAATTTAACTATCAAACAGCTAAGGTGATGGAAATGCAAATACTTTCAATGAACTGGCCTCGTGCGTTGTCGTGTATTGACACAGGTTGTTGTACATTATGATGCCACGCCCGTGCCGGGATGTGTCCCTACAGAACTGACTTATACCGCTCAGATGTCATGCGGATGTTTTCGTCATAAGTCAACGAAAAGCAACGCCACGAATATCCATGCCAACGAGCAGTCAGTTTTTACCTTCATGCAACTCTAAACGAAGTAAAGACGCCGCGGAGATATCGGGTTCAAACTACGACCGCGACTGATGTCGTTGTATGGAAGCATAAATATCCATCCTGCTTTTTTACGCTTTCCAGCCATAGGTTGAAGAAGCGTATATGCTCCAGCTTTGTCTGTCTGTCCGTCTGTCCGTCAGCACGATAACTCGCGTAAAAATGGTTCGATTTCGATGAAATTTTAATATGTGGTAGGGGACCACATGGAAATTAATCCTATTGAAAATGGAAAAAATGGGGTCAAATGTCAGGACATAGGAGCGGGATCCATTCCATTGCCCTTATGCCTCATAACTTTCGTAAAAACGGTTCGATTTCGACGAAATATTAGTATATGGTAGGAGACTACATGGCAATGAACCCTGTTGAAAATAAAGGAAATGGGTCAGAGGTCAAGACATAGGAGTGGGATCCATTCCGTTGGCCTTATCCATCATAACTTACGTAAAAATGCTTCGATTGCGACAAAACTTCATCATGGTATTTCGGAGATATACGTAACTAGTTCTATAAATAGTTGAATATAATCGAAATAGGGTCAAAGGTCAGGGCACAGGAGCGTAATTTATTCAACAGACATTATCCTCATAACTTGAGTAATGATTTCTGGTATGTTGGAAAGCATATCATAATCAATGCATTGCATGATTTTACTAACTTCTTTACGCTTTCCAATGTAGGTTGAAGAAGCATATATGCTCCAGCTTTGTCCGTCTGTCTGTTCGTCCTTGCGTCCGCCTGTCCGACCGCACGATAACTCGCGTAAAAATGGTTCGATTTCGATGAAATTTTAGCATGTGGTAGAGGACCACCTGGGAATGAACCCCGTTGAAAATGGGGAAATGGGGTCAAAGGTCAGGACGTAGGAGCGGAATCCATTACATCGCCCTTATGCATCATAACGTACGTAAAAATGCTTCTATTGCAACAAAACTTTATCATGTTGTTCCGGATGCATACTGAACCGGTTCTGTTGAATATCGTCGAAATTTGGTCAAAGCTCAGAGCACAGAACCGAGATTTATTCCACAGCCATTATCCTCATAACTTGAGTAATGATTCCTGGTATGTTGGAAAGCGTATGATAATCAATGCATTGCATGATTTTACTAACTTGTTATCTAAGCAGAGGAATCTTGCAAGAACCCTACATTTGCGACGATACCACGCAAGAGTACTCTGTGCAATTTCGTCTGTGTCGTGGTTAGTATGTGCGGTACTCTGAAAAGTAATTGGTGTGAATTCACGAAAAATTCCTGAAAATAATGTGCATGAAAGTTGCCGGAAACTATCCATGTTTTAACGGAATTCCGTTTTTTAAAGTGCCCGTTTTTTGTTGTTGTGTTTTTGTTCTTTTTAACTTCCGTATTTTCTCAGAATTTTCCGTAGTCAATAATTCCGTTTATTTCAGAAAAGTCTGTTTCAAGTTTTTTCGTATTTAGACTGAAATTTCACAAAATTCAACGCGTTGAATATCTCAGCGCTTACGCGAGAGAATCCTTTTGAGCCGGTAGTAAGGATCGAGTCCGGGCCGTTTAGGTTGAAGTCGCGCGTCTTTACCACTGAGCCAAAACGCGACAGGAACAAGGGCCATGTTCAAGGTAAAACAAATTGCACGATGGTGACTTTTTTTTTATAATGCGAGTGATTTAGTCATTTTATTTTCTATTAGTGTTTGTTATTTTTAAATACGTTTCTAATTATTTTATTATTTCCGTACGAGGTCTTATTACAAATTACGTATTTTGTACAAGAAATGGCGCTAGTGTAAAGTAGCGATACAAACCAGTCTTTAATGTTTGTGATGTAGCGCCATCTGTTGATGGCGCTACTTCTAAGCCCTTTTGGCGAAGAAGTAAAAATGGCGTCTAGTCAGCAGAAAGCTTTTTGTATGCTCTCGTTTGCACGGGGAGATGCTAAGTTCACAAGGCCACGATACCATATTGACGTCGCAGATTCAGTCAGTTTCGCCTATGCGATAGGAGATATCGAAACACGATATACAAGCAATCGATTAGGTTTTCATCAGATGGTTCAATGTGGAACGAGTCTCACATTAGCGATTTCGAAATTTCTCTGAAGATTATGGAGGTTTCATTAAATGACGTTTTCCAGAAATGTTTGAATGAATACGTACAATGTTTATAAAATGGCTTAATTTCTGGTTATTTAGAATCGGAGGAAGAGTACGAAAAACTGCTGAAAGACTTGAATCTACTGGAGTATTTCGTGCTCTACCTGTTGCAGTAAGAGTGCGAATACTCCAGTAAACGAAGCTAAACATGACAAATTAATTTTTACTGTGTTATTAAGGATTTTTATAATACAGTAATTACTGACCATCTCAATAAGGATGTTAACAATGACTTTATATCACATGGAATCGTGGCAGACAGCTGGGAAAGGGTTTTAGATCATCTCGTGCGGCGACGTCTATCGATGGTTACCATAATTCCAAGCTCGAATAAAAAAATTATTTAATCTGTCAGAAGTTTCACGTTCCCAGAATTAATTTCCCGGTTTTAATCAAGTTTGGTCAAAATATGAAGAAAAATATATTCCAATTTTTGATCTTAATAAAATACTATTTTAAAAATTATTTGCTATACTTTTAGTGGAATTACCATTATCTATGTAATTTTCAATGTCGTTAACTTTATTAATAATAGTGTTCTGCATACAGCAGTGTCAATTATCGAATTGCTATCCTCATTGACAAAAGCAACGCAACTAAAAAATTCTCGGAAGTCATTTAATTTTCAGCGCATCCCATTCAAGAGAATGTACGTCGCCATCTATGGTATGCACTAGTCATTAGCAAAAAAAAAACCAGCTATACTTGTAAGTTTGTCGCGAATGAGAATTTCTATAAAATATAGGGAAAATATTTAGAATCAGAAATTTACTTAAATCCTGCGAATTAGACTTCAGCTTTTCTTAGGAAGTGATTTAAAATATCGCTGCCTAAGCAGTGTTGTCTGGTACCATTAGGTCTTCTCACATATGACTGTTCAGTGAATAATGTTAATAATAGGAACTTTGGGATAAAAAAAATGGTGTGTGTTGAGGAAAAAATGTGTTACAAGCCATACAAATTGCATAACTTGCAAGCACCGAAGCCTTGTGATGAGCTACAACGACTGAACTTCTGCCTTTACATGCCAGAGCTACCCCGCAGTTGGATTGGTCGGAGTAGACCAGATGACTTGCTGTTACACAGCTGCCCTCCTCGGTTACCTGCTGTGACCCCATGCGATTTCTTCCTTTGGGGGTATGTAAAAGATCAGGTGTTTGTCCTCCTTTGCCTAGAACTCTATGCGAACAGTTACCAATGACATATTAGACCGTGTTTGGCAGGAATTTTCATATCGCGTTGACATTATACGTGTGACTAAAGGAAGTCATATCCAACATTTGTTAAAGAAACTTAGACATTTTCACTATACATTGATGTATTGCTTATCATTCTGTGTTGCTAATTTTTCGAAATATAAATTTTGGAAATCGGATGATTCTGAATAACCCTGTGTATAACAGCTAGAGCACAAAATGGGAGAAAGGAGAAGAAATATCGAAATATCTTGTGACACAGTAACAACAAATCATGCGATATACTATCCACAATATCCGATCTCGGTAAAGGACTTCAAAATCAAATACTTCGACAGACTATGGAAATTTAACAGTTAATCAAACCGCCAAGTAGTCCAGTGAATCTTTATTGCCAGAAATGTTTCGTCATAGGGATACAGAAAAAGTGAGAATGGTGTTTTTTCTTTAATATAAAGGAATTGCGGAAATGTTTTTGAAAATTCAGAATTTTCCGTAAGCCCCTCTTGAAAACGGTAATTTACTGTCAATTTAAGAAAGAAATTGCGAAAATGTTTCTGAAAATTCAGAATTTTCCGTAAGCACCTCCTGAAAACGGTAATTTACCGTCAATATAAGAAAGAAATTGCGAAAATGTTTCTGAAAATTCAGAATTTTCCGTAAGCACCTCTGGAAAACGGTAATTTACCGTCAATATAAAAAAATTGCGATAATGTTTCTGAAAATTCAGAATTTTTCTGGTGTACGAAAAATCCGTGAAATTCAGAATTTTTTTCCGTCATTTCACGAGAAAAGTTGTGTCAGAAACATGCTTCGTTAATTCACGGAAAGTGGCTCGTGAACTTCAGAATTTTTTCACCCATGTCCCTAGTTTGTTCACACAACGGTTTATACTTCCGTCAGCATAGTATAAACCATTGTGTGAGGGATAATTGGTACTCACCCTACGTGACAATTGCGAATTCTCTTCGATGACTCACATGCCTTCTTGTCTGAAAGTCGAAATCGGTCGATCGCATCTTGGAGCATATTTGGGTGATGTCCTGCCTTCCCGGTATCCTTTTATCCAATTGTGCACCGCCGTCTTCTTGAGGGTGTTTTGCACCTACTGTTATCCGCAGAAGATTTTGTGCCACATTTTCTAAACATTGCAGTAAGACACAAAACTTCAAAACATGACGCTGTTTTCCCACTGTTACTGATAGTCTTAGCTGCTCCATCTTTATAGCAACTTTCACTAGCAGTTCGGATGGGGGGATCCAGAAGCTGGGCAGTAAAAAAAAGGGGGTAAATGGAAGAGACTTTGTGGAGGACTCACACACACACACACACACTACAAACTTGTACAACAGCCCTTTCCTGTCATCGCAAAAAAAAGGTTTTTTAAACATTTCTCATTGAAATAAGTTCATCAAAATTTTTAAATTACAAACTGCGAGCAAGAACGGAAAAATCAGCGCTGCTTTCATGACGTTCGAACGCCCTTTTTTTTTTTTTTGGAGAAACTAGCTTGATGCATTTTAAATCTCATATCTGAATAAATTTCTTCAAAAAAAGTTTGATCCTTTTTATTCCAGTGGGTTGATTCAATAGAAAAATTTTCAGCTTGGAAATTTATTACGGAATTTTGTTTATGGCCCAATCGTGGTACGTACTTCGCTCTATCACTACCACTGATTCACACACATTTCAATGTTACCCCACATGGTTGCTTTCCGTTCTTCCAATTACTAATGAAACCAGAAAATACTAAAGTACAGAACAACCATTGCTTTTCATAATCAGTCAAAATCTCTTTTCACTTCCGCTCTGAGCTTTCTCTGTTTCTGAACCTCCAGTCCTTAACATTTTATTCTCAAGCTCACAGCAAATTTAAGTTGGTGTAAAATCTTATACGAAACTCTGTGCATCTATAACTATAATTTTACAAAAATAAATTATAATATTCTATGTTTGCTAATACATTCATTCAAGATATGGCGATGCATTGAAATGAGATTTTAGTAGCGAGATGGTACATACCAACGACAGAAGTGAATACAATGTCACAGCACCAAGACGATTTCCCGCTAACATGCGGTACACATTCAGGTCTGCGTTAGTACCTCGTCGGACCGCCTCGTACTCGGATCCATGCGGTAATACGGTCCGGCATGGAGTCAAAAAGACGCCGTATGCTATCCTGGGACAGATTGGCCCACAATTCTTGCAACTGACGCTCTAAATCACGAAAACTGGGACATGGAGAAAGATGGCGTCCACGGAAGCGTCGAAGCATAACGTAGAGAGTCCTGAGAAACTCGAGTCGTGTGCGGACGGGCGTTATCTTGTTGGAAAATGGCTCCGAACCGCCCCGCGAAGAATGGCAGCACATTGGGCAGCAGGATTTCCTGTACGTAGCGCTGGGCTGTCTACGTCCCTCGGATCACCGCGAGGGAAGTCCGGCTGTCATGAGCGATGGCTCCCCAGACCATCACGCCGGTAGTTTGGGACGTGTGCCGCTGTACAGTGATGCTGGGATTGTAGCGCTGACCTGCAGTCCTCCACACTCTGACACGGTGGTCGTCCGTTCCCACACAGAAGCGGGATTCGTCGCTGAACACTATACGTCACCAGTCCGTAGCATTCCATGTTGACACCACTATAATCGACGCCGACGATGGTCAGGTGTTAATGGCAGAAACTCTAAGGGCCGTCTAGAGTGCATATTCGCCTCTGCCAGGCATCTGAAAATGGTTCTGGCGGACACAGGAGTCCTTTGTACAGCCGCCACATGTCTCTGGATATTAGACAAGGAGGTCGTTGCATATGTGCGTGCCGCTCTCATGATCCCACGTTCCTCTCTGTTGGTGGTGTGTTTGGGTCGTCCAGAGGCAGTCTGCTGTGTCTGGGTGCCTTTCCGTGTCGATCGCACCGTACTGTCCGTCCTGCCCAAATGGCGGCCGATTCGGCGCATAGGCCACCCTGCTTCTCTCATCTCGAAGATACAGCCTCGTTCAAACTCCGTCAGTTATCCCGTATGCACACCCACCTCAGCTCCTTGGCATGTCTATCGCTTAGAGATCTCACCTAACTCTTACCGTTCACTTCGGCACGAATGTAGAAACCCCTGAGCGGCGGCTTATAAGAACCAAGGATTGCGTTTGCAGCGCCGGTCTTGGACGCTCGGGAATGCGGAATCGCACGAAACCTTTAAACATTTGCTTGTCTGCCCTCCCCGTAGCTATTCGCCGAGTTTCGCGTTTATCGCTTGGTTATTTATTGGTGCGCCGATTTTTATGACAATACTGCTAAGCCTCGGATAGCTAGCTCGTAAAAAATCTTAATTACACACTTAAATAAATTAGGCGACTTAAAGGCCAGAAGAGAATAGACCTGAAATTACTTACAATAAAACGGTCTTAATTGTTGCCACTTCATGGCACTTCAGGAACGCAATTCATCAGCAAACGATCTAATCGTCACAATTCACAATAGTGATCCTATATCAACCTAAATTCAGCGTGTTTACATATATTTTAATTAGAGCAATTTGCTAATGTAATTTATCATCATTACCCTTTTTCGCTGCTTGCTCCAATATAGCTTGTTCTTATCAAGTCCGAACACACACACACACACATACACGTCACGTGCCCTGACATCAAGACTGCTGCCAAGATAGACTGTCGTATCAGAGTAATATGACCACACCTAGAATCACCTTGTACTCGCCCAGGCGCGTCACAGAGTGCACGTGACAAGGTCGATCTCACGGAGACATAAGCGACCGGCAAGGACAGATGAGCCATAGTGCGTGACGTGAGCACAATAGGCAGAGATATTGATTTGACCGACGTTTAAAAAGGAATAAACATCGGCTACCGCGCCAAGAGTGGAAGCTTATCAAAAACATCAGAATCCGTGGGCTATTCGCCAGGTGCTGTAGTAAGGGTGTACTAAGAATGGACCGCTGGCACACCGAGTACCTCCCGACGTCATAGCTGTGGAGCCCTAAAGGTCATCGACCTCAGAAGAGAACGTCGCCTCCGTCGACTGGTAAAGGGCAATCGACGCGCACCAGTGAAGCAATTGATCACACAAATCAATGCTGGGCACGTGTCCCCCGTAAAAGTAGAGCGAGCCCTGTTACGCATGGGTCCTAGGAGTCGACGCTACGTCAAGGCGCCCATGTTATCCCAGGTCCATCGGCAACGACGCCTACAGTTCGCATGGAACTATCGTCATTGGACAGTGGAAGAGTGGGAAAAGATTGCCTTCTCCGACGAATACAGGTTCCTACTCCACAGAAGTGACGGGCGGTAGCGGATACGGCGTCAGACACACGAGAAGACATGCTACCTGGACATGCTTGTCGGTGAAGTACAAGCCAGCGGTGGTAGTGTGCATATCTGGGGGATGTTTTCCTGGTATGTCCTGGGACCTCTGGTACTACTGGATGAGTCCCTGAACGCCAATGGTTACCTGTCCATCCTCGCTGACCACATGCATCCCGTCATGTTGGACGTTTAACCTGGTGGTGATTGTGTTTACAAACAGACAATGCGACTGGCCACGTCGCCAAGGTGGTGCGTGACTGGTTCCAGGAACACGACGGCGTTGTCTCCGTTCTCCCTTGGCCGGTAAAATCGCCCGACCTCAATCCCATAGAGCATTTGTGGGACTATTTGGATCAAGAGGTTCGACGTGCTGACCAACAACCATGTCGTCTCCGGGACCTCCGTGCTCTGCTGCAGTCCGAATGGGCACGTGGTCCTTGGGCAACCTTCCAGGGCCTTACTGCGTCCATGCCATACAGTCTCCCCCTGTCATCCGGACCAAGGATGATTATTCCCGTTATTAGGTAGGTGGTCGTATTATTCTGATAGCACAGTGTACATTCAATGAATGAGAAATTTTAATGTTAAGGTTGAATCGCTAAAAGGGGATAAATTCAAAATTTACATAGAGAAAGACAAGTAAAAATGAAAGTTGAATTAATGTCATCATCATCATCATCAACCATTATCAATCCACTGCTGGACGAAGGTCTCCCCAAGTTTCCTCCACAACGGTCTGTCTTGTGCCAGTCTCCTCCATGTCACTCCCGCATACTTTCGAATTTCATCCACCCATCTTCCATGTGGTCTTCTGGGTCTTTTCCTGTCACTTGGAATCCAATCTAAAATTTCGGCTGTCCATCGATGGTCTGTTCTTCTGGCAGTATGTCCAGCCCATTGCCATTTCAGGGATTTAACTCTGATCATGATGTCTTCCACTCTTGTCATTTTTCGGATCCACGTGTTCCTCTTCTTATCTCTCCTGGTTACACCAAGCATGCACCTCTCCATGCTTCTGCAGCCTTTGTATGTCTCTGAATTAATGTACTCGTCATAAAATTCATTACTTCTTTAACATATTGGCCTTTTCAAAAATAAAAATTTGCTCGGGGGAGGGGGCGATCGACCCAGTTGTTCCCAGCTAGATCCGTTACTACGATCGGTAGGCACGAATAGAGCCCGAGGTACGTACTGCGCAACTGTTAGACATTACCTCTGTTGCCATTTCAGGTTTCTGAAATGTTAGCCAATGAAAGTGTTGCTCTATTAGAATTTCTGAACTGTTTCGCTTCAAAAGTTCTGTAAAATGTATTTGTGATCGCTGCAAAGTTATTTGAATTCCAGTGGCTTTTTTCTTATTGTTCTTTCAATTCTTTTTTTTTTTTTTTTTTTTTTTTTTTTGAACGTTAAGCAAGCTGCCTTCCAATGCAATGCTCACACGGAGAACTGAAAAAAAAACAAAAAAAAAAAACAATATACTATTCACTATACTTAATACGAGCAAATAAGGAACACCAATTCCCAAGCGCAGAAATGGAACGAAAGCTATTGAGTTAATCAGGAAAGTTAATATCCATACTATCCACATCGCGTAAAAGCCACGAATACGTTAATGAGCCCTTAATGGAATTTAAAATGCTGTACCCTTATTTCCACATTTTATTTTGCATATAATGAAATTTTAATATAGTATTCGCATACTTATATCACTCAAGACTCAGAAATCCAGTATGAGATAAATTTTCCTTCGCACATTAAGTCACAGTACTCTATTACATCGTTAAAAGTGCAATCATAAGATGAACCGCTGTTAATAAATGCATCCGTAAAATGAATGAATTTTCTATTAAATAGTTTTCTATCGGGAAATTAACTTCGTAATTGCCTTTATTAGCTAAAAATTTAATGGGCTGTTCCACAAGGAAATATTAAATGTTAATCTAACAAGAATTTATGTTTTAGAGTTTCGAAGCTGTTCTCCGAATGACATTACTTTTTCTTTTGATGTCTTTAGAAAAGCATGTATTAGTCTCCTGATTTGTGTACGAAGCCAATGATCATTCTGAGCGATCTCTCTTCCGTGTAAGCCATTAGTACTATTGCTACAGATGCAACACAGTGAACCATGACCGAAGTTTAGGAAATAAAAAGCTTGTAGTTCATCAGACACGCACAAACGCTAAAAAAAGAAACCCAAAGTATTGCAAGATTACGTGCAGAGATGGAAACGGGTCACAGGTCAACGGGTCAACAATTTCTTGCGGATCCAACGGTTCGGGTCAAGGTGTTCCTGACCCGGTTTTATTCCCGTTTTCTTTTTGAAAAGAGAAACATATATTCCAAAGAAAAATGCGCGTTGTGGAATTCTGCAGACAGTACTGGTGCCCACAGAGTGAATAATGATTTGCCATGCAAAAACATTGTCGTATCTTTCTTAAAGCAACGAAGATTTCCACCGACCGACGTCAGACACACCGACACCATATTGTAAAAAGATACTTCCGTTGCATTCTTTTACAGTGCGATTGTCTCCAGGGCAATGTACAGGCAAACGCCATTCGCCTGCTTCTCAGCTGATTCACTCTCTCCGTGCGAAGTTCACTGTATACCTAAGAGTTACTTTTCACATCATCACATCTTTTACATTGAGCATTCAGAGGTTTTCGATTGATGTGCTAACATCCCGTTCCCATGACATGTCATGTCGAAATTAATATGGATGGATTTCATATTAAGGAGGTTGAGAAAGGCGTCGAGGCCAACAAATACGGGCTTGTTGAAAACCACAAGGAGAAGAGTGAATGCTGGAAATTGTTTCGTCTCATTAAGAAACTGGTGAATAATTCTGTGTTGTTTAGTCTTGCTTGTTGTTATAAATGCGGAAAGTGTATAATTACAAAGAAATATGTCGATGGTGTAGTAAGAGATTATGGAACCAAAAATCTAACGGACCATATGAAAGTATGCGCACCTCGATCAAAGGGTGGAAAGAGTGAACAATCTAAATACGTTTCAAAAAATACATTTGTGTAATCGTAAATAATGATTCCTATTTGTAATATATATATACTCCATGGTGACGGTCATAGTCAGTCATTACTTCTGGATTACGCAAAATTGTGGCGCTAAAAATGGCACTAAAATTTAGCAAGTAACCAAATTTTATCATTTCAAAAGGATTTCAGTTATTAAATATCAAGCAGTTATTGGGATGAATATATACACATACAGTATTACGTTTATATGTATATATATACACATATAAATTGAGTTTCCAATATATAGTTCAAAGCAGATTTGTCCGGGTCAGTTACGGGTCCGAATCGGGTCGGGTCCAGGTCCGAAATTTTTGACCCGTTTCCAACCCTGATCGCCTGAAACGTGCTGGAAGATTACATGACAACGGAAGTAGAGATAAATACCAGGCCCACAATTTAGCAATATATTGTTTTTTCTGGGTGTAATTAAACGGTACTACCCATTGCCTAAGTTGTTCGCTAAGGAAACTTGCAGATAACACATTCTAAACAAGAAAGTTGACACCGAATTTTCGGTTGTGATGAGCACATCTTTTGAATCCGTTCTGACGCGAATTAAACTTATCAAAGCTATTCGAAGTAAATAGAACCGGTATGGAAAACAGTAGTATCTGACCGAAGAAAGAAGTTTTTCAATCGAGTTTTAGTCCCCTCTAGATATTGCTGTAAACGGAAACGTGAACTTACGCCTTCTGGTGGCAGATTTGTGCATTAAGAAACATTTGAAATTACGAGAGAAACATTTTGTAGCGAAAACTCTCTCCAACAAAGAAAGAATTTTTCAAATCGGACGCGTAGAAGCAGAGATATCGACAAAAACAAGATATGCATTTACGCCCCCTGGCGGGAAACCATGTATTATTTTAAGAAGAAAATATTCTTTAAATATTTTTCGATGTGAGCGGTATTAGTCCACGAAAGAATTTTTTCAATACAGTTTTCAGGAGCTCAGCTTTTGCTACAAATATATCAGAAGCAGAAATTAACACCTACGCCCCTGGTGGCCAAACGATTCTTTACCAAATATTAGAAATTATATACCAAACATTTCCCTTCAGGAGCTGTATGCGATACAGGGAGAAGTTTTTGAAATCGGAGTTTTAGAAACAGAGATAACAAAAAAAAAAACGCAATTTACCTTAACACCTCCTAGCGGAAAGTCTATGAATTACTTGAGATCTTTAAAATTATGTGAAAAACACTTCGCACCGGAAACGCAATCCAGCAAAGAAGGGAATTTTTAAATCGGACTCTTAGAAGTAAAGATATTGACAAAAATAAGATATACATCTACGCCCCCTGGTGGAGAAACCATGCATTATTTTGAGAAGAAGATATTCCGAAAAGATTTATTAACGTGAATAGTATCGGTCCACGAAGGAATTTTTTTTTCAATCGAGATTTTATAAGCTCATATCTTGCTGGAAATACATCAGAAGCGGAAATTAAGACTTACGCTCCCTGGTGGGCAAACCATTTTTTACCAAAATTTAGATTTTATATGCAAAAGATTTCCCAACAGAAGCTGTATCCGTTGCAGAAAGAATTTTTCAAATCGGAGTTTTAGAAGCAGAGATATCGGGCAAAACACAATTTACTTTTATGCCCCCTAGCGGAAAATCTATGCATAACTAGAAAAGGAGACTTTACCTAAAATAGTCTTAGGCATAAATTAAATAGAAAGGTAAAACATTTTGTTTCAATCGGATGTTTAGAAGCAAACGTATGGAATAAAATGTATTTCGAATTCGATATCATTTGCGTTTACCCCCACCAGCGGCGAAACTATGCCTTGAAGAAAAAAACGGAATGAATTATCATCCTTCGTACATTTCAAGCTTTCCAGTGCAAAAAGAGTTTTTGAAATCGGACTAATAGTTGCAGATATATGGTGTCACCAGGCGTACGGACAAACCGATTACATAAGCATCATCTTTTTTGCAAAAGACCTGCTAGAAAGAAACCCAACGTATTGCAGGATAACGTCAAACCTGCTGGGAAATTACATGACAATGGCGGTGGTGATACTAAGCACAAATCAAGAATCGAAGATTCAAAATCTTGAAGCGAAGCTCAGTAAGTTTGAAAGGAGTCTTCGATTACTGGTCCCTCAAAAGATTTAGTCGCCTGTATGCAATATCAAACGAATCTTAACTGACGGGAAAACGTGACGCCCAATGTCCAACCGTCTGGTTATTAGAAATGAACAGTTGCTCAGGTAGGAAAACCTGACAGAACAGAACAGCAATGAAAAATTAGGGTTAGGATGTATGCATTGCCTTGGGCTAATACAGAGCCGGTGAAAAGCTAAATTAAAACAAAATTCGTTTTGTCACGTTTGTCTGGCGCGACATTTCCTAGATTTTGTATTATTTGAAATTTTTTGGAGTTTGGGAAAGGCTTGGTTTATGTTGATAAAGTTCGTTAACAGATAAGTTGCTAACACAGTTTTATTTTATTTGCGAATCTTGCTCTTTTAAATAATTTGCCTCTGTTTTAAAGTGTTGAATTCCTTTTTTTATTTAAAATATTATAATTGGTGTAATTGTAGGGATTCACTGTACTATGTACACTGATGAGTCATTCCATTATGACCACCCCGAGTTTAGAGAAATGAGCGCGTCTGGAGACCGAACGGTGGCGCCAGTGAAAATTGTAGAGCAGTATATATACAACCCGAGATCCGGCTTTCGGTTAGTAGAGTGTTCGGAGTCAGAATGGGAACAAGCTGCCGATTAATCGGAGTTTGATGAAGGACAAATTGTGGGAGCACGGCCCCTCGAAACTACGATCTCGGAAATGGCTCGGCTTGTGGGTTGTTCACGTGCCTCTGTAGTGAGTACGTATCAAAAGTGGTGCACATATGGCCAAGCGACGATCCGTCGTCCAGCCATGAGTCTTCCGCAGCTCATTGATGCCAGAGGGGAGCGGAGACTGTCGCGCATTGTTCGCAGCGACCGCAGGGCCACAGTGCGACAAATCACCCGCAGCTACAACAGTGGTGATCAGGGCAATGTGTCACAGCACGCAGTTTATGGCGCATGTGCCTGCGTAGCCGCAGACCTAGCCGGGTACCCATGCTCACTGCACGTCATCGCCAACAACGCAAGAAATGAGCCCAAGATTGTTGAGATTGGACCGTGGATGGTGGGAATAAAGTGGCCTGGTCTGGCGAATCAAGATTCCTGGTGCATCAGGTAGACGGCCGAGCAAGGATACGCCGATTACCAACGGAGGCCATGGCACCTGGATGTACTGTTGGGCGGAAACAGGCCGGCGGCGCGGCGGTGTTATGTTGTGGGCGATGTTCCCTTGGGACACTTTAGGCCCCATTATCCCAATTCCCGATAGCGAAATCCCTGACGGCTGTCAGGTACCTGAACATCGTTGCGGACCAAGTTTACCCATTCATGGCAACTATGTTCCCTGCTGGTGATGGTCATTATCAACACGATGATGAGCCATGCCACACTGCCAGAACCATCAAGTAGGGGTTCGAGGAATATTTTGGTGACTTTCTGTTAATGCCCTGGCCTTCTAATTCACCTGAAATAAACCCAATTGAACATTTGTGGTTCGACTTGGAAAAGCGGGTTCGAGCTAAATCACCACCACCCTGAAATGTACAAAAACTGGAGGATCTTCTGTTGACATTATGATATCAAGTACCCCAGAATTCCCAATATTATGTATCAAGTACACCACCTCATCGAATTGATGCCTTGCCGAGTGTCCACTGTTTTACGCACTAAGGGGGGGGGGTCCTGCAGCTTATTAGGTAAGTGGTTATAAAGTAATAACTCATCGGTGTATAAAAGTACGCTAGAAGCATAGTTTACTTGAAAAGTCTCCTGAGAAAAAAGGAAAGCGCAGATCAAGAATCGAAGATTCAAAATTTTGAAGCTAAACTTCAGTAACTTGGAAAGGAGTCTCCGATTACTGATCCCTCAAAAGATTTGGTGGAGATACCAAGCCCATAATCCAGCAATATATTGTTCTATTTGGATGGTACTATTCATTGGATAAATTCTACGCTAAAGAAATTCTTGGTAATAAACTTTCGTACGATATCAAACTAGAAATACGGCACCGAATGTTCGGTTGTAATAAGCACGTCTTTTGAATAATTTCCGACGCGAATATTTTTTCTTTCAAAATTAGTCGTTGTCAATGGAACCGGTTAGAAAACAAAGTCATCCGAATTTTTAGTATCGATAAAATATGCAGGAATTGAAGCAGGTACTTACTTTCACCAGCGTTTAAAAAGTGTGTTACCAAAATTAACAAATCTTACACAAGAAGTTTTCATAGCAGAAGGAAGATATCAGTGACAAAGAGGTTTTCAAGTCGAACAGTTGAAGGTAAAAATGTAGGAGGAAATATGATATAATTCTGCGCCCCGTAGTGAAAGAATTGTGTGTAATGGAAAAGTTGAGAATATATGTGGAATTTATTCTTCACAACAAAAGCTATGCTGAGGAAAAATAATCTTTCAAATACGTCTCCCGGAAGCACAGATATTCATGATACTCATTGTAAGGTAACCATTCTTGGACCTGTGACTGGTGACGAGAAATAGGTCCGAAAGCAGTGGTTGTACCCAAAACAGAAGTCCATGCCGACACCCAAAGCCGGCTTAATTCCACGTAAGTTACTGCTGTCTGTTTGGTGGGATATGCGGGGTGTCGTGTTTTTTGAGGTGCTGCCGGACAACACCACTATCCCCGTCGATGCGTATTGCCGTTATCTCGACGATCTTCACGCATTGTTCACGTCGAAATAACCAGCACTGCTAAAACGCGAGGGAGTGCTTCTACAGCAGGATGGTGCGAGAGCTCATACAGCACAGGTGACCTGTCACGTGATCAGGGACCTGGGCTGGGAGTTGCTGCCGCACCTAGTTTATTCCCCGGACATAGCTCCAAGCGATTGCCACCATTTCCTGTTGTTGCAGAATTTCCTGGACGGACCGCTGCTCACCAGCCGGGAAGATGTCGGACTCGCACGTACTCAGTTCTTAGCGTCCAAGCCGGCACAGTAATACAGGGACGATATCAAGAGCTTCTCAGATGATGGGGGCAGGTCATGGCAATCGATGGCGACTATAATTTTGGACTGATTTGTACTTTTATGTACAGTACTTAGCACTTTTCGGTTGCCTTGCATTTGCAGACATTACTTTCTTTCCAACTAAATAAGTATGCAGTTATAACGTCGAAATGTCTATCTTCTTTTGAGCTGAAGTTGTGAACAGTGTACGAATTGTAGAATTCTTAAGAATCGGGGGGGGGGGGGAAAGCTCTGCTGTAAAGACTAACCATTACTGAAAGAAATGAAAATAAGACTTAGTAAATTTAAGGTGGACTTCTAGTGATTTGACTTCCTATACTTCCAATGGGCAAACTGCTGTACACATTTTCTTCACAATTACTGCGTTCCCAAGGATGAAAATTTGAACATCCATCAAAATAACTTAATATTATAACTTGGAATACTTAATATTTTCTAAAACATAACCATAATTAAGCAATCCAACATTTGTCTACTGACGTCATCAATGTACAGGTCGCGCCATTTTTATCTGGTCTCAACACCTCCAAAGGAAAAGTTATTGATTTTTAATATGATTATGGTTATGTTTCAGAAAATATTAAGTATTCCAAGTTATATTATGAAGTTATTTTAATCGATGTTCAAATTTTCATCCTTGGGAACGCATTAATTGTGAAGAAAATGTGTACAGAAGTTTGCCCATTGGAAGCATTGGAAGCAAAATCACTAGACGTCCACCTTAACGTCGTTACTATGTTCTTACTGTGTCTTATATCACGAATCGCAATTTAGAGTCCGTTCAACAATTTGCACCTTCCGGCGCCCATATTTATCCGATTCTGCGAGAAGACTATGTATCAGCAAAAGCACACAAATTATGTTTCGAGCACGCTTAAAATCTAAACAAGCTTTTCTTTCTTTCTTTGGTCTAGGAGAAGAGACATCGTACCACAGGCAGGCTGAAGAAATCATAATTCAGAGGCGTCATATTTTGGTATATTTAATGTCTAAAATGCTGTATTAGTCATGAAACGCATATAACGTATTAAATCCGTTTGTTTTTGTGGTGTAATCAGCAAAAAGTTTCGCCAAAGCATTTTTATGTCTACCATTGCCTTGAAAGAGCCTCCCAGTGGAGTGCGAAAGCTTGGAGAATCTTTGTGCTGACTGCACCACCAAAATAAACGGATTTAATGCGCTATATGCGTTTCATGATTATTCAAGTCTGGTGTATTTAAAATAAAGTTACAAATGCTGTATTAATGCCACGCAGCAGGTTTGAGGAAACATGTCTTAGCACTGACTTATGTACATTCGTCCGAGAAAGGGTCCATGTTCGAATCCTGGTGAGGAACGGATGTTGTGCTTGTCTTATGACACTGCCTCTCTCTCTCCCTTCCCTGAAACCAGTGGTCTTAAAATAGGGACGGGCGACTGCTTATAGCTCAGAGAGTTACTCACGGTGTTCGTTAAACCTTCAATGAAAGCAAAACAACAAAAACATATAGTTAATGCATGATTTAATATACAAGTTGGTGTCCAAGACATGATAATAGCGTTCTTTCCTCAAATCTATCGTAGGTGACTTCACCAAAAAAATTCCATATAAAGTGGCGGTAGCTTCATTTTTATTAGCATGAACACCATTTGGTTTGTAACTTCGCTCATTCCAATTCGGAACCCAGACAAGTCTACCACATAAATTCCGGAAACTACGGTATTGCATTTGACCAAAGCAATCTCCCGAACGAATTAGCTCCCATTTCGCACAGTGATTTCCACAAACACGACTGGACGTGAATCGCCCGTTTTCATCTCGATAAAGAAGTTCGGTGTTCGAGAGGATTCGGGTCCCTCGGACAATTTGCATACAATCATCGAGATGGAGGTGAACGTGGCGTTGCCACCCTAGAGTACGTTAACTCATCTTCTGTAGTATCTGAAGAACTTGGTTATTAAGGAGATGTTGGTACTTCAAAATATTCCGTAAAGACATCAGTGCACCAATTTCACATCCCGTAATTTTATCCTGCACAAATACATACATCTATAGAAAGGTACTACTCAGCATAGTCTTCATCACAAGCAATGCATTTGTGCTATCGATGAATCCAACTCTCGAATCCTCTTTGAAAAAGATCAGGTGTGGACTGTTGTACACACTTCTTCACAGCCACTTTCACCTCGTCTATGTAATCAAAACTTTGTCCCCGGATTTTGTCCTTCATTGGACTGAACAGGTGGAAGTAAGAGGGCGCCAGATCTGGGATGTACGGTGGATGGGAGATCACTGACCTGCCTAATTTACTGATCGCCTGATTTGTTGCTAAAGATGTGTTTGGTCTCGCATTGTCATGTTGAATGTGGATCCTCTCAGATTCCTTTTTGGTCTCTTCCTCGTCATGGCTTCTGTAAGCTTCTTGAGTGCCACGATGTACAGCTCGCTGGTCACGGTACGGCCACGTTCTAGAAAATCAAGGAGAGTGACACCGCGGTCATCCCGAAAAACAGTCACCACGACTACTTTCTGTGCTGATCACTGGCTCTTAAACTATTTAGGCCTTGGTAAAGATGTATGACGCCATTCCATTGATTGAATCTTCGTTTCCGGATCGTAAAGACACGCCCACGTTTCATCCCCTCCAGATCGAAAAAAGTCTGCATTGGCTTCAAACGCTTTTCTCTCCTTCAAATATGCAGTGAAGAAGAAGAGTTACTATAGAGGAAGAATTACTCTGCTAATGTGTGCCGTTTGAACGGCCTCTGTCAGTTAATAAAAAAGTTAGCCCCACTTTTGCATCATATATTTAGCAACCTATTAATCGATCCGTTGCTGCTTGGGTTTTCCGCAAGCAGCTGTGGTTCCTTTGGTGTTATGGCAAAATGAATAAAATGCGACTCGTGGCATTACAGCACACGTCTCTAACCCATCATCGCCCAGTTGCGACATTTCTTGCACTATCGCAGTCGATCAAGTGGCTCTTCGGGGAGATGAAAGACATTCAATACGGTTTAGAAACTGTACACGTTTGAGTTCCCAGCTCATGGTTGCTGCCGACATAGGGGGCACATCGATATCCAGCACTTATGCCCAGCTACTGCTGACTGCAGCGATTCTGAGCTCCCAGACGGGGCAGACTAGTCTATGACCATTTGTGGGGGACTTTGATTTTCCATTGATTTTTATGGCCTTCTTTACAGAATCCCAGCTGGTCAAGACTAAATCCTGAACTTATCGAAGTCAATAAAATGTGACGTCCTCTGAATGTCGCTATTGTCGTTTCAGCTGAACTTCTGTCACGCCGCGCCGTTTGAATCCCGAAAAATTGCAGAAGATTAAAAACCCGTAGTTTTTGCAAACTGTCACTTTTGGATTAGCAGATGGAGATCATGAAAATTTTATTTCAGTCCCTTCCAAAGAATGCCGTAAAAATGTTATTGCAAACTGCAGTTCCGTTGATAGTAATCCTTAATATTTTCCGTTTTACTAACTGGGATTTTGCGTGTTGTCTACCAAATTTGTATTTAATGTAATATAATCGTCAGTATTTTTATTTCTCTCTTCTTTCACTAAGAAGTGCACCAACACGCAGCAGCTACACTTTTGTCTCTCTTCTTTATTTGTACAGGGTGTGGCAGCATTCATAGGGTAATTTACCGCGTGTCATACAATGACGTCATGTATCAGTGCGCACCGGATGACGCGGCGTTCTTATGTCAATGAGCTGCCATTTTGTTTTTTGTTCGACATTAACAGCTGGACTGCTGAGCATCGTGCTTTCGCTGTTGAAACGTATTTCAAGAACAACGATTCTATAGTTGCTACACAACGTCTATTCAGGAGACATTTCAAAGTGTGACGTCATGGGAATGTGCCAGATGGCTGCACCATTTCAAGGGGGGTCAGTTCCTTTACATTAAGAGCATCAGTTTGTAATCCTAAACCATGATTTAGCCAAAGCACTGTGCGAACACCAGAAATGATTGAAAATGTTCGTGCTGCAATCTTGCGTAGTCCTAAAAGATCTGCCCGGCGACATTCTACAGCTTTGCACATTTCCGATCATTCATTCAGGAGAATATTGCATGAGGATCTCCATTTTCACCTTTATAAGCTCCAAATTGTGCAAGGAATTAAACCTCAAGATTTGGTTGCACGCAAACAGTTTTGCACAACCCTGTATGATCTCCTTCGTAAAAATCCACAGATGTTACGCACCTTGATTATGTCAGATGAAGCACACTTCGAGTTATGTGGTTGGATGAATAAACAAAATGGGCGTTATTGGAGTGATGTAAACCCGTGTCAACTGCACATCAAGCCTTTGCACGGAGCCCGTGTCACTGTCTGGTGTGGAGTTGCTTCCTTTGGAATTATCGGACACTATTTTTTCGAGGACGATGAGGGTGTCGCTGTAACTGTCACCAGTGAACGTTACCTATGGATGCTGCAAGACATCTTGCTGCCTCAATTACAGATGCTGAACGTGGATATGGAACATTTATGGTTCCAACATGACGAGACGATCGCGCACACGGCTTGCATATGCATGAATTTTTTGCGCAGACCTTTCCACAGAGATTAATTTCTCGTTATGGTGACATCCCTTGGCCGTCCCTATCCCCCGATCTAAAATGTGCTGATTTTTTCTTAGGGGTACCTCAAGAAAGAAGGCTTCCAAACACGTTGGGCCACCATGTTGAAATTGAAGGCGATATCAGAGCTGCCGTTACCAATATTCCTGGCGATATGTTACGACGAGTAATGGACTCCTTCCAACGCCGCTTGGAAGAATGTGTGTTGCAGAGGAAGGATGGCGCCATTTGACAGGGGTCATATTCAAACATTGACTGATCAATGGTGTTCTTGTAACTACTCTCTGACATAGAGAGTAATAAATAAAAAAAAAACATTTGATCGCTTATATTGCGATTTTATTAATACGCTATCAACGCTGCCAGCATGTTCCTCGAACCACTCCTTGACGATTCTGGCAGCGTGGCCTGTATTTACTGCAATATTGCTGCATATTTTTACTTCTGCAATATTACTACTGCTCTCCCTTCTTACAATCCACATGAACAAAAGACACATAGATCAAGCATGCATCTTGAGTGTAACCTGCTACCTTGATTCGAATGCAAAGTTTATTTGTTTTTCGGATTCAACGGACACCGTGAGCGTGCAATGTTATAAAGTCTCCTGTTCCTAATCCAAGGCAACTGTTCCAGGGCAGGAAGGGAGCCAGAACAGTAAAGCAAACAAACCTCCCATGCCCCAACCGGAACTCGAATCCTGGCCCAAGTAGAATGATTAACCAGAAACCCGAGCCTGTAACAACTCGGCTACAGCGACGGGAAAATCAATGCTCAGAAATCCTTAATTTTGTCTCTGCGTCAAATATATGCAATCTATTAAAATTAAAAAAATAAATTTTATTCCTATGATAATTTAATATTTGAATCGTAATAGTGATCAGCCATTACATTATGATCACCTACCTACCTAATAAGCTGTAGGACCCCATTTAGCCCGCAAAACAGCGGTCACTCGGCGAGGCATTGTTTCGATGAGGTGGCGATATGCATCCTGGGATGTCTGGTACCATAATGTCAACAACGGGGTCTTCCAGTTCCCGTACATTTCGGGGTGGTAGTGACCCGCTTTTCTAAGTCGAACCACAAATGTTCGATTGGGTTCATGTCAGGTGAATTCGGAGGCCAGGGCATTAACAGAAAGTCACCAGCATGTTCCTCGAACCACGCCTTGACGATTCTGGCAGTGTGGCATGGCGCATTATCATGTTGATAATGGTCATCACCAGCAAGGAACACAGTTGCCATGAATGGGTGAACTTGGTTCGCAATGATGTTCAGATACCTGACAGCTGTCAGGGTTCGTGCTATTGGGACAAATGGGGCTTAAAGTGTTCCAAGAAAACATTGCCCACAGCATAACACCGCCACAACCGGCCTGTTTCCCCAACAGTGCATCCATATGTCATGGCTTCCGTTGGTAATCGGCGTATCCGCTCTCGGCCGTCTACGTGATGCGCCAGGAATCTTGATTCGTCAGACTCGGCCACTTTCTTCCAATCAGCCACGGTCTAATCTTAATCGTCTTAGGCCCATTTCATGCGTTGTTGGCGATGACATGCAGGGACCATGGGGACCCGGCTGGGTTTTCGGCTACGCAGACCCATGCGCAGAAAGCTGCGATGAACTGTGTGCTATGACACATTGCCTTGATCACCATTGTTGTAGCTGCTGGTGATTTGTCGCACTGTGGCCCTGTTGTCGCCGAGAACAATTCGCGACAGTCGCCGCTCCCTTCTGGCATCAATGAAATGCGGACGACACGCGGCTGGGCGACGTTTCATCGTTTGGCCATCTGTGCACCACTTTTGATACGTACTCACTACAGCGGCACGTCAACAACCCACTAGCGACGCCGTATCCGAGATCGTAGTTCCGAGAGGCGTCGGGCTATCACAATTTGTCCTTTATCAAACTCCGATAAATCAGCAGCTTTTCTCGTCAGACTCAGAGCACTCAACTAACCGAAAGCCTGTCCTCGGGGTTGTATGTATATTGTTGTGTGAACTTTACCTGAGTTCGGTTCCCAGGCGCGCTCGTTTCTCTAGGCTGGGAGTGATCATAATGTAATTGCTCATCGGTGTATACTGTATATGCATACAATTTGTCTACGCTTAGGACAATAGTTCGTAATAGAATACTACGCTTACGAGAAAATCTGCAGTGAGGAGAAACTGAAGAAGTTGGCTCAAGTATTTCACCTTTTAAATTATAACAGGACTCTCGAGAAGCTGAAGTAGTTGAATCGAATGTTTAAGGACGGACGTTAAATGGTAGGGGTATCTGAACGATTGAAAAAAAGAGTGACGAAATTCTTGTTGTTATGTTGCCGTCTTAGACAATCCAGAATGCGCTTTGGAAATAGATCAAAGTGAATGTTCTTAAAATTATTTTAAGCACTTTAAAAAACGTTTTAAGAACTTTCTACACTTGCTACTGGCGGGTACAAAGAACTGAACTGTTATGAAGAAAGGGTAAAAATATAGGCGCATGCTAAATATGCTGCTACAGAAGACCGGCGGATTTTTTACTTTAGGTGCAAGATGAATTGCGGTTGCGGGCAAAAATACAAGAGAACCTGAAATTCTTTAACCTCTGATCAAGAAAAGAAAACCTGCGCAGTTTGGGCATGCAGCAAGAGAAGAAGCTTTCTCTTTGACGCATTACTGAAGGGGAAAACTGAAGGAAAGGTAATATAAGAGTGTCCTAAAACTGAAATACCTACTTTCTAAAACCGACAAGAGTAAAACCCCAGTTATTGATGAATAAAACCCCAGTTGTTGATGGAATTTTATCGTGGCTAAATCAGTGTCTCGGGTAGCTAGGTGACAGAATAATATTTTATTTTCCCTGACAGTCACTGTAACTAAATATTTACCCCCATATTTAACAACTTTCTTCGGAAACTCTATGCGCTTATACCTCACATATGTGTCCCTTGTAGTTACAAAGTTGCTACAAGGGTATTTTTACTCTCGTGCTTCATATTCATTGTAAAACGAAATCCTAATCTTCTTGTTGCTTGTCTTCATGCATTATGTCTGTTCTGAAAACGGAATCACAATCCGCTTATTTCTTACATACATGCATAAGATGCATACTTTATGTCCGTTGTAAAGAAGAAGCTTCTATATGCTTATTTTTTACTTCCATAATTTATGCCTCACGTAAACGTGAAATCCCTCTCTTCTTTTTCCTCCTCCATATCAACTTCTCCTGTCCACTGAAGAAACTAAATGCATATAGAGTTTTATCGTATTTGCATTCCTCCTATTTATTTTATTATTTTCAAAACGAAATGCCAATTTGATTGCATTTTAAATTCATACTTCCTGTTTTTTTTTAAAACGAAATGCCAATCCCCTTATTTTTTAACTACACATTTCCGATTTATTTAAAAAACTAAGTCCCAATCTGCTTGCATTTTAACTCCATACTTACTGTTTATTTAAAAACGAAATGCCAGTCCACTTATTTTGAACTACATATTTCCGATTTATTTTAAAAACGAAATCCCAATCTGCTTGCATTTTAATTCCATACTTCCTGTTTATTTAAAAACGAAATGCCAATCCCCTTAATTTTAACTACATATTACCGATTTATTTTAAAATTGAAAAGCCAATCTGCTTGCATTTTACCTCTATACTTCTTGTTTATTTTTAAAATGAAATACCAATCCCTTTTTACTTCCATTTCTGATTTATTTTAAAAACGAAATGCCAATCTGTTTGCACCTTGCCTCAATGATTCCTATTTGTTCTAAGAATGAAATGTCGATTCGCCAATTCTGTATCTATGTACAGATGTACATCGTACCCCTTGTTAAAATGAAATGCGAAAGTACCCTTTTCTAACCATATTCTTCGTGTTCCTTTAAAGTGGAAGCCCCTGTCAACTTATTTATTTCTTACTTTCGTCTGGAAACGACAGTGCTCTCTTTCTTATATGCATACTTCTAGTTTAGTTTAAAAGCGAAATGTCAATCGGCTTCAATTTTCTAATTTTCTCTGCCTGCTTTCTGTTTATTTTTAAAATAAAATGCCGATCTACTTATATCTTACCTCCATACATCCTATACTTTGTTAAAATGAAATGATGTTCTGCGTTTTTCTTAACTAAATACTCCATGTTATTTCTAAGGAAGTCCTTGCTAACCTATTTTTTTCTTACTTTCATTTACACATCTTACTTAAGGCTCTACGAGACCCACAATCTTGTATTGCTGCCTTCTCTTGTTAACCAACGGGCAAGCGTATTTCACAAATTGCTCGGGCAATTTTGCACATTTTGGAACCCCGTTTGTGGCTAACGCAAGATATATGATAAATAAAGAGTTCCCTGGTTTCAGAATTTTTATTGACATTTCCCTTCATTTTTAATCTGCAGCGAAAGTCGTACCATGGCGTCTTCCATAGTTTTATTAATTAATAAAAAATACTTAAAGAGTCCAAATGAAAATCTGAAACCATTATTTATCATATATCTTGCGTTAGCCGCAAACGGTGTTCCAAAATGTGCAAAATTGCCCGAGCAATTTGTGAAATACGCTTGCCCGTTGGTTAACAAGAGAAGGCACAATACAAGATGGCGGGTCTCGTAGAGCCTTAAATGCGAAATCCAATCTACTTATTTCTTTCTTTCATTATTTCATGGCTGAAAGATACGAAGTTCCTCTGCATGTTCTTTCATCTACACATTAGCTGAATTCCATTCTTCATCTGCTCTTCAACAAAGAAGCAAATTCTGTGAGCAGATTTTTTGACATACAAGCAAAGCAACTAAGTAAATAAAGGAAACTCCTTGAAAGCTGTTTTTACTTGCTTTCATTTCATACACATTGTAGATCTTCGCTTTGAACTTATTCCCAGGTAACAAAAATTAAAATGTGGTTCCGGAAAATCATGCCGCTGTTTAAATAACGGCAGTTAACATAAATGAAATAAAACGTGTTAAAAACGTATAAAAACAGCCATTTCGTTCCGACACACGTGTTTCAAAACTGCTTCCTTATTATCTCAGTACAGAAATTATTTTGCCGCCATGTCGTAGTACGCACGTGTAGTGTTCACTGTTTTAATGTTGAATGTTGACGCAGATGAAATTACCTTTTGATAGCATCCGCAGTTAGCACAATTTTACCAGTACACTTGTGTCAAGAGTTGTGAGTACATAATTCAATTTAGAAAAAAGAAGGAAATTGAAGTTTTTGTCTTTGAAGTGAAGAGAGCTACATTGGAATTTTTAATCGAATTCCAACAAGAAGGATGCTACTGAACAGTATTGTATTTAAAAATCCAAATTTACGATTTTCAACAGTTATACACAACAGCTCAGAACCATATCGAATAACTAGAAGGTATTTGAGATATCCTTCCATAAAAATATAGCGTGGTGTACGTTTTTCAGTAATACATTGCAGCACCTTCTGTGCTAAGAAACACTGGAGAGCCTTGATTTATACTTCATGGAGCATATCATTATCACCATTTAAATAGTACAGCGCTCGGCAACCTCTGTTCTCGATAATAGCTAGCATTACTCCAACAGAACGCCGAAGGTGTTCTCTAGTATTCTGTACCAACTGCATGGAATGAAGTTCAGAGTTGGGAGACGGAGAGAGGCACTGGCGTGAAACCGCGAATGTGACATTCCCCTGCATCCCACAACTGTTCAATGGGATTCAAATCGGGGAATCTGGAGTCTATAAGAGCACACAAACTGCCTGTACATGATCCTCGAACCATTTCTGCACAATGTGACACAAAAATGACACTTAGCTAAAACGATCCGGTGCCATTGGTGTACACGCTCACCTTGAAGAGTAACGTCGAGTTAAAAAGAACAATGCATACCTAGGATCTGTTGATGAGGGTGTGTTCAAAGGGGATGAGGGAAGTTAATAATGTCCATGAAAACAATACCCACATTGTGATACCCCCTCTGCTAGTCGGTTTCATTTCAACCGTGGAGTCTGGTTGCAAGTATACACCTGCGAGGTGTTAAAATGAACTCATCCATAGACATGTTGGAGCTGGATTCTGGACTCATCGGACCAGACGACTGTTTTCCAGTCGTCCAATGCCCAGTCATTGTGCTTCCGTGACTACTGAATGTGGAGCTGTGGATGACAATCAGTCAATGTGGGTACATATACAGCCCGCAGACTCGTTAGGGCCATCCGCAAGAGTGGCCGCTGGATTATGTTCTCCGAAATGTATCTCTGTGCTCGCTGGTTGTAATCTACCATTAAATGAGATATCTTGAGCAATCTGTTGTCTCGCACAGTATGTCAACTACGGATCACCTCAATCGTCAACCAGTGGTGCTTTTTTTTTGTTTAAGGGGTTAAACACCGTGAGCAACTCAATAGGCTATAAGCTGTCTTCCGTCCCAAATTTAGGGCCACCGGTTTCAGGGAAGGGAAAGAGCCAGTGCCAAAAGACAAGCACACTACCAATGCCTTATTCGGACTTGAACTTGAACTCGCTCGGGCGAATGGACAGTCACAGCGCCACCGGGTGGTAGTCTAAGGTAGTCAGTAGTGAGTCTCTCTATCAGGAACTTTAATTGGATGTCTGTCCGTCTTCGTTCCATTCTCTCCACCTTCGCTATAGCGTCACTCTTACAGCCAACAATGTCTTTGGTTGCTAAGATGCTGGCCCCCGTCTTCCTGAGGCCGATAATTATTCCTGTTTAAAACTCCAAGTGCTTCGCTTTCTGCATTACACGAGCTTCGCGATGGTGAACTGATGCACCTTAGCCCCGTCCTTTGTATATATTCCCGCCAGTTGGCGACATCATTGCTACCTGCTGTGGGATGCGTCCATTCATGGGGAGAGGTATATTTATAATGATCTGGCCCAGGTGTCTGTCCCTCTCTAGGACATCCTAAAATAATTCTTCCAACCTGCCTTCTGGAAACACTGATTTTATGACAAATGTAAATACAGATTCTTGATCGCGCCGTTAGTCGGATTCACATATTTCCTGTACAACGTAAGGTAGTTGTCTGAACCAGTGCAAATGAACGGTGATGCCTGATGACTCTTGAAGGGAAAATGACTAGAGCTGAGACTTAATTCCTGACAATCAAGTAAACATGTAATCGATAATTACCGTATTGCCCGGCGTCAAGGACGCACTCGAATTTTAAAATGCCAAATTGTGAGGAAAAAGAATAAACATAAAAATAAGGTCTCAGCTCTTTCACAAAGATAAAAAAGCAATGCAAATTGTACCTCTACATATAAGGAAAAATATTTCACTCATACATATCTTGAAATCCAGAAAATTCACTGGTGTTATCCATATCACTGGCATCATTGTCATTATCAGGGCCGTCAATACTGTCCGAAGTGTCACAATCTTCAAACAGAATGTTATCTTCTGTGCCATCTAACGCATTGCTGATTCCACATTTTTAAAAAGATTTTACTACTATTTCAGTCTTTACAGTATTCCACGATTTTAGAACCCACTCGCACACCAGAGCAATTGTTGGCCTTTTGAAACTATACATACCTGTTAGAGCTAGGTCGTGGTCTGTGGCCCGCACCCACTGATTCCACTCTTTTTTCATTAATGTCTTAAAAGGTTTGTTGATGGATATGTCCAGTTGCTGTAATTGGCTTGTTAAACCACCAGAGATCCCATCTGTTTTTTAGCTACGACTGTGGGAAAAGCTTTCGAACAGGCGAGTTAAGATTGTTTACACGCTTTGGCAAAAGCCCATTAGAGGGTTTCCTTTGACCTAGAACTCCATATATGTGTGTGTCGGTTTCGTAGTATAGACCACGTGGTATATCGTAAACGCATCCCAGCAAAATCGACGTGAAGAGGGAAAACAGCATTGTTCTTCCACGACGTTTCACGACGAGGCAGCTGGAGACCAAACGATGGCGCATGTTAAGTTCACAGAACTGTTTATATACAACACGAGGACCGGCTTTCAGTCAGAAGAGCGTACCGAGTCACAACGGGAAAAGTTGCCGATTTATCAGAGTTTGACAAAGGACAAATTGCGATGGCACGAAGCCTCGGAACTACGATCTCGGAAACGGCGCGGCGTGTAGGTTGTTCACGTGCCGCTGCAGTGAGTACATATCAAAGGTGGTACTCAGATAGTCTCACGACGAACCGTCGTCCAGCCGTGTCTCGTCCGCAGCTCATTGATGCCAGAGGGGAGCGGAGACTGTCGCGCATTGTTCACGGTGACCGCACGGCCATAGTGCGACAAAACACCGGCAGCAACAACAGTGGTGATCAAGGCAATGTGTCACAGCACACAAGTGATTGCAGCTTTCTGCGCATGGGTCCGCGTAGCCGAAGACCCAGCCGGATCCCTATGCTCACTGCACGACATCGCCAACAACGCATGAAATAGACCCAAATTCACCGCAGGAGCATGGATGATTAGAAGAAAGTATCCTCGTATGACGAATCAAGAGTCCTGCTACACCATGTATACGCCCGAGCGCAGATATGCCGATTACCAACGGAGGATATGGCACCTGGATGCACTGTTGGGCGGAAATAAGCCGGAGGCGGCGCTGTTATGCTTTAGACGAAGTTTTCTTGGGACACTTTAGGCTCCAGTATCCCAATAGCAAAATCTCTGACAGCTGTCAGGTATCTGAACATCGTTGCGGACCAAGTTCACCCATTCATAGCAACTGTATTCCCTGCTGGTGATGGCCATTGCCAACAGGATAATGTGCCATACCATACCATAGTGCCACAATCGTCAAGGAGTGGTTCGTGGAATGTGCTGGTGACTTTTTGTTAATGCCCCGCCCTCCAAATTAACCTGATATGAACCCAATCGAACATTTGTGGTTCGACTTGGAAAAACGGGCTGGCGCTAAATCACTACCACGACGAAATTCACGGGAACTGGAGAACATGCTGTTGACATAATGGTACCAGGTACCCCAGGATACCTATTTCCGCCTCATCGAATCGATGCCTCGCCGAGTGACCGCTGTTTGGGGGCCAAAGGGAGTCCTACAGCTTATTAGGTAGGTGGTCATAATGTAATGGCTAATTGGTGCGAATAACCTTCTTTTGGTGTTAGCATATGCCTACAAAAAACATTACCTTCGGTCTCCAAGACCCGTGGTAAATTTTTGAGATTTATTTCAGGAGAAAAAAGATAGCGTTCACTACGCCAAGAAATACGGTAGTTGAATTTTAGGAAAGCTTCTACTTCATTAAATGTTAAAGAACCCCAAATGGCGATTTGAAATCCTGCTTGCTTTTTCAGCACGTCTTTTGTGAGAAAAGATCATGCTTATGTTATCGGTTTGTCCGTCTGTAGACACGATATCTCTGCAACTATTAGTCCCATTTGAAAAATTGTTTTTGCATTGGGAAGCTTGAGATATGCAAATGATGATCCTTCATTTAGTTTTTTTGCGATGTACAATTTCGCCGCTAGAGGGCGTAAACGCAGATAATATCGAATTTAAAAATACGTTTTATTCCACATATTTGCTTCTAAACATCCGATTGAAAAAATTATTTTATCTTTCGATTCCATTTATGTCGAAGAGTATTTTAGATATAGTTACTTTTTCAAATTACGCATTGATTTTCCGCTAGGGGTCGTAAAAGTAAATTAATTTTTTCCCGATAACTCTATTTCTAAAACTCTGATTTGAAAAAACATTTCTTCAGCGGATACACCTCCTGATGGAAAATCTTTTGCATATAATTTCAATTTTTTGGTAAAGAATACTTTAGCCACCAGGGGGCGTAAGTGTTAATTTGTGCTTCTGATGTATTTGTCATAAAATCAGAGCTTCTAAATTATCGATTGAAAAACTTCTTTCGTGGACTGATACCTGTCACATCGATAAACGTTTTCGGAATATTTTCTTCCTAAAATATTCCATAGTTTCTCCGCCAGGAGGCATAGATGTATATCTTATTTTTGTCAATATCTCTACTTCTAGGAGTCCGATTTGAAAAATTCCTTCTTTGTTGGATAGTGTTTGCAGTGTGACATGTTTTTCATATGATTTCAAAATTTTCAAGTAATTCATAGACTTTCCGCTAGGGGCGTAAAGGTAAATTGCTTTCCCCCTATATCTCTGCTTCTAAATCTCCTATTTGAAAATTCTTTCTGCACCGGATACAGTTTCTGATGTATTTGCAGCAAAATATGAGCTTCTAAAATCTCAATTGATAAAAAGTCGTTTGTAGACCGATACTGCTCATGTCGACAAACCTTTTAGGAACATTTTCTTCTTAAAATACTGCAAGGTTTCTACGTCAGGCGGTGTAGATGTATATCTTACACTGACGGAAAAAAATCCCAACACCACGAAAAAATAGTTGTAGAGGAATGAAATGGCGGCAATACATTTGTATAGGTAACATATTTAATCGATTAAGGTTTCAAGATCACAGCTTATTGTAAGCGCAAGAAGAGCCATTTTAAATGTGAAATGATGGTACATTAATAACCGGTGTAACCGCCAGAATGTTGAATGCAAGCACGCAAACGTTCATGCATTGTGTCGTACAGGTGCTGGATGTCAGTTTGTGGGATGGAGTTCCATGCCTGTTGCACTTGGTCGGTCAAGACAGGGACGGTTAATGCTGGTTAGGGGTGACGCTGGAGTTGTCATCCAATGATGTCCCATACGTGCTCGATTGGTGAAAGATCTGGTGATCTAGCAGGGCACGGCAACATGTCGACACTCTGTACAGCATGTTGGGTGACAACAGCGGTATGCGGGCGAGCGTTATGCTGTTGGAAAACACCCCTGGAATGCTGTTCATGAATGGCAACACAACAGGTTGAATCACCAGACCGACGTACAACTGTGCCATCAGGGTGCGTGGGATAACCACGAGAGTGCTCCTGCTGTCATAAGAAATTGCTCCATAGACTATAACTACAGGTGTAGGTCCAGTGTGTCTCGGCCGCAGACAGGTTGGTTGCAGGTGCTCACCTGGCCTCCTTCTAACCAACACACGGCCATCACTGGCACCCAGGCAGAACCGGCTTTCATCATAAAACACAACAGATCTCCACTCCGTCCTCCAATGAGCTCTAGCTTGACACCACTGACGTCGCAAACGGCAGTGGTTTGGAGTAAGTGGAATGCACGCTACAGGGCGTCTGGCTCGGAGCTGTCCTTCAAGTAACCGATTTGTAACAGTTCGTTGTGTCACTGTGGTGGCAACTGCAGCTCGAATTGCTGTCGCAGACGCGGTACGATGCGCCACGGCCATACGCCGTACACGGCGGTCTTCCCTCTCAGTAGTGCCACGTGGCCGGCCGGAACCCGGTCTTCTTCGGGCAGTGCCTTCCCTTGACCACCGCTGCCAACAATCATGCACAGTGGCTACATTCCTGACAAGTCGTTCTGCAATATTGCGGAAAGAAAATCTACCTTCTCGTAGCCCTATTACACGACCTCGTTCAAACTCCGTGAGCTGTTGATAATGGCTTCTTCGTCTTCTTAAAGGCATTCTTGACTAACATCAACACCCTACGTCGAATCTCAACGATAACTAACGCTCACGAACGTTACAGCGTTTATTTACAGCAAACCTGCTTTGCATGTTCCGAGGGGCGCTACTAGCGCCACACGTATGCGCCGAGCGCGAAATTTGCATAGACGTCATCTTACAGATGTACTCTCACCGCCTACCAACTGTCGTTTATCTAACACAATCCCTTCTTGGTATTGGGATTTTTTTTTTTTCCGTCACTGTATTTTTGTCAATATCTCTACTTCTAGGAGTCCGGTTTGAAAAATTCCTTCTTTGTTCGATAGTGTTTCGGATGCGAATTGTTTTTCTTATAAATTCAAAATTTTCAAGTAAATCATAGACTTTCCGCTAGGGGCACAAAGAAAGGTAAATTGCGTTTCCTACGTAATTTCTGCTTCTAAAACTCCAATTTTAAAAATTCTTCCTATATCGCATACAACACCTGATGGGAAATATTTTTCATATAATTGCTAATGTTTGGTAAAGAATGGTTTGGCCACCAGGGGTCATAAGTGTTAATTTCTACTTCTGATGTATTTGTAGCAAAATCTGGGCTCCTGAAAACTTGACTAAAAATATATTTTTCTTGGACCGAATCCGCTCATATAGAAAAACCTTTTGAGAATACTTTCTTCCTAAAATAATGCATGGTTTTCCCACCAGGGGAAGTTAAGTCATATCTTATTTCTGTCGATATCTCTGCTTCTCAGAAACCGATTTCAAAAAATATTTCTGTGTTGGAGAACGTTTTCGGTGCAAATTGTTTCTCATATAAATTCATGTTTTTCTTAACGCACAAGTCTGCAACCAGAGGGCGTAAGCTCACGATTCCGTTTACAGCAATATCTGAGGGATTAAAAATTCGATTGAAAATCTTCTTTCTTCCGTCAGATACTATTGTTTTCCATACCGGTTCTATTGATTTTGAATAGCTTTGATAAATTTAATTTGCGTCAGAACGGATTCAAAAGACGTGGTTATTACACCTGAAAATTCGGTGCCATCTTTCTTGTTTCATTTTCATTCACCTGTTTCTCCACAGTTGATAGGTTCAAACATTTTCTTAAGAATCTTGGTTTACAAATGTTTTCCATAGTTTTCTGCTTTTGGTAGAAAAAAAGGCTTAAAAATAGGTTTATAAAGATTTAATTGAATCTCGTGTGGTAAATTATGAAAGAGACCAAACGCTGTAAAGAATGCAAAACTGTGCTGCTGGCTTAAATTCTAGCTCGTATTTCAGCATTTATTTTAACAGTTGATGTTATAAGTGTTCCCAGATACTGTATTTAAAAGACAAGACATTTAAAAACATTTTTATTTTCTATTGAAAAATGTTTTATACCATGGCTATTTTAAAACATTTTTACTGTCTATTAAGAAATGTTTTATACCATGGCTATTTTCATCTAGAGTAACCGCCGTGTGCAGCGCTTACAGCAGCTAGACGGGCTGACAGTGACTCAATAAGATGTTTGAAGGTGCTCACTGGTATGTGGAACCATGCTGACTCTAACGCATCTGACAGCTGCTGGAAGATACGTGGTGGAGGACCCATAGAGCGAACAGCACGATTGAGGTGGTCCCACAGATGCTCAATTGGATTTAAGTCAGGGGAATTAGCAGGCCTGGGAAGTACTTTGAAATCTTCATGGTGCTCTTCTAACCACTCTCGGACATTTCTAGCTGTGTGACACGCCGATTGTCGTTCTGGAAGATCCCATCCTCCCCAGGGAAGACAATCAGCATGACGTGGTCTGCATGGATGGATTCATAACGAATTCGGTCCATATTGCCTTCCACAGGTATGAGTGGAACCAGAGGATGCCACGAAAACATTCCCCATACCATAACGTTGCCTCCAACAGCTTGTGTTCTTCCAGCATTGGTTGAGGAGCGTTTGTTCTCTGATGTTTCTCGCCTTAAAGGCCAACGTCCATCCGTTCGATGAAGCAGAAAACATGACTCATCGGAGAAGGCCATCCTTTGCCAATCAGCGGAGGCCCAATTCCGATACTGCCGTGCAAATCTAAGCCTTTTCTGCCTTTGCACCTTCGTTAACATAGATGCAGTGACCATTCGTCTGTATCGGAGCCCAATACGCACCAGGCTTCACTAAACTGTCGTTCTAGACACACTTCCGGTAGCCCCCTGGTTTATTTGGCAAGTGAGTTGCTCCCCTGTAGCGTGTCGATCGGCCCTCACGCACCTTCAAAGCCGACGTTCAGATCTCACATCAATGGCACGTGGTGTCCCGCAGTTTTCACGTCGCTTATTCGCATTGGTGCCATTACATGAATCACGATGCACTTTAACCACAGCAGCACGCGAACAGTTCACAAACTGCGCTGTTTAAGAATACTGCCACCGTTGGCCCGAAAGCCGATAATCATTCCATTTTGCAAATTTGATAAATTGGTCCTTTTATTCATGACAAAAACAAGTGATATGTTTTCAGATTGCCTGCAGCACACCTTATGTACCCTCCAAGGTAGCTCAGGACACGTGCCCTCTTTCATTGGGTCTACGTGCTGTTCACGTTAAAAGTTGGAAGTGGTAACAATAATGTGACTCTACTGTATAATCATATTTATAACCACCCTTGGCCCTGACAACAGCGACGAGACGGCGTGGCATGAACGCAATCATGCCCTGGAAGTTTGCCCGAGGTACACGTGCCAATTCAGACTGCAGCAAAGCACGTAGGTCCCGGAGATGACGTGGTTGAAGGTCGGCCCGTCGAAACTGTTGATCCAAATAGTCTCTCAAGTGCTCCATGGGATTGCGGTTGGCGATTACGCCAGTCAAGGGAGAACGGAATGATCACTATCGTATTCGTGGAACCAGTCACGCACCCCGTTAGCGACGTGGCACGACTCATTGTCCTGTTAGTAGACACCATCACCACCAGGGTAAACATCCAGCATGAAGGGATTCATGTGGTCAGCGAGAATGGATAGTTAGCCATTAGCGTTCAGGGACCCATCGAGTGGTCCCAGGTCATATCAGGAAAACATTCCCCAGACATGTACACTGCCCCCGCCGGCCTGCACTTGACCGACAAGCGTGTCCGGCTGTTAGTTCTCATTTGTCTGTCTGCGTATCCGCCACGGCCCGTCGCTTCTGTGGAGCGGAAACCTGGATTCGTCGAAGAAGGCAATTTTTTCCACTCTTCCACTGTTCAATGACGGTAGTCCCATGCGAACTGCAGGCGTCGTTGCCGATGGACCTGGGTTAGCATGGGCACCTTGACGCAGCGTCGACTCCGAAGACCCATGCGTAACAGGGTTCCTCTACTGTTATCGGGGACACGAACCTGGGTGCCCCAGCGTTCGTTTGCGTGGTAAATTGCTGCACTGTTGCGCGTCGATTGCCCTTTATCAGTCGACGGAGGAATCTTTCTCCTCTGGGATCAATGGTCTTTGGAGCTCCACAGTTATGACGTCAGGAGGTACTCGGTGTGCCAGCGGTCCGTTCTTGGTCCACCCTTACTACAGTACCTCGCGAACAGCCCACGAAGTCTGCTGTTTCTAAGACGCTTCCACTCTTGGCGCAGTAGCCGATGATCATTCCTTTTTGAACGTCCATCAAATCAATACCTCTTCCCATTGTGCTTATTGTGCACACGTAACGCATTACGGCTCATCTGTCCTGGCCGGCCTCTTATATCTCCATGTGGTCGACCTTGTCACGTGCATTCTGTGACGCGCCTGGAAGGGTACACTGGTTCCGGGGTAGTCATAATATTCTGATACGACCCTGTATGTATATCAGGGGCGGTGGAAAGTGAAATTCGTTAACCGGGCCCGAAATTTCGAATCGTGGGGCGTTCTGTACCTTCTCGGAAAAAACAGAAGAAAACAATGTCTAAGCAGTGGCGCACCCACAGGATTGGCCTGCCCCCTCCCCCCCTCCCGGCTGATAGAGTGTAAAAAAATTATTATGTCGAAGTTTGAAACAAAAAGTCACAATGCGCGATCTACATATACTTCTTAATCATGTATCATGTACCGTATAAATATAACATATAATAATTAAAAGGGAGTAGTTCTGTTAAATAAATTTAGAAAAATCTAACAAGGAAAACAATTTTACTGCTTCTTGTAACCATTTAACTTTCTTGTACTGTAACATTAGTAGTAACTGGATAAGAATAAATGCACAAAAGTCAACCGCCTTAATCGTTACAGCACCTGACTACTTTTCCCGGTAAATTTAGTGGAGGGGTCACCCCCACCTTGGGAAAATTCTGTGTGCCAAGGCGCACGGGCTCCTCCCTTGGGAAATTTCTGGGTGCGCTACTGTGCCTAAGGAGATTTGTTGGGAATTAGGACCATTCAACCACTTACCTAGGAGAACTTTCTAAGACACATCACAACAATCGCACATATGTCAAATAAAAAAAATATAAAATTAAAAATCTTGGCTGAAATTATTGACCGGGCCCGGGTCCTGGGGGCCCGGGCGGTTCCGCCGCCACTGATGTATATACAGTCAAACCCCTATTTAACGGACTGCGATTTAACGAATTCCCCGATTTTACCTACATTTGTTATGGTCACGACGGAATCAGTTTGAAATTCATGCTTGGCGTTTCCCGATTTAAGAACGCATTTCCTCAATTTAGCGAACATTTTTTTTAGTTTTTAAACCACAAAACTATGTTAACCAGCATTTTCAAGCTAACTGTTAGCCCAAATGCAATCCCTTGATGATGTTTCCGATGAACATATTGAACTAAATGCATCCAGATTCTGATGAAGAAAATGAAGCAGAACTGAAAGGTAGCTGCTTTAGTGATGCTGGTAACAGTATAGAATGTGCTAAAAAATATTTGACGCCCTTCCATATTAATGATGATGTTTTTCATGCACTTCATAAAATTGAAGCTGCAATTTATAAAGCTAAACGTTCAGGAAAAACGTAAGCAATCTTCTCTAAAGCATTTCTTTTCTACAGTGTAAAAAGGTAATCAACACATATTCTGTTTTTACAAGTTAGTACTAATTGAAGTTCTGTTTCAAGCAGTTTGGATACTGATATTATTATTTAAGAAGCTAAATGCTTGACAAAAATAAACTGTCGTATTTTTATCCCAATTTTAAAGTACGCTTAAATTTTGATGTTATATCATCATCATCATCATCATTGTCAACCATTATCAATCCACTGCTGGACGAAGGTCTCCCCAAGTTTCCTCCACAACGGTCTGTCTTGTGCCAGTCTGCTCCATGTCACCCCTGCATACTTTCGAATTTCATCCACCCATCTCCCATGTGGTCTTCTTCTGGGTCTTTTCCTGTCCCTTGGAATCCAATCTAAAATTTCGGCTGTCCATCGATGATCTGTCCTTCTGGCAGTATGTTCAGCCCATTGCCATTTCAGGGATTTAACTGTGATCATGATGTCTTCCACTCTTGTCATTTTTCGGATCCACGAGTTCCTCTTCTTATCTCTCCTGGTTACACCAAGCATGCACCTCTCCATGCTACTTTGAGTTGTCTGCAGCCTTTGTATGTCTCTTTTAGTTAAGGTCCACGTCTCTGCACCATACCTAAGCACTGGAAGGATGCATTGATCAAACACTTTTCTTTTAAGACATAATGGCATATTGCTCTTGAAAATTATGCTGTTTCTTCCAAAAGCTCTCCAGGCAAGTTTTGTACGCCGATTAATTTCTTCATCAATGTGACCCTTACTTGATATCTGCTGTCCAAGATAAACGTACGTGTCTGTTATCTCCAGCTTTTCTCCATCAATCGATAAATCTTCATTTCTTGTAAAAGCATTGAACATCGCTTTTGTCTTCTGAAAGTTCATTTTTAATCCCACTTCTTTACTCTTGTCAGCAAGTTCCTGGATCATACTCTGCAGCTCTGATGGGGTAGTTGCAAAAATGACTACGTCATCAGCAAAACGAAGGTGGGTTAGATAATCTCCATTAATCTTTATCCCCTTGTTTTCCCAGCTCAGCGACTGAAAAACACCCTCCAATGTGGCATTAAAGAGCTTTCGGAGATATGGTGTCACCTTGTCTCACTCCCTTTCCAATTTTTATGTGTGTTGTATTTTCAAACAGCCGAATCTTTGCACTTGCATTTTCATAGATGTTATTAATAATATTAATGTATGCATCTTCAATACCGCAGGTTTTCAGAGCCATTGTAACTGCTGATGGTTTCACCGAATCAAAGGCTTTTTCATAATCGATAAAAGCCATGCACAATGGAAGTTCATATTTCCTCGCTCTTTCAATTAGTTCTCTCAGTACGTGGATATGATCTATTGTGCTGTAGCCACTCCTGAATCCAGCTTGTTCTCTCGGTTGAGCCATGTCCAGTGTTACCTTCAAGCGCTGTGAAAGAACTTTAGTGAAGATTTTATAAACTACTGATAGGAGGCTGACAGGTCCGTTGTTTCCGAGATCCTCGATGTCACCTTTCTTATGTAGCAGGAACATTGTAGCGGTGTTCCAATCCTCAGGAATATTTCCTTCATTAAGGCATCGAGTGAAAATTTGGGCGAGTACTGTTTCGATTTCTCCACTTGCTTCTTGTATGATGTCTACAGTAATTCCATCTTCTCCTGGAGCTTTTCCCCGCTTCATGTTCTTGATTGCATGTGCAACTTCTGCTGGAAGGACTGGAGGAACTCTGGTACTGGTATCTTTCATGATGTCTGGAGTACATGTATCATCCCTTTCATATAATTTGGAGTAGAAATCTTTCACTCTTGTCAAAATTTCGCCTCTATTTCTTGTTACAGAACCATCTTCTTTTCTCAGTGCCATAATCTGTTTTCTTCCCTTACTGAGATGTCCCTTTGCTATCTTTAGGCTTTGGTTGTTTTCAATTGCTTTCCTCACTAGTTCACAGTTGAATTTTCTTACGTCTTCAGTGATACTTTTTCTTACTGTCTTGCATAGCTCTATATATTCCACTTTGGAAGTCACATCTTCTTTAGTTGTCCTCATCTCTCTTCTTTTTTGCATCAACAATTTCGTTTTTCCTGATAATTTGTTTACATGCAACTTGTTCTTAGACCCAGCTAATTTTGTTACTGTTTCCATAAGAGCTTTGGTTACTTTTCTGTTAACTTCAGAGATGTCCACTTCTTCCGATGTTAGGCCTTCTAAAGCAGAGAACCTGTTCTTCAGTTCCAACTTGAAGGTATTATGGTGTTTTTTAAGGTTGGTTATGTCAATAGATTTTGTTTGTCTTATGAGCTTGCCACGTTCAAGTTTAGTGTTGAGGTGCATCTTACATCTCACCAATCTATGGTCACTACCTGTGTTGAACTTGTTTAGCACACTGCAGTCTTCTATGACGAATTTTTTGTTACACATAATAAAATCAATTTCACTTGTCGTCCCATTTGGATGTCTCCATGTCCATTTCCTGTGTGCCTTTTTCTTGAAGAAGGAGTTCTAGATGAAAAACCCTTCTGCCTCTGCAAACTCAACGAGAGTATTTCCACGCTGGTTTCTGTTGCCGTGACCGAATTTACCTACTGAAGTTTCATTCTGTTGCCGTTGCCCTATTTTTGCATTGAAATCTCCCATAATTATTTTCAAGTGCTGCTTATCTTTATTATTTAGATGACAAATTTCCTCATGAAATTCTTCAATTTCTTCTTCAGGATGACTTGTGGTGGGTGCATAAGTTTGAATAATCTGAGCCTGGTATCTTCTCGAGAGTTGGATAACGAGTCGTGCAGCTCTGTCAGAGGAACTTTCAACTTCTACAACTTTATCCTTCAGTTTCTTGTTTATTATAAATCCAACACCACTAGTTCTGCCAGTATCTGTCCCACGATAGTAGAAGAGATGTCCATTTTTCAGTTCAATGAGATCTTCTCCTTTTCTCCTTACCTCACTTAGCCCGACGATGTCCCACTTGATCCTTTGTAGTTCCTCTTCCAATTCAAGAAGCCTTGAATCAGAAGATAGGGACCGTCCGTTGTATGTAGCCAAGGTCAGCATCAGATGGCAGCCTAGTCCGATCCTCCGGGGATTCTTAGCACTCTCTGCGTTCATGTCGCACTGACCGCTGCCTTGGCCAGGTACATTCCAGCTGCCGGAGACTGAGGGCCAAGATTTAAGTTGTGGAATCATTTTGGAGGGGTTTGGCCATAACTCACCACGCTGGCCAAGCGGGTTGGTGAGTGTGGGATAGAATTTCCTCTAATTCCGATGGTATATTTATACCGCTGTTGGCGGTCGTCAGAGCCCCTTTAGTGGGAACAGGATGCACCACGAGAAGGCGGGGTTGACATTTGTCAAGGAGAGGCTGTGATGTTACGCATCACCTGACTTTACATCCCGATGTTATATTTTGAAGTCTATATTATCTGCGAATTATGTATTTAATATGCAAATTAAATGTGCGCTTATTATAACTTTTTTTAATAATTTCTTAATTAAAAGTACTATACAAAATTTAAATGTCACTGAAAGAAAGAAAACGTAGCTGCTTACGTATTCTATTTTGAACTCTAGCTTAATTGGAATGTTTCATTCGAAAGGCTTCCTCGATTTACCGAATTCCGCGATTTTACGTACAAGACTGTTGGTCCCTCGAAGTTCATTAAATCGAGGTTTGACTATATATATATACGGTATATACTTGTATAATTTCTTCCAGAACTTTCTGTCTCAAGCTAGTCTCCTGCATGTCATTCCAACACGATTCCGAATATCATTCACCCATCTCCTACATGGTCTTCTTCTGGGTCTTTTGCAATCCCTTGGAATGCAGTATAGTATTTCAGTTTACCAATGGTGGTCACGCTTCTAACAATATATTGGGTTGCCGGAAAAGTCATGACGTATTTTGTCACCCGAAGGTGGTCGGGCGGTGTTCGAAGTACTAGAGGCATGCGCAGCTAATGTCACTATGTCATTCGACAGGTGCCAGTTCTAGCTGCAGTCTAAAAGGAATAGTGAGCGATTTGGTTGATTTGCGGAGATTTGACATCAAGTTGAAGATGGAAGACCAAACTGTGCACTTTCGCCATATTTTACTGTTTTACTTCCGTAAAGGAAACAACGCGCGTCAAGCTTGTAAAAAGTTGCGTCAAGTGTACGGGGATATTGCTCTATAAGAACTTCACTGCCAGCGGTGGTTCGCAAAATTCTGTGCTGGTGATTTTGACCTCAACGATCCTCCTCGGTCGGGGAGGCCCACCGAGGTTGATGACGACCAAATCAAGGCATTGATCGAGTCAAACCCACGTAACACGGCACGATAGATTGCAGACACATTGCACATCCATCATTCAAGCGTTCAAGACCACCTGAAGAAGCTGGGATACGTAAGCAAGCTCGATGTGTGGGTTCCTCATGAACTCAAAGAAGCTCAATTGACGGCGCGTATAAACATCTGCGATATGCTCATTAAACGTGAGGAAAACGATCCTTTTTTGAAGCGACTGATAACTGGTGACGAAAAGTGCACAAACGGTCTTGGTCCCGACGTGCTACTTCGCCTCAAACGACATCCAAAGCAGACATTCATCAGCGGAAGGTTCTGGTCTCAGTGTGGTGGGATTTTAAAGTTGTCGTGTTTTTCGAGCTCCTAACACGGAACCAAACAATCAATTCGAATGTGTACTGTTGGCAATTGGACAGTTTGAGCGAATTCATCATCCAGAAACGTCCAGAGCTCGTTCATCGTAAACATGTTGTGTTCCATCACGGCAACGCGAGACCACACACAAGTTTGATCACCCGCCAAAAATTATTGGAGATTGGGTGGGATGTGTTGCCACACCCAGCATACTCGCCTGACCTTGTGCCGTCAGACTTCTACTTGTTTCGCTCTCTTCAACAGTCCTTGCGTGGTATAACGCTCAATTCAGATGGGGCTGTAAATCAGCACTTTGTACTGTTTTTCGCCACGAAAGACAGGTCCTTCTATGAACGAGGCATTATGCAGCTCACTGAAAGATGGCAAAAGGTTATCGAACAAAACGGGCATTATATCATTAATTGATCTTTGTTCTTACTATCAATAAATTACCTTTGCAAAACATGGCTAAAATACGTCATGACTTTTCCAACAACCCAATATATCCATCCCATTGGCATTTCATTCATGGATTTAACCTTAAACATGATGCCATCAACTCGCGTCATTTTCGTGATTCATGAGTTACTCTTCCTATCCTTCCTGGTTATGCCAAGCATGAACTTCTCCATCATTCTTTCAGTAGTTTGCAGCTTCTGTGTGTCCGTTTTAGTTAAGGTACATGTCTCTGATTCATAAGTAATATTGGAAAGATGCGTAGATTAAACACTTTTCTTTTAAGGCATAATAGTAAATTGTTCTTGAAAATCGCACTGTTTCTTCCAACTGCTTTCCAGCCAATTTTTATACGGTGAAAATCTTTGAAATAAGCGGAGATAAAGTAAATAGACCAAGTCATTGCTCTTTCCACGTTTTTCTTTAAGCAACACACAGCAGCCGAAAATTTGTTATTCGACACCGCTGAGACCGAACCCCAGATCTCTCAATAACTAGCCGAGTGTGTTCGCTTTACGCTACCGTGCCAACAATCCACGGCGCTATGTGTGTTTATATGTCAGCATCTGACTTCACAAATCCATAGGGATGGGCTTAGCAACTGAGATGTCTCCATCTGGTAGGGCTTAACAGCACAAGCTATTTAATTATAGCTGATAAATTCAAAGGGTGAGAGAAATGAGCTGAGCTCATCCCTACGGATTTGTGAAGTCAGATGCTGACAGATAAACACACATAGCGCCGTGGATTGCACACCGTAGCATAAAGTGAACGCACTCGGCTAGTTATCGAGAGATCTGGGGTTCGATCCCAGTGATGTCGAATAACAATTTTTCGGCTGACTGCTGTGTGTTCGTTAAAGAGAAACGTTGTCAAATTTTTTACGTCTATTAATCTGCTCTTTCATGTGGCCCTTGCTTGATAGCTGTTGTCCAAGGTAACTCCAGGCTTAATACACACAAATGCCGTGAATTAGGAACATCAAAAAGAAGTCATCGCTCTTTGCACCTTTATAAGTGAGTCACAGAAAACCTATCAGCGTCCGACACCTGGAATCGAACCCAGAAACTCCAGTTCTTGAAAACGCATTGCGTATTATTTTTGTTTTCAGTAAGTTCAGTTTTAAGTCCACTTCTTATCCTTATTCTTGCCAGCAAGTCTCTGGACAATGCTGCTCAGCTCCGAAGAGGTACTTAAAAAAGGGCTGTATCGTCAGTAAAAGGAAGGTGGGTTAATTTTTATCTCCTTTCTTCCTAGGGGATACATACATATATGTTATTAACTGAACTTATATTTACATAAAAATATATAAATGTATAAAATGCATAGCTTTTCACAGAACCACTGAGAATGTTTTTATAAAAAGTATGCAGTACTGCGTCCGACCTTGGCGCGAGTCCCAAAGAAACAGTTGTCGTTGTAGTGACCATAGCAACCGGCCGCACTTGTTTATCACGCATGCGTCGTCTTTAGTGCGCAGTTTGATTAGCGTTGTTTCGTGAACCCCTAACAAGTGTTTTCACGCTGTGATTTTTCGCGTGAAAGATAAACAAAGATGCGCCGTTAAATTTCGCTGTTGATTTATGATGTCTGTCGGAGAGAATTCCTGTCTTATGCAAGAGTCTAATAAATGATGAATGTCTGGGAAAATCAACAATTTACAGATGGCATAAAGAATTTATGGATGGTCGGGCACCTTTAATTGATAATAACAGAAGGCCTTCAACAAGTGTTACAGAGGTAAAAATCAATACAACAGGTGTTATTATACGGGAACTTATCAATTTAGAGATATCGAATATACGGTTCACATTTCAAAATCATCAATTCACGGAATTTTAACCGAGCATTTGGGCATGAAACGAGTTTGTTCAACTTGGGTTCCCCATTCTTCTCATGTGTTGCCCAATGCAAGGCCAGACAGTTCTGTCGTTTCTTATTTGGAGAAAATTAATATCAAGTTGATGCCCAACCTGCATATAATCCAGACTTGTCACCATGTGACTTCTGGTTTTTTTCCCATTTTAAAAAAGACATTACGGGGACGACAATGTGAGACTGATCAACAACTTATTTCAGCTGCGCAGGGGCGCTTCAAGAGCATTTCAGAATTCCATAAGGCATTCAAAAAGTGGCAGGAACATTGGGACCCATCTATTCGGTGTAATGGACAGCATTTTGAAAAAGATGACCATTTCCTTGATAATTAAGGTATGGATATTTTTTTATAAACACATTCTCAGTTGTTTTTGGAACAACCCTTGTATACGCATATATATACATATACCCTATATTGACAAAAGTCACCGGACGCCCCTTCAAAAGCATATGAACGGATCCTCTGCGTTGTTAAGATGCTCCGTACAGCTGCAAACGGTAAAAAAACAAGCCTGCAGCTGGCCGCGATCATATCACACTGTGAAGTTGAGTGAAAATGTCGCGGCGGCAGAGAACTGACTTTGGGAAAGGAAAGATTGTTGGGTGTTATATTAGTGGGGTGTCCATAAGAGAAACCGAGAGGCGTTTAAACATACCCAAGTCAACTGTTTTGGGTGTACTGATTAAGTGAAAGACACATGGCGTACTTGAAGCAGCAAGACGTACCAGCAGACCAAAGAAAATCAATGATAGAGGACGTCAAAACCTCAGGAAGGTCGTTACTGCTAATCGACGGAGTGCTGCACAAAGACCTCAGTGTGCAGGTGAGTAAAAATGCTGGAACCTCGGTATGCACACGTACCATTCTCAGAGTACTTCATTCCATGGTTTACCGTGGTTGTGCGGCTGGCTACTCATACGCCTTTCATCTCCACTCGGAATGCTACTCGTCATTTAGCGTGGTGTGAAGAACATTTATCGCGGACCGTAGATTAATGGAAACGGGTCCTATGGACTGATGAATCCAGATACACGATCCATCAGTCTGATAGCCGTGTGTGCGTATGGCGGCAGCTATTTACCACAGTGTACTGTTCCTACCAGCTGGCAGTGTACTCGTGTGGGGGTGTTTTTCGTGGTATGGTCCCGGTCCGTTGGTTATTGTGGACAAACCTGTTAACAAGCACGTCTACCTCGATATTCTGCACAATTAAGCCCTACCAACTCTGTGGCATTACTATGAAACCGAGCCTTGTTGGTACCAGAATGATAATGCACCGATCAATAAAGCAAGGACTGTTACGGTGTGGTTTGACGATAATTCCGTATCGTGTGTGGACTGGCCAGCACAGAGTCCTGATCTTAATCTCACAGAGCACCTATGGGGTAAATTAGAGCGCTGCATAAGAAATTTGGAACCAATGCCTACTACTAAACAACAGATAGCGGCAACATTATTTACTAAATGGAGGCGCATACTTAGCTCTGTGTTCCAAAACCTTGTCGCAAGCATGTCTCGAAGGGTCAGTGCATGCATTAAGGCCAAAGGTGGACCGACACAGTACTAATGTATGTCACTAAATGCTATGTCGTGTTTCTCTTGTAGATGTCTGGTGACTTTTGTCAATATAGTGTACAGTATATACTAAGTGAGACAAGGTGACACCATATCGCCGAAGCTCTTTAACGCTACATTGGAAAATGTCTTTCAATCACTGAACTGGGAAAACAAAGTAAACAAAGGGATAAAGATTAATGGAGACTATTTAACCCACCTTCGTTTTGCTGATGACGTAGTCATTCTTGCAACTACCCCATCAGAGCTGCAGAGTATGATCCAGGAACTTGCTGACAAGAGTAAAGAAGTGGGATTAAAAATGAACTTTCAGAAGACAAAAGCGATGTTCAATGCTTTTACAAGAAATGAAGATTTATCGATTGATGGAGAAAAGCTGGAGATAACAGACACGTACGTTTATCTTGGACAGCAGATATAAAGTGAGGGTCACATTGATGAAGAAATTAATCGGCGTACAAAACTTGCCTGGAGAGCTTTTGGAAGAAACAGCATAATTTTCAAGAGCGATATGTCATTATGTCTTAAAAGAAAAGTGTTTGATCAATGCATCCTTCCAGTGCTTACGTATGGTGCAGAGACGTGGACCTTAACTAAAAGAGACATACAAAGGCTGCAGACAACTCAAAGCAGCATGGAGAGGTGCATGCTTTTGTAACCAGGAGAGATAAGAAGAGGAACTCGTGGATCCGAAAAATGACAAGAGTGGAAGACATCATGATCAGAGTTAAATCCCTGAAATGGCAATGGGCTGAACATACCGCCAGAAGGACAGACCATCGATGAACAGCCGAAATTTTAGATTGGATTCCAAGGGACAGGAAAAGACTCAGAAGAAGACCACATGGGATATGGGTGGATGAAATTCGAAAGTATGGGGGAGTGACACGGAGGAGACTGGCAGAAGACAGACCGTTGTGGAGGAAACTTGGGGAGACCTTCGTCCAGCAGTGGATTGATAATTATTGACAATGATGATGATATACTAAGACCCACCCCTTAATTAAAATCCCTGCTTTGTCACTGGTCCACACGGATAAATTTTATTACTGTCGCTATTACCAACCCACCCGTTGAAGAAATAATATTATGCGGAAAACAACTACATTAACTAATTAATATGAATCTGAGTTACGTTGGGAATTCTTCATGCGTTGATTTATTTAATCATTAAAAGAATCACGTGCGGTTAGGAATGTCCGATCGTTTCTTCACTCCTGTACATTGCGACGAACGTTGGGACAACCAAGTTCTCATAGGAGAGTGGATTTCACTTGTGGGGATGACTTTGTAGTCACAACGTTTACGTAATGCAGAGAACGAACAATTTCATCGAACGGTGACCTTTAGTGGATTGCATAATCGTCGACCAAATGATTTGATTGGATACATAAAAGGACGTAATGAGATATTAACGACTGATCAATTAGTGAGGCCGTAAAGGAAGTCGTCTGACCACTCAACTCCACAATCATTAATCAAACGATGGAACTTAAGTTTGTTGAGTAGGCCTGCAGCTTAAGTCTGCGTCCACTTATTTTATATCTCCATTTTTGACTTAATTTGTCCGCTTTAATTACTTAATGTTGGCATCGTACATATTTGATTGAATGCTGCTGGATGACGATGTGTAATGTCGCCTTGAAGCATTAAAGGTTTCGAAAATATTCTCGAAATATCACATTAGAAGTGAAGAGAACAATTATTTCCAATCATGAAACTGATTCGAATTAAACGATAAAGCAGAGAAGTCCATTTGTATTTCATTTCAGTTCTACATCAGCCCGTAACTTCTACAGCATTACGATTCTTATCACATAAACGGTAGAGTTTTTTTGTTTTGTTTTTGACTGGAGGTTTAACGACCACTGTGAGCAACTAAGTGGGCTACAAGCAGTCGTCCGTCCCTAATTTAGGGCCACTGGCTCCGTGGAAGAGAGAGGACCAGCGCCGTAAGACAAACACAACATCCATGCTTCACAGGATTCGAACCCGGACCCATCTCGGACGAGTGATCAAAAGCCATCGCTTAGACCAATGCGCTACAGGGACGGTAGAGTTACCAAATTTTTTTTATTTACTGTGTACTAAAAAAAGAAATGCGCATTTCACTGTGTAGTATCTCGCAACAGGTTTTTTAAAAAAAGATTCTACAGTAATCCATGTAATTAGAAATATAAAATTATTTTAAGCTGTAGAGAAGAATATCGAGATTATTTGCAAAGAATCTGAATGAGAAAAAATTTAATTACAGTATACTTTAAATCTTTTAAAATGCTAGAAAGGGCGTTAAAATTTTTTGCAAAACTGTTCTGAAGAAAAAATAAAATGTTTCAAAATTCTACATTCGGATGAAAGAAAAACAATTTTAATGCCTCTTTCAGGAAATCAGACCTTATGTACAAACGAAATAATTAAATACGAAAGAACTTTAGAAAGCATCATGTGATCGTCTACAGCTGAAAGAGTATATACACTGAGATGCCAGTTTATTTGGTACTCTTCCCGTCGGCACGTAAATGGTTCGCTCCAATACCTAAGACGGTACGTGAGTGTGGTACAAATCAAGCAAACCAGCTCGTCGAGAATCATTTAACGTTCATTTAGGGTCCGAATGAGTGAACTGAATGAAGGTCTAAATGGCAAAACGAGTGATCTGAGTGACTTTGAACGTTGCACGGTAGTTGGCGTCAGGCGTACCCGTTCGAGCTCCTTCAAAACGGCCATCCTCCTGGGATTTCCACACACAACCGTTGCAAAGGTTTACCGTCAATGGTGCTACACGCAAAAAAAAAAAAAAAAAAAATATTAGTAAAATCATGCAATGCATTCATAATGATACGCTTTCCAACATACCAGAAATCATTACTCAAGTTATTACTCAAGTTATGAGGATAATGGCTGTGGAATAAATCTCGCTCCTGTGCCTTGACCTTTGACCCCATTTCGATTATATTAAACATAATAGGTTCAGTATACCTCCGGAACAACATGCTAAAGTTTTGTCGCAAAAGAAGCATTTTTAGTCAAGTTATGAGGATAATGGCTGTGTAATAAATCTCGCTCCTGTGGCCTGACCTTTAACTCCATGTCAATGATATTCAACAGAACTGGTTCATTATACCTCCGGAACAACATGATAAAGTTTTGTAGCAATCAAAGCATTTTTACATAAGTTATGACGCATGAGGGCGATGGAATGGATCCCGCTCCATGTCCTGACCTTTGACCCCATTTTGCCCATTTTGAATAGGCTTCATCCGCAGGTTGTGCCCTACCATATACTAAAATTTAATCGAATCGAACCATTTTTACGCGAGTTATCGTGCGGACAGAAAGACAGACAGACGGACAAAACTGGAGCATATACGCTTCTTAAACCTACGGTTGGAAAGCGTAAAAAAAAAAAAGATCTTGCTTATGTTATGGGTTTGTCCGTCTGTGGACACCATATCTCTGCAACTATTTGTCCGATTTGAAAACTTCTTTTTGCATTGGGAAGCTTGAAATATGCGAATGTCGATCCTTCATTTCGTTTTTTTTTTTTTTTTTTTTTTTTTACGATGCACAATTTCGCCGCTAAGGGTGTAAATGCAGATGATTTCAAAATACATTTTATTTCACATATTTACTTCTAAACATCCAACTGAAAAAATTATTTTACCATTCCATTCCATTTATTGCGAAGAATATTTTAGGTATATTCACTTTTTCAAGTTACGAATAGATTTTCCGCTAGGGGGCGTAAAATTAATTTGCATTTTCTCTGATAACTCAAATTCTAAAACTTCTATTTCAATTTTTTTTCCTTCAGCGGATACAGCTCCTGATGGGAAATGTTGTGCACATAACTTATGATTTTTGATAAGCAATGGTTTGGTCACCAGGGGTCGTAAGTGTTATTTTCTGCTTTTGGTGTGTTTGCTACAAAATCTGAGCGTCTAAAATCTCGATTCAAAAAATTTGTTCTTGGACCGATACCACTCACATCTATGAATCTTTTCGGAATATTTTCTTCTTAAAATATTACATAGTATCTCCGCCAGGGGGTCGTAAATGTACACTGGCGTGCACAAATTAACCCTTTAAGCGGCCGACGTACCTTAAGCAAAATATTCCCGAATTTTCCTGCGCTCCTCCAACATAATTTTTATCATAGCGACCGGGTTATACGAAAGCTACGCCAAAACAATTCCTTTCCCAATTTCATTTTAGGAGTATCGACTATAAATTCGTCGCTGATTGTAAGTGCTCCCTTACAGTTCTTAGTCTTAAAGTATGTGGTCTGATTCCCTTTGTAGTTCTTTATTTTCAGTACTATTACCAAAGGAATTATTCAAAAAGAGTAGTCCCCCGGACACGGACATCATGCCTTTGGGTGGAGACCAGTAAATCAAACGATTTTCTCTTCTTTCTTAGATTCAACGCAATTTTTTCAGAGCATTATTCGCGGCAAAGGTAATCAGGAAGGAAGGATTAATGATAATCATATCCCAAAATGACCACTTAGAATGACAAACCTAAGGTAAAAGCTACGCTCTCTGATTCACAGGTTCACTTGTTTGTTTCGCGTGCGGTTCACTTCTTAGGCAGTGAAAATATTCCTTCGAGCTGATTTCAGCTTATATTGACCACGAGTTAATTCGTTCCAGCCGGTTAAAGGGTTAAGGAAGAGACGGTTTTTCCAATGTAACGTCGTGCAGAAGTGCTCCACATCAACTCAAATCATACCATAAGATCTCCAAGATGTAAGAATATGGGACAAGTGAGCAAAACCGTCCAAACAAGGAATCCAAAGGATACAAAGGCACTTTATTGAAAAGGTAGCTTCGAGCACAACTGGACAGAAGACAGAAACGTCCATGTGATAGGCTGCTGCCAAGAAATATCCAGTCTTTAGTAGAGGATATGATCACCCCTGACTGCGTTGCAGGATTTACAACGTCTGTCCATGTTGAGGACGAGGTTGTCAAGGAGCTGTTGAGGCATCGCTGCTTATTCCTCTTGTAGCGCCAATCGCAGCTGCGGAATCGTTGCTGATAGCTGGTGACGTGCTGCCAAGCGTCTCCCGAGAAGGTCCCACACGTGTTCGATTGGATTTAGGTTCGGGGACCTTGCGGGCCAATCCATGCGTTGAATATCTTCACTCTCCCACAGTTCTGCGACAGCCACTGTACGATGAGGTGCAGCGTTGTCGTCCATGAAGAGGAACTCAGGACCCACAGCACCTCTAAACAGACGCACGTGAGGCAGGAGAACCTCGGTACAATAGCGGACACCAGTGACTGAACCTCCTTTCAGGTTTAATGGTATTTTATATCGCCAACATGAGGAAGCCCCCATGCGGTGTCCCCTCTCCCCTCTGTTGGCTGAACTTCTTCTCCAAGACACAGAAAACCGCATTTTGGACTCTTGTCAAGTTACACCTTTATTATACCTTCCGTATGTTGACGATGTCTTCGTCTTTTGGCCTTCATCATTTGAAAACTTGTTTTCTTTTGCAACAATGTTGTCGTCCGTTTATCCTTCTAAATCCTTTACTGTGGAGGTTGAATGTGACAATTCACTACCCGTTTTTAGACTTCCAACTTCGTAGGAACCCCACCTTCCAGCATTACAGAAAGTCTTCGGTTTACAGAAAGCCTTCTTCTATACCTATCATGATACCACGTGTTTCCGCCCACCCGACTAGATATAAGGTTTCACCCTTATACTTTCTTATTCGTCGAGCATTTACCCACTCCTCTTCTGTAGCCTTCCGTGAGGAGGAACTTCAAAAGATATATACCATTGCTTATGAGCACGGATTTTCATATTCATAAGTCCATAGAATCTACCGTAAAATCCAGAACTCAACATTTTTTACCCTGACACGTGAACGAGGATATGTCAAATACAATTGCGGAAAGTTAAAAAAGAACACCAAGAAGGAAGTGGCGGACGATCATGAAAGTTACATATGTTAATGGGTCGAGTTTACGTAGCTGTGATGTTAATTTCGGGACCAACCGGTGAGCGCTTACGCCACAGCACGGCATAATATGCAAATTATCATCGGTGGTATTTAAGGAGTACGGCGAAGTGAATGTAATCAGTCGTCGGCGTACGGACACGTGCGAAGACCCTGAAGAAGCTGCAATGCCTAGACATGGAACACGTGTACGATTTCAGCAGTTATCGGACTTTGAGCGAGGTCGTCTAGTCGGACTCCGCGAGGCCGGGTGGTCTTATCGTCGTATTGCGGCGCGAATTGGAAGGGACGTATCGGTGGTGGTACGATGGTGGTGTAGATGGTCCGAGGAACATTCCCACACGAGAAGACGTGGAACCGGGAGTCACAGATTGACTGATGAGCGGACCGATCGACGCATAAGAAGAGCGGCGTTGTCAAGCAGAACATCCACTGCGACGCAAATCCGAGCTGCCGTTGCACCTGAGGTGACTGGGTGAACAATCCGCATCCGTCTACTGGATGCAGGACTACGTGTCCGTGTGCCTCTGGCATGTGTACCTCTGACTCCAGCCCACCGTCAGGAACGGCTGCGGTGGTGTCTCTAACGTCTGCACTGGAGAACGCAATGGCGATCTGTCGTGTTCAGCGATGAAAGCAGATTCTGCTTGGGAGCCTCCGACGGCCGTATGCGTGTTCGCAGGCGCACAGGGGAGCGTCTCTACCCTTCTAGCATCCGCCAGCGACACACAGGGCCTACACTTGGTCTCCTGGTGTGGGGAGCGATCAGCTATCACTCCCGTACACAACTAGTGTTTGTACCGGGTACGTAAAACAGCACCTTCTACATCAACAACATCATTCAGCCCGTTGTTGTGCTATTTGTAAGGTCGGCCTATCGTGGTGTTTTCCAGCAAGATAACGCATGCCCACAAACGGCACGTGCAACGCAACATGCACTTCAGGGTGTGAGATAACTTCCATGGCCTGCACGTTCACCGGATTTGTCCCCCATTGAGCACGTGTGGGATTTTATGGGATGGACAACGACTTATCCGGTCTCCACGGCCAGCCACGACCATCCCCGATTTACGCGTCCAGGTTGAGGTTGCTTTGAACTCAATACCCCAAACTTACATCCAACATCTGTACGACAGACTCCATGCCAGACTTGCACAGTGTGACGCAGTTCATGGCGGTTCAACCTCGTACTAACCATGTTACATGGAAATGTTATTTTTCAGTTTACCAGCAAATACAGCTGTATTCTGCCATAATGTTTTGATCACGTTATCCTCTGTATTCCGCTATTATGCTGTATAAAATTCGTTGGTACCAGACGTCTCCTTCTAGGTGTTCTTTTTTCACTTTCCGCCAGTGTATGTTGGATCAATGACTGACGTCTCTCATGTGAATGGTAATTTATCGAACATCTGTCACAGTGACGGTGTCGGTTTTGGGTTAAAAACATCGAACATTTATTCCCTGAGTAAAAATGATCGGGGCCGTGTTGAACTGTTGGACAAATGCGGCATTTATTCTATTACTATGAAATCTGTCAATCCTCAAGACAAGGGATTTATATATATCGGCTCAACCCTACGGAGACTACAAACAAGAATTAAGGAACACCAATATAGTGTAAAAAATGGCTCGTCATCTACTGCTTTAGCCAGGCTTACTTCAGCTGGTACACATTACCCATCTTGGAGAGACGTCTCCATTCTATCTACCTCTGCAACGAGGGAAACAGTAGTACTCTTTACGACGAGTCTCTACATTTTACATCGAGTGGACACTTGTTACAATGATATATTTCCCAGGCCTGGAAAACTTTACTGTCCTCGATTCTGGTTCCTCCTTCTAACATTGCAGATTCCGACCATCATTAATGGAACTCTATAGGCCTCTATTTTCTCATATTACGTTACAGCAAGTGAACTTTCTTGAATTTCTTTCCTTATTGAGAGCGTTCGGCAACGGCACCCATGTATAAATGTTTTTCTGGAACTCCAACTTGGCCTTTCATCTGATGATGTGCTCACCGCGAGCACGAAAGTACTCATGTTATTTTAACTATGTATATATATTTTAACTTGTGTGTGTTTTTAGTTATTAAAGTTTGCTTGTAACTGGAATCATTCAGCAAGTTTGAACATCGTGCATTAACAGCAAGTTTATTACCCTGAGTAGGGATTAGAAATTTCAAAGGTATCTAAACAGATTTAAGTCTTTGTGGTATTCTTGGCCGCACATGAGTTTTAAGAACCGGGCATTAAAAATAGATCCTTTTTCCAGAACTTTGATTTTCGATATTGTGGCTATATGTCGATTGGGAACTGTTCTCATCCAGTCTAATATACTGTACGTAACAGTTTTCAGATTTTGTAGTCGGAAAGGAATACAGAACGCACGGTAGTGAGAAAAAAAAACTTAGAGCAGAGTTAAAATAAAAATTGTAGTCGGGCGTGAAACAGATGTGAATGCAGAATAAGCAGTTTCAGTTCTACCTACCTCGGTGAGCTGCATCGCACCAAAATTATCGGGAATGGTAATTATATGAAGCAGAGAGTGAGAACTTGTAATTATACAATACTGATCGCGATTTGCGGCTGAACCTGTATTCTTGTCAAAGTGTTATTTAAGTTATTGCTTTTTGCAACTGGCCAATGCATTTGAACTTATGAACGAAACTTGTTTATTTAGCACAGGAATCTGCATAAAATGGTTTCATTCTTACACCTGCCGTTTGGATTACTCCCTTCCTTCCGCAGTTTAGAGCCACTATGACCGTGTGTTTATATCAGGATGTAATGTACCACTGAGGTGACACATGAGTCAAAGACGACAAGTTGCAGAAGTAAGTCTAGTCGGCGTAGTTCAATCGGTAGGGCAGCCGCTCCGGAGCAGAAAGATGTGAGCTCGAATCTCACCACCGGCAGAAAAGGGTTTGTTCGCTGTAAGAGTTCACCAGTATATCGAAACTTTTTCAATTACTTAGTGAGCCGCCCCGATGGCGCAGTGGTCTAAGCGCTGGCTTATGATCATTCATCCGAGAAGGGTCCGGGTTCGAATCCCGGTGAGACACGGACGCTGTTTTTGTCTTACGGCACTGGCTCTCCCCTTCTCTGGAACCAGTGGCTCTAAATTAGGGAAGGGTGACTGCTTATACCCCATTGAATTGCTCACGGTGGTCGTTAAACCTTCAACTAATTACTCAGTGAAGTAGTTGTTAGGATGCTAGCTAGCTTTTTACTCTTAAGATTTCCATTTCGTGAGGTTTTGTTTGTTTTACGGGTTTCGTTCTTGTTGTCTGTTTTATTTTCTAAAAAAAAATATGGGTGATGTATTTGTTCTTGAGTTCTGAATCTTTCTTTCGTCTTGAATTACGGTATCCTTAAATTAAGTTAGGTGACTTTTGTAGACTGAGATACACATCGGACATAGCTGTCGTTAAACTACAACGCAATTGTTTTTATTAATATAGTTTGTATAATGTTTGTTGTTAAATTGCTGTCGTGCTCTGATGTAATGCAATATTTAGGACAAACATGAAATTCAATTCTTAGAAAAATGCATTTCAGCAGGGTTTTTTGTTTTTTTCGATTAAGATGTTTATTACAACTTTGTTTTCTTTTCCAGGTCAGCATACAAGTTCACTTCGCTGTCAAGCATAGCAATGAATGTCGCACATACAGGTGCACATCTTGTAGCGCCATCTTTCGCACAGAACTGGAGTTTCAAGTGCACGTGAAGCTAACGCATCTTTCTTCAAAATCCCTCCAAGCATTTCGTTGCCTTCTTTGTGATCAGTTTTTCCCGTCTGAAGCTCAACTTCAGTTCCACACAACTACCCATAAAAAGCAGTTCAGGTGTTCACTCTGCGATGAAGAGTTTCACGTCGAATTTCTTCTTGATCGTCACATGCAGACTAACCATTTTGACAAAGTTGGTTCTCAGGATCATCCTCTTCATTCGTTTCATCCACGGAATCAAATCCAACATCATGATTCAGATGTCGCTCAAAATCTTAGCGTCAAGAGATCCGCAATGTCATCTACTTCCCATACTCCGAGGAAAGACCAAGACATCACACCTGCCACAACACTGGCTTCCTCAAACGAACCCAGCAATTCACCACCAACAGTTAATTCAAATTCTGGTAATCGCGAATTTCGATGCGATGTATGCGACTGTTACTACTCAACAGAAACTTCTTTGAGCATACATAGGCGTCAGGCTCACAACATTAGGACAAACCCGAAGAGCGCAGGTCATTCCGCGACATTGTCTCTCTTCTGTGCTTACTGCAACGAAGCGTGCAAGTCCCGCAGTGAACTTGAGAACCACATGAAAACGCACACAGCCAGCCCCAGTAAGCACAAATGTAACATCTGTGATGAAATGTGCCCCACTGCGAGCACACTTGCAGAACACAAGCTCACGCACTGCAAAGTAGTCGCAGGAAGCACGTGCATAGTTTGCAGAGTGGCGCTATCCACAGAGGAACAATTTTTTGGTCACGTGCAACAACATAACAACCACGGCTTTCCAGTGCCATGCGTCGTCTGCAGACAAACTCTTATCACAGACGTCGAGGTCCAAATGCACGCCAAGTTTCACCTCAAGAGCTGCGAGCCCCGAAGACCTTGTTGCGTGTGCTCCTTACGCTATGAGACCAGCAGCATGATCATAACAAGCAAACGAGACTGTGGAACGCATACTTACATGTGCAAGGAATGCTTTCACTCTAAAAGCGACGACCCTCGGTGCACAGAATGTGGAGTTAAATTCGAAACCCCGAGAGAGCTTGACTGCCACAGGAAATCGTCTCACAAAAAGACTTACCAGTGTATCAAGTGCCAGATGTCTTTCGATTCTGAGGCAGAAATCCAAGCTCACGTCACGTGCCACGTTCTTCAGGAGGGAACAAACCACGAGTGTAACCTGTGCCATAAAGTGCTTGACTCGCCTTCCAAGCTCCAGTGCCATCTCATAGAGCACACTTTCGAGGGGTGCACTACGTTCACCTGTTACATGTGTAGTGCGGTTTTCACTGGCCCTCACCTTCTACAGCAGCACATGCTAGAACACGGTCTAGAGACTAAACCGTACGATTGCTCCAAATGCAACCAGAGATTTTTCTTCCGAGCTGAGCTAGACAATCATTCGTTTATTCACCAAGATGAGGCAATGGCGTCGTTGTCACAACAACACACAGCGATGACGTCACTATCACAAAACGAACATCAGAGAAGTCGTAACCTGTACAAGTGCCCTCTGTGCCCCTTGGTATTTTTGGATATTGCAGAAATGCAGCAACACCACTTCCAGTGCCACAGTGATTCCGACCTACAGGAAAACAAAACTTTCCCTTGCGGAGAGTGCGGGAAGGAGTTTCCTTGCATGAGCAACCTGCAGGGCCACATGAGACTCCACGGTAGGGGAGCGAAGCACACGTGTCCGGAATGCCACAAAGAATTCGCCCTGTCGAGGAACCTGCATGTGCATTTGAGATCACACAGTGGAGAAAAACCGTATGAGTGCCCCGTGTGCAAGAAAAGGTTCGCCCGGAAGGAGAACCGCAAAGCTCATCTCAAGTCTCACACAGGCCTGAGACCTTTCTTGTGTCCTCACTGTGGGAAAACCTTCTCCAGACGATCCCACGTCAAGGAACATATGCGTATTCACATCACTTCCACAACGCATCTCTGTGAAACCTGCAACGAATCCTTTCCCTCCACGCGGCTCTTGCGTCGACACCTTAAAGACGCGCATCAAAAACACTACGATCACGTGTGTGCTGTGTGTGGTGACGTTTTCGAACAGGTGAAGAGCCTGGACAACCACCTTCAGAAGCACCATCAGGTAAGGACCTCAGACAATGTGGAGTGCTCAATGGACGAATCGTCGGAATCTTCGGCTGGGGAAGCTCAAAGTACGATATCAGCCGAAGCCAAGGATACTAATGCAATGGACACAGACGACTGCGTCAGTGACGAAATGTGCGCGGAAGATGGAGCAGAAAGTTGTGTTTCCGCAACCACAGCTGCAGAAGAAGATCGACCAGTTTTGACGGCTGAGGTTGTAGCATGATCTTTCCCGGCTTTTATCCAGGCCAACAATTATTCCTTCCTCAACAATGCCAACACTACCGGTGCTATTTAAGTCATGACGTTATTTTTAAAATGAAGTTTGTTTTATCGAAAATGAAACCAATGTGTACAATTACTACCTTTTTCTCAATAGATCAAATAGAACGTGTTTTTTAATGATGTTATACAATATCCTTTTCTTCAGTGAAAATAAGATTTAATGGCTCAAAATGAATGCAAGGGGTCATAATATATTTGAAAAGAATTTATCCTCATACGTCGAAAACTTTACTCTTCAGGTGTTTATTTCAAAGAGATGATGAGCAAATTCTTTATAAATTAACTGGCCAACGAGTAATGTTTTTCGTTCTATGAAAATGTGAATTTATTACTTTCTGTTGATATTGTTGTGTTAAATATGTGCAGTTTTTTAGTCTATCACTAAAGAGCAGATATTTTAATTCAGCCATTTTAACTTTCCAGCAAATTTATACGTATTTCAAAATTATTCTCATATTTGACGGAGAAAAATAAATAAAGCACTAATTTTTTCCAAACTCAATATGCCATAAGAGTTCGATGCACTTTTTCTCCATACAAAAATGATATTTTACTTACGTGTAAGTGGGAGGGGGTGATCTAAGCCAATGTAACAACTTTATCTGTTGATATGTATTAGACACCATTTATCTTAAAAGACCTCGCTATTTATTTTGTTTTATTTTTAATTTCTCACGTTAGTGTGGGCCAAAATTTTCAGTCACTTATACTGAATTTAGTTTGGAAATTTCAAACGAAAGGTGCTGATATTTGAAAATTTGCAAAACTTCAACCTGATTCTAAAAACACTGTTTCGTTATAAGGGTTGCCCAAATGAAACTGACTGTCGGTTTTTTTGCCGTAAGGGTTTATAGGTTGGAATATGTGAACATACAGGAAGTAAGAGTGATACATGGGCTACATACCCGCTACATATAGTCGCGGCAATGTAAAAAATATAAGAGTACCTGTAAGGAAGTTAGAGAAAACAGTGCCATGATATACAGGAAGAAGTAGAAATCCATTAAAACACCCCATCTCACAACACATCAATAAATGGAACAAAATTACTATACTTCGTTATAGCATTATCACAGTGCTGCACATTAAACAACGGAAAATAGCACATTTAAGAAGAAAGTATCGCTTGCGAGAAATGGTATCAAATCCATCAGCATGTAAACCCCATGGGTCAACATGCTAATGGAATTAATAATCTGAAGCAACTTATGGGAATTTACTAGGAAATTTTTTCATTTATAGCAAATTTTCGGAGAAAACTCTTCTCCTTCTTCAGGCTCTCTTGTTGTTATCACTTTTTGCTTGTCACTATCATGGTTACGGTTTACCTTGACGGTTACGGTTAACCTTGACGGTTTAGGTTATTTTTCAACAAATCCTGCCAGATGTTAGGCAGGGAAAATCCTTTGCAGTCATTGATGATGGAATTTTGATTTTTCTCTCAATCTCTATTCCTTCTTTCAGTTTTCTTTTTTGGAAATTGCTTTGGAAACTGATTACTTTAAGGGAATTCCAATCCATGCTGTGCCCAGTTTCTCTAACATGCCTATCTAATCCAGTCTTGTTGGAGCAATTTTTTATAGCTGCTTTATGCTCAGCTATACGAGTTTCTAGTCTGCGACCTGTTTCACCTATGTAAGATAGTCCACAACTACAATTTACTTCATAAACTACTCCTTGCATTTTTAAAATATCTTCTTCTCTTTGAACTATTTTAGGGAAAAAATTTTTAACTTTGTTCTCTAAACTTGGAGCTAGCCTAATATTGTATGTTTTACTAATTCTCTTTAAAGCCTCAAATAAACCTTTGTGATAAGAAATTTTTCTAGTGAATTTTACTTCTTGCTTTTGAGGGTTCTTCGTACCATTAAAATTCAGAAGCTTCTCAATTTCTTCTTTAGGATAGTTATTTTCTGCAAGTATGACTTTAAGCTCTTCTTTATGGGCTTCTTTTTTATCTGCAGTAGAAACTATTTTATTAATTTTTTCTAAAAACTGACTTGCTACATTTTTCTTAATAGAAACTGGATGATACGAATTGAAATCCAGTAGTCTTTTAGTATTCATTGGTTTTTTATACCAACTAGTGAGGAATTTTTCATCTTCATAATAGATAGTAATATCTAAGAAGTTTATTCTTCTTTCTTTTTGAAGTTCAATAGTGAACTTAAGGGAATCATCTAATTCATTGAATGAGTCTAGAATTCTTTCTGGAACAATTTCTGAGCTATCTATTATAAATAAGATGTCATCCATGTATCTGCTATATAAGCAGAAGTATGTGGGTTGTACTAGTATCTTTTCTTCTAGTTTTCCCACATAATAGTTAGCTAAGAGTGGGGAGAGTGGGGAGCCCATAGCTAGCCCCGATTTTTGAATGAAAAAGTTTTCCCAAATTGAAAGTAGTTGTTCTGCAAAGAGAAAGTAAGCATTTCAAAAATTCCTACTAATATGTTTTTTTCCTTGTTGTGAAAAACTATTAGGTCTGCCAAGTCTTCCGCTATAAAGTCTATAAGTTGATCTATATTAATGTGAGTATACATAGACACTATATCTAAACTACCCATAATAGGAGAATCTAATTTAGGAAGAAGTTCTAGTTTTTCTTTTTGCTGCATTGAGTTAAATTTCTTATCACAAAGGTTTATTTGAGGCTTTAAAGAGAATTAGTAAAAAATACAATATTAGGCTAGCTCCAAGTTTAGAGAACAAAGTTAAAAAAATTTTCCCTAAAATAGTTCAAAGAGAAGAAGATATTTTAAAAATGCAAGGAGTAGTTTATGAGGTAAATTGTAGTTGTGGACTATCTTACATAGGTGAAACAGGTCGCAGACTAGAAACTCGTATAGCTGAGCATAAAGCAGCTATAAAAAATTGCTCCAACAAGACTGGATTAGATAGGCATGTTAGAGAAACTGGGCACAGCATGGATTGGAATTCCCTTAAAGTAATCAGTTTCCAAAGCAATTTCCAAAAAAGAAAACTGAAAGAAGGAATAGAGATTGAGAAAAATCAAAATTTCATCATCAATGACTGCAAAGGATTTTCCCTGCCTAACATCTGGCAGGATTTGTTGAAAAATAACCTAAACCGTCAAGGTTAACCGTAACCGTCAAGGTAAACCGTAACCATGATAGTGACAAGCAAAAAGTGACGACAACAAGAGAGCCTGAAGAAGGAGAAGAGCTTTCTCCGAAAATTTGCTAAAAATGAAAAAATTTCCTAGTAAATTCCCATAAGTTGCTTTAGATTATTAATTCAATTAAACTAGGAAGCCATTTCTCAATATGAGCTTTATTCAAAGAATGCTAATGGATTTTATACCATTTCTCGCAAGCGATATTTTCTTCTTAAATGTGCGATTTTCCGATTAGTAGTTAAATCTTTATGGTAGTAGGAAATCAAAACATATAATGCATATTACGAATATTTAAATATATTACGCACATATAAACTAGCTACACAACAAACAGGCACTAGTGCTTGTGCAGTTAAACTTCGCATCTTTTCTTGTATCCAATTTTCTTTCACTGTTCAAAAATCCTTCAGGCATTGCACTCATGGCACCTTTGATAATTCGGCCACTGGAAGCTTTGAAATATCTCACATCACTACTAGAGGGCGTTTTCAGTCTTTCTTTAATAGTCGCACATGCACTCTATATCATAAAAGTGTCAAGGTTGTCCGTCTTGAGTCGCCCTGTCGGCTCAAGCAAGTTTCCCAGTGCGGCACGAGATTGTTGATACCCTGGGAGAAGAACGTTCGTGATTGGCTGTGGAACCAGTCTTCAACGGCGTCCCGAACCTCAGCGTCGTTAGCGAACCGGCTGCCCTTGAGAGCTTTTTTCGGTGGCCCGAAGATGTGATAGTCGCAGGGCGACAGATCGGGGCTATAGGAGGAATGGTCGACGGCCTCCCATAGGAAGCTTCGCAGAAAATCTTGGCACACTATGGCCACATGCGGGCGTACGTTATCGTGTAGCAGAATAACCAAATTTGACAACATACCGGGTCGCTTACGCTTGATGCTCGTTTTTAGGGTTGAGTAACGTATCGCAGAATGTGGTTACCTTGACAGTACTACCTGCGTCCAGCCAATGCAACAGCAATGGACCATTCTCATCGAAGAAAACCGTGAGCATCACTTTTCCAGCTCTTAAGGAGAACTTAGCTTTTTTGGACGTGGAGAGTTGGGATGCGGCTGTTCGATACTCATCCGTTTTGCGGCCGGATGGAAGTGGTGGCACCAAGTTTCATCTGTGGCCGCAGTCTTGGAAAGAAACTGCCCCCCCCCCTCTGCGTGGTTGCGATGCAGATGCTGCAGGCAAGCACCCATTCGCCGAGTCTTCTGATCCTCCTGGAGATGCTTGGGGACACATTGTGTTCAAACCTTGCTGTATCCCAGAGGGCGATGGAGAATGGTTTTAACAGTTCCCTTACTTACGGGAAATGTCACCGCAAGCTCGCGGGTGGTGATTCGGCGATTCTCCTTCACAAGGTTTTCCACGACAGCAATCGATTCCATGGTGATGGCCACGTGTGCTTGCCTAGGACTCGTCATGTCCTCCCTGCTCACGCGTCCTTTACGAAATTCACTACACCACCGGAACACAATACATCGTGACTGACACTCATACCCATCCTTCATACGATGATAAATTTCGGCACCACTAACACCTTCTGCCGTCAAAAATTGCATAACTGCCAGCTGAGCCTGTTTGGCCGAATCCATGTCAGGACCCTACGCAGTCTACTTGCCTTCGCTCGTGCAGACAACACACTGACACGTGCCGCCGATAACAGCGTGATTCTCGTCATGACACGCCATCTACCGGCGCAAATGCACAGCTTTGTGTAATTATACAACGACGCTATTACACGAGTCTTACTTTCATTTGGGCGATCCTTATTAAAGGATTTTGTTCGAACCTGATAGGCCTTGAAAAATCTTTAATATTTGCACCCAGTTAAAATTATCGTGATCAGATTTTCAGATTTTGTAACACGAAGCTCACAAAATCTTATCACGAGAATTTTATTGGTTAAACCCGCTCATATATAATAAATTATTTTATATCACATAGAGTTTACCAAAGAATTAATCTTAGAAACCCTTATTTTAGAAGAATTTGTAAATTTTTCTTCAGCTATTCCATATTTGAAAATTTTAAATCATTATGGAATGCATATCAATGCTTTCCTTTTTTTTTTTTTTTTTTTGGTTCACTTTTAAGATCTTTAGTAACAGAGTAAGCACTATGACGAATAAATAGAGGCACAGTTATTAACTTTTTTAGTACTCTTACTTCGAACTGAAATTTAACAGCAATATTAAAAATTAGTACTAAAAATCTTTATTTAATTACCAAAATTTTCTCACTATAACGTTATTCCACTTAATCAATCACTAATATTTTTAGTGTCCAAGTTAACCAAAACGTACGTCTATTGTAATCTTTCCTCTAGCTGGTTGTCCAATTTCTAATCAGATATAATTTTTTAACAATCTTCGTGCAAAACTTCGAAAGTTTTCAGTTTTCTCCGATCTCTCCACCATCACACCATCTTTCCACTAGGAGTGCTATTTACAAGTAAAATATTTTTTTTTTTGGCATAATTCAGATTCATACTTCTAATTTCATTTACAAGTGAAACATACATTTTTTGAAAATTAACAACTTGTTTTACTCTAATAGGAGAAATCAAAAAGCCTATACTGTTAAACGTCAAAACCGTGTTGTATTTTAAGCAGCACAGAGTGCTTGGCATTAATTTTGTGCTTTTCCCAAATATATTGAAATCTTTGCTTGATATTACTTTTCATTCAATGAGAAATGTCTGCTGAAAGGGTAAATGCTTGTTTTTCGTTTTATTTCACATTACTTTATTTTATTTAGTGCATTTAGAAAACACTGTAACTGAAAATGTTTTTGTTTTGTAAATATGTATATTTTAAGTATCACTTTATCTACTAATTTAAGTTGATTGATCCTGATGTCATGTCATTTCCATTTGCAACTTGTTAATACAGTTACAGTCATACTCCGGTATACATTGTGCTAAATCGCAGCTGAGAAGTTCTCCGTAAAGGGAAGAAATAATTTTCGCAAAAAAAATAACAAAAATATCTTTGCTTTGGTACCGGTAAGTACCTAACTCAGATACCCGGGAGAAAATAAAAAAGCCCTCACCAATATAATTTTATATACATATTATAGCGAAGTAAATTTCTCCGTCACTTTTGGTCCACGCCGGGCTCGAACCCGGGTCCCCTTATTCCGGAATAAGTCACTCTACCAATTGAGCTACGCGGACGTTCGTTCTGACTGCTATCTGCCTTTATGTCGTGTGTGTCGTGCTGGTTAGGAGTGGATGTCGTCGGGGTCGTCTACGGTTGTTGGCAATAAACGTGAGCATGTGACGCATGGTCATGACAGACACTGTTCCAGATTCAACATTTGACTATTGGATAGTCAATAGTCAAATGTTGAACCCAGAACAGTCGCAGCACTGTTCAACATTTGACTATTGGATAGTCAAATGCTGAACAGTGCTGCGTTTTTTTGGCCTATACGATTCGTCGGACCCAGCGCTAACTTCACACATCAACTACTCGCTATCCTGTGCAGTTTTGCTGCCGGGTCACTGTTTCACCATTTTCACGCCAATTCTGATACATTTTAACTATGGGGTCGCGAACAACCCACCAGTTCAGCTGTTTGGGAAATCGAGGCACCCACTCTACGAGCTCCGACAAAGTGTCCCTTCTCAAAGTCCCATTAATCCTTCCGGCATGCTCCGAATTTTACTACCTACTGCTTCACTCGCAACTTATATAAGCTACGTCAGTCGACTAATCGCGCCCTCTCTGAAATCACTTAGTCAACGGGCCACATGCACTTTTTATAGGTTGATAGGGGTGATCATAATTCAGTGATCACGTGTAAATAATTATTTGGAAAATCTGAGGGTGAAAATTGCCCCACAAAAGAATTATTTGGCCTTCTTTATTTTAGTTTTTTTTTTCAATTTTTGAATGCTTTTTTATTCATTTAAGCTCCCTACAATATCGCTCTACCTCTTCTCCCCCATCCCCTTCAACATTTTTGTTTCCAAAATAACTTAACCCTCATGTTTCTTGTGTGTGTAACCCTGTCTCTGCCTACTAGCTTCACCCCTCAATTTTCTCTAATCCTCCTGATTGACAACATTTTTGAATTTTTTATATATAGATATACAATAATACCTCCTGCTATTTATTTTTTGCATCAAATAAGGGCGCTGTTTCGTATTTCGTCTTATGCAGCAAATCTGATTAGGTAATAGCTGAAAAGTAGTAGAATTCGATTAACAATATGCGAATTTAAAATAATGAATTTTAATCATCTTTGAATTGGTAATAATCAATTCCAAAGTATAATTGATTATGATTTTTAAGTAAAGCAGCTATTTCAGAAAAGAGAAACAAAGGGTTTTGTGGAAACTGAAACTGCTCCTTTAACGAAAGCATTTTAGACTGGCCAATAATAGCGTGCAACAAAACCCCACATAAAATAATACTTTTTCAGTAATAATAATAATAATAGTAATGATCAAAAGAAGTTCAATAATGATTAGGTCATTTCTAGAAACAGTTTTCAAAAGGAGGCCCTGTTGGATCGTGCTGTAATCAAACCTTGTTTCCTGGACTTTGCAAAACTCTTTTTCAATTGAATTTCAATTTGCTATCTTTCCCCACAATAAGTCAGCAAACTGCCATGCAGCGCTATCGAATTTCTTTAAATTGTGTTCAGTAATTAATTAAAATAGCAGATCATTTATGTTCACTTTCACTCCCGTGGCATTCCGTTTTGTATCATTATTTTGCGTTTTACCTACGCATGTTTCTTTAATAGCTATCCCATTAACACAGCCTAAGAAAGAAACATAACAGATCTGATATGCGATACGTCTTCAGCATAAACTCGATCTGCCCTTATATTTAATTAAAATTAATCTCCTAACTTCATAATTGTGTTTAAGTTTGTTTGTGCATCACTTTTTCTCATTAAAATAAGATTTCCGTAATTCAGTTTCACGAAGTGTGGAGCCAGAAAACACAGTTACAATAATACAAATAGAGAAAAATTGGAAAACAGAGTTATAAATATATAACAGTTCGTCAGCCTTAAGAATCGTTTAGGATCTTCATAAAATATTCAAAACTGCGCTTGTCGTCGAGAGTGAAACGCATGCGACATCCTGCCGATTATTCCTCTTTTTGTTTTGTTTAGTCTTTCTAAAGTATCTTGTTTCATTCCTACGAGCTTTCAACTCCGCTTTCATCCAAAAATAAATAAATTCTTTACTTTTATATTGCGTTTCCCTCATAATGGATAGGAGATCAGAAAAAACACTTCGAACACAATTTTTCAGCACATTACAAAACCCAGTGAACAACAATGTAGCGCCAAGATGCAATGGTTTTATCACCCCACGCATGTTCAAAAACTAAAATAGTCCCACATGTTTTACAATACTAAGCTTTGTCTTCTCAAGAACAGAAAGCTGTTTTTATCTAAGAAATTTCCCAGAGTTACAGTCATTTGCAGAAGTTTAAGACCATCTGTCAATTTGTCGAAAATTAAGATTTTCAAAGAAACAACTATTAAAAAGGACCATTCATGGTAGTGCCTCTATATCTATCTAAGATGTTCTAAGGAAGAAATTTCCCAGAGTTACAGTCATTTGTAGAAGTTTAAAACCACATGTCAATTTATTGAAAATTAAGATTTTCAAAGAAACAACTAATAAAAAGGACCAGTCATGGTAGTGCCTCTATATCTATCTAAGATGTTCTATTTAAGAAATTTCCCAGTTACATTCATTTGCAAAAGTTTAAAACAACCTGTCAATTTATTGAAAATTAAGATTTTCAAAGAAACAACTAATAAAAAGGACCAGTCATGGTAGTGCCTCTGTACTATCTAAGATGTTCTACCTAAGAAATTTCCCAGAGTTACATTCATTTGCAAAAGTTTAAAACCACCTGTCAATTTATTGAAAATTAAGATTTTCAAAGAAACAACTAATAAAAAAGGACCAGTCATGGTAGTGCCTCTATATCTATCTAAGCTGTTCTGTCTAAGAAATTTCCCAGAGTTACAGTCATTTGCAAAATTTAAAATCACCTGTCAATTTATTGAAAATTAAGATTTTCGAAGAAACAACAGATAAAAAGGACCAGTCATGATAGTGCCTGTCGGTGAAAAAAATGACCCACAGCTTAATATTTTCATTATTTAGAACACAAAAAAGACAGAAATCAGTACTTTGTGTGGACATCTGTGCTTTTTTACGGACAGAATACGATGTGGCACATTCTCAATGAGGGATTTGCAGTAGCCACTTGAAATGTTTTTGCACCTCACGTACTTTATTTTATTGCTTGAATGAAAGTCTGAGAATATGATCACTGTTGTTTTTCTGCTACTTTGTCTTTTAAAGTGGTCCACAAATTTTCGATGGGTTTCCTCTGCAGGTAGTCCTTTACTGTCTTTGATCTGTGGCATGGAGCACCATCATGCATGAAGATTGTGCATCTGTGCACTTGCATATGAGTTAACAGCTTCTCAAGTAGCATTTCTACATAAAAAGGACCAGTCATGGTGGTTCCTGTCGGCAAAAAGGATAATGAAGCAGTACAGGATGCTGAAATAGCACCCTATATCATCTAACTAGGCGGATGTCTCACGGTGCTAATGGTGTATTTTTCATCAAACCTTTTGCCTTTTGGTCGTCGAACATGTGCTTCACGTGATTCAAATTGACGCATAGCTGATTCATCGGAAAAAGAACTTGGCTTAAATTTTCAGCAGTTCACGATTGATGACGCTTCGCAAACTGAAGTCTTCTCTTTTTCATGACAAACGTTAGTCTAGGTTTATGCACAAGTTTATGAAACTTTAATTCAAAATCGTTGCTAAGACGTCGGAAAACAGTGCTGATACGAATATTCGACCCCTTTAAATGTAGAAGTGCCTTGATTTTCTTGCATGAACTCCTCGGAGAACACATAACTACCGCATTGTGGCATTGTCATCACGAGGGGTTGTTTCCCTTGGACGTTCACTTTTCTTTAGGTCGCAAATTTATATATATTATAGCAGCCTTGCTCACATTCACCTTTCTGCTTATGTTACGTTCGGAGTATCCTTCATGATGTAAAGTCACTCTTTGTGTCCTCTGAGTAACAGTTAATGACACTTTTTTGAACATTTTTCGCTATATAGAAGATATGTACAAAACCTCTCGGCATGAAAACTAGAAGCAAACTAACACTCGCACGCTTCCCCCAACTCTATCAACAGCTGCCTCTGTAGGATGATGCAACACTGACAGGAATTTGAGTAATAAAGACAGTAGCTGACGCAATAGGCAGAAATCTCTTAATACCAATAGGTGGTCATAAACATTTGCAAATGACTATGATGTGATCAAATCGGGATAATATCGCATTTACCGCGCGTGTAATTTTGTTTTCTTATGACACTTTAAAAGATCTTTAGAAGAAGTCGCACTTCCTACTTTAGAGTTATTTGCTCCAAGAAAGGGAAAATATGTATTATGGATATTAGATAACGGGACTGCCACTATAACTTAAGTTAAACAAAAACGTATCACCTTCAATGTACTGCGTTTTCGCATCAACACGACGCTACATTCTTGTCTCCCATTGGGCAAAGCTGTGCTGTAGCTGATCTGGTGTACTCCCTTTGAAAGGCTTGTTCGTTTACTTATTCACCGCAGTAACTGTCTCAAAAGGGTACCCTTGAGTACAGTTTTGACTTAAAAAAATAAGAAAAAATCGCTTGGGGCAAAATCTGGTGAGTAGATAGGATGTTTAAACATTATGATGCATTTCTCGGATAAAATGCTGCTTCGCTGAGAGCGCTGAAGCGTTATTCTGTTGAAGGATGTGACCATTTTTGTAAAAAACTCTGGCCTCAATTTTTCTGACTCGCTTTTTCAAAGTCACCAGAACCCGTTTCTACTGCTGATTCACTGTAGCTTCACCGAGAAACTACTCTGCCAAAATTGCACGCTTAATCTCAAAGAAAACATGGCCTTGAATTTGAACTTGCTTTACCGTGCTTTCCTCATCCATGATGACGTTGGTGTTTTACAATGCATTGACTGTTTTTGGTTTCAGGATCGTATTGGAAGATCCAGGTTTCATCGAAAGCGGTGAAATATTCTTGAAGGTTGGGATTCTCCTGAATTTGGCCAGAAAGTCAGCACAAATTCGCCTGGAATTTTATTTTTGTTCTGGCGTGAGAAGCTTAGGTACCATCTTGGCAAAAACCTTTCACAACTACTATAATAGAAAAAACAAAAAGACAAAATTAGCAAATCATATTCTATAAAAAAAACATCATTTTAGCTACACCTATCACTATTCCTAACGCCCCCAGACCCATCATTAAAGGTCAAGGTCTCACTATAACCATGTGATAAGGATGGAATACAACTATCAACATAATAATTTTCCAAATAATACAGCATCACCAATACTCTAAAAACGAACGCTTGAGTAAACGCCACCGCCCGCTCAAGTACCAATATTAAACTCTGCAAAACCACTGACACCGCAAACCCTCCAAAGAAAGCTAAATTCATTCTAGAAATTAATCCAGTAAACAAATGTCCTGCTATCATATTTGCAGCCAGCCGAACCGAAAACGTAACAGGACGAATCAAATGGCTCACTCTCTCAATCAACACTATAAAAGAAGCTAATACCAAAGGGGCGCCCCTCTGGCACTAGATTCGTGTAAAATTTGCCTAACAGTCTTATCGATGTTCACCATTTCTGTTCTCATTCAAATTCTCAATCGTCGATAATTTCGTACAATCATGTAGATTTTACCTACATGTCTTCTGGTTTTCAAGTTCTTTGGTGTCCCGGACGTTAGTCGTCCTCAATGGCTTCCCATTCTTCACTGAACGTCTTATGTCACGCAGGAATAAGCGCATGTGGCATGCCATCTTTCTCACATGCCTCATTTGTTTCTTTGGGGTTTAATGACCATCGTGAGCAACTCAATTGGCTATAAGCAGTAACAGTTCCTAATTTAGGGTCATTAGTTTCAGGTAAGGGAGACAGCCAGTGCCTTAAGACAAACAACATCCATGCCTCACCGAGATTCGAACCTTGATCTATCTCGGAAAGTCGATCAGAAGCCAGCGCTTAGAGTACTTCTCCATGTGGCTCACTTAAAATGTAAAAAGGTTCGGCAGGTGTTTCCTTTCATTTTACCAGAAATTCACGTTTATCCACTGCTCTATTCTTTAACTCAGCATTTTCTCGACCTCACGACAAACAACACGTCTACTTTCATTGACACGTGTCACCAAAATGATGAAGAGAGTGAGGTGAACTTTACATTTACTCTTACGGACAGTTCAACGTCGATGCCCCCCCCATTCACTTTCGACCTGTGAATTCGTGCGTTTCATTCATCACAAGTACAATCTCTTTATTTCAGAGTCGTTTGTTTGGGAGGTTTAACGACCACTCCGGACAACGCGATGGGCTATTATAAGAATAGTCGCCCTTCCCTGATTTATTGCCACTGGTTTCAGGGAAGTGAGACAGCCAGTGCCTTAAGACAAAGACAACACCCATGCCTTACCGAGATTCGAACCTTGACCCATCTTGGACGAATAAACAGAAGCCAGTGGTTTGAACACTGCTCCACCGGGTCGGACTAAGAGTCGTTCCTAGTACACACACACTGATGTCTTCTTACTTGGAGTTTGAACTCATTCATATGTTCGTAAAGTGGCCACATTAAAGTGCGCCATTTATTTATTTCTGTAGGAAGGAACATCCATAAGTGTCATTATTATTGAGATACAGCTCCATGCAGGAGCTGCACTTCAGTGATTTCAAACGATGTCAGATTTCGCAAACCAATAAAAATTTATTACTTTTTGGCACTTTTCTTCAAGAATATAGAACTTAAACATTCCGAATCATCACCAATGCTATTTCAAAACTTCATTAAAATGTTGGAATGATGGCGAAGTCCTCGTCTGTATTAAAGACAAGCATAAGCAGATCAGAACGACGTGGATGACCTAGTGGTCAACGGCATGTGGATGACTTAGTGGTCAACGTTCGTAACAGCCACGGAGGAATCTCAGATTCATTCCCAGCAGGTAAGAACGCTCGAACCACTAAATATCCGCCTTGAGTCGGAGGGGAACGTTAAGCTGTCGGACCCCGAGTACTGACCCCCGGTAATAAATAATAAAATAAGGACGTGTTTCGTAATAAATAAGGGGTTCTTCCTCCCTCTTTCTACCTTGCTTCCGTGTCACTTTCCTATCGAGCACTCTAGCACAAATCTCCTAGCTTCCTATTTCTGAGAGTTGTTTGAGACCTGGGGTCAGACACTCCCTTCCTAAAATCCTCTACATATGATCTGATCAGAGCGACGTCGTGATTGCAAGGTTTTACTCAAAATTAAGACGAAAATGTTTAATCTAAGAAACTTATCTCAAGCCTCCACCTCTTGATATTTATAAAATAATTTGCTATATCAAAGGTATCCGAGGATTCAACTATGTCAGGTTGAATATAATCCTTTTTTCACGAAACTGTTAAATGTTATTTTAAAAGTTCCATTGCTTTGAGGATTCCTACCCACAGATTTAACGTAGTGGCTTTTCGATATGTGTGTGCACTCGTTCGTTCAGTAGGCGAAGACCTATCCACTGGATCAGCTGGAAACAAGCACCCCGATGATGTCTGGCTCTGTATACCAGAGTATGACTTTATGTATCCGATAATCATTTTACGTCTACTTATGTTTTAACGAAATGTAAAGACGTTTCAGTACTGATATATTTGACACTTCAGGAGTGAAATGCTTTTGTTCTTGAAATATGCATGGTTAAGATAACCTTGGACTCGTAATGAGTTATTCATTACTTACCACCGGTAAAAAGTTAAAAAAATGTTTTGATATTGTTGACGTTTTTGAGCATATCGCAATTATGTAAGTTATTTCTCCTAAGGGGCAAACCTTTTTCCAGTGAACTTTATTGCGGACAATGTCGTGCAATATAAAATGCTTTAGTTTGTTTATTGTTGAAAACGTGCAATTGATCCGTAATCTCTTTAGAGACGAAATCGACTCAAGTGTATCCCACCATGCCGTGGATTATTCTACTCCTCACCAGAGAAAATGGTGCTACATGCGTAGAGCTATGACCGAAAAAGTGTCCTTTATTTTGGCTATGAGCAACGGACTCATCAAGCCACATATCAAAGACTAATGTAAATAGCAAAAAAATAAAGCATTTATTTATTGATGGCTACAGTCAAGGTTAATTTTATCTTTGACATTTGTGGCGGTTGTTCGCATCCAAATATTATCAATGATGTTATATTTTATTTATTAAAAGCACATAACCTATGAGAATTTCTCTTGAATATTGTTTTGCTTATAGATTTTAAGAATGTAAACTGTTGCTCAACCTTTTATGGAATAATATAAGTAATGTAATTGATTCCTAAGGCGGAGGTGCTTTTAATGCTTTGTAATAAATATGATGAAACAGAGAATGCTGAGAAACTTCAATCATTTGTATTATGCTTCTTTAATCACTAACCACCATACTTTCTTATTTTTCATTGAAACAGAAAAGCGAGAATAATCTCTGTTTTTTTATAAGAACCACAATCAAATAATGAATAAGAAACACAATGAAATGATAATATAAGAGAATGCTGAGAAACTTCAATCATTTGTATTATGCTTCTTGAATCCCTACCCACCATAGTTTCTTATTTTTCATTGAAACAGAAGAGCTAGATTAATCTATCAGTTTTTTATAAGAACCACAATCAAATGATGAATAAGAGTTTTGCCACCAAAACGGGCCGCTAATATTCAGACTTCATATCATTATAATGTAGAACTTTGGCAGGTAATTCTATGGTCTTCTATGAGCTGTAGCTACCTACATGGAAATTTCTGTGCAAAGAAAGGCTTGAAGATCTTTTGACATGGCTAAATCTAATCAATCCCAAAAAATATTTCTGCAGTCCTTTAAGAAACAGAGATATCATGAAAATGATAAATCTACGTTTCCGCCATCTATCGGGAAAATTCTAAGCAATGTATAGCTGGAAAATATTGTCTTGTGAGTTTTAGGGAAAGAAAGAATTCTTCCAAATGTTTATGAAGAATTTTCCATTCCGTCTTCTGGAAACAGAATTGCATCAAATATTTACGCTACCTAGATGAGAAGCTGTACTCCATGAAAGGAGCAAAAAGTATTTTAAATTTTTTTGTGTATATCCCGCTATCCGGTTGAAAAGATGTTTTACTGATCTGAGTTCTAAAAGAAAAATATGTGCTCACAGATGGAAGAGAAAAATTATAACTAAGTACATTTTTTGTCATAAGTTCCTAAAGAGACTTATTAAACAGATGGAAATGGAAATGCTGTTTATATTTCATGAATTATGTGAACTTAATAGAACATCAGCTGCACATGCACGTATGCAAAGAGAGCCTGAATAATTTTAAAAAATAAAAATAAAAAAATTGCAAAATTTAAATTAAAGATGCCTTCATTTTCAAAAAATGTCTCTCGATGATTTGATGCTGGAAGTTAAAATGAAATAACAATATTTATGAATAGAATAAATGTTTTGAAGTGGTAAAGTACAGTAACTTATCTGGTTTTAGTGAGAATTAAGTTTCTATTTCTATTAACAAAACAACTAAATTTTTACAGATTCATTCTGAGTACGTTTAAATCATGCACTGTTTAAAAGACAGATAAATTTTGCAAATTGTTTTTTCTGTGCTGCATCCGTCTGGACTACACAAAAATTTTAACATCTTGTTCTGCTTACATAAATTAAAAGTGGCATGTGAGTATTTAATTGCTTGTACAATATATCCAGGTATTTATTACATACATGCTTTACTTATTTTTAGTGTTAAAATAATTTCCATGTCGATTTTGTCTGTTTTTCTTCTAATGTTGAACTTTGTTTTACCGAACCCAAATTCGGAAATCCCGAACAGATGCTCCATCGAGGCGTAAAATTCTTCCACGTTATCAGATCCTTTGATGATGCAGAGTCTTTTCATAAAACCCAGTTCGACAACTAATTTTAGTCGGGGGATGAAAAATGATGAGACAGCTTTAATCACAGATTTTTTTGAAAAATATTTCATTAATATTTCTACATTTAAGCAAACGAACAGGTTATTCCTGAGTCTTCAAATCAAATGAATCGGTACGAACCACAAGAAATCGTATTATCTTCTGATAATTTACATAAAATTTCGTAAACTTGCTTTACAATTCATTATTTGATCAGATTAGTGCACTTTCTCGTGCTTCTGAAGCATATTCTTTACTATTTCAAACAATGGAATTACTCAAAATGTACTTCATTGTTTTATCTTGGAATGCCATTTCCCGAGGACTGAACGAAGCCAAGCTGGTTTAAAGTAAGCATCGTCACCTCTGTGAGAGATTCGTCTCAAAGTGTAGGAAACGGCCTCATGTGGCTTGTTGGCAAAATAGGCTAAACGTAAAGTGACATACAGTATTTCGCTTCATTTCTTATTCACAGAAATTAAACTCTATTCAAATATCGTTTTATGGCTTAAATTTCATTTTTATGTTAAAAATTAGGAACAAAGACAATGAAAATTTTATAAGAGCAAAATCTCCATAGTTTTCAAATTAAGTGCTTCTCGCAGCTTTTTCCCTGCAGGGTTAACGATTAGTTTGATATTCACAAGCTGAAAGTTGCGGGCACATCGATTCTGCATCAACTCTTAGTGTAGCGTTCATAATTATTCTTGTATATTTATTAGCTTTCATACTTATTCTCGTTTGATATAAAATGTTTTAACACTTCTGATTTAGGGGGTTTGATTTCTAAATTTTATTCCAGCTTGCAAAATAAATTTATAGGTATTGTTCAGGCATGTTTCCAGTCGAGGAATGATCGAAACAAGTAGATTTAAAAACACTAAGGATGATTAAAACAATAATATGAGATGTGAACATTTTTCAATTGTGCAGTAATGCATTTCGGACTTAAAAACTCAATTGTGATACTTTTATGAACTGAACATCTGTCACATTTAAGTGAGGTAATGCACTCAATGAAGATTAGTATTTATAGATTAGCACTTTAAAAGATCATGACAGCTAGGTTTGTCTTGTTTTTCTCAAAGTAAAAAAAAAAAAGGTTTCAACCAGTCCAGAAATTATATCGTTCTACTGACCACAAAGTTACCATCAGGTGTGAAATGCGTTGATGATAAGTCTAAGTATCGCCTTCCAGCCGATTTGTGGCATTAACAGAATCATTCATATATGCTAGCATAGCCACTTTCACACAGTCACTTATGTCAGATGAAATTTTGGAAAATATCAAACATTCGAAAAAAAAAAAAAGACACCAATTTCAGTTTTGATATAAAAACATCTGTTTAATATCTTACCCACTTCCATTCTGGGACACATCAATGCGTATGTATAATTTACATACATAGAATTAATTAGATTAACGGGAACTATCAAGTCTTGCTTTTTCAGGTTCCTTTACTTTTCGACAAATGGAATCTACAGACAATAAAAAAGCACACACTGAATTTCGTTATAGATTTGTCTTGAATCGTATCTCATATTTTGTTACGAGGAAGACAATTTAAACAAAGCACAAAAATTCAGCGATGAATTTTAGGGCCGCTTTTAATATGCGAGACCAAAACTACAGTAGGCCTATTTTATTTCTTAAAAGTTTAAAGGTTGAGTGACAGTGTTGAATCTTAAAAGCTGGTGTTTTTAATGTGATATACTGTACTTAATTAAACAGCGCATTTGCTGAATATTTTGATGTTTATTGTTTTTGTCTGCGTGGGACAAAAAATACGCCAAAATAAGAGTTCAACATTTCTTATCTCTCTAAATAATATTCATTAAGGTACATCTGCTAAATCTATTTGTTATTTATCCCAACTGTGTATCATATAATTTGTAATATAAATAAACTCCTTTCTAAAACGGTGCTTGAAATGACTCAAAAATGATGAAGAGATTCGATATAGTACTGTGTTGTTGTTTTTTTCCTTATTTATAAGTGTGACTTCTGTTAACCTTCGGCTGAAACGTTAATGTACTGAAAGCCGTATTGTTATTCTGGGTTCTTCAAAGGTTCAGGTGTATTTGAACCTTGTGCTCGTTGATCTTTGAGTCTCACCTCGTTAAAAGTGCTTGGGTCCAAAATTGCACGAATGCATGTGCTACGTCAAATTAAGAAAGAAATGAAATAAAGCTAGTTTTTACATATGTGGTTGATCTCATTCGATTGATTGCCTACTTCTTATTATTATTTAATCAAAGAAAGCTTAGTTTCTTTGCCATTTTCTTTTAACCTACGATCGTTACAATAAAAATTCTTTTAACCTACGATCGTTTATCCGGAGCTCTCTGTCAACCAATGCTCGCTTATCCGAACTTGCGCTTTCCGTACCTTTCTTTTACCCGCTATTAGTTCATCCGGAAATATCTTGTAATTGACGGTTGCTTATCCGGAAAGTGTGATTGTAGCAACGGTAACATTGCGTCATGGAGAGAACAAGCGCGTTTTCGTCCAACAAAAGCATATCGTGACTGGACTGTAAAGGACATTAACATGGTTGTACAACGGCCGTTCCATAAAAGCTGAGAGTATTTTTTTAGTTAGCAACAGTGCGAAGGGGGGGGGGATAACCACGCGGACTACTAACTGAATTAAGGAAGTATCCATGGCATCAGTTATTAACAGTGGCAGACGATTCTGGTTTTGTTATTGCGCAGTTGTTTAAGGTGCGTTTCCATTCCGCCATAGTGCTATGGAGGTGAGTGATTCAGAGTTAAGAAGTGAAATGCGTTGTGTGATAAAATTTTGCTATCGTTTGGGTAAAACGGCTCCAGAAACATTTGATTTAATGAAAAATGCTTACAAAGATAAATGTTTGCGTGAGTCAACAGTTTTTAGATGTCACCATTATTTCAAAAAAGGCAGAACTTGCTCCTAGACCTGGTCGACCTGAAAGTGTTGTTACGGAGCGTATTGTTAACACTGTTTGGGCAATTCTGTAAAAACATCGACGAATGAGGTGTGAAGACATAGCGGCGTCAACTAATATTTCAAAAACGTCGGCTTCCACATTTTACGCGACAATTTACTGCTGCATCGTGTGTGTTCCAGATGGGTATCTCATCACCTGACGAGAGAACAATTGTTAGCCAGAGTTCAGGTGTGTCATGAGTGGAACAAATGATTGCAAAGGATCCAAACTTTAAAAACACAGTAATAACTGCCGATGAAACATGGGTCCATTACTTCGACCCCCTCACGAAGCGCGCAACGAGTGTCTGGAATCACATAGGCTCGCCTCCACCGAAAAAAGTCCACCAAACCAAACCAGCTAGGAGGATGATGACGATAATTTTCTTTGATCATAAAGGTGAAGTCTGCCAGCATGCCGTTCCTCCACAAATTACTGTCAACGCTGAGTATTACATTTCAGTCTTGAAGCGCCTGCGACGACACATATCAGTTAAGCGACCGGAACTGGTCCACATGTAGCTTCTGTGTTCAACAGTTTCTTACGAAATGCAGTATTTCAATCAGGCCACAGCCTGCCTACAGTCTAGACTTCACCCAATGCGATTTCTGGTTGTTTCCAACAATGGAGGAGGAGTTCCGTGGCGCAACATCCAACACAGATATGGACGTTATTCAAGCTGTACATGGTTCGCAGCTACCGCAAGAATGCCCTCGCCGCATGCTTTAAAAAGTGGACTGAACAATGGGACCGTTCCATTTCATCCGAGGGAAGATACTTTGATAAAGAAAATCATACATCTTGCTGTATCTGTATTTCTCCATTTTCTGTGATTTTACTCTCAGATTTTATGGCATAGCCGTTGATGCGTGTAGCAGTGCCATTAAGGTGTACGTATACAGATCTTGATCCCTATAAGCCAATGGAAAAACTTTCGAACCTATTTGGCCTCAGCGAAAAAAGATTTTTCAAACATCAAAACTGGCCCACTGATAAAAAAAAAACATCCTAAATTGTACAATTGGTGTTTTTTGCAAAACGCTTTCCTGAGCTACATTAAAAATCAGTAATTTTACTTCCATCTAGGTATGATACTTGCTTACAAGTGGCGCCACTCTTCCTTACCATTACACTGAAGTACAGTTATTGATTTTTAGTATAGCTCAGGAAAGTTTTTTTAAAAAAAAAACACCAATTGTACAATCTAAATTAGGATGAAGTAAATTCCTCCAATTTTATGCCAGGGGAAGGATTCGAACCCGCAATTCTCGGCTCGGGAGCTCCGAGTGCTGTCCACTATACTACACTGGCATGTGCTCTCACTGCTATCTGCCTTTATCTTATGTGCGTCCTCCGGGGCAGGCACGTACAGATGTTCTTTTATAAGTGGGCCACTTTTGGTTAACGGGAAATCTTCGCTGAGGGAATAAGATCGACATTTTTTCCGTTGGAAGTCTAGAGAGCAAAATCCCTAGACTCTACCTTAAACAAAGCTTTGAAATCGATGTATTCAGATAAAAAAGTCTATATTCAAACTGACTGTAGTGTTAACGTGGACGTCAAGTAATTTTGCTTCGCCGCCTCGGTGGCGCAGTGGTCTAAGGCGTTGGCCTCTGATCATTCGTCCGTAAGGGGTCCGGGTTCGAATCCCGCTCAGGCATGGATGTTGTGTTTGTCTTACGGCACTGGCTCTCTCCCTTCCCTGGAACCAGTGACCCTAAATTAGGGACGGGCGACTGCTTATAGCCCATTGAGTTGCTCACGGTGGTCGTTAAACCTCCAATAAAAAAAAAAAAAAAAAAAAATTTTGCTTCCTATACTTCCAATGGAAACATTTCTGTACCCATTTTCTTCGCAATTAATGCGTTCCCAAGGATGAAAAGTTGAACATCGATTAAAATAGCTTCATTTCATAACTTGGAATACTTAATATTTTCTAAAACATAACCATAATTATGCAATTCAACATTTGTTTGTGTACTGACGTCTTCAAAGTACAGGTCGCGCCACCTTTTCTCTGGTTTCAACACCACCAAAAGAAAAGTTATTGATTTCTAATATAATTATGGTTATGCTTTAGAAAATATTAAGTACTCCAAGTTATAAAATGAAGCTATGTTCAAATTTTCGTCCTTGGGAACGCATTAATTGTGAAAAAAATGTGTACAGAAGTTTTTCCATTGGAAGTATACACTGAAGAGCAATTGAATTAGAGATACCTGTCTAGTAACGTGTAGCACCACCTTTCGCCCTGATGACGGCGGCGATTGGTCTCGGCATGGACTCGACAAGGCATCGGAAGCCTTGGGAAGCCATACGGATCCATGACCCCTGAACAAGCTCCCACAGTTCACGAAGATTTAATGGAGGAGGGCAGAGCCTCGAACATCTCTCTCGACGGCATCCCAGATGTGCTCGATGGGATTGAGGTCAGGTGGCTAAGCTGGCCAAGGAAGCGAGGTCACGTCGGTGGAGTGTTCATCCAACCATTCGGATACAATTCGGATGCGATGGCACAGTGCATTGTCTTGTTGCAGGATGAGGTCCCCAGTGGGATGTTGAAGATGCACAAACGAGAGCAAATGGTCGTTCAGGATATCACGGTAACGTTGACTTGTGAAGGACGATGTCACACGTACCAAGGGTCCCATTTTACTCCAAGTAAACAGTCCCCAGACAAGAATGCCACCCCCACCAGCTTGAAGAGTACCCTGCTGGCAAGAAGGATCCGTCGCTTCATGTGGTTTGCGCCGTACTCGTATCCTGCCATCCGCATGTACCGACGTGAATCTCGACTCATCAGTCCAGGCAACATTTTTCCACATGTCTAGGGTCCAGTGGCGATGTTCTTGCGCCCATGCTAATCTTTGCACCCTGTGATGTGCGGTCAGCAGCGGTACCCTCGTGGGACGATGGCTTCTGTACCCCATAGCGACGAGATGATTTTCGATGGTGTGGCTGCTTACACGTTTTTGTGCACCAGCGTTAAATTGCTGAGCGATTTCTTGCACTGTGTCCCGTCTATCCGCTGTTACAAAGCGAGCTAGCCGACGATGACCCCGCTCATCCACACGCTGTTGTCCACGGCAGTTGGCCCTTGCAGGGATGGTTTTACGGGATTCGATGTACTCACGGTGCATCCGTGACACAGTGACTCGTGAAAATCCCAGTGCCTGCACGACTTCCGAGATGGAGTGACCCATTTGTCAGCCCCGAAAATTTGCCCACGATCAAATGCGCTTAGATCCTTCGTCTTACCCATACTGCGTCCGACCCTTACTGATTCCCGTCGCATCACTCCTTATATTGTCGGATCGCTGCCTACGTCATGTCGTTTCGGTATACAGGTCACACACAGCGCCACATTTGCATAATGCCTGCTGTCTCTAATTCAATTGCTCTTCAGTGTAGGAAGCAAAATTACTTGACGTCCGCCTTAAGTGTAACAAAATGGTTGCTGCAGCCATAGAAATATATCACAGGGTGGAAACAAAGGTTTCACCCTACGAATCATGTCGTGAACAAAATATGCGTATTATTCTAAGCATCAAGAATTATTGCAAAAGCAAAGTATGCTGGCAGTACCTAGGTAGATCTTGTGTACGAGTGAATGGTGTTTTGTCAAAATGGTTTTCTATTGGTGCAGGAGTTATACAAGGTTGTGTAATGTTACCATGGCTGTTTAATATATTTATGGATGCATGCATGCGTGATGCCAAAATGGACAATACTGGTTTATGTCAGAGTAATACATGTGTGTGCAGATTGCTCTATGCTGATGACAAAGTCCTGTTGGCAGAGAGCAATAATGAGTTGCAGAGTATGTTGTCCCGGATGTACGAAGATTGCATGAAATTCAAACTGAGTATAAATAAGGGTAAAACAAAAGATGGCTTTTGAGCAAGTAACTGTTAGCATTGAATGTAATATAAGTCTAAATGACAAAGTGATTGACCAGGTAAATGAGTTTGTGTATTTAGGAAGCATGTTTGGCAGAGAGAACAAACTGGATGGTGAAATTAGTAGGCGAGTGAATTCTTCGTTGAAAGTCATAGCTGCTTTAGGAGGTTTTAATAGGAATGATGGTTTCTCAAGAGAGGCCCGAATGGCTGTGTATGAAAGTGTAATTGTTGCTGCTGTGATCTATGGCAGTGAAACCTGGGCACCACAGAAGAAACAGGATTTGTTTGTGTGCTGGAGAAATGAGTTACTTACGGCGGTTTGTGGCAAGACACGTTCGTTCTGATCGTGGGAGGAATGAAGATGTGTTGCAGTTGTGTAATGTGAAGCAAAGTGTTGTTATCAAGGTGGACACTAATATTCCTCGGAGGTTTGTACGTGTTGAAAGAAAAAGTGATGAAATTCTTTAGCCAAAGTGGCAGTATGGAAAGGCAGGGGAAGGCCAAGGAAGTCATGGGAGGATCATATTCAGGAGTGTCTTCATGAGAAAAAGATTATGAGTATGAAGTATAAATGGTCTTGTGTACGTTGTGTGATGGATATCTGTGAAGCCCGAGTTGTGCATCAAGATCGTTCTAAATGGAGAAGTTTGATAAATAATCAGTTGCAAATTTATCTGGTAGTTTGTATTTATTTGGTGAGCTAACCTTTGAATTTCAGAGAACAGCTTCGTGATGTGTATGTATACATCAAGGATTATTGCAACTTTGCAGTCCCACCGATGCCACTACATTCACTGTGACTGTAGCTCCATATTTGTAATACCGCTAAAGCAAGTAAGTGCTGCTCCATGCTGGAAACTACATGTTAGTGTTTTTGCCAAAAACAAATAGTTTTGGTAAACACCTGCTTTTGCGAGATCTTTGCCACAAAATATAGCCAAAGATCCTTCGTTTGGGAATTCTGAAACGTCCCGAACATTCAAATAGGCAAAATAAAAATATCTATGCAATATCTTAATTTCCTTTGGCTGATCGTTCCCTCCTTCCGCTCCTGAGGTCTGATAAACCGTTTCCGGATCGCTGCCTCGGAAGGAAGAAAAACACACTTTCGGCGACGCTTCTGTTGCGTTAGCTCTTGAAGTGTTTAGAGCTGCCTCGGCAGCGCGTTGTTGCGGCTTCTATGCTACAGTCGAACGACACCCTGTCGTACTGATCTCGGTGCGATAACACCGGCATTGGACAATAAGACGAACCGCATGTTGCCATTACATGCATATCTCTGTCATTAATCGCTCAAAAGAAACTGTAACGACAGTAATGAAATGAATTAGGTGCAGCCTCTTAGTTTTAAAATCTTTGTGCAACAAACGCTTCGCATGTTTTTGTTTCATTTCCTGAACAAAAGGTTCCGGATAATTGCTGCTACACTCGGGAATGAGCAACGTTATTTCCCTTCTACACTGTGTTATCTCATTTGCTTTCATTAAAAACCAGCTGACGTTCCATCTGTTAGGCGACGCACAAGACGCTCTTCATCAGTTATTTTGACATATATGCATATGCCAAAAAAATAAATAATCATATCATGCATAAACGAAATAGAAGAAAAAATTATTTAATTCGGTTAACATTAAACATGTTCAAACCATCTTGGGTGGTTGTCAAAATTCTCGATAAGTACTTTTAAAGGACAGTAAAATTTAACAGACCACGATATACACGATGATAAACCACGCATGGCGCTGATAATTGTTGGCACCGTAGAGTAAATGACGGGTTCGGGCGTAAACCATGATTACCAAAATTTTTGTAAAAACAAGTTAGTAAAATCATGCAATGCATTGATTATGATACGCTTTCCAACATGCCGGAAATCATTACTCAAGTTATGAGGATAATGACTGTGAAATAAATATCGCTTCTGTGTCCTGACCTTTAACCCCATTTCGATGATATTATACAGAACCGATTCCGTATACCTCCGGAACAACATGATAACGTTTTGTCGCAATCGACGCATTTTTAGTCGAGTTATGGGGATAACGGCTGTGGAAAAAATCTCGCTCCTGTGTCCTGACCTTCGACCCCATTTCGATTATATTCAACAGAATCTGTTAAGTGTATCTCTGGAATAACATGATAAAGTTTCGTCGCAATCCAAGCATTTTTACGTACATTATGACGCACAAGGGCAATGGAATGGATCCCACTCCTATGTCTTGATCTTTGACCCCCCCCCCCACTTCGTCCATTTTTAATAACAATTGACCCCAGGTGGTCATTTACCATATACAAAAATTTCATCGAAATCGAAACATTTTTACGCAAGTTATGAACTATAAGGGAAATGGAATGAATCCCTCTCCTATGTCGTGACCTTTGACCCCATTTCTTCTATTTTCAATAGGGTTTGTGCGGAGGTGGTCCCTACCACATACTAAAATTTTGTGCGGAGGTGGTCCCTACCACATACTAAAATTTCATCGAAATCGAACCATGTTTACGCAAGTTATGATGCATAAAGACAATAGAATGGATCTTGCTCCTATGTCGTGACCTTTGACCCCATTTCGTCCATTTTTTTAGGGTTTGTCCCTATATAGTCCCCAACCACATGCCAAAATTTCATTGAAATCGAACAATTTTTACGCGAATTATCGTGCGGGAGGACAGACGGACAGAGCTGGAGCATATACGCTTTTTTACGCTTTCCAACGGTAAGTTGAAAAAGCGTATATGTAAAAAAATAGAGTTACATACGAAAAACAACTGCGGTCATAATCTGAGCATTTTAGAGTATTTATTATACATTTATATCAACATATGGTGCCACAATACAACTTTCAATTTATGGTAAGTGCAAACGTTTATATTTTTTTACTACTTTTAATCTACGTATCTCACAACGACAGAAGTGTTGGGTATCATGGTTCACAGCCGAGCCCTTTAAATGTGAATGCACTCGACTAGCTATCGAGATATCTGGGGTTGGATCCCAGCCGTGTCGTAAGAACAATTTTTCAGTTGCAATGCGTTGTTTATAAAATAACTTGGACAGAGCGATAACATTGTCCATTTACATTATCTCCACGTGTTTTATATACACATTAAAAAAATTACTTAATTATTAGTGTTCACTAACATCGATATCGCCTTCCACTAGAGGTCTGTCTGCACAGACCTTAATTTGAAAACCCCGGCCCGTTTTGGACTTCATTACCCGTTCTCAGCCACTTTCATAACACCAGCCTCCCACTGGATAAGCTGCTCGTCTGAGCTGAATTATCTCAATAGTAAACGTAATGTAACGCACGGAGACCTGCTATTTCTGTTAAGAATTCCTCTCGCAGATGAGATGACTACCTACTTCCGTTACAAATGTAAACTCATTTCCTCTTCCACCCTTAAGTATTAAAAAGATAATCTCGATCCCCAAGTATGTAAACAAATTCTTCCAAATTTATCATCTCCGTTGCAGAGTTGGAAACGGGTCAAAAATTTTGGACCTGAATCCGACCCGCACCCGGATGTCACATAATTGGACGTGACTCGGACAAATCTGCTTTGCACCATACATTCAAAACTAAATTCATTATTAGTACATAATCATATTCACTATATTGACAAAAGTTACCGGACGCTCCTTCAAAAGCAAATGAACGGATCCGTTGCGTTGTTAAGATGCGCGGTACAGCTGCAAATGGTATAAAAACAAGTGTGCAGGTGATCGCGATCATATCGCACTATGAGGTTGAGTGAAAATGTCGCTGCTGGAGAGAACTGACTTTGAGAAAGGAAAGATTGCTGGGTGTTATATTAGTGGGTTGTCCATAAAAGAAACCGAGAGGCGTTTTAAACATACCCAAGTCAAGTGTTTTGGATGTACTAAATAAGAGGAAGACACATGGTGTGCCTGAAGCAGGAAAACGTACCGGCTGGCCAAAGAAAATCAGTGATAGCGGACGTCGAAGCCTCAGGAGAGTCGTTACAGATAATCTACGGAGTACTGCACAAGACCTCAGTGTACAGGTGAGTAAAAATGCTGGAACCTCGATATGTACACGTACCATTCGCAGAAAACTTCATTCCATGGGTTACTGTGGTCAAGCGGCTGTTCATAAGCCTTTCGTCTCCACTCGGAATGCTACTCGTCGTTTAGCATGGTGTAAAGAACATTTATCGTGGACCGTTGATCAATGGAAACGGTTCCCATGGACTGATTAATCCAGATACACAATCCATCAGTCGGATGGGCGTGTGTGTGTATGGCGGCAGCCGGGGAAACGCTATTTCCGACAGCGCACTGTTCCTATGGTCAAGTTTGGAGCTGGAAGTGTACTCGTGTGGGGGTGTTTTTCGTGGTATGGTCCCGGCCCATTGGTTGTCGTGGACAAACCTGTTAACCAGCACGCCTACCTCGATATTCTGGACAATTATGCCCTACCAACTCTGTGGCAATACTATGGAACCGAGCCTTGTTGGTACCAGCAGGATAATGCACCGAGCCATAAAGCAAGGACTGTTAAGGCGTGGTTTGACGATAATTCCGCATCGTGTGTGGACTAGCCAGCACAGAGCCCTGATCTTTTTTGTATGGGAATACAGCACCGAATGAGAGCGCCGTATAAGAAGTTTGGTACCAAGGCCTACTATTAAGCAACAGTTAGCATGTACTGAATGGAAGCGCATACCTATCGCTGTGTTCCAAAACCTTGTCGAAAGCATGTCTCGAAGGGTCAGTGCATGTATTAAGGCCTAAGGTGGACCGACATCCGTACTAATGTATGTCAATAAATGCTATGTTGTGTTCCTCTTCCAGGTGTCCGGTGACTTTTGTCCATATAGTGTATATTCACGGCGTTCAAAAAGTCTCTCCGCAGTGGTTATCGTAGGTTATATGATCCTAGGCTTCATAGAAATCATATAATTGTATTACGGAAGCGTATAATTTACTCATTTACTTACAGGAAATGTTGAAACTGTCGCTCTTCACATAGCCTAACAATTTTACACATATTTTCAGACACATCTGCGAGAGTCAAAATGTCCCTCCGCAGTAATGTTAAGGCTATTCCACTTAATTTTGATGACGCTACAGTCAAAGCGTTTTAATTAAGTAACTTGTTGTATGTTTAATTTTAGTTTTTGCTGTTTTCTTGATAACATATCCAGCTTCAGGATATGCTTCACAGCAACACCAATTTTCACCAGCTTGTGATGAGTTGAAAGTTTCCAAAATGGGGATATTGTTTTATCATTGCCCCTCAGAAGGATGCAACACTCATGAAATTCACATTTTGGAACTCATCACAAGCTTGTGAAAATTGGTGTTGCCGCCCCAATGGCACAGTGGTCTAAGCGATGGCTTCTGATCATTCGTCCGAAAGGGGTCCGGGATCGAATCCCGGTGAGGCATGGATGTTGTGTTTGTCTTACGGCACTGGCTCTCTCCCTTCCCTGGAACCAGTGACCCTAAATTAGGGACGGGCGACTGCTTATAGCCCATTGAGTTGCTCACGGTAGTCGTTAAACCTCCAATCAAAAAAAAAAAATTGGTGTTGCTGTGAAACGTATTCTGGTTTCCTAATGAGACAAAACAACTTCCAGCATTCATTCTTTCCCATTTTGTTTTCAACAAGAACGTATTTGTTGGCCTAGACGCCTTTTTCAATCACCTTAATATTAAATTCATCCATTTTAACAAATAAGGAATTAATTCTGACACGACATGCAATGGAACAGGATGCTAGCACGTCAAACGAAAACCTCTGAATGTTCAATGCAAAAGATGCTACGTGAAAAGTTACTCTCGGTCTTACAATGTGACACGCGGAGTGTGAGAGAGTGCATCACCAGAGAAGCAGGTGGCAGGCGTTTGCCTGTATCTTGCTCCGGACAATCGCACTGAAAACAAACGCAAAGGAAGTATTGTTTTACGATTTGGTATCTTCGGTCGGTAGAAATCTCTGTTTTAAGAAAGAGACGGCAATATTTTTCTAGGACAGATCATTTTTCACTCCGCTGGTACCAGCATCGAGCACAAAATTCCACAGTACGCCTTTCTCTTTGAAATACTTTTTTCCTTTTATAAAATAAAACGGAAATAAAGCCGGATGGAAATTGGGTCAGGAACACCTTGACCCGACCCGTTTGGCCCTCAAGAAATTATAGACCCGTTGACCTTTGACCCGTTTCCATGTCTGCTCCGTTGTCGAATCGCGCCAGAAGCTTGGTGATTTGGTTCCAGAAGCTGAAAAGTATGTTTATACAGGGTGTCCGAGAATTATTGGACACATTACGAAATTATCTACAAAAAAAACCCCTATGAGCATTGTCTGTTTTTCTATGTCACGTATTACTAACACGGTTTCTATATTTTTGTTTTGCAGAATTGTTATTCCCAGAATCCGATAGATGGCGCTAGGTGTGGCCTGAAAAGGAATGTATGAGAAATGCGCAATCAGTAGCCATGTCATCCGTACAGCAGAAGGCGATGTGTGCGTTATGGCTTGCGGAATTAAAGTCTCTCATTAAAGTTAAAAAACGGTACCGTTTAGAGTATGGTTGTAATCCTCCGTCAACGAATTCAATTAAGCGGTGGATGAAACAGTTTAAAAATCTCGCAATGTTGAACATCGTGGAGGAGCTGGTAGGCCTAGCGTCAGCGGTGAAACGGTGGATCAAGTTAATGAAAGTTTCCGACGAAGCCCCAGGAAATTCGTTCATAACGCAAGCAGAGAACTGTGACCAATGCCTCCGCATTGGTCAACGTGTTTACGTAAGTGTCTAAATGAGCATTTCCCCAAGAAATGGATTGGGCGTTGGGGTCCCATTCCATGGCCTCCTGGCTCTCCAGATCTAACTCCATTGGATTATTTCATGTGCGATTATGCGAAAGATTGTGTCTATCAGAGCCTTGTGCTGATTTGCAGGAAGTGAAGCAGCGTACATAGCTGCTATTAATTCCATAACTCCTCCGATGCTTGCCAATACATGGCATGAAATCGAGTATCGCTTAGACGTACTACGAGCAACCAAGGGATCTCACATCGAAATTTATTAACTTGTGTAGTTACATTGTAAGTTAGTACAGTCAGTTTATTTCTATCTGTTTAACGTTTTGTTTTATATACACTATCTACCAACAAGTAATTGGACACTTGTGATAGCAAAGGAAAACGAAGTTTATTCACCTTCAATAGTGGTGGAGCCTCCACGAGCGGCGATTACAGCTGCGACCCTCCGGGGCATACTCTCAACCAGGCGTTGTACGACGGCTAGCGGTATTTTCTTCCACTCGGCTTGGAGAAGACAGGTTAGTTCCTTCACTGATTTCGGATGGTGGGGGCACCCCTTAAGTCGACGCTCCAACTCGTCTCAGAGATGCTCGATAGGGTTAAGGTCCGGGCTCTGCGCAGGCCAGTCCATTCGATTAACCCCATTGTCACCATACCAAGCCATGGTGGACCACGCAACATGACAGGTGGCATTGTCATCCTGAAAGTAACATGGGTCCACCCCGTAAAACTGCCACAACGTAGGAAACGCATGGTCATCCAAAATGGCACAGTAGGTCTCGGCGTTGAGTCTACCAGGAATTGCGACCAAGGGTCCCGTGCCATACCAGGAGAAACACCCCCTTAGCATAATTCCACCGCCGCCGAACTTCACAGTTGGCACAATATATTCCGGAAGGAGGCGTTCTCCAGGCAGACGCCAAACTCAGATCCTGCAATCCGAACGGTAGAGGGTGAACCTTGATTCGCCACTCCAGAGAACCTGTTTCCACTGTTCAACGATCCACTGTCGACGTCCTGTGCACCACATTAGCCGAGCAGCGCTATTGGACTTGGTGATCAAAGGCTTGTGGACGGCAGCACGTCCATGATAACCGAGCAAATGGGATTCCTTACGGATGGTATTCATCAAAAGAACACTCCCGGATGCCCGTTGAAACTCCTCGCGGATGTGGCCCATCGATTTGGTGCGGTTCTTCCGAATTTTTCTGGCCAGCACCCGTCAGTCTCTAAATCCCAGTTTTGTTGGTCTGCCAGGACGGGGCACATTCCGACAGTCACCTCTCATCTTCCACTTGCCAATCACGTAGGCCACTGTCGATTTTGGGTACTTGAACTAGCTGGATATGTCACGTATGGATCGGCCATTTCTGTGATACCCGACGATTACACCTTTCTCGAAATCAGAGAACTCCGAACTGCGTGGCATCTTGAATGCGACTGGTTGCGTTGTTGTTTACCACACGATATTTAACGGCGGCGGCCGTGACGTGTATCAGGACCGCAGATATCGTCGATTGCAGGGGTGTCTAATTACTTGTTGGTAGATAGTGTAATTTTGTAATGTGTCCAATAGTTCTCGAACACCCTGTATAAACATTTCTTGGAAAAGAAGAAGAGCCACGTGTTTTAGTCGCTAAACTCAACGTAGTGAAAACTGAATTTCATTTGAACCTTTAAAGAAATAAACCGGCACATTTCAAACTCTCATCTTCAAGCCTTGCCTCGTCAATTTCAGTTGTAACTGAGCGACGCATCCGGTGGCGGGTGGGGTCTTTCGTTTCACTCGGTAAACTTTGTCGTTTGATGATTATTTACCAAATCAGTCCTCGTGTCCTGAGTAGAAACGTTTTTCTTTTAATCCAGGAACAAAATGCAAAACCATTCAGTAAAAGCCAGACCAGGTCCTAACCTGGAATTTTCCATTTAACGGATTAAAACAAATGCCTGCCCAAAGCCCGTGCAGAACTCTAACTCCCCCCCCCCCATTTGTGATTAGAGATGAGCTCAAGGCCGGGCTCGTTTACGGAAACTGGGTGGCGGGCCCAGGATTCATTAAGAGCCAAAATCCCCGGGCCCGAGCCTGGCCCGGGCTTCGCATTACACATGTTGAATTTCATTACTGATTCTTTATATATATCCTTCATTGTTTATAAGTTACCTTCACGAAAAACTGTAATTAAAAACTAATTCCCTGGATATTATTTTTATAAACTGGTTACCAAAAATTAAAGAATTTCTGGTGTTAAGTGCACGGGTGGTGCCACTTCTAGATCTGCAGATTAATTTCTTCAGCAATGATTTTTTTTCATTTTGCTGATTTTTTTTTCGGAAAAAAATCAGCAGGCTTCTTTGAAGATTTGAAAAATGACTTTAAAATTCATGATCCTGATCCAGATGAAATTTGTAAGTATGTGGAACTGCGCATGGGAGAAACATTTTGAAACTGTGGATTTATTACCCTGGTAGAAGAATTCTCAATTTCCTAAGCTAGCTGCCATTGCGAGACGTGCATTATGTACACTGAAGAGCAATTAAATTAGAGATACCTGTCTAGTAACGTGTAGCACCACCTTTCACCCTGATGACGGCGGTGATTCGATTCATTTCGGCATAGGCTCGACAAGGCATCGGAAGCGTTGTGAAGCCCTACAGATCCACGACCCCTGAACAAGCTCCCACAGTTCACGAAGATTTGATGAAAGGAGGTCAGAGCCTCGAACATCTCTCTCGATGGCATCCCAAATGTGCTCGATGGGATTGAGGTCAGGTGACCCAGCTGGCCAAGGAACGAGGTCACGTCGGTGGAGTGTTCATCCAACCATTCGGATACAATTCGGGAGCTGCATTGTCCTGTTGCAGGATGAGGTCGCGCGTGAGATGTTGAAGACACACAAACGAGAGCAAGTGATCGTCCAGGATATCTCGATAACGTTGAGCTGTGAGGAACGATGTCACACGTACCAGGTGTCCCATTTCAGTCCACGTACACAGTACCCAGACGAGAATGCCGCCCCCACCAGCTTGAAGAGTACCCTGCTGGCAAGAAGGATCCATCGCTTCATGTGGTTTGCGCCGTACTCGTATCCTTCCATCCGCATGTACCAACGTGAATCTGGACTCATCAGTCCAGGCAACATTTTCCCACATGTCTAGGGTCCAGTGGCGATGTTCCCACGCCCATGCTAATCTTTGCACCCTGTGATGTGCGGTCAGCAGCGGTACCCTCGTGGGACGATGGCTTCTGTAACCCATAGCGACGAGATGGTTCTGGATGGTGTGGCTGCTTACACGTTTTTGTGCACCAGCGTTAAATTGCTGAGTGATTTATTGCTCTGTGGCCCGTCTATCCGCTGTTACAAAGCGAGCTAGCCGACGATGACCCCGCTCATCCTCACGATGTTGTCCACGGCAGTTGGCCCTTGTAGGGATGGTTTTACCGTATTCGATGTACTCACGGTGCACCCGTGACACAGTGGCTCGTGAAAATCATAGTGGCTGCACGACTTCCAAGATATAATGACCCATTCGTCGGGACCCGACAATTTGCCCACGATCAAATGCGCTTAGATCCTTCGTCTTACCCATAATGCGTCCGACTCATACTGATTCCTGTCGCATCACTCCTTACATTGTCGGATCCCTTACATTGTCGGATCGCTGCATACGTCATGTCGTTTCCGTTTACATGGCCGCCCACAGCACCATATTTGCATAACGCCAGCTGTCTCTAATTCAATTGCTCTTCAGTGTATACCAGCCAGTAGTTCTGCTAACGAGAGAGTGTTTAGTGCAGCAGGTCAAGTTTCAGAAGAAAGAAGATCAAGGTTAAGTGCTGAAGCATTAGATGCGATTCTTTTTTGAGGAGTTCCGAGAGTCTTAAACGGTAAGCAATTTTCGTGATGAACTTGCTGGAAACTGCACGCACATAGAAAAATACCGTGGTTATTACACTATTAAGTGCAAAGCTCTGTTAATGGTACAAAATGCAGAATAATCTAGTGTGGAATGCTCATACATTTTTTTTTTTTTATCTTTTGGAAATTTTCTTACATGCCTTTTTTATACTCTACTACCTCACTGTAAATATCTTTACCAGTTAGCATATATGTAAATTATATTGAAAAGTTTAGCATTCTAGAGTCACTATTTAAAACACGTGCGGCTATCTGTAAAGAGTTGTATGTTTTGTAATGCAATTTATTCAAAGTAAAAGTAAATTTAGAAATCGAAACGAATGGAATATTTTGTGTTTCTAAAAGATTTTCTCGTCTTCAGCTTTTGGTAAAATCACTGATTCCCCTGGTATAGTTGAACGGCATGTGCATCGATTATTATTTATTTATTTTCTAGTCCACATTTTAGAACATTTGGTTTTATGCATAGTGTTTCGAAGAACATATTAATATCATGAAGTGAATTAACTGAAGTAAATTTTTAAACTACTGATTTTTAGACTTATCCCTGATTGGGACATAGCTTTGGCCTGTGCGTAATGCAAGCACTGCTAATCAAAGTTTTCTGAGAACCCTGGCCCGGGCGGACCGAAGCTTAGCAAACACATGTAATCAAAGAAAGCGAGCTGGGCCCGGGATCATAAAATTGAGCCCGAACTCATCTCTATTTGTGATAAGTATTCCAAAACAGTAGGAAATATCTAGCTCTACGCTTTTTGATGCTACTGTTCACTACAAGGATCTATTTTTGCGCACACCACTTCTGGTTTGGCCTCTTTCACAGGGAGCGGATCCAGGGAATTTGCTTTCACACGAGCGGGCCGCGATAAAATTCCGCACGCATATTAAAATAATTTTTTGTCAGAAAAGCTCGCCTTGCTATCGAAGGAACACCTGTCTTTTTTTTTTTTTTTTTTTTGGAGTGGGTCTATGCTTTTGGGAAAAAAATCAAAACATGAGCGAAGAAAAATAATGTATTTTTATAGTTGTGCTATTAGTTAACAAGAAAAAAAGCTATTTATTCAAAATTTATATTTAGCAAATGGACGAATTAAATTTTTAATTTTTGTTTTTAATTAAGTTCGCCGTCCCGGTGGCGCAGTGGTCTAAGGGATGGATTCTGATTATTCGTCCGAGATGGGTCCGGGTTCCAATCCCGGTGAGGAATGCATGTTGTGTTTGTCTTATGGCTCTGAATCTCTCCCTTCCCTGGAAACAGGGGCCCTAAATTAGGGACGAGCTACTGCTTATAGCCCACTGAGTTGCCCATGGTAGTCGCTAAACCTCCAGCTAAAATAAATAAATAAATTAAGTTCAAAAAAATTGTATCTTTAATAATACACCAATGAGCCATTACATTATGACCACCCCAAGCCTAGAGAAATGAGCGCGCCTGGAGACCGAACAGTGGCGCAGGTGAAATTCTTTTTTTTTTTTTTTTTTTTTTTTTTTTTTTTTTTTTTTGATTGGAGGTTTAACGACCACTGTGAGCAACTCAATGGGCTATAAGCAATCGCCCGTTCCTAATTTAGGGTCACTGGTTCCAGGGAAGGGAGAGAGCCAGTGCCGTAACACAGACACAACATCCATGCCTCACCGGGATTCGAACCCGGACCCCGTTCGGACGAATGATCAGAGGCCATCGCTTAGACCACTGCGCCACCGGGGCGGCCCAGGTGAAATTCACAGAGAAGTATATATACAACACGACGACCGGCTTTCGGTTAGTAGAGTGTTCGAAGTCAGAATGAGAAAAGCTGCCAATTTATTGTAGTTTGATAAAGGACAAATTCTGATGGCACGGCGCCTTGGAACTACGATCTCGGAAAACGACGCGGCTTGTGGGTTGTTCACGTGCCGCTGTAGTGAGTACGTATCAAAAGTGGTGCACAGATGGCCAAACGACGAACCATTGTCCAGCCGTGTGTCGTCCGCAGCTCACTGACGCCACAGTGGAGAGAAGACTGTCGCGCATTATTCACAGCGATCTCTGGGCCACAGTGTGACAAATCATCCGCAGCTAGAACAGTGGTGATCAGGGCAATGTGTCACATAGCACACGGTTCATCGCAGCCTTCTGCGCATGGGCCTGCGTAGCCGAAAGCCCGGCTTAGTCTCCATGCTCACCGCACGTCATCGCCAATAACGCATGAAATGTGCCCAAGATCATCGAGATTGGACCGTGGATGATTGGAAGAAGGTGGCCTGGTATGACGAATTAATATTCCTGGTGCATCACGTAAACGGCCGAGCGCGGATACGCCGATTACCAACGGAGGCTATAGCACCTGGATGCACTGTTGGACGGAAACAGGCAGGAGACGGCGGTGTTATGCTGTGGGCGATGTTTTCTTGGGACATTTTAGGCTGCATTATCCGAATAGCGCAATCCATGACAGCTGTCAGGTATCTGAACATTGTTGATGACCAAGTTCATGGCAACTGTGTTCCATGCTGGAGATGGCCATTACCAACAGGATAATGCGCCATGCCACACTGCCAGAGTCGTCAAGGAGTGGTTTGAAGAACATGCTGGTGACTTTCTGTTAATGCCCTGGCCTCCAAATTCACCTGACATGCACCCAATCAAACAGTTGTGCTCGGATTTGGAAAAGCGGGTTAGCGCTAAATCACTACCACCCCGAGATGTACGGCAACTGGAGGACCTTTTATTTACATTATGGTACCAGATACACCAGTATACCTATCGCCACCTCATCGAATCGATGCCTCGCCGAGTGGTTCCTGTTTTGCGGGCTAAAGAGGTGTATAAGAACTTATTAGACAGGTGGACATAATTCAATAGCTCATCGGTGTATGCCCCACATCTTTAACTGCAAAAAGTAACAACAAAAAAAAACACCTTTCAAACACTTGACAGAGTCTGAAAATTTGTGAGCAGAGGCAGTCCGCATCAGCGTTGTGTGATGAGCTGCATTTTGTTCAATGAACCAAACAAATAAACGCGTGTGCGTTTCTGCGGCAAAGTTTTGACATCACCAGGCGCTTTCCAGGTAGGCACCTCTTCCCACTTGCACCAGCTTGGTGTGAAAGCCTGCCCTTGTACCATCAGTTAAAAATTCCTGTGGGTCCGCCCTTACATGTGGGTTCGGGCACAACTCACTCCGTGTGAACGAGACCTTAGTTTCCTTTTCTATTCTTTTCTTTTCCTGAGACTCTGTGTGCTTGGTGTTTTGGATGGACTCAAAACCACCAACCACAAAAAAGCAAGAGAGAGCTTTCTACGCAAATTTCGAATGTTCCTTTAGTTCATATAATATTAAACACGTTTAAGATCACTCTTGTTATTGTCAAAATTTATAAAAACGGTCGTTATGTTTCTGGAACCATTAGGTGATAATGCGAGCCTTAAGAGCCGGTGGGTTAACAACGATGTTCTGATACTCCTTTTCGTTTAGATATCTCTCGATGGGTATCAGAAGGCTAAATGCGTCCAGTGAAACATTACTGAAAGTAGCACACCGCCGCCACCTTCCTGCAGTGTTGAGAGATTCGCTTCATGGCCTCATATTGCTTGTGCCAAATTTGAACGATATAATCCGCATAATGAAGGGGGAACATGCGTATAGTGAAAAGGAACTTTGAACCTGTCCATCCAGTTGCTCGTTTTCCAGTCCTCAGCGGGTCGGTACTCCGACGCCAACTAGAGGTGCTCTTTCTGCTTCTCAGCTGAAAATGTCAGCACTCGACATGGTCGTCTGTGTTTGTAGCCTATTCGCGACATAACCCGATATGTGGTACGTTTGGAGATTACCTTTGGCTCACCAATATTTAATTCCGTATGAATTTACCGGTTTATGGTTCATCTGTATGCTTGACTGATTTTTGCCAGTCTCTTTTGATTCTTCTGAGGCAGCAGGTTTTATCGTCCATACGATTGCTAAAGAGTTTTTTTGCTTGTCGCACCATTAACGGTAAACCCTTGGCAAGTTGGTACTTGAAAAGTCCACGTGAACAGTCGTTTAGGAGATGCTTGAACTGGTACTCCCATCGCCGTCTATCTGCCATGTTCAAAGTCTCTCGTATCCTCAATCCCATTCTGACTCTCAACGAAAGCTAACTCAGGCTTGGAGAGTTGATCTACCTGATTTACAGTTGTATAGCGCACACCGTTTGTGTAGGGCGTTTTTTGGAGTGAATCTTTTATGTAACGAAGGAAGTTATACAAAATAAACCGATAACTCAATGTGAATATATAGGGTGTCCATAAATGCAGCATACAACTTCAGTATGCTATTGAAAAAAACTACAGTAAATAACAACTTACTTTTAATGTCAAAACACATGGCAACCGCGAAAGGGTTTTTTCTCGCAGGATGTCTAAACGATAGTCCAGTTCCACCCACGACGTTGCAGAATGTCAGGTGCAACAAGGAGGAAGGTTGCAGTAATGCGTTCTGTGAGCTCAATGATAGATGTAACCTTTTTCTTGTACACAATGTCTTTAATGAAGCCTCAAAGAAAAACATAGCGTGTGGTAATATCAGGAGAACGGAGTGGCAATACCCCCCACGTCCAATCAAACGTCTTAGAAAATGGTGGTCGAAATATCGAAATTTTTCATTACATGAGACATCTGGCGCCATCTATCATCTGACTTAACGAACTATAACACTTGCCACATCTCTTGACGTTTAAATAAGTTTTTCTATCGTATTTTTAATAGCATGCTGAAGTTGTATACTGCATTTATAGACATCCTGTATATGTCCGTGTCCCCTCTCTTCAGTACCACCTAAGAAAAGACTTGTTGCTATCCAACTGAAAAGACAAACGCAAAAAAGTTGAGATGAAATTTAGTTTTCACTCTGTGATATTTTCTGTTTGCTTTTTCTTAAGATGAGTGTGAGAATAACATGAAGATCAACGAATGAAACAGAAGAAATGGAAGTACAACACAAACCGGTCAATGTTCTTTGATTATAGCTGAAATCAACGCATCAGACTATAGGTTGAGATATTTAAAAGAAATATAAGTTGATAAGTCTGAAACGGGCGGGGACCGACTGACTCTAAAACATTTGGGTATAGACAAGGCTTGGCCCGAGCCTAGTTTTAAACTCTCGTTTTTATGGACCTGGCCTAGCACAATCCTGGTGCTAAACTCTCCGGTACGAACAGTGTTTATCAACACGGGCCTGGTCTTATACGCTCGGCTATAGGCAAGGTCTGGTACAAGCGTGGTGTTAAACAGACCAGGCATAGCACCAGCCTGGTCTTAAATGCTGGGACATTAGTCTTAAACACTCGGCTATAGATCCAGCCAGCACAATTCTGGTCTTTAACATTCGAGTATGCCCAGTCTTGGCAAGAGCCTAGTCTCAGGGGCGGAGTGGCATAACGGGACACCGGTACATTTCCCAGTGGGCTCCTTCCATATATTTTGTCCCTTTCTTTCTTACTTTCTTAAAAATGCTTTCAGTTCAGTTGTTTTAAACACACAACTGAACCACAAAACTTTTTTTATAAACGAAATACACAAAATCTTATTATAACAAGCGGGAAAAAAACTTCTATTTTGAATTAGGGAAAAAAACTCTCCTCACCAGACAACTGCTGGAATCCCAACTACAATAGATGGGCCATGTGTGTTTGCGAACTTCTGGGTTCACTTAGTAGCTGAGGGACGAGAATGTATGTACCGTATGTTACAGGAGGGCGAAGGTGTGTACAAGATGTTCTATATATTCTCCAAAGAAAGAGGGGGGGGAATGTGGATTTTACTCCCGTTGATTGTAGGAGGCTTAGTGCTGTGCTCATAAGAGCTGAGTTTGGGTCCGATTTAGAGAGCCCGTACCCGAAGTATGTCGGCCCTAGCCCCAACGAGCCCGAAAACCGTGATTAATCTGTTTAGGCATTAAAAAAAAACTCCTCTTCCAAACTTCCCCTCCTTCCTCCCCGTGCAATTAGCCGATGTCTATCTCAACTGCGGAGTGGAGTAGGGTTGTCTATCTATTTCTATAGTTTCTTTGATCATTCATTTCATCCTGAAATGTTTCGAGCGGCCCGGCATTAGGAAAAGTCGGGAGGAACAACAATCTACGTATGTTAATAGCATTGGGGTGGGGGCTGAACAGGGCTAAATTTTACCACTTTAGTTAAAGTAGTGAAAATACTCACCCATGTTTGACAAAGTTGCAGAACAATGCTAGATAATGGTCATTATGGGATGTCATCATCATCATCATCATTGTCAACCATTATCAATCCACTGCTGGACGAAGGACTCCCCAAGTTTCCTCCACAACGGTCTGTCTTGTGCCAGTCTCCTCCATGTACTATCCACTATATGACAACACAGAATTCAGAGTGAAAGCTAATAATATCAAGAACTTATTTTGAAATAACTGTAAAATTATTTGCGGGGGTGTTGATTTACGATCCCTTTCCCCCAAAATGTTCTACTTACGCAGCCTACGCTCCTTGTGATAACTGACAAATGCTGCAGACGAAGGCATTTATGGAGATATAATTTTAACATGAATTTGCAAAATGTTTTGTTTACGTTATTTAGTAAGGTGTTTTTACAATACATAACCGCAGCATAAATGCACGTTTTGTAATTGAAACACATACGAATACATGATCACTAAATAAAGAGTCTGTTCGCCACAACATTTAAAAAATTTTAAATTTCTAATTGTGATTGTCCACAATAGAAAAATTACAAAAATTGCAGTACAAATAGAAAATTGTGTAAAAGTTATGTATGTTTTTTCATTTATTTAAATTTAAAAATCTTGTCTTATGCGAAAGGATTTTTGGTACAACTCCAACATAATTTTGGTAGTATTCAGTTCTCTCTCTTTCTCTCTCTGTCAAATATTTGCTGAAATGTCAGTCCACTTCGTTGAAAGTTTAAGAACTGGAAGCTCAAAGGTATGAAAATCAAGATCATTTTACGATCTATCAAACATGAAAAGGCTATATAAGCAATTTAAAAAAAAACATTTAATGTTCTTACTTTAGCGTTCTTAAGAGAAATTTTTAAACAAATATAAACATTGAATTTGTCCAAAATTAGAAGCTTCTCCAGCGCAGTTACATACATAACTAATTAAGCTAGTGATTTAAACCTGGTTATTCGCTTTTTCCCCGTCGATTAAGTGAGTTTGCCACGATATTTAAATATCTTAAATTTTTTAACTGTGATTGTCCACAACAGAAAGTTGCAGTACAAATTTTCTGCAGTAAAATCTTGGCATGGGCCGATGAAAATTTTCCGCAACACCCACTTTAATTTAAGGATGACGGGTGTACATTTTAAATCCCCTCCCCCAGTACTATGTTTGCCACTGTTTCCAGAGCAACTGTACTTTTTGTTTTGTTTCTTAAATTAAAAAAAGTGATTTTCAGTTATGATACAATAGTACCGCAGAACTATACAATTGGACAGGCCCATTTGCAAAAATTTTCCCTGGCCCTTTTGCGACCGCCAATCCGCCCCTGCCTAGTCTTAAACGCTCGGGTACAGACCGGGCCAAGTACGAGACATGTTTTGAAAGCTCGTGTACAGACCAAGCCTGCTTGTGCCTTGGCCTTAAATGCTCGACTATACGCAGGGTCTGGTACAAGCGTGGTGTTAAGCGCTGGGATATAGACAAAATCATGCCCGGGTATAGTCTAAAACTCTCAGGTATGTCCCAGTCCTCATATTAAACGCTCAGCTACAGACCAGGCTTAACACGAGCCTAGTCTTAAATTCTCGGGCGTTAGTCTTAAACACTCGGCTATTGATCCAGCCTAGCACAGGTCTAGTCTTTAACATTCGGGTGTGGCCAGGCTTGGTAGGAGCCTAGTCTTAAACGCTCGGGCATAAACCAGGTCTAGAATGAGCCAGGTTTTAAATGCTCGTGTACAGACCAGGCCTGCATGTGTCTGGTCTTAAGCGTTCAGGTATGTACAGGGTCCTAGCATGAGCCTGGTTCTAAACCCTCGGATTTGAACCGTACCTAGCAGGAGTCTGGTTTTACTGAGGTATGGCCGTGCCTGGCATAAGCCTGGTATTAAACGCGCGGGTGGGTATGGATAGGAGTGATCACAGGTCGGGTTTTAAACGCTGGGGTATGGGGCAGGGTTGACTTCCCTAACTATGGCGCGCGCAGATATCTGAGCCAGTGGCAGCCTAATAATTCACTGCAACAAAATGTGTCAGTGCACTGAATTTTTAAAGTGTACATCGAAAGGTAAAAACATATTTTCAGAGCACAAGTTACGGGTATTATAGATCTAGCTGCTAGCACTGATGGAAAACTACGCCCACGTCCGTTATTTCAGAGGTTTTTTTTACTTTCACATATTTTCAATACCTAAAAAACATTTTTCGTTTTCATGGCCTCTAAATTTAAAAGTCCAGAAGACCATCAATATTAATTTGTAAGACAGCGCGCACCTTTCACAATACCTTAAAAGAAAAGAAACCAACTGTTTATCGTGTATCTGTAACTTTAGTTTTCGGGGTAAACCAAGGTCTGGAAAACAGTGTCTGAATAATGATTTTCTTGAATATAATTAGCTGGTATGCAATACACTTCTTACTGTAGGGAACGACGCCAGTCTGAAAGATATCAGTTCTACTTATATAAATTTTTAATTCAAACTTTCAAGCAGAAGAAACGTTCGAATTAAAAATTTGACACCGATTTTTCAGTTGTAATGAGCACGTCTTTTGAATCCTTTCGGACGCGAATAAAGTTTATCAAAGTTCTTTACAGTCAACGGAACCGGTTAGAAAACAAAAATTAACCGGGTAGACCATAAGCGAAGGCAGTTTTTTTTTTTTTTTTTTTTTTTTGCTCTTTTCTTAGCAAAACTGAAAAACTGGAAAATGTAAGTGGGAATATGGTGTCACTTTTGCATTCTTATTTTAAAAATGATCACCCATTTTATTATATCCTTTACTTTTCTTTCAGATCATATTACTAAACTGCATGCGGGAACTTTATCATCCTAGTACTTGTAAGATCATCGTTGTTCATACTGCAATAATAATTGGTAATCAGCTCTGCAATCACTCTACTACCCGGTAGCCAATAATTAAGTATGTATGAAATTCAAACTGGGTATAAATAACGGAAAAACCAAATTTATGGTTTTTGAGCGAGGAACTGTTCATACTGAATGTAAGAAAAGCCTTAATGATACAGAGATTGGACAGGTGAATGAGTTTATGTATTTATGGGAATACTGGATGACTGATTATAAGCAGTCATCCAGTATCAGTTCGCAGCCGAATTGTAGTAAGCACAACCACATTTATACCTACACACATACCATTAAGCTGTTCTCTAAGATTCAGAGGTTAGCTCCTCAAAGAAAGACCATGTGCCAAGTACACATTTAACTGATAGAACTATTTTTTTTACTATTGGTGTATCAAATGCCTCCATTTACAATGAACACTGCACATCGCTCGAGCTTCTTTAACATACATCACACACCGCACACAAAACCTTTTGTACTTCATACTGATAATTTATTTCTCATGCAGGCACTCCTGAATCTGATCCTCACATGAATTCTTTGACCTTTCTCTGCCTTTTTTTCCTGACACTGGTGCTTAAAAAATTCTCATTCTTTCGACATTGCCAAACCACCTAAGAATATTAGTTTCCCATACTAACAACATTTTGCCTCACATTACACATCTGCAACACATCTTCATTCTCACACGACCAGAACTTGTCTTAATACAAACCCCGTAAGTAATACATCTCCCCAGCACACAAACGATTCCTATGTCTTTTCTGCAGTACCCAGGTTTCACTGCCGTACATCAGAGTAGGAACAATTACACTTTCATGCACAGCCATTTGAGACTTCCTTGAGAATCCATCATTCCTGTGAAGTTCTCCTGAGACAGCTATGACTTTCAATGAAGAATTTACTCGCCTACTAATTTTGCCATCTAATTTTTTCTTTCTGTCAAACATGCTTCCTAAATACACAAACTCATTCACATGTCCAATCTCTGTACCATTAAGGCTTATCTTACATTCAGTATGAACAGTTCCTCGCTCAAAAACCATAAATTTGGGTTTTCACTTATTTATACCCAGTTTGAATTTCATACATACTTTGTACATCCGGGACAACATACTCTGCAACTCACTTTTGTTCTTTGACAACAGGACTGTGTCATCAGCATACAGCAGTCTGCACACACGAATATTGTCAAGACATAAACTAGTATTGTCCATCTTGGCATCACGCATGCGCGCATCCATAAATATATTAAACACCCATGGTGACATTACACAACCTTGCCTGACTTCTGAACCAATAGAAAACAATTTTAATAAAACATCATTCACTTGTACACATGCTCTACTGCCAGCTGTGACGTATATTCTAGATTAACTTTCCTTTTTTGGTTTCTTTCCCTATGTAAATCTTGAGTTTATTCTCAGTATTCTTCACGCTTAACGAAATATCTTTTCTCTCAAACGAATACGTTTGGCAACACAATTGAGGTTGAATGCACGTGACGTATGTCTGATCTTGATAAGAACAAGAGATAAAAACGACGATTGATCTGTTGCTTGAGAGCGTTGTAAGAGAGCGATTATTACGAGCGTTGGATTGTAAACTGATTATTATTAATAGGAGTGTTGTGATAATGTGTGGTGTGTTGAGTACATTGTGATGTTACCGTTCAGTTATGGAAGTGCTACTACAGCCTGAATAAAGCTATGAATTCCGTAAGTTGACTTCTTCTATTTACATGTTTCGTCTGGCCGTTAAGAGTTCTTTCATTTAGGAACTATTTCTTAGTATGTTGATGTGTTAAAACAGCGTAGAAGTTAGACAAGACTTTTACGCTACACAGCGTACGTGCCTTTCACACTATTAAGTAGATTCCCAGTAATAAATTCACATTTATGGTGATGTAATTCTAAGATAAGTAAAGACCCTGAAGCGGCAATGGGATGGACGTACTGATAAAAGACCTGACCACCGTTGGACAATTAAAATACTATTGTAGACTGGATGCCAAGGGACAGGAAAAGATCTTTGGCAATGTTTCACGTGGTCACGTGAAACACTTCTTGGTGAAATTCGAAAACATAGCGAAGGGACAGGCAAGAGCACTGAGTATATATACTGAGTACATATAGAGTATACTTAATTTAAAAGATTCTTAAGAAAGGAAAGTAGTGAAGGAGAGAAAAGATAATATGAACTGCAAGTTGAAGTAGGGACTAAGAAAGGAAATTAAAAACAGAGTGCTGTTGAACTCTAAATTGTAAACTTAAGTTGCAGCTTAAAAGGAAATGGGGAACAGAAATGCAAAAGCAGTGTAAAGTACGTCAATCAGCTAAAACATTAAAATCATCTCTTAATTATGCAAATAAGCGCGTGCAGCCAATCAGCGTCACGCGCCAAGGTTGAGAGTGATATATATATAATACCTGGGTCAGAGTACTTTCAGTCAGTACTTCGTTTCGTCTCAACATGGAAAAAGCAAAGGATTTATTTAATTTCGACAAAGACCATATTGTTATGGTAAAACGCCTTGTTAAGGGCAACTTCGAAACAGCGACGCTAGTAGGCTGATCACGTTATGCAGGGGTTGCTACCTATCAAATATGGTCAGAAACAGGTGACACTTCAAGACGTCGATATGTCGTGAGCAGGCCACGTGTCATTGATGCCAGTGGTCAGAGCAGACTATTTCGTCTTATCCGCAGCACCAGGAGAGCTATAGTGGCCGACATTGACTATAATTTAAATTGTGGTGAAGGACACAATGTGTCTCAACACACAGTTCATCGTGCGCTCTTGAATATGGGTTTCCGCAGCCGCAGACCCACTCATGTGCTTACGTATGTTCGCAACCGTTCACATCGTCAACGCTTGTAGTGGGCACGTAATCATCGACTATAGACCATAGAAAACTGAAAGAGAATCTCATGGTCAGACTAATCCCGTTTTTTGTTACACCATGTCAGCGGACGAATGTGTGTGCAACGTTTACCCATGGAAGCCTTCTGGACATGGATGCACTGGGAGATGTATCCAGGCGTCTAGAGAAAGTGTGATGGTCTGGGCAATATATTTTTGGGAAACACTTGAACCAATTATACCTTTAGAGTGGACTCTGACAGCTGCCACCTACCTGAATATCGTGGCTGACCAAGTACTCCCCTTTATGGCGACTTTATTCCCTGGCGGAGATGGTGTCTTTCAGCAAGACCATGCTCCATGCCAACGCGGAAAAGATTCAGGATTGGTTCAAACAACACACGAAGATGAATTTCATTTATTGCCATGGCGCCCCAAATTCGACGGACATGAATCCTACCAAGCATTTCTGTTTGAGTTGGAGAAACGGATAAGAACAGCACCATCCCAACCACGTAATTCACGGGAACTGCGGTATATTCTGTTTCAGTCATGATACCAAATACCAAGAGGCACCTACCAATATCTAGTTGAATCTATGACTTATCGGGTGAGAACATTTTTGGTGGCAAGAGGTAGGTAGGTGGTTTTAATGTTTTGACTATCGGTGCATAAATATAAGGAAACGTTCGCTCTTGCAAACGGAAGAATTGAACCGAGGATAAATACTATATTGACAAAAGTCACCGGACACCTAGAAGAGACTTACACAACATATAATTTATTGACATACATTATTACTGTGTTGGTCCACCTTTGGTCTTAATGCATGCACTGACCCTTTGAGACAGGCTTTCCACAAAGTTTTGGAACACAGCGATAGGTATGCGCTTCCATTCAGTACATAATAATGCCGCTAACTGTTGCTTGGTAGTAGGCCTTGGTTCCAAACTTCTTATGCGGTACTCTAATTCATCCCATTGCTGCTATATGGGATTACGATCAGGGCTCTGTGCTGGCCAGTCAACACACGATATGGAATTATCGTCAAACCCTGCCATAACAGTCCATGCTTTATGGTTCGGTGCATTATCCTGCTGGTACCAACAAGGCTCTGTTTCATAGTATTGCCACAAAGTTGCTAGGGCATAATTGTCTAGAATATCGAGGTAGACGTGCTGGCTAATAGGTTTGTCCACGATAACCAATGTGCCGGAACCATACCACGAAAAACAGCACCACACGTGGCCCTAAATTAGGGACGGACGACTGTTTATAGCCCATTGAGTCACGGTGGTCGTTAAGCTTCCAACCAAAAAAAAAAAAAATAATAATAATCTTTATTGCATTTATAACTCGGTTAAACGATGACATTGCTCTTTTCAACTGATTGTCATCATTCGTCGGTGTACATTCTCATACATCAACTTCTAAAAGAACAGGATTCAGTTGAAATTAATTTATCACGTTTTCAAGCAGAATTTGGGCAATCAGAGAAACCGAAGGAAAAGTACGGGCAATTAAATCGGTGACTAAAATCACTTGAGCAGAATTATCACGACACCAATATTTTGGACTGTCTGTGCAAAATTTCTCAGAACTTGATAATGGAACTTTACTTTTTTGAAACCATTCTTTTTTACTAAAAGAATGTTTAAAATTGAGCAGAATTATTGTGCTACCAATATTTTGGTCTGCTTACGTGGAATTCCTCACAACCTGACAATTTAACTTCATCAAAAACATCATTTGTTTTACAATATAAATTATTTAAATTCTTTTATTTTTAAAAAATGCTTTAATTCTTTGCTTTTATATTTCAGTTGGAAATTTAGTAAAGGGTACCTATTCATATTACAGTCATTTGCAAAGGTTTAAGACCACCTATTGGTATTAGGAGATTTCTGCCTATTGCGTCAGTTACTGTCTGCATTACACAACTTCCTGTCGATGTTGCATCATCCTATAGCGGCAGCTCTTGATAGAGTTGGGGGAAGCGTGCGAGCGTCAGTTTGCTTCTAGTTTTCATGCTGAGTGGTTTCGTACGTATGTTCTACACTGGCGGAAAGTGAAAAAAGAACACCAAGAAGGAATTGGCGGACGATCATGAAATTTACATATGTTAATTGGGTCGAGTTTACGTAGGTGTGATGTTAATTTTGGGACCAACCGGTGAGCGCTTGCGTCACAGCACGGCATAATATTCAAATTATCGTCGGTGGTATTTAAGGAGTACGGCGAAGTGAATGTAATCAGTCGTCGGCGTACAGACACGTGCGAAGACCCTGAAGAAGCTGCAATGCCTGGACATGGAAGACGTGTACGATTTCAGCAGCAATTATCGGACTTTGAGCGAGGTCATCTAGTCGGACTCCGCGAGGCCGGGTGGTCGTATCGTCGTATTGCGGAGCGAATTGATTGGTCGGAAAGTATCGGTGGTGCTACGATGGTGGCGTAGATGGTTCGAGGAATATTTCCCACATGAGAAGACGTGGAACGGGGAGTCACAAACGGACTGATGAGCGGACCGATCGACGCATAAGAAGAGCGGCGTTGTCAAGCAGAACATCCACTGCGACGCAAATACGAGCTGCCGTTGCACCTGAGGTGACTGTGCGAACAATCCGCAACCGTCTACTGAATGCAGGACTACGTGCACGTGTGACTCTGGCATGTGTACGTCTGACTCCAGCTCACCGTCAGGAACGGCTGCAGTGGTGTCGCCAACGTCTGCACTGGAGAACGCAATGGCGATCTGTCGTGTTCAGAGATGAAAGCAGATTCTGCTTGGGAGCCTCCGATGGCCGTATGCGTGTGCACAGGGGAGCGTCTCCACCCTTCTTGCATCCGCCAGCGACACGCAGGGCCTACACCTGGTCTCCTTGTGTGGGGAGCGATCAGCTATCACTCCCGTGCACAACTAGTGTTTGTACCGGGTGCGTTAAACAGCACCTCCTACATTAACAACATCATTCAGCTCGTTGTTGTGCCATTTGTAAGGTCGATCCATCGTGGTGTTTTCCTGCAAGATAACGCACGCCCACACACGGCACGTGCAACGCAACATGCACTTCAGGGTGTGAGACAACTTCCATGGCCTGCACGTTCACCGGATTTGTCCCCCATTGAGCACGTGTGGGATTTTATGGGACAACGACTTATCCGGTCTCCACGGCCAGCCACGACCATCCCCGATTTACGCGTCCAGGTTGACGATGCTTGGAACTCAATACCCCAAACTTACATCCAACATCTGTACAACAGACTCCATGCCAGAATTGCAAGGTGTGACGCAGTTCATGGCAGTTCAACCTCGTACTAACCATGTTACATGGAAATGTTATTTTTCAGTTTACCAGCAAATACAGCGGTATTTCGCCATAACGTTTTGATCACGTTATCATCTGTATTCCGTTATTATGCTGTGTAAATGTCGTTGGTATCAGACGTCACCTTCTTGGTGTTCTTTTTTCACTTTCCGCCAGTGTATATAGCGAAAAATTGGCAAAAAAGCGCCATTAAGTGTTACTCAGAGGGCACAAATAGTGACTTTATTTCATGAAGGATACTCCGAACATGACATAAGCTGAAAGGTGAATATGAGCAAGATTGCTATTCATAATGCGATCATGAAATGTCGAGATACAGGTGAATTTAGCGACCGAAAGAGAAACATCCCCACGTGATGATAATACCATAAAGCGAATAGTTATGCGTTCTCCGAGGAGTTCGTGCAAGAAAGTCAAGGCCTTTCTACATTCAAAGGGGTCTCATATTAGTATGAGCATTGTTTCCCTACGTCTTAGCAAAAATTTTGGATTAAAGTCTTATCAACCTGCACATAAACCTAGACTAAATTCTGTCATGAAAAAGAAGATACTCCAGATTGCGAAGCGTCATCGATCGTGAGCTGCTGAAAATTGGAGCCAAGTTCTTTTCTCCGATGAATCAACTGTGCGTCAATTTGAATCACGTGAAGCACATGTTCGACGACCAAAAGGCAAAAGGTTTGATGAAAAATAATCCGTTAGCACCGTGAGACATCCGCCTAGTCAGATATTGGGGTGCTATATCAGCATCCGGCAGGTACTGCTTCGTTATCCTTCTTGCCGACAGGCAGTACCATGACTGGTCCTTTTTATGTGGAAATGTTACGTGAGAAGCTGTTAACTCATATGCAAGTGCACAATCTTTATGCATGATAGTGCTCCATGCCACAGATCAAGGACAGTAAAGGACTACCTGCAGAGGAAACCCATCGAAAATTTGTGGACCATTTTAAAAGACAAAGTAGCAGAAAAAACAGCCATCAAATTCCCAAGCTTTGATTGACGCGATAGAGTACGTGTGGTGCAAAGACATTTCAAGTGACTACTGCAAATCCCTTATTGATAGTATGCCACATCGTATTCTGTCCGTTATAGAAAACAAAAGCGGCCACACAATGTACTGATTCAGTCTTTTTGTGTTTGTTCTAAAGAATGTAAGTATTCATCTGTGGTGTCATTTTTTCAAATATCTCTGACTAGTAATTAATTGTTTCTTTGAAAATCTTAATTTTCAACAAATTGACATGTGGTCTTAAACTTTTACAAATGACTGTATATTTAAAAATAATTTTTGAACGGAGCTTTTTGACAAAAAATACTTTGTGTATTGTCTGTACTGTCGGCGCTACTTTGCTCTGGGCTATTTAGTCGGGGCACCTAATTTAACAGAAGAAAAAATTTCACCACTTGGTGTTCTTATATTTTTTGAAAACCTTAAAAGGTTTCAGAAATACTTTTTTCGGACACTTCCTGATTTAATTTTTAAATTTTGTGCACTTGGGAAAATTAATTTTTCCTCGTTATCTGCGACATCACGTAAAATTATTTTATGAGTGATTAAACAACGCAAAACTTTGTTTCATCCTTTTTATCGCGTAATCACGGCGATTGTTTTTTTTAATTGATCACTAACCACAAGCACACTCAATCTGTTGGCGATTTAATATCACAACAGCGGAATTCTATTTTTCTCCTCTAGTTTTCTTCTCAATTTGGTATATGGTGACAGGATTCTAAAAACGTTTTCATTAAGATACAAAAAAAAAAGAATCCCGCACATTTTTCTCGGCATGCGCCTTCGGCCTGATTACTAAAACCACTTACTCTGATTCAGTGATAAGATTTTCGTTCTGTAAGAATTCACTCTTTGATTCAATCTTTTTCTCAGTGATGACATCACATTATCAGCTTAAAAAGGACATCACATACTCCCGGGGAATAAGGGATTCCTATCGCTATGACATGTTTTGAGTGATATAATAAGCATCAATACGCTACGAAAGGAATTTTAAAACCACGTCCAGGTGTTTCACTAATTTCATTTCTTATAATTACATCGCTATGGGGGTAATTTGATGTCATGGGTGATCTAAAAGTTTGCTGTTATAACGCACTCTGCGTTCAAGTCATCACTCAAATTCCAGCTTTTCAAAAGACAGTTTTCACGGCCGTTTTCCATTCATTAGTACTGTGTAATAACCGTAGGCAAAACTTTCAGTGTTTTATCATTCTGTCACAAAAGCAAATGAAGTATATTCTGTTTGTATAGGCCCCAACGGTTATTACCATTCATAAGTACTGAATGAGTATAATAATGATGAATGGCTTGGTGATTATCGAACTTTTTGTACCGTCCCCGAAGATAACTATCGAACGCAAAGCAGTGATTTGCACGAAGCCAGGCTAGCTCAGCGGGAACCGAGTCTTCCTATTATACAACTCTTCATTCCTGTTGAAGGGCACAACGATATAAAAAAGATGTAACGAAAAAAGAGAAATTGTTTTCCTGTCGTTCTCTAGTTTCTCCTGCTGATAAGCGCTCATCTAATTGCAACGTTGCGTTTTGGAATGGTATACATTCGCTGTGGCCTCCGATGGCAGCGATGTGAGTAATAAACAAGTCTCCATGATTTTGCTACTCTAGCAAAAGCCAATTATACTAGGTTGTTTCAGATGAAACGTCAAAATATTGATGGAAACTTCAAACACCAAGGCGAAATAAAATTTATAATTCAAAATCATCGTCGCAAGCGGCAACCCACTTTTACCAACCAGACGCAAGCTTCTAGATACCGTCGTGAAAAAATGTCGAGCTTCGGTACACGACAGTCTCATGGAATGTGCTTTCAGTTGATGTTTCATCAGGAAAGGATTTATATAAATAAATAAATAAAATAAAATAAACAGAGACATCGCTCTTTCCACGTTTAGCAACGCACAGCAACCGAAATATTGTTATTCGGCCGCCGCCGGGGAATTGAATCCCGGATCTCTCGATATCTAGCCGAGCGCGTTAGCCTTACAGAACGGTGGCCAACAATCCACTGCGCTATGGGCGTTTTTCTGTCAGCGTCTGACATTATAAATCCGTAAGATCGTGACTTTGCCGCTAGGGGTCACTGTAAGCGGTCTCATCGAATAACGCATAGCCACTTTACAATGCCTAGACACCGTTTTCACGGCTATAGCTGTCGGCGTTTGCTAGTTACTGGGCTGAGAATGAACTTTACTGGACACCCTGTATAATAAGTCACACCGCGCGATGTGTTGCTTCCGAATTTATTTGCCTCTGACATGTTGTCTGGTTTTGTCCGAGGACACAATTTTGAAACATGCTTTCTAATTGCCATCATTTATTTCATTTCCATATCAAATAAAGGAATATTGATTCAAAAGTCTTTCATAATCAATAAAAGCCAAACATAATGGGAGTTGATGTTCATTCTAGCAATTAGTTCTTTCTGTATATCGATATGACCTGTAGTCCTGAACCTATATACTGTGTGTAATAATATTTTTACATTTCTCTCAATTTTTCACGACTTATCAACCACATAACATTAACCCATTCCTTTCTAGAGCGTGGAAACAACTGAACAAAATCCGTGACCGTGAAAATGTTGATGATGTCACATTGATTTAAATATTTAAGTTCCATTTGGTCTGATGAGACGGAGACAAACTTTTTTTTTTTTGATTGGGGGTTTAACGACCACCGTGAGCAACTTAAAGAGATATAAGCAGTCGCCAGTCCCTAATTTAGGACCAGTGGTTCCATGGAAGGAACAGAGCCAGTGCCGTAAGATAAACAGAACATCCATGCCTCACCGGAATTCGAACCCGGACCCACTTCGGACGAATGATCAGAAGCCATTGCTTAGACCACTGCGCCACCGGGGCGGCAACAAATTTTCAACGACACTACAGCATACCTTAAAATAAAATATAATTGTGAATGAATGTTGCCTATCTGATCTATATAGACATAATTAAGAATTACATTCAAAGAAGTTTTTACCATAAAATATTCTGTTTTTTCTCGTTTTCGAAAAAAATATCATCATCCATTGTTACGAAAGAAAGAGTGGTAAAATACACGATATTGACACAAGTGACCGGACACCTAGAGGAGAAACACAACAAAGCATTTGTTGACATACATTAGTACGGTGTCGGTCCACCTTTGACCTCAATGCATGCACTGACCCTGCAACACATGCTTTCGACAAGGTTTTGGAACACAGCGATAGATATGCGCTTCCAATCAGTACATAATGCTGCCGCTAACTGTTGCTTAGTAGTAGGCCTGGGCTCCAAACTTCTTGTGCGGCGCTCTAATTCATCCGATAGGTGCTCTGTGAGATTAAGATCAGGGCTCTGTGCTGGTCAGTCCACAAACGATACGGAATTATCGTCAAACCAAGCCGTAAAAGTCTTTGCTTTATGGCTCGGTGCATTATCCTGCTGGTACCAACAAGGCGCTGTTTCATAGTATTGCTACAGAGTTGGTAGGGAATAATTGTCCAGAATATTGAGCGAGGTAGACGTGCTCGTTAACAGGTTTGTCCACGACAATCAATGGGCCGGGACCATACCACGAAAAACACCCCCACACGAATAAACTGCCAGCTGCAAACTTGACAGTAGGAACAGTAAACTGTGGTAAATAGCATTCCCCCGGATGCCGCCATACCCACACACTGCCATCAGACTGATGGATCCTCTATCAGGATTCATCAGTCCATAGGACCCGTTTCCATTGATCTACGGTCCACGATGGATGTTCTTTCACCATGCCAAACGACGAGTAGCGGTCCGAGTGGAGATGAAAGACTTATGAACAACCGCACGACCACGGTAACCCATGGAATGAAGTTCTCTGCGAATTGTATGTGTACATACCGAGGTTCCAGCATTTTTACTCACCTGTACACTGAGGTCTTGTGCAGTACTCCGTCGATTAGCTGTAACGACTCTCCTGAGGCTTTGACGTCCTCTGTCATTGATTTTCTTTGGTCTGCCAGTACGTTTTGCTACTTCAGGCACGCCATAGCTCTTCCACTTATTCAGTACATCCCAAACAGTTGACTTGGGTATGTCTAAACGCCTGTAGGTTTCTCTTATGGACAACCAACTAATATAACACCCAACAAGATTTCCATTCTCAAAGTCAGTTATCTCCCGTCGGGACAATTTCACTCAACATCACAGTGCGATATGATCGCGGTCAACTGCAGGCTTGTTTTTATATCATTTGCAGCTGTACTGCGCATCTAAACAACGCAGAGGATCCGTTCATTTGTTTTTGAAGGGGTGTCTGGTGACTTTTGTCAATATAGTGTATAACGAAGATCCATAAACGTTTTTCACGAAACAAAATACTGAACCAACTATACTTAAAATAGTAAAAGTACAGTAAAGTTGTATAAGTTGAAGTTCCTCTGACAGAGCTTCACGACTCGTTATCCAAATCTTAAGAAAATACCAGGCTCAGATTCTTCAAACTTATGCACCCACCATAAGTCATCCTGGAGAAGAAATTGAAGAATTTTATGAGGAAATTCGTCATCTAAATAATAAAGGCAAGCAGCACTTGAAGATAATTATCGGAGATTTCAATGCAAAAATAGAGCAATGGCAACAGAATGAAACTTCAGTAGGTAAATTCGGTCACGGCAACAGAAACCAGCGTGGAAATACTCTCGTAGAGTTTGCAGAGGCGGAAGGGTTTTTCATCATGAACTCCTTTTTCCAGAAAAAGCCGCAAAGGAAATGGACATGGAGGCATCCCAATGGATTGACAAATGAAATTGATTTTCTTATGTGTAGCAAGAAATTTGTCATGGAAGACTGCAGTGTGCTGAACACGTTAAACACTGGTAGTGACCATAGAATGGTAATGTAAGATGCACCTCAATGCTAAACTCGAGCATGGCAAGCTCATAAAACAAACAAAGTGCATAGACATGACCAACCATAAAAAAGCATCATAATACCTTCAAATTAGAACCGAGTAACAGATTCTCTATTCCAGAAGGTCTAACATCAGAAGAAGTCGACATCTCTGATGTTAAAAGAAAAGTAACCAAAGCTCTTATGGAAACAGTAAGAAAATTAGCTGGGTCCAAGAACAAGTTGCATGTGAACAAATTATTAGGAAAAACCAAAATCTTGATGCAAAAAAGAAGAGAGATAAGTACAACTATAGAAGATGTGGGATGTAAGGTCAGGTGATGCGTAACATCACAGCCTCTCCTTGACAAATGTCAACCCCGCCTTCTCGTGGTGCATCCTGTTCCCACTAAAGGGGCTCTGACGACCGCAAATAGCGGTATAACTATACCATCGGGATCAGAGGAAATGCTATCCCACACTCACCAACCCGCTTGGCCAGCGTGGTGAGTTATGGCCAAACACCTCCAAAATGACTCTACAACTTAAATCTTGGCCCTCAGTCTCCGGCAGCTGGAATGTACCTGGCCAAGGCAGCGGCCAGTGCGACATGAAGGCAGAGGGTGCTAAGAATCCCCGGAGGACCGGACTGGGCTGCCATTTGATGCTGACCTTGGCTACCTACAACGGACGCTCCCTATCTTCTGATTCAAGGTGTGACTTCCAAAGTGGAATATATAGAGCTATGCAAGACAGCACGAAAAAGTATCACTGAAGACGTAAGGAAATTCAACTGTGAGCTAGTGAGGAAAGCAATTGAAAACAACCAAAGCCTAAAGATAGCAAAGGGACATCTCAGTAAGGGAAGAAAACAGATTATGGCTCTGAGAAAAGAAGATGGTTCTATAACAAGAAATAGAGGCGAAATTTTGACAAGAGTGAAAGATTTCTACTCCAAACTATATGAAAGGGATGATACATGTACTCCAGACATCATGAAAGGTACCAGAGTTCTTCCAGTCCTCCTAGCAGAAGTTGCTCATGCAATCAAGAACATGAAGCGGGGGAAAGCTCCAGGAGAAGATGGAATTACTATAGACATCATACAAGAAGCAAGTGGAGAAATTGAAACAGTACTCGCCCAAATTTTCACTCGATGCCTTAATGAAGGGAAGATTCCTGAGAATTGGAACAATGCTACAATGATCCTGCTACATAAAAAAGGTGACATTGAGGATCTCAGGAACTACAGACCTATCAGCCTCCTATCAGTGGTTTATAAAATCTTCACTAAAGTTCTTTCACACCGCTTGAAGGTAACACTGGACATGGCTCAACCGAGAGAACAAGCTGGATTCAGGAGTGGCTACAGCACAATAGATCATATCCACGTACTGAGAGAACTAATTGAAAGAGCGAGGGAATATGAACTTCCATTGTGCATGGCTTTTATCGATTATGAAAAAGCCTTTGATTCAGTGAAACCATCAGCAGTTACCACGGCTCTGAAATCCTGCGGTATTGAAGATGCATACATTAATATTATTAATAACATCTATGAAAATTAAAGTGCAAAGATTCGGCTGTTTGAAAATACAACACACATAAAAATTGGAAAGGGAGTGAGACAAGGTGACACCATATCTCCGAAGCTCTTTAATGCCACATTGGAAAATGTCTTTCAATCACTGAACTGGGAAAACAAAGGGATAAAGATTAATGGAGATTATCTAACCCACCTACGTTTTGCTGATGACGTAGTCATTTTTGCAACTACCCCATCAGAGCTGCAGAGTATGATCCAGGAACTTGCTGACAAGAGTAAAGAAGTGGGATTAAAAATGAACTTTCAGAAGACAAAAGCGATGTTCAATGCTTTTACAAGAAATGAAGATTTATCGATTGATGGAGAAAAACTGGAGATAACAGATACGTATGTTTATCTTGGACAGCAGATATCAAGTGAGGGTCACATTGATGAAGAAATTAATCGGCGTACAAAACTTGTCTGGAGAGCTTTTGGAAGAAACAGCATAATTTTCAAGAGCAATATGCCATTATGTCTTAAAAGAAAAGTGTTTGATCAATGCATCCTTCCAGTGCTTACGTATGGTGCAGAGACGTGGACCTTAACTAAAAGAGACATACAAAGGCTGCAGACAACTCAAAGCAGCATGGAGAGGTGCATGCTTGGTATAACCAGGAGAGATAAGAAGAGGAACTCGTGGATCCGAAAAATGACGAGAGTGGAAGACATCATGATCAGAGTTAAATCCCTGAAATGGCAATGGGCTGGACATACTGCCAGAAGGACAGACCATAGATGGACAGCCGAAATTTTAGATTGGATTCCAAGGGACAGGAAAATTCCCAGAAAAAGACCACATGGGAGATGGGTGGATGAAATTCGTAAATATGCGGGAGTGACATGGAGGAGACTGGCACAAGACAGACCGTTGTGGAGGAAACTTGGGGAGACCTTCGTCCAGCAGTGGATTGATAATGGTTGACAATGATGATGATGATGATAGAAGATGTGACTTCCAAAGTGGAATATATAGAGCTATGCAAGACAGTACGAAAAAGTATCACTGAAGATGTAAAGAAATTCAACTGTAAACTAGTGAGGAAAGCAAGTGAAAAACAAGCATAGCGTGAAGATAGCAAAGGGACATCTCAGTAAGGGAAGAAAACAGATTATGGCACTGAGAAAAGAAGGCGGTTCTGTAACAAGAATAACAAGAAATAGAGGCGGAATTTTGACAAGAGTTAAAGATTTCTACTCCAAATTATATGAAATTGATGATACCTGTACTCCAGATATCATGAAAGGTACCAGTACCAGAGGTCTTTCAGTCCTCCCAGCAGCAGTTGCACATGCAATCAAGAGCATGAAGCGGGGAAAAGCTCCTGGACAAGATGGAATTCTGTTGACATCATACAAGAAGCAAGTGGAGAAAGTGAAACAGTACTCGCCCAAATTTTCACTCAGTGCCTTAATGAAGGGAAGCTTCCTGAGAATTGGAACAACGCTACAATGATCCTGCTACATAAATAAGGGGACATTAAGGATCTCAGGAACTACAGACATATCAGTGGTTTATAAAATCTTCACTAAAGTTCTTTCACACCGCTTGAAGGTAACACTGGTCATGGCTCAACCGAGAGAACAAGCTGGATTCAGGAGTGGTTACAGCACAATATATCGTATCCACGTACTGAGAGAACTAATTGAAAGGGCGAGGGAATATGAACTTCCATTGTGCATGGCTTTTATCGATTATAAAAAAGCCTTTGATTCGGTGAAACCATCAGCAGTTACAACGGCTTTGAAATCCTGCGGTATTGAAGATGCATACATTAATAGTATTAATAACATCTATGAAAATGCAAGTGAAAAGATTCGGCTGTTTGAAAATACAGCACACATAAAAATTGAAAAGGGCGTGAGGCAAGGTGACACCATATATCCCAAGCTTTTCAATGCCACAATGGAAAATGTCTTTCAATCACTGAACTGGGAAAGCAAAGGCATAAAGATTAATGGAAATTACCTAACTCACCTTCGATTTACTGATGACGTAAATATTGTGACGATCCCCCCCTCGCATAATTAATTGGCGAGAGGCGTGGTTAATTAACGGTAATTGAAACTTGATTGGGGGTTTCAATTAACAGAGAGTCCTAAATTTAAACACTTGCGAGGGGCGGTATATTAAGAAAAGATCTTCTAGCACTTTGAATTCAAGTGGCGAGTTGCAGGTGTTTGCCACGAAAACAAAGAGCCCATAAACGGAAATGGGACGGGTCAGAGTTTAAAAGCTATTTCCCATGACTCAAAAGAGTTTGGACAGCAAAGGCGTTTGAAGCTTTTGTCTGTGCCGCGCGCTGAACAATGGGAAAGCTCTTAGACTTGAAGAGCGGTTTATAATAAAAATGTCGCGGTTTCAAGTGTTGGAATTCGCCGCTTACCAATTTCTTGGAGAGGGGAGATTGTTGTTGAAGACAGATCCCGTTTGATATCCGAGAGAACTGGGCCTCGATTTTTCCTCGTGCTAGAGAATGCTTGCCGTCCGTCTGCGTGCTCTTGCAATTCTGATCATCAGAAGTGAAGCCAGCTGAAAAACATAAGCTGAGGACTAACCAACAACAAATCTGCCTGGAAACTTTATTCACCTTGCCGGACTATCGATACCTGTCGTAAGGAGCCATTTCAGGTGAAATGCCGACAGAAGCATAATAATTACGGAATATCGCCTCACTCATGCAGAGAGAGAGAGAGAGAGAGAGAGAAGAGAAACGCCCACCTCGGGACCCGCAGAGGAGCGCAGCCCCCTGCAGAGCCTCTTCGCAAAGAAAGCGGGGAGAGAACTTTTGTGCGCGTGTCGGAGTACGTGCGTTCAGCGACTATGGATAATGTCGTTTTGACGAAGAGACCGTAAGCAACGCGGCGTCATCCAAAAAGGAAAAAGAGCTATCCGTAGTGCCGACATATTAGTGATTGTGAGTGAGTGTTGTGTTGTTTTCTGGGTGTCATACTGTGGATACTCAAGGACCTATGTAAGTACTTTTTACGAATACTTTTCTTTGCGGCCCATTGTGAACGAACAGACTTTTCGTTAGGACATATTTTCTGAAACACCGAAGAGGGCCAAAGCTGGCCGGAAACAATAGCTTTGTAATTAGATGAAGAATCCGGTGTAATTTATGCGTGTATCCATTAAATCCCTGTTTTAATTGTTATACTGTGCCTCCATTGGTTTATTGGTGTACTGTGTCGGCTAATTGGCTAACTAGGTATTGGCGGATTCAGTGATTCGAATCGCAGTCCGGAAGTGATTAGGCATTCTGACAACTAAGGCCCAAAGGAATCATCAATATTTTTGCAACTACCCCATCAGAGCTGCAGTGTATGATCCAGAAACTTGCTGACAAGAGTAAAGAAGTGGCATTGAAAATGAACTTTCAGAAGACAAAAGTGATGTTCAATGCTTTTACAAGAAATGAAGATTTATCGATTGATGGAGAAAAGCTGGAGATAACAGACACGTACGTTTATCTTGGACAACAGATATCAAGTGAGGGTAACATTGATGAAGAAATTAATCGGCGTGCAAAACTTGCCTAGAGAGCTTTTGGAAGAAACAGCATAATTTTCAAAAGCAATATACCATTATGTCTTAAAAGAAAAGTGTTTGATCAATGAATCCTTCCAGTGCTTACGTATGGTGCAGAGACGTGGACTTCACCTAAAAGAGACATACAAAGGCTGCAGACAACTCAAGGAAGCATGGAGAGGTGCATGCTTGGTGTAACCAGGAGAGATAAGAGGAGGAACTCATGGATCAGAAAAATGGCAAGAGTGGAAGACATCATGATTAGGGTAAAATCCCTGAAATGGCAATGGTATTGGTATTGGTAACTGTGGGTACCATAGTGGTACCCAGTTTATTGCTATAACGAAATACAAACATAGGAGATTCATTGAAAGTTGCAGTACAGGAAACAAAAGTGCAGCAATGTATGTATATCCACGATGCAGCACAAAGTTACGCAGAAAGGAAATGAATATGCACACGAACAATGAATGGCATATCGGCATGCCAAACGACATGAATAACACATGTGCACAAGTATATGAAATGTACTCTGCCATCTTAAATCATCCGAACGGAACTTAAATGTGGTTAGAGCGCAAAACATTATTGCGTAACTCATCAACTTTATAAAAATACCAAAGGTACCAAATGTTCCACTATAGTAATCAGCGATCGAGGAAAGCACTAACACAGCAACAACTCACAAGTATAGGAAATTTAAAAAAACAAGGCACAAATTCAGGAGACAACAGATAAGATAATGCTAAAGAGATACTGGGGAGCTCATACAAGTAACGAGACCGATTATTCGTGAAAACACAGCATAAACACACAATTATAACAAATTGAAAATACATTACTTGTGAAACACAATGAAAACATAAACATACAAATATAGCAAATTTAAAATGCATGGAAAACATCAGAATCAACAGGCACTAAGTCCCCAAAAACAGAGAATTCACGAAAGGGTTCGCAAATTCCCTAGCATTAAGAGAACAAAAAAATGATCGGTTTGGGGAAGTGAGCTAAAGGTCATCGGCAAGAAGAAATGAGGTATTACATATATGCTTCTCAGCGAGCTCCTTCAAGGAGCTCGCTGAGAAGCATATATAAAAACGCCTGATACCGAGAATCGGTGGCACTCGGAGATTTAAAAAATGGCACATAAGCTTCGAATTGCGTTACCGCTGCAAACAGGTCCAGATCAGGTGAGTGGAGGAATTCTTCAGAACAAACAATCGTACGTGCAGGTTGAAAAAAACGTAAAAGTTGCTGTCTGGACAGTGTTTCAGGAACTGGAGAAAACGTATCAATATATATATATATATCATGTATCATGTAGAACCTCAGCATCAGAGAGAGGATTAACAGGACCTGAGGAGAGAAGCATACTGGTTGAAGAATCATCAGGTGGAGAAACACCGTAACCAGAAACACCGGGAACATTAGATGAATCCTCAGAAAGAAGCACAGAAGGTTGTTTTAACTTTTGTCTGTTTTACAGCGCCTTTGGGAGTTCCAATACGCTTCGAAGAAGAAGCTGAGGCGGATGTATCCAGTAGTGGCTCAGGCTCACCTCCCGAGTCAGGAGACGAGGAAACCAACGTCGCCGAAGAAGCAATACGTAGCAGATCAGCCTTAGTGAAGACTGGTACAAGAGCCGAGGCTGCAGGAAGACTTGGCAACAAGTGTATTGTAGACAAGGTTGTAGTTGGGGATCCGATATCCAAGAGGCTAGGAGAAGAGCCATACGGCCGATCTGCCAAACCACCACTTAACACATCCGGATCGGAACACTCCGCTGTAGACACATCTGTAGTAGAAGACATATAATGAATTAGCTTTATTTTTTTTCCGCTAAGCTAATTAATATGAATGATGCTCTACCTACCAGCTAGCTAATGATATACTTGTACTAAGCTTCAAAATAGAGAATTCAAAAGGGTGTTGTTACTAGTTAATTACGAACGTAAATAAAGTCTTAACGCTGGTTATTTATGGTAAGAAACTAATGTTATAAACCTAACAGCCAGACAGAGGTCTGACAAAAACTATGAATTGAGAAAGACTAACTTACGGTAACTTCTATATTATAAGACTCTTGGTCAACTAAAGCACACACACAACTTGTTTTACAATAATGAAGAATCTCTCCTCAAAAGAACACAATCTCTCCTCGTATTACAAACGCTCTCCGTAAACAACAACGCTCTCTCATAACAACAACAAAAGCTCTCCTCATAACAACACAAAAGCTCTCTCTAAGTCTCGATGAACGCGCCTATATACTAGCTACCACCACGTCATGACTTACACTCATTGCCAGATCTCATTCATCGGGTGAAATAATATTTCGTTCAGTAGGAAGATAATTTACATAGTAAAATAAAATAACCAGAGATAGTAAAATCAAAAGGAAAGTGAATATAGATTATACGTTACAGACATCTCTACGAATTTTGAAGGTGGATGTACAATCGTACGGGTCGGGAGAGGAGGAAAGGCAGCATTGTCCGTGACTGAAATGTTCGTCTTGCGGAGAAACGAAGAGGTCGCGTCAGGCAAACTACCGGTAGTGGGGATAGTAGAAAGACCAATGTGGTCAGCAGTGGGTTGCGAACTTGATGAACGTCCACGTCGAAAGCGTTCACATGAGGCAGTAGTATGATCCTGTGTTAAACAGTGTGTACAATAGTGAGTGGTAAAAACCTTGAAACTGTACGTTCGTGAGCCAATTTCAACAGTAGCTTCTGTAGGGCAATCCGCCAAGGCTTTCTTAGTGGGAAAGACGACCAATAACTGACGGCGAGGTCCTGTAGCATGTGTAAATCGAGTTCCGCGGGAAGCGTCAGAGAGGCGACGAACCTTGCCAACAATTTTACATACATGACTGACAAGGAGAGGAAGTGCAGTATTAGGCACTTCTTGTGGAACAGGATAGAACGTGATGTTCTCCGGTCGCTTGGAAAAAGGCGAAGGGATGAGATGTTTTGTCCCAATCGAAAGTCCATGTGCAAGAAAAAAGTCAGCATCCTCCTTGTGATTGAACTGAACCGAAATACCCCGAGGAGTACGGGAAATTCCCGCAATTGACGCAGACGACACATGTCCAGAGAGGGCTTCCATATAGCGTGGCAATGGAGTATTTGGTAAGGCATGAAAGAGCACACCTCTATCCAGGATGTTATGGAACTCACGGAACATCTGCGAATTTTCATATATCGTTACCGTCACCTTGTGGTTGGATACCTGAATAATAGGTGTTGATTTCAAAAGACCATCAGGTTGAGAGGACTCGGACGTATAAATAGCGCCCCGTTGCACTGTAGAGGCAAATGACATCCTCGGAAGAGAAGTCTGTTCGGATCCGGCAGGCACAGAAGGCTGTGAGTGAAGAGAAGCGCAGGCCGAAGGCAAGGCAGTAGAATCAGTAGTACCCAGGGAGGGCACGGAGGCAGATGCAGGACCTGAAGAAGAAAGCGCAGCCAAGTCCAGTGAAGGCACCGGAGCAGGAGCACTAGAAAGCTGGGAAGGCATCTTAGCAGACACATCTGAGGACGAGAGTATGTTTACTTTTTTTTTTTTTTTGATTAGAGGTTTTTTTTTTTTTTTTTTGATTGGAGGTTTAACGACCACCGTGAGCAACTCAATGGGCTATAAGCAGTCGCCCGTCCCTAATTTAGGGTCACTGGTTCCAGGGAAAGGAGAGAGAGCCAGTGCCGTAAGACAAACACAACATTCATGCCTCACCGGGATTCGAACCCGGACCCCTTACGGACGAATAATCAGAGGCCAGTGCCTTAGACCACTGCGCCACTGGGGCGGCTGATTGGAGGTTTAACGACCACCGTGAGAAACTCAATGAGCTATAAGCAGTCGCCCGTCTCTAATTTAGGGTCGCCGCCTCGGTGGCGCAGTGGTCTAAGGCGCTGGCCTCTGATCATTCGTCCGTAAGGGGTCCGGGTTCGAATCCCGGTGAGGCATGGATGTTGTGTTTGTCTTACGGCATTGGCTCTCTCCCTTCCCTGGAACCAGTGACCCTAAATTAGGGACGGGCGACTGCTTATAGCCCATTGAGTTGCTCACGGTGGTCGTTAAACCTCCAATCAAAAAAAATAATAATAATTTAGGGTCACTGGTTCCAGGGAAGGGAGAGAGCTAGTGCCGTAAGACAAACACAACATCCATGCCTCACCGGGATCCGAACCCTATGTTTACTTCCATGGACGTGGGAAGTGTAACGTGACGTGCATCCGCTACGCCCAGAGATAAGGAAATACCGAAAGCCGCCATGTTGGCAGCTTCCAAACGTAACCAACCTAACAAACAACAAGAAAACGGATGAAAATGAACTAATACGAAGACGAGAACGTTAGAAAAGAAGCTCAAAACGCACACAGTACCTTTAGACAGCCTGGCCACGCAACAGGTGAGTGAGGGACGAGGTATAATCCACACTAAAATGTATAAAATATTGGAGCCACCAACACTACGTCTGTCACGAACGAGCAATGGACTGGACATACTGCCAGAAGAACAGACCATCGATGGACTGTTCTTCTGGCAGTATGGATTCCAAGGGACAGGAAAAAGACCCAGAAGAAGACCACATGGGAGATGGGTGGATGAAATTCGAAAGTATGCGGGAGTAACATGGAGGAGACTTGCACAAGACAGACCGTTGTGGAAGAGGCTTGGAGAGACCTTCGTCCAGCAGTGGATTGATAATGGTTGACAATGATGATGATGATGATACTGCTGTAATATAGCATTCGTCTGGGGTTTTTTTTGGGGGGGAGGGGAGGTTGTCGTTGTTATTTGCAGTTAAAATGTTACTAATAGTTTTTGGTGGCTTCAACGCTATTTCAATACCATGCTTCCTTAGTGAATTCTTGACATAGAATTAGAATTGGGAAATATACAAAATGATGCCTGCAAATTTCAGGCTAGTTTTCTTTATGTTGTTCTTTAACAGGTTGCTTTTCACTTTTGGGAGTATATTGCGTAAGTTCGCATTCCTAAAGACATGCTAAAATTCCTTTCTTATGTTGGAGATTTCCTGATTCTTTAAATTATCAGACGAGCATACCGTTAGATCCCCCGCATCCATGATCTGAAGACCATTTCTGTAATACCTTGGGCAGGAGGAGTTCGGAGGAATGAAGTTGGGAACAGCTGTTGGTTTATAGTTTACTTAATATCCGATGAATGGCTACAATTACTAGACAGTAAGACATCTACGAAAGAAATTCTTGAAAGAGGTGATTCCTTCGGGGCTCCTTTCGTTTGTTTATATACTTTCTTTTGGAACATAAAATAGTTATGCTGAATTACTAAATTTAAAACAACTCGGATTTTCTTTACTACTTCGTACGGGTATGTCTCTGAGTTTCTTACTGGTGCTTCCAGATAGCTAGCTGCTGCTTTTACTGGGATAGTTATTTTCTGGATTGTTTATATCTCTGATTGTTTATAGAAGTTGTGCTCGAATTTATGTCAGTTCAATAAATTAAAATGCAAGCGTAATTTTAAACATGAGTTGCAACTGATATTATTTTTTATGATGCTGTTTCACACCGTTTTTAATTTACAGAGCTTCGAAAAAAATTTTAAAACAAGACAAAAATCGAGACCGCCAAGATATAAAATAGCATTCGCTCTAACAAAAACCTGAGTCACAATTAGACGGATTAAGAAGAAAGCTTGAAACAGATGGCCATGCCACGCAGGATAAGCCGAGATAAATGATCGACCGTGGATGGTGGCGTTAAAACAATGGACAAATCTGCTGGTATTACCTTGTCAGATATACTTCAACACTTTGAGCAGCAATTCAAAAAGAGAAATCTGAAGATTACTGACATCATAAATTACAGGATTTTCTTTTCGCGGAGATTGAGAAGTTCCTTCCTGACTTTAGGAGAAGTTTTCTAGAAGTCTGGCTTCGGGGGCACAGTTTGTTTGTGGTGAAACTTTCGGAGAAGACTGACACTACAAAGGAGGCCGTGCTACCAAAATAACCGATGCCAAAGCAGACTTGCTTAATCTCGAACTCGTTGAGACTTTTAAAATCAGTTGCCCAATGCTCATGAAACTCGTGATCTTTCAACTGATTAGAAGCACCATAAATTTCAAAATTTACATACTGCTCGCATTATAAATTACAAAGCTTAATGAATGTTTGTGTCATAAATTGCATCTACGGATTACTGGGATTTGTTTTTCAAAAAATGTTTGGAAAAGAAATTTAAAGCATTGCAGCAAGCTTGAGATTATCTGGGAACCACAGAAAATGAATTTTATCGGTTTAAGCAGTAAATTCAAACTTCTGATATATATATATATATATATATATATATATATATATTCTCTCTCCCTCTCTCTTTTTCTCCCTATCTCTCTTTCTATCTCTATCCATCTTTCTCACTGTCTTATTTCTCTCTCTCTCTCTGTCCATCTTTCTCTCTTTCTCACTGTCTTTCTTTCTCTCTTTCTCACTGTCTTCTTTCTCTCTTTCTCACTGTCTTCTTTCTCTCTTTCTCACTGTCTTCTTTCTTTTTCTCTCTCTTTATCTATCTTTATCTATATATCTATCTTTCTCTTTCTCACTATATTATCTCTCTCTTTCCATCTCTCCTCTCTCTCCTCTATCCATCTTCTCTCTCTCTTATCTTCTCTTTTCTTCTCCTTCTCTCTTTCTTTCTTTCTCTCCCTTTCTCTCTCTCCCTCTCCTCTTTCTCTATGCATCTTCTCTCTCATCTCTTCTTCTCTCTTTCTTTCCTTCCCTTTCTTCTCTCTCTCTCTTTCTTTCTCTTTTTCTTTCTGTCTCTCTCTCTCTCTCTCTCTCTGAAATTCAACCAATCTTATTACACTCGAACCTCATTAAACCGACCCCCACTTTAAACAGCCTTCCGCCCACTTTTCACTGGTTAAAAATCTTATCAATTCTATTAAATGGAAATTTATTTTCCCCCTTTAAACAGCGACCTCGCCGATCGCCATACATCATAGCATTCTAGCGCCATTTTGCTGTTTCTCATTAGAAAATACCCCGTTGAACCCCCTCTCAAAATCTATGAAATAATTTGCAAATACTCATTTCCAACAAACATTTCGAGTCGTCCATCTCATCTTCTTAAATGTGTCCGGAAACCATGTTAAACGGGAGCTCCTCAAAGAAGTTTTGCGAAATGGATAAGATCAAGCCCCCTCCTCAGCGCTCACTCTCCTGAGAAAAGAATGATACCGTTAGCAAAGTGCGGTCAGCTGCCGAAAACTTCATGATCATATGTAGAGAACTTTAAGAAGGGAGTGTCTGAACCCAGGTCTTAAACAACCCTTAGAAATACGAAGCTAGGAGATTTGGGCTAGAGTGCCCGATAGGAAAGTGACACGGAAGCGAAGTAGAAAGGGGAAGAAGACGCCCTTATTTATTACCGGGGGCCAGTACCCTGGTTCCGACGGCTTAGCGTACCCATCCGACGCACGGCGAATATTTAGTGGATCAAGCGTTCGTACCTGCTGGGATCTAACCAGAGATCCTTTCCGTGGCAGTCACGAACGTTGCCCACTAGGCCACCCGCGGCTCTCCAAAAACCTCATGCAGACTCTTGTGTGATTTATTGCGTCTGACAGAAATGAGACGACTGGTGTGTGTGTGTGTGTGTGTGTTCCTTCCAACCAGCAGCCTTTGTTCCCGATTCTAGAAGCTATCAAGCCGGTTAAATATCGAAGTTTTCAAAACGTAGAGGTAGAGACAGATTACCCTGCTTATATGGTTCCCTTGACTATTTGACCAAGTGACAACGTCTTAACTGCTCGATCTTACTTCGATACAGAATATACTACCTCAGAAAATGTCATTTCCTGTCTCATATTTCACATTTTGGATTACAAAACCTCTTATTAACCAACGTCTTCCTTCGGTAGTCACTGTTTCTCTCAGGGACTTCTTCTTGTTGTGTATGTGTTTCTTTCTAAAGCATCCCGAAATCTGTAAAACATTACTGGATGTTCATGAGGATATTTAAATATGCGAATTCAAAGATTCCAATCCTAGATCTAGCAATCAGGCATTTGTTAATCACTTTTCCAACCTTTTCGACGAGTCAATTAGCAGAAGAACTATTAAGCGACAAACATTTATGGATAGGATCTGAAGAACAACTGCCCTCAATTAAAAGATGCGAAAGTATGAAATTTAGAGATAGCTCTTGTTCTGTGAATTGGCTGTTTCTCGGTTTCAATCGTAGCGGGTTTGGTTTGTTATGACCCGGTTGCTGACGTCACAAACGGGTAGGTCGGGTAGGCGTCTAGTACTCCAGACGGCTCTGGTCCATATGACGGGGCATTACTCCAAATAAGAGGAGTTCGCAAGCATATTTGACGTTTGGTTAACTATTAAATTTCAATCGACTGTTGGTGGACCTGATTTTGAAATTCTGTAGCGAAACCGGATATTATGGATAGCATATCATATGATATTAAGGTTATTGTTGCAATGGATGTTCCTCCCCTACCCTAGTTCGTGCATTTGTTATTGTATACAGGCATACCTCGGAGACAATACGGGGTACGGTTTTATACCACCACAATAAAGCGAATCACAAGAATATTTTTATTTGCCAGTGCGTATAAAAGTTATTTTTGTACTATACGGTAGCCTATTAAGGATGCAACAACAATGTACATACTTTAATTAACCCTTTAAATGGTCGAAACGAGTTAACTTGGAGTTATCAAAATGGGCTGAAGTCAGCTCAGACGAATATATTCGCTGTCTAAGAAGTAGGTGCACTATACTGTAGTCTATTAAGGATGCAATAACATTATGTCTGAAACAACAATGTACATACTTTAATTAAAAAATACTTTATTGCTAAAAATTGCTAATCATCATCCGAGCTAGTGGTAATCTTTTTGCTGAAGGAGGGTCTTGTTTCAATGAAGATGGCTGCTGACTGATCAGGGTGGTGGTTGCTGAAGGTTGGGGTGGCTGTGGCAATTTCTTCAAATAAGACAACAATGAAGTTTTACACATCGATTGAGTCTTCCTTTCATGAAAGATTTCTCTGTAGCATACGATGCTGTTTAATAGCATTTTATCCACAATAGAACTTCTTTCAAAATTGGAGTCAATCCTCTCAAACCCTGCAGCTGCTTTATCAACTCAGTTTAGGTAATATTCTAATTTCTTTGTTGTCATTTCAACATTGTTCACAGCAGCTTCACCAAGAGTAGATTCCATCTCAAGAAACCACTTTCTTTTTTCATCATAAGAAGCAACTTAGTTGATAAAGCAGCCACAAACCTTCATTTGCCACACAATCTGCGTCTCCTCTCTCCGGAGTGAGTTTCTCTAATGACTAAGATACACCGACGGAATGTATCGCTGCAGATTTGTCGTCTCGACACGTGATTCTCCTATCTAAACCGTCACAACGAGGTATATCTGTATTGTGTTACGGTTAGAGAACGGGTTTTTAAGATCATAAGTACATCTTTTCCTTTTAAAAAAATCAACTTTAAAATGTTGCCCAATTTTCGCAATAACGTTGTACGTTCTACTAACTTACAGTGAAACGCAGATCTCATGAAAAATTTTCAACTGTTCAATACTGCAACTTAGCGGTAAGATCTTTCACTACAGTCCGGAATTCAACAGGATTATTTTACTCCTTCGTCAAATACTGAGAGATCTTCGCAAGTACAAAAAGATCATTTACCACAGAAAAGAGGAAAATGGTCTTGTTTATTGCAATGCGATACAAAGGGGAATTTTCCCAGTCTATGCCCTGAAGACAAAGGAATTGCAACAAATCAGGGGCGTATTTAGAGGGGAGAGCAAGGGGGCTTTGATATCGAAAAGTGTTTTTTTTTTTTTTTTTTGTTAAAAATGTGACTTACCTTGGGAAAATGCTTTAGTTTAATAAAATGCATCACCTTACATTAGAAAACAATACTTTAAATTTTTCTTGTATTTGTAAATAACTTTTATTTTCCCCTGATGGATTTTAATAACTTCAAAAAAAATCTGTATACACCCTGCAACGAATGCATATCCACGCTATTCCTCGAGAAAATTGTGGTGTAATGCCTCTAAAACATGTGTGAAAAATTATCATTCTTACTTCTCTCTCTTTATCTCGTTTCCGTCCATGACGGGTTGAGACCCGCAAAGACGATTATGAGCCCTTGAGGGTTACTGGAAAATTAATGCAACCGGATTGTCATTCCTTTGCTGCATGTGGGTAAGGGACAAAGTGCGTACGGGACCGACTTCACAGGAAAGTGGGTCCCGGACGCGGGTGGCCTAGTGGGCAATGTTCGTGACTGCCGCGGAAAGGACCTCGGGTTCGATCCCAGGCAGGTACAAACGCTCGATCCACTAAAATATCCAACGTGCGTCGGATGGGCACATTAAGCTGTCGGACCTCGGGTACTGGCCCCCGGTAATAAATAAGGGCGTCTTCTTCCCCCTTTCTACCTCGCTTCCGTGTAACTTTCCTATCGTGCACTCTAGCCCAAATCTCCTAGCTTCCTATTTCTAAGGGTTGTTTAAGACCTGGGGTAAGACACTCCCTTCCTAAAATCCTCTACATTTGATCATTTGATCATTTTTCACAGGAAACCATCTACGCATTCGCGTTCGCTTCCCACAGTGCACGCTAACCAACTGTGCGCCATGCCGGTTGTCATGCTTACTTCTATCGGAGCAAAAACGATTTTTTCTTGCTTATCTTCCCGAAGCGAAATTGAAAAAAATAGGAATACACCTACCCAGCACAAAGAAATCGTTTCGACCCCCCTCTTCCCCCCCCAAACAAAGCTGGAAAGTTTGGATTTCATTTTAGTATGCATCAAAGGCTTGCAATATTTCTTCTACGATGAGAGATATCGCGTTATCCGACACGCGGACAGATAAAGCGAATACCCAAACTCTTTATTTTGTGACACACATGAGCATAAGAAAAGACATGCTAAAATTTGACATTTTCTTTCGAACTATCTGAGACAAAAATTGCTATCATAGATATTATCAAATGCTGTAGCTATTGTTTGCTATCATAACTATTATCAATGATTTCCAGGTGAAACTGTGCCAATGACTGAAAACATATGTTTAAAAATCAGAAGGTGCTCTTAAGAATCTGAAAAAATTGCTAGAGGCCAGGTGCATTAGTTTCTTCCAAATTTTGATGTACGGTCTTCGACGGGAAACTTCTGTTTACGCATTTAGAACAGGATTTAAACAAAACATTAAGTTTCACCGGCTGCGATTATTAGGAAAGAAATTACACAAGGGAGTGGGAGCACAAAGCCATAAATCAAGAAATGATTCCTATCCATAGCTACAAATCGCTGCCTTCTGGTAATTTTGTTGCCTGTGGCAACGTAATAGTAAAGTTGAGTGGGTAGCAGATAAAATCAAGCTCTGTTTGAAGTAGTCGACCAACTGATTATGGTGATTTGTGTTACGGTTTTATTGCAGCTTATCCGGAGTAAATTTATGCCATCATAAAACTAAGGTTTCTCTAGAAACAAGCAAACCTAACGTCAATAAATGTTTGAACGTTGTTGTAACCGGGAAATTCTACATTCTATATGGCTGCTGATCATAATTTAAAATTTGCTGCAAAGACAATAATCCTAGATTTATATCCGCTACACTCTTCAAAAAAGGCAGGGAACACGGCTAAGAATTTTATCCATTTAATCAAATGAAAACAGTTTTTCTAGCCTACATTTAGTGCCTAATATGAACAATATTCATACGAACAATACTCAAACCAATAGACTTAATATATGGAGGTGAAACATTTATCAGCAAATAAGAGGATATGATGATCTACAAGCAAACATCTATCTGGAGAAAGAAATGCTGTTGGTGCATAAGTAATAAATTTAATTCAAAAGAGGAATGAAAGACGGTCTCAAAGAATGCCTATCGCATAAAACGTAAATAATTGAAAAACCGAACAAAATTATTTTTCCTGAAAACAAGAATACATGTTCCTCAATAAAATATTTTTCTCAAGCAAGAATATCACATGTTTTACAAGAAAACATTTTCCTGGAAAGTAGTGAAGCACAGGTAAATCTCTGTAATACGTTTCTCTAGGGGATATCCTTAAAATATGTAAAAATGAAAAAAAACGTAAAAACTAAATTTTATGCTTTACAGGAATATAAACAATTATTATATAATATAATATTTATTATATATATATTTATTATATATATATATATTGTATTTATATATATACTATACATGTGTAATTTAATTGGGACAAAGTAAACAAATCACTCTTTTTTCCAAAACAATGCCTTTATATCATTCTATGCCTTGATATACACTGATTAATACCTGTATTAGTATGAAGTACGTCCTCCTTTAGCAGAAATGAACTCTTGAATTCGTTTTGGCATTGACTCCACTAATTGAGTGCACATATTTTTGACTTCATAATCGTGGAACCACACTTTTATAGTATTCGTTATCATGCGTTCTTTGGTTGTACAGTCCATTTTACCTAAACGTCTCTTCAAAATATTCCACAAGTTTTCTATGGGAATTAAGTCTGGTGAATTTCCAGGTCAATCAAGCAAATAAATTTGATTTTCCTGCATGAAATTCTTAACCAATTTCGAGTTGTGACATGGGGCCAAGTCATGTTGAAATGTCCCGTCAAAAGTTTGCAACAATGGAACAATCCTACATTGTAATATTTCTACGTACTTGGCTGAATTCATCATACCTTGAACAGGAACTAAGCTTCCAATGCCATTTGATGTGAAAAAACCCCAAAACATCTGTTTCAGAGGGTGTTTTACAGTTTGGTTGACATGCTCAGGTCTTAAGGGTTCACAGTTGTTTCGTCTAACGACATTTGCTTGGTAACCCTGCACAAATAAAAGAGTTTCCTCACTGAAAATTACCTTTTTCCAGTCGTCAGCAGTCCATGATTTATATTTTTTGGCCCATGCTAAACGTTTTATCTTCATTTTCGCATTCAAATATTGTTTTTTCGTTGGTCTTCTTGCCTTCCGGCCAACTTCCAGAAGCCTACGGCGTACAGTTGAATCACTAACATCACAACCACTAGCCAATAAATCTCTTTGTAGGTCGGTGCTTGATTTTTTTTTTTTTTTTTTTTTTTTTTTACTATTTCTGATTAAATATTTATCGGTTCGTGGAGTTGTTTTTCGTTTTCTTCCACATCTACCACTCCTATTTGGAGACGGTGATCCAGATGCATTGTATCGCGCAAGCAGTCTTGATACACTTGATTTGCCTACGCCAACTGTAGAAGCGATATCTCTCACTGTCATAGAAGTGTGATCCTTCAGAGCAATTATTTTTGCACGCTTCCTTGGGGAAATATCAATTTTTCAATACACGAAAGCAACACGTACTCACAGAGAGCAAAAACTAACATCCACCTGCCACACACGAAAGCTCACAACTGAAGCTGAAATGCCTATTTCCTGTTTAAAACCGGTCAAACCACATTCTTACTATCAAGTTCTAACAGTCACAGCACCTCACAGTTGATAAAACCGGTTTACGTGGGTTTCTGACATCAACCGGCGATCACATTACAATTCTGAGAATAAAATAGCTTGTCCCAATTAATTTGCACGGTATAGTATATATGTATATATAATATGTATCATCATCATCAACCATTATCAATCCACTGCTGGATGAAGGTCCCCCCAAGTTTCTTCCACAATTGTCTGTCTTGAGCCTGTTTTATCGATTGCTGGAACCGGCTGATTGTTTTCCAAACCGGTTCTATTGACTTTGAATGGCTTTGATAGATTTAATTCGCTTCAGAACGGATTCCAAAGACGTGCTTATTACATCCGAAAATTCTGTGTCATCTTTCTTGTTTGTTGTTGGTGGTGGTTTAACAACCACAGTGAGCAACTCAGTGGGCTATAAGCAGTCTGCCGTCCCTAATTTTAGTTCACTGGTTCCACGGAGGGAGAAAGCTAGCACCATAAGACAAACACACCATCCATTTCTGTACGGGATTCGAACCTGGAACTACCTCGGGAGAAATGATTAGAAGCCGGCGCTTCCCCAGGCCAACGTTTCGTCCGTTTGGGCAGGTATTCAGTAACTAAAAATTACTTAAATGGACGATGTCATCGCTCTTTCCACGTTATTTTTTAAACAACGCATAGCGACTGAAAAATTGTATTCCGGCACCGCTGGGATCGAACCCCAGAACTCTCGATAACTAGTCGAGTGCGTTCGAATTTACGCTACGGCGCCAACAATTCTCAGCGCCATGCGTGGTTTATCAGTCAGCATCTGACTACACGAATACGTATTGATGGTCTCAGCAACTGAGATGTCGTCATCTGGTGGCATTTAACGCAACAACTATTTAATTGTGGCTGATAAATTCAAAGGGCAATAGAAATGGTTAATATATATCAAATACGTGGAGATAATGTAAATGGACGATGTCATCGCTCTTTCTACGTTATTTTTTAAACAACGGATAGCGACTGAAAAATTGTATTCCGGCACCGCTGGGGTTCGATCCCAGCGGTGCCGGAATACAATTTTTCAGTCGCTATCCGTTGTTTAAAAAATAACGTAGAAAGAGCGATGACATCGTCCATTTACATTATCTCCACGTATTTGATATATATTAAAAATTACTTGTTTGGTGAAATTACGTCAAGATGTGACGCAGGTTAGTATATACGTTTTGTGTAATTACCAACAATGGTTGCAATTAAATTAAATTAACCTAATATAGTATTAAGTCAATGTATTCACGATGAATTATTACACACATAAATAAACAAATACAGAAAATAAATTTTGGTTAAAATATTCAGTTTTAGCATGTTATAGTTAAATTTGTATGTTATAAAGTCAGAGTATCAATACAGAAAACATGAGTTAGCTTTGTATCAAATCACCTTTAAATAATCAGCTCTAAAGCGAGTTAGTGAGTTGCAATTCCAAACAAACGTTATTAAAATTCGCATGGACCTTAATTCGGCGTATGTACTAACAACCAATCTCCCCCGTGTGCAGTTACAATAAAGGAAAAAATAAGTGCGACGTTCATTTGCTTGTAAATTCATGTATTTTTTTCGTCAATGGTCATTGTCAGCTATACAACAAAACGAAAATTCGTGACCTAACATTATACTGTCTTCAAGATGCTGTTGAAACGACTCTGATCGAGTGATGTAATGCAGCTCCGGGGGCATGTGACATCACAGCAGCAGCTATGAACACCGGTTTTGTTGCTATGAGAACAAAGCACAACATTTACATGCAGAATTACAACGTAAATTACGTATATGAGTTAACCAAGAGTGGTTATCTCGAAAAGCAATCCTTGTAGATCTGAAGCTATTCGTAGTCAATAATTTTTTTAAATATTCTTGCAGATCTATTAGGTGTGCAAATGTGTTTTAAATGGTTTTAAGGCTCAACGAGACCCGCCATCTTGTATTGCTGCCTTCTCTTATTAACCAACGGGCAAGCGTATTTCACAAATTTCTCGGGCAATTTTGCACATTTGGGAACACCGTTTCTGGCTAACGCAAGATATATGATAAATAAAGAGTTCCCTGGTTTCAGATTTTCATTTTGGACTCTTTAAGTAGTTTTTATTAATTAATAAAACTATGGAAGACGCCTTGGTACGACTTTCGCTGCAGATAAAAAATGAAGGGAAATGGCAATAGAAATTCTGAAACCAGGGAACTCTTTATTTATCATATATCTTGCGTTAGCCACAAACGGTGCTCCAAAATGTGCAAAATTGTCCGAGCAATTTGTGAAATACGCTTGCCCGTTGGTTAATAAGAGAAGGCAGCAATACAAGATGGAGGGTCTCGTAGAGCCTTAAGGCAACGCAACATATAATTTGAGAGAAAACAACAATACCTTTACGAATCCAAATATGCGCCGACATTATCTATCACCTTCTGCCATCGGTCGAGCAGCTGATGGATTCCTGCCATGAAGAATACTTCGTCGTCAACCCATTTTTGCACTTCGTCACATGTCCGAAACCATACAGCAGACAAACCATGTTGCATCGATCGGAACAAATCTTAGTCTGAAGGGGCTATGTCGGGACAATACGTCAGCTGCTCCAAAACTTCCCAGTCAAGCGTCAATAACGTTTCCTTGGTCGATTTCGCGACATGCGGCCTAGCGTTGTCATGCAGTAATTTCACGAGACGCAATCCTTTGCCTGTGAATGAACGTTTCCGACAGATTTATTGGTTCAATCGCAGCAATTGTTGCTTGTAGCTATCAGCAGTAACAGTTTGACCCTGTTCCAATAGTTCACAATAGAACACACCCTTCATATCCCACCAGATGCACAGCAGAACTTTCTTGGAGTGAATATTGCATTTCGGTGTCGAAATCGTCGCTTCACCGGGGTGTGCCCAGTGATTCTTTTTTTTTTTTTTTTTTTGCTTCTGGGATTGTCGTACCATATCTACTTTTCATCACCTGTAACGATTTTCTACAGGAGAGACTTTCTGTGTTGTTTGTTCAACAGATTCAAACACTTCATGATACGTTAATCCTTCTTGCTCTGGCTCAGGTCATATGGCACCCATTTCCCTTAATTCTGAATCTTTCCCATTGTGCGTAAACGATTGGTTTGTTGAGTTACCCCCAGTTGTTCAGCTAGTTCTTTTTGCGCTTGAGACGAATCTTCATCCAGCAATGCTTGCAGTTCCTCATGTGCAACCTTCAGCGGGGCGCCGCTACGTTCTCGATCGCTAACATCAAAATCACCTGCTTTAAACCTTCTAAACCAAAACTCATACGTGCTTTTCGATACAATATTCTCCCCCAGAACAGAAGAGATCGATGCACATGCTTTTGCAGCACTTTTACCTTGATTAAATTCGTAACGAATGCAGTGTCGAATAAATGCAGCATCGCTTGCCATCTTTCACCTACCGATGCGCAAGTGCTTTTGACTGTTGGGCAAATATCTGTGTCACATTTTATACTCTGGACCAGTTACGCTCACATGACAACAACGCGTGGGAATGTCCGATATGTAAATTAGCGGCACACGTCAAGCAAAAAATGCTTTAAAACTTATTTGTACCCCTAATACTTCCACTTTCCTCTTCAGTTACTGTTTCGAATTTTGTTATTTATGCGTAACGATTCATATATTAAGCTACGAATTGTTCAAGAACTGAATTACTTTAGTGCATCCATTTCTAAAGAAAATGGTTCATATTTTGAAATGCCTGTACGTGCAGATTTGTGCGCGTTGATTTTTAGGACAACTTCTATTATATATGTACCTGTGTAACAAAATATAATATCTTTAGAAGAGCACACTTTTAATGCGTTTTATCCATATAAAGGCTGCCAGTAAAAGGTCTCAGTGATTTGAAATTCTGAATGTGATAAAATTTCGTTACAAGAAAAGATTTGCAGTTCCACAGGCAGCATTTGATATTTCGGAAATGGCATTTAGCAATTAAAAAGTTGCTGTCTAACTTTTTAGGAGAATCTTAAAACGAATGTTAAGACCAATTGAGAAAGAAAAACCCCGGATTTACGGCTTGCAATAAGTTTTCTCTTCTTACGTGGTTTTCAACAACGCTGTTGACACTAACATTCAGAAATTCTACAGCACGTTTTGCTAAAAGTAAGTTTCATAAAAATAGAAACAAGCTATAAACTCTACTTGGGAAGTTATACTAATTATTAAGAATTGGTGAACACTTTTTGAGGGTTTAACGACCACCGTGAGCGACTCGATATGCTATAAGCAGTCGCCCGTCGCTAATTTAGGGACAATTGTTCCAGATAAGGGAGAGAGCCAGCAGAAAGACAAACACAACGTCCATGCCTCAACGGGATTCTACCCTGAAATCATCTCGGGCGAATAGTCACAAGCCAGAGCTTAGACCATTGCGCCACCGGAACGGCGCTGAACAATTACAACCGCAATGCTAGACATTAGCGCACCAACAGAAACAAAAGCTCAAGTGGTCTCTCCGAAAATGAAATTAAAGGAACAAAAAAAATTGTTTATCGCAGAGTAGGATATAAGAAATACTTGAATATCGTTATAAATATGAGGAATAAGCAACCCTGGCATCCGGAAGAGTGGCATATAATTGTATATGAAGAAAAGGGATGCGTAATCCTAGCATCCAGAAGACGAATATGTGACACTGGCATCAGAAAACCAATGTATGAACTTTATACACGTAACCCTGTTGCCCTGTTCTCCTGTAGAGAAATATGTAGCCCTGGAATTCAGAAGAGGGAAATGTATCACTGCATTCAAACAGGGATAAGACACCCTGATATCCGGCCGAAGGATACGAAGGAGTGATATATACAAGGATAAGTAACCCTGATATCCGTCAGAAGGATACGAATGAGTGATATATGATTGTGATATAAGGCGGAACAATTTGTAATCCTAGCATTCAGAATAAGGATATGTGACCCTGCAAACCAGAAAATTGATTGGAGAAGGAAACTTAAGCCTGATGTCCGAGAGTTATGTAACTCTCGTATGCGGAGTAAGAATGAGTTATCATAGCATCCAGAATAAGGATACGTAACCCTGTAAACCTGAAGAGGGGTACGCAACACTAATAGGCGAAAGAAGGATATTAACACTTCCCCCTGTTGTACAAAGGAAGGATTTATAACCCTGATAACTGGAATTGGGATATGGAAACCTCATAACTGAGATAATGATATGTAACTTTGATGTACGGAAGAAGGACTTGTAATTCTGGCATCCTGAATAAGGAATTGATCCAGCAAATAAGAAGAGAGGTAAGTAACACTGATGTATAAAAAAAGAATTGCATATCCATGCACCCTGTTATGCGAAGGAAGGATATATTATCCTGGTAATTTAAGAAGAACGTGTAAATCCGATATCCGAGAGAAAGTGTGATATGTAATTCTGGTATACGGAGAAAGGACATAGAACCCTCGCTTCCAGAATAAGTACATGATTACAGTAGACTCTCGCTAATCCGGCCCTCGATAATTCGGCCTCTCCATAATCCGGCCTCCTTCGTCTTGCCTTATATTTGGTTGCAGAAATCGTGTTAATATCAGACCGGAATGAAATATACTTCATAGACGAGTGAAGTTTTCAATTTTAACGTTATCTTTTGTTTTGAATTGGCACTAACGTTCATGTGATTCAATTTAAACTGAAAGTAGGAAGGATCCTCAAAATAATTAAGAATATTACAAAAAGCATCTTCTTTAAAGCAGACAAAAATCTGTGACATGTTTCGAAGTGACCACACTGAGTAGAAAATGCAAAATTTCATCTGTGATGTATTGCAATTGTCCGTTTCTTTTACTGTGTATAGTACGTACACATACATATTATGCTTTACTGTACTGATAATATAAAAAAATCATTTCATTGTTGTAAATGAGACAGTATAGTACGTATTGATTGTCTTCTTTTGCTATTATCACATGCCTGTCTCTTATTTATGTTTTTTTAATACATAAGTACTACACATAGTAAACTTGTGATTGTAACATTAAATTTAATGAAGAATTAAATTGAATTTTTATGCACTCTCAGTAATCCGGCACTCTCGCTAATCCGGCAGCCCTCTGTGCAAGGAATGGCCGGATTAGCGAGAGTCTACTGTATTCTGAAAGCGAGGGTTCTATGACCCCTGTTACCCGGAAGAATAATATGTATCCAGGATATTCGAGACATGGATATGTAACCTTAATGTATCTGATGGGTGAGAGCTTCTAACCCTGGTATCCAGAGGAGGGTTATATTTTGTTTTGTTTTGGGTGTTGAACGATCCTTAGTAGTAACTCTAAGGGCTATAAACAATTTGACGTCCCTAAATCAGGATCACTGTTCCAGGGAAGGGACAGAGCCGACGCCGTCAGGCAAGCACCCATCCATGCCTCGTCCGTCTAGGGGCCATCTCGAACAAATGGTCAGAAACCAGCTACTACTACTCTGCCAATGGGGCGGCAAAAGGGATTGTGTAACACCAGTATCTAGAATCAAGATATGTTGCCTAGTATCTCTGACCCTGATGTTATGTTTTTCAAGAGACCTTGATATTCCCAAGGATGTACGAACTCATCATGAAGTACGTAAACTGTTAGACAATGACCTTGAATTTTCCACTTAATCTGCACGTCACTTGTCAAGGGTGATAAGCCCCAGTTAATCCTAAAAATCAAGGATATGAAATTTCTATTTTCTTGCTCTTGGCATTTTTTATATGTTCCGAAAAGCATTCAGTTTTTTCATAACACAGCCGTTCTCTAAGTTAAAAAAAAACTAGTTTGCGGGCATCCTCCTAATTTCAAATCTGCGCAAAGAATATTAAAAGCACAAGCTCAAAACCTATTAAGAATCTTGTCCAGGAGGTAAAATATTCGTTGTATAAAAAGTTCCTTCGTAATTAATTCTTCTCGTAGTTGAGTACTCCGACAATGGATGGCCATCAAAGGGGAGCCGACAATTGTAAAGGATTGGTGATGACCGGAAAACTTTGCGTGTGAGAAATCCTATGCTGCGGGACAGCTCTACCAAAAATCAAAAAGATTGTTTAGACAACTGGTTAATGATCTCGTATAGTCTATAAGCTCCACCCCCAGCATGAAAGAAAAAAAGGATAACTAAAAAAATAATCTCTGAGCCACCAAGATCGTTCATAGACGAAATATCTTCTTCATTGATTAAAATTTTTCTTCTTCATCCTTCCGTCCGTCACACATGTCCGGCTCAACCTATCTCAAGTCCTCTTCCCATCTTTTAATCCATCACGCTATTTTTCCATTTATGTACAAGACAGCTAGCCCGCCAATCTCATTGTTGAATCTTGTGTTGCGATTCTGTTAACTGCTCATTTTCGCTCACTCTGTTTTTATTTTTTACTCCAACATTTTGTTCGATTTTCTTTTGTGTTTCTTGTTGTTTCCTTTCGCGTGTTATGCTGCAGTAATTGTTGCATAACATCCCTGTGTTGAGGAACTCGGTGAAAACTGGTTTACTGATATAGATAGGAGAGAGAGAGAGACAGAGAGAAATCTCAGAAAAGTCGAAAAGTAACTTTGCATGTATGCAGACGTCCACTGATAGGGTGTTAAATTACTGTTCGTAAAACACCTCGGACTGTAATTAAAGTTAACGATGACAGGATGTGAGAACTAGCAAGCATTGATTATTCCCAGAATTTTTCCGTAAAAAGAACTCGAACTGAAAAAAAAAAGTTTGTTGATGTGATTTCTTATTCATTGTTTTTTTTTACCCTTTCTTCCTTGAAGGAATGTGTCCATTGATATTTTAATTGCATCCTCAGTTATGGTGTATTTTTTATGGAACAATTAATCTGTGTAACGAAGTCAGGAAAGAAATCCATTCAGATTATCGCGTGTTATCGATGTGCAGAAATGAAATGAATGATAAGATTTGGAAAACATACACTTCGGTAGAGCGTAGACGCTTTACTTCTCAAAAATAAATGGCTTCCTGCTCGAAAAAAAATAAATCTTGCAGCCAAATGAGCGCTCGTCAGCAGGATATGGAGCATTTTCTTCTAATGATTCAGCCGAAAACGAAAGAAAGAAAGATTCGCATCACAGTTCTAAGAAGTCTCCTGCTGTTCGTCGAAATACCAATGAAAACATTGCTGTGACAGTATAGAAAAAAAAAGCATTGTTCTACTCAAAATACTCTTTTCTTTTTCACTCCACTCCAGTACGACAAGTCAGTGCTGACATATGCGAACGTAACACATGAGCCGGCACGTTCTGCTTTAGCTTCATTATGGTGTTAATATCAAAATATCTTGACTTTTTTTCCTGATAAAGATTTTGATGATCATTGCATTTTTTTAATTTAAATAAATCAAGCTCAAGCAAATGACTTTTGACAAGGCACCGTTTATAAAAATACCATTGTGCTATACAACATCCAATGGGTTAAAATATCATAGCGCTATACATCATTATTATGAGTTAAGATACCGTGGTGCTATATACTGTACACGGATGAGCACATTATGACTACCTACCTAATAAGCTGTAGGACCCCCTTTTGCCCTGCAAAACATCGGCCCCTCGGCAAGGCATCGATTCGATGAGGTGGCGATATTTATTCTGGGGTGTCTGGTAACACAATACCAACTGCAGGTCCTCCAGTTCCCGTACATTTCGGGGTGGTGGTGATTTAGCGTGAACCCGCTTTTCCAAGTCGAACCACAAATGTTCGATTGGGCTCATGACAGATGAATTTGGAGACCAGGGCATTAACACAAAGTCGCCAGCATGTTCCTCGAACCACTCCTTGACGATTCTGGCAGTGTGGCATGGCGCATTATCCTGTTGGTAATGGCCATCACCAGCAGGGAACACAGTTGCTATGAATGGGTGAACTTGGTCCGCAACAATGTTCAGATACGTGACAGCTGTCAGGGATTGAGCTATTGGGGTAATGGGGACTAAAGTGTCCCAAGAAAACACCACTCACAGCATGCCACCACTGGCCTGTTTCCGTCCAACAGTGCATCCAGGCGACATAGCCTCCATTAGTAATCGCCGTGTCCGCGCTTGGGAGTCTACGTTCCAGGAATCTTGATTCGTCAGACCAGGCCACTTTCTTTTAATCATTCATGATCCAATCTCCATGATATTGGGCCCATTTCATGGGTTGTTGGCGATGATGTGCAGTGAGCATGGGGACCCGGGTAGGTCTTCGGCTAAGAAGGCCCATGCGCAGAAGGCTGTGATGAACTGTGTGCTGTGACAGATTGCCCTGATCACCACTGTTGTAGCTGCGGGTGATTTGTCGCACTGTGGCCCTGCGGTCGCTGAGAATAATGCGCGACAGTCTCCGCTCCCTTCTGGCATGAATGAGCTGTTGACGGCACACGATTGGACGACGGTTCGTCGTTTGCCCATTTGTGCACCACTTCTGATACGTACTCACTACAGCGGCACGTGAACTACGCAGTTTCCGAGATCGTAGTTCCCAGGCGCCGTGCCATCACAATTTGTCCTTTATCATACTCCGATATAACGGCAGCTTTTCCCATTCAAACTCCAAAGACTCTACTAACCGAAAGCCGGTCCTCAGGTTGTGCGCCACCGTTCGATCTGAAGGCGAACTTATTTCTCTAGGTTAGGGGTGGTCATAATATAAGACCACACCTCTACTATCAATTGCCGTGTACTGGTAATAGGGTTCGCAGTCAGCCAGAGTATTAGCCAGTCAGCCAGTTGTTCAGCCAGAGTGTACGTGTCAGTGATCATTGGACGTTCTGATCTAGACTTGTCTTCGAGACTGGTGTCTAAGCATGGAAACAACAGCGCCATTTCCGTTCAGTGCTGCTGTCTACTGTTTCTTTGCCTTAGACTGCACAAATTTCTGTCATGACGATTTCGATATTTCCATTGTTTTGAAGAATACAAATAACTGTAATAATGTGAAAAAAAACCCAGCATGACAACAGAATGGTAAAGCACACATTGTTTGTGATTAAGCAGGCTCTTTTAAGGCAAAAATTGTGTCCATTTCAGATTTAAAATCCCTCCGGAGTGAAAAAAGATGGAAATCTAAAAGCAGAAGCATGAAATGGAAAATTGTCGGAAATAGTCATATTCCTGCTGTGCTTCCCCGCCCATTTAAACCAACGAGTGCATGCAAAAACGCAACGCATACACATGTGACGTTGACCATCGTCGTCAATCAGTATAAAACACGAACTTTCATGACACAGTAGTGAGAATGAGCTTCAAGTAAGCTTCATGTGCTGGTCTATATTTCGATAGTCCGCAGTGATGGTTCCAGTTCCATTGCCCAGTGGAGGATCTCAACTCCTGCTACGAGTGACTGATTGAAGTATGTAGAGGTGTCCAGCAGAACGGTAAGTGTATATCTTTATAACTACGTTAAGAAAAGCTTCAAGTAGTAAGTCCTGTTACGTGTCTCTCGTTAGTTCAACTGAACAGTAAACAGTGTTGCTACATGCAAACAGCATTAGAATACTAGTCCAAATGACTAAATAGGACTTAAAGGACTGTAAAGGACTGTAACCGGAAGGTATACCAATAGTTCTCACTCTGAAGGAACGTTTAATTTTCATTAACTGTAGACATGTGAAGCTACAAACCAAGCTAATTTTTGTTCTCGGAAAAGTGTCTCGGTCTCAATTTAGCATCTTGTGTTGGAAATTCAGTCTTACTTTGTTAATGTATTGTAACAGCTAGAGAGTTATGACGTAGAAGTCTTCTCGTACTTCTACGTTACTTCAAAAACATAACCATAAGATAAAATAGTTCCTAAATTAAACCTTAACGGCCAGACGAAACATGTAAACAACAGAAGTCAAACTTACGAAAAAGATGCTTTATTCATGATGTAGCCAACACATCGTTACATAGCACAGCATATTGCATTAAACTCTCCACACACCAAACAGCTCTGAACACAACGCTCCACAACAAAACGCTCCACAACACAACGCTCAAGTTGCAACACTTTTCCAAGCAGCGCTCTCTTTAACAACGCTCGCCAAGTAACAGTTTAGTCGTCGTTTTTATCTCTCGTTCTTATCTTATCTCAGGCATACGTCACGTTGATTCAACCTCAATTATGTTGCCAACAGTATTCGTTTGAGAGAAAAGATATCACGTTAAGAGTGAAGTATAACTGAGAATAAACTCAAGATTTACATAGGGAAAAAAACTGAAAAAGAAAGTTAATTTAGAATATACGTCACAGAGTCTACAGAACTATTAGGAACTGCCCACCTTCAACAAAAATCATATTGATCTCCCTATAGAAAACATTCTGGCCTCCCCGGTGGCGCAGTGGTCTAAGCGATGGGTTTTGATTATTCGTCCGAAAGGTGTCCGGGTTCGAATCCCGTGAGGCATGGATGTTGTGTTTGTCTTACGGCACTAGTTCTCTCCCTTCCCTGGAACCAGTGGCCCTAAATTAGGGACGGGCGACTGCTTATAGCCCATTGAGTTGCTCATGGTGGTCGTTAAACCTCCAATCAAAAAAAAAAAAAAAACATTCTCCAGATACGTGAAGTACCTCATTTGCTTCTGCCTGTATGCCGATGAGATAAACGCTTTTAATTAACATTCTTTTAACTGAATTTTTTTAAACGGTTTGGAAAAATTTACATTGTAAGGGCCGATGTTGCAAAGGCTTTTGACAAAATTCGGCATGGAAATCTTCGAAATAAACTACGGACTTTCCTAGTTCTGTTCTGGTCGCACGTAGTTCTTGAAGGTATATCTTCTGAGGCATATTTCCTTAACGCAGGTCGACCTCAGTGATGAGTTCTGTTATCTACTCTCTTCCTCTTGTGTATCAGTGTCCCCTTTCTTGTGGTTATTCTGCTTCAAAGTTTTGTTGAGGATTATCCTCTCCATGCACTTTATATTCGGGCTGTTTTTATTTATTTATTTTGGTTTTTTGGGGGTTTAACGAACTCCGTGCTCAATTCAATAGGCTAGAGGCAGTCGCCCGTCCTTAATTTGGGGCCACTGGTTCCATGGAGAGAAGAGAGTCAGATCCGGAAGACAAGCACACCATCCATGCCTCACCTGGACTCAGCTCAGATGAATGATTTGGAGCCAACTCTTCGCACCACTCGGCTACCGAGGCGGGCCGGGTTGCTTACACGATGCTAATGGATATCCTCGACTGAGCTGCAATGATGCTTTTCCTTGAATTACGATATTAAGGCCATCCATCTTTGGTAAAGTAAATTATTTAGATTTTAACTTTGGAAAACCCCATTTGAAATCAAAACGTGCCTTTTGTTTGCATACTAGGTAACTCTCGACTGCAAGAACTTCCATGTCTTCTAGCTCTGATTACTTCCTTCAGCGCATTTTGGCATGGCCACTTTTCTTCTACTGTATAATTAAATTTGCTCAAAACAAAAAGTAAAGAGAAAGAAAACAGAAGCAGATTATTTTCCTCTAAGCAGTATTTGACACTCTATGAATTAAAAGTCTGTGCAATCCTAAAATACGTCACCATCATTTCGGATAATGCTGCCATATGCGTGAACTATTTAATTGCTTTTCGATTAAAAGAGAAATTCGCCTGATTAATAATTCGACTCTCATTTATTCTTTTCAGTCCTTTTTCTACAGATGGGAAACAGCGCGCGCGCGTGCGCTCGTGTTTGTGTGCGTATCGGAAAATAGCAGCTGCTCTCTTGAGTTTTCAGGGATTGTTCTACCTCCAAGTTTCCGTCGCGCTCCAAGAAGCAGAGTCACCCAGCCTGTATCTAATTGATTAAAGGTTCTACAAATCACTTTATCAACTCTTAATTCTTACTGCTTAAAAGATTTGGTATTCATTAACGTGATCACATCTGTCCGGATCGTTAGAAACTTCAGAACAAATTTTGAGCCTGATTTAGAATTGGAAAACGGAATTGAAAATCATTGCTGTGCATTATTGGTTTCACTTTCGTGATCGATCCTCGAAAAAAGGAAATTTTCAACTTTCAGAATATCGTTTCAGTTCGACAGTGGCTCTATTTAAAGCAAAAATGCGAACTGCAGTGTCTATTCTTTTATTAAAATCGAAAAAAATAAATCGAAACCACTGCTCTGTGTTTCGATCCGAATATTGATGTAGCTTTAAGTCATTCATAATCAACAAACAAATACCATGACCCAAATTTTGAAGATGACAATCTGATTTTTTGCGTAAATGTGACAAGGATGGTAAGTGTGATAATATCCGAAAACTTGAAAGTTTTAATCGTCCTGGAGCGGGACTCGAATCCACGTCTCCCAGATAGCGCCTGCTACCCAGAACGACCAAGTTTCAAATTTCCACACACCACCCAGAACGACCAAGTTTCAAATTTCCGATTAATTTGAATATAACTATCACAGGATTCGCTAGTCGAAGCAACCGGTCGTTCTGGGTGGTGTGGTGGCTAGCCTACCCGGGCCGCTATCTGGGAGACGCGGATTCGAGTCCTGCTCCAGGACGATTAAAATTTTCAAGTTTTCGGATATTATCTGACTTACCATCCTTGTCACATTTACGCAAAAAATCGGATTGTCATCTTCAAAATTTGTATTATATGGCGTAATCCCGTATTTCTTTCAAAATACCATGACATTTGGGTTTTATTTGGTTGGTTGGTTAATGGATTTTTATTAGCGCAAGAGCCAAATTTGGCCAAAGAGCGCCAGACACCAGACAAACAAACAGTACATTTGGGTTTTGACTGATAGCAGGATCTCATGCAACGTCTGCGCAACTGGTTGAATCATTGACGTCGACTACGAGAATGCTCAGGGGCTCAGGCATCCATTAAATCATTGAAAAAACTAAAAGTTCTCACTTCCAAATAAAAAAGGAAAAACATGACTGCAATAGTGCATAATTGCAAAATGTGCATAAAGAAAATTAAGAGCTCATATAATTATATATTCCTTCCAATTTTAAAAACCTATTACCAATTAAATTATATGATTATTGGCGTATAGTTAACGTTCCACTGTATACTTGTGAATATGCAAAGAGCTCGGGCACACATGTGCAAAACTTGAGCACACAATTGAACTTCATATGCAAAGTTCGAGAGCCCATTGGACTTTATGTTCAAAGCTCCAGTACACAATTGGGCTACATATGCAAAGCTCCAGCACGCATTGGATTTCATGTGCAAAGCTCGAGCACCCATTGGATTTCATGTACAAAGTTCGAACACCCAACTGGACTTCATGTGTAAAGCTCTAGCACCCATTGGATTTCATATGCAAATCTAGAGTACCCATTGGATTTCATTTGCAAATCTAGAGTGCCCATTGGATTTCAATTACAAAGCTCTAGCACCCATTGGGCTTCACATGAAAATCTAGAGTACCCGTTGGATGTCATAGCAAAGTTCGATCACCTATTGGGCTTCATGTGCAAAGCTCGAGCACCCATTGGGTTTCACATGCAAAGCTTGAGCACTCATTGAACTTCATGTACAAGGCTCGAGCACCCAGTGGGCTTCATGTGCAGAACTCGAGCACCCATTGGACTTCGTATGGAAAGCTCAAGTACACATTGGATTTCATGTGTAAAGGCTCATTGGACTTCAGGTGCAAAGCTCGACTACCCATTGGATTTCATGTGCAAAGCTCAAGCACTTATTGAATTTCATGTGCAAAGCTCAAGCACCCATTGGATTTCATGTGCAAAGCTCGAGCACTTATTGGATTTCTAGGAAGTCGGCGCTTATGGGCGGAATCATACTGGAGAAACTTGCAGGAGTATTATTGATACGTTAAAGCGTTTTTCCAATCGTGGTGGAATACACCTTACCGTCCCCGGTAGCGTAGTGGTATAAGTGCTGGCTTATGACCGTTCGTCCGAAATGGACTTGGGTTCAAAAATGCCGGATGAGGTAAGAATGGTGTGCTTGTCTTATGTTACTGGCTTTTCCTCTTTCCTAGAGCCAGTGTCCCCAAATGACTTTTCCTCTTTCCTAGAGCCAGTGTCCCCAAATGACTTTTCCTCTTTCCTAGAGCCAGTGTCCCCAAATGACTTTTCCTCTTTCCTAGAGCCAGTGTCCCCAAATGAGGGTCGGGCCCATCGAGTTGGATAGCCCATCGAGTTGCTCATGGAGGTTGTTAAAACCCGAAATAAAAAACAAATACTTTTTCAGTAGATTCCCTGTTATGTTAGTTACAGTGATGTAGCTGACTTATAAGAGAAGAAGAGTTATCAAGAGGAACCATCAGTCTCTTGAAATTTAACTTTCAATGAAATTTCCTCCCAAATCAAATCTGCCGACAATACGATTTGGATGGAGCCATCTACACACAGCTGGTATTCTGGACTCCAATATGGAACATCTCTGGAGTTCATTCGAAATAAGAAAGATAAATTAAAGCATCATGGTGGAATACACCTCGCCGTCTAAACTGCCTTATCAAAATTAAGAAGTGGTTGTTTGGTGCCAATTAAGATTGAGTGGGGTTCCTAGATCTTCCCACCTTGTCACAATTCCAACACACCTAGTCAACTCCTTTCCTGCGTCTGCTTAACCAATAAAACTCTCTTTCACCAAACAGACATTGTTCTCGATCAACGCAAGGTCTTATGAGTTTGAAATAGCTTAAATAGTTCAAGTGCAATTAGTAACAACTATAGCAACAGTGCCTATTCTACTGACCCATTTACATGATCATTTGGCTCAAAGAGCTTGCTTTGTATGCGTCTGACTTTAAACTTTTTGAAGATATGCTTCCTTTCCTGTTGATAATGATTATTTTGTGTTCCTTTCTAAAATATTTTAGAATAGCCTTTTTGTTTATTTCAGTAGGTCTTACCCTGAACATTTAACAATAGCATCTGCTGGACGTAATGATAATAATTTTTACACAAAGATATTGTTACCATACAATACAAGGGGTTTGGACTTTACATAATTAAATTATTAAGATGAGTAAACAACCTGAAAAATAAAACAAAAAACTATGCGCACTCTACCCTCCCCATAAACGAATAAAACTTACATTAGGGGTCAAAATCAGTATAAAGCTCTATGCCCGGGAGGAAAGGGAAAATTAAGGAGATATTGTTACAGTCATCTAGTTTATCATTTCCAAGAAGGTTTACAAATTGAGGGGATGATGCACCTGTACGACCTTCACTTTAAAATACATTGTTCTAAGGAACAATACGTGATATAAACAATTCATCAGCAGAACAAGTATGACGTCGCTAAAAAAATAACCTGTCACTAAAATTCATGAAATCAAACTGCATTTATGCAGTTCTGTGCTGTCTACAAAATTAAACTTGTTGGTTGGTATTGCGACGATCCGTTACTATTTCAAAACAGCGGACAAAACGTGGAATTTTTCTGTGCATCGGAACAACTTTTACAGATCGTGCGATCTCGCAGCAGGAAATCTGCGCAGCTGCAAATCTACGACCGTTATTGCCATTGATGTTCATTCTATTTCTTACGTTATGGTCGTCCCAAAGGAGTTAATGCCGATAAACACATGCGTCAGTTCACACGAGTGCGGGCTGAAAAGTTTTGCCTCCACTACAAATGGATAAATTCAGATAAAACCAGTTTGGGGCAGTCACGTGAGTTTTACCCTCCACCATATTGTAGATGGGTCCCTCACCTTCGCACTGTTTCTACTCCTTAAGAAACACCACGGAGGGCTATTCGGATGTGCGGTTCAATTCCGTCATTGAATTCCGCACTGAAGCAAAACATGTAAAACCTTATCTCTGCTTCTAAAAACTGGATTTAAAAAATATTCTTGTTTGGACACCATTCATCACGGAACTTTTTTCTTTCACGCATACATGTCCTCAAATAATTCGCAGTTTTCCCGCTAACCGTTGTGATGTACTACAGAGGTGAGAAGATGTGTCAAGACGACAAATCTCCAGCGAGACATTCTGTCCGCGTAGCTCAGTTGGGAGAGCAACTTACTCCGGAGTGAGGGGGACACGGATTCGATGATCGTCGAGGACAAACTTGTGTTTGCCCACGGTCATAAACATACAATTTATTTTTATCGTCATTCTTTCTTCTTCTGAAAGTACTATTTAAAATATTCTTTTTTTTTTTTTTAGTCGGATACTATTCACTTTAAGACAGCTTCTACATATATTTTTGAGTTTTTCATAGTTCTCAGTGAAGTGCTATATTTAGGCTGTGATGCTGTAAGGCGCTGAAACGATGGACGCTAAAATCCACCACCATTAAAAGAGTAGAAGCATTTGAGATGTGGGTTTTAAAGGAACGATTCTGAGGATCCCTTGGACGGATAACGTGACAAATGAAAATGTTCTTAAGAAAATAAAGGTAAGCCACGAATTTTTAATAAACGTCAAGAGGAGGAAAACTGCATACCTTGGACATTTACTCAGAAACAACAATTATAAAATCCCCCTGGTGATTATTGAAGGAAGAATAGAAGGAAAAAGAAGAAGGAGAAGAAGAACCAGGCTACACGATATTAAGGAGCAGGGGTGGATTTCCGGCTAGGCGCACTAGGCGCGCGCCTAGGGCCTCGCTGTTTGAGGGGCCCCGAAAACATATAATTGGATTTTTAGTTTTGGTTTTCACGGACCGAATCAAATCATTCCTTAAAGCGACTACTTTGTATTGTCAATTGATATTTTACTTTCTCATATTAATAATAACATATTTTTCTTGCTGTTGCTGATATTCTGAATTTTCGAGTTCTTATCGATGTACATATTTCGAAAGGAACGGTTAAAATAATGTTGAGTTCCCTTTAGTGGTTGGTAAAGAAGGTATTCACGCTTCCCACACTTGTCATTGTTTAAGGCGAATTCTTAACTGGCCTGCTGTGCTATAAATTGCTTTCATTGTACTTCCAGACAAGGGAACACATCTGTGTTGGAACCTTCCCACCTTCTTTCCAGGTTGCGATGAGGAGTGCTTGTAAAAACTTTCCTGATGATCGGGCGTGTTAATTGTTTTTTTCCTTCGTGGTAGGATAATCAATGAAGAAAGAAATATTCTTCGTAGGATGATTCTTCTTAGAACAATCAAGTTCTTTCTCGGCACTAATCCCTCTAAATCATCTTAAACCAAAAGAGTTATTAATATTTAGGCTGAAAAAATAAAGAAATTTGAGAATATCACACTATCTTATTTAATAGTGTTAAAAGTAATTTGATATTGTATTGCAACAACGTTTTCTCATTACTTTCTGCTCCCTTGGTTTAATACTGATAATTATGATGTATTCTCACCTTTTCTATTCCTTAAATCGACTTAAAACTAGCCTTTGAAAAAGAAATAAAAGTTTCAATGATACTTTTACTCAAAAGCCTGCAGTCTCTACTTTTCCATTTTCAAACCGGATCTTTTGCATTTAATTTGTATGCTTCTGTTTCTGATAACTGCAGTGCAGGTATATAAATGGGATACGGGTATTTAAAGCATTAAACCTAACATCCATTGATTTCCTATTAGCCGCAAAAATAATTTTTGAGATATATTTCTGAAATCAAAAAGAGTTCGATGTGCACGGACAGACAAAATTATTACACTAGCACTGTTTCTTACAGAACGTTCTAATAATAGGAATCGATGGCATTTTAACAAAAGGTAAAAATATTTTTCTTGACCCCCCCCCCCCTTTTTTTTTTTGTTAATCTGACGGATGAAAATTTCTGAAGGCATAAGAAGGGGGAGGGGCACCTGAACCTTTTAGCGCCTAGGGCCCCAAAAGATCTAAAGTCTCCTCTGTTAAGGAGTGGACTGGAATGAACATTTAACATCGTTTTTGAGCTGCAGCCGATCGTAGAAGTTTTGCCAAGGCGGTCGCTGACCTCCATTAGGAACATGAGGAAGAAGAAGAATAGTTTCCAGTCCTGCTGCTAAGTAGAGTTAGTGTGTTTTTCTGTTTGGAACTGTATCTTCAATCCTAAAAATCCCACTGAGAAAGTTCTTTTCGCCCTACATTCCACTTTTTATGGTCAAAATCGCGAACGTTACCCGCATGTGAGGAAGGAGCGTCGCACATTTTTCGAACGCACACAGTTTACCGCCGAGGGTGACGTACTACAGAAGTAACGCACATGACAAGACGGCAAGTAACAGTAATAACCCCTTGCCGGCGCAGCTGAATTGGTAAAGCATTCGGTTCCGGAGCAGAAGAATGTGGTTTCGAATTCGCCACTGGCAAATTCGGGTCACGAAACGTAAAAGTGGAACTACTGGCAATTAGGTTCATCGAAAAATGTGTCATGCTTCTTCCACATTTCGTCTTGAATTAGTGAGAATTCCTTCTTCTACAGAGAATCACTTCAAGGATGGATTACGGCGGATCCGAAACCTGTCATTACGTGTCCCCATCTTTCTCAAGGGGGAGATATTATATTACATACACTTTCTACATAAAAAAATGGGACATTGAGGAACTCAGGAACTACAGACCTATCAGCCTCCTATCAGTGGTTTATAAAATCTTCACTAAAGTTCTTTCACACCGCTTGAAGGTAACACTGGACATGGCTCAATAGAGAGAACAAGCAGGATTCAGGAGTAGCTACAGCACAATAGATCATATCCACGTACTGAGAGAACTAATTGAAGAGCGAGAAAACATGAACTTCCATTGTGCATGGCTTTTATCGATTATGAAAAGGCCTTTGATTCAGTGAAACCATCAGCAGTTACAATGGCTTTGAAATCCTGCTGTATTGAAGATGCATACATTAATATTATTAATAATATCTATGAAAATGCAAGTACAAAGATTCGGCTGTTTGAGAATACAACACACATAAAAATTGGAAAGGGAGTGAGACAAGGTGACACCATATCTCCGAAGCTCTTTAATGCCACATTGGAAAATGTCTTTCAATCACTGAACTGGGAAAACAAAGTGATAAAGATTAATGGGGATCATTTAATTCACCTGCGTTTTGTTGATGACGTAGTCATTTTTGCAACTACGCCATCAGAGCTGCAGAGTATGATCCAGGAACTTACTGACAAGGGTAAAGAAGTGGGATTAAAAATTAACTTTCAGATGACAAAAGTGATGTACAATGCTTTTACAAGAAATGAAGATTTAGCGATTAATGGAGAAATGCTGGAGATAACAGATGCGTACGTTTATCTTGGACAGCAAATATCAAGTGAGGGTCACATTGATGAAGAAATTAATCGGCGTACAAAACTTGCCTGGAGAGCTTTTGGAAGAAACAGCATAATTTTCAAGAGCAATATGCCATTATGTCTTAAAAGAAAAGTGTCTGATCAATGTCATCCTTCCAGTGCTTACGTATGGTGCAGAGACGTGGACCTTAACTAAAGGATACACACAAAGGCTGCAGACAACTCAAAGCAGCATGGAGAGGTGCATGCTTGGTGTAACCAGGAGAAATAAGAAGAGGAACTCGTGGATCAGAAAAATGACAAGTGTGGAAGACATCATGATCAGAATAAAATCCCTGAAATGGCAATGGGCTGGACATACTGCCAGAAGAACAGACCATCGATGGACAGTCGAAATTTTAGATTCGATTCCAAGGGACAGGAAAAGACCCAGAAGAAGACCACATCGGAGATGGGTGGAAGAAATTCAAAAGTATGCGGGAGTAACATGGAGAAGACAGGCACAAGACAGACCGTTGTGGAAGAGGCTTGGAGATACCTTCGTCCAGCAGTGGATTGATAATGGTTGACAATGATGATGATGATGATGATTGACAAAAGTCACCGGACACCTAGAAGAGAAATACAACATAGCATTTACTGACATACATTAGTACGGTGTCGGAGCACCTGTGTCCTTAATGCATGCACTGACCCTTCGAGACATGCTTTCGACAAGGTTTTGGAACACATCGATAGGTACGCGTTTCCATTCAGTACAAAATGATGCCGCTAACTGTTGCTTAGTAGTAGGCCTTGGTTCCAAACTTCTTATGCTGCGCTCTAATTCATTCCATAGGGGCTTTATGGGATTAAGATAACGGCTGTGTGTTGGTCAGTCCACACGCAATACGGAATTATCGTCAGACCACGCCGTAACAGTCCTTGTTTTATGGCTCGGTGCATTATCCAGCTGGTACCAACAAGGCTCTGTTCCATAGTACTGCCATAGATGGTAGCGCGTAATTGTCCAGAATATCGAGGTAAACGTTCAGGTTAACAGGTTTGTCCACAATAACCAATGAGACAATACCATACCACGAAAAACACTCCCACACGAGGACACTGCCAGCACCAAACCTGACCGTAGGAACAGTACACTGCGATAAATAGCGTTTATAAATATGCATACCCACACACGGCCATCATATAGATGGATGTTGTATCTGGATTCATCAGTCCAAAGGACCCGTTTCCAGTGATCTACGGCCCACGATAAATGTTCTTTACACCATGCTAAACGACGAGTAGCATTCCAAGTGGAGATGAAAGGCTTATGAGCAGCCGCACGAATACGGTAACCCATGGAATGGAGTTCTCTGCAAATGGTAAGTGCACATAACGAGGCTCCAGCGTTTTTACTCACCTGTATACTGAGATCTTGTGCAGTAATCCGTCGATTATCTATAAAGACTCTCCTGAGGCTTCGACATCCGCTATCACTGATTTTTTTTGGTCTGCCGGTACGTTTTCCTGCTTCAGGCGCGCATGAGTCTTCCACTTATTCAGTACATCCAAAACAGTTGATTTGGGTATGTTTAAACGCCTCTCGGTTTCTCTTAGGGAAAAGCTCTAATATAACACCCAACAATCTTTCCTTTCTCAAAGTCAGTTTTCTCCCGCCGCGACATTTTCACTCAACTTCACAGTGCGATATGATCGCGGTCAGTTGCAGGCTTGTTTTCATACAATTTGCAGCTGTACCACACATCTTCACAACGCAGCGGATCCGTTCGTTTGCTTTTGAAGGTGTGTCCGGTGACTTTTGTTAATATAGTGTGTGTATGTATGTATTTATGTATGTATGTATGTATATGAGTTCTAATTAACTACTTTTTTGCAATTCTAATTTAGTTACCGTCATTTTATTTTATCTTTCTTAATACGTATCTGATGTCATAAAGCAGTTTGTGAAATTTAGTTTGTAACCTCATAAGGAATCTCTCTCTCTCTCTCTCTCTCTCTCTCTCTCTCTCCCCTCCTTCCCTCTGTCTCTCTTCTTTTACAACTGTAATCTTAGATGCTTGCACTCTCCATGTGTTCTAACTGGTTAAGTATTTTGGGTGGCGTAACGGGTGGGCTCAGAGAAATTCTGTAGCATTAGCATTGCTCCTGCTTTGCAGCTTCATGTTTTATCAGTAAGTTACTGATAAAATTTCGACTCTTTTACTATTTTGGACGTTTTGCCCCATTTAATCGGAATCAGTGTTGTGTTGCCGCATTTTTGAGGGCGAAGTTCACTCTTCGCACAGACTCCTCGAGAAACTCTCAGTTAATTAGAAATCTGAAACATTATGAATGGTGACTGTTCGACACCTATATCTGGAAGTATTTTTCATACCAGAGTTTTAAGAGGTATATGAAGATTTACTAAGGTAACTCCCTCCTCTTTTGCAGAGAAATCTTTCTTCGTATGCAGTCACTATCCTGCTTTCGATGAGGCGTATTTTCAGAGCAAACAATAAACACGCATGCTCCGTGGAGACACGTCGTACAGAGATTTAACTGCTTAACGAATACCTACCGGTGGAGGAATCACGCACCCTCATCCTATTCAGTCTTCCTGCGGAACTCAAAAAACATGATTAAATATCCTTTGCTTCGTGTAACGAGATAGGAAGTAGCTTGGAGGAGGATTCCTGTCATCGACCGCAGAAACCTCAGCTGCGGCTCAGAGACGTGATTGATGTGGCATTGAAAGTTCGCACGAGCATATTGAGCGTGCTAATTGAGCAATTAGGATCAGTGAGGAATAAAACAATGGCAGCAAACGGGAGCTCTCCGGCAATGAATCGGAGAGTCCCTTTTTTGAAGACGTAGCGGAGGTCAGGATTCGGAGAAGCGTGCGACATCTCGTGTTTAAACTACAGCAGCAGGGTACGCTCGACCCTAGCCGAATGGGACAGCTAACGCACGAAACAAGAATTTATTTCCACATAAAGCGAGGAAAGGATTATTTTTAATTCGAGTAAATTGCGTTCCATCTTTACTTGACATCTTATCGATAATGACGGTTTCACGAGAAGGCGAAAGGCATTAAAAAATCTCAAAAACTGGCTACAAACTACCAATAAAATCGTCATTTTTCTTGGTGAATGGAAATGGTTTCGGAAAATTCCTCCTCTGTTGAATGAGTGTAAGAATTACAAGATTTTTCGTGCATTTTCCAATATTCATAATTACGCTGGCAAACGCAGTTTTTGTCCCATTGAATATGATTGCGTTTATAACGTAACTTTTTACGCTGAATTCAAAAATGTAATAAACATTTTCTATCACCCACAATTTTTTTGTGACAACGTTTTTATCAGTATTGTTTTAGGTATTACTGTAGTGGCTAGAAGAGATAGTGTGCCGTGCGCTTCTGCAGACGAGTTCTTAATATCATGAAATCAAAGAGGGCGGTGAAAACTGCTTCGATGCCAGTAGGGTATATTCTAAGCTAGCTGCGAAGCCCAGTCAATGCACAAATAAAAGTCAATTATCAACAGTATTAAAATATGTTTATGCCTTCGCTGCGAAAAAAAAACGCGTGCAGATTCGTTTCTTTGACTCAGTCTGGCGAGTGAAACCCATCCGCCTAACGCAAGCAGCTCTTCGAGAGTCTTCGCAGTTCTGATGCGAAAACCTTCCGTGCAATCGCCTGCTAGCGTTTCCATGGCAACATGAATCAGGTGGTAGAGGGGATTGGCCCATTGCTTTGGGAAACGGTTCGCTACGAAAAAGAAGACAGACTATCTCAGTCACTCGCATACTCCCGCCCGTAAGAGTGTTTCGCGAGAGTTGTTAAAGTTTTTGTGAAGTGTCAATGAATTAAAATAAGATAAATTTTATCTTAAATTCGTAGCTTTGTTGGATTCGAACTGTTTTGATAAATTTTGGGAAAGCTTCCGTGAACATCTACTGTCAAAACTTAAAGAATTCTATGCTTCAAATTTTGATTCAGCTCAACCAAAAAATGAACTGAAGGTGTTTTATTCCCTTGATGAATACAAAAACAAATCATAAAGTAAATTACTTGTTACATAAAGTTGAATAATTTGGACATAGTGTTTAGTGAGGTGTACAAATTAACAGACCTCATATTAAGCTTTCCATCAACAACTGCAACTGCCGAAAGACGTTTTTCTGCATTAAAAAGAATCAAGATATATCTTAGAGCCACACAAGGGCACATTCGAAAAACTTGGCTGTTTTGTCAGTAGAGAAAAATATACTTTTTAAATTTGAAAAAGTACTCGAAAGAAACATTTTATGAAAACGTAACACTCAAGTTCACACAAAAGGAAAGAAGAGAGGAGTTCGTGTACAAATAAAGTATTCAGAAGAAGAATGGAGTTCATGTACAAATAAGTATTCAAATCCTAATCCTCATAATTATTTGGTGTCACGTTAGCAATGACATGTACCTAAAATTTAGAAAAAGCTACTTCTATTACCTAACAATTAAAAATTAAACTTAGCTATAAAAAAACAGTACTGGGGTGGGGGAGATAGCCTAGGTCTCGGACCCAAGATTCGCCACTGTTCAATGCTATTGCTGTAAACTATGCTCATAGATATACATGCTTCTCGTTCCGTGCAATATAGTAATTTTACTAAAATTTTACTAAAGAATCTCTTTTATTTTATCTTGCAATTACACTAAAAGTGATGAATGTCATGCATGGATAGATATAAGTGAATACTCTTCCCAGATGGTGTGTTTTGGGAAAGCTTCGTCAACTTTATTCGGGAAATGCATTATCTCGCACTGAATCTACGTTTCACAAGGTTGGTTAGTGCAAATATATTATTTTGCGCAAATTTTCTCCGTAATTATTTGGATTTTTGCCCAATCATCGTATTGAATTCTGTTCAGATCCTGTTGGAACTATTTACTCTCTCTCTACAGGACACAAAATGTTTAATTGGGTGTCACGTGATACTTTACTTAGGCCTAATCTTCCCATGACAAAGTTTATAGAACTTTGGACAAAAAAAATGCAACAGCACCCAATTTCAATAATTTTAGACAAAATGCGATGATAATAAAAGACTAAAAAAAAAAGTAGCATTCTCAACTAAATAATTACTGAATGGCTGCCAACTTGATTTAGGACAAGTAAAAAAGAAATCATTCGTTCTGCATTGCCCCATCTTTCGGCACGAAAAATAGTTACCTTCTGTTTACAGGACCTGTGACCGCTGTTGCATCCAGGTACGAAACACTTTCTCAACGTTACATTTTTAGCACGTCTTTTGTAAAAACAGATCGTGCTTATGTTACCGGTTTGTCTGTCCGTCTGTACCCACGATATCTCTGCAACTATTAGTCCGATTTGAAAAATTCTTTTCGCATTGGAAAGCTTAAAATATGCGAATGATGATCCTTTATTTCGTTTTTTTTTTTACTATGTACAATTTCGCCGTTAGAGGGTGTAAATGCAGATGATGTCGAATTCAAAAATACACTGACAGAAAAAAAAATCCCAACGCCAAGAAGGGGTTGTGTTAGATAAACGACAGTAGGTAGGCGGTGAGAGTACATCTGTAAGATGACGTCTATGCAATTTCGCGCTCTGCGCATACGTGTGGCGCTGGTAGCGCCCCTCGGAACATGCAAAGCAAGTTTGCTGTAAATACGCGCTGTAACGTTCGTGAGCGTTAGTTATCGTTGAGATTCGACGTAGTGTGTTGATGTTAGTCAAGAATGCCTTTAAGAAGACGAAGAAGCCATTATCAACAGCTCACGGAGTTTGAACGAGGTCGTGTAATAGGGCTACGAGAAGGTCGATTTTCTTTCCGCAATATTGCAGAACGACTTGGCAGGAATGTAGCCACTGTGCATTATTGTTGGCAGCGGTGGTCAAGGGAAGATACTGCCTCAAGAAGACCGGGTTCCGGCCGGCCACGTGGCACTACTGAGAGGAAAGACCGCCGTGTACGGCGTATGGCCGTGGCGCATCGTACTGCGTCTGCGGCAGCAATTCGAGCTGCAGTTGCAACCACAGTGACACAACGAACTGTTACAAATCGGTTACTTGAAGGACAGCTCCGAGCCAGACGCCCTGTAGCGTGCATTCCACTTACTCCAAACCACTGACGTTTGCGACGTCAGTTGTGTCAAGCTAGAGCTCATTGGAGGACGGAGTGGATATCTGTTGTGTTTTCTGATGAAAGCCGGTTCTGCCTGGGTGCCAGTGATGGCCGTGTGTTGGTTAAAGGAGGCCAGGTGAGCTCCTGCAACCAACCTGTCTGCGGCCGAGACACACTGGACCTACACCTGGAGTTATGGTCTGGGGAGCAATTTCCTAAGACAGCAGGAGCACTCTCGTGGTTATCCCATGCAACCTGACGGCACAGTTGCACGTCGGTCTGGTGATTCAACCTGTTGTGCTGCCATTCGTGAACATCATCCAGGGGGTGTTTTCCAACAGGATAACGCTCGCCCGCATACCTCTGTTGTAACCCAACATGCTCTACAGAGTGTCGACATGTTGCCGTGGCCTGCTAGATCACCAGATCCTTCACCAATCGAGCACTTATGGGACATCATTGGGCGACAACTCCAGCGTTACCCCCAACCAGCATTAACCGTCCCTGTATTGACCGACCAAGTGCAACAGGCATGGAACTCCATCCCACAAACTGACATCTAGCCCCTGTACGACACAATGCATGAACGTTTGCGTGCTTGGATTCAACATTCTGGCGGTTACACCGGTTATTAATGTAACAGCATTTCACATTTAAAATGGCTCTTCTCGCGCTTACAATAAGCTGTGATCTTGAAACCTTAATCGATTAAATATGTTACCTCTACAAATGTATTGCCGCCATTTCATTCCTCTACAACTATTTTTTCGTGGTGTTGGGATTTTTTCCGTCAGTGTACGTTTTATTCCACATATTTTCTTCTAAACATGCGATTGAAAAAATTATTTTATCTTTCGATTCCATTTATGTTGAAGGGTGTTTTAGATATAGTTACTTTTTCAAATTACGCATAGATTTTCCGCTAGGGGCGTAAAAGTAAATTACATTTTGCCTGAAAACTCTTCTTCTAAAACTCCGATTTGAAAAAAAAATTCTTCAGTGGATACACCCCTGATGGAAAATCTTTTGCATATAATTTTAAATTTTTAGTAAAGAATACTTTGGCCACCAGGGGGCGTAAGTGTTAATCTTTGCTTCTGATGTATTTGCCATAAAATCTGAGCTTCTAAAATATCGATTGAAAAAATTCTTTCGTGGACTGATTCCACTCACATCGATAAACCTTTTCGGAATATTTTCTTCTTAAAATAATCAACAGTTTCACCGCCAGCGGGCGTAGGTGTATATAGTATTTTTCAATATCTCTACTTCTAGGAGTCCGATTTGAAAAATTCCTTCTTTGTTGGATAGTGTTTCCAGTGTGACATGTTTTTCATATAATTTCAAAATTTTAAAGTAATTCATTGACTTTCCGCTACTGGACGTAAAGGTAAATTGCTTTCCCCCCTATATCTCTGCTTCTAAATCTCCGATTTGAAAAATTCTTTCTGCACCAGATACAGCTGCTGATGGGAAATCCTTTGCACATAATTTATAAATTTTGTAAAAAATGGTTTGGCCACTAGGTGGCGTAAGCCTTAATTTCCGCTTCTGATGCATTTGCAGCAAAATATGAGCTTCTAAAATCTCGATTGCAAAAAAGTCGTTTGCAGACCGATACTACTCATGTCGACAAACCTTTTAGGAGCATTTTCTTCTTGAAATAATGCAGGGTTTCTACGCCAGGGGCGTAGATATATATCTTATTTTTGTCAATATCTCTACTTCTAGGACTCCGATTTGAAAAATTCCTTCTTTGTTGGATAGTGTTTCCGATGCGAAATGTTTTTCCCATAAATTCAAAAATTTCAAGTAAATCATACACTTTCCGCTAGGGAACACAAAGGAAAATTGCGTTTTTTGCTTTATTTCTGCTTCTAAAACTCCGATTTGAAAAATTCTTCCTGTATCGCATACAAGATCTGATGGAAAATATTTTTCACATAATTTCTAATGTTTGGTAAAGAATGGTTTGGCCACCAGAGGGCATAAGTGTTAATTTCTGCTTCTGATGTATTTGTAGCAAAATCGGGGCTCCTGAAAACACAACTAATTTTTTTCTTCAACCGATACCGCTCATATGGAAAAACCTTTAGAGAATACTTTCTTTCTAAAATAATGCATGGTTTTCCCACCAGGGGACGTAAAGTCGCATCTTATTTTTGTCGACATCTCTATTTCTAAGAGTCCCATTTGAAAAATTATTTCTGTGTTGGAGAGCGTTTCCGGTGGGAAATGTTTCTCATATAAATTCATGTTTTTTAACGTATAATTCTGCAACCAGAGGGCGTAAGCTCAAGATTCCGTTTACAGCAATATCTGAGGGATTAAAAACCCGATTGAAAAACTTCTTTCTTCCGTCAAATAGTATTGTTTTCCATACCGGTTCCATTGACTTTGAATAGCTTTGATAAATTTAATTTGTGTCAGAACAGATTCAAAAGACGTGCTTATTACACCCGAAAAGTCGGTGTCATCTTTCTTGCTTTTGCTACTACTTTTCATGACCGATCTAACAAATAAATCGCATTTTCCATCGTTATCCACCGAATACGCCATAGAAAAGCATGCTAATGTTTAGAAACCATAGCATCGAAACCCGCAGGAGCGCCATCTGGCGGTATCATGAAAAGAAGGAACTAAAATTTAAACACTGAAGTAATATTGCACGGCATACTATCTCTTCTACCCACAATAGTATTATATCAGCAGAAATAATGCACCTGAAACGTGTTTTTAAATTGTTTGTTGCATTTTATTTCGAATATACAGCCGCGCTTAGCCACAGTCAGGGATAAGTCATGCACCAACGCGTTGCGACAACCAGGATTGGATGGACCCGGACCAAACACGGACTCGGCTGTCACATGATTGGACCCAACCCGGACAAATCTGCTTTGAGCTATAAACATCATCATCATCATTTTGTCAATCATTATCAATCCACTGCTGGATGAAGATCTCCCCAAGTTTCTTCCACAATGGACTGTCTTGGGCCAGTCTACTCCATCCACCCATCTCTCACGTGGTCTTCTTCTAAGTCTTTTCCTGTCCCTTGGAATCCAGGATAAAATTTTGGTTGTTCATTGGTGGACCGTTCTCCTGGCAATATGTCCAGCCCATTTCCATTTCCGGGATTTTATTCTGATCATGATGTCTTTCAGTCTTGTTATTTGCTTTATCAACGAGTTCCTCTGTTTATCTTTCTTGATTACACCAAGCATACATCTCTCCATGCTGCTTTCAGTTGTCTGCAGCCTTTGTATGTCTTTTTTAGTTAAACTGCATGTCTCCGCTCCATATGTAAGAACCGGAGGGATGCATTGGTTAAACAGTTTTCTTTTAAGACATAATGCCATATTGCTCTTAAAAATTGTACTGTTTCTCCCAAAAATTCTCCAACCAAGTTTTATACGCCAATTAATTTCTTCCTTAATGTGACCTTCGTTTGATATCTGCTGCCTAAGGTAAATGTAGGAATTGGCTATCTCCAGCTTTTTCCCATCAATTGATAAATCTTCATTCCTTGTGAAAGCATTGTACTTCAGTTTTGTCTTCTGAAAGTTCATTTTTAATCCCATTTCTTTATCTTTCTCAGCAAGTTCCTGAATCATACTCTGGAACTCTGAGCTTCAAAAGACCTCTGAAGGGTTCTTTGAAATATTTTTTTCTATTCAATAATGAAACGCAAAATAAAACCAAGTCGAAATCGGGTTAGGAATACCTAGACCCGACACGTTTGACCCGCAAGAAATTGTCGGCCCGGCGACCCGTTACCCGTTTCCATCTCTACAGACAACATCTGAGCAAGGACGTCGCCAAGGGGGTGCGAGCCCTGCCGCCCACCCAACTTACGATATGCCATTTTTCAATCTTTTTAATTTTAAAATATAATCTGGACTTTGCCGAGTAATAAAAAGTATCGTGTTTTTCGTCGCATAGTCCTACGTACACTTTCTACCAACAAGTAATTGGACACCTGTGATAGCAAAGGAAAACGAAGTTTATTCACCTTCAATAGTTGGTGGAGTCTCCACGATCGGTGATTACAGCTGCGACCCTCCGGGGCATACTCTCAACCAGGCGTTGTACGACGGCTAGCGGTATTTTCTTCCACTCTGCTTGGAGAAGACAGGTCAGTTCGTTCATCGATTTCGGACGGTGGGGGCACCCATTAAGTCGACGCTCCATTTCGTCCCAGAGGTGATCGATATGGTTAAAGTCCGGGCTCTGCGCAGGCCAGTCTATTCGATTAACACCATTGTCCCCATACCAAGCCATGGTGGACTTCACAACATGACAGGTGGCATTGTCATCCTGAAAGCAACATGGGTCCACCCCGTAAAACTGCCACAACGTAGGAAGTGCATGGTCATCCAAAATGGTGCAGTAGATCTCGGCGTTGAGTCTACCAGGAATTGCGACCAAGCGTCCCGTGCCATACCAGGAGAAACATCCCCATAGCATAATTCCACCGCCGCCGAACTTCACAGTTGGCACAATACATTCCGGCAGGAGGCGTTCTCCAGGTAGACGCCAAACCCAGACCCTGCCATCCGAACGGTAGAGGATGAATCTTGATTCGTCGCTCCACAGAACCTGTTTCCACTGTTCAACGGTCCACTGTCGACGTTCTTTGCACCACGTTAGCCGAGCAGCGCTATTGGACTTGGTGATCAAAGGCTTGTGGGCGGCAACACGTCCATGATAACCGAGTCGATGGGCTTCCTTACGGATGGTATTCATCGAAAGAACACTCCCGGATGCCTGTTGAAACTCCTCGCGGATGTGGCTCATCGATTTGGTGCGGTTCTTCCGAATTTCTTTGGCCAGTACCCGTCGGTCTCTAACTCCAAATTTTGTGGATCTGCAGGGTCAGGGCAAATTCCGACAGTCACCTCTCACCTTCCACTTGCCAATCACGTAGGCCACTGTCGATTTTGGGTACTTCAACTCGCTGGATATGTCACGTATGGATCGGCCATTTCTGTGATACCCGACGATTACACCTTTCTCGAAATCAGAGAGCTCCGAACTGCGTGGCATCTTGCATGCGACTGGTTGCGTTGCTATTTCCCACACGGCGGCGGCCGTGACATGTACCAGGACCGCAGATATCGTCGATTGCAGGGGTGTCCAATTACTTGTCGGTAGTTAGTGTATTTTCCATAGGAAGTGCTTCGTTTACGTCTCTGTAGAAGGGTTATTAAAATAGGATTCCCAGTGCTACGAAAATGCAATTATTCTCCACTCTTTCAAATCCTTAATTTAAGCCTTTTTCATGTTAGTATGCCAAGGAGAGAATGGGCCCAGTGGATAGGAATTCACTGAGGGAGGTTATTGCTAATTGCTCTGTTGTTTGTTTGTGCTACTGTGTTAGAGATTCCAACACGGAAAATGTAGTTTACTTTCCATGCCGCTTCTATGTCGCATTGGTCTAAGCCCTGATTTTTAACTATTCGTCCGAGATGGGTTTGGGTTCGAGTCTCGGTGTAGCATGGATGTTGTGTTTGCCATACGCACGAGAGATATATAATAATATTTGCCATAAGGAACAGGCTCCCTCATTTCCCTGGAACCAGTGGCTGTAAATTAGGGACGGGAGACTGCTTATAGCCCATCCAGGAGATGCTCATGGTGGTCGTTAAACCCGCAAAGAAGAAAAACAAAGCTGTACTAGCGCTCTTAAACCTTTCTTGGGACAATGAGGCAACAAGACGTAGTTGACGACTGCTTTGGAAGAGAGGAGTACAAGGTAAGTCGTTGGCTTAAAGGAAAAGAGTAAGGAAGAGGTTCGGTGATGTATCTGCGTGTCACGATGTTAAAATTTGATTTAGATAAACAAAAAGGACATTTTCCCTTAAAGAAATGGTTCAAGTACAGTACTATTATCGTAAGCAAAAATGCAAAATTTGGAAAAGCAATTAAGACAATGCATTCACATCAAGAAAAAGGTTGAAGGTGGCATTATACCAACATTTGTATCTTATACTAATGGCGTAACTGGTTAGGTCCGTGTGTGTATGTGTCTCCAGAGGAAAGGACGGGATCGCAAGAATTTTTTTGTAGCCGGTAGGGAAAAGAATTAAAATTTCTTGCTTACTGTGCTTTTCTAAATAAAGTTGCTCTCAAACTTGCTCCACCAAAAAAATACACGCTCACCCTGACTGCGAAGTCCAGCGACGTCCCTGCATCTGAGGGAGCAATGCTCTGCCAGTGGTGAGCTGCCTGTCACGGTGTAAACATTGCAAGTGTTGTGCCATCTTTCTGAAGAGAATAATAACTTAGGCAATAGTGTTGTGTTTCAAATCGTTTCATTATACCAAGGAAGGGTTTAAATCACCCTGATACTTTCTGTTATGTACGTAGGGAAGTTACCTTCAAACCTCAGAAGTGAAACTTTACCTCGTTAATTAAAAAAATGCTATGAGCTTTATTTTGGTTGCAAAGTGGTTGACCAAGATAAAAGTAGGGCATCCATGGGTGTACTTAGAGGGGGTAACGAAGGAGCCGTGCCCCTCTCCCAGAAATATTTCATTCTTTTTTTTGTTAAAATGCGACTTACATTAGAAAAAATGCTTTAATTTAATAAAAATGCATCAACTTACGCTTGCTTCAATTTTTTCTTCTACTTTTCATTAACTTTTATTTTGTTCTGATGGATTTCAGAAAGTATTTTTGTCGCCCTCAAGGAAAAAAAAAATCTATATACGTCCCTGCTCATATCTGTTATGTAACATGTGGTTGGAACAATGTGGTGATTTGAAAGTCATTGCTCTTTTGCTTGATTTGATGCTTGGATACACACATTTTTTGTTGTTTCCTATGTGAGTGAGATAGTAGAGACAGAAGAAGTCATTACACGAGAAAGCATTGGCGAAAACGTGAGTCACTAACTGCAGGGAAAGAAAATATTGTAAAACCTCCACTGGTCAACCCTGAAAATGTTTACCCTAACCCACAACCCTACACACTAGGACTTATGAAAAACTTTGTAAATGTAATTGGCCAAAATAGTGCTGAATTCATATACTTAAAAGAAAATTTCCTCTGAATTAGTGACGCCAACTGTAAGGAAAGGACTTATGTAGGCTCCCAAATAACAAATAAGGGAGTTGATACGAGGGGAGAAATTCAGAGAAGTTGAGACAAGTGGGAAAAACAGCTTGGAAATCTTTCGAAACAGTTACGCCACCCAGGTGGCACAGTGGTTTAATTTCTGGCTTCTGACTGTGTGAAAATACAAATTTGTAGATGACGATGATCCTCGCTCTGGAGTGAGTTTCTCTAACCAACTAAGCTACACCGACGGATTGTATCACTGCACATTTGTCGTCTTGACACGTACGTCTGTACCAGTGTTTCTGTCGGGTATACATCAGGGGGGAGTCGAAGCCCTCCCGGAAACGACCATTCACCTCCTCCGGAGACAATTTATTTTACCGAGCCAAATGTTAGTACATTCAGTCTATAATGAAAAAATAAAGTTCCGTTTCTTTTCATGCTACAAATATTTCTCCAATTATAATTTTTTTAAATATTTGTCCAAGTATTATAGTTTATTTTGCCAAAAGGTATATTAAGAAGCCTGTCATTGTTCAATTCAAAATATAATATGTAGACTAATCATACCTCATAATCTGGGAATCGCGATTTAAAATCAAGAGTGTGCTGAATGCATTTGAATAGATAAGAATTTCAAGCCTGCCGAAACCAATACCCTGCACCCCTTTCTCTCGTTTAAATGAAGAAACTTTGTTCTTGAAAAGTTTGAAGAAGTAATTACTACATCAGGGGCGTACAAAGAATTTTTTGGGGGAGGGGACGAAAAATTCGTTTTTGAAATCCACCAGAATAAAATTAAAGTTAATGAAAAATAAATTATGCATTTTTTTCTTATATAAGCTGATGCGTTTTTATTGAATTAAGGCATTTTTTTCTTATGTGAGTCGCATTTAACCAAAACTAAAAAAAAAATGAAAAACTTTACACTTTCGGGGAGCAAGCCCACCCCTGGCCCCCTTTAAATACGCCCCTGTACAATAGATATATAATAATTACTTCTATACACTGCAGAGCAATTGAATTAGAGATGCGTGTCTAGTAACGTGTAGCACCACCTTTCGTCCTGATGACGGCGGCGATTCGTCTCGGCACGGACTCGACAAGACACCGGAAGCGTTGGGAAGCCATACGGATCCACGACCCCTGAACAAGCTCCCACAGTTCACGGAGATTTGATGGAGGGGGACAAAACCTCGAACATCTCTCTCGATGGCATCCCAGTGTGCTCGATGGGATTGAGGTCAGGTGACCTAACTAACCAAGGAAGCGAGGTCACGTCGGTGGAGTGTTGATCCAACCATTCGGATACAATTCGGGAGTGGTGGCACAGTGCATTGTCTGTGCAGGATGAGGTCACCAGTGGGATGTTGAAGACGCACAAACGGGAGCAAATGGTCGTGCAGGATATCCTGCTAACGTTGACCTGTGAGGGACGATGTCACACGTACCAGGGGTCCCATTTCAGTCCACGTAAACAGTCCCCAGACGAGAATGCACCCCCCCCCCACACACACACACACTCCACCAGCTTGAAGAGTACCCTGCTGGCAAGAAGGATCCATCGCTTCATGTGGTTTGCGCCGTACTCGTATCCTGCCATCCGCATGTACCAACGTGAATCTCGACTCATCAGTCCAGGAAACATTTTTCCACATGTCTAGGGTCCAGTGGCGATGTTCCCGCGCCCATGCTAATCTTTGCACCCTGTGATCTGCGGTCAGCAGCGGTACCCTCGTGGGACGATGGCTTCTGTACCCCATAGCGAGGAGATGGTTCTGGATGGTGTGGCTGCTTACACGTTTTTGTGCACCAGCGTTAAATTGCCGACTCATTTCTTGCACTGTGGCCCGTCTATCCGCTGTTACAATGCGAGCTAGCCGACGATGACCCCGCTCATCCACACGCTGTTGTCCACGGCAGTTGGCCCTTGCAGGGATGGTTTTACCGGATTCGATGTAATCACGGTGCACCTGTGACACAGTGGCTCGTAAAAATCCCTGTGCCTGCACGACTTCCGAGATGGAGTGACCCATTCGTCGAGCCTCGACAATTTGTCCAGGATCAAATGCGCTTAGATCCTTCGTCATACCCATACTGCTTACGAATCTTACTGATTCCCGTCGTATCACTCCTTATATTGTCGGATCGCTGCATACGTCATGTCGTTTCCGTTTACAGGGCCGCCCACAGCGCCATATTTGCATAACGCCGCTGTCTCTAATTCAATTGCTCTTCAGTGTATATGTAGATAAAATAGTTAAAAATTGTATATATATATATATGGCAAATAGAAATCTTACCACCAAGGTTCCATTTGTCCCCCGCTCGAAAAGTCCTGAAAGAAACACTCACTGCTCTGTACTACGTAACATCATCTCCTTCTAATTTTTGGGCTTTTTTTTTTTTTTTTTTTTTTGAAGCGAAGAAAGGACCTTTCATTAATTCCAGACGATGTCTAGAACGAACATCACGCATTTCCAATAAAACCCAAAGAAGATACATTTTTACGTTCGGGCGTATTGTGAAAACACAGACAACTCGGTGGCACCGTCGAACTCGCATCTGTTTGCACCGGAATGAGGTGCTCTAACAGACTAAACTACACCGACGGAATGTATCGCTGCATATTTGTCGTCTTGACACGCGCTTTACCTCTGTATTACGTCACAACAGTTCGTCCAAGATGTGTCCGGATTCGAATCCCAGTGAGGCATGGATGTTGTGTGAATCTTACGGTACTGACTCCCCCCCCCTCCCCCTTCCGCCTGCGCCCAGTGATCCTAAAGTAGGGACGTGCGAATGATTTTAGTCCATCGACTTGCTCACGGTGACCATTAGAACAAACGAACAAGTGCGTTCTTAAAAACTTTTGAGGTAATTTTAAAGCAAAAAACTATCATGACTTCGTGTGTGAACTTTTGGGGTCATACGAAATTGGATGTAATATGTCTCAGAAAATCCATTTCCTGGACTCCGACTTGGATTTCTTACCTCAGAATTGAGGCGCTGCCAGTGATCAAAAAGGCGAGCGATATCATAAAGATATTTCGAGCATGAAAAAACGGCACCAGGTCAAGTGGAGTCCCAGTATCGTGGCTGCCTATTACTGGACCCTGAAGAGAGACATTCAACATGCCAAATAAACTAGAAAGTCATCAGCTGTTATGTTTTAATTGATTTATTTATGGTTTATAAGTGCATGTAAATATACGATTTATTCAAACTTAACCCGTGTGTCACTGAAAAAAAAACCTTGCGTGATAGAAAAAACTAATATATTGGAAATTGAGCATAAAAAATACAATTAAAATCGTACATTATTTCTTATGGAACAAAAAACAAGTATATTTTGTAGACCATTGTTAACAGTCTCTTGACTATGTATGTGATTTCAATGTACACTGAGATGCCACTTTATTGTGTACGCTTGCCCTCGCCATTTAAATGGTTCACTACAACAGGTTAGAGGTCACGTGAACGGGGTGTATGGTATATAAATTAGGGAGACCAGCTCGTCGAGAGCTGTTTAGCGTTCACTGAGGGTCGGAATGGGCATAATGAATGAACTGAGCGACTTCGAACGTGGCATAATAACTAGCGCTAGGCATACCAGTTTGAATATCTCCGAAACGGCAGTTTTCCTGGGATTTTATTCACAAGCGTCGCAAGAGTCTACCGTGAATGGAGACAGACGCTAAAAAACTCTTGCAATTGACGAATGAGTGGATGCTCATACCGAGGGCATAATGAGGTCCATTCCTACCAGAACTGTAAAAAAAAAAAAAACTTTTTTTCTTTAATGCACTGTGAAAACACAGATTTGGCGGTGACCGGATCGTAACTGAACATCCTAGCTCCGGAGTCAGTTGTTCTAACCTATTAAACTACACCGATGGAATGTATCGCTGCAGATTCGTCTTCTTCACACGTGCTTCACCTCTGTAGTACGTCATATCTCTCCTTCTTAATTTTTTTAAGCGATAGAAGGAATTTTTATTGCCGCCCCTGTGGCACAGTGGTTTAAGTGATGGCCTCTGATCATTCGTCCGAAAGGGGTCCGGGTTTGAATCCCGGTGAAGCATGGATGATGTGTTTCTTTTACGGCACTGGCTTTCTTCCTTCCCAGGAACCAGTTATCCTAAATTATGGACGGGCGACTGCTTATAGCCCATTGAGTTGCTCACCGTGGCCGTTAAACCTCCAATAAAAAAAAATAATAATAATTAATTCCAGACCATGGGTGGAACAAACATCACACATTTCTCGAAGAATTCAACGGCTAGTAGATCCATTTTTCACAATCGAACGCCAGTGTGAAAACACAAATTCGTCGGTGATGGAGATCAAACCGCACCTCGTCGCTCCAACTAAACTACACCGACGGAATGTATCGCTGAAGATTTGTCGTCTTGGCACGTGTTTCACTTCTCTACTACGTCACAATGCATAAAATATTCATAGATATAGCCGTTATGTCCGCCCCTGTGGCGCAGTGGTCTAAGCGATTTCTTCTGGTCATTCGTTGGAGTTGGGTCCGTGTTCGAATCCCGTTCACGCATGGATGTTGTGTTTGTTTTAAGAAACTGACTCTCTCCCTTCCCTGAGACCCGTGGCCCTAAACTAGGGACGGGCGAGTGCTTATAGCGCATTGAGTTGCTCATGGTGGTCGTTAAACCCCGAATCCAATCTATAACCGTTCTGAGTCTACTTCAACTTCGTTTAGCTTTTTCTTTCGCTCTCATTCCTGTTTCGCACCGTCATTGTGTCTTTTTTCCGTCGAAGCAAGCAAGTGGGGCGCGCTTTCCTCTCGTAATTCACTAAAAGGGACGATTATAGCTATCCCCGGAATCGTATGACATAATTTGCAATGCCCAATGAAGGATCCGAAGCGATCGAGAAGTATGCACAAACGCGCATGCGTAAAAATGCCTCAATGGGATAATTCCAAGTGACGGTTCGTTGTCGTTCGGTATTAAGAGGTTTGGAGACGCACGTGGACGATGGACGAAGTACCTCTTATTTCTTCATTTATCATAGCGTATCCATCCAATGTTTTATTTGTTGCTGTGTGAAGTTATGTAGAGTGAACTGTGAATTCAACAGTGTTTTGCAAGTATTGTGTTCGGTGAAGCGTGAACACAATCTTGCTATTAAAACTCCACTTATGCAATGATCGAAGATTTTTGCAGAATTCAAAATTTTAACTTTAGAAAGAAAAGGAAGTTGTTCATGTTTTCTACACCGAAAAGATAACATTTAGGACCACATCCAAACTGAGGATTCAGTTATTGTCAACGGTAAAGGAGAATTGGATGAACTTTAAAAGCAAGTTGTTATTTTTATTAAAAACAATTTATAGGACCTGTAATTATTATTTAAACAATTTATAAAACCTCTAATCTGTTTGTTATGTACGGCATTGTGTTAAATACACTGCCGGACAATTGCTAAGGACGGATGACAATACCAACGATAGCAACCATAATATGGAAGGCAGGAAAATGTGGAAATTAGAATAAGTGCGGGATACAGTAAGACGTGTTGTGCGTATGCAAATTTTGGATTGCCGAACTTGTTCGTGACGTCATAGCGCTGATAAGAGATATAAAGGATTTAACACGTATTGACCGTTGTTGTTCAAACGCAAAGTTGAAAGGGAAAGAATCAATTGACGAACTTGCAATTTTCAGTATGTCTTCCCGACATCACCTAGATGACTTTACGCGTGGCCGTATTATTGACAAGATTGAAGAAGGGCGAAAAATAACAGATGTTGCCAGGGAGTTCGACGTCAGCCACAGTGTTGTTTCAAAGCTTTGGAAATCATTTCAAACAAATGGAGAGTGTAGCAAACTTCACGGGGGAGGTCGTGTTCGCAGTACGACACCTGCAGAAGATCGGTACATAGTGCTATCAACAAAAAGACCCCGGCGCAGCACAGCTAGTGAGGTAGCAAATCAGTTTATGGCTGCTACTGGCAAGCGGATCTCCCGAAAAACTGTCGCCAGACATTTGCATGAAGGAGGACTATACGCCCGCCGTCCTGTTGTGTGCATCCCATTGTCCAGACGTCACCGTACCACCCGTTTGCAATGGTGCCATCAACATCGCAATTGGACTGATAACGACAGGTCTGCTGTCTTCTTCTCAGATGAGAGTAGATACAGTCTATCGTCTGATTGTCGACGACAACTGATCTGGCGTCATAGTGGTACTGCATATTGTCCAGCAAACATACAGGAAAGGGACCGATATCCGACATGTATTGTCATGGTATGGGCTGGCATCATGATCAATGGCCGTACGTCCCTCTATGTGCTTCCTACTGGGACTATGACTGGCCAACGATACATTAATGATGTTCTGCTACCTCATGTTCGCATGTTCCGTGGTGCTGTCGGTGATAGATTCATTTTCATGGACGACAACGCAACATTTCATCGAACAGTCGCTGTCCAGGAACGTCTTGAGAGCGAGGATATTCAACGCCTCGTATGGCCAGCACGTTCTCCAGATCTGAATCCCATTGAAAATGTGTGGGATGCTTTGGGGAGGAGTCTTGCTGGTCGCTAATGCCCTCCAATAAACAAGGACACCTTCATCCGTGCACTGACAGAGGAATGCGATAAATTACCCCAACAGCTGCTTGATAATGTTGTGCAAAGCATGACACGACGTGTGGAATCTTGCATCGCCCTCCATGGTAACCATATCCCGTATTGACATCTTACGCCGGAACGCCTGCGGACGGTAATTGCATTTTTTTTCATGTTTACGTATTCTGCACAAAATGGCCTGTTTGTCCCTTGAACACCTGGATTTCAGAGCACAATAAATTGTCTTTCTTGTAATGTCCTGGCATTCTGACATTATTTTATTTCACTTGGCATCCAACCACACTTACTTTTTTATGCGCTTTATATTTTTTTTTCTTACTTTTTTTTTAGCCGTTTATGATCCGTCCTTAGCAATTGTCCAGCAGTGTATTAGTTCTATGCTACGCACTGAGCACGCGTATATACACTCCAGCGTACTCATCATTATTGTCAAATGTTATCAATCCACTGTTAGATGAAGGTTTCCGCAAGTTTCTTCCACAATGGACTGTCTTGAGCCAGTCTCCTCCATGTCACTCCGGCATGCTTTCGAATTTCATCCACCCATTTCCCATGTGGTCTTCTTCTGGATCTCTTTCTGTCCCTTGCAGTTCAGTCAAAAATTTCGGTTGTCAATCAGCAGTCCGTTCTTCTGGAAATGTGTCCAGCCCATTACCATTTCAGGGATTTTACTCTTACAGCTCCCGATGGAAAATCTTTTGCATATAATATCTGATTTTTGGTAAAGAAAACTTTGGCCACTAGGGAACTTTGGCCAAGTGTTAATTTTAACTTCTGATGTATTTGCCATAAAATCTGAGCTTCTAAAATCTCGATTGAAAAAATTCGTTCGTGGACCGACACTACTCAAGTCGACAAACCTTTTCCGAATATTTTCTTTTCAAAATATTGCATGGTTTCTCCGCCAAGGGGCGTAGATTTATATCTTATTTTTGTCAATATATCTGCTTCTAATGGTCCGATTTGAAAAATTCTTTCGTTATTGGATAGAGTTTCCGGTGTGACATGTTTTCCATATAATTTCAAAATTTTCAAGAAATTCATATACTTTCCGCTAGGGGGCGTAAGGGCAAATTTCGTTTCCCCCGATATCTGTGCTTCTAAAACTCCGATTAGAAAAATTCTTTCTGCACCGGATACAGCTCCTGATGTGAAATCCTTTGCACATGTTATTTCTAATTTTTGGTAAAAAATGATTTGGCCACTAGGGGGCGTAGGTGTTATTTTCCGCTTCTGATGTATTTGCAGCAAAATCTGAGATTCTAAAAACTCGACTGAAAAAAAGGTGTTTGTGGGCCGATACTACTCACGTCGCCAAACCTTTTAGGAATGAAAATCCTCCAAATACGTGGCGTCAGTGAATAAACAAATACATCGCTCTTTCCACGATTTACCAACACACAGCAACCAAAAAATTATTATTCGGATACCGCCGGAGCAGAAATATTTTCTTCTAAAGTAATGCCTAGTTTGTACGCCAGGGGGAGTAGATGTGTATCTTATTTTTGTCAATATCTCTACTTCTAGAAATCCGGTTTGAAAAATTCCTTCTTTGTTAGATAGTGTTTCCGATGTGAAATGTTTTTCATATAAATTCAAAATTTTCCAGTAAATCATAGACTTTCCGATAGGTGGCGCAAAGGTAAATTGCGTTTCCCCCGACATTTCTACTTCCAAAACTCCGATTTGAAAAATTCTTCCTGTATCGCATACAGCTCCTGATGGAAAATGTTTTTCATATAATTTTTAATATTTGGTAAAGAATGGTTTGGCCACTAGGGGCATAAGTGTTAATTTCTGCTTCTTTAGACGAGTTTTCAGGAGTAAGATCTGAGCTCCTGAAAACTCGACTAAAAATGTTTTTCTTGGATCGATACCACTCACATTGAAACCTTTTGGAGAATACTTTCTTCCTATAATAATGCATGGTTTTCCCGCTAGGGGGCGTAAATACATATCTTATATTTGTCCATATCTCTGCTTCGAAAAGTCCGATTTGAAAAATTATTTCTTTGTTGGAGAGCGTTTCCGCTGCGAAATGTTTCTCATATGAATTCAAATGTTTCTTAACTCATAAGTCTGCAACCAGAGGGCGGTTCACGATTCCGTTTACAGCAATATCTGCCTGATCAAAAACCCAGATTGAAAAACTTCTTTCTTCGATCAAATACTATTGTTTTCCATACCAGTTCGATTGAGTTTTGAATTGCTTTGATAAATTTAATTTGCTTCAGAAGGAATTCTAAGGAGATACTCATTATGCCCAAAAATTCGGTGTCATCTTTCTTGTTCAACTTCCTTTGACGCGGTGCTTAAGAATGTTTCTAGATGCAAAATAAACCCTAATATTTTCTAAACAGAGATTCAGTGATTGAAAGACGGCAAACGAGGGGGAGACGACAGCATTTTACCAGATGTATGTTTAACAAGCGTGGCTGTGGGTGGGGGAAGCGGGATGTGCTAAAAGAGAAACTAAAACATTTTCGTTTTCATGCGAGCTGACCTACCTGTGAGACGAACCACGGGGTGTTTGTCAATGGCAGATAATTTGTCTTCCAGTTAAAAAAACTAGATGAATGCCACTTATTTTGTTAGCTGATAACCTTGCTAAAATTCGATATATTCGGTTGGGTTTTTTTTTTTTTTCAAAAATAATTGTTCGCAATATGCGATTAAAATAACAAGGGAGAATATTACGGAGTTCAAGGGATCTATAAAAAGTTCGGTTTATGCGGAACTTCGTGCAATAAAACATGTCTAAGTCGAATTTTCAAGGGATTAGAACTACAACCTACGTCAGAAAAGTTCCAGGACTGACGCAATAAAGAATATAAAAAAGTACCATACTCACAATTAATGTGTGTCATTTTCAAAATACTACCCTTCTAAATAAACACACAGTTTCCAGCGTTTCTGAAGATCCTGAAAATAGTCTGCAAGGCCCTTTCCGGAATGTCCGCAAGTTCTTTTGTTACGGCTGCTTGGATAGATGTATCATACTGTCTGTTTACTGCCGGTTTTATCCTAAGGAACAGGAAGACGTCACAGGGCGATAAATCAGGGGAATACTGCGCATGTTGCAACACAATGATTGAATGGTAGGCTAGGAACTGTTGGACTGACAACGCGGTATGTGGTCTTGCGTTATCGTGGAGCAAGAACCGATTTCCGGATTCCCATAACTAGGGACGAAGGCCACAAATACTGCTGCGTAAACGTCGTAAGACTTGCTTGTAGAATTTTTGATTTACCGTTTGACCCATTGGTACGAATTCCTTGTGGACTATCGAATTGGAAAAGGCTATCAGCGTCGTCTTTGTCTTTGATGGTTGCATGCGGGCTTTCTTTGTCGATGGTGAGTGGGTACCCTTCCATTCAGCGCTTTGTCGCTTGTTTTGGGGATCATACTGCACGCACCATGTTTCATGCAATAATTCTGGAGCAAAAATCAGGATCAGCAGATCGGAACAGATCGATGGACAAGCCTCCGGTTTGTCATCATTCAGAATGCAGGGTACCAATCTGCCATTAAGTTTTCGTTTTCCCAGATCCTCGCGTAGAATCTCGTGACAGATAGACGTACTGGTGCCCACCAACTCAGCTAAAAGTCTCACTGTAATTCGGCGGATCTTTCCTTAACTGATTCCGCGCCTCTTCTACTTTTTCCGCTGTCAGCACATTGAAAGGCCACCCAGATCTCGGATCATCATCAAAAGATTGCATACCATGTTCGAAAACTCAGCTGCGGGATAATGCAGTATCTCCATACGCTTCTCTTAACATTCAGTAAGTTTCGGTAGCTGATTTACCAAGTTTCCCACGAAAACGAATATTTACTCTCTGCTCTCCCATAGCTAAATTGAAATGGAACGAGAACATTTGCTCTGACTTCCCTTAATGCCCTTCTGCCGCCTGTCGGTACCGGTATAAACCGATTGCCAGCTGTTCGCTGATTGGCTGGGACTGCTGTTTTTTGGTACACACGTGATATTTTTATCTCACTACATCTACGTCAGTTATGAGGTCAGTCCTGGAGCTTATTAGACGTAGGTTGTATATTCCGTTCTAGGCAGGTTTCAGTTTTATACAGGTGCATCCATGAAATCCATTGCAATGGAAACACTTGAATTTTTGTCATGCTAATAACAGATTTAATCTACATAGTAATTCATTACTTAAGAGAATGTATTGATCGTACTTACCTTAATCAGCTAAAAATAACAAACTTCTATTTTTTAAAATACTCGAAAGTTGAATTCTGTATAGCAACACCTATAGTATGACACTCAGTGAGAGCACGTGCTCTGCTGATTAACTGAAATAATTCAGATTAATTATTTTGCAATGTGTGATTATATGTATTTATCTTATATGTGGTTTCCATATTCACCTCCTCTGTTTCAGCATCATCACTGCTACTGTTTTTCCATTTGATATTGCTCGATAATTTGGTCAAGATCTACATAACAGGGGTCGGTCTCAACGTTGCTGTTGATATTAACATAGTCCTTTTGCACTGACGCTTACAAAATTGGCTCTGTTGAGTGCTGCCACTAGATTATTTTCTGTGCATTCACCATACACGCCTGGTAAGTCCTCCAAGGGAAATTTTACATTCTTGAAACACAACTTAATCGTTTCGGATGACAGTGACATAGCCAAGAATTTTATCGGGAGTGAGGGGAGTTTAAATAAAATTTTGACAATGAGATATAAAGATGGTGATTGATGCCGTACATACAAACGCAGTTTCATAAAAACTGAGAGTCTTTTTTTTTTTTTTTTTTTTTTTTTTTTTGAGTTGGCAGTAGTGCGAAGGGGAAAAAATAATCACGCTGACGACTTACTGAATTAAGGAAGTATCTATGGCAACGGTTATACGCCATGGCAAAAGATTCTGGTATTGTTATTGCGCAGTTGTTTAAGGTACGTCTGCATTGCGCCTTACAGCTATGGAGGTGAGTAATTCAGAGTTAAGAAGTGAAATCCGTTTTGCGATAAAATTTTGCAATCGTTTGGATAAAACGGCTCCAGAAGCAATGTGTCAACGATTTTTTGATGGCACCATGATTTCAAAAAAGGCCGTTTGTTGGAAGAGCTCGCCCCTACACCTGGTCGACCTGAAAGCGTTGTTCCGGAGCGTATTGTTAACACTGTTTTGGCAATCCTACAAGAATATCAACGATTGACGTGTGAAGACATAGCAGCGTCAACTAATATTTCTACGCGACAATTTACTACTGCATCATGTGTGTTCCAGATGGGTATCTCATCACCTGACGAGAGAACAATTGTTAGCCAGAGTTCAGGTGTGTCATGAGTGGAAACAAATGATTGCAAAGGATCCAAACTTTCTAAACATAGTAATAACTGCCAATGAAATGGGTGCACTATTTTGACACCCTCATGAAGCGCGCAACTAGGGTCTGGAAACACACAGGCTCGCCTCCTCCAAAAAAAAGTCCGTCAAACCAAATCAGCTAGAAATGTGATGATGATAATTTTCTTTAATCATAAAGGTATAATCTACCAGCATGCCGTTCCTCCATAAATTAATGTGAATGCTGGGTATTACCTTTCAGTCTTAAAGCGTCTGCGGCGACACATATTGATTAAGTGACTAGAACTGGTGGGCAAATGAAATCTACACCATTAAAACGCCCGCCCGCATGTGGCTGCTTTTGTTCAACAGTTTCTTACGAAATGTAGTATTCAAATCATGCCACAGCCTGCGTACTGTCCTGACCTCGCCCCATGCGATTTGTGGTTGTTTCCAACAATGGAGGAGAAGTTCCGTGGCGCAACATTCAACACAGATGCTGACGTTATTCAAGCTGTACAGAGGTCGCTAAAGCAGCTACCACAAAATACCTTTGTCACACGCTTTGAAAAGTGGACTGAACGATGGGACCGTTGCATATGATCCTACGGAAAATATTTTGAGAAAGAATAACATATATTTTGCTGTACTTGTAATTCTTCATTTTGTGTGATTTTACTTTCAGTTGTTTTATGGAACGGCCGTTGTGTTAAGCAATTTGGTTTGTTTAATAATTAGATGTACTTTAAATCAATATTACAGAACAAATGATCAAGTATTACTTGATTTTAAATTTATAGAGGCACTACAAAGTCAAAGAAAACATATAAAATCATTAGTTCCTTAAAAATTAGCCATATATGCTATACTGAACAACACACAATTTTCCAAGTAAATTAGGAAAAACAATCCATACCAAGTAAAATGTTTCTTCTCATGCTTGATGGGTACAAATGTCAAAAATATCGAAATTTCACTTTTCAAAACTTAAAATATACATACACTTTAGTTTTAAATATGCAAAACGTCTTACAATTATATATATATATATATATATTACAACAACCTTTCATAGAGACGGAGAGCAAAATATTAATATCATATTAAAAGGAAAAAGAGTAACACAAGTTAAGAACTTCATTTACCTAGGTAGCCTTTTTAAATCCAATGGAAAGGATGAAAAAGATGTGAGAACTAGGATAGCACATGCAAAGAATGCTTTCAATAAGAAAATAAGACTATTAATATCCAAGTCCATCTCTCTGGGAGCAAAAAAAATTTTTATAAAAACTTTTATATGGAATGCATCACTTAATACAGACATTTGACGTGGACTAGGAACATCAAACAGAGGTCATCGCTCTTTCCACGTTTATAAGTGAATCTCGGAAAAACTCTCATTGGCCGCCACCGGGAATTGAACAGGGTCTTCCAGCACTTTATGCATCTGAAACTTGGACACTGCAAAAAATAGACAGGGAAAAGTTACAATCATTTGAAATGTGGTGCTGGCGACGTATGACGAAAATTGCTTGGATAGAAAAAATTGACAAATGTAGAAGTGTTGAAAAAAGTTCAGGGAAAACGAGAAATGTTATAGACTATAGAAAGAAGAAGAGACAGCACCATGGTAAGCCACCTCATAAGATACTTGGAGTAGTGTGCCAACTTGATTGAAGGTAGAATGGAAGGAAAAGCTGGAAGAGGAAGCCCAAGAATCCAATATATGAGTCATATAACAAGAGGAAGATCCTACCGGAACATCAATCTTACGGTACAGGAAAGAATTCCTTTGTGGATGATGGCCAATCCTACCCGCCAACCGTAGGGTTGAGGAGAGAAGGAAGGAAGGTTTTTACAATTGTTTTTGTCTTCCCTTGCATTTAACCTTAATTTTCCAGGTTTTTTGACATGTTGTTTAGCAGTTCTTCTGGATCAACCATAACTTCTCTGGGATTAGGCATTAAAGCAAATCAATTAAGTCTTTTCAGTGAAGTGGAGTATTTTAAGCAACTCCTCAATATCCTTAATAAAGAGAAAAACCTTTCTCGGTGGCAGTTGTTATTTGTAATGCTGGTGTTAATTTAATTATATAGTCGGAAAAATATCTTTTCACATTCATTGAGGGCCTTAATGAAGTCACAGGGGTCGTTCGATCTTTCTATTCGTGTTCTTTTCCACGTATGAACTTCTACATTGAATTTTGAAGATATCGATGATGCATCATTCGGGCAGCTGATCCGATATTGTTTCACCACATACTACTATCACGTTGTCTGTCAGTTTTACTCATCTTTCTATGAGTAAACAAACAAGCTTTTCTAAAGCACTTTTGTCGTTTAGAAATCTGTCATTCATTTTTTGAATAAAAAGTCCAGAAACAGTATATAAAGGGAAACTCTATAATACTCTTCGGGATTATTCATGCTAGAAGTGTAATTAGCCCTAATAGTTTGCCTACTACAAAGTCGATACATCGGATTTGTAGTTCCCAAACTGTCAGTTTGCACGAACTCTGGGTAAATTGCCTTAAACGGGGTTTCGGCATCAGCTCTCATTTGTTGAATTTCTTCCTTCAACGATTCAGCATGACTTGGAGAATTTTGGGAGGGGGATATGTATAATTGCATCAAAAAAGTTATGGATTCCATTAGTTTTCTAAAAGAGGATGAATATTCCACATTCGCAAGAAAACACTGCATAACAAGTTTCCGATAATGAATTCTGATGCGTTGAATTATCGTACAATGTTTTGTACAAAAACACATCGTGCAAGGTTTTGTATTCAATTAAAATACTTGACTGCACTGAAACATCTGGAAACTTTCCGTTATTAAAAGGTTCATTTACTCTTTCACCATTTCCGTTTCCGTGTTAGGGAGGTTCTGTTTTATGCAGGTTTACGTAATGTTCTATCTTTTATTTCAGGAGCAAACACAGCTTCCGTTTTGTGCAGGTTTCCGTTTTATGCAAGTTGCGTCTCAAACAGGTTTTACTGTATATGCGAGCTCTTTTTATGAGGATTCGACGTGTTTTTAAATTTCTTCAAATTTTGAAGGGGACGGCATCTCCTGCAAAAATCTTAGACGACTGTTCATCACACTTAAAATTAGAGTTAATATACTGGACGCTTGAAACGTAAATTTATTTGAATTTTCACTGAAAAACTTGAGAAGAAAGTCAGCAATCTGCAATTTAAATTGAGATCGGATTTTAACATTTCAGAATAATTACTGTAGCTAAAGCAAAGATGAAACGAGTAAGAGATATATGAAAACTTTTCTGATCTTGCGCAGACATGAAGTTATCTATCAAATTCTTTAAGCAAAAATGATAGAGTGAACTCTCGAGAAACACCGTACAGGAACGTTAAAAGGTGCACACTTTTTTTACTAGCAACCCAATTTTTGCTTATGTCAAGGAAAATGTCATCAGGCGTATCTTTCTCACCTGACTTGTCTGAAGCATGCGTTTCCGTGCTGAAGAAAGCTCTTTAATACCCTTGAAGTCGAGAGAGGAATCGATGTGGAGGCTCAGCATTCGACATAAATCTTTCATGCTCTTGGCCTCTCCAGGGAGTGCTTTTCATTTGCATGGACTTCTCTCTTTCTTCCTTTTCCATCTCTCACTATTTTCTTCTCTGCAGCTCTCCCTCTCTCGCTGACTCTCCTAATCCTGAGCCAGCGTTGGTCCCGAGGGACGTGAAGCTCATTTTGCATTTTCTGCATCCCCACCACCACCTCCGACGCAACCCCTTCACCTTCTTTTAGTCGTTGACGGTCTTCCCGCTCCGCACACTAACCCTCTCCCCTCCACCACCCCACCCCGCGCCAATGTCGCTCCAGCCGCTCGCCACGGAAACCCACAGCCCGGACTAATTCATGCAAACTAATGCTCTGTTAGGGCGGCTCATGAGGCGACGTCGAAGTCTCTGGTACTGAGCCCCCCCCCCCAAAGTACAACCCCTTACCCCTTGGGTCCAAAGCTCATTAAACTTTGGTCTCGACGGCCATATTTTTCTCGTTATTTTCCATCGTTTCATTGTAGCACCGCCGAACAAAGTAGAAAAGAGAACGGGTGGGAAGGCACAGGAGAAATGAACCTTCTTGAGGAGGATGGGCGGCTATGGGAATTGAGGATGCAAAAAAGATATAAATAAAAAAAAAATTACTTGGGGGAAAGGAAATGAAAGCTAAGAAACAAAAAAAATTCAAAAAAAAAAAAAAAGGAAGATAAAAAAAAAGAGCATGAACGCTTTCGGCCTTGCAACGGGAAAGGAAGGATTGTGCGGAGTTGATCCAGTTGCGTAGCATGAATGGTGTTCTTCATTTTGTTTCACCTGCCCACCACCCTCTCAACTTCCAGCTTATATTCCGTGCGCTCTCATCATGCAGATGTACCTTGTGCCTCACTCAAAGGAAAAGAGCGATCGAAGGAGGAGGTAAAAAGAAGAGTATATTCCCCAGACAGGCAAAGCCTCAGGCAAATTATAAGCATTGGTCGCTTTGCCACATGGGGAACTTCATCTTGGTTTGATGTGGAGCGGCAAGATGAAAATGATGTTTCAGAAAGATGAGTGAGAAAAGACCGAACGACTTGGTGCAGTAAAACATGCTGCACTCGCTGAAATCGGTGGGCTTGGGAAAAATATGACGAAACAGCAATTCGGCATAAGGATACTCTCCACGGTGTCGCAGGAATATGTTAAAATGTTCAAAGCAATGAGAGCTTAAAAATGAATTCCTCACGAAAATTCTGTTTGCTTGAATATTTTAGCAATAACGAAAACAAAAAATATTATGGATTTTTCCACCGAATGGTGCAATACCTATAAAATAGCATCTAGAAAATCGAGTTAAGAAAGGATGAGTGTGCTAATTATCAGGTCGTTCGAGAACGCAGTGAGAACTTCCATCTTACCATAATTGCTGTAATAGCAAAGCAGTTATCTAAATACTAGCCTGCAGCCTGTCTTAGGACTGTTTCTTTTAAGCTTTAAATAAATATTCATATATAAGGGATGTCGCCCGACCTAGGACGGACTGAAATTTTTAATTGAAGCAGATTGAAGACATATCAAATAGGCGCCGGATTTCTGTAAGGAAATATAGTAAAAGTTCATTAGAGCTGAAAATGTTTTCAGATGCGATTTTGTACACTTTGGCATATCGAAATTTCAGTTTTTATTGTAGGTTAAAGAGTGTGACGCACTACAGAGGTGAATGAGAACATGTGTCAAGACGACAAATCTGCAGCGAGACATCCTGTCCGCGTAGCTCATTTGGGAGAGCGACTTACTCCGGCGCGTACAAACTGGCGTTTTTATAAGCGTTTTAAATAGATCTGGGTATATATCTTTATAATAACGCTGATTCTTTTTTATGAAATTACTCTGCAATACGAAGAAAATGAAATAAAAAAACGACAAAAACCTACTTAACAAAACAAACGTCGCAGGCAGTTGTTCAAGCCAATGCATGTTGCCACAACTAAAGTCGTTTGTCTTACTAACTTTATTTTGTTTTCCGGTATTTCTCCTTGATTTTACGTATCGTGCGATAACGGTGAGCTTAGTTCCGATTTAGGCAACCGGATAAAAGCAAATGGCGTTGCAAGTACTGAATGACGTCAGAGCGTTAGGGACAGACGTAACCTGTAACATGGGTTTTATTTCAGAATAATTATTAGTAGTTTCCGTTATTATCAATAATGTGTTTCCAAACTGTGGGCAGTTCGCAATCACCATTAAAAGTACCAGCCTAATTAAGTCTGTGGAAAACGTCTGTCATTCGAATCCTGTTTGTTGTTGCATCAGACATCTTAATTTTTGAATGGCCAAAATTTGAAATCAAATGGGATCGTATTCGGTACATACGGTGGATGGGGAAGCTCCTGCCAGCCTTTCTGTTCAATGAACAGCCGAGCAATCCGATCCTTGTGTGGCAATGCGTTGTCGTGTACGACGACAGATCGCTGTGCATGATGTCGCAGTGCCCATGCCGGGATATGCTCCCATGGAAATTACTTGTACCGATTCGAAGTCATGATGATACTCTGATCATGTGTCATCATGACATCTCCAAAAAGACCCACCTCGAACCCGCATATCAACGACCAGTAAGATTTTGCGCTAATGTAATTCTGTACTGGGTAAAAATGGAGGCGGAAGTATCGGGTTCAACCCAGCACCGTGACTGATGTCCTTTCCTGGGTCCGTAAAATTCCACCTAACTTTCATCTAAGCAGAAGAACATTGTGAGAACCCAACGATACCACCTAATGTTACAGTGGTTCCGGTGTGGAGTACCCACGCTTCCAGTTTGCTCATTAGGCCTAAAGGTTCCGTCCGCACGATATAAACCGCTACGTGAGGAATACCCAGTTGTATGAAAAGGTCACCGGCACCCATTTACAAGATGGCTGTAGGGCCTCTTAGATGCGTCGCTTGGCTTCTTGTCTGGAAGCCGAAATCGGTCGACTACATCTTGGAGCATATTTGTGTGATGTACTGGCTTCCTTATACTACGAGGGTTGTACCGAAAGTAATGCAAAAGTGGGCATAACTTTTTCATTAACTGATTGGGGTCGTTCAAATTGCACATGTTGGTAGAGTAACTCCTTCTCTATACAAAGGTACTACTCAACATATTCTCCATCACAAGAGACGCATTTGCGCCATCGTTGAACCCAACTCTCGAATCATCTTTGAAAAGATCCAGATATGGACTGTTGTACCTACTTCTTCACAGCTACTTTCACCTCATCTGTGTCATCAAATCGTTGTCCTGGAGACTGCCCTTCATTAGACCGAACAGGTGGAAGTCGGAGGGCGCTAGATCTGGGCTGTATGGTGCATGGGGAAACACCGACCAGTTTAATTTGCTGAACGCCTGATTTGCTTCCAAAGATGTGTGTGGTCTCACATTGTCATGATGAATATGGATCCTTTTCAGATTCTTGTTCGCTCTCTTCCTCCTTATGGCTTCTCTAAGCTTCTTGAGTGTCTCAATGTACCGCTCGCTAGTCACGGTACGGCCACGTTCCAAAAAATCAAGGAGAATGACACCCCTGTCATCCCAAAAAACAGGCACCATGACTTTCTGTGCAGATCGCTGGCTCTTGAAATGTTTATGCCTTGGTGAAGAGGTGTGACGCCATTCCATGGATGGCGTTTCCGGCTCGTAAAGATACGTTCATGTTTCATTCCCTGTCACCATATCGAAAAAAAAAACGTACCTTCATTGGCTTCAGACATTTCCAGCAGATCAGAGCAGACTTCCACCCTTCTCTCCTTCAAATCGGGTGTCATCTGCCGAGGTACCCACATAGCGCACACTTTCCGATACCCTAAGTCTTCCACAATCTCCTGTATGGCATTGTGAACACAGTCCAGTTGTGCAACAAGCTCAAGGATTGTGACTCGTCTTTCCGCGAGAATCAGTTCATCTACTCGCTGACGATTCGTGTCAGTGGTCGCAGATGATGTTCTTTCACTGCGTGGTTTGCCTTCAATGCTGGTTTCCACTTGAGAGAACTTCATCCACCTATGCACATTGCTCTTGTCAGTGTTGTCATCTCCGTAAACATTCTGCAGCCTTCGATGGATGTCAGACAGCCTGCAGCGTACCTTCGTCAAAAATTCAACGACGGTACGTGCTTGGAATTCATTATTTACCTGCAATGAAGAAGAAGGGTTACTATAGAAGAAGAGTTACTTTATCGCCATGTGCAATTTGAACGACTTCTGTCAATTCATTAATAAAAACAATTATGCCCTGATTTGCATTACTTTCGGTACAACCCTCGTATTTAGTTTAATAGCACACGGCCGTTTTCTTAAGGACATTTTGACATGCTGGTATAATAACTACTAACAAAAAAATTGACTTAATCATTAAAAAATAATATGAGAATAAAATACACAGTCGTGTCAGAATAAATGGCCACCCCCGAATCATAAGGTACCCGCCCAAGCGCGTCACGGAGTGCACGTGACAAGGTCGACCACTCGGAGATATAAGCGGGTGGCCAAGACAGGTGAGCCATAGTGCGTAACGTGAGCACAATAGGCAGAGCTAGTGATTTGACAGACGTTGAAAAAGGAATGATCATCGGCTACAGCGCCAAGGGTGGAAGCGTCTCAGAAAGAGCCGACTTCGTGGGATGTTCACGAGGTGCTGTAGTAAGGATGCACCAAGAATGCATCGCTGGCCCACCGAATACCTCCCGAAATCATAACTGTGGAGCCCCAAAGACCATAGACCCCAGAGGAGAACGTCGCCTTTGTTCCACTGGTAAAGGGCAATCGACGCGCAACAATGCCACAATTTACAAGGCAAATGAATGCTGAGGTACCCAGGTACGTGTCCCCGATAACAGTAGAACGAACCGTGTTACGCATGGGTCTCCGATGTTGACCTTGCGTCAAGGCACCTATGTTAACCCAGGTCCATCGGCAACGACGCGTGCAGTTCTCATGGGACTACCATCATTGGACAGTGGAAGAGTGGGGAAAGGTTGCCTTCCCCGACGAATCGAGGTTTCTACTTCATATAAGTGACGGACAGTGGCTAATACTGCGTCAGACACACGAGAACCAATACCCGAACACGCTTGTCGGTCAAGTACACGCCGGGGGTGAGCAATGCGTATATCTGGAGCATGTTTTCGTGGTATGATCTAGGACAGCTGGTACCACTGGATGGGTCCCTGAACGTCAATGGCTACCTGTTCATCCTCGCTGACCACACGTATCGCTTCATGTTGGATGCTTACCATGGTGGTGATTGTGTCTACCAACAGGACAATGCTGCCTGCCATGTCGCTAATAGGGTGTGTGACTGGTTCCAGGAATACGACAGCGATGTCTGCGTTCTTCCTTGGCTGGCGAAGTTGCCTGATCTAAATCCCGTAGAGCATTAGTGGGATTATTTGAATCTACATATTCGACGTGTCAACGCACAACCACGTCATCTCCGGGATCTCCGTGTTCTGCTGCAGTTCGAATGGGCACGTGTGCCTCCGGCAACCTTCCAGGGCCTCATTGCGTCCATGCCACGCCGTCGTCATCCGGGGCAAGGTTCGTTATTCCCATTGTTTGGTAGGTGGTCATATTATTTTGGTACGACAGCGTATATTCTAGTAACTTTCTAAAGAAAGAATTTCTTAAGAAATGTTCTTTTTCTTCTAAAACTCTGAAAAATTATGCTTTGTGTTCCATTGTCACATTCTTATTATTATATTTTGTAAAAAAAAAAAAAAAAATACCACTCCGGCACATCCTTCATTTCCATTATTACATTTTGTAAAAACAAAACAAAAAAAATACTACTCCGGCACTCTTGACCATTAAGAGTGGATTCAGCTGATCTAGGCTTTTGCTTACCGAATTCAAAAAAAATGGTGAGAGAGAGAGACAGATAGAGCAAGCTGTTGTGTACCTGACTTCTATGTATCCCTGAGGTAATATCTAAACGTCTATGTACACATTCTGTCCAAAAACGTTATAAACTAGGACTCAGTATGAGACAAAACAACCTTTCTCTTGAACATCTCCATTTCGACCCGCCATGGATTCCAATGGTATATTCTTAATCCAGGCCAACCGAACTTTTCTTGGTTGGGAATTGAAAAACAGATTCTCTGCTTTAGAAGGCCTAACATCGGAAGAAGTGGATATTTCTGAAGTTAACAGAAAAGTAACCAAATCTCTTATGGAAACAGCAACAAAATTAGCTGGGTGTAAGAACAAGTTGCATGTGAACAAATTATCAGGAAAAACCAAAATGTTAATCCAAAAAAGAAGAGAGATGAGGACAACTAAAGAAGATGTAACTTCCAAAGTGGAATATATAGAGCTATGCAAGACAGTACGAAAAAGTATCACTGAAGACATAAGGAAATTCAACTGTGAACTAGTAAGGAAAGCAATTAAAAACAACCAAAGCCTAAAGATAGCAAAGGGACATCTCAGTAAGGGAAGAAAACAGATTATGGTACTGAGAAAAGAAGATGGTTCTGTAACAAGAAATAGAGGCAGAAATTTTTACAAGAGTGAAAGATTTCTACTCCAAATTATATGAAAGGGATAATACATGTACTCCAGACATCATGAAAGGTACCAGTACCAGAGTTCTCCCAGTCTTCCCAGCAGAAGTTGCACATGCAATCAAGAACATGAAGCGGGGAAAAGCTCCGGGAGAAGATGGAATTACTGTAGACATCATACAAGAAGCAAGTGGAGAAATCGAAACAGTACTCGCCCAAATTTTCACTCGATGCCTTAATGAAGGGAAGATTCCTGAGGATTGGAACACCGCTACAATGATCTTGCTACATAAAAAAGGTGACATTGAGGATCTCAGGAACTACAGACCTATCAGTCTCCTATCAGTGGTTTATAAAATCTTCACTAAAGTTCTTTCACACCGCTTGAAGGTGACACTGGACATGGCTCAACCGAGAGAACAAGCTGGATTCGGGAGTGTGTAACGTACCAGGAGATGTGACGTACCTGCCCGAATGACGCACACGACATAAAGGCAGATAGGAACCAGAATAAAACGTCCGCGTAGCTCAATTGGTAGAGAGACTTATTCCGGAATGAGGGTATCCGGGTTCGAACCCCGGCACGGATAAAAATGACGGAGAAATTTACTTCGTTATAATGGCGCCCGAACTATCCGGATGACCCGACCGTTCAAAATCTCGCAATGGTGTGATGTTATTTCCACACCGCGAGATAGGAAAAATAAGAGAATCCCTTCTCCAGCACTTCGAAAAAAAAAAAATAATAAATAATAAGGGGAGATGATGTAACGTACCAGGAGATGTGACGTACCTGCCCGAAGGACGCACACGACATAAAGGCAGATAGGAGTCAGAATAAAACGTCCGCGTAGCTCAATTGGTAGAGTAACTTATTCCGGAATAAGGGGACCCGGGTTCGAATCCTGGCGCGGATAAAAATGACGGAGAAATTTACTTCGTTATAATGGCGCCCGAACTATCCGGATGACCCGACCGTTCAAAATCTCGCAATGGTGTGATGTTATTTCCACACCGCGAGATAGGAAAAATAAGAGAATCCCTTCTCCAGCACTTCGAAAAAAATAAATAAATAAAAAATAAGGGGGAGATGATGTAACGTACCAGGAGATGTGACGTACCTGCCCGAAGGACGCACACGACATAAAGGCAGATAGCAATCAGAATAAAACGTCCGCTTAGCTCAATTGGTAGAGTGACTTATTCTGGAATGAGGGGATCCGGGTTCGAATCCTGGCGCGGATAAAAATGACGGAGAAATTTACTTCGTTATAAGTGGCTACAGCAGAATAGATCATATCCACGTACTGAGAGAACTAATTGAAAGAGCGAGGGAATATGAACTTCCATTGTGCATGGCTTTTATCGATTATGAAAAAGCCTTTGATTCGGTGAAACCATCAGCAGTTACAATGGCTCTGAAATCCTGTGGTATTGAAGATGCGTACATTAATATTATTAATAACATCTATGAAAATGCAAGTGCAAAGGTTCGGCTGTTTGAAAATACAACACGCATAAAAATTGGAAAAGGAGTGAGACAAGTAGACACCATATCTCCGAAGCTCTTTAATGCTACATTGGAAAATGTCTTTCAATCACTGAACTGGGAAAACAAAGGGATAAAGATTAATGGAGATTATCTAACCCACCTTCGTTTTGCTGATGACATAGTCATTTTTGCAACTACCTCATCAGAGCTGCAGAGTATGATCCAGGAACTTGCTGACAAGAGTAAAGAAGTGGGATTAAAAATGAACTTTCAGAAGACAAAAGTGATGTTCAATGCTTTTACAAGAAATGAAGATTTATCGATTGATGGAGAAAAGGTGGAGATAACAGACACGTACGTTTATCTTGGACAGCAGATATCAAGTGAGGGCCACATTGATGAAGAAATTAATCGGCGTACAAAACTTGCCTGGAGAGCTTTTGGAAGAAACAGCATAATTTTCAAGAGCAATATGCCATTTTGTCTTAAAAGAAAAGTGTTTGATCAATGCATCCTTCCAGTGCTTACGTATGGTGCAGAGACGTGGACCTTAACTAAAAGAGACATACAAAGGCTGCAGACAGCTCAAAGACGCATGAAGAGGTGCATGCTTGGTGTAACCAGGAGAGATAAGAAGAGGAACTCGCGGATCCGAAAAATGACAAGAATGGAAGACATCACATGATCAGAGTTAAATCCCTGAAATGGCAATGGGCTGGACATACTGCCAGAAGGACAGACCATCGATGGACAGCCGAAATTTTAGATTGGATTCAAAGGGACAGGAAAAGACCCAGAAGAAGACCACATGGAAGATGGGTGGATGAAATTCGAAAGTATGCGGGAGTGACATGGAGGAGACTGGCACAAGACAGATTGTTGTGGAGGAAACTTGGGGAGACCTTCGTCCAGCAGTAGATTGATAATGGTTGACAATGATGATGATGATGATGATGAGCACCTAAGGTTATAAACAGTTGTCTCTCCCATTAACAGGTTCCAAAAAGGGAGATAGCTGGGACATAGACACATTTCTTTTTCTGGGGTTCAATTACCCTTTTGACCACCTAAAATTATAAAATATCATCCTTTCCAAGTTTTAGAGCCAGATGTTTCAGGAAAGAGAGATAGTCGATGCCATAATGAGACAACAAAATATCAGTCTCTTTCTGATGGATCAGAACCTAGACCGAGAAGTACGAAAGCGAGGAGACTATTCGCTATGCCGAATGGCGAAAACCACCGAACGAATGCCTCCTGCAGGACGATCTTATTTTGAAGAAAAAGCCTTTGGTCGCGATGTGAGTCGCTATTTTTTTTCCAACTAGAGAATCACAATGGCGACGCGAAAACTCGTTGCAGTCGTCTCAAAGTTGGATGCATTGGATTTTAAAGAAGTTTCTAGATATTTGTTAAGGTATTTCTTGTATTGGTGACTATAGAAATTAAAAAAGTGTTTGTTTTACACTGACACTCATTATAAATATTGGAATGAGGCGACGTAGCCGAAAAGCCACACAAAGCTCTTCTATACCTTCCATGATTTTTTTTTACAGCTTCACGGATACTGTTTTACTGCAAAACTCGTCAGACGCTGCAACCACGGTTAGCGGCGATTCTAAAAATTTATGCTTGGAAGCGACATGCACCTATCGCTCTCCAGCATAAATTTTGTGAACTGAATCCGTTCTGATTCACACTAAAAAAAATTCTGAAATTCACGAACCATTTTTCGTTATTCCTTTCGTGAATTAACGAAGCATGCTCTTGATACAACCTTTTTCCGTGAAATGACGGGAGGAAAAAACTGAATTTTACGGATTTTTCTCTCAGCAGGAAAATTCTGAATTTTCAGAAACCTTTCCGCAATTGATTTTGCACATTAAAGAAAAAGATTTGTTCTCACTTTTTCTGTATCCACATGGCGGAAAATGTCCTGTAATAGAAGCGATTCGCGGGAATACTCGAGGTTTGATTAACTAATTAAATTAATTGATTAACTATTAAATTTCAATCATCTGTCGGACGATCTGATTTTGAAGCTCTATAGCGAGATTGGCTATTTTGGATAGCATATTGCATAAAATTTTGGTTATTGTGGTACTGAACATTCCATCTCCTCTGCCCCAATTTTTTTTTTTTTTTTTATTGGAGGTTTAACGACCACCGTGAGCAACTCAATGGGCTATAAGCAGTCGCCCGTCCCTAATTTAAGGTCACTGGTTCCAGGGAAGGGAGAGAGCCAGTGCCGTAAGATAAACACAACATCCATGCCTGACCGGGATTCGAACCCGGACCCCTTACGGACGAATGGTCAGAGGCCAGCGCCTTAGACCACTGAGCCACCGGGACGGCCCCCAATTTTTTGCACCAGATATTGTAGACTATATTGTGTTATCGTAAGAAGCCGAGTACTGAAATTATTGTACAGCCGATAGTATGTCTCTGTATTAGTCAGTGGTCCCCTTAAGACAAAAGCTGTAAGAGTAAACTAGACGAAACCCGTCGGAATCGAAGGTCAGTTTTTTTTTTTTTTTTTTTAAAAGAATAAACTCATATGAAACAACAAATGCAAACTTTATTTGATTGACAATTTTATTCAGCCACTTCAGTAAAGACAATAGTCCCAGTTCGTGATTTTTTTTTTTTTTTTTTTTTTGACTGAAGGTTTCACTACCACCGTGAGCAACTCAATGGTCTATAAGCAGTCTCCCGTCCCTAATTTAAGGTCACTGGTTCCAGGGAAGAGGGAGAGCCAGTGCCGTAAGACAAACACAACATTCTTGCCTCATCGGGATTCGAACCTGGACCCCTCAGGAAAGAATCATCATAAGCCAGCACTTAGACCGCTGCGCCACCGGGGCCGGCTAGGTTCGTGATGAGCATCACGACTGCACCCTTTTTTAGTCGTAAAGGATGAGGCGGAAGGCCACTCATCTGGTTTGTGTGCAAAAATTCAACTTTCACTCTCATTTTCAGTCACAACAATGTTTGTAGATGTTATTGGAATGAGATTCGCGTTGCGAATACTCTTCACCCGTCGGAATCACGGTCAACTTTTTGTTTGCTATTTTTAAAAGAATAAACTCATATGAAACAGCAAATGTAAAGTTTATTTGATTGACAAATTCATTGAACCACTTCAGTGAAGACAATAGTCCAGGTTTGTGATTATTTTTTTTTTTTTTTGACTGAAGGTTTAACGACCACCGTGAGCAATTCAATGGGCTATAAGCAGTCGCCCGTAATATTTTCACTAACAATGGTCAACGTGATGTTTATTTACATCTTTAAATAATAATGGGAAACGTCTTATCTACGTGAATAAGCCGCCTCGGTGGCGCAGTGGTCTAAGGCGTTGGCCTCTGATCATTCGTCCGTAAGGGGCCCGGGTTCGAATCCCGGTCAGGCATGGATGTTGTGTTTGTCTTACGGCACTGGCTCTCTCCCTTCCCTGGAATCAGTGACCCTAAATTCGGGACGGGCGACTGCTTATAGCCCATTGAGTTGCTCACGGTGGTCGTTAAACCTCCAATCAAAAAAAAAAAAAAAAAAAAAAAATCTACGTGAATAAACTGGATCGAATGAATATTAAATGCTATATATACATCACACAGTCCAACGGCATAACGCAATCAGGTCTTCGAGAGTGTTCGCTGCTCCGATGAGAAGAACTCTGATAGGAATGCCTGCTAGCATTGGTTTCCACAACGGATCGCTCAGAAAAGATAAGACTTCGGACTTTGGACTATCTCAGTCTCCCCCCCCCCATGCCCCCGCCTTCAACAGCGCGTGAGTCAACCGCACGCTTCTCCCATAGACTTTACATGGGAACTTTGCCGCCACACAACGCTCGAACCGTTGCCCCATTCTCATTTTTCTCTTTGACTTGCACATCTACATGGTAATACCTTTATTTTGATACCTCAACCATACATTTACGTTCAGCCGTTCTCTCAAAATAGGACTCACAGTAAAAAACCTTATAGAATTGATATATAGATTTTATATTAATATTTACGAGTTTTGTGAAAAATAATAAGCTCAAACAGAAAATAGTACATTTCCTCCTTTCTTAAAAAATAACTAAAATTCACTGTCAGTTTAAAAGAAACATCAAGTTCCAAAGCATTATGTTGCCTCGAAAAACCACGATGGAGAAAAATACGTAATTTGCAATAAGTCATCCGGTAAAAAAAAATTAAGTTATTACAAACCTACTCAGAAAAATAATAAGCTCCAACAGAAAATAAAATGGCTAATTCGCCCGCATTAATAGCAAAAAACATTTCATCATCGCGTGATTAAAGTTCTACCTTACACGCGAATGTGCATTACAGCACGCGGGGCTGCCGTTGAACACGTGCCAGGTTTGAAACCTACCAGTGGCAAAGGGTAAAAAACCGTTAATTTCGCTCATCAGGAACGGAGAATCTCTGATAAAAGGTTCAAAATCGAAGATTTTGCGAAATTTCTGTATACATACGAAAAACCCCGAGATGGACTTTGCTGAAATAAATGGAATCACTGACTACGGAAAATCTGTCCGAATTCTGAAGTTAAAAGAAAGAGAAATTTTTAAAACCGGAAATTTTGTTAAAAGACGGACACCTACCGTTAACTTTGGCGACATGTTATTTTCAGAAATTTTCCGCGAATTCACACTACTTGTTTTTTTACAGTGCATGATGGGTAGTGACAATGATGGACAGAACATACGGAATCGTTTGTAAGTTGCATGTACCACACAACAATGTTGCGTGGCTCTAAGGAAACATCCCATCACACTAACTCCAGGAGTAATTATCACCGCAAAAGAAAACCATATTCTAACGGCTACAAAATTTATTTAGCAGTGTCATCGAATTAGAAAATACCGCAAATCACCAAAAGGAACGAAATTAATCGGTGAGTTTCTTCAAAATCGCGTACTCTCGAGTCCTAATGAACTAGATTCAGCTAATTATTTAAATTCTCTAATGCAAATAATTCTAAAATGCCACTTCTCAATCTTATAAAGCACACAGTAAAATGAAATGCAAAATTAGTATTTTCTATTAAATCACGCTACTATGCTGCAGTTGTTGGGCAACTGCAATCATTGCTCTTCTTTTAAAAATTATACTTGCAACTGCAATCATTGCTCTTCTTTTAAAAATTATACTTGCAACTTTGATAACTTTAATATTTTAGTAAATATGAAAAACTAATTTATACACAGTCGCGTCACATTATTGTGACCACCTCCTACTTTTGACGTCAACAGCGCGTAGATAATGAAAGAAGGCACTTGTCGTGAGCTGGCTTGGAGGGTATATAAGGTGTGTTGTAGGCATTCTGAAAACATATCACTCGTTGCTGTCATGGATAAAAGGGGCGATTTATCAGATTTGCAAAAAGGTATGATTATCAGCTTTCGGGACAAGGGTGGCAGTATTTCTTAAAGAGTGCAGTTTGTGAACTGTTCGCGTGCTGCTGTGGTTAAAGTGGATCGTGATTGCAGAAATGGCACCATTGCGAATAAGCGTTGTGGAAACTGCGCAGCACCACGTGCCATTGATGTTAGAGGTGAACGTCGGCTTTGAAGGTGCGTGAGGGCCAATCGACACGCTACAGTGGAGCAACTCACTGGCCGAATGAACCAGGGTGCTACCGGAAGTGTGTCTAAAACGACAGTTCAGCGAACCCTACTGCGTATGGGGCTCCGATGCAGACGGATCGTCACTGCACCTATGCTAACGAATGTGCATCTGCAGAAAAGGCTTACATTTGGACGACAGTATCGGAATTGGGCCTCCGCTGATTGGCAAAGGATTGCCTTCTCCGATGAGTCACGTTTTCTGCTTCATCGAACGGATGGACGATGGCCTTTAAAGCGAGAAACATCGGAGAATAAACACTCTTCAACCACTGCTGGAAGAACACAAGCTGGTGGGGGCAGCGTTATGGTCTGGGGAATGTTTTCGTGGCATTCTCTGGGTCCACTCATACCTGTGGAAGGCACTATTGATTGAATTCGTTGAGAATACATCCTTGCAGACCACATACACCGATACATGGTGATTGTCTTCCCTTGGGACGGATGGGATCTTCCAGAACGACAATGCAACGTGTTACACGGCTAGAAATGTCCGAGAGTGGTTGGAAGAGCATGATGAAGACTTCAAAGTACTTCCTTGGCCCCCTAATTCCCCTGACTTAAAACCAATTGAGCATCTGTGGGACCACTTCGATATTGTGTTGTTCGATCTATGGATCCTCTATCACGCACCCTCCATCAGCTGTCAGATGCATTGCATTCAGCATGGCTTCACATGCCTGTTTTATTATTTTTGTGTGTTATTGAGTCACTCCCAGCCCGTCTAGCCGCTGTCCGCGCTGCACACGGCGGTTACTCTGCTAGTGGTCACAATAAAGTTACTCGACCGTGTATATTGTGTTCTATCTCTTAATAAAAGAGTATTTCGTTAACCCATGAATGAACATAACTTGAGATAAATTATTAATAAATTAAATATTATTGGCTACGCAAGATTAAAAGTGACTACAGAAAAAATATAAACTGACTAAAGCAGTGGCTGAAGTTAAAACAAAATCTGGAACAGCACGTGCTACAGGCGATGCGTAGTCAACGACGACTGCGAGCAGCTCGGTCAAATATATCCCAGGTGTTCTCGATGAGAGTGAAGTCAGTGTACGAAGGAGGGAGGGTCTTGGAAGGTGTATGAAGTCATCGAACTGGCTCATCGAATCAAAGACGTGGAGTTTGAAGATGGATATGTTGTTGTCCTGGAAGCAACTTGATTTCCTAGCAATACAAGAATGCACCTAGTCAGCCAGAAGACCAAAATATACTTTAGACAATACACAACTAGCCAGTGAAATGAGAGGATCCGGACTGTGTGACAGAAATGTTATCCATAGTGCAAACATAGCCGCGCCGCCCCGGTGGCGCAGTGGTCTGAGGCGTTGGCCTCTGATCATTCGTCCGTAAGGGGTCCGGGTTCGAATCCCGGTCAGGCAGGGATGTTGTGTTTGTCTTACGGCACTGGTTCTTTCCCTTCCCTGGAACCAGTGACCCAAAATTAAGGACGGGCGACTGCTTATAGCCCATTGAGTTGCTCACGGTGGTCGTTAAACCTCCAATCAAAAAAAAAAAAAAAAAAAAAAAAAAAAACATAGCCGCCAGTGCTTTAAGAAGTTAACTGGAGACTCTTATCTGCCATCGGTTCATAAAACTCGTGCTAAATGTTTACAATCCCAAACAGCATTCTGCGACTCTCGTCAGGAAACATGATGTTCTTCTAGTGCTCCAGGATCCAGTCTTTCATTTAAAGCGCTGTATTAATCGTATTGAATGAATATGAACTCTCATTATGAAGAGTTGTTTTGACTATGAAAATGCTCTTTATTCTATGAAACAATCATCAGTTATGATGCCTTTGAAATCCTGCAGTAATTTCTCCCAGAAGCGGTGCAAGAAGTAAGAAGAGCCCTGAACCTGTCTGTAAACAACAATTTCTTCCAATACCAAGGAACTATATACAAACAAACCAAAGGCGGGGTTCCCCGCTGTCAGACATATTAGCAGAAGCAGTATATTACAAGCACGCTAGAAGAGAGAATTTTCTCCTGCACCATCAAGAAGCGACTTATATGGTTTCGATATGTCGACGTCATATTTCTGATATGGCAGCATTCCGACGCGGACCTTGAAGAATTTTTGGAAACAAGTCAATACCTTGCATCCAACACTTAAATTCACCCTAGAAAGGGAAACTGAAGGAAGACTACCATTCCTAAATGTCATGTTGCATAGAAACCAAAACGGTCAACTTGACACGGCGGTATACTACAAACCAATAACAGTACCCAACTTTATCGCGCCTAAATTTGTATCTCCAAGTTTATATAAAATGGCAATATTTTGGACGTATTTTGAAAGAGCTTTCAACGTCTGTTCCAGCATAAAAGCAAGGAACAAAGAGATATCCAATATCATCAATAAAGGCATTGCAGCTGGTTTCCCGGAGCGTGGTTTAAGGAGACTCCTACGAAAAGACCAATCAAGGGATCGTACATCTCCCAAGGTGAAAGGGGATAGTTTGCGTTATGCCGGATCTGTACCATACATCCCAAAATTCTCTTACTCCTTCAGAAGCCTAATGAGACGCCATGGTCTTCACATCGGCATCAGATAATCGAACAGCATACACAAAGCAGTGGCGAACACGCGCAGAAACCCAGACAAGAAATCGGAGCAGGAGTACACGAGATACCTCTCATGTAAGTGAACTAGGGCCCTGCACGGGCCGGGCCTGCCTGTAATTTAAGACTTACGGGCCGGGCCTACAATTTTGTATGTGGGCTTGGACGGGCCTGCACTTGCATGTGTACCGTGTAGTCAGGTTGTTGATAAATTTAGGTCATTCTGTTTTTGAAGTCTCTGTCTTTCCCTTCCCGTGATCATATTTCTTGTTTCGTCAATCATTCTTCTTTCTCGCCTTGTGCTATTTTTTATTTATTTATTTAATTATTTTGAGCACGTCTTTTCGTCTTTGATCTTTGGCAATCGCACTCCCCTTTGAATCCACATTCCATTTATTTCGGAAGTTTACACCAGAAAAACACTTGCTCCGTACAATGATTTGCATTTATAGGAATTAGGAACTAATAAGCTTCAATATGTGCTAGTAAACTATTCTTAGGCTCTGTCTTTATATTTTGATTTGAACCTTACTTTGTTTTAAATATGGATGGATATTAGGTTGGGTAAATTAGAAGTTCGAGGAGCAAAACAATCGGAAAATTGTGTTACATTTGGATTTTGGGAGTTATATCCTAAACCTGAAGAATTAAAATCAAAGACGTCGGGCCAACAGAACGGAATCATATTCTACGTACGAGAGTTTGTTGTATTAACTATTAACCATTAAGCAAGTTATTGTGTGTGCGTGTGTGTAACTGAGCATCAATTTATATTATGTTCTGAGCAAAAGTGTCAAGGAAGACAGTACTTGACTCGTATAAACAGTGATCTGACCCTACGAAGGGTTCGATTATAAAATGACGATAATTTACGTAAGTTCACTGAATACTATTTATTGCATTTGCCGTATTTTTGGTTACTGGTGGGTTAGTTAACTTACTTATGCCCTTATTTTACACGAGTTTTGAGTTAATCCAAAAACTTACAGTACAAATACCGTCTGTGTTAAAGCAAGTGACAGTTACGCAAATAGAACCTATGCCGGACCTGAATGGCCGGGCCTGACATTAATTGGGTGGGAACGGCTCGGGTCGGGCCTGGCATTCGCTTGGTGGGCGCGAGTCGGGCTCGGGCCTAAAAATATTACCTCTGCAGGGCTCTAACTTGAACGGTTCGTCGAAAATTTACATCGCAATGATGAAAAGGTCAATTGCATTAAGAGCTAAGGAGCACATGAGAGACATCAGATTGGAGAAGACCTTAACAGCCTTGTCTAAAGAAGTAGCACAAAGAAACGCAGTCCCGTTATGGGATAAGATGAAGATAATTGCGCTGTATCCTGGCTGCAAGGGCACACTGGTCAGAGAAGGTATTGAGATCTCCACGCATCCCTACGCATACAACGATACCCAATCTGTTGATATCTCGTCCGCGTGGAGAAACGTGCTGAGGTGATTCTCCACATGAAAAAAACCCGTGTATCGCCTCGTGCCTCGAGCATCAAGATTCAAAATACGACGCCCTTGAGCCCCAGTCATAAAGGAAGGATCTATAGAGTGGAAACAGACATAGGAGCCCATGGAAACTCCTCCCATAGAAAGTGGCGTCCCCACGGACCTAAAACAGAAGCAAAATGTGACGTAACCCCGTGACGTCGGCAATAGTTGCTACGGCAACCCAGCGCAGGCGACAGCAACGCCACCACACCATCTTGGAATACATGCCTTTACTTCAGAAATAACAAAAAAATTACGAAGATGGAAAACAATTTTCACAAATGTTGGCCAATTATGGAAATACAGGCTACACAAATGCCGAGTAAAAAAGATAAGCCAAAAAGCTAACGAAGCCAATAACGTAGATGTCGAAGCAGATGACAATTGAATACAAATTAGAATTGAAAGTGAAGCAGAGAGGGTATGGAAGAAACAATCAAATGAACAACAGACACGTAAAAACCCGAAAGTTATGAATTCTGTAAGGAAAAGTATACGATCAGTAAGTAATAAGCAAAATAATACCACTTATTAGAACGCTAGAGGAAATGAAAACCAAAAAGAATCTTCAACACTGCCGGATAGCAAGACAAAGTCAACAGTCAAAGTAAAAAACATGACATTAACGGACAAAAATCACGTGGTTCGTGGGTGTTACCTAGGAAACCAGCTGTCAATCAACTGTAGTTCTGTTTTAGGTCACTGGTGCACTGCAGTCGACTTCATGACGTCATGAGTTTCAGCTTAATACAGCCAGTGTCTTCTCTATATATCCTTCCTTTATGGCACCAGTGTTTCGAAATATTTTTGTTTATACTCGCCAGAATTGTTAGTAACGTTTGTAAGCCTTGAGAAAGCCTCCCGGCAGGAGAGCGAAAGCTCGGGAGATACAATTTTTCCTTTGCATTTCATCTTTAAATATATCTTCACACCAATAAACGGAGTTTTATATAGATTTGTTTATTGTATTTAGTTGTGAATCCCGTTCAATACAGGTATCTACTTGTTCGTGCGAAAATGGCGCTCCATGCATAAATCAAACTCTGACGCATCGTTGCAACACATCAGCGCGCCAACTAAATACTTTACAATTGGAGTGTGCCAGTAATGCTTTCGAGTAATCTCTGCAACTTTCGCTTTCCGCTTTTTAAAGAACACCGAGATAGTGACTTTAAGAAGCCAACTAATTCCTATGATACGAGCTGTTGGGGCACCAGTTAAGCAAACAATAATAGTGAAGCCTTTTTCAAAGTTAGAGTTCTCACCTCGATGGCGCAAAGGTCTCACCGCCGGCTTCCGAGAAGGGTCCGGGCTCGAATCCCTGTGAGGAATGGACGTTGTGTTTGTCTTGCGGCATTGGCTTTCTCCCTTCTCTGGAATCAGTGGCCCTGAATTAGGAACGGGCAACTGCTTATAGCCCATCAAGGTGCTCACGGTGGTTGTTAAACCCTCAATTAAAAAAAAAAGTTGTAATCGTCTCGTGTCACAAAAAGGGATTCGACTGTGTTTTTACTAGTGCACACCTTGTTTCATACCTCACACTGGAAAATGGGTCAACAAACCGACGTTCTGCGGAAACCACAATGACCACGCTCGTCCAAGGGTAATCGTTTTATGACCAGAGTGTGTGTACGTATAATCTCACATGAATAAATAAAATTTGAATTTAAAGGCTGCACTACTTATTTTCTAATTTTTTTCTTCTTTTATTTTCTTAATTTATTTTAGTGATTTTTCTTATCAACTTACCGTTTTTTAATGTTGTATCAAGCACGAACACTGAAGTGCCAGAAAAACTGATACACCAGTCTAATACTTGGTCGGTACCCCACGAGAGCGCAGGATTGCAGAAATACGACGGGGCATGGACTCCACTAGCTTCTGGAAATATGCTGTAGGCAATGCACACCATACTTCCTGCACAGCGTTCCACAATTCGGGTGTATTCCGAGGTCTCGGATTCCTGTGTTCGATAGCGCGTTGTATGGCATCCCAAATGTGTTCTATCACGTTCAGATCTGGAGATTTGGGTGGGAATGGCAACACCCCAAACTCAGATGAATGCTCCTCTAACCATAATGTGGCGACCTGACACTCGTGCGGAGGAGCATTGTCCTGTTGGAACAGGCCCAACCCATCAGCATGAATGCAGGATATGAACGGATGTACCTCGTCAGAAAGGATGCGCACATAGCGTTGGCCGGTCACAGATATTTGAATACGAACCAGGGGTCTCAGTGAAGTCCAGCTAAACACACTCCATACCATTGCGGAACCCCCACCAGCCGGTACATTTCCCTATTGGCAGGCGGGATCCATGACTTCATAAGGTGTGCGCCACACACGAATCCTTCCATCTGCCCGATACAATTGGAAACGCGACTCGTCAGACCAGGCTACTTGTTTCCAGTCATCAAGTGTCTAGTGGCGGTGTTGCCGTGCCCAAGCGAGGCGCATAGCTCTGTGTCGTGCGCCCATCAAATGGACTCGAGTTGGGCGTTGGTTTCCAAAGCCCATATCGTGCAGGATACGCTGCACAGTCCGGACGCTGATGCTTGTTGAGGCTCCAGCACAGAATTCCGATGATACCTGCTAGAGTGTTACACGCCTATCGCGTGAAACGATTCTTGACAGCCGACGATGGTCACGTTCATCCAATGTCTTTTTACGGCCACACTGGTATCGTAGGTTGGTGGTTTTGCCAGAATTCTTGTAGTCACGGTACACTCTTGCAATGGTCGTCCGTGAAAATCCGAACTACGTTTCTACCTCCGAAATACTATGGTCCATCTCACGAGCGCCAACTATGACACCGCGTTGAAAATCGCTTAAATCGTTATTACTTATCATTCTCATGCCGAAAACAGTTCTGACAGCTAGCAAGGATGTCAATTGCTTTACATACGCACTGGCGGACGCAACCGAGTACGCGCATAGGCGACGTTGCTATGTATTTTGCATAAGCTCGTCTGTACCAGTTTTTCTGGCACTTCAGTGTACGCGGAGGTTTATACACACACACCCAACGCACCGTAAAATTTCTTTCCTCAGACCCCTCCCTCACGGGTCTGAGAAATTTTTTAAGTTGTACGCAACACATAGAAAATATCCGTTTATTGGGGTAAACAAATAATAGTTGAGTGTAAGCTTTCGCACACCAGACGGTTGGCTTCATTTGGCAGTCGCTGACTCTGAACTAAAAGTAAAGAGATATGACTAAGGATTCAAATCTGAGCAATGTATGTATAGAAAACGTCAAAGTGCTCACTAAAAGCCTAGCGCCGGCGACATCAATTTCAAAAGTGTTTTCCTAATTAGTAATATCTGACCGAAAAGGGATTTTTTCAACCTGGTTTTTAGACGCGTAGATACTGTTGCAAATACGCTGCAAACTGAAACTTGTGCCCTCTAGTGGCGAAATTCAAAAATGTAGTCAACCGCCGAAGAAATATCCTGAAAAGAAATATTCTCGTTTACAATATCCTAGATAGTTTGGTAACTCTGTATCTGTGTTAGGACGATATCAGTGTTTTTTTGAAAATGAATTTGGTCTTTTTAGCACGTCTTTCGATAAACAAGTATTTTCCTACAGTATCGCTGTGTCCGTCCTGCGGTCCAGCTGTGGACTCTGTATTTCCGTTCATATCAAATTCTATTTGAAACATTATTTTTGTATTGACAAACCCGAAATGTACGAACGATGATCCTTGGTTTCCGGTCCTTTTGTGGTGCATAACTTCGCCACTAGATGATATAAATGCAGACGTTAACGAATTGAAAATACTGTGTATTTTATTCCATATAATTGCTTTTTAATATCCGATTGAAAAAATTATTTCACTTCAATGCCATTTATAATCCATACAATTTTGGATTGAGCTTGTTTTCAAGTAATGCACAGTTTTTCCACTAGGTGTCGTTAAGATGAATTACAATTTCCCCGATATATCTGCTTCTAAAAGTTCGATTAGAAATATCCTTAAATCCTTCTTGCGTTGGATTAAGTTCCTGGTGAGAAATGTTTTGCATGTAATTTCTAATTTTTGGTAAAGAAATGTTTTGCATGTAATTTCTAATTTTTGGTAAAGAACTATTTTGCCAGTAGGGGGCGTAAATGTATATATCTATTTCCGATGTATTTGAAGCAAAATATGAGATTCTGAAAATTAGACTGACAAAATTCCTTTGCGGTCATATATCGCCCACCATCAAAATCCTTTTGCACATATTTTCTGTTAAAAATTATGCACAGTTTTACCGCCAGGGGAGTAGAGAAATACATCCTATTTTTCTCGATATCTCTGCTTCTAACAGTCCGATTTGAAAAATTATTTAATTCCGGATACCATTCACTTTATGGAATATTCTTCATGTACTCCTGGAATTTTTATAGTTTGTAGTTCTGTTGCAAGGTGGTGCTGTGCATTTCTGTTTGCAACTGTATCAGCACTTCTAAAAATCCCGTTGAAATTTTACTATTTTTACTGCATGTCATTTGCTACAATAAAAATTGCGAGCATTATTCTCGTTAGGGAGTGTAAATGTCATAACCCTTTTCTCGCTGTCTCTGCTTCCAGAAGACGTATTTGAAAAATTATTTTTCTTTAGCATAGCTTCTGCTATGAAGAATACATTTTACATTTTTTTTAACTCCAAAATTCTTTCGCCAGGGGCATACACCGATGATCCATTACATTATGACCACCTACCTAATAAGCTGTAGGACCCCCTTTAGCCTGCAAAACAGCGGCCTCTCCGCGAGGCATCGATTTAATGAGGTGACGACAGGTTAGGTATCCTGGGATATCTTCTGTTACCATAATGTCAACAGCAGGTCCTGTAATTCCCCTATTTTTCGGGCTGGTGGTGATTTAGCGAGAACCCGCTTTCCAAGTCGAACCACAAATGTTCGATTGCGTTCATGTCAGGTGAATTCGGAGGGCAAGGCATTAACAGAAGGTCACAAGCATGTTCCTCGAACCACTCCTTGACGATTCTGGCAGTGTGGCATGGCGCATTATCCTGTTGGTAATGGCCATCACCAGCAGGGAACACAGTTGCCATGAATGGGTGAACTTGGTCCGCAAGGATGTTCAGATACCTGACAGCTGTCAGGGATTGTGCTATTAGGATAATGGGGACTAAAATGTCCCAAGGAAACATCGACCACAGCATAACACCGCCGCCGTCGGCCTGTTTCCGCTCAATTGCGCATCCAAGTGCCATAGCCTCCGTTGGTAATCGGCGTATCCGCGCTCGGCCGTCCACGTGATGCACCAGGAATCTTGATTCGTCAAACCAGGCCACTTTCTACCAGTCATCCGTGGTCCAATCTCGATGATCTTGGGCCCATTTCATTTCATGCGTTGTTGGCGATGACGTGCAATGAGCATGGTGACCCGACTGGGTCTTCAGCTACTCAGGCCCATGCGCAGAAGGCTGCGATGAACTCTGTGCTGTGACACATTCCCTGATCACCACTGTTGTAACTGCGGGTGATTTGTCGCACTGTGGTCATGCGGTCGCTGTGAACAATGCGCGACAGTCTCTGCTCCCCTCTGGCATCAATGAGCTGCTGACGACACGCGGTTGGACGATGGTTTGTCGTTTGGCCATCTGTGCACCACTTTTGATATGTACTCACTACAGTGGCACGTGCGCAACCCACAAACCGCGCCGTTTCCGAGATCGTAGTTCCGAGGCGCTTTGGCATCACAATTTGTCCTGTATCAAACTGCGATAAATCGACAGCTTTTCCCATTCTGACTCCAAACACTCTACTGAAAGCCTGTCTTCGGGTTGTATATATACTGCTCTGTAAACTGCCCCTGTGGCACCGTTCGGTCTCCAGGCGCGCTCATTTCTCTAGGCTGGGGGTGGTCATAATGTAATGGCCCATCGGTGTACATTTCTATTTGAAATAAAATCCCTTAGAAAAATCCTTTTTCTAATCGGAAATCATTACGAGGAATATTTTGCACCCATTTTTTTCTTCAAGTAACGCACAGCTTTTTCTCTAGGAGGCTTAAAGTTATATCGTGTTTCCCTCTAAATCGCTTCTTCTAATTGACCGATTTAAAAATCCTTTTTCCTTCGATATCTCCCGCTATGAGTAACTTTTCGTGCATCATTTTTCGTTACGCACTTCTCAGCCGCTAGTGGGCGTAACCAGTTATATCTATTTGTAGAAGTTTTGTCGACTGCAGAAATACGATATATTTTTTTTTGTAACCGTTTATATTCACCATAAATAACCTAGATCTCACTGTGTAGTTTGAATTATGCGTAGTTTTTTCTTAAGCGGTGTTAATTCATTCGACCATTTTGCTGAATTTATTGATTTTCCAAAAATCTGCTTTAAAATATTTCTTTTGGAGTAGGGAAGGATTCAGAAGACGTGCTCATTACAACCGAAATTTCGAGGTCTACTTTCTTCCGTTTTTTTCCTTTTTTTTTTTTTTTAATCCAGTATTCTTTTCCGCGATATTGACGCAAAGATTTGCTTGCATTTACAGCAATCCTCAGGAATGGAAAAGGCGGTGTGTGTGTGTGTGTAATAGCGAAAAGCAAGGCTTTCTGGTTTCGTATAAAACTAGCATTTGTTTTCTGGGGGGACAGCAACAACATAACTTAAAACCCAGCATGGATGCAAAGTACAAAGGACCTGTACGGGTTGAGCTGGGTAATCAGATCTCCTACACTCCCTTTTCCTGGAAAGTTTCCAGTTGGTTCTGAAACATGTAGAGTGTATATAAGTTACACTTTTCTTGCTGATTACCTAGAGGGCCGCGGGCGGTCTAGTGGTCAGCGTTCGTGACTGCCATGGAGATAACCACAGGTTCGATCCTGGGCAGGTACGAACGTTCGAACCACTAAATACCCGCCGTGCGTCGGATGGGCACGTTAAGCCGTCGGACCACGGGTACTGGCCCCCTGGTAATAAATAAGGGCGTCTTCTTCCCCCTTTCTACCTCGCTTCCGTGTCACTTTCCTATCGGGCACTCTAGCCCAAATCTCCTAGCTTCCTATTTCTAAGGGTTGTTTAAGACCTGGGGTCAGACACTCCCTTCCTAAAAAATCCTCTACATATGATCTGATTACCCAGAGAGAGAGAGAGAGAATGAGAGAGAGAGCGAGTGAGATGAAAAAGACGATGACTTTAAATCTGTAGCGTAAGTCATATTTGAAAGACCAAGTCGGAATAAACGATACTGCCACAAGTTTAAATTTGTCGCCTCTCTATCTATATAAGCAGGGCGCAGTTTGCAAAATTTTTTTCCAATTCCGTTCTTTCGTTTGGTATGAGACCAATGATTACTTCCATGCTTCCGTTGACGTTCGGAAAACGGTGCGGTATAGGTAACTTCCCGCGCCATTTTGCGGAATTCTTAGTTGTCTGAAAATTCAGCTTCAGATGTGTGAAACCAAGCACTTATTTATTCGTGATAAAGTTTTATTGTATCCACCTATTCATGGAAATATAGATGATGAAAGTGTCGAAGGTTAATGCGATGTTGAGCTATAGGCTTCGAGAGATGAAACGACTTTGCAACTGACGATCTCTGGAGTGTTTCGGAAGACACTTAAGGCACTTCCAATTCTTTCCTACCGGTTTGAATTTCATATCGTAATAAACCTCTTCGGTGTATTAAACAGATCGTAAACTGAATCAGTTTTATGGAATTTTAAACTAAATGTGCTGCGAGAGAACTATTCCAGGCATCTATTCATATCAGAGGCGAACTCTTCCGTACAGCGCTAAATAAAAGTTTTACTTTCCGTTGGATGGAGTCTCGAGTTACCAATAACGAACTCTTAGAGCCGGGTTGAAAGGGCTCGCGTGGGACCAAGTTCTATGGGAATCCCTCAGGATCTGGCTGCTGAGAATTTATATTCACGTCCTATGTAAATTGCGGAAATGGCCCCCTCGAGGGGTCACGAAAGGTTCCGGAATCCATTGAGGCTAAAGAGGAGAGGCTAGAAATGTCCGTGGCGAGAGGAGGAAAGGGTTAGACCTCAAGAGAGCCATCGGCAAACGACCTGACGGAGCGTTGTGTATAAATTTCGAAGCCGCTTTCTATTATACCCCAGAGAAGAAACGCATACCGGGATGAAGCAGGTGCCGATGTCATTCGTCCTCTCCGGGGGCAGAGGAGCTGGATTAACTTTTTGTATGATCACGATGCCGGAATGTATGGGGAGCGCTAAAATCTTTTAAGATTCTCGTGAAACTTTCATTTCATAACTATGCGCAGGTGTTTCGGAAAGAGAGTGGAAGCCGTATGGTTTCGTATATTTTCATATCCGAATTTATAGCATTCTCTGTTAAACAAGCCATAGCTCCTGGAAGATATTGCTCCTGCAAACTCTTCTACAGATATATATATATATATATATATATATACTTTCCACGTTCTGATTACTCTTCTTTGGTCTTGAATTCTGAGTTCATCAAAGCAGGCCAAGATTCCGCTAGGGAAAATCCTCAACACTCCGAACAATAAGCATGATGTTAATGCTATGATTTCACTGACCCTATATTTAGAAATTACTTTAAGCAGCAACAGATTTCTCGTTCGACAACAGCGGTTCCCTTGGCAACAAAATGAATGGAACCACTTGAGCATGCACATTATGATCTTTCAATTTAATGGTGCGTCTGCGTTTTCGCACTTATGTAATCTGATTAATAACAGTCTATGAGATGAGCGTCAAAGAATGGTTAAAGGGGATTATTGCTGTAGAAGTGAAATTGGACTGTATGGTGATAAACAAAAAGTTGAAAAAGAAGCGGATGTGCCGGATTTGTTATCTAATACGATAAAAACTACTCAAAAAAAACCCGATAAGATTCATAACAGTGCCGAATTGTACCTGTATGCACTCATTGTCATAAAAATCCGCGCACTAAGAAAAAAGTGCGATTAACGCGAAACTCTGCGAATAGCTACGGGGAAGGCACATATGCAAATTATTAAAGTTTCGTGCGCTTTTTATTATTAAAGTTTCGTGACTGGAAATCGCAATCCTTTGGCTTATAAAGCTCAGCGATCACAATCCTTGGGTTTATACCCGCTGATAAGGCTTCGCGATCGCAATCCTTGGGATTATAAGCCCCATAGGATTGCAATAGAAATCCTTTGGGCTCATAAGGCGTAGCGTGGCGCAAGGAACTCCACATTAGTGACGAAGTGCACGGTAAGAGTCAGGTGAGGTCCCTGAGCGATTGACATGTCGAGAAGCCGCCGTAGATGTGCGTATGGGCAACTGACAGAGTTTGAACGAGGCCGTATCGTCCAGATCAGAGAGGCAGGGTGGCCGGCGCGCCGAATCGGCGGCCATTTGGGCCGGTCGGACAGTACAGTACGATCGTGTTGGAAGCAATGGACACGGGAAGACACCCAGACACGGAGGGCTGGTTCCGGACGACCCAGGCACACCGCCACCACAGAGTACCGTGGAATCGTGAGAGCGGCACACACAGATGCAACAACGTCCTTGTGCAATATCCAGAAACATGTGGCAGCTGTACAAGGGACCCCTGTGTCCATCAGAACCATTTCCAGACGCTTGGAAGAGGCGAATCCGCGCTCTCGACGGCCCTTAGGTTTGCTGCCATTAACACCTGACCGTCGATTGCAGTGGCGTCAGCAGCGAGCACCGTGGAAGTGGAATGTTAAGGACTGGCGACATATAGTGTTCAGTGACGAATCCCGCTTCTGTTTGGGAACGGACGACCACCGTGTCAGAGTGTGACCACCGTGTCAGAGTGTGACCACCGTGTCAGAGTGTGGAAGGACCGCAGGTGAGCGCTACAATCCCAATCTCACTGTACAGCTGCACACGTCCCAAACTGCAGGCGTGATGGTCTGGGGTGCCATAGCTTATGACAGTCGGACTTCCCTCGCAGTGATCCGAAGGACGTTGACAGCCCAGCGCTATATACAGGAGATCCTGCGGCCCCATGTGCTGCCTTTTCTGGAAGGGCGGCCCGGAGCCATTTTCCAACAAGATAACGCCCGTCCGCACACGGCTCGGGTTTCCCGGGGCTATCAATGTCATGCCTCGATGTTTCCATGGCCATCCAGATCGCCTGATCTCTCGCCCATCGAGCACGTATGGGACCAAATGGGACGCCAACTTTCTCCATGTCCCAGTGTTTGTGATTTTGAGCGTCAGTTGCAAGACGTGTGGGCTGATCTATCCCAAGATAACATACGGCGTCTCTCTGACTCCATGCTAGACCGTATCACCGCATGTATCGGAGCACGAGGCGCTCCGACGTGGTACTAACGCTGAACGGAATGTATGTCGTATGTCCGCGGGAAAACGTCCTGCTGCTGTGATATTGTAATCACTTCTGTCCTTGGCATGTACTATCTCACAACTAAAATCTCATTTTAATCCGACGCCTCCTTCTTGGTGAGCGGATTTTTATGGCAATGAGTGCATTTACCGCTTCTACTTCTTCATATTTTAAAATACTTTTTCTCTGTATTGCGGTACCACTTCTTTTCAATTTTGTATTCATTCCTTTGTACTAATTTGTGCAAAGGAATGAGTACAACATTGAGTAAAAATTCAAGGTATGGGAAGTCGCCGATCCGTAATTTCGGGCTACTAGCTCGAGGCAGGGAAGGGGCTGTTGTCGTAGGATACACCCCTAAGCATGCCACATCCGTGGCTTGATCATAGGCCTAACTCCAACGACCAACCTGTAATCCGCGTCTCTGAATACTTGGCCACTGGAGCGACTATGTTTGAGGTCTTCTCAGGCCTGAACTTTTTTTTTTTTTTTTTTGTCTTTTTGTTTTTTAGTTAGGTGAAAAGTTTCGACCCCGCCCTGGGCCAGTGCTAAAAGGTTCAACATTTCGCTCCCGGATTAAAGAAAAACGTTTCGACTCACAAAATGAAGATTGGCTCACTAAATAATCAGATGGCGAAGATCATTGAGTGAAATGAAAGCAACTGTAAAAATCGCCAGCTATTAAATGACTGTTTCATTAATAAAGCTTCACCTGCTGACAAATTACTTCGACATTAGGAACATACACTCACAGACAATGAAATTTGCGCATCTAGAAGAAAACATGCCACAACCTCGAAACTTTGCAAATAGCTGAGTGAGAGGTGGTATGCAAAAGATCCACGTTTGGTGCGGTTTCACATGACCGCACACCCTGTGGTGGCGCTGCAAACACGAACCGGCAGCCTTATGAACCGGCGTGTAATCGATGCCTCATGAAAGCGAAAAGCACCGGCCGACGCAAGCAAGAGTACAGAGTGACAAGAATGCCGGGTAGACACCAGCGACGTCGATTTACGCAACTTACGGACTTTGAGAGAGAGGCCTGATCATCGGGCAGGAAACCACAGGGTGGTCGGCGCGCCGTATATACCACCACGTGGATCGTTTTGACTATACCGTTCGACTGGGTTGGGAGCAGTGGATACGTGACGGCACTGCCACACGGCGGAGCGGCTCCGGATGGACCAGGAGCACCACCGGTAGAGAGGATCGACGGATCGTGCGCCAGGCACGAACAGATCCCACGGGGACCCGGTCCACTACACAGGGAGATGTAGTAGCTCCTGTGTGCCCACGAACCATTTGCCGACGCCTCGCAGAAGCGAATCTGCGATCCCAGCGCCCCTTACGTGTACTGCCTTTAACACCGAAACATCGCCGGCTCCGTGCTCAGTGGTGCCAGGCCAGAACGACATGGAACGCCACAGACGGGGTACGTGTGGTGTTTAGCGATGAGTTCCGCCTCGTTTTGGGGACAGATGATCATCGTGTCCGGGTGTGGAGGTCCACGGGTCAACGGCCCAATCCTTTTCAAGCTTGCTATCGAGTTTCCTTTTCAAGCTTGCTATCGAGCGCCACACCTCCCCCACTGCAGGCATCATGGTCTGGGGAGCCATTCATTGCCTACGATAGCCGATTAGCTCTCGTAGTGGTACGTGGATCATTGACGGGCCAGCGGTATATGGATGAGATCCTACGGCCCCATGTGCTCCCATTCTTGGCCGGGATTCCAGGTACGCTATACTAGTAGGATAATGCCCGCCCGCACACGGCTCGGGTTGCGCAGTATTGCCTATGTCGTGTTCAGACACTTCCATGGCCTACCAGCTCCCCGGACATGTCCTCTATCGAGCATGTGCGGGACCAGTTGAAACGCCGGCTGCCGTCGTTTCGCACTAACCGGGATTTGGGGCATACCGTCCAACACGTGTGGGCCAGTCTGCCGCAGGACAACATCAGTTGTCTGTTCGCCTCCAAGCCGGACCCTATTGCGGCATGTATCGCCGCACGAATCGATGCGACGCGCTATTGAAACTGTCCGGACTGAGTGCCACAGATCCCTCTGTAATTGTCTTTCAGCTCGGTTTTTGCCATCAGGTGTATCCTTCTTCGGTATCATTACGTCCATAAAAATTTCAGTTTAATCAGATGCTTCCTTCTTGGTGAGCAAATTTCATTGTCCGTGAGTGTAATTCAAGAAATCCTTTAATGATAGTGGAATCTGTTGCGAATATATTATAATTTCTGCAGGTTATGCCGAAATTATAAGTCAAATAAACATTGAATTTAACTTTCTGGAAGGAAAAATGAAACAGGGGAGTGGTCAGAAAGGGATCATGAACCAAGTGAATGTTTAAAATTATAATTCCATCAAACAATTGATATTGTTTTATCTGCAGTGAAACAATGATTAGATTATATTGGTGAATTCCTAGTTTCTGTCTCTAGTGCAGAAACTTTCAACATCAAACTTAAATCATAAGAAAAAATATCCATTGTCAAAAGGAATATAAAAAAAAATACCCATTCCTATCATCAAACAGAGGTCATCGCTCTTTCCACGTTTACTAGTGAGTCACGGAAAAATTCTCATTGGCCGCCACCGGGAATCGGACCCAGGGTCTTCCACTTACGCGCCGGACATGCTTCCACTGCACCACAGTGGCTTCGAATTCCTCCAGACTCGCATACACTAACTGCCAAGCCAATTGGCAGATTGCTTCTTGGAGCCCCGCACAATGCTGAGGATTCAGGCGCAGTGGTCTAAGCGATGGCCTCTGATCATTCGTCCAAAAGGAGTCCGGATTCGATTCCCGGTGAGGCATGGATGTTGTGTTTGTCTTACGGCACTGTCTCTCTCCCTTCCCTGGAACCAGTGAGTCTTAATGTAATAGCTCATCGGTGTACATACATACATACATACATACAAATCACTAAGCTGTTTTCTGATATTCAGAGGTTAGCTTATCAAAGAACTTACTGTTTCCGTATCAAACGTCTCCATTTACAGCGATCTCGGCACACAGCTCGAACTTCACTGACATCCATCACACGACGAACGCAAGACCTTTTGTACTTTATACTCATAATCTTTTCTCATGCAGACATTCCTGAATCTGGACATTCCATGATTTCCTTGGACTTGTATCTTTCTTTCCTCCAGCCTCTGGCTGAAAAACTTTTCTTAGTAAGCATATCACCACTCGTTCTTTCAACATGGCCGAACCATCTAAGAATATTAGTCTCCACCTTACTAACAATATTTTTATTCACATTACCATACTGCAACTCATTCCTCACATGATCAGAGCGTGTCTGACCACAAAACCCCGTAAGTAACGCACCTCTCCAGCACACAAACGATTCCTATATCTCTTCTAATACCCAAGTTTCACTGCCGTACATCAGAGTAGGAACAATAACACTTGCGCATACAGCCATTCAGGACTTTCTTGAGAATCCATCATTCCTGTGAAATCCTTCTAAAGCAGCTATGACTTTCAATGAAGAATTCACTCGCCTACTAATTTCGCTATCCAATTTGTTCTCTCTGTTAAACATGCTTCCGAAATATACGGACTCGTTTATCTGGTCAAGAACTGTGTCATTTGGACTTATTCTGCATTCAGTACTAACAATTCATCGCTCAAAAAGTGTTGGAAAGCATTTCCTAAAACTATTAATACGGACTTTCTTTCAGATAAAATTAATAATCAGAAGAGAGATGTTTACAACTGTTTTTTGGCACCTTTAGTTTTCTTTGATAATGATTTGATAGTTAGATAGATACTAGAGGCGCCAAAATATGTTACATACGTATATATAACCTTAAAAAAGCATTTTTGTGTTCTTAAATTTTCCGGAAAGTAATGGTATATATATTAGATTAAAATTGATGTAACGAAGTAACTAAATTTTTTTATATCGTCTTTTATGTTACTAAGAGCCTCCCCTAGAATTTATCTTTACATCCGTCCCGGGCGGAGGAAAAAAGTAACCCGCGGGGCAAACCACATCAATGAAAAAATTAATCGTTATATATAAAACTTGGTTCGAAAGCATTTGGAAGAAACAGTACAAGTTTCAAGAGCAATTTACTGTTATGTCTTAAAAGAAAAGCATTTAAGCCATTCATCATTCCAGTTCTTACTAACGGGGAAGAAACATGGAACTTAATTAAAAAAAGAAAATGCACACACATAGAGTTTGCATAATTCAATCGAGTTTTTAGCACCGCAGATATTGCTGTAAACGGAAATTTGAACTTATGCCTTCTAGTGGCAGACTTCTGTGTTAAGAAAAATTTGAAATTATATCAAAAAATTTTCGCAGCAGAAACTCTATCCAACAAGGAAGGAATTTTTCAAATCGGACTCTTAGAAATTTGAAATTATATCAAAAAAATTTCGCAGCAGAAACTCTATCCAACAAGGAAGGAATTTTTCAAATCGGACTCTTAGAAATACATACGTCTACGCTCCCTGACGGAAAAACTATTAATTATTTTAAGAAGAAGTATTCTCAAAAGGTTTTCCGAGGTGAACGGTATCGGTCCACGAAAGAATTTTTTAATCGAGTTCCTAGAAACTCAGATTTTGCTGCAAATAACATCAGAGGCAGAAATAAACACTTACATCCCCTGATGGCCAAATCATTTTTTATCAAAAATCAGAAATATATCGAAAACATTTACCCATCAGAAGCTGTATCCGGTGCAGGAAGAATTTTTGAAATTAGAGTTTCAGAAGCAGAGATCTCGGGGAAAACGCAATTCACTTTTACGCCACCTTGTGGAAAATCTATGCGAAACTTGAAAAGTGATTATATCTAAAACAGTCTTCGATATACACTGTTGGCCACCCAAAATGCAACACCAAGAAGGACACGAGATAGCAAAGACAGATTTACTGGACATATAACAACAGATACAAAGATGAAACGATTGAGCTTACAGGCCTGTGCGACTTGCGGAACACGCAGACATCAATAGTTCGTGTAACCCCTATGGCTAGCAATAACGGCCGCTACACGCCGCGGCATTGAACGAAAGAGGCTTTGGATGTGGGCGTGGGGTATGTCGGTCCTGGCTGCTTCCATACGTTACAACAGTTCATCTGGCGCAGCCGCGGATGGTGCTTGCCGGGCCACTCGGTTGCCGATCAGCGACCAGACGTGTTCGATGGGCAATATATCGGGAGAACAGGCGGGCCACGGCAGCAGTGAAACCTAGTGGGCCGTAAAGAATTGTTGCACGATGCGTGCCATGTGTGGGCGCGCATTGTCCTGTTGAAACGTGGCCGATGACAGGTCCTGCAGGTAAGGGAGGACTACAGGCTCCAAAACGTCGGAGATGTAGCGGTGACTGTGGAGTGTACGGGCGATGCGTACCAGAGAGGTGCGGGTGTCATATCCAATTGCGCCCCAAACCATAACGCCAGGCGACGGACCGGTATAGCGATGCATAATGCTGGCGTCATACAGTCTCTCGCCGCGGTGCCGTCACACGCGGATCCGACCATCGTGGCGTTGCAGGCAGAAGCGGGATACGTCGGAGAAGACAATGTCGTGCAATTCCGTAGTCCAGGTGCGGCGTTCAATGGCCCGCTGCTGCCGCACTTGCCGGTGGTGTAACGTCAGTGGTAACCTGAGCAATGGGCGCCGTGCGACAAGTCCCCGCTCCTGCAGACGACGTCGAACGGTACGTGCTGACACAGGTTGTTGCGCAACACACCCTAATTCCTGCGCTAACGTTCGCGATGTGGCGGTGCGAGCCGTCAATGCCCGCCGCACAACATGCCGATCCTCTCGCACGGTGGTGTGCCGCGGCTGCGGCAATCACTCACGTCAGTCCGTCCGTCCCCCCTGCACCCACCGAATCCATACTCACCTCACTGTGGCTGGATGTCGTCCTACATGGGCGCCGATGTCTCGGTACGATAAATCGCTGTCGCGAAGCCACTATTCGTCCTCTGTCGAACTCCGAAACGTGCTGGAATGACTGCCGTATTCTGCGACGAGGCATCAGGAAGCCCCCACGCACAGGTCCGGCAGCACAACACACTTCCACTACTTACACCCCGCCTTCTGTGCACCCTTCTTATAGTGCTTCTCGGTGGCGTGCCGGGCGTACATGATTTGCATATGCCCTGCAATGCTAATCGTTTGCATGTCCTCTCGCGGGCGACGCATGCTGCGAATTTCTGGCCAATCGGATGCTTCCTTCTTGGTGTTGCATTTTGGTTGGCCAGCAGTGTAAATGGAATCGTAAGTAAAAAGTTTTTTGTTTTTTTCAATCGGATGTTTAGAAGCAAATATATAGAATGAAATGTATTTTAAATTCGATGTCACCTGTATTGACGCCCTCTAGCTGCGAAACTGTGTATCGTATAACAATGGAATACAATGATTATCGTTCTCATAATTCAAGCTTCCCAATGCAAAAGGAATATTTCAGATCGGACTAATAATTGCGGAGATATGGTATCCAAAGACGGACGGACAAACCGGTTACATAAGCAAGATCGTTTTTTTACAAAAGACGTGCTTACAAAATAAGACATACAGAGGCTGCAAACAGCTTAAAGAAGCATGTAGAGTGCATGCTTGATGTAACCAGGAAAGATAAGAAAACTTCTACGTTAGCATCATGGATAAAACTAAATCTTTGAAATGGCAATGGGCTGGACATAGTGCTACAATAACCATCGATTGATAACTGATATATTAGACTGGATACTAAGGCAAAGAAAATGACCCAGACGACCTCGTAGGAGATTAGTGGGTGAAATTCGAAAACATGCTGGAACAACATGAAGGAGACTGGCACAAGACACACAGTTGTGTAAGAAACTTATTGAGACCTTCATCTACCAGTGGTTCGATAATAGTTGACGATGATGATATGCATAAGTACACAAGATGTGATGAAACATAAGGTGAATGTTTTTACCGAAGACATAAATTTATTGTAGTATTAGAGTTACACAAATTAATTCTCTTCAGAAAAATCCCTCTCGGCCTACATTTATTTCAGTGGTTCTGCCACTGTTGGAAACACCCCATAAAAGTCCTGTTTCGGAATGCTCTTTAAGACCCACCTTACATTATCTTCCACAAAGTCAAAATGCTCACCTATCATACCTATCTACTGTCTTAAGTTTCGGGAACAACCAAAATCACTAGGTACTAAGTCCGGTGAAAAAGGTTGCGAAAAGAGTACCGTAATGGATTTTACAGCCAAGAATTTGATGATCAGCACATCAGTGTGACTTGGCGCGTTTTTGTTGTGAAGCATCCATCCACCGGTCTTCTTCTCGGGCTTCTTGCGATGGACTGCAGTCCTCAGGCGTTTCAGTATTTCCAAGTAACATGCAGCATCAACAAAGGAGCCACATGTGGTAGGAATTCGCAATGCATCAATCCTTCGATATCGAAAAATGACACAAGCAGGTTTTTAACGGGCGATCGAGACCGACGGGCTTCCTTGGGTCTTGGGGAAGACGAGGTATTCAACTGAGAGCTTTGGACCTTTGTTTTGGAGTCACAACCATAGACCCAGGTTTCATCACCGGTCACAATTGTCCGTAAATTGTTTGCATTCTAATTTAAGCCTCTTTTTCATGTTTGCATGGCAAGAGGGCTAATGAGGAGGGTGAACACCAATACACTGAGGGGGTCACTACTAACTGCTCTGTTTGTTTTCTTTAAAAAATAGGGGATTCAACACGGAAAGTGGAGTCTAAAGCTATACTTGTGCTCTTAAGACTACCCCGAGATAGTGAAAGTTCAGAAAATGGCTTAAGACTGCTTTGTAGGAGAGGAGTGCAAGACAAAGTCGCTGGCTGGAAGGAAAGAAGTTAAGGAAGGGGAGGTATTGTGTCTGCGTGGCACGACGTTAAAGTTTGATTTAGATAAACAAAAACTGCATTTTATTTTAAATACTCCTAAATTGTTTAGGTACAGTACTATTATCGAGAGCAAAAATGCAAAATTTTGAAAAGCAGTTTCAGACAATGCATTCAGAGCAAGCAAAAGGTTGAAGACAACATTCTATCAACACTTGTATTATATACCATTGGCATAACTAGTGAGATCGGTGTAGGTATATGTGTCCATGTGGAGGGGGTGGGGATTGTACGAATTCCTTTGTGCCGGTAGTGAAAAGCTTTAAAGCCGTCCTGGTGGCGTGGTGGTGTAAGCTCTAGCTTATGACAATTTGGCCGAGAAGAGTCCGGGTTCCAATCCCGTGTGGCATGGATGTCTGTTTGTCTTACGGCACTGGCTCTCTCCCTTCCCTGGAATCAGTGGTCCTAAATTAGGGACGGGCGACTGCTTATAGCCCGTTGAGTTGCTCACGGTGGTCGTTAAACCTCAAAAAAAAAAAAAAAAAAAAATTAGGGACGGGCAACTGCTTATAACCCATTGAGTTGCTCACGGTCGTCGTTAAACCTTCAATAAAAAAAACACTTAAAAATTCGCTCATTCAGTGCTTCGTAAAAAATGAATTGCTATCAAGTTTGACCCCACCGAATATAATGCTCGCCCATCCTGATTTCAATGTCCGGCGATGTCCCTGAATACCCTATATATATAAGAATTTTAATGCGTTTTTTTATTGAAGGTTTAACGACGACCGTGAGCAAGTCAATGGGTTATAAGCAATCGCCCGTCCCTAATTTAGGCCACTAACTAAAGGGAAGGGAGATATATATATTCGTAAGAGAGATAACAGTATATTGACAAAAGTCACCGGACATCTATGAGAGAAACACAAAATAGCATTTATGGACATACATTAGTATGGTGTCGGTCCACCTTTGGCCTTAATGCATGCACTGACCCTTCGAGACATGCTTTCGACAAGGCTTTGGAACACAGCGATGTATGCTCTTCCATTCAGTTCATATGCTGCCGCTAACTGTTGCTTATATAACTAAACTTGCCCTTGGTTCCAAACTTCTTACGCGGTGCTCTAATTCATCCCATAAGTGCTCTATGGGATTAAGATTAGGTCTCTGTGCTGGCCAGTCCACACACGATACGGAATCATCGTCAAACCACGCTATAACAGTCCTTGCTTTATGGCTCGGTGCATTATACTTCCGGTACCAACAAAGCTCGGTTCCATAGTTTTGCCATACAGTTGGTAGGGCATAATTGTCCAGAATATCGAAGTAGACGTGCTGGTTAACAGGTTTGTCCACGATAACCAATGGGCCGGGACCATACCACAAAAACACCCCCACACGAGTATACTGCCAGCTCCAAACTTGACCGTAAGAACAGTACACTGTGGTAAATAGCGTTCCCCCGGCTGCCGCCATAACCACCCACGGCCATCAGACTGATGGATCATATATCTGGATTCATCAGTGCATAGGACCCGTTCCCATTGATCTACGGTCCACGATAAATGTTCTTTACACCATGCTAAACGACCGGTAACATTCCGAGTGGAGATGAAAGGCTTATGAGCAGCCGTACCATGGGCGCCTACAGGAAATTTTTTAAGGGGGGTCAAGTGTAATTAATTAAGGTTTGGCTAATATGAAAAAAGCAGTAGTTCGTGAAAATGAAAGATTAATACTATTACTACTACTTACTTACTGCACTAGAACATTACTATTATTATTAATTGATGCTGCTCTTGAAGAAAGTGTATGTGAGTAATAGTCATGTATTATCATGAACATTCGTAACTGTTTTCAAAAAAATGAACAGTGTCCAGCAGGGCCACGAAGAGCCTTTTAGGTTCAGCACACACCATCCTGAGCGGAACTCGTTTGGGCCGCCCCGGTGGCGCAGTGGTCTAAGCGATGGCCTCTGATCATTCGTCCGAATGGTGTCCGGGTTCGAATCCCGGTGAGGCATGGATGTTGTGTTTGTCTTACGGCACTGGCTCTCTCCTTTACCTGGAACCAGTGGCCCTAAATTAGGGACGGGCGACTGCTTATAGCCCATTGAGTTGCTCACGGTGGTCGTTAACCTCCAACCAAAAAAAGAACTTGTTTGGGCGGAACCGTACTACCTTACGGTTTGCTAGGTTTTCCGCTTTCACGTTATCGTTTTCCAATTCCAAATTTCCAATAAAATTGGGATATTAAATTAAACGCCCCAAACTCCATCTTTCCTTGTGGTCCAGTTCTGTGATTGCAAAAGAAAAAAGAAATAAATAATAAAAAGGGACAAATAATTTTACAGGGGGGGTCAATTGACCCCTGTGACCCTCCCTGCGGCGCCCATGAGCCGCATGACTACGGTAACCTATGGAATGAAGTTTTCTGCGAATGGTACGTGTACATACCGAGGTTCCAGCATTTTTACTCACCTGCACACTGAGGTCTTGTGCAATACTCCGTAGATTTGCTGTAATGACTCACCTGAGGCTTCGACGTCCTCTATCACTGATTTTCTTTGGTCTGACGTTACGTTTTGCTGCTTCAGGCTCATCATGTGTCTTCCACTTATTCAGTACATCAAAACAGTTGACTTGGGTATGTTTAAACGCCTCTCGGTTTCTCTTATGGACAACCAGCTAATATAACACCCAACAATATTTCCTTTCTCAAAGTCAGTTCTTTCCCTCCGCAACATTTTCACTGAACCTTACAGTGCGATATGATTGCTGTCAGCTGCAGGCTTGTTTTTATACCGTTTGCAGCTGTACCGTGCATCTTAACAACGCAGCGGATCCGTTCATTTGCTTTTGAAGGGGTGTTCGGTGACTTTTGCCAATATAGTGTATAGGTACAAATAAAAGAACACGCCCGAATTTCCACAGTATAGTTTATAGCAGGGGAGCACCATATAATTGTTTTGCTTAGGGAACGCCGTTCTGCCCACTTGCATCACTGTACAGAAATTCAGACCCTTCCAAAAATGAAATCCTGGTTACGACACTCCAATACATAACTAGGGCAGGGCAGGGCAGGCAGACCGACTGCCCCGTGCGCAGCTCAAGAGAGCGCGTAAAAATCCTTGTCTACGATCTGATTAAAACCGGAATCAAAACTTTTGCACAAGTTTCTGGTGCACCTTTTACCGCCATACTTTGTCGTTTGTCCATTTACAGAATTTGCTTATGTAATAATATCTTCTGCAGTTTTCGGTAGCTTTGCAGCGTGAAATTTGGATTGCTTCGTTTAAATGTGCAGGGGATGCAATTTGTTGACATTCAGAAATGAAGCGCGGTTGTTCGTACTTTGCAAAATAAGTATGTCGTTCACATTGCTTTGCTAAAGATTTTCTGGGGGCCAAATCGACCATTACTGCTTTACAACAAGCTGCGTTTAATGTGATACCAAAGATACGAACTCCAAAGTAGTTGGGAATCTCATCACTTTTTACACCTCTTAGATTTTGCAGCCCGTTTAGGGCTGTAAAATACAACAGGTGCTGTAAGTTAGGGAAAGGAAAATGTACGAAACCCTTCTGCTGAGTTCCGCCACTCATTTCCTACATTCAAGAAGGTAAGATGCCGTTCCCGTCTGGGGTAAGAAATGATACCTAGTTTGATAGTACCCTGTTAACTGTATCATACCCCAATAAAAATATTTAAGTGTTAGGTTGTTGAATTACAATGAGAATGGCAGTGAGGGTGTGGTAACTTCGCAAAGTTCTTCTAGTGGTCCGCCGAAAATCTATCCTATTCTTAAGATCTATCGCACAACCGTTAATGATTATTAGGTATCAATTAACTACAAGAGACTGTGATAAAAAAAAAAAAAAAAAAAAGATAGCATAAATTTCAGTATGAAGCGAAACGTCAGAAGCTACTCCGGGTGGCCAGTGTTAGTTATTTTGAAAAATTGTAATTGCATATGCGCCTGGATGTTAAATAACGTAAATCTGAGCGTAAATACCACACAAGGCCAAGGGCTCTCATAAGGCCCCTCCGCCGGTGGTATAGCCATATTTTTGATAAATTTAAAACACTAAAGTATGACGAAACCTTTTTTTTTAAGGCATTTTTAAAAATAATAAGGTATTAATGACTAGCCTGTTGTACCCGTCGTTGAAGGGCTAGTGATAGTATAAAGTAAAAGCTATATCGGCAATTAAATTAAGACTGGTAAATCAAGCTTTATACAACTTTGAAGTACAACTTCGCGGAATAGAATATTAGGATAAAAAAATGTATTTGAATTATTTAGTAGTTGTCACGTCCAATGTAAATAATTCAAAAAGTTTGAAAGCAGAAGGCTTATGCAATGAAATTGATTGAGATGAAAAGTACCTTATTCTTGTAGAGTCTTGGGATAAACAATATTAACAGTCCTTCCATTCGGAGCAAAGATGTAAAGATTTTCCGCATTTCCGACTCTGGAACAACTAAAGTGTTTTAAATGTTCAAATGCAAGAAGAGTCAAATGTCCATGTCAAGAGTTTTGTTCAAATGCAAGAAGAGTCAATGCAAGACCATGGGAAAAACATGGACTTTGTAAATCCAGTCCAACAACTTTTAGAGACTGCCCTTGTGCTTTATTGATGTTCACGGCGAAACTCAAACGAATCGGGAATTGAAGACGTTTAAATTGAAACGGGACATCAGATGGGATGATCGGGATCCTTGGAATAAAAACGTTTTTGCCTGCTGCATGTCCAGTCATTATAGTAGCTTTAATAACATTCTTCATTAGTTTCTTGACAGAAAATCTCGTGTCGTTGCAAAGTGAAGGCGGATCCAAATTTCTCAGAAGCATAATATATAGGTGCACCAATCTTGAACTCGAAAATATGTGAAGGTACTCCAGGTGGCTCCAAAGAGTTAAGAAACTCAGTTGAGTAGTTGACTGCATCTTCTGTATTCTGTATATTTACCGCTTTCTTTACATGCAACCTGATCACACCCAACGCGAAGGCGCGAAGATAAGTAGTTCACGATAAGTTTGAGCCATTTCTTTTTTAGAATTTCGTTAAAATAACGTTCTATTTCCTAGCTCACAACGTCGTCACAGTATAATGACCTTCTGACGTATGACACCTTTGAATTAATAACGCAGATTGAAAAACCAACGTTCTATTTTCTTATTTTTCTTCTCTACCCTCAAGGTCGTAATACAATCGGCAAACAAAGCTTACAAAAAAGGGCGTAATAAATGTATTTACGAATGAAAATAGTCGTAACGGAATTCTAAAAAAGAAATGCCTGAAATTAATGGTGAACTACTTTTCTGCACGCTTTAACGTTCGGTGTGATCAGGTTGATGTCAACAAAGCGGAAAAACACACTCAGATCGGGTAGAAACGCGTAACATTAAATAGCTAAAAATCAAATTCAAATTTAAAAAAATCGCTTCGAGGTGCACCAGAAGATGTCTACAGGTACCTTCACAAGAAATTTCGTCGCTCTAGGTCGCCTAATTCTATATGAAATCTGACCGACAGACACACACACAGTCTGTTTTATATACAGTAGCGAACAAAAGTATTTGGCGAAACACTTTTTCGACCATAATTTTTTTCTGCTGGACCAAATCGCGTCATTTTGTGATATGATATGTGTTGATTCGTGAGTTACAATGCCGCGTAGTTTGTATTTCGCTCAGAGCGAATTCGTCTTTCGAAATGGGCCATATTCAAGAGTCGCCAATTATTACCCATTTGTTTGCTGCATGTATCAATGTTTTTCTTGCGATTTTTGTGGGTTTTGTGATGTGTAGTGTGATAATAAGTCAATCTTAGGTTTTCAGAAATGGGTAAAAAGGCGGATATCCCTGTTGGAGCTCGCCAGGCAGCCGTGAACATGATGGAATCCGGAATGCGCATCACCGACATTGAGAGGGCCCTGAAGATCTGACACCAGTCCATTTAAGCTATCCTGCAACGTTATGAGAAGACTGGGACAGTCGAGAACAGTCCGCGATGTGATGGGCCTCGTTACACTACGTTGCGTCAGGATAGACGCATCCTCCGTCGATCTCGTGCTGATCCCACCTTGACTGCTGTGGACATCGCCACCAAATTCCGCGACAGCGACGATCAGAACGTCAGCCAAATGACCATCTCCCGTCATCTCATTGCTGGTGGATTGAATGGAAGACGCCCCGCCAAGAAACCACTCATCTCAGTCAAGAATGGACGAGCAAAATCGCGTTCGCGCGCCGTCAGCGACACTGGACCGCGGCGGACTGGAGTAAGATGCTTTTCCCCGACGTGAGAAAGTTCAACTTGTTCGGAAGTGATGGCATCCGATACGTACTACGTCCGTGTGGTCAGAGATTCAACACCCAGTTCATTCAGCCGACTGTCAAGCACGGAGGAGGATCGCTCATGGTTTACGGCGCCTTCTCTCCAATGGAATGGGCCCAATCATCAATATTGACGGAATAATGACCGGCGGGAGCAACAGGAACATGCTCATCAACGATGTCTTCCCATGGGCAAACCAGAACATGCCACCCGGATGGATCATGCAGCAAGACAACGACCCGAAGCACACCTCCACAGTCGCGAAGGCAGCCATCCAGCAGCAACAGGTCACACTTCTCGACTGACCAAGCTAATCACCAGACCTCAACCCCATCGAGCACATGTGGGAGGAGCTAGGAGAGACGATGTGCGAAGAAAACCTGCCGGAATATGGCCCAGAAGTTCGACCAGCTGTCTGCAGAATGGGCGCGAATTCCGCAGGTCACCGTCGTGAAGCTAGTGGACTCGATGCCGGCCCGTTGTGCAGCTGTTATTAAGTCTCGTGGTTATCCCACTAAGTGTTAGTTATTGTTTTGTCGTTTTCTCGTACTTGTTTTCTGTTATCGTTGCATTAAATGAATGTGATATACACCTACTTTGTTGGTCAATTTGTATCATCTTTGCGATTAAGCTCGATACCTGATCTGTGTTAAGGTTTCCGATCCATCTGCATATGGGTCATGTTTACAACTGAATAACACATATCATATTCCAAAATGACGCGATTTGGTTCAGCAGAAGAAAAAATATGGTCGAAAAAGTGTTTCGCCAAATACTTTTGTTCGCTACTGTATATAGAGAAGAGAAGAGAAGAGATTGATTATATCAATTATTTTTGTTGTATTTTAGTATGTATATTTACTAAAATGTTTACTAAAAACTGTACATTTACTAAAATGTTTGACAGCCTTGAAGGAGGTAAGGATTCGTCTTAGCCCCCCCCCCCCTCCCTAAAATTACTCATATGGGCGCCACTGCACAAGGCCAGTGTTATTATCCCCATAAACTCATCCAACAAGCATGGTTATAATTTTTTTTTTGTCTTAACGACTTCGGGGGGAGGGGGGACAATATTTGTAGCTTGCTCCCGGTGCAGAAATTCCTAGTTACCACTTTGACGACACTGATTGATTTCTATTTATTACAAAGCTCCATTTTTATTCCGTCTTTTTTTTCTTCCTGCATTTGTCTTTGTTCAAATACATGTGGTTAATGCGCTTTTTAAACCAGACTAATAAATAAATTAATAAATAAAAGCGAAAAGTTCATTTTGTACTCTTTCACAAAAATGATTTTTTTTTTTTTTTTTTTTTTTGTTTAATGCGTTCCAAGTGTCCTTTGCTGTTCACAATGTTTGCAGGGTCAACATTTGAATTTTACTGGAAATCACGCACGTCAAGTGTGAAAGCAAAATATCTCAGGAATAATAATAGAAAAAAAAAAAAAAAAAAACTTGGAACAAATTGATAGCGATTAAATTCTCTTAACGGAAACGAGTAGAACAGAATGGATGTATCTAGAGAAAGTTCTAACGTGCCCCTGTTACCGCTTTTTAATGGGAAGACCGAGTAATTTCAGCTCGTCGTTTAGCGAACAAAGTACCTAAATTCGCAAAAATAAATAAAAATGATGGTAGTCGTAAAAAAATTAATTCGAAATGCAGTTTTTCTATTTATATTTGCATTTCCTCAACGTCATACATTTAAAGAACAGATGGCGCCATCTCTTGACCAAAATATATTTCTCAGAGCGAATGCAGGCATCCAAACTTTGCGTGATTAAATAGATTAAAAATAAATAAACACAAGTCCTATAATAAATACAAGTCATTCACATCCGACTCATTAAATAAAACGTGATTGTGACAATAAATAAATTTCGGTGATAAATTAAACTTTTTTCGATGTTACACCTCTAGTTAAACTGCCAAGTATATTCTTTTATATACTCAGAAATGAATTTTTCATTTTGTAAACACTCTTGGGTATGAGTTTATTAAGAATTTAAATTCTCAGATGCATGCGGACACAATAATTTATAACATCAGTAAAAGCACAAAAATGTGAAACGCGATTTTCTAATGTATACATAAGCAATATAAATTTTACAGAATGGTAAGGAAAGTAAAGGGGATTTAAATTCAACTGGAGTCTGAATTACGTAGAAAAGCGAAGACACCGTCACCCGCATCCTTCTTCGCTCACCGGGAAACCTTCAAATGAACATTTTGAGCACGTTCTCTGTCATACGTACGTGCATATGGATGATGAAAAAATCGGTCGTCGTCTTCTGTCAATGGTAATCGCGAGAGCTAAGCGGAAGTGCAAAAATGAGGTGGAAAGTTACAACATCTAGAAGATCAGTAAAAAGTTAAACATGAGCTGGGAACTACACCTTCACAGTGCCGTCTTAACACGTTTGGGGGCTCTGGGCCATCAAATTTTTCGGGGCCCCTGATCTTTATATATACAGAACCAGTGGCGGTTCTATGCCGGGATGGGGGGAGGGGGGCAGACTCTACCAAATATAACCGTTTTTTTTTTGGGAACTACATATTAATTTCGATTAATTACTGGCACATGTAGGAATTGTGCCCCCCCCCCCCCAATTTCTTTGTCTAGAACCGCCACTGTAACAGAATATATACAACATATCGTGTTATTACACTATGTGGTTATTTTATTTATTTTTTGGTTCACATATGGCATTATTATATTATTATATATAATAATACCTTATTTTTTAGTGAGACAAGGTGACACCATATCTCCCAAGCTCTTTAATGCCACATTGGAAAATGTCTTTCAATCACTGAACTGGGAAAACAAAGGGATAAAGATTAATGGAGATTATCTAACTCACCTTCGTTTTGCTGATGACGTTGTCATTTTTGCAACTATCCCATCAGAGCTGCAGAGTATGATCCAGGAACTTGCTGACAAGAGTAAAGAAGTGGGATTAAAAATAAACTTTCAGAAGACAAAAGTGATGTACAATGCTTTTACAAGAAGTGAAGATTTATCAATTGATGGTGAAAAGCTAGAGATAACAGATACGTACGTTTATCTTGGACAGCAGATATCAAGTGAATGTCACATTGATGAAGAAATTAATCGGCGTATACAACTTGCCTAGAGAGCTTTTGGAAGAAACAGCATAATTTTGAAGATCAATATGACATTATGTCTTAAAAGAAAAGTGTTTGATCAATGCATCCTTCCAGTGCTTACGTATGGTGCAGAGACGTGAACCTTAACTAAAAGAGACATACAAAGGCTGCAGACAACTCAAAGTAGCATGGAGAGGTGCATGCTTGGTGTAATCAGGAGAGATAAGAAGAGAAACTCGTGGATCATAAAAATGACAAGAGTGGAAGACATCATGATCAGAGTAAAATCCCTGAAGTGGCAATGGGCTGGACATACTGCCAGAAGGACAGACCATCGATGGACAGCCGAAATTTTAGATTGGATTCCAAGGGACAGGAAAAGACCCACTACATGGGAGATGGGTGAATGAAATTCAAAAGTATGCGGGAGTAACATGGAGGAGACTGGCACAAGACAGACCGTTGTGGAAGAGACCTTCGTCCAGCAGTGGATTGATAATGGTTGACAAAGATGATGATGATAAAACATATGGATATATATATATATACGACGTATGAGAATTATTATATACACCACCATCACCATGTTATCCCTATGAGAAGAAACATTCAATTTCCAGTAACTTTTTAAATACCATTTGATGACTTGAATGAAAAATGGTACATGACAGAAATTGTAGAACTCCTTGAAGTGTAGGAAATGCATTCACATTTTGTTGCTTAGCAAATTAAAAGAAAATGGGTGCTGAAAGATATGGTTTTTCTTCCTCATTCTACAAATTATTCAATGAAAATTAAATTAAACCAACCAGCGCCGTTTTCAGACAATATTACGCACCGGACAAAAATGCCGCTATGGGGCCCCCGTCATTGTTATTTGTTTAAACAGCGGCGATTGAAAGAATTTTTGTATAAGTAGCCCAGGTGAGCTACTTATAGTGATAAACATACGTGCACTTTGAAGATGACAATTCGGTTTATTTATTTTTTTTTTTTTGGTATAAATGTGATAAGGACGGTAAGTCAGATAATATCCGAAAACTACGTCGTCCTGGAGCGGGAATCGAACCAGCGTCTCCAGAACGACCAAGTCTCAAGTTTCCGATTAATTTTAATGCAACCATCACAGGATTCGCTAGTCGAAGCAACCGGCATTCATGTTTAGCTAAACTGGAGGTTAAGAATACGTGCACTTTTTCGTATGGACAACACGAATGACTGTTTAAAAGGTAAAAATGCGATTTGTGCGTTGCCCTCATGGCCCTCGAGATCAAGCCTCACCTACACTCGGGATCGAGGTCGGATTTCTTTGTTTCTTATTTTGTCACAAAAGATCCACCCTAACACCTAACTTTCCTCCTGTCTCCTCGGAAAATCAAAGCTACGAGCAAGGTGTTTAAAAAAAAAAAAAAATAATAATAAGGCGAAAGAACTTCCAACTTTCTGAATTGGTGTTTCTTTTCTTTAAATAAAAAAATCGCTGGTAAGTGGTCAAAGAGTTTGACTTTTGTAAACCCATTGCACTCTTGGGACGTTGAGGGTCCTAGTTCAGGTGGATGCCCTGGGCACCGGCCCCGTTGGCCCACCTTTAAGACGGCCATGCACTTTCAGTCAGTAGGAGATCAAATACTAGATGGAAAGTTACACCATCGAAGTGGCTTAACCAAATTTCAACACATAGCTGGAAGTCCACTATGTGGTTGAAAATAACACTATTAAGATCAGTATAGGAAGGCCAGCATGAGCTGGGAAATAAATGCTACTGAGGGAATTAACAGGAACTTGACTGTAAGGCAGGGGCGCCCCCCCCCTCAAGAACCAAGGAAAAGCTTCGATTTCTTAGGTTTTAATTACAAACTGAATATTTTTTTGTGAAAAAAGTATATTACTTTCGTTAGTTAATTGAAAGATATCAACGATCGATTGTATCATTCGAAACCAATGGGGATTTGTACATATTTTCCATTTCCATATGGTAATTTCACGCTGTGTACTCATTATTTTGGCACCACTACCACTGACTAAATGGAGGCACAGACGCAGTAGAATAGGATTCCAGTTTCCAAATGCATAACGACTATGTGTTATTGTTTGCTGTGTCGGCTGTCGGAGTGGGCTTTGTCTTTGCTATTGCAAAGCAAATTATTAAGAATATCACAAGCGTTTTCAAGATGTTTTCTAATTAAGCAAAACATATAAAAATGGGTCCAAAACATGGGTTTACGTTTTTGGAAAGTTGTCCGGATGAATCTAGTTCTTTTTTTCAAAAAATATCAAACTTTTAGTGATACTTGAAAGTTGACATCCCATGATGAGCTTAGCGATTTGTGGGAAATATGATAAATTTGTAGACATACTAAGAACACTTTTTCCCTTTGCGGGTAAATATCAGAAAGGTCCCCGGTTATTCCGACACTTACCCCCTCCCCTCTCACGAAAATCCTGGATCCGCCCCTGCTGAGAGGCAGGAAACTACACCATGAACAAGGTCAATTGGAAGTCAAACGTGAGAATGAAAGTTGCACCATACAGGAATTCCGACACAAGTTGGAAAAACTCTGACGATATAGCAGGAAGTCCACGCCATGAGATGGAATGTTGCACTATTGAGGATATCAATAGGAAGTCCAATATGAGGTGAAAACTTACATCATCGTAGGGGTCAGTAAGAAACACCTCATGAATTGGAATATTGCACAGTGAGGGGGTTAATAGCCAATCCAAGGTGAGGTGAAAAGTTACACCATTGAGGAGGTCAACAGGAAGTCGGACGTAAGGCAGAAAGTTAAGCCAGCGAAAGGATTAACAGGAAGTCCAGCATAAGTAAGAAAATTGCACTCTTGGGCCAGGTCAGGGCCAGGCTGAGCGGCACACGATCTGCGTTTCCTTTTGCCCGACCAAGAAAGCACTACAGTGCAGTGCTCGGCCTCGTTTTATCTTTTACCCGACCTCCTATACATCCTTTGCCAGAGCTCAGTCATTAGCTGCCCCTCCCAACTTCTCTGTCTGCCTAGGGGCGTGCTGAGAAGAAGGTCAATAGGAAAAATACCATGAGTTGGAGAGTTCCCAGGCAGCACAACATTGCAATTTAACGTAGGCTCAGCACTGAGCCACCTCTTCTATTCCTAAAAAACGGTGGCTCAGTGTTGGGCCGACATCAAATTGCAAGACTGTGCTACCTGTGTTATACTGTCGAGAAGATCAATAGGAAATGCAAAATCAGGTAAAAACGTTTCATCAAAGGGGTCAATAAGAAATCCTACATGAATTGGAATATGGAACCAGTGAGAGATGAATAGCAAATCCAAGGTGAAATTATACTATTGAGGGGGTCAACAAGAAATCCATTGTAAGGTAGAAAATTTTATCATCGAAGGGATTAATCGGAAGTTCAACACAAGTTAATCAAGTTAGTAAAATCATGCAATGCATTGATTATGATACGCTTTCCAACATACCAGAAATTATTACTCAAGTTATGTGGATAATGGCTGCGGAATAAATTTCGCTTCTGTGTCCTGCTGACCTTTGACCCTATTTCGATGATATTCAACAAAACCGGTTCACTCTACCTCCGGAACAACATGATAAAGTTTTGTCACAATCCAAGCATTTTAGGTAAGTTATGATGCACAAGGGCAATGGAATGGATCCCACTCCAGTGTCCTGACCCTTGACCCCATTTCGCCCATTTTCAATAGGGTTCGTCCCAAGTGGTTCCTTACCACATACTAAAATTTCATCGAAATCGAACCATTTTTACGCAAGTTATGACGCATAAGGGCAATGGAATAAATCCTGCTCTTATGCCCTGCCTGACCTTTGACCCCATTTCGCCCATTTTCAATAGGGTTCGTCCCCAGTTAATCCCCTACCACATACTAAAATTTCATCAAAATCGAACCATTTTTACGCAAGTTATGACGCATAAAGGCAATGGAATGGATCCCACTTTTATGTACTGACCTTTGACTCCATTCCGCCCACTTTCAATAGGACTCGTGCCCAGGTGGTTCCCTACTACATACTAAAATTTCATCGAAATCGAACCATTTTTACGCAAGTTATGACGCATAAAGACAATGGAATGGATCCAGCTCCTATGTCCTGACCTTTGACCCAATTTCATCCATTTTCAATAGGAATCGTCCCCAGGTGGTTCCCTACCATATACTAAAATTTCCTCGAAATCGAACAATTTTTACGCAAGTTATGACGCATAAGAGCAATGGAATGGATCCCGCTCCTATGTCCTGACCTTTGACCCTGCTTCGCCCATTTTCAATAGGGTTCGTCCCCAGTTAATCCCCTACCACATACTAAAATTTCGTCGAAATCGAACTATTTTCACGTGAGTTATCGTGCGGACGAACGGACGGACGGACAGACGGACGGACAAAGCTGAAGCATATACGCTTCTTCAACCTACGGTTGGAAAACGTAAAAAATGGCACCCTGGGGGGGGGGAAATCATGATCATAATCTTTACAACGTAATTGAGACCAGTGCGTCTACAATATGTAGACAAAAGTAATAAGACACCTCTACACATGCAAATAAGTGTGCGTTCGCAGAACTAAACACGCATACGCGATGTATGTCGGGAGCTGTATATAAAGAGAAACATTGTCACACCTGTCAGACCGCATTGAAAGCAACTTTTTGCGCAAAGCTGAACTGGCGGACTTTGAAATGGACATGGTGGTTAGATGCCACCTGAGTAAGCAATCGGTGGAAAGCGGATGGTACAGTAGATATTTTGAAAATCCCAGAAGAGCGGCAATGCTCAGCATGACCGCTTTTCTGGAATTCCTAAAATCCATTGTCGCTGATGTTCTTCGTGCCGCCCCCGGTGGCGCAGTGGTCTAAGGCGCTGGTCTCTGATCATTCGTCCGTAAGGGGCCCGGGTTCGAATCCCGGTCAGGCATGGATGTTGTGTTTGTCTTACGGCACTGGCTCTCTCCCTTCCCTGGAACCAGTGACCCTAAATTAGGGACGGGCGACTGCTTATAGCCCATTGAGTTGCTCACTGTGGTAGTTAAACCTCCAATCAAAAAAAAAAAAAAAAAAAAAAAAAATGTTCTTCGTCGATGGAAAACAGAAGGTATTACTACAGTGCTGTGAGAGGCCACACAAACTGAATGGTCGTACTAAACGAAACTTATTACGTAATGTGAAGAAGGCCCGCACGTCCTCCGCCACAGACCTGGAAAGCGATGTCGCGCAAGCAACTGTTAAAGCCGTCGGAAACTGCATTCCCAGGGTTACCTTGTTATATGAGCTACACGCAAGCCCTATATCGCTCTAGGCATTGCCAGACGATGACTGCAGTGCAGCCTCGCTCTCAATTCGTCGACAACAGAAAAGTGAAAGAGGGTCACGTGGAGTGAAAAATAAAGCTACTCTCTCATTCTTTCGTATGAACGTATTTAAGTATGGCGTTTGTGCGGGGAAAGCTGTCAGGCGGACTGCATTGCCTCTACAGTCACGTTTGGAGGTGAATTGTTGTATTGTGGAGCTGTTTCTGCTTGGAAGGGCTCCGGCCTTTGGTTATGGTATCCTCCAGCAAAACTGAGCTCAGGTAGAAAGGTACTTTAAACAATTCCTCCCTATTTACGCTGTGTCGTATGCAAAAAACAACAACAGACAAGGATGTGTATTTCAGCACACATCCTTGTCTGTTTCAGCAAGATCGAGCGCTTTTCCACACTGCAAGGTCTGTCCAAGTCCGATTTGAGGAGCAGGAAGCCCAAGTGTTGGATTGTCAAGCTCAAAATTCTGATACAAATCCAACAAAACAACTGTGAAACAAGCTGGAACACTGAGTCCAATTTCAGCAAGACTTTCCTTTACGGCAGGGCAGATCTGTAAGAGGCTTTGCAATTTTCTCCTGGTAGAAACCGCAATATTTTCCTTAGGAATCGAGGAAAATTCCGGTACACACCTGACAGCATCTCGAAGAAAGCATGCCAAGAAGAACTGCTGTAGTCTTAACATTAAAAGGTCGGCCAACTATGCGCTGATTTTGACAAATCCATGCTCTTGTTTCTGTTCGACATGGGTGTCCGAATACCTTTGCCTACATACTGCAGATGTGTAGAACATGGTTTGTGTTATAGAAAAATGAGCTATAAAGAAATACGTAAAGGGAGATGCATCCAAAAGTCTTTGTTCATTGGAGTTCAAATATGAGTTCAAGAGTACCAAACCAGAGGTTGTTCGTGGCATTGAGAGCAGACAACAGATAAGTCCATACTAATTAGGCCAAATTAAGACAGGAACAATTTCTGAGTAAGTATTGAGATCAGTTAGAATAAGGGAAGGTGACACAGGTGTGTACAGCTGATAGGTGGATTTGCCAATGGCGTTAGGATAGTCAGAGTAGACGCGTAAAGTATTAGTAATTTTTCTAAACGTCGGAGGATTATGTGTGATCCGTGGAAACACATTCGAGTCGCTTAGAAGGCTGACGGAGGACGAGAACAAAGGTCAGAGAGAGAGAGAGAGAGGGATGATGGGAAAAATGGAAAGAGTTGGCACAGTTGACGAATGGTCAGGTACGCAGACTTGTCTAATCGTCCAACCTAGTGCCGGTTCCGAATTCCGGATGTGGGTGCTGCGCATGTCCTACTGTGTTTTCTGTCTCGCCTCGTCGGAACCAGTGCCCCCAAATTAAAGACATACCTGTAGCTGCAGAATCTCACAACACGGTGATCGTTAACCCTCTTTCCCCCAAAAAAGGAAAACAAAGAACACGTAAAGGTGAACCAGAAGTAAAGAAATGTCATCGCTTGCTCTTCCGTAAGGAATGATCGAGTGTACATAATATTCAAATAGCGATTCATTGAAAGCGCAAAGAAAGGCCCTCATGGTTTGAGTGAGCTAGTTACTGCTATATACACTGAAGAGCAATTCAATTAGAGATACCTGTCTAGTAACGTGTAGCACCACCTTTCGCCCTGATGACGGCGGCGATTCGTCTCAGCATGGACTCGACAAGACCCCGAAAGCGTTGGGAAGCCATACGGATCCACGACCCCTGAACAAGCTCCCACAGTTCACGAACATTTGATGGAGGGGGTCATCTCTCTCGATGGCATCACAAATGTGCCCAATTGAGGTCAAGTGACCTAGCTGGCCAAGGAAGCGAGGTCACGTGGGTGGAGTGTTCATCCAACCATTCGGATACAATTCGGGAGCTGCATTGTCTTGTTGCAGGATGAGGTCCCCAGTAGGATGTTCAAGACGCACAAACGGGAACAAATTGTAGTCCAGGATTTCCCGGTAACGTTGATCTGTGAGGGACGATGTCACACGTACCAGGCGTCCCATTTTAGTCCACGTAAACAGTCCCCAGACGAGAATGCCATCCCCACCAGCTTGAAGAGTACCCTTCTGACAAGAAGGAACCATCGCTTCATGTGGTTTGCGCCGTACTCGTATCCTGCCATCCGCATGTACCTACGTGAATCTCGACTCATCAGTCCAGGCAACATTTTTCCACTTGTCTAGGGTCCAGTGGCGATGTTCCCAAGCCCATGCTAATCTTTGCACCCTGTGATGTACGGTCAGCAGCGGTACCCTCGTGGGACGATGGCTTCTGTACCCCATAGCGAGGAGATGGTTCTGGATGGTGTGGCTGCTTACACGTTTTTGTGCACCAGCATTAAATTGCCGAGTGATTTCTTGCACTGTGGCCCGTCTATCCGCTGTTACAATGCGAGCTAGCCGACGATAACCCCGCTCATCTACACGCTGTTGTCCACGGCAGTTGGCCCTTGCAGGGATGGTTTTACCGGATTCGATGTACTCACGGTGCACTTGTGACACAGTGGCTCGTGAAAATCCCAGTGCCTGCACGACTTCCGAGATGGAGTGACCCATTCGTCAGGCACCGACAATTTGTCCACGATCAAATGCGCTTAGATCCTTCGTCTTACCCATACTGCGTCCGACTCTTACTGATTCCCGTCGCATCACTCCTTATATTGTCGGATCGCTGCATACGTCATGTCGTTTCCGTTTACGGGGCCGCCCACAGCGCCACATTTGCATAATTCCAGCTGTCTCTAATTCAATTGCTCTTCAGTGTAAAACAGTGGTGTGTCCTGACATGGGGAGAACGACAACAGTGGATCCGCAGGTCTCATTACGGAGCCTTTGATTCTAAATGCGAAAGTGATAAGTTAGAACTCTGAAAACTTGTTCACCTGAAAAATTTACGAATGAATAATACTTTGTATGATATCAGGACAACGTTGTTATTATCAGAATGGACTATTTCCAACAGTTCGCTATACACATAGGCAGCATTTGAAACTCTTTCCCGGATAGGCAACTTTTGAAATAGTGCGTACTGACTTGGATGTGATCACAATACCGAAAATGATTCGGATTCTTCATTTGAAATTAAACAAATCTTTTGTTTCTTTCTTCTTTTTTTTCGGGGTTCGACAGCCACTAGGAGCAACTAATTAGGCTATACAAACAGTTGGCTCTCCATAATTTGGGACTACTAGTTCTAGGGAGGGGAAAGATTGAGCACCATAAGACGTACCAACCACCATGCCACATTCGGGACTCGAACTCGGGCCCAGCTCAGGCGAATAATCCGATGCCAACTCCTCAGACCCGTCGTCTACCGGGGCACCTAAACTAATCTTTTAGAAAACGCGTTTTTCACCGATGAAATTTGGTGTTCTCAGCGTGGAGACATAAATTCTTATACACAGTCCGTCCCAAAATTATATAGAAATGTGTAAAAACAGAGTGAATGAACGATTAGTGAAAATGTACGCAACCCATTAACACAGTGGTGAAAATAAACCACATAGTCTTTACAGATATATTTTGCGGACGAGAAAGTAATAATTTCGGATATGTATTAAACGTTTTAAACATGTAGTGTACTGAAACTGCTCCACAATTATACGGTATTTCATACAAACGCGCGAACTCTAACACGCATTGCTGTGAAAATTAGCCTGGCTCAGAGCAGGATACATAGTCGGTAAGCGTGATGAGGCTGATTCAGTTTTAACAATGCCACGTTGGAAAGGGCTGTCAGCGGAGGAGATAATTCACGTTCGGGAGTTGCATGATCAAGGAATGAATGTAAGTGCGAGTTCAAACAAATTCAAACGATCCAAATCTTCTATTTATAACGTTTTAAGTGGTAGCAAAAAATATCCAGCTCAGAAACGAACTGGACGGCATAGTAATGTTTCGCTTCAAATAAAACGACATATCCGGAAGCTCGCTGTGTATGATAATCTGTCTGTACGGAATATAAGTCAACATGGAAACGTGAAAATGTCGAAAAGTACGGTTCACAGAGTATTGCGGCAGACACCCTTCGTGAAATATGCAAGACTCTTAAAGAAGCAGCGCACACAAGCTCGATTAAACTGGGCCAAAGACCATATGTCACGGAAGGACGAATGGCTCCAAGTATTATTTAGTGATGAAAAGAAATTTAATTTAGATGGCCCAGACGATGCGAAATATTATTGGCATGATATGAGAAAGGAAAAGCGCCAAATATTCAGCCGACAATACGGAGGAGGTTCCGTGATGGTATGAACTTTTTTTTTTTTTTTTTTGGATTTAATGAGCAAGGTAGTATCTGCTTGCGCTTTGTCAGGACGTCAAAATGCCGTAACATACCAGGAACTTTTAAAAGACAGTTTGCTCAAATGCCGTAACATACCAGGAACATTTAAAAGACAGCTGCTGCTGAAATAGGTGGTCCTGATTGGGTTTTCCAGCAAGACAACGCGAGCATTCACAGAGCAACCTCTACGATGGCCTGGCTGAGGTCGAACAATGTCAAATTACTGCCGTGGCTACCTCGCAGCCCGGATCTCAACCCAATTGAAAATCTTTTGGGAGTTTTAGTTGGAAGTGTTTATGCCAATCACCGGCAATTTTGAAGCGTTAAAGATCTTGAAACCGAAATCCTGAACTGTTGGTATATTATTGACAGTACAACTATGCATAATTTAATATACAGTATACCAGAACGCATATTTCAGCTTATTGCGCGTGGAGGAAAGTCAATTAATTATTAATTGTGTTTGCCATTTAAATATTTTTCTGGTTTTTTCTGTTTTTTGTTGGGTTTTTTTTTTCATATAATTCTGGCACAATGTTACTTGATTTCATAAAGCTAGAATATTATATTAAGTATATGTTGTCATCAGCGTTTGACGTGTGTATATTATGTTGCTGGCCATAATACATACATAATGTTCCACTAGAAGTCTCTGTTATTTTCTGCATGCAACTGTTTTCGTTTACAAAATTATGTTTCCATTGTATATAGGACGGACTGTAGATGCATTTGTGTGTCGGAAAGCTCTCGCTTTTTTTTACGAGGCTTATATGCTCGTCCTCCTTCAAAAGTTTGAGGGAGGAGTGTTTGATTAGGTGATTGAGTCGTGCGCAATCGAAGGGGGAATAATCAGCCACACGTCCGTAATTCAGGGCTACTGGCTCCAGTGAAGAGAGGCGGACAGTGCCGTTGGAGAAGCACACCCCACATGCATCAACCAGGACTCGAACTCAAGCTTCATTCCAGAGGATTAGACGGAAGCTCGTACCTGTGACCGCTTGACCACTGGGGAGTTGCTTATTTTCTGTAACGCCCACTTAACCACAATGGGTTAGAATTTCGTGTGCATTATCCCACCTCAGAACCGTAAGCTAACATTTGCCGCCCAGATGGCGCAGTGGTCTAAGCGCTGGCTTATGACCATCCGAGAAGGGTCTGGGTTCGAATCCCAGTGAGACATGGATGTCGTGTTTGTCTTGCGGCACTGGCTCTTTTCCTTCCCTGGAACCAGTGGACCTAAATTAGGGACGGGCGACTGCTTATAGCACATCGAGTTGGCCGCCCCGGTGGCGCAGTGGTCTAAGCGATGGCCTCTGATCATTCGTCAGGAAGGGAGTCCGGGTTCGAATCCCGGTGAGGCATGGATGTTGTGTTTGTCTTACGGCACTGGCTCTATCCCTTCCCTGGAACCAGTGACCCTAAATTAGGGACGGGCGACTGCTTATAGCCCATTGAGTTGCTCACGGTAGTCGTTAAACCGCCAATAAAAAAAAAAAAAAAAACAACAACATCGAGTTGCTCACGCTGGTCGTTAAACCTTCAATCAAAGAAAAGTCTCTCCCTTCCCTGGAACAAGTGGAATTAAATAAGGGGACGTGCGACTGCTTATAGCCCATCGAGTTGCTCACGCTAGTCGTTAAACTTTCAATCAAAGAAAAGTCTCTCCCTTCCCTGGAACCAGTGGCCCTAAATTAGGGACGTGCGACTGCTTATAGTCCATCGTTTTTCTCACGGTGGTCGTTAAACCTTCAATCAAAGAAAGGCTAACATTTTTGTTAAAAGCATGAACCAACTATGAATTAGCAATTTGGGAAGGCGTTTAAATAGCTTATCCTGTAGTTTCCATCAGCAATGCAATCAAACTGCTTTCTTAACCCTTCCTCTTCTCTTTCCGAAACAACTACTGACTAGAACCGGAAGCGGTTCAAGTACTAGCTCCTGTTATTAAAGACCTGAATTCATGTCTTTTTTCTTCTTTTTTTAATGATTTATTCGACCTGGTATTACAGAGACACAGTAAAAACAGGCATTGTCGTACAGTATTGACAGGCACACATAAACAGTATATGCAGATTTCTTGCATCAACAAGTACATATCAAACATAGTATACAGTATGCCAAAGGATCAATTTACACAGAGAGAGCCAGTGTTGATCAAGTAACACATGGAGAACTAATACATATCAAACATGGTACTCAGTTTGTCAAATGATCAATGTACACAGAAAGAGCCAGTGTCGAAAGACAAACCTCCATGCTTCACCAGGATTCGAACCCGGACGCTTCACGGAAGAATGGTCATACGCCATATTACCATGATATTACCATGTTGTACGGTGGTCGCGGAATACTTATTACTCGTCTAATTGGATAAATAGTGAGGTTGCGTTCCGATAAAAGTAAAGAACCCAATCTCAAAGTTGTTTTTTTTTTTGATTGGAGGTTTAACGACCACCGTGAGCAACTCAATGGGCTATAAGCCGTCGCCCGTCCCTAATTTAGGGTCATTGGCTCCAGGGAAGGGAGAGAGCCAGTGCCGTAAGACAAACACAACATCCATGCCTGACCGGGATTCGAACCCGGACCCCTTACGGACGAATGATCAGAGGCCAGCGCCTTAGACCACTGCGCCACCGGGGCGGCTCTCAAAGTTTACGGACGTCGCGTTGTGTTTCATATGGGCTCGTTACGAGGTATTCGTAAAAAACCCATATGCCGCAAATTGTGAATTTAGAGGAATATACACAGCCTATAAAGTTAGCTACACCAGGTTAGATAATTCACAATGTTTATTAATAGAAAAAGTATATGTAAGCAATTACATCCTTTAGCTGGAGGCCAAATAAAAGTTACGTTAAATTAAAAAAATATTGGAATTAGCCATGTGTACTGATCAATTGCTGCGTACGCCTGTCACACCCTTGAGCTTAACTTTAAAGTAACTCCCTCAATCTATTTCGAGGAGGCATAGCGACCATGCATATGTATATATCTAGGTAACATGGGAACTGGAGTTGGGAAAAATAACGTCATCTTACCTTCCTTTTGGATAGGGTGGTCTCTCGTTGAAACCCCACGCTGGTAGATGAAAACTTGCGTGGATGTTGACCGCGTGGTTGGTTCGCTGTATATCTTGTCTGCCGCGCTGGGACCGCGTACTATGTCCGTTTCCTAACAAAGCCTCATCCGTCTCATCCTCGACTATCTCTGAAAATTGTACTTCGACTATCATCTCTAGCTAACCATCTCTAATTTTTCTATATGATCGTCCCATCTTCTCTCGTGTCTGTGTATATATTTCCGTCCCTTTAATTTTCACGTGATAGGGCCGTGCCTACAACCTTCTACGTACTCTTCGCCTGGGGTCCGGATTGGTCAGCTGATCTGACCAGTGCTCGGGCTTAGTGGCTATTGGTTGGACCTCTGGTCCAGTTGGCTATCTTTTCGCGAAAGCTGGCCTGTTGTGCAGGTGGTACTTTTTGTGAATTTCATAAGGCCTATTTTACTCTCAGATGAGTGGCGAGGAATTTAAAGGGGCTTTCCGCTGCCAGAGTTACGACTTTTCCGTGACATCGCGATGTGCTTTACGACTTTCGCTGGTGCCTCTCTCATCAAGGAGAAGTCGTAAACCGCAACTCGCCTATTCATCTGACCGCGTTCCGGATTCTTGCCTGTGCCTTCTGAAATACCGGGATGTATTGTCCCACCAGCAACGCTAGCACTGGGGACATTTCTTAGATTTTGCGAATGTCATGCTTTTCCTCACAAGAGTGAAAAGAAGGTGAATTCCTTTGGTCATTCTTCACGGGTGTCCGGCAAACCGTTTTGACCACCTGGGTTTTCTGCTTCCGTGGGGAAAAGGGGGTTTATGAGGCAGGAAGGGAGCAAAAGAAAAATAATTTAGATTAAGTAAAAAAAATAATTTAGGTAAATTACTCCTGGTCTTTAAATTTTAATTAGGCCGTAAACAATGTGACCCGAACTACGAAGTAGTTCCGCGGCAACAGCCAGCGCTTAGACTACTGCGCCACCGGGTCCGCGTCTCGTGTCAAATATAAGAGTTATTTGTGCATGGTTCTGGTTCTCTCCTTCTCTCCGTTACCTGGAGCCAAGAACCCAAAATTACAGATGAATGACAAGATAGTCTCGTAAATAAATAAAAATAATCATTTTATAATCACGTGGTTTGTTTCTCGAGGTTTCTCCGTTTTTCTGCTTTTGTTGCTGTTGTATTTAGAAAGTTCGTTCTTGGATTATACAGTATGCCAAATGATCACTTTACACAGAGAGATCCAGTTTTGATCAAGTAACACATGGAGGACTAATACATATCAAACATGGTACATAGTATGTCAAATGATCAGTGTACACAGAGAGAGCCATTGTCGAAAGACAAACACAAACCTCCATGCCTCACCGGGATTCGAACCCGGACGCTTCACGAAAGAATGGTCATACGCCAGCGCTTAGACCACTGCGTCACCGGGGCTGCAGGTTCGCGTCTCGTGTCAAGCATAAGAGTTATTTGTGCATGGTTCTGGTTCTCTCCGTTACCTGGAGCCAGGAACCCAAAATTACAGATGAATGACAAGATAGTCTCGTAAATAAATAAAAATAATCATTTTGTAATCACGTGGTTTGTTTCTCGAGGCTTCTGCGGTTTTTTTGGTTTTTTTTTTTTTTTTTTTTTTTTTTTTGCTGTTGTATTTGTATTTAGAAGGTCGTGCTTGGATTTAAAAAAAAAAACTTTACGCGTTACTCAGCATTTAAATGAGTTTCACGTTGACTTGAGTTGTCTGTCGTTCACCCAAGGCGTTCAACAAGACTTAGTGACGCGGATAAGTAAACTTTTATTTATCACCTTAATGGATGAAGTATAACGTCCGAAAACCAACACACACAGAGCTAAGCTGGCATCACAAGATTATCCTACTCTTGATGGTTGGTGCTATGAAATATTAACAGCATCCAATTTGTCTTAAGGCGGTATCAACAGCATATATCATCAAATCACTCACTCCTCTTTTTTTTTTTCTTTTTTTTTTTTCCTTTTATTATTAGATTTCGTGTGACCTTGGCCGGATGTTTCTTCTTATAGTAGTTGACTCACGTCTCTTTAAATGTATGCGATTGCGTGCGAAAAATAATATCAATGAGTGGTGTTGATGTATTGAGGTGATCAAAGGCAGGAAACTAAATTACTCCTTGCGCAATGACAACCGTCACGAAACAGGCGCTGGTCCCTCAGGAAAAGAAAATATCAGATCGGCCTTGTGACTGGTCAACAGAGATACCAACGCCTTAGAGAAGTATTTTCGGTTATTGATTTCACAAGCAAATTATTCCGGACAAGTTCAAATATGCCCCCCCTTCCCCCCGCTGCCCATATTCTACTTTTTGCTGTAGAATTCAAGTCAGAGGCGTTGATGAATTTCCATTTTTATTACCTACAGGAAATTCATCACAGAATGACCCTCCGATTACTCATCTTAACCCGAACACAGGAAATCATTATGAGAAACGTCTTTTTTCTTGAAGTTTTTGACTCGGATCTCACTTAAAGACTGATCAATATAAATTCCTAATTATGACAGGATAAAATGCTCTTTAAGCAGCAATTGCTTCGCAAATTCCTTTTTATTTTTCCATGTTTCCGTTGACGTAGAGTTGCACGTTACCAATTAAATGCTTTGAGAACAAGTAGAAAAAAAATTAAAAAAATGCAGGTACAGGAAAACGACAAATCTAATTAATTTTGAACAGATCTGTAAAGATATTTTGTCTTTCTTCTAAAAGAATTCCTACTTTCTTTACAATATTAAAAAGTGCTGGGAACTTCGTAATTGGATTGGTCAGTTAGTTTTTATTTCAGGAAATATTCATTCTTCAAGAAAGAAATATCGACACTGAATATGTAAAAACTAAAACATTTTTCACAAGAAAATCGAATAATGGCATATGTAGTGTCATCAGATGTGAAGGTATGTACATAGAGATTCACTTCGAGTGTATTGAGCAAGGCATATGAGCGTTAATAGACATATAGTGATTAGGCCATATGAAATCCTGCTTCCGCCGGTCACTACAAACACTTTTTTTCAACATTTTTTCGAGGTTATAGATAACGGCATCTGTATCGTAATTTGTTGAACTGTTTCTCATAATCGAGTCGATTGCCTTTCTTTTGCCATTACAGAAAGGCGAAATGCTCGCTTCGTAGCCGAGCAAGCACAAGATAAGGCTTCTGGCTAATCATCTGAGATTGACTAAGGCCAGAGTCCCGGAAGAAGAAGAGAGCACGTTGGTTCTATGACGCTGGTTATGCCCAAGGAGGTTACAATAATACTTCTGGAGATACCCTGAGTAAAAGCATATACATTACGACCGTCTGCACACGATACAAAAGGTGAATTTAATGACACACTTGAACTAAGATGACATAGTTAAAAATATTTAAAATGCGTGAGACCTTTCGGGTCCTGCCAGCAGGTACCCATCATCAGACGCGATAAAAGAACCACACACCATGGAAGAGACAACATATATAAAGAATTACACAGTTAAACAAATGACGTAATAGTGAATGGTCGAATGAAAAGTAATTACAATGATGCGTAAATGACGTGTCCGTGGATGATCAAATGAACCACGTGTGCCATGTCATCACAAGAAAGGGGTGGGAGGGATGAGAGATGGGGGGGGGATTGGAATTCAGAGAGGTTGAGATAATATGGATGTGGCCGAGATCAGGTGTTTCCAGGGGCGGGGAATATTTCTGGGTAGTTCATCATTACAGCAAGTATCGGAAAATTTGTCTATGTATAGGCTTTCAGTGAACAATAATTGAGATTTGGTGTGAGGAGTTGTGAGAATTTTAGATTCGTCCCAAATGGGGGTGTGATTCCCCTTGAGTAAGAGACGGGATAGAGCAGTAGAGGAAGATCCACTGCGACAGTCATATTGATGTTCGTTTAAACGAATCCCGAGTGACCTGGTTGTGGAGCCAATATAACAGGTGTCATTAAGGTCTGGGGATTGGGATTTAAGGGGGACAAGGTAAACCCCGTGTCTTTGAAAATTCGTGGGTCGGTCTCTGTCCTTCTTAATGAAAGTGATTCGTGGGTCGGTCTCTGTCCTTCTTAATGAAAGTGATTCGTGGGTCGGTCTCTGTCGTTCTTAATGTACCTGCAGGCAGGACCCGAAAGGTCTCACGCATTTTAAATATTTTTAACTATGTCATCTTAGTTCAAGTGTGTCATTAAATTCACCTTTTGTATCGTGTGCAGACGGTCGTAATGTTTATGCTTTTACTCACGTAGCACGAAGTCTTCTGCATTGGAAACCCTGAGTATCTTAACCGAGAAGCCGCCAGGTGCGGGAATTTGACGTTGTTTACATGACATGTAATTTCAACAGTGTGTATTTTGGAATTGTTTGCTTTTTAGTTGCAGAAAACATGTTAATATCAAAACCGGAAAAGAATTATACTTCATACACGAGTGAAGTTTTCAATTTTGAAGTTATGTTTTGTTTAGAATTCGCACTAATTTTCGTGTATTTCAATTTAAAATGAAAATGGGAAGAGGCCTCAAAATAATCAAGAATTTTTAAATTCAGCCTTTTCTCACACATCGGCAGCAAGTTGTGATGCGAAATAGAAAACATTGGCGACGAAAGAAGGTGATTCGGCCAACACAAAATGCATTGCAATAGCCTTGAAAACCATCAGCTTCCCCACACTTTCACGGCTGTCGCTCGCGGTTACAGGCTTCACGTAAAGTGGTCCTGCTCCATTAACATGGGAATCTCCAGATATCTTATTCTAACCTCCTTGGTTATGCCCCTTTCTTGGAGCCAGTGGCCTCAAATTTGGAAAGATGCCAGATTCGCAATCGACGCATCCACCAAGGAGGAGATGGCAACGCGAGTGTACGTTCTAAGCAGTGGCGGATTTAGAATTACAAGAGCCCTGCGCACAGCATCAGTTTTGAGGCCCCTCACTTTGCCCGCCCTCTTTGAAAACTAGCTTTTTTCTGTGTTTTTGTTGTTGCCATGTACCCTCCCCCATGTTTAATATTTGATAGTGATGTATGAGAAAGTATTGTAATTACAAAGAAATTCGACTTCGAGAATCACACACATTTTAGGTTCCTCTGAACATGATGTGGCTACGTTCACAGTGGTGTCTAGGTGTGTGGGTTTGTTGACGCAGTAACTCTAATCGATTATATTGTTACGACTTTGGAGTACGGTAATTAATTCGATTAGCAGGTTTTGCAAGAGGCGGGAACAGCATTAATTATTGGTTGAAAATTAAAATTAGTCATTTCCCGCACTGCAAAATAAGAGAAGAGATAAGAGTCCCTTTTTCTTGGAACGGTGAAATCTGAAGTATGAGTCGTCTGGTGGGGGGAATGCAATGCGCCCCCCTCCGTCCCCCTACGCGCGGTGGTCAAGTTGGGTGGCCGTGTACATGTGAGATGGTGGGATAATTGGAGAAACCGCTAGAGTGTCACTAGATCGCAAAACTTATGGCGTTTGCTAATCCGAAACTTGGCAAGACAAAGAAGTGTTAGTTAAGTTATGTTTTTCCGTACTCATCGGTAAGCGAACCCACCACATATTCCGAATAGAGAGGCATGCATTTCTTACCTCTTTATCGCGCCGAATGCTTTTAGGAAGCAATCAGACCGACAAGAGAGTTAAAACAGACTCCTAACAACAAAGCAAGGAATTTGTTGACGAAATGTGAACAAGCGAAAAAGATTAGTCTGGTTCAAAGCTGTGAAGGAAGTTAGACTCAGGGAACTGGGTCTGGATTGATCCAGCTCTGTGTTAGCGGCGGAAGATATGCTTATGCCCGAAGTCGGCCAGATAAACAAAGAGCGGCCGGGCGGTTGACGTTACCGCGAGGAAAATAGGAGGGAGGAAGATGCCTCTTTTCCTGGTGCTGGATTGCACGTAAGATCTGGATGTAAGTTTTTACAGAAAAAGCCAGAAGCATCCCGGAGGTCACACGAAGTGATGGAATTGCACGACCGGGGATGTAAGGCGCATCACCTTTGGACAGACGGACGGATCAGCTGTGACGAAGAGACGGACGGATCCTGCTATCGCGTCAGCGGCTTCGTTCCACCTCGACATTGGTGCGCATAAATGCGTACCTGGCTTCATGCAGGTCAATGAACAAAGGTGTGTGCACGAGAGTAAATAGGAGATGGGGTTCGACTCCCCTCTCCATTGGTCATAGCGCGCGCTCTGAAATGGGCGTGTCGTCACACAGGTGCGCTTCCAAAGCCACAATAACCGGGTGCATCAAACATTAGTGGCCGCCCCGGTGGCGCAGTGGTCTAAGGCGTTGGCCTCTGATCATTCGTCCGTAAGGGGTCCGGGTTCGAATCCCGGTCAGGCATGGATGTTGTGTTTGTCTTACGGCACTGGCTCTCTCCCTTCCCTGGAACCAGTGACCCTAAATTAGGGACGGGCGACTGCTTATAGCCCATTGAGTTGCTCACGGTGGTCGTTAAACCTCCAATCAAAAAAAAAAAAAAAAAAAAAAAAAACATTAGTAGGTGCATCAAACATGGATATCCGAGGAAATACTGAATTTATGTAAGTACTGAATTTATGTATGCATGCCAGTTGTAAAATAATTGGCTCCGGTCAGCCAATAGACTTTCGTCGGCTGAGAACTGTTTTTAAAGCCGGACTGTGTATAGGCCAATGAGTAATAATTGAACTTTACTGATAAATTCGGCCCATCAGCTATCTCAAAAAGGGCGAGTGTGTTTGACGCCCCTCCTTCACCATCCTCTGTATATAGACGCCTTCATCATTATCTTCCTGTTTTATTTTCAATTGATTAAATGTCTGTTTTCTCGTGCAAGTCCTGAAGTTGCATGAATAATTAATGAGTATCAGAATTTCTTGATTTTAATTGGCTAAATTGCAGGCTCAATTCTTTTCACCAGTACCTAAGATTTCGGCGATAAAAGAGCTCATACGTAATTATTCGAAATTCTAATGTCTACCTCCGGGTCGCCAGCCATTGCCTGACATCCTGCCATCTAAATTCTTAAAGTTAATTTTATTCGATAGTCTGACGCCCCGGGGCGTAGCATCAATATCTATTAAGACGAATAATTAATGAGTATCAGATTATTGAATAGAACAACATATCAGGATAAAATGCTTGAAGCCATTTCATCCATTCCGCGCATAGTGGTAGAGCTGGATCCCACAAAAGCAACATGCTCAGCACTTAACAGAGTAAAACAAAGCTCACACATTCCCAGATAATTTCTCAAAGGCCTTCACCCCCGGCTGTCGTGTGCCCGATATCTTTGGGCATCTGAAACTGCATAAGAAGGGGCATCCTATTAGGCCACTAGTCGCGGGTTATGTTAACCACACTCGACCCCTTTAAAAAAGCTCTTGCTCAGTATTTAGCAAATTTTGCTGTGAACTCCCCTTATTCTGTGAAAAGTTCTACTGTAGCAATTGAAAAAGTTAGAATGTTTCAGCCACATTCTAAAACTTTCACCTTTGCCTCCCTAGATGTTGTTTCATTGTACCCTAATGTACCAGTGGACGCCACCCACCTCATTATAGAGGCCAAACGTGCTGAGTCTCAAGTCCCCACAACTGAAATTTCAGCCATTATGAACGCTCTTAGATTTTTTAAGCAGCGTTCATACTTTAAATTCGATAATCGAATTTACAAGCAAGTGGAGAGCTCACCCATGGGTTCTCCGCTTTCAGCTGTACTTGCAGAAATTCTGCTTCAACACATTGAGAACAAAGTTCTCAATGAGTTTCCCCTTCCCCCTATAGTATATATATCAGGTACGTCGACGAAATCTTTGTATTTTGGCCTCATACACAGGATGATTTAGCTAAGTTCGCCGACGCGCTTTCATCTGTGTTTCCCACTATCGGGCTCACGATTGAAACTGAATCAAACTACTCTCTACCATTCTTGGACTTTCAAATCACCCGTAACCCAGTAACATGCAACCTTTCTTACTCTGTATAACGAAAACCCACTGCCGGCAGTAGTTTAATCCCTTTTAACTCTTCACATCCATTACCACATAAGCTATCCGCTATCAACTTTTTAATCAAAAGAGCCTTCTCGCACTCATGTGCTAACAGCTTGCTTAAACTTGAAATAGATTTCATTTTTGATTTAGCCGCCAAACATGGTTATCCCAAATATATGATCAACCGAATCTATAGAAAAATCTTAAACGGTAGATCTACATGTTTGATCAAAGAACAAAAACCAGCAAAGCGTTTTGTTGGTACAATAGAGCAGTACCCAAACATTACTAATGTTCTGACACGCGCATGTATGAAATACGATACTCATTTTGGCATTAGATCCAGAAATCTATTTTCACTTATCAAAAAAGATAGGGAACCACCTGATAATTTGTGTAAATGGGGTGTATATAATATACCAATAATATATGTCTCCAATGGTGAACAAGTAAGCAACTATGTAGGTTCTACAAAACGTAGCCTTGAAACTCGAATGCAGGAACATAAATATGACATTCGCGTTAATCATAGTAACACAGCGCTCGCCAGATATGTGGCACAAGGAACTGTCCAAAGGGATTGGAAAAACATTAAGTTGCTACATACACTCGCCTCTGTATACTCGTTGCATATAACTGAAAGTTTATACATCGAGGCCTTCGGGGACGGATGCTGTAACGATAATTCCCCAATTGAATTACACACAATTTGGAAGAGACTCATTACAGCCATGAATTTATATAACATTTCTTGTTAAATATGTAAGTTATAACAAATATATATATTTTGCACCCTATTTATCATATTTCCACATGGACATCATCTGATTCGTGATTTAGCATTGAAATGATGGCAACAGAATGACACCCTTGCGACGCTATCCCATACCTTGTACGTCATCATACTCGGACATATATATGGGAGCACATGTGCAGCAGCGGCTCTCCTCTATCTGAAAACGGGTCGATTGTCGACCCGAAAGTACTAATGGGATTTTAATCTTGTAAATATCTGTCGTTTTTTAAATTAAACATATCGTGCGAAGACGGTGTAAGTTCTTTAATGTATTAAGCTGAAATTTGATAGTGAGAGGTTTTTATTACCTTGATGTGGAAGAAAGGGGGAAGTTACAAGTGGGAAATCCTTTGTCAAAGTAAACGAGCCGAAGTTTTATAAGAGTGGTCACTTAAGAACATACGACTAACATTTATGTTACATGAAGTGTGAAATCTGCTGTTGCATATCAACAGAGATTGCATCCATTCACAGTTCCCCCTGAAGATCCCGAACATAGATGAAATCGATTAATCTATATATATATATATAACAAACTGTGTGTGTGTGTCTGTCGGTCGGATTTCACATAGAATTAGGCGACCTAAAGCAGCGAAATTTGTTATGAAGGTACCTATAGACATCTTCTGGGGCATCTCAAAGCGATTTTTTTTAATTTGAATTTGATTTTTGGTTATTTAATGTTACGCGTTTCTACCCGATCTGAGTGTGTCTTTCCGCTTTGTTGACATCAACCTGATCACACCGAACGTTAAGGCGTGCAGAAAAGTAGTTCACCATAAATTTTAGGTGTTTCTTTTTTAGAATTCCGTTAGATTATTTTCATTCGTAAATACATTTATTACGCCCTTTTTTGTAACCGTTGTTTGCCGATTGTATTATGACCTTGAGGGAGGAGAAGAAAAAAAAGAAATTAGAACGTAGTTTTTTCAATCTGCGTTATTCATTCAAAAGTGTCATACGTCAGAAGGTCATCATACTGTGACGACGTTGTGAGCTAGAAAATAGAACGTTGTTTTAACGTAATTCTAAAAAGAAATGGCTCAAATTTATTGTGAACTACTTATTTTCGCGCCTTCGCGTTGGGTGAGATCAGGTTGCATGTAAAGAAAGCGGTAAAGAAAGCGGAAAGGCACATGTGTTTTGTTAAGCGTTGTTTGCCAATTTTATTATGACCTTGAGGGCGGAGAAGAAAAAAAGGAAAATAGAACGTTGTTTCTCAATCTCCGTTATTAATTCAAAAGTGTCATACGTCAGAAGGTCATTATACTATGCCTCAACCTCCCAGAAAGAAACAATGTGTAAGAAGAACACAAAGAATGGATAGAGAAAATCAAAGAAAGAAAAGAGAACAAGAAACAGCAGAAGAACGAGAATTAAGGCTGGAACAAGATAGCATTTCCAGAGCACAATCAAGGGCACGGGAATCATACCAGCAGCGAGGAAGAAGACTGGAACACAATTGGACTTCTACGGCGCAATCGAGGGCACAGGAAACACTCCAGCAATGAGACACACGACTTCAGCATAATCGACTCACTATGCAGCAGGCAAAAATGTTTTTATTCCAAGAATCCCGATCATCCCATCTGATGTCCCGTTTCAATTTAAACGTCTTCAATTCCCGATTCGTTTGAGTTTCGCCATGAGCATCAATAAGGCACAAGGGCAGTCTCTAAAAGTTGTTGGACTGGATTTACAAAGTCCATGTTTTTCCCATGGTCAACTGTACGTTGGTTGTTCCAGAGTCGGAAATGAGGAAAATCTTTACATCTTTGCTCCGAATGGAAGGACTGTTAATATTGTTTATTCCGAGGCTCTACAAGAATAAGGTACTTTTCATCTCAATCAATTTCATTGCATAAGCCTTCTGCTTTCAAACTTTTTGAATTATTTACATTGGACGTGACAACCACTAAATAATCCAAATACATTTTTTTATCCTAATATTCTATTTCGGGAAGTTGTACTACAAAATTGTATAAACCTTGATTTACCAGTCTTAATTTAATTGCCGGTATAGCTTTTACTTTATACTATCACTAGCCCGTCAACGACGCGTACAACAGGCTAGTGTGTCTCATAAAACAAACTTTTCCAATGCCATTGCAAACAGAAAGACAATTTTTCCAGGACAGTCATCTACTCCCAAGGTACTGGATTCCGAATTATGTACATCTGATCAGGTTGACGTTGAAGGCAATTCTGTACATGAAAGGAATTGCTCAATAGTCGAATCCTGATGAACAAATCTGATGTAACTCAGTAATGGACATTACTTACTTATACCAGCTAATTCATGCAGCTGTAGGGAAAATACTCGACCGTCACTTATCTTTTCACATATATGGCTCTCGTTATCTGAAAACATGTCACACGGGAAATAGTATCGTTTGAAAATGGAACCAAGATTATTTCTTTTCGGCGCCGCCACCTAAAATCGATTTCACTATTTCCTTGCAGGCATCCTCAGCGATAGTGTGGGACTACATTATTTATTTATTTTTTTTTTTTTGGCTACTATTTCGGCAACTTTATAACAGGCCACTTGTGTTTCTTCCGAAATACTGGGTGTCCCACTCACAACCGAACCTGGCATTTCTTTAATCATATTAACACCAATGGAGATATTGCAACGAAATTTGAAGTGGACTTACCTCATTTCGTGCGAAATGTGACGACATCACAACATGTGCTCGAATTGGCCACCATTTCCGTCCAGACAGCATTGAACCCGGTGCTGTCCGCCAGCCAGCCGGAGTGCTTCTTAGTGATAGACACATTCCTAAGTGTGGCACCACTGAGCAGTCCGCCAGCCAGCCGGATGCACCTCTTTACTGCTTTGTTATGCCATTTCACTGAGCGTGTCTACACAATTGGGTTGTTGATAGTGTGTGCTTGTGCTCGTGGCTGTTCGCGTACGTGTGAAAGTGTATCGGTATACTCTAAAGGAGCGAGTGTTTATTGTTCGCACTTATTGGAAAACAGAATCGATAAAGTCTTGTCAACAGCAATTCCTGGAGAGGTTTGCAGGCAGACATCCGCCGAGCAAGTCCACCATTTGGACATTGTCGAAGAAATTGGAAACCAAGGGAACTTTATTAGACGACCATGCAGGAGGTAGTCCACAAATGTCCGAGGAAACAATCCAGAATGTGAAGGATCGACTACTTACGTCTCCCAGGAAGTCACTCCGCCGACTGTCACAGGAAACAGGGTTGTCCAAAAGCACTTGTCAACGTGCTGTAAAAAGAGCGAAGCCTCATGCGTACCGTATCTATCTCCGTGGTCCACAAACTGAAAGAGCCTTACCACGTGAAACGAGTGACGTACTGTCGATGGTTTCAGACATTTCTTCAGGAAAATCCGGGCACTCTGGACTACACGTGGTTCTCGGACGTGGCGTAGTTTCACCTGTCCAGATACGTCAATTCTCAAAATTCCCGTATTTGGGCCAGTGAAAATCCCAACGCGATACATGAAGAAGCTCGTCATTTACAGAAAATTGGTGTTTGGTGTAGGATGACCCGGTGCCGCATAATTGGTCCTGTTTTCTTCGATACAACCATCACAACAGCTACATATATAGAAATCTTCAACACATTTGTAAATCAATTGGACGACGAAGAACTCTCCATTTGATATTCCAGCATGATGGAGCGACATCACACATATCGCACACCAGTACGGCCGAAATTCAGTCCTTTTTCGGCGACCGCGTCATTTCGAAGGGCAGCTATGGCCACCGAGCTCGCCTGATCTGACGCCGGATTGCTTTTTATGGGGATATCTAAAAGGGAAAGTTTACCAAAAGAAACCGCGAACCATTGATACCTTGAAAGCAAACATCACCGAAGAAATGCAGGCAGTGACGACGGACGTACTGGCAAGGCCTTTCCACAGTATGGTTCGCCGGGTTCAATGCTGTCTGGACGAAAATGGTGGCCACTTCCAGCACATGTTGTGATGTCATTATATTTCGCACGAAACGAGGTCAGTCCACTTCAAATTTCGTTGCAATACCTTTAATGGTATTTAATATTATTAAAGAAATGTCGGGTTCGGTTGCGAGTGGGACACCCTGCAGTTGCTCTCCGTACCACTGCTTTTGCTTGCTTTGCTTCCCATGACAACAATCGGCTAAAATAGTTCTTATCTTTTCCAGATAAGTGACTATGTTTGGTATTCAAATGTATTCTCGATTTACTAGGGACCATACATTCGTTGCTTAGTTTTTCTTCACAGACAACACATTCTGGTGCAAGACGGTTTTCAGGTCCACGGAACGTAAATCCAAAGTTCAGATAACTATCTTGGTACTTATGGTCTGTTTCAGTAGATTCCACGTCCCTCTTTTGTGGAATCTACTGAACAGACCGTAAGTACCAAGACTGTACTGCTTTCACGACATTTACACTTAGAATAGGTTCGTTCTTACTTTTGTTACTGTTACATTCTGTCACTGACTCGTCTTCAACTTCTCTCCTTTTAATAAGAAATAAAAAACTGAAATACTGAAATGTAATTTTTCAAAAAGCAAAATTAACACAATACTGCATATAACACGTGTCAGTCAAACTGAAAATCAACCTCAAAACATGCCAGATCATGAACAAAATGGCGTTATGACTACAAGCCGACAAACAACTGACTGCTGAAGACAAATTGTGAGCGCGTAAGACCGAGTCCCCCGCAGTGTGCCGCACTACAAAGGATAGTGTGTCGTGAACAAAACAAATTAGTAAAATCATGCAATGCATTGATTATGATATGCTTTCCAACATACCGGAAATCACTACTCAAGTTATGAGGATAATAACTGTAGAACATATATCGTTCCTGTGTCCTGACCTTTGACCCCATTTCGATGATATGCAACAGAACCGGTAAAGTATACTTTCGGAACAACATGATAAAGTTTTGTCTCAATCGAAGCTTTATTACGTAAGTTATAACGCATAAGGGCGATGGAGTGGATCCCGATCCTATGTCCTGACCTTTGACCCCGCTTAACCCATTTTCAATAGGGTTTGTCCCCAGGTGGTCCCCTAAGACATACTAAAATTTCATTGAAATCAAACTATATTTTTGGAAGTTATGAAGCATAAGGGCAATGGAATGCATCTCGCTCCTATGTCGTGACCTTTGACCCCATGTCGTCCATTTTCAATAGGATTCGTCCCAGGTGGTCCCCTACCACATACTAAATTTTCATCGAAATCGAACCATTTTTACGCGAGCTATCGTGCGGACAGACGGACAAAGCTGGAGCATATACGCTTCTTCAGCCTACGGTTGGAAAGCGTAAACAAACTACGAAACGAGTCAAATCCGTAGGTCTACTGAAAAAGAGTAGCCCTACGATTGTGACGTCACGGGCAAGTCATGTGACCTCGTTGCATGCCTGGTGAGGTATAAAGATGGCCTTGGCTGAACCCATCGGGACTCCTTTTGATTGCTTGTAGACGTGAGAGCCATAGGCAAAGAAGTTGGATTCTACAGCTAAGTCAATAATAGCAAAGATATCTTTCAGAGCTTCTTTATCATAAAGGTTAGCTCCAGTCAGGGTTCGTTTGATTTTTTGCGTAGCCTCCGCTATTGGAACAGAGGGGTAGAGGGAGATAACATCAAAGCTGCCGATAAGTTCATGTTGCGCAAGGGTGATACCTTTTAGCTTCGAGATGAACTCATTCGAGAAGCTAAGGACTCTGTCTGTGTTCGGAAGGAATGGCATAAGAAAAGTTGCTAGAGCTTTCTCAAAGTGTGCTGATGGTGCTCTCTTCCTTGAAACGATCTGCCTGATTGGGTTGCCCTCTTTATGGCGCTTTAATCTCCCGAATAATTTGGGTATGGATACTCCAGGAGGGAGTTTCGCCCCTCTCTTGACGGCGTCTGGAAGGGCTTTAAAATTAGCCGCTTTCCTGACTCTTGCTTTCCATCTGTTGAGAAGGTCTTTTGTCTGCATGACGGCGTTCGAATCAATGAAAGAACGATGTTTTATGTCGTAGTCTTGTTCGTCCATTATGGCGATCTGCCCCGACTTATCAGTTAGTAGGAAAACAACGTCTCTATCATCTATGAGCCTCTTTAATTCATTAGGGAGCTTCTGAATGTAATTTCTCCTCCGTGTCTTCACGATCCCTGTAAACATGGCAGCGCATTTGTATCTGATAGGGTCACGCTTAGCAACTGGCAAATGCCGTAGGGCACTTTCGATTTGTGGCACCACTTCTTTGTATCTAAGAGGTCTCTCAAGTGTAAATTTCGGGCCTTTCTGCAGGATCACAAGCTCTGAATGGGTAAGTGTCTCAGAAGAAACATTAATGACTGGAATTATGAAATCTTGATGCTGAGGAACGTTCAGGCGCTGTTCTGCCCAGAGCTTATCTAATTTCTTCTTGTGGCGAGCTCCGTGGGTTTTACGCTCCCTGCTGGCCAGCATGTCTATTTTTCTTAGTATTATATCTAGCTCCAAAGGTGAGACTAGATGCGTTAGAGCAGCGTGAAGGCTATAGGACTTGGATTCCAGCTCCATGATTCTAACTCTTTTGGAGCGAATGAGGTGCTCCAGCGTTTACTGCTGGAATATTAACTTTTTACGTCGGAACCAAGGATTGTCAAACGCCGATTTAAACTTGAGGAAAGGATGAATCAGGTCCCGCGATCTGCAGTCTTGTAAGAAGTCAAAGTGCGATCATTTTTCTGGTGTTAGCGTTCCACAATCTATATATTTGTTATTGTTGACAGAGTATTGAAAATGGATCCTGGAAATCGTCAAGTGAAACGAAATGTCGGTAAATGCAAGGAGGTTAGAAGAAGAGGAGGTGAAAGGACCCGTTTTGAGTGAAGCCAAAACAGATCAGCTGTTTCTGTCCTCTCTCTGAGGTGGTGGGAGTCCGCGCTGCGAGAGTTCGGGAACATGACGTCACTTCCTGTGGCTTAAACAGTTTTGCTTAGCGCATGCAAACCAAGGATGGAAAGAAGGAATATTTCGGACTTCTTATTTCTTAACATTAGGACACGGTGTATGATAAGTCAGGTGATACGACTCTTAGTACTGTCACCGGTTTGAAAAACGGACTCTTAATGTCACGGCTCGCCAGGGGGCGTTCAGGAGTTGTGGGCCGGTTGTTCATGCTAATCATCATAGGATTACATGGTGTTTATGATTTCATCAATGCTAAATCGGTATTTCTCTTGAGTATTTTTTATTTATTACTTTGTGTAATTATATTGTATGGAGCTCCAGAAACGTTGAAGCTTCTGTACAGAAGGTAAAGTACGTCAACTCTCTTTTTACTTAACGGGATTTAAATTTATAATGTAGCTAAATGTCGGGCTAGGATCTGTTCAATTTTGTTTTATGTATAGAGCGAAAGTGTTTTGTACCGAACTATCGGTTATCGGTCTGGTTATACGACATATAAATAACTTGTATTGAGCCTTTAATGACCCAACAGTGTTGGAAAAATGGCAGCAAGAATCAGGATGGGATACATTTTTCCACAGCTTATAATGTGGAAAAATTTTACGTTAAGATTATTAACCGTTGTTTAAATGCAGGACTATTAATTTTATCCCTTGATATCAAATATGTTTATCATACTACGTATATGCATGCAGGTTGGGGAAAGCTCCGCCGATAAAAAAACAGCCATTTTGCTGCGATGCACTTTCTCTACCGTCATCACCAGCACAGATGGAAGTAGAGCTTTATTCATTAGTATGATTAGGTACAAAAATAAAACAAATGTGTAAGATATCTTGTTTATTACTAAATGAAAACATCAGTAGTGAATGATTTCTCGAGGGAAAGATTAATCAACATTATTTTTTGAGAAAACTTTGGTAAGTTTTCAAAACCTGCAGTTTCCGTTAACGATGCTCTAATGACTTATGCAAAATTCAATATTCCATGTTAAAATTGCTTCTCCGAATGCACAGCATCATCTCATTTTACAAGAAGTACACTTTTTTTACGATAAAGGGTGTATTTTTTGTTGCCTCAGTAAATAAAACTCAGAATCATCTGCTCAGAAATTGTGACGTTAAGATTACTCATTCTGTTAATAAATATATATATAACGCTCATTTGATGAATTCCATGTGATAGGCCCAAAAGCGTATGTTTGCGAAGCGTTCCAGGCTATTGCGTTTTTAATTCCAAGCGAAATAGTATTCGTGAAATACGAATGTTTCTGCCGCTTCCTCCCATAAGAAAGCATAGGTTGTATCAAATCATCGGCCCACACGTTCGTCGCGCCATCTAGTGACAAGTGACATTAACGGGCGATTTTTCTTTCCAGAAGCGTATCACCTGACTATCATACACCGTGCATTAGGGTTTTGGTTACATTTTAAACATAGTTACTTGCACATGGGCAGTATGCAAGTAACCATCATGCGCACTATGTACTTCCGCTCAAAAAATCATTATTTTGTTCAATTTTTTAAAGAAATACCAACACATATTTTCCTGCTTTTTCTGAAAATTTTTTATTATGGGAATGAATATTTCAGCCTCAATTTTTTTCATGCCTGTATGGGTAGAGTAAGGGTCCGAAAAACCCGTTCAATTTCGCGATTTCCCCATAGAGATATACAGGAGATTCTCAGGTTGGGCGCATTGACGTAGTCAACTGATAAAAAGTGGCGTCACGCCAAAAGCACAGGGAGACAGGCTGTTGCCACCTCCTTTGGGTAAATGTGTAGATTAGCGTTCTAAATTATTTCGTCGGAAAAATGTTAGTACCTGGGAAAAGTGCGACGTACAGAGATTTTAGAGTATGGAAAATAATGGCAAATGGTGCAGAAATTTCATATTTTAAATGTGTTTTAAAGATTTTTTTCGTAATATTTACCTGTAAGTGCAATGGTGTTAGGAACGCCGCAGTAGGCCTAACGCATCGCTACCGCACGATGTCATGCGTTGCTCCGTTAAAAGGAAGGTTCGTTGCTACACCGAAATGACGGGCGGAAGGGTACACGAAAAAGCGGTTACGCTGTTGGCAGGAGAGCGATAAATGTTGCAGTGATACGCTATAGAAAAGAGGTACAGACTATCCACCCTTTATTTGTTGTATCCTGTACGTTGTTGACAGGAAAAAGCCGCTTTGATTTCCGAAAGATACGTATCAGTGAGATAATAACTGACCTGTGAAGAAAGTATTGACAGGAGAACCAAAAGTACAGTGGCACAGCAAATGTTTGACATTGTCGTGGTAGCGATGCGTTAGACCTACCGCTGCGTTTCTTCACAGCATCGCACTTACAGGTAAATATTACGATAAAAATCATTAAAAGACATTTAAAACATGAATTTTCTGAACCATTTAGCATTAATTTCCATAACCTCAAATCTGTACGTCACACTTTTTCCAGGTACTAACATTTTTCTGACGAAATAATTTAGGAAGCTAATCTACACATTTACCGAAATGTCACCCTTGTCGGTGTTACTATATCACTTGTCTGAAAATGTAAAAATAAAAATTACCTGTTACAGTAAAGTATTACTGCTACACAGTGCTTACGCGTTCTACTTCTACCTGCCTTACAAGAGCACTCAAAAGACTACAGAAAGTTCACAATTATGTCAGTCTAAAACACCGTTGACCGAATGAGGCAACGACGTTATTGCGGTGGATTGAATGCAATTCGAAACTATCTGGATTTCTTTCTTATCTTCCTTCTTAATTGCACATGAAATTTTTTTGGATTCGAGGTTTAACGACCACCGTGAGCAACTCAATGGGCTATAAGCAGTCGCCCGTCCCTAATTTAGGGTCACTGGTTCCAGGGAAGGGAGAGAGCCAGTGCCGTAAGACAAACACAACATCCATGCCTCACCGGGATTCGAACACGGACCCCTTTCGGACGAATGTTCAGAGGCCATCGCCTTAGACCACTGCGCCACCGGGGCGGCGCACATGGAATTATATGACATGCATTAAGAATATATTCCTCTGCGTTGATGCATCGGGAATTTTTGTAGCGTCCACAAATTTCATTATCTCAAGGATTGAGAGTGTTAAACCAGTTATTCCTATATACGACTTCACGGGACCACGTGCGACGTTATTCGTACTAAAAGAAGTTTGTATACGTTTGCGAAGCGTCCCCTACAGTTCACTGAGGTTGCCAATACTAAAAGCACTAACGGTAAGGCAAAGTTTTTCCTCGGTAAAGGTGGCGTTGCTGAGAATCATAGGTGTTTCTTATTTTTTCAGGAAATTTGGCCCAAAATAACAGACTTCTTTAACGATCCTCGTAGGCTACGCCTGTGGACAACAATTTCGCTGTTGGCCGTGGGTGGCCTAGTGGGCAACGTGCGTAACTGCCGTGGAAAAAACCTCAGGTACGATCCCAGGCAGGTACGAACGCTCGATCCACTAAATATCCGCCGTGCGTCGGATGGGCACGTTAAGCTGTCGGACCCCGGGTACTGGCCCCCGTAATAAATAAGGGCTTCTTCTTCCCCCTTTCTACTTCGCTTTCGGGTCACCTTTCCTATCGGGCACTCTTGCCCGAATCTCCTAGCTTCCTCTTTCTAACGGTTGTTTAAGACCTGGGGTCAGACACTCCCTTCCTAAAATCCTCTACATGTGATGATGTGATAAAATTTCGCTGTTGGTATAAAGCATTTACGGTTTGGCAACACTCCTATGTTTGTTTTCAAGTTTTGGCAGCTGTTAACCGACTAAAGAGACGCTGTTGTGTAGTAGCAGTACCGCATTTATATTTCTGTAGAAGACAATGTTGTTTTTGAGAAAGTTTCATATAAATAATTAAAAAGCTGCCTAACCTGCTTTACTTGATGGGCATTTGCAAAAATGTAAACATCGTTTTGTGTTATAATAAATGCATCCTAGCTTTTATGCTGAGGTAAGTTTGTCTTGCAGGTTAAGCAGCCGGAATTAAAAAAAAAAAAAAATCTACCGATAAAGATTAACTATTTTTGTGCAAATAAATGCGAAAAGGAAACGTATTTATGAATGGTATAATTAGAGGTTGTGTAGAGCTAAAGTCGAAATAGGCATTGGGGACTTTTGTCCCGGATTGAGCTCGAGTTGGGTTCGTGGATATAGCAGAATGTCCACGATTTTTCTAGCAATTTCTTCCACATCTGAAGTCCTTTTCGCACAATAGCAGCGCTGTAGGTGATTCAGAGTAAGAGTTATGGGTGGTGTTTGTGTTATCAAGCTGGCTCTTACCCCTCCCAGGAACCATTGGCCCTAATTTAGGGACGAACGACAGCTCGTGATTGTCGTTTTAAATTACAATTTTCATCACAAAGTTGCTTCGGTACGTCTGAACTCCCCTTCCCCATTACTTACTAACTTCTACTCATTAAAAATTGAAATAAATTTGTTTGCTCTATATTCCCTTTCCCTCCTGCCATGCTTTTGTATGGCATACAGTACACCAGTAAATCAAAATTTTCAGCGTAAGTTTCAAAGTACACCAGGCCGACCTGGCGGCGCAGCGGTCTAAGCGATGGCTTTTGATCATTCGTTGGCGATGGGTTCTAATCCCTGTGAGGCATGGATGTTGTGTTTGTCTTACACCACTGGCTCTCTCCCTTCCCTGGAACCAGTGGCCATAAATTAGGGACGGCCGACTCCTTATAGCCTATTGTGTTGCTCATGGTGGTCGTTAAACCTCCAATAAAAAAAATTCACCTTACTATTCACACTCGAGAACCACTTTTAGTGTAGTAAATCCAGTTATTTTCTGGTGTAATATGCATTAAGTTTTGCCAAGCTTTTGCACTCCACTGGGAGGCTTTTTCAAAGCAATGGTAGACATATTTTTGTCTTTTTTGAGGCAATGATAGACATATTTTTATGTCTATCATTGCCTTGGAAAAGCACTCACAGTGGAGTGAGAAAGCATGGCAAAACTTTGTGTATTTACACGAGTGAATAAACGGATTCACTATGCTATAAGCATTTCTTGAGTGCGTCTAATTTTTCACTTTTCCATCAAAACTCGCTTTGCCGCCCCGGTGGCACAGTGGTCTAAGCGATGACTTCTGATCATTCGTGCGAAAGGGGTCCAGGGTTGAATCCCGGTGAGGCACGGATGTTGTGTTTGCCTTAACACACTGGCTCTCTCCCTTCCCTGGAACCAGTGGCCCTAAAATAGGGTCAGGCGACTGCTTATAGCCCATTGAGTTGCTCACAGTGATCGTTAAACCTCCAATCAAAAAAATAAACTATCTTTCGTATCACAATGCCCCACTTGCTTCTGTTAATCAGCATTGCCATTGATGCACTGTAGCAGGTAAATTACCGAAAAAAAAAACGTAATTACAAATTCTATGCGTCCTTTGGGACCCACATTTTATTTCAGATTTTTTTAACACTTCAAATTTGCGAGGATTAGAGAAAGAATGGAAACAGCTGCGCCTTCCGTCGAGATTATGTAAATATACAATATAAGATTATGTAAATGTACAAATGTCCTTTATTAATTTATTAAACTTTTCACATCTTTTAGTCAATATTGGAACAGTTGAAATTTAAAATTTGAAAAACACATAAACTTACATTTAATGAGAGCACTGTGAACAATTATACTCTACTAAAAGGTGTACTTCAAGGATTGTTTGTTAAAAGTTGAAAAACTGTTCAAGATCAGTCATCACATAGTTCCTGTGTTTTGAAAAGTAAAAACTGCTCCAGTGTTCTGAGCTGACTTAAAATGCATTGTCTTGTTAGTTCCATTATGATAAAATTTAGTTGAAAATTATAAAATTTAATTTTGTCAGTACTTGTTTATTTCTTTTTGAAAGAATGATTTCAAAGAAAGTAAATTAAATTGTCGAACAATGTATATTGCATGTATTTTTCATTTGCTTATGTAAGTGTAAATACAGGGTGTCTGAGAATTATTGGACATGTTACAAAATTATATAAAACAAAACATCAAACAGATAGAAAGTAACTTACTGTACTAACTTACAATGTAACTACACAAGTTAATAAATTTCTATGCGAGATCCCTTGGTTGCTCATAGCGCGTCCAAGCGATACTCGATTTCATGCCATGTATTGGCAAGCATCTGAGGAGTTATGGAATTAATAGCAGCTGTGATGCGCTGCTTCAGTTCCTGCAAATCAGTACAAGGCGTGTGATAGACACAATCCTTTACATAACCCCACATGAAATAATCCAATGGAGTTAGATCTGGAGAGCGAGGAGGCCACGGAATGGGACCACCACGCCCAATCCATCTGTTGGGGAAATGCTTATTTAGGCACTTGTGTACATGCATTGACCAATGCGGAGGCGTCTTGTTGGAAAACGACGTCATATCTTTTGATCTGGGGTATAGCGAAATTTTCTAGCATATTCAAGTAAATGTCACCATTTATGGGTTTTTCGCAGAAGAAGAAAGGTCCAATCACTTCTCTTTTTGATAGGGTGCACCACACATTAACTTTTGGAGAATCACGTTCCCGCTCAATTGCAGCATGAGGCGGTTCACTGCCCCATATCCTGCAGTTGTAAAGATTCACAATACCCGATACAAGAAATGTGGATTTATCACTAAAAATTACAGTACTGAGAAAGTTTTCGTCGTTTTCCATTCGATTCAGCATATCCACAGCGAAATCGTATCGCAGAGTGTGATCATTTACATGCATCTTTTGCACTATTTGAATTTTATAGGCATGAGACTTTAATTTCTTGTGCAAGATATCGTGAACTGTCAATTTCGGAATGCATAGTTCTCTGCTTGCTTTATGAACGGATTTGCTGGGGCTTCGTCGGAAACTTTCATTAACTTGGTCAACCGTCTCACCGCTGATGCTAGGCCTATCTTCTGCTCCACGATGTTCCACATTGCCAGTTTCTTTAAACTGTTTCATCCACCGCTTAATTGAATTTGTTGATGGATTATTACAACCATACTCTAAACGTTACCATTTTTTAACTTTAAGTGACAGACTTTAATTCTGCAAGCCATAACACACACATCGTCTTCTGATGTATGGATGACATGACTACTGAGTGCGCATTTCTCATACATTCCTCATCAGGCCACACCTAGCGCCATCTATCGGATTCTGGGAATAACAATTCTGCAAAACAATATAGAGACTGTGTTAGTAATACGTGACATAGAAAAACAGAAAATGCTCAGTTTTTTTTTTACATAATTTCGTAATGTGTCAAATAATTCTCAGACACCCTGTATTTATTATTTCTTGATTCTTTTGATTTCTTAAAAGGACCTAGAATTTCTTACAAAGTATCCACTTTTTAAAAAATATGTGGATCCCTAGGATCTGCTTGATAACACAACAGCTGCTCTGTGTTTATTTATTCTTCTAACTGTATGTGAATTAGTTTCTAAACCTGTAGTGATTATGTTATATGGTTATTGTTAAATCCCAAAAACAGATTTAGTATGGGTGCCTTTTTCAGTGACCTTCACTATTCCATAGCTATGTTTTTTTGTGTTTCTTGTGGACCACAGTACCTTTGATGATCTTGCAACAATAGCTGTTACTTGGTGTGATTCCTTTGACAGTTGCCAGTCCATTGAAGGCACAGTGATTTATTGATGCTATGTATCTTAGTGAGAATAATTGGCAGTGAGACACGTAACACACAAAACATTAGAATAATTTTTGATGACATATTACGCTTCAGTTACATAAAAATGACAAATGTTGGGACGATGTTTTGGTAGCGACTTCTACCTTCATTAGCCATGGAATGAAGCATGGTATTAGCATCAGTTGTTGCCAGATTTCAAAATAGCTTTCCAAATGATAGGTATATTAAAAGGTGTGTCTGTATTACAGGTGTTAGGAGTAAGGAAGATTTCAATGCTTTCGTGGTACCCGAGGGCTTTCTGATTGCTGAACGGTGTAATATGTTTAACATTTTGGCAATCGGGAATCACGGACATATTGCTGATGGTAAAATTGAAAGCGAGGTGGAAGGGTTTCCTTTCTTAACATCAGCGATATGTTCCACCAATCGCCGGTTGATGCTTCGGTAAGTACTACCAATATAGTGGGTAATGCCTGTGGAAGTGGTGATAAGGATAGAGTAGACCCCTTGTAACTCTAGGGGTTTATTGGGATCTCTGTCTTTAAGGTTAAGATGTGGAAGTGGTTTAACAGCAATCCTGTTGCCAAAAGACTTGAAAATGGAGCAAACTTTGTGAGTGAAGGCCAGGCTGAAGGGCAAAGTGCCCCCAAACTGATGAGTGGTGGAAAGTTCAGGCAATAAACTGCCTGAACTTTCTAAACTAGGCTAATTAAGAAATTTGAATCACAGAATAGATCTACCAGTTTGTTGCCTGAACTTTCCACCACTCATCAGTTTGTGGGCACTTTGCCTGCCACTCACAAAGTTTGCTTCATTTTCAAGTCTTTTGGCTACAGGATTGCTGTTAAACCATTTCCACATCTTCTTAACCTAAAGACAGACATCCCAATAAACCCCTAGAGTTACTTTATCCCTGTCACCACTTCCACAGGCATTACCCACTATATTGGTAGTACTTACCGAAGCATCAACCGGCGATTGGTGGAACACATCGCTGATGTTAAGAAAGGAAACCCTTCCATCTTGCTTCCAATTTTAACCATCAGCCATACGTCCGGGATTCCCGATTGGCAAAATGTTAAGCGCATCACTCCATTCAGCAATCAGAAAGCCCTGAGGTACTGCGAAAGCATTGAAATCTTCCTTACTCCTAACACCTGTAATACAGACGCACCTTTAAATATAACTGTCATTTGTAAAGTTATTTTGAAATTTGGTAAAAACAGATTCTAATACCACATGTTTCATTCCATGGCTGATGAAGGTAGAAGTTGCTACCGAAATGTAGTCCCAAAACTTATAATTTTTGCGTAATTGAAGCAGGATATGTCGTCATCAAGAATTATTCTAATGCTATGTGTCTTTCCTGAGAGCAGTAAAGTAAATCCCATGCATCAAATTTCAATGTAACGAAAATAGGTAATGGATCAATAAAACACGCTGTCTAAGCACGATACTTATGAAAAAACTCAGTGTTACTAAAAAAAAAAAAGATGACATTTATTTACGGATTAAAAACACTAAAAAGTTTGAATTATGACGACAAGATCTTTCAAGGTTTCCAAAGCCCCATCTTCAGGTCGAGTGCACAAAATGATCACGAATATGGGCACTTATACACTCAAAGGTAACCACAATACTTTGTGGTGTTGAAGATACCTGTTGACACCAGAGACCATGTATGAAATAAAAAGTTAAAAACTCTAGAACATCTCACACAGGCGGTATGTCATCATCTCTGTGAAAAAATTCATTCATTAGTGTTAACCAAAGTTGCGATGCGAGATGAATGCAGGAAATTCGTCGTTTCAGCATGTTGGGAAATATCTATTAATGCATAAACTTTCCTTAAATAACAATGCATATTTATTGGGTGCGGAGGTAATGATTGAAGCTTGTTTCCAATTGGGATATTTGTGCTCTGATAATCTCAATCCGAGGTTGCGCAAAGTAGAACCAACGTAACACATGAGCAACACCTGGAACATTGGAGGAAAGAGGCACTCGGTAAATGCCGAATTTTTGATGTGGAGACACACTATCTCGATCTTTGCAAACCAATGCAAAATTATTTACTGTGTGCACACCAAAGTCTAGTCCATGTTTTCCACAAAAGTTGTTTAGAACGTTTATAACTGGTGGAAGAAACCTGATTGCTCCCACAAAATATGTACTAGGTAATAGTGAACGCAAGTGTCGATTGAAATCGCGAACCAAACCATGGGACAAAATGCATTATCCCCCCCCTTAATATCTCGCCGCTCTTTAGTGTTTTGAAGCCTTGTATACCAGACGATATAGCATTGGCTTACGCAATTATACAAATATGGATTAATAAGAACAGGCGCGGCTCCTGTATAGGAACTGCAGCACCCCTATTTTCACTTGATATTATCGATAACATTCATTATAACGAGTAGTTTTTTTCCTTAATTCTTTCTTTATGCTTGTACGTTATATAATCCTTAAACTTAATGTCAGTAGCCATCCCCTAGTTCATGAAAAAATTACAAACATCCTTGTATGGAACTGTGCATTTCACAGTTCCAGCGACGTGGTGTTCGGCTGTTGTGTGCACTTGCACATGTCCGAGATAGGAGGCAGCACGCTACGTAGAGAGAGCCCTGTTGATCATGCAGTGCCAACCCTGTTGGGCAAGCGTAAGGTAGTGTTTCTTTTGGCTCCTCGTGTGTTGCTTTTAAAAAACGTCATACTATGCTTTCTTGAATGTGATAAAGTGTAGAATTAGATGATTGTGAATTTGTGATGCTTCCAGCTTTTCTATTTAATTCAAAGGGGTTTTTTTCGGTTCTTCTATTTTACAGAAAATTTAAATAATTTAACCATGGCCTCCTTGCATCCCCAAGAAATAAGTTCTGTGACTGTAAGTGAACTTCAACAGCTTAAGTTTTCACAGTTATCTCTCCATGAGAAAGTTACAGTGAAGAAAAGAGGCCGTTCAACACCTGATATTCAAATATCTCAGCCAGGAATAAGTAACAACAAGAAGTATATTCGTAACTTAATTCTGAATGGTACCAACGGAAAAGTTGGCTTTGTGGCTGTGAAGTAAAAAATGCATTGTTTTGCTTCCCGTGTTTGCTGTTTGGAGGTGATGTACTGTGGACAAAAGACAATTTTAGAAATATAAACAAAATGAAAGAAAAAAATGGAAAACATGAGAAGTCAAAGAAGCACATTGAAAATGTGGTTTCACTGTCACTTTTAGGGAACGTAAATATTAAGGAGAAACTTAGTGAGGCATACAGACTTTCAATGAGCTTAACATAAAGGTTAAAAAGATCCATGAAATTTTATCCAAAATAATAGACTGTATTTTCTTTTGTGGATTCTTTGAAACTCCCTTACGTGAACATGATGAAAAAGACGATTCAGGGGTATTTAGAGGATTAATAAATTTTGCATCTAAATTAGATTCAGATTTAAAGAATCACTTAGAAACTAGTACTATCTTCAAAGGTGTTTCTAAGACCATTGAGAATGAGATACTTGACTGTCTGCTACAAATATACCACGAGGAGATAAGGGCAGAAATTAGAGAAGCTTCCTTTGTAGCTGTCATGGCTGATGACACTACAGATGTATCGGAACTTACTCAAGTGGTCCTTGTTCTACGTTACGTGTTGAATAGAGAAATATTTGAGCGTTTTGGGGATATCTTTATTCCAGAAAATTAAACTGCAGAATGCAGATGGCATATCGAAACATATTCTAGAACAATTAGACATAACCCTTCAAGGAAATAGACAAAAACTAATAGCTGAGACATTTGATGGTGCAAATGTCATGAAAGGCAAAAAAGCAAGAGTTCAAGCAAAAATAAAAGCAGTTTATAGTAATGCACATTTCATTCACTGCTATGCGCATCAACTTAATTTAATAATGAGAAATGCAGCAAGTACTACACGGAACACAAGAATATTTTTCTCTAACATTTTGGCTATTCCAAGATTCTTCTCAAGATAACTGCAACATGTATCCATTCTGAAGAAGCATGTGGACGTCAACATTCTACGTCCATCCTCTACAAGGTGGAACTTTAAAATACGCACCGTAAACAGAGTTCATGAAAATTTGCAACCTTTAAAAAGCTGCCTTACTAAAATTCAGTCAACAACAAATGTAGATGGAACCATTGCAGAAGCAACAGGAATTTTAAAATACCTGAATGATGATAATTTCATGTTTTGGTTAGAGTTTTTATCATGAGATTATGCCTCATGTTGAAGTAATTTACAACCATATGCAATCTTGAGAAATTAGTGTGTTTAAAGTCAATGAATATATAACAGATTTCAATACTGCTATTTTAGAAATAAGAAACTCGAAGTACTGTGAGAATCCTTCAAAGACACTCATGGCAGAAGCAAAGGAAGTGTGTGACTGTATTTGTGTTGATATAATGGACAGATATTCTTCCACTAAACACTTAGTAGCTGCTAAATTGTTCAACAAGAAAAACTTCACTAGTTTTAAGAATGAACTGCCCACAGAAGAGATAGTACTGACCACTGAAGCATATCCCATGATTGACAAAGAAAAGCTTGAAACTGAATTAAAAGTATTCTATTGTAGATCCCATATGCATCAATATTGCAAATTAATTGACCTTCTGAAATTTATCTTGGAAAATAAATATAGATGATGTTCTTAGTGAAATTACGAAACTGATAAAAATCCTCTTGACAATTCCCATGACAACAGCAGAACCAGAATGCTGCTTTTCAACACTGAAAAGATAAAAACTTTTCTAAGGAGCACTATGTATCCTCAAAGACTAAATGCACTTGCAGTGCATTCAATGGAGAAAAATTTCCTCAACAGTGATCCAGAGATGGAGAAAATTATTAATCTTTTCGTGCAAATTAAAACAAGAACAATGAATTTCGTTTTTAAATGAATGGATCAAGCTTGAACTGTAACAATTTAGGCTATTAGTAAGTAAAAAATATTTTTTTTTGTATAAATTTTCTTTTTATATGTGTTTGTTTCATTTTACACAATATTTAAACAATGGATAAACATTTTCTGAAGCAGCACCCCCACTAATTTTAGCTACGAGCTGCCACTGGGTCTGGTTCATTTGCCCGATGTTTACTTCACCGAAGGGTCACTTGACCGAAAATCACTTCACCAAAAAGATTGTTTCACCGAAAGATCACTTGATCGAAAAGTTCATTTCACCGAAGAGTCACTTGATCGAAAGGTACATTTCACCGAAGGGTTACTTAATTGAAAAGTTCATTTCACCGAAAAGTATCTTTACCTAAAAGTTCATTTCATCGAAAGGTCATTTCACCGAAGGGTCAGTTTATCGAAAACTTTGGATTTCATTACAGGATCTGTTCAAGCAGGGTTCAAGTTCGACAGACAGACCACCGAAACGTTAGGGGATTATACTCAAATTGCACTTTTGATTACTCCGTGCCGAAAGAACGAAAAGATTTAGTTTTAAGACAATTTTTTTTAAGACAATAGCTCGGCTTAGGCCTTTTTAGCAAATTTTAATCATGTTCATAAGATTTACATAAAAGTCATGTTCAGTGCTCATGTTCATAAGGTTTACATAAAATGTTAAATTAATAATGTTGCACATTTTTGCAGGCAAAAAGAATCAGTTTTAGGTCCCTAGGCCGCCTTGGCTTAGGCCTTTTTACCCAATTTTTATTGTGTGAACTCATGTTCATAAGGCTTACATAAAATGTCAAGTTAATAATGTTGCACATTTTTTCAGGCAAAAAGAATCAAGTTTAGGACTCTAGGCCTCGGCTTAGGCCTTTTTAGCAAATTTTAAAAGTGCGTGCTCATATTCATAAGGTTTACATAAAAAGTCAAGTTAATAATGTTACACATTTTTTCAGGCAAAAATAATCAATTTTAGGGCCCTAGGTCTCGGCTTAGGCCTTTTTAGCAAATTTAAACCGTGCATGCTCATGTTCATAAGGTTTACATAAAAAAGTTACTTTACATTTTATTTAATGCTTATGAATATGAGTAGGGTTAAAATATGTTAAAATGGCCTGTATCCAGGCCTACGGTCAAAAAAATTAATGTTTTGTGGTAGAGTAAAAATGGAACATTATTTACTTGATTTGCTATGTAACCCTTATGAATATGAGATCGGAGGATTAAAATTTGACAAAAAGGCACAGATCTAGGCCTTATAATTAATGTTATATTTCAAAAAACCTACTCATGGGGAGTTGTTTCATAGAAATTAAAAGTGTATTTTTTATGCAATCCGATAATGTTTAGGTGGCCAGTTTTTCAAAAACCAGCACCCACCACACTCCAACAGATCTCTAACAACAAAATTCTAAGTTTTCGATAAACTGACCATTTGGTGAAATGAACTTTTCGATCAAATGTCCTTTCGATGAAATGAACTTTTAGGTGAAGTAATCTTTCAGTGAAATGAACTTTTCGGTCAAGTGACCCTTCGGTGAAATGTACCTTTCGATCAAGTGATTTTTGGCGAAGTGATTTTCGGTCAAGTGAACGATACCCGCTGCCACTGCATAAGAATAACCCAATAATATGCATCACTTCCATTTTTTTTTAAGGATTCCACCAATTCATAAAAAACTCTGATAGCTTCACTCACTATATTTTGCTTTATTTACAATCTGGAGGCATGTGTGATGGTCACCTCTTTTTCCTCTTCAAAAAACATGCTTATACTTGAACTTATGTCACCATCTGCAGTGTAATTTAGCAGAAACAGTGCGCGTGAAGGAAGAACAGTAATAATTTTATTGCATTTCCGTGAAAAAAAAACATGAGATAGGGTATAATTTGTGTAGTTAACAGTGTTGTTTATCTTAAGTAGGCATTGCCCTTTATCAAACTCAGTAATGCACCCTTCTTTTGGAGCTTAACTTGGCACAAACAGAGCACATGAAGGTAGTTATACTTTCTTTAAAAAAATGTTAAAAAAAGATATAATTTATGCAGTAAATGTCATTCTTCAAAAAACAGCTTGTGTAGGACACACCTTGGCACTGTGCATGCATAACACAGTAAATCCTAAAAAGTTGCCAATGCAAGAATTTCATTTAAACACATTTTCTGGGGCAGTTTATGATTAACGGACAAAAATCTTATAATGGACTTGCATTGCAAACATTTCCAAAGAAGAGAAAAAACTGCGTCTGTTGTGCACACCAGCTGCCAGCTGGATATAAATAAAGCAAAGGACAGTGAGCAGAGTTATCTGAGTCTGTGGTGTAGCTACATGGAAATCTAACGGACTTGTTGTGTTATAAGGAAGCTTGCAAAACCCAGAAAATATTTAACAGTGGAAAAATAGCAACATTTACATTAGTTAATTTTTGAATAAAGTGCTGTTTTTACAAGAAATATTCTTTCAGGGAAAAATTTCAAAAGATAGACATAAATTAATTAGTAACAGGCAAAGATTAAAGGAAACATCAGTTCTACAGGGAAATACGTCAAGTGGTTTTATATCAAATATACAGTATTTACCCACTATTAATGAAGTTTGGTATATATCTGCCTCTCTGCACTGAAATACCACATATCAGTGGCATCCACTGGATTAAAATTCTGTAGTGTTTGCCCATTCACAGCAACCGTAAGATCATTCATTGTATCAATTTTTAAGAAGTTCCAGTACAAAGTTTGAATATGATTTAAAACAGCTGAACCCCTGCTCACAAGATGCTGTCTGTGCTTGGAGGCAGAACTGCACAAAATGTTACAATAGGCAACAAATTGAAAGTCTATTAGAATGTTCATTTAGTTTCGTAAGCTCTTCATCAAATGATAGAGATGCAAATTTAAGTTTGTATTCTGTCCACTCAGATAACAAAACATCCAATTTTTCCTTGTAATCATTGGGATTGATGTACTCGTATAGTTTTTCAATCTCTTTTTTTCCAAAATCTAAAATTTATGAGTTTGGAGGCCATGTAGGGCTATCAAATATATGTCAATTAGTTACTATAGTCTAAGTCACTTGAAAATTTTGAAATTATATGGGAAACATTTTGCACTGGAAATGCAATCCACCAAAGAAAGAATTTTTGAAGTCAGACTGTTAAAAGTAGAGATATTGACAAAAATAGATGTACATCTATGCCCCCTGGCCATGCATTATTTAAAGAAGGAAATATTCTGAAAAGGTTTATCAACGTGAAAGTATCGGTCCACAAACAATTTTTTTTCGGTCGAGACTTCAGAAGTTAAGATTTTGCTGCAAATACATCAGAAGCAGAAATTAAAACTTATGCCTCATGGTGGCCAACCCATTTTTTACCAAAAATTGGAAATTATATGCAACAGATTTCCCATCAGGAGCTGTATCTGGTGCAGAAAGAATGTTTCAAATTGGAGTTTAGAAGCAGAGATATCAGGGAAAATGCAATTTACCTTTAACCCCCCCCCCCCCCCCCCCCCAGAGGATGGTCTATGAATTATTTGAAAATTTTGAAATTGCACACAATGTGTATGTCAAAACATGTCGCACCATAAACTCTATCCAATAAAGAAGGAATTCTGCAAATCGGGCCGTTAGAAACAGAGATATTGACAAAAATAAGACACAAACCTCTGCCCCTGGCAGAAAAACCATGCAATATTTTAAAAAGAAAATATTCCAAAGAAGTTTATTAATGTGAGTGGCATTGGTCCATGAACAAATTTTTTCAATCTAGATTTTAGAAGCTCAGATTTGGTGGCAAGTGCATTGATTGGTAGCAGAAATTAACACTTACACCCTCTGGTGGCCAAACCATCCTTCACCAAAAATGAGAAATTATATACAAAATATTTTTCCATCAGGAGCTGTATTCGGCAAAGAATTTTTTTTTCAAATGGGAGTTTTAGTAGTAGTGATATTGAGGAAAACACACTTTACTTTTACGCCCCCTAGCGTAAAATCTATGCATAACTTGAAAAGTGACTATATTTAAAATACTCTGACATAAATGGAATCAAAAGGTAAACACATTTTTTCAATCTGTTGTTTACAAGCAAATTATGGAATAAAGTGTGTTTTGAATTCGATATCATCTGCATTTACGCCCTCTAGTGGCGAAATTGTACATCATAGAAAGGAACAAAATGAAGGATCATCATTCACATATTTCAAGCTTCTCAGTGCAAAAAGAATTTTTCAAATCAGACTAATAGTTATAGAGATATAATGTCCACAGACGGACAAACCGATAACAAAAGCCCACCTTTTTGTTTTTCCTTTTTTTTTACAAAAGACATGTAAAAAACGTAGCTCTGAAGACCCTGTGTTTTGTGTTTTCACACACTGTTTGGAAGTTCGTTCTAGTAGCTCAATTGCAGGTGTCATAAATCTGAGGGAAGCTTGTTTATTTTTAGCTTTTCTTTCTTTGTTTAAGAGATTGCCTCTGCTGTGGCACGGGTTTGGGTTGTGGTCTCCAGCTGGCCTGCCTGCCTCTCTTTTGTAAGATCGCCCCCTTCTCCACCCCCCTGCTGGTCAAAGTTCATTTGTGTGAGCCAATTCCCTTCATAACACTGGCAGCTAAACAAGCCTGCAGAGTGATCTTTAAAGCCTCCAAGCAAACAATACCAGCACAGAGAACCCAGCAGTTTATGGAAGAGAAAAAAAAATGCTTTGAAAAGGTTTACTTATCTGTGTGGAAGTTTCAGAGGGGAAAAAAAAAAGAATTGCAGTAAACAAATTCAGCATAGCAGCAGCACCACGTTATACGCCGCATATTTGACAAAAAAAAAAAAAGAAAAAAAGAAAAAAAAAGCTTTAAGCATCATAACAGCCGCAGCTGTTAACAAGAAAATTACAGTAATTTAAAGAGAGAAATTTTACTCGCCAATGGTGAGCTGGCGACCAGGAATTTTGTGCCCTGACCAAACCATGAGCAATATTCACAGAGTATCCAAACATTTGGGTATATCAATAATCTTCTCAAGTTCCAAACACTGAAGATGACTAGATGAGGAATAAGAGCGCCTTACTAAAAGTGTAAAGCAGCGAGTTTTTGACTCCACGAATGAGTGGAATCATTTTTACTCAATATATTTTGCTAAACTATTCTCGAACATTATTTCATCATGTTTTATGTAAACATAACATCTAATTGCAATCTGCATAAATTATGAGAACCTCATGGGAAATGTAATAAAAGCCATTACAAAAATGCGTTTTGAAGCTATGCATCTTTCCTGACAGTAGTAAAGAATGCATCATAGCAAAATTTGTCTACCTCTCAACTGGGAGTTACCTGCTATTGATGAGAAAACTTGAAAATGACATTGTACTGGAGTGGAAATCAACCTTGTGCCTCCTGATTTCTGTTCAAGCATACTACCATTACACCATTCAGGAATAACGTATCTAATTTCCAGAGATGAAATAGTTTTAATAAAACACACACATAAGATGTGTACTACATGAATGTGGCACAGCCCAGGTAGCAGGTGATACCACCAGAAGTAGAAATGGTTATCTTGTATATTCATGGAACATTAAAGTTTTGAATTATATTCTTGTCCAAAAGAATATATTCCATGATGGTGGGGTCCTGTTTGATTCCAACAATGTATCCCTATGACTTGGAAATTTGGTAGAATTTGTAAGAAGAATTGTCCAGAAAAGGCATACATCCAGCAAATCATAGCAGATTTTTGAACAACCAAATAGTTGTGCTGTTCTTTACTTCAAAGTTTTTAATAGCCTTATCTACCAAAAGGCTTGGGACTTGGGGATGAGCTGCAATGGTTTTGATATCATATTCAAGGGTAATGTCACCATGACTGTTTAATATATTTATGGACGTGTGTGCATGCATAATACCAAAATGAAAAATACTGCTTTATGTCATGGTAATATCTGTGTGTGCAGATTGCTATATGCTGTCATGGTAATATCCATGACAGCATCACCAAAAAGCTTGTAAGTTGGGGATGAGCTGCAATGGATTTGATATCATATTCAAGGATAATGTCACCACAGCTGTTTAATATATTTATGGATGTGCAGTGGTTGCTCTACCTTTTTAAAAAGTTTTCACCAACTTATTTGTCAAATTCAATGTTTTTATGCGCCAAAGTGTTATAACAGTACAAAAAAGTAATAAAAAAATTTTCCATCACTGAAACAATTTTTTTTTCGCAAATTGCAAGTGATGCGATCAGCAGCATGACCCCTGGATGTGTGCATGCATGATGCCAAAATGGAAACTATTAGTTTATGTTATGGTAATATCCATGTGTGTGCAGATTGCTATATGCTGCTGACACAGTCCTGTTGGCCAAGAGCAAACGTGAGTTGCAGAGTATGTTTTCTCAGATATATGAAGTTTGTATGAAATTCAAAGTGAGTATAAATAAGGGATAAACCAAAGTTATGGTTTTTAAGCAGGGAATTGTTAGTACTGAATGCAAGATAATTTTAAATGGCACAATGATTGACCAAGTGAACAAGTTTGTATATTTAGCAAGCATGGTTTGTGACAGAGAAAACAAATTGCTTAGTCTTACCATAAATACTGTTACAAAGTATTCAATGAAATAACAATTTAAAGATATTTTAATATACCTGTGATATGACATAAGTAGTACACTTGTGAATACATGGCACCAATCACTTTTCAAAATGGCATCCTTTTGCCTTCATACAGTCCTTCAGTCTCTGTGGCCACTAATCAGTAACTTTGTGCAGGGTCTCCACAGGGAAAGCTACTACTGCCCGTACCAAAGAGCGTTTGAGACTATCAATACTGGGGTGCCTACAAGTTGTAGGCCATGTCTTCCAGAATGGCCTACAACTTGTAGTCCAGTGGGTTGAGGTGTGGGCTGCTTGAAGGTCAATCAGCTTTGGAAGTGAAGTCTGGCAAATTCACCTGAAGCCACTCTTGGTTTGACTTGGCCTTGCTGGCAGGTGCGAAATCCTGCTGAAAGCTCCACTGTTGGTTTTAGAAGAGGGTGTGATTCACATTTTTGACTACTGGCTCCAAACCCCTTGTTCTGGTAGACTTTGGCAGATGTTTTCACTTCTTTCAGAAATGGAGCTCTATGGTACACTTGTAGGAGACTCCCCACCAAACCATGACAGAAGCAGGATGACTTCCCCTCATGATCCTTGGAGCTTTCTCCCGAGCTTCTCGTGAGGTTGGCGCATACACTCTGTCATTTTGGCAGTTGATAGCCTCTTCAATAGTAAAAAAATTTTCATTGGAGAACAGGATCTGTCTGTAGCAATTGTCTGCATAATGTTGCAGCAAACATTTCGCTTTTAGCACCCTCTGCTGCTTCTGTTGTGGGGTGAGGAAGTGCCCTGTACGCCGCCGGTAAGTTCTCACCCTTAGGTCACTCCGCAGCATGCGTGACGTCATTTTTGAAATGTTCAACTCACGAGCCATCACTGATTGTTTTCTGACAAGATTTTGTTGAATACGGGCTGCCACTGCTTTCACCAGATGAGCAGTCCTCACGGTACGTGGCTGACTCTTTCTGGGGCGGTCAGCGACAGTGCCAGTCTCAAGGAACCTTTTTATGGTCCAGTAGACAAACATTCGGATGATTTTCATTTCAGCTTCTTCAGCATTCTGAAAATCTTGGAAGCTGATTTTCCAACTTTGTGTAGTGCTATTACAGCAACACGATTATCATAATCGCCCCACTCCATTGCAAGTACTTCACAAAATATGTTATCTCCTCTGTAACTGAGCACATAATGATTCACTTGTTGCTTCATGCCTCCTGGCTGGTTGGTATTGTTGCACACTGGTTGTGCCCCATCTGTTGAATGTTTGTAACAGTATTTATGCTAAGACTGGGTAGATGGCAAATTAGTAGATTAGTGAACTCTTCATTAAAAGTCGTATCTGCTTTTGGAGGATTTCACAGGCATGATGGGTTCTCAAGTACCAAATGGGTGTGTATGAAAGTGTAATTGTTCTTACTCTGACATATGGTAGTGAAACCTGGGCACTGTAGAAGAGCCATAGGAGTCATTTGTGTGCTGGAGAGATGTGTTATTATGGGGGGTTTGTGGCAAAATACGCTCTGATCATGTGAGAAATGATGTGTTGCAGTTGTATAATGTGGAGCAAACTGTTGTTAGTAAGGTGGACACTAATATTCTTAGGTGGTTTGGCTATGATGGAAGAATGGGTGATGAGATACGTTGGGAATTTTTTCAGCCAAAGTGTTGGCAGGAAAGAAAGGTAAAGGAAGGCCGAGCAAATCATGGGAGGACCAGATTCAGGAATGTCTTCATGAGAAAAGATTATGAAATACAAAAGGTCTTTTGTGTGATGGATGTGAGTGAAGCATGAGCTGTTTGCTGAGATGGCGATTACCTGTAAGTGGAGACGTTTGATATGACAACAGTAAGTAAATTTTCTAGTTCCATAAGTTAAACATTTATCTGGCAGATTGTATTTCTTTGAGGAACTGACCTGTGAATCTCGGAGAACACCTTAGTAATATACAGGGTGATTGTGAACTCCTTCAACAAAACAAGAAGGTTGATAATACACATCAAGACGAACAATATTTGCAATGGAACCTAGCGTCACATTCCACTCCTCACGTCCAGCAGGCACACCGAGTTCCAACCAATGCCTGAGAAGCACAAGATGCAAATCAGGTGTGCTGAACACATGCGTAGACGATGAGCAAACATTTAAAGATGCAGCTGAACCCGTTCAGCAATATTAGTGTGTGAACATCACATGAGAATTGACGTATTCGTGAAGGGCATGGAGTACTACACATACGACATATCCCGGGCAGTGGATTGGATGTTGTGGACCTGTGGCTTGGCCTGTCATGCTTCCCGGACCTTAATCCACTGGACTTCTTCTTCTGGGGGCACATAAAAATATTGGTGTACGAGACACCTGTTTACTCCCTGGAAGATCTCGTTGCACGAATCACTGTTGCTGCGGACAAGATCAACACCACACTGGGATTCTATGAGAGGGTGCGACAGTCTTTCATTCACCGGTGTGGGCTGTGCAACGACACCCTTGGACGCCAGTTTGAACAGTTCCTTTGAATCTTTCTCTGATGCGATTGGAATTGTGCAACTCGTAAATTAGGTATGTCTCTTTGTTTTCACTGTTGAAAGCTCAACATGGATATGTAACTTTACTCTTTTCTGGCACTAGGAGTGGAATGTGACCCTAGGTTCCGTTGCAAATATTGTTCATATTGATGTGTACTATCACCTCTCTTGTTTTGTTGAAGGAGTTTACAATCACTCTGTATATGTATGTATGCATGTATGTATGTTCAAGGGTGAAAGAAGCTATACAGTTTCAAGTGATGATAGCACAAGTAATATAGAAATTTAGGACAGGCAGCCTGTAGGCTTCGAAGGTGTGGGGAGTAAAGGGAATGGTGTGATAGAAGCAGTAAGTTTGCAAAAATATGTTCAATGTTCTTACCAGTTTTTGTTAGCAAGGCAAACACCTTTTCAATTCTTCTTGTGCAATTTTTTTGTCTAAACATAACTTGAGTGAATATTCATTTGAGTTCCAGTTTGTTTGAATGTGATTGTCATTTTCAGGGTTAAAACAAAATGTTTGGAATAATGGAAGTATATCAATCACTAAGAGTATTTCTTTATGGTGTTTTCTTTCAAATACTTGGAAATAGCACTGACATATTTGTAGTTCTGTGAGAAACACTGCGTAAAGACAAGAACTTTTCCAAGTAGTAGCATATCTCTGGACAGCTAAGTAAAAGTTGCTCACGAGACTAACTCCTTACATTATTACAGTATTTTTATATCAGGAACAGAAAAATTTCGAAATTCTAATATTCGGCCATGCTGTCCAAAAGAATACATGCCTGAACACTCACACACATTGTGCACCTACTGTACTTTTTTTTTCCTAAACATTTCAGAAACAATATAAAAAACAAGGTACTTTTACTGCATTTCATAAGTTGTGTTTCGGCAATGAAATTTTAACTCGTCTCTATTTCGCTGCATTTCATAAATTGCACTAGAGCTGAGTACGGACTCAATTTTCGGAGCCCGAGCTCGTGGTATATAAGCCCCAGCCCGAATTTCATATTGTAAGATAGAGCCCGGGCCCGAACGACCCCCAAAACTGGCTAGCCTGTTCAACCATTAATAAAAAACTCCTCCTTTTCCACACTTCCACTCTCTCCTTCTCCTGCAATTAACCAATGTATTTCTCAAATGGGTGTGGGGAAGGGACCTCTATCTATTTCTACAGTGTAACTGTACAATTTTCTTTGACCATTCATTTCCACATGAAGTGCTTCTGGCGGTGCTGCAATTGTATGTTGCTCAAATAATGCTAATATTATCGTGCCATAATGCGCTATAATATGTACGTTGCTAAATAGAATTAGCAGGGAGCTACTGCTTGGAGATGGGTAAATTATCATCGGCATGCTATCAACTATCCAATATCTATAGTTCTTGAAAAAGCTTTTTCTTCTCTGCAGAACACACTAATGTGCAGCCTATGGCATTTTCTACCCAAGCCCGGAATAAATAGCCATCTCGAATTCCCCAACCAGAACTAGTTGCCGAAAAATTCATTTTACCAACTGTAAAGTATCTCATTTGCTAAATCATATGAAATCACATTTATATATACATTTTTTTTTTCGCTCTACCTCTTTCGAAGAGCCCGAGCCCGAACTAAAGTAAATATTCTACAGCCCGAGCCCACTCTGCCCATCTCAGCTCTGAATTGTACCCAGCAGTGAGACGTGAACTCACTTATGGGTCATTCCATGTCAAATCAGTTTAAAAAGTAACATTTTTGATCAGAATGCTTTTGATTTTTCTGAAACTTGGTGAATTTGCAGGTGCTATAAAAAAAAATAATAATCAGTTCAAAATTTCAGCTTTCTGCGTACAATACTTCTACAGTTATAGAAATTTACAAAAAAGGCATTTTTGTGTCTTCCATGCCTGTCACTAATGAAAATAACTGTAGATCTACCTAATTGATCAACAGCTCATATTGGGTCCATTTGAAAAGGATATTACATGAGCTGTCTTTTTAAATATAGCACAATCAGATTTTATTGGCAATTTGGTTTTACAAGGTCATCCAGTTTGACCTTCAATCTCTCAAAACACACCCCATTAATTTTACTAAATAAAACAGACAGAAGGAGCATCTGAGTTGCAACGAAATTGACTATGAAATAAAAAACATTGCTTTTTTTTAACCTTTTATTCTGTAGGAAAAATATTCATGCCCATATAGAATTTTTACATGCCTGACCATGTTGGGCAGTGTATTTTTTGAGAACTGTTTCATAGGACCAGTGCATAGATGTTTATCATTCATCACTTCTTTGAATACATGTACATTTACCAGGAGACATCGAACGAGACTTTAATAAGTGAAATGGTGTTCTGCTTTTGGCTGATGTTGTATTTGCTGCAACATCAGCCAAAAGTAAAACACCATGAGAAGGCACAAGTCAGCTAAAGACTGAACTTAAAATAGGCTGAGCATAATAACCATAAAAGTCACAGAAATGATCAAATGTGGTTTTAACAGAACTATAGCTGCAGATTGAGATATTGTTTTCTTGTTGCTTTAAAGAAATGCACAGAATTTGAAAATATGGTACAGGGATACAAATAAATTAAGGCTGCAAGTGGAAATACATTAATCATTGGTAAAGTGTAGAAAAGTTTTTTTTTTCTGACGGTGTTCAATTTCTCACAGTAGTAATAAGTTAAGTATAGGTGATCCTTATAGGTTTGAATTATCTCTGTGTTCCGATATTTTGTTTTAAGTTGTAACTTATCAATGCAGTAATTTATTCCTGAAGAAAACAATAATAAAAATTCTATTTGCTTTGTTTTGAACATGGACTGGGTTAATTCTTAAATTCCTTTCAGGTGATCATTTTGATGCTTTTAACTCAAGTTGGGTGGAATGGCCCTCCAACAACAGTGTTACACTGTTCAAGGAACAAGTCAAGACTTGTCCGTCTCATAATTCACAAGGTCAGTGCTTTTGTGATAGGAGTTTCTTGTGTGGTACTAGCTTTTTTTAGATGAAAGCATTCATTTAGCATGTTAACTTTTTATGGTTAATGCTACAAGAGCATTGACAATGTACATTAGACTGCCAGTTATTGTGCTGTCTGTATTCCAGGGGATTTGGTTGTTATGAAACAGTGCATGTTTTCAGCTGTAAAGGCAATGAAACAAACAATTGAATATCTTTGTTAGAAATTCTGAGAATTCCTTTTTTATGGGGTTTTACTAGAAAAAATGTAAAAACTTCAGACTACACTGAAGAGCAATTGAATTAGAGACAGCTGGCGTTATGCAAATTTGGTGCTGTGGGCGTCTCTGTAAATGGAAACGACATGACGTATGCAGCGATCTGACAATATAAGGAGTGACGCGACAGGAATCAGTAAGAGTTGGACGCAGTATGGGTAAGACGAAGGATCTAAGTGCATTTGATCGTGGGCGAATTGTCGGGGCTTGACGAATGGGTCACTCCATCTCGGAAGTCGTGCAGGCACTGGGATTTTCACGAGCCACTGTGTCACAGGTGCACCATGAGTACATCTAATCCGGTAAAACCATCCCTCCAAGGGCCAACTGCCGTGGACAACAGCGTGTGGATGAGCGGGGTCATCATCAGCTAGCTTGCATTGTAACAGCGGATAGACGGGCCACAGTGCAAGAAATCACTCTGCAATTTAATGCTGGTGCACAAAAATGTGTAAGCAGCCACACCATCCAGAACCATCTCCTCGCTATGGGGTACAGAAGCCATCGTCCCACGAGGGTACCGCTGCTGACCGCACATCACAGGGTGCAAAGATTAGCATGGGCGCTGGAACATCGTCACTGGACCCTAGACATGTGGGAAAACGTTGCCCGGACTGATAAGTCGAGATTCACGTTGTTACATGCGGATGGCATTATACGAGTATGGCGCAAACCACATGAAGCGATGGATCCTTCTTGCCAGCATGGTAATCTTCAAGTGGTGGGGGTGGCATTCTTGTGGGGACTGTTTACGTGGACTGAAATTGGACCCCTGGTACGTGTGACATCGTCCGTCACAGGTCGACGTTACCGGGTTATCCTGGAAGACCATTTGCTCCCGTTTATGCGTCTTCAACATCCCACTGGGGACCTCATCCTGCAACAAGACAATGCACCGTGCCATCACTCCGGAATCGTATCTGAATGGTTGGATGAACACTCCACCGATGTGACCTCGCTTCCTTGGCCAGCTAGGTCACCTGACCTCAATCCCATCGAGCACATCTGGGATGCCATCGAGAGAGAGATAATTGGGGCTCTGACACCCCTCCATCAAATCTTCGTGAACTGTGGGAGCTTGTTCAGGGGTCATGGATCTGTATCGTTTCCCAACGCTTCCTGTGTCTTGTAGAGTCCATGTCGAGACGAATCGCCGCCGTCATCAGAGCGAAAGGTGGTGCTACACGTTACTAGACAGGTATCTCTAATTCATTTGCTCTTCAGTGTATATTCCAGTCACCATGATAAGCTGTAATGACATGCAGAATGCTGTTAGATGGTGCTGCATCAATCATGCAATGAGAGTACCTGCAACAGAATTCTGATAAATTCGTTTTGTCTGTACTTGGACAGCCCATAAAAGAACCATAATAATTCTGTTGTGAGATCATTGTGTGTGTGTTTCATCATCAAAATAAAACTGAGGGAAAAAAATGGAAAATTTCATTTTCACCCAGGATAGTAATACTTATCATGCAGATTAACAAATCAAATTTTTTTTTTCTGGCTGAAGATAACAATCATGTCAGAATAAGTACTCTAAAAGAGGATCTTCCAAATTTTGTTGGTGGGTACCAAACACCAACCAATGTTTCAACAGATGCCAATTACTCTCGGTTTTCTATGTATGCACACTATAAATGGGATCCACAAACTGTGTCAAGTGCTTCACAGTATGATTATTAAATCCCAGCTTACCAAGGTCATTATGAGCAAGCCATTTAATCAGTCATAATGGTCAGCCCAACTTCCACATGTTCCGGAATTAGGGTGTTAGAAGAGTGTAAATTGTCAGGACAAATTTCAATTTTGAACTTCTTCGAATCTCCCTCATATATACCAAGTATCCCACTTACCTTCCACAAGTCATCCCTAGTTGTATTTCCAATGACCAAGTTTAACCTCATCCACCTTGACAATTCCTCCTGTGTCTCTGATGTTATCTTAAATAACCTGCATTTCTATCTTGTAATCAGTGACTAGTTCCCTGCAGTAGCTGTACCAGTTGCAAACTGTCACTGATGACAGTGTAGTAGGTCCCCCAGAAACTGCCTCTTATGCACTGTTTATGACACAGTATGTAAGAGTCATCACCATATCTAGAGGAAGATGGGATTGTTCAAACCACGTGTTAGTGCAACAGGAATATACTAGTCTTTTCCAGACGTGCTTTTTTCTGCACCTGCATCACCCAGCTGGTTTGTGACTGTCTTCGCTGAGAGTCATTAGTGGAAGTTTACAAGATCTTCCTGTTGTCTTGTGGTTTTCTGGATTTCATCACATTTCTGCATCTAAATAAAAAACAAAAAACATGAAATATATTTATAGATTTTTCCTGGGCAAAATTCTGATTTCTCCAATGGTCAGTTGTTAAAAATCAGCTAGTATGATGCCCACACCAGAGATTTTTACATTCAGATTAACTTTTTTTTCTCTTCCCTGGTACCCTGGGTCCATACTTGCATTATTATATTTCCAATACAATTATTGTTCTCAGGGCCAGATTCACGTGCAGGTTTCATAAAATGAACTCTTAAAACAAGAACATGAAGCTCATCAAATGAGAACTCTTTAATTTAATGTTTATGCTATTAAGAAAAGAAAAACAATCTGTACTGAATATTTACAGATAAAGAAAAGAATGGTGGTGTTGAAAGTCCTTCAGATCAAACTCAGTCCAACTTTTTTTATTTGCTGGACAAGCCTTATTAAAAATATAGCATTTATAGCTTCTAAAGTTTTGAACACATTTTGGCAAAATTTAAGATAGAACTTTTTTTAAGTACCTAGGACCACTGTAAAAAAAAGTTATTCACTTATTTTAAAAATAGGGCAAAATGCATTGTTTTAAATTTTTTGCAAGTCCTTTCTGGCACAGAGCTCAAAGCCTGAGAGAGTGAGTGACTGATTGACAGGTGGAGGTTTTATCCCCGAAGCAACATCCTGTGTCATGTGCTCCAAAATTTAAAAAAGCTGGATTGAGAACCAAAACCAGCCTTTACTTTCACTCCACTGCTGTGGCCTAAATGACACAACTACACAAGAACAGTTAGGAAGAGGACAGGAAACATTGAAGTGTTGGCAAGCTGTTGATTGTCTTGCCTTATTATGCAAAGTCGGATGACAAAGTATTCTACCACATTTTCTTTTTTCCTTCTAAACTAGACAGAGCATGGCTTTGGACTTACGCGTGCATGTATGAATTTTTGCCGTGCTATGGGCTAGATACTTTTTGAAGTATCGTCACTTTTAGGGCTTGCTAATAAGTGCTGTATCATGTTGTTCTTGATCACCTCTGTGTTTTAAAACCTTTTTCCCTTCAAAGGCATTTTCAAGTTTAGGAACAGCCAAAAATTGCAAGGAACCATATCAGGAGACTATGGAGGGACTTGCCTCACTTATGGAATACTGTTTCACCAACAAGGGTGCAATTCTTCCCTCCTGGGAATGAAATTCCGTTTTTTTTTAAGTTTTGAAACCTGTCATGATTGTCAAATTAGTTATCTGAAATGCTAATAGTTGTATAACTATTATTATAACTGTTACACATGTTATAAAAGTCTTCAAGTTGAGTGCACATATGCCTCGTAATTTCTGCTATAACATAGTTATTTAAGGATGTGGGATATAAAATATTTCAACTATTATAACTTGTTCAAAAAGACAGCACTTACCCACTATGGCACAATTGGGAACATTATTGTTGGCTGTTTTTACTCATAGGTATATATCTCGGCCATTCAGGAGTTGATAGCCATGTAGACTAAGTTCGTAGAACATAAAAACGCTCACAGGTCTATATGGAAACTTACAACCAGAGTCAAGATTCAAATAAAAAATGAAGATGAAGTTTGAAAGATTCAATGAAATAAAAGACTATATATAGTGTCTTAAAAGAAAAGTGTTTGATCAATGCATCCTTCCAGTGCTTACGTATGGTGCAGAGACGTGGACCTTAACTAAAAGAGACATACAAAGGCTGCAGACAACTCAAAGAAGCATGGAGAGGTGCATGCTTGGTATAACCAGGAGAGATAAGAAGAGGAACTCGTGGATCCGAAAAATGACGAGAGTGGAAGACATCATGATCAGAGTTAAATCCCTGAAATGGCAATGGGCTGGACATACTGCCAGAAGGACAGACCATAGATGGACAGCCGAAATTTTAGATTGGATTCCAAGGGACAGGAAAAGACCCAGAAAAAGACCACATGGGAGATGGGTGGATGAAATTCGTAAATATGCGGGTGTGACATGGAGGAGACTGGCACAAGACAGACCGTTGTGGAGGAAACTTGGGGAGACCTTCGTCCAGCAGTGGATTGATAATGGTTGACGATGATGATGATGATGATATAGTGTGATTAAAATCATTATCATTTATTGACGTCATCTTCACGTAAACTCAAGCTATAAAAGAGCATTCGTAGTCACATCAAGACCAAGAGGTTAGCATAGAATTTGGACAGAAAGCAGAGAATTACTTGTAATGGGCACTCGCTACTCAAACAACTAGTTTCGATCCGTTTACATCACAGCCGTCTTCAGTGGTACAGCTATCGTCGGTTGATGTTTCAGCAAGGTTGGTACAACGTGCCGACCTCCACGTATCATTCCTGACTTGGATGTTCCATGTCGACAGATCACGTCTGTGTTCCCATAAACGTGTGCATACGTGACTATGTAGCGATGCGCCATCTATCGGGTTTGCTGTAAATCAATACCTTACATTTTTGGCAAGGTGAAAACTCGCAAAGAAAACAACCCAATCTGACCTATCGTTAACAAGAATAATGCTCCAACTATTAAGCTAGGAGCACCCATGGGAACTCTGATATCTGGATTATTAGTGAAAGTTATCTTGCTAGATATTGAAGAAATTTTTTTTTCCAGCACTACAAATAACTTACTGTTATTATACTTATGATATGTAGGTGATATCTTGATTTTCTGGCTTTTCTCCGAAATCGAGATGGAACAATTTATGACTAACTTCAATAGCATATATACAACAATACAAGTCACTTGTGAAAAAGAAATTAACAACAGACTCAATTTTTTAAATATCTCTTTATTCAAGTGTCAGAACAAGATCGAGTTCAACGTATACCATAAACCTATGTACGTTCCTATCATAATTCCCAAAGAATCCTGTCGCCCTTGGAGATACAAGACATCGGCCTTCCAATCATTTATAAACTGAGCCATTACACACTCTTCAACTAAGAGAGCATTAAGAGACGAAATACAATGGATTAAAGATGCTGCGACTTGTTTTCAATACCCAAGAGGATTAATTGATTCAATATATCATAACATCATTAAACAAAGAAATTCTAAAAATGATAACAACTGTATCAAAAGTAAAATGCAATTCTGTGGCAGCATCCCATATATTACCACCTGTTAGTAGTATTCTGAAAAAAAAATTGCCAAAACAACAACTTTGATATTGCAGAAAAAGTTATTGACAGTTCATGATTACTAAGAACTGAAGATTGCAGCAAGAATCCATTGCAAAAAGTGGGCATTTATATACCAACAAATAAAGGTAACTTGATCACGCTAGTTATGTTAAATGAAAACTTTTGCAAAAAGTTCGTAAGTTGGAAGCTTTCAACCTTATCTTAGGTCTTCATCACGCCAATGGAGGACTAAGATTGTTGCCAGATTCTACATTTGAATTTTTCCTATATTTGTTGCCAAAACTTAGAATTGATCTCTAGATCATCGGAATGTAGAGAGGAGATTCGGAATTGCAAGTCATTGAGTTGAAAATAATTTCCAGGCTTTCACGGTAACGGAGGGCAAAGCGATTGTCAAAAGAAGCAATTCGTTTTGCTTCGTTCGAGTGGGGAACTGCAGATGTGTCTTCCATTGTCAAAATAGACAAGGCAGTATTAGGATTGGCTTTCGAAACATCTTTTTTATGTTCTAAAATTCTATGGTTAATGCTCCTGTATGTGCTTCCAATGTATAAGTTATCCTCAGTAGAAGAAGAGATAGGAATGCAGTAAACTCCTGGGAGGTTCTGGCTTTCAATTTTGTCCCTATCCCTTTGTAGAAGTTTCAAGATGTTTGGGGTAGATTTAATGGCAAGATGGTAACCAAAACTTCTAAAAAGAATTTGTAACTTATAAGCATAGGAAGGATGGTAAGGAACAGAACCACAGAATTTCAGGTCTTCTTTCTTATGAGGAAGGAGGCATTCGACTTTCGAATGGTTTTCATATTTCTTTATGAGGGAGTTGACTGTAAGAGCAGGGAAACCATGGGAGAGGGCTATTGTAGAAACCTTCCCTATGGTTAAGATATGTAGATGACATTTTCATTAGCTGGCCACATTCCGAGTCTGAACTACAGACACTGATCAACTCCATTACGGAAAAATTTCCTTTCATTAATCTCACTATATCTAATGAAGTAAACCACAAAATTGATTTCCTGGATGTATCTATCTGCAGAAACGCTGATCTCTCCATTACTCGTTCCGTCTATCGTAAACCTTCTGCGGCCACTAACATCATTCCCTACAAATCTTTCACCCTGCATCTCTACAAGCTTGCAGCATTGAAATCCTACATCCACAGGGCTCATATCACTTGTAACAACCAACTCTCTCTTCAAGAAGAACTCTCCAAATTTTCTACAATAGCCCTCTCCCATGGTTTCCCTGCTCTTACAGTCAACTCCCTCATAAAGAAATATGAAAACCATTCGAAGATCGAATGCCTCCTTCCTCATAAGAAAGAAGACCTGAAATTCTGTAGTTCTGTTCCTTACCATCCTTCCTATGCTTATAAGTTACAGATTCTTTTTAGAAGTTTTGGTTACCATCTTGCCATTAAATCTACTCCAAACATCTTGAAACTTCTACAAAGGGATAGGGACAAAGTTGAAAGCCTGAAATTCCCAGGAGTTTACTGCATTCCTATCTCTTCTTCTACTGGGGATAACTTATACATTGGAAGCACATACAGGAGCATTAACCATAGAATTTTATAACATAAAAAAGATGTTTCGAAAGCCAATCCTAATACTGCCTTGTCTATTTTGACAATGGAAGACACATCTGCAGTTCCCCACTGGAACGAAGCAAAACGAATTGCTTCTTTTGACAATCGTTTTGCCCTCCGTTAGTGTGAAAGCCTGGAAATTATTTTCAACTCAATGACTTGCAATTCCGAATCTCCACTCTACATTCCGATGATCTGGAGATCAATTCTAAGTTTTGGCAACAAAAATAGGAAAAATTCAAATGTAGAATCTGGCAACTTTATTACATTGCATAAATATACTTTTTATTGCATAAAATATACATTTTATTGCATAAATATTTGAGTTTTGGTTTGAAAATGGAGGCAACAATTTCCGAAAACGAAAGTTTGATGGAACCCAGTAATCTTGAATTTTTTTCTTGCGATATTCCCTCAGCCCTCTATGACCATTAAATATAATTTCATTAGATAAATGTTTGTATTTAAGATTGAAAATGGAGGAAAATTTTCTGAAAACTAAAGTTGTATGGAGCAAAAACTTCTTCCTCTAATAACCCTCCAGATGCTGTGCATCTGTATTGTTGTTTAATCATCATTTAATTACATAAACTAGATGAAACCCGTCGGAACCGACGGTTAGTTTTTTTTGTTTTTTTAGAGAATAAACTCATATGAAACAACAAATGTAAACTTTATACGTACATACATACATATCACTAAGCTGTTCTCTGAGATTCATAGGTTAGCTCCAAAAAGAAATACAAACTTTCAGATATTTTTACTTATTGTTGTCGTATCAAACTTCGCCATTTACAGCGATCTTGACATACAACTCGTGCTTCACTGATATCCATTACACGCCGTATACAAGATCTTTTATACTTCATACTCATAATCTTTTTCTCATGCAGACACTCCTGAATCTGATCCACCTTGGCCTTCCTCTGCCTTTCCTTCCTGCCACTTGGGCTGAAAAGATTTTCTTAGTAAGCATTTCATCACTCATTCTTTCAACATGGCCAAACCACCGAAGCATATTGGTCTCCACCTTGCTAACAACATTTTGCTTCACATCACACAACTGCAATACATCTTCATTCCTCACACAATCAGATCGTGTCTTGCCACAAACCCCACGTAAGTAACGCATTTCAAACGACTCCTATGTTTCTTCTGCAGTACCCAGGTTTCACTGCCATACATCAGAGTAGGAACAATTACTATTTCATACACAGCCATGTGGGACTCTCTAGAGAACCCATTATTCCTGTGAAAACCTCCCAGAGCAGCTATGACTTTCAAAGAAGAATTCACTCGCCTACTGATTTCACCATCCAACTTGTTCTCTCTGTCAAACATGCTTCCTAAATACACAAACTCACTCACCTGGTCAATCACAGTGTCATTTATACATACATTACATTCAGTGCTACCAGTTCCTCTCTCAAACACCATAACTTTGGTTTTCCCTTATTTATACTCAGTTTGAATTTCATGCAAACTTCGTGCATCCAAGTCAACATACTCTGCAACTCACTTTTGCTCTCTGCCAACAGGACAGTGTCATCAGCATACAGCAATCTGCACACATGGATATCACCAAGACATAAACCACTATTATCTATTTTGGCATCACGCATGCATGCGTCAATAAATATATTAAACAGCCATGGTGACATTACACAACCTTGTCTAACTCCTGCACCAATGGAAAACCATTTTGATAAAACACCGTTCACTTGTACACAAGCTCTACTACCAGAATACATGGCTTTTACACTATTAAGTAGATTCCCAGTAACACCATATTCATTCAATACCTTCCACAAAAGTGTCCTATTCACTCGATCGTAAGCTTTCTCTAAATCTATGAAGGCAGTAAAAACTTTCTTCCCAACAGCCAGATACTTTTCAATCATCATGCATAATGCAAAAATCTGGTTAGTGCAGCCTTTTCCAGGCATAAAACCACTTTGAACATACCACACTTTCAATGATGTAAGACCCCGTGCTTTTTCAATAACAACCTTACCAAACACTTTTCCTGGCACACTCAGTAGGCTAATACCACGATAGTTCTTGCATTCAGTCTGATCACCTTTTCCTTTATACAAGGGAACAATAATAGCATCCTTCCAATCCCGAGGGACCATTCCTAACTCCCAGCACAACTGGCAAATTTCAGTTAACCAGTCAATTATAGAGTCACCACCATATTTCTATATCTCTGCAGTTATGCCATCAACTCCTGGAGCTTTACCATTCTGAAGAGATTTTAGAGCTTTACACACTTCTTCTCTTGAGATCACTCCTGTGCTTTCATCCCTCATTGTGACATCATCTGCGTCTGTCTCAGAATCATTTTTGTTTTCCTGATCTAATAACTCACAGAAGTATTCACCCCATCTGTCACTTAACTCATTGGGCTCCCATATCATTTCCCCAATCTCATTCTTCACACAACTTACAACTTTGTTTCCCCTATTTTTCCTGAGTCTCATGTACTTCCAGAAGGACTTTCTATCTTTCCAAAAAGCCAGTTCATGCCTTTCCACTTTCTCCTTCCTATCTTTTGCCTTACTGTGGCGAACCAGCTTAGCAGCGTCACGCTTCTTACAGCGATATTCATCCACAGAGACTCTACCTTGCAACATCCCCAAATAGGCTTCCTTCTTTTTCTTTACTGCCTCATCAATCTCACTATTCCACCAAGCATCACCTCTATTGTTACCCACTATTGTGGTGCCACAGACCTCTTTAGCAGCAGTGACAACACAGTTCTTAAAACATTCCCACTTCTTTTCTACATCCCTCTCACCAGACTTCAGATCCTTCAGTCGTTCTCTGAGTAAGTCAGAATACCGCTGATGATCTTCAAGGAGCCTATCAACCTTTATCCTTTCTATCCTGGGTCTCTTCCTATTCCTTTTCCTTTTCCTCCAACCAACATTAAGTTTCACTCGTGACACTACCAAGTAATGATCAGAACAAACATCTGCACCTCTCATCACACGGGTGTCAACAACTAAGTGTTTCAAACGCTGATCGTAGACAACAAAATCTATCACACTCTTTTGACCAAGAGTATGATTTTCCCAAGTATATGTGTGGATATACTTGTGGTTGAAAAATGTATTAGATACACACAAACCATTCTCAATGCAGAGTTCAATTAATCTTTCACCATTATCATTCACACAAAGATCATTAAACTTACCCAGAACATTGTCAGAAATTGCATTTTGCACACCTACTCTAGCATTGAAATCCCCTGCTATTATAACTTTTTCTTTAGCACCAAACTGGCTCAAAACAGCTTTTAGCTCATTCCAGAAATCTTCTTTCTTATCAGAAGGTTCCGAGTCACAAGGAGCATACACTACAACAATTACAATTCTCTGAAGTTTCACTTTCAAACGAATCCAGAGAATTCTCTCACTTATGCAACTATAGTGAATCAAGTTGTTCTTCATCTTTTCACTTAAAATCACACCTACACCAGCCTGTCCTCTCACATTATCCAATACTCCAGACCACGCACTCACCGTGCCATTCACTTCTTCTACTCCAATTTCCTTCTTTTGGTTTCACTTACACACAGCACATCCAGTCTATACTTATTCATCTCCTCCATCTCCTCAATCACCTCACTCATCTTGCCATTTATACCTCTAGTATTCCATACACCAATCTTACATTCACTCAGCCGAGATCTCTTTCTCATACGCCATTTAGAAAGTCCAGGTCGATTCCGTGGTGGACCGTCCTTCTCAAGTGTGGTAGGTCCTCCATATCCCACACTTGAGTCATTCTTAATATTTCTTTTTGTCTTTTTAATCAGGTAAGTACATCAGTGTGAGGGATCAGCCCACAGCTGAGGGTTCCAGTTGGTCATTCAACCTAAGGATTCTGGAACAAAACCCAGTGAATTTGGGGTCTTTTCGCCAATGTCACACAGAACTAGCTTGCATCTCTCCAAGATTCATAGAGGCCCTAGTTGCTGTTGTGTGTGCCATTGTTACCATGGAGCGCCCCGAGGAGGCAAACTCATCGCTCACTACGACCACCCGCAATGTAAACTTTATTTGATTGACAAATTCATTCAACCACTTCAGTAAGGACAATAGTCCAGGTTCATAATTTTTTTTTTTTTTGACTAAAGGTCTAACGACCACCGTGAGCAACTCAATGGACTATAAGCAGTCGCCCGTAATATTTTCACTAACAATGGTCAACGGAATGTTTATTTACATCTTTACATAATGGGAAACGTCTTACCTACGTGAATAAACTGGATCAAATGAATATTAAATTGTATATATACATCACACAGTCCAACGACATAACGCAATCAGGTCTTGGAGAGTGTTCGCTGTTCCGATGAGAAGAACATTAATACTAATGCCTGCTCGCGTTGCTTTGCACAACGGTTCGCTCAGAAAAAGAGACTTTGAACTATCTCAGTCCCTCCATGCTTCTGCTTTCAACAGCACGTGAGTCAACCACAGGCAATCGAATGTCAACCGCACTCATCTCCTATAGACTTTATATGGGAACTTTGTCACCCCACAATCCCCGAACCGTTGCCCCAATCTCATTTTTCTCTTTGACTGGCACATCTACATGGTAAGACCTTTATTTTGATACCTCAACCATATCTTTACGTTCTGCCATTCTCTCAAAATAGGACTAACAGTAAAAAAAAACCCTTATAGAATTAATATATAGAATATAGATGTTTGCACTTGAGATGGGAAATGGAGAAAATGTTCCGAAAACGGAAGTAGAATGGAGCAAAGATTTCTCCTCTTATGACAATTTTTTGTAGTGATGCCTCTGTACTTTGTTGTTAGATATCATTTTATTCCATAAATCATTATGTTTCAGCTTGAAAATATTGGCAAAATTCCAGATGCAGAGGACCAGAATGTTGTTGATCCTAATTAGCATTACAATTGCTGTAGTACCTAGGTTAGACAATTTTTATTGTTTTTTTTTGCATTTAGTAGTTATCTTGCATAGTAACCACCCACAGATTATTTTGTGGCACAATGATATCTGTCACAGACTGACCAGGAACTTTCTGCTGTGGGGCCACCCAGGACAGTGAAGTTGAATCAACTCAGACTAAGCAACCTTAGCATAGGATCTGTACATACTTCAGATTTGCAAAAGTCAAATCATCATTGCTTCCTCATATTGTAGTTTTGACCCTTAAATTCAGAGTTTATAATCTGTTTTCTATGAACATTCTATCGAATTTCCTTGTATAAGGTATGGTCAAATGAAAAGGTGACGACACGCAAGAGTTCTCCGACGAGGATATGGAACAGCCAACTACTGTCAAATGCAGCCTCGGCCATTGTGGATGTGATAGGAGAGAAACAGGTTTGTGGCATCACACAGCGAGGAATGACTGTGTATGCAATAGTGCAGTGTGCAGCATTCATTGGCCCCAGTGGGATCAGCAGGTGTGTTTGAAGCGTGGGTTACATGAAAATAGTGTTTTAACTGTGAACTGCGTCGGCAAGCGAACAACGTGCGGCCATGCACTTTTAATCGGCCGAAGGCAACAAGGTGATCGACATTTATAGGAGGATGTTTGCCATGTATAGGGAAAATTGTGTGTCACGAAAAACTGTCCGTGGAGCGCACGTTATTGACAAGGTCGTGACAGCCTGTTGGATGATGCGCGACCTGGCCAGGCCAATGTTGTCATCACACCCGGACTCATGGAACAAGTGGATGAATGCATGAAGGCCGATCATAGGATGACCCTATGTTCCCTGAAACAGACATTCAATGTGAGTCATGGCATCATGTGGACAGTTGTGCACGAGAAGTTGGGATACAGGAAAGTGTATGTACAATGGGTGCCAAAGTTGTTGTCGAATGAACAAAAAAGCCTTCGAATGGGCCTTTCACTGAAGCATTTGGTGCGGTATCTGAGTGATCCTGCCTTCCTTTCCAGATTAGTTACAGGGGATGTCTCTTCGAACTGAAAACAAAACACAGCAGTGTGCAGTGGAAGTATCCTGCATCGCCACCACACAAAAAGTTGAAAGCTGCACCATGGACTGGGAAGGTTTTGTTAACGGTGCTCTTTGATGAAAGGGTTGTGCTACTCATCGACTTCCTCCATCAACGGGGTATGTTTAACAGTGCATCATACCGTCAGACACTGCAATGACTGCGTACCACCATCAAAAACAAAAGGCGCGGGATGTTTAGCTCCGGTATCATGTTGTTACACGATAATGCTCAGCCACAAGTCTCCAGTGAAACCACCACTCTTCTGATGAAATTTTGACGGGAGGTACTACAGCATCCACCCTATTGTCCGGACATGTCACCCTGTGATTACCATTTGTTTGGCCCCCTGAAGAAACATCTCAGGGGTCGACATTTTCCATTGGAGGCTGAACTGCATGCCTGTGTGATGGATTGGCTCCTCTCCCTGTCCAGATACTTCTTTGAGAAGGGTATTCACCAGCTACTGCAATAGTGGGACCGCTGCCTACCAGCCTATGGAAACTACTTTTAACTGGTATGTATACGTGCCTTTCCATGACATCCTTTCACTTTTTCATTTGACCAACCCTTATATTATGAAGAATATTTCTTCCTTTGTTGACTTCTAAATAAGGTTACATTTTCTGACTGGAACACGAAACACACTGAGTCTCCCTGATGAACATTTGATATCCAGTGAAAAATAATTCTGACCAATTATTTGAGGAAATTGGCTCTTTTGCAAAATTGTTTCTTTTCAGGTAAGAGTCATTTGTGAACAACTGGGCTTTCTTCATATTAATTCATTCTTCTTGACCAAATCATTCACGAATGACTTTAATTCTTTGAAATATCAAAATCCTTTAAATTTCTTGTGAAATAAATGGATTTAGTGTTTATTTAGACTACTTGGTCCCATCCCAAGCTATACCCGAAAACTGAAAAAATAAAAAATCCGAGGCATTTCTAGCCCCAAGCATTTTGAATAGATACATGCCTCCATTGTTAACTAAGACAGTATATAATATGTGCAACAGAAAATGCATGATGATTCTTTATACACGTATATCATCTAAATAAAATATATTTAATCCACGTAATACAGTATACGACTAATTAGCAATTAGCTAGAACTACAATATTATTTTGAATAGGGGGTGCTTATTAACCTATAATTCCTTTCTGCATTAAAAAAGTGGCTCCCTGTTTCCTCTTTTGTTTTCAGAAAAAACTGTAATGGATCCTAGTGTTTTTATCTGTTAGAGTGATCCCTAATAGTTGTCAAATATATAATTGAAATCTTTGCTCATATGTTATTTTTTCTTTGTTAGAAAATCTTGCCAGTTCTTCTTCGCTACAAACTTTCACTTCCTGTGAGTTGTCCTTTCAATAGTAAGAGAGATGTATTCTGGTGGCCTGATCAGCACACTGACTTCAAAGAAGAAAAATCATGGTCTTGTCCATTTTGCAATTATAGATTTCCATCAGAGGAAGCCCTCATTGATCACTATGATGCAAATCACATGAAGGACTTCACCCAAGTAAGTGATGCAATAAGGTCATTTTCTACAGTTGCTGTTCTTCACTCAAAAGCACGTCCATTCTCCATTTCACAAATGAAACTAAATAAAACACATTTCATAAATAAGAAACATTTTTAAAGTTGAAGATATTTCTCATCATTTTAAATATAATTTTTACATTTAAAATGATGAGAAATTAGTCAACTTTAAAAATGTGTGTGTTGCCAGTAGTTATGTAGTGCTGCAAATGCAAGAAATCTTTTATGTGCACAATTTTGTTATGTCAAATTATTTTTCTCTTAATTTTGAAATAATGAGCATGTGAAAAAATGCTTTTGTTTTCATGGTACTGTCTAATCTGGCACCACACTACAGTCCAAATTTACAAATGCTTGAAACTTGTTAAAAAACTAACATTAGTCAAAATCTCTGTTCAGGTCTTGCAGTGCTTTCACAAGCTTTTGGGAAAAGGAGTTTGCAATTTATTTCTTATGAAAAACTTGAGGAAAGAAATGAAACTTGTACTCCATTGAATCACTGACTGTGAAGGTATATGTTTTCAAGTAAGTAAAGATTCTGGTGATGTTAGATGGCTTTCTTTGGATGCTTACTAGTCAAAAAAGTATTCAATACTTTTGACTAGTACAAGTGCATGTGGCAAATGCCCAACACTTTCCAAGATGGTCAGGGTGGCCTTTTCTGTTTCATAGCACATCCAATATAGAGCATGGGTATTGTTCAATAAGACTGTCATTGGGACAGAGATCTGATGTGCCAGCATTCAAGCACTGAGAATAGTAAGAGATAATATCAAACTGTATGGAAGTCAGGCAAAATTTACCCATTTTAAAGGAATTGATTTACAAATTGAAAAATGCAAGAAAGTATTAATATAGCAAGTACTTGGACGAATGCAATGCAGAAAAGGGCTGCCTCTTTGAAATTCAAAATCTACCTATGACAATATTCTTAACAGATACGAAAAAAAAAAAAAACAAGCTATTAAAGCACGTGTCACAATAAACAGATCCATCCGTAATAGAGAAATTAAGTGATGTGAACATAGCAAATGCTTTATTGAAAGAAGCCACAAATATTGAAAGTAATCAAATCTCTATTGTAGGTAATTTGGGAGTAACAAAAGAAACTGGGCTTTACATTTTTTTTGGCATGTTTATAAATTAAATTGTTTTTAACACAAGGAAAAATTAAGCAAATATTTATCAATATTTATTAGATATCTTTAATTTAGAAAAACATAGCTCAAATCTCATAACATTGTGTTTAAATAACATTGGTCTTTTATTTTGATGTCTTGATATTCCTTTTTTTCTTTTCTAACTGCATTTTTTTTCTGCACCTAAGCAGCATTTGCACTTCCTTAATAGAGTGCTTACTCCCTGCTGCGTTTTCCCTGTGGTTTCATCCGAGCTCCAAAAATGCGGTCGTCCGCTTGCCATTGTAAACATAATAAATTGTGTTTACAACCACAATTTTAGTACTTTTATTTATTCCATTTTGCTGTAGAATGAGCTGCAGTAAATTTTTTTTTAAAGATATATTGAGAAAGAAGCACATGAAAGTTGCAACAATTTCCGGCAAAGAAAGAAACAAACAACAACAAAAAAATGGTGCAGGCAAGGTTAGGACAGAGGTGAAATTAGAGACTGGTATAAATGTGGAGGTCTTTAATTTTTTGACAGGGCACATGCAGCGTTGCAGAATGTAAACGTATGCTAATACACTGTATGTGGATAGTTTCCAAATTATTAGCAGATTTTGCAGATAGTTTTTGCTTGTAGATTAAAAATAAAAATGTTATTTACTGCAATTAAAACACTCAAGGCTTTACTTAGATTAATAAACTTCTATATTAATTTGAACTTTCACTTATTTTTCACATCTTTTGAGTTCTTTTGTTTTTGCAGATATTTCTGCCTTCTAGATTTTATCAAGGCTTGCTCTTAATGTATGGAAACTGTATTGAAAGTTCCATTTATACGGAAAGAATTTAAATTTTATTTCCAGGTTTCTCTTGCAGTTATTAAATTAAAATCTTCTCCTTGTATATTTTGTAAGTCTACTATTTTTGAATTAAGTTGTTGGAAATGGTATTTATAATTTTTGAAGGTTCATTAATGGAACTGCTTTTCTGGTTATAAAAACTTTCTTTAATTAGTGTCTTGTTTTTATGAGTTTCATAGTCCAGTGTTGTTTTAATATTTTGCCAAAAAGGTCCATTTCACACACATTGCTGCACCTTCAATTGTAATGTATTTATTTTGTCCTCACTGGAATCTGTAGTGTTCTAATAATTATTTATTTTACTAATTTTTCTTTAAAATATCTTATTCTGTTGTTATCGCGGTTTGTGCTTCGCGGGTTTGCAGCAAGATTTTTGTTTCAATGGTTTTATATGTAGATATATTTTATTTTTATACAATTGTGGGCATATGATTTACAAAGAAAAAAACATAAAAAAAATATGGTGCATTCAAGGTTAGGACAGAGGTGAAGACAGGGACTGGTATAAATGTGGAGGTCTTTAATTTTTTGACAGGGTATATGATGTATTGGGTTGTCAGATAAGCATAGATGCCAACTAGTACGGATTTTCCGTAATTTTATGGATTTTTGGTTGCTGTTACAGAAGTACGGAAACACCGCTGAAATTACGGAAAATCGCCATTTGATTTAATTTTCTGAGAAGAAAGCAAATTTTCATCAACTTAAAATTTTTTGTTGGTTTTTCAAGTTTTTCTGGGGGAAAAAAATTAAATGCTACATTCTGCGTATTATAGATTTCTGCATCTTAATTGGCAATCCATCTACCGTAGATTGGGCAGCAACTACACTATGCTGGCTCAACGTTTCATTCCATGACACCGCTCCCATTGGTTCTCTCCGTGCCGGACGCAACTATGCAGTTTAGCTCTGTGTGGATGCTGCTTAGGCATTCGTTCCGAACTCCCATGATGAACTTTGTGCCTCCTACGTGCAGCCAGGGCAGTTGCTTTCATTCCCCGTAGGCCATAGCGCTTCTGCTTTATTGTCCTTGATGCTTTTTCGTTCTCTCTGCTGCACGTGCTACCCTACTGTTACATCACAGAAGGGTGAGGCGATTGTGAAGTTTTTTTTTTGCTGTTTTCTTTCATTTATGTAAAAGGAAGCGCTCTTTAGACAAACCATCATCGAAGAAGAAACAGTGTTCTCTAGAAACTTACAATAGAGATTGGCCGTGTTTTGAGAAATCAAAAGTTTCTGTGGACCATGTGTTTTGCAGAATTTGTAGATACGATTTTAGTATTGTGCATGGTGGGCAGGATGATTGCCGAAGACATGCAGAATCGAAAAAGCATAAATCTTTCGGTGAATTGAAAGTTCAGTCAGTGAGCGATTTGTTTGCATCAAAGGAGAACAGCGTAAGAAATGCAGAACTTATGTTCACTTCATTTATTGTGAAACACAATTTAGCCATAGCAGCTGCTGACCATGCTAAACCGTTATTTCAAGCCATGTTTCCCGATTCAGTGATCGCAAAAAATATTCGTGTGGAAGAACCAAGGCTACTGCATTAATTCAGCACATGGCCAGTGTTTCTACAAGTAACATCGTATCTGAAGATTAAAAAAATCCTTTTTCTCTTATCTACGGACGGAAGTAATGATACTCAAGCAAATAAACTGTATCCCATTACAATAACATATTTTGACGAAAAAATAGGGAAAAATTCAACTGTTTTGTTATCTTTGGTTGAATCAAGTAATAATACAGGTGAAGGAATATTCAACATTTTGGACAATGAGTTTGTTAAAAAAAAATATCTCATAAAGCAACTGTGTGTCATTTTCCTGTGACACTGCTAACACTATGACAGGTCAAGTAAAATGTGTTGTTTCTCACATAAAGAAGGTTCAGCCTGCAATCATAGTGCAGCGATGTTCATGCAATTTAGTAAATTTAGCTGCACAGAAATCTGCTACTCAACTGAAAGGATTTAATGTTGAGCAGTTTCTGATTTGAATGTTTACGCTCAATTCGTCCTGATGAAGCCGAGCCAGAAGCTCTGCAAAACTATAGTCGATATATAATAAATCATTGATTGTGGTAAACTTTGATATTTTTACTTTATTCAACACCACAAGTTTGTAGTCATAAATTATATATAAATTTAGGTGTCAACTGGACCTACGACTACAGTTTGGTGCGTAAGTATATTAAGATATCCTACAACGGGAGACGGAACATAACATCTTGCTTCGCTTCCGTTTTTGTGGACTTATTTCATACCGATATTGACTATTCAGGAACATAACATCTTAGTTCTTGATCTTCATTATGACGAACTCACTGTCTGCGACCATCAACCGTTTTTCGAAGCTGAGGATAAAGAAGTTCAGATTACTGAACCACCTAAACTTCTTGCTTCGATGTAAGAGATACCAGATATTACCAAATTTTATATCTGTGAAATGCAACTTACGAACATCCCATAACGTCAAGAAAGCCATATCTAATGCTTCGTTTGCACTATTAAGAGCTGTTATTAAAGATACGAGGGAAAATATTGCAAACGTTGAGGTCGAACTGTATGACCTACATCTTTTACTGGCTAAAATGTTGCCAGATTTTTCTGACCTGGACGGCAAAACCTGGTCTAGGAGTTACAATATGTCGTTTACTCATAAAATGACATTAGAAAGAAAATTTGAAAAACTATTGAATAACAACAACAATAAAGAAAATTCCGCTGCACAAACTCAGGATGACTTTTCGGATAATGAAGTAATATCTAACCTTTCTTGTTTTAAGCCGAGCAAAATTCAAAATAGGATTTTACGTTACAATTCGAATTTTGCGATTTCGAAAAAGGTACCTGTATCCAATATAGTTGCGTCGGTTGAGGAGTCCCTGATAAAAAGCGATCTAAACATTGATCAAAAAGAAACAATTAGACATTGTGTCAGCCAGATAATAACATCAAAGTCCTTTCCACCATTTAAACCCAATCTCAACAAAGAAGAATATATTGCTTTAAAAGAATTACAGTCAAATCGAGATATTGTCGTTACTAAAGCAGATAAAGGAGGACAAGTTGTTATTCTTGACAAAAAACGTTATGAGACAGAAGTTGAAAAACTTATTTCCGAAGGACCCTATAAAGAAATAAAAAAGGATCCATCGGAGAAACAATTAAAGGAAGTTCGAAAAGTGATATCAAGTTGTGTAACTCTTGACCAAAGTTCAAAAAGTCGTCTAAAGACCTCATATGCCCGTTGTCCGCGCTTCTATGCACTTCTGAAGATACATGAGATTGGTATCCCTTTCCGTCCCATAGTCAGCAACATTGGCTCAGCTACACATAAGTTGGTCAAGTTTCTATCTTCAAAATTATCCGCCTTAATGACTTCTTCGAACAAAACAACTGTAAAAAATTACATAGAGTTTGCCAATCGACTAAAACGACATCCGTACAAAGATCAATTCATGTTATCCTTTGATGTGAAATCCATGTTCACAAGCATCCCACTGAATGGAGCCCTCGAATCATTGAAAGTGAGTCTCACTGAACATCATTTCAGTCAACCGGAAGTAGAAGAAATTTTGAGACTAGTGGAAATTTGTACCAGACAAAACAGTTTCCTTTTTCGTGGAAGATTTTTCCAACAGACGGAAGGCCTTGCAATGGGTAGCCCATTGTCGCCTATTTTATGCGAAGTCTATATGCGTCATTTTGAGGACAAACTATTTCAGCTCGTTATGTTTGACCTTTGGATTCGATATGTTGATGATACTTTTGTTCTCTGGAAAGGCATGAATTCGGAAATACCTAAATTAGTGGAACTCATCAATTCAATTGATCCTCATATACAGTTCGCATGTGAGACTGAAAATAATGGCTGCTTATCATTTCTTGACGTCCTTGTGTCACGCTCTGAAGGATCCTTTAGCACAACAGTTTATCGAAAACCATTCGCTGTTTCTTTACCCCCACATGCAAAATCAAATCACCCATGGAAACAAAAATCTCTGCCTTCTACACATACGTATATCGTGCAATACATATATGCTCAGCTGAGGATTCCTTGCAGAAAGAGCTAGATTTTCTTAAACGAATTGCAGTACACAGAGGATATACACGTTCCGTCGTAGATAAAGCTGTCCACAAATTTAGGAAACCAAAGACTGTCTGCACACTCACGCCGGTAGACCACCGAATACGACAGAATTGGGCGGTTATCCCATTTGCTCCACAGATTTGCTTCGGAATTTCAAAAATTCTCAAGAGTTTTAATTTTAAAGTTATTTTCAAACCCATAAACAAGATACTTTTTTTCGGATCCAAAGATTACGTCGAAGACATAAATTCCTGGGGAATTTATCAGATACCTTGTGAATGTGGACTTTCGTATATAGGACAGACCCGCAGGGCTTTAACTTTCCGTGTGAAGGAACACCAGACCTACGTACGGAATTGTGAACTGAAGAAGTCGTCTATAGCCCAGCATTGTCACGAAAACAACCATAAATTTCTGCTCGGAAACGCTATGCTCATTGATAAACCTGATTCAATGATGAAGCTTAATGTATTAGAAGCTTTTCACATATACCGGAACTCTTCACTGCTTGTCAACGACATGACGTCGACTCCATTTCTTTCAAGCGCGTGGAAACAACTTACCAAAAACCGTGACCGTCAGAATTCTGATGATGTCACAATGATTTGAATGTTTACGCTCCATTCGTCCTGATGAAGCCGAGCCAGAAGCTCTGCGAAACTATAGTCGATATATAATAAATGATTGATTGTGGTAAACGTTGATATTTTTACTTTAGTTTCTGATACAGTTGTACTTTTCTTTGGAGAAAAGTTCAAAGAGGAAACAATCTAAAACTGAGTCAAGCTGTTTGTGGTACTAAACCACACAAAATTCTAAAGCATGTCAATACTTGCTGTTTTTTTTTTTTTTTTTTGGAATCCATTGACAGAATTTTAGAACAGTGGGAGGCTCTAGAACATTATTTCAGTGACAATGAAGAAGCTAATTCACAGTATAACAGTATAAAAACCTTGCAAGTATGATTGGAAATCCTTCATCTAAACTTCATTGTCTTTTTTTATCTGCTACTCTTCTTTTCTTTACATCTGTTGACATGTTCTTGCAGCAGGAAGCTCCGCTTGTGCATGTATTAAAAAGAAAACTTCATAGTCTGTTATCTGAATTGCTTGTACGATTTATCAAGCCATCAGCATTTGATGTGACAGCAACATCTCTTGCAGATGGAAATTTTGTAAGAAGGAGAAATCAAAAAGAAAACTGTGATCTCATAATTGGGTCAAAAGCGAGATCTTTTATAGGCACAACTGCAGATCTAAGTGAAGACACTGGCTATATTTTATTCTGAGGTAAGGGAATTTTACAAGGCAGGCTGAAATTGCATTTTAAGAAAATTTCCACTTAATGATGAATTTCTGACTCGTGCTGAAATTGCGGATGTAGCATTAAGGCAAAGTGTTTCTTTTGCATCAGTCCAATATACACTGGCGGAAAGTGAAAAAAGAACACCAAGAAGGAATTGGTGGACGATCATGAAATTTACATATGTTAATGGGGTTGAGTTTACGTAGGTGTGATGTTAATTTTGGGACCAACCGGCGAGCGCTTACGCCACAGCACGGCATAATATGCAAATTATCGTCAGTGGTATTTAAGGAGTACGGCAAAGTGAATGTAATCAGTCGTCGGCGTACGGACACGTGCGAAGACCCTGAAGAAGCTGCAATGCCGGGACATGGAAGACGTGTACGATTTCAGCAGTTATCGGACTTTGAGCGAGGTCGTCCAGTCGGACTCTGCGAGGCCAGGTGGTCGTATCGTCGTATTGCGGAGCGGAATTGGATGGGAAGTATCGGTGATGGTACGATGGTGGCGTAGATGGTCCGAGGAACATTCCCACACGAGAAGACGTGGAACCGGGAGTCAGACGGATTGATGACTGGACCGATTGACGCATAAGAAGAGTGGTGTTGTCAAGCAGAACATCCACTGCAACGCCAGTGGCGTAAGGTGATTTCAGACAGTGGGTAATCTCACATTTTTTTACCCCCCCCCACCCGAATAAAAAATCACAATTCATGTATATATATATATATATATATAAAGTTCGTTAATAAAATTATTACATAATGTAAAAAAAATATTTTTCATGAATTCATGGTTTTTAAAACTACTTTCAAAGTTGAAATATAATTAATGCTCAACTTCCTTCATTTCCTGTCCCTCAGTAGAACTTGTGAAAGTCTTGATTCTGTTCAAAGTTGGCAAAGTGTTATTGTATTGTAAGAATAAGTAACAAGAGCTTATAAGTTTCAGGCATCACTAGATTTAGTTTCTTTTGAATCACGTACTTCAACATGAGATTAAGGGGTTTGTAGAGGTCTGCACGGGCCGAGCTGGCCCGCCAAGCCCGAACCCGGCCCGGCGGGTCTTTTTTAATTTAGAGAACAAAGCAACGGGCCGGGCCAAGTCAACCCATTCTTTTTATTGCAATGGTAAAGAAAGAAAAAAGTCATGTTCCCCGATTTCCTGGTGTTTTTAACTGTTTAGCTGACTTTACTTACTTCCATGACATAGCCCAGGGCGTAATCAGAAAAGCAAGGAGAGGCACTCAAGTGTTTATACTAATCTACAGGTACTAAGATGGTAAAACCATTTTGGGGCTTGTTGACAGCAAAAATATTCGACCCTGAGCGTGTGTATAGAATGGGGTACGGAAGGTGTCTGCAGTGAGGTGGGGAGTCTGTGTGTGTTTATATGACAGAGTGGGACGACATCGATTTTTTCTCCTATCCTTAATCTCTAGTTCAGAGAAAGGGTAATTCTGAACGCGCTTTAGCTTCATTTTTCTCTCTTTTTAAAGGTTATATTTTTTGATGATTGTCAAAGTTTAGCTAATATTTTTAGGCTTACATTCAACTAAAATTTTTCAATAATATCTCAATAAGTTCATTTCGTAGGCGTACTGAATCGAAATGTCTGTTATAAGTCTGTAAAAGGGAACTAAATTTTGTTTCAGGAAATTTTTCTTTCATCTGTGGAAATCTGTGCGTCTCCAAAATTGTTTTGAATTCAAGATTTTTGTAATTTCCAAATCGGTCTGTTAGTTGTTCAATTACGTTGTCTAAGATTTCGTAGAACAAACTTCTGTAAAATACTTCTGGGTCTTCATTTCTTCTTTTCCTGGGCTGTTTAGTGGAATTTTCCAAAACATTTTTCCAGAAATTATCGAAGGAATTTTGACGTTTTTCTTTTATTACATTTTTTACATCTTCAACCTTTTTGCAGCAATATGCTACATCCAAACTTTTGTTTTGCAGGACATCAAACGAAGTATCTGTATGTGAAATGAAAGAAACACATTCAACAAGAAACATGCTTTGAAACTATTCAAAAACGAAGCACATATCCTAGCCTGTAGAATACTTTCAGAATCCCATTCATCTGAACTATCTGCAATACTTTTTAAAAAAATCTGTCAAGTGGACTCTGTTTTCTCTCACAATATTCACTGGGCAAGATGAAAAATTCCCCTGGTAGGGAATTTCTGGACAGTGTTTTTATATATAATGGGCAGTTTTTTATTCATAAAGAGACTCAGAGCATTTGTCCTTTTAGGCGATTTGGAGAAAAATGAACTAATTCCAGACAGTAGTAAACGAATTACCACATTCTGTAATATTGCGCACAAATTGTTGGAGAACTAAATAAAGCTTCTGGATATTTTTCTTTAATTTTGGCCTGTACACCTCCAACCCCTCCCGACATGATAGGAGCTCCATCGTAACTTTGTCCTATGATTTTATTTAACACTTCATATTCACAAATATCTTGATCCACAAGCTGCAAAAGTGTCCCAGCAGTCTTATTGGCACTCACGTTAGTGAACTTCAAAAATCTTTCAATTGTATATCGCCTTCCTCGTCAACATAACAGTTACAAATCTATAATTGAAATTTGTTTGCTACATCAGATTTTCATCCAAAAAAATAGAAAGAAACTCAGTTTTATTAATCTCCCTCGAACAACATCTTCCAAAACACTTCCAGCTGAGCATCACATTGGGCTGTGTAGTTTAAAAGTTTGACGTAATTCCTTTATTTAGGGAATCATCCGCCTCACTGGGTCCACGGAAGGCCAGTTCTTGTTTTGTTAAAAAACAAACAGCTTTTATTAAACATGATAAAATGTGTCTGTTTTTCTTCACCTCTTCGTTGTGCCTGGTGACTTCTAGAGCTCTCTGATGATCCAACTGGTCAATCCTGCTGCTTGAATCTCCAAAAGTTTGTAACTTAAAAAACAACAATTTGTATGAGCTCTGGTTTCTTCATGTTTTTCCACAGCTTTGCACAAATTATTCAGGTCACAGAATTCTCCATTTGACCACACAGACTTCTCGATACTAAACAATAGGCAAGGCCAGCAAAGTAATCTATTCGAATTTAAGCAGCCTGTTAACCACAATGTTTTCTCATAATTTGCTTCAGTTAAATGCTGCGTGTAAGAACTGTTTTTTGGAAGTTTAGGAACTGGTCACCTTTTTCTTATAAATGTCAATTTTTCTTGAAATGGTTTGCTTCCAAAAGATATTTTTAATAATTCATCTATAATACACGGGCACGCCATGCAGGTCTTGATAAAGAAAAATCATGAAATAAAAACAGACTAATAAATAAGTAACAGAATTAGTAACGAAACAGTCTCAAGCAAACACACTCTGTAACACTGAAAAATCCTGCGGCATCTCCCTGATATGAGATGGCGCTGGCTGCCTATTACCTTAAAGCAGCGCATGCGCATTAACGCTTCTTTTCTCTGCAGGGCAGGGAAACCACACATTGAGCGGGAGTGAGATGTCTTCGCTCCTGGGTCACGTGGTCTCTTGCGCCCTCTCTCTGAAATGAGATGGCCTTTGGAGCTGCTCATTGACTCCTCTGACAGCAGGTTGAATGAAGGATTTCTCTTTTTTTTTTTTATTAAAACGCTTTGTGAATAAAGTTTTTCTTGAATACATACCTACGCTCTGTGTGAATTGTTCTAAGAAAAACAGTTGCGAAACATTCCAATAATTGTTAAAAAGCAAAAAAATAATTGGTCCATCTGCGATTACCTAGATCCCCTTGAATATACGCCACTGTGCGACGCAAATCCGAGCTGCCGTTGTACCTGAGGTGACTGTGCGAACAATCTGCAACCGTCTACTGGATGCAGGACTACGTGCACGTGTGCCTCTGGCATGTGTACCTCTGACTCCAGCCCACCGTCAGGAACGGCTGCAGTGGTGTCTCCAACATCTGCACTGGAGAATACAATGGCGATCTGTCATGTTCAGCGATGAAAGCAGATTCTGCTTGGGAGCCTCCGATGGCCATATGCGTGTTCGCAGACACACAGGGGAGCGTCTCCACCCTTCTTTCATCTGCCAGCGACACACAGGGCCTACACCTGGTCTCCTGGTGTGGGGAGCGATCAGCTATCACTCCCATACACAACTAGTGTTTGTACCGGGTATGTTAAACAGCACCTCCTACATCAACAACATCAGTCAGCCATTTGTAAGGTCGGTCCATCGTGGTGTTTTCCAGCAAGATAACGCACGCCCACACATGGCATGTGCAACGCAACATTCACTTCAGGGTGTGAGACAACTTCCATGGCCTGCACGTTCACCTAATTTGTCCCCCATTGAGCATGTGTGGGATTTTATGGGACAACGACTTATCCAGTCTCCACGGCCAGCCACGATTATCCCCGATTTACGCCTCCAGGTTGAGGATGCTTGGAACTCAATACCCCAAATTTACATCTGTACGACAGACTCCATGCCAGAATTGCACAGTGTGACGCAGTTCATGGCGGTTCACCTCGTACTAACCATGTTACATGGAAATGTTATTTTTCAGTTTACCAGCAAATACAGCTGTATTTTGCCATAATGTTTTGATCACGTTATTCTCTGTATTTCGTTATTATGCTGTATAAATTTTGTTGGTATCAGACGTCTCCTTCTTGGTGTTCTTTCTTCACTTTCCGCCAGTGTATGTGTTCCCTGTTTCCAGTTTTGAAACCAGAAGAATCTGACAAAGTGGAATCTGAATTTGCTCACTACCAGTTTGAAAATTTTAACGGTGCTGTTACTTCTGGGAGAATGGATGAAGTGTGGCACAGAATTTCTTTAATGAAAAATGAAAGTGGCCAGTTGAAGTATGAATCATTAAGCAAAATTATGAAAATGATTTTAATAGTCCCTCATAGCAATGCAAGTACAGAAAGAATTTTCAGTATTGTGAAAAAAAAAAAAACATGAATGAATTCAGACCTAATTTAAGTACTCATGTGCTGTCTTCTTTATTAGTAGAAAAAATAAACAGCATTGCACACAGTGAACTATGCTATCAGAAGAAGTTTTCACAAATTGAACTAAGGAAGGCCAAAATGGCAACTACAGCCAGTTTATCATAATAATTTGGCCAACATTCCAAGGAATTTTTTAGGAAGACGCTTTGACGTCAGTAAATTCTGTTTTACACGCTCTGTAAAGTGGATACAGTCTGTGGTGATGCATTAACTTATTCAATTAAAATATAAATCGGTTAAAAGTCCTAAAAATGTTACTCACGGAAGTGCATGTTCAGTCCGACGTCAGTCCCCGCACGGGGATAACTGGTTTTCCAGTTATTTGGGGAGCGAGCGCCCCCACGGCCCGAGCCGACCTTGTGACGGATCATTTTGTCATTTCGTCTTGAACGATTACATCACCGAAGGGACAGCTGTTCATCCAGCTGATGGGGGATGGCGTCCCCACGGCCCGAGCCAACATGTACTATATGTGATGATTTTCACATTTTTTATGTTTTTTCACTTGACATGAACCCGCCTCAGTTGTAGGTTGCTGAGGTTGTGATTATGCGCCAGCTCCGGATTTTAGTTTCTCGTTTTCTTTCCTGTCTTCTCCATTTCATGTTCCTTTCTTTGTTTTTCCGAGCTGGTTAGCTAGACCTGCCTGCACGTTTGCCGTGTGCGGTGACCCGTAAGGTGGAAAAGGGGATGCTGGAGGCTGAGGTTTCTGGAGGCCTGGGTGTTGTTGTCGCCAGTTGCCAACACTCCTCTTTGCCCCCTGCTTCACCCTAAACGGGCGGCTGGGAACTAACCCACTCCTAGTCAATGAGGTCTGTGGCCGAGTGGAGCCCAGACCTCTAACGGCTTGTCGTCTCGTACGACAGGGTGAGTCTGGGGATAGGGTGGGCATGCCAAAGGGGTGTTCCCCAGGCATGGGAAAGTCTGGGTGCTCGCCGAGCGCATGTCTGCCCTATCAACTTGCTGCCAGCATCCGCTTGCTATCCCTAGAGCCGTGTCCTGCGTCCACTTGGGCTTGCGGACCTCCGGTTCTCCTTGTTGGGCTCGATTGTGGGTGGGGAAGTCGGCGGATGAATCCTTTAAATTTTTTCATGGCTCTCAATGAAATTTCCCATGAACCCAAAACTAAAAGAAGTATGGAGGAAGGTTCAGGTCCTTCCGCCAAAAAATTTGTCGCTGATGTTTCCAATGCTAGATTCTTTTTTGTGCACTCATTGGACCCTTCAAAGCCTTTGAGTGCCAAAAGTCCATTTTGGATCCATAAAGCACTGCAATCAATTGCAAGCTCTCCTAAAAGCGTCAAGAAGCTCCAGTCTGGAGATCTTCTTGTTGAGATGTCTACTGTGGCCTACAGTTCCACACTTATCAACACCAGCATGCTGCTTGAGACTCCGGTCAAAATAACACCACACGGTTACCTAAATTCATCTCGAGGTGTTGTCTCCTCTCGGGATCTTATTGATTGCACTGAGGAGGAACTTCTCGAAGAACTGAGAGCCAACATGTTACGGGTGTGCGGCGTATTTCTTTCAGGAGGAATGGGCAGTTTGTCCCATCCTGGAACATTATCTTGACATTCAACTGCCCTTCCCTGCCTACATCCATCAAGGCAGGGTATCTCCACCTCGAGGTACGACCGTACATTCCTAACCCGTTGAGATGTTTTAGGTGCCAGTCGTACGGCCACTCTCAGCAGTCATGTAGGAGTACTCCTAGGTGTGGACGCTGTGGTGCCACAGAGCATCTACTCTCAGAATGTGTGGCCGAGGCCGAGTTTTGTGTGAACTGCAAGGGTTCACACCCAGCATCAGCCAAAGATTGTCCCAAGTGGAAGGAGGAGAAGGAAATCCAAAGGCTCAAAACGGTGGAAAATATTTCCTATCCTGAGGCCAGAAGAAGAGTGGTTCCCGTTATATCTGATCGGCGATCATACGCTTCAGTGGTGGTTGCCAAATCTACGGTTGGCATTCAGACCGACGCTCAGATCTCCCCTAACTGTCCATTCAATATGGAGGAAATCATCGCAGCCGGACTGGAGGCACTCCGGTCGCGAGCTAGAGTCTGAAAGCGGCACCCGCCACTTCACCGAAGCAGACTCACTCCAACACCAGCAAGGGCACTCAGTCCACTTCTTCTGGCAAAAACGCCAACACTAACACCAACACCAAGGTCAAGGATAAGAAGAGCATTTCTTCTCCTTCAAAGTCTCAGCCAAACAATCAACGGCGAGCAAATCCCGCCAAGACACTTGGGACAAAGCATTCACCAATCTTGGCCCCTGGTCACACACCACCAAATCTGGGGGAACGCTCACCAGAGGAAATGGAGGCTGACCAAGTTTAATCATTTCCTTTTTCATTTCATTTTTACCCATGGGTTCAATAATTCAGTGGAACTGCCGAGGTTTTCGCACCAGTTTTGATGACGTGACACATCTGCTTTATTTGTACTCTCCGGTGTGCCTTTGTCTTCAGGAGACAAAGCTTAAACCATCGGACCTGCTTTCAGTTCGAGGCTACAGTGCATTTCGGACAGACCACTCGTCTGGAAATATAGCCTGTGGGGGTGTCGCTATTCTCGTTCCTCACAGGGTTCCGGTATCTTCCGTCGCGGTTTCCACAACTGTGCAGGCCGTGGCGGTTCGTATTTCTATGCCTGTGCCTCTTACTGTTTGCAGTGTTTATCTACCACCGGATGAGGATGTTAGCGTCTCTGTTCTGGAGAGCTTGATTGATCAGCTGCCCTCTCCCTTCCTTCTTTTGGGTGACTTTAATGCTCATCATCCTTTGTGGGGTAGTGTCAGCGCCAGCGCTAGAGGTCGTCGCATAGAGTCTCTTCTGTGCTCGGCCTCTGTGTGCCTTTTAAACACCGGTGCTGACACTTACTTCCATGAGCCGACAAGATCTTTCAGTGCGATCGATTTGACCTTGGGTTCACCATCGATCATTGCTGACTGGTCGTGGACGGTGTGTAAGGATCTCCACGGGAGCGACCACTTCCCAATCGTCCTCTGGCACCATGCAAACGTGCAATATTCTGCCTCCCGCCCACCTCGATGGAGGATGGATTGTGCCAGATGGGAGGTCTTCACATCGTCCGCGGTGATATCTTCTGAAATGGTGACCCAAGAGTCAATCGACGCAGCTGTACTTAAAGTCACAACTTGTATTCTTCAGGCAGCTGATCTTTCAATTCGTAAGACATCTACGAAGCTCCCCAGAATTCCGAAACCTTGGTGGAACCCTAAATGCGCAGCGGCTAGGAGAGCTCAACACAAGGCCTGGTCTACTTTTCGGCGTTATCCAACCGAGGCTAATCTCGTTGCTTTTAAACGTGCTAAATCCTATGCTCGGTTGGTGCGTCGACGTAGCAAGAGGGAGTCTTGGATCCAGTATGTATCATCTCTTACCTCACGTGCCAATTCGAAAACTGTGTGGGAAAGGATTCGTAAGATCCGGGAACCTACAGTTCACACCAGATTGCCATTCTCGAGAGTAACGGCTGCACATATGCTGACGTCGGGAGATTGCAGACTGTCTGGGGGAGGCGTTTGCCTCCGTTTCGAGTGATCTGGCGTATCCGGCCTCCTTTCATAGGATTCAGTCCTCCGCGGAACGCCAGAGAATCTCTTTGCGCCGTATACCGACACTGGTTATAACTCCCCCTTCAGCATGTGTGAACTTCGGGTGGCTCTGCATCGGTCCGGGGCTACTTCTGTCGGTCCCGATGACATCCACTACGACATGCTCCGTCATCTCTCCCAGTCGTCTCTCGAGAACCTTTTAATCTTATACAACCGCATCTGGTTAGAACACAGTTTCCCGGAGTCTTGGCGAAAGGCTTTTGTTCTACCTTTTCCGAAGCCTGGCAAGGATCCTAAGTCTCCCTCTAGTTATCGCCCAATTGCTCTCACTAGCTGTCTGTGTAAAGTTCTCGAACGCATGGTTAACTCACGATTAATTCATTTTTTAGAACATCATCAATTACTTTCACCATCACAAAGCGGTTTTCGGCGTCATCGTTCACCTCACGATCATCTCCTGCACCTTGAGACATCTGTGCGCGAGGCGTTCGTGCGTAGGCAACACCTGGTTTCTGTATTCTTTGACATCGAGAAAGCCTATGATCGTGCGTGGCGGCACGGGATTATCCGTGACCTCCACGCATGCGGATTGCGGCGAGGGAATCTTCCGACCTTTATTGTAAATTTTCTTCGCAATCGGGTGTTCCAGGTGCGCCTGGGTACGACGCTATCTGCAACATTCCATCAAGAACAAGGTGTTCCTCAAGGTTGCATTTTATCTGTCACATTGTTCATCCTTCGCATTAATTGTCTCCTCACAAATCTTCCTCCTGCGGTTTTCGGCTACTGTGTATGTCGATGACTTGCACATCTTCTGCTCGTCATCGAGCATGCGTTTCATTGAAAGGCAGTTGCAGTCTAGTATTAATCAGATTTTTAAAGCGGCAAATAGCAATGGTTTCGTTCTTTCTCCCGACAAGACAGCGTGTGTTCATTTCTGCCGGAGGCGTGGCCTCCATCCTGACCCCGAGCTGTATTTGGACCGTGCAGCCATTCCAGTTTTGCCGGAGACCAAGTTCCTTGGACTGACCGTCGACCGTGCGCTTACGTTCCGTGTGCACGTTCGGCGGCTCAAGATTTCCTGTCTGCGTGCTCTTTCTATTCTAAAAATCCTTTCGAGAGTTTCGTGGGCGCAGACAGGATCTCTTTGTTTCGCATTTACCACTCCTTAATTCGGTCGAAACTGGATTACGGCTGTATCGTGTATGGCTCGGCTCGTCCTTCCGTTCTCCGGCCTTTGGACGCTGTTCATCATCAGGCACTGCGTCTTTGTACGGGAGCATTTCGAACATCTCCGATTCCCAGCCTTTACGCTGATGCGAACGAACCATCGCTTGAATTACGCCGTCTGCAGCTGTCTGTCCACTTTTACTTAAAACTTCGGTCTCTTCCAGACCATCCTTTGTACGGTGCAGTTTTCCATCCTCAGCATGCTCGTTTATTTGCGAACCGGCCCTCGTGCGTTCCAACCTTCGGTCTTCGTATGGCGGCCGTAGCTCGTGATGCAGGGCTCGACTTGTCGCTTGTTGCAGCGATCAGGGGCTTTGGGGATCCTCCATGGCACCCACTTGGTGTCATGGTTGATACCACCTTTACGTCTTTCGACAAATCCTCAACCCCTGCGTCAGTGTACCAGCAGCTCTTCGCTGAGCATCGTGCCCTCAAATCTGAATACACTCCCATTTTCACTGATGGCTCCAAGATGCATGGAGTCGTTGGATCCGCAGCTGTCTGTGTTGATGACGTGTCAGTAGCGCGGATCCCAGCTGGGGCCACGGTGTTTTCGGCGGAGATGCATGCTGTGTATCTTGCACTTCTTCATGTTCAGTCGAGTTCTCATCATAGTGCTATGGTCTATATGGATTCATTAAGTGTCCTGCAGTCTTTGTCATCGCTGGACTATTGTAATCATCCTTTTCTTTTGAACGTACGAGGGCTTCTTCGTTCCTTGCTCGAGCCGGTGTCCAGATTCAATTCGTCTGGATTCCTGGGCATGTTGGAATCTCGGGTAACGAGTGTGCTGATGCGGCCGCTAGATCTGCTTCCTCTTTGGTCGTCACACCCTTGCCACTCTTTCATCGCGATTTTCGATTTCTTGTTCGTGATCATATCAAACGAACGTGGCAGGGTCTGTGGGACCAACAGGTTGAAAATAAACTGCATCGTATAAAACCTATTCTCGAAATCTGGAACTCCTCATCTCGTCGGAACCGTAGGGAGGAAGTGGTGCTTGCGCGTCTCCGCATTGGGCATTGTCGTTTCACTCACCGCTTTTTGCTGTGTGGCGACACTGCGCCGATGTGTGAGACGTGCAACTGCCGACTCACCGTCACTCATCTTTTGTGTACCTGTGTTCGTTTTCGTGATGTACGTTTTCATTTCTTTCATTCTCATTTGTTGAACGAGGACGCCGCTACACTGCAGCGGCTCCTCAATGACCACTGCAATCCTGTTGTTGTTTTTTCATTTTTTAAGCAAATTGACTATTTTAAACGTATCTAGATTTTAGCCCTATCATTATACTCATTTTTCAGTTTTACTGAATCAGCTAGATTTTAATATTTGTATCATGTTTTTAGTACTGTTTGTTTCATTATCTTTTTTAGCCCTTTCATCGTTCTCATTCTTCAGTTTTATTTGATCAGCCATATTTTAAGCTTCATCGCACGTTTTTAATACTGTTTGTTTGTCTGTCTGTCTTGTAGTTTTTACCGTATTCATTTCCATCTTTCACTTTTACCGCTTCATCCTGTTTTTAGCCTTGTGTACTTATTTTATTGATTTTGTTCTCTTTTGATGTCTTTTGTTTGGCGCTCTTTGGCCAACCATGGCCCTTGCGCCAATAAAATCAATGAACCAACCAACCAACCGACGTCAGTAGTTATTGAGAATTTCTTTGTCCAAAGTTGTATCTTGCTTCAATATGGCCAGTTGTTAGGGTTAGGTTGAGAGCCATTTCGTCATAAGTTGTACCCTACTTTGGTTATGTCCAGATGTTAGGGTTAACTCCGTTCTGGCTGTGTCGACATCATATTGAATGGGTAAAGGTTTCCAGATAATAACTAAAGATTCTTGAGTTAAGAGTTACTATTTACATACCACTTGAAGTTCCACGTCGTACTTGGCCATTAGGGCTATCTCGTCAATGCTGCTCTCTCGTAGAATTGCTGAGGAAGTCTTCAAGTTAGGTCAGGTTCATAAAATTTTTTAAAAAGCTTTAAAAGATTCTAGTTAAAATCATTATATACACCACCTCATACCATCCACAGTCTCAATCGCCGGACGCGCGTTTCACCTAGTCTCTACCGTCTCGTGTCCACAGTGCGCATATTCCTCATGTAACCCATTGCCAATGCCATCTAGTGTCAGGTCACATCAACTTTATCTTCATCTATGCTATTCTCACCCTTCCTTTTTCTCTTCCTCTCTCTCCTCTCCCTATTCAATTTCTTTTCAGTTTCAATCAGGTTCATCCAAGCATATAAAAGGTCATATGGACTGTTATTATTGCAGTTAAATGGTTTGGTCTTATTTATTACTACTGCTTCTGCTACTTGTATTGTTCTCATATTATTCTGCTGGTTTAATATTGCAATTTCTTCCCAATAGGGTACACATTGATTATCCAAACAGAAATCAATAAGTGCTGTTTTATTCTCTCTTCTGCTCCAGTTCTTCATGTGTTCAGTCAATCTGATCTTAGTATTTCTTTTTGTACTGCCTATATATTGGTTGACAATTTTATTTTGATTATTTATTATTGGTATAGAGTAAACACCCGCTTTTTGTAAGATTGGGGTCTTTCTATCTTAGTTACTAAGAGATTACGTTATATCTCTCGTTCGTACACCAAAATCTAGTTCAAATTTTTTACATGTTTTCTTCATAATAGTTGTGATCTGGTATATATGGTAATGGTCCACAAAATTTATTACCTATTGAGTCTGTGTACTCCTTTGTTGTTTATTTCTAGGGTTGCATCTATTAATAAGGTTATTTATTTTCTTCACATCATAGCTGAAGTTTATTGCCATGTTCTTTATCCAATTTAACCTGACACTAGATGGCATTGGCAATGGGTTACATGAGGAACATGCGCACTGTGAACATGAGACTTTCAGATAGCAGACTTCGACAGAGGGTGTGAAGCCTCCGTTGAAAATGCCAGGGTAGAGACTAGGTGAAACCCGCGTCCGGCGATTGAGACTGTGGACGGTATGAGGTGGTGTATGTAATGATTTTAACTAGAATCTTTTAAAGCTTTTTAAAAAAATTTATGAACCTGACCTAACTTGAAGACTTCCTCAGCAATTCTACGAGAGTGCAGCATTGACGAGATAGCCCTAATGTCCAAGTACGACATGGAACTTCAAGTGGTATGTAAATAGTAACTCTTAACTCAAGAATCTTTAGTTATTATCTGGAAACCTTTACCCATTCAATATGATGTCGACACAGCCAGAACGGAGTTAACCCTAACATCTGGACATAACCAAAGTAGGGTACAACTTATGACGAAATGGCTCTCAACCTAACCCTAACAACTGGCCATATTGAAGCAAGATACAACTTTGGACAAAGAAACTCTCAATAACTGCTGACGTCCGACTGAACATGCACTTCCGTGAGTAACATTTTTAGGACTTTTAACGATTTATATTTTAATTGAATAAGTTAATGCACCACCTCAGACTGTATCCACTTTACAGAGTCTGTAAAACAGAATTTACAGACGTTAAAGCGTCTTCCTGAAGAACCTTGTGGTCACGTAATGGTATGTGAACTTTATGATAGAATCACATGAGATATAATGATTCCAAGGAATAAATTTTCTTCATGTCTGGTGGTAATTTATTATATTTTTCTGGTAGACAGTATTTTAAATTTTCCCACCAGCAAATTATTTGTTATTGTGTTATTATTGTTATTGTGTTAATAGTTCTGACAGATTAAAATTTGTTGCAGTGTTAAATACCCAAATTTGTCACTGTAGACTGGATTACTGAAAATTACTGGGGGAAAAAAATTGGTACTGAAAATTACTGAAAAATGAACATGTTGGTTACTGAAAACTACTTTTAGAGGTTGGCATCTATGGATAAGTTTGTTCGGTTTTTCCAATGTTATTTGAAGGAACACAAACAATATTTTGATCATAGTGTTATGTTTTTTTTTTTTTTTTGTAGCTCTATTCTTTCTGTACAACTTTTGTTCATCAGTTTCAATATTATATCTGGTTTAACTCTTTTTAGCCATATGAAGAGAGTGCCAAGTAGACAGAAGTTTAGCCATGTGATAGAGTGCCAAGTAGACAGAAATGAGCATTTTCAGCACCTGCTTCTCTTCACTTTCAATCAAGGTTCTAAAGCTGCTCGAGACATTTGTACTGTGTACAGAGAAGGCAGTATTACTGATGACAGAACTGTACAGAAATGGTATGCACCCTTCAAGAAGGGGAAATTTGACCTCACAGACTCTCCACGTTGTGGCAAACTTACTCAGTTCAATGAGGATGGATTTAATGAGCTCATCTATGAGGATCCACGTCAGTTCACTAGGGAATTGGCCCAGGAGATGGGATGCTCTCATGATACTGTCACCCGTCACCTTCACTCGATGGGTAAGGTACAAAAACTCGGTGCATGGGTGCCAGATTCTCTGAACGCAAGAGACAAACTCCAGCGCTCCAACTATCGCCGCCAGTTTGCTCGCTCGACTCCAGGCTACTCGTGCAGATAGAGATTTCTTTACCGCATCATCACCAGCAATAAAAAAGGGTGTCTCTGTCAATATGAAGCAGAGGAAAGACTGGCTGAGTCCTCACAAGCAAGCAACACCTCAAGTCAAGGCCCAGCTGCATTCACCCAAGACCATGACCTGCATTTGGTGGGATTGGGAAAGTGTAATCCACTACAAATTGCTTGAAAAGAATGCCACGATCAATGCACAGCTCTACATTCAACAAATGCACCGGCTCAACGAGGCAATTCAGTTTAAACGACCCAACCGGCAGCACGGTGTGTTTCTTCAACATGACAATGCTCGCATCCCCCCCCCCCGGTTGCTAATCTGACCAAAACTGCTATTCAAGATCTCGGTTGGGATGTTCTTACCACACCTACCATATTCTCCTGATCTAGCGCCCTCAGATTATCACCTTTTCCGGTCACTCTTCAACAGTCTGCGAGGTGTATTGTTTAACAATGACGTCGAGCTGAAACGGTGGCTTGGTGACGTCGAGCTGAAACGGTGGCTTGGTGACTTCGAGCCAAAACCCGAGGATTTCTACCGTCGAGGCATTGACAACCTAGTGAAACATTGGCAAGAGATTGTGAGCAATAAAGGAGAATATACACATTATTATTGACTGATTTGTGAAAACTTTTTCATGAAAAATAAGGATTCCAATAATTGGGAGAAAACCGAACGAACTTATCTGACAACCCAATACAAGATCACCAGGTCAGCAAGATGCCATCGGGTGTAGATAGATGTGTTAAGTGCTGTCATAAAGAAGAGGGAAGTGAAGGTGGAACAGAGGACAATTAATCAGTGACAGACGTGGGTTCCTATTCCAAGCAGAAGAGGAGAAATGCTCAGTTACCGATTGTTGTCTAGTTACTGAATTGTTCTCCATTGTCAGCAAGTCTGCTAAAAGTAAAAAAGAAAGCTTCAAAATATGAGACACAGTAGTCTTGGCTGCTATTTTTTATAATACACAAGACAAAGGCAATTCCTGATAATTATATTAAATGTATTTTTAGAACTGTGAACATGTCTTTGTGTTAGTTAAATCCTAACAAATTGTTCGTTAAAAAGCCTTCACCGGCTGTGAGACTTGACTTTCAGAACCGGCTACCAGATTTTTAGAAACTTTTGAAGCCCTGGGTTTCACAAATATTCATTTTTATTCTAGTAATGTGGTTTTGGTTGTAACAGTTTTTCATTAATTTAATTTAAGGCTGAAGACTGCGTGTGCCTTGCTACATTCTGTGACATTTTTCGTTGTGATGTTATTGCTGCTAATATCGAATCTCTCAAGAGCAAGCCACTGTCCCATAACATTGCAGAAAATTTTGGTTTACAAAATACAGCCATTTCATGTAACCAAGAATTTATGTTTGAATTACAAGAAAAATGCAAGGTATGTTGTTAATAGATTCTTCATATTTTATTGCTTTTATTACAGTAATATTTTGGTTACTGAAACTGTAAATTATCTGTTTCTTAATCTTAAGGAGTGTGAAATATCAAAAAGAATGTGATGTAATTGTTTGATGTTTTCAAAGATGTAGAAAATTGGTAGTACTGGTTACTTAAAGGTTTCTTATGAATATCACAGACATGATCCCACACAGCACATAATATTTCGTATATGTTACAAGTATGTAGCACTGAAACATTGAGACTTTTCAGACACGTTGTGCAATGCAACAGTAATGTTTCAGAAAACTTACGGTTACGTCAAAATGTCCGCAAATGTTACATAACTTTGAAACATAACCGATACGTTACAGTGAAAGGCCTTTGTAACATCAACAACACACCTTCATATTACTATTATGTATTTGAGAGACATTTGTAACTTCGTTACATTACTGTTACATATTTGAAAGATATTTGTGACATCATATTACTGTTATGTGATAATAAAGGGTTTCTGTAAAAAGGCGACCTGTACCGAAACAGAAAAAAAAAAATTATTTAATTTTATTTAACTTGTGCTGTACGGAAAAAAAAATTTGTAACTTGTACGGAACTCTCACGTTTTTTAAAAATTTTACTCCAAATGTGCGGAAATCTCACATACAGAAGCTATTCTGCTTGAACAGCAGAAAAGAAAAGAAAAAGTTATAAGAAAAAGGTGAGGACGTCGCGGCGATTTTAGATCACAAAGAATGTGCCAAGCAAGGATGATGGGTCATCGTGGGAGAAAGAGTTCGCAAGGTTGCGGAGGGGGGATGAAAGCTTCTTCCCTTTGGGGAATTCGTACTGGGAGAATTTTTTATAAAACAAAAATTCTCTAATTTTTTAAATAACCGAATGCAAATTTTAGAGTAACCAAGACACGTCAAAATAAACTTTCATGTGAAATTTTGTCAAAGTCTGATTAAAACTTTAGAAGTTAGGCATTTCTTTTTATTTCTTATGAATGTTCGCTGAAAGCGCTATACACCAAGGTACTTCTAAGTACCTTGCTATACACTACCATCTCCAGTGCCAAATTTAGCGTGCACCTGCGGGCTTTTGAGCATCGCAAAGCGGCCGGCTAAAATTTAAGAAACAATTTATTTTACGAATTAATACCGACCGAGTTTCCATCCGCTTTCCGTGTTCGCTTAAAAAAAAAATAATAATTGGTTAACTTTGCTTTTTTTCATTATTTTTACCAAATATAGGGTTTTATAGTGTATTCAGTTAATGCTAAGTTTGAATTTTAACCAAACTCTCTGTAATTCGGAAATTTCTAAATTCCTGAATCGGCAAAGTACGGACGATTTCGGATTTTCGAGATTGTACTGTAAGAGTATTACCATACCTGCCAACTACTACAGAATGTCCGTAGTTTCTACGGATTTAGTTGTCTGACTATGGAACTTCACTGTCGAAATTATGGATTCTACGAGTTTTCATTTTGCTTAATTTTTTTTTTTTTTTCATTTTGCTATTGTTTTATGATATACATGAGATTCTAAAGAGGATTCACGGAATTCCGCGTTTTTTGCCATCATTTAGATCGTTCTCAGGATCAGTGTAAATCTGAAGACAATTTGCGGGGGCGGAGACGGTATTTCGTGTTTCAAAACTTTCGAAGACTGTAGTTTAACGGTGTAAAAACATTGCCGTAATAGTAATTCTTTTTCTCCCGATGTTGCCTTTGTGTCCAGTTTTCAGTTTTCTTGTTAAATATTATTTTATTGCATATATGTTTGTATTTCAGCTTGAAACTGTAGGCAAAAATTTGCGAAAACGGAGGTTAGACACAGCAGAAATTTTGCCGTAATGTTCTGGCATCAGGTTCTTCCGCGAAATCGAGGAATCACACCTTTTTCGTTATTAATTTGGTCATTCGTGAGATCAATGCACAAGTGAACATAATTTTTTGTGTGGGGATGTTCTTCGAAGGAGGGAATTCTGTCTTTAAGGAAATTTTGTTTGAAAACAGAAGGTCGACGGAGTTCAGATTTTTTCCGCAGTCGTAAATCCTTTTTTATCGCGATGTTATCTCTGCGCAGTATTATTGTTAAATAACATTTTACTGCATAAATATTTGTCTTTCAGCTTGAAAATAGCGGGAAAATTAAAAAAAAAACGGAAGTCGGACGGTGCAAAGATTTATTCTGTAATGGCAACCCCCCCCGTTCCATCCCATAAGTTTTTGCATTTAAGCTTGATAAGGGAGGGAGAAATTCACGAAAATGGAAGTGACAAAGTTGAAAAATTTGTAAAAATTGGTGCATGATGTTCAAAAGTACTGATATTCTCAAAGTTACACCATTTATCTAAAATAGTTAGCTTTGATATCACACACTCATGGTCTCCAGGCTGAAAGTTCTTTCAGCATGATGGATGAAGTTATTGTTATCAGAGGGCATAAAAAAGAAAGAAAAGAAAAGTGTCAATGAAGAAATAGGGAGAGAAAGATAGCAGGAAAAAAAATTAAGCAATGAATGCTGTGCAGCTGCAGAGTCAACAAAAGACAAACTGACAGTAGTCCACATTCTTGCTGTGTGTTTTGATTTTTCACCCAGTTAAAACGTTCAGCATTTTTTTCGTTCTTTGGTCTCATCTTGACATAAACTACAATTTTAGAGACAGTATGATCATACAGTAAGTGGAGGTTCATGCACTGCGGGTTCACTTGCTTTGATTTCCTGTCTGTCAAGCGTTATGGGATTTAGAACACATCTGACTGATTTTTACTGGTGGAAGTTTTGAACTTAAATCTCGCAATGTTACCTATCATGCCCTCGCCAGGGTAATCAACTTTGTGTTTCATGAGTGTCCTTGTTTGTTGTAACGTTTTGTTGTGGCACATATTTCTTTTTCACAAAGAGATGCATAGTTTCGTAAAAAAGCAACTATGTATGCCGCACAATTCTTTTTACGCTAGTTCTGATGTTTACAAGATCAGCGAAGATCTTTTTTTTTTTTTCCCCGTGTGTTAGACTGCTTTTTTCACCTTACCGTTAGCAGATTATTTATTTCAAGTTTTGTCCGTTAGTGTTGTTTCTGTAATATTGTTCATCCAATTCAAATACAGTTTGTGTGGCTTTTAAAAACACTATTGTCTACAGATGGGAAAACTCAGAGAATTTAATTTGGCAAAATGAGTGGTAACCCCAAATAACCGATAATCTGGATATCATTTCCTGATTTATATCTATGACTTATCACAGTCAGCAAAAAGCAAAGATTTTTTTTTTCACATTATCTGCCTTCCCAAGCACTTTTTTTTTCTGTAATCGGTGTGCTTTTAATAGTACCTCAAGAAAAACATCCCACTTCCTAATTTCCGTGAAAGATAAAGTTTCTATGTTGGAACATAATATTCAGTTTTTTAACATTCTTCATGTTTTTCAAACTCCTTTTTGAAAAATGTGAAACAGATTCACATTAAACTACATACATGAGTTTTTTACCAAAATACATACTTGTGGTAAAAATAATTGAATCTGATAGTTTCTTAGACATGGTTAAAAACTCCTAAATTGCAAAAACAGGTGGTATCACAGTTAAAAAAACATGAATGAAACCCATAAAACTTCTTACATGATCATCTTTTGGAATTCCAATTTCTAGCTCAGTTTTCTTAAATCAACTTTTGGTTATATATATCCATTCAGAGGATCAATGGATTTTTGACATAATCTCATGTGTTGCTGAATGTTCTAGAAAGCTGGGAAAAACTGATGTGGACAGTTTTTTTGCACTATGTGACTGAACTACAGTTGGCTGTTTTAAAAATCTGCAGATGAAGGAGCAAATTGCCGCCCCGGTGGCGCAGTGGTCTAAGCGATGGCCTGTGATCATTCGTCCGAACGGGGTCTGGGTTCAAATCCCGGTGAAGCATGGATGTTGTGTTTGTCTTACGGCACTGGCTCTCTTCCTTCCCTGGAACCAGTGACCCTAAATTAGGGACGGGCGACTGCTTATAGCCCATTGAGTTGCTCACGGTGGTCGTTAAACCTCCAATCAAAAAAAAAAAAAAAAAAAAGGAGCAAATTGGTCCTTTTTTAAGGAATCTTTGTCTCAAAAGGATGACATGTCATCAACATTCCAAGGTTACCAAATCAGCACAGCATGTAATCAATGAAGATGCGTTGCAGATGATGAAGATATAGGACTAAGTTCTACAGAAAACAGCATTGATTTATTGAAAAAGAATTGCACAAAAACTTGAATTTTTTTTTTAATAATGTCCAAACATCTGTTTTCTGCAAATATATGTCCACTCTTTAGATAAGGTGTTATTTCCCAAATCTTCTGAAGGCCTAAACAATCATGGTGATGATGCAATAACTGATCGTGCTTTGGAATAGTGGCTTCAAATCAAGAAGATTCTTGTTAGTTTGAATCCTAACAGAATTTCATGTATTTCAAATGCTTTGTTACACAAATTGGAGAATTCAGATAATCTAGAGCCTTTTGAAATCATGAGAGATCCAGTAACTGTGCTTTTAACTGCACTGCTGTTAAATGCTCATGTAGAATGTCTTTGGTCAGCAATTAAAAACACAATTAGGTGAAAGAAGCCTTCTAATGAAAAAGAAAAGACTTGAAAGTCGCATTAAGTGTCAAAACATTAGGAATAAAAATGAGTAATGTTGACCTTGAAAATGGGATAAAACTATGGTGGGAGGATAGCGGGAAATCTTGTTGACCAAACTACAAAGATTAATTTATGTATTTTATTACTTCAGTTTCAACTTTTAAGCATACTATAATTGAAATATGCAAAATAAAACATATTGGTATTAGAGTAAGCAATTTTATAAAAATAATAGTATGAAATATACAATTCGATTTTTTCAAAGTTTGGCCACTGACTTTTTTTTTATGGCCACTAACAATTTTGGTCTTGGTGGCCAATGTCTACTAGCAAAATTTCTAAGTCTGGATCTTTACCAGCTAATGAAAATGTCGTCTACATATCTTAACCACAGGGAAGGTTGAAAAGGGTGGTGAGGAATGATGGAAACTTCAATATGTTGCATGTAGATTTCTGCAAGAAGAGGGGAAAGAGGTGAGCCCATGGGGAGACCAGATTGTTGCTTGTACACAATTTTGTTGAAAACAAAACAACTGTGTTGATGAATAGTGTGGAAACAATCATTAAGATCTTTGATAAGAGTATCGGGTGGTTTAAAATGAAGAATCAATTTCTTCATGAGGAGCATGTAGGACTCAAAATATGGTACAGAGGGGAACAAAGATTCCACATCAAGAGTATATAGATTAACACTTGGAGAAAAGGAATTAGAAAGTTAGTTGATGAAGTCTGAAGTAGAGACATCAGTATGAGGATGGTTGGCTGCCAGGGATTTGCATTTGAGGACCAATTTCTTTTCAAGGTTTACTGCTGGAGAAAAAGAATATTCACCTAAAGGTCTGATGGGGTTACCAGCTTTATGCAGTTTAACTTGCAAGAAAAGCCTGGGAGTTCTAAAGTAAGGAGGGGGTGAAATATCTCCAAGGAAGGATTAAAGAGTTTCTTTCTTAGATAATCTGTCAACTGAGTTTTTGAGTGAGTTGGTGGTGTCTGACTGCAGAGAGATGCAGTTAGCAGAAGTAAGAAACAAATGCACTTTTTGGTTTAGTATTTCTTTACCAATAATGACTGGGCAACCAACTTTATCTGCTTTGCATACGGCAAGGTCATTTTCTTGAATAAATGACCTGAATTCTTTCAGACAAGAAGAAGAGTACTTGATTGGTACAGAATTTTGCTTGGATAGGATAACAGCAGCGTTGTCACGGAGAATAGGTTGGTGAACCGTCTCAGTTCTATGGATGGCTGATTCTATAAGAGAAACAGTTTGTGGAAGATAGATAGGAAGAGCTGGTGAAAATTTTTGCCAGCCAACCATCCTCATACTGTTGTCTGTACTTCAGACTTCATCATCAAACTTCCTAATTCTTTTTCTCCAAGTGTTAATCTATATACTCTTGATGTGGAATCTTTGTTCCCCTCTGTACCATATTTTGAGTCCTACATGCTCCTCATGAAGAAACTGATTCTTCATTTTGAACCACCCGATACTCTTATCAAAGATCTTTATGATTGTTTCCACACTATTCATCAACACAGTTGTTTTGTTTTCAACAAAATTGTGTACAAGCAACAATCTGGTCTCCCCATGGACTTATCTCTTTCCCCTCTTCTTGCAGAAATCTACATGCAACATATTGAAGTTTCCATCATTCCTCACCACCCTTTTCAACCTTCCCCGTGGTTAAGATATGTAGATGACATTTTCATTAGCTGACCACATAGCGTGTCTGAATTACAGACACTGATCAACTCCATTACAAAAAAATTTCCTTCCATTAATCTCACTATATCTAAGGAAGTAAACAACAAAATTGATTTCCTGGATGTATCCATCTGCAGAAATTCTGATCTCTCATTCACTCGTTTTGTCTATCATAAACTTTCTGCACCCACTAACATCATTCCCTACAAATCTTTCACTCTGTATCTCTACAAGCTTGCAGCATTGAAGTCTTACATCCATATATACATATCACTAAGCTGTTCTCTGAGATTCAGAGGTTAGCTCCAAAAAGAAATACAAACTTCCAGATATTTTTAGCTATTGTTGTCGTATCAAACTTCGCCATTTACAGCGATCTTGACATACAACTCGTGCTTCACTGATATCCATTACACGCCGTACACAAGATCTTTTATACTTCATACTCATAATCTTTTTCTCATGCACACACTCCTGAATCTGATCCACCCATGTCTTCCTTGGCCTTCCTCTGCCTTTCCTTCCTGTCACTTGGGCTGAAAATATTTTCTTAGTAAGCATTTCATCACTCATTCTTTCAACATGGCCAAACCACTGAAGCATATTGGTCTCCACCTTGCTAACAACATTTTGCTTTACATCACACAACTGTAATATATCTTCATTCCTCACACAATCAGATCGTGTCTTGCCACAAACCCCACGTAAGTAACGCATTTCTCCAGCACATAAACAACTCCTATGTTTCTTCTGCAGTACCCAGGTTTCACTGCCATACATCAGAGTAGGAACAATTACTGTTTCATACACAGCCATGCGGGACTCTCTAGAGAGTTGGCCTCTGATCATTCGTCCGAACGGGGTCCGGGTTCGAATCCCGGTGAGGCATGAATGTTGTGTTTGTCTTACGGCACTGGCTCTCTCCCTTCCCTGGAACCAGTGACCCTAAATTAGGGACGGGCGACTGCTTATAGCCCATTGAGTTGCTCACAGTGGTCATTAAACCTCCACTCAACAAAAAAAAAAAAAAAAAAACTCTAGAGAACCCATCATTCCTGTGAAAACCTCCCAGAGCAGCTATGACTTTCAAAGAATAATTCACTCGCCTACTGATTTCACCATCCAACTTGTTCTCTCTGTCAAACATGCTTCCTAAATACACAAACTCACTCACCTGGTCAATCACAGTGCCATTTATACTTACATTACATTCAGTGCTACCCATTCCTCTCTCAAACACCATAACTTTGGTTTTTCCCTTATTTATACTCAGTTTGAATTTCATGCAAACTTCGTGCATCCGAGTCAACATACTCTGCAACTCACTTTTGCTCTCTGCCAACAGGACAGTGTCATCAGCATACAGCAATCTGCACACACAGATATCACCAAGACATAAGCCGCTATTATCTATTTTGGCCTCACACATGCATGCGTCCATAAATATATTAAACAGCCATGGTGACATTACACAACCTTGTCTAACTCCTGCACCAATGGAAAACCATTTTGATAAAACACTATTCACTCGTACACAAGCTCTACTACCAGCATACATGGCTTTTACACTATTAAGTAGATTCCCAGTAACACCATATTCAATCAATACCTTCCACAAAAGTGTCCTATTCACTCGGTCATAAGCTTTCTCTAAATCTATGAAGGCAGTAAAAACTTTCTTCCCAACAGCCAGATACTTTTCAATCATCATGCGTAATGCAGAAATCTGGTTAGTGCAGCCTTTACCAGGCATAAAACCACTCTGAACATCCCACACTTTCTCTGATGTAAGACCCCGTACAGGGCTCATATCATTTGCAACAACCAACTTTCTCTTCAAGAAGAATTCTCCAAAATTTCTACAATAGCCCTCTCTCATGGTTTCCCTGCTCTTACAGTCAACTCCCTCTTAAAGAAATATGAAAACAATTCGAAAATTGAATGCCTCCTTCCTCAAAAGAAAGAAAACCTGAAATTCTCTGGTTCTGTTGCTTACCATCCTTCCTATGCTTATAAGTTAGATTGTTTTTAGAAGTTTTGGTTACCATCTTGCCATTAAATCCACCCCAAACATCTTGAAACTTCTACGAAGGGATAGGGACAAAGTTGAAAATCTGGACCTCCCAGTAGTTTACTGCATTCCTATCTCTTCTTCAACAGGTGATAACTTATACATTGGAAGCACGTACAGGAGCATTAATTTAGAACATAAAAAAGATGTTTTTATAGAATTTTAGAACATAAAAAAGATGTTTTGAAAGCCAACCCTAATACAGCCTTGTCTATTTTGACAATGGAAGACACATCTGCAGTTCCTCGCTGGAACGAAGCAAAACGAATTGCTTCTTTTGACAATCGTTTTGCCCTCCGTTACCGTGAAAGCCTGGAAATTATTTTAAACTCAATGACTTGCAATTCCGAATCTCCTCTCTATATCCTGATGATCTGGAGATCAATTCTAAGTTTTGGCAACAAAAATAGAAAAATTCAAATGTAGAATCTGGCAACAATCTTAGTCCTCCATTGGTGTGATGAAGACCTAAGATAAGGTCGAAAGCTCCCAACTTACGAACTTTCTTGTAAAAGTTTTTTCATGTAACGTAACTAGTGTGATCAAGTTACCTTTATTTGTAGGTTGTGAATGCTGAAAATCTCATGATCGGTTGGTATTACCTCCCTCCCCCTCCCGAGAGGTTTGCTGAGTAGGCACATGCCCTCAGATAATGTGTCGGGTTATAGCTTGTAAATGCTGAAAATCTCCTGATCGGACCAGAAATTCTCTGTCTTTTATACTTTGGTGTTACCCCCGACAGTTTTTCTGAGTCAGCACATGCCCGCAGATAATTTTCAGACTTGTAATTTGTAAACCCTGAAATTTTTTGTTGAGTTGTAGATCACCAACATTTTTTTATAAAGTATTACATTACTAATCACAATTAAGAAACGACGAGATTACGAAAACTTTATGTGACTCAGAATATAACCAACCTCTGGGAGTCGTGGCCATGAAGCGGTCAAAAATGCAATTTTTAAACGGCCCGTTAACATTTTTGTGGCCACTTCTCCGTTGGCCTGTTCTCCTACACCCAGCTAACTCGAGTACGACAGTGTCACCAAAGAACATCCCAGTAGCACGTGGAAATATGACTACGAGAGTGCTTCGGTGAAATGGCATAAATGCGCATGCGCATCCACGCCATTGCCAAACCAAAAATCTTAAATATCGCCGAAATGTAACATCAAGGTAGCATTTATGTACAATAGTAACCGTAATGCACAAAGAGTTACGTTCTAAAACAGATGTTGCTGAAATGTAGTTGTAAGATATCTCTGAAAGTGTAATGAAAATGAGAGATTGTAACATTATTGATATATATCTGAAACATTCTGTGCTGTATGGGATCTTAACATCAGCATTTAAAGAAACAGATATTATGTACATACTGCATGCTGATATTACATCATTTCAGGCTTTTCAAATTTTAACTGAATTTCAGTTATTTAGTACATATCAACCGTAGGTGTACAGAAGTGTATTAATTATAGGTCACTGTAAATTAGTCATGTTTGCTGGGACTGAATTAGAAATGTTTAGCCACTAAGATACTGTTTACTTTTAAAATCGACAAAACCTTAAGTATGTAGCACTTTGAGAAAAATGGGCAAACAGATAGAACTGTTAGAAATACAGCAGTAAAAAGCAAATTTACGCTTACAGTAAAGAAAAATTAAGAACATAATATGAGAACTTTCAAACTATACGGTTGCCCCCCCCCCATCATAGTTTTGGAAAGAAAACTAGGTTGTTGCCAGATCTCTATTCTTGTGTCCCTGTAGGTGGCTACCAAAAAAAAAAAAAAATATGGCATGTCAGACTGAGAGCAGATTTTCAGGTCATAGGGTGATTTGGGGGGAATCCAATGTTGCAGTTATTTGGGGGAAAGGTAAATTTCTTTCTAAACTCGAGAAAATACACAATTTCGTGAAATCTATAAAGAACTAGTAGTTTCAGTCCATTTGTGTTGGTGTAGATAAATATGCATACATACACTATATTGACAAAAGTCACTGGACATCCCTTCAAAAGCAAATGAATGGATCCGTTGCATTGTTAAGATACGCAGTACAGCTGCAAACGGTATAAAAACAAGCCTGCAGCTGACCACGATCATATCACACTGTGAGGTTAAGTAAAAATGCCACAGCAAGAGAAAACTGACTTTGAGAAAGGAACGATTGTTGGGTGTTATATTAGTGGGTTCTCCATAAGAAAAACCAAGAGGTGTTTAAACATACCCAAGTCAACTGTTTTGGATGTACTGAACAAGTGGAAGACACATGGTGTGACTGAAGCATCAAAACATACCGGCAGACCAAAGAAAATCGGTGATGGAGGACGTCGAAACCTCAGGTGAGTCATTACAGCTAATCAACAGAGTACTGCATAAGACCTCAGTGTTCACGTGCGTAGCAATGCTGGAATATTGGTATGTACACGTACCATATTCAGAGAACTTCATTCCATGGGTTACCGTGGTCGTGCAGCTGCTCATAAGCCTTTCATCTCTACTCAGAATGCTACTTGTCATTTAGCAGGGTGTAAAGAACATTTGTCGTGGACCGTAGCTAATGAAAACGGGTGCTATGGACTGATGAATCCGGATACACGATCCATCAATCTGATGGCCAGCAGGCGGGGTAACGCTATTTACCACAGTATACTGTTCTTATGGTCAAGTTTGGAGCTGTCAGTGTACTCGTGTGGGGGTGTTTTTCGTGGTATGTTCCCGGCCCATTGGATACCATGGACAAACATGTTAACCACCATGTTTTCCTCGATATTCTGGACAATTATGCCCTACCAACTCTGTGGCAATACTATGGAACCAAGCCTTGTTGGTACCAGCAGGATAAACACCGAGCCATAAAGTAAGGACTGTTACGGCGTGGTTTAACGATAATTCAGCATCGTGTGTGGGCGGGCCAGCACAGAGCCTGATCTTAATCCCATACAGCACGTATGGGATGAATTAGAGCACTGCATAAGAAGTTTGGAACCAAGGTCTACTGCGTAACAACAGTCAGCAGCAAAATTATGTACTGAATAGAAGTGCATACCTATCACTGTGTTCCAAAACCTTGTTGAAAGTATGTCTCAAAGGGTCAGTGCATGCATTAAAGCCAAAGGTGAACCGAACTGTACTGATGTATGCCAATATGTTGTGTTTCTCTTCTAGGTGTCCGGTGACTTTTGTCAATATAGTGTATATATGCTCAATGGACAAAACTTGCAGAGATATCTTCCTAATAGTATGTTAGTCATCATCTAGCGCAAATAAGAGGCTGTGAAATGCTATCCCACACTCACCAACCCACTTGGACAGCGTGGTGAGTTATGGCCAAACCCCACCAAAATGATTCCACAACTTAAATTTTGATCCTCAGTCTCCAGCAGCTGGAATGTACCAGGCCAAGGCAGCAGCCAGTGCGACATGAAGGCAGAGCAGAGGGTGCTAAGAATCATCGGAGGGCCGTACTAGGCTGCCATCTGATGCTGACCTTGGCTACGTATAATGGACGCTCCCTGTCTTCTGATTTCAAGGCTCCTTGAATTGGAAGAAGAACTACAAAGGATCAAGTGGGACATCGTCAGGCTAAGTGAGGTAAGGAGAAAAGGAGAAGATCTCATTGAAATGAAAAGTGACATGTCTTCTACTATCGTGGGACAGATACTGGCAGAACTAGTAGTGTTGGATCTATAATAAACAAGAAACTGAAAGATAAAGTTGTAGAAGTTGAAAGTTCCTCTGACAGAGCTGCACGACTCGTTATCCAACTCTCGAGAAAATACCAGGCTTAGATTATTCAAACTTATGCACCCACCACAAGTCATCCTGAAGAAGAAATTGAAGAATTTTAAGTGGAAATTCGTCATCTAAATAATAAAGGCAAGCAGCACTTGAAGATTATTATTTGAGATTTCAATGCAAAAATAGGGCAACAGAATGAAACTTCAGAGTAGGTAAATTCGGTCACGGCAGCAGAAACCAGCATGGAAATACTCTCGTAGAGTTTGCAGAGGCAGAAGGGTTTTTCACCATGAACTTCTTTTTCAAGAAAAAGCCACACAGGAAATGGACATGGAGGCATCCGAATGGATGAACAAGAAATTGATTTTATTATGTGTAACAAGAAATTTGTCATGGAAGACTGCAGTGTGCTGAATAAGTTCAACACAGGTAGTGACCATAGAATGGTAAGATGTAAGATGCACCTCAGTGCTAAACTCAAGTGTGGCAAGCTCATGAAACAAAGTGTATTGACATGACCAACCTTAAAATGCATCATAATATCTTCAAATTGGAACCGAGGAACAGATTTGCTAAGCTGTCTGCAACACAGATATTGGAAACCCAAAATAAGTCTGCAGAAACTCGCCCCCCCCTTCCCACAGGCCGCAGCTCGAATAAAAATATATTAAACATTTTAATTACATATTTTTTACAAAGCAGCAGGCAGTACTAATTGTCTTCCTGTAGAAAACATTTAATAAAGATACATAATGTGGTAATTTATGTCTCATTAAATGTCATGTTTTACAAAACAGATAGATGCAAATAAGATGAAATTATTTTTTTCTTACAATAATAATTGCACCTTTGCAGTAGCATATTAAGTTCTCCAATGTGAAAGGCAGTCATATATTATTTAGTGCATAAACAATTTTAAAAATACTGACCTCGAAATCACCAATGAAAAATAAACTGGAAAACTGATCAATTTCTTTTTCTTGCTTAGTAAGCAAGAAAAACCCAGTGTTAGTAAAAACATGGTAAGCAATCAGATGTATCTTCTAAAAGCCTTGAAACTACCTTGGATGTAACTGATTTTTGGTACACATTTGATGTTGAGATGTTTTTAAAATGCTTGTAATATGACATACCATATTTCTCGATGAAGGCAATTTTTAGGAATTTCCTGATATTTTTGTTAACCAGCTGGTGGACCATTAAGCATAATGAACACTCTCATGTAACTCATCAATCAGAAAAGCCAAACACTTACCTAAAAGCTTTTGGCTACATTTCTGCTATATACTCCATGCACATCAATTAGAACATCCTGTTATGCAGCTGGCCTTCAAAGGTTGAAACTTTCAGCTTATAGGGTGTGGTTTTATATACTTTCTTCTGGTCATGAAACATCGTATTTTATTCGCAGGACAAAAACGCTGACTTCTGTCTGCCGTCTGACATGCAACATAGCTCGTCATCCCCAGGTGTATACTCACTATTACATGATTGTCAACTTTCATTACACCTATTTTTTTTATTCCTCATTCACTTCTTCATATGCAGCTTGCCTTTAAAATTCACAATTCAAAAAATGATACTCACTTCAAACACACATAACCACATACCCAATAAATACATCACTCCTTACAATTCACCCACCCCATACGACCACTTTAACGTGCAATATATACAACACATTCGTACACTCAATTAAAACCACTTTCTACATATTTACACTATTTACATTCCACGGCAGTCAAACCGCTGTCAACTGTGATTAATGTAGTGCTCCATCTGCCTCATATATCGCAAAAACCCTACAGCAAACGCCAACCCCATTCAGCTAGTCGCACATAATCCCTAAGCGCTTTAAACAGAATCCTGTTGTCCTCAGGAGGTCAATGGGTCCTTCTGCCCCCCCCATTATTTTCCCATTATCCTTTGTCGTTAAATGCTACTTTACCCTGTAAATGTTTGCATTTCAGCTTCAACAGCTTGATAAGATAGAGAAATTTTCTGAAAACTGAAGTGACAATTCGAAAAATTTGTAAGAATTGAAGCATGGTGTTAAAAGGTATTCTTATTCTCAGAGTTGCACCATTTATCTAAAATAGTTAAAGCCTTGATACCATGCATTCAAGGTTCTCAGGCTGAAAGTTCTTTTAACATGATTGATAAAATTGTCGTCCGAGGGAATGAAAACAAAGTGACAGTAAAGAAATGTGAAGGAAAAATATCAGCAGAAAGAAAAATTGTGCAAAGAATAACAACAAAGCATAAATATCTGTCGATTAACATAAGAAAAATTTGCAACTGGCCTTTGAAACCTCAGTACATGTTGCGTCGATATAGGTTTTTAATTGGGTTAAGAGGCATATACAAGTTAAAAAACAACACTTTGAAATGCAATAGATCTTTCAACCAACACTGTGGTCTTCATCAGGTACAGGACATACTGAAGAGACTGCTCTTGGGAGCACAACATATATGCAGTGACAAGGACATGATGACGCATTGTCACGTATTCTCGCATGAACAGTCTGTTCAGTATGTCCTGTACCTGATGAAGAACACATAGTGTTGGTCAAAAGATGTAGTACTTTTAAATATTGTATTTTAAGTATTGTTTTATAACTTGTATATGTCTTTTAACCCAATTAAAAACCTATATCGATGCAACATTTACTGAGGTTACAAAGGTCAGGTGCAAGTTTTTCTTAGCGTGTTAATCGACAGATATTTATGCTTCGTTGTTACATTTGACACAATTTTTTTGTATATGTTATATGCAATGAATGTTGTGCAGCTACAGAGTCAAGAAAAGACAAATATGGCTGTGGAACTTCCTGAGAAGAAAGCAGTGCTTGCTTGCAAGAGGAAACTTGCACATCGTATGAAGTACAAAAACAAAACAAAGGAAAAAAATTGTGAAGCAATGTCTTTTAAAACCATTTTAATTGGTTCTGAATCTAGTAATCCTATATTGTGAATATAGTGGTGTGCTCCTATTTAATATCTAAATAAATAAATTACATTGGACAATTCCATCTTTCTTATGTTGTGTTATACAGTAAAACCTCGAAAATCCGGCATTGACTGGACCGGACAAGTGCTGGATTTATGAAAATTCAAGATTTATGAAGCTATCCAAAAATTACGTAACGGGCATTACGTAAAGCTCGTACTTACATGTAACAGGTCACTTTAATGGAAAATTTCCGCGTCTACGCCTTATAAATGTGCGGGGGTCGCGCTGCCGATCACATTATTCGCAATTTGCAAAAAAAAAAAAAAATTGTTTTGGAGATGGAAAAAAAAGTTGGCAAAAATATTGATTACCTTTTTGTACTATTTATTACAAAACTCTATTGAAAAAAATGAATTTAACAAAAGGTGTTAGGCAAAAAGTTGAAAGAAGCCAGAGCAACCGCTAGGGCTGGGTGATGTATCAGTACATTGTGAAAACCCGATGTGAATTTTACATCGATGTTTCGTTTTTCGACTGACAAAACTACGATACATCATGAAAGGCGATTACTGCGATGCATCATGAAAGCCAATGTAGATGTCACTACACGATCGAATACACATATTGCCACCACCAAGCACAGATCATCATCACACGTTCGACACGCACTTCAAACGTACATGCTGATTCGTCGCCTCATTAGTCCATGTCACTTCAGCGTGGCCCAATGAGATGATGAATTTGAGAAACCACCCAATGTTACATGCTGCTATCAGCAATTCTCACGGCAAGATCGGATTATCTCGCAATGTGTTGTTGAGACGGTGCATCGGGAGATTTCCATGGTTATTGGAGAAACATCGGATGTTCTCACAAAAATAAAATCAGAAAAGTGCCGGATTTCTGAAGTTGCCGGTTTTCTGGATGCCGGATTTTCGAGGTGTTACTGTATTTGCACTTTCTCACAGCGCATTCTGATTTTTCACTTGTTTAAAAAGTTATGTTTTTTTTTTTCATCTGCATTGATCTCATGTATGGTTTTGCATTGGTAATGCATCCATTATCAGAGTCTCCCATATCATCACATTGTTGTTGATTGCAATGCACTGTTAGTAAGCCCTCCTGTCCACCTATTTATCACCTGCTTTTGGTTTAGGCCTGTTCAACTTTGTGTGGGGGGATGCCCATGTTGACTCCCATCACCCCTATCTATGTTTTGTCTACTAAGTGTATATACGGGAGAGAAAATTTTCCAAAAATGGAAGTGGTGAAGTAGGAAAATTTGTAGGAATTGATATGTTCTGTTCAAAAGTATTCATCCTCTCAATGTTACACCAATATCTAAAATTGTGAAAGCTTTGTTATCATGCATTCATGGTCCTCAGGATGAAAGCTCTTTTGACATAATGGTTGAAATTATAGTCATCTCAGCACTTTAAAAAAATGAAACAAAGGAAAGCAACGATGAAGGAAAAGGAAAGTTATTCACAGTACAAAAAAAAAAAAAATAGATTAAGCAATAGATTATTATATTTGCACTTTTAAGGTATTAAACCCCTGAAAAGTGTGCATAGTTTACGCGCAATTCATAAATGATATACTATTAAAAAGCACCAATCACTTACCCTAAAGATCATGGTAATTTCCATCCACAACACACTTCCAGCACGTCAATTATCGTAATGTTGTTGGCCTTCAAAGGTTTACAGACATCTTGCTTATGATTTCTTCTTCCGGGGATGAAACATCATATTTTTTTTATTTATTTTTTTATAATTATTTGCTAGACAAACTATGCTGGGTTTTTTAGCCATATGAGATGTAACTATAGCTCATCAATTCCATAAAAACCACACAAGCATACTACTCATTCATACTTTCAATTAAAAAACTATGTACATATTTACACAACATTACATTCCTAGGTGGTTAAACCTTTGTCAACTGTGAGTAACAAAATGCTCCATCTGTTTTAAAACCCCTGCCACTCCCACTGCAAGTGTCACACTCATTCAGCCCTTCACACACAAGCAATAGATGTTGTGCAACTGCAAAGTCAACAAAAGACAAATATGACCATGGAACTTTCTGAGAAGAAAGCACATTTTTCTCGCAAGAGGAAACTTCTGCTGATGATCAGTACAGCGAAACAAGGAAAACTGTGTTTGAAGCAATGTCTTTTAAAACCATTATATTTTGAATTCAGTAATTTTATATTGTGCATACAGTGATGTGCTCCAATTTAATATTTATGTAAATTAGCAATACAGGCTTCAGAAAGTTGAAAGGGTCATTGTGTAAGCTCCTTAAAAATGCCTCTCAATATGCCATTAAAAATTCCTTAAATTTAATTTTTGAAAATGAGTATGAACCCTGGCTCATGCATCACATTTTGCTGTTATTCTAGGTTGTGATACGGCAGTGCTTACTGGGATTGTTAGCAACTGTGTCTGTGAAAGATTTTCAAGATATTCAAGGTATGTAAAGAGGAGTTTATCAACATAAAGTAATTATTCTGTTGCTGTAACTTAAAGAATGAGCCAAATAATAATATGATAGCAATACTTCTTCAAACATATTTTTTTGCTGAGCAACATAACCTAAGCAATTCATTGTGAAATATTAGGAAACTAGTAATTAAGTAACTATTTGAACTGTGATTGAAGTATTTAATAAAATAACTCTGGATTTTTGTGTTGAAACTCATATATATTATTTATCTCTGTAAATATGAAATCCCTGGAGCTTTTTTTATGAACATTGTGTTAGATCCAAAATGCTGGCCTTATTTATTCTTATTATCAGTTTACAAAGATTGATGAATAAGTTGCTTTGTGCATGAGGTTGTGAAGGCTTTCTTTAGGAAATGTGACAAGCAGAATCTCTCTGTTCTGAAAAACAGCAACTGCTGTTGCCTGCGTTTTAGAAATTTTGTGACACTCGCGCTTTCCTAGCTTGCAGCACAAAAAGTATTGAACGCAAAAATTTGAAGTTTACATCGTTTGTAGAGAATTGTTTGGAAAACACACTGAAATAAGCCGTTTTTCGATTCTGGAGTTACTTCAAGAGCTATTGTATTTCAAAGTGAAGGTAAGCAAAAAAGTGCTATCAGTTCTCGTTCTGGACACACTAACAGCAACAGAACCGCGAAACTTTGTAGCCATGTAGGGCCATGGCTGAATTTTTGCACCTCATTACCCTTGTTTTGAATTTTGATTTAGTTTGTGAAAAATTAAATTTTTAAATTTCACAAAATTCCCTATTTCATGATGGGATCTATTTAAAAAAAACGGATATATGGTAAACTATAAATCATAATGCATTGCCATTTGTACAGCATAAACTCACAACTATCATCCCTCTTTTGCAAAAAAAAAATTTGTAAGAAAAAGTAATTTTTTGATTTTTAAGCATATTTTAAAGACTCAAAGGAAAGGAACAAACGGCTTTGTCTGTCTTCAGTGATAACCACACATAAAAGTTTGGGGCCCATGACCTGCTGCTGTGGCGACAGATAATTTGTTATGCATATATTTTGTTGGTAAAGCTATCTCAGTTGTTTAACAGAGTAGCCTTTTCATAAGATGTACATCTTACGGAAATGTTTTTTGCACCACCTTTGTTTTCCTTAGAGGTAGATTTACTAAGTACTATAAGTTCAAACGACAAAAGTCCGCCCTTCCAAAAAAATGACAGTAAAAAATACTCAGAAAATATATTCAAGTTACAAGTCTTCTTCCTTGAGTAATCCATGAATTAGGAACAACCGACACTGCACACCGGTATGCCATCAAAAAATTAAAATATTCGCATTTCGTGCCATAACTTTTTAAGTAAACCACACATTGGTGATGTTAACGTTACAAATATAGGCCAAAAACAAAAATACTGACGCTGAAAACTCCGGAATGGCGGCGGAGCGAAGTCCTTCAATAAAAATAGAAGGAAATTAAAAAAAAGTTCCACAAAAATCTAACAAGAAGTTCAGCAGGAGCGATACAAAAATTGTAAACAAGCTGCAATCTTGGAATCAATGTAGACTTCCAATATGCCATCAAAAACATAAAAATATTCGCATTTCATGCTACAACTTTTTAAGTAAACCTCACACCGGTAATGCTAACATTACGGATATAAGCCAAAACTAAAAATACCGAGGAATGGGGGGAAAAGTTCAAAATGTAGTGTACAAGGAAATACTATCTTAAAATATTATTACTTTAATTTTATGTACATGTTTAAATTAAGTGTTCATATTTCTGTCAGTTTTTTCATACTAATTTGCTTAGATATGCAATAAAAATTGAAATTTATATGAATTTTCCAGTTTTTATTTCATGTGATATACTTGAAAATCGGGCTGAAGGGCCTGAATGCTACTCTCGAAATGAGCGTAGCGAGCCTAGAAGCACAGCCCCTAGTGTTTTTTTTAATTATTTTTATTTGAGGAATAGGTATTTACAAAACACAAGATTTATATCTCATTATTGTTTTCTTAATTAAATATTGCTGATAAATGAAAATTAATCTTTTTGTTTTTTGGACAAGCTGTAGCTATATGTTGTAATGGTTGCATTTGTGATAAGTATCTGATTAAAAGTTGCACGAAGTTTTCAGAAAGTCCACAGATACTCATGAAGTGAGAAAAAAATCTGCTTAATCTATCTCGGCTTTAAGAATATTTATCTGCCTGGGTGACATTCTGTAAGGCTTAACTCTTACAATAGCATTACTAGCTAGCTCGATATCATGTTCAACCAAATGAGTCTTTCCTGGAATATTAGAAAACATTTTCAAGTAATGACATAATAGTTTTTTCAGACCCTGAATTTGTTGGCCATTTAGGCGCTCTCAAAGTTTACTGTTCTCCTCGATATCAGAGAAAATAAATATATTTAGATTTTTTTCAACTTGCAGAAATTTAATCCCTAAATCCATTTCACCATTTTCACAAACGGGCAATAAGTTCACAAATTCTGGTCGTTTATGGTATGGTTTCAGCATGTTAATGTGATGTACTTGATGTTTTACATTTTTGCCTTCAAAGCTTACTACATAATTAGTCTCAGAAATTTTTTTCTCAATTTTCCCTGGTCCTTTCTACTGTTCCGCTAACTTATTTGGCCTGCAGGTAACGAAAACCAATACCAAATCTCCTTCTTGAAATTATTGTTTTACCGCATTTCTGTCATACCAATATTTTCTTTTCAATTGAGCCACTTCCATGTTTTTTATGGCAAGTTCTTAACATCTTTTCATCCTATTTATTAACTCAAATACATATTCAGTGACATAGTTTTCTTCTTCAGGATGACCCATCCATTTTTCATACAATAGTGTCATTGGCGTCCTCAAATTTTTTCATGCACCAATTCAGCAGGCGTAAACCCTGTGCTTTCATGTGTCACAGTTCTCAAAGCAAACAACGCCGCCGGTAACTGTTTCTCCCAATCTGGAGCAGACTCAAGACATAAAACTCTCAACATCCTTTTAATAGTTCGATGGAATCGTTGTACCAGATTACTTTGGGGATCATATACAGAACTATGAGTAACTTTTATTCCAAACTGCTCCAGAAATTCTAGTGTCAAAATGCTTACAAAACTGGCTCCTTGATCAGTTTGAATTTCTTTCGGAAATTCCATGCGGCTAAAAATGTGTAACAAAGCGTCAACTACAGACTTGGATCCTATGTCTGGGACTGGTACCCCATCTGGATATTTGGATGACAAACACATAGCTGTAATTATGTATCTATTTCCGCTTGAAATCTCGGGCAAAGGCCCACAGGCATCAACGCTGATCTTTGTAAAAATTTCAGGAATAATTGGAACTATTTTCAAAGGTGCTTTATTTTTGTCCCTAGCTTTTCCAGCACATTGGCATGAATCACAAGATTTTACAAATTCTTCAATGTCTTTATAACAGTTAGGCCAATAAAAATACTTCGCTAGTCTGTCTTTGGTTTTTGTCACTCCTAAATGCCCCGAAGTTCCCTCATGACACATGTTTTTTATTTGTTCTCTATATTGTTCTGGAACAACTATAAGATCTCCCTCTTCGCCAATCTTGTTGATCTTCTTCTTCACCATCATCCCATTGCTTAGTACAGCATAACCATTTGCCTTTTTAAAATCTGTTTTCTCTATTTCTTTGAGAATTTTTCTCAATTCCAAACTTTGCCATTGATCTTCCATGAAACTTTTTGAATCCATTTTTACTAACTCTAACATGGCTTTATCTTCATCATGCCTCAGTGACAGAATTTATTTTTCTAATTCATCTGATTCTTTGGAACCCACAGCCTCTCCTTCAAGGGCTTGTTTTTCTTCCTTCATTGAATCATTCTTTACTGAATTTCTCTCTTCATTGTTTCGTTTCTGTTTTTCTTGATACCGAATAACCACAACATTTACCTGTTCTGAATTTAGTGGCCCCTCCATATCAATTTTTTTAACAAAGTGGCAGTCTTATTTCCAAGTAAATATCTACCTTGATCTAGCAACTTCCTAATCACTGCAGCCTTAGTTACAATATGACCCAATTCACATTCTAGTTCAACTTCTGCCAATGGTAAACAAACCTTTTGTTCATCCAGAAGATGCTGTACATGTTCTCCAGTAAACTCACCTGGCGACACATACTCTTGACAAATGATATCAACTGAAGAACCTGTATCCTGGATAATAGGCATGATAACTCCATTTATTTTTCCTTCAAATGTATAGGGTGCCAAGAGATCCCCTTCAGTTTTCTCTCTGATTCTATTTACGCTTCCTGAGTTCTGTGATTTTAGCTTAGGACACTGAGGTCGAATGTGATCATAAGATCCACACTCGTAACATTGAATCTTCCGCCTGCGATCATACTTTTCTTCATTCTGAGATACATTCCGTTTTGACCACCCTTGTCCTACATCTGACTTAACATAATATTTGTTATAAAATCCATTTTTCCTAAAATTCCCCGATCATAGTTATCTCTAGTTTTTTTCTCACTGCCTTGCATTTTCTTTGAAGCACAAAATTCATTCGAAAAATTTTTCTTTGTTCCTCCTCTTACACTTTCATAATTGTCCACCATATCAGCCAATACTGAAGGTGAGACAATATTTGACCATTTATCAATAAAGTGCTCCCTTATTTCTATAGGCACTCTCCGCTTCAATTGATCTGTGAACATTAATGTTTTTAGCCCTTCAAAATCGCCTATTTTAAGTCCTGAAATCCATTCATTAAAATTTCTAACTCGAAGGCAAAATCTCTCCGGGTCTTCTCTGATGTATGCATGTGTTGTACAAATTTCAATCTAAATTTCTCTGGACTTAACTTATATCTTTTAAGAAGTAACTTTTTAACATATGCATAGTTTTTATTTAGCATCTTCCACATTTTCTCTGGCAATCAATTGTGATATTTCGTAGGGCAAAAGTCCTATCAAATTCGTGACCCAATCTTCCCTTTTTATTTCTGCTTGTTGTGCTTGCCTTTCAAATAAAACTAAGTAAATACTTATATCACTGTCTTTTGGGCCCAATGTTTTCATCAAATGACGAAGTTCTAATCTCTGTTTATGAGAATTTCCATTTTGCTCCAAACTGCCTCCCAGCGGCTGACGTTCAGCTTCTATTCTGAGTTTTTCAAGCTCAAATTCCATTTGTCTTTCTGTTTCTCTACGCTCTTTTATACCTGCCAAAAGTTATTTCACGAAATCCTCTTCATAATCTTCAAAGTTGACAATTTTATTTTTTAAATCCAGAATTTTGATATTTGGCGTAACTTCTATACCCAATTCTTCCGCCAACTGCAGAAGTTCTTCTTTGCGAGCTCTTCCTAAGAAAGCCGTTTCAACAATGCCGAATTTAGACAAGTTCTACGTGTACCCAATGTTTATTTATTATCGTATATGTGTATATGTTTACATAAATTGTTTACAACAATATTCTACATTTACCTATACTCTAGGCTCAAACAGTTGATCTGAATGTACTATTTCTTGACAGAAATTATTTCCTTCTATTTAATTCCGTGCCCGGAAACTTCTTAAAAAACTTGCTTTGTTATCTCATTCCTTTGGATAATTATCTAAGACAACAACAAAAACAGTACTTACATAAACATCTAACGTAGGTGTAAATCCGATACGGAACTTGTTGTTTTTTCACGCACTAATTTCAAAAAACAAGAGTCACCATCCTTTGTTCTTTCCATACCAAAGAGAAAAAAATATATATCCCTGTCGCGTCGGTCCGTTCTCACGCTGCAAGGTTTTTCAACTCATCGATTCTCACGGTCCTAAAAACGCCGCCAAAGATCCGATCCCGTCGGTGCCTCCATTTCTTCACTTTGTAACATCACAGACCACCGGTAACAACACAGAACATTTATTACTTAACTATTTCACACAAAAACATAAACTGGAATACACTCCCGGTACAAACTAAACTTGTTGTCTTAGCCAAGCTCGGCATGTCCTGCTCCTTCAATATCTCTCACGCTAATGCGCTTACATCACTCACCACACACTCAAGTCATTAATTGCCAATGTATCATTCCGCACTTTTGTGCGTGGAAGTTCGTATTTTACAAAGCGTCTGAAAATTGTTTTGGCGAACACAGGAGTCCTTTTACAGCCACCACATGTCTATGGATATTGGACAAGGATGTGGTTGCATCTGTGCGTGCCACTTTCATGATCCCATGATCCTCTCTGCTGGTGGTGTCTGGGTCATCCAGAGCCAATCCGCCGTGTCTGGGTGCCTTCCCGTGTCCATTGCTCCCAACACGATCACACCATACTGTTCGACTGGCCTGAATGGCAGCTAATTTGGTACGCTGGCCACCCTGCCTCTCTCATCCCAACGATACAACCTCGTTCAAACTCCATCAGTTGCCCGTACACACATCAATGGCAGCTCCTCGGCATGTCTGTTGCTTAGAGATCTTACTTGACTCTTACTGTGCACTTTGGCACGCATGTAGAGTCCCCTGCATGGTGCCTTATGAGAACCAAGGATTGCGATTGCAGCACTGGTCTCGGACGTGCGGGCATATGTTATCGCACAAAACTTATCATTTGCATGTCTGTCCTCCCCTTAGCTATTCGCCAACTTTCGCGTTAATCGCACAGTTTTTTCTTGCTGCATGGATTTTTATGACAATGAGTGTACATCCCGGACTCTGCAGAAACAATGCAAAATTTTTGTAAAAGCGTTGTGGCAGGTGACAAGACATTATGTTTTTAGGGGGACGTGCTGCCAATCGCATTCTTTGCAATTTGCGAAAAAAAAAATCTTAGTGATGGAAAAAAAGTTTTGGTCAAAATATTGGCAATACTTCAGATCAAATTGCATTTGACAAAAAAAAAAAAAAAAAAGGCGAATGGATTGGCAAAAACTTTAGAAAAGCCAGAGGAACCACTGTGTTTTCAATGTAATTATGAAACAAAGGGGCAGTTCTCAGTGTGAGTCGCCACAGTCACCCAAAGGAAAGATCGGGTTAGAGAGAAGTCCAAAATCAAAACAATGCTTGTGTGCATTTACAACAGCAAGGGAATTCTGCATTACAAGTTCATTTCTGGAGGTACAACCATCACTGGAAATGCTTATACATCCATTTTGGAACAATTGTGAAAGAGGATTGTTCATGTCAGGCCTATATACAAAAACGGGCAATGCTTCCTTGTTCATGATAATGCACCTGCTTACAGATCAATCAGTCTACACCAATTTCTTGTACAAAAACAAGTGTGTGCACTCAACCTGGAAAACAGGGAAAACCTGGAATTCTCAGGGAATTTGAAAATGGTTCAAAAACTCAGGGAAAGTTACCCCTTTTTTTTTTTTTTTTTTGTAAAAATCAATAGATACTTTATTTTGCCAAAAAAAATTATTTTTTCAAGATTTCAAACTTTTGCTTGCAATTACTGCCTGCCTAGAATTTGGTAGATCTTACTTTCAGTTATATTAAGTATTTCCTTTATTCTCTAAAAAAAGATGCAAAATTGAATTTTTTAAATTGCCAGTTATTAGGCTTTTGTTCAATTTCTGCAGGCAGTTGTTATAACATGGAACAATTGGGCACAATGGCCCCTGATCGAAGAAACACTTCACAAGAGAACCAAATGATATCAAAGTCCTTTGTCTGTTGGTTCTCTTGAAACATGTTTCTTTGAACAGTACTATTCCATCATTAAGCTTAGCTGCATTGTGTTATAGAAAAACTGAAGCTATTCAACTGACAGATTTTTTCTTACATATGACATGTTTCTATGGGAATGTATTTGCAAATTCCGTGTGGGTAGTATTCAAAAAGTTCACGGAACTTTGGTACAGAAAATAATGTGCACAGTTAGTTGTTATTAATAAAAAGCAGGTAATTTTATAAAGACAAATTACGTAAAGAATTTACAAGTGTGTGCTTTGGTGAGAAAAATGAATGGAATGAAATATAACAATTTTTTGCAACATGCCACTCTGGAAAACTTTAAAAACCACCTGGAGAACCTGGAAAAGTCAGGGAATTTTTTTATTACTTTTGAGTGGGAACCCTGCCCTTATTCTCCAGATCTGTCTCCGTGCGACCACTTTCTATTCCCTAAATTAAAGGTGCCTCTAAAAGGAAAAGGTTTTCAAGACATTGAAGGCGTACAAAGAACTGTGACAATCAGCTCTTCCCTCCATACCAAAAGATGACCTTTGCAAGTCCTTCCCTATGTTGGCTGATCATGCCACTTCTTGTATTTACTCAGGAGGAATGTATTAGGTGTGCAACGGCATGACACGTTGACAGCAAATTATAGCAAATCGAATACGTACTTAATCAGGGAAATAATCCCCGTCGTGTTGGATACATTTGAGCCATCGGTCAGGGAGCTGCCGAATGCTACTGCGGAAAAAAGAGGGCTGTTTCGGGTTGATAAAGTCATCAATACTTGTGTGAACCTCCTTGACAGAAGTGAAGTGCATATCACTCAGGTGATGTTGCAGGGAGCGAAAGAGGTGATAATCCGATGGGGGGAAGTCTTGAGAATATGCTGGGTGGGACAAAATCTCCCATCCCAAGTCCCCGCACGGGGATAACCGGTTTTCCGGTTATTTGGGAAGCGGCGCCCCCACGGCCCGAGCTGACCTTGTGACGGAACATCTTACTTTTTCATCTTCCACGATTATGTTACCGAAGGGACAGCTGTTCATCCAGCTGCTGGGGGATGGCGTCCCCACGGCCCAAGCCTACATGTACTAGATGTGAATTTTCACATTTTTTATGTTTTTTGTTTTTTCACTTGACATGCTCCCGCCTCAGTTGTAGGTTGCTGAGGTTGTGATTATGCGCCAGCTCTGGATTTTAGTTTATTTTTTTCTATTCTGTCTTCTGCATTTTATGTTCCCTTCTTTGTTTTTCCAAGCTGGTTAGCTAGACCTACCTGCACGTTTGCCGTGTGCGGTGACCCGTAAGGTGGAAAAGGGGATGCTGGAGGCTGAGGTTTCTGGTTGCCTGGGTGTTGCGTCGCCAGTAACCAACACTCCTCTTTGCCCCCTGCTTCATCCTAAACGGGCGGCTAGGAACTAACCCACTCCTAGTCAATGAGGTCTGTGGCCAAGTGGTGTCCAGACCTCTAACGGCTTGTCGTCATTACGACAGGGTGAGTCTAAGGATAGGGTGGGCATGCCAAAGGGGTGTTCCCCAGGCATGGGAAAGTCAGGGTGCTCGCCGAGCGCATGTCTGCCCTATCAACTTGCTATATCCGCTTGCTATCCCTAGAGTCGTGTCCTGCGTCCACTTGGGTTTGTGGACCTCTGGCTCTCCCCTGTTGGGCTCGGTAGTGGGTGGGGACGTTGGTGGATGAATCCTTTATTTTTTTCATGGAAGACAATTAAATTTCCCTTGAACCCAAAACTAAAAGAGGTATGGAGGAAGGTTCAGGTCCTTCTGCCAAAAAATTTGTCGCTGATGTTTCCAATGCTAGATTCTTTTGTGCACTCATTGGACCCTTCAAACCCTTTGAGTGCCAAAAGTCCATTTTGGATCCATAAAGCACTTCAATCAATCGCAAGCTCTCCTAAGAGTGTCAAGTAGCTCCAGTCTGGAGATCTTCTTGTTGAGATGTCTACTGTGGCCTACAGTTCCACACTTATCAACACCAGCATGCTGCTTGAGACTCCGATCAAAATAACGCCACACGGTTACCTAAATTCATCTCGAGGTGTTGTCTCCTCTCGGGATCTTATTGAATGTACCGAGGATGAACTTCTCGAAGAACTGAGGAGCCAACATGTTGCGAGTGTGAGGCGTATTTCTTTCAGGAGGAATGGGCAGTTTGTCCCATCCTGGAACATCATCTTGACATTCAACAGCCCTTCACTGCCTACATCCATCAAGGCAGGGTATCTCCACCTCGAGGTACGACCGTACATTCCTAACCCGTTGAGATGTTTTAGGTGCCAGTTGTACGGCCGCTCTCAGCAGTCATGTAGGAGTACTCCTAGGTGTGGACGCTGTGGTGCCACAGAGCATCTACTTTCAGAATGTGTGGCCAAGGCCAAGTTTTGTGTGAACTGCAAGGGTTCGCACCCAGCATCAGCCAAAGATTGTCCCAAGTGGAAGGAGGAGAAGGAAATCCAAAGGCTCAAAACAGTGGAAAACATTTCCTATCCTGAGGCCAGAAGAAGAGTAGTTCCTGTTACATCTGATCGGAGATCATACGCTTCAGTGGTGGTTGCCAAATCTACGGTTGCCATTCTGACCGACATTCAGATCCCCCTAAATGTCCATACAATGTAGACGAAATCATCGCAGCCGGACTGGAGGCACTCCATTCGCGAGCTAGGGGTCTGAAAGCGGCACCTGCCACTTCACCGAAGCAGACTCACTCCAACACCAGCAAGGGAACTCAGGCCACTTCTTCTGGCAAAAACACCAAGGTCAAGGATAAGAAGAGCATTTCTTCTCCTCCAAAGTCTCAGCCCAACACTCAACGGCGAGGGAATCCCTCTGAGACACTTGGGACAAAGCATTCCCCAATCTTGGCCCCTGGTCACACACCCCCAAATCTGGGGGAACACTCATCAGAGGAAATGGAGGCTGACCAAGTTTAACCATTTCCTTTTTCATTTCATTTTTACCCATGGGTTCAATAATTCAGTGGAACTGCCAAGGTTTTCGCACCAGTTTTGATGACGTGAAACATCTGCTTTCTTTGTACTCTCCGGTGTGCCTTGGTCTCCAGGAGACAAAGCTTAAACCATCAGACCTGCTTTCAGTTCGCGGCTACAGTGCATTTCGGACAGATAACTCGTCTGGAAATATAGCCTGTGCGGGAGTCGCTATTCTCGTCCCTCACAGGGTTCCGGTATCTTCCGTCGCGGTTTCCACAACTGTGCAGGCCATGGCGGTTCGTATTTCTATGCCTGTGCCTCTTACTGTTTGCAGTGTCTATCTGCCACCGGATGAGGATGTTAGCGTCTCTGTTCTGGAGAGCTTGATTGATCAGCTGCCTTCACCCTTCCTTCTTTTGGGTGACTTTAATGCTCATCATCCTTTGTGGGGGTAGTGTCAGCAGCAGCGCTAGAGGTCGTCGCATAGAGTCTCTTCTGTGCTCGGCCTCTGCATGCCTTTTAAACACCGGTGCTGACACTTACTTCCATGAGCTGACAAGATCCTTCAGTGCGATCGATTTGACCTTGGGTTCACCATCAATTACTGCTCACTGGTCTTGGACGGTGTGTAAAGATCTCCACGGGAGCGACCACTTCCCCATCATCCTCTGGCACCATGCAAACGTGCCATCTTCTGCCTCCCACCCACCTCGATGGAGGATGGATCGTGCCAGATGAGAGGTCTTCACATCGTTCGCGGTGATATCTTCTGACATGGTGACCCAAGAGTCAATCGACACAGCTGTACTTGAAGTCACAACTTGTATTCTTCAGGCAGCCGATCTTTCTATTCCAAAAACATCTGCTAAGCTCCCCAGAATTCTGAAACCTTGGTGGACACCTGAATGCGCAGCGGCTAGGAGAGCTCAACATAAGGCCTGGTCTAAGCTTCGGAGTTATCCAACCGATGCCAACCTCATTACATTCAAACGAGCAAAATCCTATGCTCGGTTGGTGCGTCGACGTAGCAAGAGGGAGTCTTGGATCCAGTATATTTCATCTCTCACTTCACGTGCCAGTTCGAAAAGTGTGTGGGACAAGATTCATAAGATCCGGGGTAACTACAGCTCTCACCAGATCTCCATTCTCGAGAGTAACGGCTGCACATATGCTGAAGTCGGGGAGATTGCTGATTGTTTGGGGGAGGCGTTTGCCTCCGTGTCGAGTGACCTGGCGTATCCTTCCTCCTTTCAGAGGATTAAATCCACTGCGGAACACCAGAGAATCTCCTTTGCGCCTTTTAATGACACAAGTTATAACTCCCCTTCAGCATGGTTGAACTCAGGATGGCTCTGCATCGGTCCGGCGCTACATCTGTCGGTCCCGATAGCATCCACTATGACATGCTCCGTCATCTCTCGCAGTCATCTCTCGAGAATCTCTTAATCCTTTACAATCGTATTTGGTCAGAGCACAGTTTCCCGGAATCTTGGCGAAAAGCATTTGTTCTGCCTTTTCCCAAACCTGGCAAGGATCCCAAGTCTTCCTCTGGTTATCGTCCAATTGCTCTCACTAGCTGTCTGTGTAAAGTTCTTGAACGCATGGTTAATTCCTGGTTAGTTCATTTTTTAGAATATCATCAAGTACTTTCACCATCACAAAGCGGCTTTCGCCGTCATCGTTCACCTCACGATCCTCTCCTGCACCTTGAGACATCTGTGCGGGAGGCATTCGTGTGTAGGCAGCACCTGGTTTCTGTATTTTTTGACATTGAGAAAGCCTATGATCGAGCGTGGCGAAACGGTATTATCTGTGACCTCCACGCATGCGTGTTGCGAGGAAATCTCCCAACCTTCGTTGTAAATTTCCTTCGCAATCAGGTGTTCCAGGTGCACCTGGGTACGACACTCTCGGCACCGTTCCATCAAGAACAAGGTGTTCCTCAAGGTTGCATTTTATCTGTCACATTGTTCATCCTCCGCATTAATTGTCTTTTCATAAATCTTCCTCCTGCAGTTTCGGCTACTGTTTATGTTGATGACTTGCACATTTTCTGCTCGTCATCAAGCGTGCATTTTATTGAAAGGCAGTTGCAGTCTGCAATTACCCAGATCTTTAAAGCGGTTTAAAGCGGCGAATAGCAATGGTTTCGTTCTTTCTCCCGACAAGACAGCGTGTGTCCATTTCTGCCGGAGGCGTGGCCTCCATCCTGACTCAGAGCTGTATTTAGACCGTGCAGCCATACCAGTTTTGCCAGAAACCAAGTTCCTTGGACTGACCGTCCACCGTGCGCTTACGTTCCGTGGCTCAAGATTTCCTGTCTGCAGGCTCTATCTATCCTTAAGATCCTTTTGAGAGTCTCGTGGGGCGCAGACAGGGTGTCTTTAATTCGCATTTACCATCCCTTAATTCGGTCGAAACTGGATTATGGTTGTATCGTGTATGGCTCTGCTCGTCGTTCCGTTCTCCGGCCTTTGGACACAATTCACCATCAAGCGCTGCATCTTTGTGCGGGAGCATTTCGGACATCTCCGATTCCCAGCCTTTACACTGATGCAAACGAACCATCTCTAGAATTATGCCGTCTGCAGCTGTCTGTTCATTTTTATTTAAAACTTCGATCTCTTCCAGACCATCCTTTATACGATGCAGTTTTTCATCCCCAGCATGCTCGTTTGTTTGAGAACCGGCCCTCGTGCATTCCAACCTTTGGTCTTCGTATGGCGGCCGTAGCTCGTGATGCAGGGCTCGACTTATCTCTTGTTGGAGCGACCAGGGTCGTTGGGGACCCGCCATGGCAGCCTTTTGAGGTTGTCACTGATTTCAACTTTACTTCATTTGATAAGTCCTCAACCCCTGCTTCTGTGTACCAGCAGCTCTTCACTGAGCACCGTGCCCTTAATTATGACTACACTCCTATTTTTACTGATGGCTCCAAGATGCATGGAGTCGTTGGATCCGCGGCTGTCTGTGTAGATGACGTTTCAGTAGCGCGGATCCCAGCTGAGGCCACAGTGTTTTCGGCGGAGATGCATGCTGTGTATCTCGCCCTTCTCCATGTTCAGTCGGGTTCTCATCATCGTGCTATGGTCTATACGGATTCTTTAAGTGTCTTGCAGTCCTTGTCATCTGTGGATTGCTGTGACCATCCTTTTCTCTTGGATGTGAGACAGTTACTTTGTCGTTTGCTCGAGGCCGGTTTTCATGTTCAGTTCTGCTGGATTCCTGGGCATGTTGGAATCTCGGGTAACGAGTGTGCTGATGCGGCTGCTAGATCTGCTTCCTCTTTGGTCATCACACCCTTGCCACTGTTTCACCGGGATTTCCGCTTTATCGTTCGCTACCATATCAAGCGAACGTGGCAGGGTCTGTGGGACCAAGAGGTGGAAAATAAACTGTACTGTATTAAACCTAATCTTGGAATCTGGAAATCCTCATATCGTCAAAACCGTAGGGAGGAAGTGGTGCTTGCGCGTCTCCGCATCGGGCATTGTCGTTTCATTCACCGGTTTTTGCTGTGTGGCGACACTGCGCTGATGTGTGAGACACGCAACTGTCGTCTCACTGTCCTTCATGTTTTGTGTACTTGTGTTCGTTTTTGTGATGATCGTTTTCATCATTTTCACTCTCATCTGTTGGACGAAGGAGCAGCTACGCTGCAATTTCTTATTGGTGAAGCCTGCGACATGAAAGCAGTGTTTTCGTTTTTACAAGAAATATCCTTTTTTAACCTCATCTAGGTTTTAACTTGTTCACTCTCATCTTTCATTTTTACCACATCAGCCTGTTTTTAACCTTGTGTACATTTTTTAAAATTATGTTTTGTTTTGATGTCTTTTGTTTGGCGCTCTTTGGCCAACCATGTTCCTTGCGCCATTAAAATCGATCAACCAACCAACCAACCCATCCCAAGTCGGTGATCGTGTTTAAAGTCGTTTTCGTGGTGTGACGACGCGCATTATTCTGAAGCAACAGGACTGACCTTTTGCCCTTGCCTGTGTATGGCCTTTTTGCCTCCAGTGCGTCACTCACACAAATGAGTTGCTGACAATAACGCTCAGCATTGACCGTTTCACTAGGTTTGAGCAACTCATAGTGTATGACACCATGCTGATCCCACCATATGCACAGCAACAACTTCCTGGTGTGGATATTCAGTTTGGCAGTACTGGTGGTAGGCTGACCTAGATAAACCCACAATTTGCGACCCTTAGGATTATCGTAGAGGATTCACTTCTCATCACAGGTCAAAATCTTGTGGAGGAAATGCTTGAATCTGGAAAGCAAGGACACAGCAACATCGTAGTGCCTAGACTTGTTTGCAGCTGTGAGTTGGTGGCGCACCTAACGGCCCTCCTTGTGAATCTGTCCAAGCTTGGGCAGGTGCTTTGCAATGGCTTGCCATGTTACTCTGAGTTCCTGTGCGAGCCCTGACTGTGTGCGACAGGGATACGCGTCCAACAGTTGTTCCAGTTCCTCATTGTCAACTTCCTGTGGCTGTCCCGAACATTCTGCATCACAGAGATCGAAATTTCCCTGCTTAAACTGCTGGAACCACTTCTTACACGTACTGTAGGACACAGCAGCCTCACCCAAAGCAGCACAGATCATTTACTGGGCTTCCGCAGCACTTTTTTTCAGCTGAAACGCGAACAGGAGGCAGTGCCTCAAATGTTGCTTCTCGAATGACATTGCTTTCACCGTCAACTTTCGTCCCTTCTGTCACTACAGCTGCGAGCGGTTACGGTTGCCTTGAAAGCTGTTGGATGGCACTGCAATCAGCCATTATCGCACACAGCTATTTGCATTTGCCAACGTTCTATGATTGCTTGCGGCTAGGGGCCAAGAATTAAGTTGCGCACCTAATATTTCAAATATTCAAATAAAATATATTAAAAAAAAAGCCTTCCTGCTTTTTTTTTTTTTTTTTTTTTGTTAATTCAGTCTCATTACATAATTGCTACACTTTGTACTTTTCTAGAAACATTCTTCTCCAAAAGTGACTGAACCCCTCTTAAATAATACTGTGCATATCTTGTTTTAGTTTTTAAAATCCTCTCATAATGTCCAAAATCCCAACACCAGCATTTCCCAAAAGCATTCTAAAATGGTGTAGCAGTACTAACACTTCATCATTTCTGTACATCCCTATGCCTTTGTCATTGCTAAAACAATTGGTTATTTGAAGCATCAGTAACAAGTTTGATACTGTTCCATTGAGAAATGAACAGAATCACATGTCAGTATTTTCTAAAATTGCACTAATCAATGTTTTTCTGTTAAAAGAATAAATGACATCATCCCTTCGTCTGAGTGCTTGGTCTTCAAATTGCTCCTATACTGTCCACTTTTTTTGGTCAGTCTTTAACATTTTCAGTTAAACTTTTAAGATATAAGCCATTGTTCGTTTTAAACAGCAATAGGTTTTTTGTCACACTAGAGATTCAAGAAAGTACTTTTTTCAAGTTTGTGTTGTGCGTACAGTGAGAAAGCTGGTTCATTTCATCTCAAACATCCATAAAGAAATGCAGATGCAACAATAATTTGTAAGTTAAAACATGTTTTAAAATATGCGTAGGTACTAAAATACTTGTTCGTCTGGAAATGCCAATAAAGAACAAATTGCCTATAAATGGCATAACAATTGACTACCAGTTATAAATAAATCTTTTGCAAGATCTGAAATGATCAGGAACTGATCTCACTTCATCTATTCTCTCAGGTGTTACATTATCTTCATACAGAGAAGCAGTTTCTTTCAGTGAATCGATTCATTTAGGTGATCTGGAATAAAAATGGTAAACATGTTTCATCACCACTTCAAGTATATTCATATATCTTATAGAAAATGCTGCCTTAAAGTCCAGCTCAAGATGGCTAGTAGTGCAAAGTATAATGACCAACCAAGGCAGTGGCGGTTCGTGGTTGGAAAAATAGGTGAAGAGGTACAAGAGCAGTATGAAAAGATATATACTGTCTACAATGAAAATCCCTTAATGAGGACACCTATTTTTCGTATATTAAATCAATTTTTCTTCCTTTTAAAGCTGCAAATTTGTTGATTATGTCGTCATAAGATGGTTAGATGGTTGTTTCTTCATGAGCATCAATAAAATGTCTTCCTGAATAGAAATATTTGCCAAAGAAGCAAGTCTATCTTGGGAACTAGTGTTTCTTGAGCAAGTTTGTATTCTTTTAACAAAACTTCTTTCCACTGGCACACTTGTAGATGGAATTGTTAAACTGAGGAAACCCAATTTATAATCTTCTGTAAAAATGTCTTTGTCTCCGTGAAACACTCGAAGGAGTTCTTGAGTCAATATATTCCTTAATTTTTCATCGGCATATACAAGACTCAGTTCATTTTTAAGGCGCTGGTGTTTAGTAAATATGTTTCCGTAAAAATGCAGATTTTCAAGAGCGCGAGAGGGAAAGCATGCATTAAATTATTTGAATTTATTTGTGTCAGCAAGTCAGACAAATTGAAGTTTCTTACAGTCCTGAAATCTTATATCCATTTCCATAAGAATGTGGCCCAAAATTTCAAAATACAATTGTTTATAAATTTGAAAAATTGTTTCCTGTGTAAGAGCAGCATATTCCCGTGCTTATTTCTGTGATTTTGCTAGCTTTTCCAAACTGTGTTTCAAATAACTCGTCGTTCCTTTTATGGCTCAAAATTTCACAGGGTTTTTATTTTTTTTTTATTTTTTTTAATTTGAGTTACACAGTAGTTTATGTTTAGTTATTTTTTTTTTTTACAAAAGTTCGAATAATAGATCGGTGGAGCCAAAAATGTAAATTCGAAAGTGTTCATATCATTCAAAAACCCCTTGACAAGATGAATTGATTTTTTGTCTGATTATTCGCTATTCGTCAGAAATCTGAACACTTCCTTCAATTTATCCCAATCTTCAACAACTACACTTATTAATTTCGAAGTGGAGGACCATCGAGTTTCTGTTATGGTTGGTCTGCGTCTTGCGGTTGTTGATATAAGTGTATAAGACCGCTTCACAGAATGGTGAACAAACGAAGCAATTCCACTGAGGCTTGCAAAAAGTATTAGACACTTAGAAATTTTAGAAAAACTCTGGTGTAATACAAGATTAAAACGATGAACTAAGCAATGAACAAAAACAGCTTGAGAAGCTTTATCCTTGACTTTTTTTTTCTGTAGCCCATTTAAGTGTCCAGACATTATACTTGCCCCATCGTAACATTGTCCTATTTATTTGTGTTGGTAATCAGACTGTTCCAAAATTTTGTCTAGCATTTTGTATAAAGCTCCTGACGTTCTATCTTCATTCACATCATGGAAACCCAAAAATCCCTCAACCAAATACACCTTCTGAATCAACAATAAAAAATTATTTAATTTTTGACGTGATCGTTTATATATTCAGAAATACATTCATTCAATTAATTCATTTTGAATAGTTTTTTATCCTTCCGTATTGATTTTCAATTTCTAAAGAACTTCTTCATATCAACAATGAATGTAATTCAATGAAATTTCCACGATTTATCGAGCCCATGCTTTCGTCATGGCCATGGAATGCTAGTTCTTGTTTCCTCAAATACAGTATAGACTAATACTGCATCAATCACTGTCTGCAGGAAAAGTCTATTTAAATGAATGTTTTCGTTAAAATGCGTTTTCAAAAGCCTAGCATTATTCTTCAGGGCATCGGCAATGGTGTTTTGAATTTTTTCAAAATTCCTTAACATTAATCCGCATTTTGGGTGTTCGCTAGAATCACGATGTAAACATCGTGATGTGACCATGTTACGCTTAATAAATCTGAGAATCCGTCTTTATTCCACGCCAAATGTTTATTACTGAAAAGTAAGCAGGGCCAAAAAAAATAAAAAAATAAATAAAATATTAACACAGAAGTGCTGCAAATCCATTTATATTCAGTAAACCAACAATTTTTAAAATTACTATTGTTAGATTTGCCGCTCTTCTTGATTTCGTTCTTGGCAACAATTGTCAGTGAATCCGTCGGTCGTCTTTGCAGCAAAATGTCTCTTTTATCTTCATATTTCCACAGATTAAATGTAGTTTGCAATAAATTACAAACAATGTCGTCCACAGGATGCATACTAAAAACTATCACTATCAGTTAAATTGTACACAAACCTAAAATATCAGTTCAAGCTTTCAACAAATAATCGCAAAGCACGGAAGAACAAATTCCTTTCGGAAAATAATGTACCGCAGCAAGGAAAAAGCCCTAGCAAATTGCAAGGTACCCTGCTAGTCTGCCCGCTCCACCGTTATCTCTCATGACTTTACGCTCAACAACTGAAAGATGCAGAGGTAAGGCGCCTGAAGCTGAAACACTTCACTTGAGCGAGCAGATTGGGGAGGGTGACGTCACGGTTACCATGGCAACTCGGTGGAAAACTGCAGACTTTCAAGCATTCTCATTTCGGCTCTTCACTTGCACTGTTTTGCGTATAAGGATTTGTTTTCCGTATTGAGCGCGCCATGTGAATTAATATCTATTCAAAATTTTGAGTATTTTGGAACTGAATAAAGGCAAAAAAGAATATATTATAAAAAAATACTGAATAAAACTTTATTTTGAGTAAAATAGGTGAAGAGGCACTTCACCTGAAAAGCCGCCATTGAACCAAGGACAAACATCCTTCAGTCCTTGCTGCAGCTTCTGACTTTTCCCTCCATTCATCACTGTAGCTCTATCAGTACCTAGACATATCCTTTCCTTCCATTGAGGATAACTTAGGTTGTCAGAGAACTGCATTTCTGTAGTTTTTTGTATGTTGCTAGAAGTAGTATTTTATAAATCAGTCACTTGGATATATGCTACTCACACTCAGTTATCAGTAAATATGATAAACAATATAATTATTGCTGTTGTATGTACACTTGTCTATTGTCTCATCAATCATATGAGAGAAAAAGCAGCATTTTTTAGCTTACAAATCAGTTATTATTTTGTTTTGCTGTATTTGGTGAAAGTGATGCATGCTTTGTTATATTATGTGTTACACTAAATTCTTATTTTTCACTTATTCTCACGTGACATGCAACAAACATTTTGAAGAAATGGAATTTGACTTTCAATTCTGATGTTGTGTGTGCTATGTGAAATAGCTTATCCATCTCATTCAATGTTCCCTCATCAACAATTCTGATACTTTAGTAAAAGCAAATATTTATTTTTATTTTCCTTAGCAGTTAATGTGACCAAATGTTCTGATGACTTGCAAGCACAGATTCTTTTTCACATTTTCCATCAAATATTTTAATTTGCTGTCTAAATGACATGTATCACACCAAACATTTTTCATTTATGAAGCAGATTGTTTCTGGTGACATATATATTTCAGCCAATTCCATTTGTTGGATAATATCAATGCTCCTCTCCACCACACACATTAATGCACGAAGGGTTGCACATTGGACCAGCATAGATCACTGAGGTAGAATTCAGCAGCTGCCCAAGGAGTAAATGGTTTTCCCCTCCACTTCTTATCTCCCACAAACCCCCAAATATGCTATGTAGGAGCAGAAAATTGTATTTTGGATGAGAAGGAAAACTGAAAACATTTATTCTGATCTTCTAAATGATATTTCTTGAATGATTAGGCAGGTGTCCCAGACTTCTTTCTCGAAACAAGAAACAATGTCTTTGTAGATTCATTTCGTAAAATGCACTTGCAGTTTGTTACCATTTGAATTCAAGCCCTGATGCCATCTGTGCAGTAGGTGTTTTTTTTTTTTTTTTTTTTTTAGTAGTGATGAGCTTCCTGTTATATCAGAAGCTGACTGTCTTTGGCATGTAACTAACCCCCTGAATTGCAGACCTTGAAGACACTGAAGTTGGTCATCCCTGACATATAAAGGGTTACATGATGAAAAAAAAAATCCTAGTAATTAATGACATCATGGCTCCTCTAATTTTTTATCTTACTGCAAAAGAGTTGAATTTATGGGTAATTTGTTTACATTTGGTGGTGAAATTTTTGAACTAGTATCTAGTTCATTAGGACTATGTCACTGGAGTAGTTGTTGCCATTCATTCGGAAGTGACCAGCCACAATTATTGTCAGATATTGGTACTTCTTCTTCTCGCTATTTTCATCTCTTCAAGTTTGCTATTTGTTGAGTGTGATTGGCAGATGATTATTTTTTATTGAATCCCAATTTATGGAGTGTCCATTTGCCTGTATATGTCTGTTGAACCTGATCTTGTTTGCAATGTTTCTAATAACTGCCTGTTCTTCCATGTGGATTTTTATACTTTTCCCTGTTTCACATGAATAGCTTAATCCATAGATATAGGTGAAATGGGAAGAAGTATAAAAGCCTGTATGGAAGAACATAAGATAGCTATTAGAAGCATTGTAAACAGGACAGGGTTCGGCAGGCATGTAAATGCAAGTGGACACTCCATAAAATGAGACTCAATAAAAATAAATCACCCTCCAATTACACTTAATAATGAGGAAACTTGTAGGAATGGAAATAACAAGAAGTACAACACCAAACAATGTGGTTGGGTAATCCCAGCTGATAGGCAACAACTACTCCAGCAATGTACCTGGTGACAAACTGGGTCCTAGTTAAAAAAAATTGACTACCAAATATAAACAAATTACCTGTGTAAAACCCATAAATTCAATTCTTCCACTGTAAAAAATTAAAAAAAGTTAGTATATTGTCACTTATGCCGTGTTCCTACATTTTCCTCCCTGTGGAGATGGTGTGAGTAGCTAGAAAAATTTTCATGTGGTTAGCAGAATGTGCATGTATGCACAATTATAAAAGTTGCATGCATATACTCACAATGTCTATGGTGCAACTGTTTAAGTAGCAATTAAAATATGCAAAACTAAGGTGATAGTTTCAGAATTTTACTAGTTTATGCAGGAAGAAATATAAAAAATATTTTTATGTCTCTACCTATGCATAATTAAGTATATCACTGCTCATATGCTCTAAGAACACTGTAATTGCTTGAATGATATGAAATATCTAGATGGTTTTGCACTTATATTTTGATATACCTTAACGAGATTATGGTAGCTATTCATTGTACAATTCAGTTCATGTGTGCATGATCCATTTTCACAGTTCTATAGTCATTCTGTGTACCATTTTATTGTAGAGGAACTGGACCTTGCTGTCTGTTCTTACTTAACTTGCAGTAGATACTGGGATGGGTCTTTACAAGAGGTAAGTTGTGACAAAATTTTGACTTAAATTACTTCTCAAACATAATTTGCTTGGTGACAGTGACCTTAACAGTAAGAATTTTTTTTTATTTTGATGTAGAATTTTATTTTGATGTAGTTGACTATCTGAACTGTAATTGTTTGCATGTCCAGTTACCTGGGTGTGTTAAAGAAGATTTTAAAATTCGAAAAAGTTGAAGAAATGGTCAAAAGAAGATTCTTGATCACTAAAACTGTCCAAGATGAATTTGATATACTGTATGGAAAAGTATGTGGGGATGACAATTAAAACCATGTAGTGTTATGACATGTAGAAGTACACTTAATACTATTTTCATTAATACTCTTTTGTTTCTTTAAACTTCAAAAATGCCGAGTGTTATTTTTTGAAAATTCTGACACTTCCCCTTCACTAAAATTTTTTGATCTACCACTGCAGTGTGTGTGTGTGTGTGTGTGTGTGTGTGTGTGTGTGTGTGTGTGTGTGTGTGTGTGTGTGTGTGTGTGTGTAATTTTCACAAACATCTCAAGTTCTTTCAATATAGATACCAACAGTAACTGTAGTCCATTTCTCATAAATCTGAGTCTTTGTAAATGATATAGTTTGTTTGCTTTCTCTCATGGTAATGAATGGGGCGATGATGATCAGTTCCCTCTTACTTGGGATTTCACAAAAGAGTGTGAAACTAGATATAATATAATTGGGAATACGTATCCCATATACAGGTTAATTCAAAATGATTCATCTGATTACATAAGATCATAGCTCCGTAAAAATCAAAGTAATAGTAGCGTACCACACATTAAAATGTAAAGAAACGCACCAAGTTTACGAATGTAACCGCTAGATGGCACAATGTAACCTGCCGCCTCGGTGGCGCAGTGGTCTAAGGCGCTGGCCTCTGATCATTCGTCCGTAAGTGGTCTGGGTTTGAATCCCGGTCAGGCATGGATGTTGTGTTTGTCTTACGGCACTGGCTCTCTCCCTTCCCTGGAACCAGTGACCCTAAATCAGGGACGGGCGACTGCTTATAGCCCATTGAGTTGCTCACGGTGGTCGTTAAACCTCCAATCAAGAAGACAAGAAGAAGACAATGTAACCTGTGTATCTGCACTTGGGCGAAAGATTGTCTTTGTGAAAAATGCAGGAGGCAATCGAGGACGACAAATGTGCTTTACGTCTGGTGTTTAGTGACAGCAACATTCCACTTAATTAGCAAGGCTAACCATCACAACATTCGCATATAAGCCACAGAAAACCCACATGCAGTAATTGAAACTGAGTACGACCTTAACAAACAGCAGTTAGGAAGCCGCCGTTGCCTTAATAACAGCTTCCTAACCGCTGGATTGGTCACTGTGTACATGACGACAAGATACTCTACATGTGGTGCGCCACATCTCCGGACCTGACTCCTTGCAACTTTTTCTTGTGGGGCTATGTTAAGGATAGTGTGTATGTACCACCATTGCCCACAATGCTAGATGAACTCAAAGTTCACATTCATAGTGCTCTGCAGTTGTTAACAACAGACGTGCTTGATTGTGTATGACAGGAATTTATCGCCTCAACATAGTTTGCGTGACCAATGGAAGTTGCAATAGAACATTTATACGTACGTGCATACATACATACATACATACCGCTAAGCTGTTCTCTGATATTCAGAAGTTAGCTCCTCACAGAAAGAACTCACTGTTGCTGTATCAAGCGTCTCCAATTACAGCGATCTCGGCACACAGCTCGAGCGTCATTGACATCCATCACACGCTGCACACAAAACCTTTTGTACTTCATACTCATTATCTTTTTCTCATGCAGACATTGCTGAATCTGGTTCTCCCGTGTTTTCCTTTTCCTTCCTCCACCTTTTTCCCCTGCCACTTGGGCTGAATAAATTCTCTTATTAAGCATCTCATCACTCATTCTTTCAACATGATCATGATGATCATATGTAGAGGATTTTAGGAAGGGAGTGTCCGGCCCCAGGTCTTAAACAACCCTTAGAAATAGGAAGCTAGGAGATTTGGGCTAGAGTGCCCGATAAGACAGTGACATGGAAGCGAAGTAGAAAGGGGGGAGACACCCTTATTTATTACCGGGGGCCAGTACCTGTGGTCCGACGGCTTAACGTGCCCATCTGACGCACAGCGGATATTTAGTGGATCGAGCGTTCGTACTGCCTGGGATCGAACCTGAGGTCCTTTCCGTGGCAGTCACGAACGTTGCCCACTCGGCCACCCACAGCCTCTTTCAACATGGCCAAACCACCTAAGAATATATCTTCACCTTACTAACAACATTTTGCCTGGCATAAGCCGAGCGTGTCTTACCACAACCCACCCCCCGTAAGTAATGCACATCTCCGGCACACAAACGACTCCTATGTCTTTTTTGCAGAACCCAGGTTTCACTGCAATACATCAGAGTAGGAACAACTACACTTTCATATACAGGCATTTGGGACTTTCTTGAAAAAAGCAATCATTCCTGTGAAATCCTCCTAAAGCAATTATGACTTTTAATGAAGAGTTCACTTGCCTACTAATTTCAACATCTAGTTTGTTCTGTCTGTCAAACTTGCTTCCCAAATATACAAACTTGTTTACCTGGTCAGTAAAATCGTGCCATTTAGACTTATCCTGCATTCAGTACTAACAGTTCCTCGCTCAAAAACCGTAACTTTGGTTTTTCTCTTATTTATACTCAGTTTGAAATTTATACAAACTTTGTACATTCGGGCCAGCATACTCTGCAACTCGCTTTCGCTGTCTGCCAACAGGACTGTGGCATCAGCATATAGCAATGGCAGTCACAAACATTAACCACTAGGCCACCCATAGCCCATTATACCATGGAAGGTGTACTCAGGTATTTTGTACCATCTGGACAGAATGACTCCATGTATTTAGTGACAGAACAAGGCACCGGCATGAACCAGCAAATGCTGCATTCCACTGTATCCCACAAATGTCCAATAAAATTGAGGAAGAGAGAATTTGGTGGCCAGGGGAGCACACAAAATGCTTAAGCGTGATCTTTAAACCATTCCTGCACAGTAGGAATGGTTTAAGGATTATTTCAGGCCTTATGACACAAGCGTCAGCTTCCAGAGAGAGTCCAGTGCCATCCAAATATGCAGTCACCATGCAGGACAGTACTTGATCTGATACAGTGCCTAGGTAGGATCTGTGTTTAATGGAGATGAGGCAAACCAATGATATCTAGAACAATTCTCATACATGGACAGTCATAGCTTAGTTTTCAGGAGGGAGCAAATAGAAATTGTAACTACAAATAACATATACAGACACCACATGCAAAGTCCCATTGTGCCTTCTTGTTATGTATAACCCATTTTTACCACACACAACACAGATTAAACTGAAATCCAGAAGACCCAAAAGGTTAATGTGATGGATAAATAAAATTCGACAGCTTATTAGAACAATATGGAAATATTTTGTTGTTACCCTGCACCTTTGACTGTCTGTGTTTTATGTGCCTCAAAACTCCAGTAATCATCCAATTAGTCCTCAAGGAAAACTACCCCTCTTAAAGGCAAAGTTTTGGAAGAAACTTTGGATGATTTTTGTCCAACAGTAAATGTCTAATGCAGAGGATGATACCATAGTTTTCATTTCTCTGCCTTCCATACTGTACATATGTGCACTGCACTCAAAACATGTAATGCAAAAATTCAGTGTTGCTACTTAAATTTCCACTTTTTGTACTGCAAAGTCAGAATGCTTTTCTTCTTATTATTTTTTACTGCATACGACTTGTGCAGAAGTTTAGCAGAAAAATTTGCAATTCGAATAAGTGTTATTGAGAAAATCTTTGTAGTACCTCCCACCCCTAAAATGGCATAGTTAGATTTTCAGGGGAGGGCAAGTGTCCCCTGCCCCTTTGTCCTCATATGGGCATCCATGTTCCCATACCATGATTCCAGTGCCCTCAGCCTGTTTCAGCCTGCATTTGTAGTCTGGTTGTGGCTGTTCCCCTGCTCAGTGTCAAATACAGAACCACTATTGGCATGTTGGAACTGGAACCTGTATTCATCAGACCAGGCAACTGTTTTCCCATTATTCAAAGTCTAGTCACATTGCTCCCATTGCAGCAGAGCTGTTGACAGTAATTTAGTATGGGCATGTGAACAGGCTGCCAACTTCGTTGGCCCATTTGCAAGAATGTTTGATGAATTGTGTACTTTGAAGCATTTCTCTGTGCGCCACTTTTGATACACAGTCACTACAGCGGCAAGTGAACAACCCACAAGCAGTGCTGTTTCCGAGATCCTAGTTCTGAGAGGCCATGCCTTCCCAAGTTGTCCTTTATCAAACTGATAAATCAGTAGCTTTTCCCATTCTGACTCTGAACACTCTACTAACCGAAAGCCGGTCCTCAGGTTGTGTATATACTGCTCTGTGAACTTCACTTGTGCCACCGTTCGGTCTCTAGTTAAACTCATTCCTCTAGACTGGGGGTGGTCATAATGGAATGGCTCTTCGGTGTAGATGCCCCCTGGTTAAAGGACATCAGCAATTTGCCTATTGTTAAAAATAGATGTTGTTCTTCTTTGTGTAATTTGTTACATATCTAGAATATTTACTCTACTGATTATGCCAAAACATATGGCTGTACACTCTAAAGAAACAAATTGTATTGCTTCAGCTACATACATTGGGTTACAAAAAATGTTCATGCCATTTTGCTCATGGAAATAGAGAAAGTGGTGTATATATAGAACAAGGGATGGGAGGCACTGCTGTTCAGTGATGCTGCTAGGCTAGAAGGTGGTCACTAATTGGATAGGTCTCTGCTTTGGCTGTGTGTTTCTGTTGAAACAGTGTGCAAAATGTAGCTTTTGCAGATAGTTTTAGGGAATATGTTAAATGGCACAAATGTAGCACAGGCAACAGAATGGACTGTAGATGGTTTTAGGGGATATATAAACAGTACAAATGTAGCACAGGCAACAAAATGGATATCCACAGCATTTGGGGTTGGCATGGTAAATGAGAGGACCCCATTAAATGGTTCCAGAAATCTAGTTGTGGCAATGAATTGTTGAATGATGACCACAAGTGTTTGATGATGGCCAACTGCACACCACTGTTGAGGAAGATGCCATAGCTTTCCACAAGGTTTGGCAAAAACCATTTGCATGTTTATATGCCATAGAAAAGACCTATAGATTAAGCTCATGGCTCTCATATCATTGTAAAATAACAAGAAGCAACAGCAATTTACTGTATGGGTGTCATTCCACTCGCATCAGCACGTGGAACCCTTTCTGAACCGTGTGCTCACCTACAATGAGAAGTAGGTTCAATATCATACTCTGAAATGCACCTGACACTGGTTGTCATGAAATGGTTTCTGTGTGTGTGGGGGGGGGGGCTGGCAAGGGCATAATACATTATGAGCTTTTCCTATATGGAAAGACCACCATAGTGTACATGTACTCCTGTTAGCTGTAACAGGCTTAGGATGCACTTATTTGCAAGGATCTTGCATTGGTAAATTAGAAAGGCGTGTTGTTTCCACAGGACAGTGCCAGACCATGGGTACCTGCAAAAAAAATTTTCCAGCGGAAGTCAAAGCAAAGTTCCAGCACATCAGAAGTCTCTAAATCATTCAAGATAAATGACAAAAATTCAGTCTCACTGCACATACGGAAATATTTCTTTTTCTTAAGACAAAGAGAAAAATAATGCTGCAGAGTATTTAGTAATTTAAGTAAAAAATAATTGAATAAAGGTTGTGAAAGTCAAACCTATTTAGCTAGCAAAGAACAACTTCTTACAATAAATAAATTTTATTACTATTGTGTCACTCCTGGTTAGAAGAAAATAAAATTTGCAGTTTTCTATTGCTGTGCCAGAATCAGTAGACAATCTTTCTTATAAAATCTGTATTTCGGTGGGCCTAATCTCGATGGAAACTCATTATACACAAAGACCACCTTGTCTCTTCGCAGCCATGGTTGATCACACCCAAAACATCGCTCTACGCAGAGTACTGAGAGATCTTTTCGTGTTACATGTTCTTGTGGGGAATATGGCTGCGATTTGTAATGCCCAGGTAAAATTTCTTCACTTGCTGCATACTATCTGAAAATGAAATCTTTTTGTTTCCACTACTGACTTATCTTTCCAAAAGTGGTACCATGACCTTGATTCTGCATCTAAATTATCAAGATACACGCTCTATGATACTGCAATGTCAGTAGAACCTTTTCAGTTGTTATCCAGTTTCCAAAGGGAAAGGGTCCCTTGACCCATGTTGCAGGTACCCATGTGCCAGACCCTACATTGCGAACAGGACTTGAGAAATCATAAAAGTGTCTTGGCTAAAAAACGTGATGAATATTTAACGTAAGACAAATGTGTGTGTGAGGGGAAGGGGCGGAGGGTCCTGAAGCATGATTTTAGCATTCTAAAAATAATTAAATAATTTCACACATGGTTTATCAGGCTTTTCACTCTTCAAGCTGTTTCTTTCTGATATGAACAGTGGTTGGAATAATTGAGTCTTTAGCCCAAGAACATTCCTGAAACTGAAACTTCGGCAGAAAATTTTATTTACATAGAGACGTCAATATTGTGAAAATTATTAAAATTTACATTTCTGGTGTCTTTTTAAATTGTGTTAAATCTAACTGGTTTTAATTGAAATTAATTACATTTAACTAAACAATTAATTAAAGCTGTTATAGGTGGCCTATACTGATGTGATTCAAATTCGTGATTTAAAAAAGAAATGTCTATTTGAATCAGAAACCTTGCTATGTACATAGTTTTATAAAAAGCTGCTCTTATAATTAATAGTAATTTCTGTAGAAATTTCAGCAAGATCCTGTCATTATTCTGTTCAGTCCTGAAATTTGTTTTCATAATCTGAAGAAACATTGCTTTTGTAGCATAAAAAGTCTTGTTAATAATTCTTCACATCTTCTGAGTTCTTTTGTTTTTACAGATGTTTCTGCCCTGTAGGTTTTTTTTTTTTTATCAAGGCCTGTCCTCAGAGGCCAGAAACATCTATAAAAACAAAAGAACTTGGAAGATTTGAAGAATAATTAAAACATCATACCATAAATGGGAATCGAATTTCCCTGAAGAAATAATTCTTCATGAATACCTGGAAGGCAATACAAATGTAATTGTAGGCACAAATATGCTGTATTTTCACTGTTTCCATGTAGCCACTCCTTCAGAAAACTTGAAAATTACATTGCCCTAGAGTGGGAATCGAACCCGCATCTCCTGATTTCAGTTCGAGTGTGCTATCCATTACATAATTGCTTCGACTAGTGCAAATCTAAACAGTTCTCAGATTTCTAAGCTACATCTGCTTAGCTTCAGTTGCATCAAACTTCCTTGTCCTGGGTTATGCAATGGATAGCATGCTCGAACGGAAATCGGGAAATATGAGTTCGATTCCCGTTCCAGGGCAATGTAATTTTCAAGTTTTCTGAAGGAGTGGCTACATGGAAACAGTGAAAACACAGCATATTTGTCCAATAATTACAGAATAATTAAAAGTTCTTCAAGTTGGAGTAAGATTATACATATTATTCTGAGTAAAGCCTTGAGTAAGTGGTTTAGTTCCTGTTAAAAAAGCCTTTTTAAGACACAATTAACTGGTGTGAAGAGAGCTACTTTTAATACTCCTGTTTATTTGACTGATGCGAGGGCATGTTAGTGTGTATACGTATCTTGATCTTGTGCTGGGGTGAGAAGCTCTTTGCAGTATGAGGAAGGCATATTATAGTCAGTAGTTAATTGTGCAGAACAATGGCATGTACATTTATAGCAATATTTATGTGTAGTATTGTTATTTCATGCGAAATTATATTTTGTTATGAACCATTACATGTCATGGCTTGGATGAATTCATTGCATATTTCTTTTTCAGGTTTATCGTCTCCCTGTCTTGCTGTGTATCATTATTGGCCTTGCTATGATTGGGATATTTTTTATATTCTACTATTTTGTCTCAGTTCTAATTGAGTAAGTACTAATGTCCACCAATCTTTTCATTTATAAATACCATATATGGTTGTTCACATGCATACTAAATGTAGCTGATAAAAGAAAGTCCCTGTGCAGTGTGTTACGAATTTCATTGGAGATTTAAGAAGCATTGAAGCAGATATTTAACATCTGATAGTATAGTTACCAGGCTAAGAGTATATGTGTAACATCAAACAATAGTGTTTAGATTCCATTTGCTTGGGCATAAAGCTTTTGTCATCAGCTGTTTTGTAATAATGCAGTCATTTAAATTACCTTTGTTTTGTTTAGGACGTTAGTGTTTTACTGCAGCCCTTCACCAGAAAATTAGGAATAAAGTGTTTTAACAGGATTTTGTAACTTTATATTATTTTCTGAAAATAGTATGCAAATGTATGCTCATGAAACAGTGTGTGGAACTGCGAATATATGTGTGGACTAAGAGCTTGCAAGATGAGAAAAATATGGAAAATAATGTGGATTAAATTTGTTCATATGGTGAAAAGATATCACTGGTTGACAGTTTGAAAGTTATCAGGATACCTGGATACACAGTGAGAAACAGATTGATTTTAACATCTGAAAATGTGTCTTATTCTTTTAGAAGTATATCCATGTGGATCACAAAATCAGAAATAGTCAACACCCCTGTCATACTCCAGTGTTAATTTCAAACCACTCAACAGTACTTCTTTCCATCTTGACTGTTGCAATGTTCTTGGTGTACAGGCTTGTGATTGATTTCAATAGCATACTGACCAGATATGTATGAGCCTAGTCCAGTCCTCCAGTGATTGTTTGCACCCTCTGCTGCTTAGGCCAGGTACATGCCAGCCTGAATCAGAGGGCCAACTTTTGAATTGTGTAATGATTGAGGTGTAGGGGGGTGGCATAACTCAGTGTGCTGGCCAAGCAGGTGATGAGTGTGGGGTGGCATTTCCTCTAATCCCAGTGGTATAATTATATAGTTATACATGTACCATCATCTGACTACCATCAGAGCCCCTTTAGTGCAAACAAGATGCACCACAAGAAGGCAGGGCTGACATTTGTCAAGGAGAGGCTATATTATGTTTGTACATTGCATGTGGTCAAAGTCCTTTGTGATTTTGACTGAAATGGCATCAACTGTAGCAGAAGATACTGTGCTGTATTTGTAAAAGAAACCATATTCTATGGCAGCAATGATATCAACTCAAAATGTTATCAACTCATCATAACGTTTATGATGACAAAGTATGTAAAGACATGAGTTCACTCCTACTGGTGTCAGTATTTGTAGGTGATTCTGTTGGAATTATGTTTTCTGAATTGGAATACCTTAAGGTATGAGTGGAACACTGCATAGCTTTTGGTGCAGTTAATGCATGTGTAGTGGTAGGTAAAAAGAATGATGTAGCAGCAAAATTAAGGGAATAACAAAAGAATATATTGTGATTGGCTGTCTGTCTCACCTTATTAATTGAACAGCAGGAAAATCTGCTTTAAAATTACCAAGCAGAATTTATTATATTCTTGTTGGCAAATATTTACACTTTGAAAAGTGTGCAAAGAGAAAAGAAAAACTACAAATATATGCAGAATTCCACTACAGAAATGCTGGCTGTGCATTGTAGCATATATGCACCACATAGCTTTCTCTTGGCAAAAGCCTTTTCTGATTGATTAGTCCATACCTGCCAGGTTTTACTATTTACCCATAAATTTTACGGAAATGCGACTTGTTTTGCAAGCAAAGTGTTAATTTTACAGATATGGTGATTCTTCCAAATTTTTTTTTTTCTGATGAGTTTGAACCAAGCATTAAAACTTTTTATTTAACTTAATCCATTTAAAATGAAGCACCGATGTAACTTACAGATAAACTTTTCAGTTACATGTGTTTACTGGGGAACATTTGTCCGCAGTTTACCCACATGTTGTATGGGTTGTTTCAAATGCTAAAGCACTTGCACCCCATGTAAACTGAACTGCGCCGCCCCGGTGGCGCAGTGGTCTAAGGCGTTGGCCTCTGATCATTCGTCCGTAAGGGGTCCGGGTTCGAATCCCGGTCAGGAATGGATGTTGTGTTTGTCTTACGGCACTGGCTCTCTCCCTTCCCTGGAACCAGTGACCCTAAATTAGGGACGGGCGACTGCTTATAGCCCATCGAGTTGCTCACGGTGGTCGTTAAACCTCCAATCAAAAAAAAAAAAAATAAACTGAACTGCAGCTGGGCTTGTTTATCTCACCCTGTGTTGACACCTCCTACTCATCAGATAATGCATTGTTCGTTCCCCAAGTAGTTACTCCTCAGGCCGGCAGGCGTCCTGCATTGGAGCACCTGTCTTTTTTTACTCCCAGTTCGAAATGCTATCTCAGAATGTAGTTATCGCAGTAAAAAAATTCAAGCGAATTCTAAATCTGTGGAATTTTAAGCCCAGATGAACCCAACATGACGAAATTAAACAAAAGCTACCAGTTTTGTGAAATTAAAAATGCATTTGGGCATGGTTTCGTAACTTCTCTGGCAATAAATTTGACCTAATGAAAGAATGCGGTATAATAGGAAGATAAATAAAAAAAAGTCCAATGCTCATTCGAACCAGTGCTTCTCCAGCAATGATTTATTTTGCTAGTCCTTTAGTCATTTAGTTTTCTACGTTTTCCAACCGTAGGTTGAAGGAGTGTAATATGTTCTAGATTTGTCCATCCTTACAATAATTTGCATGATGTGTTTTCTGGATTCAATGAAATTAGTATGTTGGGGTCCCTACTAATTCATCGGATTCCTATTGAAAATGGCCAAAGGTCAGGACATAGGAGCGGGATTTATTCTTTTGTGTGTTGACTTGCATAAAATCAAATCATGATTGTAAGGAAATTTCGATACGTTGTTCAGCACCCGTAGTAGATCAATCCTATTGAAAATGTTATTATCAGCACTCATGGGGGGGGGACAGTGCGCACATGCGCGAGATTTGTTCGTTAGAATTTTCGCACAACAACTTCTGTGGAAATTGACCAATTGGATAGAATTCTTAATTATAAAATGACGCGTGTGTGGTAGCTTTTTTTATAGAAATTAACAGGCACAAAAAAAATCATGCTCTATAATAAAGCAAAAATATGCAAAATATACTGCCTATCAGTTAATTCATACTAAGGGATTTGTAAAGAAAACAACAAAGTATCATAGAAAACACTGTGTTGCTTTTGCTAACCCACACTTTCTTATTATAGGTACGAAATTTTGTGCTTTTAGAAAACAACTCTGAATTTTAAAATATCTGGATTTTGACAGCGTGAGTGATAAGGGAGGGAGTAGACTTTTTTTTCTTTACTTTATATGTTTGGAAAAAAAAATAACCATTGGTTTCGTAACTTCTATCAAACTGAATTGCGTTATCTTTAGAGATTTTCATTTTCTAAAACAAAATACGTGTATTCTAAATTTTGTCATGTTATAGAGGCCATTTTTTCTTTTTTTTTCAGAGATATAAGATTGGAATTAAAACCCTGGTTCTAACGTTTTGTTCCATGGCTATGCCAACAAAGCGAGCAGGGGACGAGATGGGGAGGAAATCGCCAGTGAAGTGGCTGCATCATTTCCCATGACGCCTGATGTAAAAGACAGCGTTGGTCTTTTACATCCAGTGAAACACATTGTGTTAGTTTACTGCAGGAGAGAGGGGGTGGTCCAGTTGGAGGAGAAAGTGGGTGTTCCCAGATTGTTTTTGTAAAGGAATAACTAGAGAAGCTCTATTCAGTAAGATGGGGGCAAGGAGGGGGAACAGGAAAGTAAGACAGAACTATAAAATCAATGCCATTTGGAAGTATAAAGGATGCCGCTAAAGGGGTCGGATTTAGTAAAACTTTTGACGCTGCTGCAAGGCATCAGTCTATGAGAAATAGTGGGGAGGGAGGGGATCCCAGAGGAGAGAGATGACGTTCATACTTAAAATCTAAATCTTTGTTTCTTGAAGATAGAGACTTTCAGTTGATCTCTGCTTTCCTAGCTGACCAGCTCGAATGGATAACTCTGTAGTTGGTATTTTTTCCTCTGCAAATCGCATCTCTTTAAGCTTTTTACTATATAGCAGTTTTACTTGCATTTTTTTTTCAAGTGTCAATAAATTTAGTATTAGTGTTTCGCTATGAGCAGCAATATAAAAGGCAGAAAAAAGTACTATCAAACATTCTGTGATGCATATTCTGCAGAATTCCCGTGTTTTGCAAAATCTTCAAAAAATGAAAATTGTGCATTTTGTACTGCATCTCAATGTAATTTCAGCATTTCATGTAGTGGAAGGAATGATATTACTAATCATATTTCTAGTGCCAAGCATAAATCTAATGTTGACTGTGTGGAAAAAAAAAATAAGAAATTAATCAGTATGCAAAAGAAATAAGATATCCATTTATTGACGTACAAACGTTATGAATAAAGCGTAAGCTTTCAACACCAACGGGTGCCTTCTTCAGACTTGTTCGTGGTTAGGTAAGGCAAAGGTAACAAAGAATAAAAATTTTTAAATAAAATAAACATGAACAGAATTTGAGAATGTGATATGTTGCCTCGAGAGCATGCAACAACGAGAGATGTCAACAGGAACGTGCTAAGCGTGAAGAAATGTGTGCCATATTTTGGAAAGCTCAAATGAGATGTCATCATTGCAAACTACAGGGTTACTCAAAATCTCCATGGTTTCCCTGACGGTAGTGCCCCTGGCGGTAGTATAAGGAGCGATTCGCTTTATCTGGTCCCATTTCGGGATTGCGGAATGGGTAACCACTTCTCTGGATAAGGCGGTTGTCAATCTTCCGTGCGAGATGTCCCGTTTGTGTTCGATAAGTCGAAGAGCAAAAGAGCGTTTTGTCATTCCGATGTAGTACTTGGTGGTACCATCCATGTATTCCAATGGTATGGAGTACACTCCCGCATCAGTCAGAGAGGTATGGGTGTTCCTGGATGAAAGCAGGTGGCGTGATATCGATCTCAGTGAGCGTATTCCAAAACTAAGCACGAGTTTCTTTAAGGTGTTCTGCAAGAAGTAGGTCAGGACGGGTACATACGGGCAAGCCCCAATGTATTGCAGAGAAGGCTTGGTATGGCGGCTACCCGGGTTGGAGAAAACAGCATCGGCGTTCTTGATAATGTCCTCGATCACTTGCAGACTGTAGCCGGAGGAAAAGGCCAGATCTCTTAGGTTGTCGACTTCTTCAATTCTGGATGCAGTGTCCGAGGAGAGAATAAAGGCACGTTTAGCCCTATGTCTGAAAATGGCTAACTTGTGCGAAACTGGTCCCATAGAGGTGGGTAGTATTACATTCGGGACATATGTTGGCTTGTAATAAACCTTGGTATGGAGGGATCCAGAACGAGATTTCTTGACTAGGACGTCCAAAAATGGGAGACTGCTGTTGTCCTCACACTCCATGGTGAAACATATGTTCCGGTGGAGGGAATTAATAAAAGCGAAAAAAGCGTTCAGTTCATCAGCTCCATACTGCCAGACAAAAAATACATCGTCGGTGTATCTCAGCCATATAAGAGGAGCGAGTTTAGCTTCATTTAGAATTTTTGATTCCAGAGGTCTGAGGATGGTGGCCTCAGCTAGTACAGCCGATAGCGGTGAGCCCATGGCAACCCCTTTGGACTGCTTGTAAATTATGTTATTAAAACAGAAAAAATTTGATTCCGTCACCACATCAATTGCATAGGATATACCCAGTAGTGAGTCCCGTGAGAACATTGAAGAATCAGCAAGTGCTCGCTTCAAAGTGTCCACTGCCTCGTCGACAGGTACTGACGGATAAAGCAACACCACGTCAAAACTCCCGATGATGTGGTGCGGAGCCACAGTGAAGTTCTTCAGCCTTGTGACGAAATCACCCGACGACAACAGGACTGTTGTGGAGACAGGCAGGAAAGCTGTTAGGAATGTTGCAAGTTGACGCTCGAGATTTATTGATGGGGCTCTGGATCCCTCCATACCAAGGTTTATTACAAGCCAACATATGTCCCAAATGTAATACTACCCACCTCTATGGGACCAGTTTCGCACAAATTAGCCATTTTCAGACATAGGGCTAAACGTGCCTTTATTCTCTCCTCGGACACTGCATCCAGAATTGAAGAAGTCGACAACCTAAGAGATCTGGCCTTTTCCTCCGGCTACAGTGTGCAAGTGATCGAGGACATTATCAAGAACGCCGATGCTGTTTTCTCCAACCCGGGTAGCTGCCACACCAAGCCTTCTCTGCAATACATTGGGGCTTGCTCGTATGTACCCGGCCTGACCTACTTCTTGCAGAACACCTTAAAGAAACTCGTGCTTAGTTTTGGAATACGCTCACTGAGATCGATATCACGCCACCTGCTTTCATCCCGGAACACCCATACCTCTCTGACTGATGTGGGAGTGTACTCCATACCATTGGAATACATGGATGGTACCACCAGGTACTACATCGGAATGACAAAACGCTCTTTTGCTCTTCAACTTATCGAACACAAACGGGACGTCTCGCACGGAAGATTGACAACCGCCTTATCCAGAGAAGGGGTTACCCATTCCGCCATCCCGAAATGGGACCAGATAAAGCGAATTGCTCCTTATACTACCGCCAGGGGCACTGCCGTCAGGGAAACCATGGAGATTTTGAGTAACCCTGTAGTTTGCAACGATGACTTCTCATTTGAGCTTCCCCAAATATGGCGCACATTTCTTGACGCTTAGCACGTTCCTGTTGACATCTCTCGTTGTCGCATGCTCTCGACGCAACATATCACGTTCTCAAATTCTGTTCATGTTTATTTTATTTAAAAATTTCTATTCTTTGTTACTTTTGCCTTACCTAACCACGAACAAGTCTGAAGAAGGCACCCGTTGGTGTTGAAAGCTTACGCTTTATTCATAACGTTTGTACGTCAATAAACGGATATCTTTTTTCTTTTGCATACTGATTATTTGATGTAATCTACCCAAACTTTAGTTTTATAAGAAATTAACTTCCTTTGTTAAAAGTTATGATGAACTGGATGTGATTTCGTGCAAAATGTTTGTTCACTTTGTTTTTAGTTGAGCATGATTTACCAATTAATGTCCTTCAGTCACTCATTTATTTCATTTGTTTTATTTGACTGTCTCATCGTCCATCTCTCCATAAGATAAACCTAGCATGAAAACGGTTCATTTTTGAAAACAGTTTAGGATATGATCCCATTGGATTTGGAGTTCAAAGGGTGGAATATCCTTCCCTTTAGATGCAAACTTCATAAAAATTAATTTTTATCTTTTTATAGGTCATAATGAGAGCATAGTAATGAGAAATTATGTAGAGATTGTATTTTAATCAAAATAAACATGCTGGTAAATGCAAACATCTGTAGTCATATCAATTAAAAGTTGATACTTGATTTAGGTAGCATAGTTTTTTAATCCATATGTTCAGTACATTTAATCAATATGCAAGACAAGTAATTTCATTGAATATGTCGATTAAAATTTTCATCGAATATATCGATTTTTTTTTATTTATTTGTTTATTTATTTATTTTTTGCGAATTTCGGTTTTTAAAGTTTGCAGGTATGTTAGTCTATGACAGTGGTTCTCAAACTTTCCTTTACCATGGACCACTAGGTATAGACTGTCAACCTTACACGGACCACCTACCTCAACACCTCTTCCATTCAAGAACCAAAATGTAGGAATAATCATTTAACAACTCATTAAACGCATTATCATCACAAAATCTTGATATTAAAGTTATTTCAGTGTAGAAAAGTTAAAAATCAATTAATAGAAAGTACTGTTTTTTTATTATATTTTAAAACACAACAGAACGTGGCAAAAATCTGAACACAACATTAAACTGAAAAGGACAAACCTCGTTATCAAAATTTAGAACTAGGCATCTCAAATCAATTAAAATACTTGATGGCACAAAAAGTCTGTAGAAAATGTAATGCAAGAGAATCAACACTAAACCACATCTTTCAATATACAGGCATCAATAAAAAAATAATTCAAGATGATAAACAAAAAGTAATAAGTGAATTTAAAAAATATAATCATGGAACTGTCAAAGACCAAGGGATAAGAAACAATAATAGTATAATTATTTTTAGAATAGTAATAGCACATTTCAAGAAAGTAAACAAAAAAATAAATTTTTATTCTCCATTTCAATGTGAAGAATGGTGTTGCTTGCAATCTTTGACCAGTTTGATTACATCAGGTGCAGTGGATAATAGTTTGTCTTAAGTCAGGCTCAACATATTAAGCCTGTTTCTTTTCAAGCTTTTTAGTCCAACCAGGGCAGAAAATTCTATTTCACAATATTGTACGTTATCAGAAATGGTAGCAGGTGCTTGATGGAACTGTTTGCGAGTTCAGGGTACTCTGATTTCACATGGATCAAGAAGCTTGTGAGGGATTTTTCACCAAAAGTGATTTTTAGTGCTCCATCAGATGCCAATTCAGTAAGCTGACCAAACATACGAGCTGAAAGGCTGAAGGACTCAATCACAGATGTAGCACTGAAAGGATTCCTAATCCATTCCTTACTTTCATCAGGCTCTGGAAAATATTTTTTTATGCTATCTTGCAGTATTATTATGTGGTTCTAAAATAATTGCACTAATTCACCATCAATTAGTTCTCCCGAAGACTGCAAAAAATCAAGTGCAGAAAATGAATCGTACTCCCCATGATCAAGCTGTTTACTCCAAAGTTCACATTTCTGTAGAAATGCTTTTATTTTATCTTGCACTTTAAAAATGGTTACATTGCCCCCCTGAAGTGACAAATTTAGGCTGTTCAGGATGCTGATAATATCGCTGAGATATGCCACCTGCGCTAATCACTTGAAATCGTGGAAAAGAGATTTACTTACTTCATCAGTGTAATGTCATGAAGGAAGATCTTGATCTCATGCCTCAGCTCAAAAACTCGTGAAAGTACTTTTACCCTTGACAACCACCGTACTTCGGTGTGGAAAAGTAAATTTTTGTGAACACTTCCCATTTCTTCGCCCAATACACTAAAAAGGCGAGAGTTCAGTGACAGTGATTTAATTAAATTAACCACTTTAACTACTTGTTTCAATACAAGATCCAGTTCAGAAGGTATTCCTTTTACTGCTAACTGCTCTCTGTGGATAAAGCAGTGAGTTGAACTACATTCAGGCACTAACTCTTTTACCTTTGCCACAAAAACCTTTCTTTTCCAACACAAAGCTGACACACCGTCAGTACCGACTCAGTCACATTTTTTCCAATCCAAATTGTGTGTTAAGAAATAATCATTATTCATACCCAAAAATATCTCTTGTACTGTGAATTTTTAACTATAAACAAAACAAAAAGTCGTCAAGAACTTCATTTTCGTAAACGTATCTTACATATGCTAAAAGTTGACACAAGTTTTCTACATCCGTGCTTTCGTCCAATTGTAAAGCAAAATAACTACTACCACGCACATGTGTGATTAATTGCTCCTCCACATTAAATACCAAAGATTTTATGCGACGCTGAATTGTATCATTCAACAAAGGGATCTTGTCTATTGCTCACACTGTCTTTTCCCCAAGCATAGTATTCACTATCAGTTTAGCCGCTGGCTTTGCAAGTGTTTCAACGATGGTTTGCCCTTGGCCAGTTTTTGCCACAAATAAAGCCACTTGGAATGATGCCTCTGTACTCTCTTCCTCATCTGTAGCTACAGAAGTCATTGATTTCTGTGATGACAGCATCGCTTTACGGTTGGTTTTTTTTTGGTTTTTTTTTTTAAATATTCAACAGGTTTATGAGCCAAATCTGCATGTTTTGTTTGAAAATGCTGTGAAAGTTTTGAAGATTTCGTTACATTTTTAGAAAAAGTGTCATAGCACACAACACAAAGACTGTTTGGTGCAAGTTGGTCACTGGGGCAAAAAAATCCTATTTTCAGGTAATCTTCATCATATTTCCTGTTTACACATTTCTTTTGTTGGTTTAAAAATGATCGTCAATGATTTTAGTTTTAGCTGGTCCATGTGGAGTCGTATCGATTTCACTTATATTCCGTTTCAATGAACCACTGTTAAGCCACCGTTCCATTCTGAATATGAATTACAAATAACAAAATAATAATGTCAATGGTATACAATATTTAGGTAAACCCCACACGCACAAAACACACAAGAATAACTAAATGCCGAACGCAAAGGGCTACTCAGTACTACAGATGGGTCGGAAATCACATCACTGATATGAGTATGTCACTGTCACCGGTTGTGACTTATCAGTGACAGAATCGCTGTCACCGGCCGAAACTTCCAGCTCCTCAGTTCCTGCTCTTTGAAGACTGCTTTGGTGCCACTGAGCTGTGACAGTGATTTTCGTGGAGGATCCTTATTTGTGTCACCATAACTTTGTTCTGCAGATACTGGAATTGCAACATTATGGTAAATTAGCGACGTTGACAGCGCATTTGGCCTTGATGACCTGAGCCACATGGCGGTGGAGTAGGTACACTCTCATCTTAGTGCGATAGACCACTGCACATGCCACTTATCTTAAAGTTGCATTACTTGCGTGTTACAAATGCAGATTTTCCATAGAAAATTTAGAAAAATTCGCGGACCACCGTTTGAGAACCACTGGTCTTTGGGAAGCATTGTTGAGCTATTTTTTAAGAAGGAAGTTTCCAATGAAAAAGCAGTACAGTCATCTCTCAATTATTACAAAATTGTAAAAATTGCACAGAATTTTACAAATTTTGGTAAAGGAAGCTAACATGAGTCTAAAGATGTGTTCAAAACTAGCAACAAAAATGCAGCACCGCATCTGCCAATGAAAAGGTAGCATTAAAACGTAAAAGTAGTGAAAAGAGGTTATTCACTTTTAGGGGAGGTGTGTAATACCACCTTGAGCAACTCAGTGGGCTATAAGCAGGAGTCACCCATCCCTAATTTAGGCCTACTGGTGCCAGGCCAGGGAGAAAGCCAGTGCCAAAAGCCAAACACAACATCCATGCCTCACCGGAATTGGAACCCAGACCCTTCTCGGACGAATGGTCATAAGCCAGTGCTTAGACCACTGCATCACCATGATGACTTAAAATAAAGCATTCTGTACATTACTTTTGAGTGTCATGCCAGTATTTGAGCAAATAAACACAATCCTTCAAGCATCATTACCACATATTAATGATTTGAGGGGCCCCCAACAATCTGCACATAGGACAATTGGCCCAATGCCACTAGTGGTGTGATGGCAATTTGTCCAAAGGTACCATCTGACAAATAATCTTTTTTTTTTCTTTTCTTAAGAAACAAATAATAAGCACTGTCCTTAAAGTATTTATAGAACTGATTTCTAATCCCAGAATTTTTGTTTTATCCAGATTTTTCAGTCACATTACACAAATATTCAATTGTGGAATAACTTTTACGGGTCTTATAGAGGTTATTTTTCATGAAAGTTGGTTTTCAAATTTTCGAACTAAAGCCTAGTTCGAAAATTTGACAACCAACTTTCATGAAAAATAACCTCTATAAGACCCGTAAAAAAGTTATTCCACAATACACTATGAATAGAGGTGCCATAAATTCATTTACAACTAGGATTAAATATTCAAGGTTTGAAGTACACCATGTAATTAATTTAATAAGTAAACTATTCAAATTATCAAAGCTTGAAAGACATAAAAAAGTTAGAGGATGTTCACGCATTTTTAGAACGATTTTCCAGCAATATAATTAATGTTTAAAATGAAATTCTTTCTTTCTTAAATATTCTATCTGATAGCCTCTTCTCTGGACTATGACCTATATCTAGGTTTCCAAGATAACAGGGCATTTCTTAAAATTGGTATTCCAATCCTCTTCCACTGCTTTCCATAGTTCAATCATTGTTTTTGGTCTGCATTTAGAAATCGCTTTTTTAGCTGCCCCAAGGCACAATAGTCCATTTGTGACGCTGCAAAAGGAATATGAGCAAGAAGTATGGACTTGATACCCATCTCTTTTTTTCATTTTTTCAAGAAATGAAGTGGTAGATTTGGATGATGTGACTGGAGCCTTATCCTGATTGAGTTCTACTCTTTGAAGGCTCTGTGAATAAAGGAATGGTGTCTTCTCTTTGAATATAGGGATTAAAACGTTATTTTGGTAATATGTAGAATTGATTTTGTTCTTTTGAACTTTTCTTGACTTTAATTTCCCATTTTACGAGAAACCAGCAATAATCATGAGGCCTTTACTAAAACTTTCTAAGTCTTTTTCTGCTGTTTTGCAATATTAAATCAACACTTTTTTTTTTGTTATAGTTGTTTTGGTAGATCCATGCTTTATCAATAGGCACAATACATTTCCATATGTATCCAGCTAAGGTTCTGTGCTTAACCACATGCCTACGCAGAATGCAGTAAAAATCGTTGTTTTTTTTTTTTTGGGGGGGGGGGGGGGGTTATTTTTTTTTCAGATTCATCAAATCTTTGATGATTACCTTTTTTGCAGTTCATACAGGTTTTTAACAACTTAGCAATTGCTATTTGGATCAGTGGATTTTCTCTTAAGACTAGAGACTTTACTTTTGAAATAGTTGTGAAAGTATGTACCTTCGTTGGATATTCATTTGGTGTTCCTTTTCCTGCTAAAAGCAATGCTTGATTATTTTCTCCTCTATTATTACTACTGCTTATTTTACATTTAGAAATGTTAATTCCATGATTTTCATAGTATTTAATTACAGAATATGAATATTTCTTTTTGTAAAGAGCAAAAACGTAGCCTTCTATCCACAGCTTGTTCATGTGCACCATTTTTGTAGCAGACAATAATTTAACTGCAGTAGATGTTTCTTTCGTGTTCATCTAACATGCTGTTACCAGTTTTAATTCTTTAAACTTCTTCTATTTCCTGTAATTTCTTATCAAAAATGTTCTAAAAATGTGTGAACATCTTCTGTATTTACAAAAAAAAAAAAAACTTCTGCTAAATACAGCAAGAATTTTTCCACTTGAGGTACTTTTAAAGTTTTATAATAAAAAAAAAGTGTTTCAACTGATATTAAAAGCTTTGCCCATTCTTGCTAACTGTCACTAACTTCATAACTAATTTTTCATTTGTTTCTCTCAGTAATCCATTTCTTAGGTAGCAGACCTTCCATATCAAATGTCAAAGATTGATATGGGGAATTGATTAAAATAGATGTTAAATAACTGTCACCCAAAGTATTTCTGTGGTTTTGGTTGCTATGTTTTCTAATAATATTACAAAATTGTGGGGGGAAAGGGTTAGAATGAAAGCTATATAGAAATTTATGTACTTTAAATTAGGAGTTGTTGCTCTTGTCTATTTACTTTATTTTTGCTTGTTTTTATCACACTAGTCCATTAAAAAAAATGTTTATTCTCTTAAATAAGCAAATCTTTCAAGCCACTGGTTAAAGTACACATAAACAAAAATGATAAAACAGGATGTTTGAGTAGAATGAGTGTGTCATTTGATGTAAAGAAAGTATGATGATGTAAAATAATAATAATCAATTTTTTGAATAAAGCTCATGTTAAGAATTGGCTTCCTAGTTTCTTAATTCAGTTACTAATCTAAAACTTCTATGATGGGAATTCTTACTAGGAATTTTTTTATATATTTAGTGGCCTGTGAAAACTAATTTTTTCAAATATTTAGTGGCCAGTGAAATCTTATGGTAAAAAAATTATAATGTATCAAAACTTTTGTCATAGTTAATTGTATCTGATAAAAATAGGATTTTTTCAATAAATTTTTCAGGAAGCATACATACTGTTGCAAATAGAGCTTGGACACTAGTGGCAGAATTCTGCTTTGTAAAAAGGAGGAAACATACGCAAATATTGTACAAAAGCCCCACCCCGACACAAAAAGAATTTATCAAAGTAAATCTTATAAGCAGAGATGGTAAAGGAAATGTGGAGCTCTGCCTATACACGCAAAAACCAGACCTTTTCCCTCCATTCAGCAGAAAAATTACAAAAGAAATGTGTAAATAACTATTTTATGGGTCTTATAGAGGTAATTATTTAAAAGAATAGGTGGTCTAATTTTCAAACTAGAACCTAGTTCATCATCAGGACTATGTCACTGGAGTAGTTGCTGCCACTCAGTTGGAAATGCCCAACTGCAATTATCATTAATTGGCAGCAACTACTCCAGTGGCGTATTCCTGATGATGAACTAGGTCCTAGTTTAAAAATTTGACCACCAATTCTTTTAAATAATTACCTCTATTATTAGTATAAAACTCATAAAAATAATTATTTACACATTTAACTATAAATAGAGGAACATTAAATTCATTTACATCTAGGAAAAGAAATGTAATTCAAAAAATATTGCTTTCACAGACAAACAGAAAATTTATGTTTTTCATGATTTAATGCAAGTGACGGCAGCATCAGCATGTTTTGTTGTTTTTCTGGGAAAGAAAACAAGCAAAAATTCTATAACGACGACATTGCTTATGCAATGTAACATTATTTTACGTTCTTTGGACTTACTGGTACTTTCATATGACAGCGAAGACAGCATCATAATGAATGAGTTTTGTTTCGCATGAGTAGCTCTTTGGACAAATTATTTTATGAATTGGCACTGGATTAATTCACATTGGACCGTTAGAGTTGATCGTCTTTGTCAAGTAATCCCTGGGTAGCAGAGTTTGCACTTTCTCTCATATACGGGGTGATCATTTTATCACGTAACCTGTCATTCAATGGCACAGAACACGGCATTTGGTTGTAAAGGGAGAAAGTGTGTGACATGCTGGTAGATGGCAGTACAATGCTCCCGAGATGGAAGCGCAGGCGCGAAGTTAGTTACGTTCCAGAGCAGCGAGAATAACGCTGTGTTTGCGGAAGTTGCTGACGGACATTACAAGATGCCAATTTCAACAGCACAATGGGTATTTATTGTGGAAGTGTATTTTTAACAGCAATCATATGAACACATACTACATAAGCAATTTGATCAAAAGTATCCTGACGTGCCTGTGCCCAACAAATCAATGATCATGTGAGTCAGCCATTTTTGAGAGACTGGGAGTGTTGGTGACAAGAAGAAGGCGAGGAGGTCCCGTGTGTTAACAGACGCCAAACGGTAGGAGGTACGTGCAACATTACAACATTCGCCAACGAAGAGTTTGTGTAAACTGGTGGCACAACAACAGATGCATGGGAGTGCACACAAGGCCACAAAGAAATTGTCTTCATGCATACCGTGTCCACTGTGTACAAGAACTCAAAGAACCGAACATGCACCAACAAATTGCATACTGTAGGTGGCTAATGGCATTGGTGAGATGTCACGGAATAGGCCTGTTGGATAAAGTGTTTTTCAGTGATGCAACATATTTTCACCTTAGTGGATATCCCATTACATGCATTGAAAGTTGGGGTGTGGTATGAAATTTCCTGACAACAAATAGTGGGGCCCATATTTTTTGACACAACCCTCGACAGCCAGTCATACTAGGACATCATTATGCAATTTGTTGCACTTCTGAAAACGGACGAACGTTATTGTTACCTGCAATAGGACGGGGCAACGTGTCATACGTCTTGTGACACCCTGCAGTTTCTTGATGACATGTTTGATGACCGCCTGATTTTAAAAGGTTTGCGTCTCCCCCAGATCACCTGATTTATCTCCACCGGATTTTTTCCTCTGGGGGTATCTCAAAAGTTGTGCATACCGACAGAATCCACGTACTGTAGACGAACTGAAGCGGCGCATTACCAGCAAGTTTGTGTCTATTGACTGTATGCTCCTATGCAAGGTGGCATCCAACATGGTTAAGAGGGCTTGCACCAGCCTTGCAGCTGCGGGTGGACATTTCGAACGCCTCCTGTAAACAAGTACGTATGCCATTTGGTGTCATTTGTTGTCGGTATCTTTTTTTTTTTTGCTATTAAATCCATGATATGTCCGTATTTCGCTGGTTTTCTACATATTGAACACATTCTTAATGCCGGGTTAAGTGATAAAATGATCACCCTGTATTTAATATGTAAATACTTGTAGACCAGTTTGGAACATATTTTCTAAAAACAATTCTCCAATGTCGTGTCACTTTCCTTTTGTGTGTGTGTGTGTGTCAAACATTATTTTACCCTTCATCAAATACTTTTGTTAGCCTGTGACAAAGAGCTTAAATACTTCCAAAAACCTCTGCTGTTTTTCTTAAGAGATTTATTCATTTTTCATCTGCTATCCACCAAAAGATCTTGACTTTCCTATCTTTTCGTACTGTTATGCCACATGCTTTCTTCGCAACCTCGATAACCCATTACCTGTCCCACTCAACCTGAACACCTTCAGTTGATGATGCTTTGTATATAACTATCAATTATTGGCTTCTGGAAGTACAGCCTCACTTCTACATTGTTTAGGCTGTCACTCTGATGTGTCTTGTCATTGCTGGATTTTTAACTACTGAACAATTGACTTTCAAAGTGGATGCTAGTAAAAAGTGATTGCTATTTATCCTAAAATGCCAGTATCCTCTGTCTTATTTCTTGGAGCATTTTCACTCTAACATAATGAATTATATTTTTTATATTTTTAGCTTCTTTTTCCTACCAAAACAAAAAAATTTGGTGCTAGTGTCTAAAGATAGCACCAGTGCTTAAAAATTTTATTAAACCAATATTTTGAACAATCAAGTATCTGAATACTTAGAAAAGCAATGCATAATTAATATGGCACTGTATAATGACTTGCTTAAAAATGTCCTTTGTGGCATTCTCATTACGGCAGTTTACTGTTGGCACAAATTTGAAAAAAGCTGTTGTCTGGTAAAGTCCCCAATGTTGTCAGTTTGTTTTAGGACTGGGAGATTGGCATGCCATATTGGCAATAGATAGTGACATACACTGTGGTGATAAAAATCTTGAACATATATTTCTGATTACTGCAGAACCAGATTTACTCATTGTAGGATAGATTAAGGATGTGTGTGATGCCACTTTTTGCTACTGTACCTTGTTATTGTTTAAATCATTTTTATGTATCTTGTGTTTATCAGCATATATACAAGGATTGTACCGAAAGTAATGCAAAAGTTGGCATAACTTTTTTAATTAATTGACAGAGGTCATTCAAATTGCATATGTTGGTAGAGTAATTCTTCCTCTATAGTAACACTTCTTCTTCATTGCAGGTAAATAATGGATTCCAAGGAGAAGCAACATGCCGTCATTGAGTTTTTGACAAAGGAAAGGTGCAGGCTGTCTGACATCCACAGAAGGCTACAGAATGTTTACAGAGATGACACCATTGGCAAGAGCAGTGTGCATAGATGGATGAAGAAGGGGAAACTAGTATTGAAGACAAACCACGCAGTGGGAGACCATCATCTGTGACCACTGACACGAATCGTCAGTGAGTGGGTGAATTGATTCGCATAGAGAGAAGAGTCACAATCCATGAGCTTGTTGCACAACTGAACTGTGGTCACAATGCCATACAGAAGATGGTGGAAGACTTAGGGTATTGGAAAGTTTGTGCAAAGTGGGTACATCAACAGTTGACACCCGATTTGAAAGAGAGAAGGGTGGAAGTCTGCTCTGATCTGCTGGAAGCATTTGAAGCCAATGGAGACACGTTTTCTTCTGATCTGGTGAGGGAATGAAACGTGGAGATATTTTTACTATCTGGAAATGAAGAATCAATCCATGGAATGGCGTCACACTTCTTCACCAAGGCCTAAGAAGTTTGAGAGCCAGTGATCAGCACAGAAAGTCATGGTGACTGTTTTTTGAGATAACAGGGGTATCATTCACCTTGATTTTCTGCAGCATGAGATGACAGGGGTATCATTCTCCATGATTTTCTGGAACGTGGCCATACCGTAACCAGTGAGTGGTACATTGAGACACCATAAAAAAGAAGAGACCGAACAAGAATCTGAAGAGGATCCACATTCACCTTGACAATGTGAGACCACACACATCTTTGGCAACAAATCAGGCGATCAGCAAATTAGGCTGGTCAGTGGTCACCCATCCACCATGCAGCCCAGATCTGGCGCCCTCTGATTTCCACCTGTTTGGTCTAATGAAGGACAGTCTCCGGGGACAACGATTTGATGACACAGGTGAGGTGAAAGTGGCTATGAAGATGTGGGTACAACACTCCACACCTGAATTCTTTCAAAGAGGATTTGAGAGTTGGGTTTAACGATGGCCCAAATGCATAGCTTGTGATGGAGACTATGTTGAGTAGTACCTTTGTATAGAGAAAGAGTTACTCTACCAACATGTGCAATTTGGAAGACCTCTGTCAGTTAATAAAAAAGTTATGCCCATTTTTGTATTACTTTTGGTACAACCCTCATATATAAGCAGTGGCCAATGAATTAGTACAAACAGCATCTGTCCACCTAAGTCTTGGTAATGTTCTTGTGAAGTATTGGCCCATACACAAGTCCATTGGGCATTTCTCATAGATTGGATGGCAGTGCATCCAGATGCCTGATTTCCTGTTCAACTTTATCCACAAATGCTCCACAAGATTGGTGAAAAGTATCATGTTCCTGAAATTTACTTGAAGACAGTATGGGTATTGTGGCATGGTGCATTCTCCTGCTGGAAGTAGCCATCACATGATGATTGTGAGTGATGATGGGCAACAGTGTTTGAATACACTTGGGCATTATTCAGGCATGGATTCACTCGAATCAAGGGGCATATAAAGTCTCCCATGAAAACAGCCCATACCATTACAATGCCTACCAGGTGTCTTAAGAAAGATTGAAACAAGTTGTTATCTCTTCAACGGTTTATCACAGATACATACTTTTGTTAGAAAAATACTCAAAATGATGTAAACTCTTACAATATTGCTGTTGCACCCTTTGGGTGGCATTTGCATAAAAATATATATATTTTTTTTCGTACAGCCTTTGCAGAAGAAAAAGTTGCGCAATGTCTTAATTAGTAGAAAAAATTAAACCCCGCCATTCTGCTTGCAAAACTCACAGAGATACTTGTGATGAAAATTGTAAAAAATGTATTGTCTGGAGTGATTGATGATTTCCTGTATGTGTGAGTGCTCTTCCATAACTTGCTTTGAGTGCTACAAAGCTTTGTAGCAAAATAAGCTACCGTTTGCCCGTAAACGGGCTCCAGACGATACATTTTTTAAACTTTCATTGGAAATATCACCGCAAGTTTTGCAAGCGGAACAACTGGGTTTGTTTTTTAGACTAATTAGGATATTGCACATTTTTAAATTGAACTCTTTTTCTATATAAATAATAATTGTATAAACTATTAAAAATTAATTTTAACATAATTGTATTCAAAATATTTTTATGCAAATGCCACCCACAGGGGTGCAACTGCCATGTCGTAAGTTTTTATGTTATTTTGAGTATTTTTCTAATTGAAAGTATGTATCTGTGATGAACTGTTGAAGAGATAAAATCTTGTTTGAGACACTAAGTATACCAGCCATGGCCATCCAAGATGGATCCATGCTGTTTTCTCGAAATTCTCATCCTTCCATTGGAATGGTTCAGTTGAAAATGCAATTCGTTAGACCACATGACCCCTTTCTAATCATTTAGGATCCACTTCAGTGCTTCCAATCTCTCTAGTGGTGACAGTTTGTCTTGTTTGTTGTTGTCATCAATAGTATACAAACAGCTCTTCCAGTGCAGTGTACAATGCATGGATGTCATTTGGCATTATCATCAATTCAAATTCCTTTGTTATTTGACTCACAGCTGGGTACCTGTTGTCTTGTATAAATCTAGCTTATCTTTTGCTCAATTTAGTCATTGACTAACCATTTCCAACCACAGTTAATGTGCTTGTTGTTGTTTTTTCTGAATTCACAACTTTGGTCTCTCTGAGTTATACACCATTCCATATACCAAATCATGTCATTTATTTTGGTAATATTTGACACCATTGAGATGTTCTGTGTACTGAATACCGGTACCATACAAAGGACTGCAGCAGTGTTTTCCAAAAGACAGGGTGTATTTAGTCTCTGGACTGATGTACATCTCTGAGTTGACTGACCATTACAAAAGTGTTCTATAGTACCATTTGTTAGAAAATAAACAGAAAATTTTATATGCTGAGCAGCAGTTTTTGATTACAGAATATGTCACCAAGTGACATCAGCAGCAGATGGTCATTCAGTTGTGTTTGGTAGTTAATGTCCTGTGTGATCCAAAATAATGTAGCCTCGTAACTTGCTGAAAGAAATAATGGCATAACAAATTTTGACATTGTAGTTTTCATAACAATACAACACATTAAAAACAAGTTAATAAAATATACTAGAAATCATTACTAGTATATTTTATATATACTAGTAATGATTATATATACTAGTAATGATGTTAATAAAATATACTAGAAATCATTACTAGTATATTCCAATATACTAGAAATCATTACTCAAGCTATTACTCAAGTTATGAAGGAAATGGCTGTGGAATAAATCTCACCCCTGTGCCCTGACCTTTGATCCATTTGGATGATATTCAACAGAACTGGTTCAGTATATCTCCGAAATAACATGATAAAGTTTTGTCGCAATCGAAGCAATTTTACGTAAGTTATGATGCATAAGCGCTATGGAATAGATCCCGCTCCTGTGTCCTAACCTTTCACCCCATTTTGCCCATTTTCAATAGGATTCGTGCCCAAGATCCCTACAACATACCAGCATTTCATCCAAATCGAAACATTTTTACGTAAGTTATGACTCATAATGGCGATGGAAGTGATTCCGCTCCTATGTCCTGACCTTTGACCCCTATTTCGGCAATTTTCAATAGGGTTTGTCCCCAGGTGGTCTCCTACCACATACTAAAATTTAATCGAAATCAAACCTTTTTTACGTTAGTTATGATGCATAAGAGCAGTGGAATGGATCCCGCTCTTACGTCCTGACCTTTGTCCCCATTTCGTTCACTTTCAATAGGGTTCCTTCCCAGGTGTTCCCCTACCACATACTAAAATTTCATCGAAATCGAACGATTTTTACGCAAGTTATCATGTGGACGAACATGCGCACACAACGCGTGACGTAATGAGGCAGATGGGAATCGCGACCATCTGCTAGCAAGGTGTGACATCATAAAACTTTAATGGGATCCCCAAACAACGCGTGACGTAATGAGATAGATGGCATGACCGCGCGCCAACATCTAATGGGGGACGCCATGACACCACACTACAAACTTGTTAATTCGGGGTGGTTATTTAGCCCACTAAAAAATTTTCTGAAAGTCAAGATCAAGCTAAATCGATTTCTAGTACCAGAAAACGGTAGGTTAACGACTTTCATCAAAATCCTTAGAGCAGTTTTCAAAATAAAATTTACATACATACAAGAATTGCTCCTCTAAGGTGAACGTCAAGTAATTTTGCTTCCTGTACTTCGAATGGAAAAATGTCTGTACACATTTTCTTCCCAATTAATGCGTTCTCAAGGATGAAACTTTGAACATCGATTAACATATCTTCATTTTATAACTTGGAATACTTAATATTTTCTAAAACATAACCATAATTATGCAATCCAACATTTTTTTATCTGCTGACGTCATGAAAATATAGGTTGCGCCATCTTTTTTCTGGACAATTAATGCTTTCACAAGGATGAAAATTTTAACATCGATTAAAATAGCTTCATTTTATAACTTGCAATACTTAATATTTTCTAAAACATAACCATAATTATGCAATCCAACATTTGTTTGTCTACAGATGTCATCAAAGTACAGGTCGCGCCATCCTTTTTCTGGTTTCAACACCACCAAAGGAAAAGTTATTGAATTTTAATGTAACTATGGTTATGTTTTAGAAAATATTAAGTATTCCAAGTTGTAATAAAGTTATTTTAATTGATGTTCAAATTTTCATCCTTGGAAACACATTAATTGTGAAGGAAATGTGTACAAAAGTTTTTCCATTGGAAGTATAGGAAGCAAAATTACTTGACGTCCACCTTAATAATATGGGATAAGAGCAATGGAATGGATCGCATTCCTATGTCCTGACCTTTGACCCCATTTTGTCCACATTCAATAGGGTTCGTCCACAGGTGGTCCCCTACCACATACTGAAATTTCATCGAAATTGAACCATTTTTACGCATGTTATGACGCATAAGGGCAATGGAATGCATCCCGCTCTTATGTCCTAACCTTTGACCTCACTTCACCCATTTTGAATAAGATTCGTCCCCAGGCGGTCCCCTACCACATACTAAAATTTCATTGAAATCAAACCATATTTACGCAAGTTATGACGCATAAGGGCAATGGAATGATCCCGCTCCTACATCGTGACCTTTGACCCCATTTTCAATAGGGTTCGTCCCCAGGTGGTCCCCTACCACATAGTAAACTTTCATTGAAATCGAACCATATTTACGCAAGTTATGACGCATAAGGGCAATGGAAGGATTCCCGCTCCTACGTCGTAACCTTTGACCCCATTTGTCCCATTTTCAATAGGGTTTGTCCTCAGGTGGTCCCCTACCACATACTAAAATTTCATCGAAATCGAACCTTTTACGCCAGTAATCGTGCGGACGGACGGACAAAGCTGGAGCATATACGCTTCTTCAACCTACTGTTGGAAAACGTAAAAAAAGACAAACTTTTCAAAAAATTCTCTAATTTTCCAGCACAGCATTTTTCTCATTTCAACAACATCTATAACTGCATCTTTCTCTGTATGGAGAGAAAAATTATTTGTTGCATCCTTATTTATCCTACAAATGATGCAGTGATTAATTCACATTAGGCAAATAAATTTATTTTTATGATTAACTACCTTGTATTTATGAGGGGTGTCCGATAAGTATCTGGATTTTTATTCCTATCAATTACAGGAGAGAAAAAATGCAGGATGCATAAATATGATGCTCACATATGTAATTGAGTAGTACGAACAGTCAAAGTCACTTTTCCACGTATTCTCCATTCAGTACAATGCGTTTCCTCCACCGATCAACAAGCTGATTCATTCCGGTAGTGAAAAAATCAGCAGGGGTGTTGCAAATCCATTGATGGACAGCCGCTCACTGATCGTCCATGCTCTCAGAGTGGTGTCAAGAAGACTATCCTTCAAGGCACTGAAAACATAAAAATCGGAAGGTGCCAAGTCCAGACTGTAAGCAGGGTGTGCAAGAACGATGCATTTTCTGCTTTCACTGGCTTAGCAATATGAGGGCGAGCATTATCGTGCTGAAGCAACACTTGATTGTTTTTCAATGTTGGCCATTTGGACCGGATACGCTGCGCAAGTTTTCTAAGTGTCTTCACATAGAGCTTCGCATTTATTGTTTCATTTTTTGCCAAGTACTCAACCAGAAGGATACCGTGTTTGTCCCAGAAGACAGTAGCCATGACCTTGGATGTCAATAAACCACTTTGAACTTCTTTGATTGGGGCGAATTTGGATGACGCCATTGCATACTTTGCCATTTTGTCTCTCGTTTGAACTGATGAATCCAAGTTTCATCGCCTGTGATTATGCATCCCAGGAATGTGTCATCCTCCTCATTGTAAGGCTGTACCAGTTCATTGCAAATGTCTAACGTTTGGCGTTTATGCACCGCTGTAAGCATTCGGGGTACCCATCTGGCAGAGATCTTCCTATAGTTGTGATGTTAATGAATAATTCATCGAACAGAATCTTTACTGATATCCTGTTCCATGGCAATATCCTGAACACGAATGCGTCTGTCACCTTTTATCAAGTCATCAGCCCGTTTAATCGTTTCATCAGTCACCACTATGTTTGGCCTACCTGACCATGCCTCATCTCCAAGGCTCTTGTGGCCAGCTTTGAACTTCGTAACCCATTCATAAACACTAGAACGAGACATAGCTGCATTACCATACGCCGTCTGAAAACTTATCGTAATGTCCACGGCCTTTTTGCCTCCTTTCATTAAAAATTATTTCACCGCTGCCCAAACTTAACACTTTACATAGCCGCCATTGTTTTTTATCAACAGGGCCACCTAACATTAGTATCAAGCTGCTACGCTTTTACGGCACTTCAGGTAGTTGTAATAGTTTCACGCATACATGCACGGTTTTGTATGGATAGGAATAAAAATCTGTATACTTTATATTAATTCAACATTTGTCGAAATCATTACGTGGTTCCAGAAATTATTAACTATATGTCAACAAAATAGTTTCCATATCATCTACTGTTTCACACGTTACTAGAAATTCGAGCACGGGAAAACGTCAATATAATAAAAAAAAATTATTTCAACCTGTCACTAATATTCCTTTTTGATGTTCCTTATGATAGTTTAGAATTTTATTATATGAAGATTACAAATTTATATGAAAAAATGTTTTTATATTTACAGTCATATGCATCATAAGTTGTCAAAGTCCTCCAATATGTTGAGACAATATGTATTAAATGATTAACATTATTCCAGTTTTTTAACTCATGATTCACGAAATTAATACAATAGAAAAGAACTTTTGAACCTCTTGATTATGATGCATTGAATCAGCAATAAGCCATCTTGTTATCGAAGAAGGCACGATTTTTCGTTTCCTGTGGTATCAGCTTCCAAGTTGAACTTCGATCTTATAAATTCTTATTATAGATGATGGTTGCATGTTCCGTTTTCTGTGGCTCAATATCCCAAACTAGTTTCAATTCCTTCTTTTTGGAATCATCTTCAGTGGGTATTATGATCTACTTCTCATACACGTTGTACAGTATCTCGGCCACTTACATCGATTTTACTGGCGGCGTCCGACATTTCACGGCAGTTGTACTCTTGCGCATGCTATTTTGGTATTAATGCTCATTCTTAGTCGTGTTTTAATATAATTGGATGATATGAATTTCTGATTCTAAATTATTTGGTGTTTCCATTCGTTTGTTGAAAACAATTAATAAGGTCTTTTATTATATTTTTTAGCGTTATTTTCTTTTTCGATAAAATAATTCCAAGCGTACGGTAGACTCATTGGATCATTATTATTACAATTTATTTCTTTAGTTTTTTCAATCATACTGCTTCTGAGGTTAATATTTGATTTTTAGTTTTATGTGAGGTTATTAATTTTGCATCATACCAATCAGGATAAGCTTCATTTTCAATACAATGATTTATTAATGATGTTTTGTTTTCTTTTTTATTCCAATTGGATATATGTTCTTTTAATCTGATCTTAAACCTTCTTTTTGTACTTCCTATGTATACTTTATTTCTTTCTATTTCTGTATAATATTTTGTTGTTATAGAATATACTCCGGCTTTATCAAGCATTGATCTTCTTTCATTTCCTGTAGTTAATATAGTTTCGTTATCTATGACGGTTTCTGCTAATATCATTTTTTCTTTAACGCATTCCTTCTTTAGGATATTTGTTATTGGAGGAATGTAGGGTATTTTACCAGCAAATTTTATTTCATTTTTTTGTTTATTTTTACTTTCATTTAACGATTTCTTTGTATTTTCAAGTATAATATCTATGATTAATACAGACATTTAACGTGGATCAGGAACATCAAACAAAGATCTTCGCTCTTTCCAGGTTTATAAGTGAGTCACAGAAAAATTCTCATTTGCCGCCACTGGAAGTCGAACCCAGTGTCTTCCAGTTACGCGCCGGATATGCTTCCACTACACCTGGAAGACCCTGGGTTCGACTTCCAGTGGCGGCCAATGAGAATTTTTCTGTGACTCACTTATAAACGTGGAAAGAGCGAAGATCTTTGTTTGATGTTCCTGGTCCACGTTAAATGTCTGTATTAATTATTCATTCGCCTTCTAATTAATTCTTCAGTTGCTGCTTACCATCTTTCGTGAATCCCCAGCATTGTGCGGGGCTCCAAGAAGCAACCTGCCAAATTGGCTTGGCAGTTAGCATGTGTGAGTCTGGAGGACTTCGAGGCCACTGTGGTGTAGTGGAAGCATATTCGGCGCGTAACTGGAAGACCCTGGGTTCGACTCCTGGTGGCGGCCAATGAGAATTTTTCCGTGACTCACTTATAAACGTGGAAAGAGCGTAGATCTTTGTTTGATATCATCTATGATCTTTTTCTTGTATCCAAATTTCATAGCAGTTCTTTTTATCCAGTTAATCTCTATCTTTTCTTTGTTTTTATTACAGGAATGGGTTAATGCTCTTCATATGTAAAATTGAAGTGCTGCCCTTTTATACACTGCCGGACAATTGCTAAGGACAGATGACAATAGCAACGATAGCAACCATAAAATGGAAGGCAGGAAAATGTGGAAAATAGCATAAGTGCGGGATACAGTAAGACCTGTTGAACGTATGCAAATTTTATGATTTGCGGGATACAGTAAGACGTGTTGTGCGTATGCAAATTCTATGCAACTTGTTCGTGACATCATAGCGCTGATAAGAGATATAAAGGATTTGACGCGTATTGACCGTTGTTAAAACGCAAAATTGAAAGGGAAAGAATCAATTGACGAACTTGCAAGTTTCAGTATGTCTTCCCGACATCACCTAGATGATTTTACGCGTAACCGTATTATTGGCAAAATTGAAGAAGGGCGAAAAATAACAGATGTTGCCAGGGAGTTCGACGTCAGCCACAGTGTTGTTTCAAGGCTTTGGAAATCATTTCAAACAAATGGAGAGTGTAGCAAACGTCACGGGGGAGGTCGTGTTCGCAGTACGACACCTGCAGAAGATCGGTACTTAGTGCTATCAACAAAAAGACACCGGCGCAGCACAGCTAGTGAGGTAGCAAATCAGTTTATGGCTGCTACTGGCAAGCGGATCTCCCGAAAAACTGTCGCCAGACATTTGCATGAAGGAGGACTATACGCCCGCCGTCCTGTTGTGTTTATCCAATTGTCCAGATGTCACTGTACCGCCCATTTGCAATGGTGCCATCAACATCGCAATTGGACTGATAACGACTGGTCTGCTGTAATCTTCTCAGATGAGAGTAGATACAGTCTATCGTCTGATTGTCGACGACAACTGATCTGGCGTGATAGTGGTACTGCATATTGTCCAGCAAACATACAGGAAAGGGACCGATATCCGACATGTAGTGTCATGGTATGGGCTGGCATCATGATCAATGGCCGTACGTCCCTCTATGTGCTTCCAACTGGGACTATGACTGGCCAATGATACATTAATGATGTTCTGCTACCTCATGTTTGCATGTTCCGTGGTGCTGTTGGTGATAGATTCATTTTCATGGACGACAACGCAACATGTCATCGAACAGTCGCTGTCCAGGAGTGTCTTAAGAGCGAGGATATTCAACACCTCGTATGGCCAGCACGTTCTCCAGATCTGAATCCCATTGAAAATGTGTGGGATGCTTTGGGGAGGAGTCTTGCTGGTTGCCAATGCCCTCCAATAAACAAGGACACCCTCATCCGTGCACTGACAGAGGAATGGGATAAATTACCCCAACAGCTGCTTGATAATGTTGTGCAAAGCATGACACGACGTGTGGAATCTTGCATAGCCCTCCATGGTGGCCATATCCTGTATTGACATCTTACGCCGGAACGCCTGCGGACGGTAATTGCATTTTTTTCACGTTTACGTATTCTGCACAAAATGGCCTGTTTGTCCCTTGAACACGTTCCAAAACCTTCTGGATTTCAGAGCACAATAAATTGTCTTTCTTGTAATATCCTGGCATTCTGATATTATTTTATTTCACTTGGCATCCAACCACACTTACTTTTTTATGTGCTATATAGCCGTTTATGATCCGTCCTTAGCAATTGTCCAGCAGTGTATTTCCAAGGATGATTTGAATCAATCGGAATTATCGTTGGAGTAAAAGTTGGTTTTCGATATACTTCGTATTCAATCATATTATTTCTCCTGAATAAAGAAATGTCTAAATAGTGTAGTTGTCTGTTAACTTCCTTTTCCATAGTAACTTGTATTGTTGGATAAAAACTATCGTATTTTTTTACAAATGTTTCAAGTTCTTTTTCAGATTGCCTCCAGAAGATAAGGATATCGTCAACGTATCTTGCGTATAGTATTAGTTGTTTTTGATTGAATGAATCCAAGAGTTTATTTTTAGAAATTTCTTTATTCAGGAGAAATAATATGATTGAATACGAAGTATATCGAAAACCAACTTTTACTCCAACGATAATTCCGATTGATTCAAATCATCCTTGGAAATATAAAAGGGCAGCACTTCAATTTTACATATGAAGAGCATTAACCCATTCCTGTAATAAAAACAAAGAAAAGATAGAGATTAAGTGGATAAAAAGAACTGCTATGAAATTTGGATACAAGAAAAAGATCATAGATGATATACTTGAAAATAAAAAGAAATCTTTAAATGAAAGTATAAATAAACAAAAAAAATGAAATAAAATTTGGTGGTAAAATTCCCTACGTTCCTCCAATAACAAATATCCTAAAGAAGGAATGCGTTAAAGAAAAAATGATATTAGCAGAAACCGTCATAGATAACGAAACTATATTAACTACAAGAAATGAAAGAAGATCAATGCTTGATAAAGCCGGAGTATATTCTAAACCAACAAAATATTATACAGAAATAGAAAGAAATGAAAGAAATAAAGTATACATAGGAAGTACAAAAAGAAGGTTTAAGACCAGATTAAAAGAACATATATTCAATTGGAATAAAAAAGAAAACAAAACATCATTAATAAATCATTGTATTGAAAATGAAGCTTATCCTGATTGGTATGATGCAAAATTAATAACCTCACATAAAACTAAAAATCAAATATTAACCTCAGAAGCAGTAATGATTGAAAAAACTAAAGAAATAAATTGTAATAATAATGATCCAATGAGTCTACCGTACGCTTGGAAATATTTTATCGAAAAAGAAAATAATGCTAAAAAATATAATAAAAGACCTTATTAATTGTTTTCAACAAACAAATGGCGACTCCAAATAATTTAGAATCAGAAATTCATATCATCCAATTATATTAAAACACGACTAATAATGAGCATTAATACCAAAATAGCATGCGCAAGAGTACAAGTGCCGTGAAATGTCGGACGCCGCCAGTAAAATCGATGTAAGTGGCCGAGATACAACATGTATGAGAAGTAGATCATAATACCCACTGAAGATGATTCCAAAAAGAAGGAATTGAAACTAGTTTGGGATATCGAGCCACGGAAAACGGAACATACAACCATCATCTATAATAAAAAATTATAAGGTCGAAGTTCAACTTGGAAGCTGATACCACAGGAAACAAAAAATCGTGTATTCTTCGATAACAAGATGGCTTATTGCTGATTCAATGCATCATAATCAAGAGGTTCGAAAGTTCTTTTCTATTGTATTAATTTTGTGAATCATGAGTTAAAAAACTGGAATAATGTTAATCATTTAATACATATTGTCTCTACATATTGGAGGACTTTGACAACTTATGATGCATATGACTGTAAATATAAAAACATTTTTTCATATAAAATTGTAATCTTCATATAATAAAATTCTAAACTATCATAAGGAACATCAAAAAAGAATATTAGTGACAAGTTGAAATAATTTTTTTTTATTATATTGACGTTTTCCCGTGCTCGAATTTCTAGTAACGTGCGAAACAGTGGATGATATGGAAACTATTTTGTTGACATATAGTTAATAAAATCTGTATACTTATCGGACACCCGTCTTGTAATAGCAGGTGTTTGTTTAATTTTCCTCATATTTGAAACTTCAGTTCATCTTTTTTTATAAATTATTAACTTATTTTCTTGCATTTTCAGGCCACAAAATTGTTCAGTAGGTGAAAAGCTATATAATGGAGATGCTGCTTATAATAGTTACTATAGAACCCGGTCTCAAGTGTACTCGCACTATTCTTACACAAGAACAAGGAATAATCGATAACGTGTTTCAGCATGAATGCAAAGTGAAGCAGAGGTGAACTTGATAGTCTCGTATATCGAGAACTTGAGCACATAAGATTTTATGTAACTTGTGAAAGAACCATTTTTTACTGATATTTTGAATATGCCCTTTTCCTCATACATCTCTTTTGTCTAGGAGCCCTGAAAAAAATTATTTATGGAAGATTTTAGTTTCAAGCAAGTAGTTAAACCCCTCAGAAATGTATTGTGTGTGAAATTGTATGTTGCTTCTTTTTGTCTGCCTGCTCTTACTTTCAGTTTCATTATGATAGCTAAAGCAATACTTTGTTACATTTGAAATTAGTAGAAATGCATCGAATTTTTAATATACGTTGCTGTATATGTATATATATATATGTGTGTTATTTGTTCATGATGTATAGGAATTTATTTTATGAAAATTTGCATTAATAATAATTTATTAATATTTTTGTGTGTGAAAATGTGATTACTGCTGTTGATATCAAAATAATTATTTGGCAGTTGTCAAGTACGAAGATCATTTCATACAGTGGAGTTGCAACTCCATTTAAGTATGTTAGCCTGCCGGTTAACTTTGATTTAAAATTTTATTAGTTTCCAAGTTTTGTCCCCAAAAGTGGACGAGAGGGGAAAAACAGAGGTGCTCACCTGTTTTTGTTTTTGTTTTTTTTTTTTGTTTTTGTTTTTTTGTTTTTTTTATGAAATCATTAAGCGATTGTGCTAAGTGGTGCATATGACTATAGAAAAATATGCACTTGAAGGTCTTTTTGTTTTATTTTATTTTATGACTGTAACCAAAGTTTGGAAGGGAAAAAGTCAACTTGTCTTTTCAGTCCTGCAGCAGTATTAACTGCTTATGTTGTATCAAACAAATAATTGGTACAGACAGAAATAGCTCATGATGAAAGCGTTGCACATAAATGTTCACTGTGTTTGTGTGAATTTTGAGCCTTTGTTCTTCTAGTTTCCCTAAAATCCGAAGATTATGACAGATTGTTGTGGATTGTTAAAGCATCAGTTGTTGCATTGTGTAATCAAAACTAAGTGCTTTTAACCCAGGGAAGTTAATGTGCATGCTAAATTATATAAATTTCTGTTTGTATACTCCCAGTTGTGTTTAGCATGACAGCTAAAGCAATACTCTGTTAAAATTGCAATTGTTAAAAATACATCGAATTTGTCTTTTATTTTAAATAAGTCGAATCATTTTAAGCGAACTAGATTTGCCACGCAAGAAATTTTATTCATGTTTTTCATAGGTATATTTTTATATTGGTTTATGTATTAAATAGCATTATAATGTAAAAGGTCGTTGTGTGAATTTGATAAATTTTGCACCCCTCTCTTTTCCGGAGCTAGTTACCATTATTTATGGAAAGGGAAACTCCTGTCTTTGGTGCTGGGGCAGTTAAAACTACTAAAAAAATATGTTTATGAAGTTTGCAGCAGCAGTGTTAATGGACTTTTATAACTTTGCTGTAGTGCTTTCAAACCTTAAAAGTACAGCATGCTGTCAACTGTATTAATGCAACCTAAAGAGTGGTGATGTCAAGTACTATTTATCACCAGGATTGACTTTCAGGCCTTGCACAAAACCACGATTGCTTCTAACTTGCATTTCTTTTACTGTGGTGCCGAAGAAGAAATGTATATTGCAGCCACATGAATGGTATTAAACATTTGTTTTATCTAGTTCTTTCCGGTTATATTTGCACTGCAGCTGTACATTGAAAAAGTACAAGAAACTGATTAAAAATAGCTGCTCTTCCTCTATTTCATTCCTTTTATTATTGGATCTGTCTTATATAAAAGTAAACTTAGTTATGAAGATTTGAATTGCCCTGTGTTTTTCTTCCTTTTTGTTTTACTTAACAGGCTGAAAAAAATATTCATGCAAGCATTATGAAATTAGATATTTCAGTATTTAATAAAAATATGTGGCACATTTATTAGTTTAAATGCTGAAGTAACACACAGGTCAAAAATTATTATCAGAGACCTGTCTAATTTGTATCTTTCAAGCACATTGTGTTTTTTTTTCCAGCTCTTGTGCCACTAAAAGCTAAAAATCAGACAGACAAATAGAATAAATATGCTGTTGATTGAAGGAATTTGGTAACTGTTGCGTCTTTATCACTTATCGACATGCTGTATTCTTTACTCCAAAATTCACTTTATAATCTACGTTTGTTAATTTATTATACTTAACCAGAACACTTACAACTTTACATTTTGAGACAACATTAACAACTCTCACACATGCACAGTCACGGTTACTACGCTTACAGTCACCTTGCCACAACTGATAAACAAATACATATATCTAACATACCCTCTCTCAATTCATCACATAGTCTCTATACTTTTCTGGTACCTTTACTATTCTACCAGATCTGGTGCATGTTATACAGTCATTGTCATTTGTATAAATGGGGTCAGTCCTTGTCACAGGTTCCATGCTGTCCTCCTTACCATTAGTTCCCTCATCCCCATAGTCATTGTCATTTGTATGAATGGGGTCACTCACAGGCTCCATGTTGTCCTCCTTATCATGAGTTCCCTTATCCCTATAGTATCTGGTGCTAACAAAAGGATTCCTGCTCATTCTTAGGTGAAACTTATTCCTATGATACTTCTCACCTCTTTGATCTTTAATAATGTACGATCTGGGACTACTATGCTTACTCATCACTTTTGCAGGTTCCCATGTATTATTTCTTCTAAATAGTATGCTGTCATGTTCTTGTAAATCTGGTCTACTTTTAACAGTTCTGTTGTAGTAATGCGACTGCCTTTCTTGTTTTTGTTTCAACTTTTTCCTATAGCTCCTTTGTACATATGGCTGCAGGATATCCTGTACCACAGGTAGTCTACTACTTAGTTGCCTACTCATCAACATCTGAGCCGGAGAAACATCCAGTCCTGCAATAGGGGTATATCGATATTCCAGTAGTGCCAGATAGAAGTCAGTATTACTTGCACTAGTTTTTCGTAGAATTCCTTTTGCAATTCCAACCAATTTCTCTGCAAATCCGTTAGATTTTGGATAGTGTGCGCTACTTGGTATCACATCAAATCCCCAATTAGCAGCAAATTGCTTAAATTTAAAACTAGCAAATGGCATATTGTCTGACTTGAAAAGCTTTGGAATGCCATGAACTGAAAAATATTACCTTCAATTTTGACATAATTTCTTCAGCTATTTTGTTTTGTAGTGGCACCATTTCAAGCCCTTTTAGTTTAATAACATCCTAGAATCAAATAACTAAGCCCTCCATACTCACAAATATCAGCTGCCACTTTTTCAAAAGGCAAAGTGGGAACATATTATGACTCATTAGTGGTTCTTGCAATTTAAGGGTCTAAATCTCTCTCAGGTAGTGCATTTTGCAATCATATTCTCTATATTCTTATTCATACCTAGCCAATAAAGGACTTGTCTTGCTCTTGATTTCTGTATACCAAAGTGGGCTTCTTGCAATACCTCCAACATTTGTTTCCTTAATGTTGCTGGGACGATAACTTCATTATTTAAGAACAAGAAATCATTCTCCTCGCAAAGTTGGTCTTGAAGCTTATAATAAAACTTAACATTATCAGGAACACTTGCTTTACTTGATGGCCAGCCTGTTCTCAGGTATTCAATCACTTTTTAAAGTACTGGATCATTTCTTGTATGCTCTTGAAATTCCTCTAGCCTTGTTTTGGACAATTGTACATTTTTAGTTAGAGCATGTATGACTTCTATCATCTCTTTATCATCTTCAACAGGATCCTTTATATATGATCTTGACAGTAAATCAACAATATACATGAGCTTCCCTGGAATGTATTCAACCCTTAAACTATACTTAAGTAACTTTAGCTTCATTCTCTGGAGTCTTAGCGATGACACAGATGTCATGTTTTTAGTCATGATTGTCACTAAAGGCTTGTGATCCATCTGCACTTGAACCTCCCTTCCATAAATGTAATGATGCAACTTTTGGGTGGCTGTTACTATGCTGAGAAGCTCTTTTTCAATTTGAGCATAGCCCTTTTCAGTCTCAGTTAAACTTCTTGATGCAAAGGCTACTGGCTGTCCATGACACATTAAACAGCATCCAATGCCATCTTTGGAGCTATCCCACTGTAGTTGAATTTTCTTCTGTTCATTAAATATACCCAAAACTGGTGCAGAACTGATCAATTGCTTTAATTTTTCTAGCATTTCAGTGTGGACTTATTGCCATTCTCGGTCCTTTTTTTAGTAGTAATCTTAATGGAGCTGTTATGGATGACGTATTATGAATAAACTTTCTTATATATTTCTTTGAATAAAGCTCATGTTGAGAAATGGCTTCCTAGTTTCTTAATTCAATTACTAATCTAAAGCACATATTATGGGAATTTTACTAGGAAATTTTTTCATTAATAGCAAATTTTCGGAGAAAACTCTTCTCCTTCAGCCTGTCTTGTTGTTGTCACTTTTTCCTGTCACTATCACGGTTACGGTTTACCTTGACGGTTACGGTTAACCTTGACGGTTTAGGTTATTTTTCAACAAATCCTGCCAGATGTTAGGCAGGGAAAATCCTTTGCAGTCATTGATGATGGAATTTTGATTTTTCTCAATCTCTATTCCTTCTTTCAGCTTTCTTTTTGAAAATTGCTTTGGAAACTAATGACTTTAAGGGAATTCCAATCCATGCTGTGCCCAGTTTCTCTAACATGCCTATCTAATCCAGTCTTGTTGGAGCAATTTTTTATAGCTGCTTTATGCTCAGCTATACGAGTTTCTAGTCTGCGACCTGTTTCACCTATGTAAGATAGTCCACAACTACAATTTACTTCATAGACTACTCCTTGCATTTTTAAAATATTTTCTTCTCTTTGAACTATTTTAGGGAAAAAATTTTTAACTTTGTTCTCTAAACTTGGAGCTAGCCTAATATTGTACTTCTTACTAATTCTCTTTAAAGACTCAAATAAACCTTTGTGATAAGAAATTTTTCTAGTGCTAAGAACCCACAAAAGCAACAAGTAAAATTCACTAGAAAAATTTCTTATCACAAAGGTTTATTTGAGTCTTTAAAGAGAATTAGTAAGAAGTACAATATTAGGCTAGCTCCAAGTTTAGAGAACAAAGTTAAAAAAATTTTCCCTAAAATAGTTCAAAGAGAAGAAAATATTTTTAAAATGCAAGGAGTAGTCTATGAAGTAAATTGTAGTTGTGGACTATCTTACATAGGTTAAACAGGTCGCAGACTAGAAACTCGTATAGCTGAGCATAAAGCAGCTATAAAAAATTGCTCCAACAAGACTGGATTAGATAGGCATGTTAGAGAAACTGGGCACAGCATGGATTGGAATTCCCTTAAAGTCATTAGTTTCCAAAGCAATTTTCAAAAAGAAAGTTGAAAGAAGGAATAGAGATTGAGAAAAATCAAAATTCCATCATCAATGACTGCAAAGGATTTTCCCTGCCTAACATCTGGCAGGATTTGTTGAAAAATAACCTAAACCGTCAAGGTTAACTGTAACCGTCAAGGTAAACCGTAACCGTGATAGTGACAGGAAAAAGTGACAACAACAAGACAGCCTGAAGAAGAAGAGTTTTCTCCGAAAATTTGCTATTAATGAAAAAATTTCCTAGTAAAATTCCCATAATATGTGCTTTAGATTAGTAATTTTCTTATATAGTTGAACATTCCCAACAGTCTCTGCAGGTCAGTTTTATTTCTAGGTTTCTCCAATGCTAGTATAGCTTTGACTCTGTCTGGGTCTAGTTTAATACCCTCCCTAGAAAAAACATGACCTAAATATGTAACTTTAATAACTTTATATTGTATCTTGGAGCTATTAAATTTAATATTGTACTGTCAGGCTCGTTTCATAACCTCCTTTAAGATGCCACCATGCTGTTGTTCATCATCAGCAGCAATTAATATATCATCAAAATAAACAATTACACCCGGAATATCTCCAAAATGAGTTTCAATAATTTTCTGAAACAACTCTGGTGCACAAGACAAACCAAATGGTAATCTATTAAATTGATAATATCCAAAAGGTGTGATAAATGTACAACATTCACTTGACTTTTTTTATCTAGTTCAATGTGATAGAAACCATCTTTAAGGTCTAAAACAGTAAGCACTGATTTATTACACAATTTAGCACTAACATCCTCAATAGTTGGTATCAAAAAGTATTGTCGCTGAATTGCTTTATTAAGATCAACTGGGTCGAGACATAACCTCAACATTCCATCTGGTTTTTCTATGATTACTAACCCATGTTTTAGGATCTTCAACCTTTGTAATAATTCCCTGATTCTCCAGCTGGTTTAATTTATGTTTAAGTTTATCCCGAACTGCTATTGGTACTCTTTTAGGAGGTTTCATTACTGGCTGAACATCTGGAGAAATGTTAATATGACATTTAAAACCAAAATTTCCTATTACCTTAAAAATATCTGCATTTTCTTTAATACACCTTTCTTTAGCACTTGTTGAATTTATATTATTCACATCAATTCTTTGAAGTAGTTTTAACTTAATGCACCCATCTAATCCAAGAAGGGGCTTGGTTTTATCATAATTTACAATAGCAAAATCAAGGCACTTACAATTATCTTGCACTAAAAAGTAACACCACCATAAGTCAAAATTTTTGATCCACCATAGGCCTGCAGAAGTAATGATGGTTTTCTCACTTCATCTTTACAATCAAGTGACCTGAAGGCATGAAGTGGTACCACATTCACTTCAGCTCCTCTGTCCAATTTAAATTCAATATCATTACCTTCAATATTAATCACTTTTTTCCGCTCTGGTCTATTTAAGCCACACACTGGAGTTTTTAAATTATCTATTACAAAATCACAACCAGAAAGTCCTTCAATCCTTTCTTCTTGTACTTCACAAAATTTAGAATTAGTTATTTCCCTGACTTTCTTCATTTTACAGCCAACAACAAAGTGATTTAGCCTGCCACAAATTCGACACGTTTTACCATATGCAGGACAGTTAGCTCGTTTGTGTATAGTATTACATTTCTTACACCTGTACAATTCTTGTACATCACTTTTAAAATTAGTGTGAGTCTGTTTTTGATTAAAACTCTTGTTATAAGAGTCATGCAATTTATTACCAACAGTTGAATCCTTATATTTTTTATGTTTTGCCAAAAGAGCATATAAACCAGATTCAACATTATGTCCCTGCAAAGTTTGTGCCTGCTCTTCACTTAATTCAGCAGCTTTGCAAAGATCTATTGCTTTAGACAATGTTAAGTCGCAGTAAACTCTCTTGTAACGACGTGTCTCTAATACCCCAAGACAATACGGTCTCTAATTACACTTTCAGTTTGATCTTGAAACTCACATGATTTCACTAATTTCTTTAAATGAGTTACAAAATTGTCAAAAGGCTCACCCTCAACCTGTATGAGACTGTTAAACTTATATCTTTCCACTACAATATTTTTATGAGGAAGAGCATACCTCTCAAATGCATCCAAGACCAAGTCATATTTTTTTCTTTCTTCGTCTTTTAAGTCGAAGGTGTTAAAAGGCTCAACAGCTTCTTCTCCAATTACATTTAACAAAATTGCTGTTTTAGTTTCAGAATCTTTACCATGATGCCCTGTAGCTTTCATAAAGATTTCAAAATTCTGTTTGAACTTTCTGAAGTTTTCAATGGTGTTACCACTAAACAACAAACCTTGGGGAGGCCTGAAGCCTTCCATTTTGATTTATTTATTTTCTTTCCTTTTTTTCCAACTAGAACTTATTACCAGGAAAATCTTTATCACTTAAGTACGAATAAAAAGGGCGACTGCGCCATGTTGCGTCTTTATCACTTACCGGCGTGCTGTATTCTTTACTCCAAGACTCACTTTATAATCTACGTTTGTTAATTTATTATACTTAACCAGAACACTTACAACTTTACATTTTGAGACAACATTAAGAACTCTCACACATACACAGTCATGGTTAATACGCTTACAGTCACATTACCACAATTGATAAACAAATACATATATCTAACAGTAACAATATTAATTTTTAAACAAATTACCATATATTGAAATATTATAAATAAGTGCCATTGGTTATTGTTAAGCAACAATTTTGTCAGGTATGTTTTTGATATTTTGATAGCTTAAAGCACTGACAGTTCTTTTTTTTTAGGTAATCTTGTTTTAGCAGTCAGTTTCATCTAGTTAGGAACTTTATAGTATTGTTTGGTACGAATTCAGTGCTTTAAAAAGTATTATAGTACTTAGTGCAACGATTGATAAAAAATTGTGGAAGTTCTGATGTTTAGATAAATCAAAATGCCCTTCCTGTAATTGTAGAAAGAAATTAAAATAAGGTATGACTAAAAGAAGAGCATCTAATGCTGTTCACAAATCATGCTGAAAGGAAAATCCAAGCCTAATTTGTGAAAAGCATTAAATATCTTTTCCCCAGTAGTAATTTTATGATCATAGATGGCCATTTTGATTTCTTTGCACATCTGAAAAGAACTTGCACACACATTTTTCTTTTCCCATATATTTCATGTTTTCTGAGTGCTTGTTGTTATGTAACAGATGACATGGGCTTATTGGTGTGCCATTGTATAACAGGTAAGAAAAATTAAAGGGAAAGAGAAACAGAAAATCCATTGTCATATTGTATGTTTGTAGATAACATGCATGTTTTACATTTGTAAATATTGGTAGTATTACTATTAAGCATCACAGAATTAATATGTAGAAATATTTTGTGCAGTGTGTATGCTTCTTAACAATTATTTTGACTGTAAAGGAATAAATATGCACAAAATTAGCATTGCAGAATATGCTTATTTTGCAGAACCTTGAATGTTAGTAGATACTGTATATGCATCTAGTTCATGATTTCAGTTAGTGCTGCTTCAGTAGTTTTTAGAATTAATGTTGATGTTTGTGATCTTAGGATGCTAGTACAGGTACTGTATGTATAGATAGTATTTAAGTCATCACTTTTTTGTTCATATTTTATTAAAAAAGAAGTAAACTCTTTTTGAGTTACTAAATGTGTATTTGTTGTAACAGTTCGAGGCTGTTTCACATCAAGTAACAGATGGCATGGGCTTATTGATGTGCCACCTTGCTGATGCTGTGTGTTGTAACAGTCTTCTGAGGCCACTGCACATAAAGTTCAACCTTGCTGACAATCTCCTAGCATGTATCTGTGATTCCTGTATCCATCCTCTTTTATGTACTGTGCCTACTATTTGCTAAAATCTCTTGATATTTCATGTCAGTTTCAGTTTGACTAGTGTTAAATATCTTTTACTGTAGCTTACACATTAGTTTTAATATGTGAGTGCCATTTTCTTTGTTTTTAAAGAACTTGCCGACATAATTGAAAACAGGGTACCATTTTTTCATTCATAAAATTTTCTCAACTGTAAATTGTTAATTAGATAATCTTAGAAACTGTTTACTACTCTTGAGTTACCATGAAAAGATGCTGCTGTCATAATGAGAATATAGGGAATTTGTGTAGAAATTTATCTTCCATTGTGTGCCAGCATGGGAAACCAGTTTCTCCGCCAAAGAAATTGCACAGTGAATGCCATAAGTCAAAACATCTGGGCACAGTGCTCTTAACTAGGAACACAAAGCAAGAAGCCGCAAGCTGGTAGAATGATTTCCCCAAACTCTGTGTGAAAAGATAGGTAGTGTAAGAGTCACATGCATCTCACAAGCTACTGCTTAGCCAATTGCTGTTGTAGGTCAAAGGAATGACACGGGAATCCGAGTTTCTTTGGAGGTGTTAGAAAAGTTCTAAATCATTGATTGATTCTTGTGCTACCGAGGGAGAGAACTGAGTTTAGTTATTATACAATGGTGAATCATTTAATTAGGTTAGTGATAAAACATTCGAGAGATGTGTCTAAATTTTTAAAACACAAAACAAAATTGATAGCTCTGTGGGGATGGCGAGTAACATATTTGACTGACTGGTGAACCAGCATGAAATTTTTCAAACCCTGAATATATGTATTGTGTACTTTCCATAATTTTAAAACATTACATAAAATTATATATCTCACAACAACTTGATGCTATGCATTGAACTTTTTGCACATTCTGATCAAAATAACTTCATTACAATTCTCCTATTATTTTGATTAATAAGAAAGAGTACATGACTCTTCTCCATTAGGAAAAATAGAAAAGCAAAAATTGCTAATGGCACTTTACGATATATGGAGTGCTGCTTAAAATCAAAATGGTTTCATTTTTAAAATGCCAGAAAAGGTACTAACTAGTACCATGGTTTCAGAAGTCAGAGTGTATATGGTGTTTTGCTTGCGAGTCTGCTTTGAATCTCGCATTATCGGGTTGCTGTCTTTTTTGGGCCTGTTTTACTGAAATTTCAGAAGATTCTGGTTTGATTTGGCAAAATGTTTCAAAGAAGTTTTCCCTGATATTGTTAATTTTGATAGAAAGGTCCTTGCTAGAAATTTCAATAGATTCACCAAGGAGAGATCTTTTCCATTCCATGTATCTAGAAATGACTTTTCCTTCATTCCAGACTGGTGTAAAGCTGTCGTCAATGACTTTTTATTTTTTTATTTTATGATGGGTTTACATTTGTTTGGATTGAAGCAAAAGTCATTTCTACATATGCGAGATGAAAATCTCTCCTCCATGAATCAGTTGAAATTTCTACCAATAATTAAGCTTGCAACATTTTCCAAGATAAATGCAACCAATCAGAATTTGCCAAAATTCCAGTAGAATTAGACCAAGAGGTGGCAGCACAAGACAACTTACAAACACTATATGTGCTCTGATGGCTGAAATGGTACGAGTTGGTACCTTTTCTGGCATTTTAAAAATGAAACCATTTTGATTTTAAGCAACATTCTATATTCTTCTCCGGTAGCTTAGTTCAGGAGTTTTTATGTGAATAGGCAATTTAAAAAACTTAAATCAGATTTTAAGGATATCAATCTTTAGGTTGACTGCAGTTATGATTAACTAACCATTCTCAAGGTTGGTTAATTGACACATTCGCAGAATTTATGGATCATGTTGTTTACAGATTTTTTTCAAGGGGAGAATAATTGTTCCTACTGGCCACCATGCTTGTATATTATAATAATTACTTTTTCACCCACTTGTACTTCCCTAACCCTCATAGGAATGAATGGGAAGCAAATTCCTACAAGAAATAGTTCTTCTCATTTACATGTACAACATTGTATGTTTTTACTGTATTCATGTAGCAGGGGCATATTTAGAGGGTGGGCAAGGGAGCCTTTTCATTTTTTAGTTAAAATGCAACGTACATTAAAAAAAAATGCCTAAGTTTTGTTCTGATGAATTTCAAAAACTTCCATTTTTCGTAGCCCCCCCCTCCCCCGAAATTTTTTTATATGTATGCCCCTGTTGTGTAGCCTTCCTTCAGAAAATTTTATCATCCTGGAACGGGAATCATTCCCGTTGCTCCAACCAACTGAAATAGCTAACAGAATGTCAAGTGGTCATGAATCTTGCTTTGGAGTCATTAATTGTTCATTTTCTGGTGACAGTCTGAGTAATTCCTGATACACTGACCACATAAGGCATATATGTGGTTTCCATCTAACAATCCAGATGTCAAAAAAAAAGCTCTTCTGCACTCCCCCACAAGAAAACTGTTTTATCATAGAAATATATGTACAACATTTTGAGATTAAATTAGAAATTTAAATTATGTTTCTTATGAAGTCTTAACCTTTTTCAGGTTTAAATGGTGAAAAAAGATGTTAATGAAATCGTGTAGCAGAATGTTGAGTATAGGTGTATGTGTGTATATATATATATATATACTTAAGAGCAAAACTGAAGACTAAGGAAAAAATTTTAGAATTTAACACGAAGGGTGCAAAATAACCTGAAAATCAAAACGCGCAACGCAGCAGTTTTGAAAATTCAGAATTCACATTCTATAAAGAAGAGACCTAAGCAAAAAAATACATATATAATTTTGACTCACACCTAGTACAACATAGAAAAGGTTACGTATCTACCTGTGTGAGTAAAAGGAGAAAAGATAAAAAAATAAAATAAAACAACTGAATGTAGAAGGTGTCGAGAATACTGAGCCTTGGCTTTATCAAGGACCAGCAAAAACTCTGCATTTTCTCACTTCTACAAAGACCTAGTTGGAAATGGGTTTCTGCAAGGCCATAGATGCAAGTAACATTCCCACCTAAAATAGTTTAAAAAATATATATATAAGTCATGTCCTCCGTAGAGTAGCATGACCTAGCACTAGTTAACAATTTCGCTTGCATCCATTAACCTTCATGGCCCGACCCATGCTCTTCATCTGTTACTATTAAACAGAGAGAAGAAGATTAAAGAGAACTCAAGCTGTGAGAGTGACATAATAAATAGAAATGATTTTCAGCTATAACGAAATTCCAAGTTCGTTTGAGAGAGAATTTAAACCTGAAAAACAATGCAAAAGAAATCCAAATTTTACATTGCAATTAAAAAAGGAAATGTTAATTTATAACGAACAGATTTTTGAAAGAAAACTTGAGTCTAAAACCCCTACTCTACAACTTATGACAGCACGAAAACGAGAATAAGTTAAAGATAATAATTAACTAAAGAAAACTTTGTGAAAGTTATATACCTTAAACAGTTAGTTGCAATATGTACAAAGTATTTCAGCAGTGCTTTAAGTGCATAATTAATTAGTTATTAAGAACTTTACTACTTTGAAAAAACAGCGCATAGACAGCGCATAGAAAAGGAACAAGCTTAGCCATCTTCTGTTCCTAGGTACCCCAAAAGACGCTCAAAGTTACAAAGAAAAGTAAGAGTTAAAACCCGCATAAATGTTAACAGACAAACCAATGCTTAAAAGCTGAAAAGCTAAAAAACGACAGAGAAAAGGTACATAAAGTACAAACATTGAACTTATAAAACCTAGAACCCAAAAACAAGGAAGAGAGCTTACCTCTTGTGTGACAAAAACTTTTCTCCTCACAAGAGGAGAACATGGCTGACCTCTTCCGCCACTCCCTAGACGCTGGGGGCAGTAAGGGTGGGGCCGATGGCCTCCTCATACAGCAAGAAACCAACGCGCGGAGATTTTAACCAGAGAAAAAAATATATAAACTTAAGACTGTGGATCTGTATGATCAGAATGAGCAGAATTAACTCTCCAGAATACATGAGAAATATTATAAAATACACGAGCAGTTTATTTAATAATCTTTGCATGTATTAAATCACCTTAGTGAGCTTCTATAGATTAATCAGAATCTTATTAATTTTAATGTTGGTTTTACTATTTTTAGTATAGCTATCCTAGTGATGAATAACTAGTTTTCTTTTTTATTTGTTTTTATTTTCTTTTATAAACAGATTTTTAAGCTTTTTTTGTGATTTTGTTTATATTATTTAATTTTTTGTTTTAATAGGACCGTCATATCCATAGCACTAAGGTTCCTTTAGGTAGTTAATAGGCATCCTCTAGCCAACTTCCTTACGGCTTTGATTGGTCAGAATCATATTATTAACTGTGTAGAAAATTAAAGCAGATCTGCCAACCTTACTCTATTATTCAGAATAATTTTTCTTAAAGTTCTTTTGATGAAAGAAGAAGGAATTTCGTTCTCTAGAAAACTTTCTAATAGTATATTAATGTGGTAATTGAAATCCAAATTGTTGCTGCAAATTCTTGAAATTCTTAGGACCTGAGAAATTAGTACATTCTCAATTACTTTGGTTGAAATGTTATTATTCCAGTGTAGATATTTAATTACTTTGAAAGGAAAATTAACTCTTTTATCAAAGAGGCTAATAGATGGGTTACCTCTGTTGAGCTTAATGCTTAAGTCTAGGAACTCAAGTTCCTGATTACTGTGGTTGGTTTTACATAAGTTAAGAGAGCTAGGATAGATATTATCAAAATCACTCTCTATAACTTCTGAATTATTGATACACAGCAGATCATCAATATATCTAAAAGTGTAAAGGTAGTTATCTGAGCAGGTGGGGTGATTTTTAATGAATTTATATTCCTTAAAGAACAGGAATAAATTAGCGATATTTGTGGACGTTGATGTTCCCATTGGAATACCGTTCACTTGCTTATAGAGAGTATTATTATATAAGATATGGTTATTTTTTATGCAGCAATTGAGATAAGAGTTCCAAGTTCCTACATCAACAAATTGGTTAAGTTTAAATTCTGCATACAGCTCTTTAAAGGTAGTGATTATATCTGATAGAGGCAGATTAGTATATAGGTTTTCAAAATCATAACTATTAATATCTAGGGGACAAACTTTGAGTATAGTAGAAATTACTTCTGCATTATTATTAATTACCCAAAAATCTCTGTACATCAAGTTAGAACAGTTTCTAATGTGTTTCAAAACCTTCTTTAAGACATCTTCAAAAGTAAGATCTATTTTCTTTTTATGACTCCTTACTCCACTAGCTATGAACCTGAACTTCACAGGATCCTTATGAAACTTAACCGTTGCAAAAAGAAATGGAAATTCAGGCCCATATCTTCTAGTTTGTGGAATTTTAAGTTTCTTGAAGAATGCCTTAAACCGATTTTCTAACTGCTTGGTAGAATAACTTACGGGCTCGTATGTTACTCTATTATTGAGTTCCATAGTTAACAATTCAAAATAGAACTTCTTACAGATAATTGCAAAATTATTGCTAGCTTTATCCGTAGTGGTAAAAATAAATTGGTCTTGTAGTTTGGAGAGTGACCTTTTAGCTTCTCCAGAGAAAAAGAGATTTCTGTCAAAACAAAAGTCCAGACCTGCCAACTCACCGGTGAAGCTATTGATTATATTATATTTCCATTCTGCGAAGGCCTCAATAGGCTGATTGTACGTTAAACTGGTTTTACGATGTACTTATTTACATCTTGAGTGAAGCTCTCAAGAATCCTTTCTTTGGAAATTGTGAAGGAAGGTCTGAATTTAGAGCCATACTCTAATAAATTCCTAAGCTTTTCATTTTCAACATAACTCAAGTTTCCGGTGATAATATGGTTGTAATTCTTATCATAGTGAACTGTATCTTTATGTTCATCACAAGAACAAGTAGTAATTACAGGAATGTAGCTCGAAGAGTTAAGTTTGTAGTTTTTAACTATTGACCCTAAGGTCTTAACATATTTAAAACTTACAATAGACTGGTGCCTGTGGATGGGAAAAAAAAATTGCATTATTGTAGAACAGCTTCCTTACATTGAGATTATCGTAGGCTTTATTTAGGAACCTGATGGTAACAAAATTACTGGAAAATTCTTTAAGAGAAATTTTATCTTTAACATTTCCTTTTTTAATTGCAATGTAAAATTTGGATTTCTTTTGCATTGTTTTTCAGGTTTAAATTCTCTCTCAAACGAACTTGGAATTTCGTTATAGCTGAAAATCATTTCTATTTATTATGTCACTCTCACAGCTTGAGTTCTCTTTAATCTTCTTCTCTCTGTTTAATAGTAACAGATGAAGAGCATGGGTCGGGCCATGAAGGTTAATGGATGCAAGCGAAATTGTTAACTAGTGCTAGGTCATGCTACTCTACGGAGGACATGACTTATATATATATTTTTTAAACTATTTTAGGTGGGAATGTTACTTGCATCTATGGCCTTGCAGAAACCCATTTCCAACTAGGTCTTTGTAGAAGTGAGAAAATGCAGAGTTTTTGCTGGTCCTTGATAAAGCCAAGGCTCAGTATTCTCGACACCTTCTACATTCAGTTGTTTTATTTTATTTTTTTATCTTTTCTCCTTTTACTCACACAGGTAGATACATAACCTTTTCTATGTTGTACTAGGTGTGAGTCAAAATTATATATGTATTTTTTTGCTTAGGTCTCTTCTTTATAGAATATATATATATATATATGCACATGTACACACACACACACACACACACACTCACTCACACACTCATTGTCAAAAAAATAGTTCCACCCAGAAGGACATGTCAGGAACAATAAATAATTAAACATTGGGACTGATAGTCAATATTTACTGAGCAACATGCCACTAAGTAGTGTCTCTCAGTATGACGTTGGCCCACCGTGTTTGCTCACATCTCGGCATGGAGTTGTACAGGTTCCTTATGCTGTCCTGCAATAAGCCATCCCATGCAGCTTGAATCTTCTCATGCAGTTCCTGCAGATTGTGCAGTAATGGTGAGAGGGCGGATACTGCGTTCAATAGCATCCCACACATTTTCAATCAGCGATAGGTCTGGTGATGCGGCTGGCCATGGCAGAGTGTCAGTGCCTTGAAGGCAAGCTCTTGACACAGCATCAGTATGCGAATGAGCATCGTACTGTTGGAAAATTGCACTAGAGTGAGCGTTGAGAAAAGGTAGGGCCACTGGTTGCAGGACCACATTAACATAACGTTGGGCTGCCAAAGTGCCTGTAGTGAACACCAAAGGTGATCTGGCATTGTAGGCAATTGCACCACACACCATGACACCAGGCCTTCTAAACATGTGACGTTCGACAACAAACCGTTCATCTTGGCGCTGACCATGGTGCCTTCACACATGGATTCGTTGGTCATCTCCTCCAAGACAAAAGCGGGACTCGTCACTGAAGATCACCCGCTGGCATTCTGAGTGGCTCCTTGACAGTCTGGCAGGACACCATTGCAGTCTTTGGCAATGGTGTTAAGGACAGTCATCGTAACGGTCTGCATTCTTGTTATCCTACATCGTACAGCCTTCTGCCAATGGTGCTGGCACTAATCGGGCGATGCATGGAGGGCACCACTTCTCGCTGAATATCTGCAATTGTGGCTGTTGAATTGGTCCTCTCTCTCTCTCTCTCTCTCTCTCTCTCTCTCTCTCTCTCTCTCTCTCTCTCTCTGTGGTTTGTCTAGATTTCCCAGACCCTTTCTGTTGCTGCTGCATGCCTTGTTCTATCCACTGCTGCCAACAGCATGCTATGGTGATATCACATGACCTGTAGGACGCGTAATGCGGCGACAAGACCATTCCGCTTCTCGGAGCCCATCGAAGCGGTTCCTCTCGCACTCCTCCAACTGCTCGAATTGCTTCCAAACTTTTCTCTGAGGCATACTTCACTAGCAAAGGATGCAGCCAACACAACAGCATGAGTCAGAATGGCAAGCATGCATAACGGGACGACCTTATACAGCTGGTCAGGCACAGCGCTACGACCCCTCTTTGCTAGCGTCATGTGCACGGCCGAGCACGTTACTTGAATCATTTGTATGTCTCACGATGTCAAATGTACCCACCGAGTTTCATTCCTGTCGGTTGCTTCCTTCTGGGTGCAATTATTTTTTGATGATGAGCGTAGATATGTAGAGAGAGAATCGTACACACATACGTGCAGATCTTTTAAAATTAGTTATGAAATTACATTTTCAATATTTTGAAGATACCCTGAGCTTAGGGATGTGAAGCAACTAGTCAAAGCAATTTCTGGTTCCTCATGGTATCAATGACCTTTTTCCATCTAAGTATATATATGACCAGTAAAGAAATTGCTTTGACCAGTGCGCATCCAGATTCATAAGCTACGTCAGCTTAGCTTCATTGTTCTGGATGGTGTAATGGCAGCATGCTCGAACATAAATTGGGAGATGTGGGTTCAATTCCCATTTCAGGTTGACATAATTTTCAATACACTGTAAATTTCATTAAATTATGGGTTTTACACAGGAAGAAAGGAAATTACTAACAGTCAAATTTTCGGGTAGCACCCCTACACCTTCCTCAGGACTACACATATCATTAGTCATGAAAAATTGAAAAAGGTTATACAAGAAACCTACCAACAATAATAAAATGTTAGACTATCAGTCAAATCACCCTAATTGCATAAAAACAAACTTGGCCACTCAATTTTTGGAAAAGATTAATGTTCTAAATTCTTCAGAATTTTTAAAACATGCTCAAAAGGAGGAACTGAAAAAAGTTTTGGAAGATAATAATTACCCTTCTCTAGAAGTCAACAAAACTCTTAATAAAAAAGAAAAGAAACAGAAGTCAAAAACTAAATTGTTTCAGTTAACTAGAAAAGTTATTTAGGGGCCGTTCATAAAGTACGTCCGAAAAGACTGGAAGGGGGGGGGGTATTTCTGACAACCAGACCAAATGTGACATGGGGGAGGTTTGATAATTTGGACGTCCAGCAGGAAAAATATAGTGGATGGTATATCTTTGTTTTTGTTTTCTTCTTTCAATGGTTAAAAAAATTTATAAAATATTTTAGATTTTTAATTATATTTAGCCAAATCAGAATATTAATATTAAGTTCTCGTATTTGTACTACCAAATCTATCGTGTTTTGTAGATGGTATGATCGGGAGCATTGCAACCTTGAATGCGTACGTTCATTTGTAGATCTTTATTTCAGAATGATAAAGTTTTGTCGTATTTGCAATTGTAATTCAGGTCCCTAACTAGTTTAGCAGGTTGGACGATACTTCATTCCGAAGCGTGCCAACCCAGGAATATCCTGACAACGTGGGTCCGGATAGTGAGAGAGGAGAGGGGTAGATACCCCAATAGGGGAGGTCAGATAGGTGAAAAAAAGGAAAGAGGTAGAGTTGTAGTGCATATGCTGCAGGCACAGGAGCCTGAGCTAAGGCGGCCAAAATCATGCCCAGCACATAAGGGGTGATGTCTTGGTAGGGGAGAATTTAGCAAGATGGGGTTGAGTGGTTTTAGTTTATTTGAGAGGTAGTAGTTCTGGGGTGTGTGCCACTGTTTTATTTTAAGGTTGGTTTTCGTTATCCACTGTGTGAGTCGTATCAGATATTGTACTGATAAGGACAGATACTACTTTTTTTTTTTTTTTTTTTTTTTTTGTTATTGCATGCTCTATTGTAAGATGTTTCCGATATTGTATTTCTGGGCAACATCCGTTTTTTTTTATGTTATCTACAGTGTGGGTTGTGTCAGATTTTGAGTTGATAGGAACAGGTACTACATTATGGCCTTGGGAGTGTCTTTTTTTTGGGGGGGGGGTGTGTGTTTCTTAAATGGGAATTTCTGCTGACAATTGGGTGTGCAGTGAGGTTTCTCGATGCATTGCGTGGTGTAATGCGAGTGCGTTCTGTCTAAGGTTGACCCCTTCCGTGAGGTGCTGTATCATTTGTTTGGGTCTGGGGTACTTTTGTTGGATATTTTTGTCGTAGCTCAAGGCAGTTTTGATGAGTGCATTTGGGTGGTGTTGGGCTGTGCTAAAGTATTTTTCAGCTAGGTTGAGAAGGGTTTCATCCATGCATTTTATGTTATGTTTTTTTTTTTTGTATAGTTTTAGCAGATCGGTTTTGATCTGAAAATAAGTTTCATGATTTTGTTTTGGAATGTTTGAAGGTTGTTGAGGTATGTTCCAGCACAATTTCCCATAAGACCCTGCCATAGGTGAGGATTGGCACGATGTAGGTTCCAGATGGTTAATTTGAGTTTAAGTTTGAGTTTCTTTTTGAGTAGGGAGATTGCGCCATATTTCACCCGGGTGGCTTTTTGTATTGATTGCCTTATGTAAGGGCCCCAGTTTAGTTGTTTATCCATGGAGAGTCCTAAGTATTTGATTTCTTTTTGCCAGGGAAGGGAGGTGTTGGATAGTGTCAGTGTGATAGCTGGATTCCGTCGAAAGTGTCTACAGAACAAGTATGGCTTGGGTTTTATTGGTATTGATTTTTATGTTCCATTTACTGAAGTATTTCCATACTGTTGGTAGGAAATTTTGTAGATTATGGGTTGCTAGAATTTTCTTGGTGGATGTGCTGAGTAGTGCCATGTCATCTGCATATAGTACCACTAGAATCTAGTTTGATTTATCCACTGGAAAGTCCGCAGTGAAGATATTGTATAGGTTCGGCGCAATGACTGACCCTTGTGGTACTCCTGCTTGGAAGGGTTTGAGATTTGATGTGCAGGGTCCAACCATCACTTGAAAAGTACGGTCTGCTAGGTATGATTGCATCATGCATATGAGCCATGTCGGGAATTGGAACTTTATGAGTTTATAGTTAGAGATTGGTGACATACTCGGTTGAAGTCCCTTGAGACGTCGAAGAAAATGGCTGCGGTGCTTTGCTTGAGATTGAAGCCTTGATAGACTTTTTCTGCAACTCTACTTGCTTGATGCATAGGGAATGCACTTCCTTGAAGCTGCTTGCGTATTTGGTACTATGCTGTGTGCATCACAGTGCTGGATTAGGTGTTGCTTGAATATTCTTTCCAGTAGTTTATCTAGTACAGTAAAAAGGAGATAGGTCTGTGGTTTCCCACTTCTCTTAGGTCCGTCTTGGGCTTTGGTATCTTGTGAATATTTGCTTTTTTCCATGCAACGGGGAAGTATCTGAGATTGATTGAATATGTGGGCTATGAATTTTATGTAACTGAAGGGGAGTGACATATAGGATTTTGTTATTTATGTTGTGGTAACCAGGAGCTTTATTCTTTTTTAGTTTTTTGATAATGGATTTTACTTGCACCATTCGTATTTGGGAGGGGGGGGTGTAGTTTCTCGTTGCTACCTCTGCGGTTTCGTTCTATCCATTCTGCTATGGGGTTTGGTTCATTAACTGATTTATAACTGGATACCTGTGCTTTGAAGTCCTCTACTGTTCTTGTTATCTCCGTGTACTGTGTGAGATTGTGCTGGTCGTTTGGCATGAATTGCCCTTCAAGCAATTGCCCTTCATTTCCACAAATTGTTGAGCTTTATCTTTGTCTGAGTACAGTAGCAGTCCATGTTGGTTGATTAGTGGAAAGTTAGTTTGGAGGTTTCTCCGTGCTTTGAGACATTTTGCCATCATCCATAGGGAGTTTCGGATAGTATTTGGGAATAAATTAGTGCCTAAATAATGAATATTTTGTGAAGAAAAAGTGTAAATATATGGAAGATTCCTTTAAATGATTATATGTTTCCTTTCTGTTTCTCAATGAACTTCTAAAAGCAGTTGTCAAAAATAAAGGGGTTGTGGGAATTAGGACATACTTTTTAGAGGGGGAAGTGCCAATAGCGGGCAAAATGTGACATTGGGGGAGGGGTGAGTCTAAAAATAGCAAAAAATCGTGGACATACTTTATGGACGGCCCCTTACCATAAAGGGCTGTTTGAAAAACCAGAGGATTAGTGAGAAATTTCTAATCAGACTGGCTCCAGGATTACAAAATAAAATTAGTAACTACCTTCCAAAATTAAAGCAAAAAGAAGAAAACATCCTATTACAGGAAGGAGTGGTCTACAACATAAAGTGTGAGTGTGGTCTTAGCTATGTGAGAGAAACAGGCAGACAGCTTAAGACCAGATTAGCTGAACATAAAGCTGCAATTAGAAATTTTACAAACAAAACAGGTTTGTACAGATATGTTCAAAATACAGGACATAAAGTGCTTTGGGACTCTGTAGAAGTTCTGACACATCAACAGCACTTTTTCAAGAGAAAATTGTGAGAAGGACTGGAAATTGAGAGAAGAAGAGGTACAACATTAAATGATGTGAAAAGTTGGAATTTGGCAAATCAATGGCAACACCTACTATACTGTAGTCCTGAGGAAGGGTAGGGGTGCTACCTGAAAATTTGAATTTCCTTTATTCCTGTGTAAAATCCATGATTTAGTAAAATTTATAGTGAATCAAGTCCAGGAATAGCCATTACATCAATTATTACCAAATAATTTTAAAGTTTTATGAAGGAAGACTACAGTAAAAGCACATGGTATTTATATACTTATGATGTTGTGCCAAACAACCCTCTCTGCTTGCTCACTAATGGGGAAAATGCTGTAAGATTAGCAATGATTGCTAAATATCAGCCTCACATAAGATTTAAAATTGCACTATTTTAACATGTTGGTTCAAAAACTTAAGAACAAAAGCTCAGTTAAAGTAAAAAGTTACCACAATAATTTTGCAGTTACATGTGGAATTTTTTAAATCTGTGTATGTAACCTACTGAGATAATTATGTATTGATTGTATTTTAACCACTGTAAGTGGGAAATAGCACCATATATCTTAATTATATGGATAGCATATGAAACTGATTAAAGTTGAGAAATAAATTGGCTTTTAATCAATATGTTTGATACATCAGTCAATCAAACATAGTGACTAAATGTTCACTAAACATTTTTTACACATTTAAATTCTTGAAAGTCAGCAGGTCTGCGTACAAATGTTCTCAAATTAAATGATAAATCTAACTCAAGTGTTTATTAATGGGTAAGAGACTGGGAAGAACTGCACATAATCATTTTTTGCTTAGATCTTGTCTCAAGAATGGTTGGTTGAGCTGAAGACAGAAGGTTCATCAGGGAATTTTGTCAAATTTTTTGAAACTGTTTCTCTGGATAAAAATGCCTGTAAATTCTTAAATTCAGCTATTGTTACTTAAAATTCGTCCTCATGCATGTTCTATGAATTATGGTCAAAATATAGAGTGTGATTCGCATTAATGCAAGCATTAGAATCCAGAGTGATTCATCCTGCTGTTATCCTCAATTGTAATATTGCCTGAGCTCTGAATTTGTCCTCAGCATCAAAATCCAGAGCGATTCATTTTATCCTGAAACAAATAATTTTGTCCGGGGGAGGAGGGGGGGTCAGTCAAAGAACTCTTGAACTGACTCAAAACTTGCCATTTCTGCTCAGTTGATATTCCAAACGACAAATTTGATAGTTCTAGAGTTCTTGTGGTCAAAGAACTCTTGAACTGACTCAAAACTCGCCATTTCTGCTCAGTTGATATTCCAAACGACAAATTTGATATTTGTATTCTTAGACAATTCTGCAGTTATGGATATAAATGCAGTACAAACAACATATTTGAAACCGTTCGATTATTTTACAAATGAAATATATTGAAGCATGGCTGAGTGGTTATACAGCATCCATATGAATGGAGGAGCTACACTCAGTGTGGTGCCATGTTTTAAATATCACAGTGAAAAGATACAAGCTAGTAAAGATAATTGCTAAATTATATATAATGAAAGAAAATAGTATTATTTATGTTTTCATGTAGGACTGCAGCCATTTATACAGTGCTTCTGACAGCACCATGGGTCTGACATTAAAAATCTACTCTTGGGACAATGCTCTGTCATTTGAATGAAAGAAATAAGTGTGATGCCTATTAACTGCTAATAAGCTGTGTTTCTTGGCAAGCAGCCAATAAATAATCTACATTTACAAGAATTTTCCTTCATGATCTTGAAAGAATTACAGGTATGCACTTAACTATGCCTGCGACACTGTGGATAGTATCCAGTACCCCCTTCCGCCCAAAAACAGCTCTTGAGTTTTCATCTTTTCAATTAACTAAAGCAAGCTTTTGTTTTATAGTGAAGTACAACTTTTTCTCCCCATTCCTTAGTTTTATTTCTCTTACAAAATATGTCTACACAGATTAATGCTGTGCTGAGAAAAACATATGTCTTCTGATTCACATTTGAGCATCAAATGTAGTACAGCATTACACAAGTAGTTTATTTAATACAATATTTTGTGACATGTAAGAATATATATGTTGCAAACTTGGTATCCTGTTTCAATTTGGCACTTTATTAACATGGAATTTTTTTACACATTTGTGAACCAGCTCAAAATTTTACAGTGTGTTTTTCTGTACTTCCTTTCTTGCTGTAATTTAGTAGAATTTTGACTAAATAGAGTATGTTGAATAATGATTTCAAATTCTTCTTTTCTTTCGACTGATCATAGTATTATTGTTGGATACAGTAATTAGAAAAATGTAAATGTTAGCACACTTTTTTAAATACATAAAAAAGATTTTCAGAAAAGGAGAAATACTAGTTCTCAATATCTTTATGACAGTGTTTATCCCTACTGTTACTATGTTATAAATTTTAAGACTTTTTCCTCTTCATATTGATTTTTATTATTCTCCACTTACTATAAAGTGCCAATCATTCTTACTAACCTAGACAAAGGATGATCCATAGAACTAATTGGTAAAATATATATATACATGTATATTGTATCAACAAAAGTGTGTGGTGTATTATACTAACCAAAATAATCAGAACATTGTGATCCCAAAAGGAACTATGTAGTGTAGTGCTACAAATTTTCTCTTCAGAATTATGGATTTTTATTGCATAATGCCATAATTGTGTTTTTATCATACTTAGTCACAGTGTTATTTGTGCGCTTTTCAAAAATCATGTTTTGTTAAAAAGTTTAAAGTTGGAAGTAATTTACAATTTTTTAAAGAAAGTTTCTTTTAGCAGTTGAATGTTATAGGCAAAAATTGAAGAGGATTTTTCTATTCCTGTAACTGCAGTCATGCCACTGCATGTAGGTGTAAAGGAAAGTCTCTCTTGTGATATGTGTTGTCATACTTTATCTTCTGATAGCTCTCTTTACCGTAGATAGTTTGGTTAATCGTCTACTTAGGAGTTTGTAATTGGGATTACCAGCATCACTGATTTCTTGTAACTCACTTTATGGCAACCTGGCATTTCTTTTAATTTCAGTGTCATGCAATTTACAATTTCTTCAGCTTCTTCACCTGTTATATTCTTTGCATTGCTTCTTCCAAGTAGAACTGTTTACAAAGTTCCAAGCTTTGGCCACTTTGATGCAACTTTCTCAAAAATCAGTACATCCAGATAATTGTACATTTGGCTCTGTACTTATATGTACCTTCTTGAAATTTCTTGCCTAGTATCACACTTTCAGAACTCGTGTACTATATAGAAAGTGTAGAAAGCTGCCAAGTCCTGTAATACTTTTCTACTATATATATAACTGCAAACATATCTTTTTAAAAGTAACTGGTATTCAGAAATCACATATGTTGTAGTAGTACATCACTGTATGACTATGTGAGCATTTATTTAAACTGCACAAAGTATTACGGGTACTGCATCTACTGTACAGAATCTATGTACTTCAAATTTTTTGCAAAATACTTTCTTCCCAGTAGGTATGTAATAAATTTCAATGCAAATTTATCCTATTCCTGTTTATCCTCGTATTTTTAAATATTACCAAGTCTATTTTTTTCTCCTCAACTATCTCATTCTCTTAAGGCTTTTGATCTTCATGTGAAATTTGTGGGTAGTTAATCAGACATTGCAATGCTTCTACAAACTTAGTGCATGTGGCTTTATCTAATAATAAGTTAGAAGTTTCAGCCAGAGAATGATTATTTGATGGTAAACATAATTTTTAGGTTCATTAATTTTCTTCTGAATTAATTTAATTATAAAGCTTTATTTAAAGCCAATTGTAGATTTTCCACTATATACAGTCATTGATTGTCATTTTAGTAGGAAACACACAATTTCATTATGAATGTGTTGAAATTATTCTACAGCAGTGGTTTTTAACTAGTACTTCACCATCACAAAGAATGTGCTCCAATTATCTTTTTTTTTTTTTTGTCTGTAGAAACTGCACAAAGTCAGAAACATTTTAAGAAATGCTTTGTAAAAGACTGTGAAAATGCATAGTAATTATTTTTTGTAATTGACATTACAGTTAACCAAAAACATCAGTTTTGGCTGATCATGATGCTTTTAATGTTCATTATGTTGCACAAATTTTCATCATATCTTGACTTAAAATAATCAGAAAAGTGTAATTTTAGTTTGTCTTAACGCTTATCCCACTTTAGTGGTGCAGTGGAAAGAGTGCTTGCCTGTTTTAATTGTTGAATCCCTGCCTCAAGTAATGTACTTTTTTTGTTTTAATGTTCATGAAACATACTTTCACATTTCAACACAACCAAACAAAAAGAATACTTAACAAATTATGCTACGTATCTCATCCCCCTGTGATTATTGACTGGCTTTCACCTAATAAATATGTATACAGTCTGATTTGAAATTTTTTGCTAATCCAAAAATCACCTACCATAAGAGCCTGTTCGAAAAGCTTCAAAGGAATAGCAAAACATTTCAAATCAGACTAGCTCCAGGTTTAGGAAATAAGATTAATAACTACCTTCCTAAATTAAAACAGCAAGAAACTAATATAGATCTTGTTAAAAGAAGGAGTAGTCTACAATATACAGTGTGAGTGTGGTCTTAGCTATGTGGGAGAAACAGGTAGACAGCTTAAGACCAGGCTGAAAGAACATAAAGCAGCCATAAAAAACATGACAAATAAAACTGGACTTGACAGACATGTTCAATCTACTGGACATAAAATCCTGTGGGACTCGGTAGAAATTCTGACCCACCAAAAGCATTTCTTCAAGTGAAAACTGTTGGAAGGTCTGGAGAGTGAGAGAAGAAAAGGAACTACATTAAATGATTTTAAAGGTTGGAGTTTTACCCAAGGTTGGCAACACTTACTGTAGTGTTAGTCCTGATGAAGGGTAGGGTTACTACCCGAAAATTTGACACTAGAATTAACATCCTGTATTCCTAAGTAATTCCCATAATCTGTCTATTGTAGCTATCATTTGATCATCTAGGAAAACCATGACTTCATTTATTACTAAGTTTGTTAATTACTGTAGCATATTTGAAATAAATGGGTTTTTAATCAATTTACTCAAAACCACACAGAAATTAACTGATCAAAGAAAATTGCTGATAAAAATTAAATTTCTGGAACATATTATTGAATGGTCTTTGTGAAAATTAGCAGATCAATGTGCTAGCCATCATCTGGTGCATAAGGCAGGAATATCTGAAATCATTTTGAAAATTTTTACAGATTTCACTGTCATCTTAATTCAGTTATAAAACTTTGTAGATTTGTATAATTTCTTACTGTATTGAGAATTCTCTGTTGATTTAGTTTGAAAGTTTATAATAATAAATTTGCAAATGGTGGTCTCTCAATTATTTTATTAGTTCTCAGTTGTATCCGCTAGAACTGATTGAAAGGTTAATACAGTATTTCAGATAATTGTCTTTATGAAGTACTGTTGCAGTTCAAAATATGAGTGGTGAGTAATATACTCACAATTTTTTGTCTCCTTCCTTTAACTTTGTGACAGTTATTAGTATCTTTTAACTTTATTTTATGGTGCAGCATTTCAAAGTTATTCAGCAACTTGTGGCCTATATAAAAAAAAGACATGCCTTTAAGCCGAATTGAGAGATAGAATTGTGCTTACTCATTTTTGGGTTATCCAAACTCTCAACAATACTTTCCAGAACTGATGAATCTTTCATCTATTTGTTTCAGTTTGTACATAAGATTTCATTTCTGTAAGGCAAAAAATGATGTTTGGACATTGTGTTAAGTGATTGTGATTGTCTGTTGTACAATATGACACCAAATAAAATCAAAAACATTTAATTTTAATAAAGCACTAATACCAAATTTTTGGCATCAGTTGTGCAAATAGTTTGTGATAAAAACTGTCAGTACTTAGAAATACATACATTTCTGATTGTACATATTAGTACACACCAGAAGATTGAAATTGTGGCAGACACTTCTGTCTGCTGGCTTTGAGTTACATCCTTAAAAGTATGTGAATGATTTCTGAAAGAAAGAATGGCATTATGCCTTTATCATATTAAGTAAGAAGTAGAAACTTTGGTGTTGATGTTTTAGAGAGAGTTCATAGAAGTTTGTTGTTACTGATCATAGTACTCCCTCCTACATGTGTGAGGCTTGACTGTAATCTGCAGTTTGTGATGTTGGTCGGTGATTTCCATAATTTTTTTAAGTGAAAAGTATTTTACAGGAATTCATTCTTCACATGTACAAGACAGATGGGGGCACAATAATTTGTTGTGGTTTACCCTGGATGCAGAAATGTCTAGATATCCATTTGAGCTCGATCATGTGTGGGATTAAAATGTTCTGCAGATGTGCATCAAAATATTGTTAGTAGGGTAAAGGTAAATATTCTGGAGTGTTTTGAATGTTGGTGTGCCAATTAAAATAATTTATTAACCCCTTCAGTGGTGTCTTCAGTATTACCATATCGCACATCCCAGGGTGGTTTTTAAATTAATTGGGTTTTTTGAATTTAGAGCATCTTTGAGGCACTTATTTGCATATGTATTTGTCTCGACAACGATATGGCGCACAAAATCATCAGTAAAGAAAAGTTCAAAGCATTCCAGAGGAGAAACATTCAAAGCAAGTGGTATACAAACACCTGCAACACCAGAAAATAAAGGTTTCCCCACACATCTCATCTGCTTTATTACTATCCCATTTTGTCCACTGGAAATGGTGCTCGAGTGTATCTGAGGAAATATTTTGGAGCAAGATGTCTGAACTCTCAGAGTCAGACAGTTCTTGACAAGATTCATGGTCACCACTGCTGCTACTATCAAGCTCAAATTCACTTTCTGATTCATCTTCTCTTTCCAAGAAAGCACGAATGTCATCAGCACATAGTTTCTTTGCTTTTCTTTTGGCCATCATTCACGGTAACACTACACACTGTGCAATACTTTAGCTGTGGTAAGATCGTCACTAAAGGATACCAAAAAAACTCCACAAGGGCCACTATAAGCTGATTGGAAAGGTGTGTTATCATATGAACTACTTACAAATTAGTAAAATGGGCCCGGAAATATTTTGTGCGTGAACGCATTGTGCACTAAACAGACCACTAAAATCTTCCGGGATAGAACAGTACGGGCAGTAGAGCTAGCCCCGGAATTTTTCCGGGCATACCACTTGAGAGGTGTTAAGCATTGGCATCTGGAAAGATAATTAAAGAGATTCATATGAAGTCATGGAAAGATCAGGCTCAGAAATGTCAAAATGTATGAAATACACAAGCTCATGTGTGTGCCAAAATCACTGTAAATGTGGTAATGCCTAATACATTAACAGTAATAAAAAAAATTGTGGGTTCTCTTACTTTCAAGAACCAGTGCAATGATGTGTGTTAAAATGCTGTATGTTGAAAATATATGCTACAGAGTTTAATTAATTTGTGTTGTTAGCACAAATATTTGTATCCTAGGTGAAAGCTCGTTAATAATGACAAGATAATATATGTAGAGTATTTCTTTGATCAAAACATTTACCGTGAATATTTGTTCATCAGAGAATCTTACCTTGATATGGAGGGTCCCAAACATATACACGAATTAATGTTTCGTCAAAGTGAAACAGGTGTGTTGTGTTCCAAATATGAAAGTATGCTTCATGAACAGCGAAATTGGGTGAGATGGGGATTCGACAGTTAAAACCGGCAAGCAGTGCTTTTCCTACTGTACCACCAAATTGAGACAAACATTTGGACATTGTTTTTTAGGTTATATAGATGCCGAAAAAATCCAGAAAATAATTCCCCAGATGCATTTCAAAAATGTAAGAAGCTGTCATCTTAGTTGGAATGATGACTTGGCAGAAAATCTCAAAATGGCTCAATGCCAGATGTCCTTGGAAGTCCTGTACAGCTGATATATGCGACCCACTGAGGCCGACAAACACTGCGCCCCTTGCTGGCCAGGCACGTCTTAGATCAGTCATCCGTAGGCAAACTGGTATTGCGCCACTAAAATGGGACAGATGTTCAATTGAAATTACATTGTTTTAGATAGATCCTTGTTAAAAAAAAAAATTGAGGAAAAGATAATCTTTAGGCAACACAAAGTAAGTAAACTTCATGAGACTAATATTTTCAATGTATGTATGTATCATGAAAGAAATACAGGATTACACCATATAATATAAATTTTTAAGATGACAATCCGATTTTTGGTGTAAATGTGTCAAGGATGGCAAGTCAGGTAATATCCGAAAACTTGAAAATTTCATTGTCCTGGAGCTGGACTTGAACCCGCGTCTCCCAGATAACGTCCGGGTATGCTAGCCACTACACCACCCAGAACGATCAAGTTTCCAATTAATTTGAATATAACCATCACAAGATTTGCTAGTCGAATGAATGCCGATTGCTTCGACTAGCGAATCCTGTGATGGTTATATTCAAATTAATCGGACCCCGCTGGCGCAGTGGTCTAAGTGATGGCCTCTGATCATTCGTCAAAAAGGGGTCCGGGTTCGAATCCCGGTGAGGCATGGATGTTGTTTGTCTTACGGCACTGCCTCTCTCTCTTCCCTGGAACCAGTGACCCTAAATTAGGGACGGGCGACTGCTTATAGCCCATTGAGTTGCTCACGGTGGTCGTTAAACCTCCAATAAAAAAAAAAAAATTAATCGGAAACTTGAGACTTGGGTGGTGTAGTGGTTAGCATACCTGGGCACTATCTGGGAGAGTCAGGTTCGAGTCCCGCTCCAGGACGATGAAATTTTCAAGTTTTCGGATATTATCTGACTTACCATCCTTGTCACATTTACGCCAAAAATCGGATTGTCATCTTCAAGATTCGTATGTATGTATGTTTCAAAACACTTTTACTTTTCATTGCAGCTTAACTCAGATAATCTGCTATGTAATTAAAAATTGGGCAGTGCAGTTTGACCCTTGTAACTTTTCACACTGCCTAAGCAGTTTTGGCTATACTTTTGAATCCATTTTGTAAAAAAATTCTGGTGAGGGTTACTAATATGCACATTCCCTTTTCATTGTGAAGTAAGTGCTTCTCTGAAACAGTTTGAAGATCTCATTAATTATGTGTTTATGAATCACTCATCCATTGCTTATTAATAGATGCTGTTCATTAAAATACCTTTCACTGTATCAACCTGTAAACTTCATATAGCAGTGTAAAACAGTGCTCTGTCACTTAAATGGTAATATCCTCAATCCTGTTGCATTCAGAGTTTGTGTATGAATCACAACAACTTCATTAGTGCATTTTCATTTCAAAAAATAAAATGCTAATGACTTAGTGAAAATATTATAAGCTTATTAAAAAGAAAAAACTAGTGGCCCACAACACTTAGAATGACCACCCTCCCTACCCTTCAATTTTATTTGTACTTTATTGTACCATCTGTATTTGAGTACAGCTCCTAATTAAACTAATCCAAAATTTTGTTTGTTTTCTAATTTAAGATAGGCATTAAATTTAATGTATACTTGCTAAACATTGATAAAATGGGCATGCATCTTTGTAGCAAAAATATGCTCTTACTTTCAAATTTTTTAAACTTCTTCCTTTTGATTTTATTAATTCACTCATTCCTTCATTGTAATAAATACATCCCTTGCATTTACATACAAAAATGAAAAGAAAAATTAGTTTGCCATTTAAAGTCTGACTATACATACACTTCTGCAGATTCCATTTCTTATTAAAGAAGCATAATAAATTGGATTGTCCAAACATTTTTATTACTTACAAAATTCTAAGGAAAGCCAAATGAAAATACAGAACAACACAATTCCAAAGTCCAAACAAAGCTAACACATCCATCATATATCACACATTGCCCAATTAATGTATTGACTTGAGCACCAAACTGCTTTGTTGTATCATGCCAAGGAACATCACTTGAGAGCATAGAAGATCAGGAAACCAGTCAAGCAATGCAAAGGTGAAAGACGCTGTTCCAATAACTGTATGTAGCAAGCTTCTTACTCTCACAATTAGTCATTTCTGCCAAAATTCAAAACTCTGGCCTCTCTAAGAGAGACACATTCTAGAGTTTGCACCCCCCCCCCCCCGCCCACACACACACAGAACTACTATAGGAAAAAAAGACGAAGTCTGGGGAGGGGGTAATGTAAAAATTTTAGTCACCCATTGAAATGCTTTAATTGCTCTGGGTGACCAGATATTTGCAATGCTGTGCTGATATGAAATGCATTACAAGCTAGATTTTTTTTTTTTTCTTCTCTTCAGTGAACATCCAAAATTTATACTTCAGCAGTAGTTAAGTTCTTTAGTGACTTTGTACTATTTTTTAATAGTTTGTAGTTTGTTTAAATTTCACTTCTACATAAGAATGTTCAGGTATTCTAAGGAAACTTGTAATCTCTGATGTAATTTTTTCGGTTCTGGTAACTGTATAGTTATATTGAGTTATTTGTGAGACAGCATTTTGTCACACATTATACTTATTTGCCAAATAAGTTATATAGACCTGCATTAACCTTGAAACAGAAATTGCGAGCAGTGTAACAAAACTGATATACTTTGATTTATGGTTTATGATTACTTTGTCCAGTAAATATTATGCAGCCTTAAATATTATTGTGATTTCCCATTTATGCAACAAGTGTCTGAATATTATTTCATAAGATATTTTTTATGAAAACTATCAGTATTAATTAGTCTTTAAACAAATGCCTAGATTATGTACAGATTTCTGATATGTAATATTTTAGACGTAGAAAAAGCACATAAGGAAAATATGTTTTCTCTCTCTCATCATAAAATGTCATACTGAAGTCAAACAGAAAAACGTATTTGTAGGTTGTTTTTCTTTTATGTTATTTTTCAACACTAATAGTTTTAGAATAAATTAAAAATATAAAAAATTTCCTTAATTTGTGATGATGGAATTTTAGAGCAGTTCTTGGAAGTTATTGGCATTTATTGAAAGTATGATTTAATTTGGATAATACTTTTCTCAAAATACTCTGAGATCATTGACTGAAAATACTAAATTCTTGAGCTTGAATTTTGGCATAAGTGTTGAAGCTGTTTGTTTTTCTTCCCTCACAAATTCCAAATCCCTACATTTGGATATGTAACAAATCAGTTTACATTTTTCAAACATCAAGAATGTGCAAATTATTGAAGGTTTTGTAGCATGTTGTGTTTATCATTTTTTTTTTTCTTCTGTTGTATGTGTATAGTGGAACCAGTATACCTCATGTATGCTGTTTCTTGTCTATGGCATACTCTAATACCATTTTTGTGGAATATTTATTTTTAGCATATGCAGCTATGTGATTATGTACATAATTTCATTTAACTTATTACCATGTGTGTCAAGAAAGGGAATATAATTTTAGCATATATGTGATTTTTAATGTGCACAACATTGCATTCTGTTTTGCACATTATGCTGTGTGATTTTGTATATGTATGCTCAATGACTATGTGCCAATACATATTCACAGATTTATGTACTCTGTGCAAAATAAATTGTTATTTGTGATTGGAAACAAAGTTAATAAAAAATCTTGATATTTCTGCAAACAGTAAAACTGCTCACAGCAGATACTGCCTTCTTGTTATGTAGTTCTTTGGAAACAGAATTTATGAACAAAATCTGTACTAGATATATATTGAAATTAAATAAAGCATTTAAAAATGAATTTTTCTTTTTCTGTATATAACTCTGTGGGCGCTAGACATGCACTCTAAATAATTTTACAGGAAATTGGGACAGCTAGCTCTTAGGCCTTGACACGGGGCACAGGCAGTGTGCTTGTCTTAAGGCTCTCCCCAGGAACCAAATTAGGAACAGGTAACTGGTGCCCATGTTAAAATTATTGATCAGTAAGTAATAAAAATTCCTTCTCTTGTCAGAACGATGTTCCCATTGCAGCAGTGTGTAGTGATGGTAGGTAGTAAAATTGATTTTTCCCATATGCTGCAAAGAAAATACCAATTTGATGGCCAAAAATTCCCTCATACGTACATATACATTTTTAATATTAAAATAATTTTTTTTCAGAAATTTACTTATAATTTTCTCTTTACTCCTTAAAAAAATACTTAAGAAAAACAATTATAATTTTAATAACATTATTACGGTACACAAATTTAGGTTTCAGATTTTAAAAGCGTTTACTATCACATAAGTACACTATCTACCAACAAGTAATGGGACACCCCTGCAATCTACGATATCTACGGTTCTGATACACGTCACGACTGCCACCGTTAAATATCGTGTGGGAAACAACAACGCAACCAGTCGTATGCAAGATGCCACGCAGTTCGGAGCTCTCTGATTTCGAGAAAGGTGTAATCGTCGGGTATCACAGAAACGGCCGATCCATACGTAGCATATTCGGTGATTTGAAGTACCCAAAATCGACAGTGGCCTACGTGATTGGCAAGTGGAAGGTGAGAGGTGACTGTCGGAATGTGCCCCGACCCGGCAGACCCACAAAACTGGGAGTTAGAGACCGACGGGTGCTGGCCAGAGAAATTCGGAAGAACCGCACCAAATTGATGGGCCACATCCGCGAGGAGTTTCAACAGGCATCCAGGAGTGTTCTTTCGATGAATACCATCCGTAAGGAAGCCCATCTGCTCGGTTATAATGGACGTGCTGCCGCCCACAAGCCTTTGATCCCCATCGCTGCTCGGCTAACGCGGTGCAAAGAACGTCGACAGTGGACAGTTGAACAGTGGAAACAGGTTCACCCTCTACCGTTCGGATGGCAGGGTCTAGGTTTGGCATCTTCCTGGAGAACGCTTACTGCCGGAATGTATTGTGCCAACTGTGAAGTTCGGCGACGGTGGAATTATGCTATGGGGGTGTTTCTCCTGCTATGGCACGGGACCCTTGGTCGCAACTCCTGGTAGACTCAACGCCGAGACCTACTGCACCATTTTGGATGACCATGCGCTTCCTACGTTGTGGCAGTTTTACGGGGTGGACCCATGTTACTTTCAGGATGACAATGCCACCTGTCATGTTGCGAGGTCCACCATGGCTTGGTATGGTGACAATTGGGTTAAGCGAATGGACTGGCCTGCGCAGAGCCCGGACGTTAACCTTATCGAGCACCTCTGGGACGAGTTGGAGCGTCTACTTAAGGGGTGCCCCCACCGTCCGAACTGACCTCTGCCGCCCCGGTGGCGCAGTGGTCTAAGCGATGGCCTCTGATCACTCGTCCGAACAGGGTCCGGGTTCGAATCCCGGTGAGGCATGGATGTTGTGTTTGTCTTACGGCACTAGCTCTCTCCCTTCCCTGGAACCAGTGACCCTAAATTAGGGACGGGCGACTGCTTATAGCCCATTGAGTTGCTCACGGTGGTCGTTAAACCTCCAATAAAAAAAAACTAACCTGTCTTCTCCAAGCCGAGTGGAAGAAAATACCACTAGCCGTTTTACAACGCCTAGTTGAGAGAATGCCCCGGAGGGTCGCAGCTGTAATCGCCGCTCGTGGAGGCTCCACCAACTACTGAAGTTGAATAAACTTCGTTTTCCTTTGCTATCACAGGTGTCCAATTACTTGTTGGTAGATAGTGTAAATCATATATAATCATGTTTACTAAAATATAAGTTTTCAGTATTTTGGAATTTTAAGAAAACGAGACTTCATGCACCGAATTAGAAGTGCCGCCCCGGTGGCGCAGTGGTCTAAGCGATGGCCTCTGATCTTTCGCCCGAAAGGGGTGCGGGTTTGAATCCCGGTGAGGCATGGATGTTGTGTTTGTCTTACGGCACTGGCTCTCACCCTTCCCTGGAACCAGTGACCCAAACATAGGGACGGGAGACTGCTTATAGCCCATTGAGTTGCTCACGGTGGGCGTTAAACCTCCAATAAAAAAAATAGAAGTCCTAGAAGTATGACGTTTAAAAAACGATGGAACAAATTTATCCACGAAATATAAAAAAATACCCATTGCTATCATCACTCTTTCCACGTTTATCCGTGAGTCGCGGAAAAATTCTCATTGGCCGCCATCGGGAATTCACCCAGGGTCTTCCAGTTACGTCCCGGACATGCTTCCACTGCACCACAGTGGCCTCGAATTCCTCCATACTCGCATACCCTAACTGCCAAGCCAATTGGCAGATTGCTTCTTGAAGCCCCGCACAATGCTGGGGGCAGTGACAGCAGTTGAAGAAACCGCCCCTAAGTGAGCAACTCAATGGGCTATAAGCAGTCGCCCGTTCTTAATTTAGGGTCACTGGTTCCAGGGAAGGGAGGGAACCAGTGCCGTAAAACAAACAACATCCATGCCTCAGCGGGATTCGAACCCGGACCCTTTTCGGACGAATGATCAGAGGCCATCGCTTAGACCACTGGGCTGCAAGAAATGTTTTCAATTGGGTTTTTGGAAGTTTAGATACAGTTGCGAATATACTGCAAGCAGAAATATACACATACTACCGCGACAGCGAACGCGTACAGCATGAAGAATCAGAAGTTATGTAAATTTTTGCTGAACAGGAACGCTATGCGTCACAAAAATAATTTTCCACATCAACGTTTTAGAAGTAGAGATATCGGGAACAATTCACCATATTTACGCCATCTAGCGGGAAAACTGAATTTTTTGAAGCAACTATATAGAAAACGGCCTTAATGATAACTGGTATAGGAGGGGGAAAAAGTATTTCTGTTGGATGTTTTAGAAGCAGTTGTATGGTATATATTTTGAGTTGAATCGCACTTCAATTTACGCCCCATAGCTGCGAAGTCATGCACTTGTAAAAACCCTTCATTCTCACCGTGCAAGCTTTCCAAATGCAAAAAGAATTTTTCAAAACAGACTAAAAATTGCGGAGATGTTTTGTCTACAGACGGACGGATATAGCGATAACACGTACACTTTCTCATTAGACGTGCTAATACATGGCGGATTTTATTATCTAAAGATATGTAGTGCTACTGCCTTTGTGCAGAAAATGTGATCAGTATACACGGTCGCATCAGAAAAATATGACCACCCCCGGAATCACAGTGTACCCGCCCAGGCACGTCACAGAGTACACGTGACGAGGTCGACCACACGGAGATATAAGAGACCGGCCAGGACAGATGAGCTATAGTGGGTGATTTGAGCACAATGGGCAGAGAGGTAGTGATTTGACGGACGTTCAAGAAAAGAATGATCATCGATTACGACGCCAAGAGTAGAAGCATCTCATAAACAGCACTTCGTGGGTTGTTCGCGAGGTGCTGTAGTAAGGGTGTACCAAGAATGGACCGCTGGTACACCGAGTACCTCATGACGTCATAACTGTGGAGTTCCAAAGGACATCGACCCCAGAGAAGAACATCGATTGGTAAACGGCAATCGACACGCAACAGTGCAGCAATTGACCACGCAAATGAACGCTGAGGCGCCCAGGTACGTGTCCCCGATAACAGTAGAGCGAACCCTGTTACGCATGGATCTCCGGAGTTGACGCTGCGTCAAGGTCTCCTTGCTAACCCAGGTTCATCGGCAAGGACGCGTGCAGTTCGCATTGGACTACCTTCATTGGACAGTGGAAGAGTGGGAAAAGATCGCCTTTTCCGACGAATCGAGGTTTCTATTCCACAGAAGTGACGGACGGTGGCGGATACGGCGTAAGACACATGAGAACCAACACCCGGACGCTCAGGGCCGGATGGAGCTCTTGCGGGGCCCTGGGCGAAATTTCATTGCGGGCATTAAAAAATAAATCTCATATTTTAATAAAGTCGTTTCTGAAAATTATTGTTCGTGAGGAAGACACACGGACACTACTGTAAAGACAAAACGATTATCTCAAAGAAGTATTTGCTTTAAGCTTAAGAAAAAACCATAATACGGACTGAAAGTTCAGAGAGAGAGAGAGAGAGAGAGAGAGAGAGAGAGAGAGGAGGGAAGAGAGAGAGAAAGAGAAAAAGAGAGAGTGAGATAGGAAGAGCGATAGAGAAAGAGGGAAATTGAGAGGGAGAGGGAAAATGAGAGGCAGAAAGAGAGGGACAGACAGATAGAGAGAGAGATAGAGAGAGAGAGAAAGTAAAAAGTGTTAAAATCTACGATTTTCTTTCCCGGGAGAAGAGGTTTAGGTTGCATTGTGACTCTTATAACAGCTTATGCACTAAATGATAAAAGATACCTGCTTAGCGAATATTTTCTCATTGCGAATATTTTTGTATAAGAAATATAATAAGGATCGCTCTAAAATAAATTGGTGTAAACAGTTTTTTCCCCTGATACATGTTTAGTGATTGATTTTTAATGCACAGTGGAGTAACTGACAAATTAGTGACACTCTAAACTTTTATACGCGTTCATACATGAAAGTTGCCTTTTTTTTTAATTTTTTTTTTTTCAATTTCTTGGAATGTTGGAAAAGTAGCCTCCATATGTAGTCCGAAAGTAACGTGGATATTGTTCTTTTTATTTCCTTAAATTTAAGTATCAGGTTTTCACACAAATTGTTGGATATATAAAAGTAGGGTACTACAATATGATGAAATTTAATTTGCTATTTCATGAATTAGGAAAAGATTAAGGTGATTACAAAAATCATTTCGAATCTGCAAATCTGAGTTTCCGTACGACGAACAGGGGGATAACGTATTCAAAAATGGGGAGATTGGAAACAAACAAAAAACTTCAAAAATATATTTTTAAGGGCCTTGCGCCCCAAAATTTACAAAAAAAAAAAAAATGTAGTTAAACTTTTTTTACCGAAAATTATTTTGTTTTCTAAATTGCTGGGTCCCCTAAAGGCGCGGAGCCCGGGGCGACCGCCTGGGTTGCTCCTATGGTCCAGCCGGCCCTGCGGACGCTTATCGGTCAAATACAGGCCAGCGGTGGCAGAGTGTATGTCTGGGGGATGTTTTCCTGGTATGACCCGGGACAGCTGGTAGCACTGAATGGGTCCCTGAACGCCAATTGCTGCCTATTAATCCTCGCTGACCACATGCATCCCTTCATGTTGGACGTTTACTTTGGTGGTGATGGTGGGTACCAAGAGGACAATGTGCCTTGACATGTCGCTAAGGGGATGCGTGACTGGTTCCAGGAACACGTCAGAGATGTCTCCGTTCTCTCTTGGCCGGCGAAATCGCCCGATCTCAATCCCATAGAACACTTGTGGGACTTTTTGGATCGACAGGTTCGCCGTGCCAACCCACAACCACGTCATCTCCGGGATCTCTGTGATTTGCTGCAGTCAGTGTGCTCGAGTGAACTTTCAGGGCCTCATTGCGTCCATGCCACGCCTTCTCACCACTGTCATCCGGACGAAGGGTGATTATTCCCATTATTAGGTAGATGGTCATATTATTCTGAAACGACTGTGTGCATTTATTTTTAATTGGGAATAAATATAATAATTTTGTTGAAAAGGTGCAACAGGCTTTTTGTAGAAACCTTCAAATTGCTATGCATATGTAATGTAATAATCAGCAACGCTGGGATTGATTTTAAGAAAAATCGCCATGGGAGTTTCTCGTGAATTTAAATTCAAAATTTTAAGTACAATCGAATTAAACTGACTACAGTAAGTGTAGCGCACACATACGTTGCAGTTTTGTTCGTATCTTTTGTCCGACTTGTAAGTGAAAATAGATGCTAAAAGGAACAGAAAAAAACATGAGAATTTCTCACTTTATTCCACGACCGGAATACAGTGAGAAATTGTCGTGTTTATTTGTGTTCCTTTGGAATCTCACAGTTTTCAGCATAGGTAAACGGGTGTCACCAGTGATGTAGTTCTAAATAAAAAAAAGTGCTCAGCGACTAGGAAAAAAATACCCTCAAAATTTTCAAAATCTAATTCGTATTTTTTATTATATTTAATTTTCATTCCTGATTAGAAAGATTAATTTATATTAAAACTGCTTAAAATTGTGTAATTTGCGCAATTTTAAATAACGGTAAGAATGTGACATGAGAGATATATGCTAAGATTATAATTTTTTTATTTAAATACGGCTCTGTATCGTTCCATACGATTTAAGGGCCGCGGGTGGCCTAGTGGGCTACGTTCGTGACTGCCACGGAAAGGGCCTGAGGTTCGATCCCAGGCAGGTACGAACGCTCGATCCACTAAATACCCGCCTTGCGTCGGATGGGCACGTTATGCCGTCGGACCCCGGGCACTGGCCCCCCGGTAATAAATAAGGGCGTCTTCCTCCCCCTTTCTACTTCGCTTCCGTGTCCCTTTCCTATAGGGCGCTCTAGCCCAAATTTCCTAGTTTCCTATTTCTAAGGGTTGTTTAAGACCTGGGGTCAGACACTCCCTTCCTAAAATCCTATACATAGGATCACGATCTATACGATTTCGAATATGCATTGGGAATATCTACGAACTAACAGAGTAACAAATTCAATATGACAATTGCGTTCTTTTTTACTAAGGTTATATGGTACGGCTGTAGAAGAACTGGCCACCGGAGAACTGGCCACCCGGAGAACTGGCCCCAGAGGTAGGTTACCTGAGTAATATAAAGTTTCCGTAATTTTTCTTTTCTTAATTGCGTTTATTAATGAAATTCTTTATAAAAAATGTTTAGGATCTACAACTCAACAAAAGATTTCAGGATTTACAAGGGGGTAACACCAAAAGTATAAAAAATGAAGAATTTCTGGTCCAATCGGGAGATTTTCAGCATTTACAACCTGCATTTCAATTTTCAACAAACTCTCTGAGGACATGTGCTGACTCAGGAAACCTGTCTGGGGGGGGGGGTAGGGGGTAGGGAATCCTTAAATATAAAACAAAAACAAATTAGTTCTGGTTGTAAATGCTGCCAATCTTCCGATCGGACAAGAAATTCTTCATATTTTATACTTTTTTAGCTGTAGTTTATATACCTTGAAAAATATCGTAAGTAAGAAAATACGAAATGACGGAAATTTTATGTGTGTCAGATTGTCAGATAACCAATTTCGGGAGACGTAGCAGCGGAGCAATCCAGAACGCAATTTTTATACGTCCCATTAACATTTTTGTGGCCAGTTCTCCGGGTGGCTACTTCTCCGCTTTGTCTTTGGCCCGAAAATCATAAAAATGTCTACATTTCTTACTGGCAATGAAATATTAAAAAAAATGTTTTATGAACAATAGTTGCTCAAATAGTGGGGAATATAACCACACGAAATTTGTTTATGCAGAACAATTTTATGGCACTGAAATTCTAATGTGTCCAGCTCTCCGGTGGCCACTTCTCCGTACACGATATGGTACATGTGGAAGACTTCTGTGTTACCCGTAAGTTATCAGAGTGAGCTCAGGGCAGTACTTTTATTGGCGCCGATACCAGCGGCGAGTTGTTTAATACAAATGCGCATCACTACCGTTTTATCTCTGATTACTGCAATCTTAACCCAAAGTCTCCTACAAATACCTTTAGCCGTCTCCTACAAATTTATTTGACTGCCTACACAAAGGGGTTCACATTGTCTTTGTGATAGAATCTTATTATTTGTGAGACACCCTATTGCGTTGTCTAACCATGTAGATCAGTCTACACAATATTTTTACGTCTTTTGTAAAAAAAGATCGTGCTTCTGTTATCGGTTTGTCCGTCCGTCCGTCAGTCCGTCTGTACCCACGATATCTCTGCAACTATTAGTCCGATTTGAAAAATTATTTTTGCATTGGAAAGCTAGAAATATGCAAATGATGATCCTTCATTTCGTTCTTTTTTACAATGTACAATTTCGCCGGTAGAGGGCATAAATGCAGATGATGTCGAATTCAAAAATACGTTTTATTCCACATATTTGCTTCTAAACATCCGATTGAAATTTTTTTTTATCTATCGATTCCATTTATGTCGAAGAGTATTTTAGATATAGTTACTTTTTCAAATTATGTATAGATTTTCCGCTAGGGGCGTAAAAGTAAATTACATTTTCCCCGATAACTCATCTTCTAAAACTCCGATTTGAAATTTTTTTCTTCAGCGGATACACCTCCTGATGGAAAATCTTTTGCATATAATTTCAAATTTTTGGTAAAGAATACTTTGGCCACCAGGGGGCGTAAGTGTTAATTTTTGCTTCTGATGTATTTGCCATAAAATCGGAGCTTCTAAAATATCGATTGAAACATTCTTTTGTGGACTGATGCCACTCTCATCGATAAACCTTTTCGGAATATTTTCTTCATTCCACAGTTTCTCCGCCAGGGGGCGTAGATGTACATCTTATTTTTGTCAATATCTCTACTCCTAGGAGTCCGATTTGAAAAATTCCTTCTTTGTTGGATAGTGTTTCTAGTGTGACATGTGGTTCATATAATTTCAAAATTTTCAAGTAATTCATAGACTTTCCGCTAGGGGCGTAGCGGTAAATTGCGTTTCCCCCTATATCTGTGCTTCTAAATCTCCGATTTGAAAAATTCTTTCTGCACCGGATACAGCTCCTGATGCGAAATCGTTTGCACATAATTTCTAATTTTTGTAAAAAAATAGTTTGGCCACCAGAGGGCGTAAATCTTAATTTCCGCTTCTGTTGTATTTGCAGCAAAATATGAGCTTCTAAATTCTCGATTGAAAACAACGCCGTTTGTGGACAGATACTACTCATGTCGGCAAACCTCTTAGAAACATTTTCTTCTTAAAATAGTGCATGGTTTCTACGCCAGGGGGCGTAGATGTATATCTTATTTTTCGTTGTTGGATAGTGTTTCCGATGCGAAATGTTTTTCCTATAAATTCAAAATTTTCAAGTAAATCATAGACTTTCCGCTAGGGGGCACAATGGTAAATTGCGTTTTTTGCTTTATTTCTGCTCCTAAAACTCTGATTTGAAAAATTCTTCCTGTATCACATACAGTACCTGGTGGAAAATATTTTTCACATAATTTCTAATGTTTAGTAAAGAATGGTTCAGCCACCAGGGGTCATAAGTGTTCATTTCTGCTTCTGAAGTATTTGTTTCAAAATCTGGGGCTCCTGAAAACTCGAGTAATTTTTTTTTCTTCGACCGATACCGCTTATATGGATAAACCTTTTGAGAATAATTTCTTCCTAAAATAATGCATGGTTTTCCCACCAGGGAACGTAAAGTCACATCTTATCTTTGTCGATATCTCCGTTTCTAAGAGTTCGTAAGCTCACGATTCCGTTTACAGCAATCTCTGAGGGATTAAAAACCCGATTGAAAATCTTCTTTCTTTCGTCAGATCTATTGTTTTCCATACCAGTTCCATTGACTTCGAATAGCTTTGATAAATTTAATTTGCGTCAGAACGGATTCAAAAGACGTGTTTATTACACCCGAAAATTCGGTGTCATCTTTCTTGTTTGTTACTGGGTTTAACAACTACCATAGGCAACTCGTATGGCTATAAGCAGTCGCCGGTCCCTAATTTCGGGTCACAAGTTCCAGGGAAGAGACAGATCCAGCATCTTTGGCCATGCACACCACCCTTGACTCATCCAGGGTTGGGACACGACTTAGCTCGGAAGAATGATCAGAAGCCTGCGCCTCAGAACACTCTACCACCGGCAAGTGCCTTAGCGCTGCTAAAGAGCGCTAAGCCCCTTATACATCACTGAGTGCCACCATTTCTATGGGAAAGGAGGGCGGGGAGGGGGTGGTGGTAAACAGTTGTTAATTTTTATGATCATCCGATTTTCAGTCTGTATTACATCTGAATGAAAAAAATAAATAAAATCATTAAAAAGATAAAAATTGAGTACGCCTTTTTTCTCCCTTTCCTTTTTTTTTTTTTTTTTTTTTCGGATATCGTTAAGTGAAACTTTACGAAATTACCTTCATTCCCTCACTGGTTTCCAGTGAAGGATTTTTTTTTTTTTCAGAAGGATAATCCAGTGGCCAGTTATACAGCGATACATTAGTTCGATATAAAGTTTCGCTTTCTTGTTAAGGAACTCGAAAGTTTCTAATCGTCAAAGGAGAATGTTTTGAGAAATGGGCAGTCGTCGCAGGTGTTATAAATTATAAATCTAATTTGACTCCAATTTAAAAATCGTGTTGGAACGTTGGTAGCTATTCGCTATTTCACTTGTCTTTATAACAATTTGCAGCGAAATGATGGAAATATAAGTAAACCGCAGGCTTTACAAATAAATTGACGATAATAGCAAAGCAGGAATGAACAAAACAATAGATAGTTTTCTGGATTGACCGAAAAGCAAAACGCCTATTTAATAAATTATGTTGTTTTTTCAATTTAAGCTTTTCTGTCATTGAAGAAAAATGTTACTCAATAAAGAAATTTCCGAATCGTGTTTTCGTCTTCTAAGCCGTTTCCCGTACATTTACTATGAATGTATCTCGTTTCAGAAATTTTTGCAGGAATAAAAGGTGTTTTACGCAAAAACTAGGAGCAGATGGTTACAACACATTGCTGAGGATTGATGGCAGATCGTGGCCCCACGGGCAGATGCGCAGCCAGCACGAATGTGACGTCACTGCTCCCCTGTGACGTATCTATTAGCTGCTATGGAAAGTCACCTAGCTGTAACTTCGTGTTCATGCGCGATTTTGTGTTTTGGATGCGTGCCAGCTAGCTACAAACGAACGGTAAGCAAACGGTCAAGTATTCAGGTCTATCAAGCAACCAAGCGTATAAAAGAATGCGAAATACATTTTCTCTTACAAAGAACCTGGGATTAACTGTTACGAAAATATTCCCGTGGCCGTGGTGCTACATCCATAGTCTTCTTGACTGCAGCTTGTATGCTTCATTCAGGGCTCTCACATTTTTCTATACAACTAGACAATATGGAATCCTAAAGGTTCAGTGATATTACCATCAGTGACGTTACATGTTAAGGGTTATCAAATTGATCCCCGAAAAATTCATAAATCTCAGTGCGCATGCGCCTAACCTGTTGTGAAGATATACATTGTTTCATGAATCTTCTCCGTAACAACCTTTTCTTATAGCGCATGTCTTTTTATTTATTTTTATTTTTTCTTCCAGTATCTATTATTCCTACGTTTCTTATCATTCGATTAATTATTTAAATTTTCTATCCCTGTGTGCGCGCATTTTAGAGCAGTGCGTAGTGCTTCTTTACAATTACAACTAAAGGCGTTAAAAAAAGACATTCTAACCTCCTCGATTACAACTAAACAGCAAAGGAATTCAATAAATCCCTATGAAAAATCCAAAGAGACTTATATTTTGCACGCATGAAATTATCTTTCCCTATTGGTAACAAGATTTTCAACTCGGTATTTATCGCGAGCTATGCCAAGGCTGAACTGGATCCTATCAGGCTGTAACATTACCGTTGAAGGCAATAGACTTTTGGGGATTGGCCAGTGGGCGTTAGGGACGATTTCAGCCGTTAGATGGCACTGCGTCTCTAGGTATAAACACCTCAGTTTCTGCGTTGTTTGAATTGCGGGATTGTGTATGTTCGTCGTTTTTTCTTGTTTCTATTAAAAAAAACCCCTTCTAGTTTTAAAACCAAACTGTTGTTTTCACAACAAAATCCAACCCATTTTCAAAATGGTTTACTGCTGTGTGCCGATGTGCACATCTTCTAAGAAGAAAAACGTGGGATTTTCATTCCATGAGTTTCCCTCAAATCAGAACCTAAAGCAACTGTTGCTGAAAGAAATATCTCGTCAGGATTTTGCTCCAAATGACAATGTACCTTCAACTGTTGTTTGTGGTAAGCATTTTCATTCTGATAATTACGTACCTAATTCAATTTTAGAAAAAACCTTAACTATATAAACTCATTAAGTAAAATATTAGGCAAATGTGTAGCTTTGCGTTTTAAATTATTTCGTCGGAAAAATATTAGTACTTCGGAACAGTGCGACGAACAGATTTTAGATTGTGAAAATTAATGCCAAATGGTGCAGAAATTTTCTGTTTCAAATGTCTTTTAAAGATTTTTATCGTAACATTTACCTGTACGTTCGATACGTTAGGCAGCGTCTCTTTACAGCATCGAACTTGCAGGTAAATGTTACGATAAAATTCTTTAAAAGACATTTAAAATACGAAATTTCAGCACCATTTGCCATTAATTTCCATACTCTAAAATCTGTACGTCGCACTTTTTCCAGGTACTAACATTTTTCCGACGAAATAATTTAAGACGCTAATCTACACATTTACCAAAATCTCGGCCCTAGATCGTTGAAGAATATAGGAGGAATGAGATTTACACATGAATTACACCAGTTCCTACAGAAAAATTCTCTTGCCCAAGTACTACGAATTAAAAATACAAATATCTATATGTTAATGTGAAAGTGAATATAAATAAAATCTCAAATGTAAATAATGATACGGAATCAGTTTGTTAACGCGAACAACGTCAATAGATAGCGCTGCGTCCCAACTCATCTTTTCTGTCCTTGCTCTTTTTGCTTAATGTTACAGCCTGATAAGATCGAGTTCAGGCTTGGCTACGCGAACAAAATTAAATTTCTAGGTGGCAACATCACACAGAAGAAGCAACGTACGAAACCAGCAGATGGTCTGCCGTTTGGAACAGACTCGTAGAAGAATTCAACGAAAACGAAGCTAGCCATTGTCATTTTTCTTCGGAAATTATGTGTTCGTTGCTTCCAGATCTTTTCATAGTAAATGACTCACCAAGTTCCATGGCTCTGAATGTCGATGGTACTTCAAGTCTGAGCGAAAGTACTGAAGCTCCTTCTGCCGAAAAGAAGGGATTTATGGTTCTGAGTAGAGTTTTATACTCACTGTTCGTTAACTATCTTCGTTCTGGAAGACTGCGAGTTCCTCGATCTGCAGATCTTTCTGAACTGGCTCAAACGTTCAAGATTGGTGCAAAGCGTGACCGAAGGGCTCTTCAGAGTAAATTTAAAAGCTGGTCTAGGCGAATGGCTTTGGGAGAATCTGATAAAACACTGGTGCTGGCCACTTCCAAAAGGCTTATTTTGCCCCTGGAAGACTGCTACTCAATGGTGCTTAACCTCCATCTAAGCCGTGAGACAAATCACTTGTCTGCCGAAGAAGTAGTTTCTGAAGTAAGTGATTTAAAAGTATTTATATATATATATCTCACAGGTCACTAATGTTGTTTTATAATCTATTTTAGTCAAAATTCTAATACTGTATTTGTTAAAACTTAAAACAAAAAACAAATCCGTTTTGTTTCCTTATACTTCGATGAACTTTGGAAATAGCATTCCCGAGTTACATTGTCTCAAGTTACGAATTTCAGATTAAATACCATTTGTAATCATTATGATTTGCCAGTTTGAGGAGATTTTTTAGGTTAGGGAAGAATGTAAATATCGTTTCTGTATAAAACGTTCTGGGATGATAACTTGCAACAGCTACAAAGTTCCGACTGAAATCGAAACATCTAGGCATAGACTGCTGTTCCGATTGTAGTGATCATTTGATTCCTGATTGCATTGAACGTCCCTTATTTTGGTGTGTCTGAAATGCACAAAGGCTTTTTCCTTTGCACATTTTTTAAATTGGGTAGTCTTTTGTTTTGTTTTTTATTTTCATTGAGTGTGTGCAGTGGCACAGCCAGAAATTTCTTAAGGCGCAGGTCCACGGATTTGGTTCAGTGGTGAAAGCCTCGTATACAATGGCATCCCGGGGGGGGGGGCACAAAGGGTCATATGCATCCCCCAAAATAATTTTGTTTAGTATTAGAATTTGATAAAAATTATCTGTGACATTATTTTGCTAGTGTCGCCATTCTGGTCTTTCTTAAATTGCTGTTAGTTCTTTATTTGGAAAGGTCAGACGAGGCCACATACGCTATTGTTAATGCCCCCACCCACCGCGCATTTCCTGGAAAACAAAAACGTAGAATGAACAAATAGTATTTGAGGAAAATAAAAAGGCCTGTTCTCATGCACATTTTTTTCATAACTTTAGGAAGGAATGATATCATAGCTGCAGTGATAAAACCAAGAATGTGAGAATTTTTCGATTCTTGACTTGACATCATACAAAATTTTATTCACTTATACAGATGCAATTTGATGTAAATGTTATGTATAGTGCTTGAACAGTCTGATGCGACTTACATTAGAAAAAAAAATGCTTTAATTTTTCTTCTATTTTTCATTAACTTTAATTTTGTTCTGGTGGATTCCCCAAAACTTCCATTTTTCGTCTCCCCCTCCCACTCCCGAAGAAAAATTCTGTACGCACCCCTGATATAGTAATTACTTCTTTAAACATTTCAAGAACAGCAAACTTTCTTCAGCTAAACGGGAGAAGGTTCGGGAGGGGGGGGGGAGCAGGCTTGAAATTTGTATCTAATAAAATACATTTAACACACTCTTGATCCTGAATCACGATTCCGAGACAATTAGGCATGATTACTTATTATAAGAAATATTTGTAGCATAAAAAAGAAACGAAAATTTATTTTTCGTCATAGCCTGAATTTATTAACATTTGGCTCTGTAACCTAAACTGTCTCCGGGAGGGCTTCGCCCCCCCGAATGTATGCCTGAAAGAAACGCAGGGTAGCGGTGGTGTAACCTCCCTCTATTCCCAAAGGAACTCGTAACAATTTTTCATTAAATAACGACATCTGTGTATATATATTACAAAATTCTATAAAGATACCTAAGCAAAAAAATACATATATAATTTTGACTCACACCTAGTACAACATAGAAAAGTGTTTACAGTTCTTTAAAAATGTTTATATTTATTTCAATGTATATATTTTAATAAACAAAGACATCTGCATATGAAAAAAAAAAGCAATTGCTTTTGCCCAGCGGCATGGTCTACAAAACCTACGTGGGAGGTAAGCCTCTGGTACGAAAATGCCGAAGCACTTGCGATGGAAAGCACTACGCGGAACAAAAAGTAGTCCAAACTTAAAAATCCGTAAAAAAAGTGCCTCCGCCTCACATAAGGACTTCAGTTTCATGTTTTACAGGGCCTATTATTCAATATAGCGTGGAAAAAGTGTACAAACCCTAGGTCAGAACTGAAGAATTACCAGTATGGTACAAAGAACTTAAGACTTTCATTTTGAGTACCAGTATGTGTGTGTGTGTGCGTTCACACGAGGGGGTACTCTTATTTGTAAATCAACAACTGACTTCCGCTACTCACGGAAAAGTTAACGTTCTTTCCTTTGAGTTACTTAATTTTGTTTCGAAAAGCCGGTACAGTCTTCGTACAGATCAAGCGTCGCTCTTCCATTCCTTATTGATAAAACCTTAGAACATGCGAAATGCAATTCCATACTGGGAAAAGAAGCGTTCGTTACTGGAACCACGAATCATACGATTTAACATCTCATGGCCGCCCCGCCCCGGTGATCTAAGCGATGGCCTCTGATCATTCGTCCAAAAGGACTCCGGGTTCGAATTTTGGTGAGGCATGGATGTTGTGTTTTTCTTACGGCAGTGGTTCTTTCGGACCTTTCCTGTTACATGCCCGCCACTATTTGACTTCCGAATAAGAACACATTCAAGTAGTTCCCGATTTCGAAAGTAGAACACAGAGCCTTTGGTAGCAGATGCGCAGTGATCACATTCTTTTGACGGTTTATCTGCGCTTTGGTATTAAGTGCGGTCATTCCGAAGGAATGTTCTTTTAACCGTTTGTCTGCGCTTTGGAGTTATGTGAATTTATGTGGCGAAAAAGATTGAAAACTGATGACGATTCAGTTTTAGAAATTATGAAATATATCGTAGCGTATTGACCCCCACATCCGGAGTGATATTGGTACCTAATTTGTACCTACTGGTTTTTATTTGTTTTCTTATACTATATAATTTTTTTCTTTCATATATATTTCTTAAGCAGTTAAAAATTTGTTGAAAAGTGAATAAGTAGGTTTTTGCTGTTTATAGTGTCATTTTATATACCAATAAAAAAATTCCCACAACATTTATCATGAACTACTTTCTCTCATGTTGTGTGTGATCAGGTTTCATGTAAACAAAGCGGAACGATACACTAAAAATCGCAAACATTTTGAAAGCGTTCTTATTCGGAAGTCAAATAGTGTTATTTTACATAACAATGAACAAAAGCAAACAGTGGCGGGCAGATAACAGGAAAGGTCCGTTCTTTCCCTTCCTGGAAACAGTGACCCTAAGTAAAGAACGATAAAATCCGTTTACTGCTCACGGTGGTCGTGAAACCTCCAATAATAATAATAAAAAAAACCCCATCTCTTGCCCTAGGTGAAGGGGCGGGTCGACGTTTAAAGTCGTATTCCCAACATTCCCACTCCATATTTTCTTAGTTTCCGAAAATGCAAAGTAACATATTTGCCATTTGTTTTCACAGGCTTTCACGGGAAAGAATTTAAAGAATGTATCTTTTACCGTAGAGATTGTATTCGCTTTCCATCTACATTGTTCTACGATGTAGTTTTACGTTATAAATATTTCTCAGTTAAAAATATTAGTTTTTATCCCCAACTTCTAGGCCAGTGGTTCCCAACCTTTTTGCATTTGTGGACCGGCAAAACGTGGGGGAAATTTTCGCGCATCGGCGATGGCGAAACAAAACCTTCCGAGCATTTAATCACGTAATATTCTATATCATAATGATCCTTGCGTGCAATCCATAATTTGTATACCAGGTTATTCCATGTCACCTACTTACAGCTAATATAATTTAATCTATTAATATTCTTCAATGATTAATAAGTGCGATTCATAATCAATATACCACAATGTTCTCCTTACCGTTAATATAATTTTTTCTGGATTCAATGCCACATCTGTTGCTGCTGCTTCGCGCTAATCTTCTCGAGCTGTCGTTCCAACGTAGTTGATGCAAGTCGTAGTGCAGTATTAATGTCCATTATGTTCCTGTGCTTTGCTTTAATTGTCGAAACGGCTGAAGAGGTTTTCTCGCAATAGTTACGTGGTCAAAGAAGTTACCAATTATTTTAGAACTTTGTCGTTGAGACTTGGATATTGTTTCCTCATATTACCCCAAATCTGAGTCAGAGATTTGGATTTGAACATCGATACTAGACTAGCATCAGAAGGAAGTTAAAGCTTTCCTTTTCCTGGTGAGTTAGTCTGCAGGCTAACTCATCAGGAAAAGGAAAGCTTTATTAGGAGTTCAGATCTTCTGTGAAGAGATTAGCAATCCAAGCTTCCTTTAATCTCCTGCGAAAGGTGTTAAAAAAATTTAGATCTAGAATTCCTCTAAATTTGATTGAAGTTCGATTCAAAAGTAAAATAAATAAATTCACTTTTTCGCGGACCGGTACCTGTCCGTGGACTGGCGGTTGGGAAACACTGTTCTAGACAATTATGAAGGATTGTGAACATGTGTGATGTTCTTGGCATTTTATCATTCCGCTCGTTGACGTGTATTTACTGAGCGAGAATATGGCGTAAGGTCGTATCGTTGTTTTGCTCGTTGCTCTGATCTATTCTGTGGAGTTTAAATTAAACTGTTAAAAGTGAGTCATTTTTCCGATACTGCAGTAGATCATTATACTAAGCCTAAACATACTGAGTATAACTTTACTATTTCACATTAAACAAAAAATTTAGTGATAAAAAAAATCAGTTTTATCAATCTTTTAAATCACTGCCATTAATGAAGAACAGAGTACAGGGTGTTCGGAAAGTAACTATACACTTATTTCGAAGCAAAAAAATGCATGATCTTAATCAAGGCTGGCTTAAAGGAGGTGCGAGCTGTATCGCCGCACCGGGAGCTCGGGGGCGCCGAGCTGAACACTTTTTATTTTATATTTTTATTCATTATTATTATTATTGTGTGTGTGTGTGTGTGTGTGTGTGTGTGTGTGTGTGTGTGTGTGTGTGTGTGAAATGGTTGAACGGAGCTCTTTTTTACGAGACTCGAGACAATTAGTTGTTCGGGCATAGGTACGAGATGACACATCCGATCACCGTGATTTTTTGCATGCCATTGGACATCGCCCAGGGTCAGATTTTGACGCCTTCCGACTCAAAAATTCCGTGTCATTGAGGAATTATCGTCCAACAACTTGCAGTTTTAGGGGGTTTTCCGGGTTGTGAGAAAGGGTCGTTTGTTACCTATCTCCTCCAAAGATCTTTAGTCGATCGCTGTAACACTTGCCACAAAGAAAGGGAAGGTCATGGTGAGGGACATGGGGTTGGTATCATGGTGATTAGTCGTGTCGTATAAAAATAATGACCATTAAAAACTGACCAATTTTAATAATAATTGAAAAAATCCGCTCTCCATACGAGACTCCGGACAATTAGTTGTTCGGGCAAAGCTACCACATGACACATCCGATTCGGGATTTTTGGCATGCGATTGGACATCGTCCATGGTCAGGTTTTGACGCCTTCCGATTCCCGAAATTCCGTGTCATTGAGGAATTTCAATTAAAATTATTAAAATTGTGCCGATTTTTAATGGTCATTATTCCTATAGGCCACGAACAAAAACGATGATACCAATCTCATGTCACTAATCACTGATTTTTTCAATTAAAAAAACACGCGCAAGCATTACATTACAGTTTTTTACATTCGATAGTCTCAATTTTTCAAGACGCAATTTGCTCGAGTTTTTTAGTTTCTTTGCCGTCAATTTGAAATTACTTTGGTTCAAAATGATAAAAAAAAGGAAGCCGAGCACATTGTGGACACAAGAAAAACATTGGATTGGCAACGTTAATCCGTTTTTTTTTTGTTTTGCTTTTGTTACTTTTCTAACTGTAACTGCTGAAGTCGCGGTCGAGGCCAGCAATAGGGCGTCAATGACGTCGCTTGCAAGGAGGTTAGAAGTAAAGGAGATGGCAACAGCTCCTCTCCCTGTGCTTCTGGCGTGACGCCACTTTTTATCAGCTGACTACGCCAATGCGCCCATCCTAAGAATCTCCTGTATTCTCTATGGGGAAATCGCGATTTTGAACGGGTTTTTCGGACCCTTACTCTACCCATACAGGCATGAAAAAAATTGAGGCTGAAAAATTCATTCCCATAATACAAAATTTCTAGAAAAAACAGGAAAATGTGTGTTGGTATTTCTTTAAAAAATTGAACAAAATAATGATTTTTTGAGCGGAACTGCATAGTGCGCATGGTTACTGGCCATGTGCAAATAACCATGCATACTGCCCATGTGCAGGTAACCATGTTTAAAACATAACCAAAAGCCTAATGTTAAGAAATAAGAAGTCCGAAATATTCCTTCTTTCCATCCTTGGTTTGCATGCGCTAAGCAAAACTGCTTAAGCCACAGGAAGTGACGTCACGTTCCCGAACTCCCGCAGCGCAGACTCCCGCCACCTCAGAGACAGGACAAAAACAGCTGATCTGTTTTGGCTTCCTCAAAACGGGACCCTTCACCTCCTCTTCTTCTAACCTCCTTGGTCGCTTGTCGGTTCGGTTCGCCTTGATGAAAAACGTGGTTCCCGATCTGAGTGTGTCTTTCCGCTTTGTTTACATTCAACCTGATCACAAGCAACGTGAAGGCGTGAAGGAAAGTAATTCATGATAAATTTTAGGCATTTCTTTTTTAGAATGTTTCGTACTTTTATTCTGGAAGTCATAAATTTTACGCGTTCGTTTTTTAGAATTTGTTATAATGGATGCCTTAATGAGCTTAGATTTTTCAATAGCTTCGCTCAAAATTTGCCAACTGTACCCGAGTTATCGGTTACCGCTGGTGGCTTGTCCTAGTACAGTAATTACAATCATCGTCAAAAAAAAAAAAAAAAAAAAATACAGTTGCACCCAGAAGGAAGCAACGAGCAGGAATGAAACTTAGTTGGTAGGTTTGACATCGTGAGACGTGCAAATGATTCAAGTAAGTATCAAGCTCGGCAGCGCATTTGACGCAAACAAAAAAGGGTCGTAGCGCTGTGCCTGACCGGCTATATAAGGTCGTCCCGTTGTGCGTGCTTGCCGTTCTGATTCGTGCTTATGTGTTAGTTGCACCCTTTGCAAGCAAAGTATGTCTCAGAGAAAAGTTCGGAAGCAATTCGAGCAGTTGGAGGAGTCCGAGAGAGGCCGCATCGTCGAGCTCTGGGAAGCGCGATGGTCTTATCGCCGTATTACGCGCCATACCGGTCGTGCGGATACCACCGTAGCGCGCTGTTGGCAGCAGTGAATACAACAAGGCACGCAACAGCGATAGGAAGGGTCTGGACGACCTAGACGAACCAAGGAGAGAGAGAGAGGACCGACGGGTTGTCCGACATGCGCGAAGTGACCCAACAGCCACGATTGCGGATATTCAACGAGAAGCAGCGTCCTCTATGCATCATCCGATTAGAGCCAGCACCATTGGCAGACGGCTGCACGACGTAGGACTACACGCATGCAGACTTACGACGACAGCCCTTAACAACAGTGCATCGTCGCCAAAGATTGCAACGGTGTCGTGCCAGACTGCCATGATGGAGCCACGCAAAATGGCAGCGGGTGATCTTCAGTGACGATTCCCGATTTTATCTTGGAGACGACGACCAACGAATCCGTGTGGGGAGGAACCGTGGTCAGCGCCAAGATGAACGATTTGCTATCGAGCGTCACACGTCCAGAAGGCCTGGCGTCATGGTGTGAATTGCAATTGCCTACGATACCAGATCATCTTTGGTGTTCATTACATGCACTTTGACAGCCCAACGTTACGTTAATGAGATCCTGCAACCAGTGGCCTTACCTTTTCTGAACGCTCACTATGGTGCAATTTTCCAACAGGACAACGCTCGTCCGCATACTGCTGCTGTCTCAAGAGCTTGCCTTCAAGACACTGACACTCTGCTATGGCCAGCTGCATTGCCAGACCTAACACCGATTAAAAACGTGTGGAATACTATTGAACGCGCTATCCACACTCCACCCCTACCACACAATCTGCTGGAACTGCGTGAGAAGATTTAAGCTGCATAGGGTGGCTTATCGCAGGATACCATTAGGAACCTGTACAACTCCATGCCAAGACGTCTGGCATGCTGTGTGAGCAAACATGGCGGCCCGACGCCATACTGAGAGACAATACTTATTGGATATACTCAATAAATATTGCGCATATCAGTCTCAATGTTTAATCATTTATCGTTCCTGGTAACCTTTACCTTCCTGCCGAATAACATTGCTATCCGATACGTCCTTCTGGTTGCAACTATTTTCTTGACGATGAGGGTATGTAGAAAAGGAAAAGTATCCTGTTAGTACTATAATTTGAGCCAGTGAGCGATAATGATTGGAGACGATGAAAGGTCTTGCTGCATCTGTAACAATCTAAATCATCACAACAGATTTTTACAATTAAGTCCAAAAAGAGTTGTTTCTGGTGTTGACCTTGGAAACAAAGCACACGCCTTTTGCCACCCTTCCAGAAATTTCGTTCCCCACGTAACGTGCTGCGAGCTTCAGCCAATAGAAAGCTAGCTGCCTTCTGATTTGTAAAAGGAGCGGCGTTCTCGAAAGTTCTACGGAAATCCTAAAAGCGTATACATAGGTATATCAGTATTCAGAACTATTCTTGGGTATTCGAAGCATACCTGTCAAGGAAACATAACGCCGGTTGCTGAGATTTACCATAATAAAATACACTGCTGGCCACCCAAAATGCAACACCAAGAAGGACACGAGATAGCAAAGCCAGATTTACTGGACACATAACAACAGATACAAAGATGAAACGATTGAGCTTACAGGCCCGTGCGACTCGCGGAACACGCAGACATCAATAGTTCGTGTGGCCCCCATGGCCTGCAATAACGACCGCTACACGCCGCGGCATCGAACAAAAGAGGCTTTGGATGTAGGCTTGGGTTATGTCTGTCCAGGCTGCTTCCACACGTTGCCACAATTCATCAGGCGTAGCCGCGGGTGGTGCTTGCCGGGCCACTCGGTTACCGATCAGTGACCAGACGTGTTCGATGGGCGACATATCGGGAGGACAGGCGGGCCACGGCAGCAGTGACACCTGGTGGGCCATGAAGAATTGTTGCACGATTCGTGCCACGTGCGAGCGCGCATTGTCCTATTGAAACGTGGCCGCTGGCAGGACCTGCAGGTAAGGGAGGACTACAAGCTGCAAAACGTTGAAGATGTAGCGGTGGCAGTTGAGTGTATCGGCGATGCGTACCAAAGGGGTGCGGGTATCATATCTAATTGCGCCCGAAACCATTACGCCAAGCGATGGACCGGTATGGCGATGCATAATACAGGTTTCGTACAGTCTCTCGCCGCGGTGCCTCTACACGCGGATCCGACCATCGTGGTGTTGCAGGCAGAAGCGGGATTCGTCGGAGAAGACAATGTCGTGCCATTCCGTAGTCCAGGTGCGGCGTTCAACGGCCCACTGCCGCCGCACTCGCCGGTGGTGTAACGTCAATGGTAATCGGAGCAATGGGCGCCGTGCGACAAGTCCCCGCTCCTGCAAACCACGTCGAACGGTACGTGTCGACACAGGTTGTTGCGCAACACACCCTAATTCCTGCGCTAACGTTCGTGATGTGGCGGTGCGAGCCGTCAATGCCCGCCGCACAACATGCCGGTCCTCTCGTTCGGTAGTGTGCAGCGGTTGCAGCAATCGCTCACTGCGGTCCGTCCGTCCCTCCTGCACCCACCGAATCCATACTCGCCTCACTGTGGCTGGATGTTGTCCCACACGGGCGCCGATGTCTCTGTACGATAAACCGCCGTCGCGATAAGCCACTATTCGTCCTCTGTCGAACTCCGAAGCGTGCTGGAATGACTGCCGTATTCTACGACGAGGCATCAGGAAGCTTCCGACGCACAGGTCCGGCAGCACAACACACTTCCACTACTTACACCCCGCCTTCTGTGCACCCTTCTTATAGTGCTTCTTGGTGGCGTGCCGGGCGCATATGATTTGCATATGCCCTGCAATGCTAATCGTTTACATGTCCTCTCGAGGGCGATGCATGCTGCGGATTTCAGGCCAATCGGATGCTTCCTTCTTGGTGTTGTATTTTGGGTGGCCAGCAGTGTATATATGATCTAATGAGCCAATGTTGACCTTCAGGTGTCAACAGCTAACCAACCAATCACTTTTTTGTGGTGAGCGAGATGTGTATAATTCAACTTCCTATAAACCAATTCAAGAAATTATAATATTTATTTGTGTTAAAAATTTCCTCTGTGTTTTGAACGTATTTCAGCTTTTTATTATTATTATTTTTTTATGACCAAGATTTAGTGATCGAACTTCGACGCTTCGGTTGAGTCGAGGCGGGGCCCAAGAAATAAGTTGGTAAAAAACTGTTTGGTCCAGTATGTAACAATTTATGATCTAGACGAAATACATATTATTTTAGGCTGTATAATACAAAGGTGTATTTAAATGATAGTATTTTAAATACCATTTTAATATGATATTTGAAACTATCATGCGCTTTTAATTTGTATTACACTATCATGTGTTCTTAATTTGTATTGTATATTTTTCCTATGTGGATGAAAAAATATACAATACAACACACCAAACTAAATAAATTTATAAAACTTGGTGGAAGCCGTCAATAAATATTATCGCACTGGGTGCCACGAAAGCTAAAACTGGTCCTGATATTATTATTACAATTCATTTCCTAATGATCATTTTTTACGCTTTCCAACCGTAGGTTGAAGAAGCTTATATGCTCCAGCTTTGTCCGTCCATCTGTCTGTCTGTCTGTCCGCACGATAACTCGCTTAAAGATGGCTCAATTTTGATGAAATTTTAGTATGTGGTAGGGGATTACCTGGGGACGAACCATATTGAAAATGGACGAAATGGGGTCAACGGTCAGGACATAGGAGCGGGATCCATTCTATCACCCTTATGCGTCATAACTTATGTAAAAATGCTTCGATTTTGACAAAACTTTATCATGTTATTCCGGAGGTATATTGAACCGGTTCTGTTGAATATCATCGAAATGAGGTCAAAGGTCAGGGTACAGGAGCGAGATTTATTGCACAGCCATTATCCTCATAACTTTACTAAAAATGCTTCTATTGTGACAAAGCTTTAGTATCCGGAGGTATACTGAACCAATTCGGTTGAATATCATGGAAATAGGGTCAAAGGTCAGGGCACAGAAGCGAGATTTATTTCACAACCATTATCCTCATAACTTGAGTAATCATTTGAGTAATGATTTCTGGTATGTTGGAAAGCGTATCATAATAATCAGTGCATTGCATGATTTTACTAACTTGTTATGTACAGTAATCACACACCTGTTCCAAAGCAAAGAAATGCGTTATCTCATTATTAAGATTCGCTTGTTTTTGATCATTTTACTTACTTAATTATTCCATTATTCTCCACCAATTCATTGGAGAACTCGATGAGGATGAAATAAACAATGGATGGTTTTAGCAGGACAGTGCAACTTGTCTATACTGCTACACGATAGACGACACTCCTGCACGAAATTTTTGGAGGTCGCATGTAAACCTCCATGGTCACCAGATCTGTAACCTCCTAATTTTTACTTCCGGGGAGCAGCGAGAAATAAAGTTATCGGCCAATGACGTATGAGATGTTCGCCATTGGGAAGAAGTATGGGGATCGCACTGGTCAGGGCAGCACCCGGACATCGCGTAGGCACTATATCCATAGTGTGCAAACGGGCGTTATCTTGTTAAAACTGTGCACCAGGGATTTCATAAAGATACGGCACCTCATCGATGTATCGTCATGCTATCATTGCACCCACTATGCGTACAATCTTTTGCAAAAGTTTAAGACCACCTGTCAGTTTATTGAAAATTACGATTTTCAAAGAAACAAATAATTACTAATCAGAGATATTTGAAAAAATGACGCCATAGACGAATACTTACATTCTTTAGAAAACAAAATGACCGAAATCAGTTCTTTGTGTGGCCACTTTTATTTTTATAACCGACAGAACACGATGTGGCATACTCTCAATGAGGGATTTGCAGTAGTCACTTGAAATGTCTTTGCACCACACGCCAATCAAAGCTTGGGAATTTTATGACTGTTTTTCTGCTACCTTGTACTTTAAAATGGTCCACAACTTTTCGATGGGGTTAAGGTCGGAACTATTACCTGGCCAGTCAAGCACAGATATATATTTTTCTTCTGAGGGTAGTCTTTTACTGTCTTTGATCTGTGGCATGGAGCACCATCAAGCATAAACATTGTGAATCTGTTCACTTACATACGAGTTAACAGCTTCTCACGTAATATTTCCACATAAAAAGGACCAGTCATGGTAGTGCAAGTCGACAAAAAGGATAATGAAGCAGTACGGGATGCTGACATAGCACCCTGTATATCATCTGACTAGGCGGATGTCTCACGGTGCTAACGGTGTATTTTTTTCATCAAGCCATTTGGTCGTTCAACATGTGCTTCACGTGATTCAAATTGACCCACAGTTGTTTCATGGGAATAAAGAACTTGGCTTCAATATTCAACAGTCCACGATTGATGACGCTTTGGAAACTGGAGTCTCTTGTTTTTCATGACAGAATTTAGTCTAGATTTATGTGCAGGTTTATAAGACTTTTATCCAAAATCTTTGGTAAAACGTCGGGAAACAGTGCTGATATTAATATCAGACCCTTTTGAACGTAGAAAAGCCTTGATTTTCTTGCACGGACTTCTCGGACAACGCATAAGTACTCGCCTTATGGCATTGCCATCACGTGGGGTTGTTTTCCTTGGACGTCCACTTCTCTTTAGGTCGCTAAATTCATCTGTATCTCGATATTTCATGATCGTATTATGAACAGCAGTCTTGCTCACATTCACTTTTCTGTTTATGTCCCGTTCGGAGTATCCGTGATATAAAGTCACTATTTTTGTCTTCTGAATAACAGTTAATGACGCTGTTTTATCAATTTTTCGCTATATAGAAAAGATGTACAAAACCTCTCAGCATGAAAACCAGAAGCAAACTGACGCTCGCACGCTTCTCCCAACTCTATCAATAGCTGCCGCTGTAGGATGGTGCAACATAGAGAGGAAGTTGAGTAATACAGACAGTAGCTGAAGCAATCGGTAGAAATCTAATACCAACAGGTGGCCTTAAACTTTTGGAAATGACTGTATAAAGTGGGTGTTGAAACTAATAGCACCCCAAAGCATGGCACAAGGCTGAGGAGCCGTATAACGCTCACGGACGGCAGGATTACCCCTATGACTATACGTAGTCTCCATGCTCTCAATTGGCGCTAAGATAAAAGCCAGATTGAATACGACACGGTTCCACTCATCCCGTCACGCATGTCTTGTACGGCACCACTGCAACATTGAGCAAACAATATGCTGCTGTGAATGACAGACGTCGTAATGGTTTGGGAGAGCATAGACCAGCCTCATTTCATCTGAGATTTAAGGTCCGTGTCGATAGGAGAATGTCCATAGCTGCCTGTACACTTCGTCAAACGCCGTCTTCTGTGGATTGCAGGACTGCTACGGTTTGCCCTCGAATGCGGTTATCTAAGCGTTCGTACACCTACCTACGTGAACCAATCCCACCACGGCGACAAAGTTACCTTCGGCAGACAGTTGCTGCACCCAGATGCGTTTCCACGGCGAAGCAACACAGTGCCCAACCAGCTGTGCGCAGCCCTATTAAGAAGCGTTGGTAAAGGTGTCGGTGTAATGGTAGGATCCTCACTCCTTATATGTGCTCTTTCGATCAAGATCACTCCAATGCAGTGGTCACGCGCTCAGGTGAATACAATCAAACTCAGCTACGTCGAGCCGTTCTACCCTTTTATCCCCCTCATCTACCGTGTGATTGGTTTGCAACTGCATTCATTTACATAACTCAACTATCGACACATAGCCACCAAGTTGCATGGAGCTCCGACAAGTACTTCCTGCAGGGACGTCGCCAAGGGAGTGCGGGTGGGCTGAAATTTTTCTTGCCCACTTTGCCGCCCACCCAGTTCGAGATATTCCATTTTCAATTTCTTTAACTATAAAATATAATCTGGACTTTGCCAAGGAATACTGAGTCTGTTGTTTTTCGCAGTGTAGCCCTATGTATGTTCCTTCCTAGGAAGTGCGTTCTTTACCAGAAAGATTATCAAAATAGCATCCGCATAGCCATGAAAATTCAATTGTTTTCCACTCATTCAAATCCTCAGTTTAAGCCTCTTTTCCATGTTTGTGTGGCCAGAGGACGAATGAGGAGGGTATATAGGAATTCACTGAGGGAGATTATTACTAATTGCTGTTTGCTTTACAGAGTGGGGGATTCCAACGCAGAAAGTGAAGTCTAAAGCTATTCTAGCGCTCTTAAGTCTGCCCGTGGCAGTTAGGGAGCAGGACGAGGCTGATGACTGCTTTGGTAGAGGGAGTGACAGGCAAGGTGGTTGGCATGAAGAAAGGAAGTTAAAGTGGGGGAGGTATTCTGTCTGCTTGTCACAACTTTAAAATTTGATTAAGGTAAATTTCTTCTGCCTGCCCGGATGACAGCGGTGAGATGGCCTGGTATGGGCGCAATGGGGCTCTGGAAGGTTGCCCGAGGCACACGTGCCCATTCAGACTGCATGGAGGTCCTGGAGATGATGTGATTGTGGGTCGGCACGTCGAACCTGTCGATCCAAATAGTCCCACAGGTGTTCTATGATATTGAGGTCGGGCGATTTCTTCGGCCAAGAAAGAACGGGGACATCGCTGTCGTGTTCCTGGAACCAGCCACGCAACCCCTTAGCGACATGGCAGGGCTCATTGTCCTCTTGGTACACACCATCACCACCACGGTAAACGTCCAACATGAAGGGATGCATGTGATCAATGAGGATGGGCTGGTAGCCATTGGCTTTCAGGGACTGGTCCAGTAGTACCAGTGGTCCTAGGTCATACCAGGAAAACATCCCCCAGACATGCACTCTGCCACCGCCGGCCTGTACTTGACCGACAAACGTCCGGGTGTTGGTTCTCGTGTGTCTAATGCCGTATCCTTCACGGTCCGTTACTTCTGTGGAGTAGAAACCTTGATTCGTCGGAGAAGGCAACCTTTTCTTACTCTTCCACTGTTCAATGACCGTAGTCCCATGCGAACTGCAGGCGTCGTTGCCGATGGACATGGGTTAACATGGGCGCCTTGATGCAGCGTCGACTCCGGAGACCCATGCGTAAAAGGGTTCGCTCTACTGTTATCGGGGACACGTATTTGGGTGCCCCATCGTTCACGTGCGCGGTCAATTGCTGCACTGTTGTGCGTCGATTGCTCTTTACCAGACGACGGAGGAGACGTTCACCTCTGGGGTTGATGGCTTTGAGGTTCCACAGCTATGACGTCTGGAGGTACACTGTGTGCTAGCGGTCCATTCTTGGTACACCCTTACCACAGCACTTTGCGAACAGCCAACGAAGTCTGCGGTTTCTGAGATGCATCACTCTTGGCGCAGTAGCCGACGATCATTCCTTTTTGAACGTCCATCAAATCACTACCTCTGAGCATTGTGCTCACGTTACGCCCTATGGTTCATCTGACATGGCCGGCCGCTTATATCTTCGTGTGGTCGACTTTGTCACGTGAACTCTTCAACGCGCGTGGGCGGGTGCACTGTGATTCCAGGGGTGGTCATATTAATCTCATACGACCGTGTAAAGTAACCAACGGGGACTGCCTGCTGCTAGCGACACTGATGGACCATGGTAGACATTGTGTGATCAGTGATACAGATGAACAGACAAGGTGATCTAGAAAAGTTAACCAGGCTAATTTGTTTCCAAAAAGGCGCTTTAAAACCAGACTTACAGAAACGGAGATATCGTGGGTAAAGAGAGAGGGGACTGACAAGGCGATAGATAATATAAGCATGTAAAAGACAATAAAAATAAAAAGTGAACTCCGTTTATTAGGCGTAGAAAATAAGGGAAACAAAAGATGCTAGCTTTCACTACCTCCGGGTAGCTTCATCAGGCATTTAGTAGTTGAAGATCGCAGAAGCAACTGGAACAAATGTATTTCTGAGAAATACATTTGTTGATGGTAGTTTTCTCAGAATAATTTCAGGTGATTATCAAGGAATACAGTAGCAAGAAGTTTTAGTTACTGAAATCAGTAAACATAAGTGTTAAACAAGTTAGTAAAATCATGCAATGCATTGAATATGATAGGTTTTCTAACATACCAGACATCGCGCTCAGACAAACCCTCCTCTGTACCCTGACTATTGATTCGTTCAGTATACTTCCGGAACAACATACTAAAGTTTTGTCGCAATCGAAGAATTTTTACTCAAGTTATGAGGATAATGGCTGTGGAATAAATCTCGCTCCTGTACCCTGACCTTTGACCCCATTTCGATTATATTTAACAGAACAGGTTCAGTATACCTCCGGAACGACATGATAAAGTTTTGTCGCAATCGAAGCATTTTTACATAAGTTATGACGCATAAGGGCGATGGAATGGATCCCGCTCCTATGTCCTGACCGTTGACCCCATTTCGTTCATTTTCAATAGGGTTCGTCCCCAGGTAATCCCCTACCACATACTAAAATTTCATCGAAATCGAGCCATCTTTAAGCGAGTTATCGTGCAGACAGACAGACAGACGGACAAAGCTAGAGCAATACGCTTTTTCAACCTACGGTTGGAAAGCGTAAAAAAGGTTATGGTCTACCTGAAAATCATTGCAATAAAATAATATATAAAAATATACATACTCAGAGTATCATTTTGTTTAATTAACGTTATGCTGGGAACTATAATGTGTCATTGATATGTGATATCTTTCGCTTTTTTCTGGAAAACTTTTAATTTCTCAGCTGCCCTGAACAGCATGCGTGCAAAATTTCTGTGTCTTTAAATACTACATTAATGATGTCTGCACATACACTGAAGAGCAATTGAATTAGAGACAGCTGGCGTTATGCAAATGTGGCGCTGCGGGCGTCCCTGTAAACGGAAACGACATGACGTATGCAGCGATCCGATAACATAAGGAGTGATGCGACGGGAATCAGTAAGAATCGGACACAGTATGGGTAATACGAAGGATCTAAGCGCATTTGATCGTGAGCAAATTGTCTGGGCCCGACGACTGGGTCACTCCATCTAGGAAGTCGTGCAGGCACTGGAATTTTCACGAACCACTGTGTCACGGGTGCACCGTGAGTACATCGAATCTGGTAAAACCATCCCTGCAAGGGCTAACTGTCGTGGACAACAGCTTGTGGAAGAGCGGGGTCATCGTCGGCTAGCTTGCATTGTAACAGCGGATAGACGGGCCACAGTGCAAGAAATCACTCGGCAATTCAACGCTGGTGCACAAAAACGTGTAAGCAGCTACACCATCCAGAACCATCTCCTCGCTATGGGGTACAGAAGCCATCGTCCCACAAGGGTACCGCTGCTAACCGCACATCACAAGGTGCAAAGATTAGCATGGGCGCGGTAACATCGCCACTGGACCCTAGACATGTGGGAAAATGTTGCCTGAACTGATGAGTCGAGATTCACGTTGGTACATGCGGATGGCAGGATACGAGTACGGCGCAAACCACATGAAGCGATGGATCCTTCTCGCCAGCAGGGTACTCTTCAAGCTGGTGGGGGTGGCATTCTTGTCTGGGGACTGTTTACGTGGACTGAAATGGGATCCCTGGTACGTGTGACATCGTCCTTCACAGGTCAACGTTACCCGGATATCCTGGACGACCATTTGCTCTCGTTTGTGCGTCTTCAACATCCCACTGGGGACCTCATCCTGCAATAAGACAATGCACCATGCCATCGCTCCCGAATTGTATCCAAATGGTTGGAGGAACACTCCACCGACGTGACCTCAATCCCATCGAGCACATCTGGGTGCCAAGGAGAAAGATGTTCGAGGCTCTGACCCCCCTCCATCAAATCTTCGTGAACTGTGGGAGCTTGTTCAGGGGTCGTGGATCCGTATGGCTTCCCAACGCTTCCGGTGCCTTGTCGAGTCCATGCCGAGACGAATCGCCGCCGTCATCAGGGCGAAAGGTGATGCTACACGTTACTAGACATTTATGTCTAATTCAATTGCTCTTCAGTGTACATACCCCTAAGCTGTTATCTAATATATAGGTTTGCTCCTCAAAGCAAGATGACAATTATCTGCCAAAATCATAGTTACTGATATGATGTTAGAATACTTACTGTTGCTGTATCGAATGTCTCCATTTACAGCGATCTTGGCATACAACTCAAGCTTCACTCACGTTCATTACACGTCTCATACAAGACCTTTTGTACTTCATAGTCATTTCTGAATCTGGTCTCCCAGGATTTCTTCGGTCATCCACGAACTTTATTTCTTAGTTGGGTAGAATAAATTCCTAGCTTGTTACTTATTCTTTCAAAACATGGCCAAACCACTACAAAATACACTCAGTAGACAAAACATTAGAGATAGAGGTAATAGGCAGTTGACATGGGCCTCCCCCGTGAAGAGTGGATTAGCCCCAAAACGAACGCAGGCGATAAATAGGTGGACAGCCGGGCTTCCCAAAAGTATATTGCAAACGACGAACATGGGGAAACGGAACTAAGTGACTTTGGTCGTGGAATCATTGCCGGGTCATGCTATCTTTCAAGTGGTAAGAACTCCAGGGTTCCCGAGGGTAATCGTATCAAGGGTATACCGCGAGTATACAATCGACGGACATACCAGCGCTCAGAGGGCAAGCGGTGGCCGATGACACGCAATTGATGATCGGGGTCAACGTAGACTAACTGACCGTTTGGCAACAAAGCGGCGTAAATCACATCCAGATTAAATGCCGAAGACCCGAGCAGAGTGATCGAGCAAACGGCATGGCGCACGCTGAATACCCTGGGCTAAGAGAGCAGACGCCCTACTCATGTGCCACTGTTAACTGCTCGTCATCGGACATAACGCCTCGTCTGGTACCGAGAATACCAAAACTGGAACTCTTCAGAGTGGCGTCGCATCGTGTAGTCAGATGAATCCTGTTTCAAGTTGTATCGAGCTGACGGGCGGGTGTGGAGTCCACAGTATGAGGCCACGGCCCGGTCTTACCATGTCGGCTCTGTTCAAGGCTCTTAGGGTTTCAGGAGCATTCTGGTCTGGTGCGGGGAACATCAAAACTGCACCTATAAAGAGTGGCGCCGGGTCGTGTGGTAGTATGACACCCGTTTTCAGCTGTACCGAGCTGACTGGAGGGTGCGGGTGTAGCGTCGACAGTATGAGGCTATGGCCCCGCCGTGCCATGGCTGTTTTTTTCATGTGGCTTTGTGATGGTTTGGGGAGCTTTTTCATGGAATATATTAGGTCTCTTAGTGTGTCTGGAGAAGTCCTTAACCACTGGGGCCTACCAGCATATGCTGGCTGATCACCTACACGCTTTCATTGCCTTCGCGCATCCTGCGGCCAATGGCCTGTTTCAGCTGGACAATGCACTGCAGCAGCCACCCAGGCATGTCTCGGGTAAGCCATGCGGTGGCTCCCTAAGTCCCCGGATTTAAACACTGTGGAAGCTCTCTGAGATGCCATGGAGCGAAACATCAAATCCATGGATCCCTGACCGACGCGGAGTTGTGGACAATGCTGCAACAAACATGGCTGGCATTACCTCCGGAAACCCTCCGGCATCTGGTGGAGTAGATGCCTCTGAGTGTACAGGTTGTTATTCGCGCTAGAGGAGGACGGACCAATATGGTATTAGGCAAGTATCTCTAATGTTTTGTCCATTGAGTGTATTTGTCTCCAACCTGTTAACAACCTTTTGTTTCATATTACATATCTGCAACATATCTCATTCCGCAAATGTTCAGAACGAGTCTTGCCACAAACTCCTAGCAGGGCAACGTTTCGTTTACAGTTCACGAACAACTCCCTTGTCATTTTTTCACTACCGTACAAGGAACAGTTACATGCCGCCTCGGTGGCGCAGTGGTCTAAGCGATGGCTTCTGATCATTCGTCCGGGAGAAGTTTGGGTTCGAATCCCGGTGAGGCATGGATGTTGTGTTTGTCTTACGACACTGGCTCTCTCCCTTCCCGGGAACCAGTGGCCCTAAATTAGGGACAAGCGACTGCTTATAGCCCGTTGAGTTGCTCACGGTGGTCGTTAAACCTTCAAAAAAATAAAAATAAAAGAACAGTTACATGTTCTCACACAGCCATTCGGGACCATTTTGACAACCTATCGCTCATGGCAAATCCTGAAGCGGCTATGATTTCCAAAGCTGAATTCACGCCTACTAATAATGATAATAAACATGCTTCCTAATGGCGCAAGCCCACTGCAAACTCTGTACCATTTAACTGACAAAACTGGCGATGTCTCTGACAAGTATTTTTCTATGATTACCTGTAGATGACATTCATCTTTTTAAATTTCAGGTCAAGAAATATTATGTCTGGAGCAGGAAAAATTTCGGTATGGACTGGAATATCGTGCTGGATGCTATAAAAAAGGGATGTAAGAACCAAACATGCCAGCTGATGTGTGATTACTACACGAAATCAGTGATCGATAGTTCCTCTTCGAGTAGTGACGCATCTCCACAACTTGAAGGTAAATGGTATAGTTGTTACAATAATTGTTGTTACTGTTTATTTATATATCAAACTAAATGTTTCAGGATTATTAGGTGTAAAGTAAATTAGAGAGATACAGTAGTTAATTTTATCAACGATATCTCTCATGAAAAATCTGCATAGAAAAAATGTATCTGTCATGCCGTAACTATTTGTCTTTTTGAACTTCAGAAAGAATAGCACAAATAACGTAGCCTGTTCAACGGGAATTATCTTAAATGCTCGTATGAATTTTTATAATATGATTTATTCGCCTTAAAAATCTTGTATTCCTCAATTTTATTTTGATGCTAACAGATCTGAAAGTTACAGACAAAGCACGCTTATTTCCTGAGTTTCGAGTGGTAAGAACTGTCTCCCTTATAATCATTATCAACCATAGGTACAATTCCCATAGGTATCTGTTACCATTTTAACTGTATTGTCCCATTGAAGTCTGTTCATTGTAGAGTGGCTTAGTTCTTGAAGAGTTCCACCGCACCAGTCTTTAATATCGTCAGCCCACACACGGTGATGGCGTCCTCTTGCATTCCTTCCATTCATTAAGCCAAACACCAAATGTCTTTATCTTTCTGTCATTTTTCATTCTGCAGAGTGTCCAAAGAGTCTTAGTTTTCTTTGCATGATTTTTTGGAAAAGGGTTTCTTTTAGTTGTATTCTTCTGTACATTTCTTCATTTCTTATCCTCTGGGTCCATCCGATACGTAAGAATTTACGATAGCACTTTCTTTCAAAAGCAAGTATCCTCTTCTCTGATTCCTTTTTCAATGTCCAAGTCTCACATCCATATAGCATGCTGCTGAAGATGCATGTCTCGAGAATGCTTAACTTAGTTTTGGGGCTAATAGCTCTGCTCTTTCAAATTTTATCCTTGGCTTTTAACAATGTTATAGCCTTTGCAATTCTAATTGAAATTCATTTTTTGCTGTTTAAGTCATATGTCATAGAGTTTCCGAAATAAGTGAATTTTTCCATATTTTCATTTTCGTTGCTTACCAGAATGATCTTTTTCCTCATCTCTTTTGCGACAAATACCATTGTTTTTGTCTTTTCTATGTTCATCTTTAGTACACATTCAGTTCTTGTACCATTTGATCCAGGTTCATTTCATCCTCTTCAATCAGTACAATGTCATCTGCAAAACACAGATGTCTGAATCTTTGTCCTCCAATAGAAATTCCCGTGTCCTCATACCTGATTTTGTCCAACGTTCTTTCCAGATGCGAGATGAAGATGCTTGGCGATACTGGATCTCCTTGTCTTGTACCTCTGCTGGTGGTAAACCAGGCTCCACATATGTCTCCTATCCTAACAGCAGCCTGTGCATTCATGTTTATTTCTTTCAGAAGTCGAATTATCCTGGTATCCACGCCATAGGATTCCAGAACAGCCCAGGTGATGTTTTGTTCAATACTGTCAAAAGCTTTTTGGAAGTCCACAAAGCATGTGAATACCTTTTTGTTCTTTCTTCGTTCCTTTTCTGCGATGAGTCCCTTACAAGCTACGATGAAATTATGTAATATTTGTTAATACATATGGAATTAATGGGGAAAATAGTGTTTAAAATAGTTTCAGGAAACAGATGGTGGCTGCACCGGTGGCGCAGTGCTAAGCGCCGGGTTCTGACCATTAGTTCGAGATGGTTTCGGGTTCCAATCTCGGTGAGGCATGATGTGTTTTGTCTTATGTTTATTTCTTTCAGAAGTCGAATTACTCTAGTATCCACGCCATATGATTCCAGAACAGCCCAGGTGATGTTTTGTTCAATACTGTCAAAAGCTTTTTGGAAGTCCACAAAGCATGCGAATACCTTTTTGTTCTTTCTTCGTTCCTTTTCTGCGATGAGTCCCTTACAAGCTACGATGAAATTATGTAATATTTGTTAATGCATATGGAATTAATGGGGAAAATAGTGTTTAAAATAGTTTCAGGAAACAGATGGTGGCTGCACCGGTGGCGCAGTGCTAAGCGCCGGGTTCTGACCATTAGTTCGAGATGGTTTCGGGTTCCAATCTCGGAGAGGCATGATGTGTTTTGTTTATGTTTATTTCTTTCAGAAGTCGAATTATCCTGGTATCCACGCCATATGATTCCAGAACAGCCCAGGTGATGTTTTGTTCAATACTGTCAAAAGCTTTTTGGAAGTCCACAAAGCATGTGAATACCTTTTTGTTCTTTCTTCGTTCCTTTTCTGCGATGAGTCCCTTACAAGCTACGATGAAATTATGTAATATTTGTTAATACATATGGAATTAATGGGGAAAATAGTGTTTAAAATAGTTTCAGGAAACAGATGGTGGCTGCACCGGTGGCGCAGTGCTAAGCGCCGAGTTCTGACCATTAGTTCGAGATGGTTTCGGGTTCCAATCTCGGTGAGGCATGATGTGTTTTGTCTTATGTTTATTTCTTTCAGAAGTCGAATTATCCTGGTATCCACGCCATATGATTCCAGAACAGCCCAGGTGATGTTTTGTTCAATACTGTCAAAAGCTTTTTGGAAGTCCACAAAGCATGCGAATACCTTTTTGTTCTTTCTTCGTTCCTTTTCTGCGATGAGTCCCTTACAAGCTACGATGAAATTATGTAATATTTGTTAATGCATATGGAATTAATGGGGAAAATAGTGTTTAAAATAGTTTCAGGAAACAGATGGTGGCTGCACCGGTGGCGCAGTGCTAAGCGCCGAGTTCTGACCATTAGTTCGAGATGGTTTCGGGTTCCAATCTCGGTGAGGCATGATGTGTTTTGTTTATGTTTATTTCTTTCAGAAGTCGAATTATCCTGGTATCCACGCCATATGATTCCAGAACAGCCCAGGTGATGTTTTGTTCAATACTGTCAAAAGCTTTTTGGAAGTCCACAAAGCATGTGAATACCTTTTTGTTCTTTCTTCGTTCCTTTTCTGCGATGAGTCCCTTACAAGCTACGATGAAATTATGTAATATTTGTTAATACATATGGAATTAATGGGGAAAATAGTGTTTAAAATAGTTTCAGGAAACAGATGGTGGCTGCACCGGTGGCGCAGTGCTAAGCGCCGAGTTCTGACCATTAGTTCGAGATGGTTTCGGGTTCCAATCTCGGTGAGGCATGATGTGTTTTGTCTTATGTTTATTTCTTTCAGAAGTCGAATTATCCTGGTATCCACGCCATATGATTCCAGAACAGCCCAGGTGATGTTTTGTTCAATACTGTCAAAAGCTTTTTGGAAGTCCACAAAGCATGTGAATACCTTTTTGTTCTTTCTTCGTTCCGTTTCTGCGATGAGTCCCTTACAAGCAACGATGAAATTATGTAATATTTGTTAATACATATGGAATTAATGGGGAAAATAATGTTTAAAATAGTTTCAGGAAACAGATGGTGGCTGCACCGGTGGCGCAGTGCTAAGCGCCGAGTTCTGCCCATTAGTTCGAGATGGTTTCGGGTTCCAATCTCGGTGAGGCATGATGTGTTTTGTCTTATGTTTATTTCTTTCAGAAGTCGAATTATCCTGGTATCCACGCCATATGATTCCAGAACAGCCCAGGTGATGTTTTGTTCAATACTGTCAAAAGCTTTTTGGAAGTCCACAAAGCATGTGAATACCTTTTTGTTCTTTCTTCGTTCCTTTTCTGCGATGAGTCCCTTACAAGCTACGATGAAATTATGTAATATTTGTTAATACATATGGAATTAATGGGGAAAATAGTGTTTAAAATAGTTTCAGGAAACAGATGGTGGCTGCACCGGTGGCGCAGTGCTAAGCGCCGAGTTCTGACCATTAGTTCGAGATGGGTTCGGGTTCCAACCTCGGTGAGGCATGATGTGTTTTGTCTTATGGTACTGGCTGCCTCCCTTCCCTGTAACCAGTGTCCTTAAATTACGGACGGGCGACTGTTTATAGCCCATAGGGTTACTCACAGTGGTTATTAAACCTCCACACATTTAAAAAAAAAAGAAAAGAAAACGATGGTGATATACGAGCCGTTCAAAGTCAGCGACACCGCTAGAGGACCCCATTGCTGTCAACTTATTTGTGCAAAAAAAGTAAACTTTTTTCCCCACATGAATGTGGAGAGTAAAGGAAATGTTTTGAAACCACATACATGAGCGGAAGGATACATCCTACTGCTAGACTGCAGACGGATTTTGAAGATTCTCACATGCGCTCAACTGAGCTCACCTTCATCTGGAGAGAACGTGGAATCGTCCGCCGAACATCAGAGATAGGGATGCATGTAGATGCGGTTGTATAATTTGGGCAGGCGTTATCACAAACGGACGAACCGAAATCTACGTGTTTGACGGAGATGCTGCAACTGCTAAGCGTTACTGAGATGATAGGTGCTTGACATTGTGTTCCCCTTATTTCATCGGTTTCCAACCGGTGGTACGCGTACCTCTGGGGGTACACGCTGGGCCGTTCAGAGGTACACGAAAAATAATCAGTAATGGCGGAAAAACAAGTAAAGTAAAAAAAATGCAAAACGTTAGTTATTGAACAATAAATGTTAAATTTGAATCACCGCTAATGGAGACACTTAAAAACCAGCTCGTATTAGCAAATGATAACTGGTGAGGGGTGGCTATGATAACTGGTGAGGGGTGGCTCCCCCAAACCACTCTTCTACCAATCATTACGCACAATTCATGCATCACTTTTGTCACCCATCCTCCTTTCCAGAACAATTGCGTGTTACTAATACATCCGTAGCCAGACTGTTTGATCAGTTCAGTTATTGACTGAATATATATAAATATATATAAGTAAGTGCGTTGTCTTTAATAGTGATTCTTTTCAAGTAGTTTTTTTTATTTAATGTTTCACGTAGTTTCAGTTATTATTGTCAGTGATTTTTAAGCGTGTCAGTTATGGATCAGTATTTGAAAACAGGAACGGTTGAAAAACCAAAACTTGATGTGGATTATAATCAGGGGTCAAGCAGTTCTCAACAAGTGTCCGCAGCTTCGAGTATTTTAAAAAACAAGGGGTACAATTTATAGAAATGTTTTTAAACTGGGTGCACAAGTAGAAAAGTATTTAGGACCACTGCCCTATTTGAAGATGTGCAGTCTTTCTGGAATTCTTAAGGGATAAATAATGCTTCGATACATAGAGTTCGTCTGGTATACTTAAGGTGTATCCACCGAAAAGCTTTGCCTTTTATTTCCAATGGGCAAACTGCTGTAGCCATTTTCTTCACAATTAATGCTTCCAAAAGGATGAAAATTTGAACATCGATAAAAATAACCATATTATAGCTTAGTATACTTAATATTTTCTGAAATTTAACCATAATTAAGCAATCCAACATTTGTTTGTCTACTGACGTCATCAATGCACACGTCGCGTCATCTATTTTCTTGTCTCACCACCACCAATGGAAAAGTTAATGATTTTTAATATAATTGTGGCTAAGTTTTAGAAAATATTGAGCATGCCAGTCTATAATATGAAGTTATTTTTATCGATGTTCAAAGTTTGATCCTTGGGAACGCATTACTTGTGAAGAAAATGGCTACAGAAGTTTTCCCATTGGAAATATGAGGCAGAGATTTTAGGTTGATCCACCTTAAGTAAGAAGAAGAAAAGCCTTTACACATTTGTAACAGAAATATCTAGTCATCTAAACCTCATCTGTAAGATGAATTCTTACGAGAAATGGCACGTCTCTCTGCGCTACATTACCATTACTACTATGGTAGTTCAGTTCAGTAGAGTGGCCTTGTTTCTCTAGAGCAGGGAATCTTCAACCTTTTCTGAATCGCGGACAACATGAAAAAGAATAAAACTGCACGTGAATATTATGAATATTGATTATTTGAGGAGGATTCGAATCCGAAAAAACTTCCTGAAAAAGAAACGATGACGTTAAATGGTATCTATGTCACAAATAAATCCGAAGTAGATACATGATATACCTACATTTTTAGTTCTCTTTAAAAAATTCAATTATACAATTGATCTCAGCGTAGTTGATAGAGATTTGGGAATTCAAAGTCCATGATCCCAAGACACCTGAATATTCGTTTTTGTTGTGAACAACGTTTCGCGACCAATCTGAAAGTGCTTCCTGGACCACAGGTTGAAAACCCCAGCTCTAGAGCGAGGAAGCCTTCCGTTGTTTGCAATAAGTGGCGAAGAACACTTGATGAAAGCCTGAAACGGGCCGGGCTGGGATTTCCAAATTGAGGCCCATACAGACCTCTACTTTCCACGCCACAGACGCTTGCCGGCGTCGACTGATGCGCCAAAGTTTCGTCTCCCTTGAAAATGCCCTGTAAAATGTCTCTCCACGCTGATCATAGCGTATTTGATGTATGTGGGAAGACCCATTCATCTTGCTTTATTTTCTTCTACGAAATTCTTAGAAACCCATCTGCTACAAACTTTTCGATAACACAATTTATCATGCACAATACTGAAATTTGCTAGTCGGAAGTGTTAATCCGTTTAATCGGCGTAAGAAAATAAAATTCAATTTGTCAAACTTTCGCTCGTTTACGGATGGCTTTTTCGAGGCTAATGCGTAATACAAACTGAAAAATTAGAACGATTACGATTTAAATATGAGAATGGTTACACGAGACACAAAGAATGATTAAATACGCAGCCCAGCGTATTCTGAATATGAAGTCACGAGAAGTGTTAATTTGGGACATGGCGAATTTGAGGAGGGAAATTATTAAAGCATTGTATCCAGATTTTTGGCACCTCCAGGGAAACCCGGCCGCTGCAGGCTTCACGCTGTGAGTGTTAGTGTAGGTGCTAATTTTTTAATACCTTCCCATATACATACCGAGGACTTAGAACACACTTCTCTGGATAGAACTATAGAAGATCTTCCTTATTTTGCGTCCCTTTTGTGTTCTCTGATTCTGGTTCCAAATAAGCGTTTTGTCATTCCGATGCAATGTCTATGCCTACCGTCAGGGTACGATAGTGGTATGGCATAAACACCAGCTTCGTTGTTGGTCGTCAGGGAACTTTGAAAATATGCTCTACAAGGATTTTGGCGCCCTTATGCGTACACCTAGTCTCATGTTTCTTAGGGTGTTTTTCAGAGTGTAAGACAAGCCTGGAATATATAAGTATTGTTCCCAAGTACTGCAGTTGAGTCGTTGAATTAGTGCATATACCACGTAATGTGGCCGGTCTTCCTGATGATGCTGAGAACACTTTTGTATGAGTACCCTGCTTTTGTGGTTAGATTAATCAGAGAACACAAAAGGGACGTAAAAGAAGGAAAATCTTCTACAGCTCTATCCAGAGAAGTGTTTTCAAGTCAGCGGTACCTATATGGGAAGGTATTAAAAATTAGCTTCCTACACTAACCCAAAAGCAGCTGCATTTAGAGGGTCGCTGGACATTATCACCAGCGTAAAGCCTGCAATGATAGCGTCTCCTTGGAGCTGTCGAAAAACCGGATACAATGTCTTAATGATTTTCCACCTCAAATCCGCCATGTCCCAAATTAACACTTCTCGTGACTTCATATTCAGAACACACTGCGCTGCGTATTTAATCATTCTTTATGTATCTGGGGTAACCATTTTCATATTTAAATTGTAATCGTTCCAATATTTTAGTTTGTTTACACTATTAGCCTTGAAAAAGCCATCCGTAGATCTGCGAAAGCTTGGCACATTGTATTTTGTTTTCTTACGCCGATTAAATGGATTACCACTTCAGTCTTATATACTTGGTGTATTAATCAGTTGTGCTACAGAAATCTGCAGTTTTCACTGAACCCACTGAAATTTGCTGTTCGCGGGAGATTTCTCTCACCGCAGTGCTTCCGTCTTCACGAATGTGAGAGCATCCTACTGTAACACAATGATTACTCGAAAGGCGGATTTTCAGTGCTCTTGTCGAAGTTCGGTTATAATGTCTTTCCTGTCCTTTTTCAAAGTCCTTGCACCATTACCACAGCTGCTTCGTACACTTCCAGCAACTGGTGATGGACTTCCACCAGTAAAGCAACATCCTTTGCATAAAGAAAACTAATACACTCTGCACTTCTTCGTATGACCATGTTGGCCATAACGTAGCCATTTTTCAAAAGCCGTTCCTAGTAAACAAATAGGTGCAGAGCCCTTTGGCAGCAAAGTGACGTTCCTGGCTTTTTGAGCGTACGCATGAGCACTTCGGCAGAGCATTAAGAATTTTTACGCTGGAGATCTTATTACCTTGTTTATTAAACTACCCTGGTACGTTAAATTATTTTTAAAGTCGAATTTTCGGAACTACAGTACTGTAGAAATATTAGATCTAAGTTTTGGTGAAAAGGTAACAACATCACTAAGCTTTCCTCTGATATTCAGAGGTTAGCTCCTAAAAGTAAGTTCATCAGCCAGATAAATGTTTAAAGTTGATGGGATTAGATTTTAATTACTGTTTATCTATCAAACGTCTGCATTTACAACGATTTCGGCGCTGAACTCGAGCTTCACATGTCTCACATAAGAATCTTTTTGTACTTCACACTCATTACCTTTTCACATGCAGGCATTTCTACAAAGGATTAGTCGAAAGTTTTGCAATCTTTAAATCCCTTTATGTCTTCATACGTACGTTTACGACGAATGCTGACTAGCATTCAAAGTATAGGCCATCATGGTGCACCGTCTTTACCCATCTGTCTACCAGTTCTTCGATTCCGCGGCGATACCAGTTCTTGTCCTTCGAGGGGGAAAATTCCTTCACCACAGCTACCACCACCTCCTGGTTGTTTAAGTGCCTCCTGCGAAAGAAGTAGGCCATGGACTGGAATAAGTAATAATCCGACGGGGCAAGGTCCGGACTATATGCTATGTGTGGCATCAGTTCGATGCCCTCAAGTTCCTGGAGTTTTTCTAGGGTCGTTCGCGCGGTATGAGGCCGAGCGTTGTCCCGCTGTAAGAGAGCGCGTTTTCTGTTCACCAGTGCGGGGCGCTTCTCCAAAACGGCATACATCCGTTTCAGCTTTTCAGAGTAGATTTTGGCGTTGATGGTCCGACCGTCTGGAACAAATTCGTAATGGATTATCCCTCGAAATTCCACCAGACGCAGAGCATCACCTTGTGCTCGAAGCGCCCTCGTTCGGCAACAGGTTCAGGAAGTTGGCCCGGGCTCAACCACTGCCGTTCTGTTTTAGGAATACGGAGATGGACACAATTTAAATAGCACGGAAAGATGCCCTTGATGAAACGTACATCGCGCGGGTTTTCTAGGGGTTTCGTGCACACTTTCACTTGGCGGTTTGCTTCAGCTGGCGTCAGTTCGTGAGGGACAATGCGGTAGCTCATGTAGACTTTCCCGAGGTCCAGCAGTTCACGAACCACGGTGGTGTGTGATATGCTCAGCTCGCCTGATAATCTCCGAGTGCTGGTTGTGGATTTCCCACTCCGGCCTGGCGCACGGCCTATGAATTCACGGTTCGCGGCCTACCTGACCTTGGCTGATCGCCGATATTTCTGTCACCTGAGCAAAATTTCTTGAACCCTCTAGTTGCGATGCTGTGGTCCACGGAACCCTCCCTTTTGCATAAGAAATGTTTCGTGTTGCTTGAGGAGCGTTATGGACGAGTTCAAGCTCGTAAAGCAAAAGTTCCTTAATCAGCAGGTTGTGACTGCTCACCTCTTAAATGAACAGCCACAACCGCCTAATTAGATGAACAGCCACAACCGGCTAATTAGATAAACAGCCACAACCAGCTGATTAAGGAACTTTTGCTTTACGAGCTTGAACTCGTCCATAACGCTACTCAAGCAACACGAAACATTTGTCATGCGAAAGGGGAACGTTCCGTGGACCACAGCATCGCAACCAGATGGTTCAACATATTTTGCTGAGGTGACGGCATCCCAACAAAGACAGAACGACGACATGCGATGCTGTTCACAGCAAGGACTACCACTTTACACTGAAGAGAAATTGAATTAGAGATAGCTGTCTAGTAACGTGTAGCACCACCTTTCGCCCTGATGACAGCGGCGATTCGTCTCGACATGGACTCGACAAGACACCGGAAGCATTGGGAAGCCATACGGATCCACGACCCTTGAACAAGCTCCCACAGTTCACGATGATTTGATGGAGGGGGTCAGAGCCTCAAACATCTCTCTCGATGGCATCCCAGATGTGCTCCATGGGACTGAGTCAGGTGACCTAGCTGGCCAAGGAAGCGAGGTCACGTCGGTGGAGTGTTCATCGAACCATTCGAATACAATTCGGGAGCGATGGTACGGTGCATTGTGTTGTTCCAGGATGTCCCCAGTGGGATGTTGAAGACGCACAAACGGAAGCAAATGGTCGTCCAGGATATCCGGCTAAAGTTGAACTGTGAGGGACGATGTCACAAGTACCAGGGGTCCCATTTCAGTCCACGCAATCAGTCCTCAGACGAGAATGCCACCCCCACCAGCTTGAAGAGTACCCTGCTGGCAAGAAGGATCCATCGCTTCATGTGGTTTGCGCCTTACTCGTATCCTGCCATCCGCATGTACCAACGTGAATCTCGACTCATCAGTCTAGGCAACATTTTGGCAAGATGGATCCATCGCTTAATGTGGCTTGCGCCGTACTCGTATCCTGCGATCCGCATGTACCAACGTGAATCTCGACTCATCAGTCTAGGCAACATTTTCCCACATGTCTAGGGTCCAGTGGCGATGTTTCCGCGCCCATGCCAATCTTTGCACCCAGTGATGTGCGGTCAGCAGCGATACCCTCGTGGGACGATGGCTTCTGTAACCCATAGCGAAGAGATGGTTCTGGATGGTGTGGCTGCTTACACGTTTTTGTGCACCGGCGTTGAATTGCCGTAGGATTTCTTGCACATCTCTCCGCTGTTACAATGCTAGCTAGCCGACGATGACCCCGCTCATCCACACGCTGTTGTCCACGGCAGTTGGCCCTTGCAGGGATGGTTTTACCGGATTCGATGTACTCACGGTGCACCCGTGACACAGTGGCTCGTGAAAGGCCCAGTGCCTGCACGACTTCCAAGATGAAGTGGCCCATTCGTCAGGCCCTGACAATTTGCCCACGATCAAATGCGCTTAGATCCTTCGTCTTACCCATACTGCGTCCGACTCTTGCTGATTCCCGTCGCATCACTCCTTATATTGTCGGATCGCTGCATAAGTCATGTCGTTTCCGTTTACAGGGCCGCCCACAGCGCCACATTTGCATAACGCCAGCTGTCTCTAATTCAATGGCTCTTCAGTGTATATCCCTTTCGACTGACTGCAATGCGTGATTTGAAACAGTTTAAAGACGTGACTTACCCGCCGCAGCACATGGGTTTATGCAAATATTGCAAAACTTTCGACTCACCCTCTGTAAATCTGGTCCTTCTAGGATTTCCTTGTCCTTCCCCTAACTTTCTTTCCTGCCACTTGGACTGAATGAATTCTCTTAGTAAGCATTTCACCACTCATTATTTTAACATGGCCAAACCACCTAAGAATATTATTCTCCACCTTACTAACAACATTTTGCTTCCCATTACACATCTTCGTTCTTCACATGATCAAAACGCGTCTAACAACAAACTCCCTCGTAAGTAACGCATCTCTCCAGCACACAAACGACTTCTGTGTCTCTTTTGCAGTACCCAGGGTTCACTGTGTTACATCAAAGTAGGAAAAGTTGCATTTTCATGTACAGCCATTCGGGGTCTGTTTAGAGAACCCACCCCTTACTAATTTCACCATCTACACTGCTGCCCACCCAAAATGCAACACCAAGAAGAAAGCATCCGATTGGCCTGAGATTCCCAAAAGCGTCGCCCGCGAGAGGACATGCAAACGATTAGCATTGCAGGGCATATGCAAATCATGTGCGCCCGGCACGCCACCGAGAAACACTATAAGAAGGGTGCACAGAAGGCTGGGGTGTAAGTAGTGGAAGCGTATTGTGCTGCCGGACTTGTGCGTGTGAAGCTTCTTGATGCTTCGTCGCAGAATACGGCAGTCATTTCAGCACATTTCAGAGTTCGACAGAGGACGAATTGTGGCTTATCGCGACGGCGGTTTATCGTAAGGAGACATCGGCGCCCGTGTGGGACGACATCCAGCCACAGTGAGGCGTGTATGGATTCGGTGGGTGCAGGTGGGACGGACGGACCGACGTGAGCGATTGCCGCAGCCGCTGCACACCACTGAACGAGAGGACGGGCATGTCTTGCGGCGGGCATTGACGGCTCGCACCGCCACATCACGGACGTTAGCGCAGGAATTAGGGTGTGTTGCGCAACAACCTGTGTCAGCACGTACCGTTCGACCTCGTTTGCTGGAGCGGGGACTTGTCGCGTGGCACCCATTGCTCCGATTACCATTGACGTTACACCACTGGCGAGTGCGGCGGCAGTGGGCCGTTGAACGCCGCACCTGGACTACGAATTACACGACATTGTCTTCTCCGACGAATCCCGCTTCTGCCTGCAACACCACGATGGTCGGATCCGTGTGTGGCGGCACCGCGGCGAGAGACTGTATGACGCCTGCATTATGCATCGCCATACCGGTCCGTCGCCTGGCGTTATGGTTTGGGGCGCAATTGGATATGACACCCGCACCCCTCTGGTACGCATCACCGGTACACTCAACATCCACCGTTGCATCTCCGACGTTTTGGAGCCTGTAGTCCTGCCTTACCTGCAGGACCTGCCAGCGGCCACGTTTCAATAGGACAATATGCGCCCGCACGTGGCTCGCATCGTGCAACAATTCTTCACGACCCACCAGGTGTCACTGCTGCCGTGGCCCGCCTGTTCTCCCGATATAGCGCCCATCGAACACGTCTGGTCGCTGATCGGTAACCGAGTGGCCCGGCAAGCACCACCCGCGGCTACGACTGATGAACTGTGGCAACGTGTGGAAGCAGCCTGGACCGGCATAGCCAACATTCAAAGCCTCTTTAGTTCGATGCCGCGGCGTGTAGCGGCCGTTATTGCCAGCCATGGGGCCCACACGAACTATTGATGTCTGCATGTTTCGCAAGTCACACGGGCCTGTAAGCTCAATCGTTTCATCTTTGTATCTGTTGTTATGTCTCCAGTAACTCTGGCTTTGCTATCTTGTGTCCTTCTTGGTGTTGCATTTTGGGTGGCCAGCAGTGTAATTTGTTCTCTCTGTCAAACATGTTCCATAAATGCACAAACTCATTCACCTGTTCAGCCACTGTGTCATTTAGGCTGATCTTGCACTTAGTACTAACAGTTCCCGCTCATAAACTGTAACTTGAGTTTTCCATTATTTATACTGTTTGAATTTCGCGCGAACTCCGTTGATCCGGGACTACACACACTGCAACTCACTTCTGCTCTCTTCCAACAGAACTGTGTCTTATCAGCGTAGAACAAGCTGCACACACTGATATTACCAAGATGTAAACCAGTATTATACATTATTTTTAATACACCACAATGTGAATACTCAAGAAACGCATATAGCGTATCAAATCCGTTTACTTTTAAGCACAAAGATTCGCCAAACTTTCGCACTCCACTGAGAGGCTTTTTGAAGGCAATGGTAGCCATAAAAATGCTATCATTTTTAGTGGAGTGCGAAAGCTTGGTGAATCTTTGTGCTTATTACGCCATAAAAATAAACGGATTAAATACGCTATATCAATTGCTAGAATGCCGTCGTTGCACGATATAAGATGAAATTCAAATTTAACGATGGAAAATTGCCTTTTTATTACACTGAATCAAAAGCTAAAAGTCAAAATCACATCACTAGATCTTTCATGCTGGCTCCCAGCACATCCTCAGGTGAATTCTAAAACAGGTATCGTAAAAATTTGAAAAAGAGTCCACCGTGGAACGTCGCTTTTGTTTATATACATCGCGTTCAGCACACGAATGACTTCAAAAAACGTCACCATACTTTGACTTATGATTGTTGTGTCTTAATTGTTATTGGGTGAGTTCCGAAATCAAGTTCGAGTTATTGGTTTATTTGCTTCTTCTTCTTCGAAATTAACTGCATCCAAGTTGGAGGTATGAATCTGGGTACTACATCGTTACAACATTTATCAGAGTTATTGACGATGTGTAAACTCTCCGCTAGGAAAGTCGCATTTTTGTTTTTGTGAGAAGAAATAACTCTTGCCTCATTCCACAGAGGGATGTGAGCTCCCTGGTTAACTAATCTTGCAAGTGCTGTAGAGTTTGAATGTGTTTTGACACTGTACTTGTGTTCCGCAATACGAAAGTTCAAATTCCTCATGGTGGATCCAATATAAATTCGATCTATATCAACAGTATCCAGGGCCTGTAAAGGTATTTTGTAAACTCCGAATCTGCTATTACTCGGAATTGGGTCCCGATCTTTTTTAATAGTTGACATTAGGTTGTTTGTTTTAATTCCAAAATTCAAGTTGTATTTTTTACAGGAAGATTTAAGTATATTCATAACTTTCGGAATATAATCCAGTGACCCAACATATTTGCGTTGACTGGATTCTTTAGTTAATGTAGAAAAGTTTGTGCTTCTTATTTTTCGATGGATCCGGTTTACAATATTTCTGGGGTACCCATATTCGTCTGCTATGGCATTTATTTCATTTAATTTTCGTCTCCTAGCAGTAACGCTTGAGCAATGTGTGTATGCTCTACGGATGAGAAACTGGAATGCAGATAGTTTATATGTATTAGGATGTGCTGAATAATATGGTATAATTGCTGATGTTGAACTCACATATGAACTCACCCAATAACAATTAAGACACAACAATCATAAGTCAAAGTATGGTGACGTTTTTGAAGTCATTCGTGTGCTGAACGCGATGTATATAAACAAAAGCGACGTTCCACGGTGGACTCTTTTTCAAATTTTTACGATACCTGTTTTAGAATTCACCTGAAGATGTGCTGGGAGCCAGCATGAAAGATCTAGTGATGCGATTTTGACTTTTAGCCTTTGATTCAGTGTAATAAAAAGGCAATTTTCCATAGTTAAATTTGAATTTCATCTTATATCGTGCAACGACGGCATTCTAGCAATTGATGTTATTGGCACGAATTTCGTCAACGACTTCAGTATTTAAATAAGCTATATGCGTTTCTTGAGTATTTAGTATTTTACCTTTTGGCATCATGCAAGCACGCATCCATAAATATACTAAACAGCCATGGTGACATTACATAACCTTGTCTGACTCCTATACACCAGTAGAAAACCATTTCAAAACCATTCAATCGTACACAAAAATTACACTTTAGAAATGCTATTATAATATAAAAAATAATGATATTGAAACTAAATTTCATAAAAAGTTATGTCTTCTCACCTGTGTGTTGCTGGATTATTGCATGTTGAAAAGAACTACGTAGCATTTCTACAGTGTTTCAAAATTTTTCTTTCAAAAAATAAAAAAACTGCATCGCTTTTAAAAAGTGAAAAATAGAAAAGTAACTGGATATATTGAATGCAATTTGAGATACAGAATGCTAAATATAGTCCCAAGTTTGTTAATGTACGCACCTGGGACAACAAATTTCGTTTCAAGTGCGTTCATGCGAAGAATCGAATCAAATTGTTAAGAACTTCGCTGTCGCAAACTCGTGCAAATTTAGGTGAATCTGAATTTCTGTGTATCAAATAATTAATTCGCATTTTTAGATTCGGAATATCTACATTAAGTTGAATAATTAATTATTTATTGGCCTCCTTTCATTGTCAGGTGTAAATACTGCCATCCCTAAAAAGTCTCTACAAGCTTCTGCACGCGTGCGTAAGAGAGCTGCAGCTAAGAGTGAAACTGCCGAAAATGCTGAGACTACAGGTAAATACAATAGGAGTTTCCAAAAATCATGTAATATAACTATAATATTTCTTGCAAAATATATATTCTGTTTAGAACAGCTTCTCTGGTGGCAGAATGGTCAAAGGTATAGGTTTCTGACCAGTCGTTAAAATGTTGCCCTGGACTTATTCATTTCAGAAAAAGCATAATCATCTTTAAAATCATCTCACAAGTTAAAATGATTTGCCTTTTCTTTAGCATTTGAGTGGGGTGGCATTGATATGATGCATTTCCAAGTTTTCAGCCAGTCGTTACTGAGCGACCAGAGATTACCACTTCCTGCTGTGCTTCTGTGTTTGGAGAAAACACCATTATAGGCCGTTTGCCTGCATCGGCTCTTCATGAATTTCAGTTTTCGGATTACTTTGTTGCGCTAGAAATGGTTTCATGGCAGGAAGAGATTCTAAAACTCGGCCCGTTTGGAGTTTACAGGATTCATAATAGATATGGAAGATACAGTGGCTCACATATAAGTGGAAGACGCAATGATGATAATGCACATGTGTCAAGTAAGTTGCTAATGAAGGAGAGAAGAGGGAATTGAACATTCAGCAACTGTCAGAGAGAAGGAAAAGGTAACAGAAGTATCCCGTTAATATCTGATACTTGAAAAACATAGGAAGAAGATCTCGTGATTCCCGCGCTAAGTGTAGAGAGTTGTGTTCGCGAAGAACAGGTTTTACTCACCTAATATGGTGTGGGAGCACCATTGGCATTTAAAACTGCTTGAATCCTCCTTCGAATGGACGCATACAAGTCCTGGATAGTCGTAAGTTGTATGTTGTACCATTCTTACTACAGAAACTGCTCCAATTCCTTGAGAGACGCTGGATAAGGAAAATGAGATCGCACTCTGTTTTCCAACACAGACCACATTGCCTAAACCATTACGGAACCGCCCCCATGCTTCACTATAGGAAGGAGACAGTCTAGGTTGTAGGCTTCTGCGGGGGTTCTCCACGCGTAAACCCGTCCTGTGGTGGGGAATAGTGAGAAACTTGATTAATCGGAAAACAAGACATTTTTCCATTGATCCGTAGTCCACGTTTTATGTTCCTGGCACCACTGTAGTCTCCGTTTCATATTCACCAGTGACACCAGGGGTTTTGCAATTGCAACTCTGCCGTAAATATTGTGCTTATGCAATTCTCTTCACATGGTATGTGTCGACACTGGGTTTTGGAGATGTGCATTAAGCTCAGCAGTCACTTTCGTCGCCGTGGTCTTCCTCCTTGCGGTCACAATCCTCTTTAATGCCCTCCTGTCTCTCGCGGTGAGTTTGGTTTTCCTTCCACAGTTATGTATCGCAGATGATGTTGTGCCGTGAACATTGTATGCTGTTATGACCTTCGACACGGTACCTCTCGATACTCCCAATACCTGTGCCACTGTGGTTACCGACGCACGTACCAGACGAACTCCTACAATTTACCCTCTTTGGAACTGCGACAGGTCACCCATTGTGCCTTCACCTGGAACGAAATTACGAAAACACCGATGTACAATGCAATCACACAGATCCTTGAGACTATAAGCAACATGTTTTTACAAAACAAATTGTAGCTACATGTTCGTTTTACTCAAAAAGCAGCACATACGAAAGTCACTGTTCTCAGCAAGGGGCTTCATTATTTTGGACAATCCCTGTATGTGCCACTGAACATTTCATGCAATAATCCACGAAGAACCAAAAATGAAAAAACGTGGGGGCATACCACACGAACTGGTGCATAATCAAAAGAAAAAGTTAGCAAAATCATGCAATGCATTGATTATGAAACACTTTCCAACATACCAGAAATCATTACTAAAGTTATGAGGATAATAGCTGTGGAATAAATTTCGCTCCTGTGGCCTGACCTTTGACCCCATTTCGATGATATTAAACAGAATTTGTTCAGTATACTTCCGGAACAACATACTAAAGTTTTGTCGCAATGGAAGCATTTTTAGTCAAGTTATGAGGACAATGGCTGTGGAATAAATCTCTCTCCTGTGCCCTGACCTTTGACCCCATTTCAATTATATTCCACAAAACCTGTTCAGAATACCTCCGGAACAACATGATAAAGTTTTGTCGCAATCGAACCATTTTTGCGTAAGTTATGACGCATAAGGGCAATGGAATGGATCACGCTCTTATGTCCTGATTTTTGAAAAGAAAACAAGTTAGATTTTACTAACTTGTGTTCATCCATTTTCAGTAGGGTTCGTTCCTTGGTAGTCTCCTACCACATACTAAAATTTCGTCGAAATCGAACCACTTTTACGCAAGTTATGACACATAAGGGCAATGGAATCGATCCCGCCCTTATGTCATGACCTTTGACCCCATTTCTTCCATTTTCAACAGCGTTCGTCCCCAGGTGGTCCTCTACCACATATTAAAATGTCATCGAAATCGAACCATTTTTACGCGAGTTATCGTGCGGACGGACAGACGAGCAGTGGAGACAGGCCTCCACCACAGTGGAATGGAACCACGCAGAAGTGCTGCGGGTATTACGTCACAGAGTTACTGTAAATAGCTAGTATGTATGTGAAGAACAAGGTTCAGGCTTGGTTTATTTGGACGTAACGTGGCTTGCAAAGGAAACATGCAGACGACGGATTTGAGAGTCATCTTCCTGTATGAATTTAAATTGGGTCATTCTGCTGGAATTACCGCTCGAAACGTTAACAAAGCGTCTGGGGAGAACAATGTCAATGCACGAATCATTTGGTGATGGTTTGTGAAGTTTCGAAGCTGAGATACGGACCTGCGAAACGAAGCACGTAGTCACCGACCTGTTGCTGTTTCTGACGATGTTCTGTTACGTGTGGTTCAAGAGGACCCCGAAAAACGTGTCGTGGAATAGCGGCAGAGGTAGGTGTCCACCACACGACAGTTGTTCGGCATCTGGCTGCGCTGGGTAAGGTCAAAAAGCGGAAATGTGGCTGCCGCATGAGTTGGCAAGTGCCGACAAGACTAGAAGTTTGGAAGTCTGCACGTCGCTGCTAGCCAAGAATAAACAGGAGCATCTACTGCATAGAATCGTCACCTGCGGCGAGAAGTGGGTCCTTTACGATAATCCGAAATGATCTACACAATGGTTAAACAAGGCACAGCCTGCTGAATGGCATCTTAAGCCACCCCTATACACCAAGGAGATGATGCGCCTTGTCAGGTAGTTCATCGCCGAGATAATTCATCGGAGTTTCTTGGCAAGAGGCCAAACCATCCCTGCAGAACCTTATTGTGCTGAATTACACCAGATGCACCGGAAATTGCTGCAGAAACAACCGGCTTTGATCAGCAAACATGATATTTTTCTGCTCCTGGAAAACGCTGGCCCTCATGTCGCACAACGAACGATGCTGACACTAAGTGCCTTGGGCTATGAAACACTCCGACAGACTGATGTCTCCGACAGACTATCATCTGCTTCATCGCCTGGATCACTTCCTGTCCGGGAAACAGTTCATGACAGATAACGAGGTTCAACATGCAGTTGATGACTTCTTCGGGTCCCAGCCACAAGACATTTTTCGTTCCGGGATCATGGCCTTGCCGAACAAATTACAACTATGTGTCGATGCCGAGGGGGATTATTTTACCTAGGTAAGTTGTCTTATTTTTTCGTTATCGCCGTCTATGTGTGCTGGTCCTATGCCGGACATTTCATTCGCACCAACCCAATATTTGCCAGCAGCCGGAGAGGACATTACAATACTTCGACCTCAAGTCGTGGATTCTAACCAATTTGAAACACTGCGATCTTCGCAAATCATAGCAAATATAATTATTGTAAACACTGAGTGTTCACAGGAAAAGCTTCGCCATATTTATTTTACTTATTTTTTATTTTATTAGTTTTTTTTTATTTATATTGATTCAACACTTTTGAAAAAGGGCCCATTTCTTTTTGTCAGCTGTGCGATGTTTTCATAACTCCTGTATGCAAACAACACGTATGTGCAATATGAGGAAGTGTAGAATTAAGCTGTTTAAGTACGATATGTCAAATTAACCCAGGTTCAAATTACAAAGTTAAAATACTTTCTTTACAATTAAAACACAGGTAGGTTAAAATACTAAAAGCAAGATATTTGGAGAAGGTCGCCTTCGGCCCCGTTATCAGGCTTAGTGCCACAGTATGCAGAGCAAGCATGCATTAAATACACTGGAAAACAATTCCATGATATAACAGTCACATAAGTCCTCGTTGCCAAACGTGGACAGTGGAAATTCCCAAGTACAAAAAAAGTTATGACGGATGTTCTATTTCCGCTGTGTGAACCCCGGATTCGAGGAACAAAACTAGGAAGATCTACGTATATTGCAGCAAGAATGACCAAATTTTGTGATATGTGAACTTTCAGATAAAAGTAATGAATACCTGTTACTTGCTGACGCTAGAATCCTTGAGTTGTCCCAATCAGGTAAGTATTCACCTTGGCTCATAGTCCCGGTTAGGGCAGTGGATTTGTAGCCAGTCCTAAGGGCATATTTATGTTTTGATACACGAACATTTAAAGTTCGAAGTGTAGAACCGATATACTGTATTACAGTATTTCACGGCTAATACTGGATCACGGGGATCCAAAGGGATACAGTATACTCCAGATTTATTGGGTGTTGGGACTAAGTCGCGGTCATTTCTAACAAGTGAAAAAGCATTCCTGGTGCTAATCCCAAAATCAAAGTTATGCTTTTTACAAAATTTCTTTAGAATAATGACAGTGATGGGGCAAACTGAATGGAACCAACAAACAGGAGCTTGGACACCTCAGGGCGATGTGTAGTGAAACTGAATCACTGAACGCTGTGTAATAACTCAAAAAGGGTATTCGAAGAATAGCCAAAAGTAAGTGCAATCTGCAAAACTTTAGATCAGATCATATGTAGAGGATTTTAGGAAAAGAGTGTCTGACCCCAGGTCTTGAACAACCCTTAGAAATAGGAAGCTAGGAGATTTGGGCTAGAGTGCCCGATAGGAAAGGGACACGTAAGCGAGGTAGAAAGGGGGAGGAAGACGCCCTTATTTATTACGCGGGGGGGGGAGTACCCGCGGCCCGACGGCTTAACGTGTCCATCCGACGCACGGCGGGTATTTAGTGGTTTGAACTTTCGTACCTGCCCAGGATCGAACCTGAGGTTATCTCCATGGCAGTCACGAACGCTAAGCACTAGGCCACCCGAGGCCCGCAAAACATTAGAAAGTTCGGCTCGTCGAAGCCTAACTGAAGAAGAATGTAAAAAAGAACGTTTTATTACAAAACGTATAGCTAAAAGTTTGTAGTTCTGAGAATGAAAAGACGAAAACGGTATAATAACCGGAGAACAGGTAGGTTTTCTGTACATTGAATAAGAAATTTTATTAGAGATAAGATCCCAAGTAAGAAGGAAGTAAGGGAAAGGCACATGACCCTCTGTTTCCAATTTTAACGTGTACCTAATAGAGGGAAATTGGGTCGATAAGGTTTCAGTGAACGAGTGAAGTAGGGTGACAGAGTGGGGCCAGAAAACCAAAAGGTCATCAACGTACCTTAAAATTAGGGATGGTTGATAATGGAGTTGAGTTGAGGCTTTTTCTTCCAAATACTGAAGGAGTAATTCGGCTAAAACTGGGGAAAGGGGTGAGCCCATAGGTTCTCCTTCCCTTTGTTGGCACACTACGCCATCAAATCGAAAGTAGGAACGACTGGCCACAAGCAGAAACATTAGCTTCTGCTTCCATAGGGGAAACAGCCGGGTCGGTGGCCAACCCCTCAGCAATAATAGCATGAACTTGCTTTAAAGGAACACTCTGAAAAAGTGAAACTACGTCTAAAGACGCCATGACAAACTGGGTCCCTTTGTACTCAAAAGCTTTAACGCGATCCAAAGCTTGAGTGGAACTATGAATAGGGACGGTAGAGTTTAAAGTGAATGGTTTCATAAAAGTAGCCAACGCCTTCTAGAGGGGACGAGTCGGGTTAGCATACCCTAAAGCTAAACGCATAACGGGATGGTTAGGTTTGTGGGTCTTTAACTTCCCAAAAATTTGCGGCACCCTGGGCCCAATCTTGGAAGAGATACAGGTAGGAAAAAAGCCCTGGGTTCATCTTAGAAGAGATACAGGTAGGAAAAAGCCCTGATATCTTAGTTTCCCAAGCCCTGTCAAAGTAGCAGCAGTGGGGTTGAACCTGATAACTTTATGTGGCACCGGACTGATAGCTTGAATGAAAGATAGGTTTTTTTGATAAAGCAATTAACTGTTCCCTATCGTACTTTAGCGATGGTGAAGACCTGATTGGTGCCGAGATCGTTCGGATAATAGACTGTCTAACAAAGTCTTGTTCTCCATCCGGTAAAGCTCAAATAATGTTTCCCACCTGTGGAATAACATGTAAAGGTTGGTAGGAGGTGGCTGGATAGCTGAATTTAAACCTTTGTTGAGAGCAGATACTTGGGTATCAGAAAGTGAAACCGAACTTAGGTTAAGAAAAGATGGCTGAGCTCCGGTACCACTTGTAGTAATCTCTTGGGGATAATTCGGTCGAGTAACAGTATAACGTCCAGAAACCAAGTCATACAGTTTATGCACACTGAAGTGCCAGAAAAACTAGTACAGACGAGCTTATGCAAAATACATAGCAACGTCGCCTTTGCGCGTACTAGGTTGCGTCCGCCAGTGCGTATATAAAGCGATTAATATCCTTGCCAGCTGTCAGAGCTGTTTTCGGCATGAGAATGACAAGTAATAACGATTTAAGCGATTTTCAATGCGATATCATAGTTTGCGCTCGTGAGATGGGCCACAGTATTTCGGAGGTAGAAACCAAGTTTGGATTTTCACGGACGACCATTGCAAGAGTGTACCGTGACTACAAGAATTCCGGCAAAACCTCCAACCTATGATACCAGTGTGGCCGTAAAAAGACATTAGGTAAACGTGACCATCGTCGGCTGTCAAGAATCGTTTCACGCGACAATCTCGCAGGTATCATCCGAATTCAATGCTGGAGCCTCAATAAGCATCAGCGTGTGGACTGTGCAACGTACCCTGCACGATATGGGCTTTGGGAGCCGACGTAAACTCGAGTCCCTTTGATGGGTGCAAGACACACAGCTATGCGCCTCGCTTGGGCATGGCAACACCACCACTCGACACTTGATGACTGCAAACAAGTAGTCTGGTCTGACGAGTCGCGTTTCCAACTGCATCGGGAAGATGGAAGGATTCGTGTGTGGCGCAAACCCCATAGAGCCATGGATCCCGCCTGTCAACCGGAAACTTTACCGGCTGGTGGGGGGTCCGTAATGGTATGGGGTGTGTTTAGCTGGACTTTACTGGGACACTTGGTACGTCTACAAACCTCTGTGACCGGCCAACACAATGTGCGCATCCTTTCTGACGAGGTACACCCGTTCATGTCCTGAATTCATGCTGATGGGTTGGGCCGGTTCCAACAGGTCAATTCACCTCCACACAAGTGTCGGGACGCCACATTTTGGTTAGAGGAGCATTCATCTGAGTTTTGGGGTGTTGCCATTCCCACCCAAGTCCCCAGATCTGAACGTGATAGAACACATTTGGAATGCCATGCAACGCGCTATCGAACACAGGAATACGAGACCTCGGAATACACCCGAATTGCGGAACGCTCTGCAGGAAGTATGGTATGCATTGCCTACAGCATATTTCCAGAAGCTAGTGGAGTCCATGCCCCGTCGTATTTCTGCCGTCCTGCACTCCCGTGGAGGACCTACCAAGTATTAGACTGGTGTACCAGTTTTTCTGGCACTTCAGTGTATATGTCGCTGATGAATACGATCCACTTCAGATTAAAGGGAAGTGAAGAAATTCGTCAAACACTTACCCAAGATGATAGGATGTATAATGAGCCTAGTGAAATAAGAATAGGCATTGTAGGGCTTGCGGTTCAATAGATCCAGGTTTTGCCGAATTTCAGTGGTAAGAGCTTTTAGTCCGCTGTCGCAATGACATGAGGATCACGACGTAAAACAGCACAACACCGAATGCTGAGAAATTTAGGGATCACTCGCAACGATCGACAGTTGACAAGGAAGTTAAGATGAGCTTCATTCACTGTAACTTTACGACGAAGAGTATAAAAAATCTTTGCTGACCGCTACATCACTGTACACTCAAAAAAACTGGTAGACTAAGGCTTAGTCACCTGCAAAGTTCAATTCGCAGCTGAATAAATGTGAAGACCAGACGTATTTCGTACTAGATAGTATGAGGAAGTAGAATTAAGCTGTCTAAGTACGATATGTCAAACTAACCAGGTTCAGATTGCCAACTTAAAATATAAGGGTCGTTTGAGAAGTAAGTGGACTTTAGTCATTAGGATTCCAGAAGTGGTTTTTATTTGACATATTCTCCATGGCTGTTGAGACAAAGATCCCACAGATACACTAGCCTGTCAATGCCATTTCTGTAGAACTCTACGGACTGGCTGTGCAGCCATGCAGAAATGCATTTTGTACTTCAACGTCCGACGCAAAGCACTTCCCATTGTGGGCCCTCTTCATTGGGCCGAACACATGAAACTCACAGGGCGATAAGTCGGGACTGTAGGGAGGGTGTGGTAGCACATCCAAGCCGAAACATCGGATTGTTGTCAAGGTGTCAGCTGCGGTATGCGGCCTGGCATTGTCATGCAAAAGGTGTCAGCTGCATGTGTTCTTTTGCACCTCCGATAAACACTTTGGAACCCATGAGGCAGCAACCTTCTGGTATCCCAGTTTCTCTGTGATAATGTGATGAACACGTTCCGTACTTATGCCTGTCGCCTCACTAATGAACCACACAGTTGCTCGACAATTTCGTAACACAATGTCATTCACTTTTGCACATGTTTCGTCATCCGTCACCTGGATTGAACGGCCTGGACGTGGAAGGTCCGCTGCACTACTTCGTCTCCCTTCTCGGAATTCCTTGCACCGATTAAACACTGCCGTACGCTGCAAAGCTTCATCGCCGTATACAGCATTTAACCGACGAACAATCTCTGCTGGCTGCAGACCTTCAGCACACAGGAACTGGATCACACACCGTTGCGCATATCGGGGGGAATCCATAGCTGCACTAATTCACGTTTGAGCGTCGAACGTCTACCTGCGAACAAAACAGATGACAAACCATGAGCATGTCACATGCGCAATAGACAAGTGTATCAATAAACACAATCGGTTTTTCCTGAGTTCTACATATACCGAAATCACAGACCCAGTCCACTTATTTATCAAACAACCCTTATACTTTATTTACAATTAAAGCACAGGTTGATTAAAATTTTAAAAGCAAGATCTTTCGAGGCCGCCTTTGGCCTCGTCATCAGGTTTAGTGCCACAGTATACAGATCAAGCAAGCAATAAATACACTGAAAAACAATTACATCATATAACAGTCACATAAGTCCTCGTTGCCAAACGTGGACAGTGGAACTCCCAAGTACAAGGAAAATTATGACGGATGTTCTACTTCCGCTGTGTGTATGTGCAATGTTTGCATAACTCCCCTATGCAAGCAACAAGTACAGAGGGTGTGTCGAAAGTTTTGCAATATTTGCATAAAGGCATGTGCTGTGGCGGGTATGTCACGAGTTTAAACTAGTTCAAGTCGCATACTGCAATCAGCCGAAAGGGATTAAAGTGGTAGTCGTTCCTGTGAACAGCACTCCACGCCATCATTCTGTCTGTGATTGGGACGCTTAAAAGATAAAGAGCCACAACCGGCTAATTTAAAAACTTTTGCTTTACGATTTTGAACTCGGCTATAACGCTACTCAAGCAACACGAAACATTTGTCATGCAAAAGGGGAAGGTTCCGTGTACCACAGCACGGCAACCAGATGGTTCAAGAAATTTCGCTTGGGTGACAGAAACCTCGACGATCAGCCAAGGTCAGTTAGGTCGCGAACCGTGGATTAGGAAGACGTGCGTCCCTCCGTAGAGGCAAATCCGACAACCAGCATCCGGAGTTTATCAGGCGAGCTGGGCATATCACAGACCACTGTGGTTCGTTAACTTTAGGACATGGGCAAGGTCTACAGGAGCTGCTGCATTGTCCCTTACGAACTGACGCCAGCTGAAGCAAACCGCCGGATGGAAGTGTGCACAAAACTCCTAGAAAACCTGCGCGATGTACGTTTCATCAAGAGAATTGGTACGTGCGATGAAAAGTGGGTATATCCGTAATCCTAACACACAACGGCAGTGGTTGATCCTGGGCCATCTTCCTGAACCTGTTGTCAAATGTGGGCGCTTCGAGCTCTGCGTCTGGTGGAATTTTGAAGGGATAATCCATTGAAAATTTGTTCCAGACGGTCGGACCATCAACGCCAACCTCTATTCTGAACAGCTGAAGCGGATGTATGCCGTTTTGGAGGAGAAGTATCCAGCACTGGCAAACAGAAAGGACAACGCTAGGCCTCATGCCGTGCGAACGACTCGGGCAAAACCCCAGGAACTTGAGGGCTTCGAACTGATGCCACACTCAGCATATATTCCGGACCTGTTCCGGACCATGGCTAACTTGCTTCGGGGGCGGCACTTCAACAACCAGGAGGAGATGGCAGCTGGGATGGAGTTCTTCGCTTCGATGGACAAGAAGTGGTACCGCCGCGGAATCGAAGAACTGGCAGACAGATGGCTAAAGACGGTGCAACATCATGGCCTATACTTCGAATGCTAGTCAGTTTTTGTCGTAAAGGTACGTATGAAGACATAAAATGATCCAAATAGTACACGATGATCGGTATCTATGATCTGTACAAAACGATGATCGGTATCTCTGATCTGTACAAAAAGATGATCGGTATCTATGATATATTCAACAAGTGTATCTAAGTCAGGGGAGACTGGAAAAATAAAAGTGCACTTTTGAAAATGCGTCTACTATGGGCATGGTCTTATATAAATGGTCTTTGCATATTAGGCTTAGAACTTATTGAACGTTCTACCTATCTATTAAAACATTATAACTGTTCTATAGATTACTGACCTACTCTTGCTTTCTCCTATAAAGAAACAAAATGTTAGAAACCTAGTTAGTAGCTATACATCCTTAAATAAGAGAAAAGATGCATGTTTAGTATGATCCAATTTATTATAAGTAATAAAACATCTTAAAGAGTGTTCCCATCAAAATTGTGGTTTTATTTACTATTCAAAATAGGCATGACTTCATTTTGTTACAAACAAAATTCTACTAAATTCGAAATTGATCCCGCTGTCCGAAGGTCGTTACGGTTTACACAAAGCAGAATTTCTGTTTAGCCGTTAATAATTTGGCGCCTTTAAATATTGGACATATTATTCCATTAGCGTGTGTTTAAATAATATTACCGTCAGTTGAAAAGCTGGTTTCTTATTGAAATCATTCATTTTCCAGGTCTAAGTGCCCCAACCGCCGCAAAGCGTAGGAAAGCCGCTACACTGATTGCCAGCCAAAAAACATCAATGAGGGAAACACACCAAAATGCTGCTATGCCCCAGAGAGGTGATTGTTTTCAAAATTCAGTTTTTAAAAATTACAATATTTTTCGTGTATTTTACATAAATGTTCTCCGGAAAGAAAAACAGTCTACCTAAATTACTGTTTTTTTTTCCTTGTTGTCTTTAACTAAAGCCCAAGGCAAACTTTGCGTTGTTGTACGATAAATGGTTTATATCTAATTTTTGGTAAACAATATGCCATGCTCGTGTTAATCATGGATTCTCGTTTGATAATCACGGAAGTCTTAAATTTATACTCTTTCAACAGGCATACTCCGAAGAGCCAAATCATTACCTACTTAAGCTGCTCATCGATGCACGAGGTGAACGAAGGCTACTCCCTTATGGTACGAGCCAACAGAAGGGACACTGTGGCGCAACACGCCGGTAATTTGAATGCTGATGACGGGAGTAACGTGTCACAACATACAGTACATCGAACCTTGCTGAAAATAGGATAGGGCTGCGTAGCCGCAGGCCCTCCGAGTGCCCATGTTAACCTCGGGTCACCATCGAAATCGCCTACAATGGGCACGCGAGCATCAAAACTGGACCTTGAATAATTGGAAGGTCGTCTGGTCCGATGTATTTCGTTTCCTGTTGCACCATGTGTATGGGTGCATGTGCATCGTTTACTTGGAGAAGTGTTGGTACCAGGATGTACTGTGGGATGAGAACAAGCCGGTGGAGGACGTATAATATTTCGGCAATGCTCTGCTGGGAACCCTAGGTCCAGTCATTCACGTGCAGGAAACTATGACGTCTACCGCCTATCTAAACATAATTTCAGACCAAGTACATCCTTTAACGGCAACGGTATTCCCTTCTAGTAGTACCTTCTTTCAGAAAGATATTACGTTATGTCACATTGTCCGGATTGTTCGAGAATGGTTCTTGGAACATGAGGAAGACTTCCAGGGTATTTTCCTCGCCTCCAAATTTCCCAGACATCAATTCAACAGAGTTTCCAGTCATTCATGTGCTGGAAACTATGCCATCTACCACCTATCTAAACATCATTGCAGATTAGGTACATCCTTTCATGGCAAAGGTATTCCCTTCTGATAGTGCCTTCTTTCAGAAGGATATTGCGTCATGCCACATTGCCCGGATTGTTCGAGAATGGTTCGCGGAACGTGAGGAAAACTTCCAGGTATTTTCCTGACCTCGAAATTCTCCAGATATCAATCCAACAGAGTTTCTAGTGATTCATATGCTGGAAACTATGACATCTACCACCTGTCTAAACATCAATCCAGATTAGGTATATCCTTTCATGGCAAAGGTAATCCCTTCCAGTAGTGCCTTCTTTCAGAAGGATAATGCGTTATGTCACATCGCCCCTGATTATTCGAGAATGGTTCTTGGAACATGAGAAAGATTTCCAGATATTTTCCTGTCCTCCAATTTCCCGAGACATTAATCCAATAAAGCATCTGTGGTTTATTTTGGAGTAGGAAGTCCGATCTGCGGCGGCTCACCCCCGTAAGCTGAAAGAGTTAAAGGGTTGTGCTGGTAACGTGTTGGTACTAGATACCATAAGACACCTTTAGAAATCCTGTAGCCTGCATGACTCTCCCGGTGTTTTGGTGGCACGTGGAGGACCAACATCATATTAGGCAGGTGGTCATAATGTTTTGATTCTTCGATGTATATCCGGGTAAGAGCTGTTCTGGTGGCACGCGAAGGACCAACATCATATTAGGCAGGTGGTCATAATGTTTTGATTCTTCGATGTATATCCGGGTAAGAGCTGTTCTGGTGGCACGTGAAGGACCAACATCATATTAGCCAGGTGGTCATAATGTTTTGGCTCTTCGGTGTATATCCGGGTAAGAGCTGTTTTGGTGGCACGTGGAGGACCAACATCATATTAGGCAGGTGGTCTTAATGTTTTAATTCTTCGATGTATATCCGGGTAAGAGCTGTTTTGGTGGCACGCGGAGGACCAACATCATATTAAGCAGGTGGTCATAATGTTTGGCTCTTCGGTGTATCAAGTAGTTCGTTTTCACTTTTAAGAGGGAAATGTGTTTTTTAGTGCTCATAAATAATGTTACGATGTTAAGAGTTGAGCAACTGATTATTAATTCATCTTTTCGCTCTATTAGATCCAAGTGTCTCCATCATTGCAAAGCCTTTAGAAGCTTCTAAACTTGTAGGTGAGACAGTAGCAGCACAAAATGAAATTGTCATAAATACTTCCACACCCCAGAAAGGTAAGACCTGTACGGGTTTTTTTTAAAGCCATTCAATATAACAGATATTTTTCGTTAATTTAATAATGTTATTTGTGAATAAAATTATTTTTCGTCAACTTAATAGTGTTATTTACTATACAACATAATAACGTCATTTTGTGATTGTTGCATAGTTTATATCATAATTTTAAACTAAATTACAGGAAAACCTATTAAATGTTGAAAGCAAAAGTAGATAAGATGCGTCCAGTTTTAGATAAATAGTCACTGCACGGTTAAAATTCATATCAAAAGCAGCTTGAGCGTATTGTTGATTATGCATTCCTAGAGTCACAGTGTATATATGTATGTATTGATGAATGTAAAATATTTTTCATTTAGAAGATATTTACTTACAGTGCCCTAACATAGAATCAAGCAGAAAATCCCAATATTCCACAAAAACTGCTTTCTGAACACTCAGTAGACAAAACGTTAGAGATAGGAGTGATGGGTAGTTAACATGAGCATCCCTGCGCAGAGTGGAATACACCCTAACCAAATGCAGGCAATTAATAGGCAGACAGCAGGGCTTCCCACCAGTGTATCGCAATCGACGAACATGGGTAAACGTGGTGATCTGAACGATTTTGATCGTGGATGCATTGTCGGCGTAAGACATGTGGATCACGCTATCGCCCAAGTGGTAAGAACCCTAGGGTTTCCGAGGGAAATCGTATCAAGGGTATACCGCGAGTATACCATCGACGGACGTACCACACCCAGAGAGCAAACAGTGATAGAGCACACACCATTGATAACCGGGCTCGACGTATATTTTCTAGGCTCGTACAGATCAACCGCTTGACAACGGCGACGCAAATCACACCCAGATTAAATGCTTGAGGCACAAGCAGCGTCAGCGAGACCATGGTACAGCCCACGCTGCATACCCTGTGTTACAGGTGCAGACGCCCTATCCGTGTGACACTGTTGACCACTCGTCATCGGAAATTACGCCTCGCCTGAACCCGGGAATATAATTAATGGGCCTCTGCAGAGTGGCGCCGCCTCGTGTGGTCAGATGAATCCCGTTTCCAGCTGTACCGAGCTGACGGGAGGGTGCGGGTGTGGCATAGACAGCATGAGGTCATAGACCCGTCGGCTCTGTTCCAGGCGGTGGTGGTTGTGTGATGGTGTGGGATGCCTTCTCATGGGACATATTGGTCCCTTAGTGTGGCTGGAGGGATCATACGCTGATAGCTGCTGCGCGCTATCAGCGTATGCTATTTCATCCTGCGTGCGATTGTCTGTTTTAGCAGGACAGCGCGCCGCAGCCACCCCAGCATGGCTCCAGGAAAACTTATTTAAGTTTGGAACCATCCAGTGGCCTTCAAGGTCCCCTGATTTCAACCCTGTTGAAGCTCTCTGGGATACCATGGAGCGGAACATCAGATCCACGGATTCTGAACAGACGTCTCGGGCGGAGTTGTGGAAAATTCTGTAACAGGCATGGTTGGCATTAGCTCCGGTAACCTTCCGTCATTCGATGTAGTCGATTCCTGGGCGTGTACAGGCTGTTATTCGTACTAGAGGTGGACCAACACGCTATTTAGTAGGTTTCTCTAACGTTTTGTCCACTGAGTGTGCATTTGAATCCACATATAACTAGCTCGCAAACTACGAAGTTCCGGGAAAACCGAAGTTTTTTCACATCCCTTAAACTTCGTAATATTCTCCCTTATTAAAACCACTAATTGCGAAAAACAATTTTTCCTGAAAACACATATATCGAAGTTCAGCACGATGATCGGCTAACAAAGTAAGTAGCATTCACCCAGTTTTTTCAATGGAAAACCAGGAATTTCCTGTTGACAACAACCCGTGGATATGTCTGCTTCTTGCAGTTAGTTCGTATGTACCGGGTGATCCAAAAGTCTTGCACATTTTGAAAACGTAATAACTCGCGGTGTTTTGAGAGTTGGGTAACGCGGTTTTCTTACAAATGATCAGAATGACATCGGGTATTTTATGAAATCACATAAAATTTTCTAATTTTACTTACATTTTACATCGCCAGATGGCGCCATAGGCAAACAGGTCTGAGATTGTGGGTATAAAAGCAGCAGCTGGGAAGCAACCACAAGTCAGCTGCGGATGGCTTAGTGGTTAGCGAGTCAGACTATCAATGCAAGGTCCTCAGGTTCGAACCTGGGCTGATCTTTCAGAGATGGTGTGATTTACTAACAATCGCTGAATATCCGCCGTGCATCAGACGAGCACGTTAAGTGACGGCCCCCAGGCTGTACCCACTGGTTAAATGAGTACTCTTTCCTATGCCCCTCCCTGAAATTCAATCACCCCTCTGTGTGTAACATCGTACTTGAAAGGTGGCGCCATCTACTGTACTCTAATCTTACTATAAACTGTTCTGTCAAAGTCGCCAGACTTGCTCTCATTCCTTCCGTTTCTGTGTCCTGCCCAAAAGGCGATCTCGCTGTAGGTGGCCGGGACCTAAACTCTACTCACTGTGGACGGAAGTCCTACAAGAAAATGACAAATACTGTGCTCAACCACAAGTCACAGCGGTCCGTGTCAGTATGCTGTCATTGCCGGACAAAGCGCTGTTGGTAAAATTGTTCTATTGCAACGCTGAATGTGCGAGTGCTGCGTTAAAAACCTACCGGTCACTGAAAGGTGATCGCAGTGGGAAAGGACCGATGGAAAGTGTTGCGCTGCGGAGAATGGTGAAAAAATTCGAGGAAACGGGATCTTTGGCAGCACGCCCACAAAGCGGTAGACCACGAACACGTGCTGCTGCAGCAGAGACGATTACGCAGGAAATGGATGTGATTGCAATGTCATCCGCACATGGCGACTCCAGTGCTCGCTATGCTTCTCGGCAAACAGACATTCCATACGGGACTGTATGGCGAACACTACGACGGATTCTGCACAGATACCCGTACAAACTGCAACGGCATCACGAACTGCAAGCTGGCGATTACGTGCAGCGTCAGGAGTTCGCAGCATGGTTTTTTCGTCAAATGGATGTCGACGAGAACTGGTTATGAACGTTTTATGGACTGATGAGGCACACTTTTCTCTAAATGGAGCTGTAAACACACACAACTGCCGCAGCTGGGCCACGGAACATCCCCGAGCAATCGTTGAAGCGCCACTTCATCAGCCAAAAGTGACAGCGTGGTGTGGATTCACGGCTTCCTTCATTATCGCCCCCCCCCTCTTTTTTTTTTGAAGAGGTCTGCGGCATCTCCTTTAAAACCGTTTCAGTGACAGGTGCACGTTATGCGAACATGTTACGAACGTGCGTTATCCTTAGCTTGCAAGAGCGGGATGCAGTGAATCTGTGCAAATTTATGCAGGATGGAGCACCACCCTACATCGCACGTTCCGTTAAGCAACTGCTGCAAGAAACGTTTGGCGCAAATCGTGTGTTGAGCCGACACTTTCCGAAGGCCTGGCCTCCTCGGTTACCAGACCTGACACCCTGCGATTTCTGGTTCTGGAGGTTACCTAAAATCCCAAGTGTACAGATGTCGCCCCACTTCATTGGCCATACTGAAAGACGCCATTCGACACCATGTGGCAGCTATACCACCGGACATGGTCTTCAATGCCGTCCATGGTGTTTTCTCTCGTCTGCAGGCAGTGATGGAACATGACGGCCATCACATTGAACACCTAGTACAGTGAGGTGTCTAACCTGGTACAATCAGGTGTCTATTTTTCTCGACACTTTCAACCTGTGGTTGCTGCGCCATCTGGCGATGAAAAATGTAAGTAAAGTGAGTAAAAATTTATGCGATTTTATAAAACACCCGATGTCATTCTGATCATTTCTACGCAAACCGTGTTGCCCTACTGTCAAAACTCCGCGAGTTATTATGCTTTCAAAATTGTCAAGACTTTTGGATCATCCGGTAAATAAGAATGTTTCAGTTGCTGTTTTACTACCTTCCCTCCACCCGACGGTTGGTAAACATTACATCTGCTGAACAAATGCTGTCTTTTTTCATTCTCGTTACATTTGAATCTCTAAATCTCTGTTTAGAATACCTTAAGAATTTATTTTGCATTTAGGAACATGCCACGTCAGGAAGTTGTAAAACAAGAAAAAATTAGTTTATGATCTCGACATTACCTGTAACAGGTGAAATTTTAAATTTCAGTTACTTTAGTTTTTACATTCGTTAAGTGGCTTGCTTATTGCAGATCTCACTCATATTATTTTGTTAGCTGTAGTTTTCAATTTACATGTAACTTCGGTTAAGTGATAAGTGCCGCCCCGGTGGCGCAGGCCTCTGATCATTCGTCCGTAAGGGGTCCGGGTTCGAATCCCGGTCAGGCATGGATGTTGTGTTTCTCTTACGGCACTGGCTCTCTCCCTTCCCTGGAACCAGTGACCCTAAATTAGAGACGGGCGACTGCTTATAGCCCATTGAGTTGCTCATGGTGGTCGTTAAATCTCAAAAAAAAAAAAAAAAGTGATAAGTAGTTTATGATTGACTAGTTTTAACCTTACATAACGTAATAAGAAAAATGCCGTCCCGGTGGCGCAGTGGTCTAAGCGATGGCCTCTGATCATTCGTCCGAACGGGGTCCGGGTTCGAATCCCGGTGAGGCATGGATGTTGTGTTTGTCTTACGGCACTAGCTCTCTCCCTTCCCTGGAACCAGTGGCCCTAAATTAGGGACGGGCGACTGCTTATAGCCCATTGAGTTGCTCACGGTGGTCGTTAAACCTCCAATCAAAAAATAGAAAAATTGCCCCTTTTTATCAATCAGGTTATAACGAAGTTTGCATATATCGAATGTGTTTGATTCTACCTTCAACTTCGTTATATACGAGTTCGACTATAATAAATGGATGCATGAATGTTTGCTGTAGTATCGGAATTCTGGATTTAGAATTTGTTTAGGAGTGATTTGCAGACAGAAACCACTCTGCGTCTCCAGTCGTAACTGTAACTAGGAAGAGAGCAAATCTTTGTTCAAAGGAACCTGGTGTCACTATAACGAAGTGAATTTCTCCGTCATTTTTGGTCTACGCCGGGACTCGAACCCGAGTACGCTTATTTCAGAACAAGCAGCTCTACCAACTGAGCTACGCAGACATGTATTCTGATTCCTATCTGCCTTTATGTCATGTGCGTCCTGCTGGCAGGTACGTCACATCTCCCCCCCCGAAAGAGGACCGGGGGCATGGCCTACGGGTCAGCCGTGACCATGAATCGTTGAAGGCAGCCATCCACTGTAGAACGTGCACTTGAGAACTCCCAGTCAATCTGCTGTGTGGAATGCAACATCACACATTTTTATTTTTCGAAGCGCTGGAGAAGGAATTCTCTGATTTTTCCTGTCTCGCGGTGTGGAAAGAACATCACACCAATGCGAGATTTTGAACGGTCGGGTTATCCGGGTAGTTCGGGCGCCATTATAACGAAGTAAATTTCTCCGTCATTTTTATCCGCGCCGGGGTTCGAACCCGGGTCCACTCATTCCGGAATAAGTTGCTCTACCAATTAAGCTACGCTGACATTGATTCTAATTGCTATCTGCCTTTATGTCATGTGCGTCCTGCTGGCAGGTACGTTACATCACATTTTCGCCCTTCAAAGCAGACTTCGTTAAGAGAAAATAGAAAAATTTTGGATCACGTCCATTTCACTTTGGTATCTTGCATTTTGGTATCTTTGCCCTTCATCCATTATTCCTTTTATTTGTCCAGGAGATTTCTTTGTTAATTCCTTTCTACCATATTTAATTTCTTTGCCACTTTTTTCCTGATGCAGATAAACCTTAAGCTCTGTATTCCATCATCAGAAGGTACGCAGAAAACTTGTCTCTTGACGCTATAATAAAGCTTGGAGTCTAACGGCATATATTTGCCTCCCCGTTGGCGCAGTATTTTAAGCGATGGCTTCTGATAATTCATCCGAGATGGGTCCGGGTTCGAATCCCGGTGAGGCATGGATGTTGTGTTTGTCTTACAACACTGGCTCTCTCTCTTTCCTGAAACCAGTGACTCTAAATTAGATACGGCGACTGGCGATAGCCCAATGAGTTGCTCACGGTGATCGTTAAACCTCCAATAAAAAAATAAGTTAGTAAAATCATGCAATGCATAGATTATGATTTTACTCAAGTTATGAGGGAAATGGCTGTGGAATACATCTCGTTCCTTTGCCCTGATCTTTGACCCCATTTCGATTATATTTAACATAATTGGTTCAGTATACCACCGGAACAGCATAGTAAAGTTTTGTCGCGATAGAAGTATTTTTAGTCAAGTTATGAGGATAATGGCTGTGGAATAAATCTCGTTCCTGTACCCTAACCTTCGACCCCATTTCGATGATATTCAACAGAACCAGTTCAGTACATCTCCGGAACAACATGATGAAGTTTTGTCGCAATCGACGCCTTTTTACGTTAGTTATTACGCATAAGGGTGATGGAATGGATTTCCTCCTATGTCCTGACCTTTGACCCCATTTCGCCCATTTTCAATAAGGTTTCTTTCCAGGTTGTCCCCTACCACATACTAAAATTTCATCGAAATCGAACCATTTTTACGCGAATAATCGTGCGGACGGACGGAAAAAGTTGGAGCATATACGCTTCTTCAACCTACGGTTGGAAAGCGTAAAAAAACGGCACATAGCTGCGAAATATTGCGCTCAGGAAGTGGCACCCGTTTGCCCGTCGGATGTTGCAGTCACCCTTAGACATAAACTGGAAACAGTGTTTTTGGACATTTCTAAAAGGTGATTTATCCTGTACCCTGGGGAAAGGAAATAAGTGAGCAAGTTCTGTTCGTCTGGAGTGTCTTGTTAATGATCGTCCGTTAGTCTTTCATTTATATTAGATCAATGGGCGATACTTTAGTCAGTCTTCAAGGTGTTTGCAATACGACTGACAAAATTTCAGCTGTCATGATATTAAAAAAGGTTTTGTTGTACCTCGCAACCGCATGAATAAAACTCCAGTCATGTGGGCGTCATTTTTCGTGTGGGATTGGCTCTCCAGTCATTTTTGGTCTAACAAAAAATAAGTTGCAGGTCACTCAAGATAAGAAAAAGCGAGGATGCTTGGTTTACACAAACGAGCATGGCATCAAACCAGAGAGTAATGCCCACAAGAAAAAGTTCAGCGATGACGAAAGGAACCTGGTTTGTGCCCATACAAACTTATTTCCCTGGGAAATGAGTCATTATAATTCTCTGGAATATTTGAATCCCGACCTCAACATGCATAGATTGTTCAGGGCCTTCAAGGAAAGAAACCCAACTACCAGCGTGTCTTACTGGTTCTTCAACGACGTATCCAAAAAGGACTTTCCTAAACTTACATTTGGTAAAACTTCCACTCAAACATGCCAAAAATGTGATAAACTCCATTGTTCAGCAAAAGAAGCAGTTAACAAGTCCTTACAGAAGCTGTTTTGCGTTGAACTTACTTCACCACGCCCAAGCTGAGAAAGCTACGACGTTGATGAAAAGTGAAGCAGTAGATTCCCAAAAGCCAGGAAGCAACTTTTGCTCCTTAAGTACAGATATGCAACCGGTCATCTTCACGCTTGCATTAACACATTCACAGATATTTTATTGTAGGCAGCTGTCATGCTACAACTTCTGTATGCACGATGCGACGAATGATAAGTCATTCATGTGTACTTGGCACGAAGGAGTCAGTGAACATGGTGGTAGTGAGATCACCTTTTGTTTTTACAAGATTTTGTCTTCCGGACATGTTTCCCAGTAAAAAGTCCTCATGTGAGCTAACTGTGCGTCTCAAAATAAAAATCGGATGACCATTATGGCAATGATTTACCTTGTGACTAAACACGATTTCGAGTCAATTGAACTTAAGGGACTATGGTCTCATCGAGTTGAAAAGGAAGAAAGGTCACAAAACTATGGTTCCTGATGATATATGCAGCCTCATAAATTCCGCAAGACCCAGCAAGACCTTCATACCGATACAAATGGAAGAGAAAGATTTGTTTTTACTTTGGCGTTCTAGTCGATCAGTTCATCAACACTAAATAATTAAATATGAGCAAGTTATTATACACTGCCGGACAATTGCTAAGGACGGATGACAATAGCAACGATAGCAACCATAAAATGGAAGGCAGGAAAATGTGGAAATTAGCATAAGTGCGGGATACAGTAAGACGTGTTGTGCGTATGCAAATTTTGGATTGCCGAACTTGTTCGTGACGTCATAGCGCTGATAAGAGATATAAAGGATTTGACGCGTATTGACCGTTGTTGTTCAAACGCAAAGTTGAAAGGGAAAGAATCAATTGACGAACTTGCAATTTTCAGTATGTCTTCCCGACATCACCTAGATGATTTTACGCGCGGCCGTATTATTGGCAAGATTGAAGAAGGGCAAAAAATAACAGATGTTGCCAGGGAGTTCGACGTCAGCCACAGTGTTGTTTCAAGGCTTTGGAAATCATTTCAAACAAATGGAGAGTGTAGCAAACGTCACGGGGGAGGTCGTGTTCGCAGTACGACACCTGCAGAAGATCGGTACATAGTGCTATCAACAAAAAGACACCGGCGCAGCACAGCTAGTGAGGTAGCAAATCAGTTTATGGCTGCTACTGGCAAGCGGATCTCCCGAAAAACTGTCGCCAGACGTTTGCATGAAGGAGGACTATACGCCCGCCTTCCTGTTGTGTGCATCCCATTGTCCAGACGTCACCGTACCGCCCGTTTGCAATGGTGCCATCAACATCGCAATTGGACTGATAACGACTGGTCTTCTGTCCTCTTCTCAGATGAGAGTAGATACAGTCTATCGTCTGATTGTCGACGACAACTGATCTGCCGTGATAGTGGTACTGCATATTGTTCAGCAAACATACAGGAAAGGGACCGATATCCGACATGTAGTGCCATGGTATGGGCTGGCATCATGATCAATGGCCGTACGTCCCTCTATGTACTTCCAACTGGGACTATGACTGGCCAACGATACATTAATGATGTTCTGCTACCTCATGCTCGCATGTTCCGTGGTGCTGTCGGTGATAGATTCATTTTCATGGAGGACAACGCAACATGTCATCGAACAGTTGCTGTCCAGGAGTGTCTTGAAAGCGAGGATATTCAACGCCTCGTATGGCCAGCACGTTCTCCAGATCTGAATCCCATTGAAAATGTGTGGGATGCTTTGGTGAGGTGTCTTGCTGGTCGCCAATGCCCTCCAATAAACAAGGACACCCTCATCCGTGCACTGACAGAGGAATGGGATAAATTACCCCAACAGCTGCTTGATAATGTTGTGCAAAGCATGACACGACGTGTGGAATCTTGCATCGTCCTCCATGGTGGCCATATCCCGTATTGACATCTTACGCCGGAACGCCTGCGGACGGTAATTGCATTTTTTTCACGTTTACGCATTCTGCACAAAATGGCCTGTTTGTCCCTTGAACACGTTCCAAAGCCTTCTGGATTTCAGAGCACAATAAATTGTCTTTCTTGTAATGTCCTGGCATTCTGACATTATTTTATTTCACTTGGCATCCAACCACACTTACTTTTTTATGCGCTATATAGCCGTTTATGATCCGTCCTTAGCAATTGTCCAGCAGTGTATATTTGCCTCAACCGATACGACCCCACGAAAATTTGTGAGTGAAAGTCACAATAATCTCATTGACCCAACTGCAAAACGCGTTGTCAGAAAACGCAAATCACCAGCAGCTCTTCCATCTCCTTTGGAACTACCGAGAATCACGAGCAAAAAAGAAATAAGTGCAGAGAAGAAAAAGGACCTTGCTAGCATGATTCCATATTTACATGATAATATACACAAAATGTTCTATAAGAGTCTACTTGGGATAACGTCGGAGGATTTCTGTGGTGTTGACAGTGTAATGAGTGATGATTTGTGAGATGTGTCCCAGCGTGCACTGTAAGCTTTCGTTTTTTCTAGAGTTACATCGTGGTATTAAAAATATGAAGTTTATACCACGTTTCAACCTGTAGTTTTTTCTCTTCCCTTTTATTTTCAAAAACAGCTTCAATAGTGTCGTAAAAGTAGATCATAATAAACAAAATAATAATGCCAAATAAAAAATAACATAAGAATACGAATATAATAGAAAATTACTAATTTATTTCATACATGAAATAAAACAATAAGGAATTAAAATATTAAATGGTTGAATTGACAAGCATAGAACATTACTTGCCTGGAAAAGGGAATAAGCGCCATAATCGAAAAAAAACAAAAACAAAAAAACAACAACAGTTTTCTGCTTCTGTAAAATGAGGTTTTTGACACTTTTCCATTTGTTTTTCTCAATTATTGCAGTTGCGGAAAAAATCACGTGATATATGAGGGAGATAAAAGGGCAAAACGGCTTGGAGTAGCTAAATTAGATCTTAGGGACGAAAGTACATGTATGGAGTGGAATGCCTGGGCAACGTCATCGAAAATTCTACCATCATGCAGACACCTTTACTAGTGGTTTCATCATAGGGCAACGTAAGGCTGGTTAGTCCTTACATCCCACTGGGATTCAAAAATCCGACGAATGTGGCTACAACGGTTGGAGAAAGGTAACGTTTGTTGCCGAAGTGGAACTGGCTCTCGTAGGCGAACGTCCGAATGCCTCAATCCTTAATGCCTCATTTAAAGGCAAGCTGTAAGAGCCCTACAATCAACAGAAGACGACATTCAACGTGGTGTAGAGGCAGCTATGAACATTCCCGTATCGACACGGACTGTAATCGCAAATTAGCTGCTGCAGGTTGTCGCTCCCGCCACCCACTGCGACGACTCCACTCACAGCTGCGCATCGTCGCGAAAGGTTTCAGTGATGCCATTCCAGATATGCGTGGCGGGATGAAGAGAACCACGTGGAATTCACGGACCAGTCTCCCTTCTGTCTCAGCGTTAACGATGGCACATTGACAGTCTGGATTCGAGTCGTCACTGGGCTGATCTTGTTGCCATTTGTGAGTGTCATACGGCTCTTCAGCCCGATGCCACAGTTAGGGCTGTATCAGCTCCAACAGCCGTTCACGGTCATATTGAGTACAATGACAGCACAAAATTAAAGCAAAGTTTTGAGTAGAATTATTTTATATTTTAATTAGAATAAAATATATCAAAATACATTTTAACAATTTCAAATGTTACATGCAGTATTTATCAACTCATTCTTCTCTTCTATATAATAGGACCATCTAGAAAGTAAGCACCTTTTGAAGATCAAAAATAATATAACTAATTTTTGATGTGCAATGAATTCTACATACTGTGACGTACCTGCCAGCAGGACGCACACGACATAAAGGCAGATAGGAATCAGAATAAAACGTCCGCGTAGCTCAATTGGTAGAGCAACTTATTCCGGAATGAGGGGATCCGGGTTCGAATCCCGGCGTAGACCAAAAATGACGGAGAAATTTACTTCGTTATAATGGCGCCAGAACTATCCGGATGACCCGACCGTTCAAAATCTCGCATTGGTGTGATGTTCTTTCCACACCGCGAGATAGGAAAAATAAGAGAATCCCTTCTCCAGCGCTTCGAAAAATAAATGTGTGTGACGTTGCATTCCACACACCAGATTGACTGGGAGTTCTCAAGTGCACGTTCTACAGTGGATGGCTGCCTGCAACGATTCATGGTCACGGCTGACCCGTGGGCCATGCCCCCGGCCCTCTTTCGGGGGGGATGTGATGTACCTGCCAGCAGGACACACACGACATAAAGGAAGATAGGAATCAGAATAAAACGTCCGCGTAGCTCACTTGGTAGAGCAACTTATTCCGGAATGAGGGGATCCGGGTTCGAATCCTGGCGCGGACAGAAATGACGGAGAAATTTACTTCGTTATAATACCTTAATCTACTTTTCAACCTAATCTCCGTGGATGTTAAGACACTTGATCATGGGTCATAGCACAAGTGTCTGGATACTCTACTCATAGAAGTCTGCCCCCTGGGTTTTGAACCAACGCTCAGCTGTAGTCTTCAGGTCATCGTCGTCATTGAACCGATGGGAACTGTTTACATTGCAGGAACTGCTGTTTCGATTCAGGTGTGATGTGAGAGACCCATGTCTCATCTACTGTCACTATACGGCTTAAAAATCATCGTCTTCCTCGGCGTACCGGCCCCAAAATTCCAAAGCAGATCGCATGGGTTTCATTTTGTGCTCTTCCGCCAACTTGTTTAGCACACATCATACACACACTTTGCTGTGCTGAAGCTTTTCTGCAATGATTTTGCGCAATGATGATTTGAAAACTTTAGGGAAATGTTCTGAAGCTTTTCTGCGAAGATTTTGTTCAGTGATGATTTCAAAACTTCAGGGAAATATTCTGAAGCTTTTCTGCAATGATTTTGTGCAATGATGATTTGAAAACTTCAGGGAAATGTTCTGAAAGATTTAAAACTGTGAAGCGTTGGTTTTCCCTAATGTTTTTATTCACTCTCTTCACCAAATCTTCCGTGACCAGATAAGGCCTATGACTGCGCAATTCGTCATGAACCCTCTGTCGTCCTTCATTAAACATTCGAGCCCACTTCCGCACCATTCCTGCACTCATTGCGTTCTGTCTGTAAATTTTACAAATCTGCCGATAAAACTCACTTGGTCTGAGATTTCTCGCATTCAGAAATCTTATCACAGACTGGATTTAGCCAGTCTGTGGCCCGTTCTATGAACTTAAACATTTTTAACGCACAGCACAAACCTTTAATATGAGCATAACCTTACAAAATGGCGTCAGGACATAACTAATGGATGAGGCAGCACAACTGCGCATGTACGACTGTGAAGCGAATATTTGCGCAGTAGTGATGCGCGTACGGTACTTGCTTTCTGGATGGCCCACGTACACAACGAGGATTTTCGCAGCACGGGTAAGTAGATACGTAACTGTTAAAAATTTTGTACAGCCCGAAGCATTCAATATTTGATTGCCTCACTTCTGCAAAAATAACAGCAATATGATTGGTAGATGAAAGATAGATGACATGGCTGACACAAAATTCGGCAACTGATGAACTTCAAATTTGCTTTCTCTCTTGGGTTTTCTTAAAGATCAAATTTAATTGTAAGATTATTATTACAAGAAAAACTTAAAGCTCTGAAAAAACACCCAACAGTTTCATGTATATCAGTAGATCCTTACATTGTTTGTCTAGAGTATACACCGATGACCCATTCCATTATGACCACCACCAGCCTAAAGAAATAAGCACGCCTGGAGACCGAACGGTAGCGCATGTGAAGTTCACAGAGCAGTATATATACAACCCGAGAACCGGCTTTCGGTTAATAGAGTGTTCGGAGTCAGAATGGGAAAAGCTGCCAATATATTGTAGTTTGATAAATTACAAATTGTGATGGCACGGCGCCTCAGAACTGCGATCTCAGAAACCGCACGATTTGTGGGTTGTTCACGTGGCGTTGTAGTGAGTACGCATCAAAAGTGGTGCACAGATGGCCAAACGACGAACCGTCGTCCTGAGCTCATTGATGCCAGAGGGGAGCGGAGACTGTCGCGCATTGTTCACAGTAACCGCAGGGCCACAGTGCGAAAAATCATTCGCAGCTTCAACAGGTGTGATTAGTGCAATGTGTGACGGCACACAGTTCGTCCAGCCTTCTGCGCATGGGTCTGCGTAGCGGAAGACCCAGCCTAGAAGCCATGGTCACTGCACGTCATCGCCAACAACGCATGAAATGGGCCCAAGATCATCGAGATCGGACCGTGGATGATATAAGAAAGTGGCCTAGTCTGATGAATCATGACTCCTGGTGCATCACGCAGACGGCCGAGCGTGGATACGCCGATTACCAACGGAGGCTACGGATGCACGTTGGGCGGAAACAGGCCGGCGGCGGCGGCGGCGGCGGCGGCGGTGTTATTCTGTGGGCGATGTTTTCTTCGGACATATTAGGCTCCATTATTGCAATAGCACAATCCCTGACAGCTGTCATGTATCTGAACATCACTGTGGACCAAGTTCACCCATTGATGGCAACTGTGTTCCCTGCTGGTGATGGCCATTACCAACAGGATAATGCACCATGCCACCCTGCCAGAATCATCAAGGAGTGGTCAGAGGAACATGCTGGAGACTTTCTGTTAACGCCCTGGCCTCTAAATTCACCTGACATGAACCCAATCGAACATTTGTGGTTCGACTTGGAAAAGCGGGTGCGCGCTAAATCACCACCACCCCGAAATGTACTGGAACCGGAAGACCTGCTATTGGCATTATGGTACCAGATACCCGAGAATACTTATCGGCACCTCATCGAATCGATGCCTCGCCGAGCGACCGCTGTTTTGTGGGCTAAAGGGGGCCTTACAGCTTATTAGTTAGGTAGGTGGTCACAATGTAATGTCTCATCGGTGTGTGTGCAGGCAATTTACGTTGCATTATGTAAACGCGAGAAAATAATTTTTTTTCTTACTCCAGGTCCACGTTATATCATCACTGCAAAGCGTATTAAACTTCCTACAGTTATGAGCAAGAAAGCAGGAGATGGAACAGGAACAAATTCTGCCACATCGCAAAGAGGTAAGTGTATTAGCGTTTCTTTTCAAAAATCATTTGATAATACTGAAATAATACACGTTCATTTTATAAACAAGTTATTTACAAACTGTTTTGAAGCTTTTGCTTGACTTTAAAATCCGAATGAATTTTACTTTGTCGTTTTCGATAAATAAGTCACGTTCGGTTTCGGTTAATGTGCTGCGATGATGAAACCACATTTTCAAAAACTCAGCACTCAGCACGACTCAATTGTTGATTATGGATTACTATAGACAGAGCTTGAAAATTTTCATGTTGGCTCACCAGTCAGGCAAAGATCTCACTCACCAGCTGAAAATCAATAGTCCCGCAGGCTCGCAAAACAACAACAAAAAAACGACAACTCAGTACTAAAAAGGAAGAGTTAATTATAAATAGTCAAACAGTTGTAAATAATCAAGAATTGTCATTGTAAATAGTTAAAAATAATCAAACAGCTTTTTTTGTGTCATCATAAAAAAAAAACTGTTGAGATCATACACATTCAAAAATCGCACTATTTTAGAACGGTGTCGAAAAACAAGAGGCAAGTGACTGACACATATACGAGTTACAACAGACGCAAATAACGATGTTGTGCAAGGAATGGGATAACGAAAACAACAGATATATCGGTGTTTTTCTTTCAATATATCCCAGAAGAAAGTAATTAATCTATTTAGAAAAACGGTGTTTTTAAGTTTGATGTGCTAAAAATTTATACACATCTCTCGAATAATATTTTAACGCTAACCTAATTTCAACGATTAACCATTGTATAATAAATAAACTCAGTTTTCTCCCTCTAGACTAGATGATGGAAAAATCCCTCAATGTTTTAGAACTTCACCAACAGCTTCAGCTTCGACAGCAATCGGCTAAGCGGCAGCTTGTGAGGCGCATGTGACTCTTACACTGATTATCTTCTCACACAGCGTTTGGGGAAATAATTCGGTCGGTCTTTGATGCTTTTTGCCTCGTGTTCCTTGTTCAGTGCACAGTAACCGGATGTTTTGACTCACGGCATTCGTTGTCCAATTTCTTTCGCGGAGAAACCGGTTTCCCATGCTGGCGCACAAGCAGGCATCAGTTCTATGAATTAAAAATAAGCGTTATTAAAAAAACTGCTGTTCTTACGTTTCCAAAAATAGGCACAATAACGATATAACTGCAGATTTAATTTAAACTGCTCTACTGAATTGTTTACTCTTCAAATAAAACTTTGCCACAGACATGCAGACGACCGCATTTTTCAAGCTTTGACTATAGCTAACACCAGAAGTGGCTAACCCTGTTTCAATAAACGCATTTCTTTGCTACCTTGCCAAACGTGTATTAATGCATACAACTCTGAGAAGAAAAATTTTCAGTCACCAGCAATGTATTTTACTTACGGTTTTCTGATGAAACAAAATAGCAATTTCTGTTGCTAAATTTCATGAACGAAATACACAGAGTGATCACTGAATTACGATCACCCCATATCAAAAGTGGATGCTGTCCGTATACCGTGATTTCCGAGACAGCGCGATTATGTAGTCGAACTATGCAGCATATACACTGCTGGCCACCCAAAATGCACCACAGCATCCGATTGGCCTGAAATTCGCAGCATGCGTCGCCCGCGAGAGGACATGCAAACGATTAGCATTGCAGGGCATATGCAAATCATGTGCGCCCGGCACGCCACCGAGAAACACTATAAGAAGGGTGCACAGAAGGCGGGGTGTAAGTAGTGGAAGTGTGTTGTGCTGCCGGACCTGTGCATGGTAAGCTTCTTGATGCCTCGTCGCAGAATACGGCAGTCATTACAGCAGTTCGACAGAGGACGAATAGTGGCTGATCGCGACAGCGGTTTATCGTACCGAGACATCGGCGCCCGTGTGGGACGACATCCAGCCACAGTGAGGCGAGTATGGATTCTGTGGGTGCAAGAGGGACGGACCGACATGAGCGATTGCCGCAGCCGCGGCACCCCACCGGACGATAGGACCGGCATGTTGTGCGGCGGGCATTGACGGATCGCACCGCCACATCACGAACGTTAGCGCAGGAATTAGGGTGTGTTGCGCAACAACCTGTGTCGACACTTACCGTTCGACGTCGTCTGCAGGAGCGGGGATTTGTCTCACGGTGCCCATTGCTCCGATTACCATTGACGTTACACCACCGGCGAGTGCGGCGGCAGTGGGCCGTTGAACGCCGCACCTGGACTGCGGAATGGTACGACATTGTCTTTTCCGATGAATCCCGCTTCTGCCTGCAACACCATGATGGTCAGATCCGCGTGTGGCTGCACTGCGGCAAGAGACTGTATGACGCCTGCATTATACATCGCCATACCGGCCCGTCGTCTGGCGTTATGGTTTGGGTCGCAATTGGATACTAAACCCGCACTCCTCTGGTACGCATCGCCAGTACACTCAACAGCCACCGCTACATCTCCGACGATTTGGAGCCTGTAGCCCTCCCTTACCTGCAGGACCTTCCAGCGGCCACGTTTCAACAGTACAATGCGCGGCCGCACGTGGCACGAATCGTGCAACAATTCTTCACGGCCCACCAGGTGTCACCACTGCCGTGGCTCGTCTGTTCTCCGGATATGTCGCCCATCGAACACGTCTGGTAGCTGATCGGCAACCGAGTGGCCCGGCAAGCACTACCCGCAGCTACGATTGATGAACTGTGGCAACGTGTGGAAGCAGCCTGGACCGACATACCCCAAGCCCACATCCAAAGCCTCTTTCGTTCGATGCCGAGGCGTGTAGCAGCCGTTACTGCCAGCCATGGGGGCCACACGAACTATTGATGTCTGCGTGTTCCGCAAGTCGCGTGGGTCTGTAAACTCAATCGTTTCATCTTTGTATCTGTAGTTATGTGTCCAGTAAATCTGGTTTTGCTATCGCGTGTCATTCTTGGTGTTGCATTTTGGGTGACCAGCAGTGTATATGGTGAGAGAGGAGCAGTAGGTAGTAAAATGGGCCGCGGGTGACCTATTAGTCAACGTTCGTAACTGCCACGGAGAAAACCTCGGGTTCGATCCCATGCAAGTACGAACGCTCGAACCACTAAATATCCGCAGTGCGTTGGATGGGCACGTTAAGCCGTCGGGCCCCGGGCACTGGCCTCCCGGTAATAAATAAGGGCGTGTTCCTCCCCTTTCCTACCTAGCTACCGTGTCACTTCCCCATCGGGCACTCTAGCCCAATCTCCCAGCTTCCTATTTCTAAGGGTTGTTTAAGACCTGGGGTCAGACACTCCTTTCCTAAAATCCTCTACCTGAGATCTGAAGGCAGTAAAATTCGGAGCGTGATGGGTAAACGGAAGGATTTAACAGACTTTCAGGAAGGACAGATTGTGGGAGCTCGGAGAGAGGGTGACTCGATTTCTCAAAATGCTGAACTGGTGGGTTGTTCGAGAGCCGCCGTAGTTAAAGTGTATCAGGACTGGCGTGAAGATGGCCAAACAGCGACCTGGAGACATAACTGCATAAGACAGTGATAGGTTAATGTGAGAGCTGAGCGTCGGATCCGATGATTGGTTCAGGCAAAAGACGCAGTAATGTTCAACAGTTGTCTACCCAATACAATAGAGGTCAACCGGGAACAGTATCTGTCATGGTTGCATGTATGGGCTATAACAGCAGATGGTCCGACGACATCCTTTCCTAACCACGGTTCATCAGCGCAAAAGACTCGCTTGGTGCAAAGATCATGCAAGTTGGACGTAGGATGACTGGTAAAATGAGCGCTGGTTTGACAAGTCGCATTTTTACTCTACTCCGTGGATGGTCGTGTACGTATTTGGCGCAAAACAAATGAAGCAGTCCACGGAGATGCCACATCCTGCATGGTCTCCACAGTGCAAGCCGGTGCAGGCGGTTGTATGGAGTGGAGCATGTTTACCTGGCAGCAACTTGGATCCCTGGTGCATGTAGAACAATGTATGACTGGTGCTCATATCGTGAATTGTTTGCTGACTCTGAACACACATCCAGTGATGTTGCACTTTTCCCCGAACGGCGACGGTGTCTTCCAAGATGGCAATGTCCCGAGCCACAGGTCCAAAGTTGTGCAAGAATGGTTTGAGGAACACAGTTCAGAATTCTCGCATATTGGTTTGCCTCCGAACTCTCTCGATATCAATACCTTAGAGCATTTGTGGGACACTATGGAACGGTATATCAGGCATCTGGATACACCAATGACCTCCATACCTGCACTGAAGGCCACATTACACACAGCCTTGTTGGCTCTAAATCCTAACTGCTACCGGCATTTTATTGAATTGATGCTACGTTAGATAGCTGCTGTACTGAGGGCTAAAGGAGGACTACGAAGTATTAGGTAGGTGGTCATAATTCAGTGATCACCCAGTGTATAAAAAAACTTCACGGAGTGAAGTTGCTAAATACTCCACCTTCTTACAAGTACCAACCAGAACCTGTTCTCGAAAATCAGAATTATATCATGTATTGGGACAAACCTATAACCACAGAAAAGACCATTGACCACAATCGACTTGACATTGTAATTGTAGACAAAAAAAAAAAAAAAAAAAAAAAAAAAACAGAAGACACAATTAATAGATGTAACAGTCCCACTTACAGAAAATATCCAAAGAACATTATCTGAAAAAATCTTGAAAAATGAGAACGTGTGAATGGAAATCCAAAGGATCTGGAAACAAAGCATAACACAGATCGTAGCAGTTGTCATTTCGGCAACCGTAGTGATACAAAAATAACTTTCTGAAAAATCTCGAGGAATTATGATTACCACAGAGATTGCTTCATACATACATATCACTAAGCTATTCTCTGAGATTCAGAGGTTAGCTCCAAAAAGAAATACAAACTTCCAGATATTTTTGCTTACTGTTGCCGTATAAAACTTCTACATTTACAGTGATCTTGACATACAACTCGGGCTTCACTGACATCCATCACACGCCGCACACAAGATCTTCTATACTTCATACTCATAATCTTTTTCTCTTGCAGACACTCCTGAACCTGATCCTCCCATGACTTCATTGGCCTTCCTCTACCTTTCCTTCCTGCCACTTGGGTTAAAAAGATTTTCTTAGTAAGCATCTCGTCACACATTCTTTCAACATAGCCAAACCACCGACGCATATTAGTCTCCACCTTGCTAACAACATTTTTGTTTCACATCACACAACTGCAACACATCTTCATTCCTCACACAATCAGAACGTCTCTTGCCACAAAACCCCCGTAAGTAACGCATTTCTCCAGCACACAAACGACTTCTGTGTTTCTTTTGTAGTACCGACTTTTAACTGCCATTAGAGACAGATTGCCTCAACCAAACCAAAAATTCTACAAACCTGCCATATCACTAGAAAATTCCTGAATTTCCAGGCATGAGATGAATATTTCCGCCCTTTGCTCACCCGCTCTGGCCGAAAAAATCGACAAGAGAATTAATAATGCAAAAGATATTAGAGAACATGAAAGAGTATTTAATTCAAAGAAAATTAAAAATATTAATGAAGAATTAATCATTAATCTTTCGTGCAGCTAAATATAATGAGATAAATTAAACCTGTTCTTGCACGATGGAAATGAAGTGATATTAAAACACCGATACTTAAAAACACTTTAATCACCAGTATCCAATAAAACACTTCCAATTAAAAACTACATAAGATCTTTCGGATTCCGCAACGGATCCCATCCTCAGATGAATTAAAACTAAAAGTCGAAGCAAGTTACAACTATCTTATATGGTGGCCGCAATGTTACCTAGGTGCGCAGATTCAATGCGCAATGTTACAAGCGCGTCGCTGTATTCGTATGCAGGTGCTATTTGAAACCAAACCCCGCAAACTCAAAGAATAACACATAAGGAAAGTTCTTCGTAATTACAGTCCTAAGATAATAATGAACATAATATATTGCCTCATAATCACAATTTATAAGAGTGATTGTCTAATAAACAAAGTAATGTCTACTTACTCGTTTTCATTGTTATCCTTGAACAACCTCTTCCAGGGGAGTGGAATTAAATTCGGTAGATCATCTTTACATCAGCATCTGGTGCCCAGGTTAAAGATGTACAGCCCATAAATTGTATACAGCAACCAGTTCTCGGTATCGCTAGCAATATAGCACCTGACCAATCTGAATAATAAACTGCTGTATTCACTAATTGTGCCAAAGCTGTAGATTGAGCCCCCATTTTAACATTGTATTGATGCTCCCTGACACGAGTGCTCAGTGTTCACTTTCTAGATCCTACATATATCTTTTGATCCTGCGCAGGGTCTTTCGTTCTTAATGGAATCTGGTATACACTGTATTTATCGCCCACTAACGTAGGGTCTCTGTTATTCTTGACCATAGATAATATATTAGATGTTTTGATTCCTATATTTAGATGGTTTCTGCCCCATGCATTGTTTATGACGTTTAGAATATCTGGGATACAATCCGTGGAACCAATAAATTGACGTTGTTGGTCTTCCCGCTGCAGCGTAGATGCTAGTGATCTTATTATTCCACGTAGCAGTCTATCTACCGTCAACCTGGAGTATTCGTGTTCTAGTGCTATATCGTAAACTCGTGTCAACTCCTAAAAAAGTACATGACATGCATGCACTTGACAGGTAAAACCCACCCTGTCCAGTTTGATAAACTGATGTTTATTATCACAGCAATTTATAATAGTAAAGTTCAGGAAATGCAGAAGATTCACATTAAGAATTTACGGAATTTAGTTACGGAAAAAATTGTTCAACAATATCCATTTACACCCAGAGTCACCTAGAGACTACGAACATGAGTTTTTGCCATTTGGGAACTCAAAGTTCTGTGCCTTTAACCCAGATTCAGAAAAACGCATTTAGGAGAGGTCAGAAATTTTCGTACCATATTCTAGGGTTGAACAAGATTAGAATAATTATCCAAGCAGAAAGCTTTATTTAGAACTTGGCTTCACTAGAAAAGGAACCAACAAGGCATAACGTGGTTAGGGCTTTTAAGACTTGGGTTGATAAGCTGCATGATATGCACAATTACAAATTATACCGGGAATAGATTAAGCAATTACGGGAATTGAGAAAAAAAAACCAATTTGTCAATCACTACAGCTCACAAATCTTCCCAACTGATTATAATGAATAGGCACCAATATATCGATAAAATGGAAGAGGCAATAGAGAAAATTCAGTATAAGGAGATTTCTTATGACCCCACGTCGGCAAATACAACAACCGTGGCTAAATTAAAAAACCAAGGCGCATTACCTGAAGCCATCATTACCCGGATGAGCCTACCATGGGATCTCAGAACTTCCGAAATTTTCGGTAAAGTTAAAACCCACAAAGTTGGGCAACCCCTTCGCCCGCTTGTATCAATTAGTCATAGCCCTACGCGCCCACTTGAGAAAACGTTGGCAAACTATTTAAAACCCCTGACTACGAGTTCGAGATATAGAATCAAGGCAGTTGATTTAGAGGGTAAGGACTTCATCATGGCTTCATTGGACGTGGAGGCGTTATTTACTAATATTCCCATTATAACAGCACGCAGAATAATTGAAGAAAAATAACTAGCTTTGGTCAGGTACCTGCTGAAGAGATCCAATCTATTATGACAGCCATACGGTTAGTGAATCGGAGATCATATTTCAGATTCAATAATTATTTTTACTAGCAGCTAGAGGGGATCCCAATGGGCTCACCCTATCGCCGATCATGGCGGAGGTGGTGTTACAACATTTAGAGGAATCTGTTATCCAAGAGTTTCGTACGAAACCACTATTGTACCTGAGATACGTAGACGATGTACTGATATTTTGGCCAGCTAATCAAGACGACTTGAATGACTAAAGAATCGCTGTCATCTAAATTCCTCACAATTAAGTTTACATGAGAAATGGAGGAAGAGTGTTCCCTGTCATTTTTGGATTTTACGCTACGTCGCAGTCCTACATCTAAAGCAGTGGCATACTCAGTGTTCAAGAAACTATCTAGCAGAGCTTGTATAATACGCATGGATTCGGCACATCGCTCGAGCCAGAAATTATCAGCGCTTACATTTTATGTGAAACGGGCGTTTACCCACTCGTCATCACAGAGTTTGCGACGTAAGGAGTTGACACAAGTTTACGACGTAGCACGTGAACACGGATACCACAGGTTGACGGTATATAGACTGCTCCGTGGAATAATGAGATCACTAGCATCTACGCTGCAGCGGGAAGACCAACAACGTCAATTTATCGGGTCCATGGATTATATCCCAAATATTCTAAACTTCATAAAGAATGCGTATGGAAGAAACAGTCTAAATATAGGAATCAAAACATTTAATATACCTATGGTCAAGAATGACAGAGACCCTACGTTAGTGGGCGATAAATACGGTGTATACCAGATTCCATTAAGAACGGAGGACCCTGCGCAGGATCAAAAGATATATGTAGGATCTACGAAGAGAACACTGAGCATATGTGTCAGGGAGCACCAATACGATGTTAAAATGGGGGCACAATTAGTGAATACAGGAGTTTATTACCCAGATCGGTCAGGTGCTATGTTGCTAGCGATACCGAGAACTGGTTGCAGTATACAATTTATGGAGAGTCTGTGCATCTTTACCCTGGACACCAGATGCTGCAATGATGATCTACAGAATTTAATTCCACTCCCTGGAACAAGTTTCTCAGGGATAATAATGAAAACAAGTAAATAGATATTACTTTGGTAGACTATCACTCTTGTAAATTGTGATTATGAGACAACATATTATGTTCATTATTTTAGGACTCTAATTACGGAAAACCTTTTTTTTTATTGGAGGTTTAACCACCACCGTGAGCAACTCATTGGGCTTATGACGAAGTAAATTGCTCCATAATCTTTGTCCACACCAGGCATCGAAACTGGGTCACCTCACTCCGGAGTAAGTTGCTCTCCCAACTGAGCTACACGGACATATGCTCTCGCTGCTAACTGCCTTTATCTAATGTGCGACCTGCGGTGCACGCACGTCACATCTCCCTGAGGATGGGATCCGCTGCGGAATAAAATTAGAAGTGCTTTATTGGATACTGGCGATTAAAGCGTTTTTAAGTATCGGTGTTTTAATATCACTTCATTTCCATCGTGCAAGAACAGGTTTAATTTATCTCATTAATGAAGAATATAAATGGTTAAACGGAATAACAAATGTGAAGCTCTTTTTGAACAGGATGTTTGCCATTTTTGAAATAGAACTTTGGTCCACTTCTCCGAACACAATTTATATCTTACGTTCTCACTAGAATACTGCTAGAGAATATCTGAAATGCTCTGAAGAATGTTTTTGCGAAATCAGTTTCATTTACATTTTCTTTCTTGTAGCTAACAAATTTCCAGTGATCGGCAGCATAATTTTACAGCCAATACCTTCTCTCTCTCTCCTCTATATCTGATTCAATGTGGGCGAATTTAAACATGGACTATGAAGTTTAAGACTTTCTTTCTTTTTAGGAAAAGGTAGGCGTCTTAATTTTGTAAGATAATTTGCGTGACACCAAAGAAAGACGTAAAACGTGCAAAATTGCCGGACTATTTGCAAATGCATTTCAAATGAAGTGCAACATTCCTGCTTTAACAATGGCGAAATCATCCATGAGTTCCTCATACAAAGTTCAGCGATCTCTCACGTTGTAATTTATTACATACGTACTGCGCATGCGCGGAGCCCAGTTCTCTGGAACCGATGGAATTGCCTTCGTGACGGGCCTGCTTAGAGATGCTCATGGTGGCGTTAGATCCCAAATAAAATAAAATAAAATAAAATAAAATAAAATAAAATAAAATAAAATAAAATAAAAAATAAAAAAGCTGTATAATCGATGGCTCATTATGCACTGGAGTGGCAAAAGTCATGGGATACGTACCCAGTATCGTGTAGAACCTTCTCTAGCCCGGAGAAGTGCAGCAATTCAATGTGGCATCGATTCCACAAGTGGCCGGAAGACTTCTGGAGAGATGCTGAGCCCTGCCTTCTGAACAGCCGCCCACAGTTCCCAGGCATTTCTAGGTGCAGGATCTTGGGTGCTAATTGACCTTTCCAACACGTCACATAAGCGCTCCATTGGGTTCATGTGGAGCAAACGTCGTGGCCACACTATCCGTCGGAACTGTCCAGAATACTCTTCGAACCAATTTTGGACAACTTGGGCCCGATAACATGGTGCATTGTCCGCCTGGAAAATCCCATCGTTGTTGAGGTACATAAAGTCCATGAAGGGTTGCAAATGCTCACCCAGCACAGCAATTATCGGTTAATGACGTGTTTACGAGAACCAGAGGACCTAAACCGTGCCACGTAAAGAACCCACGCACACGTATGGCACCACCACCAGCTTGCACAGTGCCTTGTTGACAGCTTGGGTCCATGGCCACATAGGTCTGCGCCACACCCGAATCCTACCATCAGTTCGTAACAACTGGTAGCGTGACTCATCGGACCACGCCACAATGCTGCCAGTCTTCCAGGCTCCAATTACCGTGTTCACGAATTCAGGTGAAGCGCTGTGTCCAATGTCGTGGTATTAAGGTGGACGTGAAGTAATTTTTCTTTCTGTACTTCCAATGGAAAAACTTCTGTTCACATTTTCTTCACAATTATGCGTTCCCAAGGATGAAAATTTGAACATCGATTAAATCATCTTCATTTTATAACTGGGAATAATTAATATTTTCTAAAACATAACCATAATTATGCAATACAACATTTGTTTGTCTACTGACGTCATCAAAGCACAGGTCGCGCCATCTTTTTTCTGGACAATTAATGCGTTCCCAAGGATGAAAATTTGAACATCGATTAAAATAGCTTCGGTTTATAACTTGGAATACTTAATATTTTCTAAAACATAACCATAATTATGCAATACAACATTTGTTTGTCTACTGACGTCATCAAAGTACAGGTCGAGCCATCTTTTTTCTGGTTTCAACACCACCAAAGGAAAAGTTATTGATTTTTAATATAATTATGGTTATGCTTTAGAAAATATTAAGTATTCCAAGTTATAATATGAAGTTATTTTAATCGATGTTCAAATTTTCATCCTTGGGAACACACTAATTGTGATGGAAATGTGTACAAAATTTTTTCCATTGGAAGTATAGGAAGCAAAATTACTTGACGCCCACCTTAACAAAGGCACTCTGGTGGGTCTTCTGCTCCCATACCCCATGGACGCTAAATTACGCTGCAGTGACCTGATGGATATGTCTCTGGTACCTCCAGCATTGAATGTCGATGTTATTTGAGAGAGTGTTGCTTGTCTGTTAGTATGGAATCTAAATTACGCTGCAGTGACTTGATGGATATGTCTCTGGTACCTCCAGCATTGAATGTCGATGTTATTTGAGAGAGTGTTGCTTGTCTGTTAGTATGGACACTAAATTACGCTGCAGTGACCTGATGAATATGTCTCTGGTACCTCCAGCATTGAATGTCGATGTTATTTGAGAGAGTGTTGCTTGTCTGTTAGTATGAACGCTAAATTACGCTGCAGTGACCTGATGGATATGTCTCTGGTACCTCCAGCATTGAATGTCGATACTATTTGAGAGAGTGTTGCTTGTCTGTTAGTATGGACGCTAAATTACGCTGCAGTGATTTGATGGATATGTCTCTGGTACCTCCAGCATTGAATGTCGATGTTATTTGAGAGAGTGTTGCTTGTCTGTTAGTATGGACGCTAAATTACGCTGCAGTGACCTGATGGATATGTCTCTGGTACCTCCAGCATTGAATGTCGATGTTATTTGAGAGAGTGTTGCTTGTCTGTTAGTATGAACGCTAAATTACGCTGCAGTGACCTGATGGATATGTCTCTGGTACCTCCAGCATTGAATGTCGATACTATTTGAGAGAGTGTTGCTTGTCTGTTAGTATGGACGCTAAATTACGCTGCAGTGACCTGATGGATATGTCTCTGGTACCTCCAGCATTGAATGTCGATGTTATTTGAGAGACAATTGCTTGTCTGTTAGTATGGACGCTAAATTACGCTGCAGTGATTTGATGGATATGTCTCTCATACCTCCAGCATTGAATGTCGATGCTATTTGAGAGAGTGTTGCTTGTCTGTTAGTATGGACGCTAAATTACGCTGCAGTGACCTGATGGATATGTCTCTGGTACCTCCAGCATTGAATGTCGATGTTATTTGAGAGAGTGTTGCTTGTCTGTTAGTATGGACGCTAAATTACGCTGCAGGGACCTGATGGATATGTCTCTGGTACCTCCAGCATTGAATGTCGATGTTATTTGAGAGACAGTTGCTTGTCTGTTAGTATGGACGCTAAATTACGCTGCAGTGATTTGATGGATATGTCTCTCATACCTCCAGCATTGAATGTCGATGCTATTTGAGAGAGTGTTGCTTGTCTGTTAGTATGGACGCTAAATTACACTGCAGTGATTTGATGGATATGTCTCTGGTACTTCCAGTATTGAATGTCGATGCTATTTGAGAGTGTTGCTTGTCTGTTAGTATGGACGCTAAATTACGCTGCAGTGACCTGATGGATATGTCTCTGGTACCTCCAGCATTGAATGTCGATGTTATTTGAGCCAGTGTCGCTTGTCTTTTAGCATGGACAATACTGGTCACAGGCCGCTGGCCACGATCATTCAGCATCCATGGTCGGCCACTGCGCTGTCCACGGTGGGTTAAAATGTCTTCCATGAGGTATTCTCGGTGCACACGTGACTCCGTGGATCGAGGAACGCTGAATGTTAGCACAACTTCGGTAAATTGAATGTCCCATCCGTCTGGCTCCGACTACCATGCCTCGTTCAAACTCCGATAATTCTCGTGGGCTTGCAATAGTCCTACTGGCGGTTGTTCAACCTCACTCACGAAACTACATCTCCAACTAAAAGAAATCGTGCCATGCGTCGAAGCCTTTATACGACGGCAGCGCTAGTTAAAAGTTTGCATGCTGCTATTCCATGACTGTTGGCACTTCAATGTACATAAACGTGCATTCCAGATTTGAAATCTTTGCTCAACACCTAAAATGTTAAAAGTGAAGCTATAATAAGAGGTGAGATATTACTTTACATGTATTTTTTCTATCTCTTTCCTTTTTATTTATTCTTTTTTTAATTTTGACAGGAACTTTTTCTGAAGGCGAAAATGCTGTATCTGTACTGCTGAGAGGAAAAGATTCGAACAGCTGCAATCGAAAAGCGTTGTCTCGGAATGAAAATTCTGTGAAAGAATGCTCGTCTCAAAAAACTTTCTCAAATCCTTTTGCAAGAAACCTATCTCAAAAAGAATCTTCTGCTGCCCGGAACGCTTCAAACGAGAAAGAGGACTTTACTGTTACCTTAACTGGAGAGCGCTCTAAGGCTGCCAAAGGAAATAAGACTATTCATTCCCATTCGGAGATGAAAGCGTTCACACCATTCTGTGAAAATATTGCCGTGAATGAATCTCGTAGAGATTTGCTTTTAAATTCATTTAATGGTATTCAGATTATACCTCTGCCTGAAACAACAAGCAAAGATTCCAACAGTAAGCCTCCCGAATGTGCCTCAGGTAGTAATAAGCCTCATCCCGAAACTACAGTAAATAGAAAGCTTCCTCCCGGAACTACCATCACTACCATATCTTCGGCACAAACACACATACTTGAGGTCTTGTCTGGTATGCACGTACCTATGAGAAATGAGACAAAAGTATCAAAGACATATTCGCGTATATTACCAAAAATGACATCTGTAGTTTCCAAGGAACTGTCTCAGGTTGGTACGGAGTCAGAGAGTGTGAAAGCAGCCACAAGACCAGCTACAATTGGTTTCAGTAACTTTTCTTTCCTGCAGTCTTTTTTGGAGACATTACCAGCAAGTTCTATGGTAAAAGAAATTACTGTAACTCCTGACAAAAAAGTAATAACACCTCCACAAGAGAGAGGCAAAAATTTAAAAGAGCCAGATACTGAACAGAGTGAGGGCGGACTTCTTCAGAATCTCCAAGTGGAGAGACGTGCTCAACATAATGCGATGCCCTGCGCCAAGTACAGTGGGGTATCGAGGGCTGTACAGACTAGCCCACCGAAGAAACCAAATTTAAAACGCAGGTCAGCGGCAGCACCTGGTGCAGGAACAAAAAGAATGAAACCAAGCAGTGGTCCTTTGGATTCTAAAGACTGTACTACAAAAGCGGTGTATTTAATAGTAAGTAAAAAAGCTAATGACCAGAAAACACCCGCAACGTCAACCGCTATGGAAGAGGATCCAAAGGCAACAAAACAGGGGAACAAAAGTTCAGTTTCAGTTACCTTTGTGCTTCCTGGAAAAAAACTGAACACAGGTAAGGCCAGTAAGACTGAACCTCTTGCTAAAACCTCGCAACATCGAAAAAACAAAATGCCACAGAAATCTGCGCGCTATGCTTCCGTGGAGGTGGGAAATAGCACATCCCTGGGATCTGACAGAGGCGCAGTGTCTGACCTTAAGGAACGGTGCACAGAAAAGCCCTGTTCATCTGCAAGCAGCACACGCCAACCTGAAAATAATAATTCGGGAAATGCTACGCGGTCTGATGCTACAACCAGCAAGCAGACAGCTGTGAAAAGCACCTTGCCTGCTGCAGCCAATCGTGGTAAGATTTATATTTTGGTATTTTGATCATTTAAGAAAACCGTGATTCGTTTTGAAGAACGAAGTGATTACTTTCAGTATTTCAATGTAGAATTATAATTTTTTGTTTCACATATTCGCTAAATATGAATAACAGGAGATATTTATGCACTTTGAAAAGTTCTTACTAAGCTCTCATCGAAGTGTAATAATTTTTTCGCTTGACTTAGTTATAATTACGAGGGTTGTACCGAAAGTAATGCAAAAGTGGGCATAACTTTTTCATTAACTGATTGGGGTCGTTCAAATTGCACATGTTGGTAGAGTAACTCTTTCTCTATACAAATTTACTACTCAACATAGTCTCCATCACAAGCGATGCATTTGCGCCATCGCTGAACCCAACTCTCGAATCCTCTTTGAAACAATTCAGGTGTGGGCTGTTGTACCCACTTCTTCACAGACACTTTTACCTCGTCTGTGTCATCAAATCGTTGTCCCCAGAGACTGTCCTTCATTGGAACGAACATGTAGAAATAGGAGGGAGCGAGATCTGGGCTGTACGGTGGCTTCAAACGCTTCGAGCAGATCAGAGCCGCCGACTTCTACCCTTCTCTCCTTCAAATCGGGTGTCAACTGCCGAGGTATCCACTTTGCACCCACTTTCCGATACCCTAAGTCTTCCACCATCTTCTGTATGGCATCGTGACCACAGTGCAGTTTTGCAACGAGCTCACGGATTGTGACTGGTCTCTCCGCGCGGATCAATTCATCCACTGGCTGACGATTCGTGTCAGTGGTCGCAGATGATGGTCTCTCACTGCCTGGTTTGTCTTCAATGCTGGTTTCCCCTCCTTTAAACTTCTTCATTGATCTATGCACATTGCTCTTGACAATGCTGTCATCTCCGTAAATATTCTGTAGCCTTCTCTGGATGTCGGACAGCCCTCATCTTTCCTTCGTCAAGAACTCAATGACGACACGTTGCTTCTGCTTGGAATTCGTTATCTACCCGCAAGAAGAAGAAGGGTTACTGTAGAGGAAGAATAACTCTACCGGCATGTGCAATCTGAACGACCTCTGTCAGTTAATAAAAAAGTTAAGCTCACTTTTGCACTACTTTTGGTATAACCCTCGTAAATAATATTTCGCTCAGTTTATGGTTTTCTTATTTTCATAAGTTGATCACCTTACATGGGTTCATTTTGCGTCAGCTATAACAATTTCAAGTAATGTAAACGTAACATCCTAACATGCTCGATTTTAAGACCTGATGTTGAACTGTAGCCGGACATAGCAGCTTCTGTCACGGGAAGATTTTGCCGGCGTAGTTCAATTGGTGGAACAGCCGCTCCGGAGTGGGAAGATGTGATTTCGAAGCTCACCATCTGGCAAAAAGGGAATTTCTTCACATTGGCGTTCGAACTTAAAAATAAAACACCTGACCGTCAGCTTTGAGAAAAATGTTAGTAAATGCCAAGGTTATGCTCATCCTGCACTTCCGATGATTGTTTTGCGACGTCACTGTCCAAATCGCCACCGTAAGACGACATAATCGCCACGTTTCTTTGTATCCGCACCATAGCAGCGTGTCGAAATTATTATTCGTAAACTAGGTGGAATAATCGTCATAAATTCTATCAGATTTTTAATGCATAATGTTCTCAACCGTTAACTGAAAAATTCGGGGAATGTTGCCCAGATGCTTTTCTTTTTCCAATTCCTAATAAATATATATATTTTTTTTATTGGAGATTTAACGACCACCGTGAGCAACTCAATGGGGGCAGTAGCCCGTCCCTTATTTAGGGTCACTGGTTCCAGGGAAGGGAGAGAGCCAGTGCCGTAAGACAAACACAACATCCATGCCTTACCGGGATTCGAAACCGGACCCCCACCGGGGCGGCAAAGAAATTCTTTATTATATGACAATAATATGTCCTGCTATGCGTTTTCCTTTCTAAATTTATAACAGCAAAAATTCCCCTTGTAACTAAATTAACATTTAAAAGTACAATAGTTTTCCTGCCCTTTACGTAACAAAAATGTGCGGGAGGTATTTTTGAAATCGGCATTATTAATATATTCACATGACTGTGAATTTCATCTACTTATATGTAATGTAAATGTGTTTTTGCATATGCTTTTGTTCCGTGTTTGAGTTATAGAAACTGCCGACATCTTCCTCCACAGCTACAGTTCGGATTTACGATTCACATGTTTGGACCGTGATGTCACTCAGTGACGTCACGATAATTAGTCCGCGGGGAAGGTGGGATGAGCAAATCTAACTGTCTATTAACCCTGAACTCCTTGAAGTACGGTTTGTCGGCTGACTCGAAACCTGAGATTTCATGCCTCCGCCTTTCTCAGGGGGTGGGGGTGTGGTATGCTACGTTCCACTGAGGTGGCGCAAGTCAAAACAGCAAATTGCGTCGGTAAGTCTTACCGGCGCAATTCAGTCGGTACAGCAGCCACTCCGGAGTAGTAGGAAGAAAAGGATTCGAATCGACCACCTGAAAAAAGGGAATTTCCTCACATCCTTTTTACTCTCTTTACAACTTTTCAGCGCCGAATATGAGCAGCAGTGGAATGTAGTATACAAGGAACGGCAACTCGTCAATTCTTGACAAGGAATGTAAACAACTCCCCGTGGGAATACTGAGGACTGAGAAAGTTTTTTTGTTTTTTTTTACCTTGGGGTTTAACGACTACCGTGAGCAACACTATGAGCTATAAAGAATTATCCGCCCCGACTTTAGGGCAATTAGTTATAGGGAACGAAGACAGCCAGTACCGTAGAAAAAATACACCATGTCGCATACGAGAATAGAACCCGGGTACATCGCGATTGAAAGGTCAGAATCCAATGCTTAATCGCTGCGCCACCCGGAAGGCCGAAGACAGATCATCTCAGTGTTTTTGTAGAAACGTCGAGAAGGAACAGTACTTCTAAGTCTCACTCCGAATGTGGATGTAAATGTTCAGCGAAAAGGTTCCAAAGCCGCCCCGGTGGCGCAATGGTCTAAGTGATGGCTTCTGATCATTCGTCCGAAAGGGATCCGCATTCGAATCCCGGTGAGGCATGGATGTGGTTTATGTCTTACGGAGCTAGCCCCTCTCCCTTCATTGTAACCAGTGACACTAAATTAGAGACGAGCAACTGCTTATAGCCCATTCAGTTGCTCACAGTGGTCGTTAAACCTCCAATAAAAAAAAGTTTCCGAAACCCAAAAGAATTGAAAATAAGAAGAACCAAAACACACAAAATACCTGTGATGCGATGAAGGGAAAAATCAAAACAACTGTCTGCCGAAGTGGACGGAATAAGGTAACGTGCGTTGCCGTAGTGGGACTGGTGCACGTAGGCGGACGTCCGTACGTCTCGGTCACACAATCTACAACATACGCCATTTAGCGAGGTGTACACGCAACTATGGACATCTCGGTAGAGAGATTAGAAGAGATCGCAGGTAGATGATTTTAGGAAGGGAGTGTCTGACCCCAGGTCTTAAACAACCCTTAGAAATAGGAAACTAGGAGATTTGGGCTAGAGCGCCCGATAAGAAAGTGACACGGAAGCGAAGTAGAAAGGGGGAGGAAGACGCCCTTATTTATTACCGGGGGGGGGCAGTACCCGGGACATCTCGGCAGATTCGCTGAAGTAGGTTTGTGACTCTCGCATCCATTGCGAAGGCTGACACTCGCCGCTGCTCATCACGGCGCAGAGCTGCAGTGGGTGGCGCAGCTGTATAAGCGATGGCTACTAACCATTCGTCCGCGATGAGTCCGGTTTCGAATCACTGTGAGGCATGGAAGTTGTGTCTGTCTTACGGTACTGGCTCTCTCCCTTCCCTAGAGCAAGTGGCCCTAAATTAGGGATGGGTGACTGCTTGTAGCCCACTGAGTTAAATTAGGGACGGGCGAGTGCTTGTTGCCCACTGAGCTAAACCCCCAATATTAAAAAGCAAAAGCAAAGCTGTAGTGGTGCATTACCAGATATGTTTGACGGGACTAATAGAATCGTCCCGTATTTAACGAGAGTCACGCCTGTGTCACAGCGCAGATTGAGAATCTGGAGACACTGTAGTCACTGCAATGATTTTGCTGCCATCCATAATAGTCATACAGCCCTTCAATCTGGTGTCATGGTTTAAGGCGCTATTATTTTTAAGAGCCGTTCACTGCTCGTAATCTGGTGTCATGGTTTGAGGCGCATTATTTTCAAGAGCCGTTCACTGCTCGTGTTCTGGTGTCACGTTTGAGGCGCAATATTTTCAAGAGCCGTTCACTGCTCCTAATCTGGCGTCATGGTTTGAGGCGCATTATTTTCAAGAGCCATTCACTGCTCGTAATCTGGTGTCATGGTTTGAGGTGCTATTATTTTCAAGAGCCGTTCACTACTCGTAATCTGGTATCATGGTTTGAGGAGCATTATTTTCAAGAGCCGTTCACTGCTCGTAATCTGGTGTCATGGTTTGAGGCGCATTATTTTCAAGAGCCGTTCACTGCTCGTGTTCTGGTGTCATGTTTGAGGCGCATTATTTTCAAGAGCCGTTCACTGCTCGTAATCTGGTATCATGGTTTGAGGCGCTATTATTTTCAATAGCCATTCACTGCTCGTAATCTGGTGTCATGGTTTGAGGTGCTATTATTTTCAAGAGCCGTTCACTACTCGTAATCTGGTGTCATGGTTTGAGGAGCATTATTTTCAAGCGCCGTTCACTGCTCGTAATCTGGTGTCATGGTTTGAGGCGCATTATTTTCTAGAGCCGTTCACTGCTCGTAATCTGGTGTCATGGTTTGAGGCGCATTATTTTCAAGAGCCGTTCACTGCTCGTAATCTGGTGTCATAGTTTGAGGCGCATAGTTTTCAAGAGCCGTTCACTGCTCGCGTTCTGGTGTCATGTTTGAGGCGCATTATTTTCACTATTTTCAAGAGCCGTTCACTGCTCGTAATCTGGTGTCATGGTTTGAGGCGCTATTATTTTCAAGAGCCATTCACTGCTCGAAATCTGGTGTCACGGTTTGAAGTGCTATTATTTTCAAGAGCCGTTCACTACTCGTAATCTGGTGTCATGGTTTGAGGAGCATTATTTTCAAGAGCTGTTCACTGCTCGTAATATGATGTCATGGTTTGAGGCGCATTATTTTCAAGAGCCGTTCACTGCTCGTTATCTGGTGTCATGGTTTGAGGCGGTATTATTTTCAATAGCCGTTCACTACTCGTAATTTGGTGTCATGGTTTGAGGTGCTATTATTTTCAAGAGCCGTTCACTACTCGTAATTTGGTGTCATGTTTGAGGCGCATTATTTTCACTATTTTCAAGAGCCGTTCACTACTCGTAATCTGGTGTCATGGTTTGAGGCGCATTATTTTCAAGAGCCGTTCACTGCTCGTAATCTGGTGTCATGGTTTGAGGCGCATTATTTTCAAGAGCCGTTCACTGCTCGTGTTCTGGTGCCATGTTTGAGGCGCATTATTTTCAAGAGCCGTTCACTGCTCGTTATCTGGTGTCATGGTTTGAGGCGCTATTATTTTCAATAGCCATTCACTGCTCGTAATCTGGTGTCATGGTTTGAGGCGCATTATTTTCAAGAGCCGTTCACTGCTCGTGTTCTGGTGTCATGTTTGAGGCGCATTATTTTCACTATTTTCAAGAGCCGTTCGCTACTCGTAATGTGGCGTCATGGTTTGAGGCGCATTATTTTCAAGAGCCGTTCACTGCTCGTAATCTGGTGTCATGGTTTGAGGCGCATTATTTTCAAGAGCCGTTCACTGCTCGTGTTCTGGTGCCATGTTTGAGGCGCAATATTTTCAAGAGCCGTTCACTGCTCGTAATCTAGTGCCATGGTTTGAGGCGCCATTATTTTCAAGAGCCATTCACTGCTCGTAATCTGGTGTCATGGTTTGAGGTGCTATTATTTTCACTATTTTCAAGAGCCGTTCACTACTCGTAATCTGGTGTCATGGTTTGAGGCGCATTATTTTCAAGAGCCGTTCACTGCTCGTGTTCTGGTGTCATGTTTGAGGCGCATTATTTTCAAGAGCCGTTCACTGCTCGTGTTTTGGTGCCATGTTTGAGGCGCATTATTTTCAAGAGCCGTTCACTGCTCGTAATCTAGTGCCATGGTTTGAGGCGCCATTATTTTCAAGAGCCGTTCACTGCTCGTAATCTGGTGTCATGGTTTGAGGTGCTATTATTTTCACTATTTTCAAGAGCCGTTCACTGCTCGTGTTCTGGTGCCATGTTTGAGGCGCATTATTTTCAAGAGCCGTTCACTGCTCGTAATCTAGTGCCATGGTTTGAGGCGCATTATTTTCACTATTTTCAAGAGCCATTCACTACTCGTAATCTGGTGTCATGGTTTGAGGTGCTATTATTTTCACTATTTTCAAGAGCCGTTCACTACTCGTAATCTGGTGTCATGGTTTGAGGCGCATTATTTTCAAGAGCCGTTCACTGCTCGTGTTCTGGTGTCATGGTTTGAGGCGCATTATTTTCAAGAGCCGTTCACTGCTCGTAATCTGGTGTCATGGTTTGAGGCGCATTATTTTCAAGAGCCGTTCACTGCTCGTAATCTGGTGTCATGGTTTGAGGTGCTATTATTTTCAAGAGCTGATCACTGCTCGTACTCACAGTAGGTACAATGACAACACGACGATACGTCAATGAGGTACCGCAGCCCGTTTTCCTGTCGCATATCCGTGCTATCCCGGATGCCCAGTTTCCCGCTTGCGTACTACCAACACCAAATTACAGTGCGAAGAAGGTGTCCAGGTTTTTTTATAGACTCAAATTAATGAGAAAATATTACAGAATCACTTGAAGAATTCCTTAAGATTTTCAAAGTAAATATCAGGTATACAAACAGTGAGTGTGTGTGCCCTGCGCTTTTTTGATTGAAAACCACACCTTACGTTGATGTCACGGAGACCGAAATTCCATCTCAAGATATGGAAAATATTTTGTTCGCGTTTACAGTGAGTGAGTGCTGGAATACGACCACGTAACTAATGCGCAGTGTCCCCTGCTTTCTTCTGGAGAACGGCCGACATCCGGAGTGGTATCGACACCACGAGGCGTCTGTATAGCTATGTGGGTATTTGAAACGAAGCTGCTTGTATTGCACTTCACAATCTCGGTATGGAAAAAGGTTGTGTGTCCAACTGCCTCACCTGGCATTCCACAACATCCCACAGATGTTCAGTGGGGTGGAGATAAGGCGCGTTTCGAGGTCATTTCAGATAATATCACATCAGCACTTTCTTCGTCGAACAATTCTTGCACGAGACTGGCCCGTTGACATTAGAGCATTATCGTCCTAGAAAACCCCATCCCCGCATGAGTGGAGGTACAACATTGTGGGATATACTGTACATGGTCCTAAAGCAGTCCCTGGTGTCCATACCTTGATCCATAAGCACAGGGGTTGCAGTTCATACCAGCTAGACATCCTCTGTATCAGAGGTGGCGAACTTTGGTGACAGTGTGTGTACCCAAATTTACGATAGATTTCTGAAGAATTCTCTTGCATAACCATGCGAGTTTTGAGCACCAAATAATCATTTATTATTTATCCAATGTTCACTCATAAACAACAAACGGAAAATACAAAAAGAACTACACCAATGCCAACCGTTTACTTCTATTATTATCTAAGCACTGCTGTTCACACTGGATCTGCCAGGATTTTGAAAGTTATCGTAGGACATCAAAGATTCTCGCAAACTCCGATCCGGCGTGGAACGTCTGTGAACGTTTTCCACTATTCTCCTCGGTGCTAGCAAATAGCTGGGATATAACAATGCCCCCTCCCCTTTTTTTTTTTTCCTAGTCTGCAGAGAGAGGTGATCGGGCATGTTAGTGTGGTCATTGAACCTCCCGTTCTTCAAGAAAAACGAAGAAAAATACGTTTTATCGGTGTATAATGATACAGTACACAAGCAAGCTTTCACCACAAAACGTGTGGCTTCATCAGGAAGGACACCGGCTAAAGCAAACTTAGAAATCTAAGTTTGTTTTAGCCGGTATCCCTGCCTAATGAAGCCACGGAACGAGTGAACTTGTCCACCGGAAAGCGTTGTTTAATAAGCGTTCCTGAGCTTTGTTATTCAAAGTGGTCATTTAGGGGATTGGTTGTCGCGAATCTTTTCTGATATATTGCATGCCAAAAGAGCTATAATAATAGCGAAGAACCTACGAAAGGAGAGAGAAGATGTTTGAGTGATCTCCAGTAGCATGATATGATGTCCGTATCAGAGAGACATGGAGCAAAGAATATATGTCCGTATTTTGGGTCACGGAGCTAAAATACATGAAGCATAGAATAAAGTACAGGGTGTCTACAAATGATTGGAGCGGTTTCGTGATTTTTTTGTGGCTGTAATACTGTATTAGCGATATGCTGCTCTAGTTGGATGTTACAAGCCACGCATTGCTCAAAGTTTACTTTGGTCGCCGCTAGCGGCCGCGAGAGTAAGTAATTGTCTTATAGTCGGTAAGATGGCTTCAAACAGCGAGAAAGCATTTGCTGTCCTTGAATTTCATGCTAGTCAATCTGTGAGAACAGTCCAACGCCACTTTGGAACGAAATTTAGGAAAACTCCACCCATCTCCAACTCCATTCGGCGATGGTATGAATAATTTAAAGCGACAGGATGCCTGTGTAAAAGGAAATCAACGGGTCGCCCATCAGTGCCTGAAGAAACCGCGGAACTCGTGCGGTAAAGGTTGTGCGCAGCCCACAGAGGTCGACGCGCACAGCGAGTAGAAAACTACATATTCCACGATCGACCGTTTGGAAAATCTTAAGCAAACAATTGAAGCAAAAGCTATATACCGCTTGCAATTGCTACAAGCCCGGACGCCTGATAACAAAGTGAGTCGCTTTGAGTTTTGTTCGGGATTTCACAGTTTTATGGAAGAAGACGATGCTTTTTCTGATAAACTTGTCTTCCGTGATGAAGGATCATTTTTTGTTAGTGGCAAAGTGAATGGGCACAATGTGCGAATCTGGGGCACAGGAAACCCCCACGACTTCGCGGAGAACATCCGGGATTCTCAAAAAACAATGTTTTCTGTGCGGTCTTAAAATGTAAAGTTTACTGACCCTTTTTCTTCTGCGAAAAGATCGTTTCCGGACAAGTCTATCTGACTATTTTGGAACACTGGCTCATGCCGCAGTTGGAGACGGACAGTGTGGACTTCATCTACCAACAGGATAACGCTCCGCTCCATTTCCATCGCGATGTTCGTGAATTCTTAAACGCCAGATTGCGAAAGCGATGGATAGGTCGTGCTGGAAATGATGATCACCAACTGTTGTTATGGCATCCATAAAATGTTAAAAAAGCGCAAAATTAATTGCGCTTTTTAACATTTTATGGATTGCATTGTTATTAGCATTTTCGATTAACAAAGAAAACAACGTACAAAGAAAACAACGCTGAAATCAGAAAATGATTCGGTATCACTGCTACACTGAAGAGCAATTGAATTAGAGATACCTGTCTAGTAACGTGTAGCACCACCTTTCGCCCTGATGACGGCGGCGAATCGTCTCGGCATGGACTCGACAAGACAGCGGAAGCGTTGGGAAGCCATACGGATCCACGACCTCTGAACAAGCTCCCACAGTTCACGAAGATTTGATGGAGGGGGGTCAGAGCCTCGAACATTTCTCTCGATGGCATCTCAGATGTGCTCGATGGGATTGAGATCAGGTGACCTAACTGGCCAAGAAAGCGAGGTAACGTTGGTGGAGTGTTGATCCAACCATTCGGATACAATTCGGGAGCTGCATTGTCTTGTTCCAGGATGAGGTCCCCAGTGGGATATTGAAGACGCGCAAACGGGAGCAAATGGTCGTCCAGGTTATCTCGGTAACGTTAACCTGTGAGGGAACGATGTCACACGTACCAGGGGTCCCATTTCAGTGCACTTAAACAGTCCCCAGACGAGAATGCCACCCCCAACAGCTTGAAGAGTACCCTGCTAGCAAGAAGGATCCATCGCTTCATGTGGTCTGCGCCGTACTCGTATCCTGCCATCCGCATGCACCAACGTGAATCTCGACTCATTAGTACAGGCAACATTTTTCCACATGTCTAGGGTCCAGTGGCGATGTTCCCGCTCTCATACTGATCTTTGCACTCTGTGATGTGTGGTCAGCAGCGGTACCCTCGTGGGACGATGGCTTCTGTACCCCATAGCGAGGAGATGGTTCTGGATGGTGTGGCTGCTTACACGTTTTTATGCACCAGCGTTAAATTGCCGAGTGATTTCTTGCACTGTGGCCCTTCTATCCGCTGTTACAATGCGAGCTAGCCGACGATAACTCTGCTCATCCACACGCTGTTGTCCACGGCAGTTGGCCCTTGCAGGGATGGTTTTACCGGATTCGATGAACTCACGGTGTACGCGTGACACAGTGGCTCATGAAAATCCCAGTGCCTTTGCCCACGATCAAATGTGCTTAGATCTTTCGTCTTACCTATGCTGCGTGCGACTCTTACTGATTGCCGTCGCATCACTCTTTATATTGTCGGATCGCTGCATACGTCATGTCGTTTCCGTTTACAGGGCCGCCCACAGCGCCACATTTGCATAACGCCAGCTGTCTCTAATTCAATTGCTCTTCAGTGTATGTGTCATGGTGAAATGTGGAACATTGTCGTACATCAATAACGCATTAATTATTATTAAGTGTTTTTGATGGAAATTTCTGCAGTTTTATGTGTGTAGTATCTTGTATTTATTTAATGTTTACTAAACTACTGTTTTTAGAATCCATTGATGTGACGATGAAAAAGATAGTGCAGAATGCAACAGAGATGAGATCGACATTTCGTCAAGTGCTGGCTAACTGTGGCAAAGCAAAGTCTATTGATCCCCTGAAGTCGAGTAGGTTTAGTTTTTCTTATAGAACAAATTTGTTACCTCAATCGATTATTTTGAAATAAATTGGTCGTTGCAATAGAATGATGAGCGAGTATTATAATGAAGTGATAGATGCAATATTTACAGCGATGAGTCATTACATTATGACCACCTACCTAATAAGCTGTAGGACCTCCTACATCCCGCAAAACAGCGGCCACTCAGCGAGGCATCGATTCGATGAGGTGGCGATAGGTATCCTGGGGTATCTGGTACCATAATTCCAACAGTACGTCCTCCAGTTCCCGTATATTTCGGGGTAGTGGTGATTTAACGCGCACAAGCTTTTCCAAGTCGAACCACAAATGTTCGATTAGGTTCATGTCAGGTGGATTTGGAGGCCAGGGCATTAACAGAAAGTCAACAGCATGCTCCTCAAACCAATCCTTAACGATTCTGGTAGTGTGGCATGGCGCATTATTCTGTTGGTAATGGCCATTACCAGCAGGGAACACTGTTGCCAGGGATGGGAGAACTTGGTCCCTAACGATGTTCGGATACCTGACAGCAATCAAGGATTGCGCTATTGGGATAATGGAGCCTAAAGTGTCCGAAAAGATCGCCCACAGCATGAAACCGCCGCCGCCGGTCTGTTTCCGCTCAACAGTGCATCCAGGTGCCATAGCCTCAGTTAATAATCGGCGTATCAGCGCTCGGCCATCTACGTGATGCACCAGGAATCATTTTTCGTCAGACCAGGCCACTTTCTTCCAATCATCCACGGTCCAATCTGGATGATGTTGGGTCCGTTTCATATGTTGTTGACGATGGCGTGCAGTGAGCATGGGTACCCAGCTGGGTCTTTGGCCTAGAGAAGGCTGCAATGAACTGTGTGCTGTGATATATTGCTCCGATCACCACTGTTGTAAGCTGCACGTGATTTGTCGCTGTGAACAATGCGCTACAGTCTCCGCTCCCCTCTGGCATCAATGAGCTGCGGACGAGACACGGCTGGACGATGGTTCGTCGTTTGGCCATCTGTGCACCACTTTTGATGCGTACTCACTAAAGCGGCACGTGAAGAACTCACAAGCTGCGTCGTTTTCCGAGATCGTAGTTCCGAAGCGCCCGGGCCATCAGAATTTGTTCTTTATGAAACTTCGATAAATCGGCAGCTTTTCCCATTCTGACTCCAAACACTCTACTAACCGAAAGCCGGTCCTCGGGTTGTATATATACTGCTCTGTGAACTTTATTTGCGCCACCGTTCGGTCTCCAGGCGCGTTGGTTTCTCTAGGCTGGAGGTGGTCATAATGCAATGGCTCATCAGTGTATACACCACTGCTATTAACTGTAACTGACTAGTGTTTTATAAAGCGAATTTATTTGCATGTAGCATGCTGTAGACGAAGCTGCTCACTTTTTGTTTTGAATGCTGTGTTCTTATTATTTTGATATGGCAGTGTACTAAGGTATTGCCAGTGTTGTGGATAGCAGTGCATGCTTATAATGCAATACCAATACATCATCACTAACTATTTTCCATCTACTGCTGGATGAAGATCTCTTCAAGTCTCTCCAAAACACAACTCTATCTTAGATAATTCTTTCCCATGTCACTCCGGCATAGTTTCCAATTTCATCTCCCCCGGGGTCTTTTCTATGTGATGTATATACTCGTATACACTTAGTAGACAAAACATTATAGATAAGATTAATTGGAAGTTGACATGGGCATCCACGGCGCAGAGTGGAACAGACACAAACAGAACGCAGGCAATAAAGAGACGTATAGCAGAGACTTCCCAACAGTGTATCGCAAACGACGAATATGGGTAAACGTGGTGATCTGAGTGACTGTCGTGCACACATTGTCGGCGCAAGACAGATGGGCCATTCTATCACCCAAGTGGTAAGAACACTAGGGTTCCCGAGGGTAACCGTATTAAGAGTGTAATACGAGTATGCTATCGACGAACGTGGGTAAACGCGGAGAACTTTGTATTGAGTGGGATTCCCGGTGGTGATAATGTTATTAGTAATGGTTGTTAGTGTTATCGATCTGAGCAACTTTGATTGTTGACGCATTGTCCGCGTAATACAGATGTGCCATTCTATCGCCCAAGTGATAAGATGGCTCATATGGCTCATAGCTGTCAAAAGCCATCGCCCCACGCTGCTGACCGCACATCACAGGGTGCGAAGATTAGCATGGGCGCGGGAACATCGCCACTGCACCCTAGACATGTGGGAAAATGTTGCCTGGACTGATGAGTCGAGATTCATGTTAATACATGCGGATGGCACCATACGAGTACGGCGCAAACCACATGAAGCATTGGATCCTTCTTGCCAGCAGGGTACTCTTCAAGCTCGTGGGGGTGGTATTCTCGTCTGGGGACAGTTTACGTGAACTGAAATGGGACCCCTGGTACGTGTGACACCGTCCCTCACAGGTCAATGTTACCGGGATATCCTGGACGACCATTTGCTCCCGTTTGTGCGTCTTCAACATCCCACTGGGGACCTCATCCTGGAACAAGAAAATGCACCGTGCCATCGCTCCCGAATTGTATCCGAATGGTTGGATGAACACTCCACCGACGTGACCTCGCTTCCTTGGCCAGCTAGGTGACCTGACCTCAATGCTATCGAGCACATCTGGGGTGCCATCGAGAGAGATGATCCGCCTCCATCAAATCTTCGTGAACTGTGGGAGCTTCGTGGATCCGTATGGCTTCCCAACGCTTCTGGTGTCTTGTCGAGTCCATGCCGAGACAAATCGCTGCCGTCATCAGGGCAAAGGTGGTGCTACACGTATTTAGACAGGTATCTCTAATTCAATTGCTCTTCAGTGTATTAATGAAATCTGCAGTAAGGAAAACATAAGAGAATGCAAGTATTAAAGTAGCTGCCCATTTTTTTTTTTTTTTTGATTGAAGGTTTAACGACCACCGTGAGCAACTCAATGGGCTATAAGCAGTCGCCTGTCCCTAATTTAGAGTCACTGATTCCAGGGAAGGGAGATAGCCAGTGCCGTAAGACAAACACAACATCCATGCCTCACAGGATTCGAACCGGGACCCCTTTCGGACGAATGATCACAGACCATCGCTTAGACCACTGCGCCACGGAGGGGGGGGCAAAATTTGAAATTTCACCTGTTACGTCGGATATATGAAGCAATTCTTGCTTCTTTTGTGCTTATCACGATCGCTGTTTTAAATGTTTTTCCGCTTCCTCTGATGCGATGGTGTTTGCTAGATGCAAAATAAATCCTAAGTTTTCTAGACAGCGTTTCAATGCTTAAAAAATGGCCAGGAGAGGGGGCGGGGTAAAAACCAGCATAACAGCATTTGGATACCCAGGAAATGTAGGTTTAGCAGGAGAGGGATGTATTAAAGAAAGCAAATGAAACATTGTCTTCATAATAACTAAAAATCTAAATGATCTATGCTTGCTAAGAGTGGGTGGTATTAAAAAAAGGAAATGAAACATTCTTGTCTTCATACTAACTCATCTATCTGTAACTACACTGACGGGGGAAAAAAATCCAACACCACGAAAAAATAATTGTAGAGGAATGAAATGGCGGCAATACATTTGTATAGGTAACATATTTAATCGATTAAGGTTTCAAGATCACAGCTTATAGTAAGTGCGAGAAGAGCCATTTTAAATGTGAAATGCTGGTACATTAATAACCGGTGTAACCGCCAGAATGTTGAATGCAAGCACGCAAACGTTCATGCATTGTGCCGTACAGGTGCTGGATGTCAGTTTGTGGGATGGAGTTCCATGCCTGTAGCACTTGGTCGGTCAATACAGGGACGGTTAATGCTGGTTGGGGGTGACGCTGGAGTTGTCGTCCAATGATGTCCCATACGTGCTCGATTGGTGAAAGATCTGGTGATCTAGCAGGCCACGGCAACATGTCGACACTCTGTACAGCATGTTGGGTTACAACAGCGGTATGCGGACGAGCGTTATCCTGTGGGAAAACACCCCCTGGAATGCTGTTCATGAATGGCAGCACAACAGGTTGAATCACCAGACCGACGTACAACTGTGCCGTCAGGGTGCGTGGGATAAACACGAGAGTGCTCCTGCTGTCACAGGAAATTGCTCCCCAGACCATAACTCCAGGTGTAGGTCCAGTGTGTCTCAGCCGCAGACAGATTGGTTGCAGGCGCTCACCTGTCCTCCTTCTAACCAACACACGGCCATCACTGGCACCCAGGCAGAACCGGCTTTCATCAGAAAACACAACAGATCTTCACTCCGTCCTCCAATGAGCTCTGGCTTGACACCACTGACGTCGCAAACGACAGTGGTTTGGAGTAAGTGGAATGCACGCTACAGGGAGTCTGGCTCGGAGCTGTCCTGCAAGTAACCGATTTGTAACAGTTCGTTGTGTCACTGTGGTGGCAACTGCAGCTCGAATTGCTGCCGCAGACGCGGTACGATGCGCCACGGCCATTCGCCGTACACGGCGGTCTCCCCTCTCAGTAGTGCAACGTGGCCGGCCAGAACCCGGTCTTCTTGAGGCAGTACCTTCCCTTGACCACCTCTGCCAACAATCATGCACAGTGGCTACATTCCTGCCAAGTCGTTCAGCAATATTGCGGAACGAAAATCCACCTTTTCGTAGCCCTATTACACGACCTCGTTCAAAATCCGTGAGCTGTTGATAATGGCTTCTTCGTCTTCTTAAAGGCATTCTTGACTAACATCAACACACTACGTCGAATCTCAACGATAACTAACGCTCACGAACGTTACATCGCGTATTTACAGCAAACCTGCTTTGCATGTTCCGAGGGGCGCTACTAGCGCCACACGTATGCGCCGAGCGCGAAGTTTGCATAGACGTCATCGTACAGATGTACTCTCACCGCCTACCAACTGTCGTTTATATAACACAACCCCTTCTTGGTGTTGGGATTTTTTTTTTCCGTCAGTGTATATGTAAAGGGAACAACGAAGTGTCGTCAACAGCAGGTAATTTCTTGTTTTCTGGTGAAAAAAAGCTGTGTGAATACCGCTTTTCGTTTGTCTGTTTGTTGATAGCCGTGCTGGACTTAGATATATGTGGCTTCGCTAAAAATCGTTGGTTATATGCCGTTAAAATACAAGGTATCAAGAAACGTGCCCTCTAAGATGCGCGCGACTTAACTTCCTCCGCGCAGCTGAAATATCTTCCGCGCAGTAAGCATTTTAGATTAAAATTCCGAAATTCCTAATTAATTTTCATAAATTGAAAATCAATTACCTGCAAAAATAATAAATAAAATGAATTTATTATTATTTTTGAAACGATACTTTTCTTAAATGCCGTTCACCTCCGAAGTTCGTCTCATTGTCTTCTTCATTTTCAAAGACTTTGCAAAGTAGCCTCGTGCGAACAAATAGTGAAATTCAGAATGCGAATTTGTGATTTTCCCACCTTGAGAAAGAGGCAAATATTGAATCTGTTCTGAAAACAAAACAAGAATTGGTCGAGTCCTAAATTCTCACGGTCGAGTCTTCAGTTTGGGGGGAAATTGAGGGGCGATTTATTCCTTGAAAGGACTGTTAGATCAGAACGATTTTGCACTTGTTTTATTTGAATTAATTATTTTGCATTTAGTTGTTATTTTGTTTCTTATTCTCCTTGGTATTTTGATATGCAAAGAAACTGCGTATTATGCGTAAACATGCTTTTCCTAATTTCCAGTGTTTTATACGCTTTCCAACCGTGGCTTGAAGCGTATATGCTCCAGCTTTGTGCGTCTGTCAGCACGATAACTCGCGTAAAAATGGTTCGATTTCGATGAAATTTTAGTATGTGGTAGGAGACCACCTGGGGACGAACCCTATTGAAAATGGGGTTAATGGGGTTAAAGGGCAGGACATAGGAGCGGGATCCATTCCATCGTACTTATGCGTCATAACTTACGTAAAATGCTTCGATTGCGACAAAACTTCGTGTTGCTCCGGAAATATACTGAACCAGTTCTGTTGAATCTAACCGAAATGGGGTCAAAAGTCAGGTCATAGGAGCGATATTTATTCTACAGCCATTATCCTCATAACTTGAGTAATAATTGGAGTAATGATTTCTGGTATGTTGGAAAGCATATCATAATCAATGCATTGCATGATTTTACTAACTTGTTATTCCAGAAGTAAGTTTGAGCTTCTCACTTTTTATAAAATAAAAATTTTAATTAATGAAACGTTTTAATAATTTTTTTATTTAAAATTAATTGCGGTAAGAACGGTGATAAAAATGAGGGTATTTGAAAAAATAAGGGTTCTAATCCAAGTTCCAACTTGTACTGCATTAGTAAGAGAAGCTGAGAAAAGAATTTTTTTATCCAAGTGGTTTTGATGCCTGCCTAGCTCATTGGGTTAGGCAAGCAGTGCCCATCGCTACTTAAGAGGGAATATTGGTATCAAGGGTGAAGAAAAAAATAAATAAATCAGCATTTCGTCAGGGCTCTATACACAAGGGCTGGCTCATACGGCAGATTTCAGTTGTCCCCGGAAGTTGCGGCTGGTGACGTAGCTGGGATAAAATTAATAGTGTTAGGAATCGCGTTTGCTTTGTTCTGTGCGGGGATCTCTGATGATAAATACAACTACCGAGCTGCCGAATATGAAACAAAATGCTGAAATGATTTAAAGAAACAAAAGGACTGAAACAGAAAATATCATTGATTGTTTCCTCTTTTATATATCATCATCATCATCATCATCATCAACCATTATCAATCCACTGCTGGACGAAGGTCTCCCCAAGTTTCCTCCACAACGGTCTGTCATGTGCCAGTCTCCTCCATGTCACTCCCGCATACTTTCGAATTTCATCCACCCATCTCCCATGTGGTCTTCTTCTGGGTCTTTTCCTGTCCCTTGGAATCCAATCTAAAATTTCGGCTGTCCATCGATGGTCTGTCCTTCTGGCAGTATGTCCAGCCCATTGCCATTTCAGGGATTTAACTCTGATCATGATGTCTTCCACTCTTGTCATTTTCGGATCCACGTGTTCCTCTTCTTATCTCTCCTGGTTACACCAAGCATGCACCTCTCCATACTACTTTGAGTTGTCTGCAGCCTTTGTATGTCTCTTTTAGCTAAGGTCCACGTCTCTGCACCATACGTAAGCACTGGAAGGATGCATTGATCAAACACTTTTCTTTTAAGACATAATGGCATATTGCTCTTGAAAATTATGCTGTTTCTTCCAAAAGCTCTCCAGGCAAGTTTTGTACGCCGATTAATTTCTTCACCAATGTGACCCTCACTTGATATCTGCTGTCCAAGATAAATGTACGTGTCTGTTATCTCCAGCTTTTCTCCATCAATTGATAAATCTTCATTTCTTGTAAAAGCATTGTACATCACTTTTGTCTTCTGAAAGTTCATTTTTAATCCCACTTCTTTACTCTTGTCAGCAAGTTCCTGGATCATACTCTGTAGCTCTGATGGGGTAGTTGCAAAAATGACTATGTCATCAGCAAAACGAAGGTGGGTTAGATAATCTCCATTAATCTTTATCCCTTTGTTTTCCCAGTTCAGTGATTGAAAGACATTTTCCAATGTGGCATTAAAGAGCTTCGGAGATATGGTGTCACCTTGTCTCACTCCTTTTCCAATTTTTATGTATGTTGTATTTTCAAACAGCCGAATCTTTGCACTTGCATTTTCATAGATGTTATTAATAATATTAATGTATGCATCTTCAATACCGCAGGATTTCAGAGCCATTGCAACTGCTGATGGTTTCACCGAATCAAAGGCTTTTTCATAATCGATAAAAGCCATGCACAATGGAAGTTCATATTCCCTCGCTCTTTCAATTAGTTCTCTCAGTACGTGGATATGATCTATTGTGCTGTAGCCACTCCTGAATCCAGCTTGTTCTCTCGGTTGAGCCATGTCCAGTGTCACCTTCAAGCGGTGTGAAAGAACTTTAGTGAAGATTTTATAAACCACTGATAGGAGGCTGATAGGTCTGTAGTTCCCGAGATCCTCAATGTCACCTTTTTTATGTAGCAAGATCATTGTAGCGTTGTTCCAATCCTCAGGAATTTTCCCTTCATTAAGGCATCGAGTGAAAATTTGGGCGAGTACTGTTTCGATTTCTCCACTTGCTTCTTGTACGATGTCTACAGTAATTCCATCTTCTCCTGGAGCTTTTCCCAGCTTCATGTTCTTGATTGCATGTGCAACTTCTGCTGGAAGGACTGGAAGAACTCTGGTACTGGTACCTTTCATGATGTCTGGAGTACATGTATCATCCCTTTCATATAATTTGGAGTAGAAATCTTTCACTCTTGTCATAATTTCGCCTCTATTTCTTGTTACAGAACCATCTTCTTTTCTCAGTGCCATAATCTGTTTTTTCCCCTTACTGAGATGTCCCTTTGCTATCCTTAGGCTTTGGTTGTTTTCAATTGCTTTCCTTACCAGTTCACAGTTGAATTTCCTTACGTCTTCAGTGATACTTTTTCGTACTGTCTTGCATAGCTCTATATATTCCACTTTGGAAGTCACATCTTCTTTAGTTGTCCTCATCACTCTTCTTTTTTTTGCATCAACATTTTGGTTTTCCTGATAATTTGTTCACATGCAATTTGTTCTTAGACCCAGCTAATTTTGTTGCTGTTTCCATAAGAGCTTTGGTTACTTTTCTGTTAACTTCAGAAATATCCACTTCTTCCGATGTAAGGCCTTCTAAAGCAGAGAATCTGTTCTTCAGTTCCAATTTGAAGGTATTATGGTGTTTTTTAAGGTTGGTTATGTCAATACATTTTGTTTGTCTTATGAGCTTGCTACGTTCGAGTTTAGTGTTGAGGTGCATCTTATATCTCACCAATCTATGGTCACTGCCTGTGTTGAACTTGTTTAGCACACTGCAGTCTTCTATGACGAATTTTTTGTTACACATAATAAAATCAATTTCACTTGTCGTCCCATTTGGATGTCTCCATGTCCATTTCCTGTGTGGCTTTTTCTTGAAAAAGGAGTTCAAGATGTAAAACCCTTCTGCCTCTGCAAACTCTACGAGAGTATTTCCACGCTGGTTTCTGTTGCCTTGACCGAATTTACCTACTGAAGTTTCATTCTGTTGCCGTTGCCTATTTTATATGTGTATTACTTCCATCAAACGCGAAAATAATGCCTTTTTGTTAATAACAAAACCTCGGCTACTGTAATTTTTGTAAAACGTTTCGGATATTCAGCTGTCCATTTAATTCGACTTTTACCCTCTACAAGAGAGGTTACCTGTGTTTTTGTAAGTATGTTTCGAAAGCATTTGCCATTTTTTTTTTCCATTTTTGATTTTTCGTATTTTGTTTTTTACCTTAATTTTCAGTCCTCTGATTTGTTTCAATAAAAGCCAGCGCGAACGATTCCATCTTCTGGCTTTGCTAGAAAAGCTCTTAAAGATATCCTTTTTTTTTTTTTTTTTCCTGCTTTCAGAAAGTTTAGCTCTTTTTCAGATATTGACAATTTTTCATTAATTTTTTTTTTTTTTTTTTTGGTAGCATATCACATTTCACGCAGAAAATTACCTCTTCATCTGATGCAGGTTGAATTGGGGCCACATTTTCTTCAAAAGACCTTTTTTGGAGGACTAAGATTTTAAGTCTATCAAAAGCATCATGCAGTATTTTTCTCTTTCTTTGTATTTCACCTCTTGCAGTGACATTTTCAACACTTGATCTCGGTAAATTGACTGTTGGTACAGCCGACGATTTCAGTATCTTTTTCATTGGTTAACCAAGCAGGCGATTCATCATATCGTCTTCGTACTTACTATTTAAAAAGTGCTCACTGCAAATCCTGGCATTTTTCAAATTAAAAGAATCTGCTCGGCAACACCTGTTAACCCAGTCTTTTGTAACTACTGGCGTTGGAAACAGTAAAAAATTATGTTTCGCCCTTTCGTATTCCTACAGGTATTTCGGCACGTAGCAACAGCGCAGGAAACCATTGTACGAAAATGATGTACTAAAGAAATTAAATAAAAAAATTCGATGTCATAAATACAACCAAATAAACAGCAGACAACTAATGCGAATGCAACAAACGTGGGTAAGGTTATCAGGTGTAGAGGATTTTAGGAAGGGAGTGTCTGACCCCAGGTCTTAAACAACCCTTAGAAATAGGAAACTAGATTTGGGATAGAGCACCCGATAGGAAAGTGACACGGAGGCGAAGTAGAAAGGGGGAGGAAGACGCCCTTATTTATTACCGGGGGCCAGTACCCGCGGTCCGACGGCTTAACGTGCCCATCCGACGCACGGCGGGTGTTTAGTGGATAGAACCTGAGGCCCTTCACGTGGCAGTCACGAACGTTGCCCACTCGGCTACCCGCGGCCTAAACGTGGGTAACAGCATCCAACGAGCACTTTACATCGCACGCTGATAAGTGACAGGCATCCTCGTGACGTCACTGAGCGGCAAAGGCGAGGACCACTTCAACGACCAGAAACACAAAGCGATGAGCCAGCCCTTGTTACTAAACACTGACATTTCGTATAACGCGAGCTCGTTGCATGTGAGTTCCGCTGTTTATGTGTGTGTGTGTGTGTGTGTGTGTGTGTGTGTGTGTGTTGTACACCTTCAAATGGAGGGGTGTTGAGATATTTTCTATGGGGAGAAGGTCTGAGGAAAATTGGAATAGTGATGGAGGAGCGTTTTTTTTATGCCACCGAAACTTAGTCGAAAATCTGACACGGCCTTTGTCTCAAGATACATGTAGACCGCTGTGCTAAACCAACGAACAGAGAGACACCATGCGAAGTCTGTAATGCGTGAAAACTAGAGAAGAGCGATATTTCACTACCTATGATTTGATCACTGTTAACGAAAAATCACAGGTAGCACCTGCTACTGAAAACCTGAAGTAACAGTGATTGTAACAGCCAACACGTTCCTGAATATCTCACTGCTACCCAGCATGCTCTTCGCGACGTATCACAGCTACGTGTTAACTGCTATTGAGTACCGAGCGAATTCTGCTCCTGTAACCGCTATCTGCTGTCGTGATTTGTCCTCCCGTTGCCTGTAATTCGTGATATTTTCACAGCGTTCCTTGTCAGCTGAATTTGTGAATTCGCTGTTACTTCTTTCTCGGGTGAGTGAGCTTCGCACAGGTGATTGAAACGTCCCATCGTTAAGAAAAAAAAAAAAAGAATATTGTTTCGAATCGTCCGACGGTTAAACTAAAACTTCCGATAGATTCACTATAAAACTAACGATCTATTAAACTAAAACTTCTTAGATTTCCAGTATACTGTTGTATTCAAATTTAAGTTTCACTTGCTTTTTTTTTTTTTTGAAAGGGGCGCGGGCCTTTTGAAACTGAACTGAATTTAAAAAAAATGTCTCAGAATTATACTGGAAACCTATAAAATAAAAATATAACTATGTGCTGAATATCTGAATAAATAATCTAGAAAAAAAAATTAAGTTGTTTTTTATTTTGACGTTCGCACTGCTGTAAGGCTTAAATGTATTGCTGGAATACGATTTACATTATTTTCTCTCAGCTCGGCATTGAGACGCGGTCCACAATTCTAGTGTTAATTATTAACTGCTAATTTTGGTGTGTATCAATGTGGCAATGCATCTATGTAAAAATGGCAAGCTATTAAATAAAACTTCACGGAAATGCCGTCCATAGGGAGGTAATGAGTTGCTCAAACTAAAATCTCCCTTTACTTACAAAATGTATTATTTGATTATGATTATTTCTTTTCCCATAATTTTTCCGCAATCGCTCCGTCCCCACCACCTGCAAAAAATCATCGCCGCCCCGGTGGCGCAGTGGTCTAAGGCGCTGGCCTCTGATCATTCGTCCGTAAGGGGTCCGGGTTCGAATCCCGGTCAGGCATGGATGTTGTGTTTGTCTTACGGCACTGGCTCTCTCCCTTCTCTGGAACCAGTGACCCTAAATTAGGGACGGGCGACTGCTTATAGCCCATTGAGTTGCTCACGGTGGTCGTTAAACCTCCAATCAAAAAAAAAAAAAAAAATCATCCGGCATTAACCAATTTTCATAATCTGATATTCGTACTTATTACAAGGAGCTACTATAATGACCGAAATTTCTGTCATACAACTTTATGTGTGCTGTGTCTGTATCTTCTTCTGAATCAGAAAACTAACAATTTCATACTTTTGTAGTCTGTCTCAGCCAATAATACGGCCGAGACACACATATATGTATGCTCCATTGTATGTATGACAGCACACTCCCACTCCCGTTGTAACTTTAGCTGATTCTGCTTTATTACGTTCCCGAGACAGAAGTGGAAGAACAGGTTCTAAACTATGATTTCAATCACAGTTAAACATCACTGTTACTTTTGAGTAGCAGTCACAGTTTGCACCGTGATCACAAAGTAGCAGTTACACTCATCTCTAGTGAGAACGAGATAATGTTAAATAAGATTCTGGAGGAAACGTACGCCACAGGGGGGAAAGATACTTTGCAATTGGCTAGATGGAATGCCTTCTTATCTTACTCAACAGGTGATCAACAAGCTTTCTATTGGTCAGTGTTGTACTAAGCTTGGCGCGTGAAGAGGCCTGAGGGGAAGGGAAATAAAGGCGTCCTGTTTCACCATGCATTCCCAGCAACTTCCGGTTTGTTTCTGGATGACGCAATCAGTTCACAGTTCAGCCTTAACTCACGTGAGGTAAAAGTCCCATGTGTGCTGTCGAAGTAGTCAGTTGAAATTTCGCATTTCTATGTGTGCCACGGAAGTAAATGAAGTGTTCCTTACCGTTGTTCAGTTCACGAAGAGTTGTTGATTTTAGTTCTAGTAGTGTGTAAAAATATTTGAAATGTTAAGATTACGAGAAAAGCCAAATGTCGTTCAGTACTTATATCACCGTGAAATCGGTGGAATTCCATCCTCAATGAAAATGAACGCGAAAGTAATTCGCGGACTGGTAGAACCTAAAGATTCCTCCTATAAAAGAATCTACAATGTGATGTCCATGGGATCAGTTTTATGTCTTGACGGAAAGCTGCACCTGGCCGCCCCGGTGGCGCAGTGGTCTAAGGCGTTGGCCTCTGATCATTCCCCCGAAGGGGTCCGGGTTCGAATCCCGGTCAGGCATGGATGTTGTGTTTGTCTTACGGCACTGGCTCTCTCCCTTCCCTGGAACCAGTGACCCTAAATTAGGGACGGGCGACTGCTTATAGCCCATTGAGTTGCTCACGGTGGTCGTTAAACCTCCAATCAAAAAAAAAAAAAAAAAAAAAAAAAGCTGCACCTGAATAATTATTCTAGATGTCTTACTCTACGTGCATTGCCACGCAAATTGTACATTCTGCCTGAGTGCAGGGAAGACAAACAGATTGTTGACGCTGTCGTGTATTCCTCTCCCACGTACAATATGGTGAGTGAGAAGCCGGAATGCTACAAGCCCGTTCTCATGGCGCTTACTGCTGACAATTGGCTCCGTTCTTATGACAATTTCAACGGGACTCTGCTTCAGGAGGTGTTCATTGGAAATGCAGCTTTGTTGAAATTTGAGCACTGCAACTGGGCAAATTATGGCAAGATGTTGGTGCTGACTTCTGAGTTAGATGTGACAACAACGAGACCAGCAACGTTCAGAGGAAGATCTCGTGTTTTAGCCACGTTGGCGGTGTTCTCGGTGTTACCGCTGCAGTTCGCTGCCCTTATAGAAATAGATCGGAAGCATTTCGGATTCGATTCTTACAACATGAAGGTTTCAGACGGCATGCTGCAAATTTTAACGGGAATCACCCCTCGTGAAAAAGTGTTAATTTACGATTTCTCCCAAGTCTTGGAAAGGAGTATCTGCAAAATGATTCGTTTAAATGAACCGAGTGATATGCTGAAGGGAGCATGCGTTGGAACATTTCCTGCTGGTCTACCCATGAACTGTAAAATAAATCAACTTCCACCGGCTCTTTTCGAGGTAGACTGCTGTGGTGACATCATCCATTTCGGGGTTATCCATGGTGTTACATCATTAACTACTCTCGGTCTGACTTGCAAGTGCGCCTTGTAGCGGATAAAAGCACGATTGGAAGGTTTCCACGTCCTCGTCCGGGGATTTTCGAATTCCATGGTGATAATTCGGGGAGAGTTATCCAGAAACTGGACCATTGTGTAATGCTGTATTCCGTGGAACGTGGTTCTAGGGGTAGAGTGGTGATGTTGAGGAAGTCTATGCTGTCCTTTCAAGCAAGTAGTAACACAGCAGATGCTGTGGGAGGATGCCCATACTCATGCGGGTGCTGTAAGGCGAGGTATAGTAAAAATGTTTTTCTTATTTTTTGATGCCGACATGAGCTTGTTCGGCATTCTTGGTTTGGAATGGAGTGATCCTAATCACGAAGCGACGATTATTCTTTACGATAACACAACTTTAAACCCAATAAAAACTCTTAAACTGGGGATGAAACTAAATCATTGGTTCGATTACGCTGTGTACATTGAATTGAATATTCTGGTCATTATTGAGAACAACAAAAGCCTTTTAATGTGCCATATTTACAACCTACGTAGATAGAAATCGTTATTGCAGTTCACATAGAAAAAACGTGACAAAGATACGTCCAGCAGTGAAAAACTACAAGAATATGAAAAGTACGTATTTGTAGGTGACTATTTCGAAAAAACTTTCAATGAATAATTTTTATAGAGAACCTGTGATATGTTTTGTTTTTAAATATGCCAGATTTATTTGTACTATTAAGTTTATTTCAGTGTTTAAGAACTTTAGTAACTTCTTTCTGAGAAGTATTTACAGTACGCAATTTCATCTGATAATAAATGCCGTCATTTAACATTCCTGTTTAAGAGACATTTGCAATTTATTGTTATTACCCATGCTGCGGCATCGTTTGTGTCTTACGTCTTAGGATCTGCGTGGAAACGACCTGTAAAATTCAAGTAATTTCGTTTTATAAAAAAGAAATTCTTCAAAGGTGTACTTCATTGGAAATGCGATTAAAAACTGAAAATGAGCTGGTATAACAAGTTGAATGAGTTATGGTCCCTAATAATACAATCTGAAACATCCTGATTTCGCATCAATAATATGGAGAGCTAAAATGATATAATTTTGTTAGTGTCTCCGCGAGTCATTTCACTATGTCATCAGTTAAAGGGAAATAAATCACGAAGAGGTGACTGGCGACATATTTGAATACCAGTGACGTACAGGGTTGAAAAAACCCAGTCCACTTTTTTTTTCCGGGTTTTATTGGGATTTTCGGAGGGGGGGGGAGTTAGTGGCGTAACTACCATCCCCGCAGCCGCGGGGGGGGGGGGGGTAATGAAGGGGCGTACTGCCAGTTATAATTTTATGAATAAAAAAATCAAACACGTACAATAATATACCAAAGATTGATATTTTGCTTTAAGATATATTCAGTTTTGCCTAAATAAATGACTAGTTTCACTTTTAAAACTCTGAATGCCCTACAGATTGAAAGTGTTCGGCTCTTTGACTTCGGGTTGTAATACGATTGCTCTGCAATGGGTTGTAAATAATACGATCGCTCTCCAATCACCCTCTCTCTGCGCTGCTGAGGAAAAGCGCGAGGACACAGTGGGATTCCTCGTAGAATGCACTGTGGCCTCGTGCTTTGTAGAGGATGTGAGAAAACAGTCGATACCTAGGATTGTAAATTTTGACGCCTGTCGTTCACGTAATCTTAGATAATTGACTGTTTTCTCACATCCTCAATACCTATCGTAGAGGATGTGAGAAAACAGTCAATTACCTAGGATTACGTGCACGACAGGCGTCAAAATTTATTCACAGCAGCCACAGATCTGTAATGTGTAAGAGGGTGATTTCTTCAAGTGATTTATTTTAGTTTTGGACAAAGCAATTACACGTTTTGTCAAATCTGCTACTTAAAAAGTTAAAAACTACAGGGCTCTAGGTACCACCATCATTTTTGCAGATACTCTCCCTAATTTCCTAACCCCCGTTCCCTCCTAACCACCACGCACACACACACGCAGCGGAATTTAAACACACCTCCGTCGTGTTCGAGGTCCTGGGGAAATTACTGTGCTTAGGGGTGCTGAAGTAAATCTTGGGGGGGGGGGGTAGTTGCGCCTCTATGGGTAGGGGCTTTCTAATTTGCGTAAAATAGTTAAAAAATATCACCAGTTTGTCTGCTCCCTCGTACAGTCTGCACCCAACAGTTTTGCACACGACAAAAAGACAGCAAGCCCGCAGTCTGAGTCTTTTTTCTTATTATAAAAAAGAATTCCAAAAATTTTTAAATATTCCCCAAAAGCCTTGAATAACGGGGAAGTCCACTATTATTTCATTTTATTTTTACTATGTGAAATGAATCACTTGTTCACTTTTTTTTTCGCTTCAGCAAATTCACTTTAGTGTTTTTGTTTTGACATTTTTCATTTGCCATAGAGTCATCAAATCACAACAAATCCACTGCGAAAGCGGGGAGAAGGGGGTGCATAAAAAAGTACGATTAAAAAATTAAAGTGACAAAATGTATGCGGAAGAGAGGAAATTTCAAAAACCCAGTGCCAAGTTGACGATAAAGAATAAAATGGTGCATGGAAAAGGAAAACTTAAATCTTACTGATGAAACAAACAACAATCGTTACTTTTAAGCCTGGTCCGACTCTTGAACGTTATGTTCTTGTGAATCGGTAATATCTACACAAAATATTCACGAAGTGGTAAAAACTGGAAATTTAGCTACTATTACTTTAATGCTATTAAAAAAACTGTCACAATCGCTGATAAAAAAACCCCGGCGTTATCAGACGAAGATTCTTTCAGTAACATATTTGGCGAAGAACTCGGAAAGCAAATTTTTCATGTTTTACGAGAGCTAGCCAAAAACAGCTAGCGGTTAGATCCTACAGATGGAAGAAATAATAACTAATGGTTGTTTACGAAAAAAGTCCCCCGCCTCCCCCCCCGCCCTCCAGGCCCCAGCGTGCCGAGTGAACAGCAACAGTCTGCCTCTCTCCGATGTGACGCAGCAGGTAATGGAGGAAGTTGGTTGGTCAAACTAAATGTCAAAGTAATTGTAAAAGAAAATATTATATTGGATGCTGATTAAATTTAGAATTATTGCAAAAGCAAAAATAGAATCTAATTTTGAAAAAAAAACTAACCCAGGCGGGCTTTTTCGTGTTTTTTTTTTTTTTCAACTGGGCCCAGCTCCGAAAAGCCCGGTGGGTTTTATCGAGCTGGGCCCACCTTGTCGAATCCTGGTGACGTATAACAAAATAAATTTATAAACGAGGTTCTAATTCAAATTTTGAAGATGACAATCCTGTTTTTTGGTGTAAATGTGACAAAGATGGTAAGTCAGATAATATCCGAAAACTTGAGCGACACTAGAACCCGCGTCTCCCAGATAGCTCCCGGGTATGCTAGCCACCACACCACCCAGAACGACAAAGTCTCAAGTTTCCGATTAATATTAAATCTTTCAAGGTTCTAATTTTTCGTATTCTCCATGACATTCATTTAAAGATTCTGAGGCTTTTAATCTGCAATGCTTCTTGCGGAGTCGAATATCTCTTTTTGCGTGGAGAACAAAGGAATATAGAGGTATTTTGTGTTACATTGCTTTACTGGTAGTCTTTTAAAGTTTGAGGTTCTTGTTCCACACCTTTTTTCGTTACCATTTTCTTTCCTGCAATCGTTCTACAACGAAGTGAAGTACAGCGGAACCTTGGTTATACGTTTTTCTAGGGAGCTGGCCTTAAAAAAGGTATAAATATAATATATTTGTTTAAAATAAACTTCAGATTGTTAAATACTGTTGTGGAATTTTGAATGCTTTCAAAAAGAAAAAAAGAAGGAGGAAGACTCGGATATTCAGGTTACCATAATTTATAATATAAAACATACGTACAGGAATGCTTTAATTTTCTATCTCAAAATTATGTCTGTTTTGACTTTTGTATTCATTTTTGATTCTAATTTGGTTATAAAAAGTAGGTTAAGAAATTCTGTACGATTTCATATTTTCAATACATGAAAAAAACATTTTTCCTTGAAATGCAAGGTAATAATTAAATCCGGATAGGATTTTGCTTTATATTCAGTACCAATATTCCACATTTACTTACAAGCACCACTCTTCTCAAATCAGTTTATCCACTAGTTAATTTAACATTAGCGCCGAATAAAATATTCACAGCAATATTTGTTTCAAATTTCTTGAATTCAGAGAGAGAGAACAAAAAAAAAAAAAAAAAAAAAAAAAGGACAACTGTGTGCGCGTTATTTAATAAATTTGTAGTTGCATCATCTATTGCATAGTTGTAACATACAGGGTTACGTACAAAAGAATCAAATAACCGTGTAGTTTTGATAATCTGAAATTTAAAATTTAACGTATTGGGTGTGTACATAAGTTCTACCCGTTTTCGTAGGCTACAAAGAAAGGATGAGAACACAACAAATAACATACCTAGGATTTCACATAATTGCCATCATTCTGTATGACCTTTTTTCATCTGTCTATGAGTAGGTGAATCCCACGCCGGAAAAACTCTTGTGTTTTAGAGTCAAAAAAGTCATGTAACGCCGTTTCCACATCATCGAACGTTTGGAGAACGAAGTCGTTCTGTTATGATCGAAAAAGGTGGTAGTCCGTAGGTGCCAGGTCAGGGGAATACGCCGGGTGAGGTAACACTTCCCAACCAAAGTCCAGTAATTTTTGCAGGGGGATTAAAGCAGTACGAAGTCTGGCATTATGATGAAGGATCTCGCCTTTTTGATTGACGAGTGCTGACCGCATCGACGTCAGTTGTTTTCGCAATCTGTCCAACTGCTGGCAGTAGAGATCAACATTTATCGTTCGGTTAGGTGCCAACACCTCTCAGTGGGTTATTCCCTGGACATCCCACCAAACACTCAACAAAACCTTTTTGGGATGCAGTCCTCCTTTTCAGATCGATGGAGCAAGCTCCGCAGCATGGCACACAGTCCGTCGACGCTTTACACACTGGTGGGCAAAAATTAAGGACGAAGAGGAGAAATTAGCATAACAGCGGAACGAGCAGGCAGAACGGACCGAAAGACCACTCCGGAGATGGACTAGAGTCCGGTAGTGTATGCAGCATGACGTATGGGGGGGGTGTCAGAAGAGTATAAAGCACACGGGCAGTGTACGCCCAGCAATTCGGTGAAAGCTATTGCACGGTGTTCATCCGTTTGAACGACGTCGAGTTGCTGCCGCCGTGTGATATGGCCAACAGGCAATCCAGTAGACGACATCTGGATGACTTTACCCGAGGTCGCGTCATTGGGAAGTTGGAAGAAGGTCGAAGTGTGACTAGTGTGGCCGAGGAGTTTGGGATCGCTCACAGCATCGTTTCACGAGCTTGGAGAGCATTTCAAACGACAGGAACAGCTGTCCGAGAGTTTACCTGGGGTCATCCACGAGCAACCACGGCGGCGGACGACTGGTATAGTGCCCTACAGGCGAGAAGAGACAGACGGCAGACAGCGGGAGAAATCGCAAGGCACATGCAAGAGACAACTGGACGTCCGTTATCGCGTTTTGCCCTTGGCCAGGAGGCTGCACAAAGGTGGTCTATTTGCACGACGGCGAGTACGGTGTGTGCCATTAACGCCTGCTCATCGGAGACGGCGGTTTCTGTGGTGCCAGGAACACAAGAGCCGGACACATCAGCAGTGGGGTCGAGTTCTCTTTACGGATGAGAGCCGATTTAGTTTGACGAGCGATTCTGGTCGTATACACATCTGGAGAGAGCAGGGAACACGCAATCACACCTCCAACATCATCGAAAAGCACCTGTTTGGAAGTGGCGAAGTTCTCGTTTGGGGCGGTATCATGCTTGGTAGCCGTACTGACCTCCACATCTTCCAAGGAGGTTCAGTCACTGGTGTCCGCTATTGTACCGAGGTTCTCCTGCCTCACGTGCGTCTGTTTAGAGGTGCTGTGGGTCCTGAGTTCCTCTTCATGGACGATAACGCCACACCTCATCGTACAGTGGCTGTCGCAGAGCTGTTGGAGAGTGAAGATATTCAACGCATGGATTGGCCCGCAAGGTCCCCGGACCTAAATCCAATCAGAAGTAGTAATCCACTCGAGATGAAAATTGGTGTGTGCAATGTACGTATGTACAGAAAAGGAAATGATTGCAATTCCTGAACAGACGGGTCATTTATTCGGGTAAAACAGCTACACGAGTAGAACAAGTCAGTACATTGTAACGCCACCCCTGGGTCGGATACAAACGGTTACCTGGCGTGGCACAGACGCATGCAGTTCAAGGATACTGTCCCGAGGCATAAGCATGTCAGATGGTGTCCAAATTGCGGGCCAGTTCGCCGACATTTCGGGATGGGCGTACGTGACGTCCCAAACATGTTCAATCGGAGAAAGGTCGGGCTGGCCATGGAGAGGGTGTTGGCATTACAGAGGCAGGCCTGGGAGAGCCGTGCCGTATGAGGCCAGTCATTATGCTGTATGAAAAATTGCTCGGTGATGCTACGACGTGGATGGCAACACAACAGGTCGTAGAATGTTGTCTACGTGCCGTTGAGCCGTGAGGGTGGTACAGAGGACTAGCAAGGGTGTCCCGGCTGTCGTAGAAAATGGCTACCCAGACAGTCATTCCCGGTGTACGAGCCGCGTGCCGTTCCACGGTAAAGGCAGGATCCGCCGTCTCGTGTCCAAACATGTATGTGCTGGTCATAGGCACCAAGTGCAAACCATAACTCATCCCTGAAGACAACACAATGCCAATGGACACTATCCCGCGTTGATCGTACCCAACAGCAATGCAAACGGTGTAGCCGTTGCTTGCTGGTCAGTGGTAGGTGGCGGTGTAGCCTCCTCGAATGTAGTCCTCGTGCGGCAAGTCATGTGGCAAGTGTCCGGATGTCCACTTCCGTACCTGTAGACGAGGCAACATGGCTACGGATGGTTGAGAGCGGGGAAATTGGGTTCTGTTCCTGCGGCTCTCACAATCTCTCGATACTCGCGTTCTGTCGTTGCCCTTGGCCGTCCATTGCCCACGTGGCGCTGGGTTGTGTCCTTCTTAACCCATTGGTGCCAACATCGTCCGATTGCCGCGTCGCTCCGACCCAAATGCCTCGCGATGCGGGGACTTACCAACCGGCCTCTCTCGGCCGAATTATGCGTCCTCTCTCAAACTCGCTCAACTGCTCGTATTGTATACGGATCCGACGTCGAGGCATCCTCACTGTCCGTGGAGGTTAACGCAACCGCAATTCGCTGTCACAATTGCCCCTGCGTGCGCCAAGAGTGACTAAGATAAATATTTTAAATGCTAATAACCGAAGGCGGAAACACCGTACCTTTTGCCCCTGATATTTAAATATTTGAATTCCAAAACGGCTAAGTAATTTTTTTCTTGCAATCTAAAATTTTTTATATCACGCATATTGTGTTATTGATTTCGTTATTTTTTTTTTCCAGAAATTTTGTCTTGTGAGCGTTTAGTGAAGAAACTGAAGTTGAACCCAGTAATTTCGGAATCCTGCAACGAAGGTTTGTGAATATGACGTGCCTTTCATCATTTAGAGAATTATTTCTCCATTATTGGATTTAATAATAAGTTTATTTTGGTATTATTAGATTTTCTTCTCTTTCAAATAACAGGTATTCTACAAAGACCCACGTGACACTACATCAGAGCATCTCAAGCTGTCTTCTACACCACCGGTATTACTAGATATTTCTTTCTTAACGCTTTTAACCAGCTGAAACGAGTAGACTCGGGGGTTAGAAAAAAGCCTGAAATCAGCACAGATAAAACCGCTGCCTAAGAAGTAGGCCAAACACGGCTGGAACAAGTGAACCTGCGTTTCAGAAAGCGTTGCTTTTGCCTGAACTTCACTATTCAATTAATAACAAGTTAAAATAGTATAACTACACTGGTAATCCGAATTTCTTGGCTTAGATTATAAATCAAAGTCTCCAAGCTTTCGCACATCAACCAGATGGCCTTTTCAAGGAATGTAGACCGCTAACTGCGAACTGGGTAATAGAACACTTCAACAATTTGAACGTGGGAATTTGTGTGTGATTAGACAATAAATAAATAGAAGCAAACGTGATCATTCATTCGAAGAAACGTGGTCACGTTGGTTGGGCGCACGAAAAAAAAAAAAACTGCAGCATTATTTAAAGAATTAATTCCAAATGTGTGGCAACTCTAGAGAGACGCTCTCATTGCAAGCCTCGCTGCTGGTTAAGATTTCCAAGGTTTCGCGAATGCCATTGGATTTGGTGTGGAGTATGAAGTTAATTTATTTATATCATTGTACATAGGATCAGTGGACTTGAATTTGACTTCTCTTGATAGGGAAGTGGTTATTTTACCGTCTTTTGTATCCCTTTTATGTTCGTTGATTCTAATCCCAAACGAACGTTTATTCTTTCCGATGTAGTATCGCCTGGAGCCGTCCGGATATTGTAGTGGAATGGCATAAACACCTGCCTCATTGAGAAGACGGGGTTGTCAATATTTCTCTTAAGCATCATATATAAAGATGCCGGGACCTTATGCCGACACCGAAGTTCATATTCCTGAGCGCGTTTTTGAGTTGATAGGAAACTTTTGGTATGTATAGGGAATAGAGCCCAAGTAGCGAAGATGCTGCATAGAAAGATCAACACTTATGGTTCTGGCATTTTCGATAAAGTTATGCACCTGGTTCGACGTATCTCCTGCCTCAGTGGCCAGTTCGACGATGTTTTTTTAGTTCGGATTGTCTAGAGCGAACATCGGATGAAACGGCGAAGGCTGGAATTATTGACACTCATCCTGATTGACTGCTAAAAAGACTAACAATGGCAACGAACCGAAGAGAGGCAATAATTAAGACACTTGTTTCTACCCAGTGGCATGATGTCCATGTAAGGGAGACTTGCTTTCCCCATCAGGCTTGGGTCATGGAGCAAAGAATAAACGACTATACTCCGCACACACCTAATCTGATAATGGGTGGAAAGCCAGATACCGCCATTGCAATATAGTTAGGCTAGCTGCGAAGCCCAGATAATGCACAAATAAAACTGAATTAAATATACACAAATAAAAGTTTAATCAATTATCAACGGTATTAAAATATGTCGATGCTTTCGCTGCGAAGAAACAACAACGAGTGCGGATTCACTTCTTTGACTCAGTCTGGCGAGCGAAAACCAACGGCATAACGCAAGCAGCTCTTCCAGAGTCTTCGCAGTTCTGATGCGAAAACATTCCGTACCATCGCCTGCTAGCGTTTCCATGACAACATGAATCAGCTGGTAGAGGGGAATGGGCCATTGCTTTGGGAAACGGTTCGCTCAGAATAAAGAAGACTTAGACTATCTCAGGAACTCGCATACTCTCACCCATAAGAGTGTTTCGCAAGAGTTGTTTCGCGAGAGTTGTTTCAGTTTTTGTGAAGTGCCATTGAACTTAAATCAGAAATATTATATCTTAAATTCGTGGCTTTGTTGGATTCGAACTGTTTTGATAAATTTTGTGAAAGCTTCCCTGAACATCTACTGTCAGAACTTAAAGAACTCTATGCTTCAAATTTTGATACAGCTCGACTAAAAAATGAACTGAAAGTGTTTTGTTCCCTTGATGAATACAAAAACAAATCAGTAAGAGACATTACGTGTTACATAAAGTTGAATAAATTGGACATAGTGTTTAGCGAGGCGTACAAATTAGCAGATCTCATATTAAGCTTTCCATCAACAACTGCTACTGCCGAAAGAAGTTTTTCCGCATTAAAAAGAATCAAGATATATCTTAGAGCCACACAAGGACATGCACATTCGAAAAACTTGGCTGTTTTGTCAGTAAAGAAAAACATTCTTTTTAAATATGAAAAAATACTCGGAAGAAGCATTTTATGAAAACGTAACACTCAAGTTCACACAAAAGGAAAGAAGAATGGAGTTCATGTACAAATAAAGTATTCAGAAGAAGAATTGAGTTCATGTACAAATAAGTGTTCAAATCCTAATCCTCATAATTATTTGGTATCATGTTAGCAATGGCATGTACCTAAAATTTAGAAAAGAAGTTACTCCCATTACTTAAAAATTAAACTTCGCAATTTAAAAAAAAACAGTACTGGAGAGAGGGAGGGGGGACGAGTGAGATAGCCCAGGTCTCGGACCCAAGATACGCCACTGCAGTATAGGTACACTATTTTTAAAGTACAGTTGGTGTACAATTCCTTGTTATTAGTTTTTCCTATTTTTACTGCACATACACATACTCATCCAGAAGTTTTACGGAAAAATTAACAATGAGAATTAGTGTTATAGCGAAAATTTCTAGAGTACCTTTGAAGAAGAGAAAGAGCACCGTCCAAGATCCAGGGCTGAGTAGATGCCCCCTCTTGCCCCATTTTAAGAGCGCCCATGCCTACTACCATTTGATTAAGAACGATCTGCTCGGTAGTCGGGGCAAATATTGCTATTCGAGAACAAACACCCCTCAGGAACTGAGTTTTGAAGTGTTTTTCGGTCCCTGTAATCAATGGCGTAACTACTATCAAGCGTGGTTAAGAGATGCTTAAGGGCCCGCCACGTTAGAGGGCCCAAAGAGTATTAAAAAATAAAATTTTAACTCAGATCCACAAGCAAAAAAAAAAAAAAAAAAAAAAACGATGAGAGATCCGGTGGCCTGGTAAGAAAAATAACTTCATACAGCGAGGTAGAGGAGAGCTCTTTTCAGTTCTCGCGGGTGCTATTTTGTCAGCAGTGCGTGGAACGTAGTCAGCAGTGCGTGGAACGTAGTTGGCATTATGCCAAATATTAGGTTACAGATTTAAAAGAGCTGAAAACGCATTCAAGGTAAATGTGTCTTGCAGAATTCTGTATGTATAAGATAAATTAAAGAAAGATTTATAGGTACCCAAAAAATTTCCAACAATTTCGCCTTTTTTGGAGCCTCAGAACTTGCTCACACTAAAGGAAAGGGATATTTAAAAATATGCAGAAAATTTGCAAAAAATCATATGATAAAGATCTAAATGAAATTTCTCCATTCAGCTTTTTCAAATAGCTACATACAAGAAGAAATTAAATCAATAAATTCAGTCGCAGAATTCTTAGTAATGAACTTCAACATGTCATGATACTCTGATGTCTCAACGGCGCTTCTCTCATATCTAACATAACCTGTTACAGTAGTTACTTCTGAAAAATCATTCATCAAGGTGAAAATAGTGAAAAGAGTTTTCCTAACGAGGGAAAAATCTTTTCACTTATTATTGTAAAAATTATTTGTGACATAACCGACTGTAATATCTTTCACTGATTACCATTTAAAGCCCATGAGGCACAAAAATTAAATATCAAAGATTTAATTAGAGACTGTCAATGCCAAAAGCCGGAAGAAAGATTTTTTGGGTATCTATAATTTACCTATAAAATGTATAATAAATTGACCTATAAAATCTATAAAAATATTTTCAAAAAAAAAAAAAAAAAAAAAAAAAAGGTTTCCAAAAGATAGAAAACCATTTTCATTTTGCTTTTTTGTTTTGTTAATTTTACAGATAGGGAAGGAGAGAGGGGGTCGTATTTTTGCTTAAAGACCCTGTAACGTACCAAGAGATGTGACGTACCTGCCCGAAGGACGCACACGACATAAAGGCAGATAGGAATCAGAATAAAACGTCCGCGTAGCTTAATTGGTAGATCAACTTATTCCGGAATGAGTGGACCCGGGTTCGAACCCCGGCGCGGATAAAAATGACGGAGAAATTTACTTCGTTATAATGGCGCCCGAACTATCCGGATGAACCGACCGTTCAAAATCTCGCATTGGTGTGATGTTATTTCCACACCGCGAGATAGGAAAAATAAGAGAATCCTTTCTCCAGCACTTCAAAAAAAAAAAAAAAAAAAAAAATAAGGGGAGATGATGTAACGTACCAAGAGATGTGACGTACCTGCCCGAAGGACGCACACGACATAAAGGCAGATAGGAATCAGAATAAAACGTCCGCGTAGCTTAATTGGTAGAGCAACTTATTCCGGAATGAGTGGACCCGGGTTCGAACCCCGGCGCGGATAAAAATGACGGAGAAATTTACTTCGTTATAACCCAAAATCTGTAGTTACGCCATGGGTCTGTTGTCCAAGGTATGACTAAAAGCATTTGTTGTATAGGAACTTTCGCTCTTATCATTTAAATCACCATTCTATTTAAAAATCCTCAAATATTTCGCCAAAGCGAAGGCACGCATTTTAAACTGCATTTATATCTTTGAGTGTTTCGTTAAAACTTCCCTTTTTTTTTTTTTTTTTTTTTTTTTTTTTTAAGTTTCACGCAGCTCTGGTTATTATTAGGGTGTGTCCAAAGTTTTGTAACATTTGCATAATGCTGCGGCTTGTATGTCACGTGTTTAACTAGTTCAAGTCACGCACTGCAGTCAGTCGAAAGCGATACAAAATGGTAGTCGTTGCTGTGAACAGCATTGCATGTCGTCGTTCTGTCTGTGGTTGGGACGCCTAAAAGATGAACAGCCACAACCGGCTAATTGGGGAACTTTTGCTTTACGGGTTTGAACTCCGTCATAACACTGCTCAAGCAACACGAGACTTTTATCACGTGAATGGGGAAAATTTCCGTGGGCCACAGCACAGCAACCAGGTGGTTCAAGAAATTTCGCTCAGGTAACAGAAACCTAGACGATCAGCCAAGGTCATGTTGGCCGCAAACCGTGCATTCGGAGGCCGTAGGGGCAAATCCGACAACCAGCACTCACAGATTATCAGGCTAGTTGAACGTATCACAGACCACCGTGGTTCTTCACCTTCAGGACCTCCGCAAAGTCTATAGGAGCTGCCGTATTGTCTCTCACGAACTGACGCCAGATGAAGCAAACCGCCAAGTAGAAGTGTGCACGGAACTCCTAGAAAACCCGCGCGATGTGCGTTTCATCAGGAGAATTATTACGTGCGATGAAAAGTGGGTATATTTCCGTAATCTTAACACAAAACGGCAGTGGTTGAGCCCGGGATAGCTTCCTGAACCTGTTGCCAAACCTAGCATATAGTCCGGACCTTACTCCGTCGGATTATTACCTGTTCCGGTCCATGGCCTACTTCCTTTGCTTCGCGACACTTCAGGTGGCAGCTGGGGTGAAGGAGTTCTTCGCCTCGAAGAACAAGAACTGGTACCGTCGCGAAATCGAAGAACTGGCAGACAGATGGCTAAAGACGGTGCAACACGATGGCCTATACTTTGAATGCTAGTCAGCTTTCGTTGTAAAGGTGCGTATGAAGACATAAAGTGATCCAAATATTGCAAAACTTTCGACTCACCCTCTGTAATATGCTTTCTCATATCTCATTCAGTAAACATTTGAGAGCATTTATTGTCATATTCCGTTTTATTTCAGAAAACTCAAGTTTTCTGCCACAAGATGAAGACTCTATTTTGAATTCATTTTTAAAAATTGGATTCAAGGATGTCTGAAAGTCTGAACAACACATTTCTTCTTGTTTTGAAAACTGCAGTTTCTACTTTGGGATAAAAATGTTTTCTAAACTGAATTTTTGTTACTCAAACTATGCATTTTTCAGATAAGGAAGCACCTGAGTTTTTCGTTTAAAATATCGAATTTCATAAACTAAAGAACATTGTAACGTGTCTTTCTAACTTGGGGCACATTCAAATTTATATAAGTTTTGGGTTTGAAACTACTTACCGTTATGTAAATTCGATGTAAAACGGTTAGATTGTTCTTTGTTCTGATAAAAATAAAATTTTCACTTCGACTGCTCTTTTTGTTTGCGTTCATTCTTTTTTTTTTTGTTTTCGCTAATGCGTTTTAATATTGAAGTTAGAAAATTAAAATTCCGTATGTTAGAGGAAAAACAATCAGAAAACATAAAAAAGTTGATGAAAGACAAGACGTTGTTGAGTAACTTTCGGATAACATTACCTAAAACTTATTAACGATTATAACAGTCCAAAATAACAGCTTGTGTATTAAAAAAATGTTAGCAATCAGAGGAAAATTAATCTAAGCAATACAGCAAAAATCTGTGAAGATATAAATTGGAAGAAAAAAAAGAAGAGTCGTTTGCTCTGTGTTTAACCGCTGTGTTGAACCGCTGTTTTGTTTTCATATATTCTTACTGCACTTATTTATTTTACGATATCACTCTGAGTTTTACGAGCTTGATCTAGGATTTTTACATTTTCTATTTGTCCTGAATCTTTGAGATACAAATACATCACAAAATCGTACTTGACTGCGTGAGTGATTTTAAGCACAGTTGAAAAAACAAGTGGAAGTACATTTGTCACTATACGAGGTCCGATAAAGGAGTTCCGAGTCTAGGCCGATATACAACAAAGTACTTGCGTTACTTAAGTCTCGCTATGATCTCCCTCAAAGTACCTTTGCGTTTTTTGTCACTGTTGGAACGCTCCCTGGAAGTCCTGTTCGCGAATCGTGTCAAGCATAGTCTACGATTCGCGCTGGATCTCGGCCACGGTTTCAAAACGGCAACCGTTAAGCTTTAGCTTCATCTTCGGAGACAGAAAGAAGTCGCAGGAGCCAAATCCGGCGATTAAGGCGGGTGACGAAGGGTAGTCATGCTGTTGCGGCAGCAAAACTGGCGTGTTGCTAACGCTCTGTGAGCTGCTGCATTGTCGTGATGGAGCAGGAAATCGCCCGTGCGCCACATTTCAGGTCGTTTGCGACGAATGTCCTCATTAAGACGCCGTAGAACATCGCAGTAAAAACGGGCGATGACGGTCTGGCACTGGGAGTACGCAGTTTGGTCATCAATTCCAGTACTGTTGTAATGTCGAATCTAAGTTTACTCTACAATTTAGATGTTGAAACATGAAATTCTAAACTTTTAAATCGTGACATAAAACGTAGAATATATTCGTATTTGCAGTACGATTCTACGACGCTGTCTACGATTAAAAGATCATATAATTTTTTTTCTATAGTTTCAACAACCAAGTCTTTTCGGGCGCTTTCGAAAAGACCACAATTCTAAAAAACTCACATAATTTTTGGTGATATGGCAGCATCGCGTTAGGCCTATCCCTAATTGGGATATGCGTACGTACAAATTATATATCTTAAAAAGTAATTCAACTTAAAGGAACGAGACTCAACTTCTTACAAACATATTTAAGAAAAAACAAAAAACAACTTTTAACTCATCTGCGAAAGGATACAACCGACCAACACGCCAGCATTCAAAAAGTTTGTATAGCGTACTGGTTACAAAGGCGCGTGCGAGTGATGCTTATAGATCGCATAAAAAAATCGATTATTCGACCTAATGGAACTAAATGGATAAACTGCGTAAAACCGTCTACATGTCTACTGAAATTCAATGTAATAATTTTTCTTGACGTTCCGTCTCATCGATTTTACGTCAAAAATTATGCCTCAACGTAATATCGACCTGGTAACCAAAAATCGATGTCGATTCGACATTACAGTGCTACCGGGGACACTGTCGCCGATGTTCTTCACCAACGGAAAAATCTTGCCATTACACCATTACAGTGAAGTTGTGCTTTGGGAAGCAATACAAATTGAGTGAACGTGACAAGCGAAGCATTATGGGCGGAATTCGGAGGCAGCACGCACGTCCTTTGCCATAGACCTGGCTGGAGACGTCGTAGAGGCTACAGGAACTGTTTTTTTCACCAGAACAATCTGTTGAGACTGGTATGTCTACGGTTACCATGCTAGATAAGCTGTGCACAAAACCTACATCTCTCCAGGCAATTCTAAACGACGCCTGCAGTGGTGCCTTGCTGGCTTTTCATGGACAAGAGGAGAAGAGGTTCGTGTGGAGTGACAGTTCATGCTACATACTCTTCGTTCGGATGGATGCATTTGGGTGTGGTATTTGCCTTGGGAACACCGTCAGGCAAAATGCATTTTCCCCAAAAGTTTTTAGGGTGATCTGTGATGACGTAGAGCTGTTTCTGTAGCGAGGGACTCGGGTCTTTAGTTGGGGTGCCCTCTAGCCTAACAAGTTTGAAGCCACTTTGAACAATATCGTACTACTTACGCTGCGGCAGTATTTTGGCTCAGAACTGAGACTGTTTTAGCAAGATCGAGCGTCTTGCTACACTGCAAGGTCTTTCAACGTCTGATTTGAGAAGCGGGACGTCCATGTGTTGGATTGGCTAGTCCCAAGTCCCGATCAAAAGTGAGACGGGCTAGAACACGGAATCCCATCTTGGTCGATAAAATCTTGCTCTACAGCAGCTCCGGGATAAGCTTTGCAAGAGGAATGGAGGAAAATTCTGGAACGACCTACCGGTTTCTTGTAGAAAGCATGCTTAGAAGGATCACGGCAGTTATATCGGCCAAAGATTGGCAGACTATGCGCTAATTTCGGCAAAAAAATTATCTTGTTTCCGTTCGGTTTCTGAATATTTTTATCTACACAGTGTGCACATTCGAATTACCATATGCTTGAAAAATAAATATTAATTTATTTCCGAGTGTTCCTCATAGACAGAGACGTAAAACTGCTGTTACATGTTAGTATGGCTAGACTTAGCTGAGCCGCCCAGTTGGCGCAGTGGTCTAAGCGATGGCTTCTGGCCACCTGTACGAGATGGGTCCGGGTTCGAATCCCGTGAGGCATGGATATTGTATTTGTCTTACGGCCCTGGCTCCCTACCTTATCTGGAACAAGTGGCCCTAAATTTGGGACGGGCGACTGCTTACAGCTCACTGAGTTGCTCACGGTGGTCGTTAAACCTCAAATCAAAATAATAAAAAAAAACTTGGCTGAACTGAAACAAACAAAGCACTAAAGTAAGCAGCATCCTAATTATACTGATAAAAAATTCCTATCCTACACTATCTACCAACAAGTAATTGCACACCTGTGATAGCAAAGGAAAACAAAGTTTATTCACCTTCAATAGTTGGTGGAGCCTCCACGAGCGGCGATTACAGCTGCGACCCTCCGGTGCATACTCTCAACCAGGCGTTGTACGACGGCTAGCGGTATTTTCTTTCACTCGGCTTGGAGAAGACAGGTCAGTTCCTTCACCGATTTCGGACGGTGGGGACACCCCTTAAGTCGACGCTCCAACTCGTCCCAGAGGTGCTCGATAGGGTTAAGGTCCGGGCTCTGCGCAGGCCAGTCCATTCAATTAACCCCATTGTCACCATACCAAGCCATGGTGGACCTCGCAACATGACAGGTGGCATTGTCATCCTGAAAGTAGCATGGGTCCAACCATGTTACTTTCAGTGGAAGATGAGAGGTTCCGACAGTCACCTCTCATCTTCAACTTGCCAATCACGTAGGCCACTGTCGATTTTGGGTACTTCAACTCACTGGATATGTCACGTATGGATCGGTCATTTCTGTGATACCCGACGATTACACCTTTTTCGAAATCAGAGAGCGCCGAACTGCGTGGCATCTTGCATGCGACTGGTTGCGTAGTTGTTTCCCACACGATATTTAACGGCGGCGGCCGTGACGTGTATCAGGACCGCAGATATCGTCGATTGCAGGGGTGTCCAATTACTTGTTGGTAAATAGTGTATAAACCTGAAAAAAACTACTATGTAAAATAGAGAGGAAAATAATTTGACGACAGCAAAATAATACAAAAAGCAAATTGTGTGAGGAATTTCTTTATTCTCAATTTAACTAACAATTACTTCAACGAGTAATGAGGTAGCTAGATGAATAACATGTTTGATGATTTAACGCAGAGGTTTACATAAAAGGAAATGAACTGAAAATTCTCGAAGTTGAAGAACACGAAAATAGAAATTTTCAGCCAACGCAAAAAAAAAAAAAATAAAATAAAATAAAAAAATAAAAAATGCAAAACATACAACGAAGTCATATTATATATTTATATTTTATTTTTTTCGCCTAGCGATGCATTTCACATGAATAAAAGAATATTCCACAAGCAGGTTTACTAATGATCTTTATCGTCTTCAAACTGCAAATGTGTTGTTAAAAATTTCTGTGAATAACAAAATCAGTGAAGAATGATCTTTAAAAATATTTCAACACAGCTTAAGGTACAAGGAGTTCAGATATCAGAAAATATAGAAAACAAACTAGACACAGGACAATGCTGAGACCAATAACTTAAGAAATAACGGACTTCAAATATTGATCGATTTTTGTTCTTTTGAAAACTTTAGGGAATAATCGTATTCTAAGGGGATAATGAATTCCCTATCTCATATCTTGTAGGAAGTAGTAAGGGTTCATATTTTAACCCTACCTCACTTCTCTAACCCTACTTCTTTAGGTTTCTGCTTTAAAAACAGTTTTAGGGAAACCCGAAAGTGCTTATGGTTCTACTTTTAACCCTTTCACATAAGAAAATATTAAGTACATCTCTAGAACTTCTGTTTAATCGAATCTACTTGTAGAAACATAAATATAAATTGTTATTGTTTCTTCAGATCTGAACTATTTTTTGACAGATAAAGGGCTTTTTTTTTTGGCTGTGGGCAGTTCCGGGCTGAAACAGCCGTAAGTTCAGGAACACTGGAAAAGCCAGAACGCGACACAAATACTAACTGCAGGGTCATAACGCGCCTTAGGCATGCTACGCTCCAAGCGGACTCAAACTACTTAGTTCTGGCAAAGCGAGCTGTAACAGAAATATGAAGTTTTGTAAAATTTTAAAAATGTGACCTAAATATGTGTTCATACTTTAAATACAAAAAAAAAACCGCATAAAAACTACGGTAATAAATTATGAACTCACACGACAGCAAAAAATACTTCATTTACAGGAGTAAAACAGAACAACAAAGCTGAAAGTGAGAAACAGTGAAACGAGGATATGTACAAATTGGTCACCTTTCGAAACATTTCCTGCCAATTCGTTGATATAACGCCAATGTTTCTTTTGCTTAAAAATTGCAAAGGATTTTGACAGGAGAGTATTTTTTGACTACCTCCCGAAATTTTATTGAAAGAAATAACTAAGTTTTCTACTAGTTAAGGCTTTTACAACGAGCTATCTTTTCTGTTATTTGCCAAGGAGGCATGATCTGCATGTGCCACGGGTAAAAACATTAAAAAAAAACCCGATAAAAACCGATAAAAAAAGTATTTTTTTCTTGCGGTTAAAATTTTTGCAAAAAAGAGAAGTCTTATTTTAAAATAAAGGCATCTTACTTACTATTTGTCAGTACTGTTGTAAAAGTCGCTGTGTTTACTTCAAGAAAAGACTTTCCCATGAGCCATGATTTTTCCACTAGTTTTTTGAGAGTAACTGTCGTGCGTTCTACTTGGCAAGATTTCAGGAAGAAGCCAGATCAGTTTAAAAAGGAAGTTATTATTTACTACTTTGTAAGGCTCATAACAGTTATAAAGTTAGTTGCCTTCGATGCACGGTCATTACTAGAAACCCCACACAACACAAATTCAAACTCTGACGGAATTAAAAAAATTATTGTATAAGGCTAAAGGGTTAAAAGTAGAACCATAAGAACTTTCGGGTTTCCCTAGAACCCATCATCAGATGAATGAAACCGAAGAATGAAGGGAACACAATAAATAGACACACTTCGTTATGAGATAATGACGTAAGTGTGTCTATTTATTGTCTTCCTCATTCTTCGGTTTCATTCATCTAATGATGAGTTTTAGAGAAACCCGAAAGTTCTTATCTACTTTTAACCCTTTAGCCTTATACAGTAAATTTTTAAATTCCATCAGAGTTTGAATTTGTGTTTGTATGGGGTTTCTCGCAATGATCGTGCATTGAAGGCAATTACCTTCATTACTGTATGACAATTTCCGCACGAATTTGGATATATTTCTAAGACTTTTTTTTTTTTTTTTTTTTGCATTTCTTAGAAAATAATTTACATGGATGAAGATTTTAGAGGTAAGACACCTTTTGTATTAGTAGTTAAGGATTTTCGCAGAAGGTATCTTATATCCCAGTTTGGCCAAGTGTATTAGAAAACATCTACCATCAATTAAGACCTATGAAAACTAACTGGATGATTGTTTAACTATCCGCGATTAACGATTTGTAACTTAACCGACAACCACATAAATGCTTCTCTCTGTTCCTGCTTTAAAAACAGTTTTAAACGTTGTACATAACATCGTTTCACGTACCAAAGACGACACGGATCCCACAACAATGCACCTTCATAAAATAGTATGGAATTTGCATAAGTGTATTGCACTACTATATGTGCAATATTCGCTAGCACATTTTGATTCGACCCAGAACACAAGTAAAATGATGTACTACTGGAGGGCTGTGCAGCATGCCTATACGCATGGAATTGTTTCGAGTAGTTTGGCAAAAGAGAGGTGCATAACACCCTATCACGGACAGAAGAGAGTGGACAAGTTTTACTACATGAGTAGACGGTAAACAGTGTAATTCCAGATATTTAGAGCAGTTATTGCACAATGAAATAACTTACAAAGTACATAAACTCTAACCTACATAATGGACGGTGGTCCCTTTAAGTCAATTATTCAGTCCATGGAATGCAATATATATATCGATATACTTAAAATGATATGAAGTGCTAAGTACTTAAATATGGAAGACAATCATGAATCGCTGTAAAACAGCAGCACTGGAAGATTACAAAATAATCAGCTGTGCAAATAAGACAACAGCACTTCATAACTTCCTTTACTAGACACTTTTGTAAATGACACATTTCAGCAGAACGTGGTAAAGTGATCACTCGTGAACAGTGTGATGCGTGACCTTTTCGATTGTGTTACCGCAATTCATTATCGTGCTATGGTTTGTATTAGGGGGGGGGGGATGTATATGAACAAACTTCTACATTTTTACACTGAGCTAGCTTTGCATTAGGAACAGCCCCCATTTTACCGATTCGGAGAGATAACGAAGCACCACGAGTCACGTGCGATTACTACAAATTGCGTACACCCAGTGCTGTAGTAAAGTCAGCAGAGGGTATAATATGTGTAAATCCAAATAAGTCAACATGGATAAAAAAAAAAAAAAAAACAACAAAAAACAACTATGGTACCGTGCCTTATTAACAATTATGACTATGAGCTCATTTTCCGATATGAATAAAGTATCTTCTCCTCTCTCCTGTCAATTATGACATTTTGAAGATCATGCACAAGATTATTTTAATTTTTATTGAAATATATCCCATAGAGCCATCCCGGTGGCGCAGTGGTCTAAGTGATGGCCTCTAATCATTCGTCCGAAAGGGGTCCGGGTTCGAATCCCGTGAGTCATGGATGTTGTGTTGACAGTTGTCTCACGGCACCTGCTCTCTCCCTTCCTTGGAACCAGTGACCCTAAATTGGGGATGGGCTACTGCCTATATAGCGCATTGAGTAACTCACGGTGGTCATTAAACCTCCAATCCAAAAAAAAAAAAAAAAAAGCCTGACGAGGTAAGTCCTTATAGCACTGTTCTTCTCTAGAAGAAATTATTGATCTACTATCAGTTGTTGAACGATGATTCATCAACCAAGATCTTACATATTTTTTTTTTGGATTAAATCGTTTAATGGGCGGTCTATTTGAATTTATGAACATCAGGTTAGATACATTGGAGATTAACAAAGATGCTCTGATATCGGTTATAATGTTGTTCATTAAACTGAATCCTCGTTCGCATTCAGCTGTCGAACAAGGCAGAGTTGAAATCGTTCTTTGGAGGAGTTTTACGTTTTCTGGTACAACTTGGATGTTTTCAGTATATTCTCTCAGTCTCTAAATAGCAACATTAAAACGTCAACAGATTCGCCTTATTTCTAGTTCTCCATAGCGCACGTCGTCTGTCTTAATATTTATTCGCTTTAATGAAGAAACATCTTTAAGAAGATTTACATTTTCACTGTTTGAATCTGAACACAGTCTTGATTTTATCTTGTCAACAGTGCTTTGAATATACTGGTTTGGTTAATAGGTACATTTTTTTGGTAGGAATCAATGGGATATTTTTAAATAATAATTCCTCGTTTGCTGCTAATGCTAAATGGTTTTTTTCCCCAGGATTTTCTCCCAAGCTCTCTATAATTCTTATAGTTCTTTTTATTAGATGTTCAGCTCTTGGCAGCGATGTTGTTGGAGATTGAAGTTCTGTTGATAATATGGACATTGAAGGCACACGCTATTATTTCAAAAAAAAAAAAAAAAAAAAAAAAAAAAGAAGCAGAGGGTATACGGCGTATACCCTCCACTACAACTCTGTGTACACCTATCCTTCGTACGTAATCAGTTAGCGTTTGACAGTAACGCCAAAACGTGGCGAGGGCCCTTCAGCCAATTTGACTGCGGCCAGAAAGTTGGGGACTGGAATGCAGGTGCCAGTACTTCGGAAACAGCCGCATCCCATATGACGGTATCAAGGGTGTATCAGGACTGGATTAACCATGCACAGACAGACATTCATCAAAAGGGCTCACATTGGTCAACGATGAGCAGTTGATCCTACAGGTGAGCATCCAGTGTCACGACCGGTCCCTCAGCAACGACGTGCAACATTCACCCAGCTCACGACCACCAGTACAATAGCAGTGCAGTTTGACCTATTTCCATATGTACCATTACCTCGCTTCCCCTGGTGTTCCAAAGTCGGAAATCAAAGAGGGTACCCATGATGATACCCAGTCATCGTAAACGCCTCGCGTGGACCAAGCAACATCGGCAATGGATCTTGAAGGTCGTCTGAGGTGATTAGTCCCGTTTCCTGACGCATCATGCTCATGGCCGGGTTCGCATATGGCGTGAACAGCATGAAACCCTATCCCCTGGTTGCACAGTTGAGGCTCAATGGGTGGTGGAGATAGTGTTCTGCTCTGGGAACTTTTTCCTGGCACGCCATAGGTCCATTGGTTATCATCCCACAAACACTGAATGGTGGACGCTACAGGGACCTGTTAGTCAATCATCTCCATCCATATCTGCAGGAGGTTTACCCAGACGACAGTGCCATCTTTCAACAGCACAACGCATCGTGTCATCGGGCTCGTATAACTACTGAGTGTTTGGAGGAACACGACAACGAGTCCGCCACACTACCTTTACCTCAAAACTTTCCTGACTAACCCAATTGAACATTTATAGGATATGCTAGACTGGGGTGTGAGAACTGCTGATCCTTCTCCACGGAATGAGTGTGAACTGACGGAGCTGCTGCAGAGGTCATGGGTCAAGTTACGCAAGGGAGATGTTCGACACTTCGTAGAATCTGTTTCTAGGTATCTATCTATCAGCCATGATTGCTCAGAAAGGTGGACGAACGCGTTATCAGATAGTCGTTCCTAATGCAAAGCTAACTCAGTGCTTTTTTGGAAACTCTATGTCTCTAGAGAAGTATAAAACACAACCACGTAGTAATACCAAAAATGCCGTGATCATTCTCCAATTAAAGAATTGGAAAGTGTATAGAGAAATTAAATGAGAGAGAGAGAGAGAGCCCAAACATTTTTCCAAATAGAAACAGATCATCTACGGAATCAGCAGAAAATCGACAATCTGATTCATCGATGATGTATAACCAACCACGTGTAACTGATGTCTATTTATTTATTTTTTGATTGAAGGTTTAACGACGACCGTGAGCAACTCAATGGGCTATAAGCAGTCTTCCGTCCCTAATTTAGGGCCACTGGTTCGAGGGAAAGGAGAGAGCCAGTGCCGTAATACAAACACAACATCCATGCCTCACCGGGATTAAAACCCGGACCCCTTTCGGACGAATGATCAGAGGCCATCGCTTAGACCACTGCGCCATCTGGGCGGCAGAGATGTTTTCAGGATAAGTGAAGATGCAGCTCAACTGTCCTTCTAGTTTGGATTTTAAAGATGCCTGTTGCTTCTACAGTACGAATTTATGTAGTGTGAAAGAAATATTCTGCTCATGATACGTGGAAAATACGTCATAATAACAAACGCAGCTATCAGACATCTCTGAAATAACTGTATTTACTGTTCTCAGGTAATATTAATCACTCAGAAAACTTGAAAATTTAATCGCCCTGGAGCGGAAACCGAACCCGCATCTCCCAATTACCGCTCGAGCATGCTAACCGTTACAACGACAAAGTTCCAAGTATCAGAGTGAGTGTTAAGAGCATTGGAATGTTCTCCGACCGCACATTCTTAATCGAAGAAAACTGTGCTGCCATCTAACGTTGTTAAGAATATCGTCAGTCGTTCTTGATGCTTGGGACTTCGTCGTGCTGGGTGGTGTAACTGTTAGCATGCTCGAACGGCAATCGAGAGATGAGAGTTCGATTCCCGCTTCAAATTGAGAAAATTTTCAAGTTTTCTGAGTGGTTGATATTACGTGGAAACAGTAAATACAGTCAATTCACAAATGTCTGATTGCTGTGTTAATTATCATGAATTTAATTAATTTATTCTGCATTCCCATATTACTTTTATGATCTCAGAATGTAGTCTTGCTTTGGTTTTTATGCAGTATTGAACAAAGGCAATTTTGTTTCGTATCGTTTCAGTCACAAATTTCCTCCTTTTCTTGCGCACAATAATAAACCATTTTGTCTTCATATTTTCTCGTCTGAAACCTGCACCCCATATACTCTTTATGTATTTAAAATTTAGAATCTGTCTTTGCTTTCAGAGACCATTTGCTTAGCATCTGTAACTCATTTTCCAAGATAAATTTTCTTTTCGCATATCTCTCCAGAGTTTCTCAGAATACTTTTATATATAGATAAAGCAACGGATTTTTATTTTCTCCATTTAGATTTATCAATTATTGTTTTAGTTTTTGATGACTGAAGCTTTACTTCCATTTTCAAAAGTAGTACTTCGTATCTTCGTGAAACCTTTTCTATCTAGGAAGTCATGATCTCATTTTTCTGCGAGATATCTTTCAAGAAGCTGAGATTTTACATCTTTATACGTGGTGAGAGTAGGCAGAACTATTAGTACGTACAATACAGCATTACAGCCGATTACCACCAAACACTACTGGACACCAGATGTTCCGAAAGAGGACGAGATGCAACAAGCAACTTCTACAGCAGAATGTGGATATACAGGTTACAAAGGACTTAATATGGTAACAATCCTTCTAAACTTAACTGCGGGAATTCTGGTTGAGGTCTCTGAAAAAACTTTAACTTTTACCTTACAGACATGATAAAACAGATTTGTGTGTAAAACCAGCAAGGTGCATAAAAAAAAAATGCTTTCTGTTTTTTTTTTTTCGTACAGTACTTCGGCATGATTGTCTGCTTCCTACATTTTGTATAGCACTTATAATTTTTTCGCACGCGTTAGTTAAACCATTTAAATGAGAATTTTCTTGTTTCTAGGTTTTCTATCATTCTAATTTTCAACTTTAATTAATGAATAATTCATTGTAATGGTTTAACCTGCTGTATTGTGCATGGCTTTTATCGATTATGAAAAAGCCTTTGATTCGGTGAAACCATCAGCAGTTGCAATGGCTCTGAAATCCTGCGGTATTGAAGATGCATACATTAATATTATTAATAACATCTATGAAAATGCAAGTGCAAAGATTCGGCTGTTTGAAAATACAACACACATAAAAATTGGAAAAGGAGTGAGACAAGGTGACACCATATCTCCGAAGCTCTTTAATGCCACATTGGAAAATGTCTTTCAATCACTGAACTGGGAAAACAAAGGGATAAAGATTAATGGAGATTATCTAACCCACCTTCGTTTTGCTGATGACATAGTCATTTTTGCAACTACCCCATCAGAGCTACAGAGTATGATCCAGGAACTTGCTGACAAGAGTAAAGAAGTGGGATTAAAAATGAACTTTCAGAAGACAAAAGTGATGTACAATGCTTTCACAAGAAATGAAGATTTATCGATTGATGGAGAAAAGCTGGAGATAACAGACATGTACGTTTATCTTGGACAGCAGATATCAAGTGAGGGTCACATTGGTGAAGAAATTAATCGGCGTACAAAACTTGCCTGGAGAGCTTTTGGAAGAAACAGCATAATTTTCAAGAGCAATATGCCATTATGTCTTAAAAGAAAAGTGTTTGATCAATGCTTACGTATGGTGCAGAGACGTGGACCTTAGCTAAAAGAGACATACAAAGGCTGCAGACAACTCAAAGAAGCATGGAGAGGTGCATGCTTGGTGTAACCAGGAGAGATAAGAAGAGGAACACGTGGATCCGAAAAATGACAAGAGTGGAAGACATCATGATCAGAGTTAAATCCCTGAAATGGCAATGGGCTGGACATACTGCCAGAAGAACAGACCATCGATGGACAGCCGAAATTTTAGATTGGATTCCAAGGGACAGGAAAAGACCCAGAAGAAGACCACATGGAAGATGGGTGGATGAAATTCGAAAGTATGCGGGAGTGACATGGAGGAGACTGGCACAAGACAGACCGTTGTGGAGGAAACTTGGGGAGACCTTCGTCCAGCAGTGGATTGGTAATGGTTGACAATGATGATGATGATGATATGTAGGAAATTCTTGTTCAATAGCGCAAAAGAATAATGAACTTTAAATGGCTTGGTGGATATATAAGGTGTGAATGTCTGTCTTCGTATAAGTGAACTTCTACTGCGGTCAATTGCAATGACGGCAGTACCAATATTTCCAAAATATTTTTTGGAAATACAGGTACGGTGGAAACACCAAAAATGCGTTTTTACTCGTGTGACTCAACATGATCTGATAGTAAAATAGTAACGTACCAAAATAAAGATTTATGACCCAATATTTGCAAAATATTCTATCATTCTAATTTTAAACTTTAAAAAATGAATAATTCCCTTTTTTTTTTGGTGATACATTTGCTTAAGATATGCAAATGTAACACCGATACATTCGATTCTCAGAAAATTATTCATTTACTACTGACGGACGTAAGAAAGTGATAAATAATGGTAGTAAATGTAAGAATTCTATGCTTTGGGCAAGAATAATGTCGTGCTTTGAACTTAGCTACAGTAAGTTCATCGATTTTACTGCTCACATTGTCATTTCTGCAGATGATGATGCAAGGCTGAAAAGAGAAGAGTTTGTGGTTCATTCTTTATAATAGCAAGATGGTAACTGTGCGTAAAAATATTGCCATTGTATGCTATGCAATTTTCCCACTCTCAACAAAGTGATCAATATACATAGAGATGATCACTTTACCATGCTCTAGAATACTTACTAAACGCCAATGCATGCTTGTATTGCAATGCCAGTACATACATATATAAAAATATAGGAAATTTATTAACTTTGCTTGACCAAACACCTCATAAAGATTAACACATTTTAAATTTAACTGCTTCTCAAAATGATCGGTACTTCATAAGTTTATGAAACTGATTTAGGAAGACCCCGAAAGATCACAATGTTCTGTCCATCAGTTATGCGGAGTTGCAAGTGTTTTCGCTGACAGCTTCTTTTGCTTTGAGGACAAAAACTGCGTCATCTAGCCAATAGAAGGACTGATTGACATCTCCCTCGCAAAGGTAGGGTAGACGGGTCCACTTCACTACTTCGAATCCGTTGTCCACTACCACGTTGCTCACAAAGCTCGAGATTTGTTCTTCGAAGGTTCGACCCCTCACCATCATCTTCTCGCTGGCAGCGTGATTTTGATCACCTGCAAATTAAAAAAAAATAAAAGCTGAAAGTCAAGAAAATTTTTTTTGCTATTACATTAAACAAACAAATTGGAAATAATGCACATCGCATACCTGGAAATTAATTTGATATATGCCAACTGGATCTACCACTATTCGGTTCTCAAAGGTGCGCCAGGGTATCAACATTAACACAGCCCTTTCTGAGTGTAGCTCTAAGTTAGGATAAGAAATTTATAAGGTATGGGTATTAAATAACGAGAATGATGCTATAACTTTAGTTAAATACGAAGTTTACATTTTTTACTCTTATCATCTTCAATGCATTCCCCTTCTGCATCAACACACCGCTGCATTCTGGTCTTCTACAGGGCAAAGCAGCGCTGTAGCTTACCTGGTGTGATCCCTTCGAGAATCTTGGACATTCATTCTCTTATTCACAACAGTAACTGTCTCAAAACGGATCCCACTGAACACAGATTTGACTTTACAGAAAAGAAAATAACAGCATGGAGATAAATCAAGCGAATAGATAGGATGTACAATACGGTGGTTCAAAAAATTCGAACATCGAAATGTTTTGGTGATCATAGACTTTTTCGTTCCTTTTGATGAGAAAATGTCTCACACAAAATTTCAAGGAAATCCGATAATATTTAGGACTGCCTCGTCTTCAAGGTGGTTGATCTTTTACTGCTATAAGACTACGCCCGTTATAAAGAAAATAATAAGCATGACACATTGACACCAAACTCTTAGAATGATGACAGGACTTGACGGAACCACTTCTAATCACGAAATTAGAAATATGCTTAATGTTAACTCAATTCACTACACTATGTATGATATAGCAAAAAGATATGAAAAAGCTGGATCACCCTAACCCCTGGTTAGGGAGTCCCTTAACTCTGAAAGCAAGGATTATGTAAAATACAAAACGCTAAAATCTATATTAGAAAATATCCCAGAAAAAAACTCGATTAGAACCTGGAATGTAAACCCAGTAAATTTCTGGAACTAAATTAACTCTTAGTTGAATATAAAAAAAATATATATATTTGTGATCGCTCTGTCTTCGTTCCGCAGTCGATAAACTAGTTTTAGTAAATTAATTAAAAAAAAAAAAAAAAAAAGGGAAAAAAAAAGAATTTTAGGATGTATACAGAAAATAAGCAGCAAAAAAATTATTCTGTTTCCACTTGGAACGAGAACGGAATTTGAGCACAAATGTAATGCGGACTGCAGAGAAAACTCACTTAAAAAAAACAACTTACCTTTAATTTTGCATTTATGTCTTACAATATGCACCCAGGTGCCCTTCTAATGTACTTAAACATTGAGCAAAGACGACAAAATAATAATAATAATAATAGCAGGGTGCAAAGTCCTCATACAGACAAAGTACACGAACAGGCACAATCACGTCGCAAAGATCCTCCATCGGAAATTGGCAAGAAAGAACCACCTCATTACAAATGAGCCTGTCCACTACTACAAGCATGAACCAACAACGCTTACACCCACAAAATGTACTGGGACTGATCAATCAGAACAGATAAGGCAATCCCCAACAATCGGCCCGACATCGTACTGGTGGACAAGGAGAAGTCAACATACCTATATTGACATAGCCATGCCCAACACGTGCAACATCCAGAAGACGCATGGAGAGAAGCTGTCAAAGTATAACGACCTACGATACGAAGTCAAGGAAATGTGGCATATGGAGAATGTCACCACCGTCCCCATAATAATATCAGAAACAGGAGTTGTACCTAAGACCATTCACAGCTCTATACAGACACTAGACCTTCAACCTAACACCTACATGGAACTACAGAAGGCAGTTATCCTGAACGCTTGTAGGATAGTAAGGAAGTTCCTGGACAATTGAGGGAAAAGAAATACCACTTCCCAGACTTAAGGGAAAAAAACCTCAAGAAGAGGTGGAATCTCTAATCATTTATAATAATAATAATAATAGCAATAAATAGAGTATACTTAGAATTTCTGGTTTTTATAGCTGATGAATTTTGTGTGAACTGGTGAACTGGGTACTCTCCTGTGTAGCGTTTCTGTGATTTCCAAGCCCTTACAGGTTTCCTTCTTTCCCTTGACTCTTTCTACTCTACTCTCTGACTGTTCATGAATGACTGCTAACAGGTAAGTATGTAGGGCAGCTTACAACTCCCTTACTTAACGGGGAATTGTATATTTCTATAACTCTAATTTTTCTTGCACTTTGCTGTTTTTGTGCTTTTTTTCTATCAGAGATCCCTGTCCCGCTTCTAAATTATTTTCCATTTTTCCTCCCTCCAAAAGGACAGCGCGCTGTAGATCTGTAGAATCTGAACCTTTATAGGAGTCCTTCAATTCGATTCGATTCGACACATTGACACTAGAATACTTTAACTGAACAAGATAAATCTCAAATTTATTTCGTAAGTTGGTTCACATACGGTTCATTATAGTGATTACTAGCGACCCGGCCTGGCTTCGCACGGTAGCAATTTAGAATTTACGGCGAATCTAAAGAGAGACGATTATTACGTTCAACAGGAGACTGTCTTTCTCATTGTAAAGACATTCTTTCTCTGTCATTTGCCGATCGAGATTCTGTTTCTTGGAAAGTTTCATTATGACGGGATGAACAAATTCTTTTAGCGTCCGATGTACTACGGCCTATGTTCAATTTTCGTCTCGGCATAATGTTAATACAATATTTAAAGTTTAATTAAAGAGATACTTAAAGAGATGCATGCGTGTGGACGAAAACAACTACGCATTTAGTCTGTGTGAGCACCGACAAACAAATTCTCTTTCAGCGTCCGATGTAACTACGCATTTAGTCTGTGGCTTTGCATGCTGCCAGACCGGTCGCTGCGCATCTTTAATTAGGCAGTGGAAGCCACGAAAGAATGCGAACGGCGGATTTTTCTTTGACTTGTCACTAAAATCGTTACTGCTCGGCTCCCTTTTGTTATAGATTCGGCTCCCTTTTGTCATAAATTAATGTTTTATACACCTAAACCTTCCTCGACAAATGCTCTATGGAATAGTGAAAACCGCACCAAAATCCGTCCAGCGATTCTCGAGATTAGCCCGAACAAACAGACAGACGCCTACCGGGGACTTTATTTTATACTATACATATATAGATACTATCCAACACTTTGCAGAAAATCCCACTGCTGATTTCTCAATCGGCTCGCACCTCAGTTTCTACGAAAAATGTGCTTTTCTTGGTATCCGGAAAGCGTTTCCCCTGGCCCTCCACAACTTGAAAGAGGAATTGTTTCTGATTTTCGTGCTTAGTGAAAGAAGAATTGAAAGTGGTAGCAATAGCGAATCTCCTTTCATCACTGTCTTTGGCAACTTTAAGAGCCATTACTGTCTTCTTTGCTTCCTGGAAAGAATTAATGTCTTCTCACGAATTCACGTTCTTGGCCAAGAAAGTGCTCTTCAATTGCAAAACTTCAAAGAAGAAGTGGGAAGCAGACCAAATGAAGTAAGAAAGCGTTTTGCCATATAATCGACATGGCAAAACTTTAGCTTTGACGAGGCAGTCCTAAATTTAATCCGATTCAAATTTTGAACATGACAATCAGCTTTTTTGGTGTAAATATGACAAGGATGTCAGATATTCTCCGAAAACTTGAAAATTTCGTCGTCCTGGAGCGCCAGATAACGCCCGGGTATTCTAATCACTACACCACCCAGAACGACCAAGTCTCAAATTTCCGATTAATTTGAATATAACCATCACAGGATTCGCTATAGTCGAAGCAACCGACTTTCATGTTTAGCGAATCTGTAGATTAAGAATCTAATCCCGTAATAGCCCGGAGGAGCAGATAGATCATGAATGAAATACGGGATTACACCGTATAATAAAAAGTTTTGAAGATGACAATCCGATTTTTGGTGTAGTGTAATTATGACAAGGATGGTTAATCGGAAACTTGAGACTTGGTCGCTCTGGGTGGTGTAGTGGTTAGCATACTTTGGCGCTATCTGGGAGACGCGGATTTGATTCCCGTTCCAGGACGACGAAATTTTCACGTTTCCGGATATTATCTGACTTACCATCCTTGTCACATTTACACCAAAAATCGGATTGTCATCTCCAAAAATTTGAATTCTGTTATTGTTGTACAGTGGCGTTTTAGAATACGTTTCAAGAAATTACCGCCGAATAGACAGCCAATCTTCCGATTAATTTGAAGATAACATCACAGGATTCGCTAGTCGAAGCAATCGGCATTCATGTATCATGAATGGAATACGGGATTACACCAAACAATACAAATTTCGAAGATGACAATCAGTTTTTTGGTGTAAATATGACAAGGATAATATCCGAAAAATTAAAAATTTCGTCGCCGCCCCGGTGGCGCAGTTGTCTAAGCGATGGCCTCTGATCATTCGTCCAAAAGGGGTCCGGGTTCGAATCCCGGTAAGGCATGGATGTTGTGTTTGTCTCACGGCAATGGCTCTCTCCCTTCCCTGGTACCAGTGACCCTAAATTAGGGACGGGCAACTGCTTATAGCCCATTGAGTTGCTCACGGTAATCGTTAAACCTCCAATAAAAAAAAAAAAAAAGTCGTCGTCGTGGTGTAGTGGTTAGTATACCCAGGTGCTCTCTGGAAAACGCGTGTTCTATTCCCGTCCAAGACGACGAAATTTTCAAGTTTTCGGATAATATCTGACTTACCATCATTTTCATATTTACACCAAAAAACGGATTGTCATCTTCAAAATTTGTATTGTTTGGTGTAATTCCGTATTCCATTCATGATTAATCCGATTCGTTTGTAATTTTTTGTGAGTTGTTTACTCATCGAAAGGAAGAATAAAATCCATGAACACCAACAATTTATGAAAGCAGGCCTTTTTTGCATATGACTTTGAACTGCCCCGATGTACAAGCATTGTTATGTTTTTTCCGGCTGAAAACTGCTTAACTGAGAGCGTCGAATGAGCTGGCGCATTGTCCTGCCGAAAAATGAAGCCATTTTTCCACAATTCTAGTTTCTGTCTTTTGACTCGCTCTCTCAAAGTCAACAGAACCTGTTTGTAGTAATACTGGTTCACTCTAGCTTCATCGGGAATCCACTCTGCCAAAATTACAGACTTAATGCCAAAGCAAATAATTACCATGGCTTCGACTTCAACTTGGTTTGCTGTGCTTTCTTCACTCTTTGTGGGTGTGTTTTCCAATGCATTGACGGGTTTTCCGTTTCAGGGACGTATTGTAAGATCCATGTTTCACCACAAGTGATAACATTTTCTTAAACGCTGGGGTTCGCCTGAATTTTCCCCAGAATGTCACCACAAATTCTCTTGCGATCTTCTTTCTGCTTAGAAGCTTCGGAGCCATTTTGGTACAAATCTTTGTCATGGTAATACTTTTCGGTGAAATGAGCCTAAAAATCTCTTTATTGATGTTCATCCTTTCTGCTATCATTCTAATACTCAATCGCTGATCAATTTGAATAATTGCGTAGATATTTCTTTTTATCTGTTTTTTTTTTGTTTTTGTTTTGGGGTTTAACGACCTGACAGTAAACAATTCTATGGCTAAAGTAAAAAAAGTCTTCTGAAATTCACGATCCACTTTCCGTGATTTCTTTCGTGAATTAACGAACATATTTCTGATACAACTTTTTCCGTGAAATGACGGAACAAATTCTGAATTTCACGGATTTTTTGTACGCCAGAAAAATTCTGAATTTTCGGAAACTTTTCCGGAATTCCTTTCCTATATTGACGGTAAATTACCGTTTTCAAGATATATTAACGGAAAATTCTGAAAACAGTGAACAATTCTATGGCTAAAGTAAAAAAAGTCTTCTGAAATTCACGATCCACTTTCCGTGATTTCTTTCGTGAATTAACGAACATATTTCTGATACAACTTTTCCCGTGAAATGACGGAACAAATTCTGAATTTCACGGATTTTTTGTACGCCAGAAAAATTCTGAATTTTCGGAAACTTTTCCGGAATTCCTTTCCCATATTGACGGTAAATTACCGTTTTCAAGATATATTAACGGAAAATTCTTTTCTGATTCGCTTAAAGATAACTGAAACTTTTCCGCAATTCCTTTCCTATATTAACGGAGAAATGATGTTCTCACTTTTTCCGTATCCATATGAAGAAAATTAGCAAAGATTCACGGGAATACTTAGGGTTTGATTAACTGTTAAATCTCAATTGTCTGTCGAAGCATTTAATTTTGAAGTTCTCCAGCGAGATCGGATATTGTGGATAGTATAACGCATGTTTTTTGGTTACTGCACCACAGGATATTTCTTCTCCTCTTCCTCATTTTATGCACTAGCTATTATATATTGTGTTACCGTAAGAAACCGGGTACTTAATTTGTTGTATAGTTCATTGTACGATGTCTATGTATCAGTCTGTGGAGTCCTTAAGACAAATGCTATATAACTATAATATCAAGAGTAAATTTTATATTTAGAAATTTTGTGAAATAAAATAGTACATTGCCCATTCGCTTAAAGATAACTGAAAGTTATTGTCAGTCGAAAAAATATCTCAAACTCCAAATCATTCTGTTGCTTCGGAAAGTCACGATGAAAAATAATACGTAACTTGTAATAATATCTCCTACAGACGAAATTAAATTATTACAAACGTACTCAAAAAAATAATAAGTTTCAATAGAAAATAAAATGACTAAATCACTCGCATTAATTGAAAAAAATAATCATAATCCAATTTTCTGTTATCTACGAACGTGAGTAAGATTCCCATGACTTTCTGGCTCAGTGATTAAGATGCATGGCTTCATCCCAAACGAACTGGGCTCGATCCCACCACCAGTGCAAAATGATTCTTTCGCACAAGGGCTGAAATATTCAGCGTGCTGGATTTTGCGAAATTCCTGTCTAAATACGGAAAACCTGAAACAGACTTTTCTGAAATAAACGGAATTACTGGCTACGGAAAATCGGTAAAAATACGGAAGTTAAAAAATAAAATCAGGAACTTTTAAAAACGGAAATTCCGTTAAAAGACGATTATTTACCGGCAACTTTGCTGCACGTTATTTTCAGAAATTTTCCGTGAATTTACAACACTTATTTTTTTACAGTGGAGTCACCCGTCCCTAATTTAAGGCAACTGGTCCCCGGGAAAGGAAAGAGAGCCAGTGCCGTAAAACCAAACCAATATCATACCACACCAGGATTCGAACCCATACTCATCTCAGACGAATTGCCAGAAGCCAGCGCTTAGACAACTACGACAATGGATTTGAGTAGATTTTGTGCACACTGTCTTCTGCTTTTGAAATGCTGGAGGATCCCGGACGTTTGTCATCTTCAATGTTCATCCGTCCTTCACTGAACCTATCGGGACCTCTCATTCAAGGCCAAAAAAAAAACAAAAAAAAAACGCACGCACATGACATGTATTCTTACCCGTTCGTCTCACTTAATATACGAAAAGTTTCGGAAGGCGTTTTTTTAATTCACCAGAAATTTCACATTCGATCCGTTGCTCATTTGAAAATCCTCTAAATGCAATCCTCTAATCAGTGAACAAACAAAGGCATCGCTCTTTCCACGTTTATCAACACATAGCAACCGAAAACTTGTTACCCGGTCACCGCTGGGTTCGTATCCCAGATCTCTCGATATCTAACCGAGTGTGTTCGCCTTACGCTACGGTGGCAAGCAATCAACGGCGTTATGTGTGTTTATCTGTCAGCTTCTCACATCACAAATCCGTAGGATGGGCTCAGCAACTGAGACGTCTTAATCTGGTGGAGATTAATGCCCACCATCGTTAATGTCACCATCTGGTGGCCATTAACGCCGTTAATGGCCACCAGATGGATACGTCTCAGTTGCTGAGCTCATCCTACGGATTTGTGATGTCAGAAGCTGACAGATGAACAAACATGGCGCCGTTGATTGTTACCCACCGTAGCGTAAGGCGAACACACTCGGCTAAATATCGAGAGATTTGGAGTACGAAACCAGCGGTGATCGGATAGCAATTTTTCGGTTGCTATGTGTTGATAAACGTGGAAAGAATGATGTCTTTGTTTATTCGTTACTCATTTCTTGAAATCAGCATTTTCTGGACGCGCGACAAATAACACGTCTACTTTCTTGACACGTGTCACCAAAATGATGAAAAGAGTGACGTGAACTTTACGTTTACTAACTGTTATGGACAGTTTAAATCAATGACCTCTCATTCACTTTCGACCTGTACCGCGCGTTTCATTCATCACAAGTACAGTGCAGTTGTTTAATAGCAATATCTTGTAACTAACCGGAGTGTAACCTATTCCGACAAGTTACACTGCACCATTAAAATTACACAGTTAAATAAAGAGAGAACATATGGTGTTTTAATTAACTTATCGAACACTTGCTTGTTTTAACCTAACTTCTGGATTAACCTTTCAAGCGACCGGGTTTTCAGAAAGCTACGGCAAAACACTTCCTCTCCCCTCTTATCTCAGCAGTGCAGATCACAAACCTGTCATTTGTGACAAGTGCTTCCTTCAAGTCCTTTTTTCTCTGCTTTTTGACCCAAAAAATGATTGAGGGCTAGTCCCTCTGATACGAAAATCATGCCACTGCGTAGGAACAGATGACACACATCTTCCCTCTCCTTTTTTTTTAGGTCTATCGACATTCATATAGCCATTTATGCTGGCAACCAGTCATAAAGGATGTAAGATTCGCTACCTCCAGGTCAGAAGAAAATAATTGTAAATATGTATGTATATATTCATTCTAACGTGGAATTTTCTGTTCGTGCCATTTTCGGTCAGAGCGGACGAAATCAGCATTTTTAAGTTCTCTTGCTGTCAGATACACGCGATTAGCCACATTACATCGGCTTAGTACATAAGTAGTTGAAGTGTATTGTACCTTTCTTGTGTGGCAATGGGATTATCTCAAAGAGCGCGTTAATGAATGAAACACAAGCTGCAGAGTGTGTTCAGGTAGTCACAAAATTAACTCGGAAATACGTTTGAGGAGTGGAAAGTTTCTGAAGTTTAAGGAGAAGACACTTTGCAAACCAAAGCGAGAGAGACGGGCCCTTGAGTTTAGTGAGAGAGGTCGGGTCTTGGATTTGACGTCGGAGAAGTTTTTCGGGAAAGCGATTGATATTGGGTCGCCTAGCTGCAGCGACGGTGTGCGAGAAACACGAAGTTCGGGTCTAGTATCGGTAACACGGACGGAAACCAAGTCATATGGAACATTCCTTTTACAACCCCAGAAAAGTCCCAAGCTACATCGTTTTAGCGGAATAAACTGTTTGTTTTGTTATTGTTACAAAGGTTCTGAATTCTATAATATTTTTTCAAGCAGTGATTGTTTTGGGGAACGAGCCAACAAAATTATGTGACAGCTCTCGCTGGATCGCGGCTATGTGGGAAAAGATCTAGAAAGGAGCAAGGGTCGTTACAAAGGATTTGTGTCAATCATCCCCCTAAATGATCACTTGGAAAAACAAATCGAAAACAACGCTTTTTGATGAGCAGGTTCACTCGTTCCAGTCATGTTCGGCCCACTTCTTAGACATCGAATACATTCGTTCGGGCTGATTTCAGCCCATTTTGCTAACCCGGAGTTAATTAGTTCCAGCCGATTAAAGGGCTAAATACTTTGACCTAACGGTGCAAGAATTTCAAACACTAAAACAATAGAAATAAACTTACAACTTGTCCTACACATCTTACTTTATTCCACAGGCTGAAATAGATATACACTATATGCCAAAAGTAATTGGACACCCCTGCAATCGACGATATCTGCGGTCCTGATACACGTCACGGCCGCCGCCGTTAAATATCGTGTGGGAAACAACAACGCAACCAGTCGCATGCAAGATGCCACGCAGTTCGGAGCTCTCTAATTTCGAGAAAAGTGTAATCGTCGGGTATCACAGAAATGGCCGATCCATACGTGACATATCCAGCGAGTAGAAGTACCCAAAATCGACAGTGGCCTACGTGATTGGCAAGTGGAACATGAGAGGTGACTGTCGGAATGTGCCCCGACCCGGCAGATCCACAAAACTGGGAGTTAGAGACCGACGGGTGCTGGCCAGAGAAATTCGGAAGAACCGCACCAAATCGATGGGCCACATTCGCGAGGAGTTTCAACAGGCATCCGGGAGTGTTCTTTCGATGAATACCATCCGTAAGGAAGCCCATCTGCTCGGTTATCATGGACGTGCTGCCGCCCACAAGCCTTTGATCACCAAGTCCAATAGCGCTGCTCGGCTAACGTGGTGCAAAGAATGTTGACAGTGGACCGTTGAACAGTGGAAACTGGTTCTCTGGAGCGGCGAATCAAGGTTCACCCTCTACCGTTCGGATGGCAGGGTCTGGGTTTGGCGTCTGCCTGGAGAACGCCTCCTGCCGGAATGTATTGTGCCAACTGTAAAGTTCGGCGGCGGTGGAATTATGCTATGGTGGTTTTTCTCCTGGTATGGCACGGGACCCTTGGTCGCAACTCCTGGTAGACTCAACGCCGAGACCTACTGCACCATTTTGGATGACCATGCGCTTCCTACGTTGTGGCAGTTTTACGGGGTGGACCCATGTTACTTTCAGGATGACAATGCCACCTGTCATGTTGCGAGGTCCACCATGGCTTGGTATGGTGACAATAGGGTTGATCGAATGGACTGGCCTGCGCAGAGCCCGGACCTTAACCCTATCGAGTACCTCTGGGACGAGTTGGAGCGTCGACTTAAGGGGTGCCCCCACCGTCCGAATCGGTGAAGGAACTGACCTGTCTTCTCCAAGCCGAGTGGAAGAAAATACCGCTAGCCGTCGTACAACGCCTGGTTGAGAGGGTCGCAGCTGTAATCGCCGCTCGTGGAGGCTCCACCAACTACTGAAGGTGAATAAACTTCGTTTTCCTTTGCTATCACAGGTGTCCAATTACTTGTTGGTAGATAATGTACTTGTAACGAACTATGACTAGGGCACTTGATAAATAAGACACTGACAAAACAAGTTTTAACATTTAGATGAAGACTACGACGAATTAGGGCAGGTTAATACAACATGACGAATTAATAGCAAACAAATTCTCGTTATAACAACTTATTAGCAAGCAGGGCTGGAGGAGGCTTTTTTTTATCTGCAGGGACGAAACTTGAAATCACATTCCTTCGATTTCAAAAGTTCATTCAAATTCAATGATTGTATTTTTTTTTATTAGGGGTTTAACGACAACCGTGAGCAACTCGGTGGGCTACAAGCAGTCGCCCGTCCCTAATTTAGGGACAACGGTCCAAGAGAAAGCGGGTAGCCAGTGCCGTAGGACAAACGCAACATAGATATATGCCTCACTGGGATTCGAACCCAGACCTATCTCGGACGAATGGTCAGAAGCCAGCGCTTAGACCACTGCGCCACAGGGGCGGCCATGGTTGAAAGTATGAAGTAAACCATAAAAGTTATGTGAACCCCAATAATATAAAGATCTCCGCAGAAACGCAGAATGGAGAACGAATCAGGGTAGAACGAATGAGTTCCAGATACTGAACATAACAATTGGAAGATGCTTTCGTGGTCGGTTTTGGAAAAAAGTCTGTTCAAATTTAAACACTTAGAGGAGTTCTGTGCTACACAGCACAGATGACTAATTAATTCTTCATCCCCATAGTGTATTCGGAAAGGTCACAGATGTTGGGCATATCCACTTATTGTTCTATATGTTTCCTTTTATGCATACGAGGGGTTCGCATTTTTCAGAGTAAGTTACTCTGTACTCCCCCCCCCACACACACACAGACAGGTTAGCTGCACAGAATACTGCATGAGGCTAAGTAAGGTATTTGAAAAAGAAAATACTGTAGTGCATATATTTCTTTTTGAGTTACAATTTTGAACAAATTTATTCCCACGTTGTGTATTTTTACGCCCCTAAGAACACATTTACACCCCTGGTATGACCATTTTGGGAGGACAACCGTTTCCCCTGCTGTCACGGTAGCTATGACACTGTTAACAAGTGAACTGCACGTTGACAACAATGTTTCCGCTTGTCACTAATCACATGTAATGATTCGTGCTTTTATCTACGTTTCGTCTTTCAAATGCTGTCAGTGCTGCCACATTAAGACCAACTGTTGAGAGTTTAGATATGACATTAAGGTCGGAAAGTGTAACAGTGAGATAAACAAAATTTTCAGAAGATATATGAACAAAAAGAAAAGCTAAAATAGATAACATACGTCACAAATATTCAAAAAGCGGCTTTAGAAACATAGGGATAGAAATTAGTCAGTGGGCCAAAATTAATGATTTTACTGACCAAAATACCAAAAATACTGATCAAATACTGACAAATTTAATTACAGCCTATCAATAAATTAGCATTTTAAAAGCAAAATTGGGACATGTAAGTCATAAAAGCTGTCTACGTACGATTAAAAAATTATCCCCTCTGATACTATAGACAAGTTTAAAAAACTTTATTTACAAGTAAAAGCAAAGTTAAAAGCGAGGTCTTTGGACGATGACGTTAAAAGCGAGATCTGGAAGATGACGTAAAATTGTGAAATCATTAAAAAATAAACTATTATCTGGTCTCCACCATACCCATAGCCAGCCATCGCACACCCTTTTATTGAAAAAAAAATATTTTTATGAATACAGGATAATACTTTTATTATTGCACTATAAAATTTAAGGCTGAAAAATATTCTTTCCTAAAAATAATAGAGTACTGCAGATAATAAAACAGCAAAACATATTAAAAATCATACATAAAATAATCATTATGAGAACAGAACATAATTACTGTAAGATACAACTTGTCTTTACTTTGTCTTTGTTTTTTTGATGAAAAAAGAAATTATTAGCGAACTCTTTTGTTTCTCAACGGTTTTCAGCACCGCATCCGCATGCTTTTTTTTCTTGTCATCTTCTTCCATTGCTTTCTGCACTCCTTCTAGCATGAGAAGTGCCGTGTTGAATCCTACCATGTCCATTTTCTCAGCAGACTCCTTATTACGTTTGGTTGTATCACTTAGCAACGTTCGAGCAATCATCCTCCTCTCGTTCTGTTCTTGTCTCAGCGTTTCCAGCTTTGCTTCCTTCTCTTATACACTATTCTTTTCATTGTCTATCTTCTTTAATCGTTCTAGCTTCTTTGCCTTTTCCCTTTTATTCTTTTTCTTTTCTTTTTGCTCCTTCTCTTTAATGGCAAGCTGTTCATCACAATATTGCTTGTAATGAACATGAGCTCCTCTTGCCATCTGTAAAAGTTCCTGGGTGATATTAACCTGGTATATCTTGTTTTCGTACACATGATATAGCGTTTCTTTGATCAGCAGGCGGGCATTCAAAGTACTCTCCGATAGTCTGGTCCTTTCATCGGTCAAAATATGTCCAGATTATGAAAACCCTTTTTCTATGTCCGCACTACCATGCAATAACGATAATGCTGCTTTCACCACCTTGGTAACCAGTGGCTATTTAGGATCTCCAGATGGTTCTGTGTTTTCAAAGAACTGATTCCAGTACGTATGTATGCGGCAAGTTTCACTGGCAGTTTCATCTTCGAGTCTAAGAAGTTCCCATTCATCCGCAATCATATCCAGTGGAATATCCATAGGGAGTGATGCTGCTACTTTTATTATATCCTTGTGGGTTCCTTCTTTGACTTGCTGTGCTAGAGCTAAACCTAGAATATTTCTGAGGATGGTATTGCCCAAAGATGAGTGGAGTAAAAGGTGTTTGAAGCTTGCTATGAAATTGTTTTTGGTTTTGCTCCCGTTAAAAAGAGTATCTTTTCCTTTTCAGAAAACTTTTCCAGTTCATCGCAGATTCTACTTTCACTTATTACTCTTCTTGCAGGTATATAAACTGAGAAACAATTGAATTAGAGATACCTGTCTAGTAACGTGTAGCACCACCTTTCGCCCTGATGACGGCGGCGATTCGTCTCGGCATGGACTCGACAAGACACCGGAAGCGTTGGGAAGTCATACGGATCCACGACCCCTGAACAAGCTCTCACAGTTCACGAAGATTTGATGGAGAGGGGTCAGAGCCTCTAACATCTCTCTCGATGACATGCCAGATGTGCTCGATGGGATTGAGGTCAGGTGACCTAGCTGGTCAAGGAAGCGAGGTCACGTCGGTGGAGTGTTCATCCAGCCATTCGGATACAATTCGGGAGCTGCATTGTCTTGTTGCAGGATGAGGTCCCCAGTGGGATGTTGAAGACGCACAAACAGGAGCAAATGGTCGTCCAAGATATCCCGGTAACGTTGACCTGTGAGGGACGATGTCACACGTACCAGGGGTCCCATTTCAGTCCACGTAAACAGTCCCCAGACGAGAATGCCACCCCCACCAGCTTGAAGAGTACCCTGCTGGCAAGAAGGATCCATCGCTTCATGTGGTTTGCGCCGTACTCGTATCCTGCCACCCGCATGTACCAACGCGAATCTCGACTCATCAGTCTAGGCAACATTTTTCCACATGTCTAGGGTCCAGTGGCGATGTTCCCGCGCCCATGCTATTCTTTGCACCTTGTGATGTGCGGTCAGCAGAGGTACCCTCGTGGGACGATGGCTTTTGTACCCCATAGCGAGGAGATGGCCCAGGATGGTGTGGCTGTTTACACGTTTTTGTGCACCAGCGTTAAATTGCCGAGTGATTTCTTGCGCTGTGGCCCGTCTATCCGCTGTTACAATGCGAGCTAGCCAACGATGACCCCGCTCATCCATACGCTGTTGTCCACGGCAGTTGGCCCTTGCAGGGATGGGTTTACCGGATTCGATGTACTCACGGTGCACCCGTGACACAGGAGCTTGTGAAAATCCCAGTGCCTGCACGACTTACGAGATAGAGTAACCCATTCGTCGGGCCCCGACAAATTGCCCACGATCAAATGCGCTTAGATCCTTCGTCTTTCCCATATGACGTACGACTCTTACTGATTCCCGTTGCATTACTCCTAATATTGTCGGATCGCTGCATAAGTCATGTCGTTTCCGTTTACAGGGCCGCCCACAGCGCCACATTTGCATAACGCCAGCCGTCTCTAATTCAATTGCTCTTTAGTGTAGTGCTCATCACTGAAGGCTTCAAGAGACAATGGTGCTGAACTCTTACAAGCACGATTCATTATGGTTCTTGTGAGTGTTTTTAGTTCACTGTGCATCACATGCACCAAGGGCTCTTCTTTCTGGAACACTCCGGTGAACTTTGTAAATAAGTGGGCACTCGTGCAACAAAACATCACCTCTGCTTTCAGAGCCTCATGTTTTAAGAGGTTAATTATGTTTCTATACTTTGTGGAAGATTTCACCAAATCACTTTTACTTTTAGTAACAAAGTTCATGAAGTACTTAGTAACTTATGGCGACTATTCAATTAGTCTTGCGGCAGCACTCTTTAGGGATAACCACCTAAGAGGAACATGTTTCAAAAAACGATGAATTGGGATTCAGAGATCTCTTTGAATTTTGGTGAAATCCTCTCATATCGTGATGGCCACCCATAAAAAAAACCATGAAGGAAAATTAAATTTGATGCATCGTCACCCAGTTCTGCCATGCCCCTGCGGAATGCATTATGGACTATATGAATGTTACAAGTGCAATATCTACCATAGCCTGTCTCTCTGTCAAAATAAGATAATCATTCGTGAATTTAGTGACAGCCTTGTTTACATTTTGCCCATCATTACTTATCATTAGCAGTTTTGACCGAGGAAGTTGTGCCGAATCCAAAGTTTCGTCCAGTTTGCTCTTTAGCTGTTGCTGATCACATAAAAAAGTCTGGAGGTGCCAGGTAACAATCATGTTTTTAGTTAGTAACCAATATCTAACAGCTACCTGTAATTCTTCGTAAGATGCTGAATTGGTGGTTTCATCACCACAGCACAAGGTGTAATATATGCACCTTCAACATCTTCAGCAACTGATTTTTGAAGTATGGGGCCAGTGCATCTGTTGTTAGATACCGTGCCTTTGCCCTTGATAAAATCTTGGGGCACTGCATTTGGAAACAAACTTAAAAGTTTCCCCAATATGTTCATTAGATGGCTCAAAAGCGAAGTTAACAAAAATAGTTTTCAATACCCAGATAAGTTCTGTTCTCGTCGCATTATCTCTGACACTGTGAAGTGGAATAGTTCCGGTGCAATCTTTAGGCGCAGCGTGGCTACCAGAACTACACTATCTACCAACAACTAATTGGACACCTGTGATAGCAAAGGAAAACGAAGTTAATTCACTTTCAATAGTTGACGGAGCCTCCACGAGCGGCGATTACAGCTGCGACCCTCTGGGGCATACTCTCAACCAGGCGTTGTATGACGGCTAGCGGTATTTTCTTCCATTCGGCTTGGAGAAGGCAGGTCAGTTCCTTCACCGATTTCGGACGGTGGGGGCACCCCTTAAGTCGACGCTCCAACTCGTCCCAGAGGTGCTCGATAGGGTTAAGGTCCGGACTCGGCGCAGGCCAGTCCATTCGATTAACCCCATTGTCACCATACCAAGCCATGGTGGACCTCGCAAAATGACAGGTGGCATTGTCATCCTGAAAGTAACATGGGTCCACCCCATAAAACTGCCACAACGTAGGATGCGCATGGTTATCCAAAATGGTGCAGTATGTCTCGGCGTTGAGTCTACCAGGAATTGCGACCAAGGGTCCGTGCCATACTAGGAGATACACCCCCATAGCATAATTCCACCGCCGCCGAACTTCACAGTTAGCACAATACATTCTGGCAGGAGGCGTTCTCCAGACAGACGCCAAACCCAGACCCTGCCATCCGAACGGTAGAGGGTGAACCTTGATTCGTCGCTCCAGAGAACCTGTTTCCGCTGTTCAACGGTCAACTGTCGACGTTCTTTGCACCACGTTAGCCGAGCAGCGCTATTGGACTTGGTGATCAAAGGCTTGTGGGCGGCAGCACGTCCACGATAACCAAGCAGATAGGCTTCCTTACGGATGGCATTCATCAAAAGAACACTCCCGAATGCCTGTTGAAACTCCTCGCGGATGTGGCCCATCGATTTGGTGCGGTTCTTCCGATTTTCTTTGGCCAGCACCCATCGGTCTCTAACTCCCAGTTTTGTGGGTCTGCCGGGTCGCATCACATTCCGACAGTCACCTCTCATCTTCCACTTGCCAATCACGTAGGCCACTGTCGATTTTGGGTACTTCAACTCGCTGGATATGTCACGAATGGATCGGCCATTTCTGTGATAGCCGACGATTACACCTTTCTCGAAATCAGAGAGCTCCGAACTGCGTGGCATCTTGCATGCGACTGGTTGTGTTGTTGTTTCCCACACGATACTTAACGGCGGCGGCCGTGACGTGTATCAGAACCGCAGATATCGTCGATTGCAGGGGTGTCCAATTACTTGTTGGTAGATAGTGTAGTTTCCTTCGGCACACCAGGACGAACCGCTGACAGATGTTGTTGCGATGAAACCAATTGATTAATGCACTCATCCTTATGTTTACGAGATGCGGCGTGCAGTTCAAGTGTTTCAAACCCCCAATTGACACTAAATCCTTTAGCACACATAACACAAAACATTTCTCCATTTTGTTTTCATCCCCATTCAGATATAACATATCCATTTTTGTCTTTATTACTCAATCACTTAGATTTAAAAGTGAAACTAACCCATTGTTCATTAGTCTTACTCACAAATAAGTTCAATCAGCAAAATAAAATAGTGTTGACAAGTGCTTCGATATAATATACGTACTGTAGACTCAGATTGTGAGCCTGAAACACAAAAGACAAATTAAGATTAATGCACTGAAAACAAAGGTGGCGTGATAACATAACATGGTGAATAACATAGTACAAAGTAAAGAGGAAAGCATGACGTTCAGATATTATATTTTTGCGCAATTAAGGAAAACCAATGCTCAAGAAACAGTTTCATCATTGGGCCACTTTGTCAGTACAATAATAATTATTACTAGGTTAGGGAAAATGAGAAAAAGAAATTGAGTTGAACTGAAAAAACAAAAATTGTCATATCACTGGGAAGTCGTCATGTTTCGCCCAAAATGCAGTAACGAAAACAAAAAATAAAAAATACTGACTTTACTGACCAATAAAAAAAACTTGACAAACAACCAACCAAGATGAAAAACTGACTTTTGCTGATTTTACTGACCATTATCCATCCCTGAAACAAGAATTTTACGTAACTATGTTCTGATCAAACGGTAATAAGGCTCCTGCTTAGGTTTTGAAAGTGTATAATTAAATATGGTCTTATTCGTGTAAAGAAAGTGGTAAAAAAATAAATGACTGCTGAGAAAAAAACAGAAGGAGAAGCAAGAAAATATGAGGAAAGGCAAAACAACATAATATAAATAAGAAATGAAAAGGAAAAGGGAAAGACGTGGAAACAAGAAAAAATATAAGAAAAAAATTGTAAGGAATGCAAAAAAACATGAAAGAAAAAAAAAGAAAGAAAAAAGAATACGAGAAGAGGTAGAAAAAAAAAGCAAGGGAAAGCAAAGGAAAGAAAAAAATGGAACATGGGAGAAAGACAAATACAAGCAAATGAAAGCAGATAACATGATAGCAGACAATGAGGCAGAAAAAAATGAAACAGAAAATATGAAAAACCCAAAAATACAAGAAAGGTAACAGCAAAACTAATAAAGAATAAGTAAGTAAAGAAAGATTTATTAAGACAACGCACGATGCCTGCAGAAAAATATAGCAAGATAAGCGTACGCGTAGAGAAAAGGAAACTAAAACATGCAGAGACAAACAAACAATATTGAACAATAAGCTAAATAAAATACAAAGATCATGAAAAAAAGAGATGAAGGTGGAGAATAAATCCAGTAAGTAAAAAGAAAAAAAGAATGAGACGGAAATATGTGGCTAAAATATGTAACGACAAGAATACGAGAAAACGTGAAAGAAAGAGAGGAAAGGCAGAATAAGGTGGAAAGTGTAGAAAAATTAAGAAATAAGAAAGGAAATACCTGTAAAGAGGAAACGAATAGGAACTAGAATAGGAGATGAAGAAATGTAAGGTGAATGAGTAAAGGAAGACACAAAAAATGGAAAGAATATGAAATGAAAAGAGAGACAAAATGTAAAAAAAGTTAAAATTGAAGAGGTTAAAATAAAAAATAAAAAAATTCAAGAAGAGTTAAGAGAAAGTAAATAATGTTAATAAAAAGAAAGCGTGAAGGAAAGTATAAAATAAGAAAGAAAAAAAGGACAAATAGAATAGTTACCCGATTCTGCGTACTGACTAGAATCAAGTATTCCATTTCTTCGAGAAAAGTTAAGAGAAAGAAAAGAATGATAGTAAAAAGAAAGTGTGAAGGGAAGTATAAAAGAAGAGAGAAAAGAAAAAGAAATAGAATACTTGCCTGATTCTACGTACTGACTGAGGGGAAGAACGACCGCTAGGATCAATCTTCCTGTTACGGGCTTCAGTTTCCTTTTTATCTGTTGCAGCAAAGTTAGAGGCTTATCACAGCGATCCAGAAGATTGAGGCAACTGATGACGTCATAATCAATGGGCTCTTCGTTCCAAGTCTCCACGTTTAGAACCCTGAAAAAGGAGGAGAAAACATTCTAATGATATCAACAGCTACATAACGCTTTACATTTGATTTGCACATCATACTAGGAACATATGACTAAAGATTAATGAAGATCTTCTCTGAAGTCGACAGAAAAGCATCTGCAGCATTTTAGGCTGCAAATCAATCAAATAGAGCAATGACATTAATCTCCACTAATATTAATTATTAGACCTCAAAACACATCAAAGAGGTGCAGAAAATCAAAATACAGGCTAAACATTAAACGTACGCCGTTCAACGGAAATGCAACGTTTAATAGCCTATCCCAGACAAAAATGAAACAAATAACAAATTTGCACAGTTAATTACACAAATACAAATCTAAAATACTGTACATTAACAACACGTTTAGACACTACGAATATGAAAAAACTGGCAATTTCAGTTCAACGTTTCATGAATCATCGTATCACAAAAACATTTTACGTTTATTTCATGGAAACGTACGCAAAAAGGCTTAATAACTTTCAATGGAGAAGTTATTAGATTTTTTTTGTGGTCTATGCTGCACTTTATTTTAAGGAATTTTTCATAACACTTTTTAGCACGCCTTTTGTAAAAAAAGATCGTGCTTATGTTACCGGTTTGTCCGTCCGTCCGTCAGTCCGTCAGTCCGTCCGCCACTAGATAATTTATTTTTAGGCAGGGACATTTATACAGACGTACAACGATCTCAGTGAGATCCTTGAGTCTGAAAACAATAAAATTTAACACGCTGAAACATAAACAGAATAGAACAAAAATTGATTTTAAGCAACTTAACGCTGCTCTTTTAAGTAGCGTCTTATAAACCGGATTCAATCTTTGCCCAACAGTGCAATATAAATAAAATTAACAAGCGCAACATGAAATATAAACAATACACTGAACAAATGCGATTGCAACCGATTTATTACTTTACACGGCGTTCTTAATAGTAACAGTATATGCACGTTTCAGTGAATAGTTGTTTGCTGGCAAACACAAAAAAGCATGGAAATACTTAATGTCATTCACGATGCACGATTATTATAATGTACGCCGGAGCCAAAATGAAAAATCGCGCAACTGTAAAAACCGCAGAAGTAAATCTAAGCGTGTTCTTCTTTATAATTAAAAGAAAATTATCCGTCCGTGTTCTAAAAACAAATAACCGATGAACTCATATAAATGACCAACGTTTAATATTCGTTCCACTGTATTTCTCATAAATGTTTGGGAGCAGGCTTCAAAAATATCGCGAGTTCCCTGCTGCAAGGCTTTACCAATTGCAAATTGTCCAAGCAATCTGGTCCTCTTCGACGTACCAGAATGTACAGAAGTTCGATAATGTAAAGATCAGGATACTGTACTGATCAGCCGTATTCAGTCACTTTATTTTGCTCACAGACTGCTTGTAACACTGTCTGTGCACTGACAATGTACAAGTGGTGAGAAAGTTCTGAACGAAAAGCAACAGTGAGAACTCAAGGTACAAATTACCTAACCCTAAACATGCGAAACACTACCCTTCCAGTACATTGCATCTTTTCAACTTCACCACTAGAATAATGACGACTAACAGGAAATACATACACTATATTGACAAAAGTCACTCGACACCTAGAAGAGAAACACAAAATAGCATTTATTGACGTACATTAGTACGGTATCGGTCCACTTTTGGCCTTAATGCATGCACTGACCCTTCGAGACATGCTTTCGACAAGGTTTTGGAACACAGCGATAGGTATGCGCTTCCATTCAGTACATAATGCTGCCGCAAACTGTTGCTGAGTAATAGGCCTTGGTTTCAAACTTCTTATGCGGCCTTCTAATTCATCCCATAGGTGCTCTATGGGATTAAGATCTGGGCTCTGTGTTTGCCAGTCCACAACCGATACGGAATTATTGTCAAACCACGCCGTAACAGTTCTTGCTATGTTGCTCGGTGCATTGTCCTGCTGGTACCAACAAGGCTCGGTTCGATAGTATTGCCACAGACATGTTAGGGCATAATTGTCCAGAATATCGAGGTAGACGTACTGGTTAACAGGTTTGTCCACGATAATCAATGGGCCGGACCATACCACGAAAAACAGCCCGACACAAGTGCACTGCCAGTTCTAAAGTTCACCGTTGGAACAATACAATGTATTAAATAGCGTTCTCCCGGCTGCCGCCATACCCACACATGGCCATCAGACTGATGGATCGTGTATCTGGATTTATCAGTCCATAGGACCCGTTTCCATTGACCCACGGTCCGCGATAAATGTTCTTTACACCATGCTAAACGACAAGAAGCATTCCGAGGGGAGATGAACGGCTTATGAGCAGCCTCGCGACCACGGTAACCAATGGAATGAAGTTCTCTGCGAATGGTACGTGAACATACCGAAGTTCCAGCATTTTTACTCACCTGTACACTGAGATCTTGTGCAGTACTCCGTGGATTAGCTGTAACGACTCTCCTGAGGCTTCGACGTCCTCTATCACTGGTTTTCTTTGGTCTGCCGGTAAGTTTTGCTGCTTCAGGCACGCCATGTGTCTTTAATTTATTCAGTACATCCAAAACAGTCGACTTGGGTATGTTTAAACGCCTCTATGTTTCTCTTATGGACAACCCACTAATGTAACACCCAATAATCTTTCTTTTCTCAAAGTAAGTTCTCTCCCGCGGCGACATTTTCACTCAACCTCACAGTGCAATATGATTGCAGTCAGCTTCAGGCTTGTTTTTATACCGTTTGCAGCTGTACCGCGCATGTTAACAACGCAGCGGATCCGTTCATTTGCTTTTGAAGAGGTGTCCGGTGACTTTTGTCAATATAGTGTATGTACAGAACGAATCATCGTCCAGCAGAAACATGGTGAAATGCAATAAATCATTTCATAGAACCTGTTCCCATAATTCTAGTCTCTAGAAAGCGATGGGTTTCGCACCACGAATGGCAACGTCTGCAGTTGAATGGAAATGTATAACATACACTACCTGATCAAAAGTATCGGGACAACTGCCTATGCAAAAACTCCTTGTATTAGAAAAGAAATTAATATCGAGTTGTTCCAACCTTTGCTACTGTCACAGCCTCCAATTTGCTGGGAAGGCTTTCTACTAGATATTGTCACGTCGCTGCAGGAATTGCCTTCCATCCTGACACAAGATCATCAGTCAGGTCGGTCACCGACGTCAGGCGGTTCGGACTGGCTGGCAATCGCAGTTCCAATACATACCAAATGCATTCTATGGAGTTGAGATTGCGAGGCTGTGTAGTGGCAGCAAAGTTCTTCGGCGCCCGTTTCATCAAACTATTTCTGCACGGACCTCGCTTTGTAAACGGGGACATTATTCTGTTGGCAAAGGAAAGGAACTTCAGAAAACTGTTGGCATAATGTTGGGGAGCACAGAATTGTCAAGAGTGTTATTATAGGCCGCAGCGCTAAGATTCCCGGGCAAGGAAAATAGGGACTCCAGCCCAAACCATGAAAAACAGCCCCACAACACCATATCTCTTGTACGAGAATTCGCACTTGGCCCAACGCAGTCAGGCAGGTAGCGTTCACCTGACATCCTTCACACATACACCGATGATCCATTACATTATGACCACCCACAGCCTAGAGAAAGGAGCACGCCTGGCGACCGAACGGTAGCGCAGGTGAAGTTCACAGAGCAGTATGTATACAACCCGAGGACCGGCTTTCGGTTAGTAGAGTGTTCGGAGTCAGAATGGGAAAAGCTGCCGATTTATCGGAGTTTGATAAAGGATAAATTGTGATGGCAAGGCTCCTCGGAACAAGGATCTCTGAAATGGCGCGGCTTGTTCACGTGCCGCTGTAGAGAGTACGTATCAAAAGTGGTGCACAGATGGCCAAACGACGAAAGGTCGTTCAGCCGTGTGTTGTCCGCAGCTCATTGATGCCAGAGGGGAGCGGAGACTGTCGCGCATTGTTCACAGCAACCGCAGGGCCATAGTGCAACAAATCATCCGCAGCTACAACAGTGGTGATAAAGGTAATGTGCCACAGCACATAGTTCATCATAGTTCATCAAGACCCAGCTGGGTTCCCATGCTCACTGCACGCCATCGCCAACAACGCATGAAATGGGCTCAAGATCATCGAGATTGGACCGTGGATGATTGGAAGAAAGTGACTTGGTCTGACGAATCAAGTTTCTTGGTGCATCAGGTAGACGGCTGAGCGCGGATATGGCGATTACCAACGGAGGCTATGGCACCTGGATTCACTGTTGGGCGGAAACAGGTCGGTGGCGGAGGTGTTATGCTGTGGCCGATGTTTTCTAGGGACACTTTAGGCCTCAGGTATCTGAACATCGTTGCGGAACCCATTCGTGGCAACTGTGTTCCCTGCTGGTGATGGCCATTATGAACAGGTTAATACGTTATGCTACAATGATAGAATCGTCAAGGACTGGTTCGAAGAACATGCTGGTGACTTTCTGTTAATGCCCTGTCCTCCAAATTCACCTGACATGAACTCAATCGAACATTTGCGGTTCGACTTGGAAAATCGGGATCGCGCTAAATCACCACTACCACGAAATGTACGGGAACTGGTAGACCTGCTGTTGACATTATGGTACCAGATTCCCCAGGATACCTATCGCCACCTCATCGAATCAATGCCTCGCCGAGTGGCCGCTGTTTTGCGGGCTAAAGAGCGTCCTACAGCTAATTAGGTAGGTGGTAATTATGTAATGGCTCGTCGATGTAGACACGTCCGTCGGACTTTCACATGGTGAAGTGTGATTCATCACTACAGAGAATGCGTTTCCACTATTCCAGAGCCCACTGGCGCAGAGGTACACACCACTCCAACAGACAGTTGGCGTCGATTTTGCTGATGTTAGGTTTATGTATGGCTGCTCGACAATAGAAACTCATTCCCTTCAGTTCTCGCAGAACAGTTGTAGTGCATGCGTTGCTTCCATGGTAATTTTGGGACTCGGTGGCGAGTGTTGCAACCAACGACATGCAATTTTGTCGCACCACCCGCTTCGGCATTCCGCGGTCCCGCTGATCTGTCATTTTACGTGACCTATCTGGTCGCGATTACGCTGTTGTTGCTGCTACGCGTTTCCACTTCACAATAACATCATTTACAGTTGATTAGGGAAACTGCAGCAGGGCAGGAATTTCCCAAACTGACTTATTGCTAAGATGGCATAACCCTGCCACGTTAAAAGTCACTGAGCTTTGCCGTACTGCCCATTCTATTGTTCATGTTTTTCAATGAACTGACTTGTTGCTAAGATGGAATCCTATGACCGTGCCACGTTGAAAGTCACTGAGCTTTGCCGTACGGCTCATTCTACGGTTCATGGTTGCCAATGAACTGACTTGTTGCTAAGATGACATCCTATGACCGTGCCACGTTAAAAGTCACTGAGCTTTGCCGTTCGGCTCATTCTACTGTTCATGCTTGTCAATGAACTGACTTATTGCTCTGATGGCATCCTATGACCGTGCCACGTTGAAAGTCACTGAGCTTTGCCGTACGGCTCATTCTACTGTTCATGCAAGTCAATGAACTGACTTATTGCTCAGATGGCATCCTATGACCGTGCCACGTTGAAAGTCACCGAGCTTTGCCGTACGGCTCATTCTACTGTTCATGCTTGTCAATGAACTGACTTATTGCTCAGATGGCATCCTATGACCGTGCCACGTTGAAAGTCACTGAGCTTTGCAGTACGGCTCATTCTACTGTTCATGCTAGTCAATGAACTGACTTATTGCTCAGATGGCATCCTATGACCGTGCCACGTTGAAAGTCACTGAGCTTTGCCGTACGGCTCATTCTACTGTTCATGCTAGTCAATGAACTGACTTATTGCTCAGATGGCATCCTATGACCGTGCCACGTTGAAAGTCACTGAGCTTTGCCATACGGCCCATTCTACTGTTCATGCTTGTCAATGAACTGACTTATTGCTCAGATGGCATCCTATGACCGTGCCACGTTGAAAGTCACTGAGCTTTGCCGTACGGCTAATTCTACTGTTCATGCTAGTCAATGAACTGACTTATTGCTCAGATGGCATCCTATGACCGTACCACGTTGAAAGTCACTGAGCTTTGCCGTACGGCTCATTCCACTGTTCATGCTTGTCAATGAACTGACTTATTGCTCAGATGGCATCCTATGACCGTGCCACGTTGAAAGTCACTGAGCTTTGCCGTACGGCTAATTCTACTGTTCATGCTAGTCAATGAACTGACTTATTGCTCAGATGGCATCCTATGACCGTGCCACGTTGAAAGTCACTGAGCTTTGCAGTACAGCTCATTCTACTGTTCATGCTAGTCAATGAACTGACTTATTGCTCAGATGGCATCCTATGACCGTGCCACGTTGAAAGTCTCTGAGCTTTGCCATACGGCCCATTCTACTGTTCATGCTTGTCAATGAACTGACTTATTGCTCAGATGGCATCCTATGACCGTGCCACGTTGAAAGTCACTGAGCTTTGCAGTACGGCTCATTCTACTGTTCGTGCTAGTACATGATGTTTCCGAGGCTACGTGCGTGCTTTTATTCCTGTATGGGCCATGGCTGTGGCGTATATGGGCAAATCCACTACTCAAAATGGGTGTCCAGATAAATTTGATCATAAAGTGTCTGCGCTGTAACTTGTCCTTGAAACCAAGGCCATGCAATTCTTCAACGGGCGTAGGAGTATGAAAATATGTATCGTCCCCACCTGTGGACATTTGCATACTCGATCGTTGCTTTATGTGAGCAGATGCTGATTGCTTTCGATACAAAATTATGAAGCGAAAATCTATAGTGCACATAACTATGATCAGTTTTGCGTCTTTATCTTTTAAAACGCACAACTTTTCAAAAGCAGTTCATTAGCTTCTTATTTCAGTACATGATGATTGTGTGAATATGTGAACAAGTAGGGAATTACAAAATTTCGATGCAGCCATTTTGAATGCGTTTGCACAGCGATTAGTGAGGTTCTTTCTGAATTGCGCAGAAAATGGGTGTTGGGTGACTTCGCTTTTATTCGTATTGTGAAGAAGAAAACTGACAGCGGTTCATAACTTTCTGCGACGGTGTCGCTAAAAGACCCACAAAAGTAACACTTCCCCCTACGGGAAAGAGATTGAAAGGAATACTAAATTGCGATCCATGTAATTGAAAAAATTGTTGCTAGGAAAAGTACAATCTAGCTGGAAGGATAGCTCCTAGTTTTTTTGTTGTTAAGCAGATTTAACTGTCGAAAAAACGTGGAGACCACAAGAGAAGTTCGAGAAAGCAGTTAGACCTAGAACAGATGGTGGAATTCTTGTAAAAGTATCATGTGACACGGACACTGGGGAAACTCTGATACCCTTGGCAGCTCAAAACAAGGGACTTAAATCTGCGGCAATAACATTCCATGAAGTTGTCCTCAACCACAATGACAAATGATCCCGATATCTGAGATCATGGAATAGTTATGACCGCTATGCAGTTTCTGCTGTTCTTTAAGCGCAAAGTGTATAAGGCCCATCAAAAGTACTTTCGTCAGAAAACTAGTAAAATAGATTAGTTAATAATGAAAATGGGATCACTGATTCACAAAAGAAAGAGATAAAATGGATGACACCACAGACTTCCGAGTCGCCCTTGCGTTATGGAAAATCGCATGAGACTATTCACCTTACAAACCTACTATATATTTAGAAACCAAATGGTACAATATAGGTTACGTACAGTAGGGATCATATGAATGGTATTCATTTAGAACATCTCGAAGCGCCTGTGTTATATCTAGTGCTAGCAAAGTACGATCACAGACTGACTGAGACGACCAAACTACGCCGCGAACTTTAACTACAAAAGCAAACGTACCTACGTGGGAACACCTCATAAATTCCCTCATGAAAAAACAAATCTGATAAATTCTGGACGAAAGAGAACTGTTGAAATACGCATTGTAAAACGATTTCAGTGATGAACAAATTTTAGCAACAACCTAACGGTGAAAAAGTTTCAAAAATTCGCTCATGACTACAAGTAACGTCAAACAACGCTTAAAAAGGAATGTTGTACCAGACATTAACTTTCGTTTGAAACACGTGTGTCTTGAAGGCCAGATTTTCAAATGAATCACAATGATGATTCTGAAAACTGAAATGTGCACATGTCATATAATTTCCCTACACAATTAATTTTTATATTCATTTGATCACTCATCGCCTATACTGCGATGAGTGATGATGTATACCATTTACTAGTGATTTATTCATTTATTTTTATGTATACCAATTATTTTGACCCATGAACATGGATTCATTGGTGAATACTTGTTTCTTTTAAGATAAACGTGGGTCGGATACGGATTTCCGAAATTACCGGAGAATCGCTTTGTGCTCTGTGACAGTTTGTGGGGATAAGGGGGTGCGATGATAGGCCATCACAACGGGTACTAGTGTCTCTTTCAGGATTACCAAATGAGTGTAGGACATACAAATAACCCTGAGCTCCAAGTCCAACGACTCACGTCTAACTGTACGTAGCTTTATCTTAATTAATTTATAAAAAAAAAACGTGCTTGGTCCAGAGGCACTTTTCTCATATAAATACAGAACATTTTGCTGTGATTTCAGAGCAAATACCTAACATAGAAGAACCCCTCCCCCCACTTTTTTTAAGGAGATAACATTTCAGACAGAGATGAAGTTCAAATGAAATTAACCATTATCATTCATAAGTACTAAAATAATTTGTGCCTTCGCTCCAAAGAATGCAGAGAAAAAGGATACCAGAAAGCAGGCCACTTCTCGGGTGGTCAATCGGGAAATGTCTCGGCGAACCAACCCACCCCTGATTACGACAACAGAAAGACTTTACCAAACTTCGCAGAAGCTACACTCCAAACCAGGTTAAGTCAAACTTAACTATTACCAGCTGGCCCCCTTGTTGGGACAGACACACTAACGGCCATTGATGTCCAGTTAGGACGGCAGTTATGATAGGGGTTGCGCATCAATTGTTCTCTCCAAACGTTTGATGAAAATAGACGCCAAAGTAGCAGAAACATAGTTTGAGGAAAGGGATAAAGCACTTTTTTGGAATACATTTTATGTAATCAGGGTTTTAGGCTATTGGAATAATTCCTATTGAAAATGTCAGTTGGAATAGACGACAAAAAACAGGTGTGTCCACGTACTTATTATGATGACAGAAGTACAACGACGAAAGCAAGTCAGGGCTGCAGAGCAGAGCTGAGCCCGAACCCGAAAGCCCAAAGTAGAGTCCGGCCCGAATCGGGCTTGGGTTGTAGAATATGTACTGCTGTTCGGGCTCGGGCTCTTAGAGAGAGGGAGAGCCAGATAAATTTTTCGTACAGTATATAAACGTGATTTTATATGATTTAGCAAATGAGACACTTTGTAGTTGGTAAAGGGAATTCTTTGGCAACTAGTTCTGGTTGGGGAGCGGGCATTCGATACGACAATTTATTCCGGGCTTGGATAGAAAATGCCACAGGGCGCGCATTATTGTGTTTCTGCAGAGAAGAAAAAGCTTTTTGAAGAGCTATAGATATTGGATAGTTGATAGCATGCCGATGATAATTTAACCTCTATCTCCACGCTGTAGCTCCCTGCTAATTCCATTTAGCAACGTACATATTGCAGTGTATTATGGTGCGATAATATCAGCATTATTTGAGCAAATTACAATTGCAACACCGCCCGATCATTTTGGATGCCCGGCCGCCCGAAGCACTGAAGGTGGAAACGAACGGTCAAAGAAAATCGCACAGTTACACTGTAAAAATAGATAGAGGTCCCTTCCCTACTCTCCATTTGAGAAATACATTGGTTAATTGCAGGAGGAGGAGAGAGTGCAAGTGTGGAAAAGGAGGTATTAATGGTTGAACAGGTTAGCCAGTTCTCAGGCTCGTTCGGGCCGGGGCTCTATCTTGCAATATAAAATTCGGGCTCGGGTGGGATCGCGCGGATATACCACGGGCTCGGGCTCCGAAAATTGAGCCCGAACTCAACTATGTTGCAGAGAAATCAGGACTTATCTCTCTGCGTGTGAATGATGGTTGCTCTTAATGATCAGCGATAACAGACGCTTAGTGTTGCTATCGGCAGAAATGTGAAGATACATGAGCTTGATGAAGAATGATATCCTAACGGTTCATCATCTGCTGATGTTCAATCATTTAAACACCCCCCCCACCCGGTAGCCGAATAGAACGAACGAAGCTCTGGCTTCCAATCTTTCCTCTAAGATGGGCCTGGGCTTAAATCCCGGTGAGGCATGAATGGTGTATTGGTCTTGCGGCCCTGGCTCTCTCTTTTCCCTGAAACCAGTGGCCCTAAATTAGGGACGGGAGACTACTTATAGCCCATTGAGTTGCTTATGGTGGTCGTTAAACCTCCAATAAAAAAAATAGGTACATGCGGCTGCTTAAAGCTGAACCTTCTTGCTTATCTAAACTTCCTTTTTTTAGCTGAACATACTTTCTCAGCAAAACTTTTTTTTTTTCAGCAAGACTTTCTTTCTTAGCTAAACTTTTCTTTTTTCAGCTAAACATGCTTTCTTACCTAAACTGTTTTTTTTTTTTGCTAAACTTACTTTCTTCTGCTAAACTTTTCTTCTCTAAAGTATCTAAACTTTATTTTTTCTAAATTTTCTTCTGAGATGAGTCTGGGTCCGAATCCAGTTGCGGTATGGCTGGTGTGTTTGTCTTACGGTATTGGCTCTTTCCCTTCCCTGGAACCAGCAGTCAGCCCCAAATTAGGAACGGGTGTCTGATTATAGCTCTTCCAATTTCACTTGGTGATCGATAACCCCCCCCGCCAATTTTTTTAAAACAGCTGGAAAACCCATAGCCACTTATATGGCATTATACACAGTCTAGTCACGTTATTGTGACCACCTCCTACTTTTGACGTCAACAGCGCGTAGGCAATGAAAGAAAGCACGTGTTGTGAGCTGGCTTGAAGGGTATATAAGGTGTTATGTAGGCATTCTGAAAACATATCACTCGTTGCTGTCATGGATAAAAGGAGCGATTTCTCAGATTTCAAAAAGGGATGATTATCGGCTTTCGTAACAAGGGTGGCAGTATTTCTGAAACAGCGCAGTTTGTGAACTGTTCGCGTGCTGTGGTTAAAGTGTACTGTGATTGGAGAAATGGCACAATTGCGAATAAGCAACGTGAAAACTGCGGAGCACCACGCGCCATTGATATGAGAGGTGAACGTCTGCTGCGAAGGTGCGTGCGGGCCGATCGACAAGCTACATTGGAGCAACTCACTGGTCGAATCAACCAGGGGGCTACTGGAAGTGTGTCTAAAACGACAGTTCAGCGAACCCAGCTGCGTATGGGGCTCCGATGCAGACAGATGATCACTGCACCTATGCTAACGAAGGTGCATCGGCAGAAAAGGCTTACATTTGCACGGCAGTATCGGAACTGGACTTCGGCTGAGTGGCAAAGGATTGCCTTTTCCATTGCGCCACGTTTTCTGCTTCATCGAACGGATGGACGTTGGCGTATAAGGCGAGAAACATCGGAGAATAAACACACTTCAACCACTACTGGAAGAACACAAGCTGATGGGAGCAGCGTTATGGTCTGGTGAATGTTTTCGTGGTATTCCCTGGGTCCACTCATACCTATAGAAGGCACTATAGACCAAATTCGTTATCAATCCATCCTTTCAGACCACGTACACCCATACATGCTGATTGTTTTCCCTGGGGTGGATAGAAACTTCCAGCACGACAATGCGACGTGCCACACAGCTAAAAATGTCCAAGAGTGGTTGGAAGAGAACGATGAAGATTTCAAAGTACTTTCATGGCCCCTAATTCCCCAGACTTACACTCAATTGAGCATCTGTGGTGCACCTCGATCGGGTTGTTCGCTCTATGGATCCTCCAGGAGCTGTCAGATACACCTGCAGTCAGCTTGGCCCCACATACCTGTGAACACCTTCCAGCACCTTATTGAGTCACACCCAATCCGTCCAGCTGCTGTCCACGCCTCACACGACGGTTACTCTGGATATTAGCTGATGGTCACAATAATGTGACTTGACCGTGTATTATGGTATGTACGTCTTTAAAACAGCGCAGGTTCAAGAATACAACTTATGCCGGCTACGAATGCAGAATGCACCTACTAAACATATAAGCTAGTCTCTACCACGGCCGAATTAAGGCTCTAGTGGAACCCTGGGTAAGACACCTGAGCAGGATACCAGGGCTAAGAAATTTGAGTGGGCCCCCAAAGACTTTTGACATAGAATCACTATGAATTCCATTCAAACACGAAAGTGTAAGTAAAATGCTTGTGATAATTAATATGTAGTGCGTTCTTCAAATTAATAAATCACTTGCAGAGTTTTCACAAAAAGTCACTGTATTTCCCACTGTTCTCACAAGAAATGAGTTTAATGCTAAAGATTCCTAGATTCATTGTGTACTTTTCTTATTGGGGCATCTTTTTTGTTATGCGATGTGAAGTCACAGTAGATTTTGCCCATTAACGGTTCCAAGTGCAAACATGGATTTGTGGGCGGATGGTAGTGAAAAAGCTGAAAATGCTTCGCCGCTCCCGCTGTACTCAGCGATATGAAACGTTTTATCCGTAGTGAGTGACTTCAGTGTTGCATTCAGAGAGTTTCTTCTGGGAGGGCATTTACGAATTTTGAGGGTGCTGAAACTTATTGACTGATTTGCGTAACATCACAGCCTCTCCTTGACAAATGTCAACCCCGCCTTCTCGTGGTGCATCCTGTTCCCACTAAAGGGGCTCTGACGACCGCCAATAGCGGTATAACTATACCATCGGGATAAGAGGAAATGCTATCCCACACTCACCAACCCGCTTGGCCAGCGTGGTGAGTTATGGCCAAACACCTCCAAAATGACTCTACAACTTAAATCTTGGCCCTCAGTCTCCGGCAGCTGGAATGTACCTGGCCAAGGCAGTGGCCAGTGCGACATGAAGGCAGAGGGTGCTAAGAATCCCCGGAGGACCGGACTAGGCTGCCATTTGATGCTGACCTTGGATACGTATAATGGACGCTCCCTATCTTCTGATTCAAGGCTTCTTGAATTGGAAGAGGAACTACAAAGGATCAAGTGGGACATCGTCGGGCTAAGTGAGGTAAGGAGAAAAGGAGAAGATCTCATTGAACTGAAAAGTGGACATCTCTTCTATTATCGTGGGACAGATACTGGCAGAACTAGTGGTGTTGGATTTATAATAAACAAGAAACTGAAGGATAAAGTGGTAGAAGTTGAAAGTTCCTCTGACAGAGCTGCACGACTCGTTATCCAACTCTCGAGAAGATACCAGGCTCAGATTATTCAAACTTATGCACCCACCACAAGTCATCCTGAAGAAGAAATTGAAGAATTTTATGAGGAAATTCGTGATCTAAATAATAAAGGTAAGCAGCACTTGAAGATAATTATGGGAGATTTCAATGCAAAAATAGGGCACCGGCAACAGAATGAAACTTCAGTAGGTAAATTCGGTCACGGCAACAGAAACCAGCGTGGAAATACTCTCGTTGAGTTTGCAGAGGCAGAAGGGTTTTTCATCTTGAACTCCTTTTTCAAGAAAAAGCCACACAGGAAATGGACATGGAGACATCCAATTGGGACGACAACTGAAATTGATTTTATTATGTGTAACAAAAAATTCGTCATCGAAGACTGCAGTGTGCTGAACAAGTTCAACACAGGTAGTGACCATAGATTGGTGAGATGTAAGATGCACCTCAACACTAAACTGGAACGTGGCAAGCTCATAAGACAAACAAAATGTATTGACATAACCAACCTTAAAAAACACCATAATACTTTCAAGTTGGAACTGAAGAACAGATTCTCTGCTTTAGAAGGCCTAACATCGGAAGAAGTGGATATTTCGGAAGTTAACAGAAAAGTAACCAAAGCTCTTATGGAAACAGCAACAAAATTAGCTGGGTCTAAGAACAAGTTGCATGTGAACAAATTATCAGGAAAAACCAAAATGTTGATACAAAAAAGAAGAGAGATGAGGACAACTAAAGAAGATGTGACTTCCAAAGTGGAATATATAGAGCTATGCAAGACAGCACGAAAAAGTATCACTGAAGACGTAAGGAAATTCAACTGTGAGCTAGTGAGGAAAGCAATTGAAAACAACCAAAGCGCTAAGATAGCAAAGGGACATCTCAGTAAGGGAAGAAACAGATTATGGCTCTGAGAAAAGAAGATGGTTCTATAACAAGAAATAGAGGCGAAATTTTGACAAGAGTGAAAGATTTCTACTCCAAATTATATGAAAGGGATGATACATGTACTCCAGACATTGTGAAAGGTACCAGAGTTCTTCCAGTCCTCCCAGCAGAAGTTGCTCATGCAATCAAGAACATGAAGCGGGGGAAAGCTCCAGGAGAAGATGGAATTACTGTAGACATCATACAAGAAGCAAGTGGAGAAATTGAAACAGTACTCGCCCAAATTTTCACTTGATGCCTTAATGAAGGGAAGATTCCTGAGGATTGGAACAATGCTACAATGATCCTGCTACATAAAAAAGGTGACATTGAGGATCTCAGGAACTACAGACCTATCAGCCTCCTATCAGTGGTTTATAAAATCTTCACCAAAGTTCTTTCACACCGCTTGAAGGTAACACTGGACATGGCTCAACCGAGAGAACAAGCTGGATTCAGGAGTGGCTACAGCACAATAGATCATATCCACGTACTGAGAGAACTAATTGAAAGAGCGAGGGAATATGAACTTCCATTGTGCATGGCTTTTATCGATTATGAAAAAGCCTTTGATTCGGTGAAACCATCAGCAGTTACCACGGCTCTGAAATCCTTCGGTATTGAAGATGCATACATTAATATTATTAATAACATCTATGAAAATGCAAGTGCAAAGATTCGGCTGTTTGAAAATACAACACACATAAAAATTGCAAAGGGAGTGAGACAAGGTGACACCATATCTCCGAAGCTCTTTAATGCCACATTGGAAAATGTCTTTCAATCACTGAACTGGGAAAACAAAGGGATAAAGATTAATGGAGATTATCTAACCCACCTTCGTTTTGCTGATGACGTAGTCATTTTTGCAACTACCCCATCAGAGCTGCAGAGTATGATCCAGGAACTTGCTGACAAGAGTAAAGAAGTGGGATTAAAAATGAACTTTCGGAAGACAAAAGTGATGTTCAATGCTTTTACAAGAAATGAAGATTTATCGATTGATGGAGAAAAACTGGAGATAACAGATACGTATGTTTATCTTGGACAGCAGATATCAAGTGAGGGTCACATTGATGAAGAAATTAATCGGCGTACAAAACTTGCCTGGAGAGCTTTTGGGAGAAACAGCATAATTTTCAAGAGCAATATGCCATTATGTCTTAAAAGAAAAGTGTTTGATCAATGCATCCTTCCAGTGCTTTGCTTACGTATGGTGCAGAGACGTGGACCTTAACTAAAAGAGACATACAAAGGCTGCAGACAACTCAAAGCAGCATGGAGAGGTGCATGCTTGGTATAACCAGGAGAGATAAGAAGAGGAACTCGTGGATCCGAAAAATGACGAGAGTGGAAGACATCATGATCAGAGTTAAATCCCTGAAATGGCAATGGGCTGGACATACTGCCAGAAGGACAGACCATAGATGGACAGCCGAAATTTTAGATTGGATTCCAAGGGACAGGAAAAGACCCAGAAAAAGACCACATGGGAGATGGGTGGGTGAAATTCGAAAATATGTGGGAGTGACATGGAGGAGACTGGCACAAGACAGACCGTTGTGGAGGAAACTTGGGGAGACCTTCGTCCAGCAGTGGATTGATAATGGTTGACAATGATGATGATGATGATATATAAACATTTTAAATACAGTACAATAATTTTCTTATGCTCTTATATCGCAAATGCAAATTCCAAAAAACTTACAAATACAAGTGATTAAAAATGTAAAAATGTTATACTATTACTTTAATTCAGTAATGCATCATGGAGTGGCGTAAAATATTGAAGATACTGGTAAGGTAAGTTTGTGCTGGAGAAAATCCCGCCAAGACAGAAGTGGTAAAAATGTCCTCTTCTTACTACAAGCGTGTTTCTGATTATTATTAAGGAATCATTACATTGTTACCTGAAAACGTATGGTGTAAGCCATTCCCCTGCCATTTGGTTTCAGCCCCTTTAGATTAGCAAATAGTAGTAAAATAATAATAAAAAAAAAAACAAGTAATCCTTTGGATGCCAGTTTGACGTGCCTCGATTATTTTTTTCATCTGTGTCACAGAGTATAAACCACCACCGCCAGGAAAAAAAAAACCAACACTTTATTATGGGAACAATTTCTAATTGCTATTGTTAAAAATTAGATAGCAATTATTTTGCTGTATTGGAAGCACTAACATCACGTTAGCTACTTGAGGGTTAACCGTGTACATGGAAAATCGGCACCCAGGAGATTGAAATAAAGCTGAATGCTAGCTTCCAAAATATGATGATGTATTGCAGTGCAAACATCGCTCCTTTGTGGAATTAGGTTTTTATTGTGGAAGTAGTCCAAGATGTCAGTGCTTGAAAAATTGCCACTTCAGCGAGGACTGTTTAATGTATTGTTGAAGGATGATATAAATTTCAGATTGAAGTCAATGTGGATGTTATTATTATAATATTTTTCCCTCATTTCCTTATTTTTTTTTTATTATTTTCTCCAAATATTCAGCTATAAACGAAAACAGACTAAATATAAGGGAAGATCATCCCAAAACCTACGGGGAGGAGGCGTTGATAGATTTTTGGGGGTGCTAAACGAGAAGATGCCTGAATACATCACTGAGTGACTTCATTGAAATCTGTTTATCTTCTAGCCTGTGTTCGCGATCGAGTGGAAATCACACGAGGCAAAACTAAAACTATTTTACTTCTCCCTCTAAATAAATATGTAAGTACATATTATTTACGGTGTGGAGGCATGTCTCCTGGGCCCTTGGTAATGGTGAGCCCCTAGGCTATAGCCCCGTCGGACCCCCCCATTGGCGTAGGAAACAGAGCGGTTCAGGGGGCTCAAGCCCCTCCAATTGGATATCAAAGCACATTTTTCTCTTGAACTCCGAATCACATGATTGCTTTTTTTAAAGCCGCATTTTAAATCACGTTCATTAGAAATATCAAGATGAATCTGAGAAACCGATAAAAAAAATTGACTCAAATCTCAATTTTTCTAACAAGACGCGGATTTTTTAAATATTCCTTTGCATTCATTTCACTGGAGCATTTTTCCATGTGCAAGCAAAACAACTGCAGGGTTCACTCGCTCTCGCTCTCTCCTGGAAGATGCCTTTATTAACAGTAAGAGGAAAAGACTAACTACTGCGATAGAATCCTTATCAAGTTGTGAAGCTGGTTTTCTTTTTTTCTTTTCTTTTTTTACCCCCAACATCAAGAAATTACTAAAAAATTCTATCAACGCTTGCTGTTTAACAGCCACTACAGAAAAAAACATTTTCTACTCTTACGCGCCAGAAAATGTATCTTCGAAACACAATGTCTAATTCTGTACTTTCTGGACTTGCATTGCTGAACATTCATCAGAAAACGTATGTTCGAAACACAATGTCTAATTCTCGACTTTCTGGACTTGCATTGCTGAACATTCATCAGAAAATGTATGTTCGAAACACAATGTCTAATTCTCGACTTTCTGGACTTGCATTGCTGAACATTCATCAGAAAACGTATGTTCGAAACACAATGTCTAATTCTCGACTTTCTGGACTTGCATTGCTGAACATTCATCAGAAAACATATGTTCGAAACACAATGTCTAATTCTCGACTTTCTGGACTTGCATTGCTGAACATTCATCAGAAAACATATGTTCGAAACACAATGTCTAATTCTCGACTTTCTGGACTTGCATTGCTGAACATTCATCAAGCAGTTGAAGTAAATACAGGACCCACATTTTGAAGGCAATGGCGGAAAAGCGCACAATGTACAATGACGTGTAAGTATAATTTTATTAAAATACTAGCAAAACTTTGCATTTTCAATATTCTGCACAATTATTTATATCATAAAATAACTAATTTAAAAATTGCGTCGTTATAAATAACTACGAGAAATTGAACACTGAGAGAGAAATACTCTATTTTACATTAACCACATTTAATAATTATATAGCCCTCCACAATACATAGGGCTTTGTATCAAAATTTTGTAAATCAGTGTTCTAATTATCAATAAAATTGTTAATTTATTAATGAATTTATATAATTATTCCAAATAATGAATTGTTGATAATTAACGCTTAATTATTAATTGATTATCCTAGATTAGCAAATATTTTCGGTGTCTGGGTATGAAACTACTTGAGCCCTCCCCATAATTTTTTAAATCGCTACACCCCTAGACCCCCTCCCCCTCCCTCCTTAGTCCGGGCCTGATCTCTACGTATTTACGCCTGCTCTGAAATGACAAAAAATTAACAACTGAACAAAACTACAGAAATCGTGCATAGTGTTCCACGACTATTTAACGTATATGTCGTTTAGCGTTTAGTAGTTGGGCGCTCAGAATGACAGTTAGCGGTGCAGGGATTGGATTCGAGTAACTCGAAATTACTCCTAGTTTTTTAGCTTTATCAGAAGTATCTCTAACAACATTCGAACCCCCTACCCCCAAAAAGCAAAAAAAAAAAAAAAATTGGAGTAAAATTTTTTTATGACAAAACAAATCCATCTTGAATTTAATTTCGTTAATGACAATAAATAGGAACTGTACACCCATTATACTCAAAATAGTATAACATACTAATAATCCGAAATTTCTTGGCGTAGAAATAAAATAAAACTTTAAATAAATAAAGTTTTATTTCTATTCTACTCCAAGAAATTTCGGTTTATTACTACAGTTATAGTATTTCGTTGATGACAAAAAAAAAAAATAAAATAAAAAAACATTTACTTTAACAGATACATCACACGAACCTTTTTTTAAAATGAAACGATCCACAAAATAAGTAATTGTAACGTGGCTCCATCTGATATTTATGAAAGACAAACGCATATTAATCGCCAAAAGAAAACGAATTTAAAAATAATAGAATTAAAAACAATCATAGATTTTTCGCATTTTTGAAACGAAATCTCACCTGTTGAGAAGTTCTTTCCGAAAATGTCACTACACGTATAACTTAAAGACAGATTGCACAAAGAAGTTTATCAAATTTTAAAGCAACACAACACCCTGCGCCTGGACATCACAAGACGTGTTGTTTATTAGACCACCTGTCTAGACCCAATATGTTAGTATACAACACACAAAAAAAAGTATAGAAATACTTTAATAATCATTTGTTATGAATAAAGTATAGTACATTACAGAACAAAAAGAAAGAAAAAGTAATAAAAGGAACTTTATCTTCCCGTTTATGCAATAACACATTGACATTGAGAAATTTCCCGTTTTGTGGCGCCATCTGTTACTAACATGTTTTAATAAAATTATGCTACATTGAGTTTGGGTATGCCTGCTAAAGTACAAAGCGCAATTTTTTGTTTTGTTTTGTTTTAAACGCAAGGGCGGATTCCTTCGAAAAGGAATTAATTACAACTAAGTAGCTACAAATGTAGACCAACAATGCGTTGGCAGCCAAAAATATGTAAAATAAAACTGCCTTATGACTTTACTGAAACTCTCCGAGTTTCCTTTGTGAAATAGGGATTATTATCTAAGCACTTGGGGTGATCAGAATGGCTACTACAGCATGAAAGAAAAAGAAATTAAATAAAAGAAAAGAAAAATACAGGTAGTTTCTTTCTTTTTCTTTTTTTTTTTTTTGAGCGCTGTTAATACCCCAGGAAATATCAAGTGAAAAGCGGCAGTGGCTGATCTTTTGACCGGGGACTCCTGATTGTGACAAGCTTATTTGCAGGCGCGGAATAGTTAGGGGAGAATCGGTCCCCCTGTCATTTTTATACAAGTTTTCATTTTAAGCCAAAACATCTGTTCTAAAAAAAAAAAAATAATGCCCCCCCCCCCCAGCAAATTAAAAACAAAGTTAAATATTTTTCAGGTATACAGTGCAAGTAATATTTATTTGGTAACAATGCTTGGTATGTACTTCGCTCTGTACCCAACTTATCTTAAAGGTTGTGCAGATAATTACACATCAGGGCTGTAGCTACTACGAGGGCAGGGAAGGCGTTTTGACCTCCCAGAATGGTCATACTAGGAGCATAAATTCATGCTGTGAGGGAGTAAAAAATAGAAATGCGCAACGTGTGAATAAATTTACTGAAAGTTGTAACAAAAAAGAAAGTTATACACTGCAGTATTTTCCTTTTCCGAAGACTTTAGTTAGCCGCATATAGTATTGACTATTCAGTGCAGCCAACCACGGTACAGCATATCCAATGGTGTCAGTGACGCCCAATGAGTACTTTGGGGGGGGGGGCTAAGAAAAATCCTTAACTCTTTCAAGGCTGTCAAACATTTTAGTAAATGTACAAGATAACAAAATACAATAAAAATAATTGATATCAATCATTAATATCTTATTTTTTATAGTGCTTTAAAAAAAGGTTTCGTCTATTTTAGTGTTTTAAATTTATCAAAAATTTGGTTGTACCAACGGGGTGTGTGTGGGGCAGGAGGAGGGGGGCTAAACCCCCTTATGGACGCCCTTGAGAGGTGTGGTGGGGCCGGAACGGCGTTCCTGTAATTTGTTTTCCTTTTTTTCTACACAGCACAATTTGTTTGCTGTGTAGAATAACAAATGTCCTATAATGATTTTCCAATAAACAAAAAATGCAACATAAATACTGTACAATTAGTGGAATTAATGTCCCGTGTTTGTTTGAAGGCAGAGTTAATCTCTAAGTCCATTTTCACCTGGCAGTCCCTTGAAATTCCTTTTCTACTGTTGTTAAGAACGTTGAGGTGGGGATATTGCAGAGGGGAAATGATTGTAATTGGGAATTTAATTAATCTAGTCGTTATTAAGGAGTCTAATTGTGCGTCTCAGTGAATTTACTCCAGTTACGAGTTCCCCTTAATTATGCTGGAAGTAGAGGAGATAAATTTTCTCTCTGGATCTTTAGGTCCGTTCCACACAGGCGGAAAAAAAAACCCGTCACAGCAATAAATCTCGCAGCTGTTTTACCGCTCGTTTTTGAGAGGATTACAGAATTGTACGTGCTGTACCCAAACTGCCCCTCTATCCAAACATCTCGAGAACTAAGACTCCCAGTATTTCAATGGCTTTTCACCATTGCACTCTAAATTAGTTTCCGCTACCAACGACATCTTGTTCGATAATATGGGGATGATTTTAGTTCTTGCACCCCAAAACGGCCCCAGTCTGGGCTCCAACATTTCAGTACCAACATTTTTACCAAAATGGAGAAATCGTGTTTCTTGAATGCCAAAAATGAGTACATCCGGAAGTCTGATTTCGACCGATCACTATACTTTCTTATGCTATAAATATAAGAGAGTAAAAAAAGGAACAGACTGGAGGGGTACGAGGGAAAGGTGTTGAAGACGTAAAGGCACCGAGCGTTCCAGTACTTTTTCAATTAGCACTGCACTACTGAGCGTAGCCTAGTATGTGTGGATTTCTCGTGTGTACGAAAGAAATTGTGCGTAACAGGGGAGACAGAGTCACATAGAACAAATATGTGAATATATCTATGCTGTGTGACGTCATAGAGATGAAGAACTAATTAGTCATCTGTGCTCCGTCGCAGAAATTCCCTCTGAGAGTTTAACTTTGAACGGAATTTTTCCAAGCCCCAACCCAAATGCTTCTTCCTATTGTTACGTTCACTAGGGGATACTCATTCGTTCTGTGCTGTTTCGGTTTTCATTCTGCATTTCTGCGGAGTGCTGTGTTGTTGGCGCTCACATAACTTTATGTTTTACTTGACTCTTGAGACGTATTTTAAAATCCGGAAGTGCGATTTCTGAACGATAATAATACTTTCCTGTAACAGATATATGATAAAGCAAAAATTACGCACCATTTGAGAGGAAGTGTGTGTGTGTATCGGGATGGGTAGGGGGACTTAAAATCACTCGAGGGGGTAATTTCAAGTCCTAAACAAAACAAAAAGTCACATACAACAAATACAAAATTACACAATGTCGAAAAGAATTGTATACATGTTTCATAGCCATTTCTTGGCTTTTAAATCCTGCGGTGTTGAAGATGCATACATTAATATTATTAATAACATCTACGAAAACGCAAGTGCAAAGATTCGGCTGTTTGAAAATACAACACACATAAAAATTGAAAAGGGAGTGAGACATGGTGACACCATATCTCCCAAGCTCTTTAATGCCACATTGGAAACTGTCTTTCAATCACTGAACTGGGAAAACAAAGGGGTAAAGATTAATGGAGATTATCTAACTCACCTTCGTTTTGCTGATGACAGTCATTTTTGCAACTACATCATCAGAGCTGCAGAGTATGATCCAGGAACTTGCTGACAAGAGTAAAGAAGTGGGATTAAAAATGAACTTTCAGAAGACAAAAGTGATGTACAATACTTTTACAAGAAATGAAGATTTATCGATTGATGGAGAAAAGCTGGAGATAACAGACACGTACGTTTATCTTGGATAGCAGATATCAAGTGAGGGTCACATTGATGAAGAAATTTATCGGCGTACAAAACTTGCCTGGAGAGCTTTTGGAAGAAACAGCATAATTTTCAAAAGCAATATGCCATTATGTCTTAAAAGAAAAGTGTTTGATCAATGCATCCTTCCAGTGCTTACGTACGGTGCAAAGACGTGGACCTTAACTAAAAGAGACATACAAAGGCTGCAGACAACTAAAAGCAGCATGGAGAGGTGCATGCTTGGCGTAACCAGGAGAGATAAGAAGAGAACCTCGTGGATCAGAAAAATGACACGAGTGGAAGATATCGTGATGAGAGTAAAATCTCTGAAATGACAATGGGCTGGACATACTGCCAGAAGGACAGACCATCGATGGACAGTCGAAATTTTAGATTGGATTCCAAGGGACAGGAAAAAACCCAGAAGAAGACCACATGGGAGATGGGTGGATGTAATTCGAAAGTATGCGGGAGTAAGATGGAGGTGATAGGCACAAGACAGACCGTTGTGGAAGAGGCGTGGAGAGACCTTCGTCCAGCAGTGGATTGATAATGGTTGACAATGATGATGATGATGATAATATATATATATATATATGGAAAAGTGCATGCTTAGCAATAACGGGGAAAGATAGGAACAAGAATTCATGGATCAGAAAAATGACGGGAGTTGACGACATTGTGATCAAGATAAAATCTTTGAAATGGCAATTTTTTTTTTTTTTTTTTTTTTTTGATTGGAGGTTTAACGACCACCGTGAGCAACTCAATGGGCTATATGCAGTCGCCCGTCCCTAATTTAGGGTCATTGGTTCCAGGGAAGGGAGAGAGCCAGTGCCGTAAGACAAACACAACATCCATGCCTCACCGGGATTCGAACCCGGCCCCCTTTCGGACGAATGGTCATAAGCCATCGCTTAGACCACTGCGCCACCGGGGCGGCGAAATGGCAATGGGCCGGAAATATTACTAGAAGAACTGACCGCCTTTTTTTTATTTTGATTGGAGGTTTATCGACCACCGTGAGCAACTCAATGGGCTATAAGCAGTCGCCCGACCCTAATTTAGGGTCACTGGTTCCAGGGAAGGGAGAGAGACAGTGCCGTAAGACAAACACAACATCCATGTCTCACCGGGATTCGAACCCGGCCCCCTTTCGGACGAATGGCCATAAGCCATCGCTTAGACCACTGCGCCACCGGGGAGGCTGACCGCCGTTGGACAACTGAAACATTTGACTGGACTCCAAGGGAGAGGAAAAGACCCAGAAAAAGACCATGCGGAAGGTAGGTGATGAAATTCAGAAGCATGTCGGAGTGACACGGAAGAGATTGGCTCAAGGCAGAAATCTGTGACAGAAATTCGAGGAGACATTCATCCAGCAGGGGATAGATCAATGCTATCCTATATGCGCCACTGATCTTTTCTGCTGATAAATACTCTCTAGCTATTCTTCTCTTGAACATATAGGTACAATCTTTGAGATAGTGGGTGGAATATAGAGCAGAGCACAGGCCAAAACTTTGTATTGCGTACGAGTAAAACATTCAGCTTTTTTTTTTTCAATTTTTTGATGAAAAATAATTTTTTGGCACAAAATCAATACATGCATAAAAATGACACGGCCTTCTGTGTCTGCGCGTGAAAAGTTAGGTAAAACAAACGACATTTTACATAGGCACTTTTTATTTTATAAATTAAATAAAGTAATAACTTATTTATTTAACAGATACGTATTTATTTTGTGGAATACAGAAAGGCTATGTTTTTATCGAATTTTTGAAACTTATGAAAATTTCGAACTTTTCACAGCAGGATTACTAATTCTGCGAACCTGTTCCACATGGCTACAGGCATGAGTGCCTGCAACTTCGGTGTGAGTGACGTCACTGAAAGTGCATTAATTTTTCTTTTTCCCAGGAATTCAAATATTTGCTGTTAAGATACCAAATGAGTTCAATGGGCACTTAAACATTTGAGGTTATAAGAGTGTAATTTTAAAAGAGTCAGATTCAGAGCATACCTCCAGGGAAACAGAAAGATTATTTGACCGATTCTGGATGTGAGCTTTCGAGAGCAACACTGAGACAGCCGTCGGCAGACTCATCTTCCGCAACAAGAGCGAAGGCCAACCGGCGACTTTGAACATATAGCAGTGACAGCAGCAGCCTCTTCAATAAAAGAAACAGGCCTTTTAACAGCTTCATTTGCTCTTTGGTTAAGAAATCTCGCGTTGCACGTCCCCGAGCTCGAGTGATATTGTCGCGGTCTGTGGGGCTCCTTCCCAAGGGAAGGCCCAACACCGGATCCACACAAGAGCAATCCTGCTCCGACAGTTTAACTCTACCAAGGGAAGAAAGACAGTAACCACTTTGAGTGCTAGCTATCGAACAAGGAGCCCGCTCGTTCTGAAAAGATACCATCCTGTGCCTTTGAGTCGGTAAAAAAACTTTGAGAAACAAAAGTAGAAAATTGATAACTATGAGAGAAGAGAGAGAAACAGAAATGAGTTCAGAGGCAGAAACAATCAGTGGACTGCTTCCCCAATTAGTCGAGATACTAGACAGTCCAACATACAGAACAAGCAACACATCAGCGAAAGGTCTGCCCTGAGCCGTATTTATTAGGTGTGCAACTTAATCGGCCACAGGCACTACACGTTGACAGGTAATTATAGCAAATCGAATACGTACCTAATTACGTATCTAATCAGGGAAATAATCCCCGTCGTGTTGGATACATTTGAGCCATCGGCCAGGGAGCTGCCGAATGCCACTGCGGAAAAAAGAGGGCTGTTTCGAGTTGATAAAGTCATCAATACTTATGTGGACCTCATCGATAGAAGGTGATGTTGCAGGGAGCGAAAGAGGTGATAATCCGACAAGACGAAGTTTGGAGAATACGCCGGGTGGGACAAAATCTCCCATCCCAGGCAAGTCGGTGATCGTGTTTGAAGTCGTTTTCGCGGTGTGAGGACGCGCGTTATCCTGAAGCAACAGAACCGACCTTCTGCCCTTGCCGGTGTATGGCCCTTTCGCCTCCATTGCGTCACTCACACGAATGAGTTGCTGACAATAACGCTCAGCATTGACCGTTTCACCAGGTTTGAGCAAGTCATAGTGTATGACACCGCGCTGATCCCACCATATGCACAGCAATAACTTCCTGGCATGCATATTCGGTTTGGCGGCACTGGTGGTAGGCTGACCTGGATAAACCCACGATTTGCGCCGCTTAGGATTATCGAAGAGGATCCACTTCTCATCACAGGTCAAAATCTTGTGGAGGAAATCATTCTTCTTGAATATGGAGAGCATGGACACAACAACATCGATTCGCAGCTGTGAGTTGGTGGGGCACCCAACGGCTCTCCTTGTGAATCCGCCCAAGCGTGTGCAGGCGCTTTGCAATGGCTTGCCGTATTACTCCGAGTTCTTGGGCGAGCTCTGACTGTGTGCGACAGGGATCCGCGTCCAACATTTGTTCCAGTTCCTCATCGTCAACTTTCTGTGGCTGTCCCGGACTTTCTGCATCACGGAGATCAAAATTTCCCTGCTCAAACCGCTGGAACCACTTCTTACACGTATTGTAAGACACAGCAGCCTCACCCAAAGCAGCACAGATCATTTGCTGGGCTTCCGCGACACTTTGTTTCAGCTGAAACGCGAACAGGAGGCAGTGCCTCAAATGTTGCTTCTCGAACGACATTGATTTCACCGTCGACTTTCGTCCCTTCTGTCACTGCAGCTGTGAGCGCTTACGGTTGCCTGGAAAGCTGCTGTTGGATGGCGCTGCAAACCGCCATTATCGCACACATCTTTTTGCACTTGCCGACATTCTATGATCGCTTGCGGTTAGGGGCCGAGAACTAAGTCGCACACCTAATATGAGACCCACACGAAACAGCAATTGGAAGTCAGCTACTTGAAGGGTACATTGGAGGCGCGAGCCTCGAGACCGATAGCTGAACAGTAAGCGCAGAGAACGCATGCTGAAGCAGCTGGAAAGAGATCGCAGTCGGGAACACAGAAAAGACCGCCAAAGAAGCACTCTCTCCTGATTTACCCAAAAAATAGGAAACAGATCTAGGAGTCCTCAAAAAAAAAAAAAAAAAAAAAATCTAGAATTTACCCAAAAAATATGGAACTTGATCTAGGAGTCCTCGGAATCGGTATTAAAAATTGTAAGAAAGTAAACAATGGAGTATTGCTGATTGAATGTGTTATAGCAGAAGTGCAAAGCTTGGAACAGATATACGAAGAAAACGAGAAATGAAAAGGAAATCAAAAGACCAGCAAAGAAACTCCCAAAATCAATTGCCTATGGGATTGACAAAGAAACGGAAAGAGAACATATGGAGTATGATATGAGGAGTCAAAACAACCTAAAGGAGCCAAAAAAATGCATAGTACTGTTTCCGATCAAGAGAAAAGAGAAAAAGGTCCATTGGGCGCTTGAGCTTTCCCTCAAAGGAATTCAAAACTCTTCAGAAAAGAGGAAAGATGAACTACAGCTGGAAGATACATACCATTTCATAAGAGAGACGATGTTTCAAGCGCAACGGGTTTGGCCACTAAAAGTCAAAATGCCCGGCGATATTTGAAAGCTGCGCCCGTTGTCGACAAGCAGAGCACAAATACTGGAGATTTGAAAACGAAAAAAACTGCCCGAACTGCAGCAAAGCAAACTCAAAATCTAAATTGAAATTGGACACCAAACATTCCAGTCTCTCAGGGGATTGTCCCTGCCTCAAAAGAGAACTAGAGATGCGAGAAACAGAGTCAACTGTGGTTGAGGAAGCTCTGCTGACATCAACAGCGCCTTGCAATGGAGAATGAGTTGCGTCCCAATGTGAACCTTAAGAATGAAATGTAAATTTGTAAGAATCTATGATGAACGTGAGATGTCACCCCAAAGTCTGGTTGTGGGACATCACAGGACTGCGTTCTCGTTGTTTTGTTTAAACGCAAATCTGTGAGTTTTATGTTTACCTGTGCAAAAATTTTTATTCATGGATATGTGCAATTTTCTCTATTGAAATGTATGTTTGTACCAATTTTCTTTGTAATGAATTAAAACCTTGAGACCAAGGAAAGAAAAAGAAATCGCTCGCGGGAGAAATCAGAATTCGGGCGCAGCTTCCATTCACTGGATACATCACCCGTCCTTAGGTCCAAGTCTGTAGCTCCCCAATCGAGAATATTAACGCAACGTTTATCTTAATAAATGTGTCTAGTGAGTACCATGAAACCCTGTTGAGCCTGCAATTAGACGGTAAGGGATACTGGTTTTCAGATATACAGCATCATAAAATTTTCTCCAAGACCTCGTATGCCTTGGAAAACTTTAAGGAAATGCTCATATTGTGTTCAGAAAGAGAAAAATCGTGCTTTTAACAGCGTTACTTCGCATTGTACAGAAGACAGTTAAAAATAAAAAACACACGCCAACGGAAAATCTTAGGCAAGGAAAAATTACAGAAGATCTGTTTCCTGCCTAGTTCCGACAGATTTAACCCTTTCAGTCCTGAATTAATTGAGGCTGTGAATTTTTGGAAACTTATGGTTTGGTACAAAACTTTGGAGCTGTAATAACGGTTTTTACTTTCATAGAGTGAATTATATAATATGTCATAGTGTTTTTTGACTAGTGGTACACAGAAGTACCGTTAGGACCGTAGGGAAAAGAAAATCAGAAATGATATCTTGTTATTTATTTTGCTTTGAGTGGAATTCTACAAAAATTTTTCTCATTACAACAAAGAAAGACCTTGCAGCAAACACACTTGGAATCAGGTTTAGATTGTATTTTCTTCAGTGAACACATTTGGCATCTTCCCCTGTTAGAAACAAATTCGGGCCAATGCGATCCAAGGTTCTGCAGACGAACAACTTTTGGCACAGAGAGTAACGGAGAAAAACCACATTCACATCGTAAATATATAGGCATGTACTTGCAATAATATATAATTCGTAGGTATGTATGTCTACGTCCTGGCGCTACTTCTGAGCACCACACAGTTTTATTAGCGTCACAAAGCGCATTATAAAATAACAAATCAATATGTATCATTACGTAAGTGTATACAATCGAACCCTAAATTCCTAGAACAGGAAACCGCAATACACCGCAACATACAGAAAAAAAAAAAAAAAACTTACGGGTACTACTCAGATTCCAGTATTTCCGTCGCCACATGCACGCATCTATTATAAACGGTTTCACAAGTTTGTATGCCGAACGATTGGTAACCTAAGTACAAACTTTCTTATATCGGTACTTGGACGTTCCGTCCGGCAGTGGTGATGTTTTCAGTCCGTAAAGACAAAAAGACCAACGTGGTTCTCTTAAGTACCATCAGGTCAGAAAGGGTGAAAAAAAGGAAAATTTTGCAATTCTTCTCATATATTTACAATTTCCAACTTCTCACAGTAGGGTTACTATTCCTACGCATCTGTTTCCCACGCTACAGGCATCCGCGCCTGTCACTTCGGTACCCACGACATCATTGAAAGTGCCATATTTTTTTCTTTTTTCATGGAAAAGACCCATGAAAAAAGAAAAAAATGCTGTTAAGATGTCAAATGAGTTCAGTTTTTAAGCAAAGCGTTTCAACATTTGAGGCATTTTTAACAGCATCATTTCGCACCGTGCAGAAGATAGTTGAACCCCGCGCACATCCTCTCCCACAAACACACGCCAATAAAAATTCTTACGCAAGGAAAAACTACAGGAGATCTGCGTCTTTAGTTCCGACAGATACAAAACAGGAAATGATAGCAATTCGTCTCATAGAAACATAGTGAGAACTAAAAATATGTATTTTTGCAAGCTAAAATAAAAATTCTAATCCAGGAGTTTAAAAACTTACCCAAGAACTTCGGCGTTTTTTTTTAATTTTTATAATCCCTATAACAATATACAATACAAATATTTTTTAGTGTTTCAAACTACCGAGGATGCTCACACAATTTTGAAAGATTTCCCAGCAACATAATTAACGTTTAAAATAAAATTATTTCTCTCTTACATGTTCTGTGTGATAGCCCATTCTCTGGACTATGAACCTACATCTAGATTTCCAAGATAACATGGCATTTCTTAAAATTGGCAGTGGTATTTTATTCCATTCCTCTTCCACTGCTTTTCATAGTCTAACTATTGTTTTAAGTCTGCGTTTAGAAAACGCTCTCTCTTTTTAGCAGTCCGAAGTCACAATAGTCTATTGGTGACACATCAAGGGACTTTGAAGGAATATGAACAAAAGATATAGACTTAATACCTGTCTCTTTTCAAGAAACAGAATGGTAGATTTGGATATATGACTGGTAGCCTTATCCTGATGGAATTCTACTCTTTGAAAGCTCTGTGGATAAAAGAATGGTATTTCCTCTTGAAATATAGGAGTTAAAACATTATTTTGGTAATATGTGGAATTGATTTTAACATTCATTTCAACTTTTCTTAAATGTAACTTCCCATTCTACGAGAAACCAAGAATAATCATGAATATTTTACTAAAACTTTCTTTGGATTCCTGGACCAAGTTTATAACCCTTCTGCTTTTTTTGCGATAGTAAAATAAGGCAGCGGATGGACTAGAGGTCAATGTTCGTGACTGCCACGGAGGAACCTTACGTTCGATCCCGGGCAGGTACAAACGTTCGAACCACTAAATATCCGCCGTGCGTCGGATGGGCACATTAAGCCGTCTGGCCCCGCGTACTGGCTCCCTGGTAATAAATAAGGGCGTCTTCCTCCCTCTATCTACCTCATCTCCGTGTCACTTTCGTATCGGGCACTCAAGCCCAAATCTTTTAGCTTCCTATTTCTACGGCCTGTTTAAGAATTGGGGTTAGACACTCCCTTCCTAAAATCCTCTACATATAATCTGATCTGCGATAGTAAATCGATCTTTTTTTCTTTGCTACAGTTGTTTAGGTAGATTCATGTTACATCAATAACAGTCACAGTAAATTTCCATCTGCCTCTAGTTAAGTGCTTTTCATAAAGAATTTTACACCGTGTTCTGCCCTCAGTCACGTGCCTAGGCTAAAGACGGTGAACATTGTTTTTTTTTTTTTTTGCTGTTTTCATATTCAGATCTTTCTTGATTAACTTCTTTACCGTTGGCACAAAGATTCTTAACGACTTGGCGACTGATCTTTGGGTCTGTGGATTTTCTTTTAAGGCCAGAGACCTTACTTTTGAAATAATCGTATAAGTACATACCTTCTTTGGATATTTGTTTGTTGTTCTTTTTTCTGCTAAAAGCAATGTTTAACGATTTCGCCTTCTGTTGTTAATAATATTGCTTATTTTACATTTAGAAATGCCAATTCCATGATTTCACAGCGTTTCTTTATTTACGGAAAACGAATATTTCTCTTCCTAAAGGGCAAAAACACAACCTTTTATCCATAGATTGTTTACGTGCGCCATTTTCTTAGTAGACGATTTTCAACTGCAGCAGATGTTTCGTGTTCATCTCACACGCTGTTGCCAGTTTCAATTCTTTGAACTTTTTTATTTTCTGTAATTTCTCATCAAAAACGTTCTAAAAATATGTAAATATCCTCTGTATTTCCTAGAAGCGGTATTATATCAATAGAGGGACATACAAACTGATAAAATTAACCAATAAGATTTCTATTCAGAAAGACCTATACGTTTGTTTTTCAAGTTTAAAGACGACTGTGAGCAACTTTTAGGTCTATAAGCCCTTAATTTAGGGCCACTGGTTCCGGGGAGTCGATAGAGCCAGGCTCCATACGACAAACATGCCTCCCATGCCTCATCCGGGACTTATTAAATCCGGGCCGGAAATCTATTTTGACATAGGTTACGTCAGGAGTTACAGTAAACGCTTTCCTGCAGTTGTTTACAAGCGCCGAATATAGTATTCTCTTCTAAAATCAAAAGACATTTCCTTGGAAATAACAGTGTTAAAAGGTTTTCTTTAATACTAGTAAGGAAGTCCATAAATGGTAGCCAATTGGCTGTTTTACATAGGCGCATGACATTGCTTTTTCTCACATATGGCCAATTCTTGTATCAACTTGGCTCAGCAAATCAACGTTTCAGTGTATCAGGGACATGGAAGCGATATATCGACCTCAATTCATTAAATTTGGAGGCTTAGTTTAGATGAACGTTATTTAATTTAGTGCCAGATATTTACCAACTGGTGAAAAATAAAGACTTCCAAATCTTTTTAAGCTGCTGAAAAAAAATCTGATACATTTCTTGTTGCTGATAGCCAGTTTCAAGAAATATTCACGATGATTTTGTTCGCACACATTTTGTGTGTTGTTCAGTTCTACAGTGAGTACGGTTAGTTAGCTACATTAGTACTAAGACTGATAGAAAAAAAGTAATAAGCCTAATTTTTCGCGGAGAATAAAAGATCGCTAATGGTCAGACGTCGAAAGTTAAACGGAAGGTAGATATGCAAGCTACGCGTATAGACACTTCTGGTTTTTTCCCATCTCATGAGAAAAGAGCTACAGTACTTTGTCGTTAACTATCTTTCATTTGATCTACGCATCGGAAGTATGCAGTCAACTCTTGAACGACGCGACGTTAAGCGATCAATCTTTGCGTTCGCCCCCAAAAATTGGGAAAAGAAACACACGAAACGTTTCAGAAGCCTTTGATGGTGAAGGGATGTCACGTGTAAGTGTGTTTGGTCAAGGCCGTCTGGAAAGTACAAGGCCATGTCATTAGAGAGATGAGTTCCCTCTTTTGGTGACGTCACGCTGAAACTCAGGCTTCCGATTGGTTTCCAAAGCTGGCCTGTATGCCGTCAAACACGAAACCGACGTATCAGTCTGCGTAACATGAGAGTGACGTCACAAACGGAGAAAACTCATCTCTCTAATGTCATGGCCTTGTATTTTCTAGACGGCCTTCGTTTGTTTGAAAGTTTGCGGAAGGCAGACAAAATACTGTATTAAGATTTGCAAGGGATTCTGTTTATACTATATCCATTTACTCCATCCACTTTCGGAGATTCTGATTTATACTGCAAGTATAATAATCAGAGATGGTCGCTATGCAATCACAATCAGACAGTTATCGAATGCATAGACATTTCGTATGGACGCACCCCGAATATCGTAAGGGAACATTTGAGCCTGCGTCGTGGGTACTCCCGTTGGATTTCACGGGTCTTCACAGCAGAGCAAAAGGTGTTTAAGAATGGGCATTATTATGGAGTTGAAAGAACGCTACCAAAACGAAGGGATCACCTTCCTGAAAAGAATCATATGACTTCCGGTACTCTTACAGTTAAAGAAGATGGCCGTTTCAAGACCGACTGGGAATGCAAAAAAAAAAAAAAAAAAAAAAAAAAGCTGCGAAGGCGATTTTCAAGTTCCTGTCCAAGGTTGACCAGCTGCATATTTCCAAGAGGTGGTTTACACGCTGAGAAATGTGTGTTACGTACCTCAATGGCTTATCTGTGTGGTGAACGATGGTTTGTTAAATAAACTCTTTGCCGAAAAAACGCGAAGCACCCCGGGAAAGTCGCTCGATTCAGATGAAACTCCGCATGCAGGTATCGCGGAGACGAATATGTAAATGATTAAAAGATCAGATCAGATCATATGTAGAGGATTTTAGGAAGGGAGTGCCTGACCCCAGGTATTAAACAACCCTTAGAAATAGGAAGCTAGGATATTTGGGCTAGAGTGCTCGATGGGAAAGTGACACAGAAGCGAGGTAGAAAGGGGTGGAAGACGCCCTTATTCATTACCGGAAGGCTGGAATAACGCCGGTGTCCGTGGTCTTAACTTGCCCATCCGACGCACGCCGGGTATTTAGTGGTTCGAGCGTTCGTACCTGCCTGGGATCGAACCCGAGGTCTACTCCGTGGCAGTCGCGAATGTTGATCACTAAGCCACCGGCGGCCATGATTAAAAAATACCGACCAATGACGAAATAGTCGCCCGCCGCAGCGCATGGGAATAGCGCATCGAGGAGGGTATATCAAGAGCAAAGCTCGCACGCAGGGACAATTGTGACAGCGGATTGCGGTCGCATTCACCTCCATATACTGTGAAGATGCCTCGATGCCGGATTCGCACACAATACGAGCAGTTGAGCAGGTTTGAGACAGGACGTATAATTCGGCAGATAGAGGCCGGTTGGTAAGTCCCTGCATCGCGAGGCATTTGGGTCGGAGCGACGCGGCAAATCGGACGATGTTGGCGCCAATGGGTTAGGAAGGACACAACCCAGCAGCACGTGGGCAATGGACGGCCGAGGGCAACGACAGAACGTGAGTATCGAGCGATTGTGAGAGCCGCAGGAACAGAACCGAATTCGTTGCTCTAAACCAGTGGTGGCCAACCTTTTACATACCATGCGCCATTTTTTTCATGTATGAGTTCAGAAACGCCATACAACTCAAGTTTTGGGTTGAAAAATAGGGATAGGGGTAGGACATTTTTCACTTAGGGGAAGAAAAAGAATAACTCAATCACGCAATTAAATTAATTAATTAATTTACACCAGTTCAAAAGACACGTTTATGGGAGCACCAATCTACAATAGTCAGAAGTTATGGCGCCTACTTCAAAAGAATAAGTAGGCGCAAGGATGCAATGCGCCACTTATAATCATCCAATGCGCCACGGTTTGGCCACCCCTGCTCTAAACCATCCGTAGCCATGTTGCCTCGTCTACAGGTACAGAAGTGGCAATCTGGCCCGTTGCCAGATGACTTGTGGCACTCCGCCGACCACCGCCGTTACCGGTTGCAGTGGTGTTGGGCCTGATCAACGTAGGATAATGTCCAGTGCCATTTCCTACAGTAACCGCGCACCCTTTGTAATCCCCCCGTACGACTCTGAGGGCCAAACGGTACTCTGATGAGATTCTATGACCTGTTGTATCGCCAATCCAGTAACAGCAATTTTTCAACAGGAAAATGCTCGGCCACACACGGCATGGATCTACCAGGCCTGACTCCGTAATGTCGACATCCTTTCATGGCATACCCGAATGCCTGACCTCTCACCAATCGAACATGAAATTCGGAAGAAGAAGACATTTCCGTCATATTTCGTTAATGGATACTACCTAATAATAACGTGCCTGCTAGAAATGAAACAAAGTATTTTCGCTATTTTAACTCCACGGCAAAACGTCATCGCTTTTTAACGACATTTAGATAACATTCCCAAGAGATCAAAACTCTTTTCCTTGGGAAAAAACAACTAAAAATATTCCTAAGAGTTTTGCTGTGGACTAGCCTTCCATACATACAAGGAATGGTGTGATTCTCCGACAAAGTTGATATATATTTTTGATATATAAATATTTTTGATATACACTGGCGGAAAGTGAAAAAAGAACACCAAGAAGGAGACGTCTGATACCAACGAAATTTATACAGCATAATAACGGAATACAGAGGATAACGTGATCAAAACATTATGGCAAAATACAGCTGTATTTGCTGGTAAACTTAAAAATAACATTTCCATGTAACATGGTTAGTACGAGGTTGAACCGCCATGAACTGCGTCACACTATGCAACTCTGGCATGGAGTCTGTCGTACAGATGTTGGATGTAAGTTTGGGGTATTGAGTTCCAAGCATCCTCAACCTGGACGCGTAAATCGGGGATGGTCGTGGCTGGCCGTGGAGACCGGATAAGTCGTTGTCCCATAAAATCCCACACGTGCTCAATGGGGGACAAATCCGGTGAACGTGCAGGCCATGAAAGTTGTCTCACACCCTGAAGTGCATGTTGCGTTGCACGTGCCGTGTGTGGGCGTGCGTTATCTTGCTGGAAAACACCACGATGGACCGACCTTACAAATGGCACAACAACGGGCTGAATGATGTTGTTAATGTAGGAGGTGATATTTAACGTACCCGGTACAAACACCAGTTGTGTACGGGAGTGATAGCTGATCGCTCCCCACACCAGGAGACCAGGTGCAGGCCATGTGTATCGCTGGCGGATGCAAGAAGGGTGAAGACGCTCCCCTGCGCGTCTGCGAACACGCATACGGCCATCGGAGGCTCCCAAGCAGAATCTGCTTTCATCGCTGAACACGACAGATCGCCATTGCGTTCTCCAGTGCAGACGTTGGCGACACCACTGTAGCCGTTCCTGACGGTGGGCTGGAGTCAGAGGTACACATGCCAGAGGCACACGTGCACGTAGACGGTTGCGGATTGTTCGCACAGTCACCTCAGGTGTAACGGCAGCTCGGATTTGCGTCGCAAGTGGATGTTCTGCTTGACAACGCCGCTCTTCTTATGCGTCGATTGGTCCACTTATCAGTCCGTCTGTGACTCCTGGTTCCACGTCTCCTCGTGTAGGAATGTTCCTCGGACCATGTACGCCATCATCGTACCACCACCGATGCTTCCCGTCTAATTCGCTCCGCAATACGACGATGCGACCACCCGGCCTCGCGGAGTCCGACTAGACAACCTCGCTCAAAGTCCGATAACTGCTGAAATCGTACACGTCTTCCATGTCGAGGCATTGCAGCTCCTTCAGGGTCTTCGCAGGTGTCCGTACGCTGACGACTGATTACATTCACTTCGCCGTACTCCTTAAATACCACCGACGATAATTTGCGTATTATGCCGTGCTGTGGCATAAGCGCTCACCGGTTGGTCCCGAAATTAACATCACACCTACGTAAACTCGACCCAATTAACATATGTAAATTTCATGATCGTCCGCCAATTCCTTCTTGGTGTTCTTTTTTCACTTTCCGCCAGTGTATATATATTTTTGATATATATATATTTTTGATATATATATATTTTTGATATGATATATTTTTTTGATATATATATATTTTTTGATATATATATATTTTTGATAGATATATTTTTTTGATAGATATATTTTTTTGATATATATATTTGTTTGATATATATATATTTTTGATATATATATATTTCTTTTACAAATGGGGACAGTTTTATGTATAACTTTACTGCTATTAAGAGGTGTAGATGAGACTTAGCGCTTTAGAAGCGCTAAGGCACTTTCATGGTTAGCTAGAAAGAAAACCAGGATAAATGTTTTAGACCCACAGTTCTAAACCTTTTCTCACTTGTGTGCCCCTTTTAAACCCATTTCCATAAATTGTACCCCTTGTTTTTAAAATACTCGTAGCTGCGGACACGTATTGAGAAGTACTTGGCGACGGGTTGTTAAGTTTTGGGTTTTTAACCGTTCCTGTTTTCAACCACTGATCCATAACTGACACGCTTAAAAATCACTGACAACAATAACTGAAACTACGTTAAACATTAAATAAAAAAACTACTTGAAAAGAACCACAATTAAAGACAACGCACTTCTTTATACTCAGTCAATAACTGAACTGGTCAAACATTCTGGCTACGCATGTATTAGTAACACGCGATTGTTCTGGAAAGGAGGATGGGTGAGAAAAGTGACGCATGAACTATGCGTAATGATTGGTAGAAGAGTGGTTTGGGGTAGGGGTTCATAGCCACGCACTCACCAATCAACATTCGTTAACGTGAGCTGGTTTTGAAATGTCTCCATTAGCGGTGATTCAAACTTACATTTATTGTTCCATAACTAACGTTTTGCATTTTTTTTACTTTACTTGTTATTCCGCCATTACTGATTATTTTTCGTGTATCCCTGAACGGGCCAGCACGTACCTCTGGTTGGGAACCGATGTTTTAGATGATTACGTATGCAATAATAAGGAATAACGCGTTTTATACAAGAGAAGCGTTTCCGTCAGTTAAATTGTAAGCCACTGGTAAATGGGGTTTGCTCAAAACTTTGTCAGATAATAAGGCAGATTTCTTCCAACATCAGAAACCCTTTTTTAAAAATTTAAAATCAATTACGGAAAGAACGGTGATAAAAATGGGGGGATTAGAGAAAATAAGGGTTCCAATCCAAATTCCTATTTCTACTGCTTTAGTAAGAGAAGCTGAGAAAATAAATTTTCCTGCGCCAGTGGTTTTGATGCCTGCATAGCTCATTGGGTTAGACGCGTATTGCCCGTGGCAGCTTAGAGGGAATATTGGCTATAAGCAATCAATGCGATTGATTGGTATTATTCACATCGAACATTTGGAATCGTATGGAATGGTGGAGGAGCGTTTCATGAAAAATTTAATATTCTTAGCATCTGACTCCCACGCAACAGTCTTTTATGTGAAATTTCTCAAATTAAACAACTTTCAGAGGTCATCGCTCTTTCCATGTTTATAAGTCAGTCACGGAAAAATTCTTATTGGCCGCCACCGGGAATCGAACCCAATCGTGATGTCGAACCGGGAATTGTGGCGGCCAATGATAATTTTTCCGCGACTCACTTATAAACGTGGAAAGAGCGATGACCTCTGTTTGATGTTCCTGGTTCACGTCAAATGTCTGTATTAATTACTCATTCGCCTTGTAATTATTTGTTCAGTTGCTGCTTACCATCTTTGGTGAATCCCCAGCATTGTGCGGGGCTCCAAGAAGCAACGTGCCAAAAGTGTGTGTGAGTCTGGAGGAATTCGAGGCCGCTGTGGTGCAGTGGAAACATATCCGGCGTGTAACTGGAAGACCCTGGGTTCGATTCCCGGTGGCGGCCAATGATAATTTTTCCGTGACTCAATTATAAACGTGGAAAGAGCGATGACCTCTGTTTGATATTCCTAGTCCACGTCAACTGTCTGTATTAATTATTCATTTGCCTTCTAATTATTTGTTCAGTTGCTGCTTACTATCTTTGGTGAATCCCCATGCATTGTGCGGGGCTCCAAGAAGCAACCTGCCAAATTGTCTTGGCAGTTAGTGTGTCTGAGTCTGGAGGAATTCGAGGCCGCTGTGGTGCAGTGGAAGCATATCCGGCGTGTAACTGGAAGACCCTGGGTTTGATTCCCGGTGGCGGCCAATGAGAATTTTTCCGTGACTCACTTATAAACGTGGAAAGAGCGATGACCTCTGTTTGTTTTTCTTGGTCCACGTCAAATGTCTGTATTAATTAAACAACTTTGACGAAAATTTATAAAACAAAACAGTAGTAAAAATTAAAAAAAAAGTACTGAAGGATAAAAACGCAAATCGAGTTTTTAATTACTTTCCAGATTTTGAAAGCCTTCTATGCGGGTCGTGTTTTTCTAACTCGCTCAGCGCTAAGGCAATTTTTTTTGTTAGACTTACATCACTGCTACTGCTCCACTTTTGCGTTTTTAAATTTTACATGATTAATAAGATTGCGAACAAAAGTTTTGACTATTAGAAACAATACAAGTTGGAAGAAAGGCACTGTTACATTCAAGACAGGTTACCTGTAGCCTTTTTTTGCAAGGATTCGGGACATGACTTGAGAGATCTCTGTGACATAAACGTTGTTGAAATGCTTGGCCATATTATCTGTAACTTTACCATCGCCAGCGCCGAGATCAAGCAGAGCATCTCCTTTCCATTTGTCAGCGTTTTCTATACTTAGCAGCGATTGGAACTGGAGCACAGAGAACACGAACATGGACCCACGACCAAGGAACCTATAAAGTAAAACGAATTTTATAAAACCATTAATTTTTATTTTTATTTCAAAGTTACAAATGAGAAACGATCAAACTGAAATACCAGTGAAACACATTTCAACAATTCCTATTTCTTTTCAACAGTCTTGGTGAAGAATTGCTTTTGAAAATAAATGTCCGTTATTAGGTTAACCAACAAGTAAATTTTAATTTTTATCCATCTAGTAAAAAAGGACGAAAATGTATGCATCAGCAAAAATGAATTACCGTCTGTAATAGTTTAGAAACTTCCTTCAAATCAGGGTTTAATTTAAGGGAAGTTTCTACAATATTATAGACTGTAATATTGTAATTGCTTTCCAAAAAGAAATGAATTAAAATAGAACAAGTTAGTAAAATCATGCAATGCATTGATTTGATACGCTTTCCAACATACCAGAAATCATTACTCAAGTTACGAGGGTAATAGCTGTAGAATAAATCTTGCTCCTATGACCTGACCTTTGACCCCATTTCGATTATATATATATATATTTTTTTATTGGAGGTTTAACGACCACCGTGAGCAACTCAATGGGATATAAGCAGTCGCCCGTCCCTAATTTAGGGTCACTGGTTTCAGGGAAGGGAGAGAACCAGTGGTGCCGTAAGACAAATAGAACATCCATGCCTCACCGGGATTCGAACCCGGACCCCGTTCGGACGAATGATCAGAGGCCAACGCTTAGACCACTGCGCCACCGAGGCGGCCAATTATATTCAACAGAACCGGTAAAGAATACTTCCGGAAAAACATGATACAGTTTTGTCTCAATTGAAGCATTTTTACGTAAGTTATAACGCATTAGGGCGATGGAATGGATCCCGATCCTATGTCCTGACGTTTGACCCCATTAACCCCTTTTTCAACAGAGTTCGTTCCCAGGTGGTCCCCTACCACATACTAAAATTTCATCGAAATCGAACCATTTTTACGCGAATTATCGTGCGGACAGACGGACAAAGCTGGAGCATATACGCTTATTCAACCTACGGTTGGAAAGCGTACATAAAAAAACACAAATTTATTTTATTAAAACATTAATAATAAAACCTTTATTATTATTCCTTTTCAAAATGAATAATGAACATCGACTTATTTTATTGGGAACCGAAATCAAAGTAAAAAGAACAAGTTAGTAAAATTATGCGATGCATTGATAATGATATGCTTTCCAACATACCAGAAATCATTACTCAAGTTATTACTCAAGTTGTGAGGATAATGGCTGTAGAATAAATCTCACTCCTGTGCCCTGACCTCTGACCCCATTTCGATGATATTAAACTGAATTGGTTCAGTATACCTCCGGAACAACATACTAAAGTTTTGTCGCCATTAGAAGAATTTTTAGTCAAGTTTTGAGGATAATGGCCGTGGAATAAATCTCGCTCCTGTGCCATGTCCTTTGACCCCATTTCGATGATAATCAACAGAACCGGTTCAGTATACCTTTGGAACAACATGATAAAGTTTCGTCGCAATCAAAGCATTTTTACGTAAGTTATGACGCATAAGGGAGATGTCATCTTTTGGTATGGGGTGAGGATCCCGCTCCTATGTCCTGACCTTTGACCCCCATTTCGTCCATTTTCATTAGGGTTTGTCCTTAGGTTGCCCCCTACCACATACCAAAATATCATCGAAATCGAACCATTATTACGCGAGTTATCGTGCGGACAGACAGACAGATAAACAGATGGACAAAGTTGGAGCATATACGCTTCTTCAACCTACGGTTGGAAAGAGCAAATAAATGGAACATGTTTTATTTGATGAAGAATTCACCATGAAAAGCAAAACCGCTACATACACAGTGCAGCGATGAAGTAATGAGACTGAATTTTTTTAAAAATGGGCAAGCAGGAAAACTTTTGTGAAAATAATTTTTTCGAATTACATTCTTTCTGCGTCAATACGAGAAGTGGCACAATCAGCCAACGAAAGGAAGGACTTGCAGAGGTCATCTTTTGGTATGGATTGAGGAGCTCATGTCACAGTTATTTGTAATGTCTTCAATGTCTCAAACATTTTTCCTTTTAACGGCCGCTTCAATTTAGGGAACAGAAAGGAATCACATGGTGAGAAATCTGGAGAATAGAGGGACTGGTTGAGTACACACATTTGTTTTTGTGCCAGAAATTGCTGTACACCGACTTCACTAAATGCAAGCGCGTTATCGTGAAAAATGAACCATTGTCTGTTTTTGTACTCGGGCATGACACAACAATCCTCTTCTACAATTGTTCCACAATGGATGTATACGGATTGCCAGTGATAGTTGTACCTTCAGGAATGAACTCGTGGTGCACAATTTCCATGCTGTCGTAAAAGCTCACAAGCACTGTCTTGATTTGGATATCTGTACCTGATCCTCTTTCCTTTCGGGAGACTGCTGTGACTTCCACTGAGCACTCTGACGCTTCATTTCAGGATCATAACTAAAAGACCATTCTAGTCACATGCCACAATGCTTTGAAATTTTTTTTGCACTGTTTGTGCAGTCTCCAAGATGTCTTTTGCGTACTCAACTCGTGCATGTCTTTGATCGTCTGACAAAGCATGCAGAACAAAACGAGCAAAATATTTTCCCCTCTGTCTTGCACTAAAATTTGATGAATCATCTCCATATTAGCACCGAGCTCACATTCCAGCATTCTCAAGGACACACAACAATTACTTTTTTACGCTTTCCAACCGTAGGTTGAAGAAGCGTATATGCTCCAACTTTCTCCGTCTGTCTGTCTGCCCGTCCGTACGATAAATCGCGTAAAATGGTTCGATTTCGATGAAATTTTAGTATGTGGTAGGGGACCACCTGGGGACGAACCCTATTGAATAAACGAAATGGTGTCAAAGGTCAGGACATAGGAGTGGGATCCATTCCATTGCCCTTATGCGTCGTAACTTACGTAAAAATGCTTCTATTGCGACAAAACTTTAGTATGTTGTTCCTGAGGCATACTGAACCAATTCTGTTTATTATACTGTAAACGGAAACGTAAGCTTACGCCCTCTTGTGGCACACTTGTGCGTTAAGAAAGAACAGAAAGCAGGACATCTCCCTCCGGAAACGCTCTCCAATAAAGAAAGAACTTTTCAAATCGGATCGACAAGTGTCCTTTTTGCGTTTGTCGATCGCGTTCCACCTTCATTTAGATTTGTTCGTGCCGCTCTTCGTTTTAGCATTTCCGTTTTAGTTTCGTTTTCACGATTATTATTCACATGGCAAACGCTATCTATTTGGGAAGGTGGATAAGCGACCACTGTGAGTAACTTAACGAGCTGTAAGCAGACGTCCGTCCCTAACTTAAGGCCGATAGCTCTGGGGAAGGGAGAGAGCCAGTTCTGTAAGACAATAGAGGTCAGGGCACAGGAGCGAGATGTATTCCATAGCCATTTTCCTCGTAATTTGACTAAACGTGCTTCTATTGTGACAAAACTTTAGTATGTTGTTCCGGAGGTATACTGAACCAATTCTGTTTAATATCGTCGAAATGAAGTGAAAGGTCAGAGCACAGGAGCAAGATTTATTCCACAGCCATTTTCCTCGTAACTTGACTAAACATGCTTCTATTGCGACAAAACTTTAGTACGTTGTTCCGGAGGTATACTGAACCAATTCTGTTTAATATTATGGAAATGGGGTCAGAGGTCAGGGCACAGGAGCGCGATTTATTCCACAGCCATTACAATCGTGACTTGGGTAAAAATGCCTCTATTGCGACAAAACTTTAGTATGTTGTTCTCAAAGTATACTGAACCAATTCTTCTGTGGAATATCATCGCAATGGGGTCAAAGGTCAGGACACAGGAGCTAGATTTATTCCACAGCCATTATCCTCATAACTTGAGTTATGATTTCTGGTATGTTGGAAAGCGTATCATAATCAATGCATTACATGATTTTACTAATTTGTTATCCTTTCGCGAACTTTCTCAATGAGTTCAGACGTGCGCACAGAAATCGCGGGGGTCCAGGCCTTTCGTCATTTTCCAAATTTTCCCACCCATCCTTGAAACGGAATATTTATGCACGAGAGGGGCAATTAGCCCTATACACACCCCGCAATAATTCAATCGTCTCAGATGCAACATTACTGATGTTCAAACAGATGGATATTTGCTCTCTGCTCCACGACAAAGCTGTGACAATGTTCTTCAACCGAAAGATGTCGTGCACAGCGTAAATAATCATCTGAATAATTGTCGCGCAAACGCTGTTGTCACTGCATTGCTGATAAATGATTTATCAAAAAAACCATGCTGTGCCTTAACGGAATTTAAAAAAATCAGTCGCATTACTTAATTGCCGCCCTGTATGCATCTACATTCTACACGGTCGAGTCACATTATTGCGACCACCAGCTAATATCCCGAGTAACCACCGTGTGCCGCGCGGACAGCAGCTAGACGGGCTGGGAGTGACTCAATAAGGTACTGGAAGGTGTTCACAGGTATGTGGAGCCATACTGACTGCAGTGCATCTGACAGCTGCTGGAGGGTGCGTGGTGGAGGATCCATTGAGCAAACAACACGATCGAGGTGGTCCCACAGATGCTCAATTGGGTTTAAGTCTGGGGATTTTGGGGGTCAGGGATGTCTCATCGTGCTCTTTCAACCACTCTCGGACATTTCTAGCTGTGTGACACGTCGCCTTATCGTGCTGGAACTTCCCATCCGCCCAAGGGAAGACAATCAGCCCACATGGGTGTACGTGGCCTGCAAAGATGGATTCATAACGAATTCGGTCCATAGTGCCTTCCACAGGTATGAGTGAACCCAGAAAATGCCACGAAAACATTCCCCAGACCACAACGCTGCTCCCACCAGCTTGTGTTCTTTAAGCAATGGTTGACTCATCGGAGAAGGCAATCCTTTGCCAATCAGCGACGGTCCAATTTCGATACTGCCGTGCAAATGTAAGCCTTTTCTGCCGATGCACCTTCATTAGCATAGGTACAGTGACTATCCGTCAGCATCGGAGCCCCATACGCAGCAGGGTTTGCTGAACTGTCGTTTTAGACACACTTCCGGTAGCCCCTTGGTTCAATCGGCCAGTGAGTTGCTCCACTGTAGCGTGTCGATCGGCTCTCACGCATCGTGTCGATCGGCTTCCTCCGGGTATCACTTAGTTTCACTTTATTTTATCATAGTCGATAGGTGGTTGCTCTCACCACTTGGGCACTCGCGGGCCTAAAACCTCATAATATACTTAGTTTTGTTTGCATTCTTCTGTTCCTTCTTTTCTATCTTAGGGAAAGTACCCATGAACCACAGTAAGCAAATCTTCCTAAATTTTTTGAGCTAAAAATAATCACTAAATTATCGCGTTGAACAATGAAACAAAATCTGTTATTTAATACATTCTGTCATGATAGCAGATGAAAAAATTCTACTTTAGATTGTTTATAGCACTGTGGTCAAGTTTATTTTTCTGTTTTAAAAGGAGAAACGTTTGATTATCAGTCTTCGATTTAAACAATTGAAAATTGCCCCTATCAAGGAAAATGTGATCAGAAAAATAATTTCAGTTTTCAGTAAAGCAGGAACGTTTTAATCGGAGAAATGCTAGTTTATTACCCTTTCATTTTATCAGTTGAAAGTTGCACTTATCAAGGAAAATGTGATCAGGCAAAGAATTTCAGTGTTTCAATGTAGCAGGAATAAGTGGAAAAGAAAAGCGTAACTGCATCATTTCACAACATGAAGAATAACTTTTGCTTTCTATGATCAATCCTTCATCATAGAAAAAAGCACTGCATTCTTTGCTATTTTCATTTTGTTGTAAACTGTTAAAACCGGATTGATAGATCTTAAGAACAAAGCTTATGATAATAACTGCAAATGAGCCACCACTTCCGGTTTGTGGGAAACAGATTGAAGATAAACGATGAGGTACCAATTAGCCGAATTTTGTCATTTCTTCAAAGAACAGAAGAAAAAAACGCACGAATACTTCACTAAGCAAAGAAAAATAAAGTTCATGATAAAATCAGTGTTTTTTCTTATTAACATTGTAACTATATTACCGTATTTAATAGCAGATTTTTACGATAAAATACATTACCTCAAGATAACAGATAAAAATTCTACGTCGACAACGATGATAACATAAGTATTCTGTGTTAAAAAATGAAAATTATTTTTTCATGTACTAACGAAACTATTTTTCTTATTGAATCGTAAGTCTTAATATTTTATTTGCATATAATATTTTTACAGCATTCTTTGTTGGCAGGGGCGGATCCAGGAACTTGCGCAAGTGTCAGGAAAAACCGGAGACCTTTCAGATATTTTTTCTCAAAATGGAAAAGTGTTCTTAGTATGTTTATAAGTTCTTCCAATTAGTTAAGGAAAGTAATATACTTTTAAGTAATATTTTCTTTCACGAAAAATTATTCAATTTGTTATTAAAACCTAACAAATTTAAGCTTTTACTTGGTCCTGAAGGGAGGGCGCGCGCCCTCCTTTCTGGATCCGTCCCTGTTTGTTGGTAGGAGTAAATGATTGATTATTATTGCAAAAGAACTTTGCAAAGACAAATCTTTTCCTGAAAGAAAAGCTACATAAAATTACAACTGATTTTTTAATTGTACTGTATTGTGAAATTTTACTCGTGTAAAAAGCATTTCATATAACCTTGGTTTGAGTAACAATAAAACATTACGGCATTCGAATGTGTTTCTAAAAAGCATTAACATTTTAATGATAGAAACATCATAGACTTAACTGAAGATTTATTCTCTGAAGCGCATCAGGCATAAGACCACGACACTTTCCGATATGATAAAGGTGTCATAATTAAACATGATTCACGTGGCGACCTGTTTTTCTGACCTCAATACGTGTTATCACGACGAAAAACCCAGTGCTATGACTTATTTTAAATGATTCAAAGATCCCTATAGGTAACTCAGGCAACTACGAAGTCGCCTGTACCTAATTTTGGGCTACTGGTTCCAGGAGAAGGTAGAGTTAGCGCTGTAGGGTTTTAAAAATCGAAGTCTTGCCAACTTCAGTTCCCAAAACACTACAGCGGAATTAGCCAGAAGCCCTTGACTCAGACCACTCGACCATCGCGTCAGTCTCTGACAGCGCCGTAGTTGATAATGGGCTAGAAGGATATCGGTTCCCTCTCCGAGAAAATGGACGTTGCTTTAAGTTTTATGAACTTTTATTTTCGGAGGTTTATGAAAAATTAGCTTGGTATTTCATTATAAGAAAAAAAAATTCACTTTAGTTATTCGTGTATTGCACTTAAAGTAAAAAAGTAAAATTGAAACGACACAGCATCAGCGATGGATAACTAAAAAAAAATTGCTTCTGGAAGAGGATCAGAAGGAAGAAATGCTGCAATGATAATTTCCACATGGGCACGGACTGCGCTTATCAATGATAAAGGTCAGAAAGAAAAAATATGCCTCTTTCTCCAAAAAAAAAAAAAAAAAAAAAAAAGAAAGAAAGAAAGAAAAAAAGAAATTAAATTTCGCAAAATAAAACATTTGAAAATAAGAAAAGAAGGAAACAAAAAGAAAGACAGAGAAAGGAGGAGGCGAAATTGCACAGAAAGCTAAAACACTGCTCACCATTTAGTACGTCTCTATGAGATCCTGACTTGCAGGTAGATAATTGCCTACTAAGAAGTACTTTTGTAGGGATGCCTAAGCTGAATAAGCGTATTTTCCTAGGCGTTGGAAAACAGTGCTAACGAGAAATCACAGAAAAAAAACAGAGAGAGAGAGAGAGAGAGAGAGTTTTCAACTTTTTTCTCTTTAATGTTGTTTTGAGTTCAGTATGAGCGGTTTTTCGACGCTTGTGCGGGATAAAATGGTTTTGTTGGTGAGAATCTGAGGTCCCCGTGCTTTTGAGTGAAAAAGGGATGGAGGATTGGTTGTTGACCACGGTAAGAAGAGGCTACCTCCGAGGACCAGCTAATGGAGAATGTGCGACGACTCAAACCCCCATGCCTCGGGATTAGAGTCCCGCGAGGCATGGGCAGTGTGCTTGTCGGATGGTGCTGGATCTGCAACCAGTGGGCTTAAAATTAGGAACAGTAAACTGTTTATAGCCAGGAGAGTTGCTCATGTAGTCGCTAAACCCTGGAACAACAAACAATGGAATTAGGAAGATGCTGGTAACATTCCTGCATCACCGTGGTCTCTGTGATATCATCATGTACTGAACAATAACAGTAGCAGACGTACAGCAGTATTTGACGTTTACAGAAATGTGATGATATTTCAAATCATTAATTATCCTTTGTTTTGTTGCTGGTGAATCATTATAAAGGAATATCCTAAATATTTTTTTTACATAAACATGTTTTGCGGGGTGGGCTAAAATTAACGCTACGACACTGGCATCCTCACTCACGTATGAAATTATGACGTAGAGATAGCTTTATAAACAGCTCACTGGAAAAAATACAGACGTGTATGAAGCGTAGATAGGGACAATATGGGAAAGACCCATGATTTAGGCTACTTTAAAAGAGGCGTGATAATGGACGCTAGATGCAAGCACCTCAGAAAGGGCAAACCTTCTCGCCTGTGCAAGAACAACTGCATCGAGTGTGTACAACGAGTGGTGAACAAACAACAAAAGAAGCAGTTAGTTGTCCACCTATGGGCGGAAACGGCTGGTCGATGTCCGAGGGCAAGGGCGTCTGGAGAGAAGCGTGCGAAGCTACAGACGAGCTTTAATCTGTCAAGTAATTACGCAGCACAGCAGCGTTATCGAGAGGAGAATTTCTTCTGCACAGTTCGCTGCACACTGGCTCGAATAGATCTTAAAAACCCTTCCTGTACACCTCGTCTTTGCTAAAATCCGACAAATTCGTCTGCAGTGGGCACAGGAACACCAAAACTGGAATCTTAGGGACTGAGGAAAGGTTGCCAGACCCAACAAATCACGTTTTCAGATAATACACGTCGAAGAACGGGACAGAATGTGGCGTCAACAGCACGAATTGATGGTTACCAGTTGACTAGAATTAACTGCACAACTGGTGGAGGCTGTGCAGTGACTCGGATCTGTTTTCATGGCGGGAATGAGGTTCATTGATGCCTATGGAACAACATCTGGATTCCACGAGGTATAATAACATAACTGCGGACATGCATTCCCTTACATGTGCATGATGGAGAGGGTTGCATCCAGCAGGATAAAGCGTCATGCCATGAGGCTCGGATCGACTCACAGCGGTTCTAGGAGCAAGACAATGACTTCAAAGAGCTAAAATAGTCCTTACAGTCCACCCTATCTGGCTATCTGGTCGTTTTCCCCTTTCCCTTCCAGTTAAACGTGATGTTCACTGGAGGTTCTTTCATGATCGTTTACCCACTTCCGTTACTGTCCATCGCTTCGGACTACTATGCTCTGACCTTACCCGCTTCGGTTTCTCTACTGCCGATCTCTTCCATACCTATAACTTCTGTCCTCTTCTTCCTCCCCTCTTTCGTCTCCTCCACAGACTATTTGCTCTTTCCTGTCCTACCGTTTACTCTCTTTAGGATTTCAACTTTCTTCTTCCTCCTCGATCCCGCTCCACCTCTGCCTCCCTCTTTGTCTCTACTTATTCATTTTAGCTAAACGTTCTATTTACCGACTACACCTTTTACTCATATACACTGAAGAGCAATTGAGTTAGAGATACCTGTCTAGTAACGTGTAGCACCACCTTTCGCCCTGATGACGGCGGCGATTCGTCTCGGCACGGACTCGACAAGACACCGGAAGCGCTGGAAAGCCATACGGATCCACGACCCCTGAACAAGCTCCCACAGTTCACGAAGATTTGATGGAGGGGTGTCAGAGCCTCGAACATCTCTCTCGATGGCATCCCAGAAGTGTTCGATGGGATTGCGGGCAGGCGACCTAGCTGGCCAAGGAAGCGATGGTCACGTCGGTGGAGTGTTCATCCAACCATTTGGATACAATTCGGGAGCGATGGCATGGTGCATTGCCTTGTTGCAGGATGAGGTCCCCAGTGGGATGTTGAAGACGCACAAACGGGAACAAATGGTCGTCCAGGATATCCCGGTAACGTTGACCTATGAGGGACGATGTCACACGCACCAGGAGTCCCATTTCAGTCCACGTAAACAGTCCCCCAGACGAGAATGCCACCCGCACCAGCTTGAAGAGTACCCTGCTGTTACCCTGCTGTCAGGAAGGATCCACCGCTTCTTGTGGTTTGCGCCGTACTCGTATCCTGCCATCCGCATGTATCAACGTGAATCTCGACTCATCAGTCCAGGCAAAATTTTCCCACATGTCTAGGGTCCAGTGGCGATGTTCCCGCGCCCATCCTAATCTTTGCACCCTGTGATGTGCGGTCAGCAGCGGTACCCTCGTGGGACGATGGCTTCTGTTCCCCATAGCGAGGAGATGGTTCTGGATGGTGCGGCTGCTTACACGTTTTTGTGCACCAGTGTTAAATTGCCGAGTGATTTCTTGCACTGTGGCCCGTCTATCTGCTGTTACAATGCGAGCAAGCCGACGATGACCCCGCTCATCTACACGCTGTTGGGCACGGCAGTTGGCCTTTGCAGGAATGGTTTTATCGGATTCGATGTGCTCACGGTGCACCCGTGACACAGTGGCTAGTGAAAATCCCAGTGCCTGCACGACTTCCAAGTTCGTCGGTTTCCGAAAATTTGTCCACGATCAAATGCGCTTAGATCCTTCGTCTTACCCATACTGCGACCGACTCTTACTGATTCTTGTCGCATCACTCCTTATATTGTCGGATCGCTGCATATGTCATGTCGTTTACGTTTACAGGGCCGCCCACAGCACCACATTTGCATAACGCCAGCTATCTCTAATTAAATTACTCTGCAGTGTATGCTTCTCCTTATCTCACTCATTCTTCAGCTGAAGCTTCTCTGGTCGACCTTTTTGATCTGAACTTCTCGAACGCCTTGACTCAGAGTACCTTCTTGTGATGCGGAGGGGTCCCTGTCGTCGTTTTGCACCACCTGGTCATGCCGAGATCCGTGGTTTCAGATGCGAGATAATAGGGTATCCCTCCTCATTTGAGTTTGTATCGGTCCCACAGCTAAACAGTGTATTTTGTAAGTTAATGCATACACTATGTAGACTATTTCTCTTTTCTTAGTGCTGCATTTGTCTTTGTTGCATTGTATATAGCATGTATGTATCATTTTTGCACCTTTTCTTGCTGACCACCTTTGCAACTATATTTTATTGCACCTAAGCGTTGTGTTCTGTTCTGTTAGACAACCGATGTGGTTACACTCGTCTGCGCTATTTATTTTCCTACCATGCATAGTCTTGTGTTTTTATTGTTTTCTTTCCTCGGGCACTGCGTTTCGAGGATTCAGTTTACCTGACGTGCTGTCAACTTATGTTTAACGGCTTCATTAAGCCTTCCCAGTGCATATTATTGTATATAGCGTTTTCTGTCGTCCTTTCTATTACTTATTTTTGTTTTATTTTAATAAACTGGACACGCATTGCGACCACAGCATGAAACCCACATCTTAACCCAACTGAACACCTGTGGGATGAGATAGAGACAGCCATTCGTATCAGAGACACTCATCCAGCGAACACTTGATAATTAACGGACGCCATCACATCCACTTGGCTGAACATACCTTTAAAACGATTTCAGCAACTCGTTGAATCCATGCCACATCGAATCTAGGCTAGTTTGAAAGCAAGTGTTTGCCTAACATACGTGTTCCTAATAATTTCCCCCTTGTATACTATTTACTTTTACTTACTTCAGCATCTGACGACACAGCATCATTTTCCTTTTTTACAAAATACAAATCCTTTTTTGCAAAACGACTTTACAAAGAAGCTTTGCGGTTAGTTTACAAAACGTTCACACCCCATACGGTGGCAAGTAGTAATCATTCGCCCGAGATGAGTCCGGGTTCGGATTCCAGATGAGGCATGAATGCTGCATTTGCCTTACGACACTAGCTCTCTCTATCTCTCTCCCTTCCCTGGAGCCAGTGGCCTCCATTTTAGAAACGAGAGACCGCTTACAACCCACTGAGCTGTTCAAGGTGGTTGCCCAAAGCAAACAAACAAAACAAAACTTTTTTAAGAAAACAAAATCTCCCAAACAACCCCTAGAGTCAGATGTTGATTTTCAACAGCGACATTCTTTGCGTAGGTATATCACGGATTTTTCTTTCTGGTACACATACCAGCCGCGGAAGTACCACAAATTTCCCAATTGCTCGGATGGAATGTGTCAATTCGGAGATTTGTAAAGGCCTTTTAGAAGGGAGGATTTGGTGTAAGACCACATGTCTTCTAATCACGCTGTTCTCAGGACTTTACCACAAGATCTCGAAAATTGCCTCATTTTTCTCCATCTGACGAGAAGGACCTAGATTCCACGATAATCAAGAAAATTAAGAAATTGCTTCAGGAAAAAAGGAGACGTTAATTCGTCCCCTTGTCTCACCTTGGTCTTGTCATTCTTTTCTTCATCCTCCCCGGGAATCACTTAGTTCCACTTTATTTTATCTAAATTGTTAAGCTTCCGCTTCTTGCGTTTCGTTAAGCTACCAGTTATATTTATTTGACACCGTCTAGGGGTCACCTTCTAGCATTCCGTATGTGCTGCAGAGAGGCAAATAGTTAGCGCCTTTCTTGAATCAGCTCAATTTATTCATTTAAAATTATTTAAACTGGTTTATTTGTTTCACACCAGTCTTTTTAAATTCTCGAATTCCAGTAGACAATCTCGATTTTCAACATATTTTTTTCGCAATCATTTTAACACCTCGTCTTTGATTTTATCCCCAAACGCGTTATTTTTAACCAGAGTTCCTTAAGCAAATCAAAGCCAAAATTTCGTCGTAATGAGATAAAGAACCATTTACTTTTTCCATGGCTTCTCCGAAATTACACTCCAGTAAAATAAAATAACAATACAGAAAAAGGAAAAAAAAAAAGAAATAAGAAATACTTAAAAGCTGGCTACCCCTGACCGTCGAACTCAACAACGACCCTGATTCATCGTATTCCAAGATATATGTCATCAGATGATCATTGTAATCTACACTGGCGGAAAGTGAAAAAAGAACACCAAGAAGGAGACGTCTGATATCAACGAAATTTATACAGCATAATAACGGAATACAGAGGCTAACGTGATCAAAACATTATGGCAAAATACAGCTGTATTTGCTGGTAAACTTAAAAATAACATTTCCATGTAACATGGTTAGTACGAGGTTGAACCGCCATGAACTGCGTCACACTGTGCAATTCTGGCATGGAATCTGTCGTACAGATGTTGGATGTAAGTTTGGGGTATTGAGTTCCAAGCATCCTCAACCTGGATGCGTAAATCGGGGATGGTCGGGGCTGGCCGTGGAGACCGGATCAGTCGTTGCCCCGTAAAATCCCACACGTGCTCAATGGGGGACGAATCCGGTGAACGTACAGGCCATGGAAGTTGTCTCACACCCTGAAGTGCATGTTGCGTTGCACGTGTCGTGTGTGGGCGTGCGTTATCTTGCTGGAAAACACCACGATGGACAGACCTTACAAATGGCACAACAACAGGGTGAATGATGTTGTTGATGTAGGAGGTGCTGTTTAACGTACCCGGTACAAACACTAGTTGTGTACGGGAGTGATAGCTGATCGCTCCCCAGACCAGGAGACCAGGTGTAGGCCCTGTGTGTCGCTGGCGGATGCAAGAAGTGTAGAGACGCTCCCCTGTGCGTCTGCGAACACGCATACGGCCATCGGAGGCTCCCAAGCAGAATCTGCTTTCATCGCTGAACACGACAGATCGCCATTGCGTTCTCCAGTGCAGACGTTGGCGACACCAATGCAGCCGTTCCTGACGGTGGGCTGGAGTCAGAGGTACACATGCCAGAGGCACAGGTGCACATAGTCCTGCATCCAGTAGACGGTTGCGGATTGTTCGCACAGTTACCTCGGGTGCAACGGCAGCTCGGATTTGCGTCGCAGTGGATGTTCTGCTTGACAACGCCGCTTTTCTTATGCGTCGATCGGGCGCTCATCAGTCCGTCTGTGACTCCCGGTTTCACGTCTTCTCGTGTGGGAATGTTCCTCTGACCATCTACGCCACCATCGTACCACCACCGATACTTCCCGTCCAATTCGCTCCGCAATAAGACGATACGACCACCCGGTCTCGCGGAGTCCGACTAGACGACCTCGCTCAAAGTCCCATAAGTGCTGAAATCGTACATGTCTTCCATGTCCAGGCATTGCAACTTCTTCAGGGTCTTCGCACGTGTCCGTACGCCGACGACTGATTACACTCACTTCGCCGTACTCCTTAAATACCACCGACGATAATTTGCATATTATGCCGTGCTGTGGCGTAAGCGCTCGCCGGAAGGTCCCGAAATTAACATCACACCTACGTAAACTCGACCCCATTAACATATGTAAATTTCATGATCGTCCGCCATTTCCTTCTTGGTGTTCTTTTTTCACTTTCCGGCAGTGTAATTATTGTTTCGGTTCCTCCCACATTAGGTTAACGAAGGCCAGTAGGCTTTATATTAGGATAACGAGGATAAAGATATAGGCTTTATATTAGGGTAACGAAGGCCAGTATCATTCCTGAGAAAAATGTAATAACTTCGTTTAAAAAGCATGAAGCCACCCTGAAGCGCTTAATTTATTTCATTAATAAAACGCCTTTACCTTTTCCCAGGAAGTACTCGAAATATGAAAATCTCTTCTCTGTACATACTATTTCGCGCTCCATATAAAAAATGTTAAGGGAAAAAAAGCATAGTATGTAATATTTTTACAAAACTATGTGAATTTAAAATATGCACGAAGTTGAGCTCAAAACGAATTCATTATTATTAGATTTCAAATATGACTGACACGTACAGTATAGTAATCAAAGCCAATTACCTGATTTTTACAAACATTTTATAAAATGTAATTCTTATTCATAATTACCTGATTTTAAGTACCATTGTTACCTAGGATCATAAATTTACATATCCGTAGTCACCGGATCTTAAATGTGCATTATATTATCAAGGTAGTAATTATGATTAATTATCTAATACTTAAATGCACTTGATATGACCGAATGAACTTAAATACGGATGGCGAAATTTCGTGATGTGCTTATGCATCTGACTTCGAGTGTGAGTCATTTTACCGAGGATGACGGTGATTCACGATTGCCGGATTCTAAATGATGTTATCGAGCATAATGCTTATGGATAATTACTTGGTTATATACGGGCGTATCATCGGTTGAGGTTCTTGTTGCTTCATAGGTAAGCGAAGTTGTATGGTATATTTTACTTGAAATGCAGAGAGAGAGAGAGAGAGAGAGAGAGAGAGAGAGAGAGAGAGAGAGAGAGAGAGAGAGAGAGAGATGCTGCGTTTCTCGATGTTTAACATTCAAAACGGTACCGCCCCCTAGTGGACATTTTCAAAATTCAGGGAGCAACAAACTACAAAGAAGCCCGTGAGGGAGCTCCAAGAAAAAAAAACCGTACCTATTTTAAACTTTCAGATAGAAAACAGTTCTTTACAAGTAAATAGGCGAAGAACATTGAACATTTGTAAGCAAACCACCTTATCCGCGCGTAACTGTCAAATTCTTATAACGGAATGATTTCCCTCCAGAGCCTTCGCATGCAGTTGATCACCATTCAAAGAGATTTTCCCAATGCCCAGATATACGCATGACACCAGCATGCTCCGTTAAAACGAAAAACACTCGGGATGTCAAGTTTCACGCACTTCTCTGCTTGTCATATCAAAAGCATCGTTTCTCATGCGGGTTTGTTTGTTTAAATTCCCAGAAAATAGTGACTTCCTTATCTAAAAATAACATCAACAGGTTTTTTCGTCTCTTTCATTCTTGAGGTAACCAATTTTGACTCCCTAGTATCTAAGCATGAAATCCCAAGGCTGAGAATGAAGCTTTTTTTTTTTTTTTTTTTTTTCTGATTGGAAGTTTAACGACCACCGTGAGCAACTCAATGGGCTATAAGTAGTCGTCCGTCACTAATTTAGGGTCACTGGTTCCAAGGAAGGGCGAGCGCCAGTGCCGGAAGGCAAACACAACATCCATGCCTCACCGGGATTCGAACCCGGACCCCTCTCGGACGAATGATCAGAAGCCATCGCTTACACCACTGCGCCACCGGGGCGGCGGCCCAGTTAAGCTTGTTTTCATATAACAGCTCAACTCTACCGCCCGATGACCAAGTGGTCTGAGGCGGTGTCCTCTGACCATTTGTCCTAGATGGACCCGGCTTTGAGGCGTTTCGAAGTTTGAGGACCACCACGAGCAACTGTGGGTTACACAAGCAGTTGCCCTTCCTAATTTAGGGCCTCTCGTTCCAGGGAGGAAACAGCCAGCACTGCAAGACAAATGCATCCTCCACACTTGATCTGGGACTCGGACAGGCACCCATCACGAACGAATATTCAGAAATCTACGCCGTTGATCACTCAACCACCGGGACGGCACCGGAATGAGTCATAGTTGGTGTGCATGTGTTACGGCGCTGGCTGGCTCTATCTCCTCCCTGAAACCAGTGGCGGGAAATTAGGGACGGGTCTCAGAGTTCTCATGGTTTCCGTTAAATCTCGAAACAAACAAACGATAAAACAAAAAGCTCAATTGTATATAAGGTCGCCATACATGACAAACCATTTTTGCGCAAATCAGTCTTTTTTGACGACTGATTTGCGCAAATCAGTCTTTTTGACGACTGCTTTTAGAAGTCCGTTGAGAAATAGAAAGAAAATTTGCAATTATTTAAAGGAATCTTCCATATATTTACAGGCTTGCTTCAGAAAATATTTGTTATTTAGGCATTAATTTATCCCCAAATGCTACCCGAACTTTATCATTCTGAAATAAAGATCCACAAATGAACGCACGCATTCAAGGTTGCGACACTCCCGATTATACCATCTACAAAACACGATAGATTTGGTAGTACAAATACGAGAACTTAATATTAATATTCTGATTTAGCTAAATATCATCAGAAATCTGAAATATTTCATACCTTTTTTTAACTATTAAAAGAAAAAAAGAGAAAACAAAACAAAGAAATGCCATCCACTATATTTATGCCGCTGGACGTCCGAATGACTAAACCTTCCCCCTCCCCAATGTGGACGCACTTTATGGACGGCCCCTTGGCAGCAGCCCATTTACTTATGACGTCACACAAAAAAAAAAAAAAACAACTCATAAGACGATACAGCAGGGAAAAAAATCAACTGCTAAATGTGTGACAGAGAGAAAATAAGGAAAGATAATAAGTAAAAAAGAAAATATGCATAGAAGGTAACAAAGGTAGCACACATAATTCTGAGAATTGAATGAAAGGTTTGTAACATTGATTAAATACATAAAATAAATATGCGAAATGACGTCATGAATGGAAAATACTTCTGGAATCTTCAGTGGCAGCACCAGAACAAAACTGAGGCTACATCAAAAGCATGAAATCAGAGATAATTCCAGAGAATATAGTTCTGATGTTTTAGTTTGCTGAGAAACAGCTTTGGAACACGAATATTAACTGTTTCAGAACACACGGTCAAATTCATCATACAGCATCTCATTATATTGGCGTACAAACCAGAATATTTACCGAACTATCTGGAGAAAAATGATTTGATGTACATAAGAAACTGAATAACTGACATCCATAAATTTGCAGAAATCTTCAACCTGAATTTTAAAAATCACTGAGTTACTTCTGTTCAGCTTGATATTATATGAATATAAAAATGATCAAATTTCAGTAACGAAAAAATAATAAGATAAAAAACAAATATATATTTTATAATATATTTTTTAAGATTAACTGTCAGCATCACATAAATATTGTCTACTTCTTTTAAAAAAAATATATTTAGAAAATGAAATATATCTTTTTATAAATATATCTCATTTTCCAATTGTGTTTCATTTCATAATAATTGGAAATTTATAAAACTTACAGAGAGGATTTTTATAGTATTGACATTTCGTACAAAATTTATTTCAAGAAAGAATCAGATCTAAATAAACGAATGCAGGTCATGGAATAAGAAAACAAAGTTGTCACTAAAGTACAAGAGAGTAAATATGATAAAAAATAAAAAAGAAAGATCACCTTTAAAAAATAAAAAAATAAATAAGGTTAACATTCAGCTAAAATAATGAAATAAAATGAACTTTCACCTAAAAAGATTTATTGCGATTCATTCAACTAAAAAAATAAAGAACTTAAATTTTCAGCTGCAAATATTAAGACTAATTTTCATCTACAAAAAAATAAATAAGAAAACTAAATATGAACTTTCACGCACAAATATTCAATACGATTAATCCTCTCCCCCCCCTCTAAAAAGGATGAAAGAAAGAAAACTTTCAGATACGAATATTACGATTAACTTCCATTAAATATTAAAATAATAAAAGAAAAAAAACAAGAAAATCTAACAAACTAACTTAACCTACAAGAAGAATTATTAAAAAAATATTTAAAAATAATTTTCAAAAAATAATAAAAGAAATGAAAATAAGAAAACCTAACAAACTAACCCTAACCCACAAGGCGAATGATTCACTTTCATTTACAAAAAATATGAAATCAAATAAAGTAAACATTCAACTTGAAAAAGATTAAAAAATATTAACTTTCAGACAGAAAAAAGAAGATGACCTTTACACGGAGAAAAAAATTAAAAAGGATTTACTTTGAACTAGCAAAATTCAAGAATGTTAACTTCCGTCTAAGAAATTGAATAAGGTTAATTCTTAGCTAGAAAAAATTTAAATACAGTCAACTTCGCTCATCGGTTCCGATTTGTTCCCTGAAACGCAAAGAACAATCCTTAATTGACCCTATGACAGACCTTTAGAACATTTTGGTACGTTTAGCTTAGAAGTAGGGAAACAACCTTTCGGCAGTATCATTTATGTTTCTTACATCTTAAGTTTGAAAATATCTCTCCACTTCATTTCCTAAATTTTATAATTCGCTCAACGATTTAACACTTCGGGATAAAACATTAATTCGGAAAACCTATCTGTAACAGGTTGAACACACATTCGACACTACACAACAAAGTTCAATTTGTTTTCCTTTTCATTCAGCGTAAGTGGCGCACTGACGCGACAGAGAGAAAAACAAATCCTTTTACGATATCTACATCATAAAATAACGAGTTTTCGTGTGCAGAAAAAAGGAACAACTTTTACAAAAAAGTAAATAAATAAATAAAATGGACGAATCCTGGGGAAATGGAAAGGATAAAGAGCCAACCGTGGCATTGGCCCAACTTTTTACCATAAGGATGAATGCCATACACAGAGCATTTCAACTTTCCAATTCTTTTCCGCCTGAATCTGCTTAAGCGTGAATTTGGCAGATAGCAGTGCCTTTAACTTCTCCTAGTTAAAACGACATCCTGGATAGTTACACACATGATAAACCGCTCAAAGACTTATACGGTTGTGAAATAAAGTTCTACAGCTAACTGAATATGAGATTTAAGTGAACAATAAGTAAGAAAGACGACACTGAATGTTCGGTTGTAACGAGTACGTCTTTTGAATATTTTCCGACACGAACAAAACATTTCAAAGTTATTCACAACACAAAAACAAAACTCAAATTTAAGAAAATAGTAAACCACATTTCTGCAACCGATAAAACATCTACAAATAAAAACAATTACTTTCTCCCAGTAGTTGCTCAAAAATAAGTTACGAAAATTATCAATGTTGCACAAAAAGTTTCTCATAGCTGAAGGAAGACAAAGGGATTTTTAAATCGAACTGTTAGAGCAACAGATATATAGGAAAACATGAAATAACTTTGCTCCCCCTAGCGAAAAAATTTTGAATAATGGAAAAGTAGAAAATATGCGAAAAGTTTTCTTCGTAGAAAAGTTATGTTAAGGAATGAGAATTTTTTAAGTACGTCCCCTGGAAGCAAAGATAGAAAAATAAAAAAAGTTTCGACATTTCTTCCCCTAGCGGGTGAATCGTGCATTATGTAAAAAGGGCAATATTCCCCATGCAATCGAATAAAAAAGAAGAATAGCATTTTTAGAAGCGGAGATACAGCTGCAAATAGAAATACATAATCAGAGGCGTAACTAAGTATTTCTGCGCCCAGGGCAATCCACAAAATATTACACCCCCATCTGTCTTTCTATTTTACACACCCGCATACACACAAATATCCATATAAATATACCTCGCTCAATAATACAAAATTAACATCACATTTACGTACATACACTATATTGACAAAGGTCCGGACACCTAGAAGAGAAACACAACATAGCATTTATTGACATACATTAGTACAGTGTCGGTCTACCTTTGGCCTTAATGCATGCACTGGCCCTTTTAGACATGCTTTCGACAAGGTTTTGGAATACAGCGATAGGTATGCGCTTCCATTCAGAACATAATGCTGCCACTAACTGTTGCTTAGTAGTAGGCCTTGGTTCCAAACTTCTTATGCGGCGTTCTAATTCATTCCATAGGCGCTCTGTGGGATAAAGATCAGGGCTCTGTGCTAGCCAGTCCACACATGATACGGAATTATCGTCAAACCACGCCGTAACAGTCCTTGCTTAATGGCTCGGCGCATTATCCTGCTGGTACCAACAAGGCTAGGTTCCATAGTATTGCCACAGTGTTCGTAGGGCATAATTGTCCAGAATATCGAGGTAGACATGCTGGTTAACAGGTTTGTCCACGATAACCAATGGGCCGGACCGTACCTCGAAAAACACCCCCACACGAGTACACTGTCAGCTCCAAACTTGACCGAAGGAACAGTACACTGTATTAAATAGCGTTCTCCCGGATGCCGTCATACCCACACACGGCCATCCGACTGATGGATCGTGTATCTGGATTCATCAGTCCACAGGACCCGCTTCCATTGATCTACGGTCCACAATAAATGTTCTTTACACCATGCTAAACGACGAGTAACATTACGAGTGATGATAAAAGACTTATGAGCAGCCGCACGACCGCGGTAACCAATGGAATGAAGTTCTCTGCGAATGGTACGTGTACATACCAAGGTTCCAGCATTTTTACTCACCTGTACACTGAGGTCTTATGCAGTACTCCGTCGATTAGCTGTAATGACTCTCCTGAGGCTTCGACGTCCGCTATCACAGATTTTCTTTGATCTGTCGGTACGTTCAGCTGCTTCAGGCACGCCATGTGTCTTCCATTTATTCAGTACATCCAAAACAGTGTACTTGGATATCATTAAACGCCTCTCGGTTTCTCTTATAGACAAACCACTAATATAACACCTAACAATCTTTCCTTTCTCAAAGTCAGTTCTCTCCCGCCGCGACATTTTCACTCAACCTGATAGTGCGATATGATCGCGGTCAGCTGCAGGCTTATTTTTATACCGTTTGCAGCTGTACTGCGCCTGTTCATTTGCTTTTGAAGGGGTGTCCAGTGACTTTTGTCAATATAGTGTACGTGGGTGGCCCAATCAAACGGTTCGTACGGCTCTTCTCAACTGGTTCGGACCTTCGATACCACATCAAACGGACCTAATGCAAGTGGCAATCCAGCCGCGGATGGCTTAGTGGTTATCAAACCAGACTACTGATGTAGGGTCCCCAGGTTCAAGCCAGGGCTGATCTTCCAGAGGTGGTGTGATTTGCTAACATCACTGAATATCCGCCATGCATCGGATGAGTACGTTAAATGACGGCCCCCGGGTAAGGATCCCCCCCGTTACATATAAAATTGTCCATTCCTAAGTCGCTCCTAATTTCTCTCACCCTTCTATGAGCAAACTCGTACTTGTACGGTGGCGCCATCTACTGTTCTGCTCTCTCTCACTTACAAACTGTTCTGTCAAAGTCGCTAGACTTGCTCTCACTCCTTCAGTGTCTGGGCGCTGTAGGTGGTGGGCCTAAACCTTATCTGTGGGTTAGAAAGCAAGTGGTAATCCTTGGTCGCAGTCGCAGTAATGATCGAACAGACCCCAAACTAGGCCTTAGCCAGAAATAATTTTCGGGGTGGGTTTCTGAATTTGAAAATTAATTTTCACCCTATGTTATACATATATTAATTTTTTTTTCTGTCACATATTTTTGGGACATGGAATTCTTCTATTTAATACTCCTCATTTTTCAAATATGACTTATATGCTATACTACTTATACAAGTATATGGATCTATCTACCCTCTCTTTAAGTACGGCGTATTCCCCATTATCTTTTTCTTTATTAAATTGATATATGCATAGACTAAAGAACTATAGGATGATATATGTTAAATTCTTTTTTGTTTTATTTACTTACATTTAATACAGCTGCTTGTCACGAAGTGCAGTAACACAAAGTTCAAAGTAGTACATGTCGGACAGCCTATAGCACAAAGGCTAGCCGTCGTTCTTTTTCTTCAGCAAACCTATTGACGACATCTTAGGAGCTGATGTATATATCTCTCTGGATGCCCATAAGAGCCAAGACAGTTAACTTCTCTTGCCCTGTAAAGTATCGTAAGCATGTTTTCAAACGCCTAGAGGATGAAAAAGTTCGTTCTGGAGTACTAGTTGAAACAGGAATAATACTGAGCACTTTTAACAGGAAATGAAAATTCGGGACAAGATTTTTGTTACAATGAGACAATGCTTCAATGGATATACTAGGACGTTCGTTTCTCGGTATGGTATTCCATTATCTTTTCCACAAATTCATCTCTGACGTGACAGAATCATTATACGGGGACGCGGTGGTTTTGGTGATTGGGCCTGTGCGTGTAAAATAAAGAGCTCTGTCGATTTGCTACCAAAAATTTATAAAATCACTAACACGGGTACCCGGTATTTCCCGGGTAAATATCACTATTCGTGGAATCACCAAGTTTAGCGGGGGAAAGTTAATGAATGAAAAAGATATTCCTGTAAATTTCCAGTAAATTTATTATAATTCACTTAGGTTATTGCTTTTTGGTAAACAATATTTTTGGTTTTTATATTGGGAGCAAACATCTAGAGATTTTTAGGATTGCCAACCCTTGAGCACGCGACGTAGAGTTGTCCGTGTGAAAAGCAGGGTTCCTCCAAATTAATGCCAGCAAATGCTAATGGAGTGGCTGATGCAGTAATATTTCTGACAAAAAAAAAAAAAAAAAAAAAAAAAGAGAAGAGGAATGGAAATACTTTCGAGGAGACATCTACAGAACTGCCGTACATTTGCCATGCGCTTTTCAGAATCCCGCGACACTGAAATGCAATGTACCTTTGTCATGTTGCGTGCATGCTACTTGACACTGATTATCCTTTTGTTTACCGTTTTAAATTTCGAATATCTGGAACTCTCTTTTTGCCGCCCCGGTGGCGCAGTGGTCTAAGCGATGGCCTCTGATCATTCGTCCGAACGGGGTCCGGGTTCGAATCCCGGTGAGGCATGGATGTTGTGTTTGTCTTACGGCACTGGCTCTCTCCCTTCCCTGGAACCAGTGACCCTAAAATTAGGGACGGGCGACTGCTTATAGCCCATTGAGTTGCTCACGGTGATCGTTAAACCTCCAACTAAAAAAAAAACAAAAACAAAAAAACTCTCTATTTACATTACATTGTATTTCTGCCAGACGAAGCCGTCTGTTGGTGATGAAAGCTAACGTTTATTCGTTTGTTGTGTCTTTAATACACCATTAAACGGATATTTTTGCACTTTATTGTTATCTATGGTCTCTAACTTAGACCGTAGATCGAATATTGGAGTGCTGAATTAAGATGCAGTTCTTCAAAGTAAACAATGAAACTTTTTACGAACATTTTGTATGGGGGCCCCTTGAACCCGGGCTCCGACCCCATCCGAAAACCGTCTATGGTCTAAGTTAGAGAGAGTATCATGAGATAGTGTATCGAATTTGGTAGTTCTAAATTGAAAACTGTGGATTTTACGGAAATTTTGTATGGGGGCCCTTTGACGCCGGGCCCCGACCCCTTCCAAAAACAGTCTACGGTATAACTTTCAGTACCATGAGATAGAATACCAAATTTGGTGGTTCTAAATTGAAAACTGTACATTTGTATAGCGGACATACAAACAAAAATTCAATTTTATATACACTGCTGGCCACCCAAAATGCAACACCAAGAAAGAAGTATCCGATTGGCCTCAAATTCGCAGCATGAGTCGCCCGCGAGAGGACATGCAAACGATTAGCATTGCAGGGCATATGCAAATCATGTGCGCTCGGCACGCCACCGAGAAGCGCTATAAGAAGGGTGCACAGAAGGCGGGGTGTAAGTAGTGGAAGTGTGTTGTGCTGCCGGACCTTTGCGTGGGAAGCTTCCTGATGCCTCGTCGCAGAATACGGCAGTCATTCCAGCACGTTTCGGAGTTCGACAAAGGACGAATAGTGGCTTATCGCGACAGCGGTTTATCGTACCGAGACATCGGCGTCCGTGTGGGACGACATCCGGCCACAGTGAGGCGAGTATGGATTTGGTGAGTGCAGGAGGGACGGATGGACGGACCGACGTGAGCGATTGCCGCAGTCGCGGCACACCACCGAACGAGAGGACCAGCATTTTGTAAGGAGGGCATTGCCGACTCGCACCGCTACATCACGAACGTTAGCACAGGAATTAGGGCGTGTTGCGCAACAACCTGTGTCAGCACGTACCGTTCGACGTCGTCTGCAGGAGCGGGGACTTGTCGCACGGCGCCCATTGCTCCGATTACGATTGACGTTACACCATCGGCGAGTGCGGCGGCAGCGGGCCGTTGAACGCCGCACCTGAACTACGGAATGGCACGACATTGTCTTCTCCGACGAATCCCGCTTCTGCCTGCAACACTACGATGGTCGGATCCGTGTGTGGCGGCACCACGGCGAGAGACTGTATGACGCCTTCATTATGAATCGCCATACCGGTCCGTCGCCTGGCGTTATGGTTTGGGGCGCAATTGGATATGACACCCGCACCCCTCTGGTACGCATCGCCGGTACACTCAACAGCCACCGCTACATCGCCGACGTTTTGGAGCCTGAAGTCCTCCCTTACCTGCAAGCGGCCACGTTTCAACAGGACAATGCGCGCCCGCACGTTGCACGTATCGTGCAACAATTCTATACGGCCCACCAGGTGTCACTGCTGCCGTGGCCCGCCTGTTCTCCTGATATGTCGCCCATCGAACACACTGGTCGCTGATCGGCAACCGAGTGGCCCGGCAAGCACCACCCGCGGCTACGCCTGATGAACTGTGGCAACGTGTGGAAGCAGCCTGGACCGACATACCCCAAGCCCACATCCAAAGCCTCTTTCGTTCGATACCGCGTCGTGTAGTGGCCGTTATTGCCAGCCATGGGGGCCACACGAACTATTGATGTCTGCGTGTTCCGCAAGTCGCACGGGCCTGTAAGCTCAATCGTTTCATCTTTGTATCTGTTGTTATGAGTCCAGTAAATCTGCAAATTACGTAAAACCATGCCTTCATTTATGAATGTGAACAACGGACATCCCCTGAAAAGTTTGAGGAAGAAGTGCAAATATTAAGCTAACAAAGCTACCGAAACTAGTGAAAAATATTAAAAACAAATTCTGTAAATGTACAAATGACAAAGTATGGCGCAAAAACATTATATCTGAAAGTGGGGCAAAAGTTTCAGTTTTAATCAGATTGAAAGCATTGATTTTTGCGCGCTCTCTTAAGCAACGCCCGAGGCAGCCGGCTTGCCCCGCCATAGTACGCCTCTGTACATGCTAAACCTAAAACCACTTAGAACCATAACTGTGAACAACAAAAAAGCACGAGAGCAGGCAAGTGTTTCACAAGGTAAATGCTGTTCGATGATAAAATAATGTTCTAAATCGGACTTTTAGAAGCAGAAATGTCGACCAAAACAGGTTAAATATTTTCGTCCCAACTGGGAAATTGTGCACTATTTCTGGTAGTAAATGTTCACAAAATATTTTGGCAGCAAGTAGGACATGACCAAAAAAGGAGTTTTCCAATCGGGTATCTAGATGCGTAGATATTGCTACTAATATGCTGCAAATGAAAAAATGAACTTATGCCAAGCTTGTGCGTTAAGAAAAATTTTAAATTATATGCAAAACATTTCGCACCACGAATGCTCTCTGACAAATTAAAATATGCACATATTATGCACCCCTAGCTTAAAAATTAAAAATTAAGGTATTTTCAAAAGGTTTGTCACCGAAAATTTCTTTGAGCAGTATCTGACCGTGAAAGAAATTTTTCAACCTAGTTTTCAGAAGCGCATATGTTGCTGCAAATACATCAAAAACAAAAATGTACACTTACGCTCCCTTGTGACTAAACCATACCAAAATTCAGAAATCATATGCAGAACATTTCTCACAATGAGCTCTATCCGATACAAAAATAATTTTTAAATCGAACTTTCAAAGCAGAGATATCGGGAAAATCGCAATTTAACTTTACACCTCCAAGCGGAAAAATCATGCATTACTTGAAAAAGAAACTACACCCAAAATAGTCTTCATTGTATTAAATGGTATCGAATAGAAGAAATAATTTTTCCAAACGGATATCGGGAAGCAATTATGCGGTATAAAATGTGTTTGTTGTAGAGATATGGTGTCCGCGGACGGATGAACGAACAAAGTGATAGAAAACGTACTTTTTTTTACAAAAGACATGCCAAAAAATTGGATGAATAAATATACATAACTGGAACATCTTGGAAGTGTTGGTATTATTGCTGTTCATGCATAATATTCTTTAGGTTCAAAACCAGACCCTCTTCTTAGCAGGTGAGTCTCTGCAAAGGCCAGTAGTTGTTCAACCTGAAAGTGGTGTGCATTCTGAGCACCAACAAACAACTTACTAAACAGCAGGATGAAAACTTGAACACAACTTCGCCTCAACTGCAGACTTTGTTGACTTGCTTTTTGATAGGAATTTCCTGGAATGTCTCAGTGGCCGAGTGATTAAAGACGTGAACTTCTAGCTAATCATTCGATTCGAGCCCAGGTAGGACATAAGGCACTGGAACTGCAATTGTCCTACGGCGCTGAGTTTGTTACTTTCCAGGAACCAGTGGCTCTAAATTAGAGACGGCCTACTCATACAGCAGGTACTTATGGGAATCATTAAAAGCCATAAAAATCGAAAGGTTGCTGGGCAAGAAGTCAACAAGAAGAGCCTCTTCAGGATCGTAAGTTATTTCGAGAATTAAGTACCGTGGAAAAAATATAATCACAATCACCATAGAAATGTGCCGAAAAAAAAAAAGGGCTTTACTTCAGAATAAGATTATGAGTCTCACTCGAAAGATTTAAGAAGCAGATTGAAATGCCACAGCAAATTTCGTAAAGCTAAAGACCTTCACTACCATATCCTAGGCAGAAAACAATTGCTGGGGGAATGTTCGTCCAACGTAATATAATAATCACCGTTCTTTTCTGCAACTAACGAGCTGCGATACATTATTGTACGCATGTTGTCGGTAAAAAAAGCGGTGATTAGAATATTAAAGTGCTACATTATTGTACGCACGTTGTCGGTAAAAAAAGCGGTGATTAGAACATTAAAGTGCTACATTATTATACGCATGTTGTCGGTAAAAAAAGCGGTGATTAGAACATTAAAGTGCTATATTATTGTACGCATGTTGTCGGTAAAAAAGCCGTGATTAGAACATTAAAGTGCTACATTATTGTACGCATGTTCTCGGTAAAAAAGCGGTGATTAGGACATTAAAGTGCTACATTATTGTACGCATGTTGTCGGTAAAAAAAGCGGTGATTAGAACATTAAAGTGCTACATTATTGTACGCATGTTGTCGGTAAAAAAAGCGGTGATTAGAACATTAAAGTGCTACATTATTGTACGCATGTTGTCGGTAAAAAAAGCGGTGATTAGAACATTAAATTGCTACATTATTGTACGCATGTTGTCGGTAAAAAAAGCGGTGATTAGAACATTAAAGTGCTACATTATTGTACGCATGTTGTCGGTAAAAAAAGCGGTGATTAGAACATTAAAGTGCTACATTATTGTACGCATGTTGTCGGTAAAAAAAGCGGTGATTAGAACATTAAATTGCTACATTATTGTACGCATGTTGTCGGTAAAAAAAGCGGTGATTAGAACATTAAAGTGCTACATTATTGTACGCATGTTGTCGGTAAAAAAAGCCGTGATTAGAACATTAAAGTGCTACATTATTGTACGCATGTTGTCGGTAAAAAAGCGGTGATTAGAACATTAAAGTGTTACATTATAAAAAAAAAGCGGTGATTAGAACATTAAAGTGTTACATTATAAAAAAAAGCGGTGATTAGAACATTAAAGTGCTACATTATAAACAAAATAGTAAAATCATGCAATGCATTGATTATAATACGCTTTCCAACATACCAGAAATCATTACTCAAGTTATCACTCAAGTTATGAGAATAATGGCTGTGGAATAAATCTCGGTGCTGTGCCCTGACCTTTAATCCCATTTCGATGATATTCAACAGAACCGGTTTGGTATACTTCCGAAATAACATGATAAAGTTTTGTCGCAATCGGAGTATTTTTACGTAAGTTATGATGCATAAGGGCTATGGAATAGATCCCGCTCCTGTGTCCTAACCTTTGACCCCATTTCGCCCATTTTCACTAGAATTCGTCCCCAGGCAAGACCCTACAACATACTAACATTTCATCCAAATCGAAGTATTTTTACGTAAGTTATGACGCATAATGGCGATGGAAGTGATTCCACTTCTATGTCCTGACCTTTGACCCCATTTCGCCCATTTTCAATAAGGTTTGTCGCCAGGTGGTTTTCTACCACATACTAAAATTTCATCGAAATCGAACCTTTTTTACGTTAGTTATGACACACAACAGCAGTGGAATGGATCCCGCTTCTATGTACTGACCTTTGACCCCATTTCGTTCACTTTAAATGGGGTACCTTCCTAGGTGATCCCCTACCAGATACTAAAATTTCATCGAAATCGAACGATTGTTACGCGAGTTATTGTGCGGACGGACACAATCACACAACGCGTGACGTAATGAGGCAGATGGGAATCGCGACCATCGCTCGCAGCAAGTGTGACGTCATAAAACTTCAATAGGATCCACACACAACGCGTGACGTAATGAGACAGATGGCGTGACCGCGCGCCAACATTCTCAAACGCGGCGAGATTGTGACGTCATAAGATTTCTAAGCATTGGTAACATTAATGGAATAATGGAACAACGCCATCACTAAAAACATTATAATTCGGGGTGGTTATTTAACCCACTGAACGAATTCTCCTAAAGTCGAGAACAACCTAAATCGATTTCTAGTACCAGAAAACGGTAGGTTAACGACTTTCATCAAAATTCTTAGTGCTGTTTTCAAAATAAAATGTACATACAAACATAGAAGAATTGCTACTTTAAGGTGGACGTCAAGTAATTTTGCTTCCTATACTTCCAATGGAAAAACTTCTGTACACATTTTCTTCACAATTAATGCGTTCCCAAGGATGAAAATTTGAACATTGATTAAAATACCTTCATTTCATAACTTGGAATACCTAATATTTTCTAAACCATAACTGTAATTATGCAATCCAACATTTTTTTGCCCACTGACGTCATCAAAGTACAGGTCGCGCCATCTTTTCTCTGGTTTCAACACAACCAAAGGAAAAGTTATTGATTTTTAATATGATTATGGTTATGTTTTAGAACATATTAAGTTTTCCAAGTTATAATATGAAGTTATTTTAATCGATGTTCAAATTTTCATTCTTGGGAACACATTAATTGTGAAGGAAATGTTTACAAAACTTTTTCCATTGGAAGTGTAGGAAACAAAATTACGCCGCCCCGGTGGCGCTGTGGTCTAAGGCGTTGGCCTCTGATCATTCGTCCGTAAGGGGTCCGGGTTCGAATCCCGGTCAGGCATGGATGTTGTGTTTGTCTTACGGCACTGGCTCTTTGCCTTCCCTGGAACCAGTGACCCTAAATTAGGGACGGGCGACTGCTTATAGCCCATTGAGTTGCTCACGGTGGTCGTTAAACCTCCAATAAAAAAAAAAATTACTTGACGTCCACCTTAATAATATAAGATAAGGGCAATGGAAAGGATCGCAATCCTATGTCCTGACCTTTGACCACATTTCGTCCATTTTCAATAGGGTTCGTCCCCAGGTGGTCCCCTACTACATACTGAAATTTCATCGAAATCGAACCATTTTTACGCAAGTTATGACGCATAAGGGCAATAGAATGCATCCGGATCTTATGTCCTGACCTTTGACCCCACTTCACCCATTTTGAACAGGGTTTGTCCCCAGGCGGTCTCCTACCACATAGTAAACTTTTATTGAAATCAAACCATATTTACGCAAGTTATGACGCATAAGCGCAATGGAATGATCCCGCTCCTACGTCGTGACCTTTGACCCCATTTGTCCCATTTTCAACAGGGTTCGTCCCTAGGTGGTCCCCTACCTTATAGTAAAGTTTCATTGAAATCGAACCATATTTACGCAAGTTATCGTGCGGACGGACGGACGGACGGACAAAGCTGGAGCATATATGCTTCTTCAACCTACGGTTAGAAAGCGTAAAGAACATCGGTGATTAGAACATTAAAGTGCTACATTATTGTACACATGTTGTCGGCAAAAAAAGCGGTGATTAGAAAATTAAAGTGCTTCCCGAAGAAGATTTAGAAAGATACCTGTTTATTTGTAACTTGTAGACAAAAACTGTAGGTAAATAAATTCCATTGGCTGTAACGCTCTACTTCCCACTAACATGAAAATGGTTTTGAAAAGTCTTGGGGGGCAAGAACTTATGCATAACGACATTAATAAAATATTACAAAACAGTATACAATTCGTGCGTAAGAAAACAACAACTTAAGACATTTTCCTTACAAAAGAAAGTAAGAAACCTAGTTTCACTGTTTTTCCGAAGAGATGAAGATATCTGGAATTGTGCCAACTAAGTTGGTGTGATTTAAAATGGATTATACCGTACACTTGCATAGGCAGAATGCTAAGTTATTAAAAATATTAATTGGCAGAGGGTTCATAGTGCGTTTGCCGTTCTTTACGAAAATGGCACTTCATACGGTAAATGACATTCAACTATTTTATAGGTTTTGTATGAAAACAGGACACCGAAATCGATTGAGAAGTGTATTGATAGACATGAACAAGAAAGATTTACTATTTTCTTCCATGTGTTGGAAGCAGAATAAAAATGCATTTTAAATTATTACTTAATTATACATATATAAATTTGTATAGGCAGCATGCAAATGCTTTTAACCACTTATAGTTCAAATTAATAAGAAGCATCTCTGCAGACGGCATCAAATGCTCTAAATCATCTCTAATTCAAATTAATAATAATGATTTTAATTATTCCTAGTTTAAATCGCCAGAAATCACTTATGAAGACATTTCAAAAGACGACGTTATAATTCTAGTTCAGATAACCAGAAATATTTCAGACGGTGCCAAAGCACTTTAAATGACCACTTGTTCAAATAGTTAGATTTTTTATCATATGGTATAAGAATATTTTTGAGTTTTCCACTTTAAATGATATAAACCGCTTTGGAAAAACGCATAAGCGTATTTTAAATGTTTTTTAGTTTAACTGGTTAAAGAAAAAATTCAGCAGACATTATAAAAATGCGCTTAATCTTTTTTTGGTTGAATATTCAGGAGGGATTTTCACAGACGGTACTTAAAAGTTAGAAAGGTACTTTTGACCTTTTTGACTGAAACTATTAAAAGGGACTATCGAGAGCATTATAAAAGTGAGTTTAATCTCTGCCATTTCCAATAAATGGAAGGAACTTTCGAGACTGCACGAAGGCGCTTTTAGCCTCATGTGGCTCAAATAATATGTCGAGGTTGTTTACATATTTGTTTTTAAAATGTCAAAAGCTATTAATAATACAGGTGCCGAAAGATACAGAAATAAGTGAAATTTTCTTTTATCCGAGAGTAAAAAAAAAAAAAAAAAACAGAATGTCGAAGCAACGAAGTGATATAATATCCGTAGACAGACAACATAGTGCTTTACCTTCCAGAATATTTATTTTATTAACAGAATAAACCATTTTTTAAGATGGAATCCAATTACACAACCATTCTTTTCATTAAAACTTTACATTACAACAGACTTTCTGCAGCATTTGTTCGATAAATTTTTCATGCAGTTCTTTCGTAATATCCTCTCCCGAACGAATACTAGGATTTAAAGCACGGAGCTCCTCATCTGGCATTTGGAAATATAAATTCCAGGAAAGAAGGGATAGAAGAAGAACAACTGAAGAACCACAGCTCCGGCATCCTATTCGACACTAAAACCCGGATCCGTGACGTCATAATATCCATCTTAACCGTTTAGCAACTGAAGAGAAGTTATTTGAAATGTTACACAGTGAAGTCAGTTATAGGCGTGCAGCGTATTAATCAGCCAAGCAAAACAATTTGCATAATATATCGACTCTTATTTCTCAAGCTCAAATTTAAGTAAACTATCTTACACATCTTTATTCCTCACGTAACCATAACCACACAACGTCTGCACAAAAATAAATAAATAAATAAATGAAAAAATAAATAAATGTTATTTTCCACAGAAAGGAAGCAATTACATCATCATCGCAACGGCTAAATGTTATCTTCCTTCAACGCATGACGATCAATTTTGTACTAGTGTATTTACAACATATCTCATGAAAACCAACTTCTCAATACAAATTTCCCGTCTAGTTGATTAAGTTCCACACCTTCCGCTTCTCCAACTTATTCATTACCACTATATAGAAAATTCGTTAACTGCTACATTCTGCTTGAAACTCATACCCTGCAAGCAAGCGTAATTTTTTTGTCAACGGACAAAAAAAAAAAAAATTCTTTGAATAGGTCCTCATTTCAACATACCGAATAACAGAAAAAAATATATTTGAATAGGTCCTCATTTAACATAGTGACAATAATGTTTTTTTGAATAGGTACTCATTTCAACATAGCGAACAATAAAAAAAATTCTTTGAATAGATCCTCATTTAACATAGTGACAAAAAAATTCTTTGAATAGGTCTTAATTTTAACATAGCGAACAACAGAAAAAAAATCTTTGAATAGATCCTCCTCATTTAACATAGTGACAAAAAAAAAATCTTTGAATAGGTCCTCATTTCAACATAGCGAAACAAAGTTAATCGTAGTATGATACACTAGAGGTCTTCACGGGCCTTATTTGGTGAGCTTAGCCCGTCCCGTCAATTTCAGCTCTTATTTAGGCCTGGCCCGGCCAGTGATGCACCATTTTGTATGATTTTGTTTTTCTATTGCATTTTATTAAACTGTGAAAATTAAATAATGAAATGAGATAGCGAAACGAAGTTCATCGTAACTAAACAAAGTTCAGTTTGCTGTTTACCTTCCTTGAAAAAGCCATCTGGTTGATGTGCGAAAGCTAGGAAACTTCGATTTCTATTCTGCACCAAGAAATTCGGATCACTACTATAGTTAGGATGAACGAAAAGTTCTAGAGCCCTAATTTGAACATTTTTATTTGCATTATACAGATATATAAAGTTTACTTACAGCTGTGATACATGTTCCATCGACTTTTGAGCAACTGATGTTGACTAAAGAAAGTGTTGGAAATGACCTCCGTGTTGCTTGCTGGAGGCAAATATCCACGCGGCGGCACATGTTTTTCTTAACGCGTTTCAGTATAGATGGCGTGATTTTCGCTATAGCCTGAATAATGTTTGTTTTCAAGGACTGCAGGTCATTCGCGTATTTTGCGAATTAACATACCCGTTCAAATTAAACCAGGCTTCATCCTAAAAGAAAACATTGTTCAATAAGCCCTTGTTGTATCGAGTAAATTTACGAAACCAACGGCAATACAGCAGGCGCTTATGCGTATTAGGTGCCTTCACTTCTTGGACAATTTTCACTTTGTATGCATGAAGCTGCAATCTTTTATTTGCTTTCTGTACTGAGCCGTAAGAAAGTTTCACTTGCCGAGATAAGCAACGAAGCGAATTGAAAAAAGTTTTTCAACATCGTTTATCACTTCCGGCGTTAACACACTTAGCCGGCCATTTCTAGGCATATCATCAATCCTTCCAGTTTTCGGAAATCGTATGAGTAAAGTGTGTATCGTTGATTTACTTACCACAGTATGCTGCGGAATTTTTTTCCTGAACTCTTCTATACGCTGTTTGTGAGATTGCGTTTGCAAATAAGCTTCAAGAAAACAAATTCTCTGCTCCCTCGTCAAACCTATGTCTCTGTGCAGATGGCGCCGCTAAAGTGGGCAAACTGCGTAGCACACATGGAACCGGTTATTCATTTTTGGCACTCTACCAATTTCTTTCAGGCATTCGACAAGCGCGGTATTTGATCTCGACGAGTTGCTGACTTGTGTTGCCACTTCAATTGATTGAATTTTTGCTTACAGCATACAAAATGTTTTTTTCAAAATCAGGGTTCGGGAACTTTACGATCACTCTGTACTATTTAGGTATAGTTGGTGTATAGTTCCTTGTTATTTATTTATGAAATGAGATATTATTGAAAACATTTAGCTGAATGTAAGCCTAAAATAGTAACTAAACTTTGGCAATTATCAAAGTATACAGCCTTTAAAGAGAGAGAGAGAGAGAGAGAGAGAGAGAGAGAGAGAGAGACTAAGCGCGTTCAGAATGTCCCTTTCTTTGAACTAGCAAGCGGCAATACTATAAAAGTCAATCCCTATACAGATTAGGGTTAGGAGAAATAACCGATGTCGTCCTCCCCCCCCCTCTCTCTCTCTCTCTCTCTCTCTCTCTCACACACACACACACACACACACACACACACACACACACACACACACACACACACACACACACACACACACACACACACACCACTCCACTGCAGGCACCCGCCGCCCCCATTCCACGCAACATATTCACACTCGCTGGGGGTCGAAACCTTTTTGTTCTCGGCAAGCCCCAAAGTGTTTTTACCATCTTCATATCTTCTACAGATGGTAAAAACAATGTGAGTGCCTCTGTGATTACGCCGTGGGCTATGTCATGGAAGTGAATAAAGTCAGTAAAACAGTTAAACAGACCGAGAAATCGGGAAACCGACTTTTTTCTTTCTTTACCATTACGATAAAAAGAAGGGGTCGACTTGGCTCGGCCCTGTCGTAAGTGTCTGAGAAGAACCGTTCCGAACCGTTGCTTTGTTCTCTGAACTGAAAATAAGCCCGACCAGACCCGTGCAGACCTCTAACAGACCTCTATGATACACTACACCTTTTGCTCTCCATGATAAATTTTTTATAAAAGAAAATGCCGCACTATCATTTAAGCGTCAAAGTCTGAAATTTTCAAGCCTATGCCTTTATTGAAATACACCCGGGTGAGTCAAAAGTTAGTATCGTTTGCAAAGTCTAAAGATGCAAGAAAGCTGTACACGCTCACCTCATTCTGTAAAGCACATGCCGTTGTTTTTCTACAGTTCTTTGCCAACGTTCTACCAGAGTCACGATCTCACGGCGGTACCACTCGGCAGGTTTCGACGATTGAAATATCATCTGATGCATAATTACACATGCACCACTGATGCAAAGTGCCGTCTTTGTACAAAATGGGTCGTGGAGCGAAACAGGTGGTAGTCGGATGGGGCAAGATCCGGACTGTATGCAGGATGGGGTAGGATCTCAACCCTTTCCGATTCTTGTAGCTTTCGGCGGACAATTTTGGAGGTATGACTTGGGGCATTATATGTTGGGTGTGTGCATAAGTTCTACCCGTTTTTGTATATTACAAAGAAAGGAGGAGAACACAACAAATAACGTACATAGGATTTCACATAATTGCCATAATTATGTATGACCTCTTGCCATTTGTCTACGAGTAGATAAATCCCACGACGGAAAACTCCTGTGTTTTAGAGTAAAAAAGTCCTGTAATACCGTTTTGACGTCGTCCACATCACTGAAGGTTTGAAGAACGAAGGCGTTTTGTGATGTTTGAAAAAGGTGCTCGTCTGTAGGTTCCAGGTCAAGGGAATACTCCAGGTGAGGTAACACTTCCTAACCAAAGTCCAGTAATTTTTGCAGAGTGACTAAAGCAGCATGACGTCTGGCGTTATCATGATGAAGGATCACGCCTTTGCGATTGACTAGTGTTGGCCGCTTCGATGTCAGTTGTTCTCGCAATCTGTCCAACTGTTGGCAGTAGAGGTCAGCATTTATCGGTTAGGTGCCAACACCTCCCAGTGGATTATTTGCTGGACATCCCACCGAACACTCAACAAAAAACTTTTGGGGTAGAGTCCTCCTTTTCAGGTCGATGGAGCAAGCTCCGCACCATGGTACACAATCCGTCGACGCTTTATATTACGGTAGAGTACCCATTTCTCATCACTCGTTACAATTCGTTCCATAAACGGTCCATTTCTGTGACGAAAAAGCAAGGAAACGCTTGTACGGATTCTCTCCTCTCGTTGCTTTGCAGAAAGCTGGTGCGGAGCCCAGTTATCGAACTTGGTGATGAACCCAAGCGCATGCGTCCGTCTTTCGACTATTGTTCTGTGTACCGACAACGTTTCCGCTAATTCCTGAACGGTTGGATGTGGGTCATTTGTTATGGCTTGGTCCACATCCTCGTCAGAAACCATAGATGGACTTCCAGGACGTGGTTGATCTTTACAGCTTCTGTCTCCGTCTCAGAATTTCTGAAACCAACGGCGACATGTGCTATCATCAACTGCATCCTTCCCATACACTTGACAGATGTTGCGGCAAGCTACGGCTTTATCGAACTCGCAAAGTAAACAATGTCTAATGTGCTCTTTATCGCATGCCATGTTACACCGTCCGTGATTTCCGTTACGAATGACTTACTCGGGCGAACCTGGTGCCTCTATATGCTCTACGCTTTATTGGCCGAAAATTTGTCATCGCAGCGTCAACTGTGACGCAACTGCTCCGATCGCAATTTGCATCTATTACAAAAACGGGTAGAACTTTCCCACACACCCAATACTTCCAGCAACGCTCGCTTGGTACTGATGAACGCTGAGTAGAATTGGTACAGAGCATCATCGATCTGCTGTAGTTGTCCGGCATAGATGTTCCCATCCATATCCTGACCATTTGGCACGAGTTCACAGCGCACAAGACTCTCACAATTCCACCAAATGTTGCCTTCGAACATCACGCTTTGAACTACTAGCTGTAATTCCCAGTGTGGTCACAGACAGTAGTTACCAGTGGTAAGATAATGTAGGAATATCTACTTTTCATCACCTCCGATGATACGACGTCAACACCTATCACTCTGTGGATTTGCCAGCAATCTACAACAAAGAACGACACGTTGTTCCGCCTGGTTGGGTGTCAATTCATGGGAAACCAAGCTGATGCAGGTGACGAAAAATGGCGGATTGAGAAGACCTAACCTCACTCAGTTGCCCAATTGTGGTTAACTTCGTTGTGACGGCTTTGGCCAGGGTGCCAGTTTTGATGGTCGCTGAATATCCTGATCTCGAATTCTCTGCGAAAGTGGTGCCCCCTACATTGAAACGTCGTTTCGTGCTATGCTGCTGTCCACTGTTTCCTGGCCTTCAACTGAACAAATTTCTGTTGCTGCAACAGCCATGTTTGACCTCCCCACCACATAGTAGCGTTGGAACACCCGAACAGCACGTTTCTCGACCTCCATCATCTGCTTACCTGACAATGCAATATGGCTCCATGCCAAATGCACGTCATCAGCAGTGTGCGTTTGACACAGGAACGGAGGCCTAGCATTATGTGTGACTCGAAACGGGACGAATTTTTGTCTCACTCTGGTAAGTGACCGGATAATCTCATGCCAGAAAAACGAATTAAATGGTTTTGAATTTCTTTCGGATTTTGGGCATTTTTTATGCACGTGAGAAGAAGTACGTACCAAAAAAATCAAAAGGAATTCGATCATTTGGGAACTTCCACACGCCTATCTTGGTCACATTATTAACAAAATTTGTGTTCGCATGTTTTCTTTTTAGACTAATATCTACTGCTCTTACGGCAGTCATATCAGAAGCAATTTAAAACCTAAGAATGCTTACGTTTAAAGCAGATAGTTGGAAACCGAAACCATTGAACTAATTTTAATAAGAAAAAAGTGTGAGATTTAATTTTGTTTTTTTCTCCGAATTTCAGCAGTCTCCATCTCCGCCCTATGCAGCTCCACACAGACAACACCGATGAATGTAACAACTTTCATTCATATATTTCCTGGCAAATATTGTGTTGTAGCCTTCTTAAATCCCATAGTTTTTTTCCGTTTTCCATTCCAAAATGAGCAGGATTATATCTTTATGAAAATGCACTTAACTAGTAACGCATAATATGTTTAACAACTCCAGGAAAAAAAATATTTTGATATTCTAGGTCATTTTATGATGAAAAATGAATTTCATTAGTCATCCGATCGCTTACATGTGCACATTAATGCAATTCTCAGTATACGCTACACGAGGTCCGATCAAAAAGTTCCGAGACTAGGCTGATATACCCCAAAGTACTTACGTTACTTAAGTCTGGCTATGACCTCCCTCAAAATAGTCTCCTTGGGTTGGAACGCTCCCTGGAAGTCCTGTTCGCGAATCGTGTCAAGCACCGTGTGCAATTCGCGCTGGATCTCGCCCACGGTTTCAAAATGGCGACCCTTGTGCTTCAGCGTCATCTTCGGGAACAGAAAAAACTCGCAGGGGGCCGAATCCGGCGAGTAAAGCGGGTGAGAAACGGTAGTCATGCTGTTGCTGCTGCAAAACTGGCGTGATGCTAACGCCGTGTGAGCAGCTGCATTGTCGTGATGGAGCAGGAAATCGCCCCTGCGCCACATTTTAGGTCGTTTGCGGCGAATGTCCTCCTTAAGACGCCGCAGAACATCGCAGTAAAAAAGGACAGTGACGGTCTGGCCATGGGGGACGAATTCACGGTGCACAACCCCACGAATGTTGAAGAACACGATGAGCATGCTTTTGGATGCGCTCCAGACCTGTCGGGCCTTTGGTCGTGGAGATGCCAGGCTCTTCCACTGCGACGACTGTTGTTTGGTCTCCGGGTCGTAACCGTAGACTAAAGTCTCGTTCCCAGTGATGACCCGCGACAGGAACGTTTGTTCATTCACCACCTTCTGACGAAGATCTCGACAGGGTTCGACACGGAGTGCCTTCTGTTCAGGGTTTAGAATCTTTGGCACAAACTTTGCAGCAATGCGGTGCATGTTCAAAACCGACGTAAGAATTTCTTGCACTGTCCCGTATGACACATTGACGATGGTAGCAATGTCTTGAATGGTTCTGCGATGATCTTCATGCACCAGTTCCTTAATGTTTTCCACATTTTCGGGGGTTTTGCTCGTAGACAATATCCCTGACCTCTCGTCGTCTTCCAGTGCCGTTCTGCCGCTCTTGAAGCGCGAGTGCCACTCAAAACACCTCGCACGACTCATTGCTTCATTGCCATAAGCCTGCGGCAACATTTCACGCTTCTCCGTTTCCGAATTGCCGAGTTTGACGCAGAATTTGATGTTCGCTCGCTGCTCTAGTTTGCAGACCACACCGAAATCACAGTTGTGTTCTGCACCTGGTCACCACATATAGTGTAGCACAGATCCCGATGTTCACAGAACGACACCACTTGGCACAATGACTCATGAAGGTCACTGCCATGGACAGCTGCTCGCGCATCCGCCTACTGCCATCTGTTGGTGCGCTACGTACCTGGTCTAGGAACTTTTTGATCGCACTACGTATTATCAAAAAGTATTCGGACACAGCAGTGCTTTGGGACAAATGGCTTTATTATCGCAATTAGTAGTTAGTTAATCCACCTTTTGCTTGCTTGACAGCGGGAACACGTCGAGGCATACTATCAACCAATTTCCGGTAGGTCCAGGAATGACTCTCCATTTGTCCTGCAAAGCTGCTCCTAGAGTGGAGAGCAAAGACGGTCGCTGTTGTCGATTTCGTATCCGTCAATCCAATTCATCCTAGAGGTGTTCTATGGGATGAAGATCAGGACTCTAAGAAGGTCATTTTAAGAGTTCCACCTCATTTTCAAGAAACCAGTCCTGTACACGCCGTGCAGTGTGGCAGGGAATCGATCGTGTTGGAAGAGACAATGGCCATTTCTATAATACTGCCACATTGTTGGTTAGGCGGAATTATCCAGAACGTCGAGGTACACTTCAGTGTTCATGGTTATATATTTGTATTATAACCAACGGCCCGAGTCCTGTCCACGAAAAACAACTCCATGTTGTGATGGAGCCACCGCCCAACTTAACAGCTGGGAGAACACAGTCCGACGAAAATCGTTCACCGGGCTGTCACCAAATCCAAACACACCCATCAGATTGGAAAAGTGAAAAGCGTGACTCATCACTCCAAAGAACAGCTTTCCAGTCACAAACAGTCCAGGAACGACGGGAGACACACCACTCCAAACAACGTTTCGCATTCACGGTAGTGATATGTGGGGTTTGTGTGCCGCTGCTATATAATAATAACCCACACTGTGCAACTCTCCGAGGATAGTTACGGTACTAACCGAGCCATTGCAAGCATTTTCTACTTCAGCAGTGATGGAAAAGACTGAGGAAGGACGGGATTTTTTAATATTTCTTACCATGTCTCTTCTGTTACATCCCGTCAGTTTGTGCAGCCTTCCTGAAAGGTTTCTTTTTTTTTTTTTCTGTATATGATTTGAACATATCAGGAATATGTACAAATCATATTCCTTCTTATGCTCCGTAGGGAAACGTTACTCAAATGATATCCTATGACCAGCCCACACTGGAACCCGGAAAGTTCACATCCACGCGGCATATCCACTTCAAAGTTACTGACAACACAGCAGAACATCTCAGCTTTGTATACATACTTCCCCATTCACAGCGCGCCTTTCTGCGCAACCGTTCTTTGCTCTTACGAAAATATTTGGTAGTGTCCGAATACTTTTGACAATATAGTGTATTTTAATGACCTACCTTAATGAAATGACTGTTTCTTAAGTCCTTATAGATTCTTCTAAGTACAACGATACGTGGAGGAAACAATTTTCTTCTTTTAACGTATTTAAAAGCGATATTACATTTAATCAATTTGCAAACGGTTCACGAAAGATGATTGTACCATATAGACAAAATGTGTCACCCCCCCGCAAAATAAAAAAAATAACCAATCACAAAATAGGATAAATACAATAGTAATATCAATTTATTGGCGTAAAATAGAAGACAAAATTTCTAAGCTTTCTCATATTAACCAGATGGCTTTTTCGAAGAAGGTAGACAGCAGTGCTGAGACGGGTCGAGCCCGAGCCCAAAAGCCCGAAGTCGAGCCCGGTTCGGCTGCATAATACACTGTTAAAAAATCTACTTAAAAATGAGAACCTGAACCTACTCGGGTTTTTTTTAAGCACAATCGTATCGTAAACGAGTACATGACATGCTGAAATATAAGTAACCATGCGTACTTACAAATAACTGCGTCAATAAATATAAATATAATCTCGTATTACTTCATCTTAGATATTATAGATTTCAAGAGAAATTTTTTAATAAATGTGTAAAGTTACACATATAATTAATTAGTACAATAAAGTCACTGATCACAAGTAATTTAATTATGCATAAAGTATATTCGTGTACGTTTTTACATTAACTTTATTTGTGTCAATCTCATAAATAATATATTGTCGCTGCATCACTACATTTGTCATAAAATTGTACGGTCCAATTGCATAGCATGTGACAACCAGTATATCTATTATCCCAGATGTGCCATCGAATAATATATTTCCAGTTGATTCTATGAATAAATGAGTATGTATGGTGTACACGTATTCCAAATTTCAAATTACGGGCAGCGGGTGGCCTAGTGGTCAACTTTCGTGACTGCCACGGAGATAACTTCAGGTTCGATTCCAGGCAGGTACGAACGCTAGAACCATTAAATTCCCGCCGTGCGTTGGATGGGCACGTTATGCTGTTGGGCCCCGGGTACTGGCACCCCCCCCCGTGTAATAAATAAGGGCGTCTTCCTCCACCTTTCTACATCGCTTCCGTGTCACTTTCCTATCGGGCACTCTAGCCAAAATCTCCTAGCTTCCAATTTCCTAGGGTTGTTTAAGACCTGGGGTCAAACACACCCTTCCTAAAATCCCCTACATATGATCTGATCTGATTTGAAATTTGAAATCGAGCCGCGGTTGGCTTAGTGGTTAGAGATTCAGACTATTGATAGAAGGACCCCAGGTTCAAACCTAGCCTGGTAGTGTGAATTTCTAACAATCGCTGAATATCCGCCGTGCATGGAACGAGCACGTTCGGTGACGGCCCTGTGTAGGAAACCCCGGTTAAAGTTCCTAAGCCTCCCCGAATTTCTCTCTGCCTTCTGTGTGCAAAATCGTACAATTGTACGGTGGCTCCATCTAGTGTGCTCTCTCTCTCACTTACAAATTTTCCGGTCAGAATCGCTAGATTCGCCCTAACATCCTTCAGTTTCTGTGCCGTGCCCAAAAGGGCAGATAAACTAAATGAAGTTAGAGCACATATATTCGTAATATATGGATTTTTTAGTACATATATTTGAAATATATGTATTCAAAAATGAGTGTATATATTTCAAATTAGGAACACCAGATATACTCACGATTGATTCCCTCTATGTACACAAAAATGAGTACGTGTCATTTTCGAAAATGAGTCACAAGTACTCGGAGCTATTATAAGCCCAGAATGTACTCAAAAACGAGTAGATTTTGCTTATTTCTAAGTACTAATTTTTAACAGTGTACTTACTGGAGATCGGACTCGGGCGGGCCCCGCCTCTGAGAGAGGGTAAGAATTTTCTTCGTTTTTTTTTTTTTTTTCTTCTTAATGTGATTTTGTATGATTTAGCACACGAGACTTTTTTTACACCTTCCAGTTGTTAAATAGAATTCTTCGACAACTGGGTCTAGATGGAGAGTGGGAACTCTGCAGGGTTATTTATTTCGGGATGGCTAACAAATATCCTAGGCCATGAATTGCTGAATTTCTGCGTAGATAGTAGATAGCAAGCTGACGAAATTTTGCCCTCTATCTCAACGGGGCAACTGCCTGCTAATTCTATTGAGCAACGTACGACGTAGATTGTTGTGCCTTCCAATTTTTTCTGTTGCCCGGTCCCCCGAAATATTTCAGGAAGAAATTAAAGGCCAACAAAAATTGTAGAGACATTCCTTCTCCACTCCGCAGTTGAGAAAGACATCAGTTAATTGCACGGAGAGGAAAAAATGGAAGTCTGGAAAATGATATATTTTTTTAATGCTTAAACAGGTTAATCATAGTTTTCGGGCTTGTTTGGGCCCGGACTCTACCTTGCAATATAAAATGCGGGCTCGGGCTGACATAATTTGCGCTCGAACGGGCTCGGGATCTTAAAATTGAGCCCGAACTCAGCTCTGGTAGACAGCAAACTGCATAATATAACGCTTCAACAATTTAAACGCGGTGACTTGACTTGACTTGCCAATAAATGAATGGATGCGAATGTGCAACGCCGTTTCCTGCTTATTCTCGCGCTGGTAAGCAGTACCACGTACATGCCAGGTCGACTGACGTCTAAAATCCGAAGACAGACTGAAATCACTGTCATCTGTGAGGAGTACATTGGCCCACTGAAGACGTGCCCGATTTCTGTGGATAAGACACCACTGAAAACGCGGGCTACGTTGAGCTCTGGCTAGAGGGACGCAGACGACAGGTCTTCGGGCATATATCTCTATTAGTCGCAGATGTCTTGCCACAGTTTGTCGGGATAATAGCGTTCCTGTGCTGGAATGGACGCGACTCGCAAGCTGACCAGCAGTGGTGCGGTGATTACAGTTTGCTGTTACAACTAAAAATCTGATTTTACGCGTCGTAGTAGAGCGAGGGTGACCTCCAAGCATGCGACTGGAACATATTGCATTGGTTTGAAACGCTGCCTAGAGCCTGGATACCACTCTACGCGTGGTTCCAAGCACCCTGGCAACATCACTCACTCGGCGGCCTTCTTTCAGCTTCCCTATTATTCTTCCCCGCGTGAAATCATCTACACTGTTAAAAATTGGTACTTAGAACTAAGCAAAATGTACTCGTTTTTGAGTACTTTCTGGGCTTATAATAGCTCCGAGTACTTGTGTCTCATTTTTGGAAAAAACACGCACTCATTTTTGAGTACGTACAGGGAATCAATTGTGAGTATATCTGGTATTTCTAATTTGAAATATATGCACTCATTTTTGAGTACATATATTTCAAATAAATGCACTCAAAAAATCCATATATTTCAAATATATGTGCTCTAACTTCATTTAGTTTATGTGCCCTTTCGGGCAAGGCACAGAAACTGAAGGAAGTTAGTGCGAATCTAGCGATTCTGACAGGATAGTTTGTAAGTGAGAGCACACTAGATGGCGCCACCGTACAATCTTACGATTTTGCACACAGAAGGCAGAGATAAATTGGGCGGGGGGGGCTAGGAATGAACACTTTTATACGTAACCGGAGGATTCCCACACGGGGTCCGTTACCTAACGTGCTCGTCCGATGCACGGCGGATATTCAGCGATTGTTAGGAATTCAAACCACCACGGAGGAGAGCCCACAGGGTTCAAGCCCATCAGGCTAGGTTTGAACCTGGGGTCCTACTATCAGTAGTCTGAATCTCTAACCACAAAGCCATCCGCGGCTCGATTTCGAATTTGGAATACGCGTACTCCATACATACTCATTTATTTATAGAATCAACTGGAAGTATATTATTCGATCCCACATCTGGGAGAATAGATATACTCGTTGTCGCATGCTGGGCAAATGGACAGCACAATTTTATGACAAATATAGTGATGAAGTGACAATATATTATTTATGAGATTGACATAAATCTAGTTAATGAAAAAACATACACGAATATACTTTATGCATAATTAAATTACTTGTGATCAGTGACTTTATTGTACTAATTATTTATGTGTGTCACTTTACACATTTATTAAACAATATCTCTTGAAATCTATAATATCTAAAACGAAGTAATACGAGATTATAATTATTGACACAGTTATTTGTAAGTATGTCATCATCATTATCAATCCACTGCTGGATGAAGGCCTCCTTAAGTTTCTTCCACAATTTTCTGCCTTGAGCCTGCCTCCTCCACATCACTCCAGCATACTTTCGAATTTCATCCATCCATCTCCCATGGGGTCTGCTTCTGGGCCTTTTTCTGTCCCTCGGAATCCAGTCTAAAATTTCGGTTGTCCATCGGTGGTCCTTTCTTCTGGCAACATGTCCAGCCCATTGCCATTTCAGTGATTTAAAACTCTGGCCTTATCCACAAGTTCCTCTTCTTATCTTTCCTGATTACACCAAGCATTCATATCTCCATGCTTCTTTGAGCTGTCTGCAGTTTCTGTATGTCTTTTTTGGTTACTTATACTTGAGCATGCCATGTACTCGTTTACGGTACGATTGTAAAAAAAAACCGAGTAGATTCAGGCTCTCATTTTTAAGTAGATACTTTTAACAGTGTAGATGATGTGTTTGAGACATAATGTAAATTTCACGTTCGTACCTTTATGTCATCATGTCCAGATTTTCCTTCAAACACATGTGGACTACAGCGCCCTCTTCTTTTTTATCCGTTTAAGTGATATCCCGTGCGGCTGATTCGACACTTTGCATGTACACCGGCTTTCTACTGAACGTCCCCAATTACGCAAATTGCCACAAGCTGTTGTGTCTGATTTTGTGGTTGTAACCTCTCGAAAAATGTTCGTCCTTAGGTTTTGGGCACCAGTGTAGGATCAGTGGACTTGAACTTCAATTTTCGTTGAAGGGTAGTGACTAATTTCCCGTGCTTTGTGTTTTTTTTAATGCTTGTTGATTCTAGTTCTAAACGAACGTTTGGTCATTCCGATTTTATGAATTACTCGTTATTAATTATTCAATCAACTGATCAAGATATAATTAAAATAACAAAGGTATTTTCTATCAAGGGAGCATTTAGAAGGTCACGAAAATACATGGGAATCAATAACAAGTTTAATATATTTTACTTGATCCAGCAGAAGTAAGAATGTATTAAAGAATTTAGAAAAATTTCGTGTTACATTGATGGTTTTTTACTGGACGTTGAGCAGTTGCCATAACGTTCTTGGTTCTTAGCTTAATTATTGCGTAGGGTACGTTCGAAAATATTTGAAAACTGGAAACAGCTTCAATGGTACTTTTGCTGCGAATCGATAGGAATAGCGGTTTTTCAAAATTGTCCACATCATGATTAGCTCACGTTTCTTCGAATGCACCCTACACGTCAATTAAGCTTGGAACCAAGATCATTATGGCAACAGCTCAGTAGAAAGTGAACCAGACGTAATAAAATGTGAACAAATATTCGACCAGTGTGGTTGAAGATGTACTCATGTATGTGCGAAAGTACTACCTATAATTAAACAATAACAACGTGTTAAATAATAGTAACAATATTAGTTCTAAAGATAAACATTTTGAAATTTCTTTTTCAATTAAAGCGCTTAAAACCGTTTGTCCCATTATAGTTTATATGGTAAGAAAAGGATGTAAGAGATGGGAGAACAGGAATTTCATTTCAGAAGTTCATTAGCAAATATGAAGAACTTCATCACAATTTGCATATGCGTATAGAAATATCTAGGGACATTGATATTAATTTTTCTCCATATAAGAGGCTGGAATATCAAAACAATTTTTTCTGAACTAGTTAAACATCGTACACTACAAGCTAAATGCATTTTCACGATGATGATATCAGAAGGGTGAAGCACAATATTTTCGAGGGAATACTGGAATGGAGAGAGAGGTCACTGAATAATTCTTAGATGAACGCTATCTATCATATAACTACTAGTATTTTAAAGTGAAGTCTCATACGGGATACAGAGGACGCCAAAATTCGGAACGGAAGGAGGGAGTTTTAAATTTCATATCATTTGTTATCAAAAGTTTTCATAGTGTCGTGCAGCAATCGGATTGTTCTCAATATGAAAACTATAAGCTTTAACACATATCAAGCGAGGGCCACATAGAAGATGAAATTAATAGGCAGATAAAACTTGGGTGTGCAATTTTCAAGAACAATTTATTTGTTTAACGACCACCGTGAACAACTCAATGGGCTATAAGCAATTCGCTGGTCACTGATTGAGGCCACTTATTCCACGCCAACAACGCCCAGGCACGGGGGCCCCCCGATGCTGGAGGGCCTCAAAAATAATGATTTAAAATATTTTTAAAAGTTTGCTCCTAAAAAAAGAGAGAAGTCATAGAGCGAAAGCTAAATTCGCTGTTCTGGATTTGGGAATATTTGGGGGCATAATTCCGTCCGAAATCGAAGTACGTCAGCTACAAATATGAATTTACCAGCTTAAATGCGGGCTCACTAAATATCGTTTTGAAAGTAATATTACTTAATGCTACACTACAACTGAGCTTAGAAATTGGAGTGTTATTTCTGGCCAATTTTGTTTGAATGTAATGAACATTTAGCTCTTTAATTCGGTGTTTTATATGACTCCCCATCTTTCCCTTAAAATTCCTTTTCGCACCAATTAAGTTTAGTTTAAGAGGTAATAACAAGACGGTTATAGGATGAATAAAATTGCATTGGAAAACGTGTTTCACAAGGGACAGGAATAGATTTCATCCATATTCGGACTGTCTGAAAGGAAACTAATTGTCAGTGGGGTGGAATCTGAGGATATATGTCTCATCAGATCCCACACCACATGTAACATAAATGTCAATCACAGCAGTACCAAACATGTTAAAACGTGTTAAAGTACTGTGGTTCAGTCGTCATCTTCCTAACAGTTCCTACCTTTCTTCCTTAACAAAAATCTTTCTTCCACTTTTAACTTCAGGCATTCCCACCCCATCAGGGTATCACAAAAGCCGTCAGTATTAAATTTCGTCTTGATAGCTATAATAGTTTTTGAGTTATGGCGACAACAAACCGCACGCACGCACGCATACACACACACACACACACACACACATCACCATGAAAATAGTCAAATCATGTTCGGGGAGTGGGGGGGGGGGTATTCCTGTTGAAATCTGGAAATCAATTTGTCTTTGCGAATATAATACTTTTTTTATACTTTAGGGGGAGAGAGTGAAAATGTGCGGGTTATATTTTAAGGATGCCCGGAAAAGTGAGGGGACCCCAAAACCTATGCTGTGCGCAGGGCCCGGGTAACTAACTCTAAATCGGCCACTGCCCGGAACCATCTCGGACGAATGATTAGAGGCAAGCACTTCGTATCACTCGGCCGCCGCGCAACCAAGACTAATTTACCATTATCTCTTAAAAGAAAAGTGTTAAATCAATGCATCATTCCAGTTCTAACTTATGGATCAGAGACACAAACATTAACTATAAAAGGCGTGCAGAGGCTGCGGACAACACGAAGAATCATTTAGGTATGAAAATGGAACTAATGGGTCAGATGAATAGGGTTGATGACGTCATGATCTAAGTAAAGACCCTCAAAAGGCAATGGGCTGGCCATATAGCTAGAACAACCAACCACTGTTGGGCAACTGAAATGTAAGACTGAATACCAAGGCACAGAAAAAGACTCAAAAAGAAGCACATATTTAATAATTAAGAGATAGGTGGATCAAATTCGGAAACATGCTGCAGCGATATGGAGGAGACTGGCTCAAGACAGGAAGTTGTGCACCAAATTTGGGTAGACCTTCACCCAGAAGTGAACTGACAATGGTTGTTGATGATATGAAAACTCCAAGAAAATTAATACATCCCCAAATGGTTGACTTTCATTCAACATCCGGGACATGTTAACGCTCTCCTCGTGACCAAATTTCTTAAAATATTTGGATATAATATTCCCCTCCGCGCATAACAGGTGTACAAAAACTGAAAATAATTCAAAACCCTGTAAAACGCTGGCTTTTTTAATCTTGCATGGATTGACCTAATCACCAAGTTTTTTTTTAACGGGAGTGGGGGTTAACAACTACTGTGGGAAGGCATCTAGGGCTCAGAGACGGAAACGGGTCACAGGGTCGATAATTTCTTGCGGGTCAAACTGGTCGGGTTAAGGTGTTCCTGACCCGATTTCGACCCCGTTTTACTTCCTTTTATTTTTGAGTAGAAAACAATATTTCAAAGAACTCTTCAGAGGTCTTTGAAATAATACTTTAGAGCTGCAGAGTATGTTCCAGGAACTTGCTGAAAAGAGTAAAGAAATGGGGATTAAAAATGAACTTTCAGAAGACAAAACTGATGTACAATGTTTTTACAAGGAATGAAGATTTACCAATTGATGGGGAAAAGCTGGAGATAACCAGTTCCTACATTTACCTTGGGTAGAAGATATCAAGCGAGGAACACATTGATGAAGAAATTAATTGGCGTATAAAATTTTGTTGGAGAGTTTTTGGAAGAAACAGAACAATTTTTAAGAGCAATATGCCATTATGTCTTAAAAGAAAAGTGTTTAATCAACGCATCCTTCCAGTGACTACGCACGGAGCAGAGACGTGGACCTTAACTAAACAAGTTAGTAAAATCATGCAATGCATTGATCATGATACGCTTTCCAACATACCAGAAATCATTACTCAAGTTATTACTCAAATTATGAGGATAACGGCTGTTGAATAAATCTCGCTCCTGTGACCTGACCTTTAACCGCATTTCGATGATATTCAACACAACCGGTAAAGTATAGTTCTGGAACAACATGATAAAGTTTTGTCTCAATCGAAGCATTTTTACGTAAGCTATAACACATAAAGGCGATGGAATGGATCCAGATCTTATGTCCTAACCTTTTACCTCATTTCGCCCATTCTAGATAGGGATAGCCCCCAGGTGGTTCCCTACCACATACTAAAATTTTATCGAAATCAAACCATTTTTACGCAAGTTACGACGCATAAGCGCAATGGAATGCATCCCGCTCCTATGTCCTGACCTTTGACCCCACTTCACCCATTTTCAATAGGGTTCATCTCCAGGTGGTCCCCTACCACATACTAAAATTTCATCGAAATCGAACCATTTTTAAGCACGTTATGACGCATAAGGGCAATGGAATGCATCCCGCTCCTATGTCCTGACCTTTGACCCCACTTCACCCATTTTCAGTAGGGTTCATCCCCAGGTGGGCCCCTACCCCATACTAAAATTTCATAGAAATCGAACCATTGTCACGCGAGTTATCGTGCGGACGGACGGACGGACAGACGAACAGACGAACAAAGCTGGAGCATATAGGCTTCTTCAACCTACCTTTGGAAAGCGTAAAAAAAACATACAAAGACTGCAGTTTTTGCAGTTTAACCAAAAAAGATAAAAAGAGGAACTCGTGGATGAGAAAAATGACAATACTAGAGGACATCACGATCAGAGTAAAATCCCTGAAATGGCAATGGGCAAGACATATTGCCAGGAGAACGGACCACCAATGAACAACTGAAATTTTAGACTGGATTCCAAGGGACAGGAAAAGACCCAAAAGAAGACCATGTGGGAGATGGGTTGGGTGGATGGAGGAGACTGGCCCAAGACAGTCCGTTGTAGAGAAACGTGGGGAGACCTTCATCCAGCAGTGAATCGATAAATGATTGACAAAGATGATGATATATTCGACGTTTTAGCTCAAAGCAGATTTGTGCGGGTCAGGCCCGGGTCGGGTCCAATTATGTGACGGCAGGTTCCGGGTCCAAACTTTTTGTCCCGTTTCCAACTCTGCTAGAGCTACAAGCGGTCGCCCGTTCCTGAATTTGTGCATGCGGCATAGACCACCTACTCGTGGGACGGCACATTATGGCTTCTGTCACAGCGACTTTTTCAAATTTTCGCTGACAGACAATTAAAAAGCAATTATGGGCTTCCGAATACACAGTAGTTAAAAAAAAAATTAAAAGTAAAGTTTCGAATTTGAAACATATTCATTTTCAAAAAGCGTTTATGCCCGCCCCTCTCCCAGAAATGTTTTCCTTTCATTTCATTCCTTTTTAAGATATATTAAGTTATATTGTCTACTGTGGCTGTACTTAAGATAAGACCGTGTAGATAGTTCCAGTTTACGATAGCAGTAAACAATTAAAACGGAGGGTCCTGTTGCCTCAATGCTGAAATACCAGCGCAGAAACTGAGCAGGAAGCGGAACTGCTAAGAGCAACAATGCCGATTTCGCCGTGACGCTGAAGTTCCGAAGTGCTTAATTCGAATCCCAGTAGATGGCGCTAAAACACGCACGGTTAAAGCATCGTTTTCTTCATTACGCACGGCTGAAAAATCGTCGACGCTGGAAAAAATCATCATATTTTAAACATCTATCATTTTTGATAATAAAAGACATTCCACTTTTAGCTTAGTGGGCGCACTAAATTCGAAATCTTAAAAAATGAAATAATGTGGTTTGTGCTTCTGTATGGTAGATGATGATTTGCAATTTCATTGCGGATTTGAATATTCCTGAGATAAATGGTTTCTGTAACTAATCTTCATATTAGACTTCTAGCCTTCCAGAAAAATGCGAAAGGTTATTTTTAAATATACTACGGTAAAACTAAAAACCTAAGAAATGCTGTTACAGCATGACAAAGAAATATAATAGAAGGCGCGGGGGAAATTACAGAGTCACCCAACTTCAACAGAACAAATGACACATCACTTATATTTTAAAGTAAACATTTTTTTTTCTTTCAATTCCAGTCAAACACGAGTACAATAGAAATATTTCAGTATAATACACTTCTCAATAAATACGATTTCCTTTTTCGGGGACAACGGCCACCATGAACAACTGGTACGGCTCTAAGCGGTCGCCCGTCTCCAATTTAGGGTCATTGATTCCAGGGAGGAGACGGGGTCAGGGCCTACCCATGTCTCAGCTAGGACTCGAACTTTGGTCCATCTCGGACGAATGGTCAGATGCCAACGCTTCAGACCACTCGGCCATCAGGACAGCAAGTATGGATTTCAGACCCATGAAAATATTTCTCTGGTTTTAACTTATGCTTTGAATCACAATGACTCAAGTACAATTAATTCAAGCTTATTCGCTTGCTTAGCATGAATTTTTTTAACTACCTTTTTCTCTTTTTCTTTCCTTTTTTTCCGTTTCGGTGTTCAGCATAAGCATCTAAAGCTTTAAGCAGTCAACCGTACCTAATTTAGGGACAGTGAAGGGGACAGGTCAGTAAGACAGGCGCCTTGTCCCCTTCACACCGCAATCATCCAAGTTGATTGCGCACAGGCCTGCGCTGTTAACCACTGGACAACAGTCCGTCCCATATACATTGAAGAGCAATTGAATTAAAGATACCTGCCTAGTAACGTGCAGCACCACCTTTCGTCCTGATGATAACGGCGATTCGTCTCGGCATGGACTCGACTAGACACCGGAAGCGTTGGGAAGCCATACGGATCCACGATCCCTAAACAAGTTCCTACAGTTCACGAAGATTTGATGGAGGGGTTCAGAGCCTCGAACATATCTCTCGATGGCATCCCAGATGTGCTCGATGGGATAGAGGTCAGGTGACCTAGCTGGCCAAGGAAGTGAGGTCACGTAGATGGAGTGTTCATCCAACCATTCGGATACAATTCGGGAGCGATGGCACGGTGCACTGTCTTGTTGCAGGATGAGGTCCCCAGTGGGATATTGAAGACGCACAAACGGGAGCAAATGGTCGTCCAGGAAATCCCGGTAACGTTGACCTGTGAGGGACGATGTCACACGTACTAGGGCTCCCATTTCAGTCCACGTAAACAGTCCCCAGACGAGAATGCCACCCCCACCAGCTTGAAGAGTACCCTGCTGGAAAGAAGGATCCATCGCTTCATGTGGTTCGCGCCGTACTCTTATCCTGCCATCCGCATGTACCAACGTGAATCTCGACTCATCAGTCCAGGCAACATTTTTCCACATGTCTAGGGTCCAGCGGCAATGTTCCCGCGCCCATGCTAATCTTTGCCCCCTGTGATGTGCGGTCAGCAACGGTACCCTCGTGGGACGATGGCTTCTGAACCCCATAGCGAGGAGATGGTTCTGGATGGTGTGGCTGCTTACACGTATCTGGGAACCAGCGTTAAATTGCCGAGTGATTTCTTGCATTGCGGCCCGTCTATCCGCTGTTACAATGCGAGCTAGCAGACGATGACCCCGCTCATCCACACGCTGTTGTCCATGGCAGTTGGCCCTTGCAGGGATGGTTTTACCGGATTCGATGTACTCACGGTGCACCCGTGACACAGTGGCTCGTGAAAATACCAGTACTTGCACGACTTCTAAGATGGAGTGACCCATTCGTCGGGCCCGGACAATTTGCCACTCCTATATTGTCGGATCGCTGCATACGTCATGTCGTTTCCGTTTACAGGGCCGCCCACAGCGCCATATTTGCAGAACGCCAGCTGTCTCTAATTCAATTGCTCTTCAGTGTATATATGAAAACAATTTTGTAAACGAAAACAGTTGCATGCACAAAATAACAAAGACTTCCAGTGGAACATTATATATTATGACCAGCAACATAATTACATGTCAAACGCTGTTGACAACATATACTTAACATAATATTCCAAATCTTTTATATTTTCACTGTACACCATGTAACCCCTATGTTCAGAAAGCTTGAAAATTTTCATTGCCCTGGAGCGGGGATCGAACCCGCACCTCCCGATTTCCGGTCGAGCATGCTAGGCATTACACTACCCAGGACAAGGAAATTCCAAGCAACTGAACACAAATATCTGAGAATCTTCAGATTTGCGCTAGTCGAAGCGATTCTGTTCCATCATAGCGACTCAAGACCTTTTCTCACATCTTTAGGATGTAGGTCGGAATTTGCAGCGATCGAAATAAGTCATATACAAATTATTTCTTCTGTCGGATGGATTGGGAAACGATTTTCCTGAAGAAATATCATCTGAACGGAGGGGTTACATGGTTTACAGTGAAAATGTAAAAGATTTAATTCATTACCATGTACAATATTTTTTCAGGAAAATCGTTTCCCAATCCATCCGACAGAAGAAATAATTTGTATAATATTCTGGCTTCATGAAATCAAACTATGTAACATTGTCCCAGAATTATATGGAAACAAAAAAAAAAGAACAGAAGAATATTTAAATGACAAACACAAATAATAATTAATTGACTTTCCTCCACGCGGAATAAGCTGAAATATACGTTCTGGTATCATCATCATCATCATTGTCAACCATTATGAATCCACTGCTGGACGAAGGTCTCCCCAAGTTTCCTCCACAACGGTCTGTCTTGTGACAGTCTCCTCCATGTCACTCCCGCATACTTTCGAATTTCATCCACCCATCTCCCATGTGGTCTTCTTATGGGTCTTTTCCTGTCCCTTGGAATCCAATCTAAAATTTCGGCTGTCCATCGATGGTCTGTCCTTCTGGCAGTATGTCCAGCCCATTGCCATTTCAGGGATTTAACTCTGATCATGATGTCTTCCACTCTTGTCATTTTTTGGATCCACTAGTTCCTCTTCTTATCTCTCCTGATTACACCAAGCATGCACCTCTCCATGCTGCTTTGAGTTGTCTGCAGCCTTTGTATGTCTCTTTTAGTTAAGGTCCACGTCTCTGCACCATACGTAAGCACTGGAAGGATGCATTGATCAAACACTTTTCTTTTAAGACATAATGACATATTGCTCTTGAAAATTATGCTGTTTCTTCCAAAAGCTCTCCAGGCAAGTTTTGTACGCTGATTAATTTCTTCATCAATGTGACCCTCACTTGATATCTGCTGTCCAAGATAAACGCACGTGTCTGTTATCTCGAGCTTTTCTCTATCAATCGATAAATCTTCATTTCTTCAAAAAGCATTGAACATCACTTTTGTCTTCTGAAAGTTCATTTTTAATCCCACTTCTTTACTCTTGTCAGCAAGTTCCTGGATCATACTCTACAGCTCTGATCGGGTAGTTGCATAAATGACTACGTCATCAGCATAAGGAAGGTGGGTTAGATAACCTCCATTAATCTTTATGCCTTTGTTTTCCCAGTTCAGTGATTGAAAGACATTTTCCAATGTGGCATTAAAGAGCTTCGGAGATATGATGTCACCTTGTCTCACTCCCTTTCCAATTTTTATGTGTGTTGTATTTTCAAACAGCCGAATCTTTGCACTTGCATTTTCATAGATGTTATTAATAACATTAATGTTTGCATCTTCAATACCGCAGGATTTCAGAGCCATTGTAACTGCTGATGGTTTCACCGAATCAAAGGCTTTTTCATAATCGATAAACGCCATGCACAATGGAAGTTCATATTCCCTCGCTCTTTCAATTAGTTCTCTCAGTACGTGGATATGATCAATTGTGCTGTAGCCACTCCTGAATCCAGCTTGTTCTCTCGGTTGAGCCATGTCCAGTGTTACCTTCAAGCGGTGTGAAAGAACTTTAGTGAAGATTTTAAAAACCACTGATAGGAGGCTGATAGGTCTGTAGTTCCTGAGATCCTCAATGTCACCTTTTTTATGTAGAAGGATCATTGTAGCGTTGTTCCAATCCTCAGGAATCTTCCTTTCATTAAGGCATCGAGTAAAAATTTGGGCGAGTACTATTTCGATTACTCCACTTGCTTCTTGTATGATGTCTACAGTAATTCCATCTTCTCCTGGAGCTTTCTCCCGCTTCATGTTCTTGATTGCATGGGCAACTTCTGCTGGGAGGACTGGAAGAACTCTGGTACTGGTACCTTTCGTGATGTCTGGAGTACATGTATCATCCCTTTCATATAATTTGGAGTAGAAATCGTTCGCTCTTGTCAAAATTTCGCCTCTATTTCTTGTTACAGAACCATCTTCTTTTCTCAGTGCCATAATCTGTTTTCTTCCCTTACTGAGATGTCCCTTTGCTATCTTTAGGCTTTGGTTGTTTTCAATTGCTTCCCTCACTAGTTCACAGTTGAATTTCCTTAAGTCTTCAGTGATACTTTTTCGTACTGTCTTGCATAGCTCTATATATTCCACTTTGGAAGTCACATCGTCTTTAGTTGTCCTCATCTCTCTTCTTTTTTGCATCAACATTTTGGGTTTTCCAGATAATTTGTTCACATGCAACTTGTTCTTAGACCCAGCTAATCTTGTTGCTGTTTCCATAAGAGCTTTGGTTACTTTTCTGTTAACTTCAGAAATATCCACTTCTTCCGATGTTAGGCCTTCTAAAGCAGAGAATCTGTTCTTCAGTTTCAACTTGAAGGTATTATGGTGTTTTTTTAAGGTTGGTTATGTCGATACATTTTGTTTGTCTTATGAGCTTGCTACGTTCGAGTTTAGTGTTGAGGTGCATCTTTCATCTCACCAATCTATGGTCACTACCTGTGTTGAACTTGTTTAGCACACTGCAGTCTTCTATGACGAATTTTTTGTTACACATAATAAAATCAATTTCATTTGTCGTCCCATTTGGATGTCTCCATGTCCATTTCCTGTGTGGCTTTTTCTTGAAAAAGGAGTTGATGATGAAACACCCTTCTGCCTCTGCAAACTCTACGAGAGTATTTCCCCGCTGGTTTCTGTTGCCGTGACCGAATTTACATACTGAAGTTTGATTCTGTTGCCGTTGCCCTATTTTTGCATTGAAATCTCCCATAATTATCTTCAAGTGCTGCTTACCTTTATTATTTAGATCATGAATTTCCTCATAAAATTCTTCAATTTCTTCTACAGGATGACTTGTGGTGGGTGCATAAGTTTGAATAATCTGAGCCTTGTGTCTTCTCGAGAGTTGGATAACGAGTCGTGCAGCTCTGTCAGAGGAACTTTCAACTTCTACAACTTTATCCTTCAGTTTCTTGTTTATTATAAATCCAACACCACTAGTTCTGCCAGTATCAGTCCCACGATAGTAGAAGAGATGTCTACTTTTCAGTTCAATGAGATCTTCTCTTTTTCTCCTTACCTGACTTAGCCCGACGATGTCCCACTTGATCCTTTGTAGTTCTTCTTCCAATTCAAGAAGCCTTGAATCAGAAGATAGGGAGCGTCCATTATACGTAGCCAAGGTCAGCATCAGATGGCAGCGTAGTCCGGTCCTCCGGGGATTCTTAGCACCCTCTGCCTTCATGTCGCACTGGCCAATGCCTTGGCCAGGTGCATTCCAGCTGCCGGAGACTCAGGGTCAAGATTTAAGTTGTGGAGTCATTTTGGAGGGGTTTGGCCATAACTCACCACGCTGGTCAAGCGGGTTGGTGAGTGTGGGATAGCATTTCCTCTAATCCCGAGGGTATAGTTATACCGCTATTGGCGGTCCTCAGAGCCCCTTTAGTGGGAACATGATGCACCACCGTGAAGGCGGGGTTGACATTTGTCAAGGAGAGGCTGTGATGTTGCGCATCACCTGACCTTACATTCTGCGTTCTGGTATACTGTATATTAAATTATGCAGAGCTGTAATGTCAATAATATACCAACAGTTCAGGATTTCGGTTTCCAGATCTTTAACGTTTGAAAATTGCAGGTGATTGGCATAAACACACCAAAATTCGCCAACGATTTTCAATTGGGTTGAGATCCGGGCTGCGAGCTGGCCACGGCAGTAATTTGACATTGTTCGACCTCAGCCAGAACATCGTAGAGGCTGCTCTGTGAATGCTCGCGTTGTCCTGCTGGAAAACCCAATCAGGGCCACTTATTTCAGCAGCAGCTGGGAGCAAACTGTATTTTAAAAGTTCCTGGTATGTTACGTTATTTTAACGCCTGACAAAACGCAGATATTACCTTGCCCATGAAATCGAAAAAACGGCCCATACCATCACGGAACCTCCTCCGTATTATGGGCTGAATATTTAGCGATTTTCTGTTCTAATATCATCTCAATAATATTTCGCACCGTCTGGGCCATCTAAATTAAATTTCTTTTCATCACTAAATAATACTTGGAGTCATTCGTCCTTCCGTGACATATGATCTTTGGCTCAGTTTAATCGAGCTTGTGTGTGCTGATGCAGTTAAAGGTGGTTTCTTTAACAGTGTTGCATATTTCACGAGGGGTGTCTGCTGCAACACTCTGTGAACCGTACTTTTCGACATTTTCACATTTTCATGTTGACTTATATTTCGTGCAGACAGATTATCATGCCCAGCAAGCTTCCGGATACGTCGTTTCATTCGAGGCGAAACATTACTATGTTGTCCTGTTCGTTTCTGAGCGGGATATTTTTTGCTACCACTTAAAACTTTATAAATAGAAGATTTGGATCGTTTTAGTTTGTTTGATTTATCCTGCTCTGACGCGACTAATTTGCATAGCAATGCGAGTTAGTGTTCGCGCGTTTGTGTGAAATTCCATATAATTGTGGGACAATTTCAGTACACTGCATATTTACAACTTTTAATACATATCCGAAATTATTGTTTACTCATCTGCAGAATATGCATGCAAAGACTATGTGGTTTATTTTCACCACTGTGTTAATGGGTTGCGTACATTTTCACTAATCGTACATTTACTCTGTTTTTACACCTTTCCATATAATTGTGGGACGGACTGTACCTGGGGAGAATTTTTAAAGTTACAAATTTAATAAGAAAAAGCTTAAGTACGCCAAAATGCAAAAGAAAGGAACTTTTTGAATTGAAAAATTTAGAACCACTGCTAAGTTATTCCACTCTTCACAAATATAGTGACGCAAAGTTTCAAGACGTAGCTTTGTTGACTTTGTTGTTTTTCAAGAATTATCCCAAATAAATGGCTGTCCCGATTAACCGATAGCCCAACTGAGCGGAATATACTGTATTAGGAAAGTTTTAATACTTCAATAAAATTTGAAAACGACAAAAAGTATGTGCTAGCAGTAGAAATTATCTTGTCCCTTGTTCTGATTTCAATGTCAGAGGAAGCAGAAAATGTTCAGTTTGAGTGAAGTTATGTTTTTCCTCTAGCAATTAGGAAAAGTACAACACTCACAGCTCTTCGATGGCTTACTAGGCGAGATGAACGATAAAAACACCATTACAACCTCAGCTGATAAAGCTAGCTGACAGTCAGCTAGAGTGTAACTGCTGACATTTAGTTGCATCTTCAAACTTGAACTCTAACCTGCGATTTGTGCCATAGGCTGAAACTAACGAATAGAAAAATAATTAGGAATAAAAAAAATGCTACATTCCTCTTTTGATACTGTTGTTCATTTTGCAAAACCATAGTACAGCGACCACACACGTTATGGTTAATTCTACGAATCTGCGACCAATCACAATGTCCTAATATTTTTTTTTTTTTTTTTTGTGAAACTCTTTGGTACATATGGTTTAGCGAAATTAAATTCAGAAATCATCGCGGAACGAACTTGCAACCAATCATAATGTCCTAACGATTTTTTTTTTCGTAAAACCCTTTGGTACATAGGGTTTAGCGAAATACAGTTCAAGAATCATCGCGAAACAAACTTGGAACCAATCACAATGTCCTAATAATTTTGTTTTCGTGAAACATTTTCGTACATATGGTTTAGCGAAATACAGTTCAGAAATCATCGCAAAAACGAACTTGCCCCCAATCACAATGTCCTGATATTTTTTTTTTTTTGTGAAACCCTTTGGTACATATGGTTTAGCGAAATTAAATTCAGAAATCATCGCGGAACGAACTTGCAACCAATCATAATGTCCTAACGATTTTTTTTCGTAAAACCCTTTGGTACATAGGGTTTAGCGAAATAAAGTTCAAGAATCATCGCGAAACAAACTTGGAACCAATCACAATGTCCTAATAATTTTGTTTTCGTGAAACATTTTCGTACATATGGTTTAGCGAAATACAGTTCAGAAATCATCGCAAAAACGAACTTGACCCCAATCACAATGTCCTAATATTTTTTTTTTTTTTTGTGAAACCCTTTGGTACATATGGTTTAGCGAAATTAAATTCAGAAATCATCGCGAAACGAACTTGCAACCAATCATAATGTCCTAACGATTTTTTTTCGTAAAACCCTTTGGTACATAGGGTTTAGCGAAATAAAGTTCAAGAATCATCGCGAAACAAACTTGGAACCAATCACAATGTCCTAATAATTTTGTTTTCGTGAAACATTTCCGTACATATGGTTTAGCGAAATACAGTTCAGAAATCATCGCAAAAACGAACTTGCCCCCAATCACAATGTCCTAATATTTTTTTTTTTTTTTTGTGAAACCCTTTGGTACATATGGTTTAGCGAAATTAAATTCAGAAATCATCGCGAAACGAACTTGCAACCAATCATAATGTCCTAACAATTTTTTTTTTCGTAAAACCCTTTGGTACATAGGGTTTAGCGAAATAAAGTTCAAGAATCATCGCGAAACAAACTTGGAACCAATCACAATGTCCTAATAATTTTGTTTTCGTGAAACATTTTCGTACATATGGTTTAGCGAAATACAGTTCAGAAATCATCGCAAAAACGAACTTGCCCCCAATCACAATGTCCTGATATTTTTTTTTTTTTGTGAAACCCTTTGGTACATATGGTTTAGCGAAATTAAATTCAGAAATCATCGCGAAACGAACTTGCAACCAATCATAATGTCCTAACGATTTTTTTTTTCGTAAAACCCTTTGGTACATAGGGTTTAGGGAAATAAAGTTCAAGAATCATCACGAAACAAACTTGGAACCAATCACAATGTCCTAATAATTTTGTTTTCGTGAAACATTTCCGTACATATGGTTTAGCGAAATACAGTTTAGAAAACATCGCGAAAACGTACTGGCAGTGCAATTAAGAAATCAGAAGATAAGGAGAATTGGATTTTTTTTTAACACCGAGAAGAAAGTAAGAAATAAAAATAGATAGAAAAGGACGAACTGTCATTATAAAGAGTTTCTCTTTTCCAGCTACGTGTACTCTAAGCAACTGCGATGACATCCTCACTCTCTCTGTCTTTCTCTTCTTCATCCGTTCTCAGAAGCGTTTCGTATTAGAAAACTCAAGTCACATTTCTTGTAATGGCACAGATGCCTTTGCAAGGTTCTGTCTCAGAACTAGGTAAACAACTCATTTCGGCCGACTGGAGTAATGACATCGCTGTCAAGTTCACAGAGATGACGCGAGAGAAAAAAACAACAACATATATATGCGAAGAGGGGCTTTATCAAGGAAGAGAATATATATATATAAAAAAAAGGAGTCGCTGCATTATCGAAGATTTGTTATAGGTGCGTACCTGCAGAAAGCACGGGGCATACATATGTAAATAAATAAGAGGAGACACCGGATTTTAATATGTAGAACAGCGCGTGCTGCAAGAGGAATAATAATAACAATGCCATCTATATCTGGTGCACTCGAAGAAGTTGTTAGCAGAATCGCCATTTTGTCTGATGGTCTTCGAATCCCTCATACGTTGTCCACAGGACGAACAAGCGAAATTCAAAGCCAGAGCTCACTCAAACACGGCCGTTGTCATAGCAACCACCTCTTGGGATTTTTTTTTTTACTTCTTCACCGATTCCTTTTATTTTTCTTTTACTTTTTTACTTCTTTCTTTTTTTTTTTTTTAAATTTCATTTGTGCTGAGGAGAGGCGTCTCAGCGCTTTCGAATGCGGCCAATAAGAAGCAGGGGGATCTCCACTGGAATTTCCAATCGACCGGCAAGTCTAGGTGGCTTCTGTAATGAGAGATGTCCAGCAGCTGACATTGCCATTGGCCAGTTGCCTCTACCCCTTTTCGCTTTAACACAGGGGTTGTCATTTTCTCATCTCACCCCTTCCCTCCCTCCTTTCTTCCCTTCCTCATCTTTCTCTTATTTTTAGATTTTTATTCCGGCCTTCTTTTTTTTTCCAGCTCCAGCCTATCTTAACATGGTCGTATCAGCGAGATTTGTATGTGCAGAAGCTCTCCAGTAGTTAGCTATCATTGGCTGTTCGTCGTGGGCCTTGCATTCCGAAATCCATTTGCGATTCAACGATTGGGCTGCAAAGCAAAAGTCCGATTTGCCTTTACTTTTGATTCCCTTTCAGTCGCTCTTCGCTAGAGATGAGGCTGCGAATAGGAATTCCCTTCCTCCCCATCCCCCCCTCCCCTCTTGGCACTCACACTCTCCAAGGTTTTGTTTTCCTTTGCCTTGTTTTTCATTTTTTTGTTCAATCGATGAGAAGAAACTTTTTTTTTTGACAAAGAATAAGGTGAGAACATACACGCACTTACGAAGACGAAAAAAAAAAAAAGAGAAACTTAAAAATTCGTATTACTCAAGACTCGTTGTTTTAAGAAGAAAAGGAAAAAGAGGATGCTACTTAATAAAGAAAAGTTATAAATTCACTTTAGGCAAAACATCAAACCGATAGCATACCAACTTCTGAAAAATCGATTTCGCTAATATCTGCAAGAAAAACATTCCGGAAACGCGCATGCAACTTTTAGACTTCATATGCAACTTTCTCAATACTCACAAACTTTTCTCTAGTTTTTGTTTTTTTAGTGGTCTTTCAGCGGCGCGAGTTTTGGTTTAAAGAAGACTTGGTAATATGCTAGATCAATGTTTACTTTCCCCAAAACGTACAATTCATGTACAGATATTTCCAAGAGTTCATTCCCCCTCTCCCTCAATGAAGCGCATGCAAATAACCACATAATATACCTTAAAATTAGTGATTTGCAAACGCCACATATAACTTTTACGCGACTATAGATATACTTAATACAATTATGCAGCTGGTTCTATACAACAGTAATGCATTCCCAAACCTGGAACGGACACCTTTTGACAGCTAACGGCTATTCCTACTCTATTAAATGCGTGGAGTAATATGGGGTCAATCAGCAAATAAGTTAGTTCATTTTTGTTTCGGGATTTAAGGAACACATCATGAACAACTCTAAAGAAAATAAGCAGCCTCGGTCTCGTGTCTCAAATTTAGAGCCAGTGGTTACAGAAAAGGGAAATGTAAACCGGGGCGCAGAGCTGGGACCACCTCTGCAAGTCAGAAACCTATGCTCAGGGACTTTCCAAGCTTTTTCCAGGACATATACAAAACAATTCCAGGATGATTATTATGCTTTACAGTATCATGGACAAATTATTTTTTTAAAGCAATTTTAGTTTTAAGTAATGACAAGTTAGTAAAATCATGCAATGCATTGATTATGATACGCTTTCCAACATACCAGAAATCGTTACTCAAGTTATGAGGATAATGGCTGGTGGAATAAATCTCGCTCCTGTGCCCTGACCATTTCGATGATACTCAGCAGAACCGGTTCAGTATACCTCCGGAACAACACACTAAAGTTTTGTCTCAATAAAAGCATTTTTAGTCAAGTTATGAGAATAATAGCTGTGGAATAAATCTAGGTCTTGTGTCCTGAACTTTAACCCCATTTCGATTATATTCAACAGAACCGGTTCAGTATACTTCCGGTACAACACGATAGCGTTTTGTCGCAATCGAAGCAATTTTACGTAAGTTATGATGCATAAAGGCAATGGAATGGATCCCACTCCTATGTCCTGACCTTTGACCCCATTTCTTCCATTTTCAATAGGGTTCATTGCCAGGTCGTCCCCTACCACATACTAAAATTTCATCGAAATCGAACCAATTTTACGCAAGGTATGACGCATAAGGGCAATGGAATGGATCCCGCTACTATGTCCTGACCTTTGACCCTATTTCGTCCATTTTCAAAAGGGTTCATCCCCAGGTGGTCCTCTACCACATAATAAAATTTCATCGAAAACGAACCATTTTTACGCGAGTTATCGTGCGGACGGACAGACAGACTGACAAAAAGCTGGAACATATACGCCTCTTCAACCTACGGTTGGAAAGCGTAAAAAATGATGAAAGATGTAAATGGATTAGTGTGCTTTTTTTACTCATTACATTTCCTTTTAATGCTTTTAAATGGACAATTACCCAATAATGCAAAACTGAATCATTGTGGTGCAATTACCACAAAGATTATCTCAGAAAATCCTTTCCCTCAATCTGGAAATGATTAATTCATCACTATTCTGCACAATCTTCCCATGCAATCAGTCTGTTATTGATAAAAGTTGAAATTCTCATAAAACAAAGCAAGAGCAGATCCAGAATTTAAGAATGGGGATAGCACATGTCTAATAATTTAAAATAAGAAATATAGAAGGAAACATGATATAAGTCTACCCCTGTTACCGGAAGAATTGAGAATAATGGAAAAGTTGAAAACAGGCGAAAAATATTCTCCATGGAAAAAGCTATGCCAAGAAAAAATAATTTTTCAAATACGTCTCACGGAAATAGAGAGAGCGGAAAAAACAAAACATGTTTTGACCTTTACGCCCCTAGTGGGGAATCTTTGCATTATTTAAAGAAGATAATGCTCCACATCTCTATTGTAGCGAATGGCATACAGTAAAGAATAAAATTCTCAATAGGTGTTTTAGTAGCGCCAATACAGCTGCAAAGTGAAGTACAAAAACACTACCTAGCAACAGAACTGCGAACTACAAAGTTCATCATATACTCGCCTAAAGTGTTCTGCAAGGTAAGTGGCATCTGGTGTTGAAATAATTTTTTAAATCGCACATGCAGAAACAGGGATATTGAGAAAACAGATTAAAAAATGGATGACCCCTAGCGGCGAAATTGTGCATTATTTTGGGAAAAAAATATGCTCACAGAGTTTGCATAGTTAATAGCATCTGACTGAAGAACGAAGTTTTTGAATTGGATTTTTAGTCCCGCAAATATTGCTGTAAACGGCATTCCTGTGAACTTAAGCCCTCTGTTGGCAGACTTGTGCATTAAGAAAAATTTGAAATTATATAAGCAACATCTTGCAGCGGAAACGCTCTCTAGGATAGAAAGAATTTTTCAAATCGAACTCTTAGAAGCAGAGATATCGGCAAAAATAAGATATGCATCTACATTCCCTGACGGAAAAACCATGCATTATTTTAAGAAGAAAGTATTCTCAAAAGGTTCGATGTGAGCGGTATCGGTCAACAAAATTTTTTTTTCAATCAAGTTTTCAAGAGCTCAGATTTTGCTGCAAATATATTGAAGCAGAAATAAACACTTACGTGCCCTGGTTGCCAAACTATTCTTTACCAACTATTAAAAATCATATGCAAAACATTTCCCACCAGGAGCTGTATCCGATACAGAAACAATTTTTCAAATCGGAGTTTTAGAAGTAGAGATATCGGGGAAAACGAAATCTGCCTTTACGCCCCCTAGTGGAAAGTCAATAAATTGATTGAAAATTTTGAAGATATATGAGAAACATTTCGTACCCGAAACGCTATCCGACAATGAAGGAGTTTTTAAAATCATACCCTTAGAAGCAGAGATATAGACAAAAATAAGATATACATTTACGCCCCCTGGCGGAGAAACCATGCATCATTTTAAGAAGAAAATATTCCGAAAAGGTTTATCGACGTGAGTGGTATCGGTCCATGAAAGAATTTTTTCAACCGAGATTTTAGAAGCTCACATTTTGCTGCAAATATATCAGAAGCAGAAATCAATATTTACGCCCCCTGGTGGCCAAACCAGTGATTACCAAAAGTACGATATTACATGAAAACATTTCCTATTAAGAGCTGTGTCTGGTTCGGAAATAAATGTTCAAATCGGAGCATTAGAAGCAGAGAAATCGTGGAAAAAGTTATTTACTATTACGTCCCCTAGCGGAAAATCTTTACGTAACTTGAAAAAGTGACTACACCTGAAATAATCTTCGACATAAATGGAATCGAAAGGTAAAATAATTTTTCCAATCGGATGTTTTGAAGCAAATATATGGAATAAAATATATTTTGAATACGATATCTTCTGCATTTACGCCCTCTAGCGGAATTGTGCACCGTAAAAAAAAAACGAGTGCAAAGATCACCATTCGCACTTTTCAAGCTTCCCAATGCAGAATTTTTTTTTCAAATCAGACAAATGGTGTCCACAGCACAGACAGACAGACAGACGGACGGACGGACGGGTGGGCGGACAAACAAGTAACATAAGCACGATCTTTTTTACAAAAGACGCGCTAAAAAGATGTAACACTGATTTTCTGGAAGATTTTCAAACATTTTTTTAAGCACTAATCTTAAATTTCAAGGCTTTTCAAGACAGCTTTAAAAACACCGTTTTTCCTGGATATTCCAAGCCTTGAAAACGTTATCATGATTTTCAAGGGCTTTCCAGGTTTTCAAGCACTCGTGCGCACCCGGTGACTATAAGAGGCTTAGAGAGGACTCTAATCTCTTATAGGCGTACTTACAATGCTCTCTCAGTCCTATCTAAGTCTGTACGTCTATAAGAGGCTTAGAAGTACGCATATAGGAGGCTTAGGGAGGACTAAAAGTACGCCTGTAAGAGGCTTAGAGAGGACTCTAAGAACTATAAGTACCTTAGAGAAGACTTTGACGACTGTACGAAGAGTTTCTTTTGCAGCCAGTGTAAAAAACGTAGCTCTTGCCCAATTGGTACTTTGACTCTCTCTTTTTAGATAGAACAAGACTTACAGGGGACTCAAAGGACTATAACTACGCCCATAAGAGACTTAGAGAAGACTCTAAGAACTGTACGAAACGGTTGCTTTTGCGGCCGTTACCGAACACGCAGGTTTTGCCCCCGTTAGTATTTTGACTCCCTCTTTTGAGAAGGCTGCCCCTTTGTGTCTTCAGACTTAGCGATTTCTCAGGAGTGTCCGTGCCTTTTGTGCTGTTCCCCCACCACAGATTGCCAAAGAGAGCAAGACGTCGCATGGGTTATAAATCGCCCAGCCTGGAAAATGGATAATTAATTGTAATAAAACGAATCCATTTCGTTCCAATTCGTTTTGAGTGTACATCGTTTCGCATTTTTTCAAGCATTTTTAGCAATGGAATCTTATGAAGTTATTGAGACAACAAACGAGAAAGATGACACCGAATTTTCGGTTGCATGTAATAAGCACAGCTTTTGAATTTTTTCCGACACGAATAAAATATTTTAAAGTCATTCATAGTAAATGGAACCCATTAAAAAAAAGTAAGCGGATTTGTACAATCCATAAAATACACTGCAGGCCACCCAAAATGCAACACCAAGAAGGACATGAGATAGCAAAGACAGATTTACTGGGCACATAACAGCTAATACAAAGATGAAACGATTGAGCTTACAAGCCCGTGCGACTTGCGGAACACGCAGACATCAATAGTTCGTGTGGCCCCCATGGCTAGCAATAACGGCCGCTACAATCCGCGGCATTGAACGAAAGAGGCTTTGGATGTGGGCTTGGGGTATGTCGGTTCAGGCTGCTTCCACACATTGTCACAGTTCATCAGGCGTAGCCGCGGGTGGTGCTTGCTGTGCCACTCGGTTGCCGATCAGCGACCAGACGTGTTCGATAGACGACATATCGGGAGAACAGGCAGGCCACGGCAGCAGTGACATCTGGTGGGCCGTAAAGAATTGTTGCATGATGCGTGCCACGTGCGGGCGCGCATTGTCCTGTTGAAACATGGCCGCTGGCAGGTCCTGCAGGTAAGGGAGGACTACAGGCTCCAAAACGTCGGAGATGTAGCGGTGGCTGTTGAGTGTACCGGCGATGCCTACCAGAAGGGTGCGGGTGTCATATCCAATTGCGCTCCAAGCCATAACGCCAGGCGATGGACCGGTATGGCGACGTATAATGCCGGCGTCATACAGTCTCTCGCCGCGGTGCCGTCACACGCGGATCCGACCATCGTGGTGTAGCAGGCAGAAGCGGGATTCGTCGGAGAAAGACAATGTCGTGCCATTCCGTAGTCTAGGTGCGGCGTTCAACGGCCCACTGCCGCCGCACACGCCGGTGGTGTAACGTCAATGGTAATCGAGGCAATGGGCGCCGTGCGACAAGTCCCCGCTCCTGCAGACGACGTCGAACGGTACGTGCTGACACAGGTTGTTGCGCAACACACCCTAATTCCTTCGCTAACGTTCGTGATGTGGCGGTGCGAGCCGTCAATTCCCGCCGCACAACATACCGGTCCTCACGTTCGGTGGCGTGCCGCGGCTGCGGCAATCGCTCACGTCGGTCCGTTCGTTTCTCCTGCACCCACCGAATCCATACTCGCCTCACTGTGGCTGGATGTCGTCCCACATGGTCGCCGATGTCTCGGTACGATAAACCGCTGTCGCGATAAGCCACTATTCGTCCTCTGTCGAACTCCGAAACGTGCTGGAATGACTGCCGTATTCTGCGACGAGGCATCAGGAAGTTTCCCACGCACTCGTCCCGCAGCCCAACGCACTTCCACTACTTACACCCCGCCTTCTGTGCATCCTTCTTATTGTGCTTCTCGGTGGCGTGCCGGGTGCGCATGATTTGCATATGCCCTGAAATGCTAATCGTTTGCATGTCCTCTCGCGGGCGACGCATGCTTCGAATTTCAGGCCAATCGGATGCTTCCTTCTTGGTGTTGCATTTTGGGTGGCCAGCAGTGTATTTCGAAATAGAAATATTTACTTTCTCCCAGGCTGAAAAGTATGACACAATATTAAATTGCGCGCAAAAAGTTTGTCGTAGATAAAGAAGGATGTAATTTGCACTATAATATATCGTGCGATTATTGAACCGTCCGTGATAAAACATTAAAATAGGAAACATTTTATTGTTAGTGCTTGGGAGAAAAAGTAAGGCACGCGTGAAAGTATACTGCAAAATAAAATACGTAGTCTGGTGTAAATTTACATTTCAAAACATGACATTTAATTAATAAGTTATTTTTACGCCTATATGTTACGCAATCCTAATCACTATTTGCGTAGATTTGCTTATTTGCTGCATTCCTTGAAACAATGTTTACAGGAACTCATTTAAAAGCAATATACACAGTATTTCTTAGCTCGTCTTTTGTTAAAAAAGATCGTGCTTATGTTATCACTTTGCCCATCCGTGGACACTATATCTCTGCAACTATTACTCCGATTTGAAAATTTCCTTTTTGCATTGGAAATCTTGAAATGGAAGAAGGAAGATCCTTGCATTCCAGTTTTTTCTGATGCACAACTTCGCCGCTACTGGGCGTAAATGCTATTAAATTCAAAATACATTTTATCCCATATCATTACTTTCAAGCATCCGACTGTAAAAATTCTTTTGATAATATTTATAACGAAGACTATTTTGGGTTCAGTTTCCTTTTTTTAGTAGTGCACAGTTTTCCCGCTAGAGGGCGTAAAAGTAAATTGCAATTTCTGCTATATCTCTGTTTTCAAATGGTCGATTTGAAAAATTCTTTCTGCACCAGACAGAGCTCTTGGTGGGAAATGTTAAAGAAAAGTTTTGCCACTAGAGGGCGTATGTTCATATTTCTATTTCTGATGTATTTGTAACAATTTTGCGTTTTGAAAACCCGACTGAAAAAATTCTTTTGTGGTCATATAGCTCTCACTATAAGAAAACTTTCCAACTATACCTGGTGTGCAAAAATTAAGGACGAAGAGGAGAAATTAGCATAACAGGGGAACGAGTAGGCAGAACGGACCGAAAGACCACTCAGGAGATAGACTAGGGTCCGGTACGGTAGGGAATGCGCATATATGCAGCATGACGTAGGGGGGTCGGAAGGGTATAAAGCACACGGGCGGTGTACGCTCAGCAATTCGGTGAAAACTATTGCACGGTGTACATCGGTTTGAACGACGACGAGTTGCTGCCAGCCTGTGATATGGCCAACAGGCAATCCAGTAGACGACATCTGGATGACTTTACCCGAGGTCGCGTCATTGGGAAGTTGGAAGAAGGTAGAAGTGTGACTAGTGTGGCCGAGGAGTTCGGGATCGCTCACAACATCGTTTCACGAGCTTGGAGAGCATTTCAAACGACAGGAACAGCTGTCCGAAAGTTTAGCAGTGGTCGTCCATGAGCAACCACGGCGGCGGACGACCGGTATATTGTCCTACAGGCGAGAAAAGACAGACGGTAGACAGCGGAAGAAATCGCAAGGCACATGCAACAGACAACTGGACGTCCGTTATCGCGTTTTACCGAGACCAGGAGGTTGCACAAAGGTGGTCTATTTGCACGACGACCAGTACTGTGTGTGCCATTAACGCCTGCTTATCGGAGACGCGGTTTCTGTGGTGCCAGGAACACAAGAACTGGACACACGATCAATGGGGTCGAGTTCTCTTTACGGATGAGAGACGATTTAGTCTGACAAGCGATTCTGGACGTATACACATCTGGAGAGAGCAGGGAACACGGAATCACACCTCCAACATCACAGAAAGGGACCGGTTTGGAGGCGGCGGAGTTCTCGTTTGGGGCGGTATCATGTTTGGTAGCCGTACTGACCTCCAGATCTTCCAAGGAGGTTCAGTCACTGGTGTCCGCTATTGTACCGAGGTTCTCCTGCCTCACGTGCATCTGTTTAAATGTGCTGTGGGTCCTGAGTTCCTCTTCATGGACGACAACGATACACCTCATCGTACAGTGGCTGTCGCAGAGCTGTTGGAGAGTGAAGATATTCAACGCATGGATTGGCCCGCAAGGTCACCGAACCTAAATCCAATCGAACACGTGTGGAACCTTCACGGGAGACGCTTGGCAGCACGTCACCAGCCGCCAGCAACGATTCCGCAGCTGCGATTGGCGCTACAAGAGGAATGGGCCGCGATGCCTCAACAGCTCCTTGACAACCTCGTCCTCAGCATGGACAGATGTTGAAAATCCTGCAACGCAGTCAGGGATGATCATATCCCGTACTAAAGACTGGATTTTTATTGGCAGCCGCCTGTCACATGGACGTTTCTGTCTTCTGTCCAGTTTTGCTCGAATCTACGTTTTCAATAAAGTGCCTTTGTATCCTTTGGATTCCTTGTTTGGACAGTTTTGCTCACTTGTCCCATATTCGTACATCTTGGGGATCTTATGGAATGATTTGAGTCGATGTGCAGTACTTGTGCACGACGTAACATTCGAAAAACCGTCTCGTCCTTAATTTTTGCACGCCAGTGCATCTTCTGCTTAAAATGGTGCATAATTTGTCCACCAGGGACGTACATGTACATCTTCTTTTTTTGTTGATATCTCTGCTTTTAACAATCCGATTTGAAAATTTCTTTGTCGGATAGCGTTTGTAGTGCAAAATGTTTTGCATATAATTTAAAAAATTTCTTAACGCACAAGTTTGCCATTCAAAGGCATATGTTTCCGTTTCTTTTTCAGCATAATTACAGCAATATTTGCGGTTGTAAAAATCAGACTGAAAAGAACCTTCTTCAGTCAGATGCTACAAATTACGAAAAATATTTGTGGGCATGTCCGTCCCGAAATAGTGCACAGTTTCCCCGCTAAGGGCGTAAATGTTAGTCTGTTTCTTGCTATTTCTGCTTCCGGGAGACGTATTTAAACAATTCTTTCTTTAGCATACCTTGTGCTATGAAGAATACTTTTCACATATCTCCTACCTTCCCATTATTCGAAATTCTTCCGGTAAGTAGCGTAAATTTATACAATGTTTTCATTTATGTAGCGTAAATTTATATCATGTTTTTCTGACTGTTCCACATGAAAATCCCTGTCTCTGATATCTTCCTTGCTTTAGAACAAACTTTTTCTGTACAATTTGTTAATTTTTGTGACATAATTTTCAGCCACCGTGAGCATGGCCGTCTTAAGGGGTGGGCCAACAGGGCCGGTACACAGGGCCTCCAGCTGAACTAGGGCCCCCAACGCCACAAGAGTCTTATGGTTTACAAGAAATCGAACTCTTTTACCACTCACCAAAAAGCTGTTTTTGTTATATTTAAAGAAAAGAAGAAACACCAATACAGAAAGTTGGAAGTTGTACCGCCGCCCCTCTGGCGCAGTGGTCTAAGCGATGGTTTCTGATCATTCGTCCGAAAGGGTTCCGGGTCCGAACCTGGAACCAGTAGCAATTAGGAACGAGCGACTGCTTATAGCTCATTGAGTTGCTCACAGTGGTCGTTAAACGTCCAATCAGAATAATAAAAAAAAAGTTCTACTTTTTTGTTATTCGAACATTGCTCGTAGCTTCGATTTTCCGAGATAACAGGAGGAAAGTTAGGTTTAGGATGGATCTTTTGTGACAAATAAGAAACACAAAGAAAGCCGACCTCCCTCCGATTCCGAGTGTGGGTGAGTGAGCCTTAAGGGCCATGCACAAATCGTGTTTTTTCCGAATAATTTTTTCCTTTTAAACAGCCGTTCGCGTTGTCTATCAATACGAAGACGTACGCGTATGTGCATCATTGGGGTTTTCCCACTTGGGCTACTTATATATATTCAATCTTCGCTGTTTAAATGAATAACAATGACGGGGGCCGCATATCAGCGTTTTTGTTCGGTGCGTCATATTGTCTGGAAACGGCGATGGTTGGTTTATTCTCTTCTTCTGTTTTAATTTAAGTTTCGTTGAATAATTTGCAGAATGGGAAAAATACATATCCTTCAGTACCTATTTTCTTGTAATTTACTAAGCAATTAAGTGTGAGTGCATTTTGTACACTTCATGGATTTCTACAATTTTTGTCATGTACCATTTTTCATTCAAGTAGTATTTAAAAAGTTACTGGACATTGAATGTTTCTCCTCATAGAATAATATGGTGATGGGGGAATTTTCGGGGCCCCCGAAAAATGTGACGGCCCAGGACCCCCCAAAAGTGTTAAGACGGCACTTTCCGTGAGAGAAAGTGATTATTTCTATTTTTAAATGTTTTATCGATTGTAAAAATCCGGTTACCTTTTTTAATAGGTTCCATTGACTATGAATGACTTTGAAATATTTTATTCGTGTCGGAAAGAATTAAAAAGACGTGCTAATTACAACCGAAAATAAATTCAGTGTCATATTTCTTGTATGTTGTCTCAATGACTTCAAAAGATTCCATTGCTAAAGATGCGAAACGATGTACACTGAAAAGGAATTGTAATTAAATGAAAGTCCACGTGTCCCATCAGGCTGGGCGATTTTCTAAACGTACGATGTCTAGCTCCCTCGGCCGATCAGTGGTGGGAGAACAACAACAAAGGCACGAACAATCCTGGGAAATCGCTAAGTCTGAAAGACATAAAGGAGTAGCCTTGTTCTATCTCAAAACGGAGAGTCAAAGTACCAACGGGCGCAAAAGCTACGTTTTCGGTACCGGCCGCAAAAGCGACGACACCGATTATACGCCTATAAGAGGTTTAGAGAGGACTATAAGTACGCCTATAAGAGGTTTAGATAGGACTCAAAGGACTATAAGTACGCCTATAACAGGCTTAGAGAGGACCCTGAGGACTATAAGAATCGTGCCGAAAGCTAAGTTTTCGGTACCGGCCGCAAAAGCGACGACACCGACTGTACGCCTATGAGAGGTTTAGAGAGGACTCTAAGGACTATAAGTACGCATATAAGAGGTAAATACGGTTATTTAAGGACTATAAGTACGCCTATAAGAGATTTATACGGTTATTTAAGGACTATAAGTACGCCTATAAGAGGCTTAAAAAGGACTATAAGAACTATAAGAGGTTTAGAGAGGACTCTAAGGACTATAAGTGTCTACAAGATGCTTAGAAGATAATATATGCCACTAAAGGTTATTAGAAGTTTTCCGCCCCTAATTTATGGCCACTGGTTCCTGAGAAAAGAAAGGCAAACACAACCCCATGCTTCATACGAGAGACGAACCCGGGGCCCATTTCGGACGACTAGTCAGAAATCTACTCATCTCACCACTCGGCCATCGGAGACAGCGCAGATATTTTTGGAATATGAAGAGTTTCGAAATTAACGACATCTATTTTCTTTATGTTAGCTGAATTCATTAATTGACACACCTGAGCTCAAATTCAACTGCCCGGTACAGTTCACGGTCAGGATAATTATTTAAACACGGCGGCTCAGGTAGGACAATGGTCCGAAATGAGATACGTGCAGTTATTCAGTTTATGAATGCAATAAATGTACTCGCGAAATAAATTCATCGCCGAGTGGTGAAGGATTATTTGAAACATACAACATGGTGCGCGAAGTTTCATGACAGCGGAGTCAGCGGTGAGGACTGAAAAAAGAGACAGACTCATGCACACGAGCAAACACTGCGGAATACAGGACGTTTGGAGAGAACGCAGATTACGATAACCAAAGGATCGCATTGCTTTATGTGCAGAAACATCTAAATCTCTCATATGCAAGAGCTTCTTAGATTATCCTAAAGCTAAGGTTTACAAATCAGTTGTACGAGATCATCGACTACATAAAACTTGAGCTTTTTTATACAGTCGAGTCACATTATTGTGACCACCTCTTACTTTAAATGTCAACAGCGCGTAGCCAATGAAAGAAGGCACGTGTCCTGAGCTGGCTTAGAGGGTATATAAGGTGTGCTGTAGGCATTCTGAAAATATATCACTCGTTAATGTCATGGATAAAAGGAGCCATTTATCAAATTTGCAAAAAGGGATGATCATCGACTTTCAGGCCAAGGGTGGCAGTATTTCTGAAACAGCGTAGTTCGTGAACTGTTCGCGTGCCGCTGTGGCTAAAGTGTACCGTGATTAGAGAAATGGCACCACTGCGAAAAAGTGTCGTGGAAACTGCGGAGCACCACGTGCCATTGATGTGAGACGTAAACGTCAGCTTCGAAGGTGTGTGAGGGCCGATCGACACGCTACAGTGGAACAACTCACTGGCCGAATGAACCAGGGGGCTACCGGAAGTGTGTCTGAGACGGCAACGAACCCTGCTGCGTATGGGGCTCCGATGTAGACGGATGGTCGCTGCACCTATGCTAACGAAGGTGCATCAGCAGAAAAGGCTTACATTTGCACGGCAGTATCGGAATTGTACCTCCGCTGATTGGGAAAGGATTGCCTTATCCGATACCTCACGTTTCTGCTTCATCGAACGGATAACCGTTGGTGTATAAGGCGAGGAACATCGGAGAACAAACCCTCTTCAACCACTGCTGGAAGAACACAAGCTGGTGATGACAGCGTTATGGTCTGGGGAAAGTTTTCATGGCATTCACTGCGTCCATTCATACCTATGGAAGACACTATGGACCGAATTCGTTATGAATCCATCCTTGCAGACCACGTACACCCATATATGCTGATTGTCTTCCCTGGGGCGGATGGGATCATCCATCACGACAATGCGACGTGTCGCACAGCTAGAAATGTTCGAGAGTGGTTGGAAGAGCACGATGAAGACTTCAAAGTACTTCCCTGGCTCCCTATTTCTCCAGAGTTAAACCCAATTGAGCATCTGTTAGACCACCTCGGTAGTGTTGTTCACTCTATGGATCATCCACCACGCACCCTCCAGCAGCTGTCAGATGCACTGCAGTCAGCATGACTCCACATACCTGTGAACACCTTCCAGCACGTCTAGCTGCTGTCCGCACTACACAGGGCGGTTACTCTGGATATTAGCTGGTGGTCACAATAATGTGACTCGACCACAGGGTATAAAAAGTATCGAGAAGCTTACCCCGTGATATGATAAACCTTTAAGTTGTGGAGTTACAACGAGAAAGAAAGTACCAAAAATAGCTATATGAAATATGTTATGATTGCAGTTGTATATAAGAAACCCAAAAGATATATGCCTAGTAGATTAGTAACTCATTGATCCTTTCACATTATAACGTAAATGTCACGGAAGTTTTAGGTGAAATAACATTTTAAGGAAATACTCTCGAAATCATATAGAAACAATCTGGAATATCCCACGGCAAAAGAAAACACACACGCAGTGCGTAAACCGCCATCTAGAGACAAGGTTTTTTTTTTCAAACTATACTTCAAAAACCTGAGTTTCAACTACTGCACAATAGCCAGAATAATCAATTTCAAAATTCCATTTTCAGAAAATTCCACGGATTACACTTTCATTCATATACACTGCTCGATATAGAAAATGCCACCGCAGGAAGGACTTACCAGAGAGCTATGCAAATTACTGGGTATGTGCCGACAGAAGAGTTATGTAAATTATTGCACAGGGTGAGTCAAAAGCAGCAAGACATCCTTGTATTTCAGAAACAGGAGGGAAAATGAAATAACTGAATACCCTAGCAAAAAGTCGGTGAGGGGCCTATCTTTTAAGCTATTTCTGGAACATGGGCGCCATCTTGTATCAAGGTCAAATTTTTCAAATGGTAAGGGGGTCATGTTACATATCAAACGAGACCAGAATTTTCTCAAAAAATGATTACCGTAATCCGATTTCAGACATGTGTTGTGGTTCACAAGTTATTAACGCAGGAAGTTGAAATAACAATCTCTAAAGTACTCTGTGATACGCAGCTATTTGATGTGTTCAATGTGTTGTCCCTGTTGCTGAACATAGAGCAGAAGGCGTTTCATCCAGTCGTTATGCACCCGAGCAGAAATATCGTGAGAAATGCGGTTACAGGGCTCCAGGAATGCGTTGTTGAAGGTGGTGTTTGTTGCGGATTTTCTCAGCATACACCAGGCGTTTCAGATGAACAGACATATAAAAGTCGAGTGGTGCGAGGTCGAGGTATCCCGGTAGCTATTCCACAGGACCACGCCGGCCCATCCAATTACCAGGGAATTGAATATCTAGCCATTGACGAACAGTTGCTCCGTAGTGTGGTGGGGCCCTATCGTGTTGGAAATAACAGGGGAAACTGTCATCTTCATTTAGATGGGAAGGCAGCACTTTTTCCTGTAACGTTTCCAGGTAGAGGTGAGCATTTATGTTATTGTCGACGTGTGAAATTGGTAGTCTTTTTGGGTGTCGGTTGTTGAAGTCTGCGGCTATGATACGACAGCTGCGTTCCTCTGACAGTACGATCAGCTTAATCCATCCTCTCCATTTTTGTAAATGCTATCTATCTTCAGTTACCTGCACCAAACAATGGTTATTTTAACTTTCTGTGGTTAACCACAACACATATGTCAAATTTGAATCCGGCAATCAATTTCTGAGAAAATTTTGGTCTTGCTTGATATGTAAAATGACTCCCTTACCATTTAAAAAAATCTGACCTTGATACAATATGGCGGATTTCAAGATGGCGGCCATGTTCCGGAAATAGCCTAAAAGATAGGCTCCTCTCATTGATTCTTTGCTGGGGTATTCAGATATTTCATTTTCCCTCCTGTTTCTGAAACACAAGGGTGTCCTGAGACTCTTGACTCACCCTGTAGTTGCGAAACAATCGCGTGATAAGCAAGGGATATATAAGAGCAAAACGGCTCGATGCAGTTAAGTTTGGAACACGGCCCCCATCAGTCCCCCGCTGAGGTACTCACTCCTCTGGGCGTGAGTACCTGAGGGGCGGAGCGATCTCGGTGGCAAAAGCGTTTGTAAAAAGTTAGAATGGTTGATCGACGCTATCGGAAATGTTACCACCACACGGACACACTTTTACCCGAGGCTTCATCATAGAACTACCTACGACTGGTTGGTCCCTGCTTCGAATCGCGGTTGAAACCTACCGCGATGCAACAATTGTCGGCGTAATGTGGAGAAGTGAGTGGAGGAAAGAAAGGTGCGTCGCCGTAGTGGGACTGATACACGTAGGCGAACATCCGAACGTCGCGACTGCCTCATTTGACGGCAAGCCATAGCATCTTTACGATGCACATCAGATGATATTCGACGAGGTGAACAGGCAGCTATGGACATTCCGTTATGGATACGGAATGTGAATTAAAAATTGGTTCAGGCAGATTTGCGCTATCGCCAGAGAGTGTGATGACTGTGCGACTCAAAGTAGCAAATCGTCGAGCGAGGTTGCGGCGGTGGCGCACTACACATGCTTCGGGGGGACTCGAATCGTGTGTATTCAACGACGAGTCTCGCTTCAGTTTCAGCGCTGACGATCGCCGATTGAGCGTCTGGAGAGGATGTGGTGACCAAGCTGATCTTGCTGCCATCCGTGAGCGTCACATTGCTCCTCAGCCTGGTGTCATGGTTTGGGACGCTATCAGTTGTAGCAGCCATTCGCACGCATAATGGATACAAGGACAGCCCGACGATACGTCGATGAGGTGCCGCTGCCCGTTTTATTGCCGTATCGCCGTGGTAGCCCTGATGTCCAGTTACAACAAGATAGCGCACGTCCACACACACTGCAAATATCAGCAGACAGCGCAATAAGTTGCGCAGGTGCTGATTTATCCAGCGCGATTCCCAGAATTTCTCCAACAGAAAAAGCGTGGGACATAATTGGTAAACCACCTAATTCCTCAGCATGACTCCCTCGCATTGTCGATGAATTGTGAATACAGGTCAACGACGCATTGTCAGCGATACCTCAGGATACCACAGAGGGACTTTTCTACTCGATGTCACGCCGTGTTGCCCAATGTATGGCGCAGCACGGCGGTTATACTGTATAACCGACTAACTCATGCTACATTATATTCTCTCTTATGAAATCCCTCAGGAATTAAATTATTTCTTTCCCACCTATTTGTCCACACGTGTGGTAAGTTTCGTCTTATTTAGTGCATTCCTTTATGTTGAGCAGTGTACTTCTGCGATTAGGCTAGTATTAACTCAGCCATTAAACTCAAGATCACTTCTTCAAAAAATTCCAAGTCTAGGCAATATTCATGTCCTCCAGCTATACGAAAGGTTTCAGATTAAGGAACCTATCTCAGGACTCACTCTTGAAACAATCTGAACCATTACTTCTTAAACATTGTTCTTCAGCAAGTGGGCAAGAGCCTAACTGAAATATCAATCTCATAAGTATTTTTTGAGAAGTTTTTATCATTGACTTCAAAAAGGCGAATGAACCACTGGGCCAGCCATCTTTCTACGGAAAGTTCTACTCATTACTCTGGAAATTATGTGCTTTTGCATATGCATAAGTGTCTTATAAAGATTAAGCCATCAGCCCTAGGCTAGGTTTTTCAGAAATTTGCATCCATTCCACCTTAATCACACGAACTTCAACCATTGAGCATGTGTCACACTGGCCGAAGTACACACACATTTAAGGAAACATTATAAATAAGAAATCCCAAGTCTCGTAACTAATTCAGAATTTCCCAGCCATTATCTTCTTTAACCATACACAATCGTATCAGAATAATATGACCACCTCCGGAATTACAGTGTACCCACCCAGGAGGTTCACAAAGTGCACGTGACAAGATCGACCACACGGAGGTATAAGCCACCGGCCTGGAGAGATGAGCCATAGTGCGTTACGTGAGCACAATGAGCAGAGGTAGTGATGTGACGGACGTTCAAAAAGGAACGATCATAGGTTACCGCGCCAAGGGTGGAAGCATCTCAGAAACAGCAGACATCGTGGACTGTTCGCGAGGTGCTGTAGTAAGGGAATACCAAGAATAAACCGTCGGCACACCGAATATCTCCCGACGTCATAACTGTAAAGCCCCAAAAAGGCCATTGACCTCAGAGGAGAACGTCGCCTCCATCTACTGGTAAAGGGAAATTGATGTGCAATAGCGCAGCAATTGACCGAGCAAATGAACGTTTGGGCACACAGGTACGTGTCCCCGATAACAGTAGAGAGAACCCTGTTACACATGGGTCTACGGAGCTGACGCTGTATCAAGGCGTCAATGTTAACCTTGGCCTATTAGCAACGACACTGCAGTTCGCACGGGACTACCGTCATCGAACAGTGGAAGAAGGAAACAAGATTGCCTTCACCGACGAATCGAGGTTTCTACCCCACAGAAATGACGGGCGATGGCGGATACAGCGTTAGACGCACAAGGACCAACACCCGGACACGCTTGTCGGTCAAGAACAGCCCGGCGGTGGCAGTGTACATGTCTGGGTATGTTTTCTTGGTATGACCATGGGACCATTGGTACCACTGAATGGGTCCCTGAACGCCAACGGCTACCTGCTCATCCTCGCTGACCACATGCATCCCTTCATGTTGGACGTTTTACGTTTACCCTGGTGGTGATTGTGTCTATCAACAGGACAATGCGCCCTGCCATGTCGCTAAGGGGGTGCGGGATTGGTTCTAGGAACATGACAGCGAAATCGCCCGACTTCAATCCCATAAAGCACTTGTGGGACTATTTGGATAGACAGTTTCAACGTGCCGACCCATAACCACGTCATTTGTTGGACCTCCGTGCTCTGCTGCAGTCCGAATGGGCACATGTGCTTCGGGTAACCTTCCACGGCCTCATTATGTCCATGCCACTACGACCGTGTATACTTCAGTTATTAGTAATTTGTACCATTGAGCCGTCTACCTCAGATGTCCTTCAGAAATTTTTATCTCTACTATTAAAACCAATCATTTCTATGATTAAGCAAATGTTATAGTGAACCTTCAATTTCAGGATTTCTTCCAAATATTAGTCAATGTTCCTCACACGAGCTTAAGTCATGTCAAAAAGCGACGGTCCATCATGAAGGATATCTTCCTCAAACAATTCATATGCCCGATTCTAAATTTAATCAAAAGCATACTTCAGCACTTTAAGTGTTGATTTGGGATCCTCAACGCTCTTAAAAATGCGTTTGGCAATAAACGTAACAATATGCAAACAAATTAAAGTCATGGCCATCCCGGTGGTCAAGTAGTTAGCGGCACAGGTCTTTGGCTAATTGTCGAGTTGGGCCCGGACGATCTGTCTCAAATAATTCACATGTTTGCTCCTAAATCAAATGCAAACGGGTTCTTGGGGATTTTATGGATACTTCTGTAAACAGGCATAAACAGCAAGCAGACAAATCCAAGGCATGACCATCGCGGTGACATTGTAGTCAGGGGTGCAAACCTTTAATCAGACGTATTCAAGTTCCGGGTGAGTCACAGGTGGTGCACTTCGCCCACAGCGCTATCTCTGTTTGCCGCTTCTCTTGAATCATTGCTCTAAATTAGGGATGTGGGACATTTTTTATTCTTCTCATTTTTTGAAGGTTTAACGACCGCCTCGGGCAACTCAGTGAGCTATATAAACAGTTGCCCGTCTTTAATTTTGAGCTACTGGTTCCAGAAAAGGGAGAGAGCCAGTAACATAAAACAACCATCCCTGCCTCACCTGGGATTGGAACACGGACCCATCTAGAACGAATGACTAGGAACCAACGCTTCGTACGAAACTGCCAACAAAGTGGCCATCGCATGCTTACAGCAGTCGTTAAACATAGAAAAAAGTTAGGACTACGATACTGCCTCTTTTCGTAATTTGTGCTGTAAGACTTGTGTCTTGGAACATCTATTATCTTGCTGTTCAAGCTAATGAAATACATCCTGACACAAGATCTTAGTCTGATATCACATTTTCCCATAATCACACGAAACCATCGATCTGAATTTTTTTCCCTTTAATCTTTTGTTTTCCACCATCTTGGACCAAACACAAGGTGCCCATTTGAAAGTTAGATTTTAAAAGAATGTACTGTTGCATTTCTGAACACTTAGCACGTATTCTTGACCTCGCTCTGTAAAACAAGGAAAGTGAGGTACACCTTGGTAATGTGAAAGGCGTTACACATCGGCACTGCGAAAGGCGTTACACAAGTAAACAGCGGGAGAGGAGTTACTTGGAAAACTTTCCCTCACTCTTAAAACCAACTCAAGAGAGTTATGACGTAAATAGGGCCACGTTCGTGACTGCCACGGAGGGACCTCGGATTCGATCCCGGGAAAGTACGAACGCTCGAACCACTAAATATCCACCGTGAGTCGGATGGGCACGTTAAGCCGTCGGACCCTGGGTACTGGCCTCACGGTAATAAATAAGGGCGTCTTCCTCCCCCTTTCTAACTCGCTTCCGTGTGATTTTCCTATCGGGCACTGTAGCACAAATCTCCTAGCTTCCTATTTCTAAGGGCTGTTTAAGACCTGGGGTCAGACACACCCTTCCTAAAATCCTCTACACATGATCTGATTTGATGTGTGACGTAAATAAGATACCTAACCTTCCGTTTTTCTTGCTATTTCTTAGGTAAATTTTGTTTATCTCTCTCTATTAAACTTTCCGCTCTGAATATCACGTCTAAACTCCCAAAAATTTCTTTTGCACTGGCAGTCGGTCAGAGGACAAGCAACAGGCAAAATCAAAGATAAATGTGTGCTTGTGCGATAGGGGGTGAAATGCTATCAGAGTTAAGCACACTTGCTATTTGATTGTTACGACGATATTCTGCTTATTACAAGTTGTAATTAGTCTTTTACAACCAGTACTAATATATCGTTGAAGTCAACTCAGTGTTATTACTTTAAGCTACACTGCTGGCCACCCAAAATGCAACACCAAGAAGGACACGAGATAGCAAAGCCAGATTTACTGGACACATAACAACAGATACAAAGATGAAACGATTGAGCTTACAGGCCCGTGCGACTTGCGGAACATGCAGACATCAATAGTTCGTGTGGCCCCCACGGTTGGCAATAACAGCCACTACACGCCGCGGCATCGAACGAAAGAGGCTTTGGATGTGGGCTTGGGGTATGTCGGTCCAGGCTGCTTCCACACGTTGCCACAGTTCATCAGGCGTAGCCGCGGGTGGTGCTTGCCGGGCCACTCGATTGCCAATCGGCGACCAGACGTGTTCGATGGGCGACATATCGGGAGAACAGGCGGGCCACGGCAGCAGTGACACCTGGTGGGCCGTGAAGAATTGTTGCACGATGCGTGCCACGTGCGGGCACGCATTGTCCTGTTGAAACGTGGGCGCTGGCAGGTCCTGCAGGTAAGGGAGGACTACAGGCTCCAAAACGTCGGAGATGTAGCGGTGGCTGTTGAGTGTACAGGCGATGCGCACCGCAGAGAGGTGCGGGTGTCATATCCAATTGCGCCCCAAACCATAACGCCAGGCGACGGACCGGTATGACGATGCATAATGCAGGCGTCATACAGTCTCTCGCCGCGGTGCCGCCACACGCGGATCCGACCATCATGGTGTTGCAGGCAGAAGCGGGATTCGTCGGAGAAGACAATGTCGTGCCATTCCGTAGCCCAGGTGCGGCGTTCAACGGCCCACTGCTGCCGCACTCGCCGGTGGTGTAACGTCAATGGTAATCGAGGCAATGAGCGCCGTGCGACAAGTCCCCGCTCCTGCAGACGACGTCGAACGGTACGTGCTGACAAAGGTTGTTGCGCCACACACCCTAATTCCTGCGCTAACGTTCGTGATGTGGCGGTGCGAGCCGTCAATGCCCGCCGCACAACATGTCGGCCCTCTCGTTTGGTGGTATGCGGTGGCTGCTGCAATCGATCAAGTCGGTCCGTCCGTCCCTCCTGCACCCACCGAATCCATACTCACCTCACTGTGGCTGGATGTCGTCCTACACTGGCGCCGATGTGTCGGTACGATAAACCGCTGTCGCGATAAGCCACTATTCGTCCTCTGTCGAACTCCAAAATGTGCTGGAATGACTGCCGTATTCTGCGACGAGACATCAGGAAGCTTCCCACACACAGGTCTGGCAGCACAACACACTTCCACTACTTACACCCCGCCTTCTGTGCACCATTCTTATAGTGCTTCTCGGTGGCGTGCCGGGCGCACATGATTTGCATATCCCCTTCAATGCTAATCGTTCGCATGTCCTCTCGCGGGCGACGCATGCTGCGAATTTCAGGTCAATCGAATAATTCCTTCTTGGTGTTGCATTTTGGGTGGCCAGCGGTGTACATTTGTGATACTTGGTTGCTGTCCCTGCCATTATGTTTTCATAAGTGATGCCGTAACTGTGTGCATAAGTGTACTTCTCGCAGTGAGTTCAATTTATTTTCATTTTCTAGTATCAACATCTTGGGCAAGTTTAAAGAGCTTAGTAAGAATTATTTGATTAAAACACTACTCAGCCCAATTACTTCAGTATTCCCAGTTGATAATTCACGAAGCAGTGCGCGATTGACCAGTCGCCGATAAAAATTAAACTCATACGCTGAGAAAAACTTTACATTCACGGATTAGTTAAGTAGTAGAGTATGACATATATTCCAATCTAACTTTCAGTTTTAGTTGTCTTTCTCTATGTCAATTTTGAGTTTGTTCTGTTTTAGCGTTTCAAACTTAACGTTATATTTTCTCACTCACTGAACGTTATGTTGGCAACAGTCTTGATGACCAGAGTGAATGACGTGTACATGCTGCACAAGCTAAGAACCGGATATAATGTCAGGAGCTAGCAGACAAAGTGTGGTGTAGTATTTGTGGAAACGGTCTTACGCTGAAACGGCCTGTTCTTGAAGTTTGCCTGTTCGAGTAATGTTTTAATTAGATTAAATTATTAGGGCTGTTAAGAATTAGTTCTTCATGAGAATTAGATATCGAGTGAAATGTCTATGAGGTATTTTTTTTTTTATTGGAGGTTTAACGACTACCGTGCGCAACGCAATGGACTTATAAGCAGGCGCCCGTCCCTAATTTAGGGTCACTGGTTCCAGGGAAGGGAGAGAGCCAGTGCCGTAAGACAAACACAACATCCATGCTATACCGGGATTCGAACCCGGACCCCTTTCAGACGAATGATCAGAGGCCATCGCTTCGACCACTGCGCCACCCGGCGTGTGAGGTATTGACGAAAAACAAACAAACAAACTATAAGTAACTTTTCTTAAACTTTATTTGAGTGACTCTTGTTTCACTTAAGTGAGAGAATAAGAAGAACAAACTTTACGTAGTGTTTCCTAAGCTACATATGCACGTATTTGTTATATATTAACTACAAGAAGTTCTGGTGACAATGACATCAGTGAACCCCGCAGAAACTTTTAGATCAACACCATATGGAGCATCTAATAGTATGAAAAGCAAAAGTCATATATAGTCGTGGCACTGAAAGGAAGTAAAAATATTATCAAGAATTCCAAAAACCCCTGTTTCTGAGTCACGGTAGTCTTATGCTTCAATTAAATCCTCGCTAGCTATTTTAGGGTACATAGTTATTAAGCCAATTCATAAAACGCACATCAAATTAAAAAAGTTTTCTCCAACCGACATATTTTCCCAGTGAAAAGTAACTTGCAGTAAAAAAATAAAAAGTAAAATGGCAGATGATTCAGGGGTGAAAATCAGACGTATACCGATTTGCAAGACATTGTGTTAAGAAATACTGTTTAGGAAATTTGTCAAGGATACGAAACGTGGATTCAAATAGGTCTTGAGGATTTCATTAAAGTACTGCTACTTCTGAAAGGCGTCGCAGAACTCTGTTAAAGAATTTCTGTTTAACAAAAGTGTCAAAGACGTGATGATGAAACTGGACCCCTGGATAATAATTGAAGATTAAGAAATGCCCCACAGAACTCAGTTTAAAAATTCCTACTTAAGTAAAATACCAAAGACCCCTGATGATAGGAATTAAGAAAGTGGGATTTTCAGGACTCGTGTTAAGAACTGATCCACAAGTAAAGCACCAGAGGATCAGAATAAGAGTCGTTGCGCAACAAAACTGTTACGGATGTTGTGAGGATCTCCAAATTAAATGAGGTTAACAGAACCGGTGGACATGAAAAAGAACGTTTTCTTAGTGAAGTTTCTTTCTCTCTCTCTCTCTTTTTTTTTTTTTTTTTTTTAGTGATTGGCAGTTTGACCATCACCTTGAGCAATTCGATGGGCTATACGCAGTTGCCTGCTCCTAATTTAGGGCCACTGGGTCCAGGGAAGGGAAATAGCCAGTGCCGTACGACAAACACAACACCCATGACTTACCGGGACCCGAATCCTGATCCAATTCAGACGAATGATCAGACGCCAGCTCTTAGACCACTCAACCACCGGAACGACTTTTTTGAAGTTTCAAGGTCATAGGACTAAGAAAAGTTGCTTGAGAAAAATGGCAGGAATTCAGATTAAGAACAGTTACTTAATTAAAGTTCTAGGGAAACTGCTGATAACAAAAGCTTTACGTGCTTCTGGTTAAGAACTTCCGCATGAATAAAAACAATAAATGAAAGAGAGAGAGAGAGAGAGAGAGAGAGAGAGAGAGAGAGAGAGAGAGAGAGAGAGCTAAGATTGCAAACTGCTTTTTTAAAATTGTAGAAGGACCGTAAGGATAGGCTCTACTCATTAGAGTAATTTCTAAGGACCCTCTTCAAATTAAGAAAACTATCAGCGACCTAGATCTCGTAAATACTGCAGGAATACTGAAACCAAATTTCAGTATCCTTGAAAAATTTTATTGAAGGATGACATATTTTCAAAGTGAAATACAAAGACAGAACTCAATACGTTATTTCAAAAGGAAGTTTTTCCGCTTTCAGATAAATACAATAATATGCATTTCTGTAAAATTTTGAGTTAACGTTTTCTTAATAAAGCAAATTACGATACTGCCACATTACGTACGGAGCGCGAAATAAATAATCTTAAATCATTTTCAAGTAAGCCAGAAATAGAAACTGATACATCTATTTGTATTATTGCCTCTATTTTGGCTAGACAAGTGAATATTTATATTTTATTGCATGCAGGAAAAGAAGACTGCGTCATGATTTTTTTTCTTTAGGATAAATGGATTACTTCTTTTAGCAAATGCACATCCAAAGAAATATTCTAAGCAACAGTTGTTTTTGTATGTGCTGTTGAAAAAGTCCTCTTAGAAAATAAAGTTAATTTTTTCTTCTCGGTGCCAACAAAACTTTTCAATTCGAAAAAGCAGCCAGCGGTAAGAAGTAAAAACAATGTTCTGTATATGATATCTTTTACTTTCGTGAGATAAATTCCGGTTCTCATTCAACACTTTTATTTCCACGCACGTGTTTTGCTAAGCGAAATAACACATCCTGGAGTATAAATAACTATATTGTTGATGAATGGAATACGGGATTACACTATATAATAAAAATTTTGAAGATGTGAATCCGTTTTTTGGTGTAAATACGAAAAGCATGGTAAGTAAGATAATATCCAAAAATATCGTCGTTTTGGAGCGGGAATCGAACTCGCTTCTCCCAGATAGCACCCGAGTATGCTAACCACTACACCACCCAGAACGACCAAGTCTCAAGTTTACGATTAATTTGAATACTCGAGAACTTGAGACTTTAATATTAGCATACTCGGGCGCTATCGGGGAGACGTGGGATCGATTCCCTATCCACGACGACGAAATTTTAAAGTTTTCGGATATTAACTGACTTACCATCCTTGTCATATTTACACCAGAAAACGAATTCACATCTTCAAAATTTGTACTGTATGGTGTAATACCGTATTCCATTCTTGATTTATCTGCTCCTCCGGGCAATCACGGGATAGAATTCTTAACCTCCAGATTCGCTAAAACATGAATGCCGGTTGCTTCGACTAGCGAATCATGTGATGGTTATATTCAAATTAATCGGAAACTTGAAACTTGGTCATTCTGGGTGGTGTAGTGGTATAAACGGGTCAGAAATTCCGGACCCGGACCCATAACTCGATCTGACCCGGATCCGACCCGACCCGATTCGGGCCCGTAACTGACTCGAACAAATCTGCTTTGAACTATAAATTCGAAACTGAATTTATATGTTTATATATACAGTATAATTATATATATATATTACATATATACTGAATTTATATGTGTGTGTATACATATATAGACCCAGAAGAAGACCACATGGGAGATGGGTGGATGAAATTCGAAAGTATGCGGGAGTGACATGGAGGAGACTGGCACAACAAGACAGACCGTTGTGGAGGAAACTTGGGGAGACCTTCGTCCAGCAGTGGATTGATAATGTTTGACAATGATGATATAAATATATATATATATATAATTATATATAAAAATGCGAAACATAAAAGCAAATTTTGAACATAGAAAAAACAAAAAAAGGGAAACAAGAAAAAAAAAACCACAATCACCATTTTCCACCCACCCGAAGCAGGCGAGCTCCAAGCGATGAAAATTTAACGAACAAAAGAATGGAAAATGGTGATTGTGGTTCTTTTTCTCGTTTCCCTTTTTTCATTTTTTCTATGTTCAAAATTTGCTTTTATGTTTCGAATTTTTATGTTATTTGATCTTTCTTCTATGCAGCCTCTGCGCTTTGGAATTTCAAATTTGTTCATGGTTTTTTGTTTTTTCACTTTATATGCTTTTGCTATAATTATATATATATATATATATATATATATATATATATATATATATATATATCATCATCACCATCATCATTGTCAACCATTATCAATCCACTGCTGGACGAAGGTCTCCCCAAGTTTCCTCCACAACGGTCTGTCTTGTGCCAGTCTCTTCCATGTCACTCCCGCATACTTTCAAATTTCATCCACCCATCTTCCATGTGGTCTTCTTCTGGGTCTTTTCCTGTCCCTTGGAATCCAATCTAAAATTTCGGCTGTCCATCGATGGTCTGTTCTTCTGGTAGTACGTCCAGCCCATTGCCATTTCAGGGATTTAACTCTGATCATGATGTCTTCCACTCTTGTCATTTTTCGGATCCACGTGTTCCTCTTCTTATCTCTCCTGGTTACACCAAGCAGGCACCTCTCCATGCTGCTTTGAGTTGTCTGCAGCCTTTGTATGTCTCTTTTAGCTAAGGTCCACGTCTCTGCACCATACGTAAGCACTGGAAGGATGCATTGATCAAACACTTTTCTTTTAAGACATAATGGCATATTGCTCTTGAAATTTATGCTGTTTCTTCCAAAAGCTCTCCAGGCAAGTTTTGTACGCCGATTAATTTCTTCACCAATGTGACCCTCACTTGATATCTGCTGTCCAAGATAAACATATGTGTCTGTTATCTCCAACTTTTCTCCATCAATCGATAAATCTTCATTTCTTGTAAAAGCATTGAACATCACTTTTGTCTTCTGAAAGTTCATTTTTAATCCCACTTCTTTACTCTTGTCAGCAAGTTCCTGGATCATACTCTGCAGCTCTGATGGAGTAGTTGCAAAAATGACTATGTCATCAGCAAAACGAAGGTGGGTTAGATAATCTCCATTAATCTTTATGCCTTTGTTTTCCCAGTTCAGTGATTGAAAGACATTTTCCAATGTGGCATTAAAGAGCTTCGGAGATATGGTGTCACCTTGTCTCACTCCTTTTCCAATTTTTATGTGTGTTGTATTTTCAAACAGCCGAATCTTTGCACTTGCATTTTCATAGATGTTATTAATAATATTAATGTATGCCTCTTCAATACCGCAGGATTTCAGAGACATTGCAACTGCTGATGGTTTCACCGAATCAAAGGCTTTTTCATAATCGATAAAAGCCATGCACAATGGAAGTTCATATTCCCTCGCTCTTTCAATTAGTTCTTTTAGTACGTGGATATGATCTATTGTGCTGTAGCCACTCCTGAATCCAGCTTGTTCTCTCGGTTGAGCCATGTCCAGTGTCACCTTCAAGCGGTGTGAAAGAACTTTAGTGAAGATTTTATAAACCACTGATAGGAGGCTGATAGGTCTGTAGTTCCTGAGATCCTCAATGTCACCTTTTTTATGTAGCAAGATCATTGTAGCGTTGTTCCAATCCTCAGGAATTTTCCCTTCATTAAGGCATCGAGTGAAAATTTGGGCGAGTACAGTTTCGATTTCTCCACTTGCTTCTTGTATGATGTCTACAGTAATTCCATCTTCTCTTGGAGCTTTTCCCCGCTTCATGTTCTTGATTGCATGTGCAACTTCTGCTGGAAGGACTGGAAGAACTCTGGTACCGGTACCTTTCATGATGTCTTTAGTACATGTATCATCCCTTTCATATAATTTGGAGTAGAAATCTTTCACTCTTGTCAAAATTTCGCCTCTATTTCTTGTTACAGAACCATCAACTTTTCTCAGTGCCATAATCTGTTTTTTTCCCTTACTGAGATGTTCTTTTGCTATCTTTAGGTTTTGGTTGTTTTCAATTGCTTTCCTTACTAGTTCACAGTTGAATTTCTTCACGTCTTCAGTGATACTTTTTCGTACTGTCTTGCATAGCTCTATATATTCCACTTTGGAAGTCACATCTTCTTTAGTTGTCCTCATCTCTCTTCTTTTTTGCACCAACATTTTGCTTGGTTTTTCCTGATAATTTGTTCACATACAATTTGTTCTTAGACCCAGCTAATTTTGTTGCTGTTTCCATAAGAGCTTTGGTTACTTTTCTGTTAACTTCAGAAATATCCACTTCTTCCAATGTTAGGCCTTCTAAAGCAGAGAATCTGTTCTTCAGTTCGAATTTGAAGGTATTATGGTGTTTTTTAAGGTTGGTTATGTCAATACATTTTGTTTGTCTTATGAGCTTGCTACGTTCGAGTTTAGTGTTGAGGTGCATCTTACATCTCACCAATCTATGGTCACTGCCTGTGTTGAACTTGTTTAGAACACTGCAGTCTTCTATGACGAATTTTTTGTTACACATAATAAAATCAATTTCACTTGTCGTCCCATTTGGATGTCTCCATGTCCATTTCCTGTGTGGCTTTTTCTTGAAAAAGGAGTTCAAGATGAAAAACCCTTCTGCCTCTGCAAACTCTAAGAGAGTATTTTCACGCTGGTTTCTGTTGCCGTGACCGAATTTACCTACTGATGTTTCATTCTGTTGCCGTTGCCCTATTTTTGCATTGAAATCTCCCATAATTATCTTCAAGTGCTGCTTACCTTTATTATTTAGATCACGAATTTCCTCATAAAGTTCTTCAATTTCTTCTTCAGCATGACTTGTGGTGGGTGCATAAGTTTGAATAATCTGAGCCTGGTATCTTCTCGAGAGTTGGATAACGAGTCGTGCAGCTCTGTCAGAGGAACTTTCAACTTCTACAACTTTATCCTTCAGTTTCTTGTTTATTATAAATCCAACACCACTAGTTCTGCCAGTATCTGTCCCACGATAGTAGAAGAGATGTCCACTTTTCAGTTCAATGAGATCTTCTCCTTTTCTTCTTACCTCACTTAGCCCGACAATGTCCCACTTGATCCTTTGTAGTTCCTCTTCCAATTAAAGAAGCCTTGAATCAGAAGATAGGGAGCGTCCGTTATACGTAGCCAAGGTCAGCATCAGATGGCAGCCTAGTCCGGTCCTCCGGGGATTCTTAGCACCCTCTGCCTTCATGTCGCACTGGCCGCTGCCTTGGCCAGGTACACTCCAGCTGCCGGAGACTGAGGGCCATGATTTAAGTTGTGGAGTCATTTTGGAGGGGTTTGGCCATAACTCACCACGCTGGCCAAGCGGGTTGGTGAGTGTGGGATAGCATTTCCTCTAATCCCAATGGTATAGTTATACCGCTATTGGCGGTCGTCAGAGCCCCTTTAGTGGGAACAGGATGTACCACGAGAAGGCGGGGTTGACATTTGTCAAGGAGAGGCTGTGATGTTACGCATCACCTGACCTTACATCCCTATATATATCATCATCATCATCATTGTCAACCATTATCAATCCACTGCTGGACGAAGGTCTACCCAAGTTTCCTCCACAACGGTCTGTCTTGTGCCAGTCTCCTCCATGTCACTCCCGCATATTTACGAATTTCATCCACCCATCTCCCATGTGGTCTTTTTCTGGGTCTTTTCCTGTCCCTTGGAATCCAATCTAAAATTTCGGCTGTCCATCTATGGTCTGTCCTTCTGGCAGTATGTCCAGCCCACTGCCATTTCAGGGATTTAACTCTGATCATGATGTCTTCCACTCTCGTCATTTTTCGGATCCACGAGTTCCTCTTCTTATCTCTCCTGGTTATACCAAGGATGCACCTCTCCATGCTTCTTTGAGTTGTCTGCAGCCTTTGTATGTCTCTTTTAGTTAAGGTCCACGTCTCTGCACCATACGTAAGCACTGGAAGGATGCATTGATCAAACACTTTTCTTTTAAGACATAATGGCATATTGCTCTTGAAAATTATGCTGTTTCTTCCAAAAGCTCTCCAGGCAAGTTTTGTACGCCGATTAATTTCTTCATCAATGTGACCCTCACTTGATATCTGCTGTCCAAGATAAACATACGTATCTGTTATCTCCAGTTTTTCTCCATCAATCGATAAATCTTCATTTCTTGTAAAAGCATTGAACATCACTTTTGTCTTCTGAAAGTTCATTTTTAATCCCACTTCTTTACTCTTGTCAGCAAGTTCCTGGATCATACTCTGCAGCTCTGATGGGGTAGTTGCAAAAATGACTACGTCATCAGCAAAACGAAGGTGGGTTAGATAATCTCCATTAATCTTTATCCCTTTGTTTTCCCAGTTCAGTGATTGAAAGACATTTTCCAATGTGGCATTAAAGAGCTTCGGAGATATGGTGTCACCTTGTCTCACTCCCTTTGTAATTTTTATGTGTGTTGTATTTTCAAACAGCCGAATCTTTGCACTTGCATTTTCATAGATGTTATTAATAATATTAATGTATGCATCTTCAATACCGCAGGTTTTCAGAGCCATTGTAACTGCTGATGGTTTCACCGAATCAAAGGCTTTTTCATAATCGATAAAAGCCATGCACAATGGAAGTTCATATTCCCTCGCTCTTTCAATTAGTTCTCTCAGTACATGGATATGATCTATTGTGCTGTATAGCCACTCCTGAATCCAGCTTGTTCTCTCGGTTGAGCCATGTCCAGTGTTACCTTCAAGCGGTGTGAAAGAACTTTAGTGAAGATTTTATAAACCACTGATAGGAGGCTGATAGGTCTGTAGTTCCTGAGATCCTCAATGTCACCTTTTTTATGCAGCAGGATCATTGTAGCATTGTTCCAATCCTCAGGAATCTTCCCTTCATTAAGGCATCGAGTGAAAATTTGGGCGAGTACTGTTTCGATTTCTCCACTTGCTTCTTGTATGATGTCTATAGTAATTCCATCTTCTCCTGGAGCTTTCCCCCGCTTCATGTTCTTGATTGCATGAGCAACTTCTGCTGGGAGGACTGGAAGAACTCTGGTACCTTTCATGATGTCTGGAGTACATGTATCATCCCTTTCATATAATTTGGAGTAGAAATCTTTCACTCTTGTCAAAATTTCGCCTCTATTTCTTGTTATAGAACCATCTTCTTTTCTCAGAGCCATAATCTGTTTTCTTCCCTTACTGAGGTGTCCCTTTGCTATCTTTAGGCTTTGGTTGTTTTCAATTGCTTTCCTCACTAGCTCACAGTTGAATTTCTTTACGTCTTCAGTGATACTTTTTCGTGCTGTCTTGCATAGCTCTATATATTCCACTTTGGAAGTCACATCTTCTTTAGTTGTCCTCATCTGTATATATATATATATATATATATATATATATATATATATATATATGTCATCAGACATATATATATGCTGATGACATAGTCATTTTTGCAACTACCCCATCAGAGCTGCAGAGTATGATCCAGGAACTTGCTGACAAGAGTAAAGAAGTGGGATTAAAAATGAACTTTCAGAAGACAAAAGTGATGTTCAATGCTTTTACAAGAAATGAAGATTTATCGATTGATGGAGAAAAACTGGAGATAACAGATGCGTACGTTTATCTTGGACAGCAGATATCAAGTGAGGGTCACATTGATGAAGAAATTAATCGGCGTACAAAACTTGCCTGGAGAGCTTTTGGAAGAAACAGCATAATTTTCAAGAGCAATATGCCATTATGTCTTAAAAGAAAAGTGTTTGATCAATGCATCCTTCTAGTGCTTACGTATGGTGCAGAGACGTGGACCTTAACTAAAAGAGACATACAAAGGCTGCAGACAACTCAAAGCAGCATGGAGAGGTGCATGCTTGGTATAACCAAGAGAGATAAGAAGAGGAACTCGTGGATCCGAAAAATGACGAGAGTGGAAGACATCATGATCAGAGTTAAATCCCTGAAATGGCAATGGGCTGGACATACTGCCAGAAGGACAGACCATAGATGGACAGCCGAAATTTTAGATTGGATTCCTAGGGACAGGAAAAGACCCAGAAAAAGACCACATGGGAGATGGGTGGATGAAATTCGTAAATATGCGGGAGTGACATGGAGGAGACTGGCACAAGACAGACCGTTGTGGAGGAAACTTGGGGAGACCTTCATCCAGCAGTGGATTGATAATGGTTGACAATGATGATGATGATGATATATATATATATGTATACGATATAAAATACATTAAAATCACAAATCCGAAAACACTCAACTCACTTACCTCATCAAATGAAACGCAACAGCCAAAGTAAATAACTAGCCCAAGAAGAAGTATAAAAAATATCAAAAATAACAAATCATCTCGGAGATTTAGCTGTCATCATCAGGAAGACCCCAGCTAAATATATGGCCTTTCAAAACGACAGCAAAGGCAGACAAGGTCAATACCTACTGAGTGGGTCCCCTAGGCCATAAATGGAAATAACGATAAACCCAGGTAAGACAAAAAAAAAAAATACGAAACAAATAAGTAAATAAAGGTAGCAATCCAGTGACACACTAAGAAGAAGCAGATAGACCTCCGGATAACTCAACAACCTGTGATAGAAATCCAAATGACCAACAATGTGACAAATATGCAGCGGAAGAATGACGCATAACGCCGCGGTTGCAGTGAGGTATATATCTACAGTGAATGACGAGAAAGGTTATAGATAGATAGATGTTAACTTAGTCTTCAGCCACAAGAGGCCCATCGAGTGGCACTTAAAGAATTAACCATTTAGTATTGTAGGGCCATGGTTAGTACAATTAAATATGTATGGGGACATGTTGTATGCCTTTTAGAAATTCTGAGCTTTGGAATCGTGCAATAGCTGTGAAAATAATGTTTTTACATATTGCAGTGGGTATTCATTTTCTTTCAAGATGTTCCACAACTGTATGAGTTCTTGAATTAGAACATCTACTGTATTGCAAATCTCAAACAGCCTATGAATCCTCGATATGACAAGATTTCTGCAAATTGACTTGGATACACCAGAATGCCAATTTACGTAATAATTGATATAAAATATATAATTTCTTCTCTTATCATATAAAGTAGGGATATAGCCGTCTATAGAGTTGCATATCTTCAAATCCAAAATGTTAATTTGACCAGAGGTGACATTAGTTTGCTCCAATGATAATCAAGGAGGATATATGCTTTTAGCAGATACTGGAAAGGTTTCCCAATTAAAGGCAATGACGTCGTCAATGTAGCGTAGCACGACACCTGTAAGGTCTTTATTATCTGTGACATATTTTTGTTCATAATAATGCAAATACAGGTTTGCAAGCACACTGGAATACTTAGATCCCATGGGTATTCCATTAATTTTTTGGTATATGTGACCACCAACTCTCAGATAACTATTGTCGAGACATAGGCTTACCATGTATCTCCAATTGGCATGTGACGTACCTGATTTGTCTTCGAATTTCTCATATAACCAGTCACATACCCTGTGCAAATCTTGCAAATCTATATTAGTAAATAAATTTTTGAAATCGTAGGTTGCAATGTGCGTGTACAGTCCTTTTTATTAGATTTCACCATTTCCAGGACTTGTTCGCCATTCCCTATAAACCATGCATTTTGTATCTGTCTAAAGATGGTTTTTAGTTTGCACTCAAAGATGGCACCAACTTGCGTGCAATAGCAATCCTTAGCTGATGTTATAAATCTAAAGAACAAGTCCTGGAAATGGTGAAATCTAATAAAAAAGGAGATTTGCAATACAGTAGATGTTCTAATTCAAGATCTCATACAGTTGGGGAACATCTTGAAGGAAAATGAATACCCACTGCAATATGTAAAAACATTATTTTCACAGCTATTGCACGATTCCAAAGCTCAGAATTTTTAAAAGGCATACAACATGTCCCCATACATATTTAATTGTGCTAACCATGGCCCTACAATACTAAATGGTTAATTTTTTGAGTGGCACTCGATGGGCCTCTTGTGGCTGAAGACTAAGTTAACATCTATCTATCTATAACCTTTCTCGTCATTCACTGTAGATATATACCTCACTGCAACTGCGGCGTCATGCGTCATTCTTCCGCTGCATATTTGTCACATGGTTGGTCATTTGGATTTCTATCACAGGTTGTTGAGTTATCCAGAGGTCCATCTGCTGCTTCTTAGTGTGTCTCTGGATTGCTACCTTTATCTACTTATTTGTTTCGTATTTTTTGTTTTTTTGTCTTACCTGGGTTTATCGTTATTTCCATGTATGGCCTAGGGGACCCACAAAGTAGGTATTGACCTTGTCTACCTTTGCTGTCGTTTTGAAAGGCCATATATTCAGTTGGGTTCTTCCTGATGATGACAGCTAAATCTTCGAGATGATTTGTTATTTTTGATATTTTTGATACTTCTTCTTGGGCTAGTGATTTACTTTGGCTGTTGCGTTTCATTTGATGAGGTAAGTGAGTTGAGTGTTTTTGGATTTGTGATTTTAATGTATTTACATCGTATATTTGAGCACAGTTCGGTCTGCTGCACTGCGCGTTTGGGTGTGTGCTTGTGTTTCTTTGTAATATTTTTTGCAATTTTTGATGTCATTTTCTTGTGTGTATGGTATACGTAGTCTCTTCGTTTAGAGTTTTAGTGTATATATATATATGTATATATATATATTTATGTGTAACAAAAAATTCGTCATAGAAGACTGCAGTGTGCTAAACAAGTTCAACACAGGTAGTGACCATAGATTGGTGAGATGTAAGATGCACCTTTCAACACTAAACTGGAACGTGGCAAGCTCATAAGACAAACAAAATCTATCGACATAACCAACCTTAAAAAACACCATAATACCTTCAAGTTGGAACTGAAGAACAGGTTCTCTGCTTTAGAAGGCCTAACATCAGAAGAAGTGGACATCTCTGAAGTTAACAGAAAAGTAACCAAAGCTCTTATGGAAACAGCAACAAAATTAGCTGGGTCTAAGAACAAGTTGCATGTAAATAAATTATCAGGAAAAACGAAAATGTTGATGCAAAAAAGAAGAGAGATGAGGACAACTAAAGAAGATGTGACTTCCAAAGTGGAATATATAGAGCTATGCAAGACAGTAAGAAAAAGTATCACTGAAGACGTAAGAAAATTCAACTGTGAACTAGTGAGGAAAGCAATTGAAAACAACCAAAGCCTAAAGATAGCAAAGGGACATCTCAGTAAGGGAAGAAAACAGATTATGGCACTGAGAAAAGAAGATGGTTCTGTAACAAGAAATAGAGGCGAAATTTTGACAAGAGTGAAAGATTTTACTCCAAATTATATGAAAGGGATGATACATGCACTCCAGACATCATGAAAGATACCAGTACCAGAGTTCCTCCAGTCCTTCCAGCAGAAGTTGCACATGCAATCAAGAACATGAAGCGGGGAAAAGCTCCAGGAGAAGATGGAATTACTGTAGACATCATACAAGAAGCAAGTGGAGAAATCGAAACAGTACTCGCCCAAATTTTCACTCGATGCCTTAATGAAGGAAAGATTCCTGAAGGATTGGAACACCGCTACAATGATCCTGCTACATAAGAAAGGTGACATTGAGGATCTCGGAAACTACAGACCTATCAGCCTCCTATCAGTAGTTTATAAAATCTTCACTAAAGTTCTTTCACACCGCTTGAAGGTAACACTGGACATGGCTCAACCGAGAGAACAAGCTGGATTCAGGAGTGGCTACAGCACAATAGATCATATCCACGTGCTGAGAGAACTAATTGAAAGAGCGAGGGAATATGAACTTCCATTGTGCATGGCTTTTATCGATTATGAAAAAGCCTTTGATTCGGTGAAACCATCAGCAGTTACAATGGCTCTGAAAACCTGCGGTATTGAAGATGCATACATTAATATTATTAATAACATCTATGAAAATGCAAGTGCAAAGATTAGGCTGGTTGAAAATACAACACACGTAAAAATTGGAAAGTGGAGTGAGACAAGGTGACACCATATCTCCGAAGCTCTTTAATGCCACATTGGAGAGTGTTTTTCAGTCGCTGAGCTGGGAAAACAAGGGGATAAAGATTAATGGAGATTATCTAACCCACCTTCGTTTTGCTGATGACATAGTCATTTTTGCAACTACCCCATCAGAGCTACAGAGTATGATCCAGGAACTTGCTGACAAGAGTAAAGAAGTGGGATTAAAAATGAACTTTCAGAAGACAAAAGTGATGTTCAATGCTTTTACAAGAAATGAAGATTTATCGATTGATGGAGAAAAGCTGGAGATAACAGACACATACATTTATCTTGGACAGCAGATATCAAGTGAGGGTCACATTGGTGAAGAAATTAATCGGCGTACAAAACTTGCCTGGAGAGCTTTTGGAAGAAACAGCATAATTTTCAAGAGCAATATGCCATTATGTCTTAAAAGAAAAGTGTTTGATCAATGCATCCTTCCAGTGCTTACGTATGGTGCAGAGACGTGGACCTTAGCTAAAAGAGACATACAAAGGCTGCAGACAACTCAAAGAAGCATGGAGAGGTGCATGCTTGGTGTAACCAGGAGAGATAAGAAGAGGAACACGTGGATCCGAAAAATGACAAGAGTGGAAGACATCATGATCAGAGTTAAATCCCTGAAATGGCAATGGGCTGGACATACTGCCAGAAGAACAGACCATAGATGGACAGCCGAAATTTTAGATTGGATTCCAATGGACAGGAAAAGACCCAGAAGAAGACCACATGGGAGATGGGTGGATGAAATTCGAAAGTATGCAGGGGTGACATGGAGGAGACTGGCACAAGACAGACCGCTGTGGAGGAAACTTGGAGAGACCTTCGTCCAGCAGTGGATTGATAATGGTTGACAATGATGATGATGATGATATATAAACCGGACTAGGCTGCCATCTGATGCTGACCTTGGCTACGTATAATGGACGCTCCCTATCTTCTGATTCAAGGCTTCTTGAGTTGGAAGAGGAACTACAAAGATTCAAGTGGGACATTGTCGGGCTGAGTGAGTAAGGAGAAAAGGAGAAGATCTCATTGAACTGAAAAGGGGACATCTCTTCTACTATCGTGGGACTGATATTGGCAGAACTAGTAGTGTTGGATTTATAATAAACAAGAAACTGAAGGATAAAGTGGTAGAAGTTGAAAGTTCCTCTGACAGAGCTGCACGACTCGTGATCCAACTCTCGAGAAGATACCAGGCTCAGATTATTCAAACTTATGCACCCACCACAAGTCATCCTGAAGAAGAAATTGAAGAATTTTATGAGGAAATTCGTGATCTAAATAATAAAGGTAAGCAGCACTTGAAGATAATTATGGGAGATTTCAATGCAAAAATAGGGCACCGGCAACAGAATCAAACTTCAGTAGGTAAATTCGGTCACGGCAACAAAAACCAGCGTGGGAATACTCTCGTAGAGTTTGCAGAGGCAGAAGGGTTTTTCATCTTGAACTCCTTTTTCAAGAAAAAGCCCCACAGGAAATGGACATGGAGACATCCAAATAGGACGACAAGTGAAATTGATTTTATTATGTGCAACAAAAAAATTCGTCATAGAAGACTGCAGTGTGCTAAACAAGTTCAACACAGGTAGTGACCATAGATTGGTGAGATGTAAGATGCACCTCAACACTAAACTCGAACGTAGCAAGCTCATAAGACAAACAAAATGTATAGACATAACCAACCTTAAAAAACACCATAATACCTTCAAGTTGGAACTGAAGAACAGATTCTCTGCTTTAGAAGGCCTAACATCGGAAGAAGTGGATATTTCTGAAGTTAACAGAAAAATAACCAAAGCTCTTATGGAAACAGCAACAAAATTAGCTGGGTCTAAGAACAAGTTGCATGTGAACAAATTATCAGGAAAAACCAAAATGTTGATGCTAAAAAGAAGAGAGATGAGGACAACTAAAGAAAATGTGACTTCCAAAGTGGAATATATAGAGCTATGCAAGACAGTACGAAAAAGTATCACTGAAGACGTAAGGAAATTCAACTGTGAACTAGTAAGGAAAGCAATTGAAAACAACCAAAGCCTAAAGATAGCAAAGGCACATCTCAGCAAGGGAAGAAAACAGATTATGGCACTGAGAAAAGAAGATGGTTCTGTAACAAGAAATAGAAGCAAAATTTTGACAAGAGTGAAAGATTTCTACTCCAAATTACATGAAAGGGATGATACATGTACTCCAGAGATCATGAAAGGTACCGGTACCAGAGTTCTTCCAGTCCTCCCAGCAGAAGTTGCACATGCAATCAAGAACATGAAGCGGGGAAAAGCTCCAGGAGAAGATGGAATTACTGTAGACATCATACAAGAAGCTAGTGGAGAAATCGAAACAGTACTCGCCCGAATTTTTACTCGATGCCTTAATGAAGGGAAGATTCCTGAGGATTGGAACAACGCTACAATGATCTTGCTACATAAAAAAGGTGACATTGAGGATCTCAGGAACTACAGACCTATCAGCCTCCTATCAGTGGTTTATAAAATCTTCACTAAAGTTCTTTCACACCGCATGAAGGTGACACTGGACATGGCTCAACCAAGAGAACAAGCTGGATTCAGGAGTGGCTACAGCACAATAGATCATATCCACGTACTGAGAGAACTAATTGAAAGAGCGAGGGAATACGAACTTCCATTGTGCATGGCTTTTATCGATTATGAAAAAGCCTTTGATTCGGAGAAACCATCAGCAGTTACAATGGCTCTGAAATCCTGCGGTATTGAAGATGCGTACATTAATATTATTAATAACATTTATGAAAATGCAATTGCAAAGATTCGGCTGTTTGAAAATACAACACACATAAAAATTGGAAAAGGTGTGAGACAAGGTGACACCATATCTCCGAAGCTCTTTAATGCCACATTGGAAAATGTCTTTCAATCACTGAACTGGGAAAACAAAGGGATAAAGATTAATGGAATTTATCTAACCCACCTTCGTTTTGCTGATGACATAGTCAATTTTGCAACTACCCCATCAGAGCTGCAGAGTATGATCCTGGAACTTGCTGACAAGAGTTGAGAAGTGGGATTAAAAATGAACTTTCAGAAGACAAAAGTGATGTTCAATGCTTTTACAAGAAATGAAGATTTATCGATTGATGGAGAAAAGCTGGAGATAACAGACACGTACGTTTATCTTGGACAGCAGATATCAAGTGAGGGTCACATTGATGAAGAAATTAATCGGCGTATAAAACTTGCCTGGAGAGCTTTTGGAAGAAACAGCGTAATTTTCAAGAGCAATATGCCATTATGTCTTAAAAGAAAAAGTTTGATCAATGCATCCTTCCAGTGCTTACGTATGGTGCAGAGACGTGGACCTTAACTAAAAGAGACATACAAAGGCTGCAGACAACTCAAAGAAGCTTGGAGAGGTGCATGCTTGGTGTAACCAGGAAAGATAAGAAGAGGAATTGGTGGATCCGAAAAATGACAAGAGTGGAAGACATCATGATCAGAGTTAAATCCCTGAAATGGCAATGGGCTGGACATACTGCCAGAAGGACAGACCATCGATGGACAGCCGAAATTTTAGATTGGATTCCAAGGGACAGGAAAAGACAAAGAAGAAGACCACATGGAAGATGGGTGGATGAAATTCGAAAGTATGCGGGAGTGACATGAAGGAGACTGGCACAAGACAGACCGTTGTGGAGGAAACTTGGGGAGACCTTCGTCCAGCAGCGGATTGATAATGGTTGACAATGATGATGATGATGATGACATATAAACGTAATGTATATATTCATCCCAATAACTGTTTGATATTTAATAACTGAAATTCTTTTTTAATAATAAAAATTGGTTACTTGCTAAATTTCAGTGCCATTTTTAGTGCCACTATTTTGCGTAATCCAGAAATAATGGCTGACTATGACTGTGACCATGGAATATATTACAAATTGGAATCATTATTTACGATTACACAAATGTATTTTTTTAAATGTATTTAGATTGTTCATTCTTTCCGCGCTTTGATGGACATATTTTCATACGGTCCGTTAGATTCTTGGTTCCATAATCTTTTATTACACCGTCGACATCTTTCTTTGTAATTATACACTTTCCACATTTTGAACAACAAGCAAGACCAAACAACACAGAATTATTCACTGGTTCCTTAATGAGACTAAACAATTTCCAGCATTCACTCTTCCCCTTGTAGTTTTCAACAAGCACGTATCTGTTGGCCTCGACGCCTTTCTCAACCTCCTTAATATTAAATCCATCCATATTAACAAATAAGGAGTTAATTTCGACATGACATGTCATGGGAACGGGATCATCAATCGAAAACCTCTAAATCCTCAATGTAAAAGATGCGATGTGAAAAGTAACTCTTAGTCATACAGTGAACTTCGCACGGAAAGAGTGAATCAGCTCAGAAGCAGGCGAATGGCGTTTGCCTGTACCTTGCCCTGGACAATCGCACTGAAAAAGAACGCAAAGAAAGTATCTTTTTACGATAAGGTGTCGGTGTGTCTGACGTTGCGTTGGTCGGTAGAAATCTTCGCTGCTTTAAGAAAGAGACAATACTTTTGCATGGTAAATCATCATTCACTCCGTTGGCACCAGTATCGACCACAGTATTCCACAACGCGCATTTTTCTTTGGAATATATATTTCTCTTTTCAAAAATAAAACGGGAATAAAACCGGGTCAAAATCGTGTCAAGAACACCTTGACCCGACCCGTTGGACCCCCAAGAAATTGTCAATCCGTTGACCCGTGACCCGTTTCCATCACTGGTTAGCACATTCGATCGCTATCAGGGAGATGCGGATTCGATTCCCGCTCCAGGACGACGAAATTTTCAAGTTTTCGGATATTATCTGACTTACCATCCTTGTCATATTTACACCATAAAACGGATTCACATCTTCAAAATTTGCATTCGCTATATTGTTTTACTTGCTTAGTTTTGTAATTCGAAAATGTTTCAGAATCATCAGCAATAGCTACTGCTAACCCACTGCTGATATTTCCCTCAACTCTGTTTCTCTTGGATTCTTTTTTGGGGAAGGGGGGGGACCGACAAGAGCAACTTAATGGGATATAAACAGCCACCCGTTCTCAATTTCGGGTCGCTGTTGGTTCCAGACAGGAAAGCGGGTCAGTGGCATGGGACAAACATACCATCCATGTGCCACCTGGGATTCGAACCCGGGTCCGGCTCGAAAGACTGCTTACAGGACAGGGCCTCGTGCGATTCGGCCACCAGGGCAGCCTTTGCTATGTCTTTTCTATGATGTCTTCTTATTTCATCCACTTACATTCCATGGAGTTGTTTCACAGCTGCTTCATACATATTTAAGTATTTCTATTGTCTAATGATAGTACACATTGTAAAAAATAAGTGGTGTGAGTTCGCGGAAAATTTCTGAAAATAACGTACAGCAAAGTTGCCAGTAAGTGCCCGTCTTTTAACGAAATTTCCGTTTTTTAAAAGCTTCCGTTTTTTTCTTACCTTCCGTATTTTCACAGATTTTCCGTAGTCAGAAATTCCGTTTATTTCAAAAAAGTCCGTTTCATTTTTTTTCGTATTTAGACAGAAATTTCACAAAATCCAACACGCTGAATATTTCAGCCTTAACGCGAGAGAATCCTTTTGGCCCAGAGTTGGGGATCAAGCCAGTTCGTTTGGGTTGAAGCCACGCGTCTTAACCACTGAGCCAGAAATTCACAGGAATCAGGCTCACGTTCTGGGGGCGACGAGGAAATTTTTTTATAGTAATGCGAGAGATTTAGTAATTTATTTTCTATTGGAGCTTATTATTTTTTGCATACGTTTCTAAAAATTTTACTTTTTCCGTAGATCGTATTACAAATTACGTGTTTTTTTTTAGTCGTGATTTTTCGAAGCAACAGAATGATTTGGAGATTGAACAATTTCCAGCATTCACTTGCATTCAGATTGAGATCTTTTTTCAACTGACAATAACTTTCAATTATCTTTAAGAGAAGGTGCAATGTAGTATTTTATAATATTATTTCAAAAAACGTCTAACTATAAAATTTATTCTTGATAACTATATAGCTTTTGTTTTAGGGACTCCACAGACAGGTACATAGACACCGTACAATCACCTGTACAATAAATTAATACCCGGTTTCTTACGGTAACACAATACATAATAGCTGGTTCACAAAATAGGGAAAAGGAGAAGAAATATCCTGTGCGGGTGGCGCTAACGTACATTTCTGCTGTTTTACAAAATATGTTTGCATTTGACCTGCGCACAACACTTCTGGAGAATTCTTTTCGCATCTAGTTGTAAGTTAAGAAGCTTTACACCGAGAAAAAAAAGTTCAGAAATGATGAAATTACTTCATCGAATTCCGAACTTTCATCTCAGTGTAAAATATTTCCATCGTATGGTGAAAATTTAGGTGTTTAATAAGGAGATATCACATGGTTTCAAACTATTGGCTAGGAAAAATTATTTTTATTTAACGTCGACTAGCTTTGACTAAGATTAACAAAATACTCAACGCCCATTTCTCGGAAAGATGTGCTATTTCCTCGGTAGAACGAGCACCAGAATATTAACGTTTCGAACTAGACTTGTGCTTTTTTAATTTTTATTAATTTCGAGATTTAATGACCACATTAAACAACTCGTAGTCGCCGTCCCTAATTCGGGGCCACGGGTTTCAGAGAAGGGAGATCAACACATCTACTTCCTTTTCTTTGTGTCAGGTCGGTGTATATATTGCTTTCTTCCTACTGGCGCAAGAAGTTCTCCCATGTGGTGTTATTTTTTGTGGTGCTGATTCTAATGGGTTCGTTGTATTATGCTTTAGCGGTGTATATGTATTTCCTATGCCCGTGGTATTTATTCAGTGTGCACCGTGACGTTATGTTTTGTTCTGTACGTGGGCAAGAGTCCACCTCACTTAACTTGCTGTTGTGCGCTGTGTTTTTTTTTTTTCTTTTTTCGCACACGATCTAAAGAGCCATTGCCACCGTTTCCCTATGGTTTTCTAGCTTTCCCGATGTATAATTATATCTAATGAGAATTAGAGGACGAAAATTTCGTCATTTCGTTACTTGAAGATAATATAGCTTCAACAGGTCATAAAGAAAAAAAAATTTTTAACGTTAGCTTTTTCAAATTGTGAAATATTGTGTCGGCTAATCTTAAAATTTATTCGATGCGCTACTTTCTTCATAAACAATGTATCTTTAGGTGTCGCCATGTCAGTGCTGATAAATGTCCTATTTCGAACATTCTTTTCGTATTCGAATTTTGTAACCAGGAAATCTTCCACACATTTTCTGTATTACAAAGTGCAAAATTTCTCCACGAGGAGAAGTAAAATACATTCTTTTAAGAAATGAACCGATCGCACAGTTAAAAAACAACATCAGCCACTGGGGGGGGGGGGCAGAGAAGAAAATTGAAATTGACATAGTAGATTTATTTGAGATCTTTGCGGAAAGATCGTACATTTATTTCTTTTTGACAGTCCGATGCACTCATTTATTTAAAAATTAAAAATCACGTCGTTAAGAATCACTGAAAAAAATACATTTATACGACTTCATTTCGTACAAACACACACACATACAAAAAACTTTTATGTTTCTTTTCGATGACTTTTTTTTTATTTTATCACTAATGACGCATTTTTATAACAATCATCTCTTCTTCTCGCTCTGACAGAGCTGGAATCCAATAGCTTGTTCAAAAAGAACAAAAAAAAAAAAAAAAAAAAAACATCCAGGCATGATCTCATCTTACAGCCAGCAGCATTAAAAAAATATATATATGAAGTAGGTAGTGATCATTTGAAGAATTCAGACCTGGAAACGTGCTTAATTCAGCACTACTCGGGTTTCATCCCCGAAGAATTATGAATAGACCCATTACGTTTCTGAGCCTTACGGCAAAACACCAGTATTTCTAAGTATAAAATATTCTGTGATCTTATCTACGTCGTGTAAGCAGCTAAGGATCAAAACCAAATGTTCCATGGACAAAATTATGACAATATATTTACGTGCGTTCTTATGAAGACTAAACGAAATTTACCTTCAGGGGTGGTAGACTCACATTCATTTGCTTTAAATCCGTCATGCGCATCAGGATATGAAGATTTCCTAATTGTGCATCTTCCCTGGGAGCTGACGCAAACAAAATAAATTAAAATGGCATAACTCACTACTTGATACCCAACTTAGATAAATTATGGCTCTGAGTTTGAGCATAGCATATCCAAGAAGTCAAACTGCGCCAAGTTTGGTAAAGTGATTACTTGGAGTGAAAAAAATTGCAAATCAAACCTTTGACGAAACCAAATGACTGCGAGACTTTGTTCAGCTCTAGAGCAAAAGTAGAAACAAACAGAAACTGAATGCTATAAAAACGTTCCTTTCATATTGTAGACTCATTGTCAAAAAAATAGTCGCACCCAGAAGGAGGTGTCGGATTGCAATGCTATTCAGGAGGAAGGTAAAGGTTACCAGGAACAATAAATGATTAAACATTGAGACTGATATGGGAAATATTTATTGAGCTACACGCCAATAAGTAGTGTCTCTCAGTATGGCGTCGGGCCGCCATGTTTGCTCACACAGCATGCCAGACGTCTCTATTAGGGGGTGATGGTTATACAGGTTCCTAATGGTGTCCTGCGATGAGCCATCTTATGCAGCTTGAATTTTCTCACACAGTTCCTGAAGAATGCGAGGTAGGGGTGGAGTGTGGATAGCGCGTCCAATAGCATCCCACACATTTCCAATCAGCGATAAGTCTGGCGACGCGGCTATACATGGCAGAGTGTCAGTGCCTTGAAAGCAAGCTCTCAAAACAGCAGCAGTATGCGGACGAGCGTTGCCCTGTTGGAAAATCGCACAGGAGTGAGCGTTCAGAAAAGGTAGGGCCACTGGTTGCAGGACCTCATTAACGTAACGTTGGGCTGTCAAAGTGCCTGTAACGAATACCAAACGTGATCTGGCATCGTAGGCAATTGCACCCCACACCGTGACACCAGGCCTTCCGGACGTGTGACGCTCGACAACAAAACGTTCATCTTGGTGCTGACCACGGTGTCTCCACACAAGGATTCGTTCGTCGTCTTCTCTTAGACAAAAGCGGAACTCGTCACTGAAGATCACCCGCTGCATTTTGAGCGGCTCCTTGACAGTCTGGCAGGACACCATTGCAGTCTTTGGCGGCGATGCAATGGTGTTAAGGGCAGTTGTCGTAACGGTTTGCGTGCGTGTAGTCCTACGTCATGCAACCGTCTGCCAATGGTGCTGGCACAAATCGGACGATGCATGAAGGGCACCACTGCTCGCTGAATATCCGCAATCGTGGCTGTTGGTTTCGCGCATGTCGGATAACTTGTCGGTCCTCTTCCTCCGTTGTTCGTCTAGGTCTCCCAGACCATTCCTGTCGCTGCTGTGTGCCTTGCTCTATCCACTGCCTCCAGCAGCGTGATATGGTGATTTCCGCACGACCGGTATGGCGCAAAATCGGCGATAAGGCCATTCCGTTTCCCGGAGCCCGACGATGCGGCCCCTCTCGAACTCCTCCAACGTTTTGTATTGCTTCCGAACTTTTCTCCGCAGCATACTTCACTTGCAAAGAATGCAACCAACACAACAGCACGAGTCAGAATCGCAAGCACGCGCAACAAGACGACCTTATACAGCCGGTCAGGCACAACGCTATGACCCCTTCTTGCTTGCGTCACATGCGCGGCCGAGCGTGATACTCGAATCATTCGCATGTCTCACGATGTCAAACCTACCAACCAAGTTTCATTCCTGTCGGTTGCTTCCTTCTGGGTGCAACTATTTTTTTGACGATGAGTGTATTACTATTTTTTTGACGATGAGTGTTTGCGTGCGTGTAGTCCTACGTCATGCAACCGTCTGCCAATGGTGCTGGCACAAATCGGACGATGCATGAAGGGCACCACTGCTCGCTGAATATCCGCAATCGTGGCTGTTGGTTTCGCGCATGTCGGATAACTTGTCGGTCCTCTTCCTCCGTTGTTCGTCTAGGTCTCCCAGACCATTCCTGTCGCTGCTGTGTGCCTTGCTCTATCCACTGCCTCCAGCAGCGTGATATGGTGATTTCCGCACGACCGGTATGGCGCAAAATCGGCGATAAGGCCATTCCGTTTCCCGGAGCCCGACGATGCGGCCCCTCTCGAACTCCTTCAACGTTTTGTATTGCTTCCGAACTTTTCTCCGCAGCATACTTCACTTGCAAAGAATGCAACCAACACAACAGCACGAGTCAGAAACGCAAGCACGCGCAACGGGACGACCTTATACAGCCGGTCAGGCACAACGCTATGACCCCTTCTTGCTTGCGTCACATGCGCGGCCGAGCGTGATACTCGAATCATTCGCATGTCTCACGATGTCAAACCTACCAACCAAGTTTCATTCCTGTCGGTTGCTTCCTTCTGGGTGCAACTATTTTTTTGACGATGAGTGTATTACTAGGTAAAAGCCCGTTAATAAAGACGGGGAGAAATGAAATATATACAGTAATTCTTAAAATCATTTATTTATCAAGTACTTTTTCGATTACAACACTTTTCGTGAATGTTCGTTCATTATCGAGAATCTTACCTCGATATGGGTGTCACAAACATACACGAAACAATGTTTCGAGAAAGTGAATCTGATGTGTTCCAAATTTGAAGGTATGTTTCATGAAAATTGTATAACAATAAAAAAACAATATATATTGGTTGAGGCAGGAATTCGACAATTAAAACATGCAAGCGCTCTTTCCACTACGACACCAAAGTAGACAAACGTTCAAACGTTCAGACAAAGGAAATTATATTGTTTTTTATATTAGTTAGATATCCGATGACGTCAGAGCTCCAAGTGTCGTCCCAGCATCCCTTGCAGACGGAAAGCTCGGCAACCATGGTAATAATAAAATAAAAACAGGCAAGCGCTTTTTCCACTGCAGCACCAAAGTGGGACAACCGCTCAGACAAAGGAAATTATATTGTTTTTAGGTTTTCTGTTTAACAGTAGGTGTCGATGCACGAATGTGAGGAAGATTTTTTAGCTTTGTTTATAGAGATACGAGGAAGAATCAAAACGTAAAGGCAATTTGCGAATTATACTGCTACCGCAGACGACAGCAGTCGTTTAACGTTAAAGCTTCATAGCGGAAGTTAGACAAGGTGAAACCTGAATTGCGCAAATCTTCACGTCAGTCTGTAAACTTGGAAGCTGCCTTTTTCAATTTCACCACTGTTGAAGAGCTTGCCATAATAAGGTTTATTTGGCCAAACGGAGGTCGAGTCCATTGAAATTTACAGAACAATGGTAGTGCAGTATGATAATAAGGGGTCTAGATCATTGGACCGACGATTACTTCACCGAGACTGAAAATCACTTCACCGAAAGGTCATTTGATCGAAAAGTTCATTTCACCGAAGGGTCACTTGATCGAAAGGTGCATTTCATCGAAGGGTCAGTTGATCAAAAGGTACATTTTCCCAAAGGGTCAGTTAATCGAAAGGAGCATTTCACTGAAGGCTTACGTGATCGCAAGAAAAGGTGCATTTCCCGAAGGGTCACTTGATCGAAAGATTTATTTCCCCGAAGGGTCAGTTGATCAAAAGGTGCATTTCACCGAATGGTCACTTGATCGAAAGCTGCATTTCCCCGAAAGGTCAGTTGATCGAAAGATTCATTTTACCGAAGAGTCACTTGATCGAAAGATGCATTTCTCCGAAGGGTCAGTTTATCGAAAACTCAGAATTTCCTTATAGGATCTGTGGAAGTGCAGTGCCAATTCGGAATATAGAGCACCAAAACGTAAGGAGATTGTACCCAGATTGCACTTTTGATTTCTCTGGGTCATAAAGAGCACAAAGAATTAATTTTAAGGCACTAGGCCTAGATTTAGGGCTTTTTAGAATACTTTAATCATCCGTTCTCATATTCATAAGTGTTATATACGAAGAGAGAGTCCAGTTTTAAAGATGGTACACTTATACTATCAGACACAAAGAATCAATTTTAAGGCGCTAGGTAACGGTTTAGGTCTTTTTAGCAAATTTTAATATTCCGTGCTTATATTCATAATGTTTACATAACAAGTCAAGTTATTAATGTTGCACTTTTACTCAGGCACGAAAGGCTTTTTCAGCAATTTTTAATCCTCTGTGCTCATATTTATTAAGTTTACAAAACAATTCCTTCAAAAAGTAGGAACTGTACACCAAATTATACTATTGGCAAATCCTGTTAATAATGTTCTACTTTACTTGGTATGTAAACCTTGTGGGATTACATATTGTTAAAGAGGCCCAGTTATCGGGATTTACAATTAATTTTATATTTCAAAAGACCGACCTCTGGCGAGATTAAAATGGAGAAATCAAAACTGCAATTTGTGAACGATCCCCTAGCATTTTGGTGGTCTCTCTTCCGAACTGGAACCATGGCTCAAGAGATCTTATAATAAAATCCAAAGTTTTCGATAAACTGATCCTTCGATGAAACGAACTTTTATGAGGAGGCCTTTCTGTGAAGTGAGCCTTTCGATCTAGTGACCCTTCGGTGAAACGAACGTTTCGATTAAGTTACCATTCCGTGAAATGTAACTTTTCGGTTTGGGGATTTTTGGTGAATGAACGCTCAAGTGAATGATACACGATAATAAGTGTACAGGTCAGATACAAGTTTGTGAATAGGTAGAAAGTTTGAAATCACGCAGTATAAATTTGACTAACGAAGCTCGATTAGCGTGCTCGTTAAAGCCGCGAATGCAACACCATGCTCATCGTGTGAACTTTCTCATTCAAGAAGAACAATTGACTATCGCGTCTGCTACGGCTAATATGAAAAACATGAATTATGGTTTTGGTTATGCAATGGTGCGTGACGATTTAGCATATCGGAAAGCATATACCAGATGAGTTCCGAAACAGCTGACGATGAACACAAACAACAGCGTAAGGATACTACCACTCAGTTTTTGCAGCGTTATGAAGTCAAGCATTAGTGGAAAGGATTGCCACTAAGTGCACCACTTTGACCTTGAAAGCAAGAGACAAAGTATGAAGTGAAAGCACCTTTGATCAACAGAAAAACGAGAGAGAGAGAGAGAGAGAGAGAGAGAGAGAGAGAGAGAGAGAGAGAGAGAGACAAAAAAAAAAAAAAAAGAAGTTTAGATGTCAAGAAAATTTCCTAATCTTGTTTTAGTATATGCGTGGGCCTACTATGGAACATTATCAAGGATGTGGATAAACTGTTAACAGTGCAACATATTCAGCAATGCTTAAAGACACGCTGAAATATGCAATTCACAGCAAAACAAGAGGATTGCTGTACAAAAACTATTCTTTTGCACCACGACAATGCTCGTTCCCACACAGCGGCGTCAACCAAGGCAGCGGTTTCAAACTTTGAGCTTGAAAAAGGAGGGAGTTCTTACAAATCCATCTTACAGTCTTGAACTCGTACCAAGCTATTTTCATTTCTACAATCCTCTTAAAGAAGCATCACATGGTTGGTGTATTGGTAAAACAAGAGGTAGAAATCGCAGTGCAAATATGGCTTCAGGGATGGCGTAACACCTTTTTCTTCGATGGAATCAAGGAACGTGTGTACTTTTACAAATGTATGAGGAACTACTGGGAGACTGGATTGAAAAAAATGCAACGGTAACGTATGTAAGTTTCACTTTGCTTTTGGAAAATACAAAGAAATTGCTTTTACTTTTTGATTTATCCTGTTGATTCGGAGATAAGGAGACAGTCACGTGATATATTTTCCCATTACTTTCTATAATGAGATCCGGTCGAGATATGTTTGTTAGTTAAATAGCTTCAGCCAGTCGCATATTGGCAATAACACTTACTTCATCAAATAGAAGTCATCGCTCTTTCCACGTTTATAAGCGAGTCACGGAATAACTTCTCATCGGCCGCCACCGGAATCGAACCCAGGGTCTTCCAGTTACGCGCCGGATATGCTTCCACTGCACCACAGAGGCCTAGATATTCTCCAGACTCACATACGACAAACTGCAAAATCACATGGCAGGGTTGCTTCTTTGGAGCCCCGCACAGTGTTGGGGATTCACCACAGATGAACAGCAGCAACTGAAGAAATAACAGAAGGAGAATGAATGATAAATACACAGTTGACGTGGATTAGGAACATCAAACAGAAGTCATCGCTCTTTCCACGTTTATAAGTGAGTCACGTAAAAATTTCTCATCAGCCGCCACAGGGAATCGAACCCAGGGTCTTCCAGTTACCGTGACTCACTTATAAACGTGGAAAGAGCGATGACTTCTATTTGGAGTTCCTGGTCCACGTCAACTGTGTATTTATCAACACTTATTTCATCAGTCAGAGTTATTAAACTAAACCACACATACCGGCCACTGAATTAGAAACTTTTATTCAATATCGGGTTGGATCTCCTTCAGTCTGAATTACAGCAAACATGCGGTTTGGCACAGATTCCACAGGGTATTGGGTGCATCTATGTCTACAAAATACCAGGCGTTCACCATACAGTGCTTTAACTGGCTCAGATTTGACGGAAGAGAACTTGGCTCCTGGATCTTTTTTCTAACATGTCCCATACATTTTCAAAGGGGTTCAGATCCTGGGTTTGTTGGTGGCCATGGAAGATGGCAGAAGTCGCTGTCATGCTCGCTGAATCACTGTTGAACACAACTTGCGCGATGGACAGTAGCACTGTTGTCCATGAAACAGCTATTATCTGCTGGATAAAAAGTCAACATTGCAAGATGGACTTGATCAGCAACAATTTTAAGATAATCCTTGGAAGACACCCGATCTACCAGCAATATCAGGGGACCCGTTCCGTACCAAAAAAAACGTGCCCTACACCATGACACCAGCTCCAGAAGTTTAAGTTGTTTTTACAAGACAAGCAAGATCCATTACTATATGGGCTCCTGCCAAACTATCTGCCTACCGTCGGTACAGAACAAGGCGCACCATCACTCGTCAGACCACATGACTTTTTTTCCAGTCACGATGTTCCTGATACCACTTTAGACCAACTTTCCGGTTTTCGCAGAAATCAATGGCTTCCGTAAGGCATGCGACTACCAATACCGATCGTCTTATATTCCCTGCGCATAGTTCGCGGAGATATACACTGCTGGCCACCCAAAATGCAACACCAAGAAGGAAGCATCCGATTGGCCTGAAATTCGCAGCATGCGTCGCCTGCGAGAGGACATGCAAACGATTAGCATTGCAGGGCATATGCAAATCATGTGCGCACGGCACGCCACCGAGAAGCACTATAAGAAGAGTGCACAGAAGGCGGTATGTAAGTAGTGGAAGTGTGTTGTGCTGCTGGACCTGCGTGGGAAGATTCCTGATGCCTCGTCCCTGAAAACGGCAGTCATTCTGGCACGTTTCGGAGTTCAACAGAGGACGAATAGTGGCTTATCGCGACTGCGGTTTATCGTTCCGAGACATCGGCGCCCGTGTGGGACGACATCCAGCCACAGAGAGGCTAGTATGAATTCGTTGGATTCAGGAGGGACGGACGGACCGACGTGAGCGATTGCCGCAGCCACGGCACTCCACCTAGCGAGAGGACCGGCATGTTGTGCGGTGGGTATTGACGGCTCGCACCGCCACATCACGAACGTTAGCGCAGGAATTAGGGTGTCTGGAGCAACAACCTGTGGAAGCACGTACCGTTCGACGTCGTCTGCAGGAGCGAAGACTTGTCGCACGGCGCCCATTGCTCCGATTACCATTGACGTTACACTACAGGTGAGTGCGGTGGCAGTGGGCCGTTGAAGGCCGCAACTTGACTACGGAATGGCACGACATTGTCTTCTCCGACGAATCCCGCTTCTGCCTGCAACACCACGATGGTCGGATCTGCGTGTGGCGGCACCGCGGCGAGAGACTGTATGACGCCTGCATTTTGCATTTCCATACCGGTCTGTCGCCTGGCGTTATGATTTGCGGCGCATTTGGATATGACACCCGCACCCATCTGGTACGCATCGCCGGTGCACTCAACAGCTACCGCTACATCTCTGACGTTTTGGAGCCTGGAGTCCTCCCTTATCTGCAGGACCTGCCAGCGTACACGTTTCAATAGGACAATGCGCGCCCGCACGTGGCACGCATCGTGCAACAATTCTTCATGGCCCACCAGGTGTTACTGCTGCCGTGGCCCGCCTGTTCTCCCGATATATCGCCCATGGAACACATCTGGTCGCTGATCGGCAACCGAGTGGACCGGCAAGCACCACCCGCGGCTACGCCTGATGAACTGTGGAAACAGCCTGGACCGACATACTCCAAGCCCACATCCAAATCCTCTTTCGTTCGATGCCGCGGCGTGTAGCGGCCGTTATTGCCAGCCATGGGGGCCACACGAGCTATTGATGTCTGCTTGTTCCGCAAGTCGCACGGGCCTGAAAGCTCAATCGTTTCCTCTTTGCATCTGTTGTTGTGTGTCCAGTAAATCTGGCTTTGCTATCTCGTGTCCAGTAAATCTGGCTTTGCTATCTCGTGTCCTTCTTGGTGTTGCATTTTGGGTGGCCAGCAGTGCAGATCGAGAGCAGCCTTCATTGAATGCTTCGGTCAGTTGCTGCACAAATAGAGTCCTGTTTCTTTGTACGAGCCTTCTCAGACGACGGCGATCTTTTCCCTTACAGATTGCTATCGCGCTACAGTTGCGACTTTTAGACAAGTAATGTGGGTTATTTTTCCACTGATTAAAGATCCCGGATATCTCACCTTTTGAAAACCTGTTGTATACAAAATCGTCGCCCCAGCCTGACGGGCTCACACAATAAGCGCTTTATCGAATTCCGAAAGATACTTTGTTTTCCCCATTGTGATCAACACTACTGATGATTACTGACGAGCATCATTCTTAAATAATTGCGCAGATCACGTGGTATGCATGTGGCAGTCGGCTGAACCATTATTGACAAGAAGCAGTCTTAAATATTTGCCTAGATAACGTGGTTGCGCACGTCAAATGGCAGTGGGCTGGACATATTGCTAGATGAACTGCCCAGCGTTGGACAACTGAAATACTAGATTAGTTACCAAGAGAAACGAAAAGACCTATAATAGAAGAACACTACGCAGCAGATGGGTGGGTGACATCCCAGAGCATGCTGGAACGCAATAGGAAAAAAATTGCTCAAGACAAAGAGTTGTGGAAACTTTCATCCAGCAGTGGATTGACAATGATTGACGATGAATATAATATAATATAATATAATATAATATAATATAATATAATATAATATAATATGCCTCAATGAAGGAGATTTCTGAGGACGAGAACAATGCTACTCTGATCCTGCTACATAAAAAAATGGGGGGAGCATGAAGACCTCAGGAACTACAGGCCCAACAGCTTCTTATCAGTTGTTTCCTAATTCTTCACTACGGCACTGTGCTTGAAGGAAACGCTGGACTTGGCTCAACCATGGGAAATACCTGGACTAAGGTGAGGGTTTGGCACTATAGATGATACCCATGTACTGAAAGAACTAGTTGAAAGAATAAATGAATATGTTCTTTCTAACTAATAAAGAACTAATTGAAAGAACGAATGAATATGTTCTCTCATTATGTACGGCTTTTACCGAATATTTCGAAAAGGATTTTGATTCCGTGAAACTATCAGTAATTTTAATATTCCTAAAATTCTTTGGTATTGAAGATTCATACGTAAACATTATTAGTAGTATCTACGAAAAATACAAATGCAAATGTTCTACTGATCGAGGAAATAGCATGATGTATAAAAATTGGAAAGCGAGTGAGACAAGGTGACGACACCACATCTCCCAAACTTTTAATGCCAAATTGCAGAATGTGTTTTAATCATCCAACAGGGAAGACAAAGGGAAAAAGATTAGTGGAGATTATTTAAATCACCTTCGTTTTGCTGATGACGTGGTCATGTTTGGAAGCACTGTTTCAGAGCTGCAGAATATGATCCAGAAACATTCTGAGAAGAGTAAAAAAACTGAGAATTTCTTTTGCAAGAGCTGAAGATTTGATTTTCTCATTTACAAGTGCTGAAGATTTAGAAATAATTGAAGCCTATATCTGCCTTGCACAACAGATATCAAGGCCACTCAGCAAGATAAAATTGAGGAGGTACAACACTTGGTTGGAGGGCTATTGGAAGAAACAGTGCAATTTTCAAGAACAATTTACATTATGTCTTAAAAAAAAGTGTTCAATCAATGCATATTTACAGTTCTTAGTTACGGAGGAGAGACAGAAATCTTAACTGAAAAGGGCTGCAAAAACTGGTAGAAACGCGGAGAGATGCATGCTTGGTGTAACTAAGAAGGAGAGGAAAGAAGAATACATGGATAAGGGAAATGACAAGAGTTGATGACACTATGAGCAAACCTAAGGAACTCAAGTGATAATGAGCTGGACACATTTTTAGAAAAAACTGACTACCGTTGGACAACTGAAACACTAGATTGGATACAAAGGAACAAGAAAACACGTAGCAGACCACGTGTGAGATGGGTGGATGAAATTCGAAGACATGGGAGTGACTTTGAAAAGACTGGCTCAAGGAAGAATGTTGTAGAGGAGACTTGTGAGACCTTCATCCAACAGTGGATGGATAATGGTTGTTGTTGTTGATAATAATATAATATAATATAATATAATATAATATGATATAATATAATATAATATGATATAATATAATATAATATAAAACGAAATCACATCACTAAAATAGCGAAATTTGAAGATGACTTAGCCGCCTCAATGGCGCAATGCCGGCATCTGACCATTCGTCCGAGATGGGTACGGGTTCGAATTCCGGTGAGGCTTGTATGCTGCGTTTGTCTTACTGCACTGGCTCTCTCCCTTCCCTTGGAACCAGTGGCCTTAAATTTTGTTTTGTTTTGTTTGGAGGTTTAACGACCACCGGGAGCAACTCAATGGGCTATAAGCAGTCGCCCGTCCCTAATTTAGGTTCACTGGTTCCAGGGAAGGGAGAGAGCTAGTGCCGTAAGACAAACACAACATCCATGCCTCACCGGGATTCGAACCCGGACCCCGTTCGGACGAACGATCAGAGGCCATCGCTTAGACCACTGCGCCGCCGGGGCGGGCGATTGCTCATAGCCCACTGAGTTGCTCACGGTGGTTGTTGAACCTTCAACTGAAAAAAAAAAAAAGATGATGATTCATGCAAAAAAGCTTCATTTTGATGCATTTTTAAATAACAGCAGTAGTACATGTAAAAAAGTAAGAAATCGTCGCTTCCAGTCGTAAAAAATCCTCTGATGATATTCGAGAAAAACTTGAGGTCATGAACCTTTCAACCTAAAAATCTGAACCACAGGAAGAACAGGGATGCACGCGTGCAGAGCGGAACCGTTTTTCTTTTATTTTTTTCAGTAGAGTGAAAGAAATCTCCCCTCTAGTTACCGCTGGGTAGCATTTATGCTACCACAAGGATAAGACTTGACTCTCCCGGAAGATCAACATGGGGAGGTTAGAAGTTTTTCTACACCTCCTTTCAAAAGAGGGCACGAGGAAGTAAGAAAAAAAAAGCGAGAGGGAAGTGGGGGGGGGGAAGTGATAAGACGGTACGTCCGGTAGTTTAAACGGAACTTTCACTACGTTGTTCCCCTTGCAATTCCTAAATTTTAAAACTGTGCAAAAACCTGTAGAAGAAACCTTCCGACTGCGAAGTAGAGAGTTGGTTTTACCAGTAGCAAATTATTTTATTGCAGCAGACAGAAATTTTCATCATTCGGAAATAAATGGAACATTCGCCTACGAACAAGCAGGTAAGGCAGCTTTTGGACCTTACAAGAGTAAGAAACGCTATTGTCTTTAAAAGATGGGTTGTATGGAATTTTCAATACAGGGTTTCCACTGAATGTTCAGAGAAGCGAATATATACCTTAAGTCTACTTAAAAATAATACTTCTAGCAATTGTTTTTCTTTGTCGTGTTTTCAACTAGCTGTTTACACATAACATTGACAATGAATAGGATGTGACTGAAGTGTTAAAAATGTTCAGAAAATTCCTCAGACGTATCACAGATGGCGGCACAGATATTGAGGCCAGGTGAGGCGGTGCATTGTCCTGCTGGAACAGACTATCTGCCGCAGGATGCGCGAAGGCCATGAAAACGTGTTGGTGATCAGCCAGCATATGCCGATAGGGCGCAGCGGTTAAGGACCACTCCAGACACACTAATGGACCTAATGTGTCCCATGGAAAGGCACCCCAAACCCTCACAGAACCACCACCGCCTTGAACAGAGCCGACCTGGCAGGACGGGGCATAGCCTCATGCGCACGACGCCACACCCGCACCCTCCCGTCAGCTCGGTACAGTTGGAAACGGGATTCATCTGACCACACGACGCGGCGCCACTCTGCAGAGGTCTAGTTTTGATGTTCCTGGCATCAGGTGAGGTGTAATTACCAATGGCGAGCAAGTCACCAGTGGCACACGAGTAGGGCGTAGGCTTCCGTAACCCAGGGTACGCAGCTTGCGTCGTACCGTTGGCTCGCTGCCACTGCTTATGACTCCAACATAATTTAACCTGGATGTGATTTGCGCTGCCGTTCACAAACGGTCGGCCAGTACGAGCATGTATAGTCTACGTCAACCCCGTCATCTATGACATGTTGTTCGCTACCGCTTGCTCACTGGACGCTGGTACGTTCGTCGATGGTATACTCGCGGTACACCCTTGATACGGTTACCATCGGGAACCCTAGAGTTCTTACCACTTGGGCGATAGAATTACCCATCTCTCTTGCGCCGACAATATGTCCACGATCAAAGTCGCTTATATCCCCACGTTTACCCATGGTCGTCCATCGCGACACACTGGTGGCAAGCTCTGCTGTCCACCTATTTATCGCCTGCGTTTGGTTTGGGTCTGCTCCACTCTGCGCGGGGGATGCCAATGTCAACTGCCCGTCACACCTACTCTAATGTTTTGTCTACTGAGTGTTAGAAGGAAGGAACGCGCATGAAATCAGCTTCACATTTTGGCAACTTTCAACTCGTCACAAGCTTGTGAAGAACGACGATGCCGTGAAACATATCCTGGTTCCTTAATTAGACGAAAGAACTTCTAGAAATTCACTCTTCCCTTTCTTGTTTTCAACAAGCACGTATTTGTTGGCCTCGACGTCTTTTTCAATCTCCTTAATATTAAATTCATACATGTTAATAACTAAGGCATTATTTCCGACAAGACCTGAAACGGGAAAGGGATGTCAGCAAGTCATTCGGAAATCTCTGAATGCTCAATGCAAAAGATGCGAAGTGAAAAGTTAACTCCCAGTCTGATAATGTGACACGCGGGATGTGAGAGAGTGAATCAGCAGAGAATCAGGCGACAGGATTTTTTGCTTGAACCTTCTTCCAGACAATCGCAGTGAAAACAAACGCAAAGTATGTATCGTTTTACATACAGTGTGGCGCCGTACCGTCGTTCGATGGAAATCTCCGTTGCTTTAAGAGACGGAAATATCTTGCCATGAAAAATCATTTTTTACTCTGCTGGCACCAGCATCGAGCACAAAATTTCACAGTACGCATTTTTCTTTGAAATATATTTTTTTTCTTTCCAAAAATATAACGGAAATAAAAACAGGTCAGGAACACCTTGACCCGACCCCTTTGAGCAGAAAAAAATTGTGGACCCATGACCCGTTTCCATCTCTGGTTACAACACCTGGTGGACTGTGGATACGACGAGTAACATAAAAAAATAATAATAAAGGCGTCCATTTAGAATATTGTGTTTTTCTCTACCAAAACCAAACATTAACGTCAACTGTTACGAAACTTCATAAGCACGTCATTCTTGCCAAGGAGAAAAATAAAAAAAAATAAATCTTAATCGTTTAGTGCGCCCTCAGAGAAGGCTATGAGCAGTTTGCCAAACCAGAACTCCTCGTGATTAATTTTTCAGGTTTTCACACACACGAACGCTCGCTAAGGGAAAAATCCTTTACCGTAATTCTTTGTGCCTACGCTTGTCGCCAGTACAAGAAACCTAGTTATGTCCTCCTTTCAGATTCAGAAACGAAACTTTTCAGTTCCGTTTTTCAATTCTAGCTGGCCGAGTGGTTATATACACAGTGTGGAAATTAAGTAATAAGTCTGAATTTAAAAAAAATAAAAAAATTGGAAAAGCAGGAAAACTTACGTGAATATATATCATTCGAAGAACACTCCTCATGCCTTCATAAAACAAGTGGCACGATCAGACAACAGAAAGGATTCGAACAGGTTATATTTCGGTACGGAGTGAAGAGCTCATGTCACAGTTCTTTTTACGTCTTTAATGCCTTGAAAAACTTTTCCTTTTAAAGACAACCTTATTTTAGGGAATGCAGAGTAGTCACACGGTGACAAATCTGGAGAACAGGGAGACGATTGAGTACACACACATGTTTTCGTACCAGAGATTGCTGTACACTGACTGCTGTTGATGCGGGTGCATTATCGTGAAGAAGGAACCATTACCTGTTTTTGTACTCACTCCCGACACAACAATCCTCTTCCACAATCGTACCATAATGGATGTGTAAGCACTGACCGTGATTGTTGTACCTTCAGGAATGAACTCCTGATGCAGAATTCCTTCGCTGTTGTAAAAGCACCCAAGCATTGTCTTGATTTTGGACTTCTGTAACCTGGTCTTCTTTTCTTTGGATGACAGTGGCGAATTCCGCTGAGCATTCTGACGCTTCGTTTCAAGATCATAACGAAAACACCATGTCTCGTCACCTGTCACAAAGCTTTGGAAATAATTTTACATTGTTTCTGTAGTCTCCAGCATGTCTTTTGCATACTCCACTCGTGTATGTCTCCGGTCATCTGACAAAGCAGGCGGAATAGAACGTAAATCTTGCACTAAAATTTGACGAATCGTCTCCTTATTAACACCGAGCTCACAGTTCAGCATCCTTAAGGTGACACAACGATCACTTTTCATCCTTTCGCGAACTTTCTCAATGAGTTTAGACGTGCGCACTGAAATCGGGCGTCTGGGGTTTTCGTCATTTTCCATATCTTTCCGCCCATCCTTTAAACGTACATACTATCAGAATATTTTTGCACGAGAAAGGCAATCATCCGCATACACATCATGCAACAATTCAACTATCCCAGATGCAGTTTTACCGATTTTCAAACAGAACCGGATATTTGCTACCTGGTGACAATGTTCTTCCACCGAATGACGTCATGCACAGTGTAAATAGTTTTCTGCGCAATTCTCACGCAAAGGCTGTTGCCACTGCATAGCTGATAAATGTTATATAAAAAAAAAAACATGCCTTTCCGAGCCGGGTGTGTGTGTGCCTTACCGGAATATTTTAAAAAATTAATCTCATTACCTAATTGCCGCCCGCGCTGTGTATTATGGTTGTGCGTCAGTCTGATTGTAATTTTATCACCGTCAGTTTAGAGTTCTCCAGCTGCTGGAAAACATGTTTTGCAATATAATTCGAACCCAGTGATGCAGCGCAAAAAAATAAATAATATTTTATTTTTTAATGTGCTGAGTAGGACCCTACAACTTCAGCTCCACAAGAAATGAGACTATTTTGATGTGCGACACAATTCAGTGTGGTAGACACATGAGTGATGTGTTTGTCTTACTGCACTGGTTCTTTCCAGAGATCGCGTTAACGCCTAGACAGGCGTATTTCACGCGCCAAAAATGAAAATTACTTCTTACAAAAAAAACAACAACAACAACATCGGGACGTATTTTAACTGCTCTAAATATTATCCATCCTGATCTAAAAATAGACCCCTAAGGGTATTTTTAAATAATTATCATTACTATTATTTTTTTCCTTGCCTGTTCAATGCAGCAGTTGCGCCATTAATAATGTGATTTATCCCCGCTCTGCCTCTGTTCTCGGTTTCGAATATCTCGGGCTGCAGGAAAATGCGACCCACCCCAAATGCCCAAGGCATGTACGAAAAAAATGCGTTATGTATGGTCATATCGTCACAACTTTGGAGGGGAAATTACAGTGACCTTGAGCTTTGCTGCCTAGCCTGGCATACGACAGAGCTACTAAAGGGCTTGTATGGTGCGTGCGAGCCCGGACAAAATGAAGAGAAGGCAACATTTTTTTATTCGAGAGTTCCGAAGGCTGTTCTAATTTTTCATATATTATTAATATAATAAAAAAACCCCAGTTTTTTTAGAAGTGAGAATTTTTTAGCAGTCGGTTGCAAACTCAGGAGGGGGTGGGGGGATTGAGCTACTTGTAGAAATCACAAAATACTTCTAGAAAATTATGTTAGAAGCATTTTTTCTCCGTGTCTAAAAACTTACCACGACTATTGGTTCTTTCCTTGCCCACTGGCCTTATAAACTGGAGACGGACGACTGCTTATAGCTCTTAGTTCATAGTGGTAGTCACACCCCCCCACAAAAATTCCAGTGTATAGCGTACACTCTAAAATGTGTGCTTATATAGGCAGTTGAGATCTGAAATCCAAATGACTGCTGGATGATCTCCGAATTTTTTATTCATTTGCAAATCCTTAACAGAAAATATAAAAAAAAAAATGCTATCTAAGGTTAAGGCTGTACATCTCACAAAGCACATTTTTTGTCATGCATACTATGACGACGAGGTAACGCTATCGATTTGTTCGTCCGCACGTATGATGTGATAGACAAAAAGCTTTTCGAACGAGACTGTTTTGTGTGTGCATATTGTGTTTAGTAGTATTTGATATTTCATTTCGTGTGTAGTTTGTTTACTAAATCTCAGCTACTAGAATTCCGATTATTATTATTTTTTTTATCGGGGACAGCACACAAAATACATACACATATACACATGCATGCACACACAAACGCACGCACAGAGTGAAGCGTGCCCAAGGAGCTCTCTCTCTCTTTTCTCTCTTTCTGTGTCGATTGGTGTTTATAATATCTACTAGAGGAATGGGAAGGAGAGGGGGAAAGGAGAGATCTCAATTGTGTAGTTTTTCTTATAGCAGAATCTTCTCTTTCTTTCTACATGCCAGTAGCCAACACACGATAGCAGTTATAAAAAAAAGAAGGTATGATAGCATTCGTCCTGTGTATATGAAATTTTGTTTACCTTGATATGTTGGTGAAATTGGTCTCTACGTAATTATGAAAATTCTGGAACACTTAAAATGTAAACCGCTTTGCTCAAAAGATGTTCGCGATACACTCCAGACATTGGTGGAATAATGTTTTTTTGCTTTCCGGAATCTTCTTGTAATTCTTCTTTTTTTTTCTTTGAAACACTTCCTATTTATTTATTTATTTCATATGTCATTGCGTCTATGTAATTTAGTATGGTATCGCAGTTAATCTTCTTATCGAATAGCAATGATTAAGGGCATTCATGAAATTAATTTGCTATTAAAAAAATTCTGCGATACCATGTATGAAAAAGCAAAAGGAACGAACACAGTCTTATTATTTTTTTAAAGAGAGATGCTAGGACAGCAACACTTTCAGAAAAATGAACAAAAAAACATTTTCTTTTGACTCTTAAGATGCTCCATTTCAGCAAGTTAAAAAAAAAAAGCAATGCGCTATTGTTTTCTCCCCAGATGCTAATATTTCCACATTCGTTGACTTACGTTGCGTGCAAATGAAATTATTTTTGCTTGAAACATTAAAAAAAATAATTTTATTTAAAAAAAATATTTGTAGAGAATTTAATTGAACATAGTCATTGTAAACGCAATTTTAATGCCCAACCCTTCTCAAAAATGTTAAAAACAGTGGATTTATAATATTATTTCTACAACTTTTGGGTTTTTCATTTTCCGCCAGTTAAATGCACCACACTGCAAACGTACGCTAAAATCATTCTTACAACTATTTCTTGGAGTGAACAGAGAGAGAGAGAGAGAGAGAGAGAGAGAGAGAGAGAGAGAGAGAGAGAGAGAGAGAGGGAGAGAGAGAGAGAGAGAGAACACGATAAATTAAAAGTAATGAAATAGCATTGGGTGGCTGATTGCAGCGCCGTGCAGGCAACCGTAACGGCTCACAGCTGTAGTGACAGAAGGGACGAAAGTTGAAGGTGAAAGCAATGTCGTTCGAGAAGCAACATTTGAGGCACTGCCTGCTGTTCGCGTTTCAGCAGTAAAAAAGTGCAGCGGAAGCTCAGAGAATAATCTGTGCTGCTTTGGGTGAGGCTGCTGTGTCATACGGTACGTGTAAGAAGTGGTTACAGCGGTTTAAGTAGGGAAATTTCAATTTCCGTAATGCAGAACGTCCGGAACAGCCACAGAAATTTGACGATGAGGAATTGGAAAAACTGTTGGACGCGGATCCCTGTCGCACACAGTCAGAGCTCGCCCAGGAACTCGGAGTAACACGGCAAGGCATTGCAAAGCGCCTGCGCAAGCTTGGACGGATTCACAAGGCGGGCCGTTGGGTGCCACACCAACTCACAGCTGCGAACAAGTCTAGGCGCTACGATGTTGCTGTGTCCTTGTTTTCCAGATTCAAGAAGAAGAATTTCCCTCACACGATTGGATGCGATGAGAAGTGGATGTTCTACGATAATCCCAAACGGCGCAAATCGTGGGTTTATAAAGGTCAGCCTACCACCAGTACCGCCAAACCGAATATCAATGCCAGGAAGTTGTTGCTGTGCATATAATGGGATCAGTGCGGTGTCGTACACTATGAGTTGCTCGAACCTGGTGAAACGGTCAATGCTGAGCGTTATTGTCAGCAACTTATTCGTGTGAGTGACGCAATGGAGGCGAAAAGACCATACACCGGCAAGGGCAGAAAGGCGGTCCTGTTGCTTCAGGATAACGCGCGTCCTCATACCACGTAAATGACTTTAAACACGATCACCGACCTGGGATGGGAGATTTTGTCCCACCCGGCGTATTCTCCAGACGTCGCCCCATGGGATTATCACCTCTTTCGCTCCCTGCAACATCACCTGAGTGATACGCACTTCACTTCTGTCGAGTAGGTCCACTGAAGTATTGATGACTTTATCAACTCGAAACAGCCCTCTTTTTTCCGCAGTGGCATTCGGCAGCTCCCTGACCGATGGCTCAAATGTATCCAACACGACGGGGATTATATCCCTGATTAGGTTCGTGTTCGATTTGCTTTAATTTGCTGTCAACGTGTCGTGCCTGTGGCCGAGAATTAAGTTGCACACCTAATAATTTCATTTGAAAACATTCCAAGTTGGACTGAGATTATACATACTCTATTTATCCCTGGAGGAAAGCAGGAAAATGATTTACCCAGAATCACAGCGATGATGAAAGATCAGTACCTAATCACTTTCGTAAAAAGCATCACTAGCGAAACCAAGCTGTTATATATTCTTATGAGAACGAAATCTTTCACGGTGAATCTTGCTCCGAAACAAGGATGTAGAAGTTATGAAAATATATTTTACGCGGGAAATATGTAAACAAATTCTTATAATCGATTCATTTCCATCTCGAAAGACTTCCTGAGGATTAGGAACAGGACAAAATAGAAAAACGACACATTACTTAAGATTATTTAAAACAGCATAAATGATAATAAACATACATAAAGTTCATAAATCAAATGTAAGTACTTCACAAAAAGATAAAAACATTCCTCTGAAATTTTTAGACAAACTGAACCAAAATTAAAAGACCCAATATCAACGGAAGCTTCAAAAAGTTCCAAAAAGTTACAAATTGATCTGAAATTTAATATTACCTTAATTTGCATATCGAGCCAAATATAAAAATTAACTTAGTACAACTTAATTTTTAGAGGGATGGGGGGTATTTCACCTCTATGTCTCTTAAGATGGCAGTAGGCGTTACTTCTGATTCCGTTATGGAACGCACTATGAATTAAACCACATGATACCCTAACTAAAATACTGAGATTTTTGCCGCTTAGAACTAGTCATTTTTCAATATTTAAATATTGAAAAATGACATTTACATATCAGCACAGTGTGAAAACCCGAATTTTACTTTTCAATATTTTTTTAAATGTTACCATCACCATTTTTGTACCTTGAATATTCATATTTTACCATTTTTTATTTATTTATTGTTTTAAACTTCATTATTTTTGCAACTGTATTTTACCATTGTACACTTCTATAAAGGCAGTCACTTTTTGTAGTTCATTTCATTTTTTAATTTCACTCTTTATGAAAAAAGGTGACTATTTTGCGGTTTGCATTTTTATAATATTTTATTCAACTATTCATTTTTCTTAAATTTTCAATTTTATTTTAAAAATAAATATTTTAGATCTTTTATATAACCGTTTCATTATATTTCTCTTCTTTCTGGATCATTATTTTGGTAAATTGTGCTTTTGCTGATATTTTGTATTCTAGAATAATGTAATGTGTAACGCGCTAGTGTAGCCGCGTGTTTACGTAACAACGACATTTCTTGCGAAATCGATCATGTGGACGACTATTAATGACGGCATTTCTATGTTAAAAAACAAACAAACAAAAAAAAACAAAAACAAAAAAAAAAACCTTGCCCTGTGTTTTGAATGCTCATTTGTCATTGATTTCCTTAATGTTTCTACGTTAGGAAAAATAGTGACAGGACCTCGGGTTTTTAATACGGAAAAGCCTTAACTAGGGAACTTTGTTATTTGTTCATATTTCATACACTTCAGCTGTTTGTAAGAGTATTGCCAATAGCGACAGCCCTGTTAAGTGACACATTCGGAAGGAACTCCAGAGTAGCAAGTAAAAAAATTTCAAGTTTTCTGAGAAGTTTCGGAAACATGAATTACACTTATCGATGCCATTTCATTAAAAAGATGATTTTTAGATTATATGAGACAGATAGCGGTTTTTCAACATGGAGATCAAAATTTCTTTCCACGTTTCTGAATGTGTCTTTTACGTTGTTTCCAGCAATGCAAATACTGAAATTTCCATGAACGTTTTAATTAATGTGCGTTGAAACGGTACAAAAATAAGGGTATATCAATCAATGAAAATAAATTTCTTGAAAAAGTCAGAGGTTTCAGATAAACCGAAAGGAAAGAATAAAAAATGAGTACAATGAGAACTTTTCATAAAATATTATGTTGATTCATTAAAGCTGCCAAACTCTAATTTATTTATACCATTTTTTTTAGTTTTATTTTCCGACATTTTATCACTTTGAAAAAAAAAATGCACTTACTCACTCCGTCCGTCAGCAATGAGCAACTCTGAGCGGGAGTGGGGCATAAACAACAGATTGTCCCCAATTTTGGGAAATTGATTCCAGTAAGTAAAGGGACAGAAACACACTTTAAAAACTTTTCTGAAATTCACGAGCCGCTGTCCGTGATTTCTTTCGTGAATTAACGAAGCATATTTCTGATACAACCTTTTTCGTGAAATGACAGAAAGAAACCTGAATTTCGTGGATTTTTCTAACTACGAGAAAGTTCTGAATTTTCAGAAACCTTTCCGCAGTTTCTTTCTTATATTGACGGTAAATTACAATTGTAGAGATATGTGAACGGAAAATTCTGAATTCCGCAATTCCTTTCGTGTGTTAATGGAAAAACTCCGTTCTCACTTTTTCCGTATCTGCATGACGAGAAATTACCGGTAATAGGAGCGAATGGTGAGAATCCTTGAGGTTCAACTAAGTTTTAAATTTCAATGGTCTGTCGAATTTTAAAGTTCCGTAGCGAGATCGGATATTATGGATAGCATATCCATGAATTTTGTTTATTGTGGCACAGGATATTTCTTCTCTTCTATTCTACTTTGTGCAAAAACTATTTATTATATATTGTGTTACTGTAAGAAATCGGGTACTTAACTTAATGTACAGATGATTATACGATGTCCATGTATCATTATTTGGATAACTTAAGGCAAAAGCTATTATAGCTATTAAGAGTAAATTTTATAGTATTTCAGAGGGGTTTTTTTGTCAAAAAATACTATAAAACGTGTACTTTACCTGTTCTAAAGATAACTGAAAGTCATTGTTAGTTTAAAAAAAATCAAGTTGCGAAGCATTTTGTTGCTTCGAAAAATCACGATGAAAAATGCTTAATTTGTGAAAAGTTTGCCAATAGAAAAAAATTATTACAAACCTATTCAGAAAAATAATAAACTCCAACAGAAAATAAAATAATTAAATCACTCACATTAATGGCAAAAAAACAAAACAAAACAAAAACCGTCACGCACTTTGTTTTACGATGTACGTGATTCGGATTTTCAAGCGTTTCTTGTGGCTCAGTGGTTAAAGACGTGCGTTACTTGTTGAACCGCAAACGACGGGGTTCGATCCTGACTGAAGCGGAAGGATTATCTGGTGTCAGGGCTGAAAAGTTCAGCATCTCAGATTTTGCGACATTCCATGGATGAATACGGAAAGACCTGAAACGGACTTTTCTGAAATAAACGGAATTTCTGACTACAGAAAATCTGTGAAAATAAGGAAGTTAAAATAAATGGGCACTTTAAAAAAAACGAAATTTCTGAAAAACACGGACACCTAACGGCAACTTTGCTGCACGTTATTTTCAGAAATTTTCCGTAAATTCACAGAACTTATTTTTTACAGAGCAGAGCCATCAACACAAGCATCCGATACCTCACTACGGACTCGAACCTGGGACCGTCTCGGAAGAATGGTTAAACACCAGCGTCTCAGATCGCTGGGTTCTTGGCGGAAACAAGATACATTCGGATCGACTGATTGGATCCCATATTCTTTTTTTTTTTTTTTTTCTTTTTCCCGTTTGATAGCAGTTGGAATCATGAGAATGATGAGCTTGGAATTTTCCACATTTCCAGGTGGAGGCTTTCTGCTAGGTGTCACAAACACATTGATATGTTTGGCACTACCTTTTTCCTTATAAAAGTAGTACTGTAAAAATACTTCTGTCCATTAGCCGTTAGACACCTCAAAGATTGATGAACAAAAATTTGCCTTTATTTTTTCCCCTCCTGAATGGTATAAGTTTTTTTTTTCATTGAGGAATAATATACTGGAATAATTTCGCATGGTATCTCCTTTCCTAAAACACCGATTTAAAAAAATCTTTCTGAATCGAGTAACTGGACTTACCAGCAAAACTTTTCCGAGCATTTTCTGGATCATTAGAATTAGGAATTTCTCGTCTAAGTGGCGAACATTTCCATATTTATTTCTACGGCATCACACATTTCCCAAATCAGATAGGGGAGATTCTTTTAACATCAATTACACATACAAGTATTGTACCGAAAGTAATGCAAAAGTGGGCATAACTTTTTTATTAACTGACAGAGGTCGTTCAAATTGCACATGTTGGTAGAGTAATTCTTTCTCTATAGTAACCCTTTTTCTTCATTGCAGGTAAATCATGGATTCCAAGCAGAAGCAACATGTCGTCATTGAGTTTTTTTGTTTTTTAATTGGAGGTTTAACGATCACCGTGAATAACTCAATGGGCTATAAGCAGTCGCCCGTCCCTAATTTAGGGTCACTGGTTCCAGGGAAGGGAGAGAGCCAGTGCCGTAAGACAAACACAACATCCATGCCTCACCGGGATTCGAAACCGGACCCCTTTCGGACGAATGATCAGAGGCCATTGCCTTAGACCACTGCGCCACCGGGGCGGCCGTCATTGAGTTCTTGACGAAGCTAGGGTGCAGGCTGTCAGACATCCACAGAAGGATAGGGCATGTTTACGGAAATGACAGCATTGTCAAGAGCAATGTGCAGAGATAGATGAAAGGGGAAACTAGCATTGAAGACAACCCACGCAGTGGGAGACCATCATCTGCGACCACTGACAAGAATAATCAGCCACTGGATGAATTGATTCGCGCGGAGCCAATCCTTGAGCTTGTTGCACAACTGGACTGTGGTCACAATGCCATACAGAAAATGGTGGAAGACGTGGGCTTCGGAAAGTGCGTGCAAAGTGGGTACCTCGGCAGTTGACACCCGATTTGAAGTAGAGAAGGGTAGCAGTTTGCTCTGACCTGCTGGAAGCGTTTGAAGCCAATGAAGACACGTTATTTTCCGATCTGCTGATAGGAGACGAAAAGTGGGCGTATCTTTAAGATCCTGAAACGAAGAATCAATCCATGGAATGGCAACACACCTCTTCACCAAGGCCTAAGAAGTTCAAGAGCTAGCGATCAGCACAGAAAGTCATGGTGTGTTTTTTGGAATGGCAGGGGCGTCATTCTTCTTGATTTTCTGGAACGTGGCCGTACCGTGACCAGCGAGCAGTACATCCAGACACTCAAGAAGCTTAGAGAAGCCATAAGGAGGAAGAGACCAAACAAGAATCTGAAAAGGATCCACATTCACCATGACAATGCGAGACCACACACATCTCTGGCAACAAATCAGGTGATCAGCAAATTAGGCTGGTCGGTGGTCCCCATCCATCGTACAGGCCAGATCTGGCGCCCTCTGACTTCCACCTGTTTGGTCCAATGAAGGACAGTCTCCAGGGACAACGATTTGATGACACAGATGAGGTGAAAGTGGCTGTGAAGAAGTGGGTACAACAGTCCACACCTGATTTTTTTCAGAGAGTATTCGAGAGTTGGGTTCAACGATGACGCAAATGCATCGTTTGTGATGGAGACTACATTGAATAGTACCTTTGTACAGAGAAAAAGTTACTCTACCAACATGTGTAATTTGAGCGACTTCTGCCAGTTAAAAAAAATGTTATGCCCACTTTTGCATTACTTTCGGTACAACCCTCGTAATGGCTAGTAATGCAGATCGTTTTTGGCTTTTCGGTTCGCAATTTACCTGCTGAACAACATTACACCTGTATTTGGCATTGTATCTCGGTTTCTAACCCACTGTTACATCCACGCCAAAAACTTTACAGCTTTCCTGATGACAAATTGTGACATCAAATTTATTTATCTTTACTTGCTCGATCGCTTTCTTTTTAATTGTTGAATAGGAAAAATTCTATTTTGTCGGAAAATAGCATTCCTCACAATACTTTTTTTTAACAAGTTTTCCAGTTTCTTTTGATCCAAAAATGTTCACTTGTCTTCCAATATGTTTATTTCGTTTCCACGACATCTCTCTTAAGTTAAAACTGGAGGGATTTTTTTCCTTTGCATCAAGCATCATAGAATACGACAAAATTTATCTGTTTTTCATACGTTGTTTCGCAAGAGTACCTTAAAAATAACTTTAGCGCAATACCTGTGAAGCTTCTGTCAAAAGATGTTCTTGTTCTCTTTGCACCTAAAACAATGGTGATTTTCTTCTTCTTATTTCTTTTTTCTCATGATTTGAGCTCTTAATTCCTACCCATTAAATGGCATTTTAAAATTGACGGTAAAGGATTTGCGTCACACAGTGAATTTTTTTTTGTTTCGTAATTTAACGACCACCATTAGCAGTTCTAAGGGTTATTAGCAGTCTTCCGTCCCTAATTTGGGGCCACTGGTTCCAGGAAAAAGAGAGGACCAGAGCCGTATAACAAACACACCACCTACGTCTCACACGTAACTCGAACCCAAACGCAGCTCGCACGACTAGTCAGAAACCTACGCTTCTGACCACTCAGCCATCACCGCGACTTCGTGACACAATGACCCCGGGGACCATGTCGACAGCAGTTATTCTTTACTTGTTCATCTTGGTCTTTAAAGTTTTAAAACTCACTGTATGCAGTAACCAAAAGAAGTAAAATGCCAGCCACCTATCTGCACGAAGGTGGAAGGCATTGGCAAACCGTTACATATTTTCAGCAGCATCAGGGACCAACCTGGGTAGTATGAGGTCCTCTGACTAAAAGGATTTCAGGACACCTACTCCATTTCACGAGTATGCATGGTTAAAAATGACCTCGAAACACACTTCTCAAAAAAAATAAATAAAAAAATCTGGAGGCTATGAAAGATGTTTAACTAATACCGTCCTATTACCCAGAAACCGTCTCCTATAACCTCTCAGCTACAAGCGTTGCTAAATTTAGATTATTGGTAATCAATATAATAACTTCTTCCATTAATTGTACTGTCTTTTCTGTAAGTGTTTCTGTTGAACCGAGTGTCGTTTTGTACTACTTAAACACCACTCTTTCATTTTATAATTGGACTTTTTTGCGTATCTCTCTTGGTTTGTGAATTGGTTTTGCTAAGTTCCATATTTCGCCACTAGGGGCGCTACAAGCACGTCCAATAGATTGAGCATGGTCATTTTCCTATAGGTATACGTTACTTCCGTGGCGATATGATGCGCGGTTCAAAGGTTGGAGGGGGGGAACGGACTTTCCTAAGAACCCTGTATATATACATATATATATATATATATATATATATATATATGGGATGTAAGGTCAGGTGATGCGTAACATCACAGCCTCTCCTTGACAAATGTCAACCCCGCCTTCTCGTGGTGCATCCTGTTCCTACTAAAGGGGCTCTGACGACCGCAAATAGCGGTATAACTATACCATCGGGATTAGAGGAAATACTATCCCACACTCACCAACCCGCTTGGCCAGCGTGGTGAGTTATGGCCAAACCCCTCCAAAATGACTCCACAACTTAAATCTTGGCCCTCAGTCTCCGGCAGCTGGAATGTACCTGGCCAAGGCAGCGGCCAGTGCGACATGAAGGCAGAGGGTGCTAAGAATCCCCGGAGGACCGGACTAGGCTGCCATCTGATGCTGACCTTGGCAACGTACAATGGACGCTCCCTATCTTCTGATTCAAGGCTTCTTGAATTGGAAGAGGAACTACAAAGGATCAAGTGGGACATCGTGGGGCTAAGTGAGGTAAGGAGAAAAGGAGAAGATCTCATCGAACTGAAAAGTGGACATCTCTTCTACTATCGTGGGACAGATACTGGCAGAACTAGTGGTGTTGGATTTATAATAAACAAGAAACTGAAGGATAAAGTTGTAGAAGTTGAAAGTTCCTCTGACAGAGCTGCACGGCTTGTTATCCAACTCTCGAAAAGATACCAGGCTCAGATTATTCAAACTTATGCACCCACCACAAGTCATCCTGAAGAAGAAATTGAAGAATTTTATGAGGAAATTTGTCATCTAAATAATAAAGGTAAGCAGCACTTGAAAATAATTATGGGAGATTTCAATGCAAAAATAGGGCAACGGCAACAGAATGAAACTTCAGTAGGTAAATTCGGTCACGGCAACAGAAACCAGCGTGGAAATACTCTCGTTGAGTTTGCAGAGGCAGAAGGGTTTTTCATCATGAACTCCTTCTTCAAGAAAAAGCCACACAGGAAATGGACATGGAGACATCCAAATGGGACGACAAGTGAAATTGATTTTTTTATTATGTGTAACAAAAAATTCGTCATAGAAGACTGCAGTGTGCTAAACAAGTTCAACACTGGTAGTGACCATAGATTGGTGAGATGTAAGATGCACCTCAACACTAAACTTGAACGTGGCAAGCTCATAAGACAAACAAAATCTATTGACATAACCAACCTCAAAAAACACCATAATACCTTCAAGTTGGAACTGAAGAACAGGTTCTCTGCTTTAGAAGGCCTAACATCGGAAGAAGTGGACATCTCTGAAGTTAACAGAAAAGTAACCAAAGCTCTTATGGAAACAGCAACAAAATTAGCTGGGTCTAAGAACAAGTTGCATGTAAATAAATTATCAGGAAAAACGAAAATGTTGATGCAAAAAAGAAGAGAGATGAGGACAACTAAAGAAGATGTGACTTCCAAAGTGGATTATATAGAGCTATGCAAGACAGTACGAAAAAGTATCACTGAAGACGTAAGAAAATTCAACTGTGAACTAGTGAGGAAAGCAATTGAAAACAACCAAAGCCTAAAGATAGCAAAGGGACATCTCAGTAAGGGAAGAAAACAGATTATGGCACTGAGAAAAGAAGATGGTTCTGTAACAAGAAATAGAGGCGAAATTTTGACAAGAGTGAAAGATTTCTACTCCAAATTATATGAAAGGGATGATACATGCACTCCAGACATCATGAAAGATACCAGTACTAGAGTTCCTCCAGTCCTTCCAGCAGAAGTTGCACATGCAATCAAGAACATGAAGCGAGGAAAAGCTCCAGGAGAAGATGGAATTACTGTAGACATCATACAAGAAGCAAGGGGAGAAATCGAAACAGTACTCGCCCAAATTTTCACTCGATGCCTTAATGAAGGAAAGATTCTGAGGATTGGAACACCGCTACAATGATCCTGCTACATAAGAAAGGTGACATTGAGGATCTCGAAACTACAGACCTATCAGCCTCCTATCAGTAGTTTATAAAGTCTTCACTAAAGTTCTTTCACACCGCTTGAAGGTAACACTGGACATGGCTCAACCGAGAGAACAAGCTGGATTCAGGAGTGGCTACAGCACAATAGATCATATCCATGTGCTGAGAGAACTAATTGGAAGAGCGAGGAATATGAACTTCCATTGTGCATGGCTTTTATCGATTATGAAAAAGCCTTTGATTCGGTGAAACCATCAGCAGTTACAATGGCTCTGAAAACCTGCGGTATTGAAGATGCATACATTAATATTATTAAGAACATCTATGAAAATGCAAGTGCAAAGATTAGGCTGTTTGAAAATACAACACACATAAAAATTGGAAAGGGAGTGAGACAAGGTGACACCATATCTCCGAAGCTCTTTAATGCCACATTGGAGGGTGTTTTTCAGTCACTGAGCTGGGAAAACAAGGGGATAAAGATTAATGGAGATTATCTAACCCACCTTCGTTTTGCTGATGACGTAGTCATTTTTGCAACTAGCCCATCAGAGCTGCAGAGTATGATCCAGGAACTTGCTGACAAGAGTAAAGAAGTGGGATTAAAAATGAACTTTCAGAAGACAAAAGTGATGTTCAATGCTTTTACAAGAAATGAAGATTTATCGATTGATGGAGAAAAGCTGGAGATAACAGACACGTACGTTTATCTTGGACAGCAGATATCAAGTGAGGGTCACATTGATGAAGAAATTAATCGGCGTACAAAACTTGCCTGGAGAGCTTTTGGAAGAAACAGCATAATTTTCAAGAGCAATATGCCATTATGTCTTAAAAGAAAAGTGTTTGATCAATGCATCCTTCCAGTGCTTACGTATGGTGCAGAGACGTGGACCTTAACTAAAAGAGACATACAAAGGCTGCAGACAACTCAAAGAAGCATGGAGAGGTGCATACTTGGTGTAACCAGGAGAGATAAGAAGAGGAACTCGTGGATCCGAAAAATGACAAGAGTGGAAGACATCATGATCAGAGTTAAATCCCTGAAATGGCAATGGGCTGGACATACTGCCAGAAGGACAGATCATCGATGGACAGCCGAAATTTTAGATTGGATTCCAAGGGACAGGAAAAGACCCAGAAGAAGACCACATGGGAGATGGGTGGATGAAATTCGAAAGTATGCAGGGGTGACATGGAGGAGACTGGCACAAGACAGACCGTTGTGGAGGAAACTTGGGGAGACCTCGTCCAGCAGTGGATTGATAATGGTTGACAATGATGATGATGATGATGATATATATATATATATATACATAGGGATGTAAGGTCATGTGATGCGCAACATACTACAGCCTCTCCTTGACAAATGCCAACCCCGCCTTCTCGTGGTGCATCCTGTTCCCACTAAAGGGGCTCTGACGACCGCCAATTGCGGTATAACTATACCATCGGGAGTAGAGGAAATGCTATCCCACACTGACCAACCCACTTGGCCAGCGTGGTGAGTTACGGCCAACCCCCCCCCCCAAGACTCCACAACTTAAATATTGACCCTCAGTCACCGGCAGCTGGAATGTACCTGGCCAAGGCAGCAGCCAGTGCGACATGAAGGCAGAGGGTGCTAAGAATCACCGGAAGACCGGACTAGGCTGCCATCTGTTGCTGACCATGGCTACGTATAATGGACACTCCCTATCTTCTGATTCAAGGCTCTTTGAATTGGAAGAACAACTACAAAGGATCAAGGGGGGCATCGTCGGGCTAAGTGAGGGAAGGAGAACAGAAGATCTCATTGAACTGAAAAGTGGACATCTCTTCTATTACCGTGGGGCAGATACTGGCAGAACTAGTGGTGTTGGATTTATAATAAACAAGAAACTGAAGGATAAAGTTGTAGTAGTTGAAAGTTCCTCTGACAGAGCTGCACGACTTGTTATCCAACTCTCGAGAAGATACCAGGCTCAGATTATTCAAACTTATGCACCCACCACAAGTCATCCTGAAGAAAAAATTGAAGAATTTGAGGAAATTCGTCATCTAAATAATAAAGGCAAGCAGCACTTGAAGATCATTATGAGAGATCTCAATGCGAAAAAAGGGCAGCAGCAACAGAATGAAACTTCAGTAGGTAAATTCGGTCACGGCAACAGAATGAAACTTCAGTAGGTAAATTCGGTCACGGCAACAGAAACCAGCGTGGAAATACTCTCGTAGAATTTGCAGAGGCAGAAGGGTTTTTCATCATAAACTAATGTTTCAAGAAAAAGCCGCAAAGGAAATGGATATGGAGGCATCCCAATGGATTGAAAAGTGAAATTGATTTTATTATGTGTAACAAGAAATTTGTCATGAAAGACTGCAATACAAGTTCAACACAGGTAGTGACCATTGAATGGTAAGATGTAAGATGCACCTTAATGCTAAATTCGAGCGTGGCAAGCTCATAAAACAAACAAAGTGTATTGACATGACCAACCTTAACAAACATCATAATACCTTCAAATTGGAACTGAGGAACAGATTCTCTGCTCTATAAGGTCTAACATCAGAAGAAGTGCACATCTCTGAAGTTAACAGAAAACTAACCAAGGATCTTATGGAAACAGCAACAAAATAGCTGGTACTACGAACAAATTATCACGAAAAACCAAAATTCTGAGGCAAAAGAAAAAAAAAGAGATAAGGAGAACTAAAGGAGATGTGACTTCCAAAGTGGAATATATAGAGCTATGCAAGACGGTACGAAAAAGTATAACTGAAGATGTAAAGAAATTCAACTGTGAACTAGTGATAAAAGCAATTGAAAACAACCAAAGCCTGAAGAGAGCAAAGGCACATCTGAGTAAGGGAAGAAAACAGATTATGGCTCTGAGAAAAGATGGTTCTGTAACAAGAAATAGAGGTGAAATTTTGACAAGAGTGAAAGATTTCTACTCAAAACTATATGAAAGGGATGATGCATGTACTCCAGACATTACAAAAGGTACCACGCTTCTTCCAGTCCTCCCAGCAGAAGTTGCACATGCAATCAAGAACATGAAACGGGGAAAAGCTCCAGAAGAAGACGGAATTACCGTAGACATCATACAAGAAGCAAGTGGAGAAATTGAAATAGTGCTCGCTCAAGTTTTCACTCGATGCCTTAATGAAGGGAAGATTCCTGAGGATTGGAACAATGCTACAATGATCCTGCTACATAAAAAAGGTGGCATTGAGGATCTCAGGAACTACAGATCTATCAGCCTCCTATCAGTGATTTATAAAATATTCACTAAAGTTATTTAACACCGCTTGAAGGTGACACTGGACATGGCTCAACCAAGAGAACAAGCTGGATTCAGGAGTGCTTACATCACTATAGATCATATCCACGTACTGAGAGAACTAATTGAAAGATCGAGGGAATATGAACTTCCATTACGCATGGCTTTTATCGATTATGAAAAGGCCTTTGATTCGGTGAAACCATCAGAAGTTACAATGGCTTTGAAATCCTACGGTATTGAAGATGCATACATAAATATTATTAATACCATCTATGGAAATGCAAGTGCAAAGATTCGGCTATTTGAGAATACAGCACTCATAAAAATTGGAAAGGGAGTGAGACAAGGTGGCACTATATCTCCCAAACTCTTTAATGCCACATTAAAAAATGTCTTTCAATCACTGAACTGGGAAAACAGATGGATAAAGATTAATGGAGATTATCTAACTAACCTTCGTTTTGCTGATGACGTAGTCATTTTTACAACTACCCCATCAGAGCTGCAGAGTATGATCCAGGAACATGCCGACAAGAGTAAAGAACTGGCATTGAAAATGAACTTTCAGAAGACAAAAGTGATGTACAATGTTTTTACAAGAAATGAAGATTTATCGATTGATGCGGAAAATCTGGAGATAACCAATACCTACATTTATCTTGGACAGCAGATATCTAGTGAAGGTCACATTGATGAAGAAATTAATCGGCGTATAAAACTTGCCTGGAGAGCGTTTCGAAGAAACTGTATACGTTTCAAGAGTGATGTGCCATTATGTCTTAAAAGAAAAGTGTTTGATCAATGCATCCTTCCAGTACTTACATATGGTGCAGAGACGTGGACCTTCACTAAAAGAGACATACAAGGACTGCAGACTACTCAAAGACGCACGGAGAGATGCATGCTTGGTGTAATCAGGAGAGATAAGAAGAGGAACTCGTGGATCAGCAAAATTACAAGAGTGGAAGACATCATGACCAGAATAAAATCCTTGAAATGGAAGCCATCTTTGTAAATATTCTATTTATTGTGTTTACCTGATTGACCTATAGCTGTGTAGCTGAAATGTTAGACTGGATTCCAAGGAATAGGAAAATACACAGAAGAAGACCACAAGGGAGATGGATGAATGAAATTCGAAAGTATGCGGGAGTAACATGGAGGAGACTGGCACAAGACAGACCGTTGTGGAAGAAACTTGAGAAGACCTTCGTCCAGCAGTGGATCGATAATGGTTGACAATGATGATGATGATGATGATATATACATATATCAAAGTATTATTATTTATGCTGTTTCTACCAGTTTCACTGATATCTCATACTGTAGCTCAGTGTATAAATAAAGTATGTTACACATTACCAGAATTACAGTGTATATATATATAGCCTATATATATAGAATAGCATCAAACAAATATTAACCTAATGAAATAATAGCATCAATAAAAACAGAAAGTTGGATAACAGCACTGCTGTACGATAAGCGACTTGCACTTGTCTTGTGTGCGTTTTTTATTTTATATTATTCTCCTGAGCTATTTTTTCAAGAGTGATGTTTCCTCTACGCTTGAAGTGCAGAACCCAAAGGGGCCCCGTCATCTATCGCTTACGTGTCAAACGTTTGATGCTCGTGCAACTGTCCACGTGATTGATGTACTATTATTAACCAAAAGTTCTAAGGGTCGCTTCCAGGTTTTTTTTTTCAGGAATACTTGTTAAGTTACCGCCTGCGTGCTTTAGAAAAGATGTCTCATGCCACATATGACTATAATGGAGTGTTGTGACATATCCCCAATTCGCTTCGTTTATTGACATTTACTATACGATAATTCTCCGTAAAGCATCAGAAATTATTTTTGGGCCACGGAATAATGGTGTACATTTAAGACGGCGTTCAAAAAGCGTTCAAAAGTCTATAGCGTTGATTTATAATATTAGTCAAATAACTCATCGAATTATTATTTCTCAGTTACGTTTCGTTTTTTGTTTTTCTGAAATTCATATTTTCAGAATAAATCATACGGAGATCTAAAACAAACTTTTAAAGCGTTGATTTAATATGTCATTCTGACAACTTGAATTTTGTGTACAATCACATTTTTGAGACCGCACTGTCAGTAACCCATAAATTTGCCCCATGACTTTTTTTTTTTAATGGAGGTTTAACGACCACCGTGAGCAACTCAGTGGGCCATAAGCAGTTCCCCGCCTTTATTTTAGGGAAACTGGTTCCAGGGTCCTAATTGAGTTTGTTTTACGGGTCTGGCTTTATGTCAGAGCCATAAGACAAACACAACATCCATGCCTCAACGGGAATCGAACCCAGATTCATCGCGACGAGTGATCAGAAGCCAGCACTTAGACCACTGCGCCACCGGGGCTCTACTGTATCACCACAAGCATATATAATTATGTTTGTGGTGATACAGTGATAATTATATGTGCTTGTGGTGATACAGTCACAAGCTGTTAATGTATCACCACAAGCATATATAATTATGTTTGTGGGACAGTGATAATTATATATGCTTGTGGTGATACAGTCACAAGCTGTGAATATATCGCCACAAGCATATGTAATTATGTTTGTGGTGATACAGTGATAATTATATATGCTTGTGGTGATACAGTCACAAGCTGTAAATGTATCACCACAAGCATATATAATTATGTTTGTGGGACAGTGATAATTATATATGCTTGTGGTGATAGAGTCACAAGCTGTAAATGTATCACCACAAGCATATATATGATGATGTGTGTGGTGACACAGGGGTAATTATATATGCTTGTGGTAATACAGTCACACGCTGTGAATGTATCACCACAAGCATATATAACTATCACACCAGCAGAATTTTTGAGGATTTCATAACGAACATACATAAGAAAACTTTTTATTAAAATTCATCAAGTCCGTTTCCCATCTATATTATACATTAAAAGTGAGTTGGGGAAACTACAAGGACTTTTATTAATATTTTGAACAGTAGTAAAAACGGTCGTAAACATAATAAAACTCACCCTTTCTGCTTGTACCTTATTATAAAATCTGGGCATAGGTGTCACTATGACAAAGGATGCGTTTCGGGACCCTCAAAAAATCGAGGAGCTAATGTCTTACCGAAAATCGGTAATCCCGATCTACCAGCAAAGATGAAATAGTCACATTATGGAACAAAAAGGTAAAAACTTTTCGTTCCATAATCCGACGAAATCCTACTACATAAAAGGCACCGTTAAGAAGATATGAGATATTTCAAAAACGTATTAATAACCGAATAATAGAATTATCACACTAAATAACACTGATATTTGAAAGAGATCAAAGCTAAGAAAAACTAAATGCTAATTTATATACACTATATAGAAAAGAGTCACCGGACACCTAAGAAGAGAAACACAACATAAAATTTATTCACATACATTAGTAAGGTGTAGCTCCATCTTTGGTCTTCATGCATGCACTGATTCTTCCAGACAGGTTTTCGACTAGGTTTTGGAACACAGCGATAGGTATGCACTTCCATTCAGTACATAATGCTGCCGCTAACTGTTGCTTAGTTGTAGGCCTTGGTTACAAACTTCTTATGCGGCGCTCTAATTCATCCCATAGGGGTCTATGAGATTAAGATCAGGGCTCTGTGCTGGCCAGTCCACACACGATACGGAATTATCGTCAAACCACACCGTAACAGTCCTTGCTTTATGGCTTGGTGCATTATCCTGCTGGTACCAACAAGGCTCGGTTCCATAGTATTGACACAGAGTCGGTAGGGCATAATTGTCCAGAATATCGAGGTAGACGTGCTGGTTAACAGGTTTGTCCACGATAACCAATGGGCCGGGACTACACCACGAAAAACACCCCCACACGAGTACACTGCTAGCTCCAGACTTGATCGTAGGAACAGTACACTGTGGTAAATAGTGTTGCCCTGGCTGCGGCCATACCCACACACGCCCATCAGACTGATGGATCGTGTATCTGGATTCATCAGTCCATAGGACCCGTTTTCATTGATCTACGGTCCACGATAAATGTTCTTTACACCGCATGCTAAACGATGAGTAGCATTCCGAGTGGAGATGAAAGGCTTATGAGACCACGGTAACCCATGGAATGAAGTTCTCTGCGGATGGTATGTGTACATACCGGGGTTCCAGAATTTTTACTCACTTGTACACTGAGGTCTTGTGCAGTACTCCGTCGATTAGCTGTAACGACTCTTCTGAGGCTTCGACGTCCTCTATCACTGATTTTCTTTGGTCTGCAGGTACGTTTTGCTGCTTCAGGCACGCCATGTGTCTTCCACTTATTCAGTACATCCAAAAGAGTTGACTTGGGTATATTTAAACGCCTCTCGGTTTCTCTTATGGACAACACACTAATATAACACCCAACAATCTTTCCTTTCTCAAAGTCAGTTCCATCCCGCCGCGACATTTTCACTCAACCTCACAGTGCGATATGATCGCGGTTAGCTGCAGGCTTTTTTTAAACCGTTTGCAGCTGTACCGCGCATCTTAACAATGGATCCGTTCATTCGCTTTTGAAGGGGTGTCCGGTGACTTTTGTCAATATAGTGTATGTTCATTTTGGTGTATACAGTAGATTCCGGTTAAGTGCGACATATCGGGGTTAAAACACTTGGCCCAATTAAACGGCTGCTTCAATTATGCGAAGCTTTATCACATAGAACTAATTTGGGATGTTTTTCAACAGTTGTCCTAATTTTCCTATTAACTAAGGGCCCAATTAACCGGAATCTACTGTATTATCATGGAAGGGTTAGATTTATGTATATACGTATAAATCATTATATAAGTTGATATTTTTAGAAGGAAGTCAAGGAAAGCTGGAATGAAGAAATGGACGACTGATTGAAGTGAGAGATTACGGAGTTGCTGCTAGATTATGAAAAGATTGGTCACTGCCACGTTTTGGGAGCCGGCCAATTAACAGCAGAAATCAGACTTTGCGCAGACAGAAGGGTTAACGACACACGAGAACACCTAAAGCTGTAAGGAGCCGCAGTCCCTAATTTAGGGACACTGGTTCCAGGAAAGGGACAGAACCAAGGTCGTAGGAACCGCTATCATCCACACCTCATCCGGAATTGAAACGAGGGACAAACTCGGACTAACCCGGGTTCCAGTTCCAAAAATTTCGTTTACTTACGCTTTCAGCTTGTCTATCACCATAAGAAAATATGCATTTTTTTCTTATATTACATAGCATCATAACCGATTCTGTGTTCTATTTTAAGCTGTCAAGCTGTTAAGAAATTTTAAAAAATAACAGAAGAAACTTTACACCAATTATAGTTAAAATAGTATAACTATACTAGTAAAACGAATTTATCTAACTATACTAGTAATATAAAAATATATAAAATATCATAAATATAATAAATATATAAATGTAAAATAAATATATAAATAGTATAACTATACTAGTAATATGAATTTGGCCTAGAATAGAAATAAAAGTTTCCAAGATTTCGCACGTCAACCGGATGGCTTTTTTCAAGGAAAGTAGACAGAAAACTGCTTTTTCAAGGAAAGTAGACAGCGAACCGTCTTTTCAAGGAAGGTAGACAGCAAACTGATTTTTCAAGGAAGGCAGACAGTTTGCTGTTTACCTTCCTTGAAAAAAGCCATTTGGTTGATATGCGAAAGCTTGGAAACTTTGATTTCTATTCTACACAAATAAATTCGGATTACTAGTATAATTATACTATTTTATGTTTAGGAACAGTTCATTGTCCAATAACTTAAATAGGTGGAAGTCGCAATATCAAAAAAATGAAACCAGGAAGGAATTCTCAAGTTTCGATGCAGTAGAAATGAATGAGTTGGCAAATAATAAGTGCAATGGTTACTCAGCTGGAAAATAACAGTATTGCGAAACCTTGCTGCTTACAGAGAGACGTAATTTTACATGCATATGGCAGAACTTCAGAGAAATATCCAGAGAGATATGTGCAAAAGATAACTCGATACAACGATCTCCTCCTATATATGGAAAAGGAACTGAACAGAATCACTGGTTGTCACGTTGTTAATTAGGTGGACGACATCAAGAAGTTTTCACTGGATCGGATACATTGACCAGAAATTGCGAACAAGATTCCAGGATTGGATGAGCTTATGCGTTTTGCAGAGTCAAACGTTTCTAACAGAAAAAGTGCTATTTAGCTTCAAAGAGAGAGACACTACGTTTTTGTGAACAAAATTTACGTACGGAAGAAATGTAGCCATGCAAGACAAGGTAGAACAAATTCTCAGACCAGGAACTACAGGGAACAAATCATGGGCAAAGGTTTGCCTCACACGGAAAAAGGAGGGAAAAGCATTTTTTTTTTTCTAGAACTCTTTTGCGTCTCACAAAAAATTTCTGGATTACACCGTTCCTCCAGAGTTAAACTCCATAGGATTATCCTCATGCTAGTGACAAATGTCTACGAAATCCTTAAAGAAACTCAGCCTTTCTTCCCGTGGAGTCCCGGAAACGAGTAAGAGTTCTTTTACGATCTTTATAGGTATTCATCGCTGAGGTAAAGATTGAGTTGGATTTACCCATTAAAAAATTAAGAGTTTTTTTTTATGAGAACTTCCGCTTCGAAAGCGAAAAAGACGGATCTAGGTAAACTCAAATTGCATTAAAATTAGCTTAAGAACTGAACGAAGAAGGAAAAAATAGAATTTTGCCTGAGGAACAAGTAGGGTAATTGCCACAGATTTCTTAAAAAAACCATTAATAAACATGAGAACGATTTGCAATAACTGGTAAAAGTTTTTCTTTGCCTGTGGTAATGACGATTAATCATTTATACTTTATTGGAAACTGAAGATAATATGAAAAAAAATTACTAAATCTTAAAATAAGACCTTGAGATTTGAAAAAAAAAATCGAAAAACGATGGCAGAAAAAATTCATGGAAAATTTGGAAATTCTTAAAATAAAGTCAACTAATAAAGCTTCACACAAAAACGGACAAAGCTGAACGAGTCCTCTGGATAACGAAATCTTTCAACCTTACCAAATGCTGACAGATTGCAAAGGCTCACTGGGAAAAAGGATGTTCAAAAGCAAAGGAACTTAATAGAGAAACAAAATTCTATTCAAGAAAACAAGAACAATAAAATCAGCGAGAAACAGAAAGTGTATCAGAACAGAAGAAACAGCATCATTTCGCATAATGTTATTCAAAACTTTAAGACAAAATGGTGAATTATTCAAAACTTAAGACAAAGACTAACATGTTGGGATTCCACAGGTAACGCTTCAAAACAATACAATGTGATTAACAAAGAATAAAAAAGAATACTATGAAAATCTCACCAGGCATTCAAATGAAGAAGTCGTGCATCTAATTTCTGGGTCTGTGATTCTGACCGTACACTAATGAAGGAGGAGATGGGAAAAGCAATGAAACGGTTAAAATGTGAAGGAATTTTTTTTTTTCATGTAATATTCCCAACTGAAGTAACTACAGGACTGATGAAATTTTAACACAGATAATTCGTAAAATTATTGGGAAGAGTAGAGGAAAGAATCAGTAATTTAACATCGAAATTTTAATTAAAAATACAACAAAAACAAGAAGACAGGAAAAAAAAAGTATTAAAATTATGGAATGAAAATTTGGGTTTCTCGTGCGACAATGTTACCAAAACAATTCTGAATTGAAAATAAAAATAAAATGAGACAAGAAATATTAGTATCTCGAGTATTAGTAAAGAGGAACTAGCTGTAGTGATAAAAAAGTATGAATGAATATCTCTTTATAAAGCTACTACGGTTCTCCAACGTGAAATTAGCTCTCAAGAAGAGAAAGAGTAAGACTATAGTGCTGAGTTCAGACTCAATTTTAAGAGTTCGAGCCCGTCCGAGTCCAAATTTTATTTTGCGAGATAGAGTCCGGGCTCGAACGAGCCCGAAAACTACGATTAATTGGTTTAGACATTAAGAAAAACAATTTTTCTTCCGGACTTCCATTCTTTCCTTTCCCTGCAATTAACCGATGTCTTTCTCAGCAGGGAAATAAGGAAGAGATCTCTATCGGTTGCTATAGTTCAGTTGCACGACTTTTTTTATCATTGTTTCTTCCAGAAATGTTTCGGGCATTCGGGTTTTCCGGAAAGATCGGCAGGCGCTGCAATATACGTACTTTGCTAACACAATAAAAAGGGAGCTGCTGCGTGGTGGAAGGGGGAAAATTTCGTTTGCGTGTGATCTACTATCTATAGTACTTGAAAAAGCTTTAAACTCATTAACACGTGGCCGATGTCATTTTCTACCCAAGCTCCAAATAAATAGCCCTACCGGGTCTGTACTTCTCGCTTAGACCCATTTCACGAAGAATTCTCTTTATCAACTAGAAAGTGTACAAAGTCTCATATGCTAAATAGTATAAAATCTCATTGAAAAAAAAAAAAAAAAAAAGAGAACGACTTTCTCCCTTTCAGAGCCCGCAGAGCTCGTGACCGCTCGAGTCGAAACCAATCGCAGTAAACATTATGCAGCCCGAACCGTAGCAAATATTATGCAGCCCTAGCCCAAACCGTAGTCAACATACATCCCGAGCCCGCCCGAACCGTGGTAAATACTGTGCAGGCCGAGCCCGCCGGAGCCAGAACCATAGTAAATATTATGCAGCCCGAGCCCGAACAGTAGCAAATATTATGCAGCCCGAGCCCACACGAGCCCGAATCGTAGTAAATATTACGCAGCCCAAGCCCTTCCCGAATCCGTTTCAGGCTCGGGGTCGGGCTCGGCTTCAGACACGGGCATAGCCAGTCTCAACTCTGTTAGACAACATCACAAAACTCCAAAATGATGATACCAGACAGATGTCAAATTTAATAGGCTTATTGGTAGTCATGGGTTTAGTGGTATTAATGTTTATATTCTGCAATCAGGGACTGTAGCCTGGCGGTACGGAGTTCTCGTTCTCACTTTCTCATTTATTAGACAACAGAACCTCTTTATTCTCTTAAAACCTCTTCGGCACACGCGGATGTTATAGACCGTTTCGCTAACTTCGAAGTCCCATCAATCCCGTACCAATGACATGTCTCCTCAAAAGTGTAAAACAACCACTCCGTTGTCTTTACTCGGATTACATACGACTTTCTTCTGCTTACATTCGACGGATTAATTTGTGTGTCCGACAGTCGGCATTATGAATTCGTACCTTACCAGCGCTGGTAAACACATCTATTAACATCCGTGAATTCCAGTAAGTAATATCACTTGCTCTACAGGTGACGACCCCGATCCTGAATTACAAATGAACCGTGCTACACAGCTATAGGTCAATCAGGTAAACACAATAAATAGAATATTTACAAAGATGGCTTCGCAAATAATGCAGAGAATGTGCATATCGTTACGCTCTGGTTTCAATGCTTTTTTTTTTTTTTTTTTTTTTTACTGAAAAGGATTAAGTGTTCGGCTAGGGGCCATCGCCGAGCAGGTAAAAAAAGTAACCCAAACGATTCTTAAGAGAAAGGAAATGTTAAATCACCCAAAAATATTGAATATGCACAAAAAACCAGGTAAGTTGGTGTGCCTGAGTAAAAGCGTAGGGTGCCGCACGTCTGACAGTACGTATCATTGTTAAAAATACAATTATCTGTAGTTCAATCCAGGAGTGCTGCAAATTTGTCGAATAAAAAAGAATGTCAAGTTGCTTTTTTGAAATAAGAGTATCAATTGAAATCAAATGCGCAGTTTTCAGTTTTGTGGCTCTTCTCAGACATCATTTTTACTGAATGAAATCATCTGTTTCTTGACATCGGAACAGCTGCCCATGCGCCCCCGGTAGCGTAGTGATCTAAGCGCTGGCTTTTGACCATTCGTTCGAGATAGGTCCGGCTTCGAATCCTGGTGAGGCATGGATGTTGTGTTTGTCTCTCTCCCTCACCTAAAACCAATGGACCTAAATTAGGGACGGGCGACTTCTTATAGCCCATCAAGTTGCTCACAATGGTCGTTAAACCCCCAAATAAAAAAAACACAGACCCATTTGCAGGTCGCTTTTGCCTGCAATGAAGCCGCTGTGTGATACGGTGGAGGACATTTTATCTTGTGGTGAAACTTCATTTAGTAGGGGTTTTTTCTGGGCAATTCAAAGGCCAGTGTTAAAGGCACCATACTAGAATTTCGTCATGACAGCATTCTTTGTGTTTGCCATTTGTATTTCGATAAAGGTTTCAATCATTTTGTTTTGTTTTGTTTACGAAACACGCATTCACCTGTTGCATTACTACATTATGTTTACTGACTTTTATATACAGTCAAGCCCCTATTTAATGGACTGCGATTTAACGAACTCCGCGATTTTACGTACATTTTTATAATATGGATGGAATTACATTGAAATTAATACTTGGTGCTTCCCGATTTAACGAACACATTTCCTCAATTTAGCGTAATTTTTTTTATTTTTGTAAACCACCAAACTATATGTTAACCAGCATTTTCACGTTAAAAGTTAGTTAACGAGCTTCGCGTAACAGGGAAATTTCACGCATACAGTTAACCAGCGTTTCAAAGAACACTATTTGCGACACAGCTTGACGGAATCATAAATCAGTTCGCCTTTTCTGCGACTATCAAGCATAAGCTTTTTTATAGGGGGAAGCAAATGACCAACAAGTTCCAAAGAAGCGGCAACGTTTTTGCATGTGGGTGGGAAGCAGGAAAAAGAAAAACGGTGTGAGACAAGAAATCTAGGGTACTCTGGGAGATCCTTGTTTTCAGCTACAGACAAAAAAATAGCTTTCTGGGAACTCAGGGGAAACACATTGTACGTACCCATTTCTGAACCTCTGGAATTCTTCCCCAAATTGCGCTTCTTCTTTTCTTCTCAGTGTTAAATCTACAGGTCAAATTAAACAATACATCTCATTATGCAGCTTAGAATACTGAAATCGTAATTTAAGAAGCTAAATGCTCGGGAAAAAAATCAACTGTCGTATTTTTCTCGCAATTTTAAAGTACGCTTAAATTTTGATGCTACATATGGAAATTTAATGCCGCCCGGTGGCGCTGTGGTCTATGCGATTGCTTCTGATCATTTGTCCAAAAGGGGTCCGGGTTCGAATCCCGGTGAGACATGAGTACTGCGTTTGTCTTACGGCACTGGCCCTCTCCCTTCCTTGGAACCAGTGGCCCTAAATTAGGGACGAGCGGCTGTTTATAGCCCATTCAATCATAAAAAAAAATAAAGAAATCTGATATCTACGAACTATGTATTTAATATGCAAAGTAAATGTACGTACTATAACACTTTTGATAATAAATTTCGTAATTAAAATTACTATAAACAATTTAAATTTCACTGAAAGAAAGAGAACTTAGCTGCTTGCGTACCCTTTTATGAACACTAGCTTAATTTGAATATTGCATTCGAAAGGCTTCTTCGATTTAGCGAATTCCGGGATTTTACGTACAAGACTGTTGGTCCCTTGAAGTTCGTTGAATCGAGGTTTGACTGTATATCTCTACATTAAGGACAGTGGGAGATTACATTTTTAATCATCTTTGGTTTCGTTTTGTATTGTCTCTTTAATTGCATTTAATTGCTGAATTGTTGGTTATTTTCCTCCGATATTTTATTTTCACACCACTGTGTATATTTGGTTGCCGATTTGTGAGAAACATCGGCAGAAAAACAAATCACGAACTTCAACTGAATGAAAATCGATTTGGTGAAGAGTATTATAGAAAACAAGCTCTGAGAACTTCCGTATGCAGTGTTTTCTTTCGGCTTGCAATCTCTTGGCATTGTAGTTCTTTCCGTTGGAATTCTCTGACATGGTCTTGGTAACAGGACCCACATACTCGACTTGAAAATCCGAAGAATAATGCAAGAAAATTGCACTTCAACTTTTCCTAAGTACGACTCACACCACGTGAAATGTTCCGTAATTGAAATGTTGCCACTTACGCAAAAGATCTGTAGAAAACAACATATAAATTCAATGAGACACTTGCTTCATATTTTATACATATTTCAAGGACGTTTATTTGGTTGCATATCAATAGTTTATGTGAAATTGCATAATTTGGATAACATCTGTGACAGAAACTAGAGGCAACTGTAAGTACTAATGAATAATATATAACTTTTTAAAATTGGAATAGTTGCTCGTGAAGACTATTTAAAATACATAACGTTTCAGTTTCTATGTTGAAAATGCCATGCAGAACGTGTGATTTAGTTTCGTGGTTTCTTAGGTGCAAGCGACAAAGCTACAATAAAACAACTAATCGGAAAAATTGGCAGCTCGAGAGCTCATCACTTGTACAACTGGGCCTGGATCGGGGGCGGCCCAGAGGTTTCCCTGGAAGGGGGTAACATCGCGCCACTAAACACACAAAAAAAAAAAAAAAAAAAAAAAAAAAGAGAGAGAGAGAGAGAGAGAGAGAGACAGAGAGCCTGAGAGAGAGACAGTCAGAGAAAAAGACAGACAGACAGATATAGAGAGAGACAGACAACCTGAGAGACAGACAGACAGAGTTACTTTTTTGGAACGCGCGCGCGTGCGGCGCACACGATAAACTTGCAGAGATGTTCCTTCCTGGTATTGCAAAGCTTTTTAAACATTTTCCATTAAAATAACTGTTCTATTTTTTTTTACTCACGAACTGCAAACAGAAACTTAAAGATCAGCACTATCAATTTCTCGCATGTAGAGGAAACTAGTTTGATGACTTTTGAATTTAAAGTCTGGATAACATTTGCAACATAAACTTTGATCCCTCCTATGTAACGGTCGGTTGATTTAATCAAAAAACGTTCCAGGCAAGCATATTTTTACGACCGTATCTCTCTCTCTCTCTCTCTCTCTCTCTCTCCCTCTCCCTCTCTCTCTGTCTCTGTCTCTCTGTCTTTGCCTCTCTCTCTCTCTCTCACACACACACACAAGTGTACCCCACATGGGAAATTTCCCTGTTTCCAACTACAAACGATACCAAAACAGTACTAAAGAACAGAATACTGCACGCTCATTGCTTTCCACGATCATTCAAAATCGCCTTTCACTTCCGCTCTCAGCTTTCGCCGTTTCTGAACCTCCAGTTTTGTTATTGTTGTTGTTGTTTGCTGCTAGAAAATAACATTTTATATCGATACATACAGGAAATTTTTGTTATTCTGAAAACCTTTACGAAAATATATGCGTTTATTAGTATAAGTTTTTAAAAATAAATACATTAATTATTTAGGATGTTGTCCATTTCAAAAGTACTAACCGAAACGGCTTCAAACAAAGGAACTGCTTGAAGAGGAGGATCCCCCCCCGCTGGTCAGTCACTGGCCTGGATTTTAATTCCAAGACGGGACATAGATGTAGAGTTTGTCTATCCTGGTTCTTTCTCTTTTCTGGAATCAGTGGCTCAAATCCAGGGTTGGACGACTCCTTATAATCTGAGATGCTAGAGCATTGTTAAACCCATAAAACAAAACGATCCAGCAGCTCTGCTGTGACGTCCCCAGTTCTCATCAACTGAGAAAACCAATCGTGATGTTGTGGGAGTCGATATTCAATGGATGGTGTTAAAAATAAAATCGAAACAGAGTGAAGGAAGATAAACAGCTGTAGACATTTTAACGACTCAACATTCCAGAAGAGATACGGATAGTGTTTAGGTACAGGGCCCGATCAAGCTTTTCTTTTCTGGGAGGGCGAGACTTGAAATCACCTCCCCCCTTTTTTTCTCTCATATCTCCGTTATATAGATATGAGAGAAAAAGAAGTATCAACTGAAGCAAAACTTGTGCAAGATTAAGATTCCTTGACCACTTGCATCAATTATTAAGTTAAAACTTTCTGCTGTTTCTCCACCTCTGCTTCCAAGTCCAACCACTCTTGGCAACAAAAACTCAGCGTCTTTTATAGTTACGTATATCGCGCGGTATATATATGATTACTTGAACACTGCATGAAGAACTTGATTTGCTTAAACGTATTGCAGCACAGAGTATACATCCTTTCCATTATAGACAACGCATTTAGAAAATTTCAGAAATCGAAGCCTGTCTCCACGTAAATTCTTAAACCCTTTTTGTTCATCTTTTACGAGAGAATTTTGCCCTAATTACGTTTTCTCGTGAATTTGTCGTCAAAATGTCAAACGTTTTCAAAAATATTAATTTCAATGTGATTTTGAACTCATAAACAAAACGAACTTTGCTTGGATCAAAGGACCACGCTGAAGATATTGATTCGAGGGGAATATATGAAATACCATGTGCGTGAGACATGTTGTATGTAAGGCAGACCTTTTGAGTTATCGCTCGAAGAAACACGAACTTACACACGGGGATGCGGACTAATAGAAATCGTCGATAGATTTATATTTGAAAAAAGCTACGTTTATCAACAAACCGGATTTGCTGGTCAAGCTTAACATTTTTTTATTTTTTATTTTTATATGTAGAGGATTTTAGGAAGGGAGTGTCTGACCCCAGGTCTTAAACAACCCTTAGAAATAGGAAACTAGGAGATTTAGGCTAGAGCGCCCGATAGGAAAGTGACATGGAAGTGAAGTAGAAAGGGGGAGGAAGACGCCTTTATTTATTACCGGAGGGTCAGTACCCGTGGTCCGACGGCTTAACGTGCCCATCCGACGCACGGCGGGTATTTAGTGGATCGAGCGTTCGTACCTGCTGGGATCGAACCTGAGACCCCTCCCGTGGCAGGCACGAACGTTGCCCACTCAGCCATCCGCGACGCTATCAAGCTTAACATTTTGGAAGCTTTGCATATATATCAAAATTCTTCGCAACTTGTCAACGACATGGCATCCACACCATATCTATCAAAAGATATGGTGTGGATGCCACAACTGATAAAAACTCGTGACAGTAGACATCATTGAGGACGTCACATGCGATTTCAATTTTTACGTGTTGTTCGTCTTGAAGAATCTGGGCCAAAGCAAAGAAAAACCTTGGTCGATAAAATAAAATAAAAATATTGTGAGTAAAAGTTGTTCTTTTTAATTTCATATTACTCACAATCACCATAGCAGAAAGTTTCTGATCTGTCTGCGACAAATATCATGATGCCACAAAGCAATCTGCAGGTGGTCACTGGTCAAGATAACAACCGGATGTGAAAAACAATACAAATTTGCAAAGGTAGAAGTTAAAGAAATTAAGAGAGAGAGAGAGAGAGAGAGAGAGAGAGAGAGAGAGAGAGAGAGAGAGAGAGAGAGAGAGAGAGAGAGGGAGGGAGGAGGGGGAGAGATGACCACTTTCTATTTCTTCTAACTAATAAAAAAAGAGAAGGGACCTAACTTTGGCACTACATGCTAACTACTAAAACGGAAAGAAATTTCCCCATTTTCTCAAGCTGAAACCCAGACATTTATGGAATAAAATTATATTTAACAAAAATACAGGACAAAAGGTACATCGCTACAAAAAATATTACGTTTACGGGAGAAATCGTCGCTCCGCCCTACTTCCGTTTCCAGAAAATGTTCCTCCATTTTAAATCTTAAATACAAACATCTGTGTAACTAAATGATGTTTAAGCAATAATACAGTATGGAGGGGAAACACCGCAGAAAATAAAAACGATTACGGGAGAGATCTTCACTGCCTTTAGAAATTTTTGCTGCCTCCAACTTTCGTGTTCAGAAAAATTTTCCTCCATTTTAAATCTTAAATACAAATATTTATGTAATAAAATGATACTTAACAACCATACGAGGCAGAGGGAAACATCGCTAAAGAAAAAGAATTTAAGGACTGCATCTAACTTCCATTTTCGGAAACTATGCGTTTCCAAACGGAAATACAAACATTTATGCATAGAAAATTCAAGAATCATACTGAACAGAGGAAACATCGCGCGATAATTTATTTTAGCGTAACGGGAGAAATCTTCACTCCGTCTAACTTCTGTTTTCGGAAAGATGGAAAACCTGCATCCATGATCGATAATATGCAAGAGAGGATTTGATAGGGTTCTGGAAATATCGCTTTTGTCTGCAGGACCAAAATTGTACGTCGCCCGTCGCCGGGATTCTGCTACGGGACTCACAATGTTTGTAGTCTACAGTTTGTGACAGGATTTATGTATCTAAATACATGCACATTGTTATTAGACACGTTCTAAATCTGCGACAATACTGAGCATAAAAAAGAAAATCAGGGAAAATATGAATGAAGATATGGTCAGAAAACAAAAGGAAGCCTGAAATCAATGTCCTGATCAGTATACTGAGGTCAGCACACAATACATTTGGAGAAGTTTTGTCACAGTCATAACAATTTTTCTGAGAGTTCTGTGGTAGATGAGTTTTGCATTCCAGTTACACAATAGTTTCACGAGGAATGCAAACCACTTCGAACTGAAAAAGAAAATAAGAAAACTAATTTGAAAAATAAAATGACTATCAAGTAACCAAAAAAGTTCGCACGGTTTTATAATGCATGATAACGCAAGTGATACCTATTTGCTTAGTTTCATGATTTTCCCAGTTGATGCAAGTGTAAACGAATTGTTTCACCACTCACGTTAAACATTTGTGAAAGTTCTTGACATGTTAATCTAGAATTATTTTCAACGGCGGCTCGTAATTCTTCATCATGTAGGGTCTTCTTGAACGTAATGCATCTTCAAGTGATTCATCGTGCCAGAAACAAAATTTTTAAACTACTTCTGCGCAGTACGTTCTGCTACCAGATTTGGAAACGGCTCAAAAATTTTGGATCAGCATTTGGACGTCACAAAATTTGACCCGACAGACCTCTAAATTCGAAACTCAATTTCATTCAAAAAGTCTCTCTGCAGTGGGTAACGTAAGTTATATAGAAATCATACAAATGTATTACGGAAACATATAATTTGCTCACCTACTTACAGAAAGAGTTGAAATTGTCGTCCTTCACATAACAACTGTTTCACATATGTTTTCAAACAGATGTGCGTCAAAAAGTCCATCCGCAGTAATGTTAATGCTGTTCCACTTAATTCTGATGGAGCTACGGTCAAAATGTTTAAATCAAGTAACTAGTTGCATGTTTCATTTCAGTTTTTGCTGTTTTCTGTATAACATATGAAGTTTCAGAATATGTTTAACAGCATTTCACTAGCTTCTGATGATTTGGAAGTTTCCAAAATGAGGATGTTGATTTCATCATCGCCCCTCAGAAGCAAGGAAGACTCATGAAATCAACATTCACATTTTGGAAACTTTCAACTCATCAGAAGCTTGTGGAAACTGGTGTTGTTGTAAAACCTATTCTGGTTTCCTAATGAGATAAAACAACTTCCAGCATTCACTCTTCCCCTTTCTGTTTTCAACAAGCACGCATTTGTTGGCCTCGAAGCCTTTTTCAATCTCCTTAATATTAAATTCATCCATATTAGCAAATGAGGTATTAATTCCGACGCGACATGCAATGGAACAGGATGCTAGCACGTCAAAGGAAAACGTCTGAATGCACAATGCAAAAGATGCGATGTGAAAAGTAACTCTTAGTCTTACAATGTGACACGCGGGGTGTGAGAGAGTGAATCACCAGAGAAGCAGGTGACAGGCGTTTGCCTGTATCTTGCTCCGGACAATCGCACAGAAAACAAACGCAAAGAAAGTACTGTTGAGTCTAGCGTCTGCACCGTATCGTCGGTCGGTGGAAATCTTCGTTGCTGTAAGAAAGAGATGGCAACATTTTTGTCAGACACATCATTTTTCACTCAGCTGGCACCAGTATCGAGCACAAAATTCCACAGTAAGTATTTTTCTTTTCAAAAATATAACGGATATAAAACCGGGTCGAAATCGGGCCAGGAACACCTTGGCCTGACCCGTTTGACCCGTAAGAAATTGTCGACCCCTTGACCTGTGACCCGTTTCCATCTCTGTCTGCTACCGCATCTTTTATATTTCGCCACACCTATCTTACGGGACGCTTCTGAAGCCTTCGAACCGACTTTAAATTCGTAAAGCAAACAAGCTCTCAAATGCACCAGGTTCAACTGACATTTTAAAAGGGTTCAATGTCACAGAAAAAGAGTGCACACCAAGTTAAAGCGCACCGGTTGACTGACACGTATCTGTGTCTTATGAGTCACATAAAAAATTGCGCTCTGCAAACCACTACAAAATAAAACAAGACATTGCGGAAAACTCCATCAAAAACCGCACGAACTTTTTTGGATACATAATAAAAAAAGAATAAAAAACGGAGAGCTAGAGCGGCATTCTTCACAAATATAGCTTAAATTTTTTCGCAGGACTTCCAATTACTTATCTTATGCAAACATAGGGAAGGCTGAAGAAGTTCAGGAACTAATCAGAAATCATTGTTTCTTTGGGGTATATTAATGTCTACGCTCCAGTCTACGGATATGTATCTCTCTCTCTCTCTCTCTATATATATATATATATATATGAGACATTAAAAGACTGACTAAGGGCAGAGATAAGAGCGAGGAAATTAAGGGCAAAGGAAACGACCGATGTAATAGCTGCTGCACACGTGGTTCTCAACGCGCAGGGCAGGTACAGATGAGCCAAGGTAAGCATGAGACGAAGGAGCATGATCAGTATCATTTGCATAATAGATCTGGGAGAGGCGAGAAGAAGAGCTGACTCACTGACGCTACAGAAGGGAAGAAGGTAGGGAGGGAGGAGAGCAGCATCGAGGTGCGACATACTGATAGAGACCCTCAACGATCGATATTCGGCTAATAACCCCAAGGATTTTGAAAGGCGAAGAAGAAGAGACATGGCGCCGGTGATTACGGAACATGGTAACGGGCGCCATTTGAATTTTGATCGAGAAATTGTAAACAGGGATCAGGCTTGCGCTGATGAACTATCGTTTTCCGCTGAACAAACAACATCCCGTTTTTCTCTTCTTTCCTTCTTCTTCTTCTATTCCTCGGAGGCAGGAGAAATGTGCTTTGGGCAAAGAATTAATGAGAAAAGGGAGGTTATCTCCCAAGATTACCAGGCCTTAAAGGGCTCCATCAGAGGGCGCCATTTTCACAAACTTTAGTTAAAAACAGCGGAATAGAAAGCCCCTTCGTTACGGAGAATTTGTTCACGAAATAAGCTTCAGCCATTGTCCAAATACGTCGCGCAACCTGTGCAAACTAAATGGGTACGAGCAGTTAGGAGGGTCGGAAATGACGTCATTTTTCACTCAATGAGAAGCAGGAGTGACGCTAACAGCATTCCACCATTATTCTTCGTTCATTCCGAACTTTAATAGCTGAAATGCTTTGACTTCTAGGAACAGATGGGACGGACTGGGGAGAACAAGGGATCGAAGAGGCTCTTAAGTTTTCATTGTGCTTATGGGAACCAACACGTAGCGGAACTGTTATTCAATATTAATTATATCCTGCTTTCTAGAAAAGAAAAAAAAAAAAAAAGAAGAAAAGTGCAGTTTCTTCTCTTCTCGTTTTCTTCCTGTGGCCACATGCGACTTTCTTCATTAGTTTTAAAATCCGTTTTCTATAGGTTAAACCGATTGACACTGTTTGCTTCTAGTCAAAAATAAAGTACGTCAATTTTGTTAGGAACGCATTCCTGCATTTTCGAGCCCCATAGGTATGCATATATTCCTAGTAACTTTCTCCCCATAACATTTGCTCAATTCGAGATACATTATGAAAAAAAATACGGGATTACACCATATAATACAAATTTTGAAGATGACAATCCGATTTTTGGTGTAAATGTGACAAGGATGGTAAGTCAAATAATATCAGAAAACTTGAAAATTTCATCGTCCTTGAGCGGGACTGGAACCCGCGTCTCCAGATAACACCCGGGTATGTTAACCACTGCACTACCCAGAACGACCAAGTCTCAAGTTTCCGATTAATTTGAATATAACCATCACAGGATTCGCTAGTCGAAGCAACCGGCATTCATGTTTAGCGAATATGGAGGCGATTGCCCGGAGAAGCTGATAAATCATGAAAGAATGCCGGTTGCTTCGACTAGCGAATCCTGTGATGGTTGTATTCAAATTAATCGGAAACTTGAGACTTGGTCGTTCTGGGTGGTGCAGTGGTTAGCATACCCGGGCGCTATCAGGGAGACGCGGATTCGAGTCCCGCTCCAGGAAGATGAAAATTTCAAGTTTTTGGATATTATCTGACTTACCATCCCTGTCACATTTACACCAAAAATCGGATTGCCATCTTCAAAACCCAAATATATATTGTTTGTTGACAAGCTGTCAACTAAAATTTACGCGAGTCTTATTTATTTATTTACCTCTTAGTTAGGCTTAGGCCTGAATTACTCCTGAATTACTCCCGAAACCAATGCAGGCCTACTGTTTCGAAAGTAAGTGCATAGGGGCAATCCCACTTTTTTTAAAGACCGCCATGATCATCGACGGTTAGAGGAGCGCTTGTTCCACTATGCGGTTTCTGGCCCCAAGGAAGGAAAACAACCATAACTGTAGAGCAAAAGTAACAGTTATGTCTGAACGGTGACTTTAATACAGACCAACTAGCTAAACGCACACTAAATGGCGTCAAGCAACATTTTTAGGCTTGCTTTTGATTACATAACAAGATCAAGACGCCATATACGCTCTTCAGTTTTATTTCTCTGGTTTTCCTAGGGACGAAACCAGAAAATAACAAGAAAGATGACACAGAATTTTCGGGTGTAATGAATACGTATTTTAAATCCGTTCTAAGGCGAATTAAATTTATCAAAGCTATTCAAAGTCAATGGAACCGGTATGGAAAACAGTAGTATCTGACCCAAGAAAGAAGTTTTTCAATCGGGTTTTCAATCCCGCAGATATTGCTGTGAACGGAATGGTGAACTTACGCATTCTGGTTGCAGACTTGTGCGTTAAGAAAAATTTGAAATTATATGAGAAACATTTCGCAGCGCATACGCTCTCCAACAAAGAAATAATTTTTCAAATCAGACTCTTAGAAGCAGAGATATCGACAAATACAAGATATGCATCTAGGCCCCCTGGCGGGAAAAACATGCATTATTTTAAGTTCTCAAAAAGTTTTTTGGTGTGAGCGGTATCGGTCCAGGAAATAATTTTTTCAGTCGAGTTTTCAGGAGCTCATGGTTTGCTGCTAATACATTAGAAGCAGAAATTAACACTTATACCTCTGGTGGCCATATAATTCTTTACCAAATATTAGGAATTATATCAAAAACATTTCCCATTAGGAGTTGAAATAGGAGTTTTCAAGTCGGAGTTTTAGAAGCAGAAATATAAGGGGAAATGCAAATTACTTTAACGCCCCGTAGCGGAAAGTCTATGAGTTACTTGACAATTTTGAAATTATATGAAAAACATTTCGCACCGGTAACGCCATCCAACAAAGAAGAAATTTTTCAAATAGGACCACCAGAAGCAGAGATATTGACAAAAATATGATATAGGTCTACGCCCCCTGGTGGAGAAACCATGCAATATTTTAAGAAGAAAATATTCCGAAAAGGTTTATCGACGTGAGTGGCATCGGTCCACGAACGAAGTTTTTCAATCGTGGCTTCAGATGCTCAGATTTCGTGGCAAATATACCAGAAGCAGAAACCAACACTTATGCCCCCTGGTGGTCAAACCATTATTTACCAAATATTAGAAAAAAATTCAAATCGGAGTTTTAGAAGCAGAGATATCGGGGAAAACGCAATTTCTTGTTACGCCCCATAGCGGAAAATCTGTGCGTAACTTGAAGAAGTGACTATACTTAAAATACTCTTCGACATAAAATTGAAAGGTGAAATAATTTTTTCAATCGTATGTTTAGAAGCAAATATATGGAATAAAATGTATTTTGAATTATATATTATCTGCATTTACACCCTCTAACGGCGATATTGCACATTTAAAAAAAAAAAAAAAAAACGAAATGAAAGATCATCATTCGCATATTTCAATCTTCCCAATGCAAAAAGAATTTTTAAAATCAGAATAATAGTTGCAGAGATATGGTGTCTACAGACGGACAGATGGACGGACTGAAAAACCGATAACATAAGAACGATTTATTTTTACAAAAGACTTGCTAAAAATATGCCGAGTCCTGCCATCCTTCTATGCTCAACGAAATTGCTGAACAGGAAGACAGTACAAAAAGAGAAAAAAAATCTCTTCCTTTCTTCTACCGAGATAAACCACAACTTAATCTTAGCTGCTAGCCATCCAATCATTTTACAAGGATCTAAAAAAATAAAACAATGCAAAAAGACTTACTATGGTTTTAAGTCCCTTCGTCTTCATTGATAGGATACAAACACATTATTTCCACGTGCAAAAATACCTGAGTTCAAATGCTAGACAGAGTATCATTTAGCATTGAGTATCACCGTCTCTTGGCGGTCTCAGCTGTTCTAAATCCGAAATAGGCATGCTTTATATTCTTTCTCACGCAGGCAGAAATCGTTAGGGATGCATCAAATAAACGAAAGAAATTGTCTAACTCCAGCCCTTCAAGTCTTCGTCAGCGAAAATTCCTGAAAAGTCGAACAATCGTGAAGTTCGAAACCAATACGAATAAGTATTCTGAACATCTTAACCTCAGATACTGGTACATGCTGAAAACAGTAAAAAGGTGGAGCTAAAGATGAGGCTACAGAAAACAAAACAAATATACAATACTTTTACAAGGGGTCAAGAATTATAGGTTTATGGGGAAAATTAAAAAAAACTGATGACTACATCTACCCTGGACAACAGATAAGAAACGAGGGCCCCGTCGAAGATCAAATTAACTGGCGTATAAAACTTGGGTAAAGCGCATTTGAAAGAAACACTACAACTTTCAAGAACAATATTATATAGTGTGGAAGAAATATTCTTCTCATAATATGTGGAAAATACGTACATAGCAATAAGACATTTCTGAATTGCTTGTTTTACATGTAACGTTAATCACATCAGAAAACTTGGCAATTACATCGCCCTAGAGTGGGAATCGAACCCGCATCTCCCGATTTCCGTTCGAGCATGCTATCCGTTACACTACCCAGGACTACACAGTCCCAAGTACCTGAGTTTAATATAGCTGAGTGACTGGTGATTTACTTAACAACGCTACATGGAAGCAGAATTTGCTTCGACTAACTAGCAAGTAGTCGGACAATATTCCGATACTCTTACACTCAGGTACTTGGGACTTTGTCGTCCCAGGTGATGTAACAGATAGCATGCCCGAACGGAAGAAATGGGGAGATGCGGGTTCGATTACAGCTCCAGGACGATGTAATTTCCACGTTTTCTGATGCGATTAATGTTACAAGGGAAAGAGTAAACACAGGCAATTCAGAGATGTCTGATTGCTGTGTTAATTACAGTTTTAAGAGCAATTATGTCTTTAAAAAGTTTTAAACCAATGCATTCTCTCAGTTCTTACTTATGGATAAGAGACGTGGACCTTCACAAAAATAGAAATTAAGAGGATGCCGATAACTCGAAGGAGCGTGGAGAGATGCATTTCCGGTGTAACAACGAAAAAGAGGGAAAGGAACTAGGAAGTCATGGATCAGGAAAATGATAAGAATAGGAAAAGTAGGAGCCATCATCATCAAAGTGTAGACCCTCAAGTGGAAAAGGGATCACATATTATTAGAAAAACTACCGTTAGACAACTGGAATATTTAATTGGATACCAAGGAACAGGAAGGAACTCTGGGGAAGACCACGTGGGAGATGGCGGATGTTATTCGAAAGCCCGCAGGAGTGACAAGCTTTTGAATTTCAAATGCTCGAGACAGAGATTTGTGGAAGAAACTTGGGGAGACCTTCATCCAGGAATGAACTGAGAGTGGTGTATGATGATGAGTTGCATACATGTGTGTAAAAAAAAGTTTGATTTTAATTTAATTTTTCGCATTTAGTTTCCAGTTCTATGAAACTTTTTCATTCATTTCCTTTTTATCATTTTTATTCCATGGTGTGTATTTATGTTCGTACTTCGTGAAAAAATTATACCTCGTAGTGTTGTAGGACACATATTTCGGGAAATGAAATCTTGAAACTGATCACGTTTCCCAGACCTGAATAAAAAAATTATCCTTTGTTTTCTTATATTTCAGATGTTGTCGACTTCTGTTTTCCAGATATTCGCTCTCTAGTACGCAAAGAATGGACGAGTGCAGTTAACTCCTAAGTGCTGCCGCTCTTCCGAGTAAAGTTGACCCATAAGGTACAGAGTAGGGCTTAAGATGTGCGAAATTGATTTCTACCCGAAATCCTCTATTCAAATAGAAATAAAGATTTCAGATATGAATGAGAAACATAAATAGTATTGAAAATAATAACAATAAAGACGTCCGATGTTAGTAAATGACAATAAAAGTACGTTAACGAACAAATAAAAAGTAAAAATTCTAGCTGCGAATCAAGAATAAATAAAAGTAAGAATATCAGGTACAAACTGTGAACAAATAAAGTAACGTCAATACGAAGTAAAAAAAATAAGAATACCACATGTAATAAAGAGCAATAAGGAAAATGATGGCCTATGCCAGTCAATAACAAGCAAAAAAAAAAAAATTAGCATGTCGAATATGAGCCTCAAATAAATAAAAATAAAGATGGCGCATACGAATAAAAACAAAGAAATCCAAAACAAAGAACGTGAGATGTAAGCAGAAAACGATCAACACAAAGTACGTCAGGGGAGAACCAAGAACAAACAGATATTAAAAATAAATAAATAAGTAAGAAAGTCATCATCATCGTTAACCGTTACTAATCAACTGCTGGATGAAGGCCGCCGCAAGTGTCCTCCAGGTCACTCCTGCATGATTTCGAATTTCATCTACTTATCTCCCACATGGTCTTCTTCTGGGTCCTTTCATGTCCCGTAGTATCCAGTCCATTATTTCACTTGCCCAACCATGGCCATTTTTTCTTGCAGTATGTTTAGCTCATTGGCACTTGAGGGTCTTTATTTTGATGTCTTCAACTCTTCTCATTTCCCGTTCATACGAGTATGAGTTGCTTTTTTATCTTTATTGGTTAGCTCAAGCATGCGTCCCCCCGTGCTTCTTCTACTTATCCGCAGCTTCTATATGTCATTTTTAGTTTAGGTTCATGTCTCTGATCAACCCGTAAAACTCAACAACAAAGTTATATGTAAATCAAAATACGACAAAGCTAATCAGACTGGTTGAGGGGTTCGTAGTATATCTATTGTATCAACAAAACAACAAGAACTGCTGATAACAAGAAAATCGAAAAACACAGGAAATTCGATAAAATATCCAAAATTCGAAAAATGCACAAAATTCGTAAAAAGAGACGAATTAGAAAAATTACTGGCTTCCAGTTTTCAAAAAAAATTCTAACTGCAATTATTCTAATTCGTCTCTTTTTACGAATTTTGTGCATTTTTCGAATTTTTGGGTATTTTATCGAATTTCCTGTGTTTTTCGATTTTCTTGTAATCACTACTTTTGCTATGTACTGTATATAGAGTGAATTGTAGAAAATAAGAATTGCAAAAATTAAATTCCCTAAAGAATATTAAATTAAAGTCAAAATGGGAATTCAAAATTGAAAACCAAAAAAATAAAAAAAAAAATAAAAATGGACGAACAGGTTGCCGTCATCAGGAGAGCATCAACCTGCAGGAGTGGCCTTTCTAGTACCAACAAACGACAAGGGAAACCAAACATGTCGGTTGGTTGGTCATGCTTCCTAGGCCACCAGAACAAACGCCAAAACAGACACTGAAATTCAAAAAACAAGAACATAAACATTGAAAAAAAAAATGATAAAAAAAGGCTTACCGGCAGACCAAACCGGTCAACGCCATGAATGAAGATCAAACGGAACTGGACCAACGACCCACAAGAACCCAAATATACAGTATATACCAACGTTAAAGTGGTCGCGGTTAGATAACAACCTAGCAAGCCAAAAGAATATGTAAAATGACGAGATGCAAAACTGTGTATGTAAATAGAAGTCTTCAACCACTAGGGACCCACCAAGTGGTACTTTATATTGCCTGACTTACTTAATATTGTACGGTCCTAGATTAGTAAAGCGTGTCAATGTGCAATTTGAAACTCTTTGAAACCGAATTAAAATTCGAAATTAAGTGTTTTAAATAATGCTTTAAAAAATTATTAGGAAAGTTGTTAGAATACAGTTTAGATAGAAGTGTTTTAAGATTTTTTACAAGCAAAAACTGTGTGGAACATATTTTTGCTGTTCTATGAAACTGAGAAAGGAGTAGATTACGATGTAGTTCTTTAGAAATACCGGAGAACCAATGAGTGTAGTAAATGATATCGAAATCAAAAGCATTTCTTTTATCATAAAAATCTACCACACCCCTACCTCCCACGTCCACCTGTACTTCTAAATCGAAGTAACAAACGTAAGTAGACGAGCTGTTAGGTTTTTCTAAGGTGAGATCCTCAGGATACAAATCAACAGCGCATCGCAAAAGTCCGGTACGTTAATGACAATAATGTCATCAACGTACCTCAGAACGACACCAGGCAAAGGGCAAGTAGCTGTATATCTATCCTCAAAAAAGTGCAGACAGAGATAATTAGCTAAGCTACTTGAGAAGCGACTGCACATCGGAATACCACGAGTTTGGAGTCCACGGTAACGAAATTGTTATTAATACAGAAGTCCACTAAAAAGAGCCAAAACTTTTCTGTAACCCCGGACTCAAACTTTGTGTGTAGATTTAAGGTCATCTGCCATAAACCCTTCAACGAAATTGAAGTGAAAAGGTTTCAAAAATTGTATGTATACAAATGAGACAATTGTTGAGTTCAACGCCTCTAAAACTCAGTCGCTGCTCCCGATAATCCAGGTCGAATCTAATCTGCGAAGCACTGCAGACAAGTATCTCTGAAGCAACCCACCCGCTTTACTATTATAACAGTTGCATTTACTAATTATGAAACGCAAAAAAAAAAAAACAGGTTTCTTGGGGAACTTAGGGATAACATAAACGAAAGGAAAATTTAAGGTAGATACTGTAAGCTTAATCATTTTATGCAGAGCAATAATTTTTTTAACAACATCGTTACGTTTTTGAGACGCCGGAGTGTATGTATCCGTAGTGGTCATCTCCTGTAGTAGGAGACTCTGATAAAACTGTTTACAGATAATGGCAAAATTATTAGAAGCTTTATCCACTGAAGAAACAGTGAATAAATCTTGAAGTTCACGAATTTGGGAAGTAATCAAGGAAAGGTTATGTGGTTGCTGGGTGCAAACCTTAGAGCTTTTTAATTTAGTAAGCTCGTGACGAATGTCACAAAGCACACAATCCAACCACTCGTTGAAGGATTCGAGAGGCAGACCGAACTCATAGGAAATTTTGAGTGCACATTCCAAAAAATTTATGACATTATTGTCATTAACGTGCCGGACTTTTTGCGATGCGCTGTTGACTTGTATCCTGAGGACCTTACCTTAGAAAAAACTAACAGCTCGTCTACTTACGTTTGTTACCTTGATTTGGAGGTACAGGTAGACGAGGGAGGTAGAGGTGTGGTAAATCTTTAAGATAAAAGAAATGCTTTTGATTTCGATATCATTTACTACACTCATTGGTCCTCCAGTATTTCTAAAGAAGTACATCGTAATCTACTCCTTTCTCAATTTCACGCTGTACCAGGAGCAGTTAATTCGAAAATTCTTATTTAGCACCGAAGGGCCCAAAGTTGGAGGTACCAATTTGGTAGATTGCAGCAATGAAATTCGATGATGGGTTAAAAGAAAGCGGGTAAACTACAAACAAGACATTACAATTTCTTAAAGGAATATTCTTAATGATAACGATGAAGGTTCTTACAACCCCACTCTATTCTTTTTTTTTTTATCTTTTATTTTACTTTTTGTTCAAAGAAAAGGCTTAACTGCGACGTACAGCCATATCTTCATATATCATATACATTAGATTTTCAATCAGATGCCGTTTAAAAGAACAGCTTATGATATTCGAAGACACAAGAAAATATATTTCTCTAATTACTGTAGTTTGAGTAGACGCTGTTATTTAGAAATTGGCGAATTTTTTAAACTGAAATTAGGAAATTAATAAGGATTCATCATATGCAGCAAAAAATAAGTTACAAGGTAACAAGATGTTGAGATTCATCCACGACTGGGGGAAAAATACGGTACAACTCCATTGCAGTTAAATGATGTCGGCGTTACAAGGAGATTAACGTCATGTGATCGAGATTTATTTCGATAGCGCAATTTTTGAGCAAAGCCTCTGCAAAAATCAGTATCAACTGTTTGCATTTAATCCAATTCTTTTCCAAAAATAGACATGCAGATAATATGTATACCATAATACCCATTATTTAGAAACAAAGGTACGAGTTTAGTGATAAAAAGAAATCTTAACGCTATATAGCTGAAATTTATACAGTATTTTTTGACACTAAACTTTATGCAAAGTCTTCAAATTTCTTCGTAACAAAAGCCCACAAGTTCGTTAATATTAATATATCCACTATGAGGGTAGACAAAAAGCTACAGATTCAACAGTGTAAAGAAGATTTAAAGCCAAAGTTCATTTAGTTTACTTAAATAAAATATGCAGTTTCATCATCTGTGTCTGATTGACTTTTCGTTCAAAGTTAGTTAAGAGATTTCGACGATTAAATACGTTACACAAATATAAATTCTGCAGAAGAAATGTTCTTCTCTTAAATACGTGGAAGTAGGTCAGAATTATTAACTCAGGAATCAGACATGGTTGAATTTTCTGTATTTACTGTTTCATCACATGACGTCCGTCATATCAGAAAACTTCAAAATTACATCGCCCTGGAGGGTAATCGAACCCGCATCTCGCTATTTTCCGCTCCAGGACGATGAAATTTTTCACGTTTTCTGATGTGGTTAATGTTATGAGAAGGACAGTAAATACATGCAATTCAAAGATTTCTGACTGCTGTGTTATGGCATATTTCCACGTATTATGAGAAGAACAGTTCTTCGACAGGGTTTACTTGATTTACTTAAACGTTACGAGGAAGCAGAATTTGCTTCAACTGGCAAAACTGGGAGAATGTTGTTGGCTTTTTGCTCCGATGAAGAAGAATTTGCTTGGACTGGCGAAGCTCAGAGAATGTTGTTGGCTTTTTGCTGCGAGGAAGCAGAATTTGCTTCAACTGGCGAAACTCAGAGAATGTTGTTGACTTTTTGCTGCGATGAAGAAGAATTTGATTCCACTGCGGTAACTCAGAGACTGTTGTTGGCATTTTGCTTGGAGGAAGCAGAATGTACTTCAACTGGAGAAACTCAGATAATGTTGTTGGCTCTTTGCTGCGATGAAGAAGAATTTGCTTGGACTGGCGAAACTCGTAGAATGTTGTTGGATTTTTGTTGCCAGGAAGAAGAATTTGCTTCCACTGGCGAAACTCAGAGATTGTTGTTGGCATTTTGCTTGGAGGAAGCAGAATGTGCTTCAACTGGAGAAACTGAGATAATGTTGTTGGCTCTTTGCTGCGATGAAGAAGAATTTGCTTTGACTGGCGAAACTCGTAGAATGTAGTTGGATTTTTGTTGCCAGGAAGAAGAATTTGCCTCGACTGGGGAAACTCAGAGAATGTTGTTGGATTTTTGCTGCGAAGAAGAAGAATTTGCTTGCACTGGCGAAACTCAGAGAATGTTGTTGGCTTTTTGCTGCGAGGAAGCAGAATTTGCTCCGACTGGCGAAACTAGGAGAATGTTTTGATACTTAACATTCAGATGCTTAGGATTTGGTAGTCTGGGTGGTGTAATCGAAATTAGGAGATACGAGTTCGATTCCCGCTCCAGGACAATGTAATTAGCAAGTTTTCTGATGTGATTAATGTTACGTGAAGAACCATAAATATAGAGGCAATTCAGAGATGTGATTGTTTTATTGACGGTTCTGATTAGCAACTTTTTAATGAAAAAATCAAAATCGTTTCTGATAAATTTTCCACCGAGGTTGTTAATTAGTAAAATGCCTTCGAGCCGTTTCATTTTTCGCCATTTCATCCTGAAATTATAGTTGCGCTATCACGGGACGATGGATATCTTTTAAAGCACATTTCCCCCAATATTTTCCAATCGGAAAGATTAAGGACAGAACGGGCACTGATGAATGAACCATGTTTTCCAAGATATGAATTATACATACACTATATTGATAAAATTCACCGGACACCCCTTCAAAAGCAAATGAACGGATCCACTGCGTTGTTAAGATGTGCGGGACAGCTGCAAACGGTATAAAACAAGACTGCAGCTGACCGCGATGATATCGCACTCTGAGGTTGAGTGAAAATGTCGCGGAGAGAACTGACTTTGAGAGAGGAAAGATTGTTGGGTGTTATATTAGTGGGTTGTTCATAAGAGAAACCGAGAGGCGTTTAAACATACCCAAGTCAACTGTTTTGGATGTACTGAATAAGTGGAAGACACATGGCGTACCTGAAACAGCAAAACGTACCAACAGACCAAAGAAAATCAGTGATAGAGGACGCTGAAGATTCAGGATAGTCGTTACAGCTAATCAACGGAGTACTGCACAAGACCTCAGTGTACAGGTGAGTAAAAATGCTGGAACCTCGGTATGTACACGTACCATTCGCAGAGAACTTCATTCCATGAGTTACCGTGGTCGTGCGGCTGCTCATAAGCCTTTCATCTCCACTCGGAATGCTACTCGTCGTTTAGCATGATGTAAAGAATATTTATCGTGGACGGTAGATCAATAGAAACGGGTCCTATTGACTGATGAATCCAGATACACGATCCACCAATCCGATGGCCGTGTGTAGGTATGGCGGCAGCCGGGGAACGCTATTTACCACAGTGTACTGTTCCTACGGTCAAGTTTGGAGTTGGCAGTGCACTCATGCAGGGGTGATTTTCGCGGTATGTTCCCGGCCCATTGGTTATCGTGGACAAACTTGTTAACCAGCACGTCTACCTCGATATTCTGGACAATTATGCTCTACCAACTCTGTGGAAATACTATGGAGCGGAGCCTTGTTGGTATCAGCAGGATAATACACCGAGCCATAAAGCAAGGACTGTTACGGCGTGGTTTGACGAAAATTCCGTATCGTGTGTGGACTGGCCAGCACAGAGCCCTGATTTTAATCCCATAGGGCACCTATGGGATGAATTAGAGCTCCTCATAAGAAGTTTGGAACCAAGGCCTACTACTAAGCAACAGTTAGCGGCAGAATTATGTACTGAATGGAAGCGCATACCTATCGCTGTGTTCCAAAATTCTGTCGACAGCATGTCTCGAAGCTCGAAGAGTCAGTACATGCATTAAGACCGAAGGTGAACCGACACTGTTCTAATGTACAGTATGTCAAAAAATGTTATGTTGTGTTTCTCTTCTAGGTGTCCGGTGACTTTTGTCAATATAGTGTATATATATATGCTTTAGTATAGAAATTAACCAGAAACTTCAGCTACAGCATCGTGTTTATTCTTTTTTTCCAACTTTTATATTTCTTCTATTAATAGCGCACAGAAAATATTACGGGTTTCTATCCTCTCATGATATAAACATTTACATCTATGTTTATGGATATATCTGTATTCATACATTTCAGTGTTACGCATATGTACTGGAGGAGTTCCCAAATTATGAGAAATGAAACCACGAATTCGCAAAACAACCCGTAAATTTAGAGGATTCCCATAGTTAAAGACAACCTTTTCATATAAATCAAGGCAAATGAAAACATTTTCCTGAATATTCTTATTGCAACATACTTCTCCTAAGGAAGTGCTTTACATAAGACAAAGGAATTCCAAATTCTCTTACATTTAATATTAAATTTAAAGCTGTTGGTTAGTATCATTGAAAAGCAATATCCTGTTTGTATGTAGATGCAGAATTTTTAAAAACTGGATTTTGTGTCATAGTCACTTATACTCCACAATTATTTGCGACAACGTTTTAAGCTTTAAAAGCATTGTTGGGGGACTTGATATACGCGAAGTTTGATAACTTTCTCCTTCATATTCGTTACTCTCGGTTTGCACATCGATACAGAGAAATTATCGAAATAGCAATTAGTAAATAAATTGCTCCTCTTTGAGTAACAACAATCTCCCACCCATCTTTTCAATTCAGTATTAAAATGCTCTATAATATTAGCAAAATAATTTCGATTTCCACTCCATCACGATAATTCTTAAAGCGTATTTCTGAAGGAAAAGGAAGAATGAATTGTATCACAAATTGTCTGATATAACGACAAATCCGCAATAAACTAAATTCACTTTCATTGAGTAGCGTGACACTGATTTTTAATTTTTAACAAAATCTCCGGAGTTCGTTTTATAGCTACTTACCACTACAGGAAGTCGGGACCTGTAAGTTGGAAACAGGGACGGAGCAAGATTTATAAATCTAGGAGGGCGAGACTTGAAATTTCGCCTCTCAAGTTCAAAAGTTCCCTACTTCCACTCATATAGTACCCAGTTTTTACTTTCTTGTTCCTCTATTATGGGAAAGTTCTTTAAAAATATAACTTTCCCTTTTGGACATAATTTTACTAAAAAATGGGAAACTATAGGTAAATGCCCAAGAGTCAAGAAAAACATAAAAGCTATGTTAATGCCAATAACACAGCTCCCCGCAGAAATGCAGAAAGAGAAACAAACCAGCACAGAATGAATGAGTATTAGACAGTGAACGTAACATTATGAAGACGATTTCGGCGAAAGACTTGGAAAAATTCCGCTGAAGGTTAAGCGCTCTGAGGCGCTTTCTTCAACGGAGCAGAGGTGAACTCTTCATCCCGTCAGCCTATTCTGAAAGGATATAGAGGTTAGTCGTATATCGTTTTGCATGCCCTTTCTATGTTATTTTGCACAGTTCCTCTCGTGCATATGTGAGGTCCACACCTAACAAAGTACAGCGGTGTGCAAAAGTATGGCATCAACGGCAAAAACCGCGAATTTTTAAGTTTAGCTCTTTCTTTTTTTAACTAATTTTCATAGTTACTTCATCGTTTATATATCATTAGGTGCGAAATTTAATTGAGATTTCAAAAAGGTCTTAGTTTTCTTTATAGCTACTTCTGTTCTACATAAAATAAGGGGCTTCACAAACACACTGAAATTCACGTTAGCTGCATATCGATTGTTACAGCCAATCTTAGGCATTCTTTTATCTGATTGGCTGCTTTTTAATGCTATCCTAATCCTATTCCAGTCTTTATAAGGGTTAACTCAGAGCTACGGGAGTATTGTATTGTTCGCTTCTTGTTGTTATTAGGGCATAATTTGTGTACATTCTCAATAATGGTTAAAACTACGGAACTGTCTGTCCACAGCGGACAGAGTAAAAATAGTTTTGCTTCAGAGGGATATTGTACAAGGCAAATCGCTGAAAGAGTGGGATGTAATCAATCTTGAGATATTAGGCTACTGAGGAAAGTAAAAGACACTGCTGATATTAAAAATATGCATCGCAGTGGAAGGCTCAGATACACTACAACGGAGTGCTCAGAAAACAAAGCTTGGCAGACAGGAGGCTCAATTCACCTGAATTGCTTCAAAGATGGTCTGAAGTGACTAATGTTATTGTTAGTACATCTACTCTTAGGAGGAGGCTGCTTCACTATGATAGGACAGAATGCTCAGAAAGCTAAGCTTGGCAGACAGGAGGCTCAGTTTACCTGAATTGCTTCAAAGATGGTCTGAAGTGACTGATGTTATTGTTAGTACATCTACTGTTAGGAGGAGGCTGCTTCACTATGATAGGACAGAATGCTCAGAAAGCTGAGCTTGGCAGACAGAAGGCTCAGTTCACCTGAATTGCTTCAAAGATGGTCTGAAGTGACTGATGTTACTGTTAGTACATCTACTGTTAGGAGGAGGCTGCTTCACTATGACTTACATGGCTGCAAAGGCAGACGTAAACCACTGTTAACTGCAAATCAAAGACAGCATATACTTCAGTGAGAAAAACAGCCTGTCTGATAAACAACTAAGCAATGGGAAAATGTTCTTTTCAGTGATGAATCAGAATTTTGCCTTAATGAGAATCAGAGTAGTACCTATGTAAGGAGATTCAAGCAAGAAGAATTCCCTCGAAGTTGTTTAGTGACTGCTGTTAAGCATCCGGTGAAGGTCATGGTTTGGAAATCCATGTGAGCATATGGCGTTGGGAATCTCCATGTTGTCGATGGCACGGTAAATGCCTAGAAATACATCTGGATATTAGAAAACAAAATGCTACCACCATCTAGAAGACTTTATGACGGCAATTTCGTTTTTCAAGACAATAATGCTCCCTGTCATCATGCTAAAAGAGTGAGAAAAAGTGGTTTCAGGAAAACAATGTTCAGCATCTTGATTGCCCACCACAGTCACCGGACTCAAACCCGATTCAAAATTTGTGGTTCAAAGTGTCGTATAAACTCACTGAGCAAATCATTCTCTGCTTCAAAGCAACTGCGAAGTCATTCATGCATGGCAGATCATTCAGCATTCAAGGAAAATACTCATTCGCGAATGGCCATTCACTGTGCATCAATTCCCAGCCAGTTGTTTTACTACACTCACTGATCAAATAATTCTTTGCTCCAAATCGGCTGCGAGTGCGAGACCAAGCAGAAATGAGCAACTACAAAAAAGAGCAGGAGATCTCCGCGGTTTGTGAATGCCATTTATTTGAAGGTGCATTCACAGCTCTTTTTGGCAAACCGCCCAAAATAGCACACACAGCTTAGCACCCCCATGCACTGTTTGTTCAAGAAAGAATCTCCGCCCGTGGCGGACGATTCAGGCACACCATTCAAATGAATGGCATTCACGTATCATTCCTACTCTCAAGTTTCACCATTGTTTTCTAACTGACTGTTCACTCACATAACGGTAGATGCTGATTAATTCTTGACATTTCTTTTTTTATTGGTAATTCGTTTCCGAATTCATCGATGTGAAAAAAAGTTACACGTGTTGCGACTTCTGCTTGCATCGCAGCAATAGCGGATTGAATTATCATTCACAGCGGTGACAGCGAACCATTCGCGGGGAAGAGTCATTCGTGATGAACGATCATGCACAGCGGTGGAGCGAATCATTCACTATTCCGGTGAAGAGCAATTTGTGATGAGTGATCATTCACAGCAGTAAGAGTGAACCATTCACGGTGAAGAATGATTCGTGTTGAACGATCATTCACATCGGTGAGAGCGAACTATTCACGGTGAAGAGTCATTCGTGATGAACGATCATTCACAGCAGAGAGAGAACTATTCACCATTTGATGAACGATAAATCATACGATACACACGTGATATGGAGAGCGAACCATTCATCATTCACAGTGTAGAATCATTCGTGATGAACGATCATTCACAGTGGTGAGAACGAACCATTCACGATAAAGAGTCATTCTTGATGAACGATCATTCACAGCGTTGAGAGAAAACCATGGTGAAAAGTCATTCGTGATGAATTATGATTCACAAAGGTGAGAGCGAACCATTCATCATTCACAGTGAAGAATCATTCGTGATGAACGATCATTCACAGTGGTGAGAACGAACCATTCACGATAAAGAGTCATTCGTGATGAACGATCATTCGCAGCGTTGAGAGAAATCCATGGTGAAAAGTCATTTGTGATGAATTATCATTCACAGAGTTGAGAGCGAACCATTCATGTTGAAAAGTCATTCGCATTACACAATCATTCACAGCGGTGGAGCGAATCGTTCACGATGAAGTGTCATTCGTGGTGAACGATCGTTCAGAGCGGTGGCAGCTAACCATTCACAATTCACGGTTAAAAGTCATTCGTGATGAACGATCATTCACAGCGGTGGAGAGAATCATTCAAGATGAAGAGTTATTCGTGATGAACGATTGTTCACAGCGGTGACCGCGAACCATTCACCATTCATGGTGAAGAGTCAGTCGTCATGAACGACCATTCACAGCGGCGAGAGCGAACAATTCACGGTGAAGAGTTATTCGTTGTGAACGAATTATTCACGAATGACCAATCACTAGCACATTCGTCTCCAGAAAGAATTCTGACCACCGATGGACTAAACATGCCAAGATAAGTTGTTTTGCTTTTCGCGATACACACGTAATATGGACATTTGTAAGCGCTAGTGGCAGCGAATGCATACATTCAAGATCACACATGCGTTCTCAGCTGCCTCTCTGGTTACCGTAAAAGTAGCACAACACAGAAAATAGTTTTGCCTTCGGCAAACACACACTTTTGCAATTATCACTTGATACTCGCCAATGTAAGTCGAAAAATAATTAAAAACAATCTGCCAAATTTTGAAGTGTCCATCGTGGTTTTTCTCATTGAGTTATGATTGTCTCAACTTCTCACACAAAGACATTTTCTATTATTGTTATAGATACCCTTTCTCATAACTGAATAAAGTACAGAAAGAAGTAATAATCAGTAAAAACAGCAACTTAACTGTGGGTGAACCGGATAATCTATATTACGAAACCGAACACATCAACTGAGAAGTCAGCGAACTCAAAATTCCACAATACCACGACTAACAAGTGGAATCCTCAGCTTCCTCATAAAAAAAAGGAGGTAAAAAAAAGTATGCCACAAGTGCGCCAGTTCATAACCCTTTTTCTAAGGCTAAGAGAGGGAGAGAGAGGAAAAAAATCTGGAGCGCGTCAGAGCACAATGCCCGGGGAATCTCCTCCAGTACCCCTTTGAGGCCCCCACCCCTTTCTTCCCGCGCATTCCAACCCTTTCCCCGTCTAAACAGTAGGCCAAGGTCAAGGCCGTCGGCCTGCGAATTCTTTGGGGGATTTGGGTCGGGACATCCAGATGATCCGACCTCAAAGGGTTATCGAGATAGAAGTGATAAGGTTTCCTCCGTCTGTCAGATGATCAATTCGTCTAACTCTTTCCTCCCGGTTTTCTTTTTTCGGCTACAGCGATAGCATCACTCGCGCGCATACATCACTTTCACGCGACCGACTTTCTTTTTGCAATCGTGATGCCAGCGAAGTTTCGCAGCGCCACCTGTGAGAGCGGAGTGAAGTTGATACTTAGGTACAGAAGAAACATTTTCGGCTGAGAGGACTATTCCAAAAGAGACCAGTTAGCTTTCTCAGATTTCAGAAGACAAATCATAAACACAACCAAAATTTTCTCATTTGTTAATTTTATTATTGTTCACGCCTTTTTTTTGTTGTTGCACTTTTTTTATCCATGAGGTCTTAGAAACGCTATGAAATTTCTTCTTATTTTAAATACACACTTTCAAATTTCTGCTCTCACACTTTCCAGACACTAACGGTTCCAAAGAAAGAAAGAAAAAGTTTTTGAGTTTTGCCCTAAAGCTAAAGTTTTTTATTGTTTCCGTCAATATAAAACGAAACGTATAGCATTTATAACATTTTCAGCTACAATTCGTTGGGTCTTCGATTCGCTGCCTGCACATAACTTTCTAAATGTAACTTTATTCTCCTATAGTACTAAGTGAGATGCATTCTTAAATGTTTTTGTTTTCATTCATTACTGGTCCTTTGTCAACCAAAAAATACTGTTAGCAAGCGTTTCACACAGAACGAAAATAAAAAGAAGTAACAAAACAATGCCATGAGATTGAGAAAGCAAAGCAACAAAACTCCAAATAAAAAAATAAAATAAAAATAAAAACTGAAACTAATTAATTCAACCAAAGAAGGGAGTAACAACTGCTGAACACAAGGAAAATCAGGAAGAGATTAAAAATACGCACTTAACACCAATACAAGTAAAAGATGATACCAAATAAAAGTCAAATGTTAATAAAAGAAACAAAAATTCTGACGAGCTGAGTGAGAAGTGAGACTAAGACTGTGAGTTGTGAAATAAAACAATACAAACTAAAACGGCGAGGAGCAGAAGTACTTCATGGGCAAAAGTTCTAACACTTATGCGTTGAACAATACACTTAAAACCTTAAATGCATTTAATCTGCTAGTAAGTATTTTTGTCACATAAGGCACAATCCCACACAAAAATGAATTAATAATTCCCGTCGCTTCGAAAATACTCAATGATAATCTTGGCAGAATTTATTCAAAACTCCGCCAAGACTGCCATTGAATACTTGAGGCCATTTTAGTGTAATAAAACATGTTAAATTGGATTCCTACAGGTTTGAAATAATACGCATTTGTGCTAAAATAATTTACTGAACAATTTAAAATAATTAATTTTAAACAAACAGTCACAAAAACACAGGACAATTACACCTGAAATCAATGACGAGGTCAGTGATTCATTAAATTAAATTTTGAAACTGTCAGACTTGGCTTTTTCGGACTGAAAGTATTTATTAATAGTTTAAAAATGATCACACCTGTGTAGGGTAAGGCAAAGGAGTATGCTGTTTCTCCAAAGGTATTAAAGTATCTGTATGGACATTAGAAACTCCACATTCGTACCGAAAGGATGTAATTTCTACGAGATTTGTGGAATCTGAATTACCAAATAGTTCGTATTCGAGCATAAGTTCTGCACGAATTGAAGCTAGCGTGTGAGTCAAATTAGTCACTGGGAGTCTACTAGGATGAAGAAATCTGAAATTTGTTCGTTTTAACATCGGGATATGAGGATAAATTATAAAAAACTTTGGTGATAAGTGTTTTATACGTAAAACTGACATGCGTGTTTGCTGATCATTACTGCCACTAATTAATAACTACTGATTAGAATATATCAGAGCAGTTGAAAGCACGCTTAGATCGATTTTCCTTATCTTTATGGAAATATTAGAACCACATAAAAGGAGCTCAGGTTGCACTTTGAGAGAGATGAAAGCGAATGTAACAGACTCTTCTCGCATTCAGGATGCACTTGAAGTAGTGAATTAACTGCAGTCGATCTTTTAAATTGCATCTGAAGCAAAGAAGGAACAAGTGCAAGACACAAGAAGAGAAAAGGATTTCTTTTTTAAGGAGGTTTCCTTTTGAAAATAATTTATTGAAATATTTACGAGCACGGGAAAAAAGTTTTTAAAACGAAACAAAATTCCTTGTCCAGCAAATTACTTGTGTGATGGCCCAGATGGAGCTTCAAACCCTGAATGCAATTAATCCACTGCCGCGGGTGAATTTCAACTATGAGGAGAAACGAAATTTGTGGAAGCTATTTTCTTTGACGTCTACCAGTTTTGCTACATTGTTAAAAATTTTGCGGTAGATTAAACCAAAAAGTGGTCCTACACCAGCTGCACCACTTCCTGAGAAAAGACATGCAACATTGTGTAGTGCAAACAACACCCAACATGGTGCAACTGTGCATCATGAAGCCATGCGAATTTGCACCATATTGTTGGGTTTGTTTGCATCACACGATGGAGTACCTTACCTCAGAAAGTGGTGCAGCTGGTGTAGTGCCCCTTTTTGGTGCAACCTGCCACAAACTTTTTAACAGTATATAAACTAGTGGTTGTAGAAAATTGTCATTAATTTTTATTGACTAAAGTGCTATCGTAAGAAATCAACATGTTCGATGGGATGTTTAGGATTCACCACAAAAATACCAATGAATACTTAGGTACATGGTATATACCAATTCATTGGGTGTTCTGGGAATGCAAATGAGAGTTCTGGAACATCATGAGAATGAATTTCTTACCGTTTTCCACTTCTGGCATTTCTTTGACCAAAACACAGCAGAATCTATATGTGAGTCACTTAAAGAAAAACTACGTATGTTTCCCATGCCGGAACACTAACTGTATTGTTATTACCCACCACAAAACAAGGGGACGGTTTTTTTTAGATGTACCCTTATGTTATCTTTTCCAAAAACCAGAGAGAGAAAAAGAGAGGGAGATAGATAGATAGATAGATAGATAGAGAGAGAGAGAGAGAGAGAGAGAGAGAGAGAGAGAGAGAGAGAGAGAGAGAGAGAGAGAGAGAGAGAGAGAGAGAGAGAGAGAGAGAGAAAGAGAGAGAGAGAAAGAGAGAGAGAGAGAGAAAGAAAGAGAAAGAGAGAGAGAGAGAGATTGGTCTGGTTTCTTATTTCAGAGCAGACAATTTAATGAGGTCTGTGACTTTTTCAGAAACTACAAGTTCCGATGCAACAAATTAAGAAAACGGAAAAGAAAGAAGTTGCAGTACAATTTTGAATACCAATTTCGATGTCCAGCAGATTAAATTACTACTTGACAGTTTTTTTCTATTGCAAAACCAAGCATTATGTGCTTTTACCGCTGTCTACGGGAGCCCACGCAGTACAACAATCAAATCATTATTTCAGATAAACTGAACGTTACTGCGGAAAACTAAAACAGACATCGCCATATTAAATCATGGAAAAAATGAAGCTATCCTACAACAAAAATTATTTACGAATCTTTATTCAGAAATATTTTAAAAGCAATACTTGGAAATAAGAGGCAAACAGGAAATCTCTGAAATAAAATGTTTGTTTCTTACAGTTTAACAAGATCGCGGGTGCTCATTATATTTCAGAAACTGAAATTTGATGCAACGCAGGTCGCTTTACATAAAACTAAAAGAGAAAGAAGTCGTGATATTCGAACTTTCCCATAAAAACCGAATCAAAATATCGTAATACACGTTCTTTTTATTTATTAAAGGGGAAAAAAACTCTTCATCTTAGAATTAAATATCCATTCACGAAAGAGCGTAAGCAAAAGAACCGACGAACCAAAACTGTACAACGCCACAGTAAGTGTTTCATAAAAATAAAGGACAATAATACCCAAATGGTGAAAAATAAATAACTGAAATATCAAGGAGTACATATTTCCATTTTATTTCTCGTGTGTTATTCTGCATGTGTATGTGAGTAGTCTTTGAATAAGGAAATATTGTAAAAACAGTGTTATAAACCACCATCAATAATTTTTAAAATCAGTCTATCTGCGCCACGTGTTTTGGAAATATTATAGTTACTTTTCGATGCAAACATTATACTGTTACTTCCCACTTTCACTCAAAATATCTTGGTTCCAGATTGTTTCACGGTTTCTGAGACGACAAACTGAGCGAGGATGACATCCTTTTTTGTTTGTTTAACGACCATCATGAGCAACTGTTTAAGAATGTCACTCGTCCCTAATTTGGGGTCACTGGTTCAAAAAGGGGAGCCCAGCGCCATAGGATACACACACTACCCATGCCTTATCCGGATCCAAGCCACGGCCAAACCAGAACAACTAGCCAGAAACCAGTGCCTCTTATCACCCGGCTAATGTTTCTCTCCAGACTGCATTGGATGATATAAAAGTCAGCCGACAACTTTCGTTAAAAATTCAGTGACTTCTGGATGCTTCACATTATCAGTTGTCTGCACCACAGTTGCCTAACGCGGCCAGGTCAGGACACAAACAAGGGTCGCAGGAAGGTCTCGGGGAACAAAACTATTTTTGATTAAAAATTGATAGCAAACTTGCCAGACATTAGAGAGAGGAATTGACCAAATCCATCAATGTTTTTTAAACACTTTACTTTGTAATTTATCTGCTATGAGGAGCAGGAGAACAGTTTTGTTATGTACCAAACAAATTTTATCTACATCAAAAGAGAGCTATAGCCGACCACGCACACACATGTATACAATATAACAGACAACACCAAGTTGAAAAGGTGAAGAAAGTTTCCAGGCAAAAATCCCAGGATATCAAGAAAACCGGATAGAATTCCACAGAAATCAAGGGCAGAAACAACATTTTGGAAGCCTTCCATATACAAACATTTTGGACATAGCTCATGCCATTCTTACTCGGGAACTGCAAACAGCTGTTATCCTGTTTACCACAATTTACTTCGTCGAGCAAGAATTTTTGGTTCTTATTGCAAACAAAACTGAAAGAAGGAACCGAATGCATGCTCATCATAACTTTTGTTGTGCTTCATTTATCAACGTAAACCCAAAACTAAAAGAGATCACCAAGAGGAATTATGGTAGCCACCGGAAGAGAGTTGAAATTTTTGAAATGACTCCACCTAGAAAATGAAGTAGCATCCTGGTAGACACTGGAAAATTGTTGCAATTTTCAAACGGACACCAAGAGCTCATCTACAAGATGAAGCAGCATCATAGTAGACACAAGAAAAACGTTGAACATTTCAAAAAGACTCCAAGTGGTCACCTACAAGACGAGTCTGAATCATGATAGACACTTCAAAAACGTTGAAAATTTCAAAAAGACTCCAAGAGATCACCTACAAAAGGACAGCATCAGGGTAAACACTGAAAAACATAACAATAAAAAAAAACACAAAAAACAACATGTACAGAATGTCATATATATAAATTTACTGAAATTTATTCTGAAATTTTTTACGACTTCAAACAGTCATCACACGTGTGCCAAAACAACATGACGGAAACATCAAATTATTTCGGTAACATGTATCAACTTCACGAGACGCCGCAATAGACGCAAGACTGTATTTAAAGCCGTGATCAAAAAGGTTTGAGAATCTTTCGCCTCATGTGATGAATGAACTTGTTACAACTCAAAAATTGATAGCCAGTGTCTGCTTCTCTGCTGCAAAGGATAACAAGAACGTCAATATCATTATGCGTAATGAGCAACATACAGATCTATTACTAACGCTTCTTTTATCTTTCACTGCTTGTATATTAGAGCATTTTGTACTCGCGGTATTGTTTGACCCGATGCATGGGAGCAAAACGTCTGGACCATGAGGGAAAACCGCCCCGAGGCCCGCAATTCACGGGAACCCGAAATTTAGGAAATGAAAAAAAAAATCATTTTCGGTAGAATTTTTTACATTTTTTTTTCAGTCTTGGGGAGCGAGGCCCTCAAAATATTTTTCCTAATGTTTCTCTTTAAGTTTCCAACTTACCCCATGTCAAATAAGTTATCTCCATCCGTCTTGCAGATACTGAGATTTGCAGGTTTTAAATGATTATTAAAACCACTTTAGTCTTTTCCTCATTCATGAAACAGCAAATTAAATTTTTAACATTTCGTGGCGCTCTACTTTTATATAATATATCCAACAACTTGTGTGCAAACCCGATACTTATATATAAAAAATAAAAAAGAACAATTTCAAAGTTACTTTGGCGTAATATATGGAGGTAAATTGTTCTGGGGCTTTAAAACAGTACTATTAAATATATAATAATAGTATTGATTAAAAAACAGTAATTTTCATATATGAGCGCAATTAAAAGTTGAAAACAGTCACTGATTTGCCAATTACTAAACTTTGCATCAAAAATTAATTACTAAGACATATATTAGGAAAAAAAAAACTATTTGTATCATTTTATTTTAGAAGGGTCCTTATTATTTGGTATGCAAAAATATTCGCTGCGCAGATTAGTTGAAATTATTTTTTTATCATTTACGACGAAGATTTAAAAAAAAAATCACTGTACAACCTCAACAACCTCTCTCTCTCTCAGGGAATATAATCGTAGATTTTAACAATTTTTGTTTTTTCTCTCTCTCTCTCTCTCTCTCTCTCTCTCTCTCTCTCTCTCTCTCTCTCTCTCTCTCTCTCTCTCTCTCTCTCTCTTTCTCTCTCTCTCTCTCTCTCTCTCTCTCTCTCTCTCTCCCTCCCTCTCTCTCTCTTTCTTTTCTCTCTCTCTCTCTCTCTCTCTCTCTCTCTCTCTCTCTCTCTCTCTTCTCTCTCTCTCTCACTATTAATTTCTAACTTTTCAATACATATTACAATCTTTTTCTTAAGCTTGAAGCAAATACTTCTTTGAGAGAATCATTATTTATGGTAGTTTTCGTGTTTGTTCTTTACGCACTACATTATTCACGTAACGACTTTATTAACCTATGAGATTTATTTTCTACATCCCCCAATGAATTTTTTATCTGGGCCTCGCCATGAAATTTAGCCTCGGGCCCCGGAAAAAGTGCCATCCGGCGTTGGTGGCAGTGAACTCCGCGGTTTGACTATAAAAATTGAAATGTTTTACATCGCGGAACGCAAAAGCGCCAAGAAATCCATTAACAAGCTTTTTTTTTTTTTTTGGATGTGGCAGGGTATGGGAGAAGTAACTAAGGCCATATACTATAGCCTGGTTGGAAATACTCGGTCGCTCACTCGCTCGCTCTGTGCGACTGAGGAATTTCAAAGGGAGACCGAAAATTTCCTGTTTTCCCGCGCTAGACTTCGCTCTTTTTTCGCAAGGAGAAAAAAGAAATGCAAATATAATTGTTTTAAAACAATTTGTTTTTAAAATTTAATAAATTGTTTCAATGAATTGTCTTGGTGCGAGATGGGTTTGCCTCCTCGGGGCGCTCCGTGGTCAACAATGGCACGCAGAACAGCAACAAGGGACTCTGTGAATCTTGGAGAGGCACCAACTAGTTCTGTGTGACATTGGCGAAAAGACAAGAACTCAATGAGTTTTCATGAAAGAAATACGGGATTACGCCATATAATACAATTTTTGAAGATGACAATCCGATTTTTTGCGTAAACGTGACAAGGATGGTAAGTCAGATAATAACCGAAAACTTGAAAATTTTCATCGTCCTGAAGCGGGACTCGAACCCGCGTCTCCCAGAAAACGCCCGAGTATGCTAACCACTACACCACCCAGAACGACCAAGTTTCAAGTTTCCGATCAATTTGAATATAACCATCACAGGATTCGCTAGTCGAAGCAACCGGCATTCATGTTTAGCGAATCTGGAGGTTAAGAATCTTATCCCGTGTTTGCCCGGAGAAGCAGATAAATCATGAAAGAAAAACGCGATTTCGCCATATAATACATAATTTGTATTATATAACAAATAATATTTTTATGTTACAAAGGGAACGTGACCATCGTCGGCTGTCAAGAATTGCTTCACGCGATAGGCGTGCAACACTCTCGCAGGTATAATCGGAATTCAATGCTGGAGCCTCAACAAGCATCAGCGTCCGGACTGTGCAAAGTACCCTGCACGATATGGGCTTTGGAAGCCGACGCTCAACTCGAGTCCCCTTAATGGGTGCACGACACAGAGCTATGCGCCTCGCTTGGGCACGGCAACACCGCCACTGGGCACTTGATGACTGGAAACAAGTAGCCTGGTGTGACGAGTTGCGTTTCCAACTGTATCGAGCAGATGGAAGTATTCGGGTGTGGCGCAAACCCCATGAAGCCATGGATCCCGCCTGTCAACAGGGAACTGTACCAGCTGGTGGGGGTCGGTAATGATATGAGGTGTATTTAGCTGGACTTCACTGGGACCCCTGGTACGTCTACAAAGGTCTGTGACCGGCCAACGCTATCTGCACATCTTTTCTGACGAGGTACACCCGTTCATGTCCTGTATTCATGCTGATGGGTTGGATCTGTTTCAACAGGACAATGCACTTCCACACAAGTGTCGGGACGCCACATTATGTTTATAGGAGCATTCATCTGAGTTTGGGGTGTTGCCCATCCTACCCAAGTCCCCAGATCTGAACATGATAGAACACATTTGGGATGCCATGCAACGCGCTATCGAACACAGGAATCCGAGGCCTCGGAATACACCCGAATTGTGGAACGCGCTGCAGGAAGTATGTGTGCATTGCCTACAGCATATTTCCAGAAGCAAGTGGAGTTCATGCCCAGTCGTATTTCTGAAGTCCTGCGCTTCCGTGGGGGACCTACGAAGTATTAGACTGGCGTACCAGTTTTTCTGGCACTTCAGCGTATATAGTGATAATAAATTGTTTCAAAAATCTAATTGTTTGTTTTAAAAATAAAAAGAAATACGTGTTTGTCTTCAAAGTAAAGTTTTTTTTTTAATTCACCTCTCTCAGATAGAATGGATACTGAAGCTTGGCGGAATTTACAAGTTGTGCTCTTGCTAAGCAGCTCACTGATAGACTGAGTTCTTACTTAAACAAAACAGGAGCTCTTCAAGTGCTTTCTGAGAAGGAAGGAGCATTTTCTTTTGAAATCCGATCAAACTGGCTTAAAGATCAACTTAAAATCTTTGCCTTGTATTTCCAATGGACAAACGTCTGTAGCCATTTTCTTCACAATTAATGCGTTCCCAAGGATGAAAATTTGAACATCGATAAAAATAACTTTCATATTATAGCCTTGTATACTTAATATTTTCTAAAATGTAACTACAATTAAACAATCCAATATTTGTTTGTCTACTGACGTCATCAATATACAGGCCGCGCCATCTATTTTCTGGTCTCAACACCACCAAAGGAAAAGTTGTTTTTTAATATAATTATAGTTAGGTTCTAGAAAATATTAAGCACACTAGGCTATAATATGAAGTTATTGTTATCGATGTTCAAATTTTCATTCTTGGGAACGCATTAATTGTGAAGAAAATGGCTACAGAAGTTTGCCCATTGGAAATACAAGGCAAAGATTTTACGTGGATCCACTTTAACGAATCCTCGATGGGTGAAATCCACAAGGAGAGGGATGAAATATTAACCGATGGAGAGAGATCGAGTACGAAGTGTGCAACAGTTAGCGGAGCAATGTCTTTCACCTAGCTATTTCTTGATTGGTTTGACCGCTTTCATGTCCTCAAGACATGTCTGCGAAGGGTGTTACTTGGGATGGTTTAACAAAGAGGTATGGTGATGAAGCACATTCTGTAGATTTAAATTTTGGATTAATTAGGGGCAGTTGATACATACATACATATCACTAAGCTGTTCTCTGAGAGTCAGAGGTTAGCTCCAAAAAGAAATACAAACTTCCAGATATTTTTACTTATTGTTGTCGTATCAAACTTCGCCATTTACAGCGATCTTGACATACAACTCGTGCTTCACTGATATCCATTACACGCCGTACACAAGATTTTTTATACTTCATACTCATAATCTTTTTCTCATGCATACACTCCTGAATCTGATCCACCCATGTCTTCCTTGGCCTTCCTCTGCCTTTCCTTCCTGCCACTTGGGCTGAAAATATTTTCTTAGTAAGCATTTCATCACTCATTCTTTCAACATGGCCAAACCACCGAAGCATATTGGTCTCCACCTTGCTATTAACATTTTGCTTCACATCACACAACTGCAATACATCTTCATTCCTCACACAATCAGATCGTGTCTTGCCACAAACCCCACGTAAGTAACGCATTTCTTCAGCACACAAACGACTCCTATGTTTCTTCTGCAGTACCCAGATTTCACTGCCATACATCAGAGTAGGAACAATTACTGTTTCATACACAGCCATGCGGGACTCTCTAGAGAACCCATCATTCCTGTGAAAACCTCCCAGAGCAGCTATGACTTTCAAAGAAGAATTCACTCGCCTACTGATTTCACCATCTAACTTGTTCTCTGTGTCAAACATGCTTCCTAAATACACAAACTCACTCACCTGGTCAATCACAGTGCCTAAAATAAAAAAAAATGCGCAAGGGAAAGGGCGAATATTTCGGTATGTGGTAATTTTCAGTTTTGCGGGCCACTAACAGGGGAGGATGGGGACAAGCAAACCAGGCCGAGAATTTTAGTCTTAGGGGTCCACTATAAAAAAAAAACGTATCTACAGAGAGATACCTCATAAATTCTCACACGAAAAAATTGCGTCAGATTCTGGACCAAAGAGAACTGCTGAAATATGCATCGTAAAACGAATTGGGTTGTGAATGAATTTTAACAATTTAACGGTGACAAAATTTTAAAATTTCGCTCATGCTCGAATGTAGCTTCAAACCACACTCAAAAACGTTGTGTTGTAGTCTTGTGCCAGATAATTATTTTCCTTTGAAAAACTTGGGTTTTACAAAAATAAAAAAAATAAGAAATAAAACAAATCACGAATCTCTTGAAGATATGTTTTTAAACTAAATTAATTTCCATGAAGATCGTTCTGAAAAAAGAAATGTGTGCACATGCCAAAAAGAAATTTTCCTACGCAATTAATTTTCATATTTATTTGGTCATTGAACCCGTACTAAGCAATAGTACTGGTATTTCCTCTTTAAATATATACCTTGTCTTAGGCTACGTATTATTTTGACCCCAACTTCACCATTTTTTTACACTTTCCAACCGTAGGTTGAAGAAGCGTATATTCTCCAGCTTTGTCCGTCTGTCTGTCCGTCAGCACGATAACTCGCGTAAAAATGGTTCGATTTTGATGAAATTTTAGTATGTAATAGGGGACAAACTGAGGACGAACCTTATTGAAAATACGCGAAATGGGGTCAAAAGTCAGGTCACAGGAGCATCGCCCTTATGCGTCATCACTTACGTAAAAATACTTAGATAGCGACAAAACTTTAGTATGTTGTTTCGAAGGTTTACTGAACTAATTCTGTTTAATATAATCGAAATGATGTCAAAGGTCAGGGCACAGGAGGGAGATTTATTCCACAGCCATTATCCTCATAACTTGACTAACATTTCTTCTAATTGCGACAAAATTTTAGTATGTTGTTCCGGAGGTATACTGAACCAATTCTGTTTAATATCATCGAAATGGGGTCAAAGGTCAGGACACAGGAGCGAGATATATTTCACAGCCATTATCCTCAAAACTTGACTGAGAATTCTTCTAATTGCGACAAAATTTTAGTATGTTGTTCCGGAGGTATACTGGATCAATTCTGTTTAATATAATCGAAATGGGGTCAAAGGTCAGGACACATGGGCGAGATTTATTCAACAGTCATTATCCTCATAACTTGAATAATAACCTGAGTAATGATTTCTGGTATGCTGGAAAGCGTATCATAATCAATGCATTGCATGATTTTACTAACTTGTTTCATAAACCAGTACTAATCAATCTATGTTTCCTTTAATATAAATATGGGTGTCAAACATATCTCTGCAGGAGAGGGCCGCGGATGTCCTAGTGGGCAACGTTCGTGACTGCCACAGAAAGGACCTCAGGTCCGATCCCAGTAGGTACAAACGTTCGATCCACTAAATATCCGCCGTGCGTCGGATGGGTACGTTAAGCCGTCAGACCACGGGTACTGGACCCCGGTAATAAATAAGTGCGTCTTCCTTCCCCTTTTTACCTCGCTTCCGTGTTACTTTCCTATCGGGCACTCTAGCCCAAATCTCCTAGCTTCCTATTTCTAAGGGTTGTTTAAGACCTGGGGTCAGACACTCTCTTCCTAAAATCCTCTACATATGATCAAGATCTCTGGAGGAGAACAATTTTGTTCTCTGGGTCAATCAGTGGGGATGATGGGCCATTACAATGAGAATTAGTGTCTCCTTCAAGGTTACAAAAACAGTGTAGGTTGGTCCGCCGGAACTTTTGTCACAAGTACAGAGGACTTTGCTATGTTATTTCAGAGAAAACGGCCAACATGTAGATAAAAAGAAACTTCCGTTTGTTATGTTCGTTTAAGTATAGCTGTCTGAACCTTACACAAATCAGTCCTTAATAACTTCACCTTCAAGCGAATCAGGAGTCACTCAAATAACTTCAGAAAAAGTTCCTTACTATTAGTCTTTATTCGGTGAAAACTTCTTTAGCACGGCTCAGTCTTCAACAACATTAGTAAAAAATCCAATAACTTGTTAGAGAACATTTAACGAGAAACAAAACCCCCAACTCTAAATATTAAATACGCAGACGTCAAGAAATCACAACTTCAGGTACTTCAACTTCCGCAACTACTATTATATCATCATACTACCATTATTTCCCTCTTAATCTTTGTTTGTTTCTTTTTTTGAAGCGACGAACGAATTTTTTCCTTAATTCTAGACGATGTGTGAAACAAACATCTCACATTTTTCGAAGAACCCAACGGCCAGTACATCTACTTTTACGTTTCGGCGCCAAAGTGAAATTCACAAATTTGTCCGCGCCCCCTCACTCCGGAGTAAGGTGCTCTCCCAACTAAGCTACACGGACAGAATGCATCGCTGCAGATTTGTCGTCTTGACACGTGCTTTACCTCTGAAGTACGTCACACGTTCTTAAATGAAGGAACTTTTCAGACAGAAATAAAGCTCAAATGAAATTAACGATTACTATTCATAAGTGCCAAAATAATTATTCATTCGTTCCAAAAAAAAAAAAAAAAAAAAAAAAAAAAATCCAGGCGAAAAGAATACGAGAAAGTGGGCTGTTTCTAAAGTGGTTCACCGGGACAGGTCCCGGTGGGAAAATATGCCTTGCTCACTAATGTTTTTCAAAGGGCAACTAAAAGTTTTCCTGTTATTTTCATGACTAGGCTATAATAGGGAATCACCAGGTCTCAAATTTTGGGCCGCTGGATAAAGGAAATGGATAGAACCAGCGCCATAGAACAGACACACAACCCATGCTTCACCCGGGATTTGATACTGGGAGATTAGCCAAAACCCAGGGCCTCTGACCACTCGAGGTGCCAATGAGCTTTAAAATGAAATACAATGGAGCCTCAGTTATGTGTTTTCAGGTTATACGTTCTCCACTTTTACACGTAATTCTGCGATATTTTACTCTATCGGTCATATGCAATTTATTTATACGCTTTTTGCGATTTTACGTTAAATTTTGAATTTTAGATTATAAAAAAAAAAAAAAACACTTTTTCTATTCCTTTATACGTAATTTGATATGATACAACTTTGAAAGAATCGAAAGAGCGTTTTTAATTTTTATTTTGCAGCCAGGAAATAGATGACGCAACTAAAAATTATTAACACAGTTACTTTTTTCCCCTCTGAATTTAAAATAAAATCATGCAACCAAACATTAGTGAATATATTACTCGGCACTAATACTAAATCAACTAGTGAGCAAATGGCTTTGAGAAGAGCGTTACTTATAATTAAAGAATATGTAGAAGAGATATTGAATATCAAACAAAATTGTGTTCGGATTTTCTTCTCAGGTAAGGGTTTATTTTTATTTCATGCATTAAAAATATGAAATCGTACGGAATTTCTTAACCTAGTTTTTATAATGAATTTAAAATAAAAAAATTAATACAAAAGTCGAAGTAGACATAGAAGTAAGGTAGCAAACAAACTATTCGTGCACGCATATATACCTTACATTATAAATTAGAGTAATCTAAAGACACGAGTTAACCTAAATGCTAACCCCCCCCCCCTTTTTTTTTTTGGAGGCATTCAAAATTTTACAATAGTATTCAACATCTTGAAATTCCTTTTACAGGTTTTTACATTTATGCGTTTTTAATGCCATCCCCTAGAAAAACGCATTGCCTAAGTTTTATTGCAGATTTCTTTTATTCATGAAAGAAATACGGGATTACGCCATATAACGATGAAAATTTTCAAGTTTTCAGATATTATCTGACTTACCATCCTTGTCACATTTACGCCAAAAATCGGATTGTCATCTTCAAAATTTGTTCTTTTATTCCTTTTTCAAGTATACTGCTTCTAAAAAGGAAAAAACAAATCTTTTTACCGTATTACTATTCCATTCCGTAAGATAAAGGCGATACTGTCAATAAAACTGAAATTCCATAAAATGAATTTCACAGAAAACATTGAAATTTAACATATGCATTATGAATGCAACGAAGGAACAGAATTCTAGCTGATAAAGTGTTTTTTTGTCATACACTAACGAATTCCACTTTATCGGGAAAATCAGTTTGTAAACAAATTTTAGAGTAAGTAGAAAAAAGGAAACATATATGCCGCAGTGGAGAAAATTATTATTATTAGTTTAACACGTTTGTAGAAAACAATTGCATGAAAAACTATTGAAAAAATACAAAATCGAAATAAACGAATGTTGAAAAAAAAAAACAAAAAACAAAAACAAAAAAAACAAACAAGACATAAAGATATCTATTAAAAGTAATTATCGCCAGTTGTTACAAAAATCAAAACAGCACGTGAATTTAAATATGGGGGATTACTTTTATCAGAAATGAGAACGAAAGAACGTACGGCATTATTATTACGTTTGAAAAAATAACAACCATATAAAGAAAATATGGCCAGGTTCCCATATCATTTTAATGAGTTTTACGCAATTCTTAAAATTTGAAAATTCTGAGAAACTTCACAACTGTTTATCAGTACTGTTTATATATATATATATATATACATATATATTAAGAAGAAACAAAAAAAAAACATACAATTTTGACTTGAAGGACGACCTCCCATAAACTAATGATGATGATAATACTACGAAAAAATAAACTCGGGTATCACTTTACTTAAAAGCCAAGACCGAAGGAGTGGAGTTGGCAAGAAAACCTCATTAACGATGAATACGTCATTTGATAAAACAATAAAATGTAGATGTTGCGGAATACGCACACCAAAATAGATCTGTGATAATACCCCATATAGATGTTCCGGGTCCAGTGCAACGCGCACTACACTGAACGATTCAGCATTTTCCTGTCCGGTAGCACTGGAAACCCCCTTAATTCTCCTTTCTGATAGCAAAGAGCACTTGCAATTGCTATCTCCGTCTGTGCCGGTCGTTGGATGCTGGCCCTCATGTCCAAGAGTGAAAGTTAATTCGAGAGTGTGTTGTGCAGGATAAAGGAATACTGTAAAAAAATTTCCGAAATTCACAATCCATTTTCCGTGATTCCTTTCTTGAATTAACAAAGCATATTTCTGATAAAACTTTTTCCATGAAATGACGGGAAAAACTAAATTGCAGAGATTTTTCGCAACCTAGAAAAATTCTGAATTTTCAGAAACCTTTCTGCAGCTTTCTTTCTCATATTGACGGCAAATTACGGTTTTCAAGATGTGTTAATGGAAAATTTTAAATTTTTAAAAATCTTTCCGCAATTTCTTTCTTATATTGACGGTAAATTACGGTTTTCAAGATGTGTTAATGGAAAATTTTGAATTTTTAAAAACCTTTCCACAATTCCTTTCTTATATTGACGGTAAATTACCGTTTCAAAGATGTGTTAACGGAAAATTAGGAATTTTCAGAAACCTTTCTGCAATTCCTTTCTTATATTGATGGTAAATTACCGTTTTCAAGATGTGTTAAACAAAAATTCTGAATTTTCGGAAACCTTTCTGCAATTCCTTTCTTATATTGACGGCAAATTACGGTTTTAAAGATGTGTTAACGGAAAATTCTTAATTTTTAAAAACCTTTCTGCAATTCCTTTCTTACATTGACGGTAAATTACCGTTTTCAAAATCTGTTAAACGAAAATTCTGAATTTTCGGAAATCTTTCAGCAATTCCATTCTTGTACTAACGGAAAACCTCCGTTCTCACTTTTTCCGTATCCATATGACGAAAAAGTTCCGGTAATAGGAGAAATTTACAGGAATACTTGGGGTTAGATTAACTGTTAGATTTCAATATCTGTCGAAGTATTTGATTTTAAAATTGTGTAGCTAGATCGGATATTGTGAAAATGAATTTTGGTTATTGTGGCACAGGATATTTCTACTCCTTTTCCCCATTTTGTGCTCCAGCTATTACATATTGCGTTAGCGTAAGAAACCGGGTACTTAGTTTATTGTACAAGTGATCGTACAATGCCTATGCATCAGTCTGTGAATTCCTTAAAACCAAAGCTATATAGCAATCTAGAGAAAATTTTATATTTAGAAGTTTTGTGAAATAACAGTATAAAACAGTACATTGCACCTTCTCTCAAAGTTAATTTAAAGTTATTGCCAGTAAAACGAACTCCAAATCATTCTGTTGCTTCGAATAACCACGATGAAAAAAAATACGTAATTTGTAATGAGACCTCCTACAGAAAAAATAAAATTATTACAAAAGTATTAAAAAAACCCTCTCCAATTGAAAATAAAATTATAAAAATCACTCGCATTAATGAAAAAAAATCATCATCGCTCAATTAGTTTTACCTCGAATGCGAGTTTGATTCCTGTGATTTTCTGGCTCAGTGGTTAAGACGCGCGGCTTCAACCCAAACGGCCTGGGCTCGAACACCGGCGCAAAAAGATTCTCTCGCGTAAGGACTGAAATATTTAGCGTGTTGGATTTTGCGAAATTTCTATCTAAATACGTAAACACTTGAAACGGCTTTTCTGAAATAAACGGAATTGCTGACTTCGGAAAATCTGTGAACATACGTAAGTTAAAAAAAAAAAAAAAATGGGAACTTCTAAAAACGGAAATTCTGTAAAAAGACGGACGCTTACCGACAACTTTGGTGCACATTATTTTCAGAAATTCTCCGTGAATTCACACCACTTATTTGATGTAAAAAATCATAGACTCAAACTTGTCCTAAAAGTTCGGGATATAAGTAAATACTTTGATTAAAGAAATACCGTAATCGCAATAAAAAAATAGCGCAATATTTTGTTTCATTCAGACAACTAAAGAGCGCAAATGCCTGAATTGCAAGGTAAAAGTAATGATTTAAAACATCTATGGAAATAATACCGAAGGGCCAAATTATTATGACCACCAGACCATTTTATGCAAAGTATAATAGCTATCCAGCAGATGTTGCTGACGCAAGATAGCTGAATCGGCATAAAAAGAGAACGCCGAAGGCATGGGGAAACTAATTAAGTTCAGCACGAAAGCCTGGACTCATCTTGTGTCGTTACTACTCTTCAAGCTGGCTGAGCGAACGTTATGTTTGGTGCATGTTTTCGTGGAAGTTTTTGGGCCCTTTGATTCGTGTGGAGCAAATGTGACCGTCCAAAGGTATTTTAATATTGTTGCCGACCGAGTTCACACAATTATGCTGATGGTTTATCGCAATGGAGATGGATTCTTCTATCAAGACAGTGCTCCATGGTCATAGTGCTCACATTGTACGCGAATGGTTTGAGGAGCATCACGGAGACTTTTCTTTGCTACATTGGCCTCCTCAATCACCGGATCTCAATCCAATGGAGCATTTGTGAGATTAAGTCGAAAGGGGTGGATCAGACAGCTGTATCCGCTACCATCAAATCTTCAAAAGCTGGAAGATACAATTCATCGCGTTTGGGCTAATTAATATACCCCAAGCTAATAGCGGATATTTAATAGAGTCCATATTAAGACGAACTGAAGCAGTGTTAAGGGCCAAAAAGTTAGTAAAATCATGCAATGCATTGATTATGATACGCTTTCCAACATAACAGAAATCATTACTCAAGTTATGAGGATAATGGCTGTGGAATAAATCTCACTCCTGTGCCCTGACCTTTGACCCCATTTCGATGATATTCAAAAGGACCGGCTTAGTATTCCTCCGGAACAACATGATAAAGTTTTGTTGCAATCGAAGCATTTTTACGTAAATTATGACGCATAAGGGCAATGGAATGGATCCCGCTCCTATGTCCTGACCTTTGACCCCATTTTACCCATTTTCAATAGGGTTTGTCCCCAGGTGGTTCCCTACCACATACTAAATTTCATTGAAATCGAACCATTTTTACGTGAGTTATCGTACAGACGGACAGACAGACGGACAAAGCTGGAGCATATACGCTTTTTCAACCTACGGTTGCAAAGCGTAAAAAAAGGCCCAACAGCGTACTAACCAGGTGGTCATAATAATTTGGCCGCTCAATTTATATGAATTTTGGTATCAAAGATATCCGAATGCTAAGAGTCTCCTTTCATTAGAAAAATGAAAAGGGGATTTGAACTTGGTAAGATTAGATGCATTTAAACAAAGAACAGTGGTAATAAAATAAACGCTGGAAATCAGAAACAGGGTCAGAAGCCTCAACAAAATACGATTTAATTCTAATAGTTAAGGTGCAATTATTCGATTACCAATTAGATGAACAGAAAATGAATGACATGCCATAAAATAAAAGAAAGACATAGCAAAAGCAATAAGCCAACACTTCAAAACTTTACCACCCATAAGGAGAGCGAATATGACCGCTGCGGCCATTCTCACTGTGGCTCGCAGGGATATATCATCGAACGGAAGGGCTATTTGAATGGTATGTCATAAAATAGGAGAATCACTCTGGATTTGCAGATTTCATAAGATATCCGGAGCAAACAAGGAGGGTTAGGAGGAGTACAGTACCAGAGACTCAGAGATCTGATAGCCCAGGTCAAATCCTGTTCCCATGCGATTACAGCACACACATTGGTATGAAAAAATAATAACAATAACCTCACAACGGCATGTCTGGTATCAGGAAAATGTAGCACTCAATAATTCTGAATTTTAATTAACATTCTAGAAATAATGAGTTTTTGAAATTGGAAAAAATTAGGGAAGCAAAGTATGTTGCTTCCCTAAGGTTCAGGAGGAAACGTCGCCGGTCCCCGTATGATTCTGTGCCCGTGTATGAAATTCAAGCTGAGGAAAAATATGGAGGAAACCAAGGTCATCGTTGTAGAGTTAGAGGATGTTAGTACTGAATGCAAGGTCAATGTGAATTGCACAGAGCTACAAAAGATGAATGAGTTTGAGCATTTAAGAAGCATGCTTGACAGAGAAAACAGAACAAACGGTGATAGTTTGCGACTGAATTCAACTCAAATTAAATCAAATACGAATGGGCTTTAATACAAATTAAAGAATGTTAACAAAAATTAAAAATTACTCTCACCGTTTGGATTTTTTAAATACTATAATTAAATAGCTCGAGCCGTTAATCTCCACCAGATGGAGACGTCTCAGTTGCTGAGCCCATCCCTACGGATTTGTGAAGTCAGATGCTGACAGATAAACACACATAGCGCCGTGGATTCTTGGCAACCGTAACGTAAAATGAACGCACTTGGCTAGTTATCGAGAGATCTTGGTTTCGCTCCCAGCGTTTTTCTTTAATTAACACATAGCAATTTTTCGGCTGCCATGTGTTATTCAAAGAAAAACGTGGAAATGACTTTGTCTATTCACTCAAGAAATATCCCTAACCAACTTTACCGAAAATTCCCCCTAAAATGTTTTAAACAATTAAGGTAAAAAATTTATCATAATTTTTTTAAATATTTTTACGGAAAATTTTGGGGAAAATTGGGTTTTTAATTTAAAAATCCTCCAAATACTGGCGTCAGTAAATAGACAAATACATTGCTCATTCCACGTTCCAGAAACACATAGCAACCAAATAACAATTTTTCGGTTGCTATGTGTTTCTGGAACGTGGAAAGAGCGATGTATTTGTTTATGGTTTTTTAATTTTTAAAAAAAAAATCAGGCTCAAGAAAAGCTCTAGCTCAAGGCTATCTATACCACAAATAGAGAAACTGTGAGCTCAGAATGTCTCATTCGACTGTATTTACACATTTTCCATCACTTTACAGTTTTTCAATTTGCTGGATATATACAAGCCATTTTTTCAATTTATCACTCGCTATAGACGAAACGCATATTTCTTTTGTTAGTTTTGAATTGAGTGTAAATCGACTTCTAAATGTAAAAATGTTAAAAAAAGGACTTGTTTCTTTTTAATTTGTTTTAATTGGAGGTTTAACGACCACCGTGAGCAACTCAGTGGGCTGTAAGCAGTTGCCCGTCCCTAATTTAGGGCCAACGGTTCCAGGGAAGGCAGATACCAGTGCTGTAAGACAAACATAACATCCATGCCTCACGGGATTCGAACGAGGATCCGTATCGGACGAATGATCAGAAGCCATCGCTTAGACCACTGCACCACCGGGGCCGCTGACTTGTTTTAATTCTATATATCATATTAAAACGCGAGATGTAACGCATCACTAACCAAATTAAAACTCAGTACTCTTCTAAAAAGCTTTTCATTTGAAACCATATTTAAATATTTCTATCGCCAAACACTGAAAGCTCGTTAAGGACAAGCAAGTTAAAACATCTTATTTACAATAAATACATGGTGTATGACAGGAGTTTGTAGCTTGTGGGTTGAGTGTGCTGTTATTAAGAGTCACAAACAGTTATTTCTGTTATTCTTTGCACAAACCAAAGACGAATAATACACTATACATAAATAAAAATAGTTAAAAGGAAAGCGACAAAAAATTTTGTTAAATAACGTACCACATCGATAAAGTGGAAATTTATTAATTCGAACTATACTTATGTGATTAAAAAATACAGTTTGCTTTAAGAAATGAGTGAAAGAGAGAAGGAAACCGAAAAAAATCTCGTTGTTCCTCCAACGTGGGAAACACAATACCACCATATTTCGAGACAAGTATAAAGCAAGCCCAGAGCTCTCACATTCCTCAAAAAATATTAAAAATATATGTAACATAAATTTTTATTACTGCACTTTTTAATATTGATAACAATACAATATATAAAATAAAAACTTACTTTCTGATGAAGTATTTTTGAATATCTTATTAAACATTTGATGTGACAAGGAAACAAAAAGTTAAACTATCCTTTCTAACAAGATGTAAACAAGGAAATGAAATGTATTATACCAAAATATCATAAAAATACCGAATTTCAAGAATTAATACAAAAATGACAAAGCAAATCTGGAATATTCCCACACAGGTTGCAATATATATCGCTAGACAACTTAACTAATAGGATGCAATCACCTTTTAAAGAAAGTGTGGGCTCGAGTCTTGTCTGAGATAGAGCTCGAGTCTTGTCTGCCTTTTAACGAAAGCTTGGGCTCAAGTCTTGTCTGAGATAGAGCTCGAGTCTTGTCTGCTTGGGCTGGAGTTTTGTCTGCCTTTCAACGAAAGCTTGGACTCGAGTCATGTCTGAGATAGGGCTCGAGTCTTGTATGCCTTTTAACGAAAAGTTGGGCTCGAGTCTTGTCTGAGATAGAGCTCGAGTCTTGTCTGCCTTTTAAAGAAAGCTTGGGCTCGAATCTTGTCTGCCTTTTAACGAAAGCTTGGGCTTAAGTCGTGTCTGAGATAGATATGTATATTTAGATTTCGGTTCTTGTCTTGTCCAGTTGCTTTTTTTTTTTTTTTTTATTTGCTTGGGTGTTTAACGACCACAGAGAGCAACTCAGTCGGCTATAAGCAGTCTTTTGTCTCTAATTTAGGGTCACTGGCTCCAGTGAAAGCGGGGAGCCAGTGCCATACGACAATCAAAACACCCATGCCTCACGGGATTCGAACCCAGACCCATCTCAGACGAATGGTCAGAAGTCATCGCTTACACCACTGCGCCACCGGGCAGGCCTTGCCATGTAGCAGCATATGCTAACAAAGCGTAGACACACGGCACACAATAACCCAACGCTACAAAATAAAATAAATGAGACCCATTGAAAATGTCCCGATGCGCAATACTTTTCTTGAAATAAATTATGAAAAAAAGAGGGAGGGGGCGGGATTGACACAGAAAATAAAGCACAGTTTTCTCCACATTGCATGCCATAAAAGCGCGTGTTCTTTTTATACCCGGAACTCAAGTAATTGTTATTATAAATGTTCAAATCGTAAGAATAACTTGTTTAATCAGAAAAAAAAAATAACTTGTGCAATTAGAAAAAAAAAAAAAAAAAAAAAGCTTGCGTTTTTTCTGAAGAGAGGGTTGTGGAACATGTTGGCATCTATTTGCTTAAGCTACATCGCCCACACATTAAGAATTATTTATTACACGATTTCTCTTTGAAGAAGTTAACACAAAGCAATTCTGAAAACACTAGAAGTGTGAGAGTAGTCTAGTAATTAATTTATTAGGAAGGAAGAGATTTTTACATTGCAGAGAATTTCCTATATATTTAAAATTTTCATTCTAAGAACATCAACAAATTGTCTAAATCTACCCCAAAAAAAGCTAGTTTGGCAAAACGATTTTGCAATTCTACCAGTAAAAATTTAGAATACGATGGCAATTAAGAATTCAAATTTCAAACAAAATATAAATAAAATCCCATATAGCACATTTATGGAAGAAAATATTGAAATAAATATACTCAAGTTCTGCGAAATGTATTCGCAGCAACGGAATATTAGTAAAGACTGGCTAATAAGAAATAATTACTTATGATCCCACAAGGGCAATACTGGTTTCTCCTCAAAATCTGATAAAAAAATTGGCTTGAAAAACTTGAAGTGAAACAGCAGTTGAAAATGAAATAACACATGCACGCAAATTTAAAAATTGAAAGCCACACATAATATTAATGTCTTAATTAAAAATATATTCTCACATGATTTGTTGAAAACTTTTCTAAGCATCATTTGTGCAAATTTAATATGTGCGGTATATATATACACAGTCGAGTCACATTATTGTGACCACCTCCTACTTTTGACGTCAACAGCGCGTAGCCAATGAAATAAGGCACGTGTCGTGAGCTGGCTTGGAGGGTAAATAAGGTGTGCTGTAGGCAATCTGAAAACATACCACTCGTTGCTGTCATGGATAAAAGGAGCTATTTATCAGATTTGCAAAAAGAGATGATTATCGCCTTTCGGGCCAAGGGCGGCAGTATTTCTGGAACAGCGCTGTTTTTGAACTGTTCGTGTGCTGCTGTGGTTAAAGTGCATCGTGAATGGAGAAAGGGCACCACTGCGAATAAGGGATGTGGAAACTGCGGAGCACCACGTGCCATTGATGTGAGAGGTGAACGTAGCGTCGGTTGCGAAGGTGTCTGAGGGCCGATTGACAAGCTACAGTAGAGCAACCCGCTGGCCAAATGAACCAGGGGGCTACAGTAAGTGTGTCTAAAACGACAGTTCAGTGAATCCTGCTGCGTATGGGGCTCCGATGAAGACGGATGGTCACTGCACCTATGCTAATGAAGGTGCATTGGCAGAAAAGGCTTACATTTGCACGGCAGTATCGGAATTGGACCTCCGCTGATTGGAAAAGGATTGCCTTCTCCGATGAGTCACGTTTTCTGCTTCATCGAACGGATGGACGTAGGCGAGAAACATCGGAGAACAAACACTCTTCAACCATTACTGGAAGAATACAAGCTGGTGGGGACAGCGTTATGGTCTGGGCAATGTTTTCGTGGCATTCCTTGGGCCCACTCATACCTGTGGAAGGCACTATAGATCGAATTCATTATGAATCCAAGCTTGCAGACCACATGCACCCATACATGCTGATTGTCTTCCCTAGGGCTGATGGGATCTTCCATCACGACAATGCGACGTGTCACACAGCTAGAAATGTCCGAGAGTGATTGGGAGACTTCAAATTACTTCCTTGGTCCCCTAATTTCCCAGATTTAAACCCAATTGAGCATCTGTGGGAACACCTCGATCGTGTTGTTCGCTCTATGGATCCTCCACCACGCACCCTCCAGCAGCTATCAGATGCACTGCAGTCAGCATGGCTCCACGTTCCTGTGAATACCTTCCAGCACCTTATTGAGTCACTCCCAGCCCATCTAGCTGCTCTCAGCGCTGCACACGGCGGTTACTCTGGATATTAGCTGGTGGTCACACCAATGTGACTCGACCATATATCAAGAGTTGATGTCGTCATGGTCAAAATAAAGACCCTGAACTGGCAATGGGCTGACTTCCAAAGCACAGGAAAAGACCCAGAAGAAGACTACGTGGGAGATCAGTGGACGAAATTTAAAAGCATGCGAGAACGATATGGAGGAGACTGGCTCAAGAGAGAAAGTTGAGGAAGAGACTTGGGCAGACTTTTATCAGTGGATTGGAACCTGAATATCTTTGCTTTTATCATGATGTCAACTCCCATTTCATTTACCTGATCCATGCTTTCTTCTTTCCTGGATATACCAAACATGCATCTCTCCACGCTTCTTTCAGTTCGCAGCATTTGTATGTCTTTTTCATTTAATATCCATCTCTCTAATCCATAAGTAAGAACTGAAAGAATGCACTGATTAAAAACCTTGGGAAGAAACAATACAATTTTCAAGAGCAAAGTGCTTAATCATTGCACCATTCCAGTTCTTACGTACGGAGCAGAGACTTTGGTTTTATCTAAGAAAGACATACAAAGGCTGCAGACAACTAAAAGAAGCGTGGTGTAACCAGGAAAGATAAGAAGATGAACTCGTGGATCAGAAAAATGAGAAGAGTGGGAAACATCGTGATAAGAGTAAAATCCCAGAAATGGCAATGGGCAATGGACTAGACACATGAGCAAAAAAAAAACCAAAAAAAAAAAACGGAATACCGATGGACAACCGAAATTTTAGATTGGATACCAAGGGAAAGGGATATATCCAGAAGAAGAGAAGTCGGATTCTGTAACACACACCAACACGTGACAGCCACAGAAACATTCGAAACAAAACACTAAATTAGTTTCTATTAAACGGTAATGGATTGAAAATGAAATCATAGTGTTGTTGAAATAGGAAGAGCTCATTTGTTTCTAAAATTTGGGCAAAGTTTTTAAATTACAGTAAGACCAGGAGAAGTGCGTCTTTTTTTCTTATGTTTTCACCCTCTCCCGTTCTAACAATAAGAACTGATTGTAATACGAATTACTATTTTAGTTTAGTGAGTGGGTAATGCGAAATTAGTTTTGTTTTGTGTTCTGAAAAACTGAAAATGGTCCATCAACCAGGTTAGTTATGACAAACTCAACCAGTAACATATCGTTTTATGTAAGACAAACGAAATAGCAGTATTTGGTTGTGAGGAACAGTTTTAACGGTGTCAACAATATTTTTGAGTTTGTGTTTATCACTGTTGGTTTACTTCGACGTGAGAGAATGTTTCTCTTCTTGTTCTTCTTATTTTTTTTTAGAGCAAAGTATTTCTGAACGGCGAAAGAGGTTACAACGTTTCTCGTATACAGTTCAGTTCACGAGGAGGTTAGAGGTGAAGATAAATAAACACCTGCGAGTACGTGCCTCAGAAACACAAAGATTTCGATGTGTTTCCTCTGATACTTGAACATAGGGCATGCATGTGTAGAGAAAGTAGTTAAAATTTACAATAGCAGTAACGATGAAGCGATTGGACAATACCTTTTTACGCAATTATTACCAGCTTTTTTGTGGCATCTAGTAGTAATTCCTGGGTAGACGTATTCTAGCCCGTAAAGAAGTAAACTGCTATCTCTCTCTCTCCGTAAAGGACAACTTTTTGTTTTATAATTTATTAAGTAAAATGCTTGAAAATTTGAAGCGTTACTAGATGCTAAGTGCACCTTTTTTGAAACTATTCGTACTGTTTTTTATCTATGTGCACCTTCCAATATTTCTTTTAACGCAATCAATTAGAAAAAAATTCAATTATTTAAAACAAATTTCATTGAGTACCGTATTATTTTCTATATCTTCACCCGGGGATGGTGCACTGTTTTTATATACATATAAGTCCAGGTTTTAACTGGTGATTTATTTATTCTTCAACAGTCTGTCGATGATTTCATTGACATAACAATTATGTATTAAAAATCCTGTACTTTATTGCTCTTATTTGGACTAAAAAATGTATTTCCTTTAACCGCAAATTAAGGGAAGAACTGCAAGTTTAGATATCTACGTTCCGTCTACGCACGTCACACCTAATCAAGTGACTTTATTATGCAGAAAACCGGGGCGTGCTCTCTCTCTCTCTCTCTCTCTCTCTCTCTCTCTCTCTCTCTCTCTGTGTGTTACTGCATAATTGCTTTCATCATTATCAACCTGCGCCGCACCAATGGAAAAATTCCGGGTGAAATTTTAATTTCCGACCGAAATTTACAATGTATTGAGTTAAAAAGCAGACATTTCTTCGGAAGCATTTTCTTGAACCCCGTCAACCACATCCTGTGATCATGCGGCTGAAGCGTTTTCTTCTTCTTCTCTCTCTTCCTCCTCTTCCTCTTCCTTCTCGGGTGTGATGCTAGAGAAGGCAATGAAAGATGTCTCCACGGGATGGCGCTTCAACCCCGAGATTGCGGGAGTCGTGGCCCCGGACTCTGTCAATGGGCCTAATGATGGCCGCCATCCCGTCAGGGGTTGCAACGGTGGCTTGTAGCAGCTGGTTGGGAGGGAGGGTCGGAAAAGGTAGGGGGCGGGCGTCGGCCTCATACCGCCAGCTGCCTTCTCATCATGGATGCGGCGAAGGGAGGGGAGGGCGGCAAATGGATGATGCCTTACTCTTTCGCCTATCTGTCTGTTCTCTGTAAACGGCTTTCTCCTTCACTTGAAGCCTTCTAGCACGCGCTCTCTTTTGCCATTTCGACTTTTTCTTTTATTTTATGCAAAGCACTTTTTCTTATTCTTCATCACGGTACTTTCTCTCTTCCTCCACAAGAATGGTTAAATTCCCAAGAAGTACTATAGGTTACATTAATTGCTTTACATTTCAGAAATTAATTTCAGGAGAATACTAGTTAAAAAATCAAGCTACAAATGATATGGCTTCATACGAAAAATTAAAAACATATACGGTGAAAGCAACCTTACATATCTACCGAATACAATAAGATGTCTCCCAAAAGAAATAAAAGAGCTGGTAAATAAAACACAATTTTCTAATTTAAATATCGTCAGAAAAATCTTAAAAATTCAATCTACTCCGCAGGTCATTTTCCACAATTATTCGATCAAACGGGTCAGTGGCATCGCCAAAATTTCATTTCCGGAGAAGGGAGATTCGTAATACTATACACACGTATTAAAAGAGAAAAGTGTATTATATACTAAACGAAAAGTGTTTAATCAATGCATCTTTCGAGTTCTTAGACCACAGAGATGGACCTTAACTAAACAAAAAGACTTACAGGTGCTGCAAACTACTGAAAGAAGAATGGAAAGGGGCGTGCTCGGAATAACTAGGAAGGATAGGAAGAGGAATTCATGGCTCAGGAAGCTGACGGGAGTTGAAGACATCGTGGTCAAGGCACAGCACATTTAAGGAGACGGGGAGGGGGGGGGAGGCTTCTCCTTAAATAAAAGAGGAATTCACGGACAGTATTTTGGGGTCCCAGTATTAAAGGCATATCTAGGATTTCACTATGGTCGGATGAATACAAATACATAGGAAAAAACATCCCAAAATATGATGAGGAAGCCATAAAAATATCCCTGCCGTATTGAAGTGTGTGTATCCCATGATTCAAGCACGAATAAATGGTATCAAGAAAATGTAAAAATGCATAGTTGAAAAATGGATACCAGTTCAGTTCTGATTTAATCACCCTACCCCAGGATTGGGTTCATCTTGTTGAAATTATATCAAAGTACTGGGCAAAATAATATGATCAAATATCATGATTCAAACGAATTCTTAATGTGTGAAAACTTCCCCTAATTACAGATGTGTAAAAAAAAAAAAAAAACTTCTGTAATGCTTTCGAAAGATTTAAGGATGGACTGGGAGGCCACTGTATTTTTTGTGGACTCCTCCTAAAAATGCGGAAAGAAATAGAAATAGAAAATTTCTTCACAAGGCAGTTTCTTATAGTTTGCCCGGTGGTATTTGAAAAAAAAAAAAAAAAAAAAAAAAACTGTGGAATTCTGTCAATTCTGCAAACATCCTACACAATTCTGGGGACTCTTAAAAATGCAGGGCCCGGGGCTTCAGCACCACCACCCCCTATCCCCCTCGTAAATGGGCTCTGGGTCAAGGTAATATCCTTGAAACGACAATGGGCTGGACATATACCTAGAACTGATCACCGTTGGACAGCTGAATAACTAACCTAGACTCCAAGGAACAGTAAAAGGCCTGGAAGAAGATCATGTGGGAGATGTATAAATGAAATTCGAAAGCATGTCGGAGTGACATGAAGGAGGCTTTCTCAGGACTGAAAATTTTGGAAGAAACTAGGGGAGAATGTCGTCTAGCAGTCGACTGATAATGGCTGCTGCTGCTGATATACTATATATATATATATCATTACATTGTGGTGTTACATTAAGGGTGTAACGATACGTATATATGAATTTACGTAAAAGGTAGCGTCATATAAATTTTCCAATTATTTTTATCTAATTCAAATTTTGTTGATTATGGTTCACTCGAAAATCCTAATCAGCACTAAATTAAAAACATGTTAATTAGAAACTGTATTTCGAAGTGTCCCTTTTCCATCTCGGAAGCTTCCGGTTTGCATGCAGGAAAACAGAGTTTCAATTTTAACTATAAGGAAATTAATAAAATATTACGTCACAAGGTACGTTACTAAAACTTTAGCAAGTGAAAATTAGTAGCATTACACAAAATCATTTTAGATACCTTAGTTTCTCTTAAAACCCTCATCTATTTTCATTTCTGTTTTAAATTCCAATGCGGATATTTTCTGAGAACAATCTGATTTAAAAAGTGCGTTTGAAACATCGCCATTCAGCGAGTTCGCCCCAAAGAATATTCTTAATGTTAAATGAATCTTGATTGAATCAGTGTCTTTAATATTAATTTTTGCCACAATTGAGTCACGGTCCGAAGAAACAGGAAAGGCATCTCATGCAGCTTGCAAGTGGTGGTTATACATCAGGTATGTTTTGTGGTGGAAGAAGCAGATTGCGCAGTACTACGCAATGGCGGTTGACGGGTATCAAGAGTGTAGCAGTATATCAAGGGATCTGGGATGTTTTATATATAGCATATCTGTTCAGACCCAAGGAGTGGCGTTATGCAAGGGTGGCGGTAAATCAAGGTCAGGGAAACTTTTCCTATATGATCATCATCGTCAACCATTATCAATCCACTGCTGGATCTAAGCCCCCCCCCCCGCCTCCCGAGATTCTTCGTTTCTTCCACAACTGTCTTATACACTAAGTGGCCACTTTATTATGACCACCTGACAGTTTTAAGCAAATGAGCTATGGCTGCACGCTGTTGCCGCCAGAAGGCGAGGCTACTATAAAAAGGGAAAGCTTAGTGCTTGCGACAGTAGTAGAAGTGATTTTTGGGTGACGAGATGGGTAAAAAACGCGATTTGACGGATTTTCAACGTGCGATGATTGTAGGAGCTCGGAGCCATGTAGCGAGTATCTCCGAAACCGCCGCATTCGTGAAATGTTCCAGAGCAGCTTTTGTTAAAGTGTTTAAAGACTGGACAGTCAGCCAGAAAATTGGGTCTCTACGTGCAACGTGTGGTCGTCATCGACTAGTGACTGCTCGGGCGGAACGGAGAGTGTCCAGACTGGTAACGGACAACAGAAGGGCAACAATGCAGCAAATTACAGACCATCTTAATCAAGGATGCCCTCAAATGATCTCTGCACGCACTGTTCGCCGTACACTGCATCGAATGGGATATGGCAGCCGAAGGCCTGTTCGAATACCTTTGATGTCTGCAGTTAACAAGAGAAAACGTCTCCAGTTCGCACAGGAGCACAAGGACTGGACAGTCGATAATTGGAAACAAATTATGTGGTCCGATGAATAACGTTTTCAAATGCACCATGCCGATGGCCGAGTGAGAATTTGGCGGAAACAGCACGAAAGCACAAACCCCAAATGCATTGCTACAACCCTTCAAGCTGGTGGAGGCAACGTTATAGTTTGGGGAATGTTTTCCTGGCATGCTTTGGGCCCTTTAATTCGTGTTGATCAACGTCTGACTGGCACATCATATCTAAACATCGTTGCGGACCAAGTGCATCCTGTCATGTGGATGGTTTATCCCAATGGCGATGGCTACTTTCAACAAGATAATGCGGCCTGCCATAGTGCTCGTATTGTACAGGATTGGTTTCAGGAACATGCAAATTTGTGGAATGAAGTTGAACGAGCCATCAGATAGCTGGATCCACAACCCTGCAATCTCACACTTCTGGAAAGTGGTATTCATTAAGCATGGTCTCAGATTCCACTAACCACCTATCAACATCTCGTGGAGTCCATGCCACGAAGAATCGACGCAGTATTAAAGGCAAAAGGTGGCCCAACGAAGGGAGTGGTCAGAATAAAGTGGCCACTCACTGTATATATGAGCTATAGCAATGATGTCGGGCGGTATTATCTTTTGTGGTGTGCATTTCCGTTTCCATTTCTCACACCACAAAATGTATGCCTTTGCTGTTGTACAAATCACAGATTTCCAAAATAAGGCTGAAATAAATTTACTTTGTCCGGCGATACTTTACAGTCTCTACTGCACAGAAACCGTTGTCGCATTGCAATGGAGAGAGAGAGAGAGAGAGAGAGAGAGAGAGAGAGAGAGGGGGGGGGGGATATATTAGCAAAAAACAACAAAAAGAAGAAAGCAAAAACCAAGAACAAATTTGAAATTCCAAAGCACCAAAGGCTGCATAGAAGAAAGAACAAACCAAGACAGAATTGCAAAACTCAAGAAGCTAATTTTGAAAAAACGAAGACTAATATATATATGTGTGTGTGTGTGTGTGTGTGTGTGCTACTATAAAAAATTACAAATTTACATATGGAATCACTTCTACAGCTCTTTCCGGGTCCTATTTAATGGGTACGCATACTCCTATTTGGGAGGCAGCAATTATACTGAATACCCCTAGACATCGTTCTTCTACCCTTTTCACAGAAAGTTTACTGATTTGTAAATACAGTTATTTATGCTGCAATGATGACTCTCCTTGTACTATACCCCTCCCTTGGAAACAGTTAATGGACCGGGAAAACCACCCTGAGCCTCAAGAAATCGAGTTTGACCGATTATTTCCGCACATGCGTTAAAACTTTATTGGACATACGTCACTTGTGATACGACTACCATGTGTATATACGTATAACTAACACCTTGTCGCTTGTGTTTGACATTCTGTTACATCTGAGGATGAGTTTATTGTAAACTCGAAAGGTCTAATGTGTATATATTTTAACTTGTATATATGTTTTTAACATTAAATTTTTAAATCGTGCATAAGACGGCATTGTTTTCTAACTTAGAACTTGATTCTTCTTTTGCGTAGTAACAAAAAAAAAAAAAAAAGGCCTGGCCATTTTCTCAATGACGTACCATAAACAAAATATACTGGTGTGCAAAAATTAATGACGAAGAGGAGAAAATAGCATAACAGCGGAACGAGCAGGCAGAACGGACCGAAAGACCACTCAGGAGATAGACTAGGGTCCGGTACGGTAAAGCATGCGCATATATGCAGCATGACGTGAGGGGGGGGGGGAACTGCCGGAAGGGTATAAAGCACACGGGCGGTGTACGCTCAGCAATTCGGTGAAAGCTATTGCACGGTGTACATCGGTTTGAACGACGTCGAGTTGCTTCCACCGTGTGATATAGCCAACAGGTATTCCAGTAGACGACATCTGGAGGACTTTACCCGAGGTCGCGTCATTGGGAAGTTGGGAGAAGGTCGAAGTGTGACTAGTGTGGCCGAGGAGTTCGGGATCTCTCACAGCATCGCTTTACGAGCTTGGAAAACATTTCAAACGATAGGAACAGCTGTCCGAGAGTTTAGCAGTGGTCGTCCACGAGCTACCACGGCGGCGGACGACCAGTATAATGTCCTACAGGCGAGAAGAAACAGACGACAAACAGCGGGAGAAATCGCAAAGCACATGCAACAGAAAACTGGACGTCCGTTATCGCGTTTTACCGTGGCCAGGAGGCTGCACAAAGGCGGTCTATTTGCACGATGACCAGTACGGTGTGTGCAATTAACGCGTGCTCATCGGAGACGGCGGTTTCTATGGTGCCAGGAACACAAGAACTGGACACATCAGCAATGGGGTCGAGTTCTCTTTACGGATGAGAGCCGATTTAGTCTGACGAGCAAATCTGGACGTATACACATCTGGAGAGAGAACAGAACACGCAATCACACCTCCAACATTATCGAAAGGGACCGGTTAGGAGGTGGCGGAGTTCTCGTTTGGGGCGGTATCATGCTTGGTAGCCGTACTGACCTCCACATCTTCCAAGGAGGTTCAGTCACTGGTGTCCGCTATTGTACCGAGGTTCTCCTGCCTCACGTGGGTCTGTTTAGAGGTGCTGTGGGTCCAGAGTTCCTCTTCACGGACGACAACGCTACACCTCAACGTACAGTGGCTGTCGCAGAGCTGTAGGAGAGTGAAGATATTCAACGCATGGATTGACCCGCAAGGTCTCCGGTCATAAATCTAATCGAATACGTGTGGGACCTTCTCGGGAAACGCTTGGCAGCTTGCCAGCAACGATTCCGCAGCTGCGATCGGCGCTACAAGAGGAATGGGCCGCGATACCTCAACAGCTCCTTGACAACCTCTTCCTCAGCATGGACAGACGTTGCAAATCCTGCAACGCTCTTAGGGATGATCATATCCCCTACTAAAGACTGGATTTTTCTTGGCAGCCGCCTATCACATGGAAGTTTCTGTCTTCTGTCCAGTTGTGCTCGAAGCTATCTTTTCAATAAAGTGCCTTTGTATCCTTTTGATTCCTAGTTTGGACGGTTTTGCTCACTTGTCCCATATTCTTATATCTTGGGGATTTTATGGTATGATTTGAGTCGATGTGGAGCACTTCTGCATGACGTTACATTCGAAAAACCGTCTCGTCCTTAATTTTTGCACGCCAGTGTACATAATAATAATCTTCCATGAAAAATGGTCAAACATACAATGAAATTTATACACCAGATAGCAAAGTCGGATTTACTGGACACATAACAATAGACACAAAGATGAAGCGATTGAGCTTACAGGCCCGTGCGACTTGCGGAACATGCAGACATCAATAGTTCGTGTGGCCCCCATGGCTGGCAATAACGGCTGCTACACGCCGCGGCATCGAACGAAAGAGGCTTTGGATGTGGGCTTGGGGTATGTCGGTCCAGGCTGCTTTCACTCGTTTCCACAGTTCATCAGGCCTTGCCGCGGGTGGTGCTTGCCGGGCCACTCGGTTGCCAATCAGCGACCAGACGTGCTCGATGGGCGACATATCGGGAGAACAGGCTGGCCACGGCAGCGGACACACCTGGTGGGCCGTGAAGAATTGTTGCACGATGCGGGCGCGCATTGTCCTGTTGAAACGTGGCCACTGGCAGGTCCTGCAGGTAAGGGAGGACTACAGGCGGCAAAACGTCGGAGATTTAGCGGTGGTTGTTGAGTGTACCGGCGATGCGTCATATCCAATTGCGCCCCAAACCATAACGCCAGGCGACGGACCGGTATGGCGACGTATAATGCAGGCGTCATACAGTCTCTCGCCGCGCTAACGCCACACGCGGATCCGACCATCGTGGTGTAGCAGGCAGAAGCGGGATTCGTCGGAAAAGACAATGTCGTGCCATTCCGTACTCCAGGTGCGGCGTTCAACGGCCCACTGCCGCCGCACTCGCCGGTGGTGTAATGTCAATGGTAATCGGAGGAATGGGCGCAGTGCGACAAGTCCCCGCTCCTGCAGACGACGTCGAATGCTGCCACAGGTTGTTGCGCAACTCACCCTAATTTCTGCGCTAACGTTGCGGTGCCAGCCGTCAATGCCCGCCGCACAACATGCCGGTCCTCTCGTTCGGTGGTGTGCCGCCGCTGCGGCAATCGCTCAGATCGGTCCGTCCGGCCCTCCTGCACCCACCGAATCCATACTTGCCTCAGTGTGGCTGGATGTCGTCCCACACGGTCGCCGATGTCTTGGTACGATAAACCGCTGTCGCGATAAGCCCCTATTCGTCCTCTGTCGAACTCCGAAACGTGCTGGAATGAGAGCCGTATTCTGCGACGAGGCATCAGGAAGCTTCCCACGCATAGGTCCGGCAGCACAACACACTTTCACTACTTACATCCAGCCTTCTGTGCACCCTTCTTATAGTGTTTCTCGGTGGCGTGCCGGGCGCACATGATTTGCATATGCCCTGCAATGCTAATCGTTTTTTTTCCTCTCGCGGGCAACGCATGCTGCGAATTTCAGGCCAATCGGATGCTTTCTTCTTGGTGTTGAATTTTGGGTGGCCAGCAGTGTATTTAGGTTCTGCAGATTAAATGCCGCTTAGAAGCATCTTTTTGTGGCACTTCGATTTTCAGAAATCGGGGTCAGCAGAGGTCGTATATTTGGGAAGTTACTCAAAGCATGTTAATAACGGGAAAACGCAATGCAATACAAAGACGGAGGTCTGCAAATAATTGGAAACTTTTTTCTTTTCACTTGCGGGCGTTTTGACATAAAATACGACGCAACGGTGCCGATGTTAGTTGCTTTCACGGAAGATCACGTGCTGTGAGAAGCGATGCGGCACAAACTTTCGTAGGTGCCTAGGATCAGATCAGATCATATGTAGAGGATTTTAGGAAGGGAGTGTCTGGCCCCAGGTCTTAAACAACCCTTAGAAATAGGAAGCTAGGAGATTTGAGCAAGAGTGCCCGGTAGAAAAGTGACACTAAAGCGAGGTAAAAATGGGGAAGAAGAAGCCCATATTTATTACCGGGTGACCTGTATCCGGGGTCCGAGGGCTTAACGTGCTCATCCGACGCACGGTAGATATTTAGTGGTTCGAGCGTTCGTACCTGCCTGGGATCGAGCCTGAGGTTTCTCCGTGGCAGTCACGAACGCTGTCCACTAGGCCATCCGTGGCCCAGGTGCCTAGGAACTGAGCACTACGGAATTTAAATACCAAACCACGTACTATGGAATCTAACCACCGAAGTGTCAAGCCCGCCGTCCCGGTGCCCAGTGGCCTAAGCGTTGGTTGCTGACCTTTCGTCCGGATCGAATTCCGAGAAGGCAAGGATGTTGTGTCAGTCTTACGGCATTGGCTCTCGCCCTTCCCAGGAACCAGTGGCCCTAAATTTGGGACGGGCAACGGCTTATATCCCATCGAGTTGATCACGGTGGTCGTGAAACCCCTAACCAAGAAAAAAAAATGCCAGGTCTAACTACAAGACTGCGGTAATGCTAAAAAACAAAACAAAAAAAAACTCATAAATTTTTATTCTTTATTTTCTTGAAGATAAAAATATAGCATTTAAAAATGACAATTTTTTTTTTTTTTTTACTAAGATCCATTTTCTCCCAGTTTCTTTGGATTGCTGCGTCATCGCGAGTATTGCGACTTTTCTGTGCGAAATTATGATTCGGGATCAACGTAGAAGGTACGGATTATACAGCAAATTATTTACATGAATTTTACGGTCTGCGGATTATGCGTCGCTGCCGATTATGCGAAGGACTACTTTTTATTTTTCTGAATTTCCCGGTCTGCGGTTTAAACGCCGCTGAGGATATCACTAAGAAAAATACGGTTATTAAAATATTCATTTTTTTACTATTATTTTATTATTATTATGTATTCAGAAAAATAAAAAATGCACTAAAGATAACCACTGGTGCTTAGTTGATTTCTCATGCGGGTTGTCGTTCCGTGGCGAGAACCGACATTTTCGTAAGAATCGGAATGCCAGTTTATTTATTAGGTACACCTACCTTGATCACATAAATAGCTCCCTCCAGCACATAAGAAGTCTCGTAAGTGCGGTGTAAGGCATACATCAGACAGGTCAGCTCATCGGGCATCAGTTAGCGTTTGCTCGAGGGTCGGAATGGGAATAGTGAGTGTTCTAAGCAACTTTGAAGGTGACATGATAGTCGTCGCCAGACGTGCCAGTTCGAATGTCGACGGCCGCTTTTCTGGGCATTTCATGCACGACCATATAAAGGGTTTAATTTAAATGTACGACACGCAAGAAAATTCTAGCAATCGGCGAATCTGTGAACGAAAACAACTGGTGGATGAGACGGGACAAAAGAGACTGGCAAAAATGTTGCAAGCAAATAGACTGACCACAACGGGGCATATCATTTCAAAATTCAACACTGGTGTCCCAAGGGCCATCTACGAATGTAGGACGTATCGTATCATGTCACTAATGGGCAACAACATCCGATGACCATGTCATTAATGGGCTACAACATCCGATGGCCATGACACTAATGGACTACAACATCCGACGACCACGTCACTAATGGGCTACATCATCCGACGACCATGTCACTAATGCACTACAGCATCCGATGACCATGCCACTAACGGGATACAACATCAAACGACCATGGTACTAGTGAACTACAACATCCGATGACCATGTCACTAATGGGCCACAACATCCGACGACCATGTCACTAATGGGTCACAACATCCAATGACCATGTCAATAATGGGCTGCAACACCCGACGATCATCTCATTATCTCTACAACATCTAACGACGATGTCACGAATGGGCTACAACATCCGACGACCATGCCACTAACGGGCTACAACATCCGATGACCACGCCACTAACGGGCTACAACATCCGATGACCATGTCACTAGTGAACTACAACATCCGATGACTATGTCACTAATGGGCTACAACATCCGACGACCATGTCACTAATGAGCTACAACATCGACCACCATGTCACTAATGGGCCACAACATCCGACGACGATTATGCCACTAATGGGCCACAATATCCAATGACCATGTCAATAATGGGCTACAACACCCGACGATCATCTCATTATCTCTACAACATCTGACGACGATGTCACGAATGGGCTACAACATCCGACGACCATGCCACTAACGGGCTACAACATCCGATGACCACGCCACTAACGGGCTACAACATCCGATGACCATGTCACTAGTGAACTACAACATCCGATGACTATGTCACTAATGGGCTACAACATCCGACGACCATGTCACTAATGAGCTACAACATCGACCACCATGTCACTAATGGGCCACAACATCCGACGACGATTATGCCACTAATGGGCCACAATATCCAATGACCATGTCAATAATGGGCTACAACACCCGACGATCATCTCATTATCTCTACAACATCTGACGACGATGTCACGAATGGGCTACAACATCCGACGACCATGTCACTAATGGGATACAACATCCGACGACCATGTCACTAATGGGCTACAAGATCCGATGACCATGTCACTACTAGGCTACAACATCCGATGATTATGTCGCCAGTAACCTTTGCCAATGAACCATTAACTGCTTTCATCCATAAAATCGCCGTGTGCTGGAAGTTTCTTGGGTGACGCACCATTTACGGTATGCCCTTGTTAAGGGTGTGCGTGAAAAGGCCAGGAAGACGGCCGTTTGGGAGATAACCAAACTGGTACAACTGGCGCGAATTTCCCTGCCACGTCAAAAGTCGATCAGATCATTTATTTTGCCCGGTTTCGATTCGAAATCAAACATTAACAGATACTCGACGAACTGGTCTGCCGGATTTATACCGCGCACCACGCTTGCGCTAAATGTCTTAGAGACATTTTAGAGACTTACGAAGGAGTTTTTAGGAAGGAAGTGTCTGACCCCAGGTCTTAAAAACCCTTAGATGTAGGAAATTAGAAGATTTGAGCTAGAGTGCCCAACAGGAAAATCACACGGAAGCCAGGTAGAAAGGAGGAGGTAGAAGCGCTAATTTATAACCGGAGGCACAGTATCCTGGGGTCACATAGCTTAACGTGCTCGTCCGACTCCCGGCGGATATTTAATGGTTCGAAGGTAACCTGCCTGGAAATCGATCTGCTTGGGATCGATTCCGAAGCTTTTCCGTGACAGTAACAGGCTTTTCCAAAGTAACCTGCCCGGGATCGATCCCCAGGCATTTCTGTGGCAGTCACGGACGTTGACCACTAGGCCATCCGCGGCTCCACGTGCGGTCTTACCTGCTGGAGTGAGCTTTTATACGAGTACAACAAGAGCAGGTGCACTTACTAAATTGACATCTTACTGTTTAGTAACACACACACACATACATACACACACACACACACACACACACCGTGTCCAGATGGAAGGTATCCAAAATAAAAAAAAATATATCTCGGAAAGTATTTATTATTATATGCACTTTTGGTTTGTGCCCTTAAAAAGGAAAAATGTCAAAGTTTTTTTACTCACTATAATTGTCTCAATGAATTTCAATGTGGGCACCCTTGGTGTTCCGACAAACATCCAGACGATAGTCGAGCTCATTCCACTTTGCTTAGACCTTGTTCGGTGTAACGGTAGCCACAGTGTCCGTCACGCAGACTTTCAGGTGCTGAAGGTCGGTGATCTGGATCTGGTAAACAATTTTTTTAGCACGTCTTTTGTAAAAAAAGATCGTGCTTATATTATCGGTTTGTCCGTACGTCTGTAGACACGATATCTCTGCAACTAACATTCCGATTTGAAAAATTCTTTTTGCATTAGGAAGCTTGAAATGTGCGAATGATGATCCTTTATTTCGTTGTTTTTTACGATGCAAAGTTTCGCCGCTAGAGGGCGTAAATACAGATGATATCGAATTCAAAACACATTCTAAACCATATATTTGCTTCTAAACATCCAATTGAAAACATTCTTTTACTTCTCGATTCCACTCAAGTCAAAGATTAGTTTAGGCATAGTCACTTTTCTAAGTTACACATATATTCTCCGCTAGGGGGCGTAAAAGTAAATTGCTTTTCTCCAGATATCTCAGCTCTTAAAACTCCGATTTGAAAAATGTTTCCTTCAGTGGATACAGCTCGTGATGGGAAATATTTTGCATATAATTTCTAATTTTTGGTATAAAATGGTTTGGCCACCAGGGGGCGTAAGTGTTGATTTCTGTTTCTAATGTATTTGCAGCAAAATCTGAGCTTCTAAAATCTCGATTGAAAAAATTATTTCGCAGACCGATACTACTAACGTCGACAAATCTTTCCGGAATATTTTCTTCTTTAAATAATGTATAGTTTCTCCGCCAGGGGGCGTAATATATATCTAGTTTTAGTCAATATCTCTGCTTCTAATGATCCGATTTGAAAATTTTCTTCCTTGTTGGGCAGAGTTTCCGGTGCGACATGTTTCTAATATAATTTCAAAATTTTCAAATAACTCATTGACTTTCCGCTACGGGGAGTAACGGTAAATTGCGCTTCCCCGATATCTGCTTCTAAAACTCCGACTTGAAAAATTCTTCCAGCACCGGATACAGCTCCTGGTGGGATTTTGTTTTATTATAATTCTAATTTTTCTTATTATTAAATATGGTTTGGCCACTAGGGGGATGTAAGAGTTAAATTTCTGCTTCGTAGGTATTTGCAGCAAAATCTGACCTTCTACAAGCCCGATTGAAGAAATTGTTTCGCCGACCTATACCTCGCCTGTCGATAAACATTTTATAAAATTCTCAACTTAAAATCATGCATGGTTTCTCTACCAGAGGGCGTAGATGTCTATCTTATTTATGTCGATATCTCTGCCTCTAAAAGTCGGATTTGAAAAATTATTTCTTTGTTAGATAGCGTATCTGGTGTAAAATGTTTCTCATATAAGTTCAAAATTTTCAAGTAATGCATAGACTTTTCGCTAGGGGGCGTAAATGTAAATTGCGTTTTCCTCAATATCTCTGCTTCAAAAACCCCAATTTGAAAATTTTTTCCTGCACTGGACACAGCTCTTGATAAGAAATTCTCAGCATATAATTTCTAATATTTGATAAAGAATGATCTGGCCACCAAGGGGCGTAAGATTTAATTTCTGCGTCTGATGTATTTGCAGTAAAAATCAGAGCTCCTGAAAACTCGAATGACATTTTTTTTTCATGAACCGATACCGCTCACATCGAAAAACCTTTTGAAAATACTTTCTTTTCAAAATAATGCCTGTTTTTTCCGTGTTGGGAGGAGGGGTAGATGCATATCTTTTATTGTCGATATCTCTGCTTTTAAGAGCCCGATTTGAAAAATTCTTTCTTTGTTGGAGAGCGTTTTCGCTGAGAAATGCTTCTCATACAATTCAAATGTTTCTTAACGCACAAGTCTACCACCAGAGGGCGTAAGTTGACGTTTCCGTTTACAGCAATATCCGCTGGATTAAAAAACCCGATTGAAATTTTTTTCTTCAATCAGATACTACTGTTTTCCATACCGGTTCCATTGATTTTGAATAGCTTTGGAAAATTTAATTCGCATCAGAACGGATTCAAAAGACGTGCTCATTACACACGAAAATTCGATGCTATCTTTCTTGTTGAAAACATAAGGCCACAGGAAAAAAACCAGTGCGGTTAAATCTGGCGACAGAGGAGGCCAAGCAATTGGTACTTCTCTGCTGATCCATCTCTCAGGCAACTCACGATCCAGATGATCTCTAACGATGAGGCTGAAATGGGGCGGCTCCTTGTCGTGTTGAAAAACGGTTTGAGGTGGCATCTCGGGTAGCGCAAACAGTTCCAGCATGTCCAAGTACGAGATGCCGATGGCAGTTTCTTCCGAAAAGAGGAAAGGTCCGACCAGCTTGTACTGCATCAAGCCGAGTCAGACGTAGATTTTGGCGCTGCCTTTCACTAGGTCACATGTGAAATGTGGATTTTCATTATTCCAAATCCTGCAGTTGTGCCGATTCACAGTCTAAGTGACATCGAAGCTCGCCTCATCCGAGAAGAACATTTGGTGGAGAAAATCAAATGGTGTGCCAGTTCTTTCCAGCATGTGTACAGCGAAGTTTGTACGTGCGACATGGTAATTCGGGTTCAGAGCCTGAAGCATTTGAATCTTGTACGTCGATGACACTTGTGCACCACATCATGCACCATCGAACGTGAAAGGTTTAGCTGCGAGCTAGCAGCCCGAATTGATTTGCGCAGACTTCGCACGAATGCAAGAATGCCTCTCTGATGAGTTCGACATTTTCCTCAGACGTCCGTGGCTTTCTAGGAGACTTCTCACGTAACAGACTTCCGGCAGTCATCAATTTGTTGTCCCAGAACCGGATGTTTTTCCGTGATGGAGGTTTTCGTCCATATTGCGTTCTAAAGCGACGCTGAACAGCAGCAATAGACTTTAATTCGGCAAGCCACAGCAGGTACACCGTAAAAAAAAATTCTGAAATTCAAGAGCCACTTTCCGTCATTTCTTTCGAGAATTAACGAACCATATTTCTGATACAACCTTTTCCATAAAATGACAGAAAGAAACCTGAATTTCACGGATTTTTCGTACCACCGGAAAATTCTGAATTATCAGAAACCTTTCCGCAGTTTCTTTTTTATATTGACGGTGCATTACCGTTTTACAAGATGTGTTAACGGAAAATTCTAAATTTTCAGAAACCTTTCCGCAGTTTCTTTCTTATATCGACGGTAAATTACCGTTTTACAGATGTGTTAACGGAAAATTCTAAATTTTCAGAAACCTTTTCCTAAATCTTTTCGTATATTAATGGAAATACTCCGTTCTCCCTTTTTCCGTACCCGTATGACGACAATTACCGGTAATTGACGTTTCGTTAACTTTTAATTTTCAATCGTCTGTCAAATTTTGAAGTTCCTTAGCAAGATCGAATATTTTGGATTGCATATCGCATGAATATTGTTTATTGTGGCGCAGGATATTTCTTCTGCTCTCCCCTATTTTGTGCACCAGCTATTTATTATAGCACATTGTATTACTGCAAGAAACCGGGTACTTATTGTACAGATTGTCATACGATGTCTCTATATCAAATTTTGGACAACTTACGACAAAACCTACAGATTTTTATACGATGTCTCTATAAGTCTTTGGACAACTTAAGACAAAAGCTATTGTAGCTATCAAGAGTAAATTTCATATTTAGGAGCTATTTTTTTGGGGGGAGGGGAGGGGAGGGTGAAATAATACTATAAAAAAGTACGTTTCATCTTTTTTAAAGAAAACTGAAAGTCATTGTCAGTTCAAAAGAAAAAAAGTTGCATCGCATTTTGTTGCTTGGAAAAATCACGATGAAAAATGCTTACTTTGTAAAAAGTTCTCCTACAGAAAAAGAAATTATTACAAACAACATATTAAGAAAAAGAAATTAGCTCCAACAGAAAATAAAATGACTAAATCAGTCGTATTAATGACAAAAAAAAATTCATTGTCGCTTAGTTTGTTTTAGGATGTACGTGACTTGAGTTTCCGAGTGTTTGTGGCTCAGTGGGTAAAGGTGTGCGTCACTTGTTCAAGCGGCCCAGGTTCAATTCTGACTGGAGTGGAAGGATTACCTAGGGAAAATGCTGGGTTTGGGGAATTTCAGTTTAAATACGAAAAAACCTGAAATGGATTTTTCTAAAATAAACGGAATTTCTGACTACGGAAATTAAAATAAACGGGCATTTTTAAAAACCGAAATTTCTGAAAAACACGGATACATACCGACAACTTTGCTTCACGTTATTTTCAGAAATTTTCCGTGAATTCACACCACTTATTTTTTACAGTGTATGAAACCTTCTGTTGTGGTGTAGACACCTGACTGAGCTTGTCTGCGGTCAGTCGGGATGCTGACACTAGTTGGCGCATGAGCGTGAGGGGGTACCAGTTGACTCACGCACGTGAGCGTCACATGAAAAAAAAACGCGATTCATTTTGCGATGGCGCAAACCAGAAGTGAATATACTACATACTTTACGAGATATATAGTTTGTATTTTAGATACCTTCCATTCGGACACCCTGCATATTAGGCGCGAATACGAAAGAGGGGTCAGGTACCCTGTAAAAAATTCTCTGAAATTCAAGAGCCATTGTCCCTGATTACTTTCGTGAACTAACGAAGCAGATTCCTGACTTAGCTTTTCCGTGAAATGACGGAGAAAATCCCCTGAACTTCACGGATTTTCTGCAAGTCAAGAAAATTCTGAGTTTTCAGAAACCTTTCCGCAATTCCTTTCGTAAATTAATGGGAAAATTCTGTTCTCTCTTTTTCCGTATCCGTTTGACGACAAATTACCGGTCATAGGAGTTATTCGCCGAAATACTTGAGGTTTGATTAACTATTAAATTTCATTCGTTTTTCGGGGGACCTGATTTAGAAATTCTGTAGCGAAACCGGATATTGTGGACAGCATATCGCATGATATTTGATTATCGTGGCAACAAACATTCCTTCCTCTCTCCGCCATTTGGTGTAGCAATTGTATATTGTGTCCCCGTAAAAACCGGGTAGTTAAATTATTGTAAGGGTAATTCTATGATGTCTAGGTATCAGTCTGTGGGGCCGTTAAGATAAAAGCCGTTATAGCTATCAAGAGAAGAATTTTATATTTAGGGTTTTTGTGAAATAAAAGTACCAAAAAGTACAGTTCAACTTTTCTTAAACGTAATTAAAGTCACTGTCAGTTTAAGAAGATCTCTATTTTCAAAACATTCAGTTGCTTCTTAAAATCTCGATGAAAAAAAATATTATTTGTAATAAGTCCACCTATAAAAAACGGAAATTATTACAAACCTATTCAGAAAAATAAAAACTTCTCAAAAAAAAAAAAAAAAAAAACTAATTCATCCGCATTAGTATTAAAAAACATTTCGTCATCGCGTAATTTGAGTACGTGTTCATTTCTAAACCTTATACGAGACCGTGTGCTATGTGTCATTCTAGGTCAATCGGTAGCCTGGCTGCCGTTGAAGGCTTACCCAGTTCAAACCACACCAGAGGAAAAGGATTAATTGAACTTCTTACACCAAGAAAAAGGATCTGTGGTAAAAAAACTGAAAAATCCAAAATCGAAGTTTTTGAGAAATTTCTGTATAAATTAGAAAAAAATGAAAATTACTTTTCTGAAGTAAACGGAATTACTGGTAACGGAAAAACTGTCAGAAAACTGAAGCAGAAAAGCAGGAGCGGATTTACAGGAAAGCCTACGAATCACAGGAGCGGGACCCCGCAATGCTGGAGGGCCTCTAAAATAATGATTTTTTTTTTCGTTTCTGTTACTTCTTCATTTTGCTTTCCAAATAAATAAATTGAGAAAAAAGAGGAATAAATTCGATGTTCTGTGTTTTGGAAGCTTGGTTTCATCTGAACTAGAAGTATGACATCTACAAATACCAATTTACTAGCTTCAATGAAGGATGACTAAAAATAATTTTCACAAAAAAATTTTCAGTATTGCACTACAACTGAGCTCAGAAATAGGTACTTCTGGCAGATTTCCTTAGAATATAATGAACAGTTTACTCATTAGTTCGGTATATAACATGACCTCCCATCTTTCTCTTAAAATTTATTTTTCCTTATTCAATCTAGTTTAAGAGGCAATCACAAGACTCCATGCGAGTAAATTGGTAAAGCTGGTCTTACGAGACAAACTAATCAATTTTAACCATGTCTGGGCTATTTAGGGAACTGGCAATGGGATGGAATTTGATGATATGTGCAACAGATCCAACACCGCATGTAACGTAAATGGCAATTAAGTGTACCATGAACTAACTACGTAACAGCTTAAATGCCCGGAATGTGCATCACTGACCATCCTTATAAAACTTCCGACTCCTTTTCCTTAACAAAGGCCTTCCCACTTTTAACTTCCGCTATTTCTTCCACATCAGGATATCCTCTGTTTGATGTTCCTAGACCACGTCAAGGGTCTGTATTAATTATTCATTCGCCTTCTAATTATTTGTTCAGTTGCTGCTTACCATCTTTGGTGAATAACCAGCATTGTGCGGGCCTCCAAGAAGCAACCTGCCAAATTGGCTTGGCCGCCCCGGTGGCGCACTGGTCTAAGCGATGGCCTCTGATCATTCGTCCGTAAGGGGCCCGGGTTCAAATCCCGGTGAGGCATGGATGTTGTGTTTGTCTTACGGCACTGGCTCTCTCCCTTCCCTGGAACCGGTGACCCTAAATCGCGACTGCTTATAGCCCATTGAGTTGTTCACGGTGGTCGTTAAAGCTCCATTAAAAAAAATGGCTTGGATGTTAGTGTGTGCGAGTCTGGAGGAATTCCAGGCCGCTGTGGTGCAGTGGAAGCATATCCGGCGCGTAACTGGAAGACTCTGGGTTCGATTCCCGGTGGCAGGCAATGAGAATTTTTCCGCGACTCACTTATAAACGTGGAAAGAGCGATGATCTCTGATGATATTTCAAGTTAGGAGAATAATGGATGTGCAATAAATCTCGCTCCTGTGCACTGATCTTTGACCCCATTTCGATGACATTAAACAGAATTGGTTCAGCTTATCTCCGGAACAACATACTACAGTTTTGACGCAATCGAAGCATTTTTAGGCAAGTTATGAGGATAATGGCTGTGGAATAAATACCGCTCCTGTGCCTTGACCTTTGACCCCATTTCGATGATATTCAACAGAACCGGTTCAGTATACCTCCGGAACAACATGCTACAGTTTCGTCGCAATCGAAACATTTTTACGTAAGTTATGACGCATAAGGGCGATGGAATGGATCCCGTTCCTATGTCCTGACCTTTGATCCCATTTCGCCCATTTTCAAAACGGTTCGTCCCCAGTTGTTCCCTACCACATACTAAAATTTCATCGAAATCGAACCATTTTTACGCAAGTTATCGTGCGGACAGACAGACAGACGGACAAAGCTGGAGCATATACGCTTCCTCAACCTACGGTTGGAAAGCGTATAAAATGGGAGGGGACAATAAGACATGCCTTGCGCTATGCGACAAGAAAACAACAGCTATTACTTTTGATGGATGGCGGGCAAAGTGGGGTCCCCAAAACTGATGCTGTGCGCAGAGCACCAGGAACTCTAAATCCGCCACTGCAGATACGGAAATTCTATAAAAAAGGAAATTTTGTTAAAAGACTGACACATATTCTTGAGTAAATAGACAAGTCATCGCTCTTTCCACGTTTTTCTTTAATTAAGACATATCAACCGAAAAATTGGTACGTATTAATTAAAGAAAAACGCTGGGATCGAACCTCAGATCTCTCGATAACTAGCCAAGTGCGTTCATCTTACGCTATGGGGGCCAACAATCCACGGCGCGATGTGTGTTTATCTTTGACTTCACAAATCCGTAGGGATGAGCTCAGCAACTGAGACGTCTCCATCTGGTGGAGCTTAACGGAACAAGCTATTTAATTATAGCTAATAAATCCAAAGGGCGAGAGAAATGGTGAAAATCTTCCAAATACGTGGAGACAATGTAAATAGACAAAGTCTCCGCTCTTTCCACGTTTTTGTTTAATTAACACACAGCAATCGAAACATTGTATATTGTAGAGCGATGACTTTGTCTATTTACATTGTCTCCTCGTATTTCGACACACATATTGCGCCGTGGATTGTTCACCGTAGCGTAACGCGAACGCACTCGGCTAGTAATCGAGAGGTTCTATCCCAGAGTTGTCGTAATACAATTTTTTGGTTGCTGTGTGTTAATTAAAAGAAAAACGTGGAAAGAGCGATGACTTTTTCTATTTACATTGTCTCCACGTATTTGGAAGATTTTCACCGAGTTCTTATGTATTTGTGAAGAATATTTCTTCCTTAATTTCCATGATGATATCCAATATAATGTTGATTTGTGACGTACATCATTCCTGGATATGAAAATATATAATTGCTTAGTTTCAGTTTCTTAGAACTTTATATATCTGGGTGGTGTAACTGTAGTAGGTTCGAACGGAAATTGAAAGACTCCAGTTCGATCCCTGCTCTAGGAGGATGCAAGTTTCCCGAAGAGATGGCTACACGGAGAACAATGAAGTAAAAGCAATTCAGAAGCACAATCTGATTGATGAAAAAAATATGCTAAAGAAATAACAGATAACAGTTGATTCTTGAAGATAATGAACGAAAGAAGAAACGCAATATATATATATACTGAAGAGCAAACCTGAAAACTAAGGAAAAACTTTAGAATTTAAAACGATATCACAAATGAATATTTGAGTGTTTCGAATAAAGATGCAGTTTCGTAGACGAGAGAGAGAGAGAGAGAGAGAGAGAGAGAGAGAGAGAGGGGGGGGGTGCATTTGGAAAAATTACAGATATACTTGGGAAAGCAAGATAATAAATACGAAAAGTACTGGAGAACTTAAAGGATGGAAATGAGCAGGGGCGTCTGACTAGTGCGAGGGAACAAGACAGGTATATATATATTTGGGCAGTTTGAATTGGTTTCGGAAATTGACTTGAGAAACAGTACGCACCTACCCAAAAAAATCGTGATCTATTTTTAAATTCAATATATTCTGAGAGTTTGCTCAAAGCAAATTTGATTTCATGACATGATACGTTTAAGAATATTAACTTTAACCTAGATATTACACAGCTAAGCAATAATATATGTTATGAATCAGTGCCAGGATACGTCAAGAAGTACTAAAAACGCACAGCACGTAACGAAATGGCAAATGAAAAACATAGTAGAGAATTTATCGCCACTCCGGTAGTTGAGCAGTCTGAGGTCAAATCTTTGTTTCGGGATGGGCTGGGGGTTCAAGTCCCCGGTGAGAAATGAGTGCTGTAATTCTGCGATGGCGCTGAATATTAGAATCGCTCATGGTTATCGTTAAACTCAAGAAAAAAAAAAAAAAAAAAGGTGAGCGTTCAACTCCATCGAAATTTATAATTTGCTTGGCAGTGACGCATTTCCAATTTTAGCAGCAATGTCGTTCGGATGGACTAGTAGTCAACATTCGTGACAGCCACGAAGAAACCTCAAGTTCGATCCCAGAAAGGTACGAACACTAGAATTACTAAATATCCACCGTGCGTCGGATGGGCACTTTAAGCCGTCGGACCCCAGGTACTGCCCCCCGGCAATAAATAAGGGCGTCTTCGTACCCCTTTCTACCTCACTTCCGTGTCACTTTCCTATCGGGCACTGTAGCCCAAATCTCCTAGCTTCCTATTTCTAAGGGTTGTTTAAGACCTAGCGTCAGACACTCCCTTCCTAAAATCCTCTACATATTTACTGATCTAATAAACCTTCTTTTCGGTGCCCCATAGAGGGGTGCTTGGGGGCTACTGCAACTACTCCAACCCCTCGTTGCTAGGCCTCTGGAAATGAGGCATCAAGGCATTATAATAACTGAAGATAAAAAGGAAAAGAAAGGCATGACGAATGATATTGAGAATTTAATAAAAAAATTACAAAGAATATTTAAAATAAAATTTCCTACTACTGAGACTGCTCAAAATAATTCATTTTAAGGGCAAACTACTATCACAGAGGCGTGTAAAAAATATTACACATTTTTTCATGGGTTGGACCAACGTTTATCTTAAGAAATATACAAGGTCGAGTCACATTATTGTAACCACCATCTAATATTCAGAGCAACCGCCGTGTGCAGCGCGGTTAGCTGCTAGACGGGCTGGGAGTGACTCAATAAGGTGCTGGAACGGGTTCACAGTTATGTAGAGCCCTGCTGACTGCAGTGCATCTGACAGCTGCTGGAGGGTGTGTGGTGTACGATCCATAGAGCGAACAACACGATCGAGATGGTCTCACAGATGCTCAATTGGGTTTAAGTTTGGGGAATTAGGGGGCCAGGGAAGTACTTTGAAGTCTTCCTCGTGCTCTTCCAACAATTCTCGGACATTTCTAGCTGTGTGACACGTCGCATTGCCGTGCTGGAAGATTCCATCCGCCTCAAGGAAGACAATCAGCATGTATAGGTGTACGTGGTCTGCAAGGATGAATTCATAACGAATTCGGTCTATAGTGCTTTTCACAAGTATGAGTGGGCCCAGAGAATGCCTCGGAAACGTTCCCCAGACCATAACGCTGCCCCCACAGGCTTGTGTTCTTCGAGCAATGGATGAAGTGTGTTTGTTCTCTGATGTTTCTCACCTTGTACGAACAAAGTCCATTCGTTCGATGAAGCAGAAAACGCGACTCATCGGAGAAGGCAATCCTTTGCCAATCAGCGGAGGCCCAATTCCGATACTGCCGTGCAAATGTAAGCCTTTTCTGCCGACACACCTTCGTTAGCATAGGTGCAGTGACCAACCGTCTGCATCGGAGCCCCATACGCAGCAGGGTTCACTGAACTGTCGTTTTAGACACACTTCCGGTAGCCCGCTGGTTCATTCGGCCAGTGAGTTACTCCATTGTAACGCGTCGATCCGCCCTCGTGCACCTTCGAAACCGACGTTCACCTCTCACATCAATGACACATGGTGCTCCGCAGTTTTCATGTCGCGTATTCGCAACGGTGCCATTTCTCCAATCACGATCTACAGCAGCACGCGAACAGTTCACAAACTGTTTCACAAATACTTCTACCCTTGGCCCGAAAGCCGATAATAATCCGTTTTTGCAAATCTGATAAATCGCTCCTTTTATCCATGACAGCAACGAGTGATATGCTTTCAAATGATGATCATGATCATATGTACAGGATTTTAGGAAAGGGAGTGTCTGACCCCAGGTCTTAAACAACCCTTATAAATAGGAAACTCGGAGATTTGGGCTACAGTGCCCGATAGGAAAGTGACACGGAAGCGAAGTAGAAAGGGGGAGGAAGACGCCCTTATTTATTACCGGAGGGGGGCAGTACCAGGGTCCGACGGCTTAACGTGCCCATCCGACGCACGGCGGATATTTAGAGGATCGAGAATTCGTACCTGCCTGGGATCGAACCTGAGGTTCTTTCCGTGGCCGTCTCGAACGTTGCCCACTAGGCCACCTGCGGCCCATGCTTTCAAAATGCCTACAGCACACCTTATATACCCTCCAAGCCAGCACAGGACACCTGTTTTCTTTCATTGGCTACGGGATGTTGACTTCAGAAGTAGGAGGTGGTCACAATAATGTGACTCGATTATGCAATTAATTCATTGTGGGTTAACAGAGTATTTTAAATGTCTATCCTTGTCTTGTTATTAGGATGATGAAAATTTTCACAGGAAGGTTCTTTCTTTACTAATCAATTATCTTACTTTGATGTCTATTCTACACTTTTAATTACACCAATCTTTATATTTTGATGCTGTTACTTTTCGGAACGTTCGAAGAACATTCAAATTTCTGTTCTTCATTAAAAATCAGCAATTTTACAATCAAGAATTTCCAAAAAGATGATTTTAATTTCTGTCCTTCGCCAATCGGAGATTCCGCTTGGGAGAGTTTTCGAATGTAGTTTTAATTTTTACTTTTTATTAAATTTCATTAGTTAAACACCACGAGAGAAATTTTTTGAAAGGGATTCCGATGTCTGCCGTTTACTAATTAGTAATTTCCGTTTTTGTAAATTGAGGAAACAATTTCAAGTTATCTCGTTCTCTCACCAGGGTAGTGCGCTTGGCTTCGGAAAATACTTACAATTTCCGTTTTTCATCAATGGAGAGTTACACTTTTTGGGAATGTTTATCAAAAAATCTAAGTCCTTTTCTAACTGATAAGTAGTTATAATTGTCGAACTTACTTACGATAATATTGAACATTCCCAAAGTAGAATTATTGATGATGTTCTGCTCTCATCAATAATTTTACTTTCAGAAATCTTATGGTAATATTTGTCTTTCGCTAATTGGTGTATCATTGGCGGGAGTCCCTAAAAACAATTATTTCCGCCTTTCATTACCCAATAACTGAAATTATGGACATCTCAGGCGAAAATTTTAATTTTTCTACGAGAATACTAAGGCAATTTTAATGCCGTTACCAATTTGTAATTTTACTGCTACGCTTTTCAGATTTTTGGTTTGTCACTGACCAGTGAATTTAATTGACGGAAATTCTGAAGAAAAGTCTAATTTTCGTTCTTCATTAACAAGTAACTTTAGAAGACGGCATTAGTTTTTCTCCTTCACTAATGTATGATGTTGTGCATGCGGATTTGGCGTTAATTTTTTCCTTTCAGTAATCAGTGATGTTAAGGGTAGGATTTCTCGGCATATCCGAAAAAAACAAGACAAAAAAAAAATCCTTGCCGTAACAATTTGAGCATTCAGATGCTAATCTTTTATTTATTTATTTATTGGTGAGATAAAACGCCGAAACCTTATTGTGTATTTTCGAGTCTTCGAGCGTACGTAGTGAGGGATACAAGGTCCCTGCGTCTTCGCATGTTTGTAAGGACTAACACAAGATATGAAATCTCATATTACCCTATTTCAATATATGGATGCAAAATGTCTTTTACACGAATATAAATTTTTCTACGAGAATACTAAGGCAATTTTAATGCCGTTGCCAATTTGTAATTTTACTACTACGATTTTAAGATTTTTGGTTTGTCATTGACCAGTGAATTCATTTGACGGAAATTCTGAAGAAAAATCTAATTTATTTCTTCATTAACAAGATAATTTTAGAAGATTGCGTTAATTTTTTTGTCTTTCACTAATATATGATGTTGTGCGTGGGAATTTGGCGTTAATTTTTTCTTTTCAGTAATCAATGATGTTAAGGGCAGGATTTCTCGACATATTCGAAAAAAAAAAAATACAAAACATTTCCTTGCCTTAACAATTTGAACATTCAGATGCTAATCTTTTATTTATTTATTGGTGAGATGAAACCCCAAAATTTTATTGTGTATCTTTGAGTCTTCGAGCGTACGTGGTAAGGGATACAAGGTCCCTGCGTCTTCGCATGTTTGTAAGGGCTAACACAAGACATAAAATCTCATATTACCTATTTCAATATCTGGATATGTAAAATGCCTTTTATACGAATATACACGCACGTATAGGACTAAAATTGTCCTTGTTAGTGAGCAGTACCGAAAAACGTCAAAGCCATGATATTTTCCTCTATGTAAGTTAAAAGATCGGTCGTCATTCGAATGAAACCACGTACAGACGCATACGCATATCCGCGTATTTATGTGCAGGAAAAAGTGACGTATTTTTGTGTAACCGTGTTAGATCCCACGGCAACAATTTTCCTACCGGCAGATTCTTCGTATTTAAGAAATTACATCTAACTGCAATGCTTCACTCATAGTTGCACGACACTAACAAATTTATGCTACAAAGAGAGTTTGAATTTGTGAGGTATTTTTTCAGCTCTTACAAAAAGAAGCCAGATAAAACAAAACACGTATTCGGAACCGCAGTCTCACATTTAAAGGAATTTCTTCCGACGAAAATTTCTTCGCGCATTTTGTAAACCCCCTCTTTTTCATCTTTCTCCGTTAAAAATAAAACATACCTCCCAATCGACTTCTTTCCCGCTTCTTCGTAGGATTAAGAAACGACAAGATAACCAAGACTGTTGCGCATTGCACTAAGTGTACAAACTGAATGCATATTTTTTCCCCTGCGCGCGCGCGCGGGTGGTGTGAGCGCAACGGAATATTCTCCTGCTTTTACCTATTTTTTAATCATGTCTCCCAAAGTTTTGGATTATTTCTCGCGACAGGCACACCTTCCTTTCAGTTCGCTTGTCGTCGTGACCAGCTGGACATGACAACCGTTGGTTTCATCTCAGCAGCAGTTAGTGTCCTTTCGATCCCAGTCCAACTGTCAGCACCTCAAGGAGCTACAAATTGTGAATTTAATATTCACTGCCATCTCGGCTACGTGCAGCGTCTTTTCTTCTTTTTTTTTTTTTCCCCTCTACCGCTCTCTCGCTCGTTCTCTCTCTTACTCTTCTTTCTATCTTTATCGTTCTCCACATCCTTTTTCTTGCTTTCGGCGGTATGGTAAGTTGGTCGTAGCCCTTGCTGTCCTGGAGATCAATGCCACGACCCGAGCAAACCATTCTAATAACATTCTCCCAGAACATTCCAACGCAAGGAAGCTACGTCTTCCTAACAAGAAACTGGCAGAGTTAGAGAAAAAAATAAGTAAGGGGCGAAAAAGGAAAAATGCTAAGAGGAGGGGCGCTCAGAGATGTCTATCACATCTAGTGGTCGACCAATGTTCTCTAGGCTAACCTTTTTACTACTTGAGATGTTTGTTTGCATAGCGCTGGATCTCTCTCTCTCTCTCTTTCTCTCTCTTTCTCTCCCTCTTCTTTTTCTTCCCTTCTCTCTCTCTCTCTGTGATATTATTTCACCAGTTCCATGTTCCTATATCCCCACCGCCATCCTATCACTTGGAGAGCAGATTACAGACAAGATTCCTTGTCCTCTTGCATGCATGCGTGCGTGTGGCAGTGTGTTGTGGGCATGTTTGCGCCAGGGCAACATAATGCAAAGTACGTATATGTCTGACACTGAATTTCTCGCTTAGCGACCTTTGTGATTCCTACTCGCTTATAAGTAATGTTATGCGATAGTTGCAATAAAAATAACTTCACCTTCACCACACAGGTGGAGTGAACACCAGAGACTGTACATTTATGGTGCATTTTTTTCTCGCTAAAGAAAAGACCACAGGCAGATTTTTTTTTCCTAATTTTTTTAATAGACACTGTCCAAGTAATGAGCATGCGAATAGAAATAGGAATAGTAAGGAAATTCAGTTGTGTTATCATATATCCGGAAAAAAAAAGTTCAACCTTTTCTCATTTAAAAAAAATCTCAGACTGCGAACTAGAATCGAAACACGGTATGCCACAGTCCAAATCACATGTAATATCATGACAGGTTAAAAAAAGAAAAAGATAAGAACAAATTCTGGAGTATGCCATCAGTTGCTGCCCAATAAGAGATAAATTTCTGCCTTTTTTTTACATGTACAATGTATCAAACAGAAATATGTATTTACGCCACTTTTTCGAAAAATAAACGTTAAAGAAATCCAACCACCCTACCCCCTTAACAACATATGAATAATCTTGGCCATTATTGCAGCTCTTCGTTACTACAGGAATTTACACAACAGGACTTCTACAAGAAAAGTAGCTGTATAAAAAACGTATTAATTTTTCAACATAGCTCAGTTCAAGAAAATCTAGAATTTAAGGGTGTTTTAAGTGCAAACTAAATCACTAGCATCAGTGGAGATCGGAAAGAGACTAAGAAGAACCAATATTTATTTTGCTAGGATCATGGGTAACAGTAACAGTAACCACAGTTGACCTGAAGATGAAGGGATAGGGTATAACACGAAAAATCACTGCAATTTTTTCAAATGTTTTTCTACGTAAATAACATCTGTAAATTTTTACCACACTCGAACATATAGAGCCATGTACAAAAAACCGACTGAAAATTTTCCATTATTCCACATAGAATAACAGCGGCCTTAAGGATTTTTACTGAACCAAGAAGTGGTACGGTAAGGTATAGTTTACATTCCTTAAAGTACAGAGAAATTACGAAGATCGAAAAGTTGAAGACAAGATCTGCAGACTATACAAGCATTTGACCCTTTGGAAAGAGTAGCGCCATAGTAATTTTAACCACTCAGTCGTGAATACATGATCTTGAAAGTAGTTTTGGTCATAAAGCATCAAGATCTTCCGAATGCGTATTAGATCCACATTGTGCAGAACGTGCATTTTCGTCCTGGCCAATTTTTTTTTTTCCGTTTCGGTCAGGGATTTACAACTCTTTAATATCGAAAGCTAGAGTTACTGGTACCACAGAATGGATACAGCAGCACTGTGGGATAAACACAGTACCGGTGTCTCATCCAGGACACAAATGGATCGGCGACATTCGTCAATTGAATAAATTAAAGACATCATTGTTAGTTGCCTTAAGAAAAGCTTGATTTTTTTTTTTTTTTTTTTTTTGTTACCGGCAGATTTAAGTGACCGCAAATGAAAGAAAAAAAGGCAAAAAAGAAAAATAAGAACTCACCTGAAGATCCATTCGTAATATAAAATGCGCTAATCCTGTCTGTCTGTCTACCCTAACCTACCCTACCCAGCATACCTACCTGCCTACCTATCGCTATCAAAAGGAAATATTTCTCTTTAGCTAATGTATGGAAAACATATCGAGACTTTAAAACAATATGTAAATGTTCTGCAAATGGAATTTGTCCGTACATTTCAAGACATTACGGCCCTTGTCCAAATGATACCTATACTTGCCCTGGTGATGTTAAGGTATAACTTCGTTCTCAGACATGCCTGTTCAATTTCATGTTTCTCCAGCTAATTTATCTGGGATTTCTCTAACAGTTCTACTAAGCACCCCGACAGCTTTTTCATAACGATCTCTTTACGACTTAATTTGATCTACTTACATTCTTATTTCTAGGTATAAATATTTTGCATCAAAAATAGACATTAAATTACCTGAATTACATTCAATAACTTGGTGTAACCAAGAAAGATAGTAACCTATAGATCCGGAAATGATAAGTATTGGTGATACCATGATAAAATTAACAACGCTTAAGTGGATATCGGCTGGACATATTTCTACAACTGACCACCGTTGGACAACTGAAATACCAAACTGGATATCAAGGTACAGGAAAACACAAAAGAAGACCACGTGGGAGATTGAGAACGAAGTTCCAAAGCATGAGGGATTAATATGGAAGGGAATTGAGGTAGGGAGTTGTACAAGAGACTTGGAGAAACCTTTATCCAGCAGTGGACCGAGAGTCACTGGTGACGATTCATTAACTGCTATGAAAAAAATATTGCATGTCGTTGTATAAAGGAGTATGCATATGAATTTTCGAGATACCAAAAGTAAGAGGTTCCCCCAACGCTTTGGTTCAAAATGGTGAAGAATAGTTCTTAACTGTTACTCTTCAAAAAGAATGAAACGCAAGGTGCTCATATGTGTAAATTGTCCGTCTTAAATGTTGAATGAAATATAGTGGCAACTTGGTTAAACGTTTTTCTAGGGAATCGCCTTAAAAACGTATAAATATAAAAAGCGTGTAAAAGGAAACTTGCAAATGCTAAATATTATATCGTAATATTTTAATGATTCCAAAAAGAAAAAGAAGGGAAAAACTCGTAAATTTATAGATTACGCTAATTTATAATGAAAGACAAACTTACATGAATACTTTGTTTTCTACCTTAAGCCTGTCTATTTTGAATTTTGTATTAAGTGCTTATTCTAATTTCATTCAAAAATTGGATAATAAATTTCGTACGATTTCGTATTGTGAATACATGAAAACAACAACACAAAAAACCTTTACCTTTAAAGAACTTAGTAGTAAGTCCGAATACTATTTTGTTTCATATTCAATACTCCAATTACACATTCTTTACTTATGAGCATCGCTCTTTTCAAAACAAATTTTTCACTAGTTACTTAGCATAAGTGTCAAGTAAAATATTCTTTAATCTTTGCTTGTTTAAAATTTCTTAAATTCACAGAAAGATAACTGCGAACGTTATTTAGTAAGTTTTTAGTTGCACTATCTAGCTCATGGCTGCCAACAAAAAAAAAAAAAAAAAAAGAAAGGAACTCCCGCATCACATCAAAAAGAAGCTATTGAGGTTTCTTAAAAGTTGGTGGCATGTTTTACTCAGAGCGTGGAATGCGAAACCAATTTTTCATCTAAACCGAAAGAACATATCCTTATCTGATGGAATTTTTTTTTTTTTGATTGGAAATTTAACGACCACCGTGAGCAACTCAATGGGCTATAAGCAGTCGCTCGTCCCTAATTTAGGGTCACTGGTTCCAGGGAAGGGAGAGAGCCAGTGCCGTAAGACAAACACAACATCCATGCCTCACGGGATTCGAACCCGGACCCCTTCGGACGAATGAACAGAGGGCAACGCCTTAGTCCACTGCGCCACCGGGGCGGCCTGATGGAATCAAGGTTCAGCTTTGGCTACACCAAAAAGAACTCAGTAACGCCGTCTCGATTCTCCCAAAGTTGTAACATACCGGTTACGTTTAAACGGATCAAAGAACTGTGTATTTTTGATGATCTGAAATTCAGAATTTTACGTGTAATAAAAAAAGCGGATAAGTAAATTACGTATAACGGAATTGAAAGAGAGAAAGAAACTATAATAAAATATCGGACAAACGCAGAATTATATATATAAATGTCAATAACATATAACGGGAATATGTATAACCGAGTTTTCACTATACTTAACTTTTTGGAAACTGGAAACATTAATCAGATGGGCAATCCTTTCTTCCAGTATGAATTGGGGATATGGTATTTTCCACTATGCGTTATCTCATATAAACTGCATCTCTATTTTTTACCATGTGAACTCACAACTCTTGTTAACAAAATTCTGGATACCTACTAAGACCCTTTTCTTGTTGCACCTGGGATCTTTAGCGGCGTAAATCCACTATCAAAAGCCACCAGCTTTTTTTTCCTTGTTCATTTCGCCTTTAGTGTTGATGACCCCACAATGTACAAGAAGACTGCCGCGCATAATATTTCATCATATCCGTTCTAATTTCCATCAGTTGCAAAGAAACGACTACATTTTCGCAAAACATTATCTCGCCATCTCAGTTCGAGTTCCTATTTCCAAACTTAGGTCAGCACTGTCATTTTAACAACATCAAATGAATTAGCATTTGTTTACTCCACCTTTTTACTTCCTTTCAGTTAACGTACGATACTACGTATCACCTAATTTTTAAATACAACTTAGTGCTCCCCTTAACCCCACCTACCCGTGGGTCGTAACGAGTTAACTTCTACATTTTTCAGAGGAGGAAAAAAAAAGTTTCTATACATAAATCTGTAGTGGATATCAGTCACTTTATGTATATATCTTTAAACGACCCACCGGTGTGTCGTACAGCACTGTACTGAAACAGTTACGACCCCATCGGTGGGTCGTGCACTACTACAAAAAAATCGCCAAAAAACGTCGCGGTAGCGAACGTGTTTTAACGACACTCCTAAGATCTCGACTACTGGTCACAAATAAGGTTATATGACCACCACAAAGTTGTTTGTCAATCACTTTTACATTCACAATTATTCCCTCACATTTCTTTCCAAGAAATTTTTCAAATAATATCTTTAATAAACGTTAAATCGAAGTGAAGATCATTCACAAACTTTTTATACTGATTTGATATTATTGATAAATACACATTTGTCGTGGACCAGGAACATCGAATAGAAGTCATCGATCTTTCCACGTTTATAAAGTGCGTCACGGAAAAATTTCTCATCCGCCGCCACCGGGAATCGAACCCAGGGTCTTCCAGTTACGCGCCGGATATGCTTCCACTGCACTTCAAGGCCGCTGTGATGCAGTGGAGCCATATCAGGCGCGTTACTGGAAGACCATGGGTTCGATTCCCGGTTACGGCCGATGAGAAATTTTTCCGTGTCTCACTTATAAACGTGGAAAGAGCGATTACTTCTATTTGATTTTGATATTATTGGCCTTGATGTTAAAATTAAAATTCTTGATACAAATAATACCGTCTGATCCCCAATATAGGACATAATTATCCTGGCATCTTTATAATTTATGCCATTTCGTTCTAGAAGTGTAATAAGTTCGATGTGCAGGACTTTAATGAAGGCCTTCTCAGAATCTTTGAAGGCAATCAAATCTTAATAAAGAAAAAATGATACCTGTGTGAGTAACTTATATTTCTAGATTTGGTACCCGGTGCTTTTTTCCAATGAGTTTCATGGTCTCTATTAATTGATATAAAATACTGTTGAACATTTAACATATCTTTAACGTAATTAACATTAAATAAAAGAAGTCCTATCTAACAAAGAGTACTGAGATAGTTTTTAATTTATTTCCTTTCGTGAAAGACCACAATTTCTACCTACGTTTCCATAAGCACATTATTTGAGCAGTTCAAAACCAAAAAAAGAAAAAAAAAAAAACAAAAAAAAAAATCATAAATTATATTAAATATTATAATTTACAGAACAGAAGTAACTTAAGTTGTGGGAATAATGAGCAACATAATCAGCATGATAGGATAATCTAAGGTGATAGTAAGCCAACATGCAGAATAGACATGTAACAATAAGTTAACTTATAACAGACATATTTCAATGCAGTGTGGTGCGAGTGAGTTCGGCTCCGAATGTGGTTAGCTTACGGGTCTAGGACAGACATGCACAACCCGCGGCATGCACGCACAAAAACCAGGGGGGGACACAAAACGGAATGTCAAACATCTACAGAAAAAAAAATAAAAAATATTGCAAAATGAAAATTCTAGAGGGGGCTGGCGGTACACACAAATATATGTAGAGAGGTATGAAAATTTTGTGGAGGTACACACATATATATAAGCCGTATTTGAAATACCATTCACAATTAATATTGAAAAGGAAGCTTGCTGATCTTCCATATAACTCCGAATTGAAAGTTAAATTTGCAAAAAGTTTCTTTGCTACAGTTTCTCAGAAACTACCTGCTTTGTGAAATAAAGAAATTGAAAATCCACTTTCAAAAAACGAGAACATTATTCGGAAGCACCTACTTACGCGAATAATGATTTTCTGTAATGAAACAGGTAAAATCAAGAAGTCGCTCTGGTCTAACTGCTGAACACTTGGACGGAAACCTGTGGATCGCTGTATCCAACATTGAACGAGATACTGAAAGACTGACAAAAAAACAATGTAAAATTTCTCAAGAAACGCATATGGCGTATTAAATCAGTTTGGTTTTGTGGTGTAATAAGCACAAAGATTCGCCAAGCTTTCGCACCCCACTGGGAGGCTTTTTCAAGACAATGGTAGACATAAAAATTTATCTGGTAAATTTTTAAAATTTATGTTTAATTTTTTTCTAAATTTCATGTCTACCATTGCCTGGAAAAAGCCACCCAGTGGAACGCAAAAAGCTTGGCGCATATTTGTGCTTATTACACCACAAAATTAAACAGATTTAATAGGCTATATGCGTTTTTTGAGTATCCACAGTCTGGTGTATTTAAATTAATGTTACATTTCTCGCTAGAAACCTACAAAAATAAAAAGGTTTTGGCGACGCCTGCATATTATTTAAGCAAGTAAGTTGTTTTGTTTAATTAATTTCTGTACACGTTTTAAACAAAGACATCGCTCTTTCCACGTTTCAGCAACACATAGCAACCGAAAAATTATTATTCGATCACCCCTGGGGATCCGAATCCCAGATCTCTCGATATCTAGCCGAGCGCGTTAGCCTTGTACACGTGTTTTTTTATTATTTTTTAACATTTTTATTTTGGGAGTTTTTTTGGAATCTTTCACTGTGGCTGCAGCCAGCTGTTGTTCAGACAGTCTGAAATTGGCCCGTAGGTTCTAAAAGGTTTTGCACCCCTGGTCTAAGTTATAAAATTTTGATACCACTCCATTTCGGTTTATCACAAAGTGCTCCGAAGATTCTAGACTTCAAAAATAATACAATTACGATTCTAGAAGCTAGGATGAGATAAAAAATCAAATGGATTCACGATCAAAGAAACACAGTTTTGCATGCTTAAGAAATTCATTAGAATAATGCGGCTCTTATGAAGAAATGTACTCTGCAAGTTCAGCAAAGGGGCAACTCCACAAGAGAACTGATTACCGCAATCTACGGGAATCTAACCCAGAAACCCGACAGAACCACAAAACCACAGATTCAACTTCAAGCTCGAAACATCAGGCTTCCCATTTTAACGATCTCTAACTCATCGCACGGACAGCTGAGTCAAGCAGTGGGAATAGGTTAAAAACAGTAATATACTGTATGATTAAATAATGAATTAATCAGTTTATGCATTTAGAATAAATTATCAACGTTTATTCACAATTAAATGTTTTATTAACATCGACTATAGTTTCGCAGAGCGTTTGGCTTGGCATCATCAGGACGAATGGTTATGCATACGGACTATCAGCAGCATATCAGAAGTTTATGCATACATACAGACTATCAAAAGTTTACGTCTGTCATACAGACTATCAAAAGTTTATGCAGACAGACTATCAAAAGTTTATGCATACAGACTATCAAAAGTTTATGCATACAGACTATCAGCAGCATATCAGAAGATTATGCATACATACAGACTATCAAAAGTTTATGTCTATCATACAGACTATCAAAAGTTTATGCATACATACTATCAGCAGCATATCAGAAGTTTATGCATACATACAGACTATCAAAAGTTTATGCATACAGACTATCAGCAGCATATCAGAAGTTTATGCATACATACAGACTATCAAAAGTTTATGCATACAGACTATCAGCAGCATATCAGAAGTTTATGCATACATACAGACTATCAAAAGTTTATGTCTATCATACAGACTATCAAAAGTTTATACATACAGACCATCAGCAGCTAAAAGCGCTACCTGAAGGCCGAGCTGAATGTGAAGATATCAGACAATGCAATAATTTATTAATCGTAAATTTAAGGAACAATTTAACGAAAATATCACTTTTAAAATAATATAACACTATTTTTTCTACGTTTATTTTTCTAGTGAGAATAACGTACCTACAACATCAATGAAAAGTCGCCAGGCTGGGCGTGAGACTGCACAGATCCTCTTTAACTTATTTCAAAAATTTAAAATTTATTTCGTTAACAGGTTTCCGTACATGGTCAGTGTCTAAAGCCTGGTGTAGAACAGAGCAACGCTCTCTAAGCGCGTCATCTAAAATATTCACCAGAAGGTAAACTTAAGAATATCCGTAAGTGTTTAAGTTAATCATATTTGTGGTTGAAAAGAAGGAAACTACCTTTAATTTTTTCAGTGGCAGAAATTCGAAAAAAAAAACTTCACCGGTCCTGCGACTAGTGTTTGGGACAAGTTGTTGGTTCGCACCTATATTTACTGGTACGCAAATGACACAAATATTAATGCATTTAAAATGCATACCATATTAGTTTTATTGCCAATCCTCAAGTGCAGCATAAACTTTAATTGAAATTAGTTGAATAATATGGTTAATATATTAAAAAATATTTTCACATTGATCACAATTTATATGCCAACTAATGAACACACGTGTTACATTTCACATTAGTTAGTATCCTTCGGATGCAACGTTTAGTAGGAAATTTTTCTCTCTTTTAATTTATTGGATCCAATGTGGCACGGCCAGAAGTAGACCAAATTAAGCAATACCTGGGGTACTTAGTAATACCTTCATTAAGTCTGAAACAGTATCAATTCGTTTCACTAGTGATCTGACTTCCCCTATGTTTCTGAACACATATGATTCACACCCAGTAGATGTTCAAGGTATAAAATGTACAACATCAGGCACAATCGCAATATTTCCATACCCAATATGAAACTGTGAAGGTATTAGAAGATTTAAAATCGTGCAGAGGTAGTCAAAAGTAATCGAGGTAGTGGTCTTAGATGCACGATCTTGATAAGAAGAATCACATCATAAGTCTTTCTTCTGTTTATGTATCTGACGATGGATTCTAGGGAAACCTGAAAGTTCTAATACATGTATATACAATAAAATCTTTAAATTCAGCCCATGAATTTGAATTTGTATTGTAACGTGATTCTTCTTATCAGGATCGTGCATCTAAGGCAACTACCTCGATTACTTTTGATGAAATTGTGAATTTATCTTTTCCTATAATAATTTCTTGAGTTCTGCATTATAAGAATAGAAATACCTCTTTCAGGAAAACTCCCAACTTCTGTCGTAGCGCTTAGAATTGTGAATTTCTGGAACATGTTATTATATTCTTCAATCAACATCTTGGCTTTTCCCCTCAAAGTTCACTAGACATAGTTTCACTGGCCATTCAGACAAACATGTGGTCTTATTCATTGCAGTTAAACTTTTGCTGATGCCAAGATATCAAGCTTTAATTTCTTAATTATTTTGTCAATAAACTAGGTGAAATAACGATGTTCACGATCCCGCACTTTTCGCTTTGTGTCACATTTTAATTTTGGCATTAGAACATGCACAGAGTACGTAACTTTCATTCATTGTACAGTGTGTGTGTGTGTGTGTGTGTGTGAGAGAGAGAGAGAGAGAGAGAGTGAGTGAGTGAGTGAGTGAGTGAGTTATATTCGATATCTGCCATGTACCAGAAACACTTTTCATCGTTTCTTGATGACATTACCTGAAAAAAGTGACTGGTCTATGTGACCGCCGTCAATTTGGTTTTGATGGTCCGAAACGATTTTTAGAGGACTCGGATCAAAGGACAACTAAGTAATTCCACAGTTATTTTTAGTCTGCCTACAGAGAGAGAAAGTGCTAATGAAAAGTACCAGGAAACATATCAGCGCCAATAAAGAAGATACTGGTTTCCCTTGATGTGGTCTCAATTCATCTTTTTATCTCGTTGCACACCGAGCACCCACTTTATTAAGAAATATCACATGACGTCCATGAAAAGTAAAAATATTCGCCAATGAAACATTTCAATTAAGTCACATGGAAGAGAATGGATGAAGACAGATTTGTGATCATTCCAGTATTTCGGAAACTGAGGCACTTATTAGCTGTTCCCGTACTACTGTGTCAAGGGTGCACCAGGACTGGATTAACCATGCACATGTCAGACATCCAACAGAAGGGCTCACATTGTTCAAACACGCGCGGCTAATACGAGAGGTGAGCGTCGGGTGTCACGAGTGGTACCTCAGGAAATCCGGCTCACCCACCAGTACAACAGCGGTGCAGTTCAACCTATTTCCACATGAACCATTGGCCGCACTTTACTTTGTCTGGGGTTCCACAGCCGGAGACCAACGAGGGAACCCATGATGATGCCCAGTCATCGCAAACAACGCCTCGCATGGGCCAAGGAACGTCGGCAATGGACTTTCAACAGATGGAAAGTCGTCTGGCGTGATGAGTCCCGTTTCTTGCTGAATCATGCTGATGGACGTGTTCGTATATGGCGTAAACAGCATAAAGCGCTATCCCCTGATTGCACAGTGGGAATTCAACAGGCCGGTGGAGATAGTGTTCTGATCAGGCGAGTGTTTTCCTGGCAAGCCCTAGGTCCGTTGGTTATCATCCCACAAACCAACGGAGCTAGGGCTTGCCAGGAAAAGCTTCGCCTCATGGTGGACGCAACAGGGACCTGTTAGCCGACCACCTCTATCCATATCTGCAGGAGGTTTACCAGGACCACAGTGCTATCTTCCAACAGGACAACGCACCGTGTCATTGGGCTTATATAACTACTGAGTGGTTGGAGGAACACAGCAACGAATTCGCCACATTGTCTTGGCCCCAAACTTCCCTGGCTGTAACCCAAATGAATATTTCTGGAATGTGAGAACTGCTGATCCTCCTCAACAGAATGAGCGCGGACTCATGGAGCTGCTGCAGCTGACATGAGTCAAGTTACGCATGGAGGATGTTCGACAACTTACAGAATCTGTTGAATCTGTTCCAGAATCTGTGCGTGCCGTGGTTGCACAGAAAGGTGGACTATTATTAGGTAAGTGTTCTAATACAGAGCTAACTCAGTGTATATCATTATACTGGCGATTTCTGGTCATCCCCGGTTCTAGCGGCATGGAACACTACGATATAACCAATCACCTAGAGATTATAATCTTATACAGTGCCGCGTTTTCATGAAGGGACAAGCAGCTTTTTAAAATCAGAGTTCATTAAATCTTAAACTGGGACACGCAGAATCATAATACATAAAATATAACTCTAGGAAACCCCAATAAAAAAAAAGGAACCCCCCACCAATCTTAAGAGCTAGAGCCACCATTACATCTCCCCCGCAACACCTTACATATATCTCGGGTGAAAATCAAATCCACGCCTCCTGATGTAGATACCAATCATGGAAGTCATCAAAATTTCCAGTTCAAAACTGTAGATGAAATAACCAATTTGTGAGATGCGTTGGCATACCCGAGAAATGCAGAAATATTTTCTTTTTAATAACTTTCGAAACCACCATTTGCCTGTATCATGACATTTCGTTCACGTGGTAAACATTTAAATTTTCAAAATTTTAAATGACTCTGCTGTGGCTAGTGGGAGGAGACATTGACTTTTGGCTATTATTCCAAATTTAGCCTCTATTCGACTCCCAAATACGCCATGGGAGTCGCGCTTTGAGTTACGGATATGGATCAGGCCAATAACCCTTGGCCTCAAATTAGCGTGGACAAGGGTTTCAAGGCTGGGTCGGGATCATCCTTGAATCCCCTGGCCTCAAAATAGCGATGAACAAGGGTTTCAAGGAAGGATCAGGCTCATTTTTGAAACCTTTGGCCTCAAATTAGCGACGGACAAGGGTTTCAAGGCTGGATCAGGCCCAATCATTGAAACCCATGGCCTCAAATTAGCGACGGATGAGGGTTTCAAGGCTGGATCAGGCCCATCCTTGAAACGGTTGGCCTCAAATTAGCGACGGACAAGGGGTTCAAGGCTTGGTCGGGATCATCCTTGAATCCCCTGGCCTCAAAATAGCGATGGACAAGGGTTTCAAGGCAGGATCAGGCCCATCGTTGAAACCCTTGGCCTCAAATTAGCGACGGACAAGGGTTTCAAGGCTGGATCAGGCCCATCATTCAAACCCTTGGCCTCAAATTAGCGACGGATGAGGGTTTCAAGGCTGGATCAGGAACATCCTCGAAACCCTTGGCCTCAAATTAGCGACGTACAAGGGTTTCAAGGCTGGATCAGGCCCATCCTTGAAATACTTGGCCTCAAATTAGCGATGGACCATTCTTTACAGCCTTCGATACTAAACTGAGTCTTTAAACTCCGAAGCAGACGAACAATCAGTTTTAATGGAAAATAAGTGTATATTCTAGATTGGTGTCCAAACTTTAAGCATAAAAAAGAAACACTTTTTAAAACAAAAACAAAAAAAACGGCGGAAAGAAGGATAATAAAGCACAGAGGACATGGGAATATGCATATATGGAGATCATGGCGCAATATCATGTGACAGACGATAATTGGCATAAAAGGGGAAGCAGCACATTTGGAAAGTTGAGGAAGAACTGCAAGAATGCAAAAAAGTGATACTTTTTGTCATCGCGTCCTGCTAGCAGTAGAATTTATTTTTTATTAACACAATATGTGAGAAAGACGCCAAGTGGATATGTTTTGCACGTGGTCGGGTTATCGGAACGTTGGAACCTGGCCAGACGCAGAGTAATATTGATTGAGTGGTAAATCAGTCCATTGTATCCAGACTGGAGCTTATGCCAGGATACCGAAGATGTCAATCGTCAATCTGTGGCTTGCCGTTCACGGATTACAACTGCTAAGGATGGTACGTATGTAGCACTACCAGGGAGAGCACTTGCTTTAGAGCTGTCTGCGGCTGGTATACCCGCTGTCTCAAGGCAAACAGCATACACACACCTCAACAAACAAGGACTATACGCCAGAAGAACTGCAGTTTGCATTCCACTCACTCCGTCAGCAAGAAATGGCAGGGTACTGTGGTGGAGACAACATCCAAAGTGGTACGTAACTCTGTGGTCAAATATCCTCTTTTCTGATGAATCCAAGTTCAGTCTCGAAGGTGACAGCCGTCGTGTCGTCATCTGGAGAAAACCTGGAAACCGGTATTCCCAAACAAACATCCTAGAAACGCACTATTACAGAAGTGGTGGTGTACTTGTCTGGGGTGGCATTATGTCCAACGGGCATACACAGCTTCATGTCTATTCTGGAACTTAAAGGTCGGAGATACGGAGAAGATACCGTTGATCCATACGTGAGTTTTTTTCTGGGTGTTGTTAACTCAGATTTCCTTTTCGTGGATGATAACGCTAGACCTCGTAGAGCTACTAGTGTCGATGATTACTTGGAAAGAGAAAATATCCACCGTGTGCCATAGACAGCACATTCTTCAGACCTCATATGCGGGATGCACTGGGGAGAAGCATTTCAGGTCATCAACCTCAAGCCAGAACTCTCGACAAACTACGATCTACTCTCGTTCAGGAGTGGGATTTTCTGTCCATTGTCAACAGCATGATGCATCGGTGGGACACTTGCATCATTGTAAGAAGTCGTAATACGCCTTACAAGACATTAGTACAAATTCAGAAATGCCTCCAGAAAATTCCTGCTGTTTATACCATTTTGGACTATTGGTACTTTTTCCAGGTACATTGTTTTATGTGATTTGTACTGGGCATTTAGTTCCTCACTAAGATCACTATGTATAGTAAAATAGCAAACAGCCTATTTCATTGTGCCTTCTCGTTTTTGAAATTTAACACTTTTGTTGATAATGCTTAACCTTTGGACACAATGCATACCGTATGCTGATTACAAATAGGGAAGTAAACTAGATAATTCATTAAAGACACGTTAAACGAAAAAACAGTAAACTTTACCGCTCATTATTTTACGGCGGTAAAAAACAAAAATTGACACTCCCGTATAATGATGCCTAAGATAGCTGCATCGTTCCAGGTACAGTTCCAGATACAGACGTGCGTCCGGGATACCTCCCGAGTTTGCTTCTACGACGCCGGTTCTACACTGGTGTGCAAAAATTAAGAACGAAGAGGAGAAATTAGCATAACAGCGGAACGAGCAGGCAGAACAGACCGAAATACCACTCAAAAGATAGACTAAGGTCCGGTACGGTAGGGCATGCGCATATATGCAGCATGACGTGTGTGTGGGGGGAGGTGTCGGAAGGGTATCAAGGACACGGGCGGTGTACGCTCAGCAATTCAGTGAAAGTTATTGCACGGTGTACATCGGTTTGAACGACGTCGAGTTGCTGCCACCGTGTGATATGGCCAACAGGCAATACAGTAGACGACATCTGGATGACTTTACCCGAGGTCGCGTCATTGGGAAATTGGAAGAAGGTCGAAGTGTGACTAGTGTGGCCGAGGAGTTCGGGATCGCTCACAGCATCGTTTCACGAGCTTGGAGAGCATTTCAAACGACAGGAACAGCTGTCCGAGAGTTTAGCAGTGGTCGTCCACGAGCAACCACAGCGGCGGACGACCGGTATATTGTCCTACAGGCGAGAAGAGACAGACGGCAGACAGCGGGAGAAATCGTAAGGCACATGCAACAAACAAATGGACGTCCGTTATCGCGTTTTACCGTGGCCAGGAGGCTGCACAAACGTGGTCTATTTGCACGACGACCAGTACGGTGTGTGCCATTAACGCCTGCTCATCGGAGACGGCGGTTTCTGTGGTGCCAGGAGCACAAGAACTGGACACATCAGCAATGGGGTCGAGTTCTCTTTACGGATGAGAGCCGATTTAGTCTGACGAGCTATTCTGAACGTATACACATCTGGAGAGAGCAGGGAACACGCAATCACACCTCCAACATCATCGAAAGGGACCGGTTTCGAAATGGTGGAGTTCTCGTTTGTGGCGGTATCATGCTTGGGAGCCGTACTGACCTCCACATCTTCGAAGGAGGTTCAGTCACTGTTGTCCGCTATTGTACCGAGGTTCTCCTGTCTCACGTGCGTCTGTTTAGAGGTGCTGTGGGTCCAGAGTTCCTGTTCATGGACGACAACGATACACCTCATCGTACAGTGGCTGTCGCAGAGTTGTTGGAGAGTGAAGATATTCAACGCATGGATTGGCCCGCAAGGTCCCCGAACCTAAATCCAATCGAACACGTGTGGGACCTTCTCGGGAGACGCTTGGCAGCACGTTACCAGCCGCCAGCAACGATTCCGCAGCTGCGATTGGCGCTACAAGACGAATGGGCCGCGATGCCTCAACAGTTCCTTGACAACCTCGTCCTCAGCATAGACAGACGTTGTAAATCCCGCAACGCAGTGAGTGGTGATCATATCCCCTACTAAAGACTGGATTTTTCTTGACAGCCGCCCGTCACATGGACGTTTCTGTCTTCTGTTCAGTTGTGTTCGAAGCTACCTTTTCAATAAAGTGCCTTTGTATCCTTTGGATTCCTTGTTTGGACGGTTTTGCTCACTTGTCCCATATTCTTACATCTTGGGGATCTTATGGTATGATTTGAGTCGACGTGGAGCACTTCTGCAAAACGTTAGATTCGAAAAACCGTCTCGTCCTTAATTTTTGCACGCCAGTGTATGTCCCCAGATAGGCGAGGCTGAGTGGCTGGCGACTTCACGCGCTAGTGCGGTAGTGAGCAGTCCTCGTTTGATATCCCTCTGGTGCTCCTGGAGTCCTAGTCGTAAGGACCTTTTGGTCATACCCACGTAGCTTTTGGTCGTTCCGTCTGGGTATAAAAGAGGGACAGTGTATACTCCCGCGTCGTCCAGATCAACCTCGGTGTTTTTCGTAGATGTGAGCCATGAGGAGATGGTCCTAAGTGTTGTAATTCCCATGCCGAAACGTAGCTTTCTCAAGGAGTTCTTCAAGAAATAAGTGAAGCTCGGTACGTACTGGCATGAGCCGATGTATTGAAGCTTTTGGCTGGAGCTTCCGGCGCTGGGAGGGGGGGGTGCGAGATATGACTCCCTCTGGTGGATGATCTGATCGACTATCCTAGGTGGGTATCCTGCAGAAAAGGCTAAAGACCTCACGACATCAAGCTCAGCATGGAGGGTGGCGGACCACATGAAAAAAAGAGTAAAAAAACCAGGGATCGGACATTCGAATCCCGCGAATCTTGAAAAAGATTCGAGATTCGAAAACTCGAATCTTCGCGCTTTTTTCGTCATTCGAATCTTTCGAATCTTAAACTAAACAAGAAAGTTGACAACGAATTTTCGAGTGTAATAAGCACGTCTTTTGAGTCCGTTCTGAAACAAATTATACACTGCCGGACAATTGCTAAGGACGGATGACAATAGCAACGATAGCAACCATAAAATGGAAGGCAGGAAAATGGGGAAATTAGCATAAGTGCGGGATACAGTAAGACGTGTTGTGCGTATGCAAATTTTGGATTGCCGAACTTGTTCTTGACGTCATAGCGCTGATAAGAGCTATAATGGATTTGACGCGTATTGACCGTTGTTGTTCAAACGCAAAGTTGAAATGGAAAGAATCAATTGACGAACTTGCAAGTTTCAGTATGTCTTCCCGGCATCACCTAGATGATTTTACGCGTGGCCGTATTATTGGCAAGATTGAAGAAGGGCGAAAAATAATAGATGTTGCCAGGGAGTTCGACGTCAGCCACAGTGTTGTTTCAAGGCTTTGGAAATCATTTCAAACAAATGGAGAGTGTAGCAAACGTCACGGGGGAGGTCGTGTTCGCAGTACGACACCTGCAGGAGATCGGTACATAGTGCTATCAACAAAAAGACACCGGCGCAGCACAGCTAGTGAGGTAGCAAATCAGTTTATGGCTGCTACTGGCAAGCGGATCTCCCGAAAAACTGTCGCCAGACATTTGCATGAAGGAGGACTATACGCCCGCCGTCCGGTTGTGTGCATCCCATTGTCCAGACGTCACCGTACCGCCCGTTTGCAATGGTGCCATCAACATCGCAATTGAACTGGTAACGACTGGTCTGCTGTCCTCTTCTCAGATGAGAGTAGATACAGTCTATCGTCTGATTGTCGACGACAACTGATCTGGCGTGATAGTGGTACTGCATATTGTCCAGCAAACATACAGGAAAGGGACCGATATCCGACATGTAGTGTCATGGTATGGGCTGGCATCATGATCAATGGCCGTACGTCCCTCTATGTGCTTCCAACTGGGACTATGACTGGCCAATGATACATTAATGATGTTCTGCTACCTCATGTTCGCATGTTCCGTGGTGCTGTCGGTGATAGATTCATTTTCATGGACGACAACGCAACATGTCATCGAACAGTCGCTGTCCAGGAGTGTCTTGAGAGCAAGGATATTCAACGCCTCGTATGGCCAGCACGTTTTCCAGATCTGAACCCCATTGAAAATGTGTTGGATGCTTTGGGGAGGAGTCTTGCTGGTCGCCAATGCCCTCCAATAAACAAGGACACCCTCATCCGTGCACTGATAGAGGAATGGGATAAATTACCCCAACAGCTGCTTGATAATGTTGTGCAAAGCATGACGCGACGTGTGGAATCTGGCATCGCCCTCCATGGTGGCCATATCCCGTATTGACATCTTACGCCGGAACGCCTGCGGACGGTAATTGCATTTTTTTCACGTTTACGTATTCTGCACAAAATGGCCTGTTTGTCCCTTGAACACGTTCCAAAGCCTTCTGGATTTCAAAGCACAATAAATTATCTTTCTTGTAATGTCCTGGCATTCAGACATTATTTTATTTCACTTGGCATCCAACCACACTTACTTTTTATGCGCTATATAGCCGTTTATGATCCGTCCTTAGCAATTGTCCAGCAGTGTATTTATCAAAGCTATTCAAAGTCAATGGAGCCGGTATAGAAAACAATAGTATCGGACGGTAGAAAGAAGTTTTTCAATCGGGTTTTTAATACCTCAGATATTGCTGTAAACGGAATCGTGAGCTTACGCCCTCTGGTTGCAGACTTGTGTGTTAAGGAAAACATGAATTTATATAAGAAACATTTCGCACCGGAAACGCTCTCCAACACAGAAATAATTTTTCAAATCGGACTCTTAGAAACAGAGATATCGACAAAAATAAGATGTGACTTAACGTCTCCTGGTGGGAAAACCATGCATTATTTTAAGAAGAAAGTATTCTCAAAAGGTTTTTCCATATGAGCGGTATCGGTCCAACAAAAAAAAAAAAAATTTAGTCGTGTTTTCAAAAGCCCAGATTTTGCTACAAGTACATCAGAAGCTGAAATTAACACTTATGCTCCCTGGTGGCCAAACCATTCTTTACATTAAAAATTATGTGACAAATATTTTCCATCAGGTGTTGTATGCGATACAGGAAGAATTTTTCAAATCGTAGTTTTAGAAGCAGAAATAACGCAGAAAACGCAATTTACCTTTGTGCCCCCTAGCGGAAAGTCTATGATTTACTTGAAAATTTTAAATTTATAGGAAAAACATTTCGCATCGGAAACACTATCCAACAAAGAAGGAATTTTTCAAATCGGACTACTAGAAGTAGAGATATTGACAAAAATAAGATATACATCTACGCCCCCTGGCGTAGAAACCATGCATTATTTCAAGAAGAAAATGTTCCTAAAAGGTTTGTCGACATGAGTAGTATCGGTCAACAACGACTTTTTTGCAATCGAGATTTTAAAGCTCATATTTTGCTGCAAATACATTAGAAGCAAAAATTAAGACTTACGCCACCTGGTGGCCAAACCATTTTTTACAAAAAATTTGAAATTATGTACAAAGGAGTTCCTATCAGGATCTGTATCCGGTGCAGAAAGAATTTTTCAAATCGGAGATGTTGAAGCAGGGATATAGGAGGTAAGCAATTTACCTTTACGCCCCCTAGCGGAAATGCTATGAATTACTTGAAAATTTTGAAATTATAAAAAAAAAACATGTCACACTGGAGGCACCATCTAAGAAAGAAGGAATTTTTCGAATCGGACTCCTAGAAGTAGAGATATTGACAAAAATAAGATACACATCTACGCCCCTGGCGTAGAAACCGTACATTATTTTAAGAAGAAAATGTTTCTAAAAGGTTTGTCGACATGATTACTATCGATCTACAAACGACGTTTTTTTCAATCGAGAATTTAGAAGCTCATATTTTGCTGCAAATACATCAGAAGCGGAAATTAAGATTTACGCTCCTTGGTGGCCAACCCATTTTTTTTTTACAAAAATGAGAAATTCTGTGCAAACGATTTCCCACGAGAAGCTGTATCCTGTGCAGAAAGAATTTTTCAAATCGGTGATTTAGAAACAGAGATACAGGGGGAAACGTAATTTACCTCTACGCCCCCGGCGAAAAGTCTATGATTTACTTGAAAATTTTGAAATTATATGAAAAACATGTCACACTGAAAACACTATCCAACAAAGAAGAAATTTCTCAAATCGGACTCCTAGAAGTAGAGATATTGACGAAAATAAGATTTACATCGACGCCCCCTTGCGGAGAAATCGTGGAATATTTTAAGAAGAAAATATACTAAAAAGGTTTATCTATGTGAGTGGCATCAGTTCACGAAATAAGTTTTTCAATCGATATGTTAAAAGCTTGGATTTTATGGCAAATACATCAGAAGCAAGAAATAACACTTACGCCCCCTAGTGGCCAAAGTATTCTTCACCAAAAATTTAAAATTATATGCAAAAGATTTTCTATGAGGACGTGTATCAGCTGAAGAACAAGATTTTTTCAAATCGGAGTTTTATAAGAAGAGATATCGGGGAAAACGTAATTTACTTTTACGCCCCCTAGCAGAAAATCTATGCGTAATTTGAAAAAGTAACTATATCGAAAATACTCTTCGACATAAATGGAATCGAAAGATAAAATATCTTTTTCAATCGGATGTTTAGAAGCAAATATGTGGAATAAAATGTATTTTTGAATTCGACATCATCTGCATTTACACCCTCTAGCGGCGAAATTGTACATCGTAAAAAAAAAAAAAAACGAAATGAAGGATCATCATTCGCATATTTCAAGCTTCCCAATGCAAAAAGAATGTTCCAAATCGGACTAATAGTTGCAGAGATATCGTGGGTACAGACGGACGGACGGACAAACCGGTAACATAAGAACGACCTTTTTTTCAAAAGACGTGCTAAAACTTCGCGTTTGGTGCTCATTCTATAGCGATATTTGTTCGAATTTTTGTCAGCATGACCAGTTCTGATATTAGAAAACAATCGAAGAACATCGTCTAAAGTGTGTACACAACTATTTGAAATAGCTCGTTACTTCCAAAATTTGAGGAAACTCTCTGAAAAGTTCTTAATCACACCACCATCGACAGTAATGTCGGAAAGACTATTCAGCACATCAGGTGTCATAGCTGATAAAAAATGAAGTAGGCTAGAACCAGAGCGAGTTCGAATGCTAGTATTTCTAAAATAAAAATTTCCATTAAAGGTTTCATGTTTTTTCACATTGCTCTCAAAAGTTCAGTGTTTAGTGTTTTTATTAACTCTTAAAACAAACATGTTTTTGATTTTTCGTAATTTCCTGGAAATAATTTACTCAATTTAGTGTTCCATGTTTAGTGTTTATCTACATTAACTCTTGAAATAATCCTCCCCACCTCTACACTTGCTTTGATTTAAAAAGGTTTTGAAACTTTTGTCATTAAAGAAAAATGTCAAAAATGTGAATTGTTACTCAAACATTTTTTTTTGTCAAATTATGTTCAGAAAATGGAAATGAACCTCAAGACTCAAGAATTATGTAATTCATTTAGTAAATGTAATATATAAATTTCATTTGTATCTTCTTAATAAGTATGGGTATGTTTTTTTAAAACTTTATTCTTTAATTTTTTTTCATTAAACACAGATTTCAAATTTTTCTTCAATTAAAAACTTTTAATTTTAAGGAGGTCTTTTCTTTCATCTTTTTTTCTTATAATTATTTTTATATGAAGGATTCGAGAGATTCGAGGGATTGGAGAACCGATTCGGATTCCGATTCGGAAAAATTGAGGATTCGTCCCACTTCTAAAAAAACCTCATGTGTTTATTATGCATATAGATTATTTCAGAGAGGTTTGGAATCCTAAAACTTAACTTTCGGATAAGTGATGGATGTAGATGACATGACATCTAGGTTGCAAAGAAGTCCGAAGTAGCTATTTCACATGACTACATTTTGACTACTCTTTAAAAATTTAAAATACATAAGTTATCACAACATACGTAGCTCATTGCAGATCTGGGAATTTAAAATCCACGTATATCTACTCAAATAGCCGACTTCAAAAGTTGAACAGGTATATTAAATAATTACTTTTAAATCTAAGGCATACAGGTGATATAATACAGAAACACAGAATTTATTAATCAAAGCGCAATTGACATTAAAAAAACGAAAAGCTACTAGGAAATGAATCAAACATTAGGAATTTTTTTTTTCAATTTTAACATTTTTCAAGTGGAAAAAACCGCGCCGTCCACTCATGGTCCGCAACACACAGGTTGAAGAATGACAAATACTAACCGTCCGCAACACTTTAGTAGAATGACAAATACGAACCATGAACGAATAAACCGTAAAACAGGAAAACCCAGAAAGATATGGTTGGATGAGGAAAAAAGTAAGTGGATTAAGAGAATGAATATCGATATTGATAAACCGAGGAAATGAATAAAAATTAGAAATTTATTAGTATTTTTTTCCATTTTAATTTTTCTTTAAGTGGGGAAAACCTCACTGTCCACTAATTGTCTGCAACGCACGGGTAGAAGACACGTGCTCTAGTAGAATGACAAATACGAACCCTGATCGGAGAAACCGTAAAACAGGAAAATCCAGAAAGAGATGATTGGATTAGTAAACAAGTAAGTGCATTAAGAGAATTAACATCAATATTCAAAAACAGAGAAAATGAATAAAAAATTATCAATTTATTAATATTATTTTTTTCATTTTAATATTGTTTTTAAACGGAAAGAGCCTCGCGGGCCATTAATGGCCCGCGACACATGGGTTGAAGACCCGTGCTTTAGTAGAATTACAAATACTAACCCGGGGAAACCGTGAAATAGGAAACCCAGAAAGAGATGGTTGGATGAATAAAAAAGTACATGAATTAAGAGAATGAATATCAATATTTAAAAACAGAGAAAATGAATAAAAAATTACGAATTTTTTTTCCCATTTTAATTTTTTTTAAGAGGAAAGAGCCTCGCGGACCATCAATGGTCCGCAACACAAGGGTTGAAGACTCGTGCTCTAGTAGAATGACAAATACGAACCCTGAACGGAGGAGCCGTGAAACAGGAAGACCGAGAAAGAGATGTTTGTATGAGTAAACAAGTAAGTGCATTAAGAGAATGAATATCAATATTCAAAAACAGAGACTACCGGGGAGAGAAGCTGGAGAACCCGCCCAGCGGTGGATTGAACCAGACTGAAAAAGAAGATCGGTTTCTGAAGAGGCACCGAACAATACACGCTGGACATCTTGATGTGAAATAAATAATAAATAAAATCACAAATATAATTAAGACAATTTATACTGAAGGAATCCGATAAGGGCGGGAGAAGAGAGGGGGATGATTAATGGCTGAAAATGTTAGAGATAGCGCTACGATCCGGACGTTTTAATGCTGAGCTGTCTGCCGGATATGTAAGAACTTGCCCTGCAGGCCCCATTTTTCCACATACAAGAAGCACAGAGACCGAACAGAAACAGAGAAAGAAAGTACTGAGCAAGGGTGGGCAAGCAGAGGAGGAGGAGGAGGAGGAAGGCTAAAGGAAACTGACAGTTCTAGGCGACAGCCCAGTGAAATTGGTAATAAACGTCGATGGACGGACGTCAGGGCCTTTGCCTGCTGCTCCTCCGGCGCATCCATCCCGAAGAGCTATGCTTCCAATTGATGTAGCACCAACACGCGTCTTTGCGTCAAACGTGGAAAGGGAAGAGAGAACGAAGAGAAAAGGGAGTACTCGGAGGGTGTCACAGGGATGGGTGGGTCTGCCAGCCAGCGCAGAAAACCATTCGTGTGGCCGCGTTCCAAGAATATAGAGCTAATTTGTTTTCTTGGACACATTTTAACTGGGAGCGCTCTTGATGTGAGAGGTATTTTTTTACTCGACTTAACTTTCTTTCGTGTTTCTTTTCTCTCTCCTTCATTTCTAAGATGTTTTCTTTATACATTTCACAGATGGAACACATTATGAAGCAAAGGGAAAGCGATGCAGAGGCAAGGAGGGATCTCAGAAATATTGTTTTTGAAAATTACATTTCCACATAAAGTCGCCGTCCTGATGCAAAAGAATGTGTACTAGGGAAACAATAGAAGAGAAGGAAAGGCTGCAGTGAGGCATCTAATTACGCACACGGATTCGCGAACGAAATCGAAATGAAACGTCAACGAATGCTTATTCTTCATATGCTCTAAAGCGCTCCGTTTTAATTTGATCAGCCCCCTAAACCGTTTAACATTTTCCTTCAAATGTTGGTAGCCAGTGGATCGATTTTCTTGATGAAATTCAAAAATGAATTCGTTTGGTATATATCGAACAAAAGATATTTTGCTTGATATATTTTGAAGTCTCTCCGCTTAGCAACTGATTCTCTTTGTAGACGTGAATTTTAAGAAATGTGAGGTACTACAGAGGTGAATCAGGTGTCAGGACGACAAATCTGCAGCGATACACTCCGTCCGTGTAGCTTGATTGGGAGAGCAACTTACTCCGGAGTGAGGGGGCGCAGATTCGATCTGCGTCACTGACAAACTTGTGTTTTCACATTGACAGCCGAACGTAAAAGCGGATGCACTGGCCGTTGGGTTCTTCGAAAAATGTGTGACGTTTGTTCCACACATTGTCTAGAATTACTAAACATTTGTTCTTCGCTTCAAAAAAATAAAAACAAAATACATAAAAATAAGAGGGAGATGATGTGACGTACTACAAAGCTAAATCACGTGTCAAGACGACAAATTTGCAGCGATATATACCGTCAGTGTAGCTTAGTTGGGAGAGGAACTTAATCCGGAGTGAGGAGGCGTGAATTCGATCACCGTCATGGACAAACTTATGTTTCACAGAAATACTATGCAGTCATATGGCGGATCCACATTATTTTTCTTCTGGAATTCTACGAATCTCCAAGGTTTTTCGCAGCAAAGAATCACCGCTTTGTACTTCGTTCTATACTGGGATTTCCTCAGTTCAGTTTGATGCTGTAAAATAAAATAAAGAAACTGACTTCGTCTATAATCTGTATTTTTTTTTGTACAAATTATGAAGTTTTTATTCGTTCATCCTCTTATTCTTCACTAATAGCATCTTTCACAGTATCAAATAAATATTTTTTTCAGAATTTTATTTATGAAGAGCTGCAATTAATCTTTCACTACGTTTGTGGCGTTCTACGTTTCAGCTTTGTGAAATACAACAGCTCCAATTTTTGAGCTGTAACTATCCAGAGTGGATGTATGACGCCTAATCAAACAGTAATACGACTGACTGATCACGCTTAATAGAAGCTGAGTAATGGTAACATGCCAAACGTAAAATGGAAGCCACGTATGAAGGCTACGGTTACAGAAACGTCTGGTCTTTTTCCATCACGTGAAAAAAGAGCTGTAGTACTTTTACATTAACGATTGTTCACATGAACCTACGCATCAGAAGTATGCTGTTAAGTCTTAAACAATGTTACGCCATAAAATTTTGCCTCCAAAATTCGGGTAAACACATATTGTTACAGTGGACACCCCCCCCCCTCCTAAAACCTGAAGAAAACTTTAAAATTTGTCCGCCATGTCGCGTATTGTATGAGGCAGCTAGGAATCACAGTTCGGCAGGCTCACATGTTCTTTTACAGTTCAGTTTTTTTTATTTATTTCTCATTTACGTTGTTTTTTTCTTTTCGGATGTTCTCTAAATTATTAACAAAATTGCGGGATAATTAGGAAGTCGCTCCAATGCTCTTGAAGGCAAGAAACGCAATATTTTTGCCGTTTTGAATTGTTTCTACCTGTGGGAAAAGGTAGCACTCAATGGTTGCTCTGGAAATTGATAAGAGCAAAGCGATAGGCCCAGAAGAGGACTTCTGGATTTCTTGAGGAGGGGCCGATGTTACGACTCCACCCCGCCATTAATTTAGTAATTAATGGGCGTGGTTGATTGTGAAATTAATTAAGTATTAATTATGTTCGAGGCTTGATTGGAGTTTAAAAGTGTAAACAGCAGATAAAGTTTTATCTGGGGGTTTGGAAAGAAAAGAGGCGAAGAATTCTCTCTCTGGCTGGGTGGTCTCAGAATAGCTCTGTTAGGTCATAAATATCAGGGCGCAGCTGACAGGAAGCCTAAGCAACACGGAGAGGAAAAAGAGGTACATTTCGAAGAGGGGTCCACTTGAGTAAATGAATGAAGATGGGGACAAAAGGTTTAGCGAATAATCGTAAATTCGTCGATTGTTTGGGGCATTTTCGAGAACAATTGCTCTCTGTGTGGTCCGTGCAGAAAAATAAGATTTCGCACTTAGCGTGAAAATAAGGAAGAAAGTTTAGTTGTCTGTGCGCTCTCCGATGCGAAAGGCTGGATGCCTTGGATCTGCAAAAAATGAATTGGGAAAAATGAAGCAGCAAACCTTCCCGCATTTGGTAAGAAATGGAGACAACTCGAGGCAGCTGGAGATGCCAGTTTGCCATAAAGACAGCGGAATGCCTAAATCCGCGTGATAACGCAGAAATTTCTAGGCTGGAGCGTAATGGAAATCAGCGACTGTTTGGCCTAATGAAAGCCAAGTTACAGGGGAATTAAGAAGTCTGCGAGTGGACAGTGGTCATTCCAATGAGAAGCGAAGCCATGCAAAGTCGGGTTCGGATGCCAACCACTGCAGTGTGGAATCGTCACCCCATTCATCCCCTACTGTGGAGGAAGTGAAGAGATGCGCTTGTCTTACGGGGCGAAGCGAGGCCCCATGTGTGTGTGTGTGGTCACGTAAGCAGCGAAGCCACTACGTGTAAGTACGACGGGATAAAAACATGGCGAAAGAAAAATATGAGCGTAAGAGCGGTGGCTTCGATACCTAACAAATATACAGGTGAAATGGGAAGTTGCCGATATACGCTTAAGGTAAAAGCACGTCTGATTTCGCTCGGCCGAGAAAAATTAATCTCAGGGCTGGCGGTCGCAACTCGATAAAAAAATGGAAACAAAACCTGCGAGTGGCATATTTGAACTGCGTACTCAGGCAGGGTAGATGGTTTGCTAACGGAAAGGAACTGACTGAATTGGGAATGAACGGTCAAAAAGGACGGAAGGTAGCGACGGACGGAATCCACTATAGCAGCAGCGGAAGTGAGGGCGTGCCACTCTCCAAGCAGTTGACGTTCACAATTATTTCTTGACGACAACAAAAATCATTTCCCAGGAACACAGAAAATCAATCTTGGAAACCGCAACAGCAGATGTGAGAGGGCCTATTTTGTTTAACGGCCACCTTCAAATCGTCACGAGAATAGATCAGTGTGCACTCTAATCATTGTAACAAAGTGCGGCGTGATATCACCATTTTAAGTGTGTGCTTCATTTACATCAAGCGTCAAAGTGAAGTGTTGAATCATCGGTGCTGCCACATGGTGCAAGTGTCTGTGTGCGTGTTTTTCTTTGTCGTGTGATATTATGTGATGCACAACGGATTTGCACAGCAAAGTCACGAAACTGTAAGTAGATGAATATTTCCTTTTTCTTTCTTTCGCACATCTGCGAACTTGTGCCATCCCGACACCCAAAGCTGCATGGACATAGATGCAGTAATGCTGAGTGACTGAACCTCAGAGGAAATACCTGCACATACAGATTTCAATTTCTTACCGGGCCCATTTCCTGATTATTTTTTTTACATGAATAAGGGAGAGGGTGTGGCTACAAATTCCGCTGGGCGGGACAGTTTCTTTTAACTTCGGTTCAGGACCAACGTCAGCGGGGAAGGGATCTGCATGTGCATGCTTATTAGATTTAGTTAATTAACGTTGGCAGTATTTCGCACCTATAATCTTATACCGCAAATTAACGTGCTTGTGTATTTTGTGTCGCGAGTATTTTTAATGTGATCATTTGCATATAATTTTTTTTTTCATTCTCTAAGCAATTGTATATGAATATCACCTGCAGCTCTATTTAGTGTGTAAACGAGTAGTATCTCTTGTTCAGATAGTCCGGTGGAGACTCAGTCGGCTGCGTTATCCGACAGTAAAGTGTGACACCGTATGCTGCCCACATATGAGGGACACTGTCTATGCGCCTAGAGAGCGCCGGATCTGTCTAAATCTCGCAGAACGTTATTAAATGTTGTGTTGTGTATTTGAGAATCATGCGTTATTTGCGAAAGTGAGTGTTGTACTGGCTGGTTGGGGATTGAATGTACCGGAGTAAGATCCGGACCACTACACTCAGTCACGAATTGGTGATTGCGGGTGAACCTCATCACAACTCTGATCCCAAAGTATCATTTTTTTTTAGATTATTTTATTTTTTATTTGTTGTTGTTATTTTGTTCACAAGGTGGATTCACCCAAGCCTTATGCTTCGGGTCATTCTTCAACTTTCATTTTTTTATGTTCTGGTGTGAATCTTTGAGTGCAGCAGTGCACCTGAGATTCTCACCTGGTGCCGTGGCCAACTAAATTGTACTTCAGGTCTCAAGCACCGTTACCGGCCGACTCGGCAGGAACACTGCTAGTGCCGTGTAACAATATGAAATGCTTCAAGAAATCTTACGTGGCGAAGTGTTGTCAGTCAGATACGGATGTGTTTGCTTGGCATAAAGAGTTTTAAAGGTAGAAAAAATGTAGAAGATTTCGCAAGGAAAGGATGCCCATGTACTTCAACTTCAGAGATTCTAATTACTATTGCAAGTGAAATTATCAAGAAGAGTCGAATCACAATTTGGCAGTTATCGAATGCCAGAAGGGACAGAAAAAATTGCGCAATTTAGCTGCTTTCCAAACTTTTCAGAACTGCGACCCAATTTTTAGATCGCCAAACTTTTTGCGACCCACCTAGCTTTAATGCACATAAATTAATTATTTACTATTGTTTTTTTTACTGTACGAGGGTGGATCGAAAAGTAACGTATACAATTTTTTGGTAACAGTTTAATAGATAGGCAAAACAAAACATATACACAGCAAAACTACATTTCTTAGCTATTTTTCCACATAAGAACCGAGACGCTCGAGACATTTATCCTAGCGTGGTACAAGTTTTAGTATACCTTGTACATAAAATTCCGTTTTCTGGTCGTATAGCCACCTGCGGACAATTGATTTGACTTCGTAAGCCGATATGAAGCGTTGGACGCCCAGAAATCCTTTCAATGGACAAAACAGATGAAAGTCCGAAGGAGCCAGGTCGGGACTGTAAGGTGGGTGTTGAAGCACCGCCCAAAACAAATTGCGCAATTTTTTCTGTCCCTTCTGGTCGTCTGTCAAGTTCATGGGCACCCATCGCGCACTGACCTCGCGAATTTGGTATTTGTCATGCACAATATCGTATGCTATATACCGTACGAACCCAGCAAGAACACAAGTGTTGGGAAACTGCTGGCCACCAGCTGGCAGTGATGTGTCACTCCTGGCAGAAATCTGCCGCTCACGGCCCGGTAGCGATCCGTTGGTGGCAGCCATTGATGGCCCTGCAGCATCGCCGTGAATTGCGGGCCACCAAGCAAGTGCCACTAGTGGCCCGTAGCGGGCAACTGATGAAACCCCAACACCAGGTGGAAGCAACGGAACTGCGCATGCGCAGAAGCAACACGTGCTGTGTCTCTCGTGGTAGCAGTTAGTTGAAGACGACGCTATCGCTATTGTGCTATTTTAGTGAATGTTAAAGAAGAAAAATAACATATGTAGAGGCGAATTAATTTCCTAATGAAATGCCATGTCGACGAAGATATCAGATTAAGCCATGAAATACTAGATTACAGCCATAAAATACACCCACTCGATTCTCATGAATAACAGCAAATAATTTCTGTGTAATCTTTAGTTTTAACATTCACTAAACTGCTTGAAACAAAAGCCCTGGAAAAACATTAAAAAAGCGTTATGTTGAAGAAAAAAAAAAGAAGAATTGTATGCGTATAAAATTTTTAAATAATTTGACAAAAAAAAAAAAAAAAAAAAAAAAAAAAAGCGACGCTATGTGGATGTAATGCACTTATCCATGGGTTGAATATACAAGACTGGGGGAATTCACTTCTAAAAATAAGGAGAAGTAAAATAAAATATATTTCCTCTTTAAAACAAATGTAGCTTCGGACAGCGGAAAGGAAAGATAGAACTTTAAAAATGTAACAGAATGTGACATGAACGGGTAAATATATTAATTCAAAAATCGCCTTTCAAGACACAAGGACAGCTCGAAACTTTGGAAAGCGACTTTAAGTTGGTACACTCGTTGAAAAAGCGAACTTCCATTAACGTAATACTGAGTCATCTGCTTGCTCCGTCCTGTTGCGGACTCTGCAAGGATAGATAGGCCTCTTTATTCACGTTCACCGTCGGTGAGCGTTACGCTACCAATCCGCGTCCAAGAGCCGCAGATTCGGACACACCGAAGGGTGGTGCGAACTGGGAAGGTCGTTAACGTAAAAAAACAAAAAAACAAAAACAATCGTACGTTGAAAAATTAAATTTATGAATTGTATGAAACTGACATTTATGAAAAACATCTCGCAATATTGCAAAATTAAATAGAGATCCATTCGTTACACATACCGCAGGAAAGAAGGTCAGCTTCAAGCCGTGTTCGAGTATTCCAAATCAGTCCAGTTACAGAGCGCCGGCTTCCAACGCACACAGTCCTTGTTTGGTTCGTTTCCAACCAGATCCAAACGGGCGTTTTTCCCGACCTGTTGAGAAAATTTCCTCAGCACAGTGATATAATTCAGAAGTTTCGTAAGGAGAAAAAAAAAGTAGATGTAGCTTTGGGAAACTGCGGTTCTCCGTTACTTATTTTTTATGGTTACTACTGGAGAATTGGCGGACAAGATTCAGCAATCCATCAGTTACGTCATGTGACTGCCGGCTGCCACTGCCGGGAAACTAGCGGACCACATTAAGCTAGCCATCATTTATGGCACGTGCTTGCAGGGCCGCTGAAGGGCCATTTCTGGCAGCTACTGCCTGTGATGGATAACTGATGGACCTGTTGTGGCATATGACAACTGATGGGGGTGCCAACTGTTGGCCAGCTGCTGGCCTGAACTGCTGGCCCTTCTGTTGGCAGTCCGGACATTTTATTGACGGTTCGGTAGCGGCAACATAGTGCTGGGCCATTGCTGTAATAGCAAGACTGTTTTTTCTGGGAAATGTTGAACTTCTGTGCCAATGTGCACAGATGGATCCGCCGATCACTCAGAATTGCTTATGCAGTGCCTGTCACAGTGGCAGGTGAAGCAGTTACAGGTCGACAGGAGGGTGGCAACTCGGTAAGATTGCCACTGCCCTCTGCAAAGAAACTGCACCATCTGGAAATGTTGCTGCGTTCCAGGCAACCACCACCATACACTTCGGCCATTTCTCTGTGAATTTCCGTCGGAGGTTTTCCTTTAGCACCTAAAAATCGGACTACACCGCGTTTCTCTTCATTCGTAGACGACACTAACAAACGCGACAATTGACAGGCAGTCATATAAAATGAATTGACAGGCTGTCATACATGTATTCGCATTTTAAAGGAAAATTGCATAATCCTAGGAAAACAATTGCCGCAACGCAATGAATTAAAAAGTAGCAGTGGTACCAACGAATTTTTGAATTCATTTCACATCGTTTTTGTAATAAGACTTCAGTTTAGAATGTTGCTCGGCGCTCCACAGTCATGTAAAACGTTCAAGAAATGTCAGCTGCCTAGGAGCCGCAATGATCTAAGCGCTGGCTTCTGAATTTTTTTGCGATTGGAACCAGGCTCATGCCCCGGATGACACATGGTGGTATACTTGGGTGGAGATTTTGGCGTACGGGCCTCAATTGGCAAAAGAGCGCCATGACCCACGGTTTACATCAGAAACAAAAGCAACATCAACATTATAACAAAAGAGAATTACAAAAGAGAAACATGGCAAGAAGCACTGTAAATGGCCGACGATCAAACAAGGGACTGCACGCACACACACACACACACAAAACACAGGCGCTGAAAAGATGTGGAAAAGAGAACACAGAAGACATAATAATGGCCGTTTAACACTGTGACCAGCTAAACGAATTAACTCGGGATTAGTAAAATAGACTGAAACCATATCGAACGAATACATCCGTTAAGAAGTGGGTCAAAAGCGGCTGCAACGAGTGAGCATGAGACAGCATTGCTTTCCCTCTAGCTTTGTTACTCAAAAAGCGCGGTCATTTTAGAGAATGATTGCCACTAATCTTTTCCCTCTGATTTCCTGCTAAAAGGGCTATAGCAATGGCGTATAACCTAAGAAATGTGAGAGGAGATGTTTGAGTCACTTGTTACTACTCCGTGACGTGATGTCCTTGTCAGGGGGATAGACCAGCGTCATCATGCGTTGTGACATGCGGAGCAAAGAATAAAGGACTAGAAGGAAGCGGTTATCACCCATTACAGGTTTACGGTCAGTATTGCTGAGATCTAATGGGGGAAAGGAATTATTTTGCGGTAGCATTGGAAAAAACCGGCCACTATGTGAACATTTTTGCTTAGGAGCACGGAAAAGTTTGAGCACCATTTGGTTCAGACACATCGGCAGCTTAAAAGATTAGTTGAGTAGTCTGGTTAAGTAGGTGGTGTGTTTGTAAAAAGAGTGAGTCGTCTAGTTAAGTAGGTGGTGTGTTTGTAAAAAGAGTGAGTCGTCTGGGTAAGTGGGTAGTGTGTTTGTAAAAAGTCTGAGTCGTCTGGTTAAGTGGGTGGTGTGTTTGCAAAAAGTCTGAATTGTCTGGTTAAGTGGGTGGAGTGTCTGTAAAAAGTCTGAGTCGTATGCTTAAGGGAGTGGTGTGTTTGTGAAAAGTCTGAGTCGTCTGGTTGAATGAGTAGTGTGTTTTTAAAAAGTCTCAGTCGTCTGGTTAAGTTGGGGGAGTGTCTGTAAAAAGTCTGAGTCATGTGGCAAAATGAGTGGTGTGTTTGTAAAAAGTTTGAGTCGTCTGGTTAAGTGTTTGTAAAAAGTCTGAATCGTCTGGTTAAGTGTTTGTAAAAAGTCTGAGTCGCCTGGTTAAGTGTTTGTAAAAAGCCTGAATCGTCTGGTTAAGTGTTTGTAAAAAGTCTGAGTCGTCTAGTTAACTGGGTGGTGTGTTTGTCTTACGGCCTGGTTCTCTCCTCTCCCCGGAAACAGTGGACACAAATTAGAGATTATGCTCAGAAACTAAGCCTAACCAGCCATAAGACAAGCCTTGTCTTACATGGAGACAAGGCTTGTGTCCGCAACCTGACACGAGAGACAAGGGTGAGAGAACCACACTTTTCTCCGTGTCAGGTTACAAGGAGCCTGTCTTACAAGCATTACTTCGATAATTAACAAATAACAGAAAACTCTGTTATTTGGAATTCTGGTTAACCCACAGAATACTATAACAATTCTATGGAATGTTTACAGTCCTGAGAGTTGCTCGTGGTGGTCGTTAAACCGAATAAAAACAAAAATATTAAAATTAAGGATTCTTTCAGCAGTGTACATCATGTGGAAAGCACTAAAGTATTTCAATTCAGAGTTTTCTCAGCACTTTGCAGAATGGGGTAGTTTCTGGACAGTTTCAATTTATAAGCAATGTTCATCAGGTTTTAAGGAGTCACGAAGAAATTTCTACGAATAGTCTACAAAATTCAAACTAAGGCTGTTATCCACACTGTTAAAAATTTTGTAGTAGGTTGCACCATTTTCTGGGAAAAGATACACCATTGTGTGGTGCAAACAAAACCCAGCAACATGGTGCAAATTTATACCACGTTGTGATGCAAGGTTGCACCACATTATGGTGCAAGGTTTCACCATGTTGTTCAAGATTATTCAATTACACGAAACCTTCGAGAAGACCTTAAATTAGGAAATTCTTCAGCATTCTTCGATCGGGTAGAAATGTGCTAGAAAGTTTTAAGGCAACAGAAATGCGTGTACAAACGACCTGCAACACATAGTTCGTTTACGCTATACCTGATGCTCCTGCCATCAAAATGAAAAATTATACATTACCGAAAAATCATCACCTTCGAGAAGATCTTAAATTAGGAAATACTTCAGCATTCTTCGATCGGGTAGAAATGTGCTAGAAAGTTTTAAGGTAACAGAAATGCGTGTACAAACGACCTGCAACACATAGTTCGTTTACGCTATACCTGATGCTCCTGCCATCAAAAGGAAAAATTATACATCACCGAAAAATCATTGTTGTCTGTCATTCTAAACACAAAGCAATATTTTTTTACAATCTTCTTCAATAAAGCCGATATACTGTCAAATTAAAAAGAAAAATAATAATAAAAAGGAAAACATTTACTTCACTTTAGCGCAAACTTTGCAATCATGAGAAAAAAATATTTTTCAACTACAGGCATCATTTCCGTGCAAGTAAAATCAAGACGGAATTATCCTAGCCAGAATGACATATCCAGAACACTGCTCGGCGCATGAATTTGGGTACGACAAAAAAATAAAAAGAACAAAACAAAACGCTTTCAGCAGTTAGTTATGAGGTATGCTGTAATGCAGATGCAAGCTGTACAAGCTCTACGAGTTAAGTCAACTGTAGAACTTATACAGAATAAGCTGTATAAGTTCTACGAGTTGAGTTAAAAAAGAAATGTAAATTTTGAGAAGGTCAGAGAATGAAATTATCTGATAAAGATAGAGACACAGAATAAGAGAGTACTTTCCAGAAAAGTGTAGAAAGGATAGGCCGCGATATGCACTACAGATGATTTAAAAAAAAGAGAGAAACAAAGAAAAAGTCGGATTACCAACCGTGCACTATATTTATCATTCACTTTTGGCCAATAATGCGCAAAATGAATTTTAAAATTCTTGATAAAGTAAAAAAATAAAAGCTCGTTTCATAAATCAAGTAAAAACGATATTCTTTTATCTGGAAATATGCAGAAAGATGAATAGGAAGGAAATATCCATGACCTACAAAATTGGCGACGCTTTTGACCGGAATTTCGGCTGAACATGAACTCCCTGCTACATCAAAGAGCGTTCAATCTATTTGCACATGTCATATGCCACTTTGCTCTTTCCGATTTTCTCAGTCAATTTTCCTAGTACTGTGCATTTTTTGCTTTTTCCTGTATTCATTAATTGCTCCTTCTACCTCGAAACTGGGATTTTTGCTTTCACTATTTTTACTGCTTGCTTTTCGAACGCGTTTCTTTCGGGGTAAATGAAATAGGAAAAAATTGGGTAAAATAACATAAAAATCTTGAACATCGAGTAAAAATAATGATCACTTTCTTGTTATCGTTTAATCCATAAGTAACCGCGTAAAAGTAGTAATCATTATTTTAAAAGTCGTTTTTATCAGTCTATTGCCAAGAAAGTGCAGAGATAAAAAAAGTACAAGAAACAAAATAACAGCACTGAGGTTAAATTTTTATGGACGAAATCCCAAATTGGCCTAAACAGTATCAATCACAAAACTAAGCAGTTACGAAGAAACACATTCCGTTTAACAAACAATCTCCTCGAACAATGTGAGCGTAATCACACAGCTAATTATAGCATCACCTGATAGCATGCTATTTCTATTGCATGTTCAATTAAAAGCCTACAATACTTCAATCATTTTTACGTTAGAGGCATTTTGCCCTTCATCTTGAATAACACCTTTCGTAATGCGCTACACAAAAAATAGGTGCGCGTTCATAAACATTATATAAACTCAAATTTTGAAGGTGACAATCCGATTTTTGGCGTAAATGTGACAAGGATGGTAAGTCAGATAATATCCGAAAACTTGAAAATTTTCATCCTCCTGGAGCGGGACTCGAACCCGCGTCTCCCAGAAAACGCCTGGGTATGCTAACCACTACACCACCCAGAACGACCAAGTTTCAAGTTTCCGATCAATTTGAATTTAACCATCACAGGATTCGCTAATCGAAGCAACCGGCATTCATTTTTAGCCAATCTGGAGGTTAAGAATCTTATTCCGTGTTTGCCCGGAGAAGCAGATAAATCATGAAAGAAATACGGTTGCTTTGACTAGCGAATCCTGTGATGGTTAAATTCAAATTGATCGGAAACTTGAAACTTGGTCGTTCTGGGTGGTGTAGTGGTTAGCATACTTGGGCGTTTTCTGGGAGACGCGGGTTCGAGTCCCGCTCCAGGACGATGAAAATTTTAAAGTTTTCGGATATTATCTGACTTACCATCCTTGTCACATTTACGCCAAAAATCGGATTGTCACCTTCAAAATTTGCATTATATGGCGTAATCCCGTATTTCTTTCATGATTTATATAAACTCATTCAAGTAATAATAGTGTTGCTGTAAGCACTATGAACTACATTTAAGAATATGAAACAGAAAATTAAAAAAGAATTCTTGTAACAACGCTGCCTCGAAGGGATAGCACAATCATCAAAAATTAATTTAGATTAATCAACGGAAAAAATTTGGATATTTCAAGTCATTCTTCTTCACTAAAATATTAATTTGAGAATCGTTTCTTGAAATTTTCAATTCAGACTATGATATTAGTTAATATTTAAATGTTGAAATAAAAGACGATACTACCGGAAGACAAGTAGGCTTGAAAGTCGAGTTCCCAGCGGTAACATGTAGCAGGGAAAATAGAAGATCAGTTATTTCCTCGATAGCAACTCATCTGTGTGAATAAAGGTCGCGAGGAAAAGTCTTTCTAACAGTTTAGTTATTTGCGTGAGAATTAGAGTCTCAAAAAGATCACTCTGCTCGTATAATTTAGACAGTGGTTCCAGAAAAGGGAGTCGAGGAGACCCAAAGAACGTATAAAAGGGATTTTTACCCGTTTATAGTCTTCAGATCCTGAAGAATACGTTCCAGACAACACGACCACCGGTTGAATACAGAGACAAAGCATGTTTCTGGAAAACTAAGAACATCAAGAATAGGCATTCCTGAGAATTGAATGATTGAAACGAAAAACATTTTATTTTATCAATTATTTAAACGAATTTTTCTTTCAAAAAGTAGGAACTGTACACCAAATTATACTCAAAATAGTATAACTATACTAAAAGTCCGAAAATTCTTGGCGTAGAATAGAAATAAAAGTTTCCAAGCTTTCGCACATCAACCAGATGGCTTTCTCAAGGAAGGTAGACAGCTAACTGCAAACTGGATAATAGAACGTTTCAAGTGTTGAAACGTTCTATTATCCAGTTTGGGTACCTCTCAATTCAGCGCTTTGTCGCTTGGTTTATGGATCATACTGCACGCATCATGTTTCCTTTCCTGCAATAATTCTGAAGGAAAAATCAGGATTCTCAACTGCATTGCCCAGCAGATTGTAACAGATACATGAACGAGACTCCTTTTGGTCATCATTCAGAAAGCGGGATACCAATCTGGCATTAAGTTTTCGTTTTCCTAGATTCCCGCGCAGAATCGCATGACAGATAGACTTACTGATGCCCACCAACTCAGCCAAAAGCCTTGGTCATCATACAGAATGCGGGGTATCAATCTGGCATTACGTTTTCGTTTTCCCAGATCCTCGTGTAGAATCGCATGACAGATAGACTTACTGATCCAACTCAGCCAAAAGTCTTGGTCATCATTCAGAATGCGGGGTACCAATCTGGTGTTAATTAAGTTTTAATTTTTCCAGATCCTCGCGTAGAATCTAATGAGAGATAGACTTACTGATGCCCACCAACTCAGCCAAAAGTCTTGGTCATCGTTCAGAATGCGGGTATCAATCTGGCATTAAGTTTTCGTTTTCCCAGATCCTCGTGTAGAATCGCATGACAGATAGACTTACTGATCCAACTCAGCCAAAAGTCTTGGTCATCATTCAGAATGCGGGGTACCAATCTGGTGTTAATTAAGTTTTAATTTTTCCAGATCCTCGCGTAGAATCTAATGAGAGATAGACTTACTGATGCCCACCAACTCAGCCAAAAGTCTTGGTCATCGTTCAGAATGCGGGTTACAAATCTGGCATTAAGTTTTCATTTACCCAGATCCACGCGTAGAATCTCATGACAGATAGACTTACTGACGCTCACCGACTCAGCGAAAAGACTCACTGTAATTCAGCGATTTTTCTTTAACTGATTCCGCACCTCTTCCGATTTTCTCCGCTGTCCGCACACTGGACGAGTGCCCAAATCTCGGATTATCATCATCATCAAAAGATTCCCGCCCATCACGAAACCGTGCATACCATTCGAAAACTCTGCTGCGGATAATGCTATGTCTACATATGCTTTTTTTAACATTCGGTAAGTTCCAGTAACTTATTTACCAAGTTTCTAACAAAAACGGATGCTTACTCTCTGCTCTTTCATGGCTAAATTGAAATTGAACGAGAATGCTTGCTATGACTTCCTTAATGCCCATCTGCCGCCCGTTGGAAAGGGTATAAACCGATTTCCAACTGCTCTCTGATTGGCCAAGGACTACTGTGTTTTGGTATGCACGTGATATTTTTATCCCACTACTGTTACGTCAGTTATGCAGTCCGTCCTGGAACTTTTCGGAAGTAGGTTGTACACACACACACACACACACACACACACACACACACACACACACATCATCATCATCATTGTCAACCATTATCAATCCACTGCTGGACGAAGGTCTCCCAAGTTTCCTCCACAACGGCCTGTCTTGTGCCAGTCTCCTCCATGTCACCCCTGCATACTTTCGAATTTCATCCACCCATCTCCCATGTGGTCTTCTTCTGGGTCTTTTCCTGTCCCTTGGAATCCAATCTAAAATTTCAGCTGTCCATCGATGATCTGTCCTTCTGGCAGTATGTCCAGCCCATTGCCATTTCAGGGATTTAACTCTGATCATGATGTCTTCCACTCTTGTCATTTTTCGGATCCACGAGTTCCTCTTCTTATCTCTCCTGGTGACACCAAGCATGCACCTCTCCATGCTTCTTTGAGTTGTCTGCAGCCTTTGTATGTCTCTTTTAGTTAAGGTCCACGTCTCTGCACCATACGTAAGCACTGGAAGGATGCATTGATCAAACACTTTTCTTTTAAGACATAATGGCATATTGCTCTTGAAAATTATGCTGTTTCTTCCAAAAGCTCTCCAGGCAAGTTTTGTACGCCGATTAATTTCTTCATCAATGTGACCCTCACTTGATATCTGCTGTCCAAGATAAACGTACGTGTCTGTTATCTCCAGCTTTTCTCCATCAACCGATAAATCTTCATTTCTTGTAAAAGCATTGAACATCACTTTTGTCTTCTGAAAGTTCATTTTTAATCCCACTTCTTTACTCTTGTCAGCAAGTTCCTGGATCATACTCTGCAGCTCTGATGGGATAGTTGCAAAAATGACTACGTCATCAGCAAAACGAAGGTGGGTTAGATAATCTCCATTAATCTTTATCCCTTTGTTTTCCCAGCTCAGCGACTGAAAAACACCCTCCAATGTGGCATTAAAGAGCTTCGGAGATATGGTGTCACCTTGTCTCACTCCCTTTCCAATTTTTATGTGTGTTGTATTTTCAAACAGCCGAATCTTTGCACTTGCATTTTCATAGATGTTATTAATAATATTAATGTATGCATCTTCAATACCGCAGGTTTTTAGAGCCATTGTAACTGCTGATGGTTTCACCGAATCAAAGGCTTTTTCATAATCGATAAAAGCCATGCACAATGGAAGTTCATATTCCCTCGCTCTTTCAATTAGTTCTCTCAGTACGTGGATATGATCTATTGTGCTGTAGCCACTCCTGAATCCAGCTTGTTCTCTCGGTTGAGCCATGTCCAGTGTTACCTTCAAGCGGTGTGAAAGAACTTTAGTGAAGATTTTATAAACTACTAATAGGAGGCTGATAGGTCTGTAGTTTCCAAGATCCTCAATGTCACCTTTCTTATGTAGCAGGATCATTGTAGCGGTTTTCCAATCCTCAGGAATCTTTCCTTCATTAAGGCATCGAGTGAAAATTTGGGCGAGTACTGTTTTGATTTCTCCACTTGCTTCTTGTATTATGTCTACAGTAATTCCATCTTCTCCTGGAGCTTTTCCCCGCTTCATGTTCTTGATTGCATGTGCAACTTCTGCTGGAAGGACTGGAGGAACTCTGGTACTGGTATCTTTCATGATGTCTGGAGTGCATGTATCATCCCTTTCATATAATTTGGAGTAGAAATCTTTCACTCTTGTCAAAATTTCGCCTCTATTTCTTGTTACAGAACCATCTTCTTTTCTCAGTGCCATAATCTGTTTTCTTCCCTTACTGAGATGTCCCTTTGCTATCTTTAGGCTTTGGTTGTTTTCAATTGCTTTCCTCACTAGTTCACAGTTGAATTTTCTTAAGTCTTCAGTGATACTTTTTCTTACTGTCTTGCATAGCTCTATATATTCCACTTTGGAAGTCACATCTTCTTTAGTTGTCCTCATCTCTCTTCTTTTTTGCATCAACATTTTGGTTTTTCCTGATAATTTGTTTACATGCAACTTGTTCTTAGACCCAGCTAATTTTGTTGCTGTTTCCATAAGAGCTTTGGTTACTTTTCTGTTAACTTCAGAGATGTCCACTTCTTCCGATGTTAGGCCTTCCAAAGCAGAGAACCTGTTCTTCAGTTCCAACTTGAAGGTATTATGGTGTTTTTTAAGATTGGTTATGTCAATAGGTTTTGTTTGTCTTATGAGCTTGCCAAGTTCAAGTTTAGTGTTGAGGTGCATCTTACATCTCACCAATCTATGGTCACTACCTGTGTTGAACTTGTTTAGCACACTGCAGTCTTCTATGACAAATTTTTTGTTACACATAATAAAATCAATTTCATTTGTCGTCCCATTTGGATGTCTCCATGTCCATTTCCTGTGTGGCTTTTTCTTGAAGAAGGAGTTCAAGATGAAAAACCCTTCTGCCTCTGCAAACTCAACGAGAGTATTTCCACGCTGGTTTCTGTTGCCGTGACCGAATTTACCTACTGAAGTTTCATTCTGTTGCCGTTGCCCTATTTTTGCATTGAAATCTCCCATAATTATTTTCAAGTGCTGTTTACCTTTATTATTTAGACGACAAATTTCCTCATAAAATTCTTCAATTTCTTCTTCAGGATGACTTGTGGTGGGTGCATAAGTTTGAATAATCTGAGCCTGGTATCTTCTCGATAGTTGGATAACGAGTCGTGCAGCTCTGTCAGAGGAACTTTCAACTTCTACAACTTTATCCTTCAGTTTCTTGTTTATTATAAATCCAACACCACTAGTTCTGCTAGTATCTGTCCCACGATAGTAGAAGAGATGTCCACTTTTCAGTTCGATGAGATCTTCTCCTTTTCTCCTTACCTCACTTAGCCCCACGATGTCCCACTTGATCCTTTGTAATTCCTCTTCCAATTCAAGAAGCCTTGAATCAGAAGATAGGGAGCACACACACACACACACACACACACACACACACACACACATATATATATATATATATATATAACTTTTAGGGGGAAATAACATACACCGAGTAATCACTGAATTATGACCACCCCTATCAAAAGTGAATGCGGCACATATTCGTGTGGTCATGATGGTTTACGGTGGTCATAATCTACGTGATTTCCGAGAGAGCGCGACTAGTCAACCGACGTAAGTTATATAAGGTGTGAGTGGAGAAGTAGGTATTAAAATTCGGAGTGTGATGCGTAAACGAAAGGATTTATTGGACTTTGAGGAAGGACAGAAAGTGGGAGCTCGAAGAGCGGGTGCATCGATTTCCCAAACGGCAGAGATGGTGGGTTGTTCGATAACCGCCGTAGTTAAAATATATCAGGACTGGCGTGAAAATGGTGAAACTACGGCCTGGGGGCAAAACTGCACAGGACAGCGAAAAGTTGATGTGAGAGGTGAGTGCTGGGTCCGACGACTCGGACATGCCAAAAAACGCAGCACTGTTCAACAGCTGATTACCCAATACAACAGAGGTCAGCCCGGAACAGTATCTGCCATTACCGTGGGTCGCACGCAAACACATATGGGCTATGACAGCAGACGACCCCGACTACATTCTCTCCTAACCACGGTTTATCGGCTCAAAAGACTCGCCTGGTACAAGGATCATGCGAGTTGGACGTCGGATGATTCGCAAAAAGTGTGCACGAGTTGCATTTTTACTCCACTCCGTGGATGGTCTCGTGCGTATTTCGTGCAAATAACACGAGACACTCGATCCATACTGCATGGTCTCCACAGTACAAACCGGTGGAATTGGTTGTATGGTGTGGAGGCACGTTTACATGGCAGGAACTTAGGCATCTGGTGCATGTGGAGCAACGTATGACTAGTTCCCACTATAGTGAATTGTTGCTGACTCAGTATACTCAGCTATGTTGCACTTTTTCCCAAATGGCGACGGTGTCTTCCAAGATGAAAATGTGCGGAGCCACATGATATCAATCTTATAGAGCACTTGTGGGACACTACGGAGTGGCATATTAGGCGTCTGGAAATACCAATCAACCCTATACCTGCACTTAAGTCCACATTACACATTCCGCCTTTTTATTGAATCGATGCTTCCAGTATAGCGACTGACCTCCGAACTACCCCGATATCAATCTTATAGAGCACTTGTGGGACACTACGGAGTGGCATATTAGGCGTCTGGAAATACCAATCACCCCTATACCTGCACTTAAGTCCACATTACACATTCCGCCTTTTTATTGAATCGATGCTTCCAGTATAGCGACTGACCTCCGAACTACCCCGATATCAATCTTATAGAGCACTTGTGGGACACTACGGAGTGGCATATTAGGCGTCTGGAAATACCAATCACCCCTATACCTGCACTTAAGTCCACATTACACATTCCGCCTTTTTATTGAATCGATGCCACGTCGGATAGGTGCTTTGCTGTGAGCGAAAGGAGGAGATGCTAAGTATTAGGTAAGTGGTCATAATTCAGTGATTACTGAGTGCATATAAGTGCATATATATAAACTACTGGCCACCCAAAATGCAACACCAAGATGGACACGAGATAGCAAAGCCAGATTTCTGGATACATAACAACAGATACAAAGATGAAACGACTGAGCTTACAGGACCGTGCGACTTGCGGAACACGCAGTCATCAAAATTTCGTGTGGCCCCCATGGCTGGCAATAACGGCCGCTACACGCCGCGGCATCGAACGAAAGAGGCTTTGGATGAAGGCTTGGGGTGTGTCGGTCCAGGCTGCTTCCACACGTTGCCACAGTTCATCAGGCGTAGCCTCGGGTGATGCTTGCCTGGCCACTCGGTTGCCGATGAGCGACCAGACGTGTTCAATGGGCTAAATATCGGGAGAACAGGCGAGCCACGGCAGCAGTGACACCTGGTGGGCCGTGAAGAATTGTTGCAGGATGCGTGCCACAAGCGGGCGCGCATTGTCCTGCTGAAACGTGGCCGCTGGCAGGTCCTGCAGGTAAGGGGGGGGACTAAAGGCTCTAAAACGTTGGAGATGTAGCGGTGACTCTTGAGTGTACCGGCGATGCGTACCAGAGGGGTGCGGGTGTCATATCCAATTATGCCCCAAACCATAACGCCTGGCGCCGGACCGGTATGGCGATGCATAATGCAGGCGTCATACAGTCTCTCGCCGCGGTGCCGCCACACACGGATCCGAACATCGTGGTGTTGCAGGCAGAAGCGGGATTCGTCCGATGTCGTGCCATTCCGTAGTCCAGGTGCGGCGTTCAACGGCCCACTGACGCCGCACTCGCCGGTGGTGTAACGTCAATGATAATCGGAGCAATGGGCGCCGTGCGATAAGTCCCCGCTCCTGCATACGACGTCGAACGGTACGTGCTGACATAGGTTGTTGCACAACATACCATAATTCCTGCGCTAACGTTCGTGATGTGGCGGTGCGAGCCGTCATTGCTTGCCGCACAACATGCCGGTCCTCTCGCTCGGAGGTGTGCCGCGGCTGCGGCAATCACTCACGTCGGTCCGTCCGTCCCTCCTGCACCTACCGAATCCATACTCACCTCACTGTGGCTGGATGTCGTCCCACACGGGCGCCGATGTCTCGGTACGATAAACCGCTGTCGCGATAAGCCACTATTCGTCCTCTGTCGAACTCCGAAACGTGCTGGAATGACTGCCGTATTCTGCGACGAGGCATCAGGAAGCTTCCCACGCACAGGTCCGGCAGCGCAACACACTTTCACTATTTACACCCCGTCTTCTGTGCACACTTCTTATACTACTTCTCGGTGGCGTGCCGGACGAACATGATTTGCATATGCCCTGCATTGCTAATCGTTTGCATGTCCTCTCACGGGCGACGCATATATATATATATATCCACGTGCTGAGAGAACTAATTGAAAGAGCGAGGGAATATGAACTTCCATTGTGCATGGCTTTTATCGATTATGAAAAAGCCTTTGATTTGGTGAAACCATCAGCAGTTACAATGGCTCTGAAAACCTGCGGTATTGAAGATGCATACATTAATATTATTAATAACATCTATGAAAATGCAAGTGCAAAGATTAGGCTGTTTGAAAATACAACACACGTAAAAATTGGAAAGGGAGTGAGACAAGGTGACACCATATCTCCGAAGCTCTTTAATGCCACATTAGAGGGTGTTTTTCAGTCGCTGAGCTGGGAAAACAAGGGGATAAAGATTAATGGAGATTATCTAACCCACCTTCGTTTTGCTGATGACGTAGTCATTTTTGCAACTAGCCCATCAGAGCTGCAGAGTATGATCCAGGAACTTGATGACAAGAGTAAAGAAGTGGGATTAAAAATGAACTTTCAGAAGACAAAAGTGATGTTCAATGCTTTTACAAGAAATGAAGATTTATCGATTGATGGAGAAAAGCTGGAGATAACACACACGTACGTTTATCTTGGACAGCAGATATCAAGTGAGGGTCACATTGATGAAGAAATTAATCGGCGTACAAAACTTGCCTGGAGAGCTTTTGGAAGAAACAGCATTATTTTCAAGAGCAATATGCCATTAAGTCTTAAAAGAAAAGTGTTTGATCAATGCATCCTTCCAGTGCTTACGTATGGTGCAGAGACGTGGACCTTAACTAAAAGAGACATACAAAGGCTGCAGACAACTCAAAGTAGCATGGAGAGGTGCATGCTTGGTGTAACCAGTAGAGATAAGAAGAGGAACTCGTGGATCCGAAAAATGACAAGAGTGGAAGACATCATGATCAAAGTTAAATCCCTGAAATGGCAATGGGCTGGACATACTGCCAGAAGGACAGATCATCGATGGACAGCCGAAATTTTAGATTGGATTCCAAGGGACAGGAAAAGACCCAGAAGAAGACCACATGGGAGATGGGTGGATGAAATTCGAAAGTATGCAGGGGTGACATGGAGGAGACTGGCACAAGACAGACCGTTGTGGAGGAAACTTGGGGAGACCTTCGTCCAGCAGTGGATTGATAATGGTTGACAATGATGATGATGATGATATATATAATTTTTTACACATAGGTTACATATATACATTTCCTCACAAGTAAATATATATATTATTTTCCCACAAAGGTCACACAGACACACACACACACACACACACATACACAGCGGTTGCTCTGGCTTTTTAAAAGTTTTTGCTAACCATTCGCCAAATTATTAATAGCCAATATTTTCGCCAAATCTTTTTTCCATCGCAAAAAGTATTTTTTACCTTAAATTGCGGAGAATGCAATCGGCAGCGCGAACACTGTATATATATGTAAAAAACTTACCTTACTGTTCATGGATCGCGGCATAAAACAATAAAATTATAAATATAAAAATCATTATTTTACTTTATTGTTTTTTCATTTCATCTATTATTTCATTTTAGCGTATTTTACTTTACTCCTTTTTTTCATCCTTTTTTTTTTTTTTTTTTTTGACATTTCCCATCTTACTGCTCTTGTATTTCATCTATTATTTCATTTCAGTTTATCTTAACTTATTGTTTTGTTTTTTCATCTTATTCCTTTACTTCTTTTTTTTTAATTTTTTCGGGAAACTCTAAATTCCGTTAAGTCGTACCAATTTTTGCTGTAAACATATTATTAATTGATTGGCTAGCGCTTCAGGTTTTAATGGCGGAAAGACCAGGTTAGGTCGTGTAGTGACAAAAACATGGCAAACCAGTGAAAACAGACAGCTCGTTCAGTGGAGACGCAATTACCTTGCTCGCAACACAAGAGCGAAGAAGCAGGCAGACCCGTTAATCACGATCTAATAATGTGCATTAAGCAAACTTACAAAAGGTATAAGCTTTACTTATCACCAGAGTAAAATTGGTTTTAGAGCATGAGACATAGTATTAGTGAGTTAAATCTCAATGAGAGGAGAGAGGGGGCTAATATTGCAGGAGGTTGTTGTAGCTCATAGTTTGGAACCAACCAAGACGCATGTGACAGAACAAACAGGTCTTCCAAATTCACTGTGAAAGAAGTGCGAAAGGTAAGATTGACCAAGGCTACATTCACATTGCTCGAGTTCAGGAACTGCTTGTGCCAGCTCCAGTGATTGCGTGGTTTTAAAACACATGTATGATGCGCAAAACATCCGTGATCAAGTAATTATGGGGAGGAACTTTGCCACGACAAAAAGATTCGCCCTGTAACAAATGGATTCCATAATCCATGCAGAGTGGGACTCTTCATTAATCACAGGAGGATGTCAAGCCCACACGAAAATGAACAGTCCTCACGGGATGTTGAAAAATATATATACCGCGATTACATTTAAAAATAAAAGACGAATTCAAGTATCAGACGATGATCTAAGGATTTAGGTGCACAAGACCACGTAACAAGCTCAAAAACGAAAAAGAAAGTTGAAAAAGCATCTGGAATCTGGCAACGAATATGGTACAATCGATTTTGCCTACTGGAGCACCTTCCTATCTAAGTTATATAAGGTGTTTTATTTACTGGAAAAACACGTGGATGCATGAAATTACACTACGATTTTAGGTTCGATAAGTGTATACATTACGATAAAAAATTTGTAAAAGTTTGAAATCATGATTAAGCTACAAAAGTTTAAAAAATCCTCCGAATATTGGTTTGAAAGTTTCGTCCCCGTTTACGACGTTAATTTTGTCGGTGAACGAAGCACGAACCAGTTACCAGAAATATTTTGACGTAGGACTTCGTATAACGACTTAAGGTCGACCTTCTGTGACAAAAATAGGTCCCAATTTAAATCATTATAGCGTTGAAAATAGGTACTGCACACAAATCATGTTAGCATATTCGTAAACAGCATGGGGTCCAATTCGCGTACTGTGCGCGGGAGAATTAATGCAATATTTCTGGGTTTGCCCCCGCGTTTGACTCCGTCTATATCGGCAACCGTGAGTGCAACACGACTGTGTGTGGTATCGTTTTAAAGCTCTCGACGAGATCTATTCAAATATATGAAGAACATTTCGCAGACGTTTGAACTGAACATTTTAAAAATTGTTTTCTTGTGAACCGGTGAACACTTTTGACAATATCGCGGTTTATTTGGACAACCGTAAGTGCAAACGACTGTGCGTGGTATCATTTTAAAGCTCTTGACGAGATCTATTCAAATACACTGATGGCCACCCAAAATGCAACACCAAGAAGGCCACGACATAGCAAAGCCAGATTTATTGGACACATAACAACAGATACAAAGATGAAAGGATTGAGCTTACAGGCCCGTGCGACTTGCGGAACACCCAGACATCAATAGTTCGTGTGGCCCCAATGGCTGGCAATAACGGCTGCTACACGCCGCGGCATCGAACGAAAGAGGCTTTGGATGTGGGCTTGGGGTATCTCGGTCCAGGCTGCTTCCACACGTTGCTACAGGCGTAGCCGTAGCTGGTGCTTGCCGGGCCACTCGGTTGCTGATTAGCAACCAGACGTGTTCGACGGGCGACATATCGGGAGAACAGGCGGGCCACGGTAGCAGTGACACCTGATGGGCCGTGAAGAATTGTAACACGATGCGTGCCACGTGCGGGCGCGCATTGTCTTGTTGAAACGTGGCCGCTGGCAGGCCCTGTAGGTAAGGGGGACTACAGGCTCCCAAACGTCGGAGATGTAGCGGTGACTCTTCAGTGTACCGGCAATGCGTACCAGAGGAGTGCGGGTGTCATATCCAATTGCGCCCCAAATCATAACGCCAGGCGACGGACCGGTATGGCGATGCATAATGCAGGCGTCATACAGTCTCTCGCCGCGGTGCCGCCACACGCGGATCCGACCATCGTATTTTTGCACGCAGAAGCGGGATTCGTCGGAGAAGACAATGTCGTGCCATTCCGTAGTCCAGGTACGGCGTTCAACGGCCCACTGCCGCCGCACTCGCCGGTAGTGTAACGTCACTGCTAATCGGAACAATGGGCGCCGTGCGATAAGTCCCCGCTCCTGCATACGACGTCGAACGGTACGTGCTGACATAGGTTGTTGCACAACACACCATAATTCCTGCGCTAACGTTCGTGATGTGGCGGTGCGAGCCGTCATTGCTTGCCGCATAACATGCCGGTCCTCTCGCTCGGAGGTGTGCCGCGGCTGCGGCAATCACTCACGTCGGTCAGTCCGTCCCTCCTGCACCCACCGAATCCATACTCGCCTCACTGTGGCTGGATGTCGTCCCACACGGGCGCCGATGTCTCTGTACGATAAACCGCTGTCGCGATAAGCCACTATTCGTCCTCTGTCGAACTCCGAAACGTGCTGGAATGACTGCCGTATTCTGCGACGAGGCATCACGAAGCTTCCCACGCACAGGTCCGGCAGCACAACACACTTCCACTACTTACATCCCGCCTTCTGCGCACCCTTCTTATAGTGCTTCTCGGTGGCGTGCCGAGCGCACATGAATTGCATATGCCCTGCAATGCTAATCGTTTGCATGTCCTCTCGCGGGCGACGCATGCTGCGAATGTCAGGCCAATAGTATGCTTCTTTCTTGGTGTTGCATTTTGGGTGGCCAGCAGTGTATATATGAAGAAAATATCGCAGTGGTTTAAACTAAATTAAAAAAATTGTTTTCGTGTGGACGGGTTGACATTTTCGACAATGTCGTGAAATTCACAGAATGAACGCAAGCAAAAGTGGAGAAAATCAAAACGAGAGGCAAAAGCAAGTGATGAAGAATGTAAGAAACCCAAGAATACAGAGCACCACGTTGGGTAACTCGTGTATCGATCTGCTTTGTGTTCGCAATGTATTCAGCATTATTTGTAAAAATTATGCAAGCTACTTTTCATATCATAGACCTTTGTTGGTTATAACAAATTAAATAAATGCTTTGAAACCATACTCGACTAGCTCATTTCAACTTTCCGATTTGCAAGTCGTAGTTCTAGGTTCCAAACTGACGGCTATATCAGAACTGAGAATGCCTTTACTTTTTTCATCGGTCTCGGGACTGTCAGAACTATTCTTTAGATGTAGGGTGAATTCATCGCATCTGCACGTCGTAAATGAATAATGTTATCCTGAAAGACAACGGAACAATTTTACTCTATATTGGCTTAAAACTGTTAAGCACGACAAACACTGAATTTATTTACATTATAGAAAATAATATTAAAAATCTTCCATATTATTAATAAACTTTTATTATAGTGTGTTTTAGTCTCAGATGAAATATAGGTCAAAGAAATGCGGGTTGTTTTATTCTCAGATAAAATTCGGATCAAAATGTACAAATCGCCGCGTAAGCCAATAAAACGATATAACTATTAAACACTTAGCCAACGTACTAACTCCTACTAATGACGATTGCCGTCCTGACAGATGACATCTTACAGACACCGTTTGGCATGCTGACTGAAAACGGATATCTACTGCTGAATATTCCCTACTATTCCTGGAAGCGAATTAATTGTAAAATCTGAAATCCTCGTAACAATGCTTTCTTTCATGGGAGCGATGAACAAACAGCTTGAGTCAAAATCTTCTGAATTTTATTTAAGAGGAATACAAAAGCTAGTGGATCGTGCCAGAAAGTATATTGACTGCGGAGCAAACTATGTTAAAAAATAACTGGGTTAACACAATATCTCAGCATTTATTCAGTGAGAGGATGGAAGCCTTTCACCTTTACCCTTCTCCAACCAGCAAACTGAACACAACATTCACTCGTCTTTCGATCAATGGGAAGGAGGATAATTGATCTCGTTATCATGAAAAGGTAGCATCAGAGACATTTCATTCTCTAACTATGTAGCACATTTAATTTTCATTGTTTCTCCGCTTTCTTTCTATCGCATAAGTTTTCAAGTTTTAAATGTTACAGGCTTTTTTTTTTTGACGTAGAACTACGTCTTATGGTTTGATACAGATTAGCGGTCGACGCAATATAACTGTGTGATCAATTTCAACTCGCAACAACTCCGGGGTTATCGGGGGCGGGGCAACGTCGCTAGTATCGCATGATAGCGCATAGAGGATATTTAGTGACAATTATAATTGGTGGGGCCTGCGGATCAATGTCAGTTCGAGACAGCGCGCCGATGAACCTAGCGACTGATTCGGCTCAACACACAACGCTCGGCTGCACGACTATCGATACGATATTCACACGTGGCATACCGTATAGTTAACTAGACTATATTGACAAAAGTCACCGAACACCTAGAAAAGAAACACAATATAGCATTTATTGACATACATTAGTATGGTGTCGGTCCACCTTTGGCCATAATGTGGTGTCGGTCCACCAGTGACCTTTCGAGACATGCTTTCGACAAGGCTTTGGAACACATCGATAGGTATGCGCTTCCATTCAGTACATAATGCTGCCGCTAACTGTTGCTTAGTTGTAGGACTTGGTCCCAAACTTCTTATGCGGCGCTCTAATTCATCCCATAGGTGCTCTATGGGATTAAGATCACGGCTTTGTGCTGGCCAGTCTACACACGATACGGAATTATCGTCAAACCACACCGTAACAGTCCTTGCTTTATGGCTCGTTGCATTATCTTGGTGGTACCAACAAGGCTCGGTTCCATAGTATTGCCACAGAGTTGGTAGGTCATAATTATCCAGAACATCGAAATAGACATGCTGGTTAACAGGTTTGTCCACGATAACCAATGGGCCAGGACCATACCACGAAAACCACCACCACAGGAGTACACTGCCAACTAAAAACTTTAAGAAACTTTCTGACTTTGAAAAAGACCATAGGAACAGTACACTGTGGTAAATAGCGTCCCCCGGCTGCCGCCATACCCACACACGGCTATCAGACTGATGGATCGTGTATATTGATTCATCAGTCCATTGGACCCGTTTCCATTGATCTACGGTCCACGATAAATGTTCTTTACACCATGCTAAACGACGAGTAGCATTCCGAGTGGATATGAAAGACTTATGAGCAACCGCACGACCACGATAATCCATGGAATTAAGTTCTGTGCGGATGGTACGTGTACATACCGAGGTTCCGGCATTTTTACTCACCTGTATACTGAGGTCTTGTGCACTACTCCGTCAATTAGCTGTAATGACTGTCCTGAGGCTTCGACGTCCTCTATCACTGAGTTTCTTTGGTCTGCCGATACGTTTTGCAGCTTCAGGCACGCCATGTATCTTTCACTTATTCAGTACATCCATAAAATTTGACTTGAGTATGTTTAAACGCCTCTCGGTTTCTCTTATGGAGAACCCACTAGTATAACATCCAACAAGCTTTGCTTTCTCAAAGTCAGTTCTCTCCCACCGCGACATTTTCACTCAACCTCACAGTGCAATATGATCGCGCTCAGCTGGAGGCTTGTTTTTATACTGTTTGCAGCTGTACCGCGCATCGTAACAACGCAGTGGATCCGTTCATTTGCTTCTAAAGGGGTGTCCGGTGACCTTTGTAAATATAATGTATGTCTCTTACTTCTGGTATTATCGACCATTGTTTTGCCATAACTCACAGCCGATCGACTTCAAGATCAACAACATCGACTTCAGGAAAAGCAGCAACTGCAGATAATAAGGTAAGGAATGCGGATAGAGATTCTAACGCTGATTCCGAGCAACACATGTAACACCACGTAAAAAGTAAAAAAAAAAAACAACATTACCAACACCCACTGTGTATTTTAATCACGATCTTATCATAGACACAAGACACGGCATAGGTAGTTCTGCGTTTAAGCATAGTGGGCGAATCGACTTCAGCCCGATCAGTTTTTTTTAAACCGAAAGCGCGTTCAGTATCACGCTGCTCACAATGAACATTCATTGAAATCATGAATAGAGATGAAGAATGCGAACGTTAAGAAGTGTTGCTACTACAGTAGAGACACCGAGGATGGGCAGGCATCCAGAACCTTAGATGTGAATCCATGACGTGCGTGTATTTTTTAGGTGGCACATATATATATTTTTTATTTTATTGGAAGTTTAACGACCACCGTGAGCAACTCAGTAGACTATAATAAGCAATCGCTCCTCCCACCCCTAATTTAGGGTCACTGGCTCTAACGAAGGGAGAGATACAGTACCCTAAGACATACACAACATCCATGCCTCACGGGATTCGAACCCTGACACATCTCCGACGAATGATCAGGAGCCATCGCTTAGACCGCTGAGCTACCTGGCGGCAGTGCATCTCTCATTGTACAGTATTACCTCAAAGAACAAGCTGTAATCTCACCTCATTCGTGGTTGACATTACCCCCACCACAGACACATTTTTCTCTGTCCTGAACTATTTTCTCGGAATTAGCAGAATAATCAGCATATAAGCGAAGAAGTAAATATCAGACCAAAGTTCAAATAGTACCATTTGCACGACAGTTAGACGAACTGATAGTACGATTCAGTTATTCAGTAAATTTTCAGTCTTGTGGGAAGGTACAAGAACGGACAAAAATTATAGCTCATATTTATTCAAGTATTATACTTCTTCGTAAGCATTGTTTTTTCATGTAATAGTGAGGTATGATTTTTAAGATACGAACCTATAAAATTAAAATGCACGGCGACTGGTGATCAATGATATACACAGACATTTGCTGACACCCCACCATCACGCAAATTTCTCATTTCAAGCAGTCGAAGATTTCTCACTTTCGTCGAGGCCGCCAACGCTACTGTCTTTTCCTGTTCTACTGCAGCATTTTCGCTTAAAGACACTTTCTACCAATTCTGCAACTGAAACATACAAGATCAGGATAAAGAGTCTGATGCATCCGATTGATTCGATGTTACAATTAACAACAAAGGATTCCACTGAATTTGACGCAAAAATCTTTCCATTTCTAATCCTATTGTGTTTTGACTAATATAAGAACTAATAACGAAGTAAATTTCTCCGTCATTTTTGTCCACGCCGGGCATCGAAGCCGGGTCCCTTCACTCCGGAATAAGTCGCTCTCCCAACTGAGCTACGCAGACGTATGCTCTCGCTGCTATCTGCCTTTATCTCATGTGCCTCCTGCGGTGCAGGCACATCACAAACTTTAAATCTAATTGACTTGAATTGAATTTATTCTAATGTGCAATCATATTTACAAGTGCATAGATCAGAATCACAAAATTCACAAGTTCGAACTGTAAAAATTGCCATCGAGTTTTCTGTTAAACCGCCCGGTGCAGTAAAAAAGGCTGCGTGCTTTCGCTTCGCTGTCAATCAGGTAGCCCGACAGCCGTGTCTTTTTGGTTAAAATTCCTGCTTTATGAACAGGAAGAAATACAATTACATTTCGGAAATCATAGGAAGACTTTCTCCTCTACTAAAAAAAATATATCAATTTCTCTATACATGTGTCACGGCAAATTGAAAAGGCTGATATCCGGAGTTTACTGCATATCAGTGAGAAATTAAAAAAAAAAAAATCTGTATTTACGCAAATTGAAAAAAAAAAAAAAAATAGAGACCAGAAAATGTCATTTTAAATAAATAAATAAATAAATAAATAGAACTAAAAATATTTTATATAATTGCCTGTCAGGTCTAATAATCGACGTTTTCGAAACCGTGCCCTAAGTGGTACCTACCATAAAGAACAGAAATATTCATTTATGTCACCAAGCGGCAGAATCTTTTAGCAGGAAAAATTAGAAAATGCATGGAAAACATTAAGGACACTTTCATCTTGACTGAAGCAAGAAGTGTTTCAAGTTTACCTGAAGAACTACTGATATTGTATTTATAGGTAGAAAACGGATGATACAAACATGCATCATCAACATCAACCATTAACAATCCACTGCTGGATGAAGATCTCCCCAAGTATCTTCCACAACTGTCTTCAGTAACTCTCTTCTATGTCACTCCAGCATTCTTTCGAATTTCCTCCACCCATTTCCCACGTGGTCTCTTTCAGGATTTTTCCCGGTTCCTTGGTATTCAATCTAGTATTTCAGATGTCCCACGATGGTCAGTTGTTCTAGCAACATGTCCAGCCCATTGCCACTTGAGGGTCTTTACTTTGATCATGATGACATCAACTGTTGTCATTTTCTTTATCCATGCGTTTCTTTTCCTATCTTTCCTGGTTACACCAAGCATGCATCGCTCCATGCTTCTTCGAGTTGTCCACAACTCCCGTATGCCTTTTTGAGTTAAGGTCCATTTTTGTAATCCATAAGTAAGAACTGGAAAGATGCATTGATCACACATTTTTTTTTTTTTGAGACAGGCACAGAAATTGCTAAATGGAATATCATGGCAATGTCCCCCCCCTTTTTTTTGTAACAATGGGGTTTTAAATCTACTATTCAAAGCGAAGATACCAACGGCGCATATAGAAGCAATCAGAAAAATTTTATACGCTTCTCTCGACAGGATTCGAACATGACAGAAAGAAATAATTTTGCAATTCGATTTGTAGAAATTGTGATATTATCTTTGCATTAGCTTTCACATGTGTACAAAGAAAGAAGATTTTTCACATTCGAAAGATAAACGGCTAAAGACTGCATCACTGACATTTCATAAGAAAGTTATTTTTAAAGAGTTTTTCTCTGAAAGGAAATTTGCTCCAACTGGAAAACCTTATCTGCACCGAAAATGAGGGAAGCACACGATTATCAGAAAGGACAGATTTTAATATTTCTAGTGCTCCACAATGGGGTTAACTGCTTTTATATGCACATAAGCGTTCAAGGGAAGGGCTCGAGGAAATAAGAACAATAAAAAACAATAGAAACGAATTTAAGAAACCGTAGTCTGGGAGCTAGAAGGTATTTACTTCGATGTATTCCAATCGGTTGCACGAACTGATTGATCTTCAGGAAGATAAATGGTGTACGGTACTTAATGAAATGACAGACTGTCATTTCTCCGTATTTGCTTCCTTCGGACTTTCGCAACAGCCCACATATGAAAATAATCGCAGTGAAATCTACATAATGCACGCGCTATGTATGTTAGGATTAAATATTTTTTTAAATCCTTGTTAGATATATCGTACAAGACCTATCTATAAAAAATAAAAAGATGAACTCCAAAGCAACATACTTTTCAATAATGCGACAAATTCTCATAAAAAAGTATAGGGTTAGTGCAGAAGAAATGTGTTTGAAATGACAGTGCCACATGCAAACCCTCATAAAACTAGGAAGCACCTACCTGCACAGTTAAATAGTTCCTCTCTGCATCGACACACTTCTGTCAATAGATTACTAGACTGGGAAACCAGCGACGATAAAACTCTGGAGTCTATGAGGCACAAAAATGTGACAACGACCTGAGAGGCAGCTTGGACATCGCCAGGAAATAGTCAAGCTGTGGGAAAAGGTGATAATCCGTAGGAGATAAATTGGACTATCCGTAGGAGATACAGTGGACTATCCGTAGGAGCCAGGTCTGGGGCATATACAGGGTGCGGCAGAGTTTCGCAGACCAACTGATGAATTTGTTGAGTGATCCTTTCGGTGACATGTGGATGATTGTTGTCATGCAATAAAAAAGCCCAATGCTTATGAAACAAATACGAAACTTTTTATGCATCTGATGCATTTCAGCCAATAGCGGTTCAAACTGATGGTCTCACCTGGTCTGAAGGATAACTGATAGATCAAGCTACCGGCCACAAACCACCATAAGGAGACCAGTGCTTTCCGCGGGTGTAGGAGTAGTTTTCGAGCAGTGTTTAGGTGGCTCTATGGTGTCCAACCCCTAAGCTGATCTTTTACTGTCGGTATATAAGTTAGGACCCACATTTCATCGCATTTTACCATTCAATGCAGGAATGCTTCCCGTTTGTGCCCAGTAAGGGGGAAATTCACACCTTCAGAAGACATGTCTTACTGGCTGCTGTCAATTCGTGTGGCATCTAGACATTCAGCTTACCCAGAGACGCTAGGTGCAAGACAACCGCCGAATAACGAAAGCGGATCTTAGCTGCGATCTCATGGACGCTTTGCCGCGCTACGACTTCCACGATAATTCTTTAGCTTCTCGTGTGTCACAGCTACTGCTGGCCCACCAAGAGGGACTTTTGCACAACAGATGTATCTACAGCTCAGAATTTTTGCGAACCATCGGCGTACGGTGCGTTCATTTTTAGTACCCTGCCCAAACGCTGCGTTAATGTTTTGGGCGGCCATACCCGCAAAATGTCTGAGTTTGTACTCAAAAATGAAAATTACGAGCAGCTCGCCTGCCTCCACGGTCCGCTTTGACCGAAACCTGTGCACTAGCAGTTGAATTTGTTACGAAATAAAGCACACAACGTGTACACCAGATTCATGCCGACATTGTGACCTATGCCATGAAACGCTAATGGACGAAACCATTCCGTTGGAGAGGTCTAACATGTGCACCCTCTGAAAGCGGATATTTCACCTACAACAACCCAGTAATTGCCATAATGTTTCGGATGGAACGGATTCATGCCCATTTGTTCATTCAACAGCAGTTTCACGTACGAGCAGCATATTGTTCAAGAGAAAAGAGGTTTGCTAAATTCTTCCAAAATCCCAAAAGATTTACAAAAACAAAAAAATACAGAATTTAATTATCACTAATTTCTTTCTATGCATCGAGATAGAATATTAAACCTTGCCTCCTATTTTTCCCCCACACGTTCTACTGCGACAGTCTTCGTCCAACAACTGAGAATGTCCCAGTTCCGCACCCTTCAGCAAGCTGCTTCCAGAGAATATACTTATCGCTAAGAAAAATTATGCTGAGAATGACCGCAAATTTCCAGTGGCCCATTTTTGTTATCACAGTCAGTCCGCATTTTTCTACTGGTTTCCCCAAAACACTTCGAGAGAAAGTCCTGTGTCCGCTGCTTAAATTTTACAATGAAATCTTAAAACGCCGCATTAAATATTCTTCACACGCTAACAGGTGCATTCAGTCATTGAGAGAGAGAGAGAGAGAGAGAGAGAGAGAGAGAGAGAGAGAGAGAGAGAGAGCGAAAGAGTGAGAGAGAGTTTGAGGGAGACAGAGAATGAGCGAAAGAGTGGGAGAGAGTTTGAGAGAGAGAGAGAGAGAGAGAGAGAGAGAATGAATGAGCGAAAGAGTGAGAGAGAGAGAATGAGCGAAAGAGTGGGAGAGAGTTTGAGAGAGAGAGAGAGAATGAGCGAAAGAGTGTGTGAGAGAGAGAGAATGAGAGAGAGAAAGAATCAGCGAGAGAGTTTGAGAGAAAGAGAGGAAGTTTGAGAGACAGAGACAGAGAGAGAGAGAGAGAGAGTAAGAGAGAGTTTGAGAGAGAGAGAAATAATGAGCGAAAGAGTGAGAGAGAGTTTGAGAGAAAAAGAGAGAGACAGAGAGAGATAATGAGCCAAATAGTGAGAGAGAGTTTGAGAGAAAAAGAGAGAGACAGAGAGAGATAATGAGCGAAAGAGCGAGAGAGAGAGAGAGAGAGAGAGAGAGAGAGAGAGAGATAATGAGCGAAAGAGTGAGAGAGAGAGTTTGAGAAAAAGAAAGAGAAAGAGTTTGAGAGAGAGAGAGAGAGAGAGAGAGAGAGAGAGAGAGAGAGAAGGCGTAGAGTGAGAATGTGAGAATAGAGTGAGAAAGTTAGATTTCAGATTTCAAAGGACTACCGTAACCACCTTAACCTTTTCCGCATTTATGCAGTAAATAATTGAAATTTTTCAATTGTGGCTTCCTACCTTTATACACTTACGGACAATGAAATTTGCGCACCTAGAAGAAAACATGCTACAACCGCGAAACTTTGCAAATAGCTAAAGTGCGTGCTGGTATGCAAATGATCCACGTTTGGTGCGAGTGCGCATCCCCGCACACCCTGTGGTGGCGCTTCAAGTACGAATCGGAAGCCTTATAAACCGGCATGTAGTCGATGCCACATGAAATCGAAAAGCAACGGCTGATGTAAACAAGAGCACAGAGTGACAAGAATGCCGGGTAGATGCCAGAGACATCGATTTATGCAACTTACGGACTTTAAGAGAGGCCTGATCATCGGGCTGAAAACCGCAAGGTGGTCGGCGCGCAGTATAGCCCGCCACGTGGATCTTTCTGACCATACCGTCCGTTTGTGTTAGGAGCAGTGGACACGTAACGGCAGTGCCACACGACGGAGCGGCTCCGGACGGATTAGGAGGATCACCGGTAGAGAGGATCGACGGATCGTGCGCCAGGAACGAACGGATTCCACGGGCAACCGATCCACTATACAGACAGATTTAGCGGCTCCTGTGTGCCCACGAACCGTTTTCCTAAGCCTTGCGGAAGCAAATATGCAATCCCAGCGCCCCTTACATGTGCTGCCATTAACACCGGAACATCGCCGGCTCCGTGTGCAGTGGTGCCAGGCCAGAGCGACGTGGCACGCCACAGACTGGCGACGTGTGGTGTTTAGCGATGAGTGCCACTTCATTTTGGGGACAGATGATCATCGTGTCCAGCTGTGGAGGTCCCCGGGCCAACGGCACAATACGAACCTCGCTATCGAGCGCCACACCTTCCCCACTGCAGGCATTACGGTCTGGGAAGTCATTGCCCACTATTCAGCTCTAGTGGTGGTGCATGGATCAATGGCTGGCCAGCGGTATGTCAGTGACGGCCCCATGTGCTCCCATTCCTGGCCAGGATTCCAGGTGCGCTATACCAGCAGGATAATGCCCGCCCGCACAAAACTCGGGTTGTCCAGGACTGTCTACGTCATGTCCAAACACTTCCATGGCATGCCCGCTCCCCGGACATGTCCCCTATCGAGCATGTGTGGGACCAGTTGAAACGCCGGCTGCCGCCGTGCCTCACTATTAGGGATTCGTGTGTTCCAGTCTGTCGCAGGACAATATCAGGCGCCTGTTCGCCTCCCTGCCGGACCGTATTGCAGCATGTATCGCCGCACCAGGCGGGGGACGCGCTATTGAAGACGACCGGACTGCGTGCCACAGATCCCTCTATAATTGTCGTGCAGCTCTCTGTTTTTGCCATCATGTGTATCATTCCCCTGTATCATTACGCCCTTAAAATTTCAGTTCAATCCTCCTTGGTGCGCAAATTTCATTGTCCGTGAGTGTATATTCAACAATTTGTGTGTAGACCAAATAATTAAATTAAAAAAAAAATATATGTATATATATATATTTAAAACAGAATAAGGAAACCCACAAACACCTATTATTTGCCTATATAGCCTTTCCGCCCAGATTGCTGCTTTGCGCGTCAGGGGGTTTGGGGCCATTTTTGTGTTGAAGTGCTTCAGCTTTCTGATTAGTGTTCTTATATTATATATATATAAACAATATCAAATTTGTTTTGGAGCTATATGTACGTCCGATGACTTTCAAAACAGTACAGAAAAGTTTAAAAAATATGCAACTTTCATATTTTAAGAGCGCATAAAAGCTAAAAAACAAGTCATTAATTTATCAGTTACTGCACCTTACATCAAAAATCAAAGCATTTATCAGGGAGAAAAACTGTACGGATTTTTTCAGGGGGAAACCTTATTATTTGACACGCAGGTTAACTGAAATTTTCTTTTTGTGAGGAAGTTTTTTTTTAACAAATCGCAATGCAATTCCCTGACTCTCAGGGAAAAAATGTGTATTTCAACACTTTTTCCCTTCCTCCGTCTCTGAACTTTCAATCCATATTGTGGCTTTTTTCTTAAGCCTAAAGCAAATATTTTTTTTGAGATACTCATTTTGTCTTTATAATAGTTTTCGTGTGTGTTCTTTATGGACGACATCTTTCACTTATAGAGTTCCTTAAAATATGAAATTTATTTTCCAGGAACCTCAATGGAACTTTGCCCTGAGCCGAGTAATGAAATTTTGTTCTGGGTCCCACAAAGTACCACCCAGCCCTGGATCAGTGATACCAGTTTCCTGTTGCCACACACCGATATGAATCATTAAATTTTCCCTCTCCTAAGGTGCTACAGTTTAAGAACAATACACACAATTTTTGAACCGTATTTAACACTTACAAAACAACAAGTACCTTGCTCATTATTTTCAAAATTAGATGTACAAAAGCAAGTAGTGTTTTAAAGTAATGGGATCGATGCTTTGTGTTTCATTCTTTAGATCAACGCAGCAAATAAAGTTTCTTTAAACGAAATGAGATAAAGTGGAATTTGAAGACTGAAAAGTACAACTTACGTCATTCAATCGAAAGTACTTATAGCTTTTAAAATGTTAAAAAGTGAACTAGAGCAAGCACAGCAACCGAAGCTGCAAATTTTCTGGTGTTTTAACTGCGATAAAAGTAGTTCCAATACAGTTACAAACATAAATCTTACATGCTGCTTTGATAAATCTCCTTGCACCACAATCTCCTTTTTCTATTGAGTGGATTACAGACTTATAACGATTATACTGTTTATATCTTCTTTCCCTATATTTTTTATCATAGCTCCACTCTCGTTATGCTTTAACGTGGATAACGGGAAATTTATGTTTAACACTCTTCGGATAAATAAGAAGTAGTTTTAAAATACAATAGTTTAAAGTTAGTACATAAAACAACTGAAATATTACACCTTTTTTACACGTGTTACCCTAACCTGAAACTTTGCAATGCTTTCTTCGATTGCATTATGATCCCAATTAGAATGACATTTCTGATATTTTTCGAATCCCAGTATCGTGTTTTCCCCTCCTCGGAAACTACTGCCAAAATTTTAGTTCCTAATTTTTATATTGCTTCATGGAAAAATCAGCATAAGAAATAACGCATTTTTTTTTTTATAATTTAGGCATTTCTTTTTTTTTTAAAGGTTTTCAGTGATTGCAACGCCACAGAGAAGCATACTTAACTACGAAGGATCAATAAGTCCATTTTTAAGAGGCTTTCATTATATGCAAGACAGCACCGTCTGCCGTACTTTATGGTTATCAGCTATTTTCCCAGCATCAAATACGTGAATGCAATACAAAGTGCATCTAATTTGAGCAAAGTACCCACCTTGCGGTTCAAACCTAGTTTTTCTTGAATATTATTGAGTTCAGCGGCGTTTGTACTGCGGCGCTTAGTTTTCGCGTACTGTAAGTAGAGTGAAAAACAATCGAAATACAAAATGCGACTCATTTATAAATGTCTCTCCTCTCTTGATGGTAAAACGAAAAAACGATGTTAATGTTCCTCGTTTAGTCGAATTCAGGCGGTTAATTTTATTTTTCTTCTTGTTTGATAACATATGCAGGGTTTCACCAAATTTTCTAATTTCGAAATTTAATGAAATTACAAAATTAACCACAAAACTACGGTCGTGTTATCGAGCTCTCGTTTTATTCGATCACTTCAAAATGGACTTCCTGTGCTACGTGCAAAGCACATAGAAATAAAATTAATTCCTTCCTCGTGTCTTTACACTAATTTTAGATTAATGCCGTTTGCGAATTGCGAACGTACATCACGACTTATTAGCTAATTTTATTTTTGACCTAATAAATCAGCGTACGGCTACCATCTCTTAACATGAATGACGACACCGAATTTTCTGGTGTAATGAGCACGTCTTTTGACTCGGTTCTGATGCGAATTACATTTATCAAAGCTATTCAAAGTCAATGGAACCGGTATTTAAAACATCAGTATCTAACCGAAGAAAGAAGTTTTTCAATTGGGTTTTTAATCCCGCAGATGTTGTTGTAAATGGAATCGAGAACTTACGCCCTCTGGTAGCAGACTTATGTGTTAAGAAAAACATTTCGCAACGGACACGCTCTCTAACAAAAAATAATTTTTCAATGTGAGCGGTATCGGTCCAAGAAATGATTTTTTCAGTCGAGTTTTCAGGAGCTCAGATTTTGCTGCATATACATCACAAGCAGAAACTAACAATTATGCCCCCTGGTGGCCAAACCATTCCCAGCAAAAACAGTGTTACTGGGCCATCACTCAAGCCAGCAGTGGCCCACCACTATGTTCCCACTGCCCAACCGTCAATCAAATGTCCCGGCAGATACCACATGGGGCAGCAGCTGGCCAACAGTTGGCACGCCATCAGTTGTCATATGCCAGAACAGGGCCATCAGTTATCCATCACTGGTAGCGGCTGCCAAAAGTGGCCCTTAAGCGACCCTACAAGCACGCGCCACGAATGATGGCTAGCCTAATGTGGTCCGCTAGTTTCCCGGAAGTGGCAGCCGGCAATCACGTGACGTATCTGATTGCTTGCAAATCTTGTCCGCCAATTTCCCACTAGTAGCTATAAAAAGAAGAAAAAAACTTCTGTATTACGGCACGGCGCTGGGGAAGTTTTCTCAACAGGCCCTGAAAAACGTCCGTTTGGAGCATGCTGGAAACGAACTACGAGCATGCTGGAAAGTGTCAGAGTGCTTGTGAAGCGAGCATTCTACCCACTAGACCGTCAGCTTGCCACGCACGAGCCTTTGCTTGAAGCTGAGCCTGTTTCGAGCGTGATTTGAAACGAAGGGTTCTCTTTTAATTTTACAATACTGCGAGGTATTTTTCATAAATGTCCGTTTCATATCATTCATAAATTTATTTTTTCAACGTAACGATATTTTTTTTTTACCTTAAGGGAACTTCACTCATTTTCAAGGAGTGTACATACTTAGAGTCGCTTTCCAAAGTTGTGTACTGTCCTTGTCTTCTTGAAAGGAGATTATTGAATTAACATATATTTACCTGGTTCATGTCACATTCTGTTACATTTTTAACATTGTATCTTTCCTTCCCGTTGTCCGAAGCTACATTTGTTTTAAAAAGGAAATATATTTTATTTTACTTCTCGTTATTTTTTGAAGCGAATTCCTCCCAGTCTTGTGTATTCAACCCATGGATGAGTACACCACATAGCGTTGTTGTTTTTTGTTTTGTTTTTAAATAATTGATAAATTTTGCGTGTGTATAATTCTTATTTTCCCCCAGCATAACGATTTTTTAATGCTTTTCCATGACTTTTGTTTCAAGCGGTTTAGTGTATGTTAAAACGAAAGATTACACATAAATTATTTCTTGTTGTTCATGGGAATGGAGTGGGTGTGTTTCTGTAGCTGTCTGTATTTTTTAATTCACGAACCATTTTCCCGTGATTCCTTTCGTGAATCTGCGAAGCATATATCTTATTCAAGCTTTTCCTTAAAACGTATGTATCAGTTTGTGGACCCCTGAAACACGAATGCTGTTACAATTATCAAGAGTAGATTTTAAGGTTTTGCGCAATAATACTATGAAACAATTCGCCTTTTAGTGAACATAACTGAAAGTTATTTTCAGTTTTAAAAAATCTCGAGTTGCTAAACATTCTGTTCCTCTGAAAAATCGTGATGAAAAAAAAAATGTAATTTGTTATAAGTGCTCCCACAGAAAACATAAAACTAGTATAAATCTATTTAGCATAATTAGCTTCAACATAAAACAAAACGATTAATTAACCAGCATTCATAGTGAAAAACATTTATTCTTCAAACGATTCGAGTCCTCTTCGATTCTTTTTAAAGGTGATCTAGTGGTAAGTGTCTTTCTAGCTCAATCGGTAGCGCTCGGTCCCCACCTTGGGCAAGGTGAAGGATTCCTTCTCTTCGTACAACACAAAAATCTTACAATGCGATAGGTGTATTTTCATATAAAGAAAAGTGGGTAAATAAGTTACTTATGTATACGAGGGTCATAACAAAAATTCTGCACACGTTAATCTAAAATGGAAATGGATGATGCAATCGGGAAAATGATTGCGACATGTCAAGGTCAGACTCACAGCAACGCAATGGTGCCAAAACGACGTGCTATCGTTTGCTGTGTGGACGTAGGAGGGTTTGGAAATGGAAGGGTGCAGCTCCTCAGGTCAAGTCACAGCGTTAGACCAGCGCTCGTACTTGAAAATAGAAACTCTGCTGGGAAAAACTCAGACACAGATCCACACTGCCTTGCAAGAAGTTTGTGGGAAGGAATACCTGATTGACGCACAATTTCTCGATGGGCATCGCGCTCTCGGGAGGGCCGAAGCAGCATCGAAGATAATCACCGCTCAGGCCGATCTTAAACGGTGACAGACAAAACGACAGTCACCATTGATGAAACGCTTCTCGAAGAAAATCGCCACTTGACAGTCGAGGAGATTGCTCATCAGGCAAATTTGTCCAACATGTCTGTTCACGGGATTTTGACCAACTCACTAGGAAAAAGAAAAATCGTCGCGCGCTGGGTGCCCATCAACTCACCGCCCAGCAGAAGGCAGCCAGAGTGAGCATAGCACAGGATCACATCCACAGGTTCCAAAGGGAGGGCGACACCTTCCTGAACAGAATTGTCGCAATTCATGGGACTTGGACTCGTGATTTTGAGCCGGAACGGAAATCACAATCAGCAAACTGTCAACGCACAATAATAGCGTGACTTTCTGAGGACAAAGTTGAGACCGAAAATTCGTCAAAATCGCCCCAACTTGTTGGAAGCGGGAGCGACCTTGCTGCATGACAACGCATCGAGTCATGGTGCAGCGTCGGTACGGGAGCTTTTGTCGAAACATGGATCGGAAACTTTATCCCACACACCATACAGCCCTGATCTTAGTCCACCCGACTTTGATATTTTCCCAAAATTAAAAAATAATTTGTTCACATGCAACTTGTTCTTAGACCCAGCTAATTTTGTTGCTGTTTCCATAAGAGCTTTGGTTACTTTTCTGTTAACTTCAGAAATATCCACTTCTTCCCATGTTAGGCCTTCTAAAGCAGAGAATCTGTTCTGCAGTTTCAACTTGAAGGTATTATGGTGTTTTTTATGGTTCGTTATGTCAATACATTTCGTTTGTCTTATGAGCTTGCCACGTTCAAGTTTAGTGTTGAGGTGCATCTTACATCTCACCAATCTATGGTCACTACCTGTGTTGAACTTGTTTAGCACACTGCAGTCTTCTATGACAAATTTTTCGTTACACATAATAAAAATCAATTTCACTTGTCGTTCCATTTGGATGTCTCGATGTCCATTTCCTGTGTGGCTTTTTCTTTAAAAAGGAGTTCAAGATGAAAAACCGTTCTGCCTCTGCAAACTCTGCGAGAGTATTTCCACGCTGGTTTCGTGATTTTGAGCCGGAACGGAAATCACAATCAGCAAACTGTCAACGCACAATAATAGCGTGACTTTCTGAGGACAAAGTTGAGACCGAAAATTCGTCAAAATCGCCGCAACTTGTTGGAAGCGGGAGCGACCTTGCTGCATGACAACGCATCGAGTCATGGTGCAGCGTCGGTACGGGAGCTTTTGTCGAAACATGGATGGGAAACTTTATCCCACACACCATACAGCCCTGGTCTCAGTCTACCCGACTTTGATATTTTCCCAAAATTAAAAAATCGGCTCCGTGGCATCCGTTACGAATCGCTGGACGAACTGTCATTGGACGTGAACTGAGTAATAAGAAAGCTGAACAAAGATGGCGTACTACGGGGCATACAGGACCTACCTCACGGCTGGCAAGCGGTCATTAGCAGCGGAGTGGAGTACATTGAATTGCATTAAGGTAAGTTTCATCCGTTACTTCACACTTTTCTCAAAAAGTACAGTGTGCAGAACTTTTGTTTGAACCCCGTAAGAACTGAAAAATTCAAAACCGAAGATTTAAAAAAAGGAAAACCCCGAAACAAACATTTCTGAAAAAAAAAAAAAAAAAAGACAAAAATTGGAATTATTGACGACAGAAAATCTATCAAAATACTGAAGATTCCATTGCTAGAAACTCAAACGCTTCAAAGCCAAAATTTCGTTAAAAATAGATGTACAGGCAACTTTGCTGCACGTTATTTTCAGGAATTTTCAGTGAATTCACCTCACATATTTTTCTTACAGTACGCAAACATGCGTGAATCGATATAAAAAAGTTACTAGGGCGCAAGTCAAAGAGTGTAGATGACTGAACTGATCCCTGAAATGCAACGGCATCAAACAAAGAACGTGTAGGGAAACTTATGCCGCATTCGGTGGCCAAGGAGTTAGAGGTGTGAACTTCTGCCCAATCGCCCCGAGCTTGGCCTGGTCTTGAATTCCGCATGAAATCAGGTTCACCTGTCGCGCGGTGGGGCACCGCTATATCCTTTTAAATAATGGCAGAAGAAACGGAAACAAGAATATTTCTTACATAAGATGGGTATCCATGCCATATGATTTTTTGGTTAGAATGCAAATCCACGTTATGGGATCCTACAGTCATGGAAATTTATAGATACGTCACAGAAAACGTCAGTTAACTTATTAATAGCAATTAATCTTGCTTCCTTGCCAACTGTACAGTTCAGGAAAACACTTCTAAACTCCGAGGGCACATAAGAGCCAATTGCAACACTTAAGAGCAAATTGAAATTCAGGAAAACAGTTCTAAACTCCGAGGGCACATAAGAGCCAATTGCAACACTTAAGAGCAAATTGAAATTCAGGAAAACAGTTCTAAACTCCGAGGGCATTTAAAAGCAATTGCAATTCAAGAAAACACTTCTAAACTCCGAGGGCACTAAAGAGCAAATTGCAACAAATTGACAATTAAGAGCGGATTGCAACACTTCTTCGTTTCAATCAAAAAATTTTTTTATGTTCTTGAATGCTGCTTTGAAAAACATTGACTCTTCTAAGTTTGAAAGTCATTTAAAAAGTAATTTTTACAATTCTGAAAATTTCATTTATTAAAAAAAAATACAAATATTTGTTTAAGTTAAAATAATGAAAAAAAAATCGGTATTTACGATTGAATGCTAAATCTTATAAATCACAAGCTCATATGAAAAATCAAATTTGAAGTTTATGTGAAAATTTAGACTTTCAGTTTAAAATATTTATGTCAATTGTAAATTTCACCTTTCTTTTTGTTTCAACGTAACCCTTAATACCACCAAATAACTTGTAAAAAATTTTACCTAGTCACAATTTCCTCCTTATTTAGGTACAATCACTTTAACTAAATTTTATGTTTAGTTTAACTTTTTTATATTAAATGTTAATTCAGAAAAACAGCATCAACCTTTAATACTTCCTTGTCTACTTAAATTGGTCTAAATGTCTGTTTATTTTCAAAAACAAAAACACAGAAAACTCAAAAATTCTTTTTGTTTTAAAAAATATATTATTCAATTACTTTCAATATCATGGTTTACCTTTGAATTTTCAAATAAAATTTTTGGTGTAACACCCTTAAATGTCTGTTTATTTTGAAAAAGAAAAACACAGAAAACACAAAAATTCTTTTTGTTTAAAAAAAAAAAATATTATTCAATTACTTTCAATATCATGGTTTACCTTTGAATTTTCAGTTGCATTTTCAAATAAAATTTTTGGTCTAACACCCCTAAATGTCTGTTTATTTTGAAAAACAAAAACACAGAAAACTCAAAAATTCTTTTTGTTTTGAAAAACATATATATTATTCAATTACTTTCAAATTCATGGTTTACCTTTGAATTTTCAGTTGCATTTTCAAAATAAAATTTTAGAATAAGGTTAAAAAAATATATACTTAACTGCAACCTTACTTATTTTTCTGCAAAAAACTTGCTTGTAACTTACCTGTCTAAATTCACATCTTCTGTCTTCAGGTCCTTTCATAAATAACTGCTGAAGCTTTCAAACGATTATTCGCACACTTTCCTAATAAAATCAGTTGATATTTCTTGATACAGTTTATTATTATGGTGTATACGAATAAAATTGTCTACAACAAATTCTTCACGCCAATTAATTGATGTATATTTATGCCCACACGCGGACACGTACAGGCTCACAGAGGCGCAGACACGTACTACTTAACTTAAAAATAACACTGATTTCCTATGAAATGAATCCCACCTGTCCAAGCACAGAGACACTATGATGAACAGAAAAATGAAACTGAATTCGTATCAAAGAAATTGTTCAGGTCTAAACAACATACACACACGCGCGCGCGCACGCACGCACGCAAACGATAGAAGTACATCCGAATTTTTGTTATAAAAAAATTCTGGTGTTTTAGTGAAAACAGTCAACTCTGGATATAGTAAACATTCGGCTACAGTGAACCTAAATCACTGTTCCCCACCCGCAACATCGGAAATGCACATTAAAATTTTCGTTTATAGTGAACCTAAAAAATAAAACTTTAAAGAAAAGAATGTACATGTAACATTAAATTGCAACTTATTTCAAAACAAACCTTCTTGTAAAAACTTGAAAGAATGTGTTGAGAATAATATTGTAGGCCTACTATTCCTTAAGTGCATTGAAAGGCAAATGTAGGATTAAAAACCCCAGCAACAACAAGCTGGTATTCCTGCCTGCCAACAGCACGTCAGTCCTCCAACCCATGGATCAAGGCGTGATTCGCAGCTTTAAAACCTAATACAGAAGGGAAGTAACGCTTCATTTAATCCAAGCCTTGGAATCAAAGCAGAACACATCAATAAATCTGAATGCTGTACGTTTAGGAAACAAAGCGTGGAGGAGTGTGTCAACTATCACTATACCAGAACTGTTTCAGGAGGTCTGGTTTGGCTACTGAACGTGTGGCATTCGAAGAAGAGGATGATATGCCGCCTCTCAAGGATCTGCTTCAGCATATCGGTGCGAATTCGACTGAAGCTGGAGGTTATCGATGCTGACTGTGGAGTTATAACGAAAGAAATCCCATCGGATGAAGCCATTGTCGAGGTTGCGAAAGGTGGTTCCAGGAGCACGGAAGAAAACGAGGCTGAAGATGACGAGGATGATAATGAAGAACGTGTTTTAACAGTGAAAGAGGCGCTGAAGGGTGTCAGGACTGTGCTAAAGTTCCTAGAATGTATGGAAAATGTAGAATCGAGTGTAGCAAAAGCACAGACTCTAGAAAAGGACATAGAGAAATATTTATTAAAAATGTTTGCAGCAAGCAGACTTCGGTTTTAGTGAACCTTGGGCATAGTGAACGAAATATGCGAGTCCGCAGAGGTCCACTATATAACCGGAGTTGATTTTATTTCCGCGGATGGCTTAGTGGTTAGCGAGTCAGACTATCGATGCAAGGTCCTCAGGTTCGAACCTGGGCTGATCTTTTAGAGATGGTGTGATTTACTAACAATCGCTGAATATCGGACGAGCACGTTAAGTGACGGCCCCCCAGGCTGGACCCACTGGCTAAATGGGTATCCTTTCCTATGCCCCCCCCCACTGAAATTCTCTCACCCCTCTGTGTGCAACATCGTACTTGTACGGTGGCGCCATCTACTGTACTCTAATCTCACTACAAACTGTTCTGTCAAAGTCGCTAGACTTGCTCTCATTTCTCCCGTTTTTGTGTCCTGCCCAAAAGGCGATCTCGCTGTAGGTGGCCGGGACCTAAGCTCTACTCACTGTGGACGGAAGTCCTACAAAAAAATGACAAATACTGTGGTGTGGTTTCTAAAGCAAAAAATTATCATAATGAATGAATTTCTATGAATTCTGAAATGAAATTTAGCGTCAGTTTGGTGGTATGATGCCAATCGAAATTTAATTGCTATTCGCTAAGAAGTCTATTAAAATGTTAATAAAACTTCGGCACAAAATCAAAAGTCTCGATTGAATGTCTAACAAAAGAAATTATATATTCTGTAAAAATCGGTTTTTACAGAGAATCGCCTTTGCTACGTACTTAGTGCAATTGCCGATATGCATGCAAGTACATTAGAATAAGTGAAATGTTAATTTTCAGAAAATTAGGAATGCAACTGCTTATTTACCGTCACTCTATTCCGTTCACATTTATTCTGCTGAAATCTCATTCTCCCTTTTTAATTTTTATTGTTTTACCTTATTCACATTTAGAATGTTACACGGGAGTCCAGTCATGGGTATTTAGCAATTTCGAAATTCGAAAATTATATGACATATAACAAAATTTAAGTGCTGGCTGAAAAATGTAGTACACAGAGAACGAAAGAAAAAGTTGCAGTATCATATTCCAAATATTTCCAAAAGAAAATTAAAATTAAGATGAAAAAATAGCGGAGTTGTGCAAATATAAGTATAATTTCTTTTACGCTTTTCGATAAAATATTTTAGTTGTTACCCTCATTTGCAAATTCCCAGGAACTCGCGGCTTCGAACCGAAAAGGAAATGTTTGATTTCTCAAAGAAAAAATTCTTCCCAAAAATTGCTTCTGATAAACTTCATTTACTAGTATTTGTCTTTTGATTCTCATGGCAGACAACCATCTTTCCGGATCAATAGCTATTTCTTTCCAGTGTAGATATAGATCCTCTCCCCCTCTTCTTTACTCCGGAGAAAACACAAGTATAATAAATTTATGCCATTCTTTCCATCCTTACACCTAATGAACTGTTCCTTCAATAGGCTTCTTTTCCACATCCTGAAATAACGGTGAACGTTGGATTACCATTATTATTCGGGATCTTCGGTTTCAGCTGTTCATTTTTCTCTTTGAAGAGATTCACCAAAATTCGAGAGAAATACTTCACATTTTCCGCTGAAAAGTTTTATTCCTTTTTAAAATCATGAGACGATTGCATCGAACAAAAAGTTAGAAGCGTGGGGGCTCGAATAAAATCGACTATTAAGATGCAAACTTTAAAATTTAAAAAACAACAGACTTCGAAATTCTTTATAGGATATACTGAGTGGTGGCAAAGAGAAGCCGAAGGATCGCACTGACAGCTTTATCGCCTTTCCAAATGACCTTTTGGATGAACTCAGCTAATTTTTATATTAATGTGCATCCAGGTAGGATAATACTAGATGACAGTAAAAAACAAACAAACTTGAGTAATCGCAATTACTGATTTCCCACCTGATGTCTCAAAGATTGAACAAGCTTTTATCTGTTCAACTGTTGATCACAGATACGCACTTTCAATTAGAAAAATATTCAAAATGACGTTAATTTTTACGACATGGTAATTGCACTCTTATGGCAATTGCACTCTTGTGGCAATTGCACTCATGGCATTTGCACAAAATAAAAAAAAATTATACAGCCTTCGCAGAATAAAAATTCAGTCAAAAAAGTTGCGCAATGTTTTAATTTGTCTTAAAAAACAAGCCCCGTTGTTCTATTTGCAAAACTCGCGGAGACATTCGCGATGAAAATTGTAAAAAAATATATCGTCTGGAGCCCGTTTACGGGCGAACGCTAGCTTGTTTCGCTACATAGCTTTGTAGCACTCAACGCGAGCAAGGGAAGAGCTCTCGCGCGTGCAGGATATTATCTCTTCAGACGACACATTTTCTACAATTTTCGTCGCGAATATTTCCGCGAGTTTTGCAAGCAGAGCGACGGGGTTTGTATTTTTGGACTACACTGAGCACCTTTTTGTGATTGAACTTTTTATTTCTGCGAAGGATGTACAATTTTTTTTTAATGCAAATGTCACCATAGGGGTGCAACTGCGCAAGTCTTTACGCCATTTTGAGTATTTTTCTAACTAAAAGTATTTATCTGTGATCAACCGTTGAAGAGACAAAAGCTTGTTTCAATATTTTTGAGACACAAAAAAACAAAAAAAACCACCTACATTGCTGGACACTGATATTACCAGAGAGAGAGAGAGAGAGAGAGAGAGAGAGAGAGAGAGAGAGAGAGAGAATGTTAAATGAACCGAAAATTGGCAGAATTATAGGACATGAGGTAGATAACATGTGATTTACTTTCCAAGGCAGTTAAATTTGGCATGCCACAAGACATAGTCACGTGACAGCAGTCAATATCTTGTGCGATCACCACGTTGAGCAACGCAATCCAAGTGACAGGACACTCTAATGGTGTCATGGGGTATCTCGGACCACGCAACGCTTACCTGGTCCCAAAATTCCTGGACGTTTCGGGGCAAAGGACGACAGACTTTCAAGCGTCGTCAAAGTTCGAAATATCCTCGATGTGTGATTGTTCCGGAGATCTCACTGGTCATGGAAGCATAAAGACTATTTACAAGCACGCTCGGTAGACGTTAGCGGTGAGTGACCGAATTACAGGTTTGCATTGCATGGGCTTTAATTTGGGAAGCCCGGCCCGGCTCGTTTCAGACGTTCATTACACTTACTCCGCCACTTATTACAAATAACGCTAGGTTTCCGTTGGAGAGACAAAGCTGTTCTACTGAATTGAATTACCTCAGTAGTAAACGAAATATTAAGCCAAGTGATGAGCCATTTCTTGCAGGAATTCCTCCCACAGATGAGATTTAGACCCGACTACCTACTTCTGTTAAAAGTGTATACGGGTTTCTCCTTCCACGCGTACGTATAAACAAGATAGCCTCAATCTCAAAATGTAAGCAAACACTTCGAACTTCCTTATCGCCGTTGCAGCACCGTATAGTGCTAAAAGTTATCGGGCTTCATGAAGTTCTAGGTACGAGTAGCAATAACTGAGTTTCTCCCAAACATGAATTTTATAAAAAAACCCACAAAGTCCTAAAATAATTGTATAAGGTAGATACTCAAATCCTGATCGCTACCGGGTCGTATTGTTAAAGTAATTGAAAGCCAACATAGTCAATTTGATTTCAAACTTTAGAGAAACCCAGCGGCCCACTTCAGACATATCTTACAGCCTGGCATGCCGATTTCAGCTGATTTAATAAAGGCATCCGATGCACTCTCATCTCTTTCGTTTCACTTAGTGATTTTTGCCATGTGATTATTTCAGAAGACAGTCCTTGCTTTGTAAGTCAAACGTTTCTCTTCAATCCAGGAGCAAAATGGTAAACTTTCTAGTACAGGCCAGGCCCGGTGCGCGGGCCAGGTCAAACCCTCGTAGACCTCTATAGACTAAATCTTGGCTCCCAGGAAAGCGGTCTACGCGATGGCACCCAGAAATGAAGACAACAAGGGTGGTAAAATGTCATCCTCAAACTTCCGGGGTCTCTATGTGTGTCAAAAGTGACCCGTTATCGAAACTAATGGTATCCCATCCGAAGATGCCTTGTTGGCGAGCAAAGTGCTACTCGCAGACAGCAGTTGAATCCTAGGTGTGGACCCTTTGTCGCCAGACACGGATTTTATGATCGTTGGCATCTAAGAAGAAACGGGACGCAACACTGAACACAACATGGTGCCTTTCTTCTCGCCATGCACATCTACTACGAGAGAATTCCAGGAAAGTTTGGATACCGAACGGTCGACGACAATTAAAGCAATGGCTACCGGGAGTGCAGACCTACCTCACCCAATCTTCGGTTCACAATCCGAGTCGTGTCGTTAAAGATCTTGAAGGCCCTCTTCACTAGCTTGATGTTCAGCAATTGCCTGGCAACTAACACGCCGATTGATGCGCATTGCGACAATCGACGATACACCACAGTGAATTTTCACATAAATATGCAACCGAACAGGATATCACTGGGTGACAGTAAAGAAAACCCGAGTGACATACTGCTTTCGTATCCCGGTTTCTGTATTTATGAATTAGCTCATTGAATTTTCACATTAATATGCATCAACATTTTTTGGCGTTTATTAGTGATACAAACGGACACTGAAAGCGACTCTCTCGCTATGTTTATTTTTAGCCTTTCACTAAGCGGTTAGAAAAACGTAGCCAAATCGATATTATGCAACTGCTAAGCTCACTTTTAGTTCACGGAAGCTAGAAAAAAGTTTAAAAACTGTGTTTCAGAAGTAATCACCTTCCCCAGCTTGACATGAAGAACTCAAATATTAATAACCATAAATAAAAAAATTGCTTTACCTTTGAGATTGAATCGAACTAATCTAAAAGCAGTCAAAGTACATTAGCCATCGCACTACGGGTTAAAGCGGGAATGTAACTCAGAGTGGATCTCTTTCACTGGTGGATTCTCGATAATCAGTTAGCTAAAGATGATTTAATTCACTTAAAAGTTTACTACCATCATAGTCAATCATTCTTAGTCTACAATATTAAAAACATTGTGGAAGGTTTCACTAAAAAGTGGTGCTATACCAGCTGCACAACTTTTTGAGAAGAGATATACCATTGTGGGGTGTAAACGAATCCAAACATGGCGCAACTGTGCATCATATTGCGGTATAAGGCTGCATCACATTATGGTCCAATGGTGCACAATGTTGCCAATTCCTTCTTGGTGTTCTTTTTTCACTTTCCGCCAGTGCAATTTCGCAAAGCGCACACAGTAAATGTACAGAATCACGCAATTGGTATTGCTTTACATATCGGCAATACTTGATTATGTATTAATCGGCATACTGGCAAGCTGACTTCAGCTTAATAAGTTTCTCGCTAGTACGATATTGTTTTCACTACAAGGAAATTTTTATATTTCTATTGTAACACCTGTGATAACGTATTGTCAAATATCTTAAGTGTCGCTGTTGTTTACGAACTGAACGTATGTTCACGTAAAACATATGGATACACATAAAGTGTTCCTAAGATTTTGCCACCAGTAACGAAAATCATTAAATGACGGCAAAAACATTTCTAACGGCAAACGCCATATTTGTGTTATATTAGTAGAGCTTTCTTATGAAATAACGAACACAAAAGGCAGAAAATCTTTCACCTACGTAGAATTAAATATTCAAAGGAACTACCGTTGTCTGCGGACACACCTCGAAAATCTGTCCTTTATGTGCAGGTGAATGCACAATTCTGAAGGATAATCTGTCACATTCAGAATGTCTTTTTTTTATTGGAGTTTTAACGACCACCGTGAGCAACTCAATGGGCTACAAGCAGTCGCCCGTCCCTAATTTAGAGCCACTGACTCCAGGGAAGGGAGAGAGCCAGTGCCGTAAGACAAACACAACATCCATGCCTCACCGGGATTCGAACCCGGACCCTTCTTGGACGAATGGTCATAAGCCAGCGTTTCGACCACTGCTCCACCGGGACGGCGAACTTTTTTTGCTGTTGTTGAAATTCGTTCGAATCAACAATGGCTTTTAAGGTGGGCGTCAAGTGAAAATGCGCCGATACCTTGCAATGGTGAAATTTGAGTTACATATGTTCACATACAAAAAATGCTGCCTGACTCGTGAAAATTGGCACACGGACGAAGAAGACACTGAATTATAGTCAGTGGCTTGCAAATTTGAGAAAACATTATAAGGAATATTTTCAAATTAAATTTCCTCGTGTTGGAGTAATGTTGTATATCGTTAACAGGTGGCGCTATACGTAGGTCAAGTATTGGAAACGCGGCACGTCCTTACCTTTTTCTTGAATATTAAAAGTTTTCATACAAACAACAGCAAATGAGCGGTCATAGACTTTTGATTAGGGTATCAGTAATTGTTTAAATCACTTACAATACAGTTTATTGGCTTTTCTACCGGCAGACTTATGTAAATCAGATGCTGGTAATCTTTGTTCCTGACAGAAGCTTTTTCAGAAATCATCATCTGATAAGAGAAAGACTAAGAGCGAGATTTTCAGCGTCATCTATGAGCAGAAAGCTGCACTGGATATAGTAACAAGCAGTCGCCCGTCCCTAATATTGGCGTACGATTTATTGGCGTACGAAATACACATACGCGTTTCCAAGATTTTGCACATCAACCAGATGTCTTTTTGAAGGAAGTTAGACAGAAACTGCAAACTGAAAAATAGAACGCATTTACAACTTAAACGCGGGAACTGGACTTGACAATAAATAGACACGACGTTATATTCATTTAAAGATACGAGGCATCACGTTGGTAGCACGCGCGGTATCGCGGTAGGGAGAAGGCGTTGCATAAAGAATTGGTTCCAAATTAGTGGCAACTCGAGTGAGACGCAATCATTGCAAGTATCGCTGTTGGTAATGATCTCCAAGGTTTCCCGAATGGCTGTACATTTAGGTGTAGAGTAGAGCTAATTTCTTTATATCATCCCACATAGGACTAGCGGGTTTGAATCTGACTTCTCTGGATAGTGCTGTGGCTACTTTACCGTATTTTGCGTCCGTTTTATGTTCGTTGACTCTGATTCTAAACGAACGTTTGGTCATTCCGATGTAGTATCGCTTAGAGCCGTCCGGATACTGCAGGGGGATGGCATAAACACCTGCTTCGCAGGAGAGAGGTGGTTTTTCACTATTTCTCTTTAACATAGTATATAAAGATGCAGGAGACCTTATGCCGACGCCGTAGTTCATCTTCTTGAGGTCGTTTTTGAGTCTGTAAGACACATTTGGTAGGTAAGAAATTGAGCCTAAATAACGTAGCTGCGGCAGAGGAAGATTAGAATGTTTGACCCTGGCTTTTTGGATAAAGTTACGTATCTGATTCAATGAATATCCTGCATCAGTGGCTAACTTGATGACGCTTTCAATGTCATGTTGTCTAGAATGGGTATCACAGGAAACGGCGGACGCTCTTCGTATTCGAGAACAGAAGATAGCTGCTTTGTATTCTGCGGGACGGAAAGAGCTGCAGAGCATCAGGTTGAGGTCGGACGTGGGTTTATAGTAGACTTGAGTACCGAGGCGGTTGTCAGGCGATTTTTTCAATAAAACATCCACATAAGATAAAGCGTTGTTGTGTTCAAGCTCAATCGTGAAATTGATCGTAGGATGCATATAATTGATTTTATCAAGGAACATTGGAAGAGTCTGCTTTCCGTGAAGCCATACAAAAAATGCTTCGTCCGCATAACGCAGCGAAGTGGTAGGCCGTGGGGTAATGCTGGAGAATATATTATGCTCAATTGGGCGAAATATTGCTTCTGCAAGGACGGGTTAAAGTGAGGATCCCATCGGAGAGCCATTATTTTGTTTATATACTTGTCCTTGGAAACTGTAGAAGCTAGTATTAGTGACCAAGTCTATTAATTTGAAGATGCCGAGGCATGACTCCTGCGTATAAAATGCTGAATTTGATATGGCCTCCTTTAATGTTCTGATGGCTTCCGGAACGGGATTATGTGTATTTCCTACGCCAATAAATCGAATCACTAGTATAGTGTTACTATTTACTACTTAATTGGTGTACTGTTCCTCGTTATCAAACTGCACTGAATATGACTTTCTCTCCACCTCAAATGAACCCACAGAAAATAATCTAATGGGGTAAAATCTGGATATCACGCAGGCCACTTTAATGGCCAATGGGTACCAACCCGCCGATTAAGATACTGAGCATGCAGGTATTTTAGTGCCGGGCCAAAGTTATGAAGCGGTACACTATGTTGTTAAAACCACAGGTTTTCGCTTACATGGTCAAGGTATCGCATTGCGCTTTATGCGGTTGTCCTTGTACATTTGTAATGAGAAATTCTTTCTGTGATGCAGAGTAGTCCTTTCGGGGTTGCTGTTCTGTTTATGAGAACTACATTTGTATTAACTTCAAATCCTCGTCATTTCGCAGAATTTTGATGAAATTCAATTGTGTTTTCGTTAATGATATTTTTATAACAAGGGATCTCATATACACTGGTGTGCAAAAATTAAGGACGAAGAGGAGAAATTAGCATAACAGCGGAACGAGCAGGCAGAACGGACCGATAGACCACTCAGGAGATAGACTAGGGTCCGGTAAGGTAGGGCATGCGCATATATGCAGCATGACGTAGGGGGGGAGAGGAGTGTCGGAAGGGTATAAAGTACACGGGCGGTGTACGCTCAGCAATTCGGTGAAAGCTATTGCACGGTGTACATCGGTTTGAACGATGACGAGTTGCTGCCACCGTGTGATATGGCCAACAGGCAATCCAGTAGACGACACCTGGATGACTTTACCCGAGGTTGCGTCATTGGGAAGTTGGAAGAAGGTCGAAATGTGACTAGTGTGGCCGAGGAGCTCGGGATCACTCACAGCATCGTTTCACGAGCTTGGAGAGCATCTCAAACGACAGGAACAGATGTCCGAAAGTTTAGTAGTGGTCGTCCACGAGTAACCACAGCGGCGGGCGACCGGTATATTATCCAACAGGCAAGAAGAGACAGACGGCAGACAGCGGGAGAAATCGCAAGGCACATGCAACAGACAACTGGACGTCCGTTATCGCGTTTTACCGTGGCCAGGAGGCTGCACAAAGTGGTCTATTTGTACGACGACCAGTACGGTGTGTGCCATTAACGCCTACTCATCGGAGACGGCGGTTTCTGTGGTGCCAGGAAAACAAGAACTGGACACATCAGCAATGGGGTCGAGTTCTCTTTACGGATGAGAGCCGTTTTCGTCTGACGAGCGATTCTGGACGTATACACATCTGGAGAGAGCAGGGAACACGCAATCACACCTCGAACATCATCGAAAGGGACCGGTTTGGAGGTGGCGGAGTTCTCGTTTGGTGCGGTATCATGCTTGGTAGCCGTACTGACCTCCACATCTTCCAAGGAGGTTCAGTCACTGGTGTCCACTATTGTACCGAGGTTCTATTGCCTCACCTGCGTCTGTTTAGAGGTGCTGTGGGTCCTGAGTTCCTCTTCATGGACGACAACGCTACACCTCATCGTACAGTGGCTGTCGCAGAGCTGTTGGAGAGTGAAGATATTCAACGCATGGATTAGCCCGCAAGGTCCCCGGACCTAAATCCAATCGAACACGTGTGGGACCTTCTCGGGAAACGCTTGGCAGCACGTCACCAGCCGCCAGCAACGATTCCGCAGCTGGGATTGGCGCTACAAGAGGAATGGGCCGCAATGCCTCAACAGCTCCTTGACAACCTCGTCCTCAGCATGGACAGACGTTGTAAATCCTGCAACGCAGTCAGGGGTGATCATATCCCCTACTAAAGACTGGATTTTTCTTGGCAGCCGCCTGTCACATGGACGTTTCTGTCTTCTGTCCAGTTGTGCTCGAAGCTACATTTTCAATAAAGTGCCTTTGTATCCTTTGGATTCCTTGTCTGGACGGTTTTGCTCACTTGTCCCATATTCTTACATCTTGGGGATCTTATGGTATGATTTGAGTCGATGTGGAGCACTTCTGCACGACGTTACATTCGACAAACCGTCTCGTCCTTAATTTTTGCACGCCAGTGTAGGATGTCGCATCACACAAATTTTACACCGAAAAACATTTCTAACGGAGATTTCGTTTTGCTTTACCTCCTCCTCAAACTCGACAGGCAATGTAAATTCCGCAACCCCTAGTACCCATTTTACACTAGTTTCAATTGCTTTTCGTGGCATAATATCTTCATTAGATCATAACATATTTCAGTGTCAAATGAATCGCGAGACACCCTTCTATAAATAAAAAGAGACATCGCTCTTACCACGTTTTATCAACACACAGCAACCGAAAAATAGTTATTCGGTCACCGCTGGGGAACCGAATCCCAGATCTCTCGATATCCAGCCGAGCAAGTTAGCCCTACAGAAATTTGAGACAAAATGATAAGGAATATTAACAAACAGAGTGACCGATAAAAACTGTGTTTCGCACGAAAAGAACATGTAAGTCATAAAAGCTGTCTACGTACGATTAAAAAAATTATCCCTGCTGATACTATAGACTAGTTTAAAAAACTTTATTCACAAGTAAAAGCAAGTTAAAAGCGAGATCTTTCGGGATCCCTAGATCCCATCTTCAGGCTTAAGGCCATAAAGAATTTTGCCATTTTCATGTAGGACTTCCGTCCACAGGGAGCAGAGTTTAGGTCCCGGCCACCTACAGCGAGATCGCCTTTTGGGCAGGACACAGAAACGGAAGGAATGAGAGCAAGTCTAGCGACTTCTGACAGAACAGTTAGTAGTGAGATTAGAGTACAGTAGATGGCGCCACCGTACAAGTACGATATTGCACAGAGATGGGTAAGAGAATTTCAGGGGGGGGCGTAGGAAAGGATACCCATTTAACCAGTGGGTCCAGCCTGGGGGCCGTCACTTTACGTGTACGTCTGATGCACGGCGGATATTCAGCGATTGTTAGTAAATCACACCATCTCTGAAAGATCAGCCCAGGTTAGAACCTGGGGACCCAGCATCGATAGTCTGAAACACTAACCACTAAGCCATCCGCGGCTAAGGCCATAAAGAACAACAAGTGGTCCACTTATATACGATCAGGTTTGACCCATGATGCAACGCAGTGGGCGTTGACATCGGTCAACATAGCAAATCAAAAACAATCAAAAGTTCGAAGATATGAAAGGTTATACAATATTGTCCATAGTGGTGCCGGGCATATCGATGGGGATTAGTTTTTTCCATATGTGAGGAATGAATGACGGAAGTTCTGAGGTACAGCATAAAGGCCCATATGAATGGATATATAGGCTCTCGGAGAGGAAAACATTTCCCCTTGTTACTTTAGAGTTCAAAACCACGGCGTTCTTCCAGTCAGGTATTTTCCTCTTGGTCCACAGTTTCAGTTAGTGCTGTGTTGGTGGAGCCTGACCTCAAGTAATATTGGAGTTCCGATAATCGTACTTTTAAGGTCCTGAGTGTCGAACCTATATAATATTTCACATCCTCTGGATTATTAGGGTTGACTAAAGGTATTCGGTATACACCGGGTCTAGATAGATCGGGAATCACGTCACGATCAGTTCTGATAATAGAAAAGATGTCACGAGTCGAGACTCCAAAACCAAGTCCATATTTCTTGCATGTTTTTCTAAGGATTGTCACAAGTGGTTGAGAAATCTCAGTCTTGCCTATATACCGTAAAGTTTTTTCGTTTTACTTTATGGTATGTAGGCAAGACTGAGTTTTCTCAACCACTTGTGACAATCCTTAGAAAAACATGCAAGAAATATGGACTTGGTTTTGGAGTCTCGACTCGTGACATCTTTTCTATTATCAGAACTGATCGTGACGTGATTCCCGATCTATCTAGACCCGGTGTATACCGCATACCTTTAGTCAACCCTAATAATCCAGAGGATGTGAAATATTATATAGGTTCGACACTCAGAATCTTAAAAGTACGATTATCGGAACACCAATATTACTTGAGGTCAGGCTCCACCAACACAGCACTAACTGAAACTGTGGACCAAGAGGGAAAAATACCTGACTGGAAGAACGCCGTGGTTTTGAACTCTAAAGTAACAAGGGGAAATGTTTTCTCTCCGAGAGCCTATATATCCATTCATATGGGCCTTTATGCTGTAACTCAGACGAGCTTATTCTCATTCGTCGTCACCCGGGGCCCTGGACAATGAACTTAAGTACATTCGGACTATGGCCCGATCCTTTGGGTACCCGGATTCGTACTTCGGACGCTTCATGAATATAGTTCAACGAACTCGATCCACTACCCTAACTACTCCAAAAACAACTTTACGGTATATAGGCAAGACTGTGTTTTCTCAACCGCTTGTGACAATCCTTAGAAAAACATGCAAGAAATATGGACTTGGTTTTGGAGTCTCGACTCGTAACATCTTTTCTATTATCAGAACTGATCGTGACGTGATTCCCGATCTATTTAGACCCGGTGTATACCGCATACCTTTAGTCAACCCTAATAATCCAGAGGATGTGAAATATTATATAGGTTCGACACTCAGGACCTTAAAAGTACGATTATCGGAACACCAATATTACTTGAGGTCAGACTCCACCAACACAGCACTAACTGAAACTGTGGACCAAGAGGGAAAAATACCTGACTGGAAGAACGCCGTGGTTTTGAACTCTAAAGTAACAAGGGGAAATGTTTTCCTCTCCGAGAGCCTATATATCCATTCATATGGGCCTTTATGCTGTACCTCAGAACTTCCGTCATTCATTCCTCACATATGGAAAAAACTAATCCCCATCGATATGCCCGGCACCACTACAGACAATATTGTATAACCTTTCATATCTTCGAACTTTTGATTGTTTTTGATTTGCTATGTTGACCGATGTCAACGCCCACTGCGTTACATCATGGGTCAAACCTGATCGTATTAAGTGGACCACTTGTTGTTCTTTATGGCCTTAAGCCTGAAGATGGGATCTGGGGATCTCGAAAGATCTCGCTTTTAACTTGCTTTTACTTGTGAATAAAGTTTTTTAAACTAGTCCATAGTATCAGCAGGGATATTTTTTTTAATCGTACGTAGACAGCTTTTATGACTTACAAACAGAGTGACGTTTTTGTTTATTCACAGACGCCACGTACTTGGAGGATTTACTTTTGTATTCGTAATAGAATGATACAACTAGTGCATTTGTGTCAGGTTATGAAGAAACAAACAATTTTAAATATCTGGGCATCATAAACAATGGTCACAACTCTTTGAATGTGGAAATAAGGGTAAGATTACAGAGGCAATTCGTTGTATTTTGCATTGCATAAAAGTTCTTTGGCCGAAGCGGGTTACAAGAAATCTAAATTTGAAAAATTATAAAAATTAATATTACCAATTGGATGAGAATAATGGAAGTTGTCCAAATGAAGTGAAAATAAACTAAGAGGTTTCGAACTTTCTAAAGATATAAAAGTTAACCAGATATTTTACTTAGGATCTTGGTACTAGTATTTTATGAAGTGCCAGTAATGAACGCACTCTAAGAGACATAAATAAAACACACATGTACACGCGGTGTTATTTAACAGCAAGGTTACGATAGAACTGTCACTGAAAGAATCAGCCATAATAATTTTTGATATTACCTGACATAATAGCTAATTATGAAACCAAAACTCTTTTTAGAAATATTGTCGAAAAACAAAAGCATTAGTTTAGTCCATGGGTGGGGAACCCTAGGCCATTAAGTGAGGCCTTTTGAGTGAATCCAAACTTTTAAGAATACATCCTTTTATTGTTATTAATATGCTTTTGTTCGACTTTTATTATTTTTATTTTAATCTTAAAATGACGGTATTTAAAATACCAAAGAGCAAAGGAAGATTCAACGAAATAATGCTCTCGAACTGACGGCCACGATTAAAATATTAATAAGTCTATTCTGACACCTGCTACGCTACGCTTATGATTTCGCTCTATGGCTCCTAAAGAACTACAGATGGAACTTGATTGAGCTCGCAGAAAATGACATTTTAAAGTTCTTATTTGACGCTAAGAAAGGTCCAGTTGAAATACGGAAAAATACGATAGAATACCACGCTTTCGGCAACATGCACGAGAAATGCTTTCTTGCTTTTCAACCACTTATTGCTGTGAATCTACATTCTCCTACCTAACCCAAATCAAGATGCCCTTAAGGTCACAAATGACGGATACCGATCTAGAGGATCAGCTAAAGGTGTGGACCTCCATGGTGCAAACAAATATTCAAATATTTTCCAACAAAAAGCAGTCACAACAAAGTCTGTGACGTGCCTGCCCAGCAAGACGCACACGACATAAAGGCAGATAGCAGCGATAAGGAACGTCCCCGTAGCTCAATTGGTAGAGTGACTTATTACGGAATGAGGGAACCCGAGTTCGAGCCCCGGCGTGGACAAAAATGACGGAGGAATTTACTTCGTTATAATGGCGCCCGAACTTCCCGGATGACCCGGCCGTTCAAGATCTCGCAATGGTGTGATGTTTTTTCCACACCGCGAGATAGGAAAAATCAGAGAATCCCTACTCCAGCGATTCGAAAAATATATCTGTGTGACGTTGCATTCCACACACCAGATTGACTGGGAGTTCTCAAGTGCACGTTCTACAGCGGGTGGCTGCCTGCGACGATTCATGGTCACGGCTGACCCGTGGGCCATGCCCCCGGCCCTCTTTCGGGAGGGGGGAGATGTGACATGCCTGCCCAGCAGGACGCACACGACATAAAGGCAGATAGCAGCGATAACAAACGTCCGCGTAGCTCAATTGGTAGAGTGACTTATTCCGGAATGAGGGGACCCGGGTTCGAGCCCCGGTGTAGACAAAAATGACGGAGAAATTTACTTCGTTATAAGTCATTAAAAGGTTAGTTAACTTTAGAATTAACAATTTGCCTTCATTTTTTGAAGTTAGTTAGCACATAGTAAGATTTTTACAAAATAATGTATATTTCGAAGTATATCTAATTAAAGTTTCTTGAATGCGGCCTTGTTAGATTACACCTGACTTAATGCGCCTTCCAACATGAAAAGGTTCCCCACCTCTAGTTTAGTCATTCACATAATTTATGACTTAGTTCAGCACAATGCTTTCACTTCTCGGCTAGTACTTTAAAATCCTGCATCTCAAGTTTTCATAGTTTCAGGATCTTATTGTGAACTATTAGAATTTCGAAATTAAAATATGTCTAAACTTTTTCTTTTTACTTATAGAGTGCCGATCACAAACAGCACCATATGCGCAGTTCAGCGAAAAAAAAGAATTAAATTAAAAACATAGTCTTGGACTTAATAAAATAGCGGGAGATCTCAACGTCCACAAAACAGTTTTACCATTACGTTACCTCGCAGTTCCGATGGCACAGGCACTCGTAAAAATGACTTCATAAAGTAACTAGCGTTCCTTGAAACACATCACCTTAAATTACAAGTCCATATAGGTTTCTCCAGCAATGCGCATTATAGCATACGTAAAGAATACATTGACGTTTCTACACCCTGCTAATATGAAAGGAACTAAACTTAAGAAACGAAAACATAGCTACACGCTGAAACTGAGAAAACAGAAATACTGGTATCTCTTGCATATTTCAAGCAATGTAGTTGAATCGCCGGATACGAATTCGAAGTTTCAGAGTGGTTTTAAATTAACTTTGAAGAAAAATAAATTACAGTCCATTTTAGTAACTCAAAAAAGATCTTTTGTTCTTCAGCACTTCAAAAACGTAGATTCGAATAGTTATGGGAGAAAAAAATTGAAAGAAAACGTTTGACATTGTGCATCAAATTATTAAACCCCAATGAAGTCAGTGTAGTTCTAGTAATTAATGGCAGGGTCAAAGCTGCAGATTGCACTAATTATTTCTACAATACTGACAAGAGCAATACGAGCACTTTATTCAGAGCATTGTACAGTTTTCTATAAACACTTGGGAACACCTAGAAATTTCCGAACATACGAAAATCACAGTGCTAAAAGACGCACAATATCGAACATTTCTATTCAGTCGTACTACCAAACTTACAGTACTTCCACACAGATGAAAATTTTATTATAGAAAACACTGGACATCTTACCTCCGTTTGACCAAACAAGAATTTTTTTATAGGGTACCTACGATATATTAAACACAGATACGTTGGCAAATACTTACACATATACATTGAGATTATTAATAACATCTATGAAAATTCCAGTGCAAAGGTTCGGCTATATGAGGATACATCACCAATAAAAATTGGAAAAGGAGTGAGACAAGGAGATACCACATCTCCCAAACTCTTCACTGCCACACTTCAAAGTGTTTTTCAATCACTAAACTGAGAAAACAAGTGCATAGAGATTAATTGAGATTATTTAACTGACCTTCGTTTTGGCGGATGACGTAATCATTTTTGCAACTACCCCTTCAGAGATGTTGAGTATGATACAGGAACTCTCTGACAAAAGTAAAAAAGTGGGATTAAAACTGAACTTTCAGGAAACAGGACTGATGTATAATGCTTTTTTTTATAAGAAAGGAAGATTTTACGATCAATGGGGAAAATCTCGAGGTAACCGATACCTAAATTTACCTTGTACAACAGACATCAAGCAAAGGTCATATTGAAGAAAAAATTAATCGGCGTATAAAACTTGGCTGGAGAGCTTTTGGAATAAACAGTACAATTTTCAGGAGATATATATGCCATTATGTCTTCAAAGAAAAGTGTTTAATCAATGCATCCTTCCAGTGCTTATATATGGGGCAGAGACGTGGACCTTACCTAAAAAACACATACACAGACTGCAGACAACTGAAAGACACATGGAGAGAGGCATGCTTGGTGTAACTAGAAAAGGTAAGAAGAGGAACTCGTGGATAAGAAAAATGACACGGGTGGAATACATCATGATCAGAGTAAAATTCCTTAAATGGCAATGGGTTGGACATGTTGCCACAAGAACGGACCACCGATTGAGAACCGAAATTTTAGATTAGATACCAAGGGACAGAAAAAGACCCAGAGGAAGACCACCTAGGAGATGGATGGACGAAATTCGAAAGCATGCCGGAGTAACATGGAGGAGATTGGCTCAACACAGGCAGTTGTGGAAGAAACTTGGAGAAACTTTCAATCAGCAGTTGATTGATAATGGTTGATAATGATGATGATGGTCATGCAGGGAGATGCCACTTTTTTTGGTAAACCTTCTCTTCGTCATATAAATGGCTCAATCCAACATATAAGACTGCATGTGAGCGGAGTGCGAGGTATAAAACAAGCACACCAGCTCGTCGAGCATCAGTTCCAATTCAACTGAGGGTCGGAAAGAGCAAAACAAGTGACCTGAGCGACTTTGGACATGGGATGAAAATTGGCTTTAGGTGTGCAAGTTCGAGCGCCCTCCAGACGGCCATCCTTCTGCGCTTTCCACGCGTAGTGGTAGCAAGGGTTTACCGTTAAAAGTGTGACACACATAACCCCCAAGAAACTTTTCCGCAAATAAAAGGAAAGCAGACATGAACAAATTTCATATAAAGAATAAACGGTAATCGTACAGTAAAGAGGAAGACACGAAAATGAAAATGCTATAACGAAATTAAAAACATCAGAATAATAGAACATAATACATTTCATAATTTTCGTTGAGATACCAGCTAGTTTTGTGGGACATTGGCCAAAAGACCCCAACTCACTGGGTTTGTTCCAGAATCTTTAGCTGGAATGACCAACTGGAAACGTCTGCTGTGGGCTAATCTCGCGCACTGGTGTACTTTCCCGATTAAAAAGACACCTTAAAGGATGCTGGGGTGATGCGTTACTTAACGGGAAGTTTGTGGGAAGACACTCTCTGATCATGTGAGGATTAAAGATGTGCTGCAGTTGTGTAATATGTGAGGCAAAATGTTCTCAGTAAGGTGTAGACTGAGGACATTTGCGTCACATGCATATACTAATATTTTTATGTGGTTTGGCCATATTGAAAGAATGAGTGATGAGATGCTTACTAAGAAAATTTTTTAAGCCCAAGTGGCAGGAAAGAATGGTAGAAGAAGGCCGAGGAAATGATTGGAGTACCTGATTCAGGTGTGTCTGCATGTGGAAAAGGTTACGAGTATGAAGTACAGAAGGCCTTGTGTACGTCGTGTGATGGATGTCAGTGAAGCCAAGATCGCTGTATAAATGGAGACGTTTGATACGGCAACAGTAAATAAATAATCTGTTAGAAATATCTGATGGATTACATTTCTTTGTGGAGCTAGCCTCTGAATCTCAGAAAAAGCTTAGTGATATGTATGTATGTATGTATGTATGTAATTTTCGTGTTTTGTTCTGAAACAAAACGACTTTATGAAACAAAACCTTTTAAAAATAAAGCTGCATAAAGTATTATTTAATTTATTTAACACTGCTCATTACGAACAACAAAAAAAGTTCGTGTATGATATACAATGAGAACGGAACAACGTCTGACTTATTTTACAATTTCCTGAGGACAACCTTACTGGCTACAACAAAACGCCGGAAAACAGTTTTCAGAATACATATACCAAAAATGCAGCGATAACTGAACAACAAAAATAATAATTAAAACAGCAAATGGATTTATTCTGACTCATGCACACCTTCACTGAAATATAAACATAAGAATTAATTTTTAATTAATTTTTTTTTTGAAATACTATAAAGTAATGCATACTAAATGTTCATATAATAGTGGAATATAAATTTATAGCATGCTTAAGTGGTTCTATCTAATCACGTAAGGCTTATTTTTAGATAAAATATGCTTATCTAAAGACAAAGATACATTAATATATTTATCTAAAATAGATATAATATATTTATCTAAAATAGATATAATATATTTATCTAAAATAGATATAATATATTTATCTAAAATAGATAAAATATATTTATGTAAAATAGATATAATATATTTATCTAAAATAGATAAAATATATTTATCTAAAATAGATAAAATATATTTATCTAAAATAGATATAATATATTTATCAAAAAATGTATACATAAGAATTTATTTATGGGCAATTTTTTGAAACTCCACGTAAAAAGTAATGCGTGCTAATTGTTTATTAATTAGGGCAATATAAATGCATAGCATGCTTGCGTTATTGTATTTAATCAAGGAAAGTCTATTTGAAGATAAAGCATATTTATTTTAAAAAATTATATATTTATCTAAAATAGATAAATAAAAAAAAATTAGGCAATTTTTGAAATACTAGATGAAAAGTAGAGCGTGACAAATGCTCCTATTTTTTTTTATAATTATATAGATGAAAAGTGCAACGTAATTGCATGATATTCATAAATGGTGATCATATTCAATCAAAGAAGAATTAGTTTTAGATCAAATATATTTGTCTAAATATAAATATATATCAATATATGTATCTAAAAATATATAAAACATACCTCAAAATAGATACCTAAGAATTTATATTTAGGCCAGTTTTTAAAATATTAAATAAAAATTAATGCATGTTAACTGTTCACACATTAGTGCAACAAAAATGCACAGTATTTTTGACGCATTTAAACAAATTCTAGAAAAATAAAATGTACAAAAAAATAATAAAAAAGCTTAAATATTCTGTTTAAGGTCAGAGAACATGAAATTTAACCTTTTTGCTCCGAACATTGCGCGGCTAATAAATTGCCTAACGCAAAATTAATGATGATTTCAAACAAAAGCATTTAATGAATTCTAATACTAATAATCAACTAACTCGAATTTTGGCAGTAATACGTGATTACATTTAAGTCTCTGGCAACTTAAATGCATTTAAATCATACATCTTTATTTAAGTTGTGTTAGCTTGACTGATAAAAGTGTTTATTACATTCTGCGACTCGTACCTTTGCGGCTCCCTGAGTCCTCCATCGTCTGTGAAAAATGTTACGTGATTTGGGAGACGGTGACATTTTCCTGGATAGCATACGACAGTAAAGTACGTTAATCATTCCCTATCTATAATTAAATAAACAACAATAAATTTATGAAATTCACAAATACTGCTCAGCGCATTTCCTTTCTTTCATAATAAATTCAATCACTTATTGGTGTCTTATTTGTAATTTTCGTTGCAATCACAATGTGACGTAACAAATAAATAAACTTTCTGAACTCCGACAACTGATGTGCAATAAACTGGTGCTTCACAATTTTTATTCATTTAAAGTGGACGTCTAGTGATTTTGCTTTCTATACTTCAAATGGACAAACGTCTGTACATATTTGCTTCATAATCAATGCGTTCCCAAGGATGAAAATTTGAACATCGATTAAAATAACTTCGTAATATAACTTGGAATACTTAATATTTTCAAAAACCTAACCATAATTAAGCAATCCAACATTTGTTTGTCTACTGACGTCATCAATGTACAGGTCGCACCATCTTTTTTCTGGTCTCAACACCACCAAAGGAAAAGTTATTAATTTTTAATATAAGTGTGGTTATATTTTAGAAAATATTAAGTATTCCAAGTTATAGTATGAAGTTATTTTAATCGATGTTCAAATTTTCATCCTTGGGAACGCATCAATTGTGAAAAAAATGTGTACAGAAGTTTGCCTATTAGAAGTATAGGAAGCAAAATCACTAGACGTCCACCTTAATGAAGAAATGAGTTTTTGTCAATTATGTAAATAGCAACACAGATGCGTAAGCACGTGGAAGAAGTGATAAATATAACCAATTTTTAAGGGTTTCAGCTAACTAATATATTTTTCATGACATTAATTGAAGGGATAATGTACAGTCACACTATATCTGCAGAAATAATAAAAATATAAATATATGTACACAATAAATTTTGAAACCACTGGTACTGAAACATAAATCCTCTGCTAAAACGAACTTAAAAACAAATCTAGGAAACGCGCCCATATTTAACATCAATTATTTCTCAATAATATTGAATAGGGAAGCTTAAGTGGTAAAGTAGAAACCTTTATGCACAGTGTACTGAACTCTAACGCTTACATACCGCGTAGGACCACTGACACTTCAAAACATATACCTGTGAAAATTCGTCAGCTTAATGTCACAAACAAAAAGAATTTAATCAAGCAATCTTCGTTACAAATAGAGTTCGTTAAGAGAACTTTTGGAAACAAATAAATTTACGAAAGCATTCTTAGAAACGAAATGAATAGGAAAGAAAAACAAAACGACTTCCTGAGGACATGCTAAAAACAATTTCTTGACGGCACGTTCAGAAACAATCGAATTTTCATTTAGCCTACCATCGGAACAGAGTTACAATTTCGGAAACGAAAAATTATTGACCAGTGAAAACAAAAAGGATGCGTCAAAGCAATCTCAATAACAAAATAAATTCCCCCAAAACAAATCGAAAGATCAAAATATAAATAACAAATAATAAATTCATCAGTACACCCTCGTAAGTAACCAATTTAGCGGGGCAATCCTGAAAACTGAAAATAATCATCGACGATAGTGGAAACAAAAAGGAATTGATCAAAGCAACGCAGGAAACTGTATGAATTGAAAAGGATGGATCTAAAAAGGAAAACTAATTTATCATAACCTAGAAAATGGAGATAAATCATTAAGAAAATCCCAGAAACGAAATCTTGCAACAAAGAAAGCAAGTAGAATTTGGAAATACAACGAATGCATCTCGAAAAATATTACCGATACAAAAATTTAAAAGTCATTCCTCGTGTTACGAATTTTACAGTCCGCTGTCATTTATCCGTTGACTGACATTTAAATTCAAAATATGAGGCAAAATTGTATCCCTTTTCATATAACACTCGGTAACGGTAAATAGAAAAAGCGACAGCAAAAGGTTTAATCACTGAGAAACTGCTCAGTCATCATACCAAGGCGTTCTGATTTACCAGCACGTGCCGAAATGTTTAGGATGCTCCGCAGCAGTCGGCGCAAGTGATCGACCGGGCCTGGGTTTCAGTTTCGAATACTGTATAGCGTAGTTCTCCCACGATGACGATGTTGTTGAATACTCTCACTTTCAATGGTTGAGGAAAGCTATTCCAACAATAGCGAAACTCACGCTACATGAAACGATATGTACTCGCCCACTGCTTACTCAAACAAAATATTAAAATAAAATAAATGGAATGAACCAAGTCACTACCGATTTTGCTGCATTGCAAAATAGTAGTATGGTTAACAAATTCATACCCACTAAATTTTCGGAAATCAGTTGAAGTTATCAGTATATTGATATTCTACAGGCACTAACATTCGCCTTCTGCGATTTTGTGCACACGCTACACGAACTACAGTTATAAAAACAAAACAATGTCCGACTAAGCATAGTCACCACAGATCGATTTGGAACTTTTTCAATCACTGCTGTTGCATTATAACATTCTGATTTCTTATTAGTTTGAGGGTTTCTCTGAACTTCAAATAATGATAAACGAATTATTTCAGAATAGTTCCACGTTGAAAATAGTAGATATTGTGATAATCACAACTTCTTTTGCTGTGACCGTTTCTCAATAAAACAATTAAATGACGGGGACCATATATAAAGAATTTGGAAAACTCCTTGTGAATTACACCCGAATTTTTCGTCGAATTTACCGTATTTTCCAACGTCACGGACGCTCCGACGTAAAGGACCCCCCCACCCGATTTTAAAATGCAAAATTTTGGAAAGAAAGAATAAACATAAAAATAAGGTCTCAGTACTTTAATCACGACTTAATCACAATTGGTCAGCAAAACCGCACTCGAGTCACATGAGTCAAAGATGACATCCTGAAATGAATGAAGCAGGAACTGAGAGAGAAACAAGGAGAAAGAATAAATCTTACGACGGTAATATTGTAACGACGGCTAATTAATGCCTTGTTTTTGTTAAGTGCGAAAATACATTTTAACATAGATAACTTTCCTCTAGGGTTAGCATAGGCCTAAGAAAAACGCAACCTCAGATCTACAGAATGCACGGTAAATTTTCGAGACTTATTTCAAGAAAAAAACAGCGTTCACGACGCCATGAAACACGGTAGGTTTTATAAATTAACAAGTACGAGGGTATGAATTTCCTTGAAAACATTCTGTTAGCTAATCGCCAACTTTTTAGTCTGAATTTGGTTAAAATCAAATTCCTTAATAAATTTCTGAAAGCAGAGGTAGTTTCACTAAATCCATGAGAATCCTATCAACCACAGAAGTAAATTTAAAGCATCACTACCTTGCAAAAATCACATTCTTGTTTTCATTTGATCGTTATGTAGAACGACGTAGTTTGAAATTTACTTATGTATTTATTTTTTCGTGTCAGAGGGACAGCACACAAATATTAGACGAACTGTAATTACGTGGAACAGAGAGAACCATACAAAGGAATACGTAAATACAAAATAGATCACAAGGTACAAAAACAAATCGTAAAGGTTCGTCATTTAGTCTCTTGCACAAAAAAGGACAATACCAACTGATAGACTGTTGCCGAATACTTAGTTGCGATTTGGACATTCTGGGCCAGCATAGTTAAGTAAAAGATGTTAAGTTGTCTAAACACTGCACTGCATATGCCGAGAAAGTCATCACCACCTCTCAAGATTGTCCTTGGTCCTAGCAACAGCAGTTCGTAGGTTTGGATCAAAGATTTCCATATTAGCTACCCATCCTTATATCTAGCTCGTGGAGATTCGGCGAGTGACACCCCCTCATCCTTTGTATTCTTGTCAACCAGATATGAAGTCCCGTATTTGACAAAGCTGTTCTTAGCTCCTTTCTGGTGCGAAGATAATATCTCCCTGATTGCAGTCGTGCTTTCACTGGCTGTTTCCAAACATCGAGACTTGTCACGTAATTGTTGGTGTCACCTCACAAATACATATTTTGTCCACTAGGGGTGACGCTGGCAATGTATCTACTAATTTGCTATGAAATGATTCATCTGCCATCCTAGTGGCCGAGTGGTACGAAGCGCAGCTTTTTAATAATTCTTCCGAGATGGTCTGGGTTCGAATCGCGGGTGAGGCTTAAATGTCATTTTATCTTACGGTATTGGCTCGAATGACTGATTACAGCCCATTCAGTTGCTCCTGGTAGTAATTAAACTCCCAAACAAATAAAATGAATCAAGGGACGATTCTTGAACAAATAAAGATAGGGTCTAAACTTAAGAAGTGCTTAGTTTACCGATTCCAATTGTCCGTCCATCACGGAGGCATTTTATTTTAATCCCAATCCAGTTCGTGACATATAACTTTGAACTAGAACAAAGCTTATTTCTATACATAGAAAAAAAATTCGTGTTTCTAGAAATAGAACAAAGTTTGGTTATTTCTGCACATAGAATAAAGTTAGCCTATATCTGGAAACAGAAATAAGGCGGCGACTTTATGTGTACAAAAAGTATCAGTCTGTTTCTGGATGTTACACTCATCTCAATGTCGCCGTTCCAGATTAATGAATTATTGCAGAATCCTAACATTACTGTGCTTACTGCAATCGTTTCCTTATCACTGTTGTTTAAAACCAGTTTCATCACGTACAGAAATGCTATTTCTGCGATGATTCCAGCATTGAAATATTAGTCGAGCTTCACCCCCCCCTCTCCATCATATTCTTGACGGAGAAGAACTGGGAACAGGAAAATATTTTACTTCACATGGAAACGCACATACTTCCTCTCTACAAAAACTAAATCTCAATGGCTGGTCATCATAAAATGCATACTGTTTTTTATATATTTAAGCGCGCTAAGAGCCTCTAAGGATAAAGGAAGCTGCTCATCCTTGGGTCGATCGGCTCCAGGAAGGAGGGGTGCAGCGGGGGGGGGGGCACCATCCGTGTCTCATCCAGAACTCAAGCATGGGTCCCACTCAGGACATTATCCAGAAGCGAGCACCTTTGACCACTTGGCCATCGGACAACTTCGGAATATTATTCGTACTATGATTTCAATATCAGCAGTCAAGTATTACGTGATTACGTATTACAGAGATACGTTTCCGTTATGTCGTTAAAAAAACAGGCACGAACGATTGTTTGACTTTCATGCACAACCAAAACTTTCAGAGAAAGCTGTTGTGCAATATGACAGTGCAGAACGGCTATCTGGGCGCTGAAGCCAAGAGAAGCTATACACTATTTTTAGAACTTGATGCTTTGTAGATTACTCTTGGGAAAACAGAAGGTACTCTCGAATAAGTTGGAAATTAGACAGAGGAAAATGAGCACTAAATGTAATTTTTAACAACCGAATTCCTGTAATACCCTCATTATCATCTCACACGCCTAAAGATAAAAGACGCCCTTAGACATACGGTCAAAACATAAGATGCAAAGGAAAAATAATAAAAAATATACACTACGAACTTTACAGAATGCTTACAATGGTTTACACATAATTCCAGTACACTGATATATTAGAGAAGATAATTTTTTGTTAGGTAAAAATAATAAAATAAATTGCACTTAATTTCACGTATTTCAGACAGACCAGTTAACGTTAAACAAACATACTTCCGAAAGACATGAACAAAGAAATTATCAGTGATGTAATTCTATTTAAAAAAGTGCCTTAGCGGTGAACTTTAAAAAAGGCTCGGAAAGAAGACTAAAAAAATTTTAAAACATTATTAATTATGATTTGGTATTTTTATTGTTCAGTACATTTTATAAAACTTTTATTACTAATTACTTTCATTTAAATTGCTTCATTTGAGGGCCACGGGTGGCCTAGTGGTCAGCGTTCGTGACTGCCATGGATGTAACCTCAGGTTCGATCCCGGGCAGGTACGAACGCTCGAACCACTAAATACGCGCCGAGCGTCGGATGGGCACGTTAAGCCGTCAGACCCCGGGTACTGCCCTCCGGTAACAAATAAGGGCATTTTTCTCCCCCTTTCTACCTCGCTTCCGTGTGACTAACCTATCGGGCACTCTAGCCCAAATCTCCTAGCTTCCTATTTCTAAGGGTTGTTTAAGACCTGGGGTCAGACACTCCCTTCCTAAAATCCTCTACATATGATTTGATCTGGTCTGATCTGCTTCATTTGAACATTTTTTTATTAAAGGACAGAAATGCTTGTTAGACACGTCTTAAAAATAAGCAGATTTTTTGTTTTGTTTTTGTTTTCGCTACGAAAGAAATGTTTGTCAGCCAAGGCTTAAAGATACGCAGGGTTTTTTTCTTTCTTTTAAGTAACACGCTGTCATTCACCCGATTTCAAATGTTCAGTATGATTATTTTTTGAATCCCAGTGGATAGATAACTAATATAGTCACACTGAATAAATGTAACGAATATTGTCACATCTTTTAGTGCGACTAGTATGACCTTTTCGTAAGATTCTGAGGTAAATGAAGAAAATATCTGTGGTGTATGTGTGTGTGTTATCGTTAAGGAATAAGAGAAGAGATAGCTTAGAAAACACAGTCTTCGCATGCATAAAACTCTTATCATCTAGCCTTAATGATAGCATAAATTCTCACTGCAGCTTTTTCTCGGAGCAATGAAATAATATTGAGGACTGCTGTCTGTCTAGACAATGGACTTTATATTCTCTTTACACCGTCCCGGCGGTCGAGTAGTCAAAGGTGCAGGTTTCTGGTTAGTGGTCTGAGCTCTGCATGAAGCCTGGGTGGTGCTTCTCCTCCGCCCCAAATCAGGGGTGGCCAACGGTATATAGCCCTGATTGCAGGTCACGGTGAAAGTTAAACCCAGACACAAATAACATCCTCTTTACCTTTATGATCCGTGAGATGTCTTTTTCTGTGATCAGACGGTATGATTGCATCCTTGCAATACGGATATTTCGGTTATGATTGCATATGATATTCGTTATTTTCGACTATGTGATCATCAAAGAAATTTCTTTACCCATCTTCTGCAACCACCTACGAAACGTACCTTAGCGCCTCTAAGCCTAGAAAAATAGTGCCTTAACACCGCTAAGCCTAGAAAAATAGTGCCGCTAATCCTAGAAAAATAGTGCCTTAGCGCCGCTAAGCCTAGAAAAATAGTGCCTTAGTGCCGCTAATCCTAGAAAAATAGTGCCTTAGTGCCGCTAAGCCTAGAAAAATAGTGTCTTAGCGCCGCTGAGCCTAGAAAAATAGTGCCTTAACACCGCTAAGCCTAGAAAAATAAAGCCTTAGCGCCGCTATGCCTAGAAAAATAGTGCCTTAGCGTCGCTAATCCTAGAAAAATAGTGCCTTAGAGCAGCGCATGCATATGATATTCGCCTTAGAGCAGCGCTAAAGCCCTTCTAAATCCCTGGAAATTATCAATTACGATACACTTCAGAGCCGCGGACTAAACGCAGATGTAGTTTCAGTTATTAAAATAGATGAAAAAAAAAACGGATATTAACCACCGCAATGATTAAAATCCCGCTGTTTAAATATTTGTTGGAACAGGATTCATATATGCGATAATTTCAATAACTTGAGAAAAAGGATTCGACGAACATATATTGACATGATCGTGAATGTCTAAGTATTTAGAAATCACAGTGTTGCTTCAGTAGTTAGTTTTCTTGTTTCAGACAAAGGTAACGTCGGCATGACGTCCGACAACGAAAAGTTATTGCGAATCAGTAGGTTAAAGGTATAGTTTGGAACGAAATTAAAAAAACTGGTTGCAAGTGAATTGGTGAGAAGTTTTTTTAAACATGCCATGCCATTTTAAGAAAAGATCTGGAAATAAAGCACGTTGCAGCCAAGTTTCGTCACAAATGTTCACGGGGAGTAGCAACAGTAATTTTTAAACCTTACACACAATTTCATAGGACAAATATTTATCTTTCCTGTTACTAAATTTTCGCATTCGTTAGTAATTCGTAGCACGGTAAAAAATATTCTGATCAGCTTTCTTTCATGTGAAGGCGCACAGGGAAACATACTGCCAAATTAAACATATTTTCCATGACTAATATGACGTGTTAGAAACAACGTGGTATATATTCACTGCTATTACCATATCTTACATTATAAAGCAGCTATTGGTAGAAAAATGTAATTTCATAGACAAAGCCTAATTTAAAGGTATAGTGCTTGAAAAAATTAATGATATTGATTTACAGTTACAATAGAACTTCGCAAATGAACAAATTATGACTTCAAAGCAAGTTCTGAGTAAATTTGGGTTCACTAGCACCGGTAGAGGCTAATAATTCAACAATTAGACAAGGACCACTAAAAATTCAACGTAACGGTTCTAACACCTGTTTTGGGCCAGCAAAGAAAAGGAAAAATCGAACTTCCGGTATTGATTGGGCATTATGCGATACCTAAGAACGGCTGGGCAATTTTTCCATGGTGTTATTAGACCTGCAAAGTTCATTGACACTATCGTAACAAAACGTTTTTTTTTATCCCGTCCCGTTCGAGAATTTTTTGGAATAAAAAGAAAAAAAAGTGGTGTCTCAGGGGTGGAAAAACGGGAGATCTAAGAATAGGGAGTGGATCTCTTTACGGTACGGCGGGCAAGGTGTTCCACCTTAAAAAAACGCTTTGTGACGCATTTGGCCATGAGGTCAAGGAGGATCAAACGCGAGACAAGTACGAAACGCTTCCTGTTTAGTTTCTCCAAGGTTACGTACGACGAGAGGTCTTACGTAGCAAAGGTCGCTCACCCCAGAAAAACTAAGAAGTGTTCCCCCGTCCCCTAAGAAGCATAAAAAAAAAGACGAAGCACAAGAGGAAATACGGGTCGACTCAAAGTCTGAAAAAACGGAAAGGAATCAAATGAATTCTTATATCAAGAAATCGGAGGGATGAAAAAAAAAAAAGGTCATCCAACTTTGGGCTTGCGTTTATCATGTGCAGAATTCGCACGCATCAAACATACACATAGAAACTACACACTATATTTAAAACGAAAAATTTTCATATATCAGTTGCAACTTGTAAGAAACCGATATAAAGAAAATCGACACTGTCATTTTTTTCTCCTAATATTTCGTGATTCATAAATAAAAGTATTGAGATTGAATGTGTAACTATTGACTTTTTGCTTATAGCGATGAGAAGTGATTCTCTTCAACGTATGTTCTTTCAGAGCCAGTGTTAAATAGAAAGATGTCAGGTATTCACTTGATGGGGCAGTAAACTACGCAATTCATTTGAACTGCTTCTTCGACACTAAATGCCACTTATGCATTCCTTAACTTTAAGTAACAGGAAAAAACAAAAGAAAAAAACGAGGTATCTCCGGGATACGTACCTGAGTAAAATTCCTTACAAAAGTGGGAATATGCAACAATCTGAAACAGCAAAATTTGACACGACGACAGAAACACTGAATCAAAATTCAAATTAAAACACGGCTGAAAAGAATGAACTATAAAGACGACAAAGTAGTAAGATATCCAGGTAAATTCATCAAATCCCAGCTTTGAAAGAGTTCTTTTTATAAGACACATGGGTTGATTTTATATACGAACGCACTTTACTACAGACACGTGATTTAATTAAATTTTAATGCAAGAGAAACTGAACAGCGATACCCGATAATTTTTTTAGGAAAAGCAGAAAATAAGAAAGGGAAGTTTCTCTCACAAACAAACAAAAAAATTCGGCATGAGTTGTATATGAAATTATTAGCTGTGTGGCTGATTAACTTATAACTCCAAGGTGACAGGAGAAGATTTTCTAACCCTTTGCACCTTCTAATGAACTATAAATGCACTCTTCTTAACACAGCAATAATCTCTCCATACATTTGAAATATGAAAAGCATTTTACTTTTTCTCACGCCAAACAAAACGTAAAACAATTGGTGCTGACACTTGCAATATATTTATTACAGGCATCACTTCATGATGTGCTATCACTTTCAAACCATAACGTGTGTACACTATATTGACAAAAGTCACCGGACACCTAGAAGAGAAACACAACATAGCATTTATTGACAAACATTAGTACGGTGTCGGTCCATCTTTGGCCTTAACGCACGCACTGACCCTTTGAGGCATGCTTTTGAAAAGGTTTTGGAACACAGCGATAGGTATGCGCTTCCATTCAGTACATAATGCTGCCGCTAACTGTTGCTTAACAGTAGGCATTGGTTCCAAATTTCTTATGCGGTGCTCTAATTTATCCTATAGGTACCCTATGGGATTCAGATCAGGGCTCTGTGCTGGCCAGTTCACACACGATACGGAATTATCGTCAAACCACGCCGTAGCAGTCCTTGCTTTATGGCTCGGTGCATTATCTTGCTGGTACCAACAAGGCTCGGCTCCATAGCATTGCCACAAAGTTGGTAGGGCATAAGTGTCCAGAATATCGAGGTAGAAATGCCGGTGAACAGTTTCTTTCACGATAACCAATAGGCCGGGACCATTCCACGAACAACAACCCCACACGAGTACACTGCCAGCTCCAAACTTGACCGTCGGAACAGTTCACTGTGGTAAACAGCGTTCCCCGGCTGCCGCCATACCCACACACGGCCATCAGACTGATGGGTTGTGTATCTGGATTCATCAGTCCATAGGACACGTTTCCATTGATCTACGGTCCACGATAAATGTTCTTTACACCATGCTAAAGGACGAGTAGTATTCCGAGAGGAGTTGAAAGGCTTATGAGCAGCCGCACGACCACGGTAACCCATGGAATGAAGTTCTTTGCGAATGGTACGTGTACACACTGAGGTTTGAGCCTTTTTACTCACCAGTACAGTGAGGTCTTGTGTAGTACTTCGCCGATTAGCTGTAACGACTCTCCTGAGGCTTCGACGCGACGTCCTCTATGACTGATTTTCTTTGATCCGCCGGTACGTTTTGATGCTTCAGACACACCATGTGTCTTCTACTTATTCAGTACATCCAAAACAGTTGACTTGGGTATATTTAAACGCCTCTTGGTTTCTTTTATGGACAACCCACTAATATAAAATCCAACAATCTTTCCTTTCTCAAAGTCAGTTGACTCCCGCCGCGACATTTTCACTCAACCTCACAGTGCGATATGATCGCGGTCAGCTGCAGGCTTGTTTTTATACCATTTGTAGCTGCACCGCGCATCTTAACAACGCAGCGGATCCGTTCATTTGCTTGTGAATGGGTGTCCGGTGACTTTTGTCAATATAGTGTATATAACTATACAGTCAAGCGCGCGTGTGTGTGATTATATATATTATCAATGCATTGAAATCTGGAAGATACCGAAGAAAGAGCAGAAAATCTTTACTAAGAAGAAACATGTGCCCAAAGAGCATCCGTTTGGGACGATTAGCAACTGCTGCACGTTTCCAGACTCGTCAAGAACGGCTTCAACAGTACAATGCTCGCGCCTTTAAACCAGTCTCAGAACGAACGTTACGGAGAGAACTGCATGGCTTGGGCATTTTCAGTCGTGTTGCCCGGATACGTCCGAAGATATGTCCAGAAGAAAAACTGCCTTGTCTGTTCAAAACAGCATCGTCACTGGACCATTGAACAGTGGCGACGAATGATATGGTCCGAGGAATCCAGATTTCGCTTGTATTTCAATGATGGTCACTCCAAGGCCATGCGGAAGGCCGGAGAAGCACTTAATCCAGAATGTGTCTAAAGACCTCTGTAAAAAGGAGCTGGAAGTGTGTTTTGGAGTTGTATTTCAAGTACTGGAGTTGGACTATTCGTTGAGGTGTCGAATCGCGTGGAATCTGTGGATTGTGTGCCACTTTTAAGTAATGCATTATTACCATTTGTCCAGTTTTGGGGACAAGAAGGACATATAAGGGATCCTTTGTTCCAAAATGATAACTCTCGTGTTCATCGAGCAAGAATTGTGCTAAACTGGTTTGAAGAACATGAGAGAGACATTCCACATCTCAATTGGCTTGCAATTTAACCCGATCGAAACATAATTGAAAAAATCTAGGACATGTTAGAAAGGGCCGTGAAGAACGAAAAAAAAAAACATCCTGCAAATTTGGCAAAATTGAGGGATCTTTTGAGTATGGAGAGGAAGAAACTTGACACGCTTGTGATACTGAGTCAAATTTATTGCATGCCAAACAAAATTAAAGCTGTAATTAAAGTAGGTGGTGATATAACTTCATATTAAGGAACGAATTTTAAATTTTTGTCCATGCTCCGGATAGCTAAGTTATGCCATACAGATATCACTTAATTATAACAAGTCTGTCCTTACGAAACTTCAAATGTTTATTTATTCCAAATCTAGGCACTTTAAAAGTCAGATGAACACATCATCGAACCATTTAGTAATTTGGCATCTAGATACCACAGATTCTCTAATACACTGAATGAAGTAGATTATTCGTAGCGTTTTACACTTTTCAAGCATAACTAACTTAAAATCAAATTAATACATCCATCTCAAATCAATAAAACAATCTAATCAACGTCTAACAAGAAAGGGCTCTTAACGAGAGACTCAAAGGCTCTAACAAGAAACTCAAAACATCTAACAAGAGCGTGAATTCAACTAACGTGAGTTAGTACATCTAACGAAAGACAGCAGAATACATCTAAAAAGAGGTAGCACTCTGACGTAAGTCAGCACATACAACTGTAAACACTCTTATCTCTATTAGCACATACATCATTCTCAATTCAGTTTGCCACAAAACTATACATCGAGAGAGAAAATGTAGCGCGCGTTAAGTTAGAAACTTCTAAAGGAGAAAGAGTCAAAATTTACATAGATAATAAGAACCAAAAGGTAAATTAAATTAGAGCGTACGTAACATAGCGAATAAATAAAAACTGATTCCTGGGTTTCTGATACTGACAGAATTTTAAATCGATGTTTATATCATATATTATGCATGAATAGAAGTTTTTCATTAAAAAAATTAGATTTGTTTTTCGTGATTTGGATTTGTGGTTTGATTTAAGAATTAAGCTGATGTGTACCCTATGTTTTATGTAAGCTTTTTCCTACAAACACTATATAATTTGAAGGAGATCGTTCTATATTCGGGTAAATACGGTTTACGAAATAACGGCATATATATATGGTACAATCAGTAAGTGACTGATGGAAACGTACATGGAAAAGTCAGACAAAATGAGTTTAACAAACACTCATGCGACGTGGCCACGAAAAGAAAAATAAACTACAACTGTGGTTATGTATATATCTTTCGAGACGTCGGTATGCCATTTCTAAAGCAGTATGCGAGCAGACAGATGCCTTACAGACGATAGTAAAGGCGGTCATAGGAATTAGGTGTATACTAGTTCCTGCATATGAAACAGATAATTTAATGCAGAATGGTGACATTTATGAAATATATTTTCCCAAAGTGATGACAACACTGAGAATACATATTTTTATAAATTTATGCATATTTGTTATTGAGACGACAGATTTCATAAATAAGTATGTGTGAGTTGTGCATAAAGTATTTATTTTAAAAGACAAACAAAAACGTCGTTTTGCACACATACACACATACAGTACGGTATCACTAATCCATATGAAAGATGCCAATTCAATTTCTTCACTGAATATCTTACTTTTATCTAGACTGAAAAACTGAAAGTTTGTATCCTTTCATTATTTAAGACAGATCTTTGATGATTCTGATATGAAATGTCAAAAACCAGTTCAGCATGTTCATCGTGCAATTATAAGTACTATGTGTCTGCTGTGAGATGTTAATAACCAGTTAGAACATGCTCGTTATGCTATAACACTTCTTGGCCTCATCTCATGAACGATTTCAAGAGACAGTAACATAATATTCACTCATTATACAAACACAATTCGTTGTTTCTCCCCCGAAATTTCGCAAATCTGTTACAGTACTATTTGCACCATCCGTTCTAAGTCATCATGTAGGAATCAGAGCATTACGTCAACATGTTCATTATACTGTGACAATGTTTCATTCTCTCTGTTTGAAAATTCAAAGAACCAATCCGCCCATGTTCATTAAATTTTTCTACTATTGTGAAATGTCATCTAGAAATAGCCACATAATTACCATCGTGCAATGACAGTTCTGTGCTGTTCCTGTGAAATGTCAACAACCAGTCAGCAGAGAAGTTAGTGGAATGAAATCGGAAGAAAAAGTATCTAAGACATTTTTTTGCAAATAACGAAAGAGAGAAAAACTTTCCTTCTGTTATTATGTAAAATGTTACAAAAGCAATGCTTTGTCTGTTGTCGGTATGAATATTTTTATTTTCCTTGGAAGTAAAAATAATGATTTTACAGAAAATCAACTTCGAAGAAGCTAAAATGTCTTGTTTCAATTTCGGATTTCTACATTTTAACAGTGTATAATCCCAAATTTGATCATGCTGTAGTAATGCAATTTTAAAGCAGTTTTACACGGGGAACAATTACACCACCAGTTTTAAACAACTATGGTTAGTGTAACATCAAACACATCAGGGATGAAAAAAATAATTATAATGATATGAACTGCCCAATTACAAATGCAATCCCATAAACTGGAAATGAAATCTAAAAGTTACACATGCAATTAACTAAAATTATGAATATTAACAATGGTGATACTCAAAAAACAGTGGGAAACGTTTGCACACAAAACCTTACAATTACTGTTATCAAACACTAGAATTTTCATCTATCGTAATTCCTGAAACAGCCACTGAGAGAAACAGAATATTTTTATTTTTCTGTGCGCACGCTAAGATACGTATGTGTTCGAATGCTTATGGAAACCGAATTTTCAAGATAGTTGATGATAAGAAATAATTCAATTACAATGGATATTCAGGTAAGAACCCAAGATATGAAGAAATTTACCGTTATAAAATTACCTATTTTACAACGCAGATAGTTTCACAGAAACTACATATTAGGTATCGTCACAATACACATATTTCATCAGCAGCATAGCGTTGGTTAAAATAAGATTTAATCCTTTTACTTCACTTGATAAAAGATAAGGATGGCCAAAACATTGAAGCTACTTTATTTATTCTTGCCAAAATAAACTAACATTTTAAGATAAGCTTTATTTTAAATTAAATTTAAAAACTATTTTTGATAATTCCACGCGATAATCAATTTCTGGAAACAAATGCCCCGGTGAAACCACAGATCCTATTTACCAGCTCCGTAGATAGAACGCAACAACTTATAATTCCGAAAGGGTTCCGAATGTGTTTAAGAATTTGGGAGTGGATAATTCACTAAGTACATTTCTTTCAGATTTTCAGAAATTTTTTTACAGGCTAAATGATTTAAAAACTCGAAGAAAGTAGTTACCGAATATAAACAAGGACTCTAAGAAAAAGCAAACTGGCAAAAATATATTGCAGACAAAATCAATTATTTAACGTCAAACAACATGGAATTACCTAGCAAAATATCTGACATGCCTTTCTGCAGGAATGGAAACAACCTTCGAGCTGAATAATACATAATTAAAAATATAAAAAGCTACCAAAGCATGGATCATTGCTAATCAGGAACTGCTATTCAAAGTGCTTTATCGTACACTGAAACTTTGCAAGAAAACTTATAATTATAAAATAAAGCTGCGAGACAAAACTTTGCAGCAAATAGAAATACCGGAAATAGAAATCGACACAGGAAGAGCATGATTTGCAAATCTATCACAGTTTAATAAAATCAAGAGACATGGATGCTAAAATTTGCAGAATTTATTGAGGGTCATAAAACATATTTTCGTTTCAGCATGTTTCCATGCAATAATGGATCCCAAGATTATAATGTAAGGAACATAAATCAGTAGTTCATGATAACAGCTTGGTTTTGGTAGATTGCCATATCAATTGAATTTTGTTTGGTCAACCAGCAATCTTTCAAAAATTGGAAAACTCTGAAACAAGTAAAACCGTTAAACAGAAGAAAATAATAATCGGTGCAGGCGCCAGATTAATCGCACTAAGAAAATGCGGTAGTTATCAAATTCTGCAAAACAATTTTCCCATCTTGAAAACTCGAAAACAGATTAATTTTGCTCAAGAAAGATTACGATGACTGAAATGCACAGATATCAAAACGCAACGACGTTTGTGAAAGGGTGACGCACGTTTCCGATGTACCACACTTCGTCATGTTACATTTTGTTACATTTCAACCCTTCAAATATTAAAAAACCTATTACAGTTTAGAGTAAGTGAGAACTTAAAAACAATAATAATGATTGAATTATTATACGTTTATTTATTCACCACTGTACGTGTGTACACACAAAAGCACCAATACAATAAAACACTGTTTCTAACTTTTTCATCATCTAGGTTTCATTCTCGAAAAAAAAAAAAAAAAAAAGATGTAATGCAAAATGCTTTCTAACTTTTTGCAATTGCTTTTCTAATACCTGTAAAACCTGTAAAAGATGAACCATCACGCACGCACGTACACACACACACACACACACACACACACACACACACACACACACACACACAGATATTGCCTAGGATCTACGGTCAGAAAAAAGTGGAATAAAAAATTGTTTTTAATTTTTTACAGTTGCTTTTAGAATACTTATGAGAACTGAACCATCATACAAATATTATCTGGGTTTTATCTTAGAAAAAAAAAAAACGGAATGCAAAACGCTTTTTGTTCAGCTGCCTTTCGAATACCAATAAAAACTGAACGATTACACACACACACACACACACACACACACACACACACACACACACACATACACACATACACACATATCGTATATGACAACAAAAAGTAAGTGCGCATGTGTACCCAAGCACTTTAATATCTTCATACTTGTACTTTCCTACACATACTAAACTAAAGTATTGTATACAACGGCTAATGCAAGCCAAAAAAAAATGCAACAACTAAATTGAAGTAAAATGCGATCTACCTATTTATATCTAAATGCGATATATCTATTTATATAACATTGCTCTAAAACTCACAAAAGATAACATCAGTTTTAAGAAGTGAAACATACATTGCTTAACTGGGCGATGTCGACTACCACGATCTGAAAGTGCGCATGAGAAATGAAGAACGCAATACTTTAAAATAAAGTTTTTGATCACAGTAATTTCAGTTCCGGTCAGTCATTCTGTACTACAAAATTTGAAAAATATAAACAAAAAAAAGCAAGCTGTTTCATTTTACTATGGATTACTCCAAAATAAGTTTCAAAGTTTAATTACTGAACTTCTGCACTTTAAATTTTTTTATTTTATTATCGAATACTTATGTGGTGTAAATTTCAAAGCCTAAAAAATTACTTGGAAAGTCTTCTTACAGTTAAAAAAAAATTTTTTTTTTTTTTTTTTTTTTACTTTAGAGAAATTCCATTAAACAATACCAAATTTTCATTATTTTAAAAGGCACACTTTAATCACTAAATGTTTGCTCGGAGTCACTGTCCTACTCGACTTTCTAAGCGTGTCAGTTTCTGAAAACTAGAATTTCATTTTCTGTTAGTTTTGATTACCTAAATTTTACTTCAAAGAAATTTCCTGAAGTATAAAATTACAGAAAATGCAAAACGGAAGGAGATAAAGTTAATTGGTATATTTCATATCGGAAAATTCAAGTCGATGATATTGACCTTTAATAATTTCGAGTTGCAAAACTTTACTCATCTAATATGTTTTCCATCCCGAGTGTTTGATCACTCCTCCTTCGTTTTGTGAAAGATTATTACAATCTGAATTTTACTCTGGGTTAGTTTATGGATATTGAAATTTCAGCTGTGAGGTCAGTTTTTGATTCTAATTCTGAGGTGCAGATAAACTTAATTTGTTGCAAGTTGATCAATACTGCAGAATCAAATTTGTAGAGAAAGTTACCAAATTTATAAAAAAAAATGCTGACTCATTATTTTGGGAAGATAGAAGAGGAAAATACTGAATTTTTGAAATTTAAGAATAAAATTTTCAAATTATCTTTCGAAGATTTAGAAAACTCGCTTTGCACATAAATTTCTTATCTTCTGAATTCCACTTCAGGTACTTTGTTTATCACCTCAAAGTTGAAAAACAGTCGAGTGTCTTGCCTACCTTTAGATAATTCTATGGAATAAATAACTTGGTGTCATATTCAGTAAAAGAAATTGCCGTCGTTTACACGATCATAAAGTTTAAAAAACTTTATTAAGTAAAAAAGATTAAAAAATACGCATTAGATCTTTCAATCACACAATGGGATCATCGTCAATTAGATCTTTCAATCCCACAATGGGATCATCATCATGTTTTATGTCTTTGTTCTATATTAATACTTTTCATCAGAATTTTATATGTCGTTTTTTAACATCTGACGATGATCCCATTGTGGATCGGAAGATCTAATGTGTATTTTTTAATCTTTTTTACTTAATAAAGTTTTTTAAACTTCATGATCGTGTAAACGACGGCAATTTTTATTACTGAATAGTTTTACTTGCACGAAATCAACTCATCTTGTAACTTGGTGTCAGTACTTGAAAGCCAAAGTTTTACTTTACGTCAGTTTCTAAAATATTAAAATTAATTTACTTGTTGTCAGTTTCTGATCAACTGCATTTAATTTGCTTTGTAGACACTGATATAGATTAAAACAAGAATAACGGTAAAAATAATAGTTAATTGATGTATATAATTCTAAAGAATTCGATATACCGTTTCAGATCACGTGATGTGATCAGTTCTAGAACACGTGGCACTAATTTTTTTGTTTCCAGATCACGTGATATTCCACACCATATAGAAACTGCACGAAGTGCGTACTATGTGTTCGGGAAATAAAATTTAATTTTGAGAAATTTATTTTACACAGGTGCTAGATAACGCGATATAAAAACAAATGATGTTATTTGTCGGAAGATTCTTAAACGATGATTTTTTTTATTAATAAAATCTGAATTTAGTAAATAATCTGAACCTTTTATCCTTCTGTCACACATACACTGGAGTAATTTCATCTGTCGTTCCTAATCAGAGCAAGATCAAGTGTTTCTTAAGAGCGATTTTTCCAGAAAACAGTCGCATTGGGACGGAGTTGCGCAGAGCCACTCCGTTGCACAGAATGACAAGATGGACACAGCTCCACACCATTCGCGTCCATCTCGTCCTGTTCTCTCCTCTCTTCCTTCTGCTGCTGGGTGGAGTCTCGAGATGCCACGGTGGTCTCGACTATTCTGCTGACCGCTGGACCGACGGCAGCGGCGTCGGGCGGCTGAACAGACCGCGGGAATGCCCTGACACCCGCTTTCCAGATATTTCATGTGACACTTATTAGGACTGAGAAGCACAACAGATGTGAAACTTAGATCATTTCTAATCCATTCCCCCGAAAGCCAGGGACAGCCGGGACTGCCCAGAAATAGACCTTGTTAACTTTTCATTACGAAAATTGCTTTGTCTCAAGTCATCTCTCAAGTAGTCTTAGCGAAGATTTAAAACGTTGTTAAAACTATTAATAAGTTCTAAACGACATATCCTTAAGTTTTTAGTGTCACCTAATTTTTGATTTGCAAAGCCTAATAGTGAAATACGACATCGCCATATTTTGCGGCATAATAGGGACTTATGCAGCCGTAAAAATGACAAGTACAGCGTCATAATTTCTATACGAAAAACGTTAATAGCATAAACTTTCCGATCTACCTACCGAAATGGCGTGTTTATGATCCACAGTTACTATTTCTATTAGCAGCTCATAACGTTGCCTGAGGCGTAAAAGCAAAGAAAATTTTAGGTAGTGTTTCCGAAAAAGAATTCTAGATTTACTGAATATTCTATAGCACTCAGATGCTGGGTTGCAGTAAATTGTTTTAATTAAACTAGGATTTAAAATTCTTTTAAAAGCTTTAAAATATTTACTACATTTGTTTATGGAAACGGAAACACACACACACACACACACACACACAAAAAGGGGGGAAATATCACAAGACGTGAAATCCAGTTGAACATTTTCATGTTTAATACCCTTATAGGATATTTCCAGAAGGAAATGTTTTTACAAAAATAACGTTTATACGACAGCAAGGCAATTTTGGATGAACTTCTATTCATAAAAAGTACTCTTACACGGAACACAAGACGGCATATATTTCTACGCTGTTATTTACTGTAGCAGTAGACTATCTTGGAAACAAACTCGTTTATTCGGAAAAACAGCAACAGAATATTAATTCACATACCAGAACAATTATAAGCCAAAAATTCGTTGTCATATCTACACTAGAAAAATGGAGTTAAAAACTTATTTACATCCATCTAACTTCAGCTACTGACATCACAAATAAACAAAATGCAGATAACTAACATAATTACGATTTAACAAACGCGAGCGAGTAATAATTTTTTTCAAACATATTGGATTTGGAAGAGACTGCACAAAATGATGGCAGAATGATTGAATTACAAGGTGTTTAAGTTACACTTAAGTTACGCGAAATATCTCCAGTTCTACTTATGGATCAGAGACCCTTAACTAAAAAGACATTCAGGAAAGAATATATATTGTCAATCATTATCAATCCACTGCTGGACGAAGTTCTCTTCAAGCCTCTTCCACAACGGTCTGTCTTGTGCCAGTCTCCTCCACTTTACTTCCGCATACTTTCGAATTTCATCCACCCATTTCCCGTGTGGTCTTCTTCTGGGTCTTTTCCTGTCCCTTGGAATCCAATCTAAAATTTTGGCTGTCCATCGATGGTCTGTCCTTCTGCCAGCCCATTACCATTTCAGGGATTTAACTTTGATCATGATGTCTTCCACTCTTGTCATTTTTCGGATCCACGAGTTCTTCTTCTTATCGCTCCTGGTTACATCAAGCATGCACCTCTCCATGCTGCTTTGAGTTGCCTGCAGCCTCTGTATGTCTCTTTTAGTTAAGGTCTACGTCTTTGCACCATACGTAAGCACTGGAAGGATGCGTTGACCAAACACTTTTCTTTTAAGACATAATGGCATATTGCTCTTGAAAATTATGCTGTTTCTTCCAAAAGCTCTCCAGGCAAGTTTTATACCCCGATTAATTTCTTCATCAATGTGACCCTCACTTGATATCTGTTGTCCAAGATAAACGAACGTATCTGTTATCTCCAGCTTTTCTCCATCAATCGATAAATCTTCATTTCTTGTAAAAGCATTGTACATCACTTTTGTCTTCTGAAAGTTCATTTTTAATCCAACTTCTTTACTCTTGTCAGCAAGTTCCTGGATCGTACTCTGCAGCTCTGATGGGGTAGTTGCAAAAATGACTACGTCACCAGCAAAACGAAGGTGAGTTAGATAATCTCCATTAATCTTTATCCCTTTGTTTTCCCAGTTCAGTGATTGAAAGACATTTTTCAATGTGGCATTAAAGAGCTTGGTAGATATGGTGTCACCTTGTCTCACTCCCTTTCAAATTTTTACGTGTGTTGTATTTTCAAACAGCCGAATCTTTGCACTTGCATTTTCATAGATGTTATTAATAATATTAATGTATGCATCTTCAATACCGCAGGATTTCAAAGCCACTGTAACTCCTGATGGGTTTACCGAATCAAAAGCCTTTTCATAATCGATAAAAGCCATGCACAATGGAAGTTCATATTCCCTCGCTCTTTCAATTAGTTCTCTCAGTACGTGGATATGATCTATTGTGCTGTAGCCACTCCTGAATCCAGCTTGTTCTCTCGGTTGAGCCATGTCCAGTGTTACCTTCAAGCGGTGTGAAAGAACTTTAGTGAAGATTTTATAAACCACTGATAGGAGGCTGATAGGTCTGTAGTTCCTGAGATCCTCAATGTCACCTTTTTTATGTAGCAAGATCATTGTAGCGTTGTTCCAATCCTCAGGAATTTTCCCTTCATTAAGGCATCGAGTGAAAATTTGGGCGAGTACTGTTTCGATTTCTCCACTTGCTTCTTGTATGATGTCTACAGTAATTCCATCTTCTCCTGGAGCTTTCCCCCGCTTCATGTTCTTGATTGCATGTGCAACTTCTGTTGGAAGGACTGGAAGAACTCTGGTACTTTTCATGATGCCTGGAGTACATGTATCATCCCTTTCATATAATTTGGAGTAGAAATCTTTCACTCTTGTCAAACTTTCGCCTCTATTTCTTGTTACAGAACCACGTTCTTTTCTCAGTGCCATAATCTGTTTTCTTCCCTTACTGAGATGTCCTTTTGCTATCTTTAGGCTTTGGTTGTTTTCAATTGCTTTCCTCACTAGTTCACGGATGAATTTCCTTACGTCTTCAGTGATTCTTTTTCGAACTGTTTTGCATAGCTCTATGTATTCCACTTTGGAAGTCACATCTTCTTTAGTTGTCCTCATCTCTCTTCTTTTTGCATCAACATTTTGGTTTTTCCTGATAATTTGTTCACATGCAACTTGTTCTTAGACCCAGCTAATTTTGTTGCTGTTTCCATAAGAGCTTTGGTTACTTTTCTGTTAACTTCAGAAATATCCACTTCTTCCGATGTTAGGCCTTCTAAAGCAGAGAATCTGTTCTTCAGTTCCAACTTGAAGGTATTATGGTGTTTTTTAAGGTTGGTTATGTCAATACATTTTGTTTGTCTTATGAGCTTGTCACGTTCGAGTTTAGCATCTTACATCTCACCAATCTACGGTCACTATCTGTGTTGAACTTGTTTAGCACACTGCAGTCTTTGATGACGAATTTTTTGTGTATATATATATAACTTAAATCAAGGAAGTTAAACATGGAGTAACACAGAGCGACAATGTAAAAAAATAAGAGTATCGGTAAGAAAGTTAGAAAGAAGAATGTTAGGAATGACAAGAAGATAAAGAGTTAGAAATGAACAAGAAAAAGAACAGGAATAACATATTATAAAAATAATAAAATAATCAAAGTGGAGATGGGCTAGACATGTTGGAAGGCTGCAAAATGAAAGATGGACAAGATGAATAACAAAATGGCAACCAACCAAGAGATGGAAGGAGACGAACAGGGCGCCAGAGAATAAGATGGAGAAGTGACCTTCAGAAATTTAGAGGTGCTAAATGCTGAGGCTAAGGATCGAGGAAGTTGGAAAAGACAGAAGGGGAGACCTATTTCCTGCAATGGGTGTCAACAGGCTAAGAAGAAGAAGAAGAAGAATTTAAATCATTGTACACTGTGCATAAGAAAGCCACGTGTAAGGCTTTTAATTTTTTAATTCCTAAAAATGAATGAATTACTTTTGCATGTATAACTTGCAGAATAATTAGTTTTGCCGGATCACTTCTATCCTCAGTTTAATAAAACATTTCGGAATGTAGAGAGTATAAACTGTATTAAAGGGCCACCTCTCTGGAAGTTTGAATGTTATCTAGTCTATATGGAGTAGTACGTTTTCTACAGAAACTTCTTATTCACGTTCAAAAATGCGATCGTATGAAATAAGTGTTATAATCTGCCTAATTCCTTTGATAGACATCTTGTCGGTCCTTGAACAGAAATCTGCAATTCTGCGGGGTATACTTCCGTAGAGTAAAGCACAACTGTTCTTGAAGTTTTTGCTATGGATAACAAGCTTAGGTGAAAAATTTGTGGAGCATGAGAATTTGAACTTTAGGATATATAACAATTTTAACTATATCAAAGTAGAAAAACCAACTATTATAAACATCTGATATGTCTCACAGAACAAACCAATAGACCATTGACGTAAATGATCACACAGGTGAGAAAAAAGAGCAGTTGCTCTCATCCTTTAAATATTAAACCGCGCCGTCAGAACCTTTGAGGTTAAATAAATAAAATTTGGCGATTAAATCAAGCTGAATATGTTATTAGCGAAGTCAGTTTCAAAAGTAAATTTTATGGATTTCTTTCCCATGGTTTTTTATGGACTGTTCCCGTCGAATTAAGTATTTTTGTGTCCACGTACAGCATTATTCCTTCCGTCAAGCAGTATATTCACATTATTGCCTTGAGTCTTTATATTTCTAACGTTTGTTTGTATTTCCCCGATCTATACTACTTTTCCTCTGTGAGGATCTTCTTTCTTTTTGTGTTTTACAAGAACGCATTTCTGCATGTTTCTTTGACCTGCTTGTTGTCGGTCTTGCTTAGTTAAGCATCAATTTTCCCATTCAGGGAAACTGGGATGATAAATTAATTGTTTTCGTTTTAAAGCAAAATGATGATTTCCTTTTAAAACTTATATGAATTTCTCAAACGAAATTCACAGTCAGGTTTCATACATCCCTTATTTCCTTAATCAACGCGACATGCAAGGGATCTCTTGTGGTGGACGCAGACACGGACATCAGTCAATTCTTATTTCATACTAAGAACTCGTTTTCGCATGCCTCTTGTTGGAGACAAGGCTATCGGTGCATATTGCCACGGGAAAACATATGCAAAAAGTTACACTGTCAGCAAACATTCAATACTATAAACATCAACACAAAATGGATAATCTGCTAAAGGCCCACTGTGATTAAAAATGAAAGTTTCAGGAATTTTCAGTAGAAAATGAAGTAAATAGGAAACATAAATTTTTAGCACAAATGAAATGCTTCTGCAAGATTCGGTATACATAATATGCATTTACGGTAATTAGAAAATTCCTCAGATTTTCCCAATACCAAAAATAAAGCAAGTTCGAAACGTGTACACTCATAAACAACGCAGTACAGAGGACAACTTCAGAACACAACACAACAAAATACATACAAAACGACCACTATTAGAATGACTGAAATGTTTCTGGTAGGTACTGAAAAGGTATTTATTTATCAGTGCACATAATAAAATGACTCCAAGTAATCAATCTACGATAGAAGTTTAAATCGATAGGCGACAATGAAATACGTGAATAGCAGCGGAGCAGTTAGATAATAATCTAATATAATATTCAGAAAGTTAAATAATCGCAGTGTAATGGATAGAAAATCCCAAATGATGAAAATTCCATTAACACCAAAAGCGGCACATAATTTTTGGACATCGCAGCAAAACAATGCTGACATTATTTCCATTCTAGGACAAAAGGAATTTCAAGTTACATACATGTGTTGTAATGACTGTAAACTGGGAAACAACACAGAACCAACTATTTATGGCAATAATAAAACTTGAAAAATTTCCTCAATAAAAAGGAAATGGCCATTATCCCTTGTGGGTTCAAACGTTATGGAATGCGCTTTGCTCCGTTACTGCATTTCTGAGTTTAGAGGAAGAGCTACTATATTCTTCTTGAAGATGATTCGCAAAACTTTCCCTTTCGTTTAAAAAAAAATTATTCTAAAAAAAAAATATCACACTTCGTTAAACATATGAATAGATGTGTGAAGTAAATGTATTTTCGTATTAATAACATCATCGAAGTAGGCGACATAATGTTTTGACGGCAGGATGAAATCATTTAACAAGGATTGAAAAACAGTTAAAAAAATTAAACACAACACCTCAGCTCCTTTTACACTGCAAGGTGGTCAGGTGGAAACATAATTTAGACATTCGTTTCTGCACTAAATACACAGGTGCAAATACTTTGAAGGTAAAACATATCTGAATTCAATACTTTTCAAATATATCGTACTACAATTACAAAGATAAAAATGTTTAGTGACTTCTTAGTGAACTACAAAAAAAATTCTTCAGTGGCATTTCATTTCTTCTAATTGCACGCTAAAAAGCAATTTTATAAACTGAAATAAACTTGTTTTTGAACTGCAACGAAGCGGAAAATAATCTTTTTAACACATGTTAGTTAAAATATAATGTGCTCATTTTCCAAATATTAAAAGTAAATACAGGTCATATCACTACATACTAATAATGAAACGCATATAGCGTATTAAATCCGTATATTTCTGTGGTGTAGTCAGCACAAAGATTCGCCAAGCTTCCGCACTCCACTGGGAGGCTTTTTCAAGGCAATGGCAGACATAAAAGACAGAGAATTGGAACATGTAAAGAACGAAGGTGATTTTTGAAAATAACGTGGGCGGTATCACGAGTATATTACATGAATATTTATCACGTAATTATACGGCGCGCCATATAATTACGTGATATAACCAGGACATGCAGAATACAGCCCTCGCCAGAGAAGTCATGCATTGTTCGGCCGCTCCTGTATGTAATAATAATAGAATAATTGCCCCTTACACGAATTTTAAAGAGACTGTCATCAGGGAAACAGTGGAAATCCAATCCAGCAAAGTGGCATGCAACGATATATGTCTCTACTGAACTACCAATAGTTTGGCATGCGTTATTAAAAGATGGAAACGCATCACGACACACCGTATAATTAAGTGATAAAAATTCATGTAATATGCTCGTGATGCCACCTACGTTATTTTCAAAAATCATCTTTGTTCTTTACGTGTTCCAATTCTCTGCATTTTATGTCTACCATTGCCTTGAAAAAGCATCCCAGTGGAGTGCGAAACCTTGGCGAACCTTTGTGCTGACTACACCACAGAAATAAACGGATTTAATACGCTATATGCGTTTCATTATTATACATATCTGGTGTATTTAAAATGAAGTTTTCATTACATACTGTCAACGTGTCTTCAAATCAGTGGAAAATCAAAATCAAAAGATATCCAAACCACGTTTTACGAGATAATTTAAAATAATAAAGAACATTTTTGTTTATTTACATTATTAAATGTATTAAGAATACCTCTCAATATATTTAAAAAAAAAGAACAGAAAAAAAGTGAGCGTAACTTTAAAGCTTTCGTATGCATTGCAATCGTGTAAACTTTGTTGCCCTTTAGATACGAATTCCAGTACTGTCGATATGTACGAATAATTATGAGTAACAAAAAAAAAAGAGTTCTTGAAAACAAATGAACACGCAACACCAGTTCCGAAAATTCCCACTGAAAAATTAAAAAAAAAAGGGTCCGCGTAAAGAATATAAAAATCACAGAATCAGTGTCCACTACTGGATATATTTCGTATTGCGAGGAATAAATGTGATAACAAAGAATGTTTTGCATTGTACATGACACCTGCTATATTCAGTGCATTAAACTACAGTGAAATATGGGTTCTTCTCGCAGAATCTTTGGCAAAGTAGGAAAGAGAAAAAAAGAAACACTACAACTTTTTTTTGTTATTCACAATCATATCTTCTGTATGGAAATTGTAAATACCTTAATGCAAGTAGTAAGACACTTCAACAACCATCAATCAGAAATAATAATAGTACACATTCATTCCGTGACACGGTACTGAAAAAAGATTTTTTCTTAACCAAATTAACTTAAGGTAATTTTATATCAACCGAGAAAAAGAAGATCGGGAAAAGATATACTATGGTGGGAAAAATAAAAGATTGAAATAAGATCAAGATGTAGCAGATTCACATGAAAGTTTCGCAAAATATATTATTAAAGCGACGCTGAAAGTGAAAATATTTGAACCTTTGCAGACGCATGCATTTCATCCATACAGGGCATATGACATTTGAAACGACGGCATAAATATGCTTCGATAACGATTTCCTTGAGCTTCGCAATCGTGATTGCACTTCTGGAAGGCTCCGATTTAAGATAATCCCAGAATAATCACGTGCCATTTTTTCTGCAGTGCACATACACACACATAACACAACATTACTTAAGGAAACTCTCCAAAGGTACGTATCCGTATAAGGAAGAAGAAGAAGAAGAAGAAGAAGAAGAAGGGTAGAAGATTTCGAGAATGAAACGGGTAAACAGGCATTCGTCATACTGAGAAATCTTTTTCTTTTTTCTTTTCTTGTTTTTTTCCTTTTCTTTTTCTCTTTTTATTTTTTTTTATTTTCAAGTAGGGAACAACGACATTAGACTTCGCGAAAAATTCATTTCGAAAACAAACTTCATTATATTTTCAAAACCTGCTTGCCCGAAGATGAGGATCTCGGGAACCTATCCCAAATAAGTACAGGAACCATAAACCAAACTTTGCCCATTACTGCACAAAACAATTTTCAGTAACATGAGATTTTTGCATTCTGGTAAAACGACAGAAATCGAAAAGATTTAGAAATCTTTAATCGAAGAACAATCTGTTAACTTCGATACCACCAGCTACTGATGACACTTGAGTTCTCAGCACTATGTGTGGCAATTAAGTTTTTAGGCAGCTTTCCTTTTTCCAGTTGTGCATCTCCCGGTGGCGCAGTGGCCTAACCGATGGCCTCTGATCATTCGTCTGAACGGGGTCCGGGTTCGAATCCCGGTGAGGCATGAATGTCGTGTTTGTCTTACGGCACTGGCTCTCTCCCTTCCCTGGAACAAGTGACCCTAAATTAGGGACGGGCGACTGCTTAGAGCCCATTGAGCTGCTCACGGTGGTTGTTAAACCTCCAATCAAAAAAAAAAAAATATCCATGTGCTTTCAAACATTCCGACACTTACGGGTTCCATGCTCTCCCATTTTCTCCATTTTTTTTTTCGACGAAAAACCTCAATTGTCATCCACGAAAGGATGCAAAGGAAAATTCATTTTTTTCGTTATGCATTGATAAATGACAATGAGATACGTAAAACTGTATGTGATTCGAAAAGTGATTGGAATGCAACTACTTAGTCTTAAGTCATAAATGACCAAAATACACATGGTACCAGTTACTTCCAAATTAACAGAAAGAGCTTACATACCTACTTTCATGTGAGTGTGCTACAAGTTTTACTATTCGTATGTTAATTTTTAAATTCATTTTCCGAATTCTTCCTTTTTTCACCCTTAAATTTCTAGGATCAGAAAAGCAACCAAACTTAATATTTATTCATACGTCATTTGAGTTCATATTTGAGTAATAATCTTCGAAATAATGTAGAATAGCTTAGGAAAAATGACTTAACCTGAACCAATTATCTCTTCGTTTCTTTCCTTCTTTTTTTTTTTTTTTTTTTTTTTCAAATTTCACTGCATTTTGTATTTTTAAGCAATGGAACTCTCCGTTTTTTTCAGGTGATATTTCTGAAGATGTAATAAAGAGAATCACATACAAAAATGGCTATTGTTATTTACTTGCTAAGTTGACTATCATATCCATGAAATAACGTTATATAGTAGCAGGTGGTGAAATTTATAAAATAACAAGTGGACATATGAACTAGCTCAAGAAATGCTGAACAGCATACAACCAACAGAAAACGTTAATATTTATCTTTTCGTTTTACATAATTTCCGAGCCTTGCAAATTCTACTCCGGAATTTATGGAGAAAAGACGGTACAACCATTGTTTGCATGAATTCAGCAGAAGCGAAGGAATAAGTAGATAATATTTTTATAGCTTTAACGAAAACCAAAATAAAACCCTATCCTGGAAAGGAAAAGTGATCCTCTATATTGCTCCAACAGTATGGAGAATTGTCGCTGTAATTCGGTGCTGGCTTATTGAGCACGTCTTCATTGGTAACTGTCACCCTGGTGTTCTTTATCAAAGACGTATTTGTAATGTAAGTATTTACCTGAGAAACTAACTAATTATTGTATATATGAGTCTTTTATAACCATGATGGACCCAGCTCAACAAAGGGATAACATCACAGACTGCAAGTAAAGATTGCGAAAGCGCAACCCTGAATTATTGTTTTGTGAATTTCAATACATTTTACGTTTTGATCAATTCTACTGTACTACTCACTCCTTCACAGATAACATTTAAGGATTTAAGTCTAAAGAACACACAAAGGCGCGTTCCATAACTATACGTAAAAGTTACAGAACAGCTTTCTACACGTGCAAAGGTACAGCACAATTTACTCTATAAAGAAACCACAGGGATGAAAAAAAAAATTACCAAACATGTCATATACCCCAGTGAAAACAATTAGAGTGATCAATCGCACGAATGTTAGAAGCTAAACAACACAAAATCTGCATTTGCAAACGAAGACATTTTCCCTTTAATTTTACGTACATGAAATAAATTGCATCACGTAAATTTTCCACGATAAAAACTCCGTTGTTCCCGTTATTTTGGAGACCAAAGTCTGAAATCTTGATTCATAATATGAAAAATGTATCACGTGTCTTAATTTGAGCCTCTGTGCTTACCCGTAATTTGGAAGATAAAGTTTTTTAATGGAGTGTGTCGAGTAAGTATTCCAAGCTGCATTTTTTTTGTTATGAAACTGATATTTCACACGGATATGGCTTTTCGTCAACATGTGCGATTACTGCTCAGAGGTAACATATGTTTTCCTGATTTTTGTGGGGGTTTTTTTTCAATGCAACGAACTGTTATCCAGTTATTTACAAATACATAAATCAAATAAAACTAAATGTTTGTAGAAAGAAAACAAAAGCTGTTGTAATCTCAAATCTTAGCTATCAATGAATGACACTTCCATCAGCTACGAAGAAAACACAAGGTGGGCATAACGTGTGATGTCAAAAGATATGAGAATAAAAACGTATCTCGTTAGGTATAATTAAAACAGATGAAAACTACGGAAGAGAAAAAGAGTATTCTACTTCATAGCGCAGTTTTCCTTGTCTAGTTACAATAAATTAACACTTTTCATCTGAGTGAAAGAAAACTACACACACAAACTGTGAGGGCAGAGAAGAAGAAGGGAAGTGGGAAACAGAAAAACGAAAAAATAGAGGCATCGGTACATCGTAATCGGAAAAGCCTTTACTGGATGCGATCAGTTAAAGGTGAAGTTGAAACCTGAGCAAAAGTGTCACAGGAAGTTACTAAAGCAAAATTTCTCGTATTCTATTTTGTTTTCAACACAGATCTCCTGCTAGTGAAAGAAAGACAGTGGTAAAATTAAAACATAAGGAGGCAGATCACACAGAGCAACCAGAAACAATAAAGATTAGCAAGTAATTATCTCTGCTTTGTAAATAATAAGGAGCAGGTGAACACTTTTGGCAAAATAATCCAAGTAAAATTCTATTAAATTGTTGTTATAACTTACAAGAACTTTTCTTTAAAAATTTTAAGAGGGCCAAGAAAAAAACATAGCGGGAGACCAAAGGAAATGAGTATAAGAGAATCTTTCATAAGATGTAATTAGATGGAGGTATAGGTAAAACTTACTGAACAAAAAAACCGAATCTTACTGAGGAAGCAAAGATGGTCTCATGTACATCATTCTTGTTATAATTAATACGCACTTCTCTGTCTGTAAATGTCGACCATGAACATCTACAACGTAACAATGGCAAAAAGTTCTCAGAAAGTAAAAATAGCTTAGAAAATAATAATCTCAAAATAGATACAGAAAACACAAGATTATAAGAAATACGGGAACAGTTGTACTTCCGAGAACTTGAGTACGTGTTGGAATGTCGTTGTAGCAAAGGCCAGGCTATTTCAAAATACAAATGCTCCGTGGATAAATCCGCCAGCAAAGAAATCATTATTATTATTATTATTATTATTATTATTATTATTATTATTATTATTATTATTGCTGAGATACTCATATTTCTAGGCAACGAAAAGAAAAATTAAAGGAATCAACATGCTACATTCGAATATTTTCAGAAGAAAATCATCATAAAATAAAATGGTATTCAAAGAGTTTATATTATATTTTAAGAAATACCGATTTAAATTATCGAAGAACAATCTAGATAATTTTTTCACTGCAAATTGAACAGTTTTTCCTCAATAAAGGAAGCTAGAACTTCTAAAAATTCGAAAAATCACGCAAATTTTGCATAATCAATAAGATCAAAATTTTGATAAAATAATTTGTGACTAACAGCAGCAATCGTTGCTGTCACTAAAGAAAAAGAAAGAGGTAATACGAAATAAAAATTTATGAAAGAATAAAATAAAATGATGCGTTTGCTGTTTTCCATTTTTCACTTTTGGTGTAGTGAGGGGTAATGGCATAGGTAGTTCAAGTGCTCATTAGTGATACTGCTAACTTCAGTTACATACAAGCACAATCCAAAATTATATCGTATAGAACAAGGAGTGAAAGAAACATAAAACATTTCAACGGAAATGCTACCCGATTCAAACACTTGCAATATAAAAAGAGTTCATCCTAATAAGATACTAATGACAAGTTGTCATCACCAAAAGCCCACAACCAGTCTGTTTTATACCTCTGGTGTTTATACAAAAACTGCAAAATAAAAAATTATTGTTTGAATTATAAATTTTTTATTCACGTCATTTGCATTTTCGTATCGCTGATTAAAATACCTTCTATGAAACCCACAGTTCCGCTGTACACAAAACTGTACGATTTTTGTTTCCCAAATTTATATTCTCTAAGAAAACATGTGGAAATATATTCCAAATTTACACTTGCATATATATAAACGACTTGGCTCTCGCTTAGACGTCTATGACATATCTCAAGTAAAATTTATGGAAATAAATGTATTTCCAGACAAAAGGATTTTCATACTGTTTATTACTTTAGCACATTTTAAGCAGTTCGGTATAACAATGTGCTAAGTAGATTATATGCCATAACAGCAGCTGCGCATGAAGATTAGATTTCCAGTAAACAATAGAGAAAAATATATCACCAATTTTTTCAGCAACAGTAAGCCCATTTATTCTCTAAAAGAACGCGGAACCATTATCCGGAGTCTGATGCAAAAATCTTTTTACTAAAAAAATGCAGAAACATTACGCTTGAAAACAAAATTGTGCACTTTCAGTTAAGGTATGAAGCAGAATCTTAATCTAAAACAACATAACATGTGTGCTTGCAGTAAAATCCTAGCAAAGCAGAACATGTGTATATTCAAAAAGGCAATAAAAATTACCTCAGTGTAAATTTTTTGGGTATTGCCCATGCTTTGTAATTATTGAGTGACGTTGGTATATATTAAAATTTTCAGAAACAACGAGGTGCAAAAACAAATTTCTCTCCACAAGATCAGTGCAGAGCTGACGCCCACGTAAATGAATACATTAGAATCGAGATAATAAAATTTCGAGTTTGTGATATGCTCATATAACTTATTTACAGTAGCACCTTACAAAAAGCCCTAAAAAACACCAAGCTTCTTAAAACTAATCCAAGGGGCTAAATGTAATTATAGTTCTCTTTCATTTAAGCCATATGAATTAATTGCAATTAAAATAAAATACTTTCAAATATTTCCATTCTATTAAATTTCCGTTTCCTAAGGAATGTGCACCGGTCCAGATACTAGGCAAACATTTGATTTTTACAATCTCGACCTATGCGTTATAGAAAAAAAAAAGTGACTAATCACATTTAAAAACTCAACTGACTAGTTTGACTTCCAATCTCGGCTGATTTCTTCCGAAACTGGCACACTTTCACTCCGAATTTTTTTTAATATTCATCAGTAATTTTTAGAACTTTTTTTATATTCAGTTTAGGGGTTTCACTCCAATCTTTTGGAAAATACTACTCTGCACGAAGGCTTCTGATACATCGTCCATATTTAACCCCAGTGTACCAATTTCGTTAAATATGACGAAGATTTCTCATTCTTCCGTAGTGAATAATAAATGCAGTTTGAAAAGACAGCACTGCTCAAACTTCTTAGGGACTGAATTACTAACATCACTGTAATGAACATTTGAATTTACACTCTAATGGTGCTCCTCCTCAAACTAACAATGACGCAAGTTATCATTCCAGAGAAGATAGATTTGCTGAGTTTCATTCTTGTTCAACTCAGATATTTCTGGTGAGTTACAGAAGGGATTTTAACGTTAAATAACCTTCTGGAGATAAGTAATTTTCTCTGCGTTCTGAAATTAAATAGTTCTTTCAAATTATATCATAGTCAGCTACTTCTATTCCGATAGCTGCTTTAAAAAATTAAACTGCAAGGTATCTTTTCAATTAAATGCCATTTTATTTCTGAACAACCCATTTGCTAGTAGCAGTCTGGTGTCTTTTGAAGGCTGGAATATAATTTCCAAATTATCCTGTCACAACACAGTATACCTGAAAACTACAAGAGAAGAACAAAATACTTGGATTTTTTTTTCCGATTTGGAGAATATTTCTGTAAATACACTGGTGTCCAAAATTAAAGTCCGGAAGGCAATAGCGGGCAAAGAATCCAAAGCGCTCAATGAAATATTACAATGTTCACAGGACAAATAAAAATTGACACTTGCATATCAGTGAGCAAAATGCTCTCCAAAATGTAAACTGAGTTACATACTTAAAGCCAACGAGGAATGGCAGTGGTATTTCTCGTTGAGAGCGCGTGTATGAAGCGTTCTGGTGGCTGCAAATGCTCTCCTTATGTCTCAAACACGTGTACTCGGCGTTGTATGGTGACGAGCGATAGGATGACTAGAAGCAGGCCACTCTCAAGTCCAAGTCGCAAGGGACTTGCATAATCACCCCAGAGTGGTTTCACGTTTGTGGCAGCAATTTAACAACACCGGTGAGCTGTCATGAAGGCCTGGCCAAGGTCGTCAAAGGCGTACGATACCTCGTGTGGACCGTTATGTGACTAACCGCACGGCGTCATAAGTCCTATACAGCCCGGCAATTGTCTTCGGAGCTCTGTGACGTCACTGGCTCCACGGTATCAAAGTAAACGACATATCTAAGGCTTAATGCCATTGGCCTTCATGCCAGGAGACCCATGGTTTGTGTCCCGCTAACCACATCTTACACGCTTGAACTGGTGCAAGCAACATCGTTCCTGAAGCCCAGATTACTGGGTCGTGGTTCCTTTTGCAGAAGAGTCGAGACACAGTCTACAAACGAATTTTCGCCAGCATTTCATGTGTAGGGAATAAGGAATCCGTAATGATCCAGCAAAGGTTCGCGAACGAGACCCCTGCGAAGGCAGAGGTCCGCTTGTGTGGGGTGGCATTTTGTTCAACGTCCGCACACCATTCCACGTGCTTGCAGGAGGCAATGTATTTTAAATGCCAAGCACAATAGCGACGAGATCCTACAGCCCTACGTCAGACATTTTTGGGGAACTGTTAGCCATCAGTTCCTTTTAATGAATGATATCGCATGCCCCCCCCCCAAATTCTCAACTGGCCAACCAAGACTCCGAACTTGAATCCTATAGAGCATGCCTGGGATGCTCCGGGACGACATTCAGCAGCTCATAATCCAGCTCAGAACCCTTCCCGAGCTACGTACTGCCCTCATCGAAGAATGGAATTTTTTGGCTCCATAGTTCATCTGCAACCTAGTGATGAGGTTGCATTGCCGTTGTAAGAACTGTCTTCCGTTAGAGGGATTCTATCCCTTATTAAGACATTTTTAGGTTACATTCTTACGTTTCACCTTGGTGAGGTTATACACAAAAGGTGTATATATTTGTGCGTTGTTATAAAATGTTTATTACCCTTATGATTGCATCTCTTTACATGACAAACGTCTTTACCTGCTGTGATGTGTCTTCCTTTTAATCCCTGCGAATGCCTTCGGTCTTTAATTTTGGTGTAGTACTTTGGCAAGAAGTAGTTCTTCTTGCCAAAGTATTACAAAATGTAGATACATTGGGACTGAATATTTCTTCCAATTTATGGCATTAAGCAGGTTTAACACAGTTAGACGATCATTTTTTCCCTGAACAGAACGTTGGCAAGAAGTAGTTTTGATCTTTTCTTTCAATCTAAATAATTCTTCAAACTTGTGACATTAAGCTCATTATATTATCATCACAATCGGACGATATTTTTTCTCTACCCCAAACCTTGGAAAGTAGTAGTTTCTTTTTACAGTTAGACGATCATTTTTCTCTAAACAGAACGTTGGCAAGAAGTAGCTTTGATCTATTCTTCCGATCTAAATAATTCTTCAGACTTGTGATATTAAGCTCATTTCATCAAAATTGGACGATACGTTTTCTCCACCGAAAACCTTAAAAAATAGGTAGTTTTCTTTCACCTTCCAGTTTAAACGTTTTTCTTTTCCAAGTGATCATGTTAAGCGCTTCATTATCTCTTCACAGTTAGACAATATTTTACCTCTGGACGATTTTGGGCACTCTATAGAACCCAGCTCCGGAGCATTGTTCTAGAGTTAGCGCATGTCCACCCAAATAAAACCCAAAATTTTATGAGCGATGGAGAAACAGCAGTTCGGCCGGCTAACAGGGTGCATCCATCAATTGTCCTCAGCCCGTATCACACAGGATACGGCAAATTTGACCGAAAAGCCATTTCAACAATAGGTCACCTCGTCTCGAAACTCATAAGAACGAAAGTTCATTTCACAGAAGGATCGTTTTACTGAAACTCTAATTTTACCAAAGGTTTCATAGAAAAAGAATCACTGAATAATCAGTATATCGAAACGGTTATTTCACCTAAAGGTAATTTCATTAAAAGGTCAATTTCAACGAAAAAAAAATCTCGGGACCGTATTACTGATCTGATCCGGCGTCATTTATTGAATATATTACTTAAATGTTCCCAAAATTGCTATTTCCGATTATTATAGAACTTAAAAAAGTTCAAAGTAAAACTCATGCTTCTGAAATGGAATCTGTCAGTTAAGTCCCACTTTTTTTCGTGGAATTATCAGTTAGAACTATTTCATTACAGATTCACGCTGGATAAGAGATTTAATGAGACACTACATCTGGAATATGTACTAAAATTTCAATTCCCTTCAATTCTTTTGCACTGTGTATGACTTACGTAACTTACACTCATCGGGGAAATTTGATCGTAACAGTATGAGGTAAAAATGCGGTAGGTGTGCAAGTACACACCTAGTTTATTAAAACAAACAGAAACATGTACAAACAGATAACACTTGAAATATTCACACACAGGTGAAAACCTGTATGAAAAACAAAAGTGTGCACATTAGGACCATAAAAGCTGGGTCAGGTAACAAAGTACAGAGAAAGCAGGCTAGTTAGAAGGCATTTTATACATTCATGATTTTCGAAAAATACTGCACCTGTAATAATTGCTAAAATGGGAATTTCGGGGTTAATACATACATGGCAAAGCCAGTTCATGAGTTTCTCCATAAAAAATGCTAGCAATGTAACTGATAAATTAGTTATTATTAAAAATAATAACTGTAATCAATATTGTAAAAATATAAAGAGGATTATTAAATAAAAAGCTCCATCTAGTACATTGCTTGAAGTTTCTTAACCCTAGACTTAAACAAACTACGTTTCAGAACAACTGTAGAAAAGAAAATATCCAACAATATCTACGAAAACAATTGGAGAAAAGAATCGAAAACATGAGGCAACCTGTTCTGTCAGTACGTCGGATAAAACCCTACACTCCAATGGATTTTTTTGTTTCAAAATGCAAACTTTTGGATAAAATAACCCTTGGGGAGATCATCTTACGGTTAAATGCCTTTTAAAATGAAGTAACCTTTTGATGAAATAAACCGTTCGATAATATGACCGGTAGGTGAAATGAACAGTCCGGTAAAATGATCTTTCCGGTAAAGTGCACTTTACGGTGAAACAACTCTTCGATAAAGCGATCATTTTGATGAAACGACTTCGGGGTGGAATTAACATTTCAGAAAAATTATCTTTTTGATAAAACGACCTTGCGGTGAAATGAACATTTCTGAAAAATGATCATTTCGATACAACAACATTTTGGTGAAATGATAGTCTGGGAAATAATCTTAGAAAGAAAATTTCAACCTTCTGCAAACCTAGCGGGTACTACTATTAAAAACTGAAAATGTTGGAAAACACGTTTTCTGTCTCCTGGTATTTTGGGCGCACTTCAAGAAGTGAAGCCAACAAAAAACATACACAACGTACGGCTAAATATCGCAGAGAATTTTTATCAAGCTATTCACTACGACGACTTCGCTGCTTCGAAGTTCCTCATAAGGTAAGCGTTTTATCTGATCATTACACAATTTAAAGCTCTTTAAAAATTTTGTCGCCTCGCTACGTCTTTCGGTGCGCAAGCAGTTACATAAACAGAACAGCTTGTGGATCGAGAGTATTGCGGAACACCGGTGTACAGGCAACAATAACAAAAATGGACTGTATATCCATCTGCATTATTATGGCCTGTACCTGTGTTATTATGGCTAGGCACAGTGAAAAATACGATTTGCAGTTTTCTTGGTAAGCAAAAGATTATTCCCATAAAATAACGATTTACAATTTTTTATATGCTTTGTTCTCTTTATTTCATACAAGAACAAAATAGCGGGGAAGTAATAAAAATGTCTGCAAATTTAGGATGATAATACAAAAACATCAAATCTGTGCAGTATCAAAACTTAACAGCAACTGCATTTTCCATAAGAATCTTGATTTAGAAATTGTCTAGTGCCATTATTCCGCTTATTTCACAACAACAACAATGCAAAATAAATTTGAATTTACTTCTGCTATGGATGACAATACTTTATTTTTTATATACCAGTATTATTTTGCATTAAATCTTGATATTGTAACATTTTTCCCGCCGAATTTTCCTCTCTTTCTTCCATATATACATATATATATATATAAGAAATAACAGGAAAATTATTTTAAAAAATCGACGGTTATAGTAGAACTAGTGCATGAGAAACACTCCTGTATGATGAAACGTATACCTCTAACTGAACCTTCTTTCGGATTTCCTGTGCCCTTATGTAAAACTGGTTTCTTCTGGTGTTAATGTTTTCTGACTTAACGCCACAGATTCTTTCTCGATGAATTTGAATTTGGCAACACATGACAGCAGGTCAAAATGCAACGTACGTAAATAGACTTGAGATATAAGAGCCTCTGTGTTAAATGTTGAGTGTGTTTTGATGTTTAGTCAGTCTTAGTGCTGATGTGTTTAGTCAGTCTTCACTATTCTTAGGCGATCTTCTGTGAGATATAGGTAATGGGCAATGTTGTATGTTTTCGTAAACGATTCTTAAGACAGTCTTTCTCAGTTGATTCTTGATTACAATTGTAATCTAATTCACGAGCGATTGAAAATTTTATGCTCAAAGTTGTGACAAGCTAAGAGGAGATTTATATTTGGATGTTCGATTTACCAAGTGTAACTGTGGCTAAATCCAAGCCAAGTGTGTGTGAAGATTGTTTAATGTGCTGTTAAATAAACAAACTCGAAATGTAAGTTACATTGATTCATTTCTGAACAATAGAATTTTTGTCTGGTAGTGACTTATATGTGTAATTTAATAATTTCAACTGCGACGATTGAGAAGTTATCCGCGTTCCACGAAAGTCTAGTTACTAATTCAATAAACTTTAAATTAAGATTAGTGTTTTACTTTAAAGCTGAAGTTAAATTAAGTTAAATCTAACAAGCTCTAAACTTTCGTGTGTTGCAGGAGAGTTTGCTTAATGGAAAGTTTTATTTAAACAACTAACATTGATTTCTAACATTCAATGCTTATTTTACAACGGTTTGAAAAGCATGTAGTAGCATCATTTCTCTAAAAAAATAAATCCAAAAATTCTCTGCGTAGTTTTACTCCTTTAAGTTATATTTTGGGAGTGCAATGCAGATAAAATAATTCAATTATTCTTCGGTTATGGAAACTAGAAAGAGGCCTGGGAAGTTTAAAAAGTTTTACAGAACTCTCATTTCTTACAAAATCTTCATATCAAATTTTTTCGCTTTCATTTCATCCCTTCAAGTTATAGAGATCGAAAGGTAATAACGGAGAAGTACCTACAATTTTCGGCACGTTTATGCACACCAACAAACATGAAACGATTTTGTATAGCACAGTTTTAAAGATTCAAGACAAATATCCTTTAAAAATCCTGAACCAGCAATTTGTCAGTGTCATCTCCTTATTTACACAGAAGTGACACAATAAAGGGGAAATAATTAAAATATTGGGGAATTACGGTTAAAAAAAACCTGTACACTTTCAAAAGTGAAACCCGATACCACACAGTGAACAATAGATTTATCACCATATTCTGATGGAGACAAAATACAAAAGAACGATATTTTATATGCAATGATGCCGTAAAACGGAGCGCAGAAAAAAAAAAGATGGCTGTAGGGGTTGCGATTTACAGCTGTCGTAAAAACTGTTATCGGTGTTTTCATCCTCTCAGAGAAACACAGAACGTAGGAGTGATAGGTTCCACGCTATTGCACGGCAAGAAGCCACAAACAAAATTCACCTGCCATAATATGAAAATCTGAGGCCGTATTCCAGAATCCAATGCAGACGAATTTCTACACTGAAACAGGTTGACTTAATCAAACAAAAAACAAATTGCGTTCTCATTGTAAAAACGCAACATTTACTATTTAAATGCATTTCGGCATATCTTTCACAGAAGTGATATCATCCATTAATTACCTAATACAGAACTTGCAAATCTAAGGACTTTACACTTTAAATCCTCATTTCTTTTCTAGTGCTGTAGCTTCATGGCCCTAACGAATTAAAGTCTAAATCCTTTACACCTTAAATCTTCATTCCTTTCTAGTGCTGTAGCTTCATGGCCTTAATGAGTACTTACAAGGTCCCGAATTTAAAGTCTAAGGCCTTTACACTTTAAATCTTCATTCCTTTTCTGGTGCTGTGACTTCATGGCCCTAATGAGCACTTAGATGATCCCGAATTTGAGGTCTGAGGCCTTTACACTTGTAATCTTTGTTCCATTTCTAGTGCTGTAGCTCATGGCCCTTAACGAGTACTTAAAAGATCCCGAATTTAAAGTCTAAGGCCTTTGCACTTTAAATCTTCATTCCTTTTCTAGTGCTGTAGTTTTATGGCTCTAATGAGTACTTAGAAGTTCCCGAATTTAAAGTTACGCGATATACGGAAGGGAGAGCAGTAAAACCGAAAACAAACCCAACACTCATGTCTCGTTGGGACTCAAAACTAGGTCATTGCATAGGTGACTGATTCTTTGCCATCATATCAGTCATTTTCTAAGAGGTCAAATCCAATACAATTGTGATAGTTCACGAAAAAACTGCTTTGTATCGTATAAAAAATCGAAAATTCAAAATTCAAATGACCTTTCAAACCGATCTCCCGTAGTATTTATTTTTGAACTATTCGGTGTTGAGTCCACCTCAACAAATACACAGCATCTATTTCAGTAATTCTGAAAACCAAAGATTTAGTGGAAGTGCAATATCTCTGATTTAGGAGTACAGTCTCGAGGGAGCGGTACCGAAGAAAAAAGTATCATAACTAGTACTGGATCGGAAGCAGCTCAGTCACATACGGAAATCATCCATAGGTGATTTAGATACATAAACAAATAGATATATTACAATGAAGAGTTCCGGCTACTTTCTTTCTCACATGACATCAATCAATCATGATTACTGATTTCAACCGAGATTGCAAAGCAAAAGGAAGAATGATTGAGTAACAGTCCGTCACTGTTAAGAAAACACTGCCAGATTTACATAGCAAGCTACAGAAATTCGGTAAAAAAAAAGTAGCTTTTATAAGCACCACCAGAATTATAAAGAAATAATCCATAAAATTTTCAAAACGAATTTACTAAAAGTAACTGAACTGAATCCATTTCCGTGAATGTAACATGATAGGCAACAAAAAATTGATATCGGATTCAAAAATTTTACCTCATAAATTTAACTTAAAACTTTTGAACAATCATTATCATTTCCAGCTCTAAGACGCCTCAACTGCTACTAACGAGGAACAATTTTCACAAGTTATTTCTCCTTTTTAGTAGTTACACGAAAAATATTTTTGTTACTTTTTTGCTTTCGGAACACTATGACTAAATTTTAAAAATTGAAGAAAAGAAAATTCCATGCCATTTTTCATACGACTCCAACAGAAATTAAAAATTCAGCTCTAAAAGAAAGACCTACAGAACTTGAGCTCTAGAGCATTTCAGCAGAAATCAATTAATGCCATGCGAGTGCTACTTAAACTTTATTGATACTGTAACTTTGCATTCGTATATTAAACGTAAAATTCAAAGAGCTTAAATAACAGTAAATTTTTGAGTTTGGACTACATGAAATTTTTATAAACACCTATGGATTAACACAAACAATGCTAAATCATAAATATTCTTAGAATATAATTTACCGAGTTCTTCACATTATTCATCAAGGAAATATTGTATTTCAATCTGAATCTACCTATCACAAATTAGAAAAGTACTATAAGACAATAAATCATTTGGTTTATTAGAATTAAGTTCAGTCTTCAGTATGAGTGAATGTCTTACATATTAAATAGCTTCATCTTCGAATAAATTATATTCCCAGTAAATCAACTGCTTGAAGTTATAGTCGCACATGTCAGAAGGTAGTGAGGTTGAAGATTATAAGCCGTGTATAGGATTGCGCAGTTCTAGTGCCGGAGAATGAATAGGTTAGCAAAACATTTACTCGTAGTGCGACACCACCTGAAAAACCTGCAGCTATTAAAGACTAAATAAATGCAACAAACTACTTTTTCGGCAGTTCAAGGTCTCAATGATGGAAAGTAAATCTGCTCATGAGATTATGCCCTTTACAGATTTTATCTTCAAGAATAGTTCCATAAAGAAAAATGTACATAACAAAAACTGCTAGAGAGTTTTAACAATATAGTTTACAGCCCGCAGTTGGGCAAATCACATTTTGGGATTTGCCCAACTGCAAGCAGTAAACTATCGTGGAAATTAATTTTACTCCAACATACTATCAAAATGTTTTATCTCAGTATTCATAGATTTCTGAAGTTTACAGATATCCAAATTGAAAAACAGTGTCTTAGCAACATCAATAGTTTTATTTCCGTGTTTCGGACACTACGATAGAAGCCAAAAAATTTACCACTATTAGGTATTAGCCAATATTAAATTAAGTTACTTATTTGTACCACTGAACTTTTAGTATAGGTGTGGTAGCTTAAAATTTCTTCAGTCGATTTCACTCCTAAAAGAACATTTCAGCTGCTTTGCTTTACAACGGAAATATATTTAATCGACGAGTTTCTTAGAAATAATACATGTCTTGCTTCTATCATACGGCAAAAAAATATTTTAATACGAAAATAACGTAATATCCTAAATATTTGCTCAGTAATTTTTAATGGTTAAAACCCTGTCTTTATCAAGTAAATTGTGTAGAATTTCCATGGACAAGTTTCAGTCATTTTGCCGTGCGTTTGTTGATATTTAACGATAAATTACAAGATTATTACCGGTTCACTTTTCTTCACCGTGTCATGAAATCATTTTCAATTATACTTTGCGGCGTTTTCTCCTTTTTATTTTATTTTTGGAATTCAGTTACTGCAGTAAAAGACTTAACAGAAGTGAGAAAAATAATAATAATTATGGAAACAACAGGAACAAAATGGAGTGCGCTGTAGTCCGGAATAAGAGTCCTAAAAATTCAGGAATGAAACGCACATAACTTCTCCGATACACAGTCCGAAAATGACATGCTTATAGATTTTAAGGATAAGGCTACTTTATTTGTAGAAGATAATGCGGAAAAGATGGTTCAAAGCTGGACCATGATTAAACTTTAATACTGTCTTCTATACAGTTCCGCCGTTAATGAACGAAGAGGTCATTCAGCTCCCGAAGTGGAAAACCCTACTACGACCTGTATACTCCATAACACAGTTTTAAGAAATATAACGGCTTATCTCGCTAGGACGATAAAAATACAATTTGTAACGCATTCAGTTAACGATTCTACGTAAAGATGTATTTCTTTTATTTCTTCAGCAGAAAGTGATACTAAAACGGTGCTTTGAAGCAGAAAAACTTAGCGAAAGTAACTTTTGGAAAGTGAGAAGCTTGTACTCTAGTTACATTTTAGCCGAAAATTTGGTACTAATTTAATTTTAGAAACCGTGTAATTATTTTGGCCAGAATGGGCACACCTGCATAATCACACACACACACACACACACACACACACACACACACACACACACACACACACACACACGCGCGCGCGCACGCACGCGAGAACACACGCACGCAAGAACACACGCACGCAAGAACACACGCACGCAAGAACACACGCACACACAAATTTACATATTGTGTCAATAACAATAACAATAATAATAATAATAATAATAATAATAATAATAATAATAATAATAATACGTCGATACTTGACTGATACCTAGGTCTGTGGTGGAAACTCGCATCACCCCAAACCCCACTCAATGATAATTTTGTTGTTTACTTTTGTTTGTCATAGGCTGTGTTTTGTATATTTCGAATAAAAGTAAAAAAAGAAATAATAATATTCGTAGAACAGTTCCAGATTCAATATGCGAAAGACAAAAACTTCACTGATGTCGTGTATGCTCTTTGTTTACTTACTGGTAGGGAATACAACAAAACGCTAAAAAAATCAAATTAATTACAAATAACGAGTAGACACCACATAAAATATAAACGGCCTTTACAGCTATATTAAAAGGTCTTGCTTTTTGTTCCTCAATCAACAACCAGAAACGTAATTTAAAGCTGAAGTAGATGATGTAATTTAGCTATACGTATTGAAGCCCTTGTATTAATTAAAAAACGCATAAACTTTGCTAACAAAAATGACACAACAATTCATTCTGCTTTTAATAATTATTGAGCGTGTTGCGCAAAAAATATTTTTATTTATTCATTTCTAATATTAAAATCAAGGCATTACGAGACAGGTAAATGCAAATAGAATATGAAAAGCGAATGGATTCAGAAAGAACCAAAATATGCATTTCTGCTGCATTCTCAAAATGGCAATGTGTCCCCTGTAGAAATCATCATTTTCAACACCATGAGGATTGCCTAAATACCAGATACAAGATGCAGCAAAATGTGTGGAACAAAAGAATAAAAAATGGTACCTGGTGCTATCAATTAACAACTAAAAAAAAATCCCAAGTGAATGAGTATATTACATGCGCGTAAATGTTAAAACATGCATTGCATCCTTCTGATAACTAATTGAATTTTGTCACATTCGGATTTGCAGAATTTTAAATAATGGCGTTTCATTATCCTGGCATATTTTTTCAAATGGTTGAAGCGAACATAACAAATCATAAAACTCAGTGGAATTATTATTTTACACAGGAGATAGAAGAGAAACGTAATCTTATAGAGAAAATTTTCTCACATAAGTGAGGTAATATCACAACTCTACGAATATCAAACTTCTTTATTAGAGTATAAATATGCAACAGAAACATGCACTTTCCAACGAATTCATAAATGTCTTAAAACAGAGAACGGGGTGAATCCGAGTAGTCAGACATATACATTTTTATGGAAATACGAAGAATGCTACGGTACATACAGAACATCACAGAACCAAAGATAGCTGATTAGCTTATAGAACAAAGGCCTGTACAACTAAACTGGACAGCCATAATTTCTTAAACCGTTAAACATGGAATAGACAAATTAAACCAAATATGTGTGATAGCTGTTTGGTGAAGAAAAAAACATTTTTTTTCTCTTATTTACATCCAGACTACCGAGCACTCGGAGTGTGACAATCATTAGTTTCATAAAAGCCGAATAATGTCATTTTTTAAAATCAGTCACATATTTTTCTAAATGAATTCTCTTCATAAAAATATGAACGTCTGTCATAATCACCATTTTATAAAAGAAATGTTCCTCTTTTAGAGGCAAAAATTTTAAATGAATCGATGATGTTTCATTCGATATCATTCCAGACTGGTTCCTAGAATATTTCACAGATAACATGTATACATATCGTGGGGCTCAATACACAAATGGAAGAATAGAATAAAGTAAAGTAATCAATAGAAAGAAAGATATACAGGAAATCGTGCTATGCTCTTTTTAACAGCAATTAATTCAGCAATTATGAATACAGTGAGATCTTATAATAGTCAATGAGAATTAACTCTTAAACAGGGAATGCGCAGAACACTATGCTAGTGAGCTTAAATTTCAATGTCATTTTGAGAAATGTTTTTCAGATGATCTTCCTAACTATGAAAATGATAACTACATCAGCACACAAAAGCGTGATTTGTTACAGACACGAGTATCGTATACAGGAATATATTCCACAGAAGTACCTAGAAGGGATCAGAGTGTCAAACTGGTCAATATTTAGTTTCGGATAGCACAAAGCTTCCAGACCCTGTCTGGTCTACATTACGTTTTCAATGAATTATCTTTCTGAGAACTACAGACTAAGTTTTAAAATGAACGAAAAGAAAAATATGAAACCTTAAATTGCCCGTTATGTCCTATAAAAGCAAACACAACTCTCCTCTTCTCTTGAGCTATCGGGCCATTCTAGTGGCTACATATCCATCGGTTCCGTACTCTGAACTCAGAAAAAGAAACTAACCTTTCGCACACACATGCACACATCCCTAAATATTACATTTTGACCATAGAATTATTTTGATACGAGGCTAATGTGCAATAAAAACATTAGTCTAAGCTGTAAAAGTGATTGATGTCATAAGACAGTAGGCCTATATACTGAGAATACACACGCAAAAAAAAATTGTAACCAAACTTAATGTTCTTGGATTCTGATCAGGTAGGGTTGGGATAAAGAACCAAAGGGTTGGGGTCAAAAATTTTAACCCAATCTCAAGTCTGGTCATTACATTAAAAAAAAAAAAAAAAGAAGTTACAAACTTTTGATATGATAACTTTACTGGATAGAGGCCGCCTTTTTAATTCTCATCAGCGAAATTAAATCTTATTTAAATTTTAGGTATGATTATATATTACCCAAGATTTAAATGAAATGTTTATCCTTTTAAAGTACACAGTAAAATTATTCGTACGAAACAGCAGGACATTAAACAGTGAAAGTTTTTAACATGATACTAATTGTTTTATGGGGGTGTCATGAATATATTTTATTCTTTGATTACTATGTAACGGATCCTTTAATGAACGTTTTTAAATCTTCAATTTCACGCTTTCTTTGATTTCGTCATAAGGAAATTTTTAAATGTCCTTTGTCCTATGTTCATTTTTCTCTAATAAGCTGATGGAAATAGGAAACGGAAGAGGGACAAACCGAGGGTGAATTGAAAAATAGTACCCGGAAGGAGCAAATGCAGAAAAAACAACAACAACGATTAGTCATTTACTATATGTAGTAAAACAACCTTCCCCATTGTTCATTTACTATATATAGTAAATGAACAATGAGGAAGGTCATCTCCCAGGAATCGAAGGATAATAGGTAAAAGAGAAGAATCCGCTGAGGAAAGTGAAATCTTGTAAAAACAGGCTTAAGAGGAATACCCATTGTTACAGCTTCATCTGAACAGAAACCCCAACAGCATCGCATCAAATTGGTACATTCTAGCATTCACAGACCGAGCGATAATTTTCATATGCGGGAACATGGGGCGACAATCCGAAAATAGGAAAAGGGACGAGTATTTTCTGTTTACGAAACCGAAGTGGTCATTATACAAAACAATTTATACTGACAACCTAAGAATCGCTGCTCTTCCTCAAACAAAAAGTACTGACTTCAGTGCTGTCTCCAGCAACAGCAGAAATGCATAGGATGAAATGTAAAAATCTTCCAGAAATTAAGCGAATAAGTAAAAAATTGGAAACACACACACACACACACACACACACACACACACACACACACACACACACACACACACACATTCAGCCTTGACGAAGGAACATTTTCTTACTGGACACGTAAGTTATCAAATTGCCAATCAAAAAGTGGCTGTTTTTTTCTCAAAATCTAACAACGATTTACATACTGTCTGTTCTTGTTGAAAGCACATCGTTGAACATGGGATTTAAAAATGGATAATTTTGTTGGTAAAATATTTACGAGACACGAACAGCTAAAAACACTACGCTTCTTCATAAACACCATAGATTCAGTTTCGTGAACAACGATGAAACTATCAGGGAAGAAATAAAATGCTGGTTTAATTTACTTTAAGCACAAGATCAAAAGACTTGACTAAAGAAAATTTGCAAATTTATAAATAAAAATTGAGAAAAAGAAAATTAATGGCCAAATTCGAAAATTTGTCAAGAGCTGGAGAAGAAGGCAATGTGTAAGACAATAAGAAAAAAGCTGGAGAAGAAGACGATGTGTAAGACAAATAAGAATACTGGTCGTATTAAGATAAAATTTTCAACACACAGTAAATGAACAAGAAATCAATTAACTGGGATTAGACCAGTGCAAGATATTTTCGAACATGCATTTGACACAGCGAATCAAGTAACTTACTCAGACATTTCTCATAGAAATTGCAAAGAGAATGGGTTTCCAACCTTCGTTTCGGATACCAGCGAAAAAAATGTTGTGCAATGCATAAGAGGAAACGGTTTAGAAGAAAGTTTTCTCAAGGTCAGTTTCCACTATGGATACCACAAAAGTAGAAACTGGCCTTGAGTATTATTTCAAAAAAAAAAAAAAAAAAAAAAGAAAAGGAAAGGAAATGAAATGGAAATTTTCAACTGCAAAAATTCTATTCACCTGTCAATTACATCAGATAACTTATTTCTGCGATCAAGATAAAAACATCAGTATACCCCTAGAAATACTGAAAGGCCGATTCAGAAGTGGAGCAAACATGAGGTGCATTAATACATCTTTACTTCAGTTAAATAAGCTAAAACCAATGTAATAAGCCTGGTTATAATGTTAATGAGCCAATATTCAATAAGTGTAAGTATGAAGCACGAAAGAAACCATAAATTTAATAAAAGCGTGGGCTTTGAATGTATTTTTAACACGTTTTACAAAAGTCAGCATGTTAACATAAATTCCACGTTTCTTGTCGAAATCTCCTGTTTTTTCGTGCTACTCTACTGTTGTTGCACATCACACCCAATTTTATTTAAAGTAGGAAAACTATCCAATCGATAATTTCACATTTCTCTTCCGACTATGTTAAAAGAAGTGGGGTTCTCTACTAGTTACAATAGAGATGGTGGTTCCCATATCACGGAATTTAGAAAGAAACATTTCCATTTCTGCATTCCAGATGGCATATTTGTGCTACTGCTGATGAAGTAGTAACAGAAATATACTACTCAAAGTGATACATTTCTGCAAAAAATGTACAGAAAAACAATTCGCTTTACTACTACACAAAAATGTGCTCAATTCCACATCTAAATTAAAAAGTTCTGCTATGCATCATATTGCAAATTGCCAATTTCTTTGAAGATGCAGATGAGAAATTTTGTTGTTTGAAATATAGGAAGCTTTAGATTTCTTTTAATTCTGTAACTTTCGTTTAAAAGTCGGGCACAAAACAAGAACACAGTGTGTTATCAAAGAGAGCTATGAAAAAAAAGAATCATTAAAGTAAAGACGAAGAGATCGAAAGAGAAGATTTTTAGTGATAAGGTTAGTTAGGATTGTCTTATTGGTACTCTCCAAACATCCAGCAAATCATATACCCTGTCTCTCCCCCCCCTAAACTCCAAGAAGCGTGAAAGAACAAAGTTTTTAATTTGTGGCATACTTTATCATTCATCTACCTTTCATGTTCACAATGATAAGGCAATTTCTGCAAATATCAAACCATTTGCTAACACTTCAAAATAAGAAGAAATATTTCCATATGCTTGAATATACGCATTAACAAAAATTAGACGAAGGGGCTATATTCATTTAATATCTGCACGATGTTTTGCGAACATGTATTCAAGCCAAATTTCTGCTACCTGGTTAGCATAGAATAGAATTATTTAGCCATAAAAAATTATTAAACAACATGCTTTATAGCCAGAGTTTTACTACTTAATGTATGAACATAAATCAAGCTGTTCGTTTCATGTAACACAACTACAAAAATTCGAAAATTTAATCGTCTTGGAAAGAGAATCGAACCCGCATCTCAGTTGTTTCAGTTGTTTGGATTTCATTGTCCTGTGTGGTGTAACGGTTAGCATACTCGAACGTAAATCGGGAGATGCGGGTTCGATTCCCGTTCCAGGACGATTAAATGTTCAAATTTCTGTAGATATGTTACATGGAAATAACAGCTTGATTTATGTCCGTATTAATTATTCCATGTATTCCCAACTTGATATTTATTACTTAATGTTTTGATATTAATTCTATGCAGTTGTTTTGTACCAAAAACTGCGTCCCCTCATTTTGGGGGTTGAGACAGAGGGTTTATTTATACTCCTGTAGTTAATGCCCTGAACGAAAAACTTGTGAACAAGGTAAACACCAATCGAAGAGACATGTTGAGAAATGGTTTCAAGCTCGCATTGTCCAAAATATAATGATTCTAGGCATGAAATTATTGTAAATAAAAAGTCCTTTTTTGTTAATGATGGACATAATCATTAACATAAATTCTAGAATTCAGTCTTAGGAACTGTAAAACCTCAATTAATATCATAACAATATGGTAGTTTGGTACATCGTTTCCCAGCATTACAACATTCCGTTGTTGCTTTCAATACAAAAACAGCTCATTTATTACGACTGAGAGATAATTTACATTCTTTGCACCTGCCATCTTTTTTGTTCTCTTTCGTTTTAGATAGAGAGATAAACAGATACATAGATCAGGCATCGACGGATGCTTGAGAATATAAACACTGCACTATTCTGACACTCAATTTTTTTTTCTTGTAATCTTATCAATTTTCTTCCTTCTTTTGTAAGGACCAAGGCATTAAAAACAATAACACGTTATACGTTATCAAAAACCTGCAAAAGCTTCTTTGTCCTAATTCAGAATTACGACTGAAAATATACACAAAGAATGAAGACGTATTTTTCTTTGCATATCATATACTGTATGTCACTTTTGGCTTACGTTAAATCGTATGATCGGTGATTCAGAACAAAATCGCATACGTGAAGCTTTTCATTTTTAAACACAGACCTAAGGGTAGACATCGTCTTAACCTGTAACCCAATACAGCATTATACTTGTGAATATAAGTTATAAATGACAGCACTAGTCTGGGGATTTTTTTAGAAAACATAATTACGTATTAAAAAATGCAGTAATTTTCTTCTGATATGTCTGACCATTTAAAATTAATAAAAATTTATTTTCAAGAAATTAAAAAAAAATACTAGATCAGATATGAAATACATGTGATCTGTTTTGTAGATAACAGAATTACGTGTTAAAAACATAGTACATTTAATTCAGGACGTTATGAAACTGAAAGGTAATAAAATGCACAAAGCAACAATGCAAAATGATTTCTGGGATACGCACGGATCTGGTGATAAAAAATAAGATTGTCACACTATCTGTGCTACCAATAACAATTCATTTCTATGTTTTTGCTAGGTTGTCAGTTTTTGCTACAAGCACACAATCTTTTCAAGTTTGATTTCTCGTGACATTTTTTCGTTTCCAGACGTTTGTTTAAACAATATACTTCTTTATCAAATATTAAAAAATAAGATGCACATAGAATTTAATTTTTTTATCCATACTAAAGTTAAAGCTTGCTTTTTATCAGTAGTAAAGACGAAGAGTAACGAAAAGAAAACTTTCCACAAAAGACAGAAAAGTAATTTGTTTACAACGAAATTTGGAAACCAACGTATCTCTCAATCCCGCAGATTCTTTAAATCACGAAAACTAAAATTGGAGATTTAAATTTAACGCCTCAGTTCTTAAAACGTCTTGCATTTGGGTTACGGTCGACTGAACTTGGATTGCTCCAACGCATTTCATATCACTGCTGTTACCTCATACATTGAAACAGCGAAGAAGTTCCAAAAACTTCTTTCCGCGGGCAAAGTCTGCAACGAAGTGTAAAAGTCTATTGCGCAGACTTTCCCTTAGAAATACAAATACAAATCCCGATGTCGAATTGTTACATATTAAGAGAATAGAGCGAATTTTTATATGCATAATGGTTTGAACACGAAGCAGTTTGAATGCTTTGATACCTAATATATACATTTATATATCATGCGAAGTCTATGAAGTAGGTACAAACAGCTTTATCAAAACGACTGCATAGAGCTTATGCGAAAAGAAGATCCCTGTACTTCGGGTTTACACGCGAAAAGGTGTGCTAGCTATTGAAAGGAACTCAACGCGCAGTTTGGTGTCTTCACTGCACAGCGTCGTGTGCAGCAGTGAAGATTCATTTAAAGAAAAATGCAGAGATGTTTGTCTCTGAAGTAGAAAAACGTGAATGGGAATTTAATGGGAATCGATAAGAATTTCTAAGTTCGTTAACTGCTTGTACGTGACGTTGATATATAAAGGTATTGGATTTGTGAAGAAAGGAGATAAAAAAATCAGTACGACGTTGTGATTCCACGAAGAAGGAAGATAAAATTTCAACCTTATTACAACGTTCAGCTCTTGGGTCGTCAACTCCAGCTTCATTAAACCAGCTGAAATTCTTCTTGAAAAAATAAAATCCAAAACTCGGAAAATGATCTTTCTTTTTAGAATTACAAAAGCTTTCGGAATGTGAACATTTCCACATTATCACGAAAACGATACTTTGAGAGTATTCATTATACCCTCTAGTTTTCTATTTACTATGATATTCTTGCCATCTTTTTCCCATTTCAATAGATCAACTGCCTGTTAAATGAGCGAATTACCAATCTCAAGAAATTAGCAATACGACTCCTCTCGCTCAAAGACTTTTTATTCTTCACTGAACAAAGAAATATACACACTAAAGTGTATAGTTCTGAATCAAATATACACTGCAAAAACAAACTAAAGTGTATACTTTATTCTGAGAATCACGCAAAAAACTACCAATTGCTGAATGTTTAGATTCCTTGCAAACCACACACACACACACACACACACACACACACACACACACACACACACACACACACACACACACGAATAGCGGCACAAACAGTAGTTTAAAAAACTACTATTTGTTTTTTTTTAAACTACAATTAGTTTCTTAAAAACTAGAAAACTATTATTATTTTAAAGAGTAGTTTAAAAAACTATAAAATCTACATACTATTATTTCACACCGGCGCGCACACACACAATCGCGCGTGTAGGAAATGATTGTATGTGTCTGGCACGCAAAGTATTTTGTGTGACTGGAATATAAGTTCCATAGTAATACTAAATCGTACAAAAGTTTGTTTGGTACTTAAAAGACCTTTACAATGTATCAAAGTAAACAGCAATTCTCGCAGCTATTACGGAAATACATATACGAATCATTCTCATAGTCGAATAGAAGTTACTTGCATTCTCACATCTTGCTTCGACGATTACTTATTATTAAAAGTACTGAAGACCAAAAAGTATTGTGACGTGAACAGAAAAAAATGGGGTTTTTAAAATTATTTTCTTTCTTATGTTTAAAAATTTCCGTAAGAATGTCATAGAGTTTAAAGAAGATGATGAAACATTTTTGAACAAGTATTGGCATATCTAATATGGAAGCTGAATCGTATGTTCTGTCTATTGGAAGTACAAGTGAGGCTTTAACTAACGTTTTTGGAAAACGCCTGCATCGAAGAAAACTAAAACGCAACCAAATATACGCAAACCACCCGAATTTGTCAATAGCAGCAATCAGACTAACCAAGTGAACCTCATCAAACGAATTACCTTATTCTCTTCCCGAAAAAAAAAAAACCCTAAATTTTTGTAAAGCTACAAAAAAAAAAAAAAAAAAAAAAAAAAAATCGTTGTCTACACGTTTTGGAATTTTGAGTAAATCGATAGATACTTTAATTGCACTACTTTTTCTTGTTTTAAGTACCTTCAGAGAACTTGTCTCTGAGAAAATGAAAGAAAATAAGTTTCCATGTTACTTTGATCTAAGAAACGCCAAATTCCAAATATGTAATGCATTAACTTTCATATTTAATAATGCATTAAATTATAGATTATGGATTGAGAAAAGAAGATGGCACTGGAGCAAGAAATAGAGATGACATTTTGACAAGAATGAAAGATTTACACATAAAACTATATGAAAGGGATGATACACCTATTTCAGTCATTAAGAAAGGTGCCAGTACCAAACTTCCTCCTATCTTCCAGGCAGAGGTTGCACATGAAATTAAGAGCATGAAAAGAGGAACAGCTCCAGGAGAAGATGGAATTACCGTGGACATTCGTTATACAAGGAGCAAGCGGATAAACAGAAAGTACACTAGCACAAGTTTTCACTAGATGTCACAATGAAGGAAAGATTCCTGAGGATCCAAACCATGACACAATGATCCTGCTACATAAAAAAGGGGACATTGAAGATCTCAGGAACTACAAACCCATTAACCTCCTATCAGTAGTTTATAAAATCTTCACTAAGGTTCTTTCACATTGCTTGAAGATAACATTGGACACGGCTCAGCCGAGGGAACAAGATGGATTCAGGAGTGGCTACAGCGTTACATATCATATCCATGTACTGAGAGGACTAATTGAAAGAACGAGGGAATATAAACTCCCGTTATGCATGGTGATTATTGATTACGAAAAGGCCTTGGATTCCGTGAAAACATCAGCCGTTACAATGGCTTTAAAATCCTGTTGTACTGAAGGTGCATATATTAACATTATTAATAACATCTATGAAAATTCAAGTGCAAAAGTTCGGTTATTTGAAGATACAGCACCAATAAAAATTGGAAAGGGAGTGAGACAAGGTGACACCATATCTTTCAAACTCTTCAATGCCACATTACAAAGCGTCTTTCAGTTATTGAACTGGGAAAACAAGGGGATAAGGATTCACAGAGATTACTTAACTCACCTTCGTTTTGTGCATGACGTAGTCATTTTTGCAACTACACCTCTAGAGCTGCAGAGTATGATCTAGGAACTTGTGGGCAAGAGTAAAGCAGTGGGATTAAAAACGAACTTTCAGAAGATAAAACTGATGTACAATGCTTTTACAAGAAAGGAAGATTTTGCGATTTATGGGGGACATCTCGTGGTAACTGAACCTATATTTAACTCGGACAACAGATATCAAGCAAGGGTCATATTGATAAAGAAATTAATCGATGTATAAAACTTGGCGGGAGAGCTTTTAGGAGAATCAGTACAATTGTCAAGAGCAATATGCCATTATGTCTTAAAAGGAAAGCGTTTAATCAATTAATCCTTCTAGTCCTTACATATGGAGCACAGACATTGACCTAAATTAAAAAAGGCATACAAAGGCTGCAGACAACGGAAAGAAGCATGGAGAAATGCATGCTTGTTATAACCAGGAGAGATAAGAAGAGAAACTCATGGATAGGGAAAATGACATGAGAGGAAGACATCATGCTTAGAGTAAAATCCCTGAAATGGCAATGGGCTGGTCATGTTGTCAGAAGAACGGGCCATTGGTGGACAATCGAAATTTTAGACTGGAATCCGAGGGACAGAAAAAAACCTAGAAGACCACATGGGAGATGGATTGATGAAATTCGTCAGAATGCTGGAGTAACATGGAGGAGACTGGCTTAGGACAGACATTTGCGGAAGAAACTTGGGCAAACTTTGATCCAGCAGTGGATTGATAATGGTTGATGATGATATGCATATCGCTTTTTTTTACAGTAGATATGGAAATACTGTTTCAAAAGTAACAACTACTTTGAGAGCACTTTTCTAAGACTGTTGCAAGTGAGTGTTCCTATAATGGATTGGTCTTTGTGTGTGGGTATGTGTGTGCGTGTGTGTGCGTGAGAGAGAGGGCGACTGAGACCAATAAATTAAAATCTTTCAAAGTTTTATTCTTTAGTCACATTTCGTTCAAATGTGCTTATGTTTTAAGTAACTTCATACTACAAAATTGACATTTAAAAAGTGATAACTTTTCCACGATAGACATGACAATTTCCAGGTTATAAAATTTGCAATACGCGCGTAAACTACTGATATTAATAAAGACATTATAAAACCTGATAATAGTAAAATGCTTCATCCTTTTCAAGTCTCAAATGGGTGTTACCCATAATTACTTAAAAAGGTTACGTGGCACGCTTCTGGTACTCAAATATAGTTCTGCTGAAAATTGGAACATGTTCAACAAACGTTTACTCTTTCACAATTTAGACAACAGTGCGTCACAGTTGGAAAAAACAACAACAAAAAACAAAAACAAAAACGTATTTTCTAAAATGAGAAGGAACTGCGCCTCCGATGTGATTAGAAATATAATAAATCACATGGAAGCATAACAGAACACTTTCCGAATTAAAAACAGTCAATGCTTCTTGTCTTTTGAATGAGAGGTGCTATTTATAGCATTTGATTTACCAGACATAACAAGAGAAAGCCGACTACCTTTTTCTATAAGGATGTTTAGCCGTAGTCACCTGAAAAATAACGTGATCTTAAACTTTATATCCAGTTTACAATTCGGAAACTATCAGATCTTACATAATTTACTACAAACCAAGATGGTTAGAAAACTTAGTCATTGCTGCTGAGGTAACCAAAACTATGGGTTTTGGATCGCTCTAGAAGTACTGACTTTATATTTTATCCAGCGACTTGTATGGATTAAGATTAAATAGAAATTTCGCAAAATCAGTTCAAAGGCATGCAGACTCCAGATACAGTGGCACCAAATGAAAACAAAATACAGCTTTACAATTTTCTAGCAGAAGAATTTGTACTTTGTTTTACCCAAAAGCAAGAAAGGTTTCATGAAAATCTTTCAAGCGAAAAACGCGAAATTCACAAGCATAATAATTCCAGTATTAACTCCCCATTTCCAAAATATTCCATGAGTAATAGGTATATATGAGCCTTGCTAATAAAGATTCTAATTATAAAAGAATGAAGATCCTAACCTTTTAAGGAATGTATTTTAAATTAAAATCTCCAATGCTCAAAAACGAATTTTACCTCACACTAAAATATTCAAAGCAAAATCAGTTCAAAATTTTGGGATTTTTAAAATTTTTTGCCAACGGATATAGAAACGAAGATTGATTATGCTTAATGCCAAAAACATAGAAAAAAATTAAGGCATGACAGTTATTTATTATAGATCACAACATCGATATTCTCACGAATCGATTTGCCTATAGCAAATACATACGTAAAGGTACAGAACCATTCAAGGGCTCAAAATTGGATGACTGTCCAGTGTTAACAAACGGAAGAAAAAGTTTTGGTCAGTTCCAATTACAACTCCCAACTGTTCAACGGGAATCGGAAGTTGAGAAGTTTTCCGAAATTCATTGCTACACTGCTGGACAGTTGCTAAGGACGGATCATAAACGGCTATATAGCGCATAAAAAAGTAAGTGTGGTTGGATGCCAAGTAAAATAAAATAATGTCAGAATGCCAGGACATTACAAGAAAGACAATTTATTGTGCTCTGAAATCCAAAAGGCTTTGGAACGTGTTCTAGGGACAAACAGGTCATTTTGTGCAGAATACGTAAACGTGAAAAAATGCAATTACTGTCCGCTGGCGTTCCGGCGTAAGATGTCAATACGGGATATGGCCACCATGGAGGGCGATGCAAGATTCCACACGTTGTTTCATGCTTTGCACAACATTATCAAGCAGCTGTTGGGTTACGTAATTTATCCCATTCCTCTGTCAGTGCACGGATGAGGGTGTCCTTGTTTATTGGAGGGCATTGGCGACCAGCAAGACTCCTCCCCAAAGCATCCCACACATTTTCAATGGGATTCAGATCTGGAGAACGTGCTGGCCATACGAGGCGTTGAATATCCTAGCTCTCAAGACACTCCTGGACAGCGACTGTTCGATGGCATGTTGCGTTGTCGTCCATGAAAATGAATCTATCACCGACAGTACCACGGAACATGTGAACATGAGGAAGCAGAACATCATTAATGTATCTTTGGCCAGTCATAGTCCCAGTTGGAAGCATATAGAGGGACGTACGGCCATTGATCATGATGCCAGCCCATACCATGACACTACATGTCGGATATCGGTCCCTTTCCTGTATGTTTTCTGGACAATATGCAGTACCACTATCACGCCAGATCAGTTGTCGTCGACAATCAGACGATCTGAGAAGAGGACAGCAGACCAGTCGTTATCAGTCCAATTGCGATGTTGATGGCACCATTGCAAACGGGCGGTACGGTGACGTCTGGACAATGGGATGCACACAACAGGACGGCGGGCGTATAGTCCTCCTTCATGCAAACGTCTGGCGACAGTTTTTCGGGAGATCCGCTTGCCAGTAGCAGCCATAAACTGATTTGCTACCTCACTAGCTGTGGTGCGCCGGTGTCTTTTTGTTGATAGCACTATGGACCGATCTTCTGCAGGTGTCGTACTGCAAACACGACCTCCCCCGTGACGTTTGCTACACTCTCCATTTGTTTGAAATGATTTCCAAAGCCTTGAAAAAACACTGTGGCTGACGTCGAACTCCCTGGCAACATCTGTTATTTTTCGCCCTTCTTCAATCTTGCCAATAATACGGCCACGCGTAAAATCATCTAGGTGATGTCGGGAAGACATACTGAAAATTGCAAGTTCGTCAATTGATTCTTTCCCTTTCAACTTTGCGTTTGAACAACAACGGTCAATACGCGTCAAATCCTTTATATCTCTTATCAGCGCTATGACGTCACGAACAAGTTCGGCAATTCAAAATTTGCATACGCACAACACGTCTTACTGTATCCCGCACTTATGCTAATTTTCACATTTTCCTGCCTTCCATTTTATGGTTGCTATCGTTGCTATTGTCATCCGTCCTTAGCAATTGTCCGGCAGAGTATTACGAAAAAATCACATAACAATAAAACTTCAAAAAATAATTGTAGATTCTAATATGTGCTAGACTGGAAAAGAATTTCATGAAAAAAAACTGATGCCGGAAATAAAATTTTGGGGGAGGAAAAATCACCTCAATTGCATAATGACTATAAAACACTTTGACACACTGACAGTGTAAGGTATAATAACTATTGATTTCATAATACGCACCTGATCTATATGGGACACCTCTGTCTTCATGAATGCTCTATGATATAGACGCCAAATCATATAAAAACCAATTTGAAACATTTATAAATTTAAGTTTACTTACAGGCCATCCGTCACATCCCTCTTCTTTTAAATAACTAGAAATTCCTTTCTTTTAACAATTTCTAAAAACTGTTCTTTAAACAATTTCATAAGTAATCTTTTAGCCATCACAAATGTCATCTCTTTAGCAATTCCAAATTTTTATTTTTACTTCAAATGCCCTTTTTACGATTTTACACATCTTTTCCCCTTTTAAACTATTTCAGTTCCAATTACAACTCCTAATTGATCCAATACAACTCCCTTATAATTAGTTCGAATTTTCTCCAGTTTTCTGTGTTAAGTGACCTCTATTAAATCACTTCAGGTAGCCATTTTAACAACTTCAAATAACATTGTGTTTTCGGTTTTAGAAAGGTAACTTTTCAGGCATTGCAAATTATTCTGTGTTAATGATTTTCACATGTGTCCCTTTCTACAACCGTCGTTATTTATTCTATCATTTTGAGCACACTTTCTTTAACGATTTCAAATTTTTTGTTCTATGAAGGAGTCCAGACGAGAGGATAAAGGGAGCCAGAAGAGAGTAAATGCAGTGCATTCGACGGAATCTTAGCTTCCTTGCTGGCTAAGCGGACTGAGCCGTTGGTCTTTGACCATTCGTCTGAGATGGGTCCGGATGGGAGTCCCTCATGAGGCATGGGTGATGTGTGTGTGCCCAGTGGCGATTGCTCTGTCCACTATTGGAACCAGTTACCCGAAATTAAGGATGCGCGACTGCTAATAGTCCTTTGAGATCTCCTGGTGTTCCGTAAAACCTGGAAAAAAATTGTTAGAGGGAAAACACGGGTTGCCACTTGACTGCTGCACCTGCCGATAAATTTACAAACTTACTCAGCTACCATACAAAGAAGGCAGAAAAACAAAACTATGTGTCGATAAATTATGCTTACAGCATTTACGAAGACTGCTGTGACACCTGTGAGATGTTGCTAACTTTACTTTGTGGTGTATGTATGATCTTTAATACATGCTCAGATGATAACTGAAATAACGAGTGATTCAATAATAAAGTTATCATGAAAATCATGCATACATTTTCCCCTGACTAAATAGCCACAGAATTTTATGTACTTCTGCATAACATAAAACTACGGTTGACTTCACCAAAAGGCAATGCCAAAGAGAAAATTTCATGTTTTGCATTTAAATTTTTGAACCTTTTCAATAGGGTTATTAAAAATTTTTTTTACCCGAAACAATGCTGTTTTGTAAATTACGGCCATTTGAAGGGGATTGAAAGAGACGGATCTGCTCATGATTTGTTTTAATGTTTGGGCAATTTTATGAACCACTGAAGAATTCATGCTGTTTGCATCCATGGTACTAACAAAATTCTAGAGCTCATTGTTGAGTTTGATGAGTTTTTAAATTACAATACAGAAGCTATAGCTATGGATTAATAAGTTATGGTGTATCAAATTTGTTAAAATAATGTTCAACTATATAAATCTTAAAATCAGGGAACTACTAAATTGAGGAATTGTAGGCAGACATGAGAGACATGGCATTTATTTAAAAATAATTGTGAGATCAAACAATAGAAAAAAAAACACCAACTAGTAAATAGTTGGATACAAGTCGAAACAAAGACTTCAATTCGCCTGCGGGGAAAAATCTGAAGAATTATAAATCAAGGATTTAGGAGACAATTCAAGGAGCATAATATGAAGTAGAGGCTTCTTACGCAAATTCGTATTTATAGGAGAGTAACGTTTTAAAGAAAGTTCATTTTTCAAACACGGATCAGACAGACATTTCGAATAGGTCAGTAAGTAACCGCTTTGAAGTATAACAGGGAATGAAAAAGATCTAACTGCGTTCATTTTGAAATAGGATATTATTATATATGGATGATAAAGAACTGGATCCATTTAGTGGATACTAATACTTGTCCATATGCACTAAAGCATGTAAAACTATATAAACGCTTTATTACAGATTCATCAGCTGAAATACTGTAGAATAATTTTCTCGTGAAACAATGTTTCACGATTCTATGAGCCAAGAACATGGATACTAATACTTGTCCATATCACTGTTGTGCACGATGATAGTTCCTTTTGTTTATTTTGGGGCTCAACGGCCATCGTGATCATCTAAAACTACAGGCTGTCACCCGTCTCAAATTTCGGGACTGGTGAAATAACAAAAGTAACTAAATTACCAGAAGCAACTGAAGTTCTCTAGATTTATTTCATATCCACAACATGTACACATTCCATATTTTACTCTGCCATTGTTATCTGAAACCTTTTCATAACTATAGAATAATTTTATTGGAGAGAAAGAGAGACACCCTTCGGGTGGAGAGACATTACGTCTAAGACTTCGTCTGCCTTATCTATCTAAATGCACTGAAAGAAGAGTCAAACCATTCAATCATTGCTGTCAGGTATGTACCTTTACATGGAGTTAACCCACTTCATCATAAAAAAGGACAGTTTATTTGTTGTTGAGACTAGGACCTAACCCATAACTTTTAATAGTCTCCAAATACTTGAGTAAAATTCCTGTACATAGGTAACAAGAGCTGTAGTAATATCGGCGAGTAATAATTTTTCTGGTGTTTGTTACCGCTTCCATTTCGCACATTACATAAGATATTGTGACTTTACTGTTGAATAAATCACAGATTATCAGATAAGGCTCTAAGTGGTGGAGTAAATTAACTTTATCCGGCGATCCAGTGTTTACTACACAGATTCTGTTGTATAGTTGAACAGAGAGCAAGAGCGAGAGAGAGAGAGAGAGAGCAAGAGCGAGAGAGAAAGAGCGAGAGAGAAAGAGAGAGCAAGAGCGAGAGAGAGAGAGAGAGAGAGAGACAAAGAAAGAGAGAGAGAGAGAGAGAGAGAGAGAGAGAGAGGGATGAGAAGTCAACACACATAAAGAGTGCAACGATCAGAGGGAAAATGTTGACCCTGTAACATAATAAATATTCTAATTCAGTTGTAATTGGTGTAATTACTACACCTAACCTGATTAGTCTTACAAACGTGAAGCGAAAGACAATGCAAAACTCCGTATATTTATGTCATAAAAGGCACGAATATTTAGAAATGACTGCATGAAAGCAATGAAAAAAACTGCATATGAAACATTTCGGGAGGGGTCCGATCTTAGGATACTAATCTTGGCTATGCCATTGCACACAGTCGCGCCCATCATTCATTGTCATTCCTTGCAATTGCAGACAGTCGCGCCACTCATTCCTTCCCATTCCTTGCCATAGCAGACAATCGCGCCACTCATTTCTTGTCATTCATTCCCATTGCAGACAGTCGCGCCACTCATTAATTGTCAGCCCTTGCCATTGCAGACAGTCGCGCCACTCATTCCTTGTCATTCCTTTCCATTGAAGACAGTCGCGCCACTCATTCCTTGTCATCTCTTGCCATTGCAGACAGTCGCACCACTCATTCCTTGCCATAATAGACAGTCGCGCCACTCATTCCTTGTCATTCCTTGCCATAGCAGACAGTCGCGCCACTCATTCCTTGTCAGCCCTTGCCATTGCAGACAGTCGCGCCACTCATTCCTTGTCATTACTTTCCATTGAAGACAGTCGCGCCACTCATTCCTTGTCATCTCTTGCCATTGCAGACAGTCGCACCACTCATTCCTTGTCATTCCTTGCCATAGCAGACAGTCGCGCCACTCATTCATTTTCATTCCTTGCCATTGCAGACAGTCGCACCACTCATTCCTTGTCATTCCTTGCCATAGCAGACAGTCGCGCCACTCATTCCTTGTCATTCCTTGCCATTGCAGACAGTCGCGCCACTCATTCCTTGTCAGCCTTTGCCATTGCAGACAGTCGCGCCACTCATTCCTTGTCATTCCTTGCCATTGCAGACAGTCGCGCCACTCATTCCTTGTCAGCGGCTCAGGCCAAGTACAGTTCAGACGATTAGCCAGAAAGCAGCGACTCTGACCATTGGACCACCAGAGAGGCGTAATGATAGTGATAAGAGCGTATTTGGGATTTCGGAAATCGCAAGCCCCTTGATAAAAAATGCAAACACAGCAAAACAATATTTGCTGATGAAAATATGACTTCACGTGAGCAGCGAAATTCCTTGTGTAATATTCGAAACGAAGTATTTGTGTCAGAAGAAACTGATATAGGCTATGAAATTCACACTTTCATCATTCCTGATTTTACTTTCACGCTGTCAATCAAAATGAATCAACTGTGTTTGAGCTACAGTCCCATGATCTAATAAACTAAATCTTATTATTCCGAAATAAACAGCTCCAAATATAATAATTAAAACAATCGTAGCAGCTATGGCAATTCTCCTACTTTTCTGGCATTAAAACAACGTAAAATAAGGAGGCTTAAAAGGAAATCTCACTGAAAGTAAAACAATCTTTCATGGTTCTTGCCAATCAACTTCCATGCAATTCAAATATGTTCTATAATTTCATGTAAATATTTTTCAAGCTGTCGTTTATCGGCCCGTTCCACTGTTGGTAAACAAACGGTGCATCTGATGTTCAACGTTGAGCGTTTTCTTTTATTTTCCTTTAATTCTATCCGGCTAGTTTGTAGTCCATCAAGGATCTCTTCCAGAGGTGATAATATTTGCAACACTTGTATTTTCCTTTACACGCAAGATGTTTGCTTGTTTGTTTTTACTGTTTTGTCTTATTGTTAACTCTAAGCCAAATTCTGTTTTCTTTGAGCTGTTGCTGTTCCCTACATTTTCATATATGTGATTCACACGAAAGTACAGATAAGAAGCACAAATCAAGCAATTTAAATAGACAAATGCAATAAAAATCATGCTTTGTAGTCAACCTTCACATATCTACTGATTTCATTTTTGATGAGACTTTCAGCTGATTTTTCTTAATGAAACTATGCATTGTAAAAAAACAATAACTTCCAGTTTTCTTTGACTGATCTGCAAATTTTGCTTTCTTGTTAAAACGGTATTGATACATAAGAGTTTGCAGTTACGTAAATTTATTGGAAAGTCAAGGCTTTCAGAAAAAGAGGGGTGTGGAGTAAATTACTTCTATTACTCCTTATTCCTTAGTTACATCGATCCACTGACAAAAAAAAAAAAAAAAAATCTGCCGGTGAACATTCAACAGTTTGGAGACATACTGCGTTTCTTAACGCTTTTCAAATTGTTTCAAGATATCTTTTCTGGTGTCTCCATGCAACTAATTTCGGTACCTGCTCTATTTTCGGAACATTCGTCAACGTTATTGTAAGATTATTAAATACTGTTATCACCAGTGTGATTTTAAGTAATTCACTAATGCTGCTATACGTTAGTTCGAAAACAAAAGATTTTCTAGAGTAAGAAAGAGATAAAAAAAAAAGGAGAAAGAAAGAAAGAATTGTCTTTGCGTGTAAAATAATGGTGGCTGTCGCTAACTTTTGATTCAGCCATACCCAATGTTCTTTACAAGCAATGGTATGAAAACGATTCAAATAATGAGCAAAGGAATTTGTTCAAAAGTTTTAAAAGTATCTGAAACACCTTTTTCTCCTTAGTGTTGAAATCGTCCCTCCTAAAAATCTAAATGTGCAATCAAAATAGAAAATCTTTAAGAGAAACACTGAATTTCATGACATGAGATCGAGGATGACGCAAACAGCCACGTGGGGGATCAAACGAGAAAGGACATCTGAAGCAACAACGGAAAGTATCTCCTTAAAACAGTAGATGAAAGCACCGGAATCCGTAAATGGATCGAGAACAGTTAATGATAGTAAACAGAGCGTGCGTGTATGCGTGCATGTATCATCAACAACCATTCTCAATACACTTGAAAGAAATTTTCTCTCAGCCCCACCCCCTCTCTCTCTCTATCTGTCTGCCTGTCTTTTCTGTCTCTCTCTCTGATCTGTTTGCTTCTCTCTCTGTCTGTCTATCTGTCTGTCTGTCTCATGCCTCTCTCTCTCTCTCTCTCTCTCTCTCTCTCTCTCTCTCTCTCTCTCTCTCTCTCTCTCTCTCTCTCTCTCTCTCTCCCCCTCTATCTCTCACACACACACACACACATATATATATAAAGTTCTACTAGAAGTAAGGGATAAATCAGAGAATATTAATACATTCATATTCTATGACTGACATCTAAATCTGAACCCTTTCATTTATATGTATACTCAATTTCACAGAATGAAAATCTAAAATTGAAGACATGAAGTTTCATAGTTGAGACTTCATAAATTGAAAAAAATTATAGCATTAAACCATTGAAACACTATTTACTCAGAATAAAATCTCACAACTTTGTCAGGAGAGCGTTGCTACGAATTACTCAGAATGTCTAGTATCTTCCCAACATTGTTTTTCTGCAAATAGCTAATAACCGAATTTTCAGTAACTTAATAAAAAAAAACTATTGAAATAGTTCATCAAACTACTATATGCTTTCCTGTCAGCTATATTCTATATACATTCAGACGCTAGTTTATCAGGCACTCCTGCCATCGTCAGATAAATGACTCACTCCAAACACATTAGACGGCACACGGGCGCTATGCAGTTTAAATCAAGTACACTAGCTCATCGAGCATCAGTTAGGAAAAACTAGGTATCTGAATGAGCCAAACGAGCGATCTGAGCGACTTTGAATGAGGCATAGTAGTTGTCGCCAGGAGTGCCAGCGTGAGCATCTCCCAAACGGTCCTGGGGTTTTCACGCACAACAGCTACAAGGGTTTACCTCAAACGGGGAGATTCTGTGGACGAAAAAAGCTGGCAGATCAAACGTGTTAATGTAAATTGGCGAGAATCGTGCAAGCGAAGGACCATAATTCAGAAAACCATTGCAGTATTCAATAGTGGTGTGTCGAGAGACACCTCTGAAAGCATCATGCATGAAAACATGTCGGCAATACACTACACAAGCCGACGACCATGTCGGCAGTTTCCTTTTACCGTTCTGGTCCAGCAGTTGCGGTTTTTTTTTCTACAGGATTGCCCATTGCTGGGAGTTTTCTGCGGTCTCACCATTCATAGTAAATCCTTGCTACGCTCGTGCGCTAAAAGCCTGGGAGGAAGGGCGTTTGAAAGATTCCCAAACTGGTACGCCTGACGTCAGCCATCATGCCACATTCAGTCACTCAGATCAGTCGTTTTTTGACCATTCGAATCCTCAATCGAACAAAACCTGATGCTCGACGATTTGGCTCGCATGATTTGTACCGCACACCGCGTTCTCATGAGCTATTCATGTGAAGAAGGTAGGTGTAGCTAATAAGCTGGCACCTCATTGTATATATATGTAGCTATACATAAAAACTTATGTGTGACCGAGAAACACCAGCTCGCGAGCGAGCGCGCGTGCGTGATTTTGGGTGTGCAAATTTAAAACTGCTTTTCTAATGACTGTCCATTTCAGAGTAATGGATGTCCATCCATTATGCTGCTTTTCCATCCAAAGGTTTAAGTTCTGATTCTTACATCATATATACTAGAAATAAACCACTATTGTGCCATTATTTGTTAGATGTCAGTGGATCACGTCAACACACAAGAATGAATGGAGGTAACTTGACTTGTTCGGTGAACCTCTAACCCTTCATAACATTAACTATTTATCATTATCGCCTTCGAAATTGAAAGCCAAGAATTGTAACATGTGGATTTTTTTATTTTTTTTATTTTTTACCTATGTCAAATATGTTCATGTATTTTCTCGATAAACCATTCATCTATTTTCTCGTTTAATTGACCGGGCATTAATAAATACGTCGAATGGAGATCAAGCAAAAGGACAGTACCCTTACCCCCTCCCCTTCCAAAAAGAAACCATAAAGTATAAGACTAAAGAAATCGTTTTATAGATAAGATCGTTTTTGCACTGAATGTGCATTACACATACATAAATTAAAGGATTATGAAAACATTTCTCAGTTTAGCATTAACTGATGCTTTATTCACAGATACACCCATTTATGCACTCCAAAACAAGCATAAAAAAATGTTTCGGTACTAAAACACCTGAGAATACTTAAAAGCACTTGATTTGGACGGATATTAAATTAATTAGATAATATTCACAGGGAGTTAATATTTTAATTAGTTAGTATTCATGGTATTTATTTTATTTCATTCTACTGACTAATCATTAGGTAATTCCAAATAATCAAAAGAACTACGGAACACATATTTCCTTAGTTTTACATGTTTGTCTATTTTCTGAACACAGTTTCAGCAACGTAAATATTTGTATGAAAGCATTTCAATAATATACATATACATTGCAGATCCGCTCTGATAACCAAAGAGCTGAGAACGCACAATTCTTTTTATTTCATCTAATTAATTACATTGCCTTTCAAATGAAGTCCAACTAAAAGACTTTATTTTGGTACGCTATAAAATTAATTAGGAATAATGCTTACTGTTAACTATTGTCTCTCATTCCCAAGACATGAAATTATAACAAAATTTCAAAAACAGGCTGTTGACGATCTTTATGGAGAAACTAGTATCCAGAATCCAAAAGCACAGGGATATTTCATAGTTTTGTGCTCACAAATCATGAGAGCACACAACATTATCTGTTATGAACAAGACTTATGAAATACGTTTCCCGTAGTGAAGTATACATAAAATTATATCATAATGCTATTCTCCCAAATTACCCGACGCCAATAATCGGCTCATAGTAGAAGAATTAAAAAAAAAAAAAAAGAAATGGGTCCAGTAAACAAGTAGATAACCATGTTTCATGTGTGTCATTTAGTTCTCAGAAGTCATTCTGATATTCTGCTAGAAATATCCAAGCAAAACAGACCTGGATAAACAGACAATCTTCCCACCATGTAATGCTTTTTTATTTTCTTTATATTTGAAGAAACATTACCATGCAAAATTTCTTTATTACAAACAGCGCCGAATCAAAATAAATTACATCTAATGTAAATTAATGGGCATGCTCAGGAATAAAATAATGTGACTGATACTCCTGCTCTAGATTAAATAAAATGTTTCATTTAAAATAAGAAAAACAACACATTGCTTCAATTAGACTCATTGTAGAGAGTACTTCTTGGTATTCACACACCAACTGCATTTACTAGCTGTTGCTTTAAAAACCAATATATTATCCAACTACTTTTACCAAATTATTATTAGGTTGAGACATATAACACGGTTAATGTACAAATAAAATGGGGGAATTTTGAAAAAAATTATGCATGATAGATTTTCGGAAAACAGGTAACACATATGCACTCTCATTTTCACTTCACTTGGATATAATTGCAATTGTTAAAGTTGACATCTGTAACTCGTGAAACACATGACATTTGATTAAAGATAAGAAATCAGTTTTCAGTAAGGGAATTAATTCAGAACTGTTTTAAAGAACGAATCCAAGAAAATTTTCTTTATTAGCCTCGAACATACATTTCCATGATACTACATCACACAGTTCAGACGAATTTGAATAATTTCATTCAAACGAACTCAAATAATATAATGCAGACGAATTCAAATAATCTAATTCAGACGAATTTCAAATAATCTGATTCAGACGGATTCAAGTAAACTCATTCAGATGTATTAAAATAATATCATTCTGACGAACTCAAATAATCTCCGCAAAGCATATGATCATAGGATCGGATACATTTGATCTATCAGTTTTAGAATAGCTCCTAAAACTATTGCATTTCAGTTCACTATGGAGCAAATTACATTTCCTCAAGTATATAAACTACTGTAATATATCAAGATTTTTATGAAAATCGCACATGCCATTCTCTAGTAATTCTCAGTAAAAATTCAAGCCCGTGAGCAATTAATTGCCTACTCCAAACGAGAATGATATCACTGATGCATGTAAGAAAAAATCATAAACTATATTTCAGTGTGCCAAAAACGTAACAGCGTTGGATTGGGAATTGTATTTAAAACTGATATTTCTTCATCTAACGTATGAACAAAATGTTATTTTTTCATTCGATTGCACAGTGGTATTTGCTGGTATAAATGCTGACTTGAAAAATGGTTAACTTTTATAAAAATATTTTTTAAATTAGAAACATATCCGCTAACACAAAAAGGCAACTCTAACTAATTTAATATTAAAACTTTTTATTCGATTTTTTTATCTTAGCTCAAATAGCAAAGCAGGACTTGGAATTCCAAAGACATTGTCAGGCTAATAAAAACACTTGTGTGCTATTTATTAATATAAAGTGTTGTCTTCGAAATGAGTTAAGGCAGCTTGTGGCACTATTAATTACCCTCTGCTAAAAATACCGTATCTTCTGCATAAAGACAGGAATTTTCTCACAGTTAATGTAATCGTCGGAAGTAATTTCCTACACAGTTGTCGATTTCTAAATGGTTTCATGTAATTAGTAACGTCGAATTTTATATAAAGCACGTGTGCAAAATTGCATTTATGCTCATGAGACCTTTGCATATAAACCATTGTTTTGAAATCCACTGAAGTGAATTTGCAGACAAGACGAAGATATTTTCAAAGGAATGCCGTTACGCTTCACATAAAAGACTTTTGCTTTTCAAAGGAGAAAGAGAGAACTAACTGGTTTCAGTATTGTGGCCACACATTCCTGGTTCTTGTATGGATCAGCCAGGAGCGTACATAGAATTTTTTTTCGGGAGTGGGGAGGCGACGAAAAAGGGAAGTCTTTGAAATCCACCAGAACAAAATAAAAATTAATGAAAAACAGAAGAAAAATTCAAAGCACCTTTTTCTGATGTAAGTTGACAGATTTTAATTAAATTCAAACTTTTTTTTCTAATGTAAGTCGCATTTTAACTAAAAGCATAAAAAAATGAAACACGTGGGAGGGGGCAAGGCCCTCTTGGCGCCCCTGCGATCAACCATTTTGAAATCCGCAATTGAATGTACGAATGAACAGTGCGATTATTGTACACTCTGTGAGCTCCAATCATTCAGCAACAGACAGAGCACGTGCATTAATAAAAATGAACACGTACGGGTTTCAAATTCTAAGAAATACCTAAACACGGAATTTGCAAACACAACAATTAACATGCATCCTAGCGTTGACAGGGCAGAAGTTCCTGTACTTTAATTGACACTGTCGAGTGAGAAAGTCAAAGAAAATTTGCAAGGGACATTTTTTAACGACTGTGTAATAAAGCTGAAGCCTCTGGAGATACAGAATCATTTTAAATGGAATAATTTCTCAAAAATTACCTATTCACCAGAAGTACACTAGTGTACGAAAAAGTGAAATAGTAACGAAAAGTGAGAAGTCTCCACACGATAGTCTATGCAACACCATGTTCTTGACAGATCCAATTTCAACATAAAATTGTCATGAGAAAAATGAATGCTTTACCTAAATAAATCTTTCCAACGAAATTAATTTGTCCTTAGTTATTTATAAAATCGCAAGGGAAAATATTTGAGAAATAAATGCCATTATACTACACATTGAAATAATTTTTTTAGCTACATTTGCTTAAAAACACCGTTTTTGTACGGATGGGGGGATTATAAAACAAAATAATCCAAATATTTCAGGCATGTTCCAAATATCTCCAAATCTGGTTTAACAAAAAAATTATAAAGGTACTGTACTAAATAGGCTCAAGCTAGAAGAATATATGTCTGAAAATATTTAAAATATATTCATCTTATGAACAAGATTATTACATCTGGTTGAAAATTCAGCTTTTGTATAAATAGACCCAAGTTTATACTACTATATAAGATAAAAAATTCAAAATGACGTTCTTTTATTTCATGGTATCTCTAAATTTTGCTGAACCAGAAAAAAAATAGAGGTGAATTTAACCTAAAAAACTAAATGATATATAAGCACCAATATTTGAACTGTGTGCTTCATTTTACATATAATATCTCCGTTAAAGGTTAAAAGAAACAGTTTTTTGTACAGATGAGTCAAAATTCTTAGAATGCATAAGATAAAAAAAGTACTTGTATTAGAACGTTTTTTATTTACAGACAAAATGCAGTTAGTGTGATAATTAATAGACTCAAATAACGCGAACACAAAAGTGAAAATATATTAGAAGTATTCTTCATTTCACAAGTAATATCACTATATTTGGTTAAAAAACGCAGTTTTTGCGCAGCTATGAACTAAAGAGATTTCAGATTTCTTTCATTTCAGAGATAACTCTAAATTGCTTAAAATATAAAATAAAAACATTGAAGTTACGGTATAACATAGACTCAGATTATTATAAGTTAAAACATTTGAGATGTGTTCTGCTTTGTATTATACATAAACACATATTTGTTTAAAATACATTCACTGTATAGGTGGCTCAAATTATAAGAATGTATGCATATATTTTACTTTTAACTGAATTTAGAGTTATATGCAAGATTAAAAACACGGTATATGTTATTTCTTTTACAGATATCTCTAATAATTTGGTTAAATTTTTAAAAAAGTGTCGTTACTACTTTAATTGGACTCAAATTACAAGAATATACAAAATAAAAAAATCTCTGCTTGACAGTATATTTTTACCTGGTCAAACAGTTACGGTAAAAATAATAATGAGCTTATGGAATGTGGATGCGTTATGCTCTCATACAATTTAATAAAAATCGGAAAAAAAAATATTTTTCTCTTCTATGCATGGATGTGATATGTTTAAGCACGGTCTCATGTAAAGATGATAATTAACAGTGATTAACCGATAAATTTTACTTGTGTTGATAAACGTTGCTGGTGTTGATAAACTTTATTGACTTCAATTCATCTTTCAATGTAGTTTTTTTTTAAACATTCTATGTAAAGCTACAGATACAGCGCGTTCACTGCTCTTCCTAAGAATAAGATCAGAAAGTTTTCCCTTTCTTTCTTTATTTCTGGCACGCCTTCCACCTTTAACTTTGCATAAATATTAAGAATGTACAAAAATAGTTTTAAGTTAGTGGCTAATTTATTTAGCAAGCAATGCTTTCCTAGTATCATCGTAGTTCAAAGAAAGAGGCAATTACAGAAAATGTCAGACAAATATACATGAAATTAAATTAGTGAAGTACACTTGCAACGTTAAATATGTCAAATATATTTATTTTCCTCGACATCAAAAAGACTTATTCTATCAGCAATATATGATTATTCTTTACATAACACTCGACGTTTTTAATGTTTTTGTGAAAAAAATTAATGAAATCTTAATTTTGGGAAGATATACAGTCTGATGACCATTAAGCACCCATTTAACAAACAAGCAGAGTAAGATGCATAAATTAAAGGAATGACAGAATTGGTACGTAACTTTATAACGACCTTAGTAAAATATGTTAGAAGATGACAGTAATGTATAACCGAATAGCAATTTTCCTTAAACAAGTTAACAAAGACAGAATTAACAAAAAAATTTGTAATAGTTTCAATAAACATATTAAATGAAGGTAGAACTAACACAGATCTGTAATCGCTTTAGTGAAATAGGTTAAATGAAGACCGAGATAACATGCATAATGGGTTGAACCAGATTATATCAAGATGGAATTAATATATATTTGTACGGTATTTTTCTTTAAAAAGAAAGAAAGAAATGGAGAGCAAACAAATCATGAACAATGGTTTCAGTGAAACAGATTGAATGAAAGCAGAGTTCACATGTAACTGTTTAAAAGTTTCGGTGAAACAAATGAAACGAAAAAGAGAATTATGTGCACAGTAACTTGCAGCAGAGGTCAACTATGTTTTGCCCAAAATATAGCTGTACAACGCCTTCAGTGAAATAAATTAAACGATAATAGGGCTAACAGAAAGCTGCAGAAATGTTACAATGAAGCAAATTGAGTGATAGTTGAGCTAAGGCACAAAGGTTCCACTAAAAAGAATGGCAAATATATCAAACTCAAGCACTACACTAAGTTATTTCTAAGTGAGATATTAATGGCAAAAATCTAAGGTGATATCAAATATAAATCAAACGGTAAAAAACTTTCTGAAATCTTGAAAATTCTGACTACTAGCATTCATTAATTTTTGTAAAGAAATGCACAGACGAATTTTAAGGAAGGAGATTTAGAGGAAACTGGTGAACGTTACACAAAATATCCCATTGGTTATTAATTCCTTTGTTCGGTTATATACTGATTTCGAGTAATGAAGAAAAGTATAGGTTTTCTAAAAAAACAGAGAAAGAAATGGAAAGAACTGGTAGACTGGAGAACAGAAAGACCAGAGAAGGCAATGGAAATAACTGGCAGACTGGAGGAAAGAATCGAACGTACGCAAGTAGCGTAACTTTCATAAGTCACAACTAACAAGGTCTTTACTCCCAAGAATAGTGTCTCAAACGGTATCCTGCAGGTGGAAAACAGGGAAAAAAATACTCCTGGATGTCTTACATTTTTTTGAGCAAACCACTTCCTAAGTCAAGGACCTCTAAGAAAGAAGGAAATAAAAAAATCTAAAGATGGGTCGGGGGAAGGAGACGGGAAGAAAACTTACTTTAAGAAGGCCTTTTTTTTTAACACCCCGGACCCTAAGTGTTTAGTTCTTCAAAGACGCAGGGAGGAGGTGAACTGTAAGAAATCCCAACTTCCAAACCTCTGGCAGCCGCTATGTACTTCCGTGATCGCATTCTCTTTTGGAGGATACTTTCCTCAGGCGGACAACCCCAGTAACGTGTGCTTCCACCCCGTAGCACCAATACACAGGGGGTCATACCTGAGGGTCGCATCTCCCTCCCCTATGACCCCGTGACCCCGTCACTGGATGCCCACAGCCATTGGCTCGACCGTGCCCTATGACAACTTGAAAAAAAAAGGGAAAAAAACTTAAAAAAGCTGAAAACCAAACCAGGATAGGGGACACGGGGAGTTTGATCTGAGAAACTGGTAGGGGAAGGGGCTTCGTGGAGTATAACGGTCACAGTCTCCCCCCTTTTTTTATCCTCTCTATTTCCCCGTCCCTTTTACTCCCAATGCAGATACAGATGCTGCTGGGGTTATCAGAGGTTATTTCGAGTCCGTCCAATAACCCCACTGAGAAAGTGGAACACAGCACGTCAGGCCGATTGTGAAGAATCCAGGACAATCATTCACCTCTAAAAAGAAGCCAGATTCAAAGAAGAATCAAAAGCACAGATAGTAAGCCCCCTTTTTTATATTACGTTATTATTACCTCATATATTTCATGGTATGCTTTCATTAACTTGTTAAAGAAAATTGTGCTGTTTCCAAAAGTGACAGGTTCTAAGTGCTTCTATGAACATCAGTTGCGCGCGCACACACACACCGCAGATGCGTTAGATCTTAACATTAAATATCGTCTGAGCTATGGATTCCCTTTGATTCACCACAGGGTTCAGTCTTCAGCATATAGGACGGCAGTTTAAGTTTTAAAACTTCATTGACTTTAGCTTCAGCCGCTCTCAAAACATAAACAGCCCTAGAAACACTGTCATAAATAATTCCCGATGAATATATTGCGGCCCAGTTAACAAGAATGATAGAAAATGATCCCTTCAGTTTTATCCATGAAACGCCATTTTGTGTGTTGTGTGTTATATCCATCACTAGATTAATAGGTCAATCAATGCCAGCACCTCCTGTATACCAAAGAAATTTCATATACTGTTTTATGACGCCATGATCTTTATAACGTCACAGCAATACTCTCTAGCTCAAAGTATCACTTCTCGAACTGTCTGTTAGTCACACCAGAAAACAAGAGTTGTCGCACGTAATATACCTTTCACTCGGATCATTGATCTAACGTCATCAAGGTCGTCAACGGCAAAAATGTTCCAAGCTTCTTTTTCTCGACAATCGCATTTCAAGTTATGAGTGGTGATTTCAAGAAACCTTTTTAAAACTTGATAAAAAAAACCCGGTTGAATAAGATTAGTATGAAAATAAAAACGAGATTAATTGATTAGTCTCATTTGATTTTTAATCCAAACTCACCGTTTAGCTTAGAAATGATGAGTTTGGAAGTAAGAATCCAATATGCTGATTATTTACATGTGAACTTGTTCAAGACGAGTCCGGATAACACAAGTTAATAAGTCATCTGGTTAGCTACAGAAAAAAATGGAGAATGATAAGGACCAATCGCACTGTGCATGTGTACAGGTCTAGTGAAAGTTAATGAAAAGTAGGTATTATAAATTCAATGAGCGTAATGAATGGAAAAGAAAGTAGTAAAAAATGTGACGTAAAATTATCACACCCTGATAGACATTTTTGATTTGTTCAGCCATCGGTGTTATCGAAGGAAACAAAAGGGATTCTGTTTCCTTCAATAACACGGTAGGAAGGATGGCAAGTAACTAGAAACCATCATGCATTTTTAATTACCCTGGCTGTAAATGAGGCTGTAAATGAGCCTCATTTACAGCCTATCCTTATGCTGGCTGTAAATGAGTACTACAAGGACAGCCGATTATCGTATTGTAGAAAAGTACATCTCGTTTTAATCGTCGAGCTGCTATCACGTTTTATACAAATATATACTCACTATAACCCGATTGTTCACAGATCCGCCTTCCCAACACTGAGCAGTAAAGTACTTACAGAAATGGAACTGTTCCAAATTTCGAAGGTTTCAATGCTAGCACCCGAAAGAAGATATTAGGAAGCACAAAAGAATCGGTACATCCAAGAAATCATGTGAATCGCTAGTCACAATCACACTAAATTCAACAAAATAAACGAGAATACAACTTTGTAAAAGCTGATGCAATCGAATCAGGTTTTACATCGACGAAGATAATTGTACTTCTATGTAAATATTGTGCATTGCTTTCCACATCGACCCATATTAATCATGAAGGCAAATGGACGGAGTTCGTTGACATATACTGGACACTTAACATGTACCGTACAAAAGGAGGCTTGCTGTAGTAACCGCAAACCTTATATTCTTGAACTTGTCTTTTTGAAAATCCACTGAGTTACGAATTTTCTTTGATTCACTTTTGAGTTAGTATTATTATATATTCGTGTAGACGTGAATTCGAAGATGATAGGGCAGCCAATACCCACAGCACGATGTATCGATTCCTGCTGCGAAGAAACACACACTCCATTTCGTCTTATGTTTATTATGCCTGTGTACAAGCTTAAAATTATGAGATCTTTCGGGTCCACACTGGACCCATCCTCAGATAAACAAACGACTACATAGAGAGAATTTGTTAGAGAATCTTCGGGTCCAGAGTGGACCCGAAAGATCTCATAATTTTAAACTTGTATTTATACAGGCATAATAAACATAAGCCGGAATGAAGTGTGTGTTTGTTCCCAGCAGGAATCGATACGTCGTGCCATGGGTATCGGCTGCCCTGTGATTTTCGAATACACTTTTGAGTTCTGTCTTCATCCTACAGAAGACTAAATAGCATTTTCTTGTGCAGAGTCAACAACTGAATAAAATTCCGAACTTTTTTATGCAAGATTTTAATGGTCTGAAACTTGAACTTCCAACATAATTAATAATACACCTGAGTTCAAGAAATAAAAGGCATAAAAAATGAAGGATTACAATTATTTACACAGCAGTCATAGTATGACTCTAAATTGCTTAGTTCACCGTTCACTGTGCAATACTATATCCCAGAAGTCGAACATATATCACAGAAGTCGAACATATATCACAGAAGTCGAACATATATCACAGAAGTCGAACACATATTACAGAAGTCAAAAATTCCATCGCGCTGGAACAGAAATCAGACCCACAAAGCTGTAAACTACGACAAGCTGACAACGATAACCGATAACTCGGGTACAGTTGGCAAATTTTGAGCGAAGCTATTGCAGAATCTAAGCTCATTAAGGCGTCTATTATAACAAATTCTAAGAAACGAACACGTAACATTTATGACTTCCAGAACAAAAGTACGAAACATTCTAAAAAGAATGCCTAAAATTTATCATTAACTACTTTCCTTCACGCCTTCATGTTGGTTGTGATCAGGCTGCATGTCAACAAAGCTAAAAGACACACTCAGATCGGGAACCACGTTTTTCATTTTGTATCGCGAAAGTCAGACACATACACAAACTTCCTTTTATTATTATAGATTAAGGAGGTGTTGAGCTAACAGACCAAGCCTTTCCATTTCTTCGTTTTTCATTTCAAACGGTTTTTTTTTTTTATAATTAATGTTAGTGAGCCGACTTTCGTGAAACGGTTCAAGTAAAAGGCCATCTAGTTTTAATTGAAATTCCTCAATGGCAGGGAATTTCGGGAATCGGAAGGCGTCAAAACCTGTCTATGGACGATGTCCAATCGCATGCCAAAAATCACGGTAACCGGATGTGTCATGTCGTAGCTATGCCTGAACAACTAATTGTCCCGAGTCTCGTATAGAGAGCAGTTTTTTTTTCGATTATTACTAAAATTGGTTAGTTTTTTTAATGGTCATTATTTTTATAAGACACGACCAATCACCGTGATGCCAACCCATGTCACTCACCATGTCCTTCCCTTTCTATGTGGCAAGTGGCACCGCGATCGGCTGAAGATTTTTGGAGGAGGTAGGTAACAAACGACCTTATCAAAACTCAGAAAATCCCCTAAAAATGCAAGTTTTTGGACGATTATTCCTCAATGACGCGGAATTTCGGGAATCGGAAGACGTCAAAACCTGACCATGGACCATGTCCACAATTGCATGTAAAATATTACGGTGATCAGATGTGTCATCTCGTACCTATGCCCGAACACCTAATTGTCTTGAGTCTCGTAAAGAGAGCCCCGCTCCGCCTTCGGTCTCACTTCGCTCAATAAAGTGGTAAATGCTTAGCTACTTCAACTTCGTTTTTTAACTTTATTATTTAATCCTAACCAGTAAATGCTTGGCTTCAATTGGAACTTCATTGTCTCGGGTGGAGTAACGGATAGCATGCTCGTATGAAAATCCCGTACCAGGGCGATGCAATTTTTAAAATTTCTAATATGATATAGCATGGTGAGCAGGAAACTGATTGCTGTGTGAATAATTTTATAGTTATCCAATGTTTTTTTTAAGGAATATTTATTCCTTGATTTCCACAAAGAATTACATGTCTGAATGGATGCTTTCATTTCCTTTTCCAATATTTCTAACAAGATTGAGAAAAAACCTTGGTTGAGTAAGACTTATTCACAAGCCATGGTTAAAAAATTGCCTTTCCTTATTGAAAAGTAATTGCATTCTAAGGGGCACAGCGCGATAAATTCATAGGTGACTGATCGAACGCAAACACATTTCCATTCGATAAGGGAAAATACGTAAAGATTACATATTACCCAAATATAAGGATTTTTTGTCGTCCCCAGAATTATATTCCTATACATACCTGCTTTGATCAAAGTTATGGTGGAGTCAATTAATGAACAACATTTTAATTTCCTGTAGAAAGATTTGGCTTTCTTTAGAACCGATCAACAGGTAACTAATTCTTCAGTTTAGTTCGAATATATTTGTAAAGCGACTAAGAACTGGTTTGGTGAATCTCAAACGGTGGCACTTGATATGACAAAAGACAAAGCCTGTCATTGAAACTTTTGATAAAAATTCCTATAATAGTATCACACACTAATTAGTTTCCTTACAGGTTGCATGTAGGTGTAGTTGTTGAAGGTACATTTACGAATTTTTCCCTTAATACAGTTGTTCTTAAGGAATCGGAATTCTCCCACCTGTTTTCTTTGTTTAACCCTTTAATCGGTTGGAACGAATTAACTTGGGTTAGCAAAATGGCCTGAAATCAGCTCGAACGAATATAACCGCTGCCTAAGAAATGGGCCGAACGCGACTAGAAAGAGAAAGCGTTGCTTTCCCTCAGCTTTTTCATTGAAAGTGGTCATTTAGGGGGATGATTGATACCAGTTCTTTCTGACTGACTACCTGTTTAAAAATGCTATAACAATGGGAACGCTCCTAAGAAAGGAAAGGGGAGATGTTTCAGGCAATTTTTTCTTCCCAGTGCCATGATTTTCATGTCAGAGGGACTAGCCCTTCCCTATCATGCTTTGGGTCGTGAAGCAGAGAGTAAATAAAGGACCTCCTTTCCCATTCTCAACTGAGATAAGAATGGGAAAGGAATTTTTCACCTTTAGCTTTCGTGAAATCCTGCAGCTATGGGAACATTTCTGTTTTGGGAGCGCAGTTTGTGCATCATTGGTTAAGGTACATAGCTTTCGTGAAATCCTGCAGCTATGGGAACATTTCTGTTTTGGGAGCGCAGTTTGCACATCATTGATTCAGGTACATCTGCCGCTTAAAAGATTATTATATCAATGATCTCCTTTCCATTGCAGTCAAACCCATCCCCAATTTGCAGACGATAACACTCTTTTTGTATCTTATAGACTGGGTTATTCACATGATGTATGTGAATATCAACTACCACACTGTAACGTTATCTGTGCACGATCTGCAACATTGAGATCATTTGTTTTTGTGTGAAAGAATCTCGTTGATATTAACTTTTGCAAAATTTAGCTCTTTTTCTCAAACAGCAAAAGAGAAAAAATTTACCCTCTTTCCATGTCAGGTAAGACTGAAAATAAATGCTTCCGTTGTAGGTACATATTTCTTCAACACGTATTGGGCATGGACACATATCTTCAAAACGTATTGGGCATGGACACATATCTTCAACACGTATTGGGCATGGACACATATCTTCAACACGTATTGGGCATGGACACATATCTTCAACACGTATTGGGCATGGACACATATCTTCAACACGTATTGGGCATGGACACATACATGTAACTTTCATAACTTAATCTTATTTCCCAAAAAACATCTTACATTTTTTTTTTGATTGGAGGTTTAACAACCACCGTGAGCAACTCAATGGGCTATAAGCAGTCGCCCGTCCCTAATTTAGGGTCACTGGTTCCAGGGAAGGGAGAGAGCCAGTGCCGTAAGACAAACACAACACCCATGCCTCACCGGGATTCGAACCCGGACCCAAGACGTACGAATGATCAGAGGCCAGCGCCTTAGACCACTGCGCCACCGGGGCGGCCATCTTACATTGGAGCAATGTTCTTTCATTTTTGGGGCAATCCAGCCATTTTGAAGAAACTGCAAAAAGGCTACTCATAGTTCCTGATTTATGGTCCATGGAAGACAAAACCGTTTCCGCAAAAAATCGTGATCATAATCAATATAAGAGGCAAACCCGTTTTTGCACACACTGTGATCATGATCAGTGGAAGGAAAACCCGTTCTTGCACAACATCATGATGGTGATCAATGGAAGGAAAAACCATTTTTGCACAACACCGTGATCATGATCGATGGTCCCATACTAGGACAAGCCGCCAACGCTAACCGATAACTCGGGTACAGTTGGGAAATTCTGAGCGGAGCTATTGCAGAATCTAAGCTCCTTAAGGAGTCTGTTATAACAAATTCTAAAAAAACGAACGCGTAAAATTTATGGCTTCCAGAACAAAAGTACGAAACATTCTAAAAAAGAAATGCCTAAAATTTATCATGAACTACTTTCCTTCACGCGTTCACGTTGGTTGTGATCAGGCTGCGTGTAAACAAAGCGGAAATATACACTCAGATCGGGAACAATGTTTTTCCTTTCGTGTCGTGAAAGACAGACACACACACACAAATTTCCTTTTATTATTATAGATTAAGCAAGTGTTGAGGTAATAGACTGAGTCTCTCAATTTCTTCGTTTCTCAATTCAAACGATTTTTTTAAATTAATGTTAGTGAGCCGACTTTCGTGAAACGGTTCAAGTAAAAGGCCATCTAGTTTTTTTACTCTCGACAACCCCACATATGTCAAGCCGAGGGCGAATTCATAATATCATTGAAAAGATCAATTATTAGTGACATGGGGTTGGTGTCATGGTGATTGGTCGTGTCCTATAGCAATATTGACTATTAAAAAACTGACCAATTTTAATAATTTTAATTAAAATTCCTCAATGACACGGAATTTCGGACAAATAATTGTCCCGAGTCTCGTATAGAGAGGGGATTTTTTCAATTATTATTATAATTGGTCAGTTTTTTCTACGACACGACCAATCACCATGATACCAACCCCATGTCACTCACTATGTCCTTCCCTTTCTCCGTGGCGTCACCGCGATCGGCTGAAGATCTTTGGAGGAGATAGGTAACAAACTACTCCTTCTCAAAACCCGGAAAACCCTAAAAATGCAAGTTTTTGGACGATTATTCCTCAATGATACGGAATTTCGGGAACCGGAAGGCGTCAAAAACTGACCATGGACGATATCCAATCGCATGCAAAAAATCACGGTGATCGGATGTGTCATCTTATAACTATGCCCGAACAACTAATTGTCTCGAGTCTCGCAAGAGAGCTCCGCTAGGCCTTCGACCTCGCTTCGCTCAACTAGTGAACGCGTATATTAGGTTATTGCCTTCTAGACATCAAAATGATTTGCCTGATCGTTATCTAAGAGACTACTTAGTTAAGATATCGTGGTGAACACTCATTTCTGGAAATACGATGACACCACCGTTCGCAGATAGTAGATTGAGCTTCAGTAGACCTTTCGCAGATAAAAGATTGAGCTTGAGTATGTATACAACATATGAGAAGAACTTGCTGGGGACGATGGAAGAATTCCGTTAGGAAAAATCTAAAAAGTGGATTTAACGATAGTATACCCTGTAAAAACATCCGACCAAGTGACCAAACAGAATGTTAGTATATTTAGAAGCCCGCTGTAATACAAGCTTAGTGGCCGTGAACAGAAAATCCCAATGTTCATCGTTGAAATTAATTGAAAAATTCCAAACGCACACTCTTCAGAAAATTTTTAGAAATTTAAAGAAAGTCAAAACTAATCTAATGAGTACTCACAGCTAAATGTCAGAAATTAAACATGCCCATAGTTGCATGTAAATGTCTTCCAGGAAGAGTTAAATTGTCATCTTACAGCAAGATCATGCGTTAAAAAATGCGATATTTGTACTAGGAAAACCAAATTTGCAATCTTGGGGTTATTCTTTTCAAAAATACAAAAGATTTGTAATTTTGAGGTATTCGATTATAAGAAGCAACGCATTTTGGAAATCAAGACATTTACTCACTACCGGAAACACCGAATTTAGAAAATTGAGGTGCTTATTCATGATAAGAAGCAACGAATCGGGAATTTAAAGAATCGACTTACTATTAGAAAAAAACAATTTGAAAAAGTGGAACACATCCGTTTACTTTTAACACCGACGCATACAACGAAGTTTAAAATTTGAGGTTACGTTCAGCGTATGCAAAAATTCGGGAATAGTAAGCTACACATTCAAAGCAACGAATTTGCAAAATTGAGATATGTATTTTACATAATTAGAAGAAATAAATTTGGAAAGCATCAGCAAAATGGAAGGCCGTTGGGATATAATATTAAATTAAATGTCTTCTAAGTAGCATTTAGCCAGCAGTTTAAAAAGCGGTCGTAAGTCAGATATAACCACGTGAATTTAAGCGCTACGTCTGATAGCAGAAACGCATTGCATGGAGCTCTACTACCAAGAAAACAAAGTGCACGTAAAATATCACAAATAATAAATCAACCTATGTGATATAAGATATCGTCAAAAATGGGTTGTTTAGTTAATGGGAAAATGCACTGAGATGCCAATATACTTGCCTTGGTCAAATGAATGTCTCGCTCGAACATGTAAGACGTCACGGGAGCACGGCGTGAGGTATAAATCAAGCAGACCAGCTCGTTGAGCATCAGTTAGTGCTTGATTGAGGGTCGGAATGGGAGAAACGATTACGCTGAGCGACTTTTTTTTTTTTTTTTTTGATTGGAGGTTTAACGACCACCGTGAGCAACTCAATGGGTAAGCAGTCGCCCGTCCCTAATTTAGAGCCCCTGGTTCCAGGGAAGGGAGGGAGCCAGTACCATAAGACAAACATAACAACCATTCCTCACCGGGATTAGAACCCGGACCCCTTCCGGACGAATGTTCAGAAGCCATCGCTTAGACCACTGCGCCACCGGGGCGGGTGAGCGACTTTGAAGGAGGCATGATAGTTAGCACTAGGCTTTTCAATACGAGCATCTTCGAAACGATCGTCGTCTAGGCTTTTCAATACGAGCATCTTCGAAACGATTACCATGAATGAAGCGACACGCAAAAAATTCCAGAAGCGGAAGAACATTGCTGGTGAATCAGTGTGGTCAAAGGAGACTGACGAATAATCGTGCAACGTCTCCTTTGACGGGCTACAACCAGAGATGGAAATGGGTCGCGGGTCATCGGGTCAACGTGCTATCGGGGTGGCAATTTTTTGCGGGTCAAACGGTCCGTTTTATTTTTGTATGAAAAAAAGATATATTTCAAAAAAACCTTCAGAGGTCTTTGAAATAATACTGAAGAGTATAATCCAGGAACTTGCTGAAAAGAGTAAAGAAGTGGGATTAAAAATGAGCTTTCGGAAGACAAAACTGAGGTACAATGCTTTTACAAGGAATGAAGATTTATCAGTTGATGCGGGAAAGCTGGAGATAACCAATTCCTACATTTACCTTGGGAAGCAGATATCAAGCGAGGGTCACATTGATGAAGAAATTAATGGCACATAAAACTTAGTTGGAGAGTTTTTGGAAGAAACATTACAATTTTTAAGGGCAATATGGCACTATGTCTTAAAAGTAAAGTGTTTAATCAATGCATCCTTCCAGTGCTTACGTACGCAGAAGAGACGTGTATCTTAGCTAAAAAAAGACATACAAAGACTGCAGACATCTGAAAGCAGCCTGGCGAGATGCATGATTGGTCTAACCAAGAAAGGTGAAAAGAGAAACTCGTTGATCAGAAAAATAACAAGAGTGGAATGCATCACGATCAGAGTAAAATCCCTGAAACGGCAATGGGCTGGACAATATTGCCAGGAGAACGGACCATCGATGAACAACCAAAATTTTAGACTGGATTCCAAGGAACAGGAAAAGACCCAAAAGAAGACCACGTGCAACATGGGTGGATGGAGCAGAGTGGGCCAAGACAATCCGTTGGTAAAGCAACGTTGGGAAACCATCCTGCAGTGGATTGATAATGATTGACAACGATGTTGATATATTGGAGTTTACAGCTCAAAGCAGATTTGTAGGGGTCAAGAATGGGTCGGGTCTAGGTCGAAAATGTTTGACCCGTTTCCAACTGTGACTACAACCCGGCAAAGCACTACAGAACTCAATATTGGCGTGCCGAAGGTCATGTCCTCTCTGGACGAACGACGTATCTGATCGTGCTTTGAATAAGCTACAACAGCCAACGCTGATGTCGCCAGTCTACTCTGATCCCTCTGATTTAGCAGATATTGTTGTCCACAGGATCGACGATGTCGCATCGTTCACTGTAAACTCTTGTCACGGCTGCGCGTGAAAAACACAGGAAGACGCCTGGAACAAACTATCACGCCAAGCTCAAATTCGCTCTGACCATTCGTTTTGTTCATTCCAACCTTCAATCGTAAGCTAGTTGATGCTCGACGAGTTTGTCTGCTTTATTCATATTGCACACTGAGATCACTCCATTTATACGACGACGGTAGGTGTGCCCAATAAACTGTCATCTTGGTGTGTGGTGTATTAGGATATACACTGAAGAGCAATTGAATTAGAGACAGCTGGCGTTATGCAAATATGGCGCTGTGAGCGGCCCTGTAAACGGAAACGACATGGCGTATGCAGCGATCCGACAATATAAAGAGTGATGCGACGGGAATCAGTAAGATTCGGACGCAGTATGGGTAAGACGAAGGATTTAAGCGCATTTGATCGTGGGCAAATTGTCGGGGCCCGACGAATGGGTCACTCCATCTCGGAAGTCGTGCAGGCACTGGGATTTTCACGAGCCACTGGGTCACGGGTGCACCGTGAGTACATCGAATCCGGAAAAATCATCCCTGCAAGGGCCAGCTACCGTGGACAACAGCGTGTGGATGAGTAAGGTCATCGTCGGCTAGCTCGCATTGTAACAGCGGATAGACGGGCCACAGTGCAAGAAATCACTCGGAAATTTAACGCTGGTGCACAAAAACGTGTAAGCAGTCGAACCCTCCAGAACCATCTCCTCGCTATGTGGTACAGAAGCCATCGTCCCACGAGGGTACCGCTGCTGACCGCAGATCACAGGGTGCAAAGATTAGCATGGGCGCGGGAACATCGCCACTGGACCCTAGACATGTGGAAAAATGTTGCCTGGACTGATGAGTCGAGATTTACGTTGGTACATGCGGATGGCAGGATACGAGTACGGCGCAAACCTCATGAAGCGATGGATCCTTCTTGCCAGCAGCGTACTCCTCAAGCTGGTGGGGGTGGCATTCTCGTCTAGGGACTGTTTACGTGGACTGAAATGGGACCCCTGGTACGTGTGACATCGTCCCTAACAGGTCAACGTTAGTAGGATATCCTGGACAACCATTTGCTCCCGTTTGTGCGTCTTCAACATCCCACTGGGGACCTCATCCTGCAACAAGACAATACAGCTCCCGAATTGTATCCGAATGGTTGGATGAACACTCCACCGACGTGACCTCACTTCCTTGGCCAGCTAGGTCACCTGAGCTCAATCCCATCGAGCACATCTGGGATGCCATCGAGAGAGATGTTCTAGTCTCTGACCCCCTCCATCAAATATTCGTGAACTGCGGGAGCCTATTCAGGGGTCGTAGATCCGTATGGCTTTCCAACGCTTCCAGTGTCTTGTCGAGTCCATGCCGAGACGAATCGCCGCCGTTATCAGGGCTAAAAGTGGTGCTACACGTTACTAGGCAGGTATCTCTAATTCAATTGCTCTTCAGTGTATAACTGAGAATGTTTTGATAAAAAATGTGCAATACTGGGTTCGAGGCAGGAGTCTCGAAAAGAACGGTAGTCACTGTAGTAACCATAGCAACCGGCCACACCTGTTCTTCACGCATGCGGCGTCGGTAGTTCGCAGCTTAATAAGCGTTGTTTCGTGAACTCCTAACAAGTATTTTCGCGAATGGATGTGAAAGAGGAACAAAGATGCGCCATTCAATTTTGCTGTTGACTTAAGAAGTCTGTCGGAGAGACATTCCATCTTATGCAAGAGGTTTATAAAGATAAATGTCTGGGAAGATCGACAACTTACAAATGGCATGAAGAATTTATGGATAGTCGTGATTTGGCGGCTTTAATCGCGCATGGAGGAAGACCTTCAACGAGTGTTTCAGAGCTAAACATCAATACAATAGGTGTTACTATACGGGAAGACAGACATTTATCCATTAGAGATATCGAAGATATGGTTCACATTTCAAAATCATCAATTCACAGAATTTTAACATTAACAGAGCATTTGGGTATGAAACGAGTTTGTTCAACTTTCCCCATTTCTTTTCACACGCTTCTCAGTGCAAGGCCGCACATGGCCAGCTCCGTCGTTTCTTATTTGGAGAAAATGAATATTAAGTTGTTTTCCCAACCTGCAGATAGTCTAGACTTGTCACTACGTGACTTCTGGTTGTTCCCCATTTTAAAAAAGACATTACGGGGACGACAATTTGAGACTGACCAACAACTTATTACAGCTGCGCAGGGGTGATTCAATAGCATTGCAAAAGAAGAATTCCAGAAGACATTCAAAAAGTTGGAGGAAAGTTGGGACACTTGTATTCGATGCAATGGATAGTATTTCGAAAAAGATGACCACATCCTTGATAATTGAGGAACGCATCTTTTTTTTATATATATATAAAAACATCCTCAGTTGTTTTGGGATAACCTTTTAACATGAATTTTATCTAGGATTTTAACAGAGCCATCATTTTCCAAGGCGAAGTCCAACAGGCACAGTTTCTCATAATTGTTCCTGTATTACGTCGTCGTCAGAGCCCTTGGTTGCATCATCATTACGTCGTCAAAGCCCTTGGTTCCATCAATTTATTCCCCCCCCCCTCATATTGGGTTTTTAGACCAATTCTTCTTGCCGATTTTATTTCTCACAAAAATACTTTTTAGCGGAATACACTTTCTCTGTGTTTCAACTTGTACCACCCTGTCTTTCCACTCATTCTAAGTGCATACTCTCTTAGGTTAAAGTCGACATATTCTTGGATCTTCCATGTCCGACCACTGACTTTCGTTCACGATAAGAATCGCCAAATGCTGGGCTTATAGGCAGTTCAAACGTATGCTACCACATGCAACTGCAACAGTGACATTTCATTTTCCCTAGAAGAGAATTCTCCGGTACTTTCCTATAACAGCCTCTATTTTGTTACCTTGTAAATTAAATGTACGTTTAACATATTAACACTTCTAAAATTATGAATTTTTATTTACCAAGTTAAACTCCACTGGAGGATATTTAGCGTGAATGAATTTCTTTAAAGAAACCGGAAGAAAAAAACGAATAAAATTCTCAATGAAATTTAAAGAACTCTAAGCTGAAATATCCGGTGTTTTACTTTGAAACATGCAGCACCTTTAAAGGATTTTTTTCTGCAAGGAAAAGTGAGTGAGTGTATAATTCGATATAAGTTTTACATATACACCGATGACTCATTATATTATGATCATCTACCTAAAAGCTGTACGAATCCCTGTAGCCCTCAAAACAGTAGACACTCGGCGAGGCATCGATTCGATGAGGTGGCGATAGGTATCCTGGGTTATCTGGCAACATGCTGTCAACAGCAGGTCCTCGAGTTCCCGTACATTTCTAGGTGGTGGGGATTTAGCGCGAACCCGCTTTTCCAAGTCGAACGACAAATGTTCGATTGGGTTCATATCAGGTGAATTTGGAGGACAGGGAATTGGTGGAAAGTCACCAGCATGTTCCTCGAAACACTCCTTGACGATTCTGGTAGTGTGGCAAGGTGCATTATGCTGTTGGTAATGGCCATCACCAGCAAGGAAGACAATTGCCATGAATAGGTGAACTTGGTCCGCAACGATGTTCAGATACTGAAGGATTGTGTTATTGGGATAATAGGGCCTAAACTGCAGAAGAAAACATCGCCCACAGCAAAACACCGCCGCCGGCCTGTTTCCGCCCAACAGTGCATCCAGGTGCCATAGCCTCCGTTGGTAATCGACGTATCCGCGCTCGGCCGTCTACGTGATGCACCAGGAATCTTGATTCATTAGACCAGGACACTTTCTTCCTATCACCAACGGTCGAATCTTGATGATCTTTGGCCCATTTCATGCGTTGTTGGCGATGACGTGCAGTGAGCATGGGAACCCGGCTGGGTCTTCGGCTACGCAGGCCCATGCGCAGAAAGCTGCGATGAACTGTGTGCTGTGACACATTGCCCTGATCACCACTGTTGTAGCTGCGGGGGAATTTGTCGCTCTTTGGCCCTGCGATCGCTGTGAACAATGCGCGACGGTCTCCGCTCCCCTCTGGCATCAATGAGCTGCGAACGACACACGACTAGACGAATGTTCGTCGTTTAGCCATCTGTGCACCACTTTTGATACGTACTCACTACAGCGGCACGTGAGCAACCCACAAGCCGCACCATCACAATTTGTTCTTTATCAAACTTCGATAAATCGGCAGATTTTCCGATTCTGTTGACGAACACTCTACTAACCGAAAGCCGGTCCTTAGGTTGTATATGTACTGCTCTTTGAACTTCACCTGCGCCACCGTTCGGTGTCCAGCGCGCTCATTTCTCTATGCTGGAGGTGGTCATAACGTAATGGCACATCGGTGTATTTCGAGGGGTGTGTGTTTTTTGGTCCCTTGCAAAATTTTATTTATTTTTAACAAATTAACACTTCGAAAATTATGAATTTTTTATTATCCAAGTCTGACATTTATTTTAAAAGGGGGGAGCGAGGTGTTCTTTTGTTACCTTGTAAATCAGATTTTTTTTTTAACATATTAACACTTCGAAAATTATGAATTTTTATTATCCCAGTTAAACTCCACTGGCTGATATTTGGCGCGAATAAATTTCTTTACAGAAACCGGAAGAAAAATGAGGAAAATTCTCAATGAAATTTAAAGAACTCAAAGCTCAAATATCGAGTACTTTATTTTGAAACATACATGCAGCACCTTTAAAGGAATTCTTTTTTTTTTTTTTTTTTGTACTGCGAGGAGAAGTGGGTGAGTATATGATTTGACATAAGTTTAACATTTATTTCGTGGGGAGGAGGAGGGGGGGGCGGACATACCACGAAATCCTCAGCGCTGTTTTGAGAGTCAAATCGATTTCGAAATGAGTTTCTTCAGAGCGTCCTTTAAAAACTGTATCATTAGGCCGCGTAAAAGTTTCAATGGAGGGAGAACATCTAATGTGGAAGACCATTTAATAACAGCGTGAGACATCATCACGCGCGATAAGTGTAAAACCAGGAAACTAGCCTTAAGAGGGCACTAAAAATAGTTGTAGTGTAAAAGACGAAGGCAAGGGCGAGAGAAACAGAGAAAAATGAAGAGAAAGTGAAAAGCGAAGAAAAATTGCGAATGGTGAGGTAGTTGTGGGGAGGGATGGAGGAACGCGGCTGTGTATGACACTCGAGTACTGATGGATGAAGAAGCACTGTCGCCATGCTGATGAATGGAGCTAGTGAATTGTGATTATGAGCGGCTGGCAGAAGAAAGTCCATCCATATGCCGTGTCAAAAGGCGAGAACTGTTCTTTTGTAACTGTGCTAATGGAGAGAGAGAGAGAGAGAGAGAGAGAGAGCTACGTTCAACCAAGACCAGGATGAAACTCAGTTTTCACATTAGCGGCTGCAGACAAAGAGAGAAGGTTGTGTTGAAGACTGATTATGTCATCAAAAAATCGAGTAAACTTTTAAAGGACACTCTAGTCCTCAAATCATAAAATATAATTGTCATCATGCAGCAGAGTACGCTGATTAATTAATCCTTCTCGTATTGCTGGCACAACAGCACATCGGATCTTTTGATAAAAGTCGCTAATCTTATCTCAAATCATATCAAGTACGCTAATAGTACCTCTGGGCTCTTTTTTTTTTTTTTTTTTTAACTGTGCAATTTTCTAGAAACCAAATTTAATGGAAATGTTTCGTCAGGAAATCGGGAAAATCATTGTCGTGGTCACAGCAACGGAATATTTTTATTTTATTTTAAAATTTTTATTTACTTATTTTATTTCAGCTGTTTGCATTTAAAATAATTGTCATTATTACATTTATTAATAAAAACAGCTAGGGAGACAGGAGAAATGGCCAAACAAAGACCTGACACAGCCCCAGTTTCCCTATATACGCACAGCCAGTCAAGCACCACAGAGACAGCAATCACAAATTATTAGATGTAAGTGTAAGTTATTAAACATTCTAAAGTAATTAAGGAAGGAAAAAAAGGATGTAAATGCAAAGGTCTACCCCCCCCCTTACCTCCTTCACCTTATGTATGACTCATAATTTCCCTACCTTCACAAATTACCAAATTAACCCCATCCCCTTCAAGCTCCCTCATTTAAATTTTTTATGTAATAGAGAAAGTTTTAATTTCCTCCTACAAATAATCAAATTGTTCAAATCAGTAATCTCATGAGGTAATGAGTTCCAGTATTGTGGTCCCATGTAATTTATACTTTGCATTATATAATTAGTTCTTGGAAAGACCGGTTTCAGTAAGTCCAGATTCCTGGTATAGTAGCTGTGCACAGATTTAGAAACAAGCAAAAAAATATTTTTAATCCTTTTGTACATCATCTTACCTAAGTTTATATTATATAACTGGCTAATAGTTAAGAAACCATATTTCCCTCTAGCAAAATGTCGAAAACTGAATTGTGCTTCATTTGTAGGTCAGACATTATTTTTTAATTACAAGAGTCTAACAAGTTTGTTTTGTAATATTTGGAGTGCGGAAATATTCATTAACATAGTCTGCCCCCATGCCAGAATGCACAGTCAATATGAGACTGTAGTAATGAGTCATATAATAACTTTAGAACCCTGAGCGGCAATACCGAGACTATCTAACCAATTATACCTAAGTTTTTTGAGAGTTTTAACAACAGGATGGTCAATATGTAGGTTCCATTTTAAATTATTTTGAAGTATAATTCCAAGACATTTAATATTGTCCACATATTTAATAATTCTGTTGTCAATTTTTTGTCATATGAAGCACATCATCACCATTAACTATTCTGAATCCACTTAGGCCGCCTGAGTGGCGCAGTAGACTAAGCGCTCGCTTTTGACCATTCGTTCGAGTGGACTTGGGCTCGAGTACCGGGTTAGACATAGGTGGCGTGTTTGTCTTACGGCCCTGATTGTCACCCTTTCCTGGAAGCAGCGACCCTGAACTAGGGACGACCGACTGCTTATAGCCCACTGAACTGATCATGGCGGTCTTTAAATCCTCAAAAAAAAAAAAAAAAAAAAAAAAAAACAATAACACCAAAAAAAGGCCTCTTCAATTATCTTCCGTAACTGTCTTGAGTGATATCCTCACATGTCAATGCTTTCGAAATTCATGCACTGATCTTCCACGTGGTCTTCTTCGGGTCATTTTCTGTCCCTTTGGTGTTCAACCCAGTAGTATTTCAATTGTCCAACGGTGGTCAGTTCTTCTACCAATATGTCCAGCCCGTTGCAAATTGAAAGTCTTTACTTTTGATCATGATGCCATTAACTGTTGTCATTTTCCTGGAGTTTCTCTTCTTATCTTTCTTGGTTTTAAAAAGCACGCATCTCTCATGCTTCTTTGAGTTGTTCCCAGCAGCTGAATATCTTTTATAATTAAAGTCAACAGCAGACCGGCCATATAACCTTTCGGTGCAATCACCGGGCCAGGTTAACTGAGGATCACTTCAAGCCCGATTCCTCAATAATTATTTAAATAAAGATTCAATTAATAATACAGTATTTCTAACAAAATTATTTATAAAAGTTGATTTTGGAAAACGCCACTTTCATTTTTATCAAGAGCCCACACCTCTAAATGGCCTTTTTCTTTTTTTCCAAAATACAATTACCCTCGCCGGGTTATCTCATTTCTTTAACTCACAATTTCAGCGATTTTACTTTCTAAAATTGGACTCTGTAGCAATTTTATTATTTACTCTCAATGAAAACTTTTTAATATCTTTTCATTCAAATATTTTACATTATAACGAAGTGTATTTCTCCGTCATTTTTATCCGCGCCGGGGTCCCTGTTCGGGTGCCATTATAACGAAGTGAATTTCTCCGTCATTTTTATCCGCGCCAAGATTCGAACCCGGGTCCACTCATTCCGGAATAAGTTGCTCTACCAATTGAGCTACGCGGACATTTTATTCTGATTGCTATCTGCCTTTATGTCGTGTGCGTCCTTCTGGCAGGTACGTCACATCTCCTGGTACGTTACAACATGTTTCGTTTTCACACAAAACTTGCGCAATAAAATAATATTAAGATAATTGTTTTTATTTCATCATCACTCTAGTATATGTACAATAGAAATACCAGGGCCGATAAAAGTTAAAAAAGCAACACGCAGACTCGATAGTTCCAGCCCGTTCCTGCTCCCTCCCTTACCAAAAAAGAAAGAACTAAAATGACGCTGTATTTAAACACTTATAATAAGATATAATGGTAAAATTACCCTTGAAAATCGTACTGTTTCTTCCAAATGCAGTCCAACCAAGTTTTATATTTTCATTAATCTTTTCTTAGATGTGGACTTCGCTTGATATTTGTTGCCTAAGGTAGACATAAAGATCAGTTGATTTTGGATTTGCCTCATCGACCTCCAGTTCTTGTAAAGGCGTTGCACATCAACGTTGTTTACTGTAAGTTCAGTTTTAATCCCACTTCTTTCCTCTTGTCAATAAGTCAGAAGCATATATATAGTGTTAAATACAAACATATTTCGGAGCTACTTAGTGGGCAAATAGTCTATGGATCAATAAAATGACATACATGATCTTGAGGCTAGAGTTAAATTTAAAGAAAAAATTTGTAAGGTGTTCAAAACACAGACGAAGACTATGCTGAAGACGTCCAGATCTCTATGTGTGCGGCATAAGGGACACAAGGGAAGGGAAAGAAACAAGTGTTTTAACAAAAGAATTACTATACAATGCAGCAGTTCTACTGAGAAAATAAAATAAACCGGTGATCCCGTTCACAACTTTCAGGGACACGGCGATCAGAGAGACTACAGAAATTATCACAAGATCTGATATCTGCAATGATGATGTTTCTGTCGTGCTACCATCACCGTGGAAGTCTATCATCCATAAGCACTCACCTCGAAACAAACAAAGACCATGACTTCATGTATTCGCTATATTATAGTGCCCGAATGTTATACCCCCGTAATGATCATCGCATATTCACGTGCTGGTATTATTCTGCTTATGTGATTTCAAACTTAGTTCTGTTCTCCGGACTTTAATTTGAAACTCCAAACATGTGTTCGACAAATGCAACTTGCCTTGGTAAAGCCTCCCTTTGGCAGACAAAAGCTCGGCAAATTAAATTATCTATATCGTTACACCAATTGCGGATTTATTGAACTCGCCCTAAAAAATATATTCAATGAGGATTGAGTAATAAAAATGTGAAACTTTTAGATGTGGTGCTTTAAGATTACGTTAGAAATTATCTGAAAAGACAATTATACTGTTAAAAGCTGAGTGCAACCTATGAGAATGCTACCGTGAAAAGAGAGGATGGCAACTAAAATTGGGTTATTATGGACTGATCGTGAGTAAGGAAAAGTATGTCATACATCAATTACTATTAGAACGAAAATTAGGAGAGTGAAGAGAGAGATGCTGAAGGAGAAGACGACGGAAAGAAAATTTGAAAGAATGGAATCAACTAAGCACGGAGAAAATTATTCAGAGAAATAGACCAGAAATCCACAACCCCCGTCTCCATCGCCTATTTGTTCCTGATTTTTTGCTTTTGACTTTTCTTTAAGAGATGAAAAATGAAGCAGGAGACATCGTAAAAGTTTTTCCCGAATTATGTTTCACGGTACAGAAATGTCCATAGCTATGTCTGAAGCAATCGCAATTTTTGAAGATAATTGTTGAACTTGAAAATTTTAACATTCTGGAACGGGAATCGAAACGGCACCCACCGGTTTACATGTGTGAATAGAAGACAATGCATTTAAATGCCACTAACCTGGCTGAAACCTAAGGGTACATTAATAGTGTACTCACATGGGGATACTATTAATATGTGTACTCAGATGGTACGTCATAGCTCCAAACCAGAACAGTTTCAAGTTTTGGATTACCTTTCCACACATGAACCACAGCTATTTTTTTTTCTTTTTCAGTGTGTGGTTCAACAAAGCACACAGTAATTAAGTTTAGCAGCTCCAAATAGGTCACTGCAAAGGACAAAGAAAACTAAAACCGTAGAATAAACCATTTCCCATATCACATTCGGGATTCGATCCCATGCATTCGACGTAAGAAGCAGGTGGCCCTTTGTTGGGCTACCGGACGAGTCCAATTTATTTACAGCAAATAATGCATGAACTTATCCCCTGAAAACTGTGCTGCATATGCACTTTTGTTCTGCATATTTTATTCTAAAGAAGGAAATGTAGTCGCTTCTTCTTCTCCGGAAAATCGTTATTTTATGTTTAGCCTATGAGAAGATCGGGTTAAAATAGAGCCTGATCATTTCTTAAGACGGACATTTGAACTTTAACGCTTATTTTCCTATCTCAGAAAGTAAGCTAGATCAAACATTTTACGACTTCATGCAGATATTTCTGAGTTTTCCCATCTCTTGTATCAACGTGGTAGTGCTATGGAGCTCCATCAGTTCGCTTCACCACCAGTAGCCGTTCCGGTGATCCAGTCTAGTAGTACGAAGCGTTGTGACTTGAAAATCATACGGCGGCAATGGGTCCGGGTTCGAATCCTCCCTGGTAAGGCATAGATGGTGCGCTGGTCTTACGACACTGACTGTCCCCCTTTCTTGGAACCAGGACCCTAAATTAGGGGTGGACGACTCCTTATACCCACTGAGTTGCTCACGGCGAACGTTAAGCACCCAAACAAACAACCAACCAAAAGGACACATAGCAGAATGGTAACTTCAGCCGTTGGAAAAATACACTATCTACCAACAAGTAATTGGACACCCCTGCAATCGACGATATCTGCGGTCCTGATACACGTCCCGGCCGCCGCCGTAAAATATCGTGTGGGAAACAACAACGCAACCAGTCGCATGCAAGATGCCACGCAGTTTGGAGCTCTTTGAATTCGAGAAAGGTGTAATCGTCGGGTATCACAGAAATGGCCGATCCATACGTGACATATCCAACGAGTTGAAGTACCCAAAATCGACAGTGGCCTACGTGATTGGCAAGTGGAAGATGAGAGGTGACTGTCGGAATGTGACCCGACCCGGCAGGCCCACAAAACTGGGAGTTAGAGACCGACGGGTGCTGGCCAGAGAAATTCGGAACCGCACCAAATCGATTGGCCACATCCGCGAGGAGTTTCAACAGGCATCCGGGAGTGTTCTTTCGATGAATACCATCCGTAAGGAAGCCCATCTGCTCGGTTATCATAGACGTGCTGCCGCCCACAAGCCTTTGATCGCCAAGTCCAATAGCGCTGCTCGGCTAACGTGGTGAAAAGAACGTCGACAGTGGACCGTTATAGAGTGGAAACAGATTCTCTGTAGCGACGAATCAAGGTTCACCCTCTACCGTTCGGATGGCAGGGTCTGGGTTTGGCGTCTGCCTGGAGAACGCCTCCTGCCGGAATGTAACGCTTCCTGCCAACTGTGAAGTTCAACGGCGGTGGATTTATGCTATAGGGGTGTGTTTCTCTTGGTATGGCACGAGACCCTTCGTCGCAATTTCTGGAGAGGTATGCGCTTTCATTCAGTACGTAATGCTGCCGCTAACTGTTGCTTCGTAGAAGGCTTTGGTTCAAAACTTCTTATGCTGCGCTCTAATTCCTCCCATAGGTGCTCTATGAGATTAAGATCAAGGCCCTGTGCTGGCCAGTCCACACATGATACGGAATTATTGTCAAACCGCGCCGTAACAGTCCTTGCTTTATGGCTCGGTGCATTATCCTGCTGGTGCCAACAAGGCTCGATTCCATATTATTGCCACAGAGTTGGTAGGGCATAATTGTCCAGAATATCGAGGTAGACGTGCTGGTTAACAGGTTTGTCCACGATAACCAATGGGCCGGGACCATACCACGAAAAACACCTACACACGAGTACCCTGCCATCTGTAAACTTGACCGTAAAGGCCAGTACACTCTGGTAAATAGCGTTCCACCGGCTGCCGCCATACCCACACACGGCCATCAGACGGATGGATCGTGTATCTGGATTCATCAGTCCATAGGGCCCGTTTCCATTGATTTACGGTCCACGATAAATGTTCTGTACACCATGCTAAACGACGAGTAGAATTCCAAGTGGAGATGAAAGGCTTATGAGCAGTCGCGCGATCACGGTAACCAATGGAATGAAATTCTCTGTGAATGGTGCGTGTACATGCCGAGGTTCCAGCATTCTTACTCACCTGTACACTGAGGTCTTGCGCAGTACTCCGTCAATTAGCTGTAACGACTCTCCTGAAGCTTCGACGTCCTCTATCACTGATTTTCTTTGCTCTGCCGGTACGTTTTTGATGCTTCCGGCACGCCATGTGTCTTCCACTTATTAACTACATCCAAAATAGTTGACTTGAGTATGTTTAAACGCCTCTCGGTTTCTCTTATGGGCAACCCACTAATATAACACCCAACAATCTTTTCTTTTTGAAAGCCAGTTCTCTCCTGCCACGACATTTTCACTCAACCTTAGATTGCGATATGATCGCGGTCAGTTGAAGGCTTGTTTTTATACCGTTTGCAGCTGTACCGCACATCTTAACAACGCAGTGAATCCATTCATTTGCTTTTGAAATGGTGCACGGTGACTTTTGTCAATATAGTGTATATGTCTTTCAGGGGTTCCAATCCAGGGCACTCAGTAATTTTTTTATTTTTTTTTTTGTTATTTGTTGTTGTTTTCTTTGTTTCAGGGTTTAACAACCACCATGTGCAACTCGTACGGCTATAATCAGTCGCCCGTTCCTAATTTAGGGCATCAGGTTCTACGGAAAGGACACAGCCACTGGATCTCTGCCTCAATCAGGAATTGAACCCGAGCCTATACTGAACGAATTACCAACGATCCAGATTACTCGACCATCGAGGGGCCAACTGGTAGATGAAGTAAGTACAGCACCAAGATAACAACTTTCACATTTCATGAGACCAAAGGATCTTCAGATCCCAATCACAATAGTGCTGACTTTAGTCCAACATAAGCTGCACGACAAAAATGTAGGTTAACAAAAATCGTGCATGAAAGTTGGGAAACTTAGGTCTGTACGATTAACGTGAAAGCTAAGAAGGGTAGGTCCATAATGCCATTTGCTGTGGAAACTGAGAACTGTGCGTCAAGATGATTTGTTGCTCTGTGATACTACATATTGGATCTTAAAAACTATTTACGGGTTTTTGGATATAAAAGATTATTTAACCCGTGATCTTCCATTGTGTTTAAAAAGAAAAATCTTTAAAGCATGTAATATCCCCGTGTTTGCTTATGGAAGTGAAACATGGAGTATCACAGAACGGCAATGTGAAAAATAAGAGTATCGGTAAGAAAGTTAGAGAAGAATGTTAGGAATAACATGAAGAGATAAAGGCAAAAATGAAATTATAAGAGAAAGCACAGGAATAACAGATATTATAAAAATAATAAAAGAATCAAAGTGGAGATACGCTGAACATGTTGGAAGACTGAAGTGTGAAAAATGGACATGATTAATAACAGAATAGCAACTGAGAGATGGAAGGAGACCAAAAAGGCGCCAGAGAAAAAGATGGAAAGATGACCTTCAGAAACTTAGAGGTGCTAAATGCTAGACAAAAGCTAAAGATCGAGGAAGTTGGAAAGACTAGGGGAGGCGTACACCCTGCAGTGGGTGTCAACAGGCTAAGAATAAGAAGATACTACATATCAACATACAGAACTCAGTTTGCATAGTAAGTAAAAGATACCAGGGTCTTCTACTCATGTCCTACAATTCAAATGAAATAGTAATGATCTATATATTTCCGAAGTTTTATAATGAACTAGATTGGGGTAATTTTTTTTTGTTTTTATACGCTAAATCATGTTGAAGTACACTTCATAATTTTTCTACTAACTCATGGTAAACTAAATTATCAGACTCCATACAAGGTTTGAAAAATCATGCCAACTTACTTTTTTTTAATTTTGTTTGGGGTTTCAACGAACACCGTGAACGGCTCAAAGAGCTATCAGCAGTCGCCCAACCGTAATTTAGGTTCCAGGGAAGGGAGAGTTTCAGTGCCCTAAGCTAGCGCTTAGACCACTGCGCCATTGTGGCGGCCACGCTAACTTAAAATTCTCGGCTTTCACGCTAAATCACATTGAGCTGAACATCCTAGGTTCAATATATGATAATGTGATCTAAAATTATAAGATCGCACACTAAATCATGTTGACATAGATTCAATGCTAAACACAATTCTGGCTTTACAAATTAAACCAGTCCGGTATTTCTCAGCTTTCACGCTAAATCACGTGATTAGAACAACTTGAATCCCGTAATAAAATAACCATATTAACCTTAAAATTCCGGTTTCAACAGTACATAACCTTTTGATTTGCACATCAAGATAATATTGTACACATCTGATAAGATACGATTACGGGATGTCCGTCCATTGCAGATCAGAAGGAGTTATTCTCAGTGCCATTGTTGATGAAGCTTAGACGGCTGATAGGGCACCAAATGAATGTTTAAAATGGGCGTTAATTCAGAAACCTGTACTTTATCTTGTTAAAAAAGCACAAGAGTGCGGCAAGTTGTGTTCTTATCATTTAACAAACGTCCAGATGTACCATCTTTATAAAGCCATCTGAAAAATGAAAGCTGATATTCTTAACGGCATAACAGCTAGTAAGGAACAAGTCGATTTAGACGATGTAGCGTTCTCTGTCAAAGGTACATTAGAATCACAAAAAATGCTGCGAAGAGATGAAGAAGAGCGTCAAAATTACGAGGGTTGAAGATAAGCACAACCGAAACACTTTACACTGAATGGCCAAATTATTATATACACAGGGCTTGAAAATTTTCATGCTGGTTCGCCAGTCAGGCAAACATCTCACTCGACAGCAGAAAATCGACAGCACCGCAGGATCTACTGATAGCGTATTCTTCCATTCAGCGCACATGGGGATTGATGCTGAGACAGGGTATCAAGTGTTATGTCATTATGTTTCGTGTTTTAAAGTTTGATTTGTTAAAAATGTATACACATCTCACTAATATACACTGAAGAGCAATTGAATTAGAGATACCTGTCTAGTAACGTGTAGCACCACCTTTCGCCCGGATGACGGCGGCGATTCGTCTCGGCATGGACTCGATAAGACACCGGAAGCGTTGGGAAGCAATACGGACCTACGACCCTTGAACAAGCTCCCACAGTTCACGAAGATTTGATGGAGGGGTGTCAGAGCCTCGAACACCTCTCTCGATGGCATCCCAGATGTGCTCGATGGGATTGAGGTCAGGTGACCTAGCTGGCCAAGGAAGCGAGGTCACGTCGGTGGAATGTTCATCCAACTATTCGGATACAATTCGGGAGCGATGGCACGGTGCATTGTCTTGTTGCAGGATAAGGTCCCCAGTGGGATGTTGAAGACGCACAAACGAGAGCAAATGGTCGACCAGGATATCCCGGTAACGTTGACCTGTGAGGGACGATGTCACACGTACCAGGGGTCCCATTACAGGCCACGCAAACAGTCCCCAGACGAGAATGCCACCCCCACCAGCTTGAAGAGTACCTTGCTGGAAAGAATGATCCATCGCTTTATGTGGTTTGCGCCGTACTGGTATCCTGCCATCTGTATGTACCAACGTTAATCTCGACTCATCAGTCTAGGCAACATTTTCTTACATGTGTAGGGTCCAGTGGCGATGCTCCCGTGCCCATGCTAATCTCTGCACCCTGCGATGTGCGGGCAGCAGCGGTACCCTCGTGGGACGATGGCTTCTGTACCCCATTGCGATGAGATGGTTCTGGGTGGTGTGGCTGCTTACACGTTTTTGTACACCAGCGTTAAATTCCCGGGTGATTTCATGCACTGTGGCCCGTCTATCGGCTGTTACAATGTGAGCTAGCCGACGATTGCCCCGCTCATATACACGCTGTTGCCCACGGCAGTTGGCCCTTGTAGGGATGGTTTTACCGGATTCAATGTACTCACGGTGCACCCGTGACACAGTGGCTCGTAAAAATCCCAGTGCCTGCACGACTTCCGAGATGGAGTGACCCATTCGTAGGGCCGCGACAATTTGCCCACGATCAAATGCGCTTAGATCCTTCGCCTTACCCATACTGCGTCGGACTCTTACTGATTCCCGTCGCATCACTGCTTATATTGTCAGATCGCTGCATACGCCATGTAGTTTCCGTTTACCGGGCCACCCACAGCGCCACATTTGCATAACGCCAGCCAGCTGTCTCTAATTCAATTGCTCTTCAGTTTATTATCACTAACCTAATTTAAAGTTGTTTTTTTATTGGAGGTTTGCGCCCACCGTGAGCAACTCAATGGGCTATGAGCAGTCGCCTGTCCCTAATTTAAGGTAACTGGTTCCAGGGAAGGGAAAGAGCCAATGCCTTATGAAAAACACAACATCCATGCCTCACCGGAATTCGAACCCGGACCCCTCTCGGATGAATGATCAGAGGCCATCGCTTAGACCACTGCGCCACCGGGGAGGCATTTAAAGGATTAACCATTGTTTAATAACCAAGCTCAGTTTTCTCCCTCTAGAATGGAGGATGCAGAAACCCTTCAATGTTTTAGAATTTCCTGAACAGCTCCGTGGAAACACGGATTTCCGTGTTTGCCCTTTAATCTACGACAGTAGTTGGCTAAGCGGCAGCTCACGGGGTGCATGTGAATCTTACACTGCCTACCTTTTCACGCAGCGTTTGGGGAAATAATTCTACCGGGTTTGCGGCTTCTTGCCTTGTGTTTCTCGTTAAGAGCACCGTGCCCAGGTGTTTTGACTCACGGCATTCGCTGTCCAACTTCTTTCGCGGTGAAACCGGTTTTCCATGCTGGCTCACAATCACGCACCACTTCTGTGAATTAAAATACGTTTTATTAAGAAACTGATAGTTTTACGTATCTAACAATAGACATATTAAAGTATAAATAACTGCCGACTGAATTTAAATTGCTCTACTGAATTTTTTACTCATCTACTAAAACTTTTTACTCGTCACCAACGAGCAGAAGACCGCATTTTTCAAGCTCTGTGTATACACCTATCTAATAACCTGTTGATCCATCTTTTGCCCTCACGACAGTAGCCAGACTATTTGGTAAATGAACAATAAGGTATTAACAAGTTGTAAAACCATGCAATGCACAGAATATGATACGCTTTCCAAAATACCAGAAATCATTACTCAAGTTATGAGGATAATGGCTGTGGAATAAATCTCAATAGAAGCATTTTTAGTCAAGTTATGAGGATAATGGCTGTGGAATAAATATCGCTCCTGTGTCCTGAACACTGACCCAATTTCGATGATATTAAACAGAACCAGTTCAGTATACCTCCGAAACAACATGTTAAAGTTTTGTCGCAATAGAAGCTTTTTTATGTAAGTTATGACGCATAAGGGCGATGGAATGGATCCCGCTCCTATGTTTCGACCTTTGACCCCATTTCGACCATTTTCAATAAGGTTCTTCTCCAGGTGGTCCCCTACTACGTACTAAAATTTCATGAAAATCGAACCATTTTTACGCGAGTTATCGTGCGGACGGCACACAGGCAGACAGACAGCCGGACAAAAGCTGGAGCATATACGCTTCTTCAACCAACGGTTGGAAATCGTACAACAAATTGTCAATGAGATTGAGGCCCAGCGATCAAGGGGGCTATTCGAGTGTGGAAAACTCCTTTGAATGCTCCTGGAGCTAACTGGCCGCCATTCGGAAAGTATAGCCTTGTAGTATTGAAAGGTCGCGTTCTGGTGCTGAAGCAGAATCATTACGAACGGGAGTAGATGGTTGGCGAAGATGTTCACATACTTTGTGTGGATCACGGAGTTCTCGATGGGTAAGAGAAACCCCAAGGAAGACCATGCAAAACACTCAAAAGTGATACACCGCTCCCATCTTCCTGCATGACCCTAACTCGGATAGTTGGATTCATCACTTAGTGTGGCTTACACCGCACATGCACTCAGCTATCGGCGTGATAGAGTTCAAACCGTGATTACTCAAACCAGATGACGTGAGTGCAGTCCTACGTACTCCAGTTTCGATAGGTGTTTGCAAACTGAAACCTAATTTTTCGGTGCCTTGCAGTCAACAAGGGAACACGATGAGGACATCTACTGCCATAGCATTTTTTTCAATAGCACGACGGATAGTCACTTGTGTATAAGCTTGTGGACGTGCCCTAGTTAAAATTCTGATGTTATCCGCTCCTTCATAGCTTTGCGATTCCTAGTATCGGTCTGTGATTACCTCGATAGTCAGTTGGATTATTACGACCGAAATTCTCCCGTTGGTTGGAAGTTTGTATTTCACGTAGACTTAATACACACCTGCGACGGTCTGAAATAGAAATCCCAACAGTTCAGTAGTTGCGCAGATTGAACAACCAGCCTTCATCCCAGCTACTACGTGGCCACGGTAAAACTCACTCACGCATTTTCTTTTTATCCTTGGTTATTTTTCTGTGACTAGTCTCTAATATTTAAACACCTGCTTTATTTACAGGCATTGCCAGTTTCAGTGTGACTAGGTACCATCATTTTGCTTTACATATTGCTATCAGGGTGTATGTAATGATGTTACCATTCAGTATAAATAAGATGAAACAAGTAAAATCATGCAATGCTTTGATTATGATACGCTTTCCAACATACCAGAAATCATTACTCAAGTTATTACTCAAATTATGATGATAACGGCTGTGGAATAAATTTCGCACTGACCTTTCACCCCATTTTGATGATATTCAACAGAACTGTTCAGTATATCTCCGGAACAACATCATAAAGTTTCGTCGCAATCGAAGCATTTTTACGTAAGTTATGATGCATATGGGCGATGGAATGGAACCCGCTCCTATGTCTTGACCTTTGACCCAATTTCGCTCATTTTCAATAGGGTTCGTCCCCAGGTTGCGCCCTACCACATACTAAATTTCATCGAAATCGAACCATTTTTACGCAAGTTATGACGCATAAGGTCAGCGGAATTGATCCATCTCGTATGTCCTGACCTTTGACCCCATTTCGCCCATTTTCAATAGGTTTCGTCCTCAGGTGGTCCTCTACCACATATTAAAATTTCATCGAAATCGAACCATTTTTACGCGAGTCGGACAGACAGACGGACAAAGCTGGAGCATATACGCTTCTTCAACCTACGCTTGGAAAGCGTAAAAAAAGAGAATTTACTTGATGAATTTAATTTCCGGGAAGAAGCAACACGATTTAAATGCCGTGGATCACATCTGGAGGCATGGAGGTATGAAAGTAGTGAGCAGATACGATGGCTTAACATCAGGTACACTTTGTGATAGAAGGCTCTCAATGAGACTCAAAATAAAGTTTCCAAGACTGAAATGACACAAGAACTGCTGTATGGTACTGAGATTAAACTGCAAGATGTACGAACGAAAATATTTAGGTTGATGTAACGGTGACACCAGAAGTAAAAGATTCAAGACTGATAGTTTCAGTAAAGGAAATTTCAAAGACGGCAGCACAGGAACTGGTGTAGTATTGAAAATGGAGGCAGACAGCGTGGAACATCTCCTTATTCCATGGACAGGATGCTAGAACTGAAAGGAAGACCTAAGCAGGGAACTTGAAGATTACGAATGTTACGGAGGCGACGAATTGAAGATAAGCGTGACGCAAAAGATCTGCAGCAGCAACCACCCTTAACTATGTGAGTCATAACAATACAGAAGAAGAGCACTGCATCAAATGATATCTTTGTAGGTCCGTTCTACAAAGACCAGTCAGGATGTAGGGAATTTAAGCAAATGCTGTTATGATTAGGACGGCATTATTCTACTTTGTGCGACTGGCACTTGTCAATTGTTCTTCAGAACACAGGGCAAAAAATGTCCCGAATAAATCGTAATGACAAAGGAGATGCCATTTTCTGGTCACAGCCATCAGCCTCCAAGACAATGGTGTTTTAAGGGTAGCAGCGTGACAATTATTTATTATATCAAAAGAATAGCAAATCTTTCAGAATCTAATCTAAACTGTCGAAACTTAACTTTGATCCTTGCTTCTCAGATACAGCAAGCACTCGGAGATCGGCAGCTTTGGGATTACAAAAGGCACATAACAAGGAGTATATTTACAAGTATATATATATATATATATATATATATTCTATATATATATATATATATTTTTTTACTTATATATATATATATATATTTTTTTTGCTTAGGTATCTTCTTAATAGAATATATATATATATATATATATATATATATATTCTATTAAGAAGATACCTAAGCAAAAAAATACATATATAATTTTGACTCACACCAAGTACAACATAGAAAAGGTTATGTATCTACCTGTGTGAGTAAAAAGGAGAAAAGATACAAAAATAAAATAAAACAACTGAATGTAGAAGGCGTCGAGAATACTGAGCCTTGGCTTTATCAAGGACCAGCAAAAACTCTGCATTTTCTCACTTCCACAAAGACCTAGTTGGAAATGGGTTTCTGCAAGGCCATAGATGCAAGTAACATTCCCACCTAAAATTGTTTTAAAAAATATATATATGTCATGTCCTCCGCAGAGTTGTATGACCTAGCACTAGTTAACAATTTCGCTTGCATCCATGAACCTTCCTGGCCCGACCCATGCTCTTCATCTGTTACTATTAAACAGAGAGAAGAAGATTAATGAGAACTCAAGCTGTGAGAGTGACATAATAATTAGAAATAATTTTCAGCTATAACGAAATGCCAAGTTCGTTTGAGAAGAAATTTAAACCTGAAAAACAATGCAAAAGAAATCCAAATTTTTTCATTGCAATTAAAAAAAAGGAAATATTAATTTTTAAAAAACAGATTTTTGAAAGAAAACTTGAGTCTAAAACCCCCTACTCTACAACTTATGACAGCACGAAAACGAGAATAAGTTAAAGACAATAATTAACTAAAGAAAACTTTGTGAAAGTTATATGACTTAAACAGTTAGTTGCAATATGTACAAAGTATTTCAGCAGTGCTTTAAGTGCATAATTAATTAGTTATTAAGTACTTAACTACTTTGAAAATACAGCGCAAAGAAAAGGAACAAGCTTAGCCATCTGCTGTTCCTAGGTTCCCCAAAAGACGCGCAAAGTTACAAAGAAAAGAAAGAGTTAAAACCTGCAAAAATGTTAACAGACAAGCCAGTGCCTAAAAGCTGAAAAGCAAAAAATCAACAGAGAAAAAGTACATGAAGTACAAACATTGAACTTATAAAACCTAAAACCCAAATACAAGAAAGAGAGCTTACCTCTTGTGCGACGAAACTTTCTCCTCACAAGAGAAAAACATGGCTGACCTCTTCCGCCACTCCCTAGTCGCTGAGGGGGCAGTGTGGGTGGGGCTGATGGCCACCTCATACAGAAAGAAACCAACTCGCGGAGATTTTAACCAGAGAAAAAAATATATAAACTTAAGACTGTGGATCTGTATGATCAGAAAGAGCAGAATTAACTCTCCAGAATACATGAGAAATATTATAAAATACACGAGTAGTGTATTTAATAATCTTTGCATGTATTAAATCACCTTAGTGAGCTTCTATAGATTAATCAGAATCTTATTAATTTTAATGTTGGTTTTACTATTTTTAGTATAGCTATCCTAGTGATGAATAACTAGTTTTCTTTTTTATTTGTAAAATAAATTGGTCTTGTAGTTTGGAGAGTGACTTCACCGGTGAGTTGGCAGGTCTGGACTTTTGTTTCGACAGAAATCTCTTTTTCTCTGGAGAAGCTAAAGGTCACTCTCCAAACTACAAGACCAATTTATTTTTACCACTACGGATAAAGCTAGCAATAATTTTGCAATTATCTGTAAGAAGTTCTATTTTGAATTGTTAACTATGGAACTCAATAATAGAGTAACATACGAGCCCGTAAGTTATTCTACCAAGCAGTTAGAAAATCGGTTTAAGGCATTCTTAAAGAAACTTAAAATTCCACAAACTAGAAGATATGAGCCTGAATTTCCATTTCTTTTTGCAACGGTTAAGTTTCATAAGGATCCTGTGAAGTTCAGGTTCATAGCTAGTGGAGTAAGGAGTCGTAAAAGAAAATAGATCTTGATTTTGAAGATGTCTTAAAGAAAGGTTTTGAAACACATTAGAAACTGTACTAACTTGATGTACAGAGATTTTTGGATAATTGACAATAATGCAGAAGTAATTTCTACTATACTCAAAGTTTGTCCACTAGATATTAATAGTTATGATTTTGAAAACCTATATACCAATCTGCCTCTATCAGATATAATCACTACCTTTAAAGAGCTGTATGCAGAATTTAAACTTAACCAATTTGTTAATGTAGGAACTTGGAACTCTTATCTCAATTGCTGCATAAAAAATAACCATATCCTATATAATAATACTCTCTATAAGCAAGTGAACGGTATTCCCATGGGAACATCAACGTCCACGAATATCGCTAATCTATTCCTGTTCTTTAAGGAATATAAATTCATTAAAAATCACCCCACCTGCTCAGATAACTACCTTTACACTTTTAGATATATTGATGATCTGCTGTGTATCAATAATTCAGAAGTTATAGAGAGTGATTTTGATAATATCTATCCTAGCTCTCTTAACTTATGTAAAACCAACCACAGTAATCAGGAACTTGAGTTCCTAGACTTAAGCATTAAGCTCAACAGAGATAACCCATCTATTAGCCTCTTTGATAAAAGAGTTAATTTTCCTTTCAAAGTAATTAAATATCTACACTGGAATAATAACATATCAGCCAAAGTAATTGAGAATGTACTAATTTCTCAGGTCCTAAGAATTTCAAGAATTTGCAGCAACAATTTGGACTTCAATTACCACATTAATATACTATTAGATAGTTTTCTAGAGAACGAAATTCCTTCTTCTTTCATCAAAAGAACTTTAAGAAAAATTATTCTGAATAATAGAGTAAGGTTGGCAGATCTGCTTTAATTTTCTACACAGTTAATAATATGATTCTGACCAATCAAAGCCGTAAGGAAGTTGGCTAGAAGGATGCCTATTAACTACCTAAAGGAACCTTAGTGCTATGGACATGAAGGTCCTATTAAAACAAAAAATTAAATAATATAAACAAAATCACAAAAAAAAAAAAAAAAAAAAAGCTTAAAAATCTGTTTATAAAAGAAAATAAAAACAAATAAAAAAGAAAACTAGTTATTCATCACTAGGATAGCTATACTAAAAATAGTAAAACCAACATTAAAATTAATAAGATTCTGATTAATCTATAGAAGCTCACTAAGGTGATTTAATACATGCAAAGATTATTAAATACACTACTCGTGTATTTTATAATATTTCTCATGTATTCTGGAAGTTAATTCTGCTCTTTCTGATCATACAGATCCACAGTCTTAAGTTTATATATTTTTTTCTCTGGTTAAAATCTCCGCGAGTTGGTTTCTTTCTGTATGAGGTGGCCATCAGCCCCACCCACACTGCCCCCCAGCGACTAGGGAGTGGCGGAAGAGGTCAGCCATGTTTTTCTCTTGTGAGGAGAAAGTTTCGTCGCACAAGAGGTAAGCTCTCTTTCTTGTATTTGGGTTTTAGGTTTTATAAGTTCAATGTTTGTACTTCATGTACTTTTTCTCTGTTGATTTTTTGCTTTTCAGCTTTTAAACACTGGCTTGTCTGTTAACATTTTTGCAGGTTTTAACTCTTTCTTTTCTTTGTAACTTTGCGCGTCTTTTGGGGAACCTAGGAACAGCAGATGGCTAAGCTTGTTCCTTTTCTTTGCGCTGTATTTTCAAAGTAGTTAAGTACTTAATAACTAATTAATTATGCACTTAAAGCACTGCTGAAATACTTTGTACATATTGCAACTAACTGTTTAAGTCATATAACTTTCACAAAGTTTTCTTTAGTTAATTATTGTCTTTAACTTATTCTCGTTTTCGTGCTGTCATAAGTTGTAGAGTAGGGGTTTTAGACTCAAGTTTTCTTTCAAAAATCTGTTTTTAAAAATTAATATTTCCTTTTTTAATTGCAATGAAAAAATTTGGATTTCTTTTTGCATTGTTTTTCAGGTTTAAATTCTCTCTCAAACGAACTTGGCATTTCGTTATAGCTGAAAATTATTTCTAATTATTATGTCACTCTCACAGCTTGAGTTCTCATTAATCTTCTTCTCTCTGTTTAATAGTAACAGATGAAGAGCATGGGTCGGAGCCAGGAAGGTTCATGGATGCAAGCGAAATTGTTAACTAGTGCTAGGTCATACAACTCTGCGGAGGACATGACATATATATATATTTTTTAAAACAATTTTAGGTGGGAATGTTACTTGCATCTATGGCCTTGCAGAAACCCATTTCCAACTAGGTCTTTGTGGAAGTGAGAAAATGCAGAGTTTTTGCTGGTCCTTGATAAAGCCAAGGCTCAGTATTCTCGACGCCTTCTACATTCAGTTGTTTTATTTTATTTTTGCATCTTTTTCTCCTTTTACTCACACAGGTAGATACATAACCTTTTCTATGTTGTACTTGGTGTGAGTCAAAATTATATATGTATTTTTTGCTTAGGTATCTTCTTAATAGAATGTGAATTCTGAATTTTCAAAACTGCTGCGTTGCGCGTTTTGATCTTCAGGTTTTTTTTGCAACTTTCGTTTTAAATTCTAAAGTTTTTCCTTAGTCTTCAGTTTTGCTCTTCAGTATATATATATATATATATATATAGCAGAAAAACCATTAAAAGCACAAAAAGCAACATCAACAACATTGAAATTCTAAAGCGCCCAAGGCTGCATTGAAGAAAGATCAAAACAAATGCTGATATAATGCTGAAAACAATGCAAAAATAAATTAAACGAAAAATAAAACAATATTAAAAATAGATCAAAAATAAAAATGCCAAAACTTCCAAACCAAACGAGCACCGGAGCAAGCGATAAACAAAAAAAAAAAAAAAAAAAAATTGCCAACCTAGAAGAACACAGGGATTGCAGATCGTATGGCAGAGTCTCTTATACCTATATACACTATCTACCAACAAGTAATTGGACACCTGTGATAGCAAAGGAAAACGAAGTTTATTCACCTTCAATAGTTGGTGGAGCTTCCACGAGCACGATTACAGCTGCGACCCTCTGGGGCATACTCTCAACCAGGCGTTGTACGACGGCTAGCGGTATTTTCTCCCACTCGGCTTGGAGAAGACAGGTCAGTTCCTTCACCGATTTTGGACGGTGGGGGCACCCCTTTAGTCGACGCTCTAAGTCGTCCCAGAGGTGCTCAATAGGGTTAAGGTCCGGGCTCTGCGCAGACCAGTCCATTCGACTATCCCCATTGTCACCATACCAAGCCATGGTGGACCTCGCAACATGACAGGTGGCATTGTCATCCTGAAAGTAACATGGGTCGACCCCGTAAAACTACCACAACGTAGGAAGCGCATGGTCATCCAAAATGGTGCAGTAGGTCTCTGCGTTGAGTCTAAAAGGAATTGCGACCAAGGGTTCCGTGCCACACCAGGAGAAACACCCTCATAGCATTATTACACCGCCGCCGAACTTCACAGTTGGCACAATACATTCCGGCAGGAGGCGTTCTCCAGGCAGACGCCAAACCCAGACCTTGCCATCCGAACGGTAGAGGGTGAACCTTGATTCGTCGCTCCAGAAAACCTGTTTCCACTGTTCAACGGTCCACTGTCGACGTTCTTTGCACCACGTTAGCCGAGCAGCGCTATTGGATTTGGTGATCAAAGACTTGTGGGCGGCAGCACGTCCATGATAACCGAGCAGATGGACTTCCTTACGGATGGTATTCATCGAAACAACACTCCCGGATGCCTATTGAAACTCCTCGCGGATGTGGCCAATCGATTTGGTGCGGTTCTTCCGAATTTCTCTGGCCAGCACCCGTCGGTCTCTAACTCCAAGTTTTGTGGGTCTGTCGGGTCGGGGCACATTCCGACAGTCACCTCTCATCTTCCACTTGCCAATCACGTAGGCCACTGTCGATTTTGGGTACTTCAACTCGCTGGATACGTCACGAATGGATCGGCCATTTCTGTGATACCCGACGATTACACCTTTCTCGAAATCAGAGAGCTCCGAACTGCGTGGCATCTTGCATCCGACTGGTTGCGTTGTTGTTTCCCACACGATATTTAACGGCGGCGGCCGTGACGTGTATCAGGACCGCAGATATCGTCGATTGCAGGGGTGTCCAATTACTTGTTGGTAGATAGTGTATATCATCATCATCATCATTGTCAACCATTATCAATCCACTGCTGGACGAAGGTCTCCCCAAGTTTCCTCCACAACGGTCTGTCTTGTGCCAGTCTCCTCCATGTCACCCCTGCATACTTTCGAATTTCATCCACCCATCTCCCATGTGGTCTTCTTCTGGGTCTTTTCCTGTCCCTTGGAATCCAATCTAAAATTTCGGCTGTCCATCGATGATCTGTCCTTCTGGCAGTATGTCCAGCCCATTGCCATTTCAGGGATTTAACTCTGATCATGATGTCTTCCACTCTTGTCATTTTTCGGATCCACGAGTTCCTCTTCTTATCTCTCCTGGTTACACCAAGCATGCACCTCTCCATGCTTCTTTGAGTTGTCTGCAGCCTTTGTATGTCTCTTTTAGTTAAGGTCCACGTCTCTGCACCATACGTAAGCACTGGAAGGATGCATTGATCAAACACTTTTCTTTTAAGACATAATGGCATATTGCTCTTGAAAATCATGCTGTTTCTTCCAAAAGCTCTCCAGGCAAGTTTTGTACGCCGATTAATTTCTTCATCAATGTGACCCTCCCTTGATATCTGCTGTCCAAGATAAACGTACGTGTCTGTTATCTCCAGCTTTTCTCCATCAATCGATAAATCTTCATTTCTTGTAAAAGCATTGAACATCACTTTTGTCTTCTGAAAGTTCATTTTTAATCCCACTTCTTTACTCTTGTCAGCAAGTTCCTGGATCATACTCTGCAGCTCTGATGGGGTAGTTGCAAAAATGACTATGTCATCAGCAAAACGAAGGTGGGTTAGATAATCTCCATTAATCTTTATCCCCTTGTTTTCCCAGCTCAGCGACTGAAAAATAACCTCCAATGTGGCATTAAAGAGCTTCGGAGATATGGTGTCACCTTGTCTCACTCCCTTTCCAATTTTTACGTGTGTTGTATTTTCAAACAGCCTAATCTTTGCACTTGCATTTTCATAGATGTTATTAATAATATTAATGTATGCATCTTCAATACCGCAGGTTTTCAGAGCCATTGTAACTGCTGATGGTTTCACCGAATCAAAGGCCTTTTCATAATCGATAAAAGCCATGCATAATGAAAGTTCATATTCCCTTGCTCTTTCAATTAGTTCTCTCAGTACGTGGATATGATCTATTGTGTTGTAGCCACTCCTGAATCCAGCTTGTTCTCTCGGTTGAGCCATGTCCAGTGTCACCTTCAAGCGGTGTGAAAGAACTTTAGTGAAGATTTTATAAACCACTGATAGGAGGCTGATAGGTCTGTAGTTCCCGAGATCCTCAATGTCACCTTTTTTATGTAGCAAGATGATTGTAGCGTTGTTCCAATCCTCAGGAATTTTCCCTTCATTAAGGCATCGAGTGAAAATTTGGGCGAGTACTGTTTCGATTTCTCCACTTGCTTCTTGTATGATGTCTACAGTAATTCCATCTTCTCCTGGAGCTTTTCCCCGCTTCATGTTCTTGATTGCATGTGCAACTTCTGCTGGAAGGACTGGAGGAACTCTGGTACTGGTATCTTTCATGATGTCTGGAGTGCATATATCATCCCTTTCATATAATTTGGAGTAGAAATCTTTCACTCTTGTCAAAATTTCGCCTCTATTTCTTGTTACAGAACCATCTTCTTTTCTCAGTGCCATAATCTGTTTTCTTCCCTTACTGAGATGTCCCTTTGCTATCTTTAGGCTTTGGTTGTTTTCAATTGCTTTCCTCACTAGTTCACAGTTGAATTTCCTTACGTCTTCAGTGATATTTTTTCTTACTGTCTTGCATAGCTCTATATATTCCACTTTGGAAGTCACATCTTCTTTAGTTGTCCTCATCTCTCTTCTTTTTTGCATCAACATTTTGGTTTTTCCTGATAATTTGTTCACATGCAACTTGTTCTTAGACCCAGCTAATTTTGTTGCTGTTTCCATAAGAACTTTGGTTACTTTTCTGTTAACTTCAGAGATGTCCACTTCTTCCGATGTTAGGCCTTCTAAAGCAGAGAACCTGTTCTTCAGTTCTAACTTGAAGGTATTATGGTGTTTTTTAAGGTTGGTTATGTCAATACATTTTGTTTGTCTTATGAGCTTGCCACGTTCAAGTTTAGTGTTGAGGTGCATCTTACATCTCACCAATCTATGGTCACTACCTGTGTTGAACTTGTTTAGCACACTGCAGTCTTCTATGACGAATTTTTTGTTACACATAATAAAATCAATTTCACTTGTCGCCCCATTTGGATGTCTCCATGTCCATTTCCTGTGTGGCTTTTTCTTGAAGAAGGAGTTCAAGATGAAAAACCCTTCTGCCTCTGCAAACTCAACGAGAGTATTTCCACGCTGGTTTCTGTTGCCATGACCGAATTTACCTACTGAAGTTTCATTCTGTTGCCGATGCCCTATTTTTGCATTGAAATCTCCCATAATTATTTTCAAGTGCTGCTTACCTTTATTATTTAGACGACACATTTCCTCATAAAATTCTTCAATTTCTTCTTCAAGATGACTTGTGGTGGGTGCATAAGTTTGAATAATCTGAGCCTGGTATCTTTTCGATAGTTGGATAACGAGTCGTGCAGCTCTGTCAGAGGAACTTTCAACTTCTACAACTTTATCCTTCAGTTTCTTGTTTATTATAAATCCAACACCACTAGTTCTGCCAGTATCTGTCCTCTCGATAGTTGGATAACGAGTCGTGCAGCTCTGTCAGAGGAACTTTCAACTTCTACAACTTTATCCTTCAGTTTCTTGTTTATTATAAATCCAACACCACTAGTTCTGCCAGTATCTGTCCCACGATAGTAGAAGAGATGTCCACTTTTCAGTTCGATGAGATCTTCTCCTTTTCTCCTTACCTCACTTAGCCCCACGATGTCCCACTTGATCCTTTGTAGTTCCTCTTCCAATTCAAGAAGCCTTGAATCAGAAGATAGGGAGCGTCCGTTGTACGTAGCCAAGGTCAGCATCAGATGGCAGCCTAGTCCGGTCCTCCGGGGATTCTTAGCACCCTCTGCCTTCATGTCGCACTGGCCGCTGCCTTGGCCAGGTACATTCCAGCTGCCGGAGACTGAGGGCCAAGATTTAAGTTGTGGAATCATTTTGGAGGGGTTTGGCCATAACTCACCACGCTGGCCAAGCGGGTTGGTGAGTGTGGGATACAGATATCACCTTAATACTGAAAACTGGAAAGACTGATTCAGAGAAAATAAAAGAAGAGATCTAACTACCACAGGGAGAAAAGAGAGAGGAATATAGAACTACGGGAAGCTGTTATCTATGGATTCTTAAAGGGCCACGCATAGACAACACCTTTCATACTTCTATAGAGACCAAAAAAAGTGTGGGTTTCTGCACCATCCAGTCTGCTATAACACGGCAAAAAGCCAACCGCAAAAAAACAAAAACAAAAGAAATGTAATAAAATAAAATAAAATAAATAGAAAGATAAATAAAAAAAAATAATAAATAGATTTTAACCCATCCCAAACAAATAACTAACACTCCCCGATCCTCCAAGCCACCAAACAACCTCAAAAAATAAAGCAAATTGGAAAAAAGAAGAGAAAACAATTAAAAATAGAAAAAAAACCCGACCCCAACAAACGAAAAACAATACCCCCCCCCCCCCACCCCAGACTGAATTAGTCGAAGCCCGACCTCACACTTGACCCAGGCAAAAAACAACCAACAAACAAAACTCAAGAAGTTTAAAATACTGAATACCAAGAAGACACTGTTACACGAAAACCGTAATTGTTTATTGAGAACATGCCATACGAGAGACAGGAACACATCACGAGGGAATATTATTGTTAAGTTAATAAAAAGAACTGATCTTTCTGTAACAGCTTTCCCTCCTCCTTTCCGTGAATTTTGATGCAGTTAAAGAAGAGCGGGCGCTGATTTGGCAACTAACAGCAAGAAAATTATTAGAATCAAAACTGAAAAATACGGTTATCTCATCTGAAATTTGGATCGAATGCATTAGTTCGAGATGTAGCACCCTAATGGCTTGTTCATCGGTGACGACACAGTTATGTTACCTTTCTTACAATCTTTATACGTAGAAATGCTCATTCTGCGCAAGCAACTTTATTAAGATACCATTCGTATGAGATATTTAAGATATTAAAATTGCGATGCCAGGAGTTAAACGGTTTACTGCGCATGAGAAAGTATAACGACAATTTTCCTTTCCCTCCCTTTTTTTACTTAGGATCACGCAGTTCAGGAAAAAATGCACAGCTTATGTAGAAATAAAATTACGTGCTGATACGACAAAATTGTTAGCTTGACAGAAAAAAAAATTTATGAACTTACAAAAACAGGGTAATTTAATTTTCAAGAGGTTTCGTTCCCCAGCATATCATAGGAGCTATTGATTTCATGGAAGCAGAAATGAATTTTCGCAAATTACTGTACGGGCTAGCGAACAGAGAGAATAAAACTAAGAGATAACGGATACCAACATCTTTCAGTTGCAGTTTGACAGAACCAAACATTTAGTGCAGTCCTTCTGCATAAACTGCAACAACACGTGAGGTACATACTTTTCATTTCTTTGTCTTCAAACTCTCGGAGAAAATCTTACCTATCGAAATGCTCAGTTCTGGATATTACTGATATTTCATGCATTACGTAATATGCATTATTATATAATCTCACTAATGCAAAGAAGTTTTCACTTTCAGAAAAATACACCCAACCCCTGTTTCAAAACAGTACTGAAAAATTATCCCAAACTTATTTTTGAGGACATAATTTTAGAAACAATTATGCTAAAATTGTATTCAAAGTTTTAAGAAAATATAAAAAAGAAAGTTGCACGAAGAACAACAAAAAAAAAAATGCAAAGGGAAAAGGTACTTTTAGAAAAATGCATCCCATATTTTCGTGGCAGCAGTAAAGCAGTAAAAGAAAATCTGCGCGAGAAATGTGTAACATAACTTTTATTAGTAAACACCCAATAACATTTTCTAAAGAGAACGAGAAACTCTCAGAGGAACAGGTGTTTCCGAACGAACGAATGAGAGAGAGAGAGAGAGAGTGTGTGTGTGTGTGTGTGTGTGTGTGTTTGTGTGTGTGTGTGTGTGTGTGTGCGTGCGCACGTGTGTGTGTGTGTGTGTACGGAACTGGAGTTTTCAGTTTTTGACGAATACAAACGAGAACGTTCTTTCAAGTTTTAAAGAGCAGAAAAAACAGTAAGAGAGACAGAAAACTTTTTTTATAGAATTTCTTGGAGGGAGGGGGGGGGGGGCTGATTTTTAGTTAAATTTTCATTTTTAGTGAAATTTCTAATTCTCTGAGCGTTTTTACTGATGTGGAAAAATGTGCCCAAGAACATTTTGCCAACATCAGAAAAGTGCTCACAGAAAAGGAAACTTCACCTATTTAAGAATTAGAGAGGCGTATTAATAAAAATGCACAGCACAGCATTTCTCATATATAGTAAATCGCATCCAAGAACGTTGTTTTAATTGCAAAAAGCAAAAGAGTGAACAACAAGAATAAGAACGAGGAGAAAGAGAACAGGAAAAGAATCGGGTGTTTTTTCTTTCAGTGGGACGCACTTTGCAGAAAGTTTCTCACAGATAAGGAAAAATCAAGAACAATTAAGCATACTCAACGATGTCGGGTTTAGAGCAGGAAAAGGAGGACAATAGATGCATTAAATTCTAGAGAAATGCCTAAATAACATCTTATAGATGACAAGGAGGTAAGTTAAAGAAAATGGTGCTTTCAGATTTATTAAAAAGCACCTCAGAGAGATTTCTCGTTAAAAAACAACAACATGACAATAATTTCTCAAGGCAGAATTACCTTAAGTGCCGAGGAAATGCACAATAAAATATAAGCATGGGTGTTAAGATGATACTTAATAAGAAAAGTGGGTTACACTTGTATTTCGGAGTTCGATGACCTCTAAAAGAAACTCTCCAAAATTCAGGAAAAATCCAAACCAAGAACAAAATAACCATGGAAGAAATCAAAATACAGTTTTAGACACGAGCAAAAACAAAACTACGGTGAGGCTAAGGAATATAGTGTTACTCACTGTATGATTTTTCCACTGTAAAGCTTAGACATCGCAAGGAAGGGGAAGTTACCGCACATTTCTAAAAAATTAAGTATCGCACAGAAGGTAAATCATGCGCATTTCTAAAAAATAAAAGGTCCAAAAATGAGAACGCAGCACAAATATAAAATATACTAAATTTTCATTCCAAATGGATTCTGCAATTGCATTGATTTACACGACAAAGTCCTCCAAAGAGTGAAAACAAATTTGGATGTCAGAAATTCAGCCATGCTTATGATCGATCCAAGCAAGACAAGAGAAAATTTTACTGCTAAAGGAAGTATAGTTAACGCGATGGAATTTAAATATACAACTACGCTGCCCAGTGGACAAACTGTACACTAGAAAACATAAAATATTTGGAGAGTGTTTAGAACTAGATGACTAAAAGACAATTTATCAATGTGTTTCCTTCCTAGAAACCCAAGTTTAATGCGAAGAAATACTACAATATATTTACACCGAAGAGCCAAGCCTAAATATTACGACTAGCGCGTCTTTATGCAAATCGAAACAACTGCAGGTAAACGACGGCACGTGTGAAGGTCATGAAACGGTGTAAATAGCACTTGATACTGAGCTCTGTTAATAAGGGGCCGCGGATGGACTAGTAGTCAACTTTCGTGACTACTGCAGAGAGATCTCATGTTCGAACGCTCGTACCACTAAATATCCGCTGTGCTTTGGATGGGCAGGATCAGCCGTCGGACTCCGGGTGCTGGTTCTCCGATAATAAATAAAGGCGTCTTCCTCCCCCTTTCTACCTCGCTTCCGTGTCACTTTCCTATCGGGCACTCTAGCTCGAATCTCCTAACTTACTAATTCTAAGGGTTGTTTAACCCTTTAACGACCATGACGACTAAAATCGCCCGTACATACAAACGGCCATAGCTGCCCGAATCACCTAGAGACAGATTTCGTACGCTTACCTGTTTTTCAAATTTGAACGTCTTATAAGGGATCAGCAGGAGTCACCGTCGGTCACTATTGTTGTTACTAAACAAAGTGAACCAACAGACAGTTTCGGACATTTTGGTATTTAGAGTGATACAAGATTTTGGGAGCTTGGTAGTCAAAGGGTTAAGGCCAGGGGTCAGACGCTTCCTTCCTAAAATCCTCTACATAACATATGATCTGATCTGCTCTGTTAATCAGTGTTATTCTTGTTCTTCAGATGGGAAGCGAGTTTCTCAAAGACCAAATTGTGCCAGACGACACAGTCAGAGTAGTTCATAGAAGGCAAAACTTTTGGGGTACTCGCGGTAAGCCCGTGATTAGTACAAACAGTGGTCCCAGGATGGAACAAGTTAGTAAAATCATGCAATGCATGAATTATAATACGCTTTCCAACATACCAGAAATCATTACTCAAGTTATTACTCAAGTTATGAGGATAATCGCTGTAGAATGAATCTACCTCCTATGACCTGACCTTTGACCCCATTTTGATGATATTCAACAGAACCGGTACAGCATACTTCCGGAACAACATGAAAAAGTTTTGTCTTAATCGAAGCATTTTTACGTAAGTTTTAACGAGTAAAGGCGATGGAATGGATCCCGCTCCTACGTCCTGAAATTTGACATCATTTCGCCCATTTTCAAGAGAGTTCGTACCCAGGTAGTTCCCTACCACATACTAAAATTTCGTCGAAATCGAACCATTTTTACGTGAGTTATGATGCATAAGGGCAAATATTAGGAACACCGAGCATCGCTCGGTTAAAGGGGGGATTAGGGCACACAAAAATTTATATTTTGATATGTTATTTCCAAGTATTGTAATGCTAAGTCTAAACCATCAAGATTAATAATGATAGACGAATTAGAGACAAATTAACTTAGAATAATTCTTCTTATTAAAGTTGAAACGTCCACGTTTCGTAGGGATCGACCAGCCATATTTTTTTTCATATTGTTTTACCATCCACGTGAATAGTAATTAATAAAAATTTAATAGTAATTAATAAAAATGAACTATTCATACTTTAGCACAGCGGATACGCTCGTCATCAAGTGACCACTCAAAAATGTAACAAAAAAAATGCTATATTAATAGTTTACTTTTTGAAGGGAAAAACACACGAAATTAGCTTTCCGCTGCCTATACTGTACTACGCATCAACTCCAAGCAGCTGGCACAACTCACTTTTTGTTCTAGAAGAAAATAGAAGTAATGCGTAATGAGGCAGATGGTCGCGAAGTGTGACGTCATAAAACTTTAATAGGATCCACACACAACGTGTGACGTAATGAGGCAGATGGCGTGACCGCGCCCCAACATATCAATCGCGAGAGTATGACGTCATAAGATTTCTAAGCATGGGAAACATTAATGGAACGACGCCAAGACACTAAAAACGTGGTAACTCGGGGTGGTTATTTAACTAACTAAACGCATTTTTCCAATGTCGAGATCAAGCTGAATCGATTTCTAGTACCAGAAAACTGTAGGTTAACCACTTTCATCAAAATCCTTAGAGCCGTTCTCAAAATAAAATTTACATAGATACAAATATACAAGAACTGCTCCTTTACCAGTATAGGACGGAATGGATCCCGCTCGTATGTCCTGACCTTTGGCCCCCGCCCATTTTCAATAAGGTTCGTCCCCAGGTAGTTCCCTACCATATACTAAAATTTCGTCGAAATCGAACTATTTTTACTCAAGTTCTGACGCATAAGGGCAATGGAATAGATCCCGCTCCTATGTCCTGACCTTTGACCCCATTTCGCCTATTTGCAATAGGGTTCGGCCCCGGGTGGTCCCCTACCACATATTAAAATTTCATCGACATCGAACCATTTTTACTCAAGTTATGACGCATAAGGGCAATGGAATGGATCACGCTCCTATGTTCTGACCTTTGACCCCATTAATCTCATTTTCAATAGGGTTCGTCCCCAAGTAATTCCCTATCATATATTAAAACTTCATCGAAATCGAGCCAGTTTTACGCGAGTTATCTTGCGGACAGACGGAAAAAGCTGGAGCACATACGCTTCTTCAACCTACGGTTGGAAAGCGTAAAAAAACATTAAAAGTGTTCCCAGGATGGAAAAACCACGAACAGGCGGCAAAGTGTGGCCCAACCAACTACGGCTCTTCGATGTAAGAGGTGGTTGAAGGCTATCGCGTATGGTACGAGCCAACAAAAGGGATACTGAGGCGCAACTCGCCGATAATTTGAATGCTGGTGACGGAAGTAATGTGTCACACCACACAGTTCAACGAACCGGGCTGAAAATGTGGCTGCGTAGGGGCAATCCGCTTCGAGTGCCCATGCTAACCTCGGTTCATCGTAGGAAGCGCCTACAACGGGCACGAGAGCATCAAAACTGATCTTTTTTCGAACGATTGGAAGGAGGTGGTCGTGTGGTCAGATGAAAATCGTTTCGTGTTGCAGTATGTGGACGTTAGGGTACCTGCGCGTCGTTTATCTGGGGAAATATTGCCAGCAGGACGCTCCGTGGGACGAAAACAAACCGGTCGAGAAAGTGTAATGCTTTGGGTAATGTTCTGTGCTGTGAAACTCTGGGTTTCATCATTCATGTACAGGAAACTATAGCGTCTACTACCTACCTAAACATCATTGCAGACCAGGTACTTCCTTTCATGGCAACGCTATTCCGTTCTAATAGTGCTTTCTTTCTAAAGAATATTACGTCATGCCACACTGCCTGGAATGTTCGAGAATGATTCACGGAATACGAGGAAGATTTCCAGGTATTGCCTTGGCCTCCGAGTTTTTAGACATCAATCCAATCGAGCATCTGTGGTTCGTGTTGGAACAGCAAATCCGATCTTCGGCGGCTCAACCACTTTACTTACAAGAGTTAAAAGATCTGCTGGTAACATGTTGGTACCAGATGCCACAAGACATCTTTAGAAATCTTATAGCGTCCGTGCTCGATGGGTAAGAGCTGTTTTGCAAACACGTGGATGACCAACATCATATTAGGCAGGTGGTCATAATGTTTTGGCTCTTCTATGTATATCCGGGTAAGAAGTGTTTTCGTGACACGTGGAGGACCAACATCATATTAGGCAGGTGGTCATAATGTTTTGGCTCTTCTATGTATATCCGGGTAAGAGGTGTTTTCGTGGCACGTGGAGGACCAACATCATATTAGGCAGGTGGTCATAATGTTTTGGCTCTTCCATGTACATCCGGGTAAGAGCTGTTTTCGTGGCACGTGGAAGACCAACATCATATTAGGCAGGTGGTCATAATGTTTTGGCTCTTCTATGTATATCCGGGTAAGAAGTGTTTTCGTGGCACGTTGAGGAACAACATCATATTAAGCAGGTGGTAATAATGTTTTGGCTCTTCCATGTACATCCGCGTAAGAAGTGTTTTCGTGGCACGTGTAAGACCAACATCATATTAGGCAGGTGGTCATAATGTTTTGGCTCTTCTATGTATATCCGGGTAAGAGGTGTTTTCGTGGCACGTGGAGGACCAACATCATATTAGGCAGGTGGTCATAATGTTTTGGCTCTTCCATGTACATCCGGGTAAGAGCTGTTTTTTCGGCACGTGGAGGACCAACATCATATTAGACAGGTGGTCATAATGTTTTGGCTCTTCCATGTATATCCGGGTAAGAGCTATTTTTTCGGCACGTGGAGGAACAACATCATATTAAGCAGGTGGTCATAATGTTTTGGCTCTTCTCTGTATATCCGGGTAAGAGGTGTTTTCGTGGCACGTGGAGGACGAACATCATATTAGGCAGGTGGTCATAATGTTTTGGCTCTGCCATGTACATCCGGGTAAGAAGTGTTTTCGTGGCACGTGGAGGACCAACATCATATTAGGCAGGTGGTCATAATGTTTTGGCTCTTCTATGTATATCCGGGTAAGAAGTGTTTTCGTGGCACGTGGAGGAACAACATCATATTAGGCAGGTGGTAATAATGTTTTGGCTCTTCCACGTACATCCGGGTAAGAGCTGTTTTTTCGGCACGTGGAAGACCAACAGCACAATAGGCAGGTGGTCATAATGTTTTGGCTCTTCTTTGTATATCCGGGTAAGAGCTGTTTTGGTGGCACGTAGAGGACCAATATCGTATTAGGCAGGAGGTCATAATGTTTTAGCTCTTCGATGTATATCCGGGTAAGAGCTGATTTTGGCGGCACGAGGATGACCAACATCATTCTAGGCAGGTAGTCATAATGTCTTGGCTCTTCGGTGTATTTCATGAAACATAAATAAATAAATAAATAAAAAATAAAACAATATAGAGTTACAAACACACATCTTTTTTTTCTAGCGGGAAAACTACGCAGGAAAAAGACACTAAAATATTGGTATAATTAACCTAGGATCAATGAAACAAAATGGGATTGCGTTATACAGAATAAATATCGGTACAGTACAAATACTCAATTACGTCACGTAGCAAGACTGTAAATACGTGTATAACATGCGATTACATTTAGTGGAATCCAATAGAAAATTAAAAAAAAAACACAATCAGAATTTTGGAAGCGGATATATTGTCTCCGCAGACAGTAGGGAGAAAGGAATGACAAGTGCATTTTGTTTGTTGATATACATTGGTATGCCAAAAAATGTAAGAAATAAAAATAAATAAAAAACATCTTATCGATTGATTCTACTCCGTAAAAGTACTCTTTTTCCATACAAAAAGAAACTATGTTGGTTTTGTGAAAGAATCTTTCTCTCTCTAGAAGAAGGAATATTTCTGGAACTAAAGAAAACTGTCCTCGCCATTTAAAGAAGTTTCGCGCTGTGAAAAAGAACACAGTAGTAATCAGCCAGAAAGCTGTTACATTATATTCTATATTTCTCAATCCTACATTTCCTCTTTTATGAAGGATGAAATGAATTTTTCGGCGATTTCCGTTGAACATTATTTTGCTCGATTTATTTCCAAGGAAAATTGAGTGATGATACGATCGGATCTTGAATATTGGAACTGGATTACATGCGCGTGCATTGCCTCGCACAAAGGAAAAGGAACACTTCTTAGAAGAGAGGGATATTCGATTTTTAATTGAAGAAATGTAGCTTCTGTGAAAAACATATATTAATCCTTTATCCAGCAAGCCCGAAAAACGAAAAATATAACTAGTCCGATAATATCTTTTTACCTGTATATCGCTGAACATTAAAAGATCAAGTTTCACTGCACGAAGAATAGGAAATTTAATTTCCACAATTACAATAATTTGAATTTAGACCTAAAACTAAAATCAATAAGCTAAAGATGCCAACGGATTGGCTCACACAAAGAAAAAGGAACATTTCTTAGAAGAGAGGGATATTCGATTTTTAATTGAAGAAATGTAGCTTCTGTGAAAAACAAATATTAATCCTTTATCCAGCAAGCCCGAGAAACAAAAATTATAACTAGTCCGATAATATATTTTTATCTTTATATCGCTGATCATTAAAAGATCAAAGTTTAACTGCGCGAAGAATAGGAAATTTAATTTCCACAATTACACCGATTTGATTTTTGACCTGAAATTAAAATAAATAAGCTAAAGATGTCAACGGCATGAAACACTCAATAGGCTGAATATGCGAAACGAACTTTAATGAAAATAAAAATGTTTTCCTACGACATGCTCTACAGATGGATACTAGTCACTGATAATGGGATCAAATTTTCTTCTGAGTGAAAATATTCCTAACTTTCTTTTAAAAATTCTTAACTTTCTGGGCCAAAATATTCTTAATCGCGTTTGACTTTCGAATGGAATAAATCTCCCATGAAGAAAAGACAAACTTATACCTCATTTCTTGCAAGTCACTTTCCCGTGCGCTCTCTTCCGGCGTCTCCCATGTAGGATACGAGCAATACAACCGCAAACAAGCAGAACTGACACGATACATTCACCAGTTGATAATACACTGCCGGACAATTGCTAAGGACGGATGACAATAGCAACGATAGCAACCATAAAATGGAACGCAGGAAAATGTGGAAATTAGCATAAGTGCTGGATACAGTAAGACGTGTTGTGCGTATGCAAATTTTGGATTGCCGAACTTGTTCGTGATGTCATAGCGCTGATAAGAGATATAAAGGATTTGACGCGTATTGACCGTTGTTGTTCAAATGCAAAGTTGAAAGGGATAGAATCAATTGACGAACTTGCAATTTTCAGTATGTCTTCCCGACATCCCCTAGTTGATTTTACGCGTGCTCGTATTATTGGCAAGATTGAAGAAGGGCGAAAAATAACAGATGTTGCCAGGGAGTTCGACGTCAGCCATAGTGTTGTTTCAAGGCTTTGGAAATCATTTCAAACAAATGTAGAGTTTAGCAAACGTCACGGGGAGGTCGTGTTCGCAGTACGAAACCTGCAGAAGATCGGTACATAGTGCTATCAACAAAAAGACACCGGCGCAGCACAGCTAGTGAGGTAGCAAATTAGTTTATGGCTGCTACTGGCAAGCGGATCTCCCGAAAAACTGTCGCCTGATGTTTGCATGAAGGAGGACTATACGCCCGCCGTCCTGTTGTGTGCATCCCATTGTCCAGACGTCACCGTGCCGCCCGTTTGCAATGTTCCATCAACATCGCAATTGGACTGATAACGACTGGTCTGCTGTCCTCTTCTCAGATGAGAGTAGATACAGTCTATCGTCTGATTGGCGACGACAACTGATCTGGCGTGATAGTGGTACTGCATATTGTCCAGCAAACATACAGGAAAGGGACCGATATCCGACATGTAGTGTCATGGTATGGGCTGGCATCATGATGAATGACCGTACGACCCTCTATGTGCTTCCAACTGGGACACTATGACTAGCCAACGATACATTAATGATGTTCTGCTACCTCATGTTCGCATGTTCCGTGGTGCTGTCGGTGATAGATTCATTTTAATGGACGACAACGCAACATGTCATCGAACAGTCGCTGTCCAGGAGTGCTTTGAGAGCGAGAATATTCAACGCCTCGTATGGCCAGCACGTTCTCCAGATCTGAATCCCATTGAAAATGTGTGGGATGCTTTGGGGAGGAGTCTTGCTGGTCGCCAATGCCCTCCAATAAACAAGGACACCCTCATCCGTGCACTGACAGAGGAATGGGATAAATTACCCCAACAGCTGCTTGATAATGTTGTGCAAAGCATGACACGACGTGTGGAATCTTGCATCGCCCTCCATGGTGGCCATATCCTGTATTGACATCTTACGCCGGAACGCCTGCGGACGGTAATTGCATTTTTTTTTCACGTTTACGTATTCTGCACAAAATGGCCTGTTTGTCCCTTGAACACGTTCCAAAGCCTTCTGGATTTCAGAGCACAATAAATTGTCTTTCTTGTAATGTCCTGGCATTCTGACATTATTTTATTTCACTTGGCATCCAACCACACTTACTCTTTATTGCGCTATATAGCCGTTTATGATCCGTCCTTAGCAATTGTCCAGCAGTGTATCATAACGACACAGTTACAGGCGCATACCAACTAACAGCATTATGCTTGCATAACAAAACATTTAAACTAAAAGCGCTGCGCACACTTATTTCTGGATACCATAATTTATTTCTGTTTTTCATGCAAATTTTTTTCCTACTCTAAAGATTGTATTTCTAGTTATTTTAGTATTCCTTTTCCAGTATAGACGTTGTCTTAATGTGCAGGAAGTTAGTGCTAAACGTTACTTTTATATTGCAATTGTGACAGAACTTACAAGCTAAATGTGAAACATAATTATTATGTTAGACAAACATGCCAAAAAAGTATTATAGTTCTGGGAGCGGATAAGTTGCCTACAATTTTATTTATGGCACTCAAACATCAAAAAGTATAGTTGAGATGGATTCCTGATAAAGCAATTAACCGGAGGGGTAAGATTCGGGCACAGAAATTTGACACGATTCTACCTCTAATGCAGTCACCCGGTTCTTAAGCAGAAACATACAGCATTATTTTTCTGACGAACATTAAGATAGTGAGCCATTTCAACCTGGAACATGCAATGCCTTAGTTTCATCACAGTGAGTGTTAATCTTGCATAATAAAAATTAAATATAATAAATGCCCCGTTTTGGGATACAATCTGTGTAACTTATGAACTGGACAATAAAAGGACACAATAGCGTCAAAAAAAAAAATTTGGCAGAAAAGTAATATATGGCATGTCACACAGATTGTTTTGAGCAGATGATCACAGCTTTTAAAAAGACACTTTTTTCTTTGAATAAAAAAGTGCTTCTTGTAAAACCTTTAAATTTTTCATTCATCGCAGTAACAAAATGAGTTCATTCAGTTAATATAACAAAATGCAATGAATTTGAATTTTTTTTTTTTGCAGGACTTTCAAAATACGTACGTCACAGACAACAACAACAAAAAATCTTACATAGTCATACCGTTAGTCCGCCAATTTAGTAATAGGACAAAATGTATTCACTTTTTGAACTAGCAAAATATTTTTTTTCTGCGTCGAATACCCAGCTGTACCTATAAAAAAATACTATTAATTCATTTCCTAATGCTCTTGAAGCACACTTTTGAAACTGGACGGCACAAATGTGTTCATTTATGCACGCTTCACATTATTTAAAAGCATTTAAAGTCGAACTGAAATAATTCTTTTGCAATCTGATGTTAAAAAAAATCTTTTAATAATAGTTTTCCTTGCATTTGTAAAATTTGCGGAAACACAACGAAATTTACGTTTCGTTTTGTGCATTTCCTGGTGCACAGTCCTGGAATGGAATTTGTCCATAATTTTATTTCGCTGGTTGAATCCGCTTAATATAACGAAATCAAATGGATTTTTAGAATAACATTAGTTTAAAAAAAATACGCCAACGAGCCATTCCATTATGACCATCACCAGCCTAAAGAAATCAGCGCGCATGGAGACCGAACGGTGGCGCAGGTGTAGTTCACAGAGCAGTATATATACAACCCGAGGACCGGCTTTCTGTTAGTAGAGTGTTCGGAGTCAGAATGGGAAAAGCTGCCGATTTATCGGAGTTTGATAAAGGACAAATTGGGATGGCACGGCTCCTCGGGACTACGATCTCGGAAACGGCGCGGCTTGTGGGTTGTTCACGTGCCTCTGTAGTGAGTACGTATCAAAAATGGTGCGCAGGTGGCAAAACGACGAACCTTTGTCCAGCCGTGTGTTGTCATCAGCTCAATGATGACAAAAAGGAGCGGAGACTGTCGCGCATTGTTCACAGAGACCACAAGGGTCACAGTGGGACAAATCACCAGCAGCTACAACAGTGGTGATCAGAGCAATGTATCACAGCACACAGTTCATCGGAGCCTCCTGCGCATGGGGCTGCGTAGCCGAAGACCCAGCCGGGTCCCCATGCTCACTGCATTTCATCACCAACAACGCATGAAATGGGCCCAAGACCATCGAGATTGGACCGTGGATAATTGGAAGAAAGTGGATTGGTCTGACAAATCAAGAATCGTGTTGCATCACGTAGACGGCCGAGCGCGGATACACCGATTAACAACGGAGGACATGGCACCTAAATGCACTGTTGAGCGGAAACAGGCCGGGGGCGGCGTTATACTGTGGGCGATGTTTTCTTGGGACACTTTAGACCCCATTACCCCAATAACACAATCCCTGACAGCTGCAAGGTAACTGAACATCGTTGCGGACCAAGTTCACCTATTCATGACAACAATGTTCCCTGCTGGCGATGGCAATTACCAACAGTATAATGCGCCATGCCACACTGCCAGAATCGTAAAGGAGTCGTTCGAGGAACGTGCTGGTGACTTTCTGTTAATGCCCTGGCCTCGAAATTCACCCGACATGAACCCAATCGAACATTTGTCGGTCGACTTGGAAAAGCGGGTTCGCGCTAAATCACCACTACCCCGAAATATACGGGAACTGGAAGACCTACTGTTGACCTTACGGTGCCAGACACCCCCAGAATACCTATCGCCACCTCATGTGGCCACTCGGTGAGGCAAACAGTGGCCTCACCGAGTGGCCACTGTTTTGCGAGCTAAAGGGGGTCCTAGGTAGGTGGTCATAATGCAATGGCTCATCGGCGTGCAAACAATAGATGTAACCATTAGTAAAATTCCTCGCATAATTTACGATTTTCCACATTGACAGTTTTAATGCCACTTTGATTCGGCGCAATTCAGTATCAGGTAATTAAAAAAAGAACATTTCAGATCTTTGGGGGAACGCTGACTACATACCTTAACCTTTAAGCGGCCGATGTACTTCAGGTCAATGGTAATGCAAAATTTTCTGCGCTCGTCTAACAAGACTATTCACACGGCGGGCGGGTTTTACAAAAGCTAGAGGGAAACAATTTCTTTCCCCTCAGATCTCAGCAATGACGACCATAAACCCAAAATGGGTGATAAGCACCCCCTTCTAGTTCTTTATTCTTTGTTCTGCGACTCAAGGCCTGGGGAAGGTCTAGTCCTTCTGATACGGACATCATGCCAGTAGGTAGAAAAAAGTGGCTCAAACATCTTGTCTCCCTTTTCCTATTTCTGTAACCATTGTTATAGCCTTTTTAACCGGTAATCAGCCAGAAATGATTAATATCAATCGTCCCCCTAAACGACCACTTTGAATAACAAACTAAGGGAAAAGCAACGCGTTCTGATGCGCATGTTCACTCGTTCCAGCCGCTTTTGGTCCATTTCTTACACAGTGAATAGAGTAGAACGTCGAAAATGCGAACTAATTGGGACCATTGGTAGTTCAAATTTTCGATGAGTTCGGATTACCGAACATGTGAAAAAATACAAATACGCTAACATTTCTACATTATATCATCCAAATACATGTACCAAAAATAAACAACTGTGTACAAAAAAAAATTACATAAGATTTTTGTTGTTGTTACGCAATACGAAACAAGTTCGCCATTTTACTGCTATGAAACTTTTAAACATTAAGTACAAATTCCAAAACTTATCTATCATTACAAGCTAGTTCCGATTGCCAAGGGGTGTACTTTACACTGAATACAGGGCGAATAACTTTCCTCCCGGCTCACAGTGAACAATGGGGTTAAGGGATGAAACAAAATGTGGTACTGCCGTGGTAATGGGTCGTAAAATCTTAGCCCCGTAGGGAACAAGCGACTCAGGAAGTTTTCACCTTTTGTCTCTGGGTATCAGAAGTCACCTCCAACACGTCGCCGCAAAAATGCTTGAACCCCCAAAATTAGGCGATTCTATTATCAGCAAGTGCCAAGTTAAAATGAACGGACTATACTTAAACTTTCCACCACCACAAAAAAAAAAAAAAAAATAAAAATAGTGGAGTGAAGGCTTGTTCGGATTTTTGACGTTTCAGATTTTTGACGTTCGGATTTTTGAAGTTTCGGATTTTTGACGTTCGGATTTTTGACTTTCAGATTTTCGACGCTGTACTGTATGTATATTCTTTGGAGCTCATTTCATCCCATTTTACGTTTCTGACTGCCACCGAAATGTCTCTGGTTCGATGCCAGGCAGGTGCAGATGCTTGAACCACCAAATGCCCGCCATGCGTCGGATGGGCACGTTAAGTTGTCGGATCCTGGATACTTCCCCCTCCCCCGGTTATAAATAAAAGCGTCTTCCTAGCCACTTTCTACCTCATTTCCGTGTGACTTTCCTGTCGGGCACTCCAGTCCAAATCTCCTAGCTTCCTACTTCTAAGGGTTGTTTAAGACCTGGATTATTATACTTCCTAAAACCTTCTATATAAATCTCTCTTATCTCTAAAATCAGCCCATTTCGCTAACCACGAGTTAATTTATTCCAGCCGGTTAAAGGGCCTTTAGAATGCAGAAAAAGGCTATTCATAAGTGCACAATCTAAAAAATATATATATTCAATTTTTTTATGAAAACGTAATAAGTTACCGTTTATCAGCATCAAACATTTATGGATTCTGGTGAATGTTTGATCATAACTAAATATCACAGATTTTTGCCGGTACAGGTAATTACTACGTTTCAGAAGTTTTTTTAACTTTAAGGTGCAGTATTTCATAAATTGAAGCACTAGAATTCTTGTTTCTTTTCCAGCATAATGGTTTTTAAAATATTTGCATGTGCGAAGCTATAACTGAACATGAGCTAAATCAACATATTCAGTACATGATTTTTCTTAAAGAAGTGGCGATGCATTTAATTTTTTGCTTTCAAGTCAACAGCTCGTAAATTTAAAGGTGAAAGATGATATCATTTTCCCTTCATTGACTTTTTTCTTCACACTTTGTACTAGAGAAATTAATTATTCCCTTAAAACATAGTACATGTTGTTTTAAAGTTCAGTTCTAAATAAACTCAACTTACACAAATTATTTTTCAGTCATTATGAGACTAGGGTATGAAATTATTGAAGTCCTGCATAACAGCTTGATATTACCAGTAAACAGTTTTGTACGACGTGGCATTAATATAAGAGGAAAAGCAGACTACGTTATTCTAAAACTTAATATCGTGTTGATAAAAAAATTAAATCTCACTGAGATACATGAAAAAGTTAGATATCAAAGGAAAATAAAGCTAAATGAACCCAAACACTAAATTGCCTCACTTTTCCCCGGGAGTACCTTTAATGCAATAAATGGAAATGCGATGCAAAAGTGGAACTACATTTACCCATAAAATTACTGAGTGCCTCTTTCTTTACACTGAATTGCATGTCATCATAATTACGGGACCAGTAAATAGCATGTGCGGGCTACTCAGTTTAATCTAATTCCCTATACGAGCCGTTCACTGCACGTCATAAGATTATTGTAATGCTCTTATGCAGTAGGAAGTAAGGACCTCCTTTCTCCTCCTACACAACCTCATACTTCGTCAAAAATTAGGAAAGCAAAATATGTTAATGCAACGCATTAAAATCTCGTTTCTCCGCTAAATGAAGGCATATCATGAAAGGCAGTAATTGGCAGCCGTCTGCGCGATTAAATTAGAATTAAGTGCAAGGATGCAGACAGCAGGGAAAGATATTTTCTATTTTTATTGGCCTACTCTTATTTGCTGAGCTTCTTGTAGAAATGTATTGCGTTTGTCATCTTCGCCTGAGATGAATACTTATAGAGCTGTACTATGAATTCCCACGAACGAGCAGAACCAATTCTTACCTCAAAGGAACACCACGCAGCCTTAATCATAAATTAGCAGATGATTTACGTTACTACATATACTCAAGAAACGCATAAAGTGTATTAAATCCGTTTGCTTTCGCACTCCAATGGGAGGCTTTTTCAAGACAATGGTAGACATAAAATGCAGGGAATTGGAACACGTAAGGAACAAAGATGATTTTTGAAAATAACGTGGGGCATATTACACGAAATTTTAGCACGTAATTACACGGCGCGCAGCGACTTGTTCCAGTTTCTTAAAAATGCATGCCAAACCATTGGCAGTTCAGTAGAGATCATATCATTGCATGCTACTTTGCAGGAGAGGATTTCTACAGTTTCCATGATTACAGTCTCTTTAAAGTTCGTGTAAGGGGCAATTCTTCTAATACTGTTCCATACTGGAGCGGCCGATAAATGCATGACTTCTCTGGGGAGGACTATATTCTGCATGTCCTGGTTGACTCTTCGCACGTGTTCTTTACATCTAGTGTCCAAGGATCGCTTTGTCTTTCTTATATACACTGCTGACCACCCAAAATGCGACACCAAGAAGGAAGCATCTGATTGGCCTGAAATTCGCAGCATGCGTCGTCCGCGAGAGGACATGCAAACGATTAGCATTGCAAGACATATGCAAATCATGGGCGCCCGGTACGCCACCGAGAAGCACTATAAGAAAGGTGCACAGAAGGCGGGGTGTGAGTAGTGGAAGTGTGTTGTGCTGCCGGACCTGTGCGTGGGAATCTTCCTGATGCCTCGTCACAGAATATGGCAGTCATTCCAGCACGTTTCGGAGTTCGACAGAGAACGAATAGTGGCTTATCGCGACAGCGGTTTATCGTACCGAGACATCGGCGCCCGTGTGGGACGACATCCAGCCACAGTGAGGCGAGTATGGATTCGGTGGGTGCAGGAGGGACGGACGGACGGACGGACGGACCGACGTGAGCGATTGCCGCAGCCGCGGTACACCACCGCACGAGAGGATCGGCATGTCGTGCGGCGGGCATTTACGGCTCGCACCGCCACATCACGAACGTTAGCGCAGGAATTAGGGTGTGTTGCGCAACAACCGTGTGTCAGCTAGGACCGTTCGACGTCGTCTGCAGGAGCGAGGACTTGTCGATCGACGCCCATTGTTTCGATTACCATTGACGTTACACCACCGGCCAGTGCGGCGGCAGTGGGCCATTCAACGCCACACCTGGACTACGGAATGGCACGACATTGTCTTTTCCGAAGAATCCCGCTTCTGCCTGCAACACCACGATGGTCGGATCCGCGTGTGGCGGCACCACGGCGAGAGACTGTATGACGCCTGCATTATGCATCGCCATACCGGTGTGTCGCCTGGCGTTATGGTTTGGGGCGCAATTAGATACGACACCCGCACCCCTCTGGTACGCATCGCCGGTACACTCAACAGCCACCGCTATACCTCCGACGTTTTGGAGCCTGTAGTCCTCCCTGACCTGAAGGACCTGCCAGCGGCCACGTTTCAACAGGACAATGCGCGCCCGCACGTGGCACGCATTGTGCAACAATTCTTCATGGCCCACCAGGTGTCACTGATGCTGCGGCCCGCCTGTTCTCCCGATACGTCGCCCATCGAACACGTCTGGTAGCTGATCGGCAACCGAGTGGCCCGGCAAGCACTACCCGCGGCTATGCCTGATGAACTGTGGCAACGTATGGAAGCAGTCTGGACCTACATACCCCAAGCCCACATCCAAAGCCTCTTTCGTTCGATGCCGCGGCGTGTAGCGGCCGTTATTTCCAGCCTGGGGGTCACACGAACGATTGATGTCTGCGTGTTACGCAAGTCGCACGGGCCTGTAAGCTCAATCGTTTCATCTTTGTATCTGTTGTTATGTGTCCAGTAAATCTGGCTTTGCTATCTCGTGTCCTTCGTGGTGTTGCATTTTGGGTGGCCAGCAGTGTATATCTTTTCCGTGTTGTCAGGCTATACCGACGTTATAACGTACACACCCACCTTTTCTTTCTCACATTGTCTCTCCTTGCAACTTGATATTATATGTGATAACGGGGTCGGGGAATTTATTGCTATTAATACGTTGTATTTATGTAACAAATTATTTAACCAATATGCAAAGCCTGAGACATATGTGATGGATCCGGCGTATCTCATTGTCTTACTTGGTGTTTATTTTGTTATTGCTGACATCATACGATTTCTTATATTTCTGTGTATTCTGTCTATTTCATGCTCCTTATATCCAGCTTTTAGACCTTTGCTGTAAATATTATCAAGGTAGTCGGGTTTGCATACGTTATATGCTCTATAAAACCATGCTCTAAAGGCAGAAAGTTTGTACTCTTTCGGGCAGTGGGTTCGGTACTGCGGTTGGTTTATAGTAAACGTTAAATTCAAAGCTGGATGTTCTATTTCTTCTGAGCGTGACGTCAAGATAATTCAACTTTCCATCCACTTCAAGCTCCATGGTGAAATTTATCTTATTGTGTAGATTGTTTATCTTATGCATGAAATCTTTTAATTCGTCTACTCCATGTTCCCATATGAAGAATCTATCGTCAGCGTAGCGGATCCACACTCGGGGTTTCTTGATACAATATATAAAGATCATATCTTCTAACGGTTTAAGTAATGTTTCCGCAAGTACTGCAGATAGAGGGGAACAAATCGGTGTTCCTTTTGTTTGTTTGTAAATGCCTCCATCCAATTTGAAACAGTTGTGGTTAGTAACAGGATTTAAGGCGCTGATAATGTTTTTTATTTGGATCGGTTTGAATTCACGGGAAGTGACGGTTATTCCTTCAAGGCTTCCAACAGCCTCTGGTATAGGTATAGACGGAGTGCGAAAGATTGGCGAATCTTTGTGCTTATTACGTGATAAAAATAAACGGATTTAATACGCTATATGCGTTTCTTGAGTATTCACATTGTGGTGTATTAAAAATAACGTTACATTATTACATTTTTACCGCTTAATAATTGAGAAACCAACTGCAACCCTTTCAGTTTGCAATTGGTTTCTGATTAACACCAACGTGCTTTGATGCAATGCACCTTTCCTGATAGGACCAAAGAAAATAGCAAGTAAAATATTTCGATGTAACGAAAATGGGTAACAGTGCGTTATTGTCAAAACCACTGTTGAAATCTCATCGTGCCACATGCTATTCTATGAAGTGACGCCACTATATTTAATGTTGCTCAACAATATATTTTACAATATTTCATCACGTTTTAAATAAATGTAACAATATCTCATAGCAGTCTGCGTAAATTACGAGAACCTCATGCTAAATTTTATTACAAAAATACGTTTTGATGATATGCACCTTTTCCGACAGTAGTAAAGTAAATCCCAAGTAAAAACATTCGATAACACGAAAATGAGTAATTAAGTAGTCGGTGAGCCACATAGGTTGATTTTCTCCAATATCTCAAAGACATCGCGTCGTAGCGAAATTTGGCCTCCTCTCGACCCCCCAAGGAGGGGCAACCTGCTATTGACGAGAGCTTCAAAATGATGCATAACATGATGGTATGTAACCTGTACATATGATAGACCAAATGTTTCACATTCCCTCACTAACACACTTGCGATTCAGCTTTTCTTTCCATTTTGAGGACAGATTTTAGTTTGCACATCAACAGATGGACTTTTGTACCTACATCACATATCATCGGCGTCAAGTTCGTTTCTTGCGTTCGTCTAAATGTGAATAATGTGTGGTAGTAGTAGTACTACTAATAATAATATTGGAAAGCGACACATGTCGGCAATGCCATCAAGCTCCAGAGACCATTCAACATATCACAGCAGGGTGCAGAGTCCTAACACAAAGACAGTACACAATAGGCACAATCAACTCGCCAAGATTGTCCATCAGAAATTGGCAAGAAAGCACCACCTCATTACAACTGAGCCTGTGCCTTACTACAAGTATGAGCCAACAACGCTGCTAGAGAACAACACCCACAAGATGTACTGGGACAGATCAATCAGAAGAGATAAGACCATCAACCACAATCGGCCTGACATCGTCCTGGTCGACAAGGAGAAGAAGTGAACATACCTCATTGACATAGCCGTGCCCAACATGTGCAACATCCAGAAGACGCACGGAGAGAAGCTGTCAAAGTATAACGACCTACGATACGAAGTCAAGGATATGTGGCATATTGAGAACGTCACCACCGTCTCCATAGTAATATCAGCGACAGGAGTTGTACCTAAGACCATTCAGAGCTTTTATACAGACACAAAACCTTCAACCTAACATCTACATGGAACTACAGAAGGCAGCTATCCTCAACACTTGTAGGATAGTAAGGAAGTTCCTGGAAAACTGAGAGAAATAAATACCACTTCCCACACTTGGTGCGTCGCACCCGTCCCGGATGGAAGAGAAAACCTCAGGAAGAGGTGGAATCATCTTATAATAATAATAAAATATAAGTACCTTGGTATGTTTCCGGTACAACGCGTGGAACACAAAGAAATCAAAAACGATCTAGCCGCCAAATACTACCAAAGGCTGAGGAAACTAACGATAAGCAAAGCTTATCACGTGAAAGATCTACGTCAGATATAGCGGTTATCCAATATTTGTATAAACAGCGTACAGAACTAAGAAGACAGAATGTCCAGTTCATTTCGAAGGCACAAAAACTCATAATTTATAGCAAAGAGATAGCCAAATGGACAGAACTTCTGTCCATTTGGCTAACTACTTAAAAATTTGGAACTGCGGCAATGAATTAATGATTTTGTGTGCTTTCGATGTGAAATGGAGATAATTAATGCTCTTTTTTGAAAGATCATGATTTTGTTTGAAAATGGAATAGTAAGACTATTTCCGGAGTTCATGTGGAAAATTTAATAAATAGCTTTTGCTATATTTCGTTTATAGAAACAAAAATCCGAACACTAGCACACGAATAAGATCAAAACAAACATTAACTAATGTAACAGCTAAAGAGACGCGTACGTCGACGGATTGAGTCTGTATCTGTTTTAAGCTTTATCTCTGCTACTGGGGGGACTGAAAAACGGACAAATTTCGTTATTTGAGCTTCCGTGGTACTTGAGATTCAAGTTGAATTCTGTTTTGTATCTGTTTATTAATTATATATTCAAGAACAGTTCTTGAACATTATTATCATTTTTCTTCATAGTGTACATGTATGTGTGAGTGTTCTGATAAAAAAAAACAAGAACGATGACACCGAACTCTCGGGAATCATGCGCACATATCGAAATCCTTTCGGACACGAAACGAATTTCTCAAAGTAGAGTTTTAGAAAAAGAAAAAATTCAGCGACGATGGCGATGCCTTCATGTCCCCCCCCCCCCCAAAAAACTGCGCAATATTTAAAATGCGAAATTTCATAATGAATACAACCAGTTACGACAACAAATACAACAAAATTTCAACCGGATTTCTACAATGCATAAAACATTCACAAATAGAAATACTTAGAAACCAAAAGGCACAAGACTTTAGGAGACAATAATCCAGATCTTTATAAGTTACAGGTGAATTCATACAATATTTTCCGAGCTTTGGCTCGCCAACGATCGGCTTTTTCAAGGTACTAGAACAACTTCAGGCTTAAACTGTGAAACGTAAATACAATAAAAGGTTAAAAAAATCAAATCAAATAAACAATGCTCGCGCAAAGTCAATTTTCTTTACCCACTTATTCTATTTACGTCTCACAATTTAAGTCTGAAGACGTTCTACTGCATTCAAAAAGCTGCCCGTTTGGCAAGCGAAAGCTCGGCAGATATTGTATGAATACATACCTGCAACTTATAAAGAACCGGATTATTGTCTCGCACAGTATTGTGCTTTTTAGTTTGTATTTATCTGCGGTGCATCCACAGTGTGTTATTCTAGGAATACCTCGTTACGCCCTCTAGCGGCACAAAATGTGTGTTACGAAAAAAAAAAGTCACCGCACATACAAAAATGTTTCTCGTGTCGAAAAGTATTCAAGGGAAAAGGGATTTTTAAAGTCAAAAGATCAAAAGAAGAGATATGGAGGAAAACGCCATCTTTAAGCATCTTTAACCGGAAAGCTGTGCATTATTCGAAGAAGAATAAGAGTGCAAAATCTTCTTCAGTAAGAAGAGTATCTCACAAAAAAAGATTTTTCCATGGGGTTTTATAATATAATGGGAGATACTCTAAAAAATAAGTGCAAACGATGACGTCCCGTGGATAGAACTGTAGAATATTGAGAACTCGAAAAATAGAAAATAGTTTTCTGATCGTGTGAGGAACGAAGATGTGTTGCACGCGTGAAATGTGAAGCAACATGTTAAAAGATAGGTGGAGATAAATATTCTGAATTATTTTGGCTGTGACGAAAGAATCAATGGCGAGTTGCTAATTAAGAGAACTTATTCAACCAACGTGGCAAGAGAGAAAGGTACAGGAAGGTTAAGGAAATCTTGGTCGGACCAGATTCAGGAATGTCTGCATGAGGAAAAGATAATGCGTATGAATTATAAAAGGTCTTGTGTCGGACGTCTGATGGATCAGTGATGCTCGTGTTGTATGCAGAGATCAATGTAAATGGAGGCGTTCGATACATCAACAGTAAGTAAAATCTACACGGTCGAGTCACATTATTGTGACCACCAGATAATATCCAGAGTAACCGACGTGTGCAGCGCGGACAGCAGCTAGAAAGGCTGGGAGTGACTCAATAAAGTGCTCGAAGGTGTTCACAAGTATTTAAAGCCATGCTCACTGCAGTGCATCTGACAGCTGCTGGAGGGTGCGCGGTGAAGGATCCATAGACCTAACAACACGATTGAGGTGGTCCCACAGATGCTCAATTGGGTTTATGTCTAGGGAATTAGGGGGCCATGGAAGTACTTTGAAGTCTTCATCGTTCTCTTCCAACCGCTCTCCGATATTTCTAGCTGTATGACACGTCGCACTGTCGTGCTGGAAGATTCCATCCCCTCCAGTGAAGACAATCAACATGTATAGGTGCACGTGGTCTGCAAGGATGGATTCATAACGAATTCGGTCCATAGTGCCTTCCACATGTATGAGTGGACCCAGGGAATGCCGTGAAAACAATTCCCCAGACCATACCGCTGCCCCCACCAGCTTATGTTCTTCTAGCAATGGCTGAAGAGTGTTTGTTCTCCGATGTTTCTCGCCTTATACGCCAACGTCCATCCGTTCGATGAAGCACAAAACGTGATTCATCGGAGAAGCCAATCAGCGGAATTCCAGTTCCGATACTGCTCTGCAAAGTAAGCCTATTCTGCCGATGCACCTTCGTTAGCATAGGTGAAGTGACCATCCGTCGGCATCGGAGCCCCATACGCAGCAGGGTTCGCTGAACTGTTGTTTTAGACACATTTCCGGTAGCCCCTGGTTCACTCGGCCAGTTAGTTGCTCCATGGTAGCGTGTCGATCGGCCCTTACGCACCTTCTAAAAGGACGTTCACCTCTCACATTAATGGCACGTGGTGCTCCGCAGTTTCCACGTCGCTTATTCGCAATGGTGCCATTTCTCCAATCACGATATAGTTTTAACACAGCAGCACGCGAACAGTTCCCAAACTGTGCTGTTTCAGAAATAATGCCACCCTTGGCCCGAAAGCCGATAATCATCCTTTTTTGCAAATCTAATAAATCGCTCCTTTTATCCATGACAGCAACGAGTGATACGTTTTCAGAATGCCTACACCACACCTTATATACCCTTCAATCCAGCTCACGACAAGTGCCTTCTTTCATTGGCTACGCGCTGTTGAAGTCAAAAGTATGAAGAGGTGACAATAATGTGACTCGACTGTGTAGTTCCATCAATTTTAAACTTTAATCTGGAAGATGAGCATCCATTGAGGAGCTAACCTCTGAAGATTAAGGAACAACTTAGTTATCGTATGTATGTAGATAATATGTTCAAATTGTACTTTACAGTAATTGTTATATGATGGTAAAATAATTTCTCAAGTACGACTTCCAGAAGCAGATATAGCATTAAAAAAAAAAAAAAGGGGTGCTTTTACATATAGGTCTCCTTGCGGGAAAACTTCATTAATTAAAAAGGATATTGTTCGCAATCTTGGCAGAAGCAAATGTCATAGACCAGAAAAAAAAGGTTTTTTTTGTTTTGTTTTTAATATGCTTACAAGCGGTGACACAATTTTAAACAGCGATGCACACTAACACCACCTGGCGTCAGAACTGTGTAACACAAGGATCTAAGATTACACGCCAAATGTTAAACAAAACAAATGGTGACTAATGTTAAAATAATTTTTCAAATCGGACTTTTAGAAGCAGAGATATCGAGAAAAAGCTATGCGCCCCTTAGCAAGCAAATTCCGTATTATTTTGGACAAAAAAATGCTCATAAAATGTTTCCGTCGTGACCGGTGTTTTACCGAAAATGAATTTTTTTAATCAGGATTTTAGACGTGTCAATTAAGACTGCAAATATGCTACAAAGAGAAATATGCACTTAAGACCTCTGATGATAAAAAATGTAAATTCAGAAAAATTAGAAATTACATGCAAAATGTTCCACATGAGAACTGCTGTTAGAAGAACAATTAATTTTCAGATAGGATTTTTAGAAGCACAGATATCGGGAGAAACGCATCATGCACTTATGTTCTCTAACGGCAAAAACTGCGCATTACTTAAAGAAGAAACTCTACTCAAAACGATCTTCGCTGTAGAAGGTGTCGAAAAAAAGAAGGAATTTTTACACTCGGATATTCAGAAGCAATCAAATGGAATACCGTGTGTTTTAAATTCGACGGCATCTGCAATTACGCCCTCTAGCGGCAAATTCGGCAAAAAAAAAAAGAAAAAAAAAGCAAAAATTTGTTCTCAAAATTCAGACTTTCCATTGCGAAAATAATTTTCGAAATCAGTTTAACAACTGCAGAGATATGGTGTCCACAGGCGAACAGAGTGATATTTACCCATTCAAAAGACGCACTAAAAACTAAAGAAAGTAAATATAGAAACTTAAAACTTTTACAGGGAGGCGCGTTCGCCTTTTTCATTGTGCGTGTGTATAAAGTGCAGGAACTTCTAAGACTAACATACCTTAATTTTGTACCCTGCCAAAACTTCGGCTTTACTTTTCAGGGCAGTTCCCCGGATCTTCAGTGCGCTTGCCAAATCTTTTTTCGAGCCACGTTCATCCTTGATAATAACATTCTTTATCGCACCCTATTACTACCACGCCGATTGGTTAGAGTCGCGCACTTTTGGCAAAGTCGTTCGAGTTGGGCTCGGGTTCGAATCACAGAGAAAACATGGCTCGAGGTGAGATGCATTATCCGTAAGATGTCAGTTATATCCCAGTCTAGCAAACTGCGACCCCAGATTAGGGACGGTTAACCTCTCTCCCCCGAAAAAAGTAGCCCTGAAAGCCAAGCCTCCTCTCTTTAATTTTGCGTTTGAAGTTCTCCACCAGCTCTGAAATGCATTGTACAATGTCAGAGGCAAGAGAGAATTCCAGGATCGCGTAGAAACCTGTAGAAAATTCCAAGATCGCATTAAAACGTGTAGAATATTTACAACTCTGACCATAATCTCATGAACGTTGGCCGACGCCGCTTTGTATGTCATTAAAATTTCAATACTGCTCGGTGCTTCAGAGTTAGTACCTGGTGTTTCACTGGGAAGTGACAAAAGAAAGAGGCAATAAAGTTAACTTATTTTATTGGAAGAGCAAAAAGACGTTTAGAGGAGTAAGAGTAAGCGAAAGGTAATCAATGGATGACATGTTCCATATGATGACCATCCGCTGTCACGATGTGGGGGATACAATACAATACAATACAATACAATTATTTATTGCACACATTTAAAACTTACAGTTATATGAAAATGCAATACACCAGGAGGAATCTGAACACATTGGTTGTAAGGCGATTCCCCCAATCAGATGTAAGAAAAAGAAAAAAGCATATGGCATATATGAAAGCAAGTAAGATGGTTATAACAGAAGCACCACTGTTAGTAGCATGCTTGGAACTACAATTTAATGATAGGATTGAGATTTGTTATCGCAGAGACAAGGTAAACTTTTTGATATTTTCCAGGGATCTGATGCTCTCTGGGAGATTATTCCATAGGATAATGGCTTTATACAGTATGCTATTTAAACCATAATTAAGTCTAACACACGGCTGACATAATTTGTTGTTAGCAACAGATCTGGTAAAGATAGAATTATCCAGATATTTGATGTCAGATTAAAAAATAGGCAGTTTAAGATGCATTATTTTAAAAAACATGATACCTAGTTTCAAGGTAAAAATTTCACGAATTTTTAGAATATTTAGTTTTAGAAATAATTGTTTTGAATGAGACATGTAATCTGTGTTCAGCGTATAGCGAACAGATTTCTTCTGTAATTTGAGCAAGCATAACTTATTGTCAGCACTTATATTTGAATACCAAGATTCCAGACAGTAGGAGAGATGGGTATAAATAAAAGCATAGTAAAATGTTTTTAGGACATTGTTAGGGAAGAGATGCTTAATTTTACCAAGCAGGCCAACCTGTAAGGAAACTTTTTTAAAACAAACTGAACATGCGTATTCCAGTTCAAGAATTCATCAAACCAAACACCAAGATACTGAACTTTGTCCACAATTTGAAGGGAGAGATCATTAATCCTGAGGGGGAGATCATTAATCCTGAGGGGAGATCATTAATCCTGACATTTATTTATGTCCTCTCTTTTATGAACGTTTCGGAAATATACGGCGTTGGTTTTTAGAATATTAAGTGATAATTTGTTAGAGTATAACCAATGAGATAAATTTTAAAGATCATTATTGATCATTATCTGTAACTTATGCAAATCATGACGTTTTTGAAAAATGACAGTGTCAACAGCGTATAGCAAAGCATGAGTTGATTGCAGGCACAGAGGAAGGCCATTAATATATAACAGGAACAGTAACGGTCCCAATACCGAACCTTGAGGCACTCCAGATGAAACATTAAGTAGATCGGAGTTTATTTTACTTGCAGTGACATACTGTTTGCGATACCGACGGAATCCGTTCAATTCCTATTGGATGGCATGTCGTAGGTCAGGCAGTGTTCGCGGGTTGTCCGGTACACCCTATTTTTCAGATAGTCCCACAAGAAGAAGTCGAGCGGCGTTAAATCGGGGCTGTACAGAGGCCAAGAAAGACCGGCTGAAAAACGTTGGGGGCGGGGGGGGTCGTCTGGTGATGACCCGTGGGTCATACTGCTAATGAAGCAAATCAAGAACAGCATTTGTGGAGTGTGACGGTGCTCCGTTCTGTTGAAATGTGCGGCTTCGATGTTTTCCGCCGTCCGTGCTGTTCTTCTCTTCGTCGCCATGCTTACCACGTCATCTGTGGCACTGCCGGTTCGTTCGAATTTCGCTACCAATTTCGTCAGGTACGCACGTGATGGCTTACGACAATTCTTAAAAGCTGTACCCCACTTTCGCAGCACTTTTGTGGGGTTTCCGTCCTCCGCATACCGATTTTTCACCAAGAAAACTCTTTCTTCCTTGGTATATCGCTGCATGTCCGAAATCGCGTGTTTACCATCTCACTACTTCCTCACGAATGCCTGTCGCCTGCTGATCGATGTCTCGGACTTACAGCGAAATGTCGTTATTCTTTAACGATTTATTCCACATGAAAATTGTTACTACCCAGTGAAACACCCGGTATTTCCACCATTACCGGTTAATCAGGTTTCTTCCTGTTACCAGCTGTCGCAAAAAAAAAAAAGAACTTCCTGAACTCCAGCACATGATACCTAGTGGCTGCCTGATAGTTTTTCCCACAAAGTGTGAAGCAACACTGTCAAGAACCATGTGGTTTTGCATCTGACTAAAGCTTAAAAATAAACTGAACGAGCTCCATACGTACGTTTTTTTGTTTGTTTGTTTGTTTTGACGACGACCTTGATCAACTCTAAAGTCTATAAAGCCGGGTGGCCCAGTGGTCTTATCGATGGCTTCTGATCATTCGTCCGAAAGGGGTACGGGTTTGAATACCGGTGACGCATGGATGTTGTGTTTATTTTACGGCACTGGCTCACTCCCTTCCCTGGAACCAGTGGCCCTAAATACGGGACGGGTGACTGCTTATAGACCATTGAGTTGCTCACGGTGGTCGTTAAACTTTCAATCAAAAAAACAAAAGGCTGTCACCAGTCAACCATCACTAACTTAGGCCGCTGAAAACAGGAAGGGAAAGAGACAGCGCTGTAGACAAACACGTGAGCTATCTCGCATCCATGATTCCGAGCAGGGCGCAGTTAGGATGACTAACTAGAAACCAGTGCCTCTGGTCACCGAGGCGTAGATGTACTCTGTATCCACATGCGCAATGGAACCTCATTGTAGACCAAACTCGCTGCCTGTAGAATGCGTCTAGCTACTATATGTTCAGAATATTAAGCCTCTCAATCTTTTTAAGCCCCCTCCCCCACCCGAGGGCCGAATGGTAACTTCTGACCATTCGACAATGTTGGTGCAGGTTCAAATTCCGGATGAGGAATGGACGTGCGTTTATCTTTTGACACTGGCTCTCTCCCTTACTTGGAATACAGGGCCGTAAATTAGGAACGAGCACCTGCTTATAGCCCATTGTGTTGTTAAAGGTCTTTTAAAGTTCCATTCACTTCCTTTTCCACATCACAAAACCGTGTTATTTTTTACACCATCTAATTTCAAATACAATAGATTTCTGTTTATCATTTGTCAAAGGCTCATCTTTAGGAGCAATAATTTGCCACTCAGAATATATAGACCGTGGACTAACTCTTCCCAATGCGGACAGACATTTCGTAACTGTAATAAAATCGAGAATGGTCAGTTCTTTGTTGTCTGTGGTTCGTAATTCGTTAATATCAAAAGCAGGTGTTTTTTAGTAAACGCTTGTCGCTTCATCATTCCAAATAAGAAACCCACGTTATTAATCCTTTTAAACAGTAAACAAATTCGGCATATTATTATTCTGTCTTACTATTACGACAATTGACAGTTTCAGTATTTGTCCCACATTTGGTTTTAAATTTAGATATAATGGTAAATACGCAAACTCTTGTACAAGATTTTACATGTCGGCCTTGAAACAGCAAATCAAAGACAAACTTGGATCACCAACTTATACAGATTGAACATTTCATTCTACAATCGTGGCCAAAAGTCCAGCACCAGTAGACCAAAAGTCACATTTTTGATGTTTGAAGTCAACTTATACAGCGTAATGGTAAAGTCAGGAACACGTATTATAGATCATTTTAAAAGAAATTTTATGCTGAATTCAAATATTTTTACAGAAAGTTATTACTAGTAATAGAAGTGAAGTTACAAGCAAAGGTACAGCGTCTAGCAATAAAAAGCAACAAATAGTGGAATTTGTGAAATTAGTGTAAAATGCATTTGACGTAAAATTACTGTACAGTACATTATTGACACTTGCAGGACGCTTGAAATAACTGACCAACAAGCAAAATACGCTTTAATATTTAATTCTTTGTTTCTTAGTAACAAAATGCACCTTCTTGGCATGGAACTAATGAGCTTCTCTAGTTGTCCATTGGTGATAACACGGTACCATACTGCCCTTACAGACTCAAGTAAAGACTTAAAAGAGTATTTTGCTTGTTAAACACTGTAATTGAGTCTGTAAGGGGCGTATGGCACCGTGTAATCTCCAATGAAAAACTAGAGAAGCTCATTAGTTCCGTGCCAAGAAGGTGCACTTTGTTACTAAGAAATCATGGTTATCGAATTAAATATTAAAGCGTATTTTTCTTGTTGGTAAGTTATTTCAAGTTTCCTGCCAGTTTCAATAGTGTACTGTACAGTAATTTTACGTCAAATGCATTGTACATTAATTTTACAAATTCCACTATTTGTTGCTTTTTATGACTAGACGCTGCACTTTTTCTTGTAGCTTCACTCCTATTACTAGTAATAACATTCTGTAAAAATATTTAAATTCAGCATAAAATTTCCTTTAAAATGATGTATAATATGTATTCCCGACTTTAACATTACGCTGTATAAGTTGACTTCAAACATAAAAAATTTGACTTTCAGTCTACTGGTGCAGGACTTTTGGCCAGGATTGTATTTCGGAATCACCGTCGACACATTCTGAAGCGACACATTCTGGTGCATGAAGCCATCAAATCGGGGTCACCGTGCCCTAATGGTCGAAGGCCTAGGTTTCTGGCTAGTCATATGCGCAGGGTCCGGATTCGACTCCTTGATGAGACATGGGTGGTGAACTTGTCTTATGGCGCTGCCTTTCTCTCCTCTCACGGGAACAAACGACCTTAAATAACAAACGACCTTAAATTATAGCCTTTAGAGTTGTTCATGGTGTCGTTAAACTCCGAAAAAGAAACAAATAAACAAACAAAGAAGAGCATAATTCAACATCGGCTGACGTGAATTTTCAATGAAGTACACGTGGATACATATTGACACACAAATTTAATTCCAACTATGAAATTCGACCTTCAATTCACCCCACTATCACGTAGAAGCAAATATTACTCTGCCAGCTGTTATCCACCCATTTTCCGGTTGAAAGAAGAAAATTGTGCAACCGACAGACAAGCAGCAGATTTATGCCTATTTGTCTGTGCGTCTGAAGTTACATGCATACCTGTCAGTGGATATGTTACCTCTGCTTCGAAAAACCGAATTGGAAAATTTTGTTCTTATCGGGTAGAAGAAAATGTGCATAACATTTTCCACATATTTTGTGCATCACGTATCTCTCCTGATGTGAAAGCTATCCTAAAAAAAGATTTCTCCAAAGAGTAAGGAAAAAAGAATACAGGTAGGACTAAGATTTGTGGATATGGTATCTATCTAAACTAGGAAGAATAGGATTGCAAGAAAATCTTTGTTCAACGGGTAGAAGAAAATATGCATAATATTTTCCACATAATATTTGTGTAACACATATCTCCTCATCTGTAAGCTATCCTAAATAGAAATTTTTTTTTCTTAGAGCAAAAAATACAAAAAAAAAAAAAAAAAAAAAAAAAAAAGGGAGAAGGGCTACGATTTGTGGGTATGATATTTCTGCTAAGAAGAACTGGATTGGAAAAAGTCTGTGTTTATCGGGAAGAAGACAATGTGCATAACATTTTCCACATATCATTTTGTGCAGTACATATCTCCGCATCTGGAAGTTAACCTAAAAAAGTTATTTTATCATAGGGTTAAAAAAAAAATGAGAGAAAAGAAAGAAAAGACACACGAAAAAGCAAGACTATCACTTCAGTCAATTTGTTCGAACGTGCGTTTGCCCATTTACATACTCGAGTCCCAATAGATAAAGACAGTATCTGTTCCAGAAATTGTTACTTATCGGGTAGAATAGCCTTAAGATTTTCCCCACATGGTTGTCATTTTGTTGAGAGAGAGAGAGAGAGAGAGAGAGAGACAGAGAGAGAGAGAGAGAGAGAGAGAGAGAGAGAGAGAGAGACAGAGTAAGAGAGAGAGACTGAGTGAGAGAGAGAGAGAGGGAGACAGAGTAAGGGAGAGTGACAGAGAGAGAGACAGACAGAGAGACACAGAGAGAGAGAGAGAGAGAGAGAGAGAGAGAGAGAGAGAGACAGAGACAAAGACATAGTAAGAGAGAGAGAGAGAGAGAGAAAGATATTCTCATATCTCCTCACTTTACTGTTGGCCTAAGGTAATTCTTATGTTACAGTGGACACCCCCCCCCCCCATCCTAAAACCTGAAGAAAACTCTAAAATTTGTCCGCCATGTCGCGTATGGTATGAGGCAGCTAGGAATCACAGTTCAGCAGGATCACATGTTCTTTTACAGTTCAGTTTTTTTATTTATTTCTCATTTACGTTGTTTTTTCTTTCGGATGTTCTCTAAAATTAATTAACAAAATTGCGGGATAATTGGGAAGTCGCTCCAATGCTCTTGAAGGCAAGAAACGCAATATTTTTGCCATTTTGAATTGTTTCTACCTGTTTGAAAAGGTAGCACTCAATGGTTGCTCTGGAAATTGATAAGAGCAAAGCGATAGGCCCAGAAGAGGACTTCTGGATTTCTTGAGGAGGGGCCGATGTTACGACTCCACCCCCGCCATTAATTTAGTAATTAATGGGCGTGGTTGATGTGTGAAATTAATTAAGTATTAATTATGTTCGAGGCTTGATTGGAGTTTAAAAGTGTAAACAGCAGATAAAGTTTTATCTGGGGTTTGGAAAGAAAAGAGGCGAAGAATTCTCTCTCTGGCTGGGTGGTCTCAGAATAGCTCTGTTAGGTCATAAATATCAGGGCGCAGCTGACGGGAAACTAAGCAACACGGAATGGTACCTTTCGAAGAGGGGTCCACTTGAGTAAATGAATGAAGATGGGGACAAAAGGTTTAGCGAATAATCGTAAATTCGTCGATTGTTTGGGGCATTTTCGAGAACACTTGCTCTCTGTGTGGTCCGTGCAGAAAAATAAGAGTTCGCACTTGGCATGAACTTAAGGAAGAAAGTTCAGTTGTCTGTATGCTCTCCGATGTGAAAGGCTGGATGCCTTGGATCTGCAGCAAAATGAATTGGGGAAAATGAAGCAGCAAACCTCCCCGCATTTGGTAAGAAATGGAGACAACTCGAGGCAGCTGGAGATGCCAGTTTGCCATAAAGCAGCAGAATGCCTAAATCCGCGTGATAACGCAGAAATTTCTAGGCTGGAGCGTAATGGAAATCAGCGACTGTTTGGACTAATGAAAGCCAAGTAACAGGGGAATTAAGAAGTCTGCGAGTGGACAGTGGTCATTCCAATGAGAAGCGAAGCCAAGCAAAGTCGGGTTCGGATGCCAACCACTGCAGTGTGGAATCGTCACCCCCATTCATCCCCTACTGTGGAGGAAGTGAAGAGATGCGCTTGTCTTACGGGGCGAAGCGAGGCCCCATGTGTGCGTGTGTGTGGTCACGTAAGCAGCGAAGCCACTACGTGTAAGTGCGACGGGATAAAAACAGGGCGAAAGAAAAATATGAGCGTAAGAGCGGTGGCTTCGATACCTAACAAATATACAGGTGAAATGTTGAGTTGCCGATATACGCTTAAGGTAAAAGCACGTCTGATTTCGCTCGGCCGAGAAAATTAATCTCAGGGCTGGCGGTCGCAACTCGATAAAAAAAAATGGAAACGAAACCTGCGAGTGGCATATTTGAACTGCGTACTCAGGCAGGGTAGATAGATAGATGGTTTGCGAACGGAAAGGAACTGACTGAATTGGGAATGAACGGTCAAAAAGGACGGAAGGTAGCGACGGACGGAATCAACTATAGCAGCAGCGGAATTGAATGTGTCCCACTCTCCCAGCAGTCGACGTTCACAATTATTTCTTCACGACAACAAAAATCATTTCCCAGGAACACAGAAAATCAATCTTGGAAACCGCAACTGCAGATGTGAGAGGGCCTATTTTGCTTAACGGCCACCTTCAAATCGTCACGAGAATAGATCAGTGTGCACTCTAATCATTGCAACAAAGGGCGGCGTGATATTACCATTTTTAATTGTGTGCTTCATTTACATCAAGCGTCAAAGTGAAGTGTTGAATCATCGGTGCTGCCACATGGTGCAAGTGTCTGTGTGTGTGTGTGTGTTTTTTTTTGTCGTGTGATATTATGTGATACACAACGGATTTGCACAGCAAAGTCACGTAACTGTAAGTAGATGAATATTTCCTTTTCTTTCTTCGCACATCTGCGAACTTGTGCCATCCCGACACCCAAAGCTGCATGGACATAGATGCAGTAATGCTGAGTGACTGAACCTCAGAGGAAATACCTGCACATACAGATTTCAATTTCTTACAGGGCCCATTTCCTGATTACTTTTTTTACATGAATAAAGGAGAAGGTGTGGCCACAAATTCCGCTGGGCGGGACAGTTTATTTTAACTTTGGTTCAGGACCAACGTCAGCGGGGCAGGGATTTGCATGTGCATGCTTATTAGATTTAGTTAATTAACTTTGGCAGTATTTCGCACCTATACTCTTATACCGCAAATTAACGTGCTTGTGTATTTTGTGTCGCGAGTATTTTTAATGTGATCGTTTGCATATAATTTTTTTTTTCATTCTCTAAGCAATTGTATATGAATATCACCTGCAGCTCTATTTAGTGTGTAAACGAGTAGTATCTCTTGTTCAGACAGTCCGGTGGAGACTCAGTCGGCTGCGTTATCCGACAGTAAAGTGTGACACCGTATGCTGCCCACATATGAGGGGCAATTGTCTATGCGCCTAGAGAGCGCCGGATCTGTTTAAATCTCGCAGAACGTTATTAAATGTTGTGTTGTGTATTTGAGAATCATGTGTTATTTGCGAAAGTGAGTGTTGTACTGGCTGGTTGGGGATTGAATGTACCGGAGTAAGATCCGGACCACTACACTCAGTCACGAATTGGTGATTGCGGGTGAACCTCATCACAACTCTGATCCCAAAGTATCATTTTTTTTTAGATTATTTTATTTTTTATTTGTTGTTGTTATTTTGTTCACAAGGTGGATTCACCCAAGCCTTATGCTTCGGGTCATTCTTCAACTTTTCATTTTTTATGTTCTGGTGTGAATCTTTGAGTGCAGCAGTGCACCTGAGATTCTCACCTGGTGCCGTGGCCAACTAAATTGTACTTCAGGTCTCAAGCACCGTTACCGGCCGACTCGGCAGGAACACTGCTAGTGCCGTGTAACACTTACTTCATCGTAAAGAGTGCCACAACTTTGCTTCGAAGAATTTTCCTACTACAGAGGATTACTAGAAAGTTTTGCAATATTTGCATAAACGCATGTGCTGGGAGGATATGTAGCGTGTTTAAACTAGTTCAAGTCGCGCACTGCAGTCAGTCAAAAAAGATATACTGTAAAGTGGTGGTCGTTGCTGTGAACAGCATGGCATGTCGTCGCTCTGTCAGTGGTTGGGACGCCTAAAAGTTGAACAGCCACAATTGGCTAATTAGGGAACTTCTGCTTTACGAGTTTGAACTCGGCCATAACTTTGCTTCGAAGAATTTTCCTACTACGGAGGATGAGTAGAAAGTTTTGCAATATTTGCATAAACGCATGTGCTGAGAGGATATGTAACGTGTTTCAACTAGTTCAAGTCGCGCACTGCAGTCAGTCAAAAAAGATATACTGTAAAGTGGTGGTCGTTGCTGTTAACAGCATTGCATGTCGTCGCTCTGTCAGTGGTTGGGACGCCTAAAAGTTGAACAGCCACAATTGGCTGATTAGGGAACTTCTGCTTTACGAGTTTGAACTCGGCCATAACGCTCCTCAAGCAACACGAAACACTTGTCATGTAAAACGGGAAGGTTCCATGAACTCCAACACCGTAATCAGATGGTTCAAAAATATTTCTCAGGTGACAGAAACCTTGACGATCCGCCAAGCTCACATAGGCCACGAACCGTAGATTCAGAGGACGTGCGCCAGGCCGTAGAGGCAAATCCGACAACCAGCACTCGAAGATCAGCAGGGGAGCTCGGCATATCACAAACCACCGTGGTTCGTCACTTTCAGGATTTCCGCAAGGTTTACAAGAGCTGCTGCATTGTCCCTTACGAACTGCCACCAGCTAAAGCAAACGACACAAACGGCAGTGGTTGTGCCCGGGCCAGCTTCCTGAACCTGTGGCCAAACGTGGGCGCTTCGAGCACAAGGTGATGCTCCGCGTCTGGTGGAATTTCGAGGGAATAATCCATTACGAATTTGTTCCACGCGGTCGGACCATCAACGCCAACCTCTATTCTGAACAGCTGAAGCGAATGTGTGCCATTTTGGAGAAGAAGTATCCAGTACTGGTGAACAGAAAGTGCGCTCTCCTACAGCAGGACGACGCTCGGCCTCATACCACGCGAACGACCCTGGCAAAACTCCAGGAACTTGAGGGTGTCGAATTGATGCTACACCCAGCATATTGTCTGGACCTCGCCCCGTCGGATTATTACCAGTTCTGGTCCATGGCTCATTTCCTTCGCGAGTGGCGCTTCAACAACCAGGACGAGGTGGCAGCTGGAGTGAAAGAGTTCTTCGCCTCGAAGGACAAGAACTGGTGCCACCGCGTAATCGAAGAACTAGAAGACAGATGGCTAAAGACGGTGCAACACGATAGCCTATGATTTTAATGCTAGTCAGCTTTCCTCGTAAAAGTACGTATGAAGGCATAAAGTTATCCGGATATTGCAAAACGTTCGACCCACCCTCTGTAGCTCCTGTGAATGAAATCATATGAATTACACATTATATATCTTTTTCCGGAAAACGAGTTCACCAAAAATTATTTTCTGGATCGGATATAAGTGTGCATCACCATGGTTCTTCACGTTTTACCTGGAACAGATTTTTGAAAACGTTGCTCAAATTTTTCAGGTTTCTAATAAAAAAACTGGCATTCATTCCATGAAAGTCCCGAATTTAAATTTTGGTTTTATTTTGCTTATATCCTTCAAAGGACGTGATCAATATACCCAAAAAAAACTCTCGTATCACTTTTTCTTCTTTTTCTACAACTAGTGTGAAAGGTATGTAACAGGAGTATGTGCACGAGTGAATATGTTTTATCGAAATGATTTTGCATTGTTACAGGAGACAGACACGCTGTGTAATGTCATCATGTCTGTTTAACATAATTCAGGATGCGTCTATGCGTGATTGCAAAATAGAAAATACTGGTTTACGTCCTGGTAATAACTGTGTGTACATATTTCTGTATGCCGAGAGCACACACAGTCTTGTTGGCCAGAGAGTAAAGAGAGTTGCAAAGTAAACCAAAGTAATGGTTTTTGTGTAAGGAACTTTTGTACTGAATGCAAGATGCAAGAGCAATCTAAATGGTACAGAGTAAAGAAGTGGGATTAAAAATGGTACAGTTCATTTTTAATCCCAATTCTTTACCCTTGTCAGCAAGTTCCTGGATCATACTCGGCAGATCTGATGGGGTGGTTGCAAAAATGACTACGTCATCATCAAAACGAAGGTGAGTTAGATAATCTCCATTAATCTTTATCCCTTTGTTTTCCCAGTTCAGTGATTGAAAGACATTTTCCAATGTGGCATAAAAGGGCTTGGGAGATATAGTGTCACCGTGTGTCACTCCCTTTCCAATTTTTATGGGTGCTGTATTATCAAATAGCCGAATCTTTGCACTTGCATTTTCATAGATGTTATGAACAATATTAATGTATGCATCTTCAATACCGCAGGATTTCAAAGTCATTGTAACTGCTGATGATTTCACCGAATCAAAGGCTTTTTCATAATCGATAAAAGCCATGCATAATGGAAGTTCATATTCCCTCGCTCTTTCAATTAGTTCTCTCAGTACGTGGATATGATCTATTGTGCTGTAGCAACTCCTGAATACAGCTTGTTCTCTTGGTTGAGCCATGCCCATTGTCACCTTCAAGCGGTGTGAATGAACTTTAGTAAAGATTTTATAAACACTGATAGGTATGTAGTTCCTGAGATACTCAATGTCACCTTTTTTATGTAGCAGGGTCATTTGTAGCACTATTCCAATCCTCAGGAATCTTCCTTTCATTAAGGCATCGAGTGAAATCTTGGGCAAGTACTGTTTCAATTTCTCCACTTGCTTCTTGTATGATTTCTATCTTCTCATGGAGCTTTTCCCCGTTTCATGTTCTTGATTGCATGTGCAACTTCGGCTGGGAGGACTGGAAGAACGCTGGTAACTTTTGTAATGTCTGGAGTACATGTATCATTCCTTTTATACAGTTTTGAGTAGAAATCTTTCACTCTTGTCAAAATTTCACCTCTATTTCTTCTTTACGGAACCATCTTCTTTTCTCAGTGCCATAATCTGTTTTCTTCCCTTACTCAGATGTCCCTTTGCTCTCTTCAGGCTTTGGTTGTTTTCAATTACTTTCCTCACTAGTTCACAGTTGAATTTCCTTACGTCTTCAGTGATACTTTTTGGTACTGTTTTGCATAGCTCTAAATATTCCACTTTGGAAGTTACATCTTCTTTAGTTGTCCTGATCTCTCTTCTTTTTGCATCAGAATTTTTTTTTCTGATAATTAGTTCATATGCAACTTGTTCTTAGTACCAGCTATTTTTGTTGCTATTTCTATAAAAGTCTTGGTTAGTTTTCTGTTAACTTCAGAGTTGTCCACTTCTTCCAACGTTAGACCTTCTAGAGCAGAGAATCTGTTTCTCAGTCCCAATTTGAAGGTATTATGATGTTTTTTAAGGTTGGTCAGGTCAATACACTTTGTTTGTTTTATAATCTTATAAAGCTCGAGTTTAGCATTGAGGAGCATCTTACAGCTTACCATTCTATGGTCACTACCTGTGTTGAACTTGTTCAGCACACTGCAGTTTTCCATGACAAATTTTTTTTTACACATAATAAAATCAATTTCACTTGTCAATCCATTGGGATGCCTCCATGTCCATTTTCTTTGCGGCTTTTTTTTGTTTTGAAAAAGGAGTTCATGATGAAAAACCTTTCTGCCTCTGCAAACTCTATGAGAGTATTTCCACGCTGGTTTCTGTTTCTGTGACCGAATTTACCTACTGAAGTTTTGTTCTGTTGCCGTTGTCCTATTTTCGCAGCGAGATGCTTATTAAGAGAATTCATTCAGTCCAAGTGGCAGGAAAGAAGGGTAGACGAAAGCCAAGAAAACCATGGGAGGACCAGATTTAAGGAATCAGAGAGGAACAGATACAAATTTAATCTGCATGAGAAAAAGATAATGGGTATAAAGTACAAAACGTTTAGTGTGAAATATGTGATAGGTGTCAACGAAGTTCGTGTTAGGTGCCGAAATCACTGTAAATGGATGCGTTGATACGTCAACAATTATTAAAACCTAGTTCCATCAGTTTTAAACTTTAATCTGACAAATGAGCTTTCTTTCACGAGCTAACCTCTGAATCTAAGATAACATCTTAGTCATATATATATATACTAAAAATGCAATCAACCAGCAAGAAATATATATATAAAGGTTTTTAAAAACTCAGAAGCAAAATGTCAGCAAGGTTGAGCCAAATGAATCACTATATCCCCGAGACTCAGAACAATAAAAATTGTAAGTATTACGAAGTTACAAATGAAACGAAAAATACCTTACCTTCATTCAAAATGTCCATACAACATAAAAATTCACGAGTAAAATCCAAAACACATAATTTCCGTGCTAAATATCAGGACCCAAAAAGTCACTGAAAAAATAAACGATCAAGAATAAGAAAGTCTCATCAAACAATGCACAGTTCTCATCAGGGAAATCAGCTGTACATAAGGCAGATTTTCAAACTTTTGCTAAAGCAGGACTTTTTCGGTCAAGTTTGATAAGCTGCCTTATGTACAAGTGTTTCCCCTGATGAGAACTGTACATTGTTTGATGAGACTTTCTTGTTCTTGATCGTTTGTTTTTTCAGTGACTTTTTGGGACCTGATAATATGTACGGAAATTACGTGTTTTGGATTTTACTCGTGGATTTTTATGTTGCATGGACATTTTGAACGAAGGTCAGGTCTTTTTCGTTTATATATATATATATATATATATCATCATCATCATCATTGTCAACCATTATCAATCCACTGCTGGACGAAGGTCTCCCCAAGTTTCCTCCACAACGGTCTGTCTTGTGCCAGTCTCCTCCATGTCACCCCTGCATACTTTCGAATTTCATCCACCCATCTCCCATGTGGTCTTCTTCTGGATCTTTTCCTGTCCCTTGGAATCCAATCTAAAATTTCGGCTGTCCATCGATGATCTGTCCTTCTGGCAGTATGTCCAGCCCATTGCCATTTCAGGGATTTAACTCTGATCATGATGTCTTCCACTCTTGTCATTTTTCGGATCCACGAGTTCCTCTTCTTATCTCTCCTGGTTACACCAAGTATGCACCTCTCCATGCTTTTTTGAGTTGTCTGCAGCCTTTGTATGCCTCTTTTAGTTAAGGTCCACGTCTCGCGCCATACGTAAGCAGTGGAAGGATGCATTGATCAAACACTTTTCTTTTAAGACATAATGGCATATTGCTCTTGAAAATTATGCTGTTTCTTCCAAAAGCTCTCCAGGCAAGTTTTGTACGCCGATTAATTTCTTCATCAATGTGACCCTCACTTGATATCTGCTGTCCAAGATAAACGTACGTGTCTGTTATCTCCAGCTTTTCTCCATCAATCGATAAATCTTCATTTCTTGTAAAAGCATTGAACATCACTTTTGTCTTCTGAAAGTTCATTTTTAATCCCACTTGTTTACTCTTGTCAGCAAGTTCCTGGATCATACTCTGCAGCTCTGATGGGCTAGTTGCAAAAATGACTACGTCATCAGCAAAACGAAGGTGGGTTAGATAATCTCCATTAATCTTTATCCCCTTGTTTTCCCAGCTCAGCGACTGAAAAACACCCTCCAATGTGGCATTAAAGAGCTTCGGAGATATGGTGTCACCTTGTCTCACTCCCTTTCCAATTTTTACGTGTGTTGTATTTTCAAACAGCCGAATCTTTGAACTTGCATTTTCATAGATGTTATTCATAATATTAATGTATGCATCTTCAATACCGCAGGTTTTCAGAGCCATTGTAACTGCTGATGGTTTCACCGAATCAAAGGCTTTTTCATAATCGATAAAAGCCATGCACAATGGAAGTTCATATTCCCTCGCTCTTTCAATTAGTTCTCTCAGCACATGGATATGATCTATTGTGCTGTAGCCACTCCTGAATCCAGCTTGTTCTATCGGTTGAGCCATGTCCAGTGTTACCTTCAAGCGGTGTGAAAGAACTTTAGTGAAGATTTTATAAACTACTGATAGGAGGCTGATAGGTCTGTAGTTTCCGAGATCCTCAATGTCACCTTTCTTATGTAGCAGGATCATTGTGGCGGTGTTCCAATCCTCAGGAATCTTCCCTTCATTAAAGCATCGAGTGAAAATTTGGGCGAGTACTGTTTTGATTTCTCCACTTGCTTCTTGTATGATGTCTACAGTAATTCCATCTTCTCCTGGAGCTTTCCCCAGCTTCATGTTCTTGATTGCATGTGCAACTTCTGCTGGAAGGACTGGAGGAACTCTGGTACTGGTATCTTTCATGATGTCTGGAGTGCATGTATCATCCCTTTCATATAATTTGGAGTAGAAATCTTTCACTCTTGTCAAAATTTCGCCTCTATTTCTTGTTACAGAACCATCTTCTTTTCTGAGTGCCATAATCTGTTTTCTTCCCTTACTGAGATGTCCCTTTGCTATCTTTAGGCTTTGGTTGTTTTCAATTGCTTTCCTCACTAGTTCACAGTTGAATTTTCTTACGTCTTCAGTGATACTTTTTCGTACTGTCTTGCATAGCTCTATATATTCCACTGTGGAAGTCACATCTTCTTTAGTTGTCCTCATCTCTCTTCTTTTTGCACCAAAATTTTCGTTTTTCCTGATAATTTATTTACATGCAACTTGTTCTTAGACCCAGCTAATTTTGTTGCTGTTTCCATAAGAGCTTTGGTTACTTTTCTGTTAACTTCAGAGATGTCCACTTCTTCCGATGTTAGGCCTTCTAAAGCAGAGAACCTGTTCTTCAGTTCCAACTTGAAGGTATTATGGTGTTTTTTAAGGTTGGTTATGTCAATAGATTTTGTTTGTCTTATGAGCTTGCCACGTTCAAGTTTAGTGTTGAGGTGCATCTTACATCTCACCAATCTATGGTCACTACCTGTGTTGAACTTGTTTAGCACACTGCAGTCTTCTATGACGAATTTTTTGTTACACATAATAAAATCAATTTCATTTGTCGTCCCATTTGGATGTCTCCATGTCCATTTCCTGTGTGGCTTTTTCTTGAAGAAGGAGTTCAAGATGAGAAACCCTTCTGCCTCTGCAAACTCAACGAGAGTATTTCCACGCTGGTTTCTGTTGCCGTGACCGAATTTACCTACTGAAGTTTCATTCTGTTGCCGTTGCCCTATTTTTGCATTGAAATCTCCCATAATTATTTTCAAGTGCTGCTTACCTTTATTATTTAGATGACAAATTTCCTAATAAAATTCTTCAATTTCTTCTTCAGGATGACTTGTGGTGGGTGCATAAGTTTGAATAATCTGAGCCTGGTATCTTCTAGATAGTTGGATAACGAGTCGTGCAGCTCTGTCAGAGGAACTTTCAACTTCTACCACTTTATCCTTCAGTTTCTTGTTTATTATAAATCCAACACCACTAGTTCTGCCAGTATCTGTCCCACGATAGTAGAAGAGATGTCCACTTTTCAGTTCGATGAGATCTTCTCCTTTTCTCCTTACCTCACTTAGCCCCACGATGTCCCACTTGATCCTTTGTAGTTCTTCTTCCAATTCAAGAAGCCTTGAATCAGAAGATATGGAGCGTCCATTGTACGTTGCCAAGGTCAGCATCAGATGGCAGCCTAGTCCGATCCTCCGGGGATTCTTAGCACCCTCTGCCTTCATGTCGCACTGGCCGCTGCCTTGGCCAGGTACATTCCAGCTGCCGGAGACTGAGGGCCAAGATTTAAGTTGTGGAGTCATTTTGGAGGGGTTTGGCCATAACTCACCACGCTGGCCAAGCGGGTTGGTGAGTGTGGGATAGAATTTCCTCTAATCCCGATGGTATAGTTATACCGCTATTGGCGGTCGTCAGAGCCCCTTCAGTGGGAACAGGATGCACCACGAGAAGGCGGGTTTGACATTTGTCAAGGAGAGGCTGTGATGTTACGCATCACCTGACCTTACATCCCATATATATATATGAGGTAAGGAGAAAAGGAGAAGATCTCATTGAACTGAAAAGTGGACATCTCTTCTATTATCGTGGGACAGATACTGGCAGAACTAGTGGTGTTGGATTTATAATAAACAAGAAACTGAAGGATAAAGTGGTAGAAGTTGAAAGTTCCTCTGACAGAGCTGCACGACTCGTTATCCAACTATCGAGAAGATACCAGGCTCAGATTATTCAAACTTATGCACCCACCACAAGTCATCCTGAAGAAGAAATTGAAGAATTTTATGAGGAAATTCGTCATCTAAATAATAAAGGTAAGCAGCACTTGAAGATAATTATGGGAGATTTCAATGCAAAAATAGGGCACCGGCAACAGAATGAAACTTCAGTAGGTAAATTCGGTCACGGCAACAGAAACCAGCGTGGAAATACTCTCGTTGAGTTTGCAGAGGCAGAAGGATTTTTCATCTTGAATTCCTTTTTCAAGAAAAAGCCACACAGGAAATGGACATGGAGACATCCAATTGGGACGACAAGTGAAATTGATTTTATTATGTGTAACAAAAAATTCGTCATCGAAGACTGCAGTGTGCTAAACAAGTTCAACACAGGTAGTGACCATAGATTGGTGAGATGTAAGATGCACCTCAACACTAAACTGGAACGTGGCAAGCTGATAAGACAAACAAAATGTATTGACATAACCAACCTTAAAAAACACCATAATACTTTCAAGTTGGAACTGAAGAACAGATTCTCTGCTTTAGAAGGCCTAACATCGGAAGAAGTGGATATTTCGGAAGTTAACAGAAAAGTAACCAAAGCTCTTATGGAAACAGCAACAAAATTAGCTGGGTCTAAGAACAAGTTGCATGTAAATAAATTATCAGGAAAAACGAAAATTTTGGTGCAAAAAAGAAGAGAGATGAGGACAACTAAAGAAGATGTGACTTCCAAAGTGGAATATATAGAGCTATGCAAGACAGCACGAAAAAGTATCACTGAAGACGTAAGGAAATTCAACTGTGAGCTAGTGAGGAAAGCAATTGAAAACAACCAAAGCCTAAAGATAGCAAAGGGACATCTCAGTAAGGGAAGAAAACAGATTATGGCTCTGAAAAAAGAAGATGGTTCTATAACAAGAAATAGAGGCGAAATTTTGACAAGAGTGAAAGATTTCTACTCCAAATTATATGAAAGGGATGATACATGTACTCCAGACATCATGAAAGGTACCAGAGTTCTTCCAGTCCTCCCAGCAGAAGTTGCTCATGCAATCAAGAACATGAAGCGGGGGAAAGCTCCAGGAGAAGATGGAATTACTATAGACATCATACAAGAAGCAAGTGGAGAAATTGAAACAGTACTCGCCCAAATTTTCACTCGATGCCTTAATGAAGGGAAGATTCCTGAGGATTGGAACAATGCTACAATGATCCTGCTACATAAAAAAGGTGACATTGAGGATCTCAGGAACTACAGACCTATCAGCCACCTATCAGTGGTTTATAAAATCTTCACTAAAGTTCTTTCACACCGCTTGAAGGTAACACTGGACATGGCTCAACCGAGAGAACAAGCTGGATTCAGGAGTGGCTACAGCACAATAGATCATATCCATGTACTGAGAGAACTAATTGAAAGAGCGAGGGAATATGAACTTCCATTGTGCATGGCTTTTATCGATTATGAAAAAGCCTTTGATTCGGTGAAACCATCAGCGGTTACCACGGCTCTGAAATCCTGCGGTATTGAAGATGCATACATTAATATTATTAATAACATCTATGAAAATGCAAGTGCAAAGATTAGGCTGTTTGAAAATACAACACACGTAAAAATTGGAAAGGGAGTGAGACAAGGTGACACCATATCTCCGAAGCTCTTTAATGCTACATTGGAAAATGTCTTTCAATCACTGAACTGGGAAAACAAAGGGATAAAGACTAATGGAGATTATCTAACCCACCTTCGTTTTGCTGATGACGTAGTCATTTTTGCAACTAGCCCATCAGAGCTGCAGAGTATGATCCAGGAACTTGCTGACAAGAGTAAAGAAGTGGGATTAAAAATGAACTTTCAGAAGACAAAAGTGATGTTCAATGCTTTTACAAGAAATGAAGATTTATCGATTGATGGAGAAAAACTGGAGATAACAGATACGTATGTTTATCTTGGACAGCAGATATCAAGTGAGGGTCACATTGATGAAGAAATTAATCGGCGTACAAAACTTGCCTGGAGAGCTTTTGGAAGAAACAGCATAATTTTCAAGAGCAATATGCCATTATGTCTTAAAAGAAAAGTGTTTGATCAATGCATCCTTCCAGTGCTTACGTATGGTGCAGAGACGTGGACCTTAACTAAAAGAGACATACAAAGGCTGCAGACAACTCAAAAAAGCATGGAGAGGTGCATGCTTGGTATAACCAGGAGAGATAAGAAGAGGAACTCGTGGATCCGAAAAATGACGAGAGTGGAAGACATCATGATCAGAGTTAAATCCCTGAAATGGCAATGGGCTGGACATACTGTCAGAAGGACAGACCATAGATGGACAGCCGAAATTTTAGATTGGATTCCAAGGGACAGGAAAAGACCCAGAAAAAGACCACATGGGAGATGGGTGGATGAAATTCGTAAATATGCGGGAGTGACATGGAGGAGACTGGCACAAGACAGACCGTTGTGGAGGAAACTTGGGGAGACCTTCGTCCAGCAGTGGATTGATAATGGTTGACAATGATGATGATGATGATGATGATGATATATATATATATGTATATATATATACTATCTACCAACAAGTAATTGGATATCCCTGCAATCGACGATATCTGCGGTCCTAATACACGTCACGGCCGCCGCTGTTAAATATCATGTGGGAAACAACAACGCAACCAGTCACATGCAAGATGCCACGCAGTTCGGAGCACTCCGATTTCGAGAAAGGTGTAATCATCGGGTATCACAGAAATGGCCGATCCGTACGTGACATATCCAGCTAGTTGAAGTACCCAAAATCGACAGTGGCCTACGTGATTGGCAAGTGGAAGATGAGAGGTGACTGTCGGAATGTGCCCCGACTCGGCAGACCCACAAAACTGGGAGTTACAGACCGACGGGTGCTGTGCATTAGAAATTCGGAAGAACCGCATCAAATCGATGGGCCACATCCGCGAGGAGTTTCAACAGGCATCCGGGAGTGTTCTTTTGATGAATACCATCCATAAGGAAGCCCATCTGCTCAGTTATCATGGACGTGCTGCCGCCCACAAGCCTTTGATCACTAAGTCCAATAGTGCTGTTCGGCTAACGTGGTGCAAAGAACGTTGACAGTGGACCATTGAACAGTGGAAACAGGTTCTCTGGAGCGACGAATCAAGGTTCACCCTCTACTGTTCGGATGGCAGGGTCTGGGTTTGGTGTCTGCCTGGAGAACGCCTCTTGCCGGAATGTATAGTGCCAACTGTGAAGTTCGGCGGCGGTGGAATTATGCTATGGGGTGTTTCTCCTGGTATGGCACAGGACCCTTGGTCGCAATTTCTGGTAGACTCAACGCCGAGACCTACTGCACCATTTTGGATGACCATGCGCTTCTTACGTTGTGACAGTTTTTCGGGGTGGACCCATGTTACTTTCAGGATGACAATGCCACCTGTCATGTCGCGAGGTCCACCATGGCTCAGTATGGTGACAATGGGGTTAATCGAATGGACTGGCCTGCGCAAAGCGCGGACCTTAACCCTATCGAGCACCTCTGGGACGAGTTGGAGCGTCGACTTAAGAGGTGCCCCACCGTCCGAAATTGGTGAAGGAACTGTCCTGTCTTCTCCAAGCCGAGTGGAAGAAAATAGCGCTAGCCGTCGTACAACGCCTGGTTGAGAGTATGATCCGGAGCGTTGCAGCTGTAATCGCCGCTCGTGGAGGCTCTACCAACTATTGAAGGTGAATAAACTTCGTTTTCCTTTGCTATCGTAGGTGTCCAATTACTTGTTGGTAGATAGTGTATATATATATATATATATATATATATATATATAAATGTATATATATAAGAGGTTTCAATGCATGCAGTTTTTCCTTTTTTATATCAATGACTCATTGCAGAAATTTCATTTAACATCTTATTGCAAATCTAAGATAAACACAACAAGGAGTCAATCTATCAACGAAATTAACTCATTATTGCCTAACATGGATTTGAGAAGATGTTTTCTTCATTAACAGCGATACGACGTAACTCGGTAGTTTGAGCACCTCTGTTTTTAATATGTGAATTGTTATTCCTAGCAGTAAAATATAAATGAAAAATAATTACCGTTTACAATGATAGTTAAATATATCTTTTTGCCACACACACACACACACAAATATATATATATATATATATATATTCTACATGCCGGGTGCTTACTCTGATTGGTAGTCAGTCACTACGGAGCAAAAATTTATAAGCCCATGTGGTTTCACATCGGAATTTTAGTATTTCCAATCCCATAGAAGCAAGTAACGGCGCGCATCACTTCGAGAAGAGTTTTCTCGTCTCTCAAAATGATTTCCCCAACTTCGGCCCGCCGAATTTCTTTCCTTTTCTGTATTTTTTTTTTCAACAGATGAAATACCTTTGTTGATGAGTAGAACATGAACGTTCATGTACAAAGCCAGTCTAAACTTTACTGTCATCTTCAAGGGCCCGGTTTCCTGTTCCGCGGGAGCACTTGTGCGAGATAAAAGTCTTCAAAGATACGTTTTCGGAGCAACAGAAGGCCTCATTAGGTAATGGCTCTTCAGGCTCTGAAAATGCATGCTGAAATAAATCCGTGCATCACAATGCGTTGCAATCTGCAACAGTCGCTATCAGAAAGAACTTTCCGAAAACCAAAAGAAAGTGCTCGAAAAGATGCTTCGGAAATAAATATGCAGCAGACAGACACCACGTGACTGAACTAAGCAAATTTTATGTTGCTCTCAAGACACTGCGTTATGTGTACTTTACACTGCACCAGTTGGGTGACAAGGAAAATAAACTCGGCCCCGGTTTAAAATTCCTAATGATGCTGAATTAAAAATTAACATCATTAATACCCATTAAAAATGCTTTAAAACAGCTACATTATTGTTCCACAAGGAAAACAGGTGAAGCGTAGTAGTCCCTAAAAAACTTTAATTTGCGATATGAAGTTCGTGAGCAGACACATTAAAGACTCCCCAAAACTTTTGCTAAATGACGATTCTTTATTCGTGCACAAAATATTTTACCATTAAGCATATTTCCAGAGTACTCAGGTACAGAATAAACCTTAATTCCTTGAAAATGACACCTGACACTGCGATTTTTATTTTCTTTTACACGGAAATCAAGAATTGTCGTTAGGCCCGAAAATTTCATAATCATTAAAAAGTTTAGATTGTTTAACAGTACTAATTTTCAAATTACCGAAATGTTACAATCACATTATTCTACGCTACCGAGATATCTGATATTCTTGAATTTCTATGCTATTTACTCTAATTTTGTAGTTGTTTTGAGAAACGTTCTAGTTAGCACAGAACCAGTAAGACAGAAAGAAAAAAAAAGGTTTCCCTCCATTATAACCAAATATCATTTCTCAGTTTTCCTTAGTCATCTGTGCATCAAATAAATAAATAAATAAAATACGGAAATGTTTCACTTTTCACAAGGTAGGTTTTTCAAATGTGTCTTATCATTCGGTCATTACAGAATTATAGGGAATTTTCAAATAATGACGACAATACAATCCCAGAAAATGCATCTCATATATACTACAGCAACTAGTTTATATATATAATTGGAAAGCGAGTGAGAAGATACAGCAACAATATATATATATATATATATACACTGACGGAAAAAAAATCCCAACACCAAGAAGAGGTTGTGTTAGATAAACGACAGTTGGTAGGCGGTGAGAGTACATCTGTAAGATGACGTCTATGCAAATTTCGCGCTCGGCGCATACGTGTGGCACTAGTAGCGCCCCTCGGAACATGCAAAGCAGGTTTGCTGTGAATACGCGCTGTAACGTTCGTGAGCGTTAGTTATCGTTGAGATTCGACGTAGGGTGTTGATGTTAGTCAAGAATGCCTTTAAGAAGACGAAGAAGCCATTATCAACAGCTCACGGAGTTTGAACGAGGTCGTGTAATAGGGCTACGAGAGGGTGGATTTTCTTTCCGCAATATTGCAGAACGACTTGGCAGGAATGTAGCCACTGTGCATGATTGTTGGCAGCGGTGGTCAAGGGAAGGTACTGCCTCAAGAAGACCGGGTTCCGGCCGGCCACGTGGCACTACTGAGAGGGAAGACCGCCGTGTACGGCGTATGGCCGTGGCGCATCGTACCGCGTCTGCGGCAGCAATTCGAGCTGCAGTTGCTACCACAGTGACACAACGAACTGTTACAAATCGGTTACTTGAAGGACAGCTCCGAGCCAGACGCCCTGTAGCGTGCATTCCACTTACTCCAAACCACTGCCGTTTGCGACGTCAGTGGTGTCAAGCTAGAGCTCATTGGAGGACGGAGTGGAGATCTGTTGTGTTTTCTGATGAAATCCGGTTCTGCCTGGGTGCCAGTGATTGCCGTGTGTTGGTTAGAAGGAGGCCAGGTGAGCGCCTGCAACCAACCTGTCTGCGGTCGAGACACACTGGACCTACACCTGGAGTTATGGTCTGGGAAGCAATTTCCTATGACAGCAGGAGCACTCTCGTGGTTATCCCACGCACCCTGACGGCACAGTTGTACGTCGGTCTGGTGATGCAACCTGTTGTGCTGCCATTCATGAACAGCATTCCAGGGGGTGTTTTCCAACAGGATAACGCTCGCCCGCATACCACTGTTGTAACCCAACATGCTCTACAGAGTGTCGACATGTTGCCGTAGCCTGCTAGATCACCAGATCTTTCACCAATCGAGCACGTATGGGATATCATTAGACGACAACTCCAGCGTCATCCCCAACCAGCATTAACCGTCCCTGTATTGACCGACCAAGTGCAACAGGCATGGAACTCCATCCCACAAACTGACATCCAGCACCTGTACGACACAATGAATGAACGTTTGCGTGCTTGCATTCAACATTCTGGCGGTTACACCGGTTATTAATGTACCAGCATTTCACATTTAAAATGGCTCTTCTCGCGCTTACATTAAGCTGTGATCTTGAAACCTTAATCGATTAAATATGTTACCTATACAAATGTATTGCCGCCATTTCATTCCTCTACAACTATTTTTTCGTGGTGTTGGGATTTTTTTCCGTCAGTGTATATATATATAGAATGAAAACATTACAGAACACAAATGCAAAATTTAAAAAAGGAACTTCAAAACAAGTGAAAACTAAAAAAAGGTTGCCGTCATCAGGAGAGTATCAACCTGTGGAAGTGGCATTTCTATAACCAACAAAACGACAAGGCAAGCCAAAATTGTCGGTTGATCATGCTCCCTAGGCCACAAAACCAAATTCTAATAAGCACAAGAATTCCAAGAATCAAATTTATACAACTAAAAAAATAATTGAAAGCTTACCGGCAGAACAAAACCACCATGACAAGACATCAAAGAAAACTGAACAAAGCACCCACAAGAACCCAAATATATACACTGATATAAAAGGTGGTCACGGTTAATAAACTACCTGGTAAGCCAAAAAATGCATGAATTGACAAGATGCAAAACTGTGTATGTAGATAGGATCTTCAGCTATTAGGGACCCACCAAATAGCACTTTATGTTGCCTGTATACTTAAAATTGTTAGGTCCTAGGTTAGTAAAGCATGTCAATGTGCAATTTGAAACTCTTAGACACCGAATTATAGTTCAAAATTAAATGGTTAAAATGATGTCTTAAGAAATTTTTAGGAAAGTTGTTAGATTGCAGTTTAGAAAGATGAGCTTTCAGATTTTTTACAAGTAAGAACTGTGTAGAGCAAATTTTAGCTATTCTATGAAACTGAGAGATGAGTAGATTGCGATGTATAACTTTTTAAAAAGTGTGGGATGACCAGTGAGTGTAGTGAATGATATCAAACTCAAAAGAGTTTCTTTTATAAAATAAGTTCACCACACCTCTTCCCTCCTCGTCCACCTGAACCTCTAAATCGAGGAAACAAACACAAGTAGACGATCTGTTGGTTTTTTCTAGGGTAAGGTCGTCAGGATACAAGTCAGTGGCCCAACGCAAAAAAGTCCGGAATGTTAATGACAATGATGTCATCAACATATCTTAGAGCAACTCCAAGATAAAGGATGATTGGCAACAAATCTGTCCTCAAAGAAATGTAGATATAGATTATCCAAACTGCTAGAAAAGCGACTGCCCATCGGGATACCACGAGTTTGGAGGTATAGCCCATCGCCCACGGTAACGAAATTGTTATTGATACAGAAATCCAGTAGGAAGTGCCAATAACGTTCTGTAGTCCATGCTCGAACTTCGTATGTATGTTTAGGGCTACCTGCCACAAACCCTTCAATGAAATTGAAGTGAAGAGGTTTTTAAAATCGTAAGTATCCACAGATGTGACAGTCACCGAGCCAAGTGTTTCCAAGACTCTGTTATTGCTCCCAATAATCCAAGTCGAACCCAGCTTGCGAAGCGCCACGGACAAGTATCTCTGAAGCAACCCACCCGCTTTACTATTATAAGAGTTGTGTTTGTTACCTCGATTTAGAGGTTCAGGTGGACGAGGAGGGAAGAGGTGTGGTGAACTTATTTGATAAAAGAAACTCTTTTAGTTTGATATCATTCACTACACTCACTGGTCATCCAACATTTCAAAAGTTATACATCGCAATCTACTCATCTCTCAGTTTCATAGAATAGCTAAAATTTGCTCTACCCAGTTCTTACTTGTAAAAAATCTGAAAGCTCATCTTTCTAAACTGCAATCTAACAACTTTCCTAAAAATTTCTTAAGACATCATTTTAACCATTTAATTTTGAACTATAATTCGGTGTCAAAGAGTTTCAAATTGCACATTGACATGCTTTACTAACCTAGGACCTAACAATTTTAAGTATACAGGCAACATAAAGTGCTATTTGGTGGGTGGGTCCCTAATAGCTGAAGATCCTATCTACATACACAGTTTTGCATCTTGTCAATTCACACATTTTTTGACTTACCATGTAATTGATTAACCGTGACCACCTTTTATATCAGTGTATATATTTGAGTTCTTGTGGATGCTTTGTTCAGTTTTCTTTGATGTCTTGTCATGGTGGTTTTGTTCTGCCGGTAAGCTTTTAATTATTTTTTTAGTTGTATAAATTTGATTCTTAGAATTCTTGTGCTTATTAGAATTTGGTTTTGTGGCCTAGGGAGACAATTTTGACAATTTTGACATTGCGCTTGCTTATTAGAATTTGGTTTTGTGGCCTAGGGAGACATATCAACCGACAATTTTGGCTTGCCTTCTCGTTTTGTTGGTTATAGAAATGGCACTTCCACAGGTTGATACTCTCCTGATGACGGCAACCTTTTTTTAGTTTTCACTTGTTTTGAAGTTCCATTTTTAAATTTTGTATTTTTGTTCTGTAATGTTTTCATTCTATATATGCTACTACATGAGGTTTAGCTGCCTTCGGCGCTTCTCATGGTATTAGCCTTTTTGTCTACTTTCTTTTGTGTTATAATAATAATTTTTTTATAAAGCAATTTTTGTTTCATTTATATACTATATATATATATATCATCATCATCATCATCATTGTCAACCATTATCAATCCACTGCTGGACGAAGGTCTCCCCAAGTTTCCTCCACAACGGTCTGTCTTGTGCCAGTCTCCTCCATGTCACTCCTGCATATTTACGAATTTCATCCACCCATCTCCCATGTGGTCTTTTTCTGGGTCTTTTCCTGTCCCTTGGAATCCAATCTAAAATTTCGGCTGTCCATCTATGGTCTGTCCTTCTGACAGTATGTCCAGCCCATTGCCATTTCAGGGATTTAACTCTGATCATGATGTCTTCCACTCTCGTCATTTTTCGGATCCACGAGTTCCTTTTCTTATCTCTCCTGGTTACACCAAGCATGCACCTCTCCATGCTTCTTTGAGTTGTTTGCAGCCTTTGTATGTCTCTTTTAGTTAAGGTCCACGTCTCTGCACCATACGTAAGCACTGGAAGGATGCATTGATCAAACACTTTTCTTTTAAGACATAATGGCATATTGCTCTTGAAAATTATGCTGTTTCTTCCAAAAGCTCTCCAGGCAAGTTTTGTACGCCGATTAATTTCTTCATCAATGTGACCCTCACTTGATATCTGCTGTCCAAGATAAACATATGTATCTGTTATCTCCAGTTTTTCTCCATCAATCGATAAATCTTCATTTCTTGTAAAAGCATTGAACATCACTTTTGTCTTCTGAAAGTTCATTTTTAATCCCACTTCTTTACTCTTGTCAGCAAGTTCCTGGATCATACTCTGCAGCTCTGATGGGGTAGTTGCAAAAATGACTACGTCATCAGCAAAACGAAGGTGGGTTAGATAATCTCCATTAATCTTTATCCCTTTGTTTTCCCAGTTCAGTGATTGAAAGACATTTTCCAATGTGGCATTAAAGAGCTTCGGAGATATAGTGTCACCTTGTCTCACTCCCTTTCCAATTTTTATGTGTGTTGTATTTTCAAACAGCCGAATCTTTGCACTTGCATTTTCATAGATGTTATTAATAATATTAATGTATGCATCCTCAATACCGCAGGATTTCAGAGCCGTGGTAACTGCTGATGGTTTCACCGAATCAAAGGCTTTTTCATAATCGATAAAAGCCATGCACAATGGAAGTTCATATTCCCTCGCTCTTTCAATTAGTTCTCTCAGTACGTGGATATGATCTATTGTGCTGTAGCCACTCCTGAATCCAGCTTGTTCTCTCGGTTGAGCCATGTCCAGTGTTACCTTCAAGCGGTGTGAAAGAACTTTAGTGAAGATTTTATAAACCACTGATAGGAGGCTGATAGGTCTGTAGTTTCCTGAGATCCTCAATGTCACCTTTTTTATGTAGCAGGATCATTGTAGCGTTGTTCCAATCCTCAGGAATCTTTCCTTCATTAAGGCATCGAGTGAAAATTTGGGCGAGTACTGTTTCAATTTCTCCACTTGCTTCTTGTATGATGTCTATAGTAATTCCATCTTCTCCTGGAGCTTTTCCATCGCTTCATGTTCTTGATTGCATGAGCAACTTCTGCTGGGAAGGACTGGAAGAACTCTGGTACTGGTATCTTTCATGATGTCTGGAGTGTACATGTATCATCCCTTTCATATAATTTGGAGTAGAAATCTTTCACTCTTGTCAAAATTTCGCCTCTATTTCTTGTTATAGAACCATCTTCTTTTCTCAGAGCCATAATCTGTTTTCTTCCCTTACTGAGATGTCCCTTTGCTATCTTAAGGCTTTGGTTGTTTTCAATTGCTTTCCTCACTAGCTCACAGTTGAATTTCCTTACGTCTTCAGTGATACTTTTTCGTGTTGTCTTGCATAGCTCTATATATTCCACTTTGGAAGTCACATCTTCTTTAGTTGTCCTCATCTCTCTTCTTTTTTGCATCAACATTTTGGTTTTTCCTGATAATTTGTTCACATGCAACTTGTTCTTAGACCCAGCTAATTTTGTTGCTGTTTCCATTAGAGCTTTGGTTACTTTTCTGTTAACTTCCGAAATATCCACTTCTTCCGATGTTAGGCCTTCTAAAGCAGAGAATCTGTTCTTCAGTTCCAACTTGAAAGTATTATGGTGTTTTTTAAGGTTGGTTATGTCAATACATTTTGTTTGTCTTATGAGCTTGCCACGTTCCAGTTTAGTGTTGAGGTGCATCTTACATCTCACCAATCTATGGTCACTACCTGTGTTGAACTTGTTCAGCACACTGCAGTCTTCGATGATGAATTTTTTGTTACACATAATAAAATCAATTTCACTTGTCGTCCCAATTGGATGTCTCCATGTCCATTTCCTGTGTGGCTTTTTCTTGAAAAAGGAGTTCAAGATGAAAAATCCTTCTGCCTCTGCAAACTCAACGAGAGTATTTCCACGCTGGTTTCTGTTGCCGTGACCGAATTTACCTACTGAAGTTTCATTCTGTTGCCGTTGCCCTATTTTTGCATTGAAATCTCCCATAATTATCTTCAAGTGCTGCTTACCTTTATTATTTAGATGACGAATTTCCTCATAAAATTCTTCAATTTCTTCTTCAGGATGACTTGTGGTGGGTGCATAAGTTTGAATAATCTGAGCCTGGTATCTTCTCGATAGTTGGATAACGAGTCGTGCAGCTCTGTCAGAGGAACTTTCAACTTCTACCACTTTATCCTTCAGTTTCTTGTTTATTATAAATCCAACACCACTAGTTCTGCCAGTATCTGTCCCACGATAATAGAAGAGATGTCCACTTTTCAGTTCAATGAGATCTTCTCCTTTTCTCCTTACCTCACTTAGCCCGACGATGTCCCACTTGATCCTTTGTAGTTCCTCTTCCAATTCAAGAAGCCTTGAATCAGAAGATAGGGAGCGTCCGTTATAGGTAGCCAAGGTCAGCATCAAATGGCAGCCTAGTCCGGTCCTCCGGGGATTCTTAGCACCCTCTGCCTTCATGTCGCACTGGCCGCTGCCTTGGCCAGGTACATTCCAGCTGCCGGAGACTGAGGGCCAAGATTTAAGTTGTAGAGTCATTTTGGAGGTGTTTGGCCATAACTCACCACGCTGGCCAAGCGGGTTGGTGAGTGTGGGATAGCATTTCCTCTGATCCCGATGGTATAGTTATACCGCTATTTGCGGTCGTCAGAGCCCCTTTAGTGGGAACAGGATGCACCACGAGAAGGCGGGGTTGACATTTGTCAAGGAGAGGCTGTGATGTTACGCATCACCTGACCTTACATCCCACTATATATATATATATATATATATATATATATATATATATATATATATATATATATATATATATATATATATATCATCATCATTGTCAACCATTATCAATCCACTGCTGGACGAAGGTCTCCCCAAGTTTCTTCCACAACGGTCTGTCTTGTGCCAGTCTCCTCCATGTCACCCCTGCATACTTTCGAATTTCATCCACCCATCTCCCACGTGGTCTTCTTCTGGGTCTTTTCCTGTCCCTTGGAATCCAATCTAAAATTTCGGCTGTCCATCGATGATCTGTCCTTCTGGCAGTATGTCCAGCCCATTGCCATTTCAGGGATTTAACTCTGATCATGATGTCTTCCACTCTTGTCATTTTTCGGATCCACGAGTTCCTCTTCTTATCTCTCCTGGTTACACCAAGTATGCACCTCTCCATGCTGCTTTGAGTTGTCTGCAGCCTTTGTATGTCTCTTTTAGTTAAGGTCCACGTCTCTGCACCATACGTAAGCACTGGAAGGATGCATTGATCAAACATTTTTCTTTTAAGACATAATGGCATATTGCTCTTAAAAATTATGCTGTTTCTTCCAAAAGCTCTCCAGGCAAGTTTTGTACGCCGATTAATTTCTTCATCAATGTGACCCTCACTTGATATCTGCTGTCCAAGATAAACGTACGTGTCTGTTATCTCCAGCTTTTCTCCATCAATCGATAAATCTTCATTTCTTGTAAAAGCATTGAACATCACTTTTGTCTTCTGAAAGTTCATTTTTAATCCCACTTCTTTACTCTTGTCAGCAAGTTCCTGGATCATACTCTGCAGCTCTGATGGGCTAGTTGCAAAAATGACTACGTCATCAGCAAAACGAAGGTGGGTTAGATAATCTCCATTAATCTTTATCCCCTTGTTTTCCCAGCTCAGTGACTGAAAAACACCCTCCAATGTGGCATTAAAGAGCTTCGGAGATATGGTGTCACCTTGTCTCACTCCCTTTCCAATTTTTATGTGTGTTGTATTTTCAAACAGCCTAATCTTTGCACTTGCATTTTCATAGATGTTATTAATAATATTAATGTATGCATCTTCAATACCGCAGGTTTTCAGAGCCATTGTAACTGCTGATGGTTTCACCGAATCAAAGGCTTTTTCATAATCGATAAAAGCCATGCACAATGGAAGTTCATATTCCCTCGCTCTTCCAATTAGTTCTCTCAGCACATGGATATGATCCTTTTGTGCTGTAGCCACTCCTGAATCCAGCTTGTTCTCTCGGTTGAGCCATGTCCAGTGTTACCTTCAAGCGGTGTGAAAGAACTTTAGTGAAGATTTTATAAACTACTGATAGGAGGCTGATAGGTCTGTAGTTTCCGAGATCCTCAATGTCACCTTTCTTATGTAGCAGGATCATTGTAGCGGTGTTCCAATCCTCAGGAATCTTTCCTTCATTAAGGCATCGAGTGAGAACTTGGGAGAGTACTGTTTCTATTTCTCCACTTGCTTCTTGTATGATGTCTACAGTAATTCCATCTTCTCCTGGAGCTTTTCCCGGCTTCATGTTCTTGATTGCATGTGCAACTTCTGCTGGAAGGACTGGAGGAACTCTGGTACTGGTATCTTTCATGATGTCTGGAGTGCATGTATCATCCCTTTCATATAATTTGGAGTAGAAATCTTTCACTCTTGTCAAAATTTCGTCTCTATTTCTTGTTACAGAACCATCTTCTTTTCTCAGTGCCATAATCTGTTTTCTTCCCTTACTGAGATGTCCCTTTGCTATCTTTAGGCTTTGGTTGTTTTCAATTGCTTTCCTCACTAGTTCACAGTTGAATTTTCTTACGTCTTCAGTGATACTTTTTCGTACTGTCTTGCATAGCTCTATATATTCCACTTTGGAAATCACATCTTCTTTAGTTGTCCTCATCTCTCTTCTTTTTTGCATCAAGATTTTCGTTTTTCCTGATAATTTATTTACATGCAACTTGTTCTTAGACCCAGCTAATTTTGTTGCTGTTTCCATAAGAGCTTTGGTTACTTTTCTGTTAACTTCAGAGATGTCCACTTCTTCCGATGTTAGGATTTCTAAAGCAGAGAACCTGTTCTTCAGTTCCAACTTGAAGGTATTATGGTGTTTTTTAAGGTTGGTTATGTCAATAGATTTTGTTTGTCTTATGAGCTTGCCACGTTCAAGTTGAGTGTATACACAGTGACGTTAAGTGAGTTGGAACATCAAATGAAGTCATCGTTCCAACTTCACGTCATCTGTGTATTTATTGTATTTATTAGTTGAACCTATATATATATATATATATACATATAGGTTCAACTAATAAATACAATAAATACACAGATGACATGAAGTTGGAACGATGACTTCATTTGATGTTCCAACTCACTCAACGTCACTGTGTATTTATTATTCATTCGCCTTCTAGTTATTTGTTCAGTTGCTACTGTTCATTTTTGGTGAATCCACAGCATTGTGCGGGGCTTCAAAGAAACCAACCTGCCAGGTGGTTGGCAGTTTGTCGTAGGTGAGTCTGGAGAATTTCGAGGCCGCTGTGGTGCAGTGGAGGCATGTCCGGCGGGTAATTGTAATACCCTGGGTTCGATTCCCGGTGGCGGCCAATGAGAATTTTTTCGTGACTCACTTATAAACGTAGAAAGAGCGATGACTTCTACTTGTAGGTTCAATTATTTGAAGATACAGCAAAAATAGAGGGAAAAACGTTCCTCACCCATTATAACTAAATAACAATTCTCAGTTTTCCTGATTCATTTATGCATTAAATAAATAAATACATAAATATATGAAATAAAAGTACTAAAATACGGATATGTTTCACTTCCCACACGGTACGGTAGATTTTCCCAAATTTTTCTTTATCATTCGGTCATTACAGAACTATAGGGAATTTTCAAATAATGACAACAATACAATTCCAGAAAACGCCTCTCATATATACAACCAACAGCAAATAGTTTATATATATAATAAAATTATATACACTGACGGGAAAAAAAATCCCAACACCACGAAAAAATAGTTGTAGAGGAATGAAATTGCGGCAATACATTTGTATAGGTAACATATTTTATCGATTAAGGTTTCAAGATCACAGCTTAATGCAAGCGCGAGAAGAGCCATTTTAAATGTGAAATGCTGGTACATTAATAAACGGTGTAACCGCCAGAATGTTGAATGCAAGCACGCAAACGTTCATGCATTGTGTCGTACAGGTGCTGGATGTCAGTTTGTGGGATGGAGTTCCATGCCTGTTGCACTTGGTCGGTCAATACAGCGACGGTTAATACTGATTGGGGGTGACGCTGGAGTTGTCGTCCAATGATGTCCCATACGTGCTCGATTGGTGAAAGATCTGGTGATCTAGCAGGCCACGGCAACATGTCGACACTCTGTAGAGCATGTTGGGTTACAACAGCGGTATGCGGGCGAGCGTTATCCTGTTGGAAAACACCCCTGGAATGCTGTTCATGAATGGCTGTACAACAGGTTGAATCACCAGACCGACGTACAACTGTGCCGTCAGGGTGCGTGGGATAACCACGAGAGTGCTCCTGCTGTCATAGGAAATTGCTCCCCATACCATAACTCCAGGTGTAGGTCCAGTGTGTCTCGGCCGCAGACAGGTTGGTTGCAGGCGCTCACCTGGCCTCCTTCTAACCAACACACGGCCATCACTGGCACCCAGGCAGAACCGGATTTCATCAGAAAACACACAGATCTCCAATCCGTCCTCCAATGAGCTCTAGCTTGACACCACTGACGTCGCAAACGGCAGTGGTTTGGAGTACGTGGAATGCACGCTACAGGGCGTCTGGCTCGGAGCTGTCCTACAAGTAACCGATTTGTAACAGTTTGTTGTGTCACTGTGGTGGCAACAGCAGCTCGAATTGCTGCCACAGACGCGGTACGATGCGCGACGGCCATACGCCGTACACGGCGGTCTTCCCTCTCAGTAGTGCCACGTGGCCAGCCGGAACCCGGTCTTCTTGAGGCAGTACCTTCCCTTGACCACCGCTGCCAACAATCATGCACAGTGGCTACATTCCTGCCAAGTGGTTCTGCAATACTGCGGAACGAAAATCCACCTTCTCGTAGCCATATTACACGACCTCGTTCAAACTCCGTGAGCTGTTGATAATGGCTTCTTCGTCTTCTTAAAGGCATTCTTGACTAACATCAACACACTACGTCGAATCTCAACGATAACTAACGCTCACGAACGTTACTGCGCGTATTTACAGCAAACCTGCTTTGCATGTTCCGAGGGGCGCTAGTAGCGCCACACGTATGCGCCGAGCGCGAAATTTGCATAGACGTCATCTTACAGATGTACTCTCACCGCCTACCAACTGTCGTTTATCTAACACAACCCCTTCTTGGTGTTGGGATTTTTTTTCCGTCAGTGTATATATATATATATTTAACAATAAAAATTAGAACGTGAGTGGAAAGAGTATATATATATATATAAATAAGTCCAACTATTTGAAGATATAGCAACAATTAAAGATTGGAAAGTGAGTGAGACAAGGCGACACCATATCTCCCAAACTCTTTAACGCCACATAGCAAAATGTATTTCAATCATTGAACTGCGAAAGCAAAGAGACAAAGATTAATGGAAATTATTTAACTCGCATTCGTTTTGCTGATGACGTAGTAATTTTTGCAACTGCTCCTTCAGAACTGCAGAGTATGATCCAGGAACTTGCTGACAAAAAAGAGTAATGCAGTGGGATTAAAAATAAACTTCCAGAAGGCAAAACTGATGTACAATTCTTTTACGAGAAATGAAGATTTACCGATTGATGGGGAAAAGCTAGAGATAAACAATGCCTACATTTACCGTGGACAGCAGATCTCAAGTGAAGGTCAGATTGATGAAAAAATTAATCGGCGTATAAAACTTGGTTGGACAGCCTTTGGAAGAAACAGCATAATTTTTAGGAACAACATGCTATTATGTCTTAAGAGAAAAGTGTTAAATCAATGCATCCTTCCAGTGCTTACATACGGAGCAGAGACGCGGACCTTAACTAAAAAAGACATACAAAGACTGCAGACAACTGAAAAATGAACAACTGAAAGAAGCCTGGAGAGATGCATGCTTGGTGTATCCAGGAAATATAAGAATAGGAATTCGTGGATAAGGAAAATAATAAAAGTGGAAGACATCATGATTATAGTAAAATCCATGAAAGGGCTATGGGTTGGATATGTTGCCAGAAGAACGGACCACCGATGGACAACGGAAATTTCAAACTGGATTCCAAGGGACAGAAAATGACTCAGAAGAAGACCATATGGTAGATGGGTGGATGAAATTCGAAAGCATGCAGGAGTAACACAGAGGAGAGTGGCTCATGACAGACCGTTGGGGTAGAAACTCGGTGAGACCTTCGTCCAGCAATGGATGATAATGCCTGATAATGATGATATATATATATATATATATATATATATATATATATATACTGTATATATACCATCATCATCATAAACCATCATCAATCCACTGCTGGATAAAAGGTAGTTGTGGAAAAGACCTGGGGAGACCAGGTACCTATACAACAACTACCTATCTTGAGCCTGTCTCTTCCTTGTCATTGCTGCGTTTTTCACATTTTATCTACCCATCTCCCACGTGGTCTTCTTCTAGCACCGACGAGAGAGAGAGAGAGAAAGAAAAAAACATCCTTTCGATAGTGATACACTACAGTAGAATTTGAGTCCAACAGTTCCCAAATAGCACTTATTTCTGCTCCAGTCGAAATAAAAAAATTCGCAACATTCTTCATTACAGCCTTATTGCACACAGATGTTTTAATTCTGTTCTCGTAACGTTCTTTTAATCTCCGTATTTCGCATCCGTCAGCGGGCAGTGAATAAATGCCTGTATCCACAAGCCTTAGCTTTTGAAACGAAACTCTCAAACTTTTCATAACTTGCATAAACCACATTAAAAACAAAACAAAAAACACAGGTATTCTGTCTATGCGAATCACACGAACAGTAATTAAACTTGTGCAAGCAAATATATCACTGCTTCCAAGCAGTGATATATTTACTATTATCAGAAACAACATTAGCTACAATAATCATGGCTGTACTTAAATTTATAAGTAGTTGTATTGCTACATGCAGTTACTGAAAGAGCAACTTAAAATCCCTTATGTATTTCCTTCGAAACAATACGTTACGGCTGTGTCACTCGCGTAACTGAAGATGCTGATCTTCCACTATTTTAGCAAAACTACGGAAATTTTCAAAAGCGTGATTATATGACATCTGCGACAGTCAAAGGGAAGCCATGCGAATACAAAACGCAGATATCTTTCTGGTTTAAGACCACTAAATTCGCTCATTAGTTGTTGCAGTTTCTTCTAGATTATGGAATAGACCTTTTAATTGCATTACATTAACTAAAATTCAATGTTTAGCATTGTTTTTCAACCTATATTGGTTCTTACAGTTCCTTCTGGGCTAAGCAATGCAAGCTTGATTAGTTCAGTTAAACACCCTGCAGCTTTCATGGTTAGCTTAGTTTTAACACAGTTATGGTAATTGGTTCTTACAGTTGCTGCTAGGACAAAGAATTGCTTTGCTTTTTGTTCAATTATACACCTAAAAAATTCTTTAGTTAGCATATAGTTTTCCCATAGTTCTCCAAACTGACTCACACAATTCTTTCTGGGACAAGAAATAGAAGCGTGATATGCACATTTTCACGCCCTCAAAATTCTTTGGTTAACCAACTGTTAAAATGCCGTCGTTGCACGATATAAGATGAAATTCAAATTTAACGATAAAATGACTTTTATTTACACCAAAGAAAACGTTGAAAGTCAAAATAGCATCACTAGATCTTTCGTGCTGGCTATCAGCACATCTTCAGGTTAATGCTTAAAAAACATAAAAAATCTTTGGTTAGCACAGTTTTCCCACAACTCCACAGAGTAGTTCTTACACTTCCTTTCGGACCCAGAATCGAGGCTTGATTAGTTAGTTTACACATCCTGAAAATCATATGGTTAGCATAGTTTTGATTTCGCATATTGGTTCTTACAGTTCTTCGTGGGCCTAAGAATCGAGGAATACTTAGTCCATTTACACTCCCTAGAAATTTTATGGTTAACATATTTTTTCTGCAGTTTCCAGATTGATTCTTAGAATGACTGTTCGGCCGAAGAACAGATGTTTGCTTAACATTTTTACGCCCTCTAAATTCTATGGTTAACATATTTTCCCCGCAGTCCCCCCAAGTTTGCTCTTACAGTTACTCCTAGATCAGGAAATATTCTGTACAATTCATTTACATACGATAGGAATACCATGCTTGGTATTATATCTCTACAACTGCTTCAAAAAAATTCCTTCTAGACAGCTCCATCTAGATGAGAGAAGAGACGTTTGATTTACAGCTGAGAAATTCCGTGTTTGGCATTGTTACTCAGCAGCTTGTTGTGTTGTACAAAATTCAATGCTTTGATTTAATCTATGGAGCATAAAACACGTGAAATATGGTCCTGTCCAAAAGTCGTCTATAGAGGTAACTCACGGTTTCATCCACAAAAATTGGCATTGAAAGGAGGCATTGGCTTGAAATCAGCTGGCGAAGAAGACCTACCAGACATTCATATAAAATACGTGCATAATCTCAGAAGGCACCTAACCATAGTTTAACGTTGAAACACTACATAAGAAATATAGGCTTGAGTAATTCATTTACCCACCACCCTGAACATTCTACAGTAACCATGGTTTTCTTACATTTTCCAAAATTCTTCTTACGATTCTTTTTGAGCCAAGTAACAAAGACTTGATTAGTCCATTTACAAACAGGAAGTTCAACGATTGGCATAGTTTTCCCTCGGTTCCGGAAAAGGGTTATTAAAGTTCCTTCTGTGCCAAGGAAAACAAGCTTGATTGGTTAATACACACACCCTCGATATTCTACGGTAAGCGTAGTTTTTACACAGTTGCCCAGGTTCGTTTATACATTTCCATCTGGGTCAAGAAATATAGGTTCATTATTTCATTTATGCACCCTTTAAACTGAATGATTGCCATAGTTTTTCCACAGACGACCCCCCCCCCCCATATATGCATTGGCCCTTACGATTATGTCTGGGCCAAGGTAGACGCTGATTAGTTAACTTACACACCTTGAAATATTTCTGGTTAGCATAGTCTAGTTTAAAAATTATTGTTGCTACATATTTCAATATGTATCTACTGTTGCATTCTGCGAGTACCTTAGCCTACAGTCTACATAGAAAGATATAATACATGAAAAGTTATATCTTCCATAGAGGGTGTGTGCAAATTGTATGCGCTTCAAAACTATACGAGTAAAAAAATTTGTCTATGTGTCTGTCTGAATTTGATGACAGTCATTAGTTAAGCCTAGACCAACCGAAGGAGTATTATCCCTCCAGTGTAAATCGGCACAGAAGCAACGTGAAGAGTTTACATGTGATATCCATATCACAGGACAAAACCAAACACACAAGAGAAAAGCTTCTGAAGGTATCATCTTATTAATTGTTCGTACCTATCAGTAAGTCAGAAGCAAATGCATTTTTCTGTAATGCAACTCACTGAAACATAGGAGAGGTAATCACAGAAATACAACTGAAAGAAAATTATGATATTTTAAGGCATTGCTTATATTCAGATCGTGCTTTTATAAACTGGGAAAATACTCATGGTTTTATCAAACGGGTACATCAATGAAATAAACGGAATTTCAATATGTTAATAAACGAAACCAAATTTGTGGCTCATCAGATAAAACGGAATATATTCTTTTTTTTTTTTGTCATTTTGCTGGCAGTTGCAAAACATCTTTAACTGCGATTTGTGTTTTATCTAACGCAAAAATATAATGCAGAAGAGAAGCGAGGAAACATATTAAAACTAATGTAAAAGGAAAGGCACAGAAGTAGCAGAAAAATGTATGCATCATCAGTTGAAGAATGAACAGACATTAACTTGAGAAAAGAAGAGAGAAAGAGGAACAGAGAATAAAATCGGGAGAAAAGATGGAGGTAAGAGAAATGAAAGAGAGAGAAAATGAAAAATAAAAATGGAACACCAAAATAGATGCGAAATAGAGAGAACTCAGACAATATGAGAAAAATGAAAAAACGTCAGAAATAGCAGAAAGATGAAAACAGAAAATGAGAAAAAAAGTGAAATGAATGTTCAGAGAACGAACTAAGGAAGAATTAAAACATGCAACCCTGGCAGCTGTTAGAATTAGATAGGATAAGGTTAAGATAATGTGACAAAGAAGACTGTAAGGCAGAAAAGAGAAAAGAGAGAGCACGATTGAAGGGAAAATGGGAAAGGTGAGTACGAGGATGTGGAATGAAAGGAAGAAAACATAAATGAAAAACGAAACAAAGACCAGAAACAATCAGAAAGCAACGAAAAAAAAAACAGAAAAAGAGATAGATGGACGAAGTAAGAAAACAGAAATCGAGAATGAGGTGCGAAAGAGATCAAGTGAAAATTTCACAGAAATCAAAATAAAAAGTGAGAAAATGAGAGAGAACTAATACGAGAGGAACAACAGAGACTTAGATGCAACACAGGATTACATAATAACATATTCGAACACCTAAATGGGGAGCACTCGTGACGGTTATTATTTTGAAAGTATAAAACTGTTCAACAAATAAATACGAATACTAAATATTTTTGTATTACATTCAGCACCGTTGGCACTTCACAATAGTTTCAATAAAATTGATAACTCATTTCGGTTTCTTGTGATATGTCATATTACGACAAACATGTTGACCTTCTAGTTTACGAAAGTGCTATTTCGTTTCATTTTCACTTCGATCCTTTTACACAGAGACAAAAATAAGCAGGGGTTCCACGATTTACAGGAAGAAAGGAAATTTCTCAATTATGTAGTATATAATACTGTGAAGCAGTACATGCACTGTTAAAAATTGGGACTTAGAAATAAGCAAAATATACTCATTTTTGGGTACATTCTGGGCTTATAATAGCTCCGAATACTTGTGTTTCATTTTTGGAAAAGACACATATTCATTTTTGAGTACATTCTGGGCTTATAATAGCTCCGACTACTTTTGTCTCATTTTCGGAAAAGACACGTACACATTTTTGAGTACATTCTGGGCTTATAATAGCTCTGAATATTTGCGTCTCATTTTTGGAAAAGATACCTACTCATTTTTGAGTACATACAGGGAACCAATTGTGAGTATATCTGGTATTTCTAATTTGAAATATATGTACTCATTTTTGAGTACTTATATTTCAAATATATGTACTAAAAAAAAATCTAGCGATTCTTACAGGATAGTTGGTAAGTGAGAGAGAGAGAGCAGACTAGATAGCGCCATCGTACAAGCATACGATTTTGCACATAGAAGGCAGAGAAAAATTAGGTGGGGGTGCTTAAGAATGAATACCTTTATACACTGGCGTGCAAAAATTAAGGACGAGACGGTTTTTCGAATGTAACGTCGTGCAGAAGTGCTCCACATCGACTTAAATCATACCATAAAATCCCCAAGATGTAAGAACATCGGACAAGTGAGCAAAACCGTCCAAACAAGGAATCCAAAGGATACAAAGGCACTATATTGAAAAGGTAGCTTCGGCACAACTGGACAGAAGACAGAAATGTCCATGTGACAGGCGGCTGCCAAGAAAATCCAGTCTTTAGTAGGGTATATGATCCCACCTGACTGCGTTGTAGGATTTACAACGTCTGTCCATAGCACGAGGTTGTCAAGGAGCTGTTGAGGCATCGCGGCCCATTCCTCTTGTAGCGCGAATCGCAGCTGTGGAATACTTGCTGGCGGCTGGTGACGTGCTGCCAAGAGTCTCCCGAGTAGGTCCCACACGTGTTCGATTGGATTTAGGTCAGGGGACCTTGCAGGCCAATCCATGCGTTGAATATCTTCACTCTCCAACAGCTCTGCGATAGCCACTGTACGATGAGGTGTAGCGTTGTCGTTCATGAAGAGGAACTCAGGACCCACAGCACCTCTAAACAGACACACGTGAGGTAGGAGAACCTCGGTACAATAGCGGACACCAGTGACTGAACCTCCTTGGAAGATGTGGAGGTCAGTACGGCTACCAAGCATGATACCGCCCAAAACGAGAACTCCGCCACCTCCAAACCGGTCCCTTTCGATAATTTTGGAGATGTGATTGCGTGTTCCCTGCTCTCTCCAGATGTGTATACGTCCAGAATTGCTCGTCAGACTAAATCGGATCTCATCCGTAAAGAGAACTCGACCCCATTGCTGATGTGTCCAGTTCTTGTGGTCCTGGCACCACAGAAACGGCCGTCTCCAATGAGCAGGCGTTAATGGCACACACCGTACTGGTCGTTGTGCAAATAGACCATTTTTGTACAGCCTCCTGGCCACAGTTAAACACGACAAACGGACGTCCAGTTGTCTGTTGCATGTGCCTTGCGATTTCTCCCGCTGTCTGCCGTCTGTCTCTTCTCGCGTGTAGGACAATATACCGGTCGTCCGCCGCCATGGTTGTTCGCGGACGAACACTGCTAAACTCTCGGACAGCTGTTTCTGTCGTTTAAAATGCTCTTCAAGCTCGTGAAACGATGCTCTGAGCGATCCCGAACTCCTCGGCCACACTAGTCACACTTCGACCTTCTTCCAACTTCCCAATGACGCGACCTCGGGTAAAGTCATCCAGATGTCGTCTACTGGATTGCCTGTTGGCCATATCACACGGTGGCAGCAACTCGACGTCGTTCAAACCGATGTACACCGTGCAATAGCTTTCACCGAATTGCTGAGCGTACACCACCCGTGTGCTTTATACCCTTCCGACACTCCTTTTCCCTATGTCATGCTACATATATCCACATGCCCTACCGTACTGGACACTAGTCTATCTCCTGAGTGGTCTTTCGGCCCGTTTTGCTTGCTTGTTTCGTTGTTATTCTAATTTCTCCTCTTCGTCCGTAATTTTTGCACACCAGTGTATGTAACTGGGGGATTCCTAAGCGGGGGCCGTCACCTAACGTGTTCATCCGATGCACGGCGGATATTCAGCGATTGTTAGAAATTCACACCACTACGCCAGGTTTGAACCTGGGGTCCCTCTATCAGCAGTCCGAATCTCTAACCACTAAGCATCGATTTCAAATTTGGAGTACGTGTACTCCATGCATACTCATTTATTCATAGAATTAACTGGACGTATATTATTCGATGGCACATCTGGGATAATAGATATACTCGTTGTCACGTGCTGGACAAATGGAACGCACAATTTTATGACAAATATAGTGATGAAGCAACAATATATTATTTATGAGATTGACACAAGTATAGTTAATGTAAAAACGTACACAAAGATGCATAATTAAATTACTGGTGATCAGTGACTTTGTTGTACTAATTATTTAGGTTGTGTCACTTTACACATTTATTAACAATTTCTGTTGAAATCTATAATATCCAAAATGAAGTAATACGAGATTATATTTATATTTATTGACGCAGTTATTTGTAAGTATGTATGGTTACTTATATTTGAGCATGTCATGTACTCGTTTACGATACGATTGCACTTTTAAAAACACGAGTAGGTTGAGGTTCTCATTTTTAAGTAGATTTTTTTAACAGTGTATATGATTTAACGCTGCAGAAGAAACAGGGCCAAAATTTCAGTACTATTTTCAATTTCCTTTCTTTTCTTTCTTCCTTTTTTTTTTTTTTTTTTTTTTTTTTTCGAGGAATTAAAATTGGTATTGTGCCACTTTTGCGAACTGCAGCAAAAATCGCTTTGTGCTTCCTAACAGCTGTAAATTTTAGTAAAACTTTATATCAAAGTGGAACAGCGACTGCATAATGGGTTTCAATGCTTATGGACTATTCTGTTGAAACGGGGATGCACGCGTACACTCTTCTTATAACAGGGGAGATTCCTGGGTGAACTACGAGCGAGACGTCTTTTGTTACCTGGTGACTACCTCAAGACGTCTGGCACGTGCGGGACCCCATCCCAAAGGCAACCCCTCTACATAAAAAAGGAAAAATAGAACGGAGAACCGTAGTTTTTCCTCTTTCAATGTTCCGCGGCCTCCTTTCTTTTTTTTTTCACCCTTATTTTTTTTTAACATATACAAAATGTTCTTTTTTTCTTTCGCTTTTTAAGGGTGTTACTCCGGGTCATTCCCCTCAGCGGGACACAGAGGAAGCTCGAAAGTAGATCAGATCTTAGGAATCTACCATACCGTTATTCTTCCGTTACCACTGGCGTCACGCGCTTAAAGAGAGGGAGCTACGATGTGCTCCTTCGAATGGTTTCTAAACTGAAATTCTTGAGGCAGCGAATTTATCGAAGAAAAAGTATCTTGATCGGTAGTCTGGATGTATCCTGCATCAACTAGATTAAAGGACCAATTCGTGCAGCCTTCACGGAATCAAATTAAAGCGCACCTTTTTGATGAACTAATTATGCAAAACCTGAAAAAACAAACTCAAATTCATTATGTGTTGTTTATACCGTTAAGAGACATAGCATCTACTCAAAAAACGCATATAGTCTATTTAATCCGTTTAAATGAATGAAAAACGGAGTTACAACATTGTACAATATGGATGTTGTGCTTGTCTTACGGCACTGGCTCTCTCCTTTCCCTGAAACCAGTGGCCCTAAAGAATATCAATGAATGAAATATGGGATTACACCATTGTACAGTACAAATTTGGAAGATGTGAATCCGTTTATTGGTGTAAATATGACATTCATGTAACATATTCATATATATCTGCAACTTAATATCCATGTCGTATTTACACCAATAAACGGATTTACCTCTTCCAAATTTGTACTGTACAATGGTGTAATCCCGTATTTCATTCATTGATATTCTTTAGGGCCACTGGTTTCAGGGAAAGGAGAGAGCCAGTGCCGTAAGACAAGCACAACTTCCATGCATCACCGGGATTCGAACCCAGACCCATCTCGGGCGAAAGATCAAAAGCCATCACTTGGACCACTGCGCCACCGGGGCGGCATCACGGGATGAATTCTAACCCTCCAGATTCGCTATATATATGAATGCCGGTTACTTGGACTAGCGAATCCTGTGATGGTTATGTTCAAATTAATTGGAAACTTTTTTTTTTAATTGAATGTTTAACGACAACCGTGAGCAACTCAATGGGCTATGAACAGTCGCCCGTCCCTAATTTAGGGTCACTGGTTCCAGGGAAGGGAGAGAGCCAGTGCCGTAAGACAAACAGAACATCCATGCCTCACCGGGATCCGAACCCGGACCCTTCACGGACGAATGATCATAAGCCCACGCTTAGACCACTGCGTCACCGGGGCGTCAATTGGAAACTTGAAACTTGGTCGTTCTAAGTGGTGTAGTGGTTAGCACACTCGGGCGCTATCAGGGAAACGCGGATTCGATTCCCGCTCCCGGACCACGAAATTTTCGGATATTTTCTTAACATCTGTGTCATATTTACACCAGTAAAGATTCACATCTTCCAAATTTGTAAATCCGTTTATTTTTGTGGTGTAGTAAGCGAAAATATTCGCCAAGTTTTCGCACTCCACTGGGTGGCGTTTTCAAGACAACGGTAGCCATAAAAATGCTCTTACGGACAAAATTTTATTTTTGAGATGGCCTTTTCAGTAACCAGTTAAAGCGAAACTCTTTGCGCATAAAATGGTGTAAGTTTATAGGCAGGAATTTACGAGAAACGTTTTCGCATGCGTACGAATGGAGAAAAATATACGCATCTCCAATGTAATTTATTGCAATTCACTAAGGAACAAATACTTGCTAAGGTTGCTAAGGTTAAAAAACAGGATACGCGAAAGAAACATGACTTTGAAATCCTACTTCATTTTTCATCCCTACATGGCACTTGTGCAAGAATACTCGACATCGTAAAGAGGATAAGAATAAAGTTTATTTATATTTTTAATAACGTTCTTTTGGGGTGTAGGGAGGGAGGGGGGGTGTAAGAATACTCCATAACTACGATGACGTTATAACAATAAAGGCTAACACAAAGTACTTATGTTAAGACTAAACTACAATTTCTATCTTAGGGAAATACCTATGACCAAAGTAAATAAATTTTCTTTCTGTAAAAATCGGCATCACAAACTGTTTGACTATTTGACGGCCTTCCCAGCCGTTTTTCACAACATCCTGTCTTGAGCAGCGTTTTTACAAGTGGTACCAACTGGTGCTTTTTAATTTCGTGTATGCGTCATCAACAGCAGTTGTCTTCCGGAGTCTGTTTACTTTCTTATCTACTTACATGGATAGTCAGGCAGACAAACATGCTGTTGTTCTTATTTAGAGGTTTAACGACCACCGTGACAGATGTGCATTCAGTACAACGCACGTATCTTAATGGCAGTGACAATATGTAAAAATATCTTATATTATGTAAAGGAAGTTAAAAAGAATACCAACACAAGAATATCATCTTCGGTAAGTGCACTATGTTGTTACCCTCTATTTTTAGGTGCACATGAGATTAAGTAATGCGAGTATCACATATTTCAGATATTAAAATACTGCAACACATGAGAAAGTAACGATAATGAGATTAATGAGAAATTCTTCATGTCACTTCATGTGACATACCAAACATAACAGCCGAGAGGTATATATGATATTTTAGAATTCAAGAACATAAAGACTGTACTCTCAGAAAACCGCTCCTTCAATTCGTGATGGCGCCCCTCAAATCCCAAATACGTACGAAGCTTTTTTTTTTTTTTTTTTTACGAAGTTTTGTTATCTCACAGAATCTATTGTTCTCTTTAATACTTTATTTTTCATTTTTGAAACCTGTGTTACTTTCTACCTTAACATAAAGTCTAGAGCTTCAGACTGGAAACATGACAGAGTTAGAAATAATAATAAATAATTTAATTTTAATTTTAACAGTTACTAGATATGAAAATCCTTTTACGTTTGCAAATAAATGATTAAATAAAAGTAACGGTTTGGCTGCATTACCACATGCTTGGCTATAAAATCAGTTCTGATTTCTTTTCCATTTTTTTCTTTTTTTATAATGAAAACCACAAGTAAGCAAAGCTCAAAAATAATATTAAATTAGATTTACGTACTAAAAACTCATTTAGATGAATAAGCATTATTGCTTTTTTTTTTTATGTCTGCCTTTAATCTGCAATGCAATACATTTGAAAAAAGAACTTTGCGAGGACAAACGCACTGAAGACATTCTGAAAATTTTACGTACCTAAACTAAACCCATGAAATACGACATTTCTTATTCATCAAATCGAGAGAATGAGTATGAGCTTAAATTTTCCAGATTAATTTCTGGACTTTCCATGAATTGTTTTGGTGAAACTTGAAAACACGCACCCGCACGTGCAGAATGAAATACATTTTTTTTGTCTTTCCCCCATTTCAATAAAATTTGGTAATAGATCAGCATCAGCGTTGCACGTACACTTTGTCTGGTTGAACAATCCTTAGGCAAAGTTTTTTTTTTGTCATTTCAATACCTGAGTCACCACTACGGTGTGCTTATTTCTGTAGACGTGGTAAATTCACGAGGTTGTATCTAATAAAGTGGCCTCTCACTGTATAATGAATGGTTTCGAATTCCTTCCCAACTGCGCAGAACGCGAGTGCTTCGACGCCCATTCAAAAAAGGAATACGTTCAATAAAAAAAATGTAATGAATTTCTATTTACTCTTTGAGTCTTCAAAATTATATAGGTACGTCAGTGTGAAAGACCAGCCCACAACCGATAGTTCCAGTTGATCATTCCATCTAAGTTTTCTGGAATAAAATCCAGTGAGCTGGAGTCAACAGTAAGTAATATCCAGCACCACGTGTTTTGATCTGGCAGCTCAGCTTTTATTGAGGAGCTAGCCTCTCAATCTCAGAGAACATCTTAGTGATGTGTATGAATGTAATTGAATTCAACAGAACATCTTAGTGATGTGTATGAATGTAATTGAATTCAACATGCATGTGAATTGGAAACATCCCTTGTTTCTTCAAAAGTTAATTATTAATAAAATTTTACATATTTGAAGTTGAAACAGTCTTGCTTTTTCATACCAAACACATAATCTAAAATAATCGATGTACTGTACAACTAAATACATTTTTAAACCCGAAATAAACTTTACAAAATCGATCAAGGGGTCTTTAAATTATTTTGTTTTCAGTTTAGCTTTTTAAATTAAAAATCAGAGAAGTGGGCAGGGAATCTATTTTCGTAAAAAGGAAGGAAAAAGAATATTCCCTTCACAGAGCGAAAAAAATAAATACGTGAAATGTGTTTTGACTTAAAAAAACTACATAAGCAGAGTGCTTCTATATATCATTATAAATTTATAAATGAACTGTAATAAGGAAAGCATCATGTCTAATAAGCAGCAGTGGTTTCTGTGAATGCAGGAAGAAGAAGAATGGAGGCCCTTGATGGATTATGAACCGGTCTAGTCTGCCAGTAGCAGTAGTTGATTTCCCACTCATGAAAGAGGTTCTTTTCCCTGCAATCTCTTAAATCTCATCCTTTGTATACATATCAATGAAGCGAAAGAATATTGTTCGCATTCGTAATTAACATATTGAAATTCGGAGAAGCGAAAGAGAAAAATCAAAAAATACAGAAATGGCATTTCCCAGCAGTCGTCAGCAACAGACAAAAGGCGGGAAGGCTCCTGGTCAATTAATCTTTCTCTCCATGGAATGCATTACTAAGATCCTCCCCTGCATTTTTTCTGTTGCCTCCTGAGTTGCAATTAAGACCACCCAGCCAGTAATTAGGGTTGCAATGACAGACGGCAAACAGTGAATGGGCTCTCCATCTCCCCACGTTGCTCATCAGCATCTTGCTCTCCAGCTTCCCATCCTACATATTTTAAAATTATCAGAAAGCATCCCACCCACTCCCACAAGATATGCAGGAGGAATTCAGCGCGCGCATATGCAGTCCTTCGAAGAAAAGCTCGGCCCATCCAATGCATATGCAAATTTTCCTCCGCCGACGCCCAATTGGAATTTGCCTACGCCCCGCCTTCCCCCCATCCGGGCCAATTGTGTGAGTCTTCCCGCTGCAGCCGCTGGAGGTATTGATCGCATCCACGCGACTCAAGACACTGGTGACACAGCTGAGGGGTCTCTGGACGCCCGGCCTGCTGAGGGGAGAGAAGTGTCAAGATACAAGGACACCATGTCCCGGCGTACGGGGAGAAAAATAATAATAATAAAGAAAAAAGAAAGATCGAGAGAGGTTGGGGGAGGGAACTTACAATAAAATAAGTATTCTATTTTTCCAAAATCTTCGATTTTTATCCCAGTTTTAAAAAAGGGGGACAGAAGAGCAGGAGACTAAACTCAGATTTATCCAACAAATCCAACATCAAGTTCTCTCTCTCTCTCTCTCTCTCTCTCTCTCTCTGTCGCTCTTTCTCTCTCTGTCGCTCTCTCTCTCTCTGTTTCTCTCTCTCTCTCTCTCTGTCTCTCTCTCTCGCTCTGTTACTTGAATATATCGGCTCATTCTTGATGTCTTCCTCTATTTCACCAACTCAAATGACTCTCTGCATATGTTTTTCACGTGGGTGTGTGTGACTGATTTCTGATCTCTGTAAAACGAAAAGTGGAAAGCTTATCGTGTGAAGCTCAAAGAATTTAAATATTAATTGTTTCAGTTATTCAATTCATAATGAATTTTCGCCCCATTAAATATGTCTAAAAATATATGCAGCGTAAAAAATATAATGAAAATTTTAATTCATGAAACTTTTTGCATGTGTGCATGTTTTAATGAAAGTAGAATTACCAAGATCTGTTCCACGATCTGTTCCATGAAGCCATAGTGAGACTATTAGAAGGAAAAAAAAGTAATTCTCTCATACTTTTTTTATCACTTTTCTCTTCTCTTCTTCACTAACTTCAGAATTCACTGACCTCTCTCTCTCTCTCTCTCTCTCTCCTTCCTTCCCTATTACTCACTCCCTTACTTTTTTCTTTCACTCAATCCCCTTCCTCTCTTCTTACTTTAATAAAAAAAAAAGGTGTATTCTTCAAGTTTCAACACTTTATTCCGCTTTTTGTAAAGGGTTTTTCCGGATGAGCCCGACGTAATTTGAGCAACGGAATAATAATAAAAAAAACTCCATCATATTTTTACTAATCTCCTCTTCTCGTTCTCAGTTTCTCGAACTCACTCATTTCTTCCCCCCCCCCTCTCTCTCTCTCTCTCTCTCTCTCTCTCTCTCTCTCTCTCTCTCTCTCTCTCTCTCTCTCTCTTTCTCTCTCATTCACTCAGTAACTCGCTTCTCCTTGTCTCTGTCATTTATTCAGTAACTCACTCTACTCCCTCTCTCTCTTTATCTCACTCCCTCCCTCCCTAACTCAAATTCTGTCTTCCATACATCAAATGTTAAAATTTTTCTTTCACTTTTTTTCATGGCTGCTTCGGCATGTGACCCACATAGTATGGGTCCTAAAAATAAAAATATATCTTTTGTTTACTACTCTTTTCTTCTCTTCTTCACTAACTCATGCTCACTAACATTCTCTCTGCTTTTCTTACTTACTCACTAACGTTCTCTCTCTTTCTTAGATACTCACTAACTGACTCTTGTCCTCACTCTCTCTCACTTCTTCCTTAACACAAATTCTCTCTCTCACTCTCTGTCTAACTCAAAGTCTCTCTCTTTCAGTCTTTCTTTCTCTCTCTCTCTCTTGTTTTATTTCTTCTCTCTCTCTCTCTCTCTCTCTCTCTCTCTCTCTCTCTCTCTCTCTCTCTCTCCTTAATTCAAATTCTCATTTTCACTGCTCCTCTTTTTCCCTTCCTTTCTTACTACAATATAAGGTCTATTCATCAAATTACAAGATTTTTCTTCCAGTTTTTCCATTTATATGTTACCTCAAGTAGTCTGGTTGCTGCATATTATTTTAGTAAATCAACACCGGAAACCAAGCTGCCATGCTATTAGTATTTAAAATATTTTTTTTTTGTTTTTATACTACTACGAGTACAAATTTCTATAAAAGTAATTAATAGCAGCTTATATTGATAATCAAAATTTACTACTAATTTATTTTTCATTTTTCTTTCCTGTGTGTTTGCGCTTTTTCATAAAAACATTAACAGAAATTCTTCAGATACAATGTAAATTACCGAGATCCATTGAAATATTAGCCCTACGAGTAGAAACGCTTAAAATATTCCTCTCTATGTCTTCTGCTCTTATCCTCCCACTAGGACTGTATGGTTCATTTCCTTTTCCCATAGAAAATGGAAAACTCAAACAATCCGACCGCTATATTTACATATTAATTTTTTAACTATTTATTTCCGTCGCAATCATTAAATAAACACATCATAAACTTTCCTATACCGAAACCCTCACATAGGTTTTCATTTATCTTTATCTCCTTGATTTTCCCCCTATATAATACATTCATGAATGCATTAACAAATAGATTAATTCCACTTATGTTCCCCCTTGTGACTTATTCGAATGGTTTGCATGTGCGTATTACAGGAAAACCTCAGGCAAAGTTTTGTTACTTAAAAGCTAAAGCTTGGCATGTGACGCACAGAAAGTACATAAAGGCTCACTTGACTCTTATATTATTTATTCTTTTATATTTTTTACTTCAGTAAATAATTTCAACACTTGCCCTATTAAATGCAGTTATTTTCACAAATAAATACTAGTAATTTAAATGCAATACTACCTTAGAACTACACTGTACGATCCAGGAACTTGCTGACAAGAACAAAGTGGGTTTAAAAATGAACTTACATAAGATAAAATTCATGTACAATGCTTTTACAAAAACTGAAGATTTAGAAGTTGATGAGGCAAATGTAGAAGTAACTGATGCCTACATTTACCTTGGACAACAGATATCAAGCTAAGGCCACGTAGCAGAAGAAAAAGTAAATAGACGTATAAAACTTGGTTTGAGAGCTTTAGGAAGAAACAGTACAATTTTTAAGAGCGTTTCACCATTATGTCTTAAAGCGAAGTCTTTCATTAACGCATATTTCCAGTTTTTATGGATCAGACATGGACTAATAAAGACATACAGAGGCTGCGAACAAATGAAAGAAACATGAAGAGATGCATCCAGGAAAAATAGGAAAAAGAACACATGGATTAGGGAAGTGACAAGAGTTGGTGATATCTTAAATGTCAATGAGCTAGACGTATTGCTAGAAGAACTGACCACCGTAGGAAAACTGAAATACCGGATTGTATACCAAGGTATAGGAAAAGACCCAACAGAAGATCACGTAGGAGATAGGTTGATGCAATTGGAAAGCATACTGGAGTGACTTGGAAGAGACTGGCTAAAGACAGAAAGTTGTGGAAGAGACTTGGGGATACCTTCATCCAGCAGTGGATTGATAATAGTTGATGACGATGATAACTTGAAATGAAAATGCCCATTGTAAAAATAAAGAAACAGAGCAACAAAATTGAGAATGATTGAAAGTTTGTTATTCTGAGCCAACAAGTATAATGTCTGCAGATAGAGTTCGGCAGATCTGCTTCGAAGTTTCAACATTTCACAGCGACGGTTATGAACGACATTAGGTGTGCATACGCATAAAACTTCTTAGTTGATTTAGCAGTTGTATTACCATTCTTAGGATGAAGATGACTACAGTTTAACAACAGGTTCCATGTGTTTATAAGGACTTTTTTTCAGTCAGTAATCGGGGTCTACCAAGCCACACTACTGGCTTGGTAGGCACAATACTGACAGAAAAGCTGACGACAGAGAAAAAAGCCCCCAATTACTGACTAAAAAAATGACAACAGAGGAAAGAACCCTACGGGACAACATAGAAACAGGTAACTTCTGAAGGAACCATTCAACTTGTTCGTCATCCTTGAGGACGATCGAAGAAATCAACCCAATTTAACAAAATTGTCTTCACCACTACCGGTAAAACCTATTCGACGTCCGAGCTACAATTACTTCGAAAGTTATCAGATGCCCATGAAAGCAGCAGATTTAGACCAGCTTGAATGCATGGTGAACTGTACAATAACTCACACACAACTTCTTGACCTACAGTAAAGCAATGCGCAGCACGAACCGTCATCCCCAACATCAGTTGTGGATGGGTTTTTCTTTTTAAACTTTTTAATGTCAACTATATTACCATTTAATTAGGTGTGCCTGAATTACGCCGCTAGTGAATCGGAAAAAACATTCACACGTGCGTGGTGTAAATTGCAAAATAGCAGGTAATTGAAAGAAAATGGTGAAGCAAAGAAAATCTACATAAACCACTCAAAATTCATCACTTTTGGTATCTACAGAATGCAGCGACTTAACTGTGCTGAATCAATCTTTTTTCTCAAAATTTGAATAAAATGGGGTTCGTCATTGTCTGCAACAACTGAAAGATTGGGTGAACGATCTTTTTTTAGCTGAAATCGGAGGAAAAATTCTTATTGAACAAACATTCACCTCAAGAGTTTAAGCTACCATATTTTTTCTGTTTAATGAATTGATACAATATTTAGGAATAACTAATATCATGTTTAAACAAATAATGCTTTAGATGCATTGCGCGAAGCTGAATTTCTTTGCAGCTCATTTCTTCCTTCCAAAAATATTTTTTAAATGTTCCATGGAATGGGAACGTCTATTAGAGTGTAAGGGCCACTGGGCGTATATCTACCTGCTTTTCAAATTCCGGCTAAAACACAGTATATTTTTCCACAGAAGATTGCATGAAAGTATTCATTAATTTATTTCTTAGCCTCCCAATTCCCTTTCTTCATTTCATTCTTTAATTTTGTAGAAGTTGAATTAACTATCCCCTACCATACTTTTCCAAGGCAATATCAGCTTAAAAGATATACAATGTAATACCAATTTTAATTTCTTGAAATGTTTTCAAAACAGCCGCAAAAGGAGTTTATAAAAAGTGAGGAGCAGGGCTAGGCTACGAGAAAGAGATAATCAATTAATTGAATATCAGGAAAAAACACTCTCAAACCACAATTGTTACCAGCTAGTATCGTTTCACAGGGTTTCTATTTAAGAGATAATAAATTAATTGAATATCAGGAAAAAAACACTCTCAAACCACAATCGTTACCAACTAGTATAGTTTCACAGGGTTTCTATTTAAGAGATAATCAATTAATTGAATATCAGGAAAAAACACTCTCAAACCACAATTGTTACCAGCTAGTATCGTTTCACAGGGTTTCTATTTAAGAGATAATCAATTAATTGAATATCAGGAAAAACACTCTCAAACCACAATTGTTACCAGCTAGTGTCGTTTCACAATGTTTCTATTTATCCGCTAAGCAGTTTTTTGGAAACACGATGTTTGAATACACTTATTAACTAGGTTTATCAATAACAGTACTAAGCAACATCCATGGTTGAGATGAAAAACTGATAACAACCGGTTCGTATTGAGCGCACGTGAATGATGGTCTCAAGATAATTATGGAGAGCAGGCTCCATGTCAGGTTTGCTAATCTACCTCGTATTTATATATAAAAATCACTGCCGCACATGGTGTGTTAGATGCTAAATGTTAGCGAGAGAGAGGAAGGGCAAAGATGTGATGCATTGGTTGTTAAATACGCTTGGGACAAACCAGTTTGTTTGTTAGTGCTAACGCGAAGACATCCAAGATCTTTCCATTAACCTACCATAAGATGTAACTAATGACCATGCAAACTTCCGATCTTACACATTTTCAAATTTAACCCTCTAATAACGGTCACTAAAATTTATTCAGATTTCATCCAAATCAAAAAAAAAAAAAATAAATTGAGAGAGCTATTTTAAGGAAGCGGACACGTCTCTGTCCTATGTTAGAAATATTGATTCGGTTTCAATCGTTTCAAACTAGGTAAGTCTCTAAGTTTTTCGGAAGAGAATACTAACATTGCGTCCGGAAATAAAAAAAGGGGCGGAAAAAGAAATAAAAACTCAGTATCTCTGTTGTGGTTCTCAACCTCGAATCTGACAAACTTTCCAATTAAAAAAGAAAACACGGTTATATCGAATCGGATCACACCTGGTGAAAGCAGCCTGGCTACATCTGTAAGATAAAATTAAACTAAAGCAACTGTCGAAGTACCACTTTCGTCATTAAAATCTACTTGAAAGGCTGGATTTACTGGAATCTATCCAACTTGTAAAGAGTACATTAAACTTATAAAGTACATTAACAAAAATCTGAAAAGATCTCTTTAGAGCCAATGACAAAAGTGACACGCACGCACACACACACACACACACACACACACACACACACACACACACACACACACACACACACACACACACACACACACCAGTTTCATAATATTTTAACATTCCAACTTTGCACCTACCAATCAGCCATCCAGATCTCCATACGACAGTACAAAATCAGACAAACACAGCAATGTTACAAGGCCATTCTCCTCGAGTTCATATAGTTTTAAAGATTTACTATAAAAAGTTTCTGTCACGTTTAGTACTATACAATGGCTCTGTCAAGTTTCCAAATTTCTCAGTCTTTACACAATGTATTGTCATCGATGTGCATACTACTAAATGAAATTAAATCACATGTACCAATATATTACAGAAATACAGAAACTGAAATATTTGAGATACATTTCTTTAACTCACGCGCTTTCCAAATTTAAAAGTAAGTGCTCAAATACTTAAATATTCTAACAAGAAGCTAGCAAAATATTTCTGTACCAATGCTGAAAGCTCTTTCTCCTTGTAACTGCATGAACTAAAAGGCAAAACAATTATATTTTAATCAGATTCAGATAAATTATCTTTTGGCGTGGCATCTTCTACATCCTAATAATACGGTACCTAACAGAAAAAAATGCGTTGTTTTACACAGATGCTATAAAAGTTTTGAAATTTCTTTCAATTTACCTCAGACTTTGTAAAATTTTTAAAATTTCAATGCATGAATTTTTCTTCCGAAACTCCACATCTCTGAAATATGGAGTGGCACACAGTAACTACGATTAACTGAGTTTAAATCAAAATTAATACCATAATCTATGAAACAGAATATATTTCTTACCTGTAAGGTTTTTTATAAAACTTCAAGAAGACGGAAGTTCGTAAACTCCGGATTGAAAATGTTCATTTTATTATCAGCCATAATTTCATTTTAAATTTACATGTTGAGCTTCTAGGAATATTGATTGCCAGGTATAGAATATACTGATATGAAACACATGGTACAATGATTTCGGTAATCCAAAGCTCTAGAGCTTAACAAAACCTGCATTAGGCAGTTCTCAAAAAACTCAATATTTATTTCTTGCAGAATTTTAAGAGAACAGAAAGCCAAAATATGACATCAATCCATTCATTCCAGAGTTTAATCACTTAAACTTGACTACAACAAGTGAAACGACAGCGACATCGTTGAATACGTTTAGTATCAATGAATAATTAAGAAAAATTTAGTTAAGCAATCATACATGATTTTTTTAAGCCTTGTTATCAAATATGGTTGCCAAATTTAACTGAAGCACGGATCCCCCTTTGTTATTTTGGTACACAAATCAAATTACGTATCTTTTGGTAGAGAAAACAGGTCGAAACGTTTTAGTTTTCCCATCTGCTGTACTTTATTGAATTTTACAGATACTGAACATGAAATTCAATTTTTTTCTGTTAAAGAAAATGTTTCCTGTGCTTTGCACAAGAATAATTTGTGGACTTTCAAAAGACTTTCTGGAGCACATCATTTTGAAAAATATTTAAATTAATACTCCAAAAAGCATGCCACTTTGTATTACTTTCACACCCCTAAGATTATTAATGACAAATTTAAGCATTTATTGCAACATGAAGACATAAAGTACATCTTACAAGGATTAAATACATTGTTTTTTTTGGGTTGCGCCCATTTCCAGGAGTTATAGCTTTCCTTCTCTTGCAACTAAAATTTTGAAAATATGCACAAGGAATTCTTAGATCTACAAAAAAGGAATTATTATTATTTTTTTTTTATTGGAGTTTGAACAACCACCGTGAGTAACTCAATGGGCTACAAGCAGTCGCCTGTCCTTAATTTAGGGGTTCCAAGGAAGGGAAAGAGCCAGTGCCGTAAGACAAACACAACATCCATGCCTCACCGGGATTCGAACTTGGACCCCTTTCCTACGAATGATCAGTGGCTATCGCTTAGAGCACTGCACCACCGGGGCGGCAAAAAAAAAAAAAAAAAAAAGGGATTAAACACATGTATATGTGTGTTTTTGATTGGAGGTTTAATGACCACCGTAGACAACTCGATGGGCTATAAGCACACCCCGTCCATATTTAGGGCCACTGGTTAAAGGTAAGGGAGAAACCCAGTGCCGTAAAACAAACATAACGTTCATGCCTCACCGAGATTCGAACCCGGACCCATCTCGGAGGAATGATTAAAAGCCGGCGCTTAGACCAGAGCGTACGCGCGCGAGCGTGTGTGTGTTCTAAGAGTTCTTTTGTGTATATTTTCAAGATTTAACTCCCTAGAGAAGAAGAACTACCCCCCCCCCATTGTGTTTTATCCTTTTGCTGTAATTGCGTAAGTAAGTGATATATATGTATAGTTCATTAGTTCATGTTCTTCTCATGTTGCAGTACTTGGTCATAAATCCTTTGGAAAGTAAAGCTTTTCATTAAGCATTCTCCCTAAAATTATCGGAATTTAATTTTGGAAAACAGTTAACGTGATGTCTGTAACAAAATTCCTTCGAAAGGTATCTCAATCAACATAATAAGATGTAAGTAGTCTTCGGTTTACAGATGATTTCATTTAACTAAATAGTCTGAGGAAACAATTATACTTAGATGATGTAGACAGAGCTTGTCCAGCATATAACTTTTGGCATTATGAGGTGTTTTCATGGAAATCTAGGTCTACCTGTAAGTTTCCAGCATTTCATGGTCGAATATATCTCCTACTTACAAAAACATTTTATCATCATTGAAGTGTGTGTTCCTGTGAGCTATAATCTTGCGCCATCTATCCGTTAGCAGGCGAATGACATCGTGAAAGAACAACACGGGTTTCAATGCGATGAATTCGCCGATGTGTTTTTGGAGATCCTCAAATTTGGCGAACCGCTGGCCGGACAAGAAGTGTTGCATCGAGCAAACTAAATGGAAGTCCAACGGGGCTAACTCTGGGGAGTAAACTGCGTGAGAAAGAACCCCCACGCTCCAATCCAGCTGCATGATGGTTTCCTAGGTCGCTGCAGCAGCATCGGGTCGTGCATTATCATGAACCACAATGACCTACCGACGCCCACGTCTCAAAATGTTCCTTTACGTAATAATTCAATAGCAATCGACACTGTCACTGCACGATTTAAAATCCAATTTAACAAGATCACAATAAAGGTTTATTTCATTAAAATATGTTATTTACAAGTTAAAATCTACTAGATCATGTTATAATGAGGATTCGCCTTATTTAGTGTCACAACCGTGGAAATCCCTGATCGAAGGATCACTACAAGACACCATAATTGACGACGAGGACATCCCATCATTGCCATAGGAAGTGGAGTTACCCATCCCAATCCTTTAAGACTCTAACTCTTTGAGCATGCGCTTGGATGACTTTTCACGTCACCAACCACTAACCAACTGTATATAAGTCCCTGCCGTCTGCATATTTCCCTTACATTTTTCCTGAAGATAGGCACGTTTGACGGCCCGAAAGATCCAGTAGATTTTAACTTGTAAATAATATATTCTAAGATAATAAACCTTTAATGTGATCTCGGTAAATTGGATTTTAAATCGTGCAGTGACAGTGTCGATTATTACTGGATTATTTGACTGGCGCACGACAACTAATTCTGGGTCATTTACGTTGCAATTCCTCGTTCAGAAGTAGTTCAGGACTGTAAAATGTTACAGTTACTGTTCGTCCTGGTGCCGTGATACACTAAGCCTTGCGTGTATCACTAGATACAGAGAACTGTCATACTGTGGACGTTGGGCTTCGGCTTTGATGTAGTTGGCTAGCTGAGGCCTACTTATGACCTTTTGCGCTGGGAGTTATCTTAGTAAACCCAGCTTTCATCAACTGTAATGATTTTGTTCATGAAGTCTTTTTTTTTTTTCTGGTGCTTTCCAAGGAATGAAATGCATGTGTTAAGCCTCTGACCAATGTTGCGCTGCTCGATGAGTTTTTGTGGGACCCACTTTTTTGAATATTTTTTTACGGCATGCCACCGTCGAACCATGGTAGACTAAATGTATTACCAGTTCTGTTGTTGACTGGGCGACATCTTTGTCCAGAACAGCTTGCCAATCGCGTTCTACATCTCCATCGGCCTCCCGCTACGCTGCTTATCCTGTTGCAATCGCAAACTTAGAAACTTCACAAGACACTCACGGCACGAGCTTGCACTTACAGCTTCCTCGCCATATGCCCAACAAATCCACTCTCGTATTTCTGCAGCGTTTGTTTTCGAGATTAAACATGGGCAACAGAAAGTGACGAACGTGCGACTTGTGTATCGCTACGTCCTAGCTGAATTAATACAAGTGTGGGCTGTCCATCAACACATGTCGTTGAACGTAGGGTTCTAACATTACCTCAGTGGAACGAAATTCTGATAAAAATTCAACCGTCCAGTTACACAGAGCCCCGGAAATTTATACATGGGCGAAATATTATCTCAAATCAGTAACAACGACAATATTTTATTACAAAGTAAAAGATGACGTTGGCCGTCGTAAATGAATGGCTAATGCATTCTTCTGGAACTATCTCTTCAAGTTCTTAAGGGCGTCTTATTTCAAAATAGTAAGGCCGAAAGTACCTTATCACAAACTGAGTTTGCAATTAACCTTTTTAAATGAGCATTGTTAACCTTTACCAACGAGTGGAAAACTTAACTATTATTAAATAAGCTTCAAGTTTATTTGAAGCTTATTGTATAACATCAATGTAAACTTAAAGCTTACCAAGCTTCAAAGTTTACTGGACCTTTTCTAATAAGTACAATACCTGCCCTTCATATAAATGGTCGCAGCAAATCCATTACAAATGCGTTTATTACACAATATTTTGTCGAATGAGTGGTATTAATCTTAGCAAATGGTGGGGCGAAATACTTAATTTTGATTTAAGAGGTTGACCTTTTTATACGAGTATGGCGCTGAAACTTCCAACTTGAAAGTGGAAAGTTAATTAACACTCTCATTTGTGAGAACACACTTAACCTTCTCACGTGAGTGTGCTACTATACTTCCCACGTGAATATGGTACTTAAACTTTCTACATGAATGTAGATGGTGCTCATTATACTTGAAGGTCTAAATGTACTTAAAACAGGGCAAGAAATAATGAAAGGAAAGGCAACACAATACATTCCTAACCAAAACTTTACCACCAATTATTGAAAGCAAGAAGACATAGAACACATATTAAAATTTAATTAATGTGTGTTCTTTGTCTTCTCTCTTTCAATAATTTGAATAATTTTTAGGTAATGCACCAACATTTATCGTTCAGTAATTTCCCATGGCAGGGCAAGACATGTAGAAATTTTTCCTCTAACATTCGGTTTTGTCATGGTAAATTACTGGAAATGACATGCTAATTTTTTAATGTGTGAATACCGGTTTACTGTTCATGCGAATCTTAAATCACAGTTTAACATTTTCAAATTAATTTCGCAAGAAAAACGTTTTGACAAAACAAATTGTTAAAATTATTAAAATTTATTCGATGCCCCTAAATTTAGCATGTCGCACTACGTAAGCAGAAAACAGAAAAATAAGACAAACGGAAATGGCAAGTAATCTCAAAGCATAGTTGTGTAACTTTTCTTGTCATTTCATTTCAAATTAAGCACGAGATTTATTATTACTACGATAATAATATTAATATTAATAGAAATAATAATAATAGTGATTATTATTGTCTTGCCCTGCCATGGGAAATTACTGAACGATAAATGTTGGTGCATTACCTAAAAATTATTCAAATTATTGAAAGAGAGAAGACAAAGAACACACATTAATAGTGATTATTATTATTATAATAATAATAATAATAATCACTATTATTATTGTTGAGATTCCAACTCTTCCTGAGGTTTTTCTTCTCTTCCTTCCGGGACGGGTACGACGTACCAAGTCTGGAAAGTGGTATTTCTTTCTCTCAGTTGTCCTGGAACTTCCATACTATCTTACAAGTGTTCAAGAAAGCTGCCTTCTGTAGTTTCATGTAGGTGTTAGGTTGAAGATCTAGTGTCTGTATTGAGCTGTGAATGGTCTTAGGTACAACTTCTGTGGCTGATATTACTATGGGGACGGTAGTGACGTTCTCCATATGCAACATTTCCTTGACTTCGTATCGTACGTCGTTATACTTTGACAGCTTCTCTCCGTGCGTCTTCTGGATGTTGCACGTGTTGGGCACGGCTATGTCAATGAGGTATGTTGACTTCTTCTCTTTGTCGACCAGGACGATGTCGGGGCGATTGTGGGGGGTGGTCTTATCTGTTCTGATCGATCTGTCCCAGTACATCTTGTGGGTGTTGTTCTCTAGAAGCGTTGTTGGCTCATACTTGTAGTAGGGAACAGGCTCAGTTGTAATGAGGTGGTGCTTTCTTGCCAATTTCTGATGGAAAATCTTGGCGACTTGATTGTGCCTATTCGTGTACTCTGTTTGTGTGAAGGCTCTGCACCCTGCTGTGATATGCTGGATGGTCTCTGGCGCTTGATGGCATTGCCGACATGTGTCGCTTTCCACTGAAGTATCCTTCAGGATATGCTTCCGGTAGTTTCTGGTGTTTACAACTTGATCTTGTATAGCCATCAGGAACCCTTCGGTCTCGGAGAAGAGTGATCCGTTTGTTAGCCACGCATTGGATGCAGTCTTATCCACATGGTCCGATTGCAGGTCGTTGTAGTGCCTTCCGTTTAGGACTTTCTTGTCTAAAGCTTCTTCTTTTGGCTCCCTCGTTCCAATCTCGATGTTCTGAGTAGAGAGGTCTAGGGCTATATTATTATTATTATTATTATTATTGCTGTTGTTATTTGCCTTTCAAGAAAATAAAATTTGGCGAGATCAAATTAAAAAATTAGAATACTGCCTCAAACATTATCGGCACTTTGCAATGAAAAAATTACGACAGCAATGCATTCATACATATCATTCACTTGTTGACAAATCACACGAGGGTTGCTGTAAGGCATTTATAAAATATGACAAAAACTGATGATGCTCATTTACGCCGTGCAACAATCCAATAACTTATGTAAGTTTTCTTCAGGGAGATTGCACAGTATTGTTGAAAATGTAATTTCCAAAGTTTCAGAAAAATTAAATCCAGGATTAAACAAAGAAAACGACCACACACAAAAAAAAAAAAAAAGAAAAAAAAGCTGCAGCATACGTTGGCTGCAGTACATGTGACGAAAGTTTAGTCACAAAATTTGTCGATTTTTTGAGTCAATGCAATTTGCAGATCTCCTTACAATTTTAAGGCTTTTGAGAAGAGAAGAAAAAATTGTATTTAACAGAAATAAGAAAAAAGTCAAATCTTACATACTAAACTCTCGAATTAAGAACATAATTTACTAGGTTGAAGCAGATCTAGAAGAAATCCAAAAGTAAGGGAAAGCTTAGGTGTCGAAACAAAATGCAAACTTCGCTCCGGTGTTCTTAAAAATACCCTACAATGAAGAACTGAATAATAAATTTGGTTTAATCATTAACTTATATTTGTTAAAACGGCATGAACACAGCATTCATTTGACTTCCCACATGAAACCTTAAAAAAACCGTAGAAAGAGTTTTCAATTTTATTTCAACCTTACCGAGAAAAGTACAGGAAATTTTATATTTTATATTTTAAAGCTCTAACTGCGATCTAAATTCGGTCAAAAAATATGGCAATTTCTGCTAAGGAAAAAAGCTACCTCTGGAATAAATATTACATAGCGACTTGATGGAATTTGAAATCAATTATTTTTTTCTTTTGTTTGGTGACTGAGATCAGTTAGACACAGGCTGTTAAACCGGGTTACTGTTACCTACAGGTCAGTGGTCAGCTGATAGTCTAATACTAATAGCTGAACACATACTAGTTACAGAAAAACGATCGGCTTTGTTGCCAAACAGCTGTCTAAGGGTTACACAGAGGTCAGGCGGACGTAGAAAAAGTGTCAAGATATTCAACACGGCTGTCTATATACTGGCACAAGGACGACAAACACTCATAACATACAATTCAAACCATTACCTAGGTATTGCTACCCAGTCCTTTTCTTTTCCTGGAGAAAAAAATACTGGAACTCTTAAACATACATTAGTTCTTGTATACGTATGTGTGTGGGGGTGGGGGTGACCTAATAAAAAGCAGCACAATTTCTTAAACACTATTCTGCACGCCTTATTATTGCTACACGGCATAAAATGCAAAAATATAATTTGCTTACTCATATCCAATTAAATTATTATATGTATTTTAAAAATACTAATATACCATAACAATTTTGCATACACATGACTTGTGAAAATAAAAATTACTGTCAAGATTACTCACAAATAAGAGCTAAGTTTGTACTCAGGATTACATTACACAGAGGAACTGAATTCATTTTGATCCAAAAATATAGTCCAAATTTTTTTCACCTCTTGAAATCTGTCTACCAATCTCGTCACTCCTGGCTTTTCGTGTCCATTAATGAATGGTGACCTCAAAGAAGTCGCAATCGGAAGTATTTTGTAAAATCAAACTAGGTAAGCGGAGGCCAACAGTTTTTATGAATAATAATAAGGTTCTTGCTGTGATTGAAACAGAAGACCTAGCTGAGGTAATTATCAAATTCATCTGGGAAAATTTCCTTTCACATTCACTAAAAGATGCAGCAATTGCGTGGAAAGTTCGCTTCAGATGTAAACGTTGCTTAGATATTTCTGTTCCTTGAAGTTCTAGATGTTCTCTAAAATAACGAGTCCAGTTTCATTCATTGAGTGGAAACCTGTTAGATAACTCATTAATTTTTACTTCCCTTTACATGTTTTTGCCAGTTATTAGTCTCGAACACTTTGGGACAGTGTGGGAGATTAATTCCTTCACTGGAAAGCAGCCATTTCTCAGTTGACCTTTTTAGACCCTCATAAAATGCAATTGGGTACGTAGGTGGGTTAGCCCCCATCGCCCTTCTCTTTCTCGTTACACTTAACTTCTACAATCTTCCTCCTTCACATGTTATGGTTATTAAGGTATTAAATTAAATAATTACATGTTACGGTTATTATGTTCTTTTAATCTGTAACTGTTACAAAATTTAAAACCAAATACCTTGCGTGGGAAAAAGGTATCGGAACGAACTTCCAGTGCGTTCCTCAAAAAACGAAAAAAACAAAAACTTGCTAATACACAAGCTTATGAAAATTTCAATAGCTTCGTTTCTGAAATTTTACTAAAATTTGCATTTAACAGATGCAATAAATGTTTTAATAGAGTAATCTGTATATAACAGATGTTAGACATTTAATATATATATATATATATATATCAACTTGAATCAGAGAACTGAACGGAAGAGGGCTGACCAATTTAGAAGTGCAGATCTGAAAAAAAAAAAACGAAGAAAAAAGCATAATCTGGTGAAGCACTCGAAATACCAGTGTCCTAATCGGTCTCTCACTTCCAAGGCACCATCACAACAACAACAACTTCTCATTCAAATATCTTCTGCATAACAAAATACCACATAGAACCCATGCCTGCAAAAAGTATTGTGCGATTATTTGATTCTTGACAATAAATACTTAAATAATGGTACAATACCAACATGATTTGGGTTCATTCTCATACAAAAAGCATTAGAGTTCTTGGATCAATGTATGCTGTAATTGGGAAACGTTGACCGCTTTTTATTTTCATTTGTTTTTCAGTAGAATATTATTGCATTGATAAATGTTTTTTTGTCTCAATTATAAGAAAATGTGTTCCTTATTATCTTAGTCGAAGTCAAAGAGCTGTTGCTGTAACTTTGCTACTAGTTTTAAGAAATTTAAAAATAAAAATGACATCGGTCCATACATTTTAAATACAAATGGGGGGGGGGGAGTTATCGATATACGATTTCAAATTTTACCAAGTGTACATTTTGCTATCTGAGTGTGCGTATTTAAAAACAGTTACCCAATTGTTATTAAAGCAACTGAAACAGAAGTGTAAGGAAAACACTTTACACAGATTCAGACATTCTGCCAAGACAGCAACACAAGACGACTGAGGTCAACGACACTTGCGCCAGCAGGTAGGGCGTACCTTATTGGTTCTCACAAAAGATGTCGGGAGGATCTCGGAATCTTGAGTTTTGGGAGGCCCCTCAGATCTACGGTCACAAAGACAAGTTATCTGTATCGTCTATAACTCCGCTACCTACACGAACCATTCATCTAATCGCCCCATCCAGAAAGATTACAGTTATACGAAAATCAGGACAAAGAAATCGGGATAAGCAATATACTTTATTTAATGGCGGGTTGTTCAATCAATTTTTGGCTTTTCTTTTCTTCCTTGTTATACCCTCTATAGCGAGATACAATTAATATGAACATTTTTAGTCAGTAATGAAAATTTAAAAATGGGTTACTAAAATATTGCAACACTTTTCGATTATATTCTTAAAAGTAATTTGTATTTTTTTTTTTATTATTTTATTGACAGCGAGACTTTCATCTGGTGGTAATAACATTACGTGGACGAATTCAATCAGTAAATACCTTTATTTCTCTATGACAAATCGTTATAAGTATCTTCAAACAATGTTTTGTTGTTGTTGTTTTCTTTTGGGGTTGATCAACCACCATGAGCAACTTTAAACACTGTGAGCTGCTGTCTGTCCCTATTTTAGGGTCTTTTGTTTTAGAGAAGCACACCTCCCACGCCTTATCTGAGACACGAACCCGGCTACAAATAAAAAATCTACGCAACTGACCATTCGACTACAGGGACGGCCGAATGATGTCTTCTTCTTCATCAGTAAAGTGAATTACAGAATGTTTTTTATTATTATTATTAATAAATGTTTTTTTCTCACCGACTGTTCAATAAGCTTCAGTTCTAGAGGTTTTGCTGTCTTTCTCCCGTCTTTAATAATATTTTAGGAATGACTAAAAATATAATAATATATTTTATAAAGTATTACATGATAATTTCGTTCTGGCTTTTTTTCTTTTAAAATAAATTATTAAATTCTCATGGGTTATAATGCCGATGATTTGGATCAGTGACATAATGTTCCTCAGAATTTTTTTACATAAAAAACGCATAATAAGCATGCTATTTCAAGACGTTTATATCACTTTTTCCCATCTTTTGATTGAATGGAAAATGTTATTTCGTTTTAAACTGCAAATAAAAGAAAAAAATTGTCAAGCAGTGGAACACTGACATAAGAAATGCTTACCGACAAATGAGACTGTATCTCTTTTGTTCGTAATTCTACACCTTTCTTGAGACCATGAAGATATGCCAAGCTTTGTATTTACTTCACGAAACCTATAACCGAAGTTTCCAGGTAAATTTTTACCTCTCAGATAAAACATTTGCAAGTCCAAAATCTGTGTCGTCAAATCAAAATTTCTGCATCTAAGATTTTGTGGTATTGAATTATGTAAATCTTAATTCTTAATTCTAATAGCACTTCTTTTTCTGTTACAAAATCCCACCTTATTCAACTTTCTGATGTCAGAATCTGAATAATGTAAAAGCAACGAAAAGTAGTAACTTAATTAGAACGAAAAAAATATATTGTTACACGCCCTTATCTCCAGAAAATGTAACAAACGTACAGCCACAACGGAAAAACATTGCAACCTAATAACAACTATGATCAGAAACAAGATATATGGCAAAATAAATATAACGCTGAATTCGTGGGCTTAATCATTTCTCATAAGTCTCATTACAACCTGAAAAGGCGTATCCATCTCGTAATGTGTACAGAATAACTGGAATTACCCTATCAAACGTCAAGTCCTGCAACAGTACGGGAAAAAAGTCGATTTTTAGCAATGTTAATAAAAATTGCGGATATAGAAGACATCGTAAAGGAAAATGCCAGAACTTTTGCCATGCATTCAGTTAATGACTTATTTATCAAAAACAACATTAAAGCACTTTAGCTGGGTAAGCACGTCCACGTAAATTATAACTGCGAAACCAATCCTGCATGGTTTCCAATGATGGATGACTTCGTGGGGCATTCCACCCCCCATTTTCGGGATGCGTGTCTATCATTACATATTTTAGTTTCATGAGGCATAAATACTTGAACAGAAAACTGTCGCTCTTTGCTGGACGTTTCGCTAAACAAATGACAGCAACTTTTGAATTTCAGCCTTGAGTGCCTCCTTTTCTTTCTTTTATCTTGCACAATATAGCATGCGCCATTAAAACTTCTAAATAAATTATTCAAAAACTTCGGTAAAATGAAAATAAAAAGCGAAGGATGGCAACAATATAAACCATACATAAATACTCTTTTTCTGTTCTATAAAACAACATAAATGTGTACGAACACATTGGAAAAAAAAAAAAAACGAATCGGGAACTTATACCTAAGAGTACTCCTTTATTTATTTATTTATTTATTTACAAAATCACGCTTAAAGTGACGTCATTCGAAATTTAATGACCGAAACGACCAAGCCTTACACATGTTATAAGGACTCAGTCCTAGATTATGACAACTCCTTCCAATAACGCTGACCTAGATTATGATAACTCCTTCCGATGAAACAGAACTAACAAACCCAGGGGAACACTGTCGAAAAAAGAAACTCCTTATAAAGGTAACTACCCGCGAAGAAAGGTTGAATGACTGAGCATCGTGTGACTAATTGACTTCCAGGGGTAGAACATTACAATGGAACAAAACTTAAACAAAGAATAAACGATAAAGAACTGTCAGAAAATGTATTTATTTTAATTATTTTTACAAATCTTTGTTATTAGCAAAGTAAACGAACATAAAATGTCAAAAATACCGTTTTTAGAAAAATCTTACCGCATTAGAAAAATAAACAGTTTTTATAGAAAAATCTTACGAAATATATTTCTTAATCCAGTTTTGCGATTTATAAAATAAATGCGAACAAAACGTATATATCACACAATTTTCATAAGAAAATGCATTTCATTGATGTTTAGGATTTTGGGGACATACACAAAGAACATTGTAGCTGTTGCACAAAAATACTTCCACTTATATGTCAGCGACTAGTGAACTAAATGTAAATGTTAAGTCATTTCATGGAATGCAATTTAGCATTTATTAATATATTGATGACGAGTAAATTAAAAATCAATATTAAAGAATTTTCATAAAATATATCCTTCATTAATCACGGTTATTCGGCACACAAGCTGAAGCAGACAATTGCAAGTTCTTGATTATTATTTTTTCTACTAAAAGCTATTGCTAACGAACACTATGAAACTCGCGCAAATGCAATATTCAGTACGGAAATTTAAACATGAAATAAAACATCATGGCAAAGAAACATTACAAATAATTCCCTCTTACGTGCTAATGTCATCTCATTTGCAAGAATTCTGAATGTGCATGAATGAGGAAACAAATTTCTTGTGATATTTAGTTAAGTGATACTAACGATGAGAACACGTTGAAACTTTATTTCAATAAAATGATGGACTATTCGCATAGATTTCTTAAAGATTTCGGATAAAAGGACGAGAAGAAGAATCTCTTTCCTTTTGTTACTCTGAACACGATGGATGTGAGATATCAGAGGCGATGGCTTGATGAGAGAAGTGAAAAAAAATTCTTCTTTTTCTAATACGTCCATTTTTGTCAAGATAGAAATCATTTTTCTCTCCCCCTTTTCTTGTTGTTGAGTGGAATGTATTGCTTTCTGTTTATAGACAGAATGCGACAAACAATATTTAACCTAACATTACGGCTGCATTTTAACATTTATTTGCGACGCAGTCTCTGGTACAGTAACTCTAATGCATGTAGCAGATAACTTTGTTCCAGTTGCATCAGCTTTTGATCAAAATTAGCTAATGATGCTCTGAAAACCATATATCTCTTACAGTACTATTTTCCAAATTGTAACATGACCAGTCGAGCAGGTTTTCCGTAAAAAAGTATATGCCCGAACACACACACACACACACACACACACACACACACACACACACACACACACACACACACACACTGCACTATTTTTTCTAAATATTTCAGAAACAAAGTACTTTTATTCCATTTTATAAATTGTTCGCCAGCAATGAAATTCGAACTCACTTATGTTTCACTGATTTTCATAAATTGCATCCAGCAGTGAAATATGAACTCACATATAATAGGGCATTCCATGTGAAATCAGCCCAAAAAAAATAATATTTTTTATCCTGAACTCTCTCGATTTTCAAGAGACTTGGCAAACTTGCAGGTTTTATAAAGAAACTAATTCGTGCAACATTTCAGCTTCCTACATACAATACTTCTTATAGTTATCGGCCTTTAAAATTCGCAAAAAAGTAATTTTTTGTGTACCCTGCCTATCACAAATGACAATAACTGCAGACCTGATTTGTCAGAAGATTTCATATTGTGCCCATTTGAAAGCTTATTACATGAGCTTTCTTCTGAGATGTCGCACAATTATATAATGGGTAATTTAGTTTTCAAGGTCATCAATCTTGACTTTTAATTTCTTAAAACACACCTCATTAATTTTATTAAGTAAAACACACACACACACACACACACACACACAGAGAGAGAGAGAGAGAGAGAGAGAGAGAGAGAGAGAGAGAGAGAGAGAGAGAGAGAGAGAGAGAGAGAGAGAGAGAGAGAGAGAGAGAGAGAGAGAGAGAGAGAGAGAGAGAGAGAGAGAGAGAGAGAGAGAGAGAGAGAGAGAGAGAGAGAGAGAGAGAGAGAGAGAGAGAGAGAGAGAGAGAGAGAGAGAGAGAGCTTCTGAGTAGTATTAATATTCACTGGAAAATAAAAAAAAAAACATTATATTTTTAAAACTGTTTATTCTGTAAAGAGCTAGATTTTGAACTATTTATTCTGTAAAGAGATACATTTTAGACTATTTATTCTGTAAAGAGCTATTTTTTTCTCTATATGCCCATTTGGGCATGAAGAGAAAAAAATAGCTCTTAGGAAAAAATACATGCCTAGACCGAATTTTCACGTGTCCTAGGCATGTCGGACAACATTTTCGAGTCCTGGTCTGTTAAGATGAATAACGTGAAACTGCTGTAACTTTAAATTCTTACGTTCTAAAAATATGTGTCTCTAAAAATGTTCGTAATGAACTTTATGAACATACAAGTATAAAACACTTTGTCAAAATTAGAACCAAACGACCAGGGAAAGAATCAACATAATAATTCACGAACGTCTTGTATTCTTCCACCACTGGGACCTCAAGTCACTCACGCATTATGTTCATTAACTATTCTATTCATCCGTCCATCACTTCGGTTTCATTAACAATGCTTAATAATATACACTTGTACATAAATCTAGACCCATAAGTTCCGCATTTTCTTTATCGTATATAGATTTCTCGACAGTTGCACATTAAATACTTCCACAAATCTCTGCACCATAAATTTTTTTGTGAAACTCACGAACCATTTGCCGTCATTCCTTTCGTGAATTAACGAAGAATATTCCTGATACAACCTTTTTCGTAAAATGACGGGTTAAAAAAATACATGAATTTGACAGATATTTCGCACGCCAGGAAAGTTCTGAAATTTTAGAAATATTTCTGCAATTCCTTTCACATATTGACCGCAAATTGCTGTTTTAACGGACAATTCTGAATTTTCAGAAATCTTTCCCCAATCCCTTCCGTATATTAACTGAGAACAGAAAAATTCTGTTCTCACTTTTTTCGTATCTATATGACGGAAATTTTTCGGTAAGAGGAGCGACTCGCGAGAATATACACTATATTGACAAAAGTTTCCGGGCATCCCTTCAAAAGCAAAGGAATGGATCCGCTGCGTTGTTAAGATGCGAGGTACAGCTGCAAACGGTATAAAAACAAGTCTGCAGCTGACCGCGATCATCCCGCACTGTGAGGTTGAGGGAAAATGTCGCGGCGGAAGAGAACTGACTTTGAGAAAGGAAAGATTGTTGGGTGTTATTTTAGTGGGTTGTCCATAAGAGAAACCGAGAGGCGTTTAAACATACCCAAGTCAACTGTTTTGGATGTACTGAATAAGTGGAAGACACATGGCGTGCCTGAAGCAGCAAAACGTATCGGCAGACCAAAGGAAATCCGTGATAGAGGACGTCGAAGCCTCAGGACAATCGTTACAGCCAAACGACGGAGTACTGCACAACACCTCAGTGTACAGATGAGTAAAAATGCTGGAATCTCGGTATGTACACGTATACCATTCGCAGAGAACTTCATTCCATGGTTTACTGTGGTCATGCGGCTGCTCATAAGCCTTTCATCTCGACTCGGAATGCTACTCGTCGTTTAGCATTGTGTAAAGAACATTTATCGTGGACCGTAGTTCAATGGAAACGGGTCCTATGGACTGATGAATCCAGATACACGATCCATCAGTCTGATAATCGTGTGTGGGTATGGTGGCAGACGGGGGAAAGCTATTTACCACAGTGTACTGTTCCTACGGTCAAGTGTGGAGCTGGCAGTGTACTCGTGTGGGGGTGTTTTTCGTGGTATGGTCCCGGCCCATTGGTTATCGTGGACAAACCTGTTAACCAGCACGTCTACCTCGATATTCTGGACAATTATGCCCTATCGTGTGTGGACTAGCCAGCACAGAGCCCTGATCTTAATCCCATAGAGCATCTATGGGATGAATTACAGCGCCGCATAAGAAGTTAAAAACCAATGCCTACTACTAAGCAACAGTTAACAGCAGCGTTATATATTGAATGGAAGCGCATGCCTATCCCTGTGTTCAAAAAGCTTGTCGAAAGCATGTGTAGAAGGGTCACTGCATGCATTAAGGCCAAAGGTGGACAGACACCGTACTAATGTATCTCAATAAATGCTATGTTGTGTTTCTCTTCTAGGTGCCCGGTGACTTTTGTCAATATAGTGTACTTGAGGTTTGATTAAATATTAAATTTTAATGATCTGTCGGAGAATCTGAATTTGAAGTTCTACAGAGAAGTAGGATATTGTGGGTAGCATATCGCATGAAATTTTGGTAACAGAAATCTCGAATTTGAATTACCCAAATTTCAATAAAAAAAATGCAATTACCCTCTCCTTGATATTGTGCACTAGCTTATATATGTTGTGTTACCGTAAGAAACCTGTCACTTAAATTATTGTACAGGTGTTTGTATGATGTCTATGCAGTAGTCTGTGGACCTTTAAGAGAAATGCTATTATATCTATCAGGGGTAAATTTTGTATTTAATTTTGTGAAATAATACTATAAAATAATACATTGTACATTTTTCAAAGATAATTGAAAGTCATCGTCAATTTAATAAGATCTCAATTTCTGAAGCATTCTGTTGCTTTAGAAAATCGCAAAGAAAATAATATATATAATTTTTAAAACAAAAAAATAACAATAAACTACAGAGACAATAACATTAGTACAAACCTATTCTGAAAAATAATAAGCTGCAACAGAAAATAAAATTAGTAATTCACCCTTGTTGACAAAAAAAAAAAAAAAAATCGAGGAATTAGAGTTCTACCTAATACGTGACTTAGTTACGTGTCTTTCTGGCTCAATGGTAACACGCGCTGTTCCCGTAAAATGCGAAACCCATCATGAGCAAAAGTAAAAGATTTGTAGAAAGGCTGAAAATGTCAAAATCTAACATTTCGGAAATTTCTATATAAATAGGGAAAAACCCGAAACTTACTTTTCCGAAATAAACGGAATAACTAACTAAGGAAATTATGTAAAACACTGAAGTTACAACAAACGGATACTTCTAAAAATGAAAGTTTCGTTAAAAGACGGACACTTACTGGTAACTTTGCTGCACTTCATTCTCAGGAATATTCGGTGAGTTCACACCACTTATTTTTTACAGTGTACCTCATATTCATTTAATGTTGATATTATGTGCTGCTCTGACTTACTGACAGTGTTGCCAAAGGCTCTTCCGGAAAGCAATGTTTTGCTCTGTGAGCAAAAAATGTTCAACAAAAGAAACTAAATTTGCATAAGGAAACCAAAACTCAAAGGGAAGGTTAAATACAGGTATACGTCACACTGTATTAGAGTTCAACTACTGAGAAACGTATCCATGTTTTCACTCACAGCAATGAGAGCTCCATAATGATACAGAATGGTGTATAATCTCCTCGGAATCACTCTACCCATCTGCTCGTGAATACTGGTTTAGAGGCAGTCACTATTCTTTCGTCAAAACTTCAACGAGCTACTGACCATCCGCCCGAGATAGGTCCAGGTTCGAATCCCGTGGGGCATGGATGCTGTGTTTGTCTTAGGGCACAGGCTCTCTCCCTTCCCTGGAACCAATGGCCTTAAATGACGGATTAAGGATCAGAGACAGCTTATAGCCCACTGAATTGCTCACGGTGGTTGTTAAACCTCAATTAAAAAAAAAAAAATTACTGCGTTTTATTTCATCACATTTGCAATTGTTTTCGATATTACTGACTGATGAAACAAACCAAGTTGGAATCAACGACTTTACAAGGATTGTCAGTTGTTGATATCAACAACAGATATCTCTTTCTTTTCTTTCTTTTTCTTTTTCTTTGTTTTCAACATTACTGACTGATGAAACAAACCAAGTTCGAATGAACGACTTTACAGGGGTTGTCAGTTGTTGACATCAACAACTGATATCTCTTTCCTTTCTTTGTGTTTTTTTTGTTTGTTTTTGTTTTAGACATTATTGACTGATGAAACAAACCAAGTTGGAATCAACGACTTTACAGGGGTTGTCAGTTGTTGATATCAACAACTGCTATTTCTTTTCTTTCTTTCTTTCTTTTTTAATTGGGGGCTTAACCACCACTATGAGCAACTCAATGGACTATAAGAACCGCCCGTTCCTAATTTAGGGACGGTCACTCCACGGAAGTGGGAGACCCAGTGCCGTAAGATAAACGCAGCATCCATGTTTCACCGGGATTTGAACCCGGCCCATCTCGGACGAATGATTATAAACTATCACTTAGACCACTGCGCCCCCGGGGTGGCACTGATATCTCTGATGGATGCCTTACAGCTTTTATAAGCCCAAGAGAAGATGCTATTGTGAAAAGCAGCGTAAGCATGCCTAATTATTGCACCATCTGCATAACTTTACTGAACACCTCTTGGCGTAATTTTATTAAAAAACATTTTTAAATATAAATTTCAGACTGAATGCTCTTTTTTGAAATAGCACAATATAGATTTCGTTTAAGTTTTTAAGTTCAAAGGAAAATAAAAAAAAAGTACATTTGTAAAAAAAAAAAAAAAAGGAAAAGAAAGAAAGAGGAGGAAAAAAAAAAAAAGAAGGACGTACAACTGACATGCAAAAATCTGAAGTCATTTTTTATTTTTACCATACAAACTTTTTATCGAACTGCTCGTGGTATTATACTGTGTCCTTTAAACAGCTCTTGCAGCATTGCATTAATATTGACACGCTACTTAATTAGTTATTTTCTGCATATTAAGATTGACAGCACTCATTGTAATTCTATCAAGGCTTATCACTTTTAATCTGCGGATTCTATTTATTAAGTTCTTATCACTACAAAAACTTTAACGTAAAAACAATTACTGATTTTATTTTCATCAATTTTATTATGTATTTTCTACTAAGTCTGGTGAGCCTGATTTCCTAAATTAATGGTGTGCATAATTGCGCACTAACGCATATCTCTAAATTTCCTCACACTATTAAATTATCTGAATTATAAAAAAGGAATGACTTTTGAACTACCAGGATTATTTAAAAACATCTTAGCAAAAGCAGGACAGTGCGAACCAGCATAATGTTCCAACTCTGCAACAAACACAGCAAGCGAAAGTGCCTTTAAATTCAACAAAACACTTGAAATTATTTAAAGGGAGTTATCAGGCAAACGAAAATGTATTAATACTTTATATTAAATTTCAAACGGAAGTTCATCAACTCATATCTACGTTTGACAATTATTGGACATTATACAAAAATGTAGGAAAGCTTATTTGACAACTTCTTAAACGCAGCGCTTTATATCATATTATTAAGAAAAATGGAGTTGGGGGAAAAAGTTTTTATTGGAGTCTTTGGCATATATTGTTTCAAAGGCAAAATGTATTATCCAGTAACGTGATAAAGAGAAACAGTATAAGGTTTTCAGTAGCAATAACCAAAGTCTATATTAAATGTTTTGCAATACAGCACAGAAAGCCAAATGAATTGTTTAGTGACACGACGATGGGGAGAGAGAGAGAGGGGGGGGAGAAAAAAGAGAAAATGAGAGAGAAAGAGAGATAGAAAGGAAGAGAGAGTGAAAGAGAGAGAGACCGTGTTAATTGCTTGTAAAGGCACAGAGTGACCAAATAAATTGTTTAGCAATGTAGCGTAGAAAATTAAGAGGAAAAGCGTAATAACTTAGAATAGAAAACAAAGATGAATTGCTCAGTAACGTGTCAAGAAGATTCAGGTGAATTGTCTTATTAGAGATATAATTTAGACAAGATACACTCGGTGTTATTCATTATAAGAAACTAAATTAATATCGAGGAACTGTACACCAACTATACACAAAAGAGTAAAATTATACTAATAATCCGATTTATTGGTATAATAATATTAATAAACGTTTCCAAGCTTTCGCAAGTAAACAAGATGGCTTTTTTAACGAAAGTAGACAGAAAATTTCAATCTGAACAATAGAATGCTTCAAGAATTTGAACGCGGTGACTTGACTACACAATAAACAGACAGATAAGATATAATTCTTCTACAATATCCGGACGGCGCCAGGTGATACTATATCGGAATGACCAAGCGTTCGTTTAGAATTGGAATCAACGAGCATAAAAGAGACACGAAGGACGGTAAAGTACCCACGGTCTTATCCAGAGGAATACAAGTTCAGATCTGCTACTCCTATGTGGGACGATATACAGAAATTAGCTACCTACTGCAACCCTAAATCTATAGTCATTCCATAAACCTTGGATAGCATTACTAATAGTAAGCTTGCAATGATAGCGTACTTTTGGAGTTGCCACGAATTTTGAACCTGTTCCTCAAATAATATCTTTTTCCTTCCAAGGTATCGCGTGCCCAACAAAGGTGACGTCTCCTGTCTTCGAATGAAAATTACATTCGTATCTATCTGTTTATTGCCTGGCCAAGTCACTGCGTTCAAATTGCCGAAGCATTCTATTATTCAGATTGCTGTTTTCTGCCTACCTTCCTTGAAAAAGCAATTTCGTTGAGGTTCGAAAGCTTGGAGACGATTATTTATATTTTTACGCCAATAAATCAGATTACTAGTAGAGCTTTACTATTTCATTGTAAGAAACCGAATTCTGCAAGAACACGATACAGAGAGAACAGGCGCATTGTTTAAAGGGAAAACGATACCCAAATTATAAGCAAATCGGTTGTTCCCATTCCGACGCCTGTACAGTAAGACCACTGAGACAGAATGTTAACATTATGTAGCTGATAATTATCAATTTTCGTAAAAGTCATAAATTGATTTCATAACACAGTTAGGCGATACATAATCTGAGGAAACAAGGTTTACTCTTGACATTCATATTGCATGGACATGAGACGATTTTCTTAAGAAAAAAAAACATCACCTTAAGAACAAAAAATACTGAAATTCTATTTCGTTACTTGATTATTTGGAACTTCTCTTCAAAACGTCTTTATGGGGTTTTTTTTTTGTGTGTTTGTTTTCTTTTAGTGTTTTAAAAGATTCATTTTTCTCCTTGAAAATGCACAAGTTATTAAATTATGAATCAGATTGTATGCTCAGTATTTATCATTACTATCTCAAAGCGTCATGTCGTTTCCTTTTCCCGGAAAAAAAAACAATTCTGTTAGACTACAAAGCTGGCGACTATTCTCTTAAATGGACAAACGATTTCCAGGTCTTAGGAGTCACATTTGATTCCAAAATGAACTATAACGTAACCTTTTTCGTGTGCGTGATTGATGTTCCGCTATGTTTAAAACCATGACTAAGGAAATGTTAAAGTAAATGAGAATGCGATGCAATAGTTTCTAATTAAGCTTTTACGGCCAGACGAAACATATACAGAAGACAGACTTAAGATAACCTTTTATTGGTCCAGCACGAATGATGACGTCCACAATATAGCATTGCTATTATTACAATTCACGTATCTCTTAACAGCGATCGAACATCTCCACACACACACACACACACACACACACACACACACACACACACACACACACACACACACACACACACACACGCAAACACACACACACGCAAACACACACACACACAAACACACACAAACACTAAGCAACTGCTGTATCGTCCTTTTTATCTAACGTTCTTATCACATTCATACGTCACTCTCTCTGACCTCAAGAGCGTTGCCAACCTAATTCTTGTGAGAGAGAAGATATCACGTCAAGTTTGGAAAGTGTTAAAGAGAACAAACTCAAATTTACATAGGAAAAGGAACTAAAAATGAAAGTTAAATTAGAATATACGTCACAGAACTTTAAAAGCCATGTCAAAAGAATTGTAGGTTTAGCGTATAGAAATTGGATTGATCATTCGACATTCCAAGTATTTTTCGAATCCTCAGACACTTATTTGCATTTTCGAGACTACGGTCAGACCTTCACTAGAGTATGCGGCGATAATTTGGAAGTCTAGCCCCGTAACACTTATAAATGACATTGAAAAGTTCAAAAAGATATCTACGACATCTTTATTACCGGGAGGCCAAGAAAAGGTGTTAAAAAGTAAAATGACACAACTTCGTTATTATAGGATCAAATTTACTGAAATTTTCAGAGAAACTCAAGCAATAAGTGAAATTATTAGAACAGATTTTCAAAATGGCCACCGTTTCCACAAAACATCGTATAGAGACGGGACTGGAAATTGCCGATAACATGCTGCAACACGTCTTTTTTGATGGCCTGGATTTCGTCTGCAAGGGCTTTTTTGAGGTCCTCCTGTGTCTTGAGACCAGTCCTGAAGACTCGGTTCTTAAAATAACCCCACAGCAAAAATCACATGGGTTCAGGTCAGGGCTATAAGGTGGTCATTCAATGTCCTGTCCAATGAATCTCGCAGTGCCCAAAGCGATGATACGGTCCTGAAAGGTGTCTTGTAGCCGGGAAAACACATCAGCAACTCTATGTGGACGTGCACCATCCTGCATGAACCAGTAGGTGTTGGCCATCCGATGACGTCTTGCTCGGGGTCCGAACTCCTCGGTCAGTAGCTGCCTGTAACCGTAACTGTTACGTTGATGAAGATGGGTCCAATTATGATGCGTTTCGCGTTGATTCCACACCCCCACCGTCACACGTTGCGAATGCAGAGGTGCCACCAGGTGGACGTGTGGGTTTTCACTGCCCCAGTGTCTCCAGTTTAGGACTCCATTTTGAAAAGGCGTTTTCAAATTTCAATCTCTATACTGTCCTGCGAAAAAAACATACCGCAATTATAGAGCTCAGTGACCTGATGAGAGCACTTTACTTGTAACACCTTTTTTTAGCTGCTGGTGTTCATATCACGGTTTCCCAACTGCTGACCTTCTGTCATTCTACAAGATGACCTCTCTACAATCACGATGGAAGGTTCTCTAACTCTATTTTCTGTACGGTATCATCAGTGGAGAAATAGATGATAATCTAATTGTAAACCAATGAAGTTTCCATGTGCCACTTTTACAAAAGACAAAATGTAAAATATTTGCAGAGCCATTTTACAGGACTGATTGCAAAAAAACTCACCGTTATGCAAAATGTATAAACTTCACAACTCACTTCATGAATGTCCGGATATTTTTAATGTAAGTCATAACTTTTTCGTACAGCATGTTTTGCAAGATTAAAAACAAAGAGTTGTGCTGAGGGAAATAAAAATACCCACCCACCCAAGTACACATTATCACTTTTAATGAACTACGGTATTAACACACAATGGTGTTATAGCAATCTCTGTAACTAGGTCTACCATTTGTAGCGATGTGCTTACAAATAAGTAAATAAATAAATAAATATAATAAATAAATTACTATTATTTTAATTACTATGGCAATTTTTGCAGCTTCGATATAAATAATTTTATGTTTCTTGTGGCATTACTCTATTTAAGGAACTGAATTTGTAAGTATTGATACAAAATTTCAACCATAACAACCACCAACTGTAGCAATTAACAAATGAAAACAAAGAGTTGTGGTGGGGAAAATAAAATACCCACCCACCCAAGTACACATTATCACTTTTAATGCACTACGATATTAACGCACAATGATGTCATAGCAATTCCTGTAACTAGATCTACCATTTTTAGGGATGTGCTTACAAATAAATAAATAAATTACTATTATTTTAATTACTATGGCAATTTTCGCAGCTTCGATATAAATCATTTTTTTTTTCTTGTGGCATTACTCTATTTAAGGAAATGAATATGTAAATATTGATTCAAAATTTCAACCATAACAACCACCAACTGCAGCAATTAACAAATGAAAACAAAGAGCTGTGGTGGGGGAAATAAAATACCACCCACCCAAATGCACATACGAAATTCAGTGTCATTCGAGAAAACAACATAATCACCCTAAACAGCAAGTCCATCATCGCACTCGGTACTTTTACAGTTGCTAGCAAATCACTTTTACAGTTCCAATAAATCATTTGCTAGACAGTGCCAATAATCTGAACTTTGCACCGTAAAGTCTTACAATGACACCAACGAAAACTGAGCAGTTGCAGATGGAATAATTTTTCCCCAACACAACAATGGTAATTTGGTGACCTATCATTTCTCTAGTGAAAACTGCTAAAATGTGCACAGAATATAATTGCGGGCTTAAAAAAGATGCAATTTTACGAGACGTGTAAGTTTTCGGAATGTTTACATTTCGTGTGCCTGATTAAAAAAAGAGTCTGTGTGGTTAGAAGTTACTTTTATCAACAGATACTCCTGCTAAAAGGAAAAGGTCGTGACAAGCGTTGCAAATGCCTGGTATACAGGGAGAATAGCAGAGTCATCTAGCCACCCTTTTTAACAAACTCTGAACGTTTCTAGAAGAGAGAGAGAGAGAGAATATAGCGTTGGGGAAAAAAAGGAAAAAAAAAGGTGGAGAAGGACGAAAGGAAAAGTAGGCCAACGCAAACACGAAAACGGGAGCCCTGTTCGGCCTTGAACCCGAAAGTCGCAGATGGTGAGTGAGCTTGCCTACTTTTAACAGTTCGCCAGTTCCAATCGAGATTATGCAAAGCCCTTCTTTTTGCATGACGATTTACCACAGAAGCAACACATTTACTAAGTGTTCTTTTTCTTTTCATACTCCTTACATTTTTTTATTCTTGTAACGCAAACAATAATCATCACATAGAAAATGAACCACAATATGATTCTTATCAGATAGTAATTTAATAAGTAGGAATCGAACACCAATTATACTCAAAATAGTATAACTATACTAATGAACCGAATTTCTTGGCTTAGAATAGAAATAAAACTTTCCAAGCTTTCGCACATCAACCATATGACTTTTGCAAGGAAGGTAAACAGCTAACTCCAAACTGGTTGATAAAACGTTTCAACAATTTGAACGCGATGACTGGGCTAGACAATAAATGAATAGGGCCAAAACTGATCATTCGAAGAAACGAGGTCATGTTGGTTAGGCACGCGGTACCATGGTAGAAAACGCAGCATTATTTGAAGAATTGTTTCCAAATACGTGGCAACTCCAGAGAGACGCTGTCATTGTAAGCCTCGCTGCTGGTCAAGATTTCCAAGGTTTCGCGAATGGCAGTAGATTTGGGTGAGGAGTATGAAGCTAATGTCTTTATATCACTCCACATAGGATCAGCGGACTTGAACTTGACAAGATAAGTCAAGTTCAAGTCCGCTGATCCTATGTGGAGTCAAGTTCAAGTTAAGTTCAAGTCAAGTTCAAGTCCGCTGATCCTATGTGGAATGATATAAAGAAATTAGCTTCATACTCCACACCCAAACCTACTGCCATTCGCGAAACCTTGGAAATCTTGACCAGCAGCGTGGCATGCAATGATAGCGTCTCTCTGGAGTTGCCACGTATTTGGAATCAATTCTTCAAATAATGCTGTATTTTCTACCATGTTACCGCGTGCCCAACCAGCGTGACCTCGTTTCTTCGAATTATCACATTTGCGCCTATTCATTTATTGTCCAGTCCAGTCACCGGGTTCAAATTGTTGAAACGTTCTACCAACCAAATTGCAGTTAGGTGTCTAACTTCCTTGAAAAAGCGATTAGGTTCATGTACGAAAGCTTGGAAAGTTTTATTTCTATTCTACGCCAAGTAATTCCGATTATTAGTATAGTTATGCTATTTTGAGATAGCAATTTTTGAGTCATTTGACTCGGCATCCTAAAAATTCACTGGGATTCTATGTGTGAAATGAATATTATTTCAGTAATGGAAACGGTAAAATATGAAAAACTGAATGAATTTAGAATAGGAAGACGCTTCTAAAAATGCTATAATAAATAGAAAAAAATCACTGTACAACGAATCATGTAAAAAAAAATAAAAAAAAATAACAGCTTAGAAAAGCACATGAACCATTAAAATTATGTAAAAATAACTGCATAGGTAGAAAACACAAATTATTCGTTATATTAAAAATAAGCAACATTCCAGGAAACAATAAATACAGCTTAACATTTCCTTTGGAGACTGCTGATGTAAAATGTAAAATGGTCAGTTATTAAGTTACATTTAGTTATTTACGAATTAAATTTTCAATCTGTTTGAAAAAGGCGCATTAAAAGCGAACGGATGCTGCACTTCAAATTTTGTTCGTTACACATGAATTAGTTTTTCAATTTTTCATTTCATTTATTTGAAAATGGTAACTATACTAGTGATCCGATTTATTGCCGTAGGAATATATAAGTAAGCGTTTCCAAGCTTTCGCACATCAATCAGATGGCTTTTTCAAGGAAGTTAAACAGACACTGCAAAAAAGGGAAGGTTGGAAGCGCTTACGTATATATTCCAACGCCAATAAATAGGATCACTAGTATAGTTACTATTTTCTACATAATTGGTGTACTGTTCTTCGTTACCAATCCATTTATTTGTTTTGTTGAGCTTTCCAATAATACATAAAAAAAAAAAGAGTTATATAAAACAGAGCATAAAAAGGAAGCAAAGGGAAAAGGCCAACAAGGCCTGACAGAGCCCGAAACTGTACAGCAGTGTTAAATAAGAGAGAGAAAAAATAAAAATAAATAAAAAATAATAATAAGAAGAAGAAAATAAAAAAAGAATTAGAAAAAAAAATTGTAACGTTAAAGAAATTTCACGAGAAAAGAAGGACATGCAAGCACCGGATAAAGTGACAGAAAATATTTCCACCAGAGTATAAGTTATTCGTTCGGAGTACAAAGTTGAGAATTTTTTTAGGGAATAACAGCAGAAGATCTGTAGGTGATGGCACGCGCGCGCGCGCGCGCACACCCACACGGTGAGCTGCATTACAAACGTCATACATTTACGCCTTAATTTTATCTGGGATATTCTTCCAGCCTTAAAAGAATATTCCTTCAATAGGCGTTAACAGAATAGATGGGTAATATATTCTAGTGAAATACTACGCAAACATACATGTATATATACATATATATACATGTATGTTACATAAAAAATCTGAGATACTTCTACATACTTCAAAATATCAGGTGGTCTTCTAAATATAAAATGTATATACACTACACATAAATACACTATTATTACACATAATACGCTACACATGAATACACTATAGGATTTCATTGGATCCTGTATAGAATATTTAAGATGATCAATTAAAAAGCAGAGTTTAATTCCAAATTTCAAAAAGTAATTCAACACGGGTAAACGGTTTGTCAAGAAAATATTTCTAACTACATGTGTCTGAAAATATTTCTAACGACATGTGTTTCTACTAATATTTCAATTTCAGTTCGCTAAAAAAGAATTATCTTCAATTGATTTTTCCGTACTTTATCGCATTTTTTTTATAGTTAAACAGTTCTGTTAGACAGCGAGAGAGAAGTGTGCAGCTTCAAGCACTGTTTTACGATTTTTGTCTCTTCGACGTCATTTATTTTAACATATTAAAAAATGTTATCAAAGTAATCTATAAACTATGAAAGACATCAAAGAGTTATTTGGGAAAACGATTACGGTCTCACAATGCAAAGTATAGTTTGCTGATTTGTAGTTATTCTATAATCAACTGCCCAGTTAGCAAAGTATAGTTTGCTGATTTGTAGTTATTCTATAATCTAACTGGACAGTTGATTATAGAATAACTACAAATCAGCAAACTATACTTTGCATATATATATACGACCGCCAGCAGCGGTGTTACTATACCATCGGGATGAGAGGAAATGCTATCCCACACTCACCAACACGCTTGGCTAGCGTGGTGAGCTATGGCCAAAACCCCTCAAAGATGCTTACCCAATTTCACACTTGGCAGTCAGTCTCTGGCAGCTGGAATGTACCTGGACAGTGCGACCCAGAAGACCCCATGGGAGATGGATGGATAAAATTCGAAAGTATGCTGGAGTGATATGGAGGAGACAAGCCCAAGACAGACAATTATGGAAGAAATTTGGGGAGACCTTCATCCAGCAGTAGATTGATAATGGTTGATGATGATGATATATATTTATATGCATATGTATATATCATCATCATCGTTGTCAAACTTTTTCAATCCACTGCTGGATGAAGGTCTCCCAAGTTTCTTCTACAACTGTCTGCCTTGAGCCTGTTTCCTCCGTGTTACTCCGGCATGCTTTCGAATATTATCCATCCATCTCCTATGTAGTCTTCTTATGGATCTTTTCTGTCCCTTGGAATCCAGTCGAAAATTTCAGTTGCCCATCTGTGGTCCGTTCTTCTGGCAACATGTGCAGCCTACTTCCATTTCAGGGATTTTACTCTCTTAATGATGTCTTCCATTTTTGCCATTTTCCTTATCCACAAGTTCCTCTTCTCATATTTCCTGGTTACACCAAGCATGCATCTCTCCATGTACTTTCAGTTGTCTGCAGTCTTTGTATGTCTTTTTTAGATACTGTCTATGTCTCTGCTTCACATGTAAGAACTGGAAGAACGCATCGATTAAACACTTTTGTTTTAAGGCATAACTGCATATTGCTCTTGAAAATTGTACCGTTTCTTCCAAAAGCCCTCCAGCCACGTTTTACACGCTGATTAATTTCCCTATCGATATGACCACTGCATGACACCTGTTGTCCAAGGTAAATGTAGGTATCTATTACCTCAAGCGTTTCCCCATCAATCGCAAGATCTTCATTTCTTGAAAAAGCATTGTACATCAGTTTTGTCTTCTGAAAGTTTATTTTTAATCCCACTTCTTTACTCTTGTCAGCAAATTCCAGGATGATACTCTGCAGCTCTGAAAGGGCAGTTGCAAAAATGATTACGACATCCTCAAAACAAAGGTGAGCTAAATAATCTTCATTAATCTTTATCCCCTTGTTTTCCCAGTTCAATGATTGAAAGACACTTTGCAAATATGGCACTGAAAGGATTGGGAGATATGGCGCCACCTTGTGTTACTCCCTTTCCAATATTTATTGGTGCTGTATCCTCAAATATACGAAACTTTGCATTTAAATTTTCATAGATGTTATTAATAATGTTAATGTAAGCACCTTCAGTAACGTACGATTTGAAAGCCATTGCTTATGGTTTCACGGAATCAAGGGCTTTTTCACAATCGATAAAAGCCATGCACAATAGTAGTTTATATTCCCTCATTCTTTCAATCAATATATATATATATATAAAAAAAGGAGTGAGACAATGTGACACCATATCTCCAAAGCTCTTTAATGCCACATTGGAAAATGTCTTTCACGACTTGTTATCCAACTCTCGAAAAGATACCAGGCTCAGATTATTCAAACTTATGCACCCACCACAAGTCATCCTGAAGAAGAAATTGAAGAATTTTATGAGGAAATTTGTCATCTAAATAATAAAGGTAAGCAGCACTTGAAAATAATTATGGGAGATTTCAATGCAAAAATAGGGCAACGGCAACAGAATGAAACTTCGGTAGGTAAATTCGGTCATGGCAACAGAAACCAGCGTGGAAATACTCTCGTTGAGTTTGCAGAGGCAGAAGGGTTTTTCATCTTGAACTCCTTCTTCAAGAAAAAGCCACACAGGAAATGGACATGGAGACATCCAAATGGGACGACAAGTGAAATTGATTTTATTATGTGTAACAAAAAATTCGTCATAGAAGACTGCAGTGTGCTGAACAAGTTCAACACAGGTAGTGACCATAGATTGGTGAGATGTAAGATGCACCTGAACACTAAACTTGAACGTGGCAAGCTCATAGGACAAACAAAATCTATTGACATAACCAACCTTAAAAAACACCATAATACCTTCAAGTTAGAACTGAAGAACAGGTTCTCTGCTTTAGAAGGCCTAACATCGGAAGAAGTGGACATCTCTGAAGTTAACAGAAAAGTAACCAAAGCTCTTATGGAAACAGCAACAAAATTAGCTGGGTCTAAGAACAAGTTGCATGTGAACAAATTATCAGGAAAAACCAAAATGTTGATGCAAAAAAGAAGAGAGATGAGGACAACTAAAGAAGATGTGACTTCCAAAGTGGAATATATAGAGCTATGCAAGACAGTAAGAAAAAGTATCACTGAAGACGTAAGGAAATTCAACTGTGAACTAGTGAGGAAAGCAATTGAAAACAACCAAAGCCTAAAGATAGCAAAGGGACATCTCAGTAAGGGAAGAAAACAGATTATGGCACTGAGAAAAGAAGATGGTTCTGTAACAAGAAATAGAGGCGAAATTTTGACAAGAGTGAAAGATTTCTACTCCAAATTATATGAAAGGGATGATATATGCACTCCAGACATCATGAAAGATACCAGTACCAGAGTTCCTCCAGTCCTTCCAGCAGAAGTTGCACATGCAATCAAGAACATGAAGCGAGGAAAAGCTCCAGGAGAAGATGGAATTACTGTAGACATCATACAAGAAGCAAGTGGAGAAATCGAAACAGTACTCGCCCAAATTTTCACTCGATGCCTTAATGAAGGAAAGATTCCTGAGGATTGGAACACCGCTACAATGATCCTGCTACATAAGAAAGGTGACATTGAGGATCTCGGAAACTACAGACCTATCAGCCTCCTATCAGTAGTTTATAAAATCTTCACTAAAGTTCTTTCACACCGCTTGAAGGTAACACTGGACATGGCTCAACCGAGAGAACAAGCTGGATTCAGGAGTGGCTACAGCACAATAGATCATATCCACGTGCTGAGAGAACTAATTGAAAGAGCGAGGGAATATGAACTTCCATTGTGCATGGCTTTTATCGATTATGAAAAAGCCTTTGATTCGGTGAAACCATCAGCAGTTACAATGGCTCTGAAAACCTGCGGTATTGAAGATGCATACATTAATATTATTAATAACATCTATGAAAATGCAAGTGCAAAGATTAGGCTGTTTGAAAATACAACACACGTAAAAATTGGAAAGGGAGTGAGACAAGGTGACACCATATCTCCGAAGCTCTTTAATGCCACATTGGAGGGTGTTTTTCAGTCACTGAGCTGGGAAAACAAAGGGATAAAGATTAATGGAGATTATCTAACCCACCTTCGTTTTGCTGATGACGTAGTCATTTTTGCAACTACCCCATCAGAGCTGCAGAGTATGATCCAGGAACTTGCTGACAAGAGTAAAGAAGTGGGATTAAAAATGAACTTTCAGAAGACAAAAGTGATGTTCAATGCTTTTACAAGAAATGAAGATTTATCGATTGATGGAGAAAAGCTGGAGATAACAGACACGTACGTTTATCTTGGACAGCAGATATCAAGTGAGGGTCACATTGATGAAGAAATTAATCGGCGTACAAAACTTGCCTGGAGAGCTTTTGGAAGAAACAGCATAATTTTCAAGAGCAATATGCCATTATGTCTTAAAAGAAAAGTGTTTGATCAATGCATCCTTCCAGTGCTTACGTATGGTGCAGAGACGTGGACCTTAACTAAAAGAGACATACAAAGGCTGCAGACAACTCAAAGAAGCATGGAGAGGTGCATGCTTGGTCTTGTAACCAGGAGAGATAAGAAGAGGAACTCGTGGATCCGAAAAATGACAAGAGTGGAAGACATCATGATCAGAGTTAAATCCCTGAAATGGCAATGGGCTGGACATACTGCCAGAAGGACAGATCATCGATGGACAGCTGAAATTTTAGATTGGATTCCAAGGGACAGGAAAAGACCCAGAAGAAGACCACATGGGAGATGGGTGGATGAAATTCGAAAGTATGCAGGGGTGACATGGAGGAGACTGGCACAAGACAGACCGTTGTGGAGGAAACTTGGGGAGACCTTCGTCCAGCAGTGGATTGATAATGGTTGACAATGATGATGATGATATATATATATATATATATATATATATATGTGTGTGTGTGTGTGTGTGTGTGTGTGTGTGTGTGTGTGTGTGTGTGTTTTTAAAATTGCAAGAGCAAAAGAGCAAGCAAAGCTTCTTATTCTTAATTCGGTCAGATTGAGAAAGCAGGTAAAAATAATTTCTTTATAAAAATTATCACATTGAATGCGCTTGCAATACAAAATTACTTTTAAAACTACTACGCATAATGAACAAAGCATGATTAATTCCTTCATGAAGCTTGGAAAATGTAATAAGAGTTTTTTTAGGTAAATACAACAGATAATATCACCATGTAAAATTAATTTTCTTATGTGACTTTCATTTGGTGTTTACTCTAATTTGAAAAAGTCCTGAAGAATAATCAAGGGCAGTAGTAAGAAAACCACACACACACAAAAAAAAGTATTCTTATTTATATTTATCAGAACCAGCTTCTTTGCTTTAATAATTTTTCGTTCTTTAAAGAATTAAATTTAAAGGTGCAGTGTATAAAAAAAACCTTTAAGCCCAGGCCATCGCCTAACATGAACGTCGGAATGTGGTCGTGGAACACAGGAGTACAAAGAAAGAAAGAAGTAAAAGAAAGGGAGGGTAAAGAAGAAAAAAGTGTCATGGAAAGTGGCTCCCATTTGGAGTTTCGCCCGAGTGAATCATTGGTAAGTGATGTAGATGAAGCAGTGCCATTGGCAGTCAGCGAGGAATCTGTTCCGACATTTCGTCAGAAAAGTGGTCATCGAAAAGTCATATTCCTCGCACGATGTCGGTAATTATCGTGGAGCGCAGGCAATGTTACTTGGCGCCATGCTGAAGGAGCCAAAGATGGCTATTCCACTCCCGCTGGTTCTTCGACATCTCAGGAGGAAAGAGAAAGAAGAGGAGGAGGAGATGGACCGTATCAGATGCTAAACGCTTCGCTGATAACAAAGACAGAACACCGCCGCCGGGCTCCATGGCATACGCTGCCAGCGAATGACATCCTCTGCAAGAGGCCCTACTGGGCCAATCACGTGGACATCAATGGTCATCGTCATGGCAACCACATCACTGGCCACTGGGAAACATTAGCAGTGACCAGTGGCTTATTCTAAGCAACTCACAGCCATTAACCAAAAACAAAACAAAAATTAAGACAAGAAATCGTTTCACCATCAACAGACTGCTTCACGAAACAGGACGTGAGTAAAACTCAGAGAATCCAACCACCAGAAATGGTTAACAAACTGCAATAAAATATTTGTTGAACCATACGTGGCAGATAGGGAGACAAAACAGAAACGGCATAAAATAAATGGCCAAGAAACTGCAATAAATTATCTGTAGATGGTAGATCAAGTTTAGCAGCAAATAAATGGGTATGAAACTAGTAATCGATGAAGCCATATTAATAATACTCAGAAAGCGAAAGAATTGGTAAAATGTTATATAAATTCCGCAAAAAAAGTATATCTGCAATGGCACCCCCAAAAAAATTCATTAAATAAATATAAGCAAACATACGAAAGCACAGAAGCAGATGACACACCAAGATAAACTAGGTGAAAGAAAAACAAGATATGACACTTCTACAACTTCGAATCCAAATCATGAAATGGTGTGGCCTATTCTGCTATATGGAGTGAGAGATGGACACTCAAAATGATTCGGTAAAGAAAAAAGAAATGCTGCGTGTGTGCGCGCGTATTTTCCATTGATGTTGAAAAACTTTCGAATTGAGGAGTATGCACTGAAATTATTCCAAAGAGATGGATATGGGCGCGATCTACTAAAGACAGTGCGATAAATAAAATTGGTTACCGTAGACAGTCACATCCTTACAAAAGAAAAAATACGTCCTATCGCAATAAACTTCAGAAGGCAAAATGAATGAAGAAAAACGAAGAAGCAGAAAGCGGATAGATGGACCCTTGAAAAATTGGGCTGGATTAAACACGGAGGAGATCCCTCACAACCTATCTTAGACTTAGAAGTCCATCGTTTTTGCTCTCTCTCTCTCTCTCTCTCTCTCTCTCTCTCTCTCTCTCTCTCTCTCTCTCTCTCTCTCTCTCTCTCTCTCTCTCTCAGCTCTCAAGCAACCCCTCTTTTGAGATGGCACCTGAAGAAAATCAGAAAAACGATCAAAATTCGAAAAAGACGAAAAGTTCTTGCTATAACTAATATACACTCACTTAAAAATTAGAATATCTAAATTAGAAAAAGGAGATTCCATCATTATCGATGCAATTAGAGTTGGACTAATATATTACGAAATCAGAAATTATATCAAAAGTAATCAGAGGTAGAATCATAAGTGGTGTATGTCCACGTGGGCGTGCATGTAGATATCCATGTGTGTGCGCACATGAGTAGGCAGTGCGGGCATGTGAACGTTCATGTTCTATCGATTTAAAAGATTAAATTCACACACCAGCATGGCCTTCAGATTTCCTTAGACTCGATCATACATACTAATACACCCCAAAGAATATATATATATATATATGTGTGTGTGTGTGTGTGTGTGTGTGTGTGTGTGTGTGTGTGTGTGTGTGTGTGTTCCTCTCTCTTATGTACATCGGAAAGGAAACACAGTGAACCGTACATTTATTTTGAGATTTCTTTAAGCTGACCGCTGTTCTGGAAAACAGATTGGTGTTTATGACATTTCTGTTCAACTCTAATTACTGACTTTGTAGCAATCACTGCTCTTGAATGTTAAAAAGTTTATGAAACGTAATACATTCTGTGCTATAATTATAGATCAACACAACACTGTAGGTTTTGCTTTCGAAGTTTTGATTCACTCGATCATCTATGGCTATGGTAATTACTCTCTTTCTATTTTGGATTTCTTTTTCATAGAACTAGCAGAAATAAGAAACGAAAAAATATAAACAACATAATACCAATGCCACACCCAGGCCAAGAATTAACCAACCATCCATGGACTCAGGCCATTTTGCCTAGCTTCTCAGTCGAAGGGTTCCAAGGATTTGGCAAATTCAGCACAACGACTTTATATAACAAAGCCATGATGCAGTGACCTTTTGTGCTAGATATAGCCCAATTCATAAATTTTCCTTCTGTTTCCCAAAGGAAAAGAGATACGAAAGATTACCACCTCGAGTTTACTTAGGAGGTCACACGAGTGCATCTGAACTGAATACAATGTGCACTCATCCTAGTGACAAGTGGGATGGAACAAGTGCGTTTACATCATATCACTTCTTCTAGGGCTAATTTAGTGCAGTTTTCACAAACATCACACACAATCTTGCTGATCAAACTTCTAACACAGCCATTTTTGCTCAACATTTACTCTAAGGCAATAAAAACTGCATGAAAAATACTTAATTTATTTGGTTAAGAATATCTAGTACGTGATGGCCGTTTCACAAGTTCACGAATCAAATGGCTTTTTACTCTTCTAAGTAAAAGAACACAGTCATATTAAGATTCTACCAAAAAAATTATTAACTAAACGCACAGTCATATTAAGATTCTACCAAAAAAAATTACATCCCCACTTGCTTCTGGTAGAAGGTTGTTACAGATATGTTAAGCATCTTTCCTTCGTCTTAGTTTTGGATGTAGTTGAACTTTTCCCGCTTATATAACACCAGTACTTATTGGCTGCAGATCAGACATGACTACGGTTCCCTACGTCTGGCAACTAGTCAAGTTTGTAACTATAGAATTTGGAATAGTAACTACCCTCTACAACGGATTCAACTTTAAATTACTGAATAAAGTGTCACTGGACATTCTAGGATACTAACCATACTTGTAGCCACACTCTTCACAGCCGTATATTTGTCCAGCTTCCAGACACACCGCTACAAAATACAAAAAGCCTTTGGTTGTTGAATTTACTATTTAACATATGCGTTGAAGGCAGAAAATAATCTAATAACATAAATTTGAGAATTTGAGTTCCAGCTAAAGGAGAGAGAGAATCAAAGCGCAATGACAGCATTCATGTCTTACCCTGACTTCGAACGCCGCTATCCCTTTAGAAAGATTAGCATAATAGAAGCTCGCTCATCAGCCACTGCAAAAAAATATATACACATATACACGCCTACTGCTTTAACTTGTAACCAGGGAGTTACATTGCTAAAAATATTGTGGTAAGTTCCACCATAAACGTGGTATTACACCAGTTGCACCACTTTCTGAGAAAAGACTGCGTGATACAAACAAAGCCAAACAACATGGTGAACCTTTGCACCACATTGTTCGTTTTACTTGCACCACGGAATGGTGCATCTTTGCCACAAAGTGGTGCAGCTGGTGTAATACCACTTTTTGGTGCAATCTACCATAAAATTTTTAACAGTGTACCAGGTTAATTAACAACAAGGAACTGTACACCAATTACACTTAAAATAGTATATAATTATACTAGTAATCCGAATTTCATGGCGTAGGATATAAAACAACGTTCAATCCGCGTTCAAATTGCTGAAGTGTTCTATTATCATTTTGCAGTTAGCTGTCGACCTTCCTTGAAAAAGCCATCTTGTTGATGGGCGAAAGCTTGGAAACTTTTATTTATATTTTACGCCAAGAAATTCGGATTACTAGTTTAATTATACGCTATTATAAGTGTACCAGTATAACTAAATACTATTTTAAGTGTCAATTATAGTTGTTGGTCCAACATGACACTGAGGAGTTACCTGCAAAAATAAAAAATATATAAAATTCGGGCTCTCAAAAGTCAAAACAACATTTTTCTTAAATGCCGTTCAACTCATTGTCCTCTTCATTCTCAAAGGCTTCTTGCAAAGCAGCATCGTGCGAGCGGATAGTGAACGCGAGAATGCGGGTTAGAGGCAGATATTGAGTCTTTTCTCAAAACAACACATCAGCGCTAGCCAATCACAGCAAGTTCATTGTACTAACCAGTGCACTCATGCCAGTTGGCGGGGTAAAGGCATTGCGGGCAAAGACAATGACGCTTTTTTTATTTAATTTAAAATCAATTGTGGAAAGAACGATGATAAAAATGGGGTGATTAGAAAAAAAAATAAGGGTTCCAATCCAAGTTCCAACTTGTACTGCATTAGTAAGAGAAGCTGAGAAAATAGAATTTTTGCCCAAGTGATTTTGATGCCTGCCCTGCTCATTGGGTTGGGTGCGCATTGCCCATGACCACTTAGAAGAAATATTGGTTACCGAATGTCAGTCATGCTTCGTTAGTTATTTTCAGTTTTCGGAGTTGAGTCCAGTCATTCTTTATCACGTATGTCACTGCTTGTTACCGGCTGCAAATTGAAGTGACGCCAGAAAAAACGCTCAGTGGCAGAGCTTTCTGTGAATATTGTCATAACTTATTTAACGATACATTGATAACTGAATTCAGAAAGCTTTTCATCCGATCCGAACTATGTCTTACATATTTTCAGGTACGGCTATTAATCATATGATCTCATTTCTTTCTTCAGAAACCTCCTTTCGGTCTTTTACTTTTCCAGTAGTCTATGTGGAGTGGCATCATCATCGCCTATGTTGAAGGGATCCCAAACTTTCCTGTCGACGAACAACGCCTGTGAATGATGTACGTAACCATAATTGGCCATCGATTTTTAAGAATAGGCGATATTTTGCGCTTTTAGTGTTGGTTGGTTGTTGAAATTTTATGGCGCAAGGGCCATGTGTGTGGCCAAAGAGCGCCAAACACAAGACAATCAAACAAACAATCTTAAAAACGTGGTACACTGCTTAAAAACAGGCTGATACAGTAAAAATCAAAAATGGGAATGATGGAAGGGGTAAAAACTAGATACGTTTAAAAAAGTCAATCTGTTTTAAAAAAGAAAACACAATGAATGTATCGCAGTCGTCATCCACGAGCCGTTGCAGCGCAGCGGCGTCCTCGTTCAACAAATGAGAATGAAAGAAGCGAAAACGAACGTCACGAAAACGAACACAACAGCAAATAATATGACTGACAGTGAGTCGACAATTGCACGTCTCACACATCGGCGCAGTGTCGCCGCACACCAAGAAGCGGTGGGTAAAACGACAATGCCCAATGCGGAGACGCGCAAGAACAACTTCCTCCCTACGGTTCCGGCGACATGATGATCACCAGACTCCAAGAATTCATATGATACGATGCAGCTTATTTTCCACTTGTTGTTCCCACAGACCCTGCTACGTTCGCTGGAGAAAAAAGAAGGAGAACGAGAAAAGAAAATCCGGCGCTGGCGCATAACCACAACCTCAGCAACCTACAACTGAGGCGGGTGCATGTCAAGAGAACAACGAAAAACATTAAAGTGGGAAAACATCACAGAGTACGTATCAGCCCGGGCCGTGGAGTCGCTACTCCCCATCAGCTGGATGAACAACAGTCCCTGCGGTGATATTAGCGTTCCAAGACGAAATGACAAGATGATCCGTCACAAGGTCAGCTCGGGCCGTGGGGGGTTTAGTGTTTCCATCCAAGAGCGCAGACTTAATGTTAAGTGCGGTGTACAGAAACGAAACAACTCGTCTGATATCAGTGCGTTTCAAGCCTTGCGTCTTTCACAGATGCAAACAACGCCTTTACAAATTAAACAAGAAAGATGACACCGAGTTTTCGGGTGTAATGCGCACTTCTTTTAAATCCGTTCTGACGCGAATTAAATTTACCAAAGCTTTCAAAGTCAATGGAACCGGTATGGAAATCAACAGTTTCTGACGGAAGAAAGAAGTTTTTCAATCGGGTTTTTAATCCCGCAGATATTGCTGTAAACGGAATCGTGAACTTCCTCCCTCAGGTTGCAGACTTATGCATTAAGAAAACTCTGAAATTATATGACAAGCATTTTGCAGCGGAAACGCTCTCCAACAAAGAGAGATATTTTCAAATCGGACTTTTAAAACAGAGATATCGACAAATATAAGATATTCATCTACGCCACCTGGCGGGAAAATCACGCATTATTTTAAAAAGGTATTTTTCTATATGTTTTTCGATGTGGTCCAGGAAATAATTTTTTCAGTCGTGTCTTCAGAAGCACAGATTTTGCTGCAAATACATTAGAAGTAGAAATTAATACTTATGTCCCCTGGTGGCCAAACCATTCTTTACCAAATATTAGAAATTACATACAAACCATTCCCATCAGGAGCTGTATGCAATACAGGAAAAATTTTTCAAATCGGAGTTTTAAAAACAGAAATATCGGGGAAAACGCTATTTACATTAACGCCCCCTAACGGAAAGTCTATGAGTAGCTTAAAAATTTTGAAATTACATGAAAAACATTTAGTACCGGAAACCCTATCCAGCAAAGAAGGAATTTTTCAAATCGGACTTTTAGAAGTAGAGATATTGACAAAGATACGATATACGACTACGCCCCTGGTGGAGAAACCATGCATTATTTTAAAAAGAAAATATTCCGAAAATGTTTATCGACGGGAATGGCATCAGCTCAAGAACGAATTTTTTCAAGCGAGATTTTAGAAGCTCAGATTTAGTGGCAAATACATCACAAGCAGAAGTTAAGACTTACGCTTCCTGGTGCACAACCATTCTTTACCAAAAATTAGGAATTATACGCAAAAGATTTCCTATCGGGAGCTGTATCCGCTTGAGAAAGAATTTTTCAAATTGGTATTTTAGAAGTAGAGATAGCGGGTAAAATGCAATTTATTTTTATGCCCCCTAGCGGAAAATCTATGCGTATCTTCAAAAAGTGACTATACCTAAAATACTCTTCGACATAAATGGAATCGAAAGGTAAAATAATATTTTCAATCGGATGTTTAGAAGCAAATATATGGAATAAAATGTATTTTGAATTCGATATCATCTGCATTTACGCCCTCTAGCGGCAAAATTGTACACCATAAAAGAAAAACGAAATAAGGGATCATCAATAGCATATTTTAAGCTTCCCAATGCAAAAAGAGTTTTTCAAATCGGACTTAATAGTTGCAGAGATGTGGTGTCTACAGATGCACGGACAAACCGATAACACAAGCACGATCTTTTTTTACGCTTTACAACCGTAGGTTGGAGAAGCGTATATGATCCAGCTTTGTCCGTCTGTCTGTCTGTCAGCCTGTCCTCACGAAAACTCACGTAAAAATAAATCGATTTCGATGAAATTTTATTATGTGGTAGATCGATCTACTGATCTAACTACATCGATCTACTGATTTTACTATTTGGGGACGAACCAAATTGAAAATGGGCAAAATGGGGTCAAAGATCAAGGCATAAGAGCGGGATCCATTCCATCGCCTTTATGCGTCATAACTTACGTAAAAATGATTCGATGTCGATGAAATTTTAGTATGTGGTAGGGGACCACCTGCGGACAAACCCTATTGAAAATGGGCGAAATGGGGTCAAAGGTCAGGGCATAGGAGCGGGATCTATTCCATCGCCCTTATGCGTCATAACTTGAATATAAAAATTTCTATTGCGACAAAGCTTTATCATGTTGTTCCGGAGGTATACTGAACCGGTTCTGTTGAATATCTTCGAAATGGAGTCAAAGGTCAGGGCACATGAGCGGGATTTATTCCACAGCCATTATCTATCATAACTTAAGTAATGGTTTCTGGTGTGTTGTAAAGAGTATCATAATAAATGCATCGCATGATTTCACTAATTTGTATACAAAAGACGTGCTAAAAAAGCAAGGGTAAAAATTGGAGAATGTCGTTCACCGATTGTAACTGTATATCACTTACTGAACTAAATAAAAATGCACACATGCAATCTATGAAAGTCCCTCTTTTTAAACACCTATATCTAGAGCTGCCGAAAATTCTCGGATCAAAAGAACACTGCCACTCAGTATTAATTTTGTGCCAAAACAAATATTGTGGGTGTGCACGTTAAATTTTAATAATTCTTGATATTTTTAATAACAGAAAATTTGGATAAAATAATTTTATTATGTATGTAGATCCACATGAAGTTCAATGTTTTACCAAATTTCTATGAAATCCCGATGAGAATGCGATATACCATATTTATCTATTCAAGTTCTGTTTTTTATCACTAGAAAACTACATCGATCTACTGATTTTACTATTTATGACATTTCTAACAAAAGAACGAAGCCCATAGAGTAATTTTGAATCTCTTGCTTACTACACTTCTGTTTGCAAAGTTTTCTTCAAAAGAACGATGGCATTATAATAATTTCATTCCTCCATTCACACTGAAGTTTAATGCTTTACGATATTTAATTTAAGGACGTATCTGGGAAACAGGAGAATGTAATAATTTCTTCTTCTCTTACACGTTTAGGCTCCAATACTTATTATTATTATTACTTTTGGTTTTTCTAAAAATACCATGTAAATATACGTAAAAAATTTATAAACCCATGCAAATTACAATTTGATATCCCAAGAGACTTCCTTTCTTTCTAAAAGAACGTTACTAATACAATCATTTCAAATACCTGCAAATGTATGTTTTTTGTTATTTTCACTTCAGTCTGAAAAGTTGCTGCTCCCGCAATTTTTCGAAATAGTTTTTACTTCAACAAAAACGAAATAAAACCACAGCAGCTTTTGAAAAAAAAAAAAGTTGAAGAGAATTTACCCTGCTTTTATTTTTTAATTGATTTTTTTCATCGAAATAGTCTCTATTGAGGGAAAAAATGTGTCTGAGATACTAAGAGATTTAAAGTCACCGAAATTTTGGATTGATAGCGTGAAAAGATCATTTAGATTACAGCAAAATTTCTTTTTTGTATTCATTAGGTACGTACTAAAAAAATGCAAATTATATTCTCTATAAAACACTCACGCCGCCCCGGTGGCGCAGTGGTCTAAGGCGTTGGCCTCTGATCATTCGTCCGTAAGGGGTCCGGGTTCGAATCCCGGTCAGGCATGGATGTTGTGTTTGTCTTACGGCACTGGCTCTCTCCCTTCCCTGGAACCAGCGACCCTAAATTAGGGACGGGCGACTGCTTATAGCCCATTTGAGCTGCTCACGGTGGTCGTTAAACCTCCAATCAAAAAAAAAAAAAAAAAAAAAAATAAAACACTCACTATTTAACATATTTTTTACTAGAACATAAGAACTCGAAAAATGGACAAAAATGAATCGTACCTTTTCATGGTAGTATTTTACAAAAATAAAATATGAAAAGTTGTCACTACAGATTTGACATCAACCGCACTGTTATACAAACACTTGTTCTTTTGTTATTATGGTTTGAAGTTTAAAGGAACTTTTGAGCCGCCCTGCATTTATCCGCATGTACTGGTCAATTTACGGAAGCATACTCAAAAAAATTATTTTTAAGAAAAAAAATTATTAGTAAAACAGTAAAACCACTGAATAGCGGAGACCCTGGCACCTCAAGATTTGTACTCTGTTCGGGAGGTTGACTTCTGCTCTTTTGGTCAGGATACAAAAAAACTACATGCTAAATGCGTACGTACAATACATGTATAACTAAAATGTTTTTTGATTAAACGTTTTTCTGTTTTGCTATTGTTTAACAGTAGGAAAGAATATGATTCGTGTACATATATAGAGTACACGAACGTTATTTTATTTAAAAATACAATACATAAAATCCATAAAATATAGTCCGGAGTCAGATCGGCCACATCTTTTCTGAAGAAGCAACAGTCAATGGAGAATGTCACCTTGCGATGTTGCAGGATTTCCTCTTCCCTTAACTAAGATGGTTACGTCTTTTAGATAGCACTTTTTTTCAGAAAGACAGGTCACCCCGCCACTATGCTTCGGATGTGCGACGGTTTTTGACCGACGTCTTTCCAAACAAATGGATCGGTAGGACTGGATTAATTGCTTGACCACCCTGTTCGCTTGATCTGACCCCATGGGACTATTTTTTACGGGGTGATGTCAGATCAGTTGTCTATTCATCGAAGCCACATTGTTTAGAGGAGCTTAGGGTCAGGATCACAGAAGCAATTCATGAAATCCATGAGCAGCTAATGAGGAATGTTTCAAACGAGTTGAAAAACCGGTTTGCATAATGTGTCACGAAATACATATGGTGATCATGTTGAATGTCAGAAGTGAAAGCTTTATTTCATAAAAGCTGTATAAAGAAAGCTTTTATATTCAGTTTACAGTGTATTTATCATGTGCACATCCAAAATTATAAATGTTTAAATCTCCACAAGAAGTTTATAAAAACACCCTGTATTACACCACTAAATCAGAGGATTTTTATTTAGTGGTGTAATACAGTTTACAGACACCATGTATTACACCCTTAAATCAGAGGATTTATAAAACGACATAAGCATTTTTGATCTTGACGGAAAATATATTTTTGTTGCGTGATCATAGTATACATCTTTTTAAAACTTTAATTTGTAGAACACAGTAAAGAAGTTTTTCTTAGAAGTTGAATAATAGTTTGTATTTATTATCAAACTATATGAAATCAACAAAACCGTAGAATCCATTATCCTGTAAATTTGATAACAATGTTTGTTTTACGTTACATGACTGCGCAGCAAAGATTGTACCTCCGTCAGTAATTAGATAACATAAACGACAGTCCTTTCCCTTTCAAATTGTTTTTTCTTATTATAATTAATTTGCTTTACAATTACGTTACAATAACATGGGTAGCGGGAAGCTTTTCCCTTGAGTTTGATTACAACTTACGTCTAATAACATTTCAGGTTTATGGATGGCAGAAGTCCTCTCCCAACTTGAATTAGATAATATGAATACAGGATTTATCGGAAAACATTGTCGCATATTAAATCTTCAAGCAGAAGAGTGTACCGATGAACATCTTGTCTGCGAGAATAACGAACATACATTCATTATTCACGCAGGGCGCAATCTTCTTTCGCATTTTATTCAAATTAGGAAAATAACCTTTGTTCCTCTGAAACGGTGGCTGTTCTACCTGTGATACAACTGTAAGAATACTGAATCTTATATTCATAATAAAACAGCAAATATTGAATTATGTCGATTTGCTAAGCCTTTATCGAATTCTGCAATTTTCTCTTATTGCGTGTTTTCATAAATATGTTACTTCAAGATTCATATTATTCTTTTCTCAGAGAACGTTCTAAATGAACTGTCCAGTTAATAGACTTTTATAAACCAGGATTTGAAAATTGAAAATTGATGAAAAATATTTAAAGCGTCTTCAACAAGAATTGAGCGCATACTAAATGGATTTTGGAAACGGTTCAAAATATTTTCACCACAGTACAGTCATACCTTCGCCTGCTTTTATTTTAAATATTACCGCTGAAACTTAAATACACACATACAATACGTTGTATTCATTGAAACATGCGTCAGAATGCCAATTGATTCCAATGACATATTTTAATTAATAACTAGTTGCATATCTACAACATATTATAAACAACGCTATAATTCAAAATATCATCGGTCCTTATCATTTGTTATTTTAATTTCAGTAAAACTTACAAATAACTACAAAACGTTATATAAAAACACAAACTATTCTCAATCCCTATTCTCTAATTTATTTCACCATTTTCATTAAATTCATTAGTGTTTCTACCATATGTCACAAACAATGCAAGATAATCATAAGACTCTTCATCCTTATTGACATTACTATATTTCGTAAAGATGCTTTAATATACAGCCGCGCCCGTTTATTACGCAGTCCAAGAGAACTATTGCTAACTTCGTTATAAAAAAGCAGTTGAGTAAATGCAGTAGTACATAATATAATATGTACATTACATGCAGTAGTACATGTATGTATATAACAACAGTGCATATGTATATACATAGTTCATATAGACAGGGAAACGCACTTTATACATAATATAAGATTTTCAACACTGCGTTACATTCATAACCGGAAATTTTGACTTCGTTATAAGTAAATAGTCTATCATACAATTTTCTCCTTAAATCAAGGGAAGTCGCTGTTTCTTAGCTGCAACCGTAAATTCACTATAAACGCCTTAGTTACAAACAGGTGCTGCTGCATTACAAATCATATATATAGAAATAAAAATAAACGTTTAGCCACAATGACTTCTTTTTTCATTGTGTCTAAACGTTAATTCTTTATTCCTATACTGTTTTAGTATGTTATAAATAACCTACGCAATCCTATGCTGCAACACTTGTTATTGTTATTCATGCCAAAAGCTTTTAAACAGATTCTAAATACGAGTACAAGTTCCTGTCATTCTAAATGTTAATTATACAATACAGTAGATTTCCGTTAATTGGAGCATCGGTTAATCCATTAACATTAACACAGAAACAATTCTTGAAGAACATCCCAAATTAGATGTTTAGGATAAAGCCTTAGATAATTATAACAGCCGCTTACTTGGGCCAAAATGTTCTAGCCCCGAGGTGTCCCAATTAACCGGAATCTACTGTATTCCCAAGTGTTTAGCCCGTCGTTTACTGTGAAAGCTAAAAACGAAGATTACTCCAATAACAATTTTCAGCCTATTTAGGAATTTATACCTTAACATAATAATTCCGACTGCATGTTGGGTACAACTCGAAACATGACCCCACCAATAGTTTTATAAAAATTTAGTACAGTCCATAGACATCTCTTAAACAACGTTGCATGATAATAATAACTCGAAAAGAACGAAATCATCATGTCTGCACTTACTACTAATATATTTATTGAAATTATTTTTCCATAGATGCATTTATTGCTTTGTTTTTATTAAAATTAACCTGCACTTCTAAAATATGTTTTAAACACTTTAAGCTACGTATATTTTTCGTTATGATACAGTTACACATTTGTAATACATCACAGCAATGCCGTTTGCCTATTACGCTATCCTCACTGTCATTATTATTTTAATTAAAATGTTTGCCTAAGTTCTACTACATAGCACAGAAAATAAGCAACAAGATGATCCACGTTTATAATGCTATTAAGGGTATTGCAGGTTATCTATATCTCTCAAATTTTTGAGTAATGCAACATATGCCACGGCATTATTTGACTCCATTGCTATATAAATTACAACATGGTAAGATGTCTGCAACAGTTTCACTTGCAGTTTTTACGTAAATGGCAACAGCTCAATTGTGTATGGCGTCAAGAAGATTGAACTCTAAGAAGAGATCAATAGTCAAATAGTCATAGTAAATTTGCACGATTTAACTCTAAGAAAGAGAAAAAGGTAGCCAAAAGACCATGTATGGTACACAACTAACTAAAGAGGATATTCACACATTTTTAAAACGATTTTCCAGCAATATAATTAATGTTTAAAATAAAATTATTTCTTTCTTAAATGTTCTGTCTGATAACGCTTTCTCTGGACTATGAACCTCCATCTATATTTCCAAGATAAGAGAGCATTTCTTATAATTGGTAGTGGTATTTTATTCCACTCCTCTTCCATTGCTTTCCATAATCCAACCATTGTTTTAGGTCTGCGTTTCGAAAGCGCTCTTTTTAGCAGTCCGAAGGCACAATAGTCCATTGGTGACACATGGAGACTTTGAAGGAATATGAGCAAAAGGTATAGACTTGATAACCGTCTCTTTTTTTTTTTTTTTTTTTTTTTCAAGAAAGAGAGAAGCAGATTTGGATGGATGACTGTTAGCCTTATCCTGATGAAGGAGTTCTAGTCTTTGAAGGATCTGTAGATAAAGGAATAGTACTTCCTTTTTAAATATAGGAGTTAAAGACATTATTTTGGTAATATGTAGAATTGTTTTTAACATTATTTTCAACTTTTTTTAACTTTAATTTCTCATTGTACCGGAAACCCGTAACAATTATGAAACATTTACCGAAACTTTCTTTGGATTCTCGGAATTAAGTTTTTAAGTCTTTTCTGCACTTTTGCTATAGTAAATCGATCTGTTTTTGTTACAATCGTGTAGATAGATCCATGCTTCGGTAATAGTCATAATAAATTGTCATCTGTCTCCGGCTGAGTGACTTTCATGAAGAAGCCTACACTGTATTCTGCGCTCAGTCACATGCCCATAGGCAAAAGGTGGCAACTATTATCTTTTTTTTTTTTTTTTTTTTTTTTTCCAAATTTAAATCTTTGTTTTGATACGCATATTTTTAAAGACAACGATTGCTCTTTGGGTCGGCGAGTTTTCTTTCAAGACCAGAGACCAGACTTTTGAAATAGCCATAAACATACGTACATTCTTTGGATATTCGTTCGGCATTTTTTTTTCTTTTTTCCTATTAAAAGCAATGCCTGACAATTTTACCCTCAATTATTAATAATGGTGTTTATTTTACATTCAGAAATGCTAATTCCATGATTTTCACAGCGTTTTTTAATTACAGAAAACGAATATTTCTCAGCGTAAAAAGCAAAAAAATGACCATCTATCCACAGCTTGTTTACGTGCGCCATTTTCTTAGCAGATGATATTTAACTGCAATAGATGTTCCTTTCTTGTTCATCTAACACGCAGTTGCCAGTTTCAATTCTTTGAACTTATTTTATTTTCTGCAATTTCCTATCAAAAACGTCCTACAAATGTGTAAACATTTTCTGTACATCTCCGATGCACACACAAGTGTAATGGAAGCAAACGTTATCGGAGTAACAAACTCAAACATTACAGGAATCACGCTTATTCTGTGACGTTCAAATTTAACAATAACTTCACAAAAATACAATAGCCTTTTAACTAAGCCACAAGGCAAAACTTTTGATAAAATACGGCTTTACTTACATAAGCCAGTTTTGTTTCTGTTTCTGTCGCAGGCAATTATGTGATGCCAAGTCAAGAATGAGATAATTTGATTTGTACGAAGGAAATGTCTAAAAATGTACTACTGCTTCTTCAACAGTCTTTGATTAATAAATCACAGCTCGAAAATCCAAGACGTTATTGCTTAATTAGGGAAATTTTCAGCATTGTCTGTACGCGTGCATATAGTTCTCCTTTAATTGAGAAAATCGTTTTGACGTAAGAAATTTGTCAAAAGAGATACAGTCATGTAATATAAACAACAAGAGAATAGTAACAAGAATGCACTCAAAGGCACCGAGATATGGAACGATTTGTTTCAGTTCCTCCTCGTAAAAGTAGCAAGCACACGGGAGAATACAATAAGAATAAAAAAGAAGTTGTACGTGAAGGTACATTTAAAAAGGTTCTTGCATCAATACCGGGTATAAGAGAACACTACAATAATTCTGACTTAATGCACGCACACACATACCTTCTGCAAACAAACACTTTTTAGTAGCAAATTATTAAGAACACTACGTACACAATAAACAAAATTGTGGTAGGTTGCAGCACAAAGTGGTGCTACACCCGCGGTACCACTTTCTTAGAAAAGATACACCATTCTGTGGTGCAAAATAAACCTAACAACGTGGTGCAACCTTGTATCATAACGTGGTGAAGAGTTGAACCGCGTTGTTGTGTTTTCTTTGCAAAACAGGAGGGTATCTTTGCAAAACAGGATGGTGTAACTTTGCAAAACAGGATGGTATATCTTTGCAGAACAGGATGGTGTATCTTTGCAGAACAGGATGTGGTGTATCTTTGCAAAACAGGATGGTGTATCTTTGCAAAACAGGATGGTGTATATTTGCAAAACAGGGTGGTGTATCTTTGCAAAACTAAATGGTGTATCTTTGCAAAACAGAATGGCGTATCTTTGCAAAACAGAATGGTATATCTTTGCAAAAACAGGATGGTGTACCTTTGCAAAACCGAATGGCGTATCTTTGCAAAACAGGATGGTGTATCTTTGCAAAATAGGATGGTGTATCTTTGCAAAACAGAATAGCGTACCTTTCCTCAGAAAGTTGTGCAGCTGGTGTAAAACCACTTTTTCAGGCAACGTACCACAAAATTTTTAACAGTGTAGTAAAGAAGTAGGTCGCTTTCGCACATCAAAGAGCCTTGGCACGGATTGTACGTTATGCTGATATCGTTCTACAGGTATGTTCAACCAAGAGGATGTGATGGTGTCCGTTAACTGTCAACTATTCACTGTACGAGGATGTCCGATATGAATGACTCTCTAAATCTCATTCTACAGGTGTTCAATTGGGTTAAGATCTGAGTTATGTGGGGGCCATTTTAGCACTTCAATTTATCTGCCGTGTTTTGAAACCACTGTGTGACGATCCGAGCCTTGCTTCACGGCACGTTAACCCTCTGAAAGCAGCCCTCTCCAACACAAAATGATATGTCCATGTACGGCTGTGCCCGGTCCGCAGTGATGTTAAGATACTTCGTGGCATCCAAAAGCCATTTCATACGTATTAACGAACCTAATGCCTACCATGAACACAGGCTCAGACCATTCTATTGCCTTCATCAGCTTCGCGATACATCGATTCGTGCTGTTGACGCCATATTCAGGCCCTTCTATCGGGGTGTATTTACTGAAAATGTGATTCATCGGACCAGGCGACCTTGCTGCGGACCTTGGAAGCTCAGTTTTGTTGTTCTCTTGCCCACTGCAAAAGAATTTGCCTGTTCTTAGCAAAGACAAGTAGCACGAGAAGGGAATGTCTGCTGTTGTAGCATATTCGCGCTAATGTGCGGCGGGATGTGATGCTGAAATTCACCTCTCGTTAACGCTGTTGTACTGCGCGGGTGCTTGATGCCATGAAGCTCGTCTGTTACCTCGTACAATCTTCTCCAGCAGCAGTCGCTCTCAAACATCGACCAGCCGTTTCCACCCACAAGAGGACACCTGACTACTTGATTTTTAGCTTGTGCACAGCTCATTGTGTATCCTCGATGTAGTTGTTCTTGCATAACAGAGAAGTTCTGCAGTTTCTGAGACGTCCTCACCTGCTCGCCTAGTGCCCAACTCAAAGTCGCTTAAATCTCGTCTTTTCCATATTGCCGCTATCTACGCTTCGTACGAATCTGCATCGTTTGCAGTGAGCAGTTTATAAAGCATTCAGAACGTCGTAATTGCGTATATTAGTGAGGATTACACGCATCTGATTGCCCTTGGGTGTTCTCAATAATTTGTTACTTCCTGTACGGACTTCATATATAATATTAGCTCATTCCAAAAGTACTGTCTTTTTTTCGCAACCACTTTGTTGGAAAAATGTCGCACATTACAGTATGGAGCTTATCAGTCTTAAAGTGTTTCGATCCCAGTCAGGTACGAACGCTCGAACCACTAAATATCCGCCGTGCGTCCGATGGGCACGTTAACCCGTCGGGCACCGGGTACTGGCCACCTGGTAATAAATAAGGGAGTCTTCCTCCTCCTTTCTACATCACTTCGGTGTCACTTTTCTATCGGGCACTCTAGCCCAAATCTCCTAGCTTCCTATTTCTAATGGTTGTTTAAGACCTGGGGTCAGACATTTCCTTCCTCATCATCATCATCATTGTCAACCACTATGAATCCACTGCTGGACGAAGGTCTCCCCAAATTTCTTCCACAACGGTCTGTATTGTGCCAGTCTGATCTGCGTTACTCCCACATACTTTTGAATTTCATCCACCTATATCCCATGTGGTCTTCTTCTGGGTCTTTTCCTGTCCCTTGGAATCCAGCATAAAGTTTCAGCTGTCCATCGATGGTCTGTCGGTCTGGCAATATGTCCAGCCAATTGCCATTTCAGGGATTTTACTCCGATCATGATGTCTTCCACTCTTGTCATTTTTCTGATCCGCGAGTTCCTCTTCTTATCTCTCCTGGTTACACCCAGCATGCATCTCTCCATGCTCTTTGAGTTGTCTGCAGTCTTTGTATTCTCTTTTAGTTAAGGTCCACGTCTCTTCACCATAGGTAATCTTGTGTAGTGCTATATGGTAACTCTATATTCAAGCAATTAAAAGTTCTATGATCACCGGGTAAAAAATAGCATGCGATTTACCAAGTGACGAGCATTTACGACATTGTATGCTTTATGAATTCCGTAAAGGAAACAATGCAACTATACAGCAGCAAGCAATATTAACGAAGTGTATAGCCGGAAGCGGTGAATGTGAGGAAATGTCAGAGGTGGTTCTTGAAATTCAGAAGTGGTGATTTCGGTTTACAAGATGCTTCAAGATCAGGTAGACCTTTACAGGTTGATGAAGAACGTCTTCGGACTATAGTTGAGGAATATCTGCAGCGGACACTGGATGAATCTGAAGAAACATCAGGTGTAGCTAGAGTAATAGCTTTCGGTCATTTGGAAGCAATGGGTAAGGCAAACAAGGATGGAATACGGGTTCCTCATGCACTTAACATCAGGTGTAGCTAGGGTAATAGCTTTTGGTCATTTGCAAGCAATGGGTACGGCAAACAAGGATAGAATAAGGGTTCCTCATGCACTTAGCGAGGATAATAAACTTTAACGCATGTTCATTTGTTCAGAACTTTACTGCAGACAAGAAAATGACGCTTTTTTGGACAAGATAGTTACAAGTGATGAAAAGTGGATATTATACGAAAATCCTACTCGCACACGGCAATGATTATCACCCAATAAAACTCCCTAAAACAAAAGCAAAACGGAACATTCATGACATGAGAAAAAAAAATTTTAATGTGCGTTTGGTGGTGACGAAGGGGTGTAATTCACTATGAGCTCCTAAAACCTGGTAAAACTATTGACACACATGTCTACTGTGATCAGCCTACTCGTCTTCATGCACAAATTTCACTCCAACTGACAGCAACATACAACAGAAAAGGAGTCCTTCTTCTCCATGACAACCCCGCACACACCTCCCTGAGTACGCGACAAAAAACAACAACAAGGAATTTAGTTGGGAGGTGCTACCTCATCCACCTTACAGCCCAGATATGACACCTTCCGATAACCATTTGTTTCGATCGATGCAACATTACTTAGCTGGTAAACATTTCAAAACATTTGGTGAGGTCAAAAATGATATCGAACAGGAAGCCTCAAGGGCCTGGGTTTTACAAAGATGGTGTATCGATAACTTGGTTTCAAGATTAGGACAATGATGATGACTACGTTCCTAACTAAATACAACTGCATTGCTTGTGATGTTACTTCAAAGTTTCAGTAAAAAAACGATATTACTTTTGGAATGACTTAACACATCACATTACAGGAAAGCGCTTTTGGAACACCTATTGTTACTATTATAATGCGCAAAAACGGAAAATAAAACAGACCTGAGATTTCTGTTTCTTTAGTACTGTGAGCACTGGAAATATACACATAGTTGCTTTGGTGGATGGGCATCACAAATACTGCTACAATTTCCAGTTCGCTCAAAAGAGAGGTGTGTGTATTTGGCTTTTGAGGTCTGAAAAACAAATAAATTTGCTCCCTCAGCTGAATGAGATTTTATTAGCGGCTTGCCACAATAAAGAAACACTGCTCGACTTGTTTGAGAATGTTGTTCTTAACACGGATTGCCCTCCTCCCCATCAATTTATCTTGGAAGACTGGGTTAGAGATGCACATCACTCAGTCGTACAAAACAGTAGATGCCATTTTTTTTTTTTTTTGTCTCTCTGTAGGAAAATGCTCAGAATATTGTGTGACATCAGAAAACACAAGAGTGGACAGTTCGAAGGGAAAAAATTCAGTAACGTCGTATTCTTTAAAATAATGAATCCCTGATTCGTCATCTAAAATGTCTTTGCTTTGATTGATAGCCTTCTGTTGAGGCAAAAAATCTGGTACTTTGGAATCAGTTCTTTATGACCTGGCAGTCTTTAAAAACGCTTAACTCTACCAGAACAACTCTTGTGTTTGTTATTAGAGATCAGGAAGACCTCTTTCGTTTTTTCTAAAATAAAATAAAATAGCAAACTGACAGGAAACGAATGCGAGGAAAAAGATCTGGGGACATCTATTAATTACAACGGTAAATTTTAACAACCATATGCAAAAGACTTTCTTCGTTCAATTTTTATGCACAGAAGCGCGACATGCGATTACCCTATACCCAATTAAGCAGGTCATATAGCATGATGCACTTATCTACAACAAGGTAAAAACAGCTAACAAAATTTTATATAGCAAAATCTGCTATGCAATAATTTTTTTGAATAGATATTTTCTTATTGTGCGTTGCAATTTTTTTTAGATATTTTTGATTTACTACATATGTAACAGTACTAATAGTTATTCTTACCCCAAGAGGATCTGGGTATATTTTTAATCTTAATTTCCAGCCTTCCACATTAATTTGCTCTATATGCCCCCTCCTTCCCCAAGAAGAACACTATAAAAATTCGCAGATAGCAAAAGCTAATTATTACTTGGAAATCAAAATGTCATTTATCAGATACCCGTGGAAAATAATTTGCGTACATACAAAGAGAAAAAAAAATGCTGGACATACAGCGTTTGTGAAAGGCGACATTATTCAGAATCACTCTCTGATTCACCAGTGACATATAGCTTCTTTACATTAGGATGCTGGTTAAACGTATGAGCTTCTGAGTTAAAGTTTGAGTTCTGAGGGTTCCAAAGTAAGTCGAAGATAATTATTTAAACTCATGTGTCCATTCTGTCTCTGAAATCAGTTTTTACATGATTCATTGCTAAAAATGCTCTTTCTGCTTTTACATTTAAGGTTGCAAATACTTTCAAGTTGTTAATGACTAAGCACGAAGTTGTGGAGAAAGCACCTCTTTCATGATGAAATTTGCTTCGAGTGTTGCAAGTACCTGAGGCAAAAGTTTTTAAAATCTCCAGATTCCTGTAGCAGAGTACATTTCTTCAGTGTTCAGAAGTTCTAAAAAATGGACAAAAAATATTCCCTTTGAATCATCACCAAAAAACTAAAGTGCTGATTTTTCTGTTGGACACGAATTTGTATCAAGAATAACACACTGTAATACTTCTGACTGATGTATATTTGACAGTCTGTTGTATACACAAAAGTTCAGCTTTTCAAGATTTTTTTTTTCATTACTGTTCAAACAGCTGCATTGAGTTAAGAGATATCAGCTCATTTGCTTTAAATACAGTATTTTTAGAGTTATAGTTTCCACACAAAAAGATTGTTCACTTTGAGAATTTGTCCCTCTGGCACTGTTTATTCTTATTTTTAACCTGATAACGCACAAATGAATTTTAAAAGTATGCTATAAAAAGGATCAATGAATTATGCAATTGAAAATATGCTATAAAAAGGCTCAATGAATTATGCAATTAAAATTATGCTATAAAAAAGCTTACTTAATTATGCAATTAAATATAAAAGGGCTCATTATTTTAAAAATAAATGCCTACTCTTTTTCGCGTAGCTTTGAAACTTATAAGGCAAAAATATCCGACATAAATCTCAAATTGTACAGTAACTTCGTATAAATACGATGCGATACCGGAGAAATTTCACCTGGATCCACAAACCGTATGACGAAATTTCTAAGACAGACAGACGAACAAAAGCAGACATAACGTGACCGCAAAATAACGTTTTAGGGAAGATGGGAACTACGAAGAGAGAAAACATCAAGCTCGCACACTAGAAATAATATTTTATATTTCCTTTCCTTTTTAAGCTGAGCGCCGAAGAGCTAAAAGCCAACCAAAAAGAAAAAAAGGAAAGGGAAAAAGTTGGTTCACCAAAGGCATGCAAGCCATTCGGCCTTGACCTACTGAGAAGTTTACCCTTTCAGTGGGACAGAAGAACACCTTGCTCACGCAACCCTAACAGAAGGGCGCCCGCCACGCAGTCTGTTCGCGGGAAGGTAACAAACAGAGAATGAGGGTTGCGATAAAGGGGTACAAAAAAGGGAAGCAGAGGGTTAACAGCTAGGGTTAAGTATGCGGAACTGAAGGGGAAAAAGGGGTAGCCCAGGTAAACCCATTCATGGCGCCGGCACCCATTGCAGCACAGAATAGCGCGACAGGTCCAAAACATTCGCATTCTTTACCAACCCTCCTCTTTCTGAGAAGATCTATTCATGGCGTGTATGAAGGAAAGGAAAAGCTGTTCATTTTTATTTGACAAAGAGAATTTAGTGGCTGAGTACCAAACAGTGAGGGTTTAAACAAAAGCTGAAGCTTAACAGTGCCGATACTTCAAAGCATCTGATATATTTTAAAATTTCTCAGCAGAAACATCGTCTAATTTCTTGTGTCCACAACATATGATAATCATGAAAATAAGTAATTAACCATAAATTACCTCAAATAAATTATTTCCAGATTTTACAAAATTAACGAAAATGATGATCTTTCTAGTTCCCCAGCAATGCAAACGAGCACCGAAAAGTAGGACGGTTTCCTATTTCTACGTAATTTTGCACTGCTTGTTACAAGAATGATAAAATCAGAACCAAGGAATAAACACGGAGGTCCTGCATTCATACACAGACCTAGAACACATGCCTTTGGCGCAAAATAAAAAAATAATAAGCTAATCAGCAAAAATAACAAAAAATAGCTCATTGCAAAAAAATAATTGTCACTAAATACTTTTTATAGTAGTGGATCTGGAATTTGTGATGAATCAGGAAGTTAAAAGAACAGTTTAAAAACTAAGACACGAGAAAAAAAAAATCTGAGCCTAATTGTGTTTTTGTGTGGTTGTATCAGAGGCGCACCCAGGAATTCTTGTTGGAGGAGGCTGTATATATATAGCATAGGCACACAATGTGTGTACATATATATATAGTATACGTACCCAATGTTTGTACATATATATATATATAGTGTACGCCTATAGTTTATATACGGTTGTGACGCCCCTTAATATTTTTGGGGCTTTGAAACTAAGGACACTATGTAATTTTTTGAACACGTAAAATATTATTTTTGAATGTTTAATTTGTGACGCACGTCGCTCTTAATCTCTTTGGGGCTTTGGGAAGAAGACACTATGTATTGTTTTGAACATATAAAATAATATTTTTGAACGTTTAATTTTTGACGTACGTCGCTTTTAATCTCTTTGGGGCTTTGGGAAGAAGACACCATGTAATAGTCAAACACTATGTAATTTTTTGAACACGTAAAATAATATTTTTAAATGCTTAATTTGTGACGTACGTCGTTTTTAATCTCCTTGGAGAAGGCTTAAGCCCCAAAGCCCCTCCGTGGGTGCGCCAATGGGCTGTATGATGTATACTCTAAATTAACTTTCATTTTTAGTTACTTTTTCTATGTAAATTTGAGTTTATTCTCCTTTAGCGTTTTCAACCTTAACGTTATATCTTCTCGCTCACAGAATGGGGTTGGCAACAATTCTGAGGTCAGAGAGCGTGACGTATGCAAGTGACAGATAAGAACTAGAGATATATAATGTTGAAGCAGCAGCAAAAAGTTGTGTAGCGGTGAAAGATGCGCTAAGACGAAGCTGTGTTTATTTAAAATTTGCGTATTCGAGTTGTGTTATAAATTGAGTGTTTGAAGTTATCAAGTTTTCTGCATACGAACTTACGTTAATCAGTGTTGAAGTATTATTACCAGTGATTGGAAGTAGCAGCCTACAAGTAGCGTTGCTACTGTAGCACGCTACTTTTGGCATGTAGCATCGCTACAAATAAGAAAAAGTAGTTGTAGCAGTACCACGCTACAAAATAAAGTAGCTTGTGGCAGAAAATTACGCTACAATTCGCGCTACTTTAAAAATATTGGTTAAGAATTGTATTCTTCAAATCACGTGACATTTCGAGATTTCCTGAAGTGTAATTGGCTTTAACAGGGGGGTCCGAATGTGCTCTGCCTGCAATAACGCACCCAATGTCTTTGAACGTACTTGACTTATTTTACCCTCTGAAAGCTCGTCAGATTGTTAACTGGTAAAAATCTCAATTAGTCAGTGAGTACTGCAATCACGCTAGCGTTTTTTGTTTTTTTTTTTTTTTTTTTTTTTTTTTTTTTTTTTTGTTGGTTTCGGCGTTAACGACCACAATGAGCAACTCGATGGGCTATGAGCAGTCAGCCGTTCCTAATTTAGGACCACTGGTTCCTCCAGGAAAAGGAGTAAGCCAGTGCCGTAAGACAAACATAACATGCATGTCTCGCCGGGATTCAAATCCGGAACAATCTGGCACGAATGGAGAGAAACCAGCACTTAGACCACTCACTATCCACAGGTATGCCACTAGTGGTTTTATTGAAGATCGTTCCTTGATTGCGATATTCGATTCTTTTAGACAAAGAAAATGAATTCTCAGATATACTAGAATGATACACGACTTTTAATTGAATTCCCTGGGATTCTCAGTTAGTCTATCTAGCTTGAAGTATGCACCACTGAATGTGTCAAAATGTGTTGCATATACAAAGATGAACTACTTGTGTAATTCACCTTGGTCTTTAACTCTGAATACCATACGCAATAATGTAAATGAAAATATCACATCCTCAGAATTTGCACTTTTAATTTAAATCTAAACGTAAAAAAGTAGCTGAAAAATAGCAAAACTCGCTACTTTAAAAAAATAAAAAAAGAAGTGTTGATAGCTACTTTTCAGAAAAAGTAGCTGTAGCTGTAGCAAGCCACTTTTTTTAAGAATATAGTTGCAGCAGTAGCAAGCCACTTTTAAAAATTAGTTTTCCAGTCACTGATTATTACTATTGTGATTAGTTCGTCATGAACTTCGGAACATGCACGTAGAAAGTGCTCAGACGCTGTTGATGAAATAAAACAAAAGTGAACAATAAGTAAATATTTCTGAAACTTTATTAGAGTGACCTTGTTTCACCTCCTAAAGAGAGAGAGAGAGAGAGAGCAAATAAGAAGAGGTAATATTTTGAAAATCTTAAATAATGTTCGCTAAGCTACATACGATTCAAATAGTTAAGAATGCTTCAACTTTCTGACGAAATTTAATATTGGTTCCACGTCTATCTTTGCATATGTTAAGACTGGAAAAAAAATCGGAATGTAGTTGCAAAATATATCACGCAATTTTTCTCACAATAATGCATGGGGTGCTGAACTATTCGTACTAACTCTTTTCTCAGGTTTCTGTTACTTTCAACTATTTACCCAACTGAATTAAAAATAACTTATTTCTCCTTCAGTTTTCTTGTTCTGAATAACTATAATATACCACTTGCAGTGAATCAGTTCCTTATAATTTTTTTTTCTTCATTTTACTTTTTTTTTATTAAAGGTTTAACGACCACCGTGAGCAACTCGTCCCTAATTTAGTATCACTGGCTCCAGGGAAGGGAAAGAGCCAGTGCCGTAAGACAAATACAAGATCCATGCCTCACTGGGATTCGAACCCGGATCATCCTCGGACGAATGGTCATAAGCCAGCGCTTAGACCACTGCGCCATCGGGGCGGCACACTTTATCACAATTGCCTTTCTCATCTAAGCATTTGGTTTATGCGCATCTCATTTGAAAGCAACACCGATTGAGAAACTAAAATATGATCTTTAGTAATTTCCTATAAAAATGCACGCCATCAGATTGCATCCGTTGCTCGAAAAACCTACACTGTTAAAGATTCTCGGTATGAATTAAAATACTGTTCTGTGATACATTTACTTTTATTATCACCGCAGCAGCTTCTATCACGCCATATTTGCATTCAACTCTAGAACTTTCTTTCTTTTCGTGGATGATAACACAACATTACATACATAACAAAGGGGGCGTTCCTTGTACTATGCGGCATGACTGTCGCTATTATTTTAAAATGATATTCTTTTCTCCACTGTTAAAAATTTTGTAGTAGGTTGCACCAAAAATTGGAGCTACACCGCTTCAGGGACAAAGTTAAACTATTGTGTGCTGCATCAAATACACAAAATCTAGATACAATTATGCACCACGGTATAGTATCCAACCTGCATGGTGCGAAATTGCACCATATTTATGTATGTTTCATGCATCACACAATGGTTTACCTTTTCCCCAAAAGTGGGGCAGCTCACGCACAACCACTTTTTGGTGCACCTACTACAACATTTTTAGCAGTGTCGTGTACAGCAAACAACGTGATTTTCACGACATTTTACGTGTGTTAACAAGGATTTTATACAAGAGCGAGAGGAAGCAGAAAAGTATGTTTATATTGCTTTGTATTAAAATACAGATTCCACTTTTTAATTTATTTAATTATAAAATAGTTTCGTGAAAGTTGAAGGCAGAAAGAAAGTCATCCACCCAACTTCAGGGTATCTTACTTCAGCGAACAGCCAGAACCAATAAATACCCAATTCTTATATCATATTGGCATTCGAACCCAGCCCTCCCTCCCTCCCACATTTCCTTTAAAGCCAGAATTCAGTGTCCAACCTATTGATCTGCGAGACTGTCAGCATTTGTCCCATACTATACTTCTCAAATATATCACCATCATAAGCAACCAGTATCAATCCACTGCTGTTAAAAGGTCTCCCGTAGTTTCCTAGACAACTATCTGCCTTCAATAATTATTTTCCATGTTATTTTGGCGTGCTTTCGAATTTCACACACCCGGGGTCTTCTTGTGTGAGCGCGCACTTGTGTGTGTGTGTGTGTGTGTGTGTGTGTCTGTGTGTGTGCGTGTTTTTCTGATATTTGGCATCCAGCATAATATTTCAATTGTCCATCGGTGGTAATTTCTTCTAGCAATATGTCTACCAATTTCCATTTCAGGATTATTACTTATATAGCGAAGTTATCCGTTCTTGTCATTTTCCTGAACCATGAGTTACTCTTTCTATCTTTCCTGGTTACGCCAAGTATAAAAAAAACAGGAAGAGAACCACAAAGATACGGAAAATATCTTAATCACAAAAAATATTCTGAATTTTCCTGTTTCTACAATGCGCCGGTCTCCTCCTAAAGCATGAAAAGAGACAGATCTGAATGCACTATTACAAGTCTTCCGTTCTTTCTCTCTCTCTCTTTTTTTTTTTTTTTTTTTTTTGATGTTGTTGTTTTGTTTTTCTTTTGAAGTTACCTGGCAATGCAATTTATTTACTTATTTATCGTTTTGTTTGCTTAAAATGTAAACGGATTAATTCCCAAATTTTTACAATAAAATATGAATAACATGAAGCGGGTTAAAGCTCCAGGAGAAGATGGAATTACTGTAGACATCATACGAGAAGCAAGTGGAGAAAATGCCGCTCCGGTGGGGCAGTGGTCTAAGGCGATGACCTCTGATCGTTCGTCCGAAAGGGGCCCGGGTTCGAATCCCGGTGAGGCATGGATGTTGTGTTCGTCTTACGGGCCTGGCTCTCTCCCTTCCCTGGAGCCAGTGACCCTAAATTAGGGACGGGCGACTGCTTATAGCCCATTGAGTTGCTCACGGTGGTCGTTAAACCTCCAATCAAAAAAAAAAAAAAAAAAAAAAAAAGTGAAGTGGAGAAATTGAAACAGTACTCGCCCAAATTTTCACTCGATGCCTTAATGAAGGGAAGATTCCTGAGGATTGGAACAACGCTACAATGATCCTGCTACATAAAAAAGTTGACATTGAGGATCTCAGGAACTACAGACCTATCAGCCTCCTATCAGTGGTTTATAAAATCTTCACTAAAGTTCTTTCACCCCGCTTGAAGATAACACTGGACAATGGCTCAACCGAGAGATCAAGCTGGATTCAGGAGTGGCTACAGCACAATAGATCATATCCACGTATTGAGAAAATTAATTGAAAGAGCGAGGGAATATGAACTTCCACTGTGCATGGCTTTTATCGATTATGAAAAGGCCTTTGATTCGGTGAAACCATCAGCAGTTACAATGGCTTTGAAATCCTGCGGTATTGAAGATGCATACATTAACATTATTAATAACATCTATGAAAATGCAAGTGCAAAGATTCGGCTGTTTGAAAATACAACACACATAAAAATTGGAAAGGGAGTGAGACAAGGTGACACCATATCTCCGAAGCTCTTTAATGCCACATTGGAAAATGTCTTTCAATCAGTGAACTGGGAAAACAAAGGGATAAAGATTAATGGAGATTATCTAACCCACCTTCGTTTTGCTGATGACGTAGTCATTTTTGCAACTACCCCATCAGAGCTGCAGAGTATGATCCAGGAACTTGCTGACAAGAGTAAAGAAGTGGGATTAAAAATGAACTTTCAGAAGACAAAAGTGATGTACAATGCTTTTACAAGAAATGAAGATTTATCGATTGATGCGGAAAATCTGGAGATAACAGACAAGTACGTTTATCTTCGACAGCAGATATCAAGTGAGGGTAACATTGGTGAAGAAATTAATCGGCGTACAAAACTTGCCTGGAGAGCTTTTGGAAGAAACAGCATAATTTTCAAGAGCAATATGCCATTATGTCTTAAAAGAAAAGTGTTTGATCAATGCATCCTTCCAGTGCTTACGTATGGTGCAGAAACGTGGACCTTAGCTAAAAGAGACATACAAAGGCTGCAGACAACTCAAAGTAGCATGCAGAGGTGCATGCTTGGTGTAACCAGGAGAGATAAGAAGAGGAACACGTGGATCCGAAAAATGACAAGAGTGGAAGACATCATGATCAGAGTTAAATCCCTGAAATGGCAATGGGCTGGACATACTGCCAAAAGGACAGACCATCGATGGACAGCCGAAATTTTAGATTGGATTTCAAGCGACAGGAAAAGATCCAGAAGAAGACCACATGGGAGATGGGTGGATGAAATTCGAAAGTATGTGGGAGTAACATGGAGGAGACTGGCACAAGACAGATCGTTGTGGAAGAAACTTTGGGAGACTTTCGTCCAGCAGTGGATTGATAATGATGATGATGATTATACATAACATCAATCACTGATTATATCTTCACAAATTCAAGGGGAATTAACAGCTCCTTATTTCTTCTGTCTCGTGGAGGTAAGTCCAACGCCACAATGCTTGGGCCAAAGGCCGTGAAATGCTGGTCAATTTACTGTGTACTAAACATACAATTCTAATTTTAGAATATGATTTGTAATACGAAACACAATGGCACCAAATTCTATGGTAGTGCGTGTATTTTTTTATTTATTTTTGCAAAACCAAACCAAAACTGTGAAAAAACAAAAACAATAAGATTAAAACTGAAGCGTTGAGTCGCGATATTTATATTCTTAATTAAAAGATATGCAGAATGAAACTAATGAGGTTTCGACTTTTGTGCAATTAACATACATTTATGACCTAGCTAAAAAATTTCCAAAAAAAAAAAAAAAACAGGTTGGGGCGTCAGTTACTCAGAAACTGAGTGCCGCAACTTGTTCATGAATATCTGCTCAGATTCGTCATATGCTGATCGAGTAAAGAAAAGAAAAAATGCACACGAACTTGAAAAACAATGGAGTACATTTGATCAGGCTAAGGGAAAAGCCCTGTTGAAAACCTATGACGTGAAAATGACTAAACGGTTCCGTAGACTGACCGGACGTACATTTTGCTGAACGTGGACAGAGCGGACAGGAAGAGCGGTTGAAGTTATTGCAGCGGAGATGTTGACAAAGCCGTCGTATTTGGTTTCACCATTAAAGCTTCCTAAAAGGTGAGGAAAGCGATGCTAATAAAGAAACAAAACACTTTTATTAATATCATTTCATTACTCAAATTTTATCCTACTAAATAGTGAATTACATATATTATTCTTTCAACGATAGATTTCCCCCTCTTTTTTCCAAGTCTTGTAAAATTTCTGTGGCCGCTTTAGAAGTTTTTCCATTCTTTTTATTTCCTTAGGTCAACCATGATTTAAAACTATTAAAATGCGCACCTTTTTCTTCGTGTCTTTCATCCATTCCTTAACAAATGTTGACATTCACTGCAATCGTTAGAACAGTTTGTACATCTCTGCTTTCCCGTTGGCGCATCCCTTATCGGAAAGATCTACCAGTGTCCCTTCTGTCCACGCTACCGAATAAGCAAATATCGAATGGCAAAACGGTAAAAAATCGCTATATATATATTTGAAAATTTGGAAAAAAAGATAAAAAATTAAAAGACCTCAACTGCAAAAGAGTCAAAATTGTAGAACGGTGTAAAATATGGAGTAAAATAACGTCACGTGATTTTTGAAGCTGTGTTTACACAGAGAAGAGGATGCGTGTATACGTTAAAGAAATGGGCTTGATGAAAACCTATTGAGCAACATGAACTTTTCTAAAACACAGGAAGAAACTGAAACATGCTGCTCCAAATCGTTACGTGTGTGTGTGTGTGTGTGTGTGTGTGTGTGTGAGAGAGAGAGAGAGAGGGGGGGGGAAGGGGAGAGGAGGGAGAGAGACTTTAACACGATAATGTACTTCGAAGAGATTCTATAGCCCCCTTTTCTTCAAGTTAATGACTATTTCTGTGCACCGTAAAAAAAAATTTTTGTGAAATTCACGAGCCACTTTCCGTCATTTCTTTCGTGAATTAACGAAACATATATTTCTGATACAACCTTTTCCATAAAATGACAGAAAGAAACCTGATTTTTCACGGATTTTTCCTACGCCAGGAAAATTCTGAATTTTCAGAAATATTTCCGCAGTTCTTTTCGTATAATAATGGGAAAACTCCGTTTTCGCTTTTTCCGTTTTCACAAGGCGAAAACTTTCCGGTAATACGAGAGATTCGAGGAAATACTTGAGCTTTGATTAATTTTTAAATTTTCACAGTCTGTCGAAAAATCTGATTTTGAAGTTCCTTAGCGAGATCGGATGTTGTGGACAGCATATCGCATTAATTTTGGTTATTGTAGCACAGGATATTTCTTCTCCTCTCCTTTCTTTTGTAAATCAGCTGTTATGTATGTGTTACCGTAAGAAACCACTTTCTTAAATTATTGTATAGGTGATTTATTGTATATTATTTTATTATTGTACAGGTACGATGTCTATGTATCAATCTGTGGAGTTCTTAAGACAAAAGATATTACAGCTATCAAGAGTAAGTCTTATATTTAGCAGTTTTGTGAAATAATACAATAAAACAATACATTTTGCCTTTTTCTTTAAAGATAATCGGAAGTTATAGCCAGTTAAAAAAGAGATCTAAAGTTTCAAAGTATTCTGTTGCTTCGAAAATTCAGGATGAAAAAGAATACTTAATTTGTGAATAAGTCCTTCTACAGGAAAAATAAAATTATTACAAACGTATTCAAAAAGTAATAAGTTCCAGCAGGAAATAAAATGACTAAATCACTCGCATTAATTGAAAACAAAAAATCATCATGGCCAACTAGTTTTACCTTGAACGTGAGGCTGATTATGAAGACGTTCTGGCTCAGTAGTTAAGACGCGCGGCTTCTGATCCAAACGACCTCAGTTTGATCCCAACCACAGGCGCGAAGTGGTTCTTTGGCGTAAAGGCTAAAAAATTGAGCGCCTTCGATTTTGCGAAATTTCTATATAAAAACGGAAAAACTTGAAACGCACTTTTCTGAAATAAACGGAATTGCCTACTACGGAAAATCTGTGAAAACACGGAAGTTAGAAAAACCGGACATTTCGTTAAAAGACGGACACTTACCGGCAACTTTGCGGCACGTTATTTTTCGAAATTTTCCCTGAATTCACGCCATTTACTTTTTTACAGTGTATCGGCAGTTAACACCATAACGTGATGCTCGATCTGTTAAAAAATGGCGAAGAAACAGAAGCAAATCACAAAAAACGAACGCTTCAGAAAGATACTTAAGAGCTTCAAATTTAAGCATGAGCTAAATGCTTTGACCACAATAAACTTGATCTCAATAGAACCACCTATAGTAGTGTAACGTTGACTCTTCAATGGACTATGATAATGAAGCCATTTCTCACTGTAGTGAGGAGGTCAACTTTCGCAAGACCAAGTGCTTCGTCGCAAGCAGCAAAAGAGAACAAAATTTCGCTCCTGCTGCTATATCAAGTAAAGCTTGGACAAAAAGTGCTTCTATGTCTCCCCTAGGTATGCACGTTTCCTTTTAACTGTCTTGACATGGTATATTTCTCCCAGACCTACTTTCAAAACCAGGATGCCATTTTTCAAGTAAAACTAAACAGTAATTAACACAGCAACCAGAAATCTCTGAATTGATTGTATTTACTGTTCCACATGTAATATCAATCACATAAGAAAACTTGAAACTTTTCATCGCCCGGGAGCGGAAATCGAGCCCGCATCTCCCGATTACCATTCGAGTATTCTTCCGGCTCCAGAGCGATGAAAATTTTCAAATTCTCTGATGTGATTGACATTACGTGTGGAACAGTAAATACAGTCAGTTCAGAGATTTCTGATTGCTGTGTTAATTACTATGACGTATTTTCTATGTACGAGAGGAATATTTCTTCCACATTATATAAAACTAAACATTTTATCAAAACAACATTTGACACATTGATCACAAACTGGGCCAAACATCGAGTATTCTTCGTACATTTGTGGTTACACTCAAAATTCAACCCTTAAATTTCTTAATGCTGTGCAGAAAACCGAAGTTTATGTGATTAAAATAAAAAAACTAAACCACTCACTCTCTGATTTGATCGTTTTCCTACAAACGGACTATGGTAGCTCGTGGCATGTTTTAACTGTGTTATCATGGACGTTGCTTATGTGAGCTTATCTCAGTTCCTGCAGCTTTCTGTCACAATTACATCAAACACAATTATCCATTTCGTGTTCAGTACATAAAATGTCTTAGTAATAGATTTACCAGCTAACTCACTCATTCTTGCTACATGGAAACTTTTGAAATTCCTAACACTGCAACAGTCTTTACTCTTTTCCGTTAAAGCCTTAGAGCATTTGGCCATTTGTGGCTCACGCGTAACCAAATCCTAAAAAATTACACTTTTCAACTACACTGCTGGCCACCCAAAATGCAACACAAAGAAGGACACGAGATAGGAAAGTCAGATTTACTGGACACATAACAACAGATACAATGATGAAACGATTGAGCTTACAGGCCCGTGCGACTTGCGGAACACGAAAGAGGCTTTGGATGTGGGCTTGGGGTATGTCGGTCCAGGCTGCTTCCAAACGTTGCCACAGTTCATCAGGCGTTGCCGCGGGTGGTGCTTGCCGGGCCACTCGGTTGCCGATCAGCGACCAGACGTGTTCGATGGGCAACATATCGGGACAACAGGCGGGCCACGGCAGCAGTGACACCTGTTGGGCCGTGAAGAATTGTGGCACGATGGGTGCCACGTGCGGGAGCGCATTGTCCTGTTGAAACGTGGCCGCTGGCAGGTCCTGCAGGAGAGGGAGGACTACAGGCTCCAAAACGTCGGAGTTGCAGCGGTGGTTGTGTGAGTGTACCGGCGATGCGTACCAGAGGGGTGCGGGTGTCATATCCAATTGCGCCCCAAAGCATAACGCCAGGCGACGGAGCGGTATGGCGATGCATAATGCAGGCGTCATACAGTCTCTCACCGCGGTGCCGCCACACGCGGATCCGACCATCGTGGTGTTGCAGGCAGAAGCGGGATTCGTCGGAGAAGACAATGCCGTGCCATTCCGTAGTCCAGGTGCGGCGTTCAACGGCCCACAGCCGCCGCACTCGCCGGTGGTGTAACGTCAATGGTAATCGAAGCAACGGCGTCGTGCGACAAGTCTCCGCTCCTGCAGACGACGTCGAACGGTACGTGCTGACACAGGTTGCTGCGCAACACACCCTAATTCCTGCGCTAACGTTCGTGATGTGACGGTGCGAGCCGTCAATGCCCGTCGCACAACAAGCCGGTGTCTCGTTTGGTGGTGTGCTGCGGCTGCGGCAATCGCTCACGTCCGTCGGTCCGTCCGTCCCTCTTGCACCCACCGAATCTATACTCGCCTCACTGTGGCTGGATGTCGTCCCACACGGGCACCGATGTCTCGGTACAATAAACCGCTGCCGCGATAAGCCACTATTCGTCCCCTGTCGAACTCCGAAACGTGCTAGAATGACTGCCGTATTCTGCGACGAGGCATCAGTAACCTTCCTACGCACAGGTCCGGCAGCACAACACACTTCCACTACTTACACCTCGCCTTCTGTGCACCCTTCTTATAGTGCTTCTCGGTGTCGTGCCGTGCGCACGTGATTTGCATATGCCCTGCAATTGTTTGCATGTCCTCTCGCGGGCGACGCATGCTGCGAATTTCAGGCCAATCGGATGCTTCCTTCTTGGTGTTGCATTTTGGGTGGCCAGCAGTGTAAATATGTTGATGGAATCGATACGATAGAACGAATCCCTCCTAGAGAAAAAAATTACATTTTTATATTCGGACAAAGATTTGGATCAAAACCTTAGCATTCATCCCTCATATTTTACAGTGCAGGAAAACATAGTAAGTAAACAAGAGTTTTGACAGCAAAAGAAGTAAAACTATACCAGTCAACTCAAATGCGCATAGAATAATATTTAGAAATGCAGATAAACCAAGCTGTGAGAAAAGTATCCAAAACAAATCTCAGATCTGTCATTGTTAATGTATTAAAGTTAGCAAAAAAAAAAAAAAAAATGATAGGACTTGCTCAAATTAAGGAAGGAGATATAAACAATAACATGAATTACGAAAAAAATTCCCATTAAGAGAAAAACGTACAATTTTTGAAGAGCATAATAGGTGAATATCGTGAAACTCCTGCATTAAACTGTGATATTTTAAAAAAACGTTTAGCTTTTTTAATGCCTTAACAAATTTTGTGCATCAGTTTTGTAGCGGCAAAATGGAATTCTTGAAAGGTTTTGCAAAGGTGGAAATATTTCGAATGATTGTATGTTTGCCAGCATAATGTGCATACTCTGAATAAATTAAGAATTAAAAATGTAAAGGGATTTTTTAAAACTCATTTATAAATTCTGATGAACCGTGCACAAACACTCCAAACGAAGTGTGCGATTAACGTTTTCAACAAAATACAATAATGTTTAGAAGTGCAAGGAGAGATATATATTATAAATGAAATTATTCCAAGAACATGTGGTAAATAAAAATTTTTACACCAAAATCATAGTACTTAGGAAGTTTTACATGCTCCGCTGTTCAGGATTAAAAGTTGTAATGTTTCAGCCTGGTGTAGATTCACAAGTTCTCACTGAAGTTATTGCCTTAATTCCAGTTTTGTTTTTTACACCAGAGCCGCTGGAAAAAACTATTCATGTAAAGTTTCCAGGATTCAATAATAAATGCTTGCACTTCCGTAATAGTCATAATACTACGTACATGATGAGAACGTAAACTATAAATTTATAATTTGTAAATTATAAAATACAAATTATAATTTATAAATCCAATAATACCTGTAACACAAACACATATATATTCGTTTTACTACAACCAATAAGAATGAAGAACTCTCAATTCCTCAGAATTTACTTTATTTACAATACGACGGCTCGAAATGAGACAGACGCATCAGTTTATCCAATAACGGTATACTGCGTGTAGCACTAAAGCATCACGATATAAACTATTTTCACGGTAGCAAGCAGACTTACAGCTCCAACTTCGCACTAAAGAAGTGTCAAAGAGAATGCGAAACTTTTTATTTTTTTTGTTTCTTTATTCCAAATTTTTACCTTCTTCAGCTTACATCTCATAAAATTCTTCTCAAAAGTCAAAAGTTTCCCGACATAAAAGTCGGAAGACTCTCACGCAACTAGAATCTTGCCAGAATGTAAGTAGGACCTGTTTTTCGAAACACATATATCCCCTAGTGGCTTACAACTTCACAAAATTCAAAATTTTAAGTTGATGGGAATTTCTTGAGAGCAATAAAGCATGCAGACTTAAAACTTAAAAATCACACGTAGGTGCTCAGCTATCTTGATCCTGAGCACCAACACGTGATTTTTTGAAAAACTTTAGCCTCCAGAATCCGAAAATCGAAATTGTATAGAAAAGGTATTTTTCAAAAGCAAGAAATTCGTGTTTTTTTGTTTTTTTTGTTTTTTTAAATTAAGACCTTTTAGCATTAACATTAAATAAAACATGAAATTCAATGGCATGGTCCATATTTTCCTCGATGTCGTGTAGATTATTACTTGTGAATGTTTTTATACACGTTTGATCAATTTTTTGATAAAGAACAGCAAACAATATCATAAATCTTAGCATATTTTCAAGATAACTACAACCCAACATAACAATTACATTTAACAATTAGTAACAAAGTAAATTTCACGCAGTATTTAAAGCAAAAACGTCGTGTTGTTATTAAATAACTTTTTGTGAATGTCTTTAATACTTAGCATTCCCTTAAATTTCACACAATATTCAAAACAATCGCTATGTTGTGATTGTAGTTTTTGCGTGCTTGCGCAATCGTACACACACACACACACACGCACACACACAGTTAATTTCACACATTATAATATTCAAAACAATTGCTCTGTTGTAATTATATATATATATTTTTGTCTGCTTGCGCGATCGTATATGTATATCATATATAACAACACAGCGATTGTTTTGAATATTGTGTGAAATTTAAGAGATTACCAAGTGTTAAAGACATTCACAAAAAGTTATTTAAAATTCAACACGATGGTTTTGCTTTGAAAAAATATACACAAAAACATATTTAATGATAATAGATGATTTTTCTAAATATCGTGGGAATTTCGGTATTTAATCATTGCTAAAAACATTCACAAAAATGATTTAATGACAATATGACGATTGCTTTGAAAACTGTGTAGGAATTAAGTGATTAATAAATGTTAAAGGAATTTACAGCAAATGACTTAATGATAACACGACGGTTTAAGCGATGGCCTCTGATCATTCGTCCGAAGGGGGTCCGGATTCGAGTCCCGGTGAGGCATGGATATTGTGTTTGCCTTACGGCACTGGATCTCTCCCTTCCCTGGAATCAGTGACCCTAAATTAGTGACAGGCGACTGGTTATAGCCCACTGAGTTGCTCACGGTGGTCGTTATACCTACAAATAAAAAAAAAAAAATGACAACACGACGATTGTTTTGAACATTGTCTGGAACTTAAGTGATTATTAATTGTTAAAGGCATTCACAACTTTAATTATCTCAAGGAAATTAACTCAGGAGACGCTTGATCAGCTTTTTGACCGAAGCCCACGATCGGCTGAATTTCGATTAGACCACACACCCGAGAATTCAGTAAATGTTAAAAATATCCTGATCATCATAGTTTCATTTTTAGCTGTGATTCTCATCGATGATATTTTAGTGCTACGACTGTCTGTGTTTCTAAATTACAGCTGAACAGTGCGAGCACAGGGGCACCATAAAAAGTACTTTTTGTCTGTCAGGACTAAAAGTTTTTTGATGTTGACAATCATCTTTAACTGCCTTATTCGAAATCATAATTCGATTTGTCTGCATGCAATTTCTTTTGATTTCTCCCAAGTAATTGAATTATCTCTTTAAAAGATAAACAGAATGCCACTGGAGAAATAAATATTACTGATGTTTTCGTTTCACTAACACGGTTTTTTAATAAAGAATATGAGCAACGTGATTTTTAAGAAGGAATTACTTGGGCCTTCGTTTTGCCATTTGTAAGCGCACTTTCAAATTTTTTTATCTCGGTATATGCCATTGCCAAAGTATAAACACATTACAAAGGAGCACAGCACGCCTTCGAAATATGCCTGATTTTATGAATAAACTTCTAAAATATTGAATGCACTTATTGATTTCTGTTCTACCAGGAAGCATGCTTTCGTTGCATGAATAGAAATAAATGCAACTTGTGTTTATAATTAATGTAAAAGCCAATATTTCAAGTTTCTTTCGGTGCTGAATTATAAAATTGTTTAAAATTTGAAGGAAATGATCTACATATTCAAAGGCATAATATAGTTCACATGGTTTGTAAATATATTTAAATTTCAATTGATAAAATCATATGACGTGTAATTATATACTGCAAATAACGAGTATGTTAAAAAGAGCAGTTATTTTCCACAGATAATCATAATATTTGCGATAGTTCGCAGAATCAAATACGAGGCTTTGGGGAATATCTTTATAATGATGTTTGCTAACGTTGTCATGACGTATCCTATTTGCTTAAATGCTTCAGTCCTATTTTCTGACAGCAAAAATGAGTTGCAAAGTATTTTGTGCTGCATGAACAAAGAATGCATGAAATTTAAACTGAGTCTAAATAAAGAAAAACCGATGTCACTGTTTTGAGCGAGGAAGTGTTCGTACTGAATGCAGGATCACTCTAAAAGATAGAGAGTTAGACCAGGTACATCAGCTTGTGAACTTAAGAAGCTTGTTTGAAAAGGAAAACAGATAAGATGGTAAATTTGATACGGGAGTGAATTTTCCTTCGAAAGTCTAAACTATCTTAGGCGGATCTCACAGGACTGACAGATTATCTATTTTATAGGAATGTTCCATACAGCTGTGTATGAAAGTGCAATTGTTCCCACTCTGATATATGGCAGTGAAACCCAGGTACCGCAGAAGAGACAGGTGTCGTTCGTGTGCCGAAGAAATGCATTAATCTGTAATGGGAGAAGGCAGAGGTTGTGGAAAAATTCATCCTGATCATATGGCAACGAATTTGTGTTGCAGATGTGTAATGTAAAACAAAATGTTGTTAGTAGAGTGAATACAAATATTTTGAAGAGATCTACAAGTTGAAAAAAAGGTATAATGAGTTGTTAACTAAGACAATTCATTTAGCCCAAGTGGCAAGAAAGAAAGCTATAGGAATTGCAAGGAAAGAAATAGAGTGAAGAATGCCTCCATGAGAAAAAGATAATGAGCATAAATTACAAAAGATCCTTTGTGAAATTTGTGATGGATGTCAGTGAAGTCCGAGTTGTATGCCAAGATCGCTGTAAACGGAGACATTAAATGCTCAACAATATGTAAAACGAAACACCATCTGCAAATTTAATTTGAAAAATGATCTTGCTTTAATGAGCTAATCTATGAAACTTAGAGAACAGCTTAGTGATATGTAATGTATGTATATGTTCTTCAGATGTTTTAGTTAATTGATCACATTGCATCAAAAGAGTCAACAAAGTCGAATATTAGAAGAGCACCTGAGTAGCTTTTTGTACGAATTTCACATGGATACAGGGGCATTCTTTCTCTTGCGACTTTGCAATTCTTTAGATGCATTTAAACAACTAAGTTTGACTTCAGATTTCAAAGTTTTATCTGAGTGCGTACAAATACTGACTTATTTATTCCTTAATTTACAACATTTCGTCAACTGATGTCTCATTTTAAGAACTAAAATTATCACATTTTTATATTAAAAAATGCCATCAAAGAGAGCCAATAAAACTAAAATATTTCCCTAAATTTAATACATTACGAAACAAAGAAATAATAAAGATAGCAGGTTAGTAATGATGTGTTTGTTCCTTATGTTAAATATTTTTCTGATGCTTACGAGAAAAACTGCCCTGTGATCTGGAGGGTACCAGAGTGATCTGGAGAGTACCTTGTCTTTGATATGCTAAACTAATAACTTGTGAAATTATACTCTTCACACTGTTATAATGGCAACGATAACGACCCATGCGACGTTTGACTTATACCCATAATGCATTGTTGCACTAATATATAAAGGAGCACTACATTGCCTCTGTTCCACCTGATGATGGGATAAATGTTACCCCGAAAGTACTAGTGGGGTATTTTAACTGTAAATATCTTTCGTATTTTAATTAAATATCGTACATAGACGGTGAGTTTTCTCATTTCATTTGTACCAGAGTCTGTTTAAACTTCCTTCACTACTCATATTACAGAAAAAATGCAGCTATCTTTTATTTTAAACATACTAATACCAAATGAACTTCCTTGACCTGAATTTCGGTTATTTGGGTACATTAAAAAAACATAGAAAAGTTATTTACAAAATTTAGGAGAAATTGAACTGAAATGACATAGTTAAATTGTTCTTGAACAGGCATTTCAGTTGTTATCTCCAATCCAAAAGCAGAGCCTAGCAGTACTAAAAGGTACAAAGAAATATCTTAGCTGAAAATAGTGTAACTTGTTCCGAGCAACTTTCCGGTAGCCATGAACAATTTTAAGTTTGCAATTGGATTCCAAAAGAAACAGTAAAATTAAAACTAAAATATGGCATATGGTTAAATCGACAAAAAAAAAAACAGTAAAAAACCGCAGAAGCAATAGCTGTCAGAAGCACGATTCACAAACACTTAGCCGGGTTAAACTGCAGAGATAAAAATATTTTATTTACAATTGAAATCAGCTAAAAGACACAAGCAAGATCATTCACTCCCGCGACGGCCGCATCTTCAGACCTAATCAGCTTCACGGTGTGATGTTCAGTATTATGTAGTTATCTCCCCCCCCCCCCACACACACACAACTCCCACAATGCATAGCATGGCAAGTTCAGGTTGCCAGGTGACAGTATGATTAACAGAGTTTTATAAAGATAGTACATGATCATTAAAAGTTTTTAACAGTGTCAGTAGTCCTTGCCAAATAGAGTTCACATTGATCGGCGTTTCTTCGTTCCAGCACTTCAGAAAAATACGTAATGTATAATGCCTCCGTAAATAGTAATGTCTGTTTGTTACTATAGCAGATGATACGTAATGTACATGTATAATGCCTCAGTAAATAGTAATGTCTGTTTGTTACTAAGAATCCTAACCCCATCCCAGTCCGGGTAAAAGGTTCCGTTCGCGAGAGTCCTTGTTAATGATGTTGAAATAGTATTGGAACGAAGCGAGTATTCATGTTCCGCCATACGCAATCCAAGATTTCTTAAAGTGGATCCTATGCAGCAGATGTCCTTGTGTTCCGGGAAAGTAGAACGAAGTGGGATTAAATAAACCCCACAGCGTTTCTTTACTTGCACAGAGTCTTTCAGCAGCAGGTCGAAAATAGTAGTTGTCCTGATGCCGAAACCCATCGCTTCCCTCCTGCAAGTCCTTGCCATCAATGCGTAATCCAGTAGTCCTTGCCATCAATGTGTAATCCAGTAGTCCTTGCCATCAATGTGAACTCTATCTAGCAAGGACTACTGACATGGTTAAAAACTTTTAATGATCATGTACTATCTTTATAAAACTCTGTTAATCATACTGTAACCTGGCAATCTGAACTTGCCATGTGCTATGAATTGTGGGAAGCCGCCCCAGTGGCGCAGTGGTCTAAGCGATGGCCTCTGATCGTTCGTCCAAAAGGGGTCCGGGTTCGAATCCCGGTGAGGCATGGATGTTGTGTTTGTCTTACGGCACTGGCTCTCTCCCTTCCCTGGAACCAGTGACCCAAAATTAGGGACGGGCGACTGCTTATAGCCCATTGAGTTGCTCACGGTGGTCGTTAAACCTCCAATCAAAAAAAAAAAAAAAAAAAGAATTGTGGGAATTGCGCGTGTGTGTGTGTGAAGGGGGGGGGGGGAGATAACTATATAATACTGTACATGCACACCGTGTTGCTGATTAGGCCAGAAGATGCGGTCGTCGTGGCTGTGAAAGATCTTGCCTGTGTCTTTTAGCTGATTTTAATTGTATATAAAATATTTTTTACGCTTTCCAACCGTAGGTTGAAGAAGCGTTTATTCTCCAGCTTTGTCCGCCCGTCCGTCTGTCTGTCTGTCCGCACGATAACTCGTGTAAAAATGGTTCGATTTCGACGAAATTTTAGCATGTGGTAGGGGACCACCTGGGGACGAACCCTGTTGAAAATGGACGAAATGGGGTCAAAGGTCACGACATAGGAGCGGGATCCATTCCACGGCCCTTATGCGTCATAACTTGCGTAAATATGGTTCGATTTCAATGAAATTTTACTATGTGGTAGGGGACCACATGCGGGGACGAATCCTGTTGAAAATGGGTGAATTTAGGCCAAAGGTCAGGACATAGGAGCGGGATGCATTCCATTGCCCTTATGCGCCATAACTCGCGTAAATATTGTTCGATTTCGATGACATTTTAGTATGTCGTAAATGACCCACCTGCGGACGAACCCTGTTGAAAATGGGTGAAGTGGGGTCAAAGGTCCGAACACAGAAGCGGGATGCATTCCATAACATCTTATTAAAAGAGCAATTCTTGTATATATGTAAATTTTATTTTGAAAACGGCCCTAAGGATTTTGATGAAAGGTGGCTAACCTACCGTTTTCTGGTACTATAAATCGATTTAGCTTGATTTAGACTTTGGAAAAATTCGTTTAGTGGGTTAAATAACCACCCCGAGTTACTACGTTTTTAGTGTCATGGCATCGTCCTATTAATGTTTCCCAATCTTAGAAGTTTATGACGTCACACTCTCGCGATCGGCCTTATTACGTAACGCGTTGTTTGTGGATCCTATTAAAGTTTTATGACGTCACACTCTCACGACCATCTGCCTCATTACGTCATGCGCTGTGTGTGTATTACGCATTACTTTTATATCATCGAAATGGGGTCAAAGGTCTGGTCAGAGGAGCAAGATTTATTCTACAGATAATATCCTCACAACTTCAGTAATGATTTCTGGTATGTTGGAAAGCGTATCACAGTCAACGCATTGCACGATTTTACTAACTTGTTATCTCTGCAGTTTAACTCGGCTAAATGTTTGTGAATGGTGCTTCTGACAGCTATTGCTTCTACGGTTTTTTTACTTGAATTATTCAGCACGAGATTTTACCTTATGAAAAAAAAAAAAAAAAAAAAAGATCGAAAATAAATCTACTCCCTTAATAGAAAGTTTTCTGATTTTCGCAAACTTGAGAAAGAACGTTCAAGTTTATGGATAATATCCGAGGTAGTACTTTTCAGGAATAGAGTTGCGTGCCATGGAAAATACTCATTATTTTTGCTTGAAATAGTAAACTGATTATTGTTGTTGGTTGTAATAACGAATGAGGCATATACCCAACCGTGTAAGATTAACTCTTTGGTGTTAAACAAATACAGAAGAAACAAGAACAGATTTTTCTTATTTACTTCTGTAAAGTTATTTTCTATCTGTTCTCGCATTATATTCCTTCCTTGAGAAGTCATAGGAGAGATAAGATAGCTGAGCTCCAGAATTCCACACAGAGTTAATATAAGCTGCTCGAACACGTAAGGCAACTCAAGCGCTGAATCGATTATAAAATGCTGTCCAGTACATCATTAGCTTGGCAGAATATCTTGCTTAGGGTGAAAGCGGAAGAAATAAGATGAGCGTATTTATTTCACAATCTCGTCGTTTCAACAACAAAGTACAGAACTGCAAAACTGAAATAATGACGGGTTGCCATCGTACTGAACACGACTCTCCGAACGAATAATTTAAAAATCACACGTAAGAAACTGTTAAAAAAAATCACAGTTCCTGGCTCTCTTAAGTATGACATTAAAATGCATATGTTTAACAATTTTTTAAAAATATTTTTTCAAGTTGTGAGATAAGTGACGAAAAAAAAAAGCATTCACACCGTATTGAACTGGTTATTACACGAAATTTTTTGCAGTGGTCAAGAAACGGGGTGAGGTTCTACAAAGAGAATATTCGCACAAAAATCTATAAACATGTTCCCTTTGTTTTACGAGAATTGCCTTTGATAATGGGTTTCCTTTCGCCAGCATATTCTATCTTCTTACAGAGGACATTGTTTTACACGAAACTTCTTTTCACTAAAGGCATCACTTTACCAAGAACAAGCATGTCTATGAAGGCACGTACGTACACGAACTAAAGCTGATATGATGCTACGTAGTAAAACACAAATTTGAAAATTCTTAAGCATGAAAATTTGGCATTTGTTATTTATATTATAACAATACTGTAATTAATGCAAAACTCATTAACTGACATCTATTGGTATAATATGTAAACTTGAAACTGATATGAAATTGTGGAAGAAATATTCTTCACAAATACATGAAACAACTACAAGATTATTCGCACGAAAATCATAATAGCCTGAATTACCTATTATACTGTTCAACGTGTAAACATCATATCAGAAAACTTGAAACTTACATGCTAATCGGATTGTCGTGCTAATAATAATCTTGTAGTTGTTCCAGGTATTTGTGAAGGATATTTCTTCCATAATTTCCATACACGAGATACCGGTGCGAGTCAGTAACAGATTGTTTCGACTGGCGGAAAACTGAGCTCTCTAAAATTTCTCATCTTCAGAGACTTAAAACTTCATTGCTCTGGGTGGTGAAACGGATAACATGCTTGAACGGAAATCGAATGGTGCGGGTTCGATTCCTGCTCCAGGGCGATGTCATTTTCAAATTCTCTGATACAAATTTTGCATGCTGAACAGTATACTATGCAATTATGATTGTCCTTATATTAATCTTGAAAACGCTACCGTTTGATCTATCCCTTAGTCTACCCATGTGATACATCCACTTCTACTCGAAGTCGGGCTAGAAAAAGATATTTTGCAATAGATAAAAAAATAGCGATTAAGATATTCAATTTGCTTGTCCGTCGTTACACCTGTCTGCATATCGACATTATATTGGATACAATGTCTTTTGAACAACACAAACGAAGATTTTGTTTTCCCCTTCTTGTATTTTCCTGAGTATATAAATTAAAGCTCCTTCTAGGTCAGATTTTTTTTTTTAAATCTGGGCGAGTTAAATGCGTTTGTATGACCAGAGGCATAGCCAAAGGGGGAGGGGGAGTCCTCGGGTCTGGAACTAAGTCCTTGAGGATGGAATGAGTACGATTTTAAAGCAATATGTACAAATTAAAGCCATATGTACTCGTATATATGAGGCTTTAACCAATGAACCAAATCCATGGAACCTCCCTTAAGAAATTTCTCGGTACGCCACTGTGTGGGACCAACATTTCACCTTTTTTTTTTTTCTTCATTGGTAAAAACTTTCCAGTAAAGTATAGTACATTTTAAAGAGGGAAGTCTCTATAGTATTGGATACAACATCTCTGTGCTGCACAGAAAATTTCCAGAATTCACATGTTTGTGCAATCTGCCGACGAGCATTCTAATTTTGAGTTAATTATTACATGAAAGATTTAAATGGCATCATTCTTGCTCTTCAAAAAAAAAAAAAAAAATTGCACGTACACACAGGATGAAACATACCTTTTCTTTCACAGAAACTATGGAGCAAAATTTGTGAACTGCACAGATGACAGTACATCTATCGACTTACCATTCCAAATTCACACACAAGCATAATAATAACAATAAAATAATAATAAAGGCGTTTCGGTACCCTTTGGTCACAAGCGCTGGCTTTAGGCTAATCGTCCGATTTGAGACAGGGTTCGAGTCCCAGATCAGTCATAGGCGGTTGTTTATCTCATGACATTGGCATTTCTCCCCTTCCTGGAACCACAAGCCCGAAACAAAAAGCAAAATGATGCTACATTTGGGTGTTTGAGCTATGTTAACGCATACAAAGCTTTTTTTCTTTTATTTTGTTCTGTTTCCTGTTTTATGTATTTAAACAGGGTTTCCCATATATTATAACCCGGTCCCGGACGATTCGTCCAACGACGATTGGTCCGATGCCGATTCCTCCAAACGGACGATTGGTCCAATGTCCGATTCATCCAATGCCGATTCGTCCAATGGTACGATTGGTCCAATGCCGATTCGTCCAATGGTACGATTGGTCCAACGCCGATTCGTCCAATGGTATCATCTTACCAAAGGTAAACTTTTTTATTTTTCAGAAAGGAATAATAATTTAAATTATTCTCCTCTTTATTTCCTTTAGAAAGATAATTTCCGTATATTTGGTAATTGTAAACATTTTACATAAATCTGGTAAAAGGCACTCAATGGAGCATTTCTCATCTGTTTGCAAAGCACCGAGGCCGCGGGCATTTTTTTTGAAGATTTTAATTTACAGCCTAGATATTTGGTATCTGTAAACATTCTATAGAACCTTATAAAAGGCACTCATCGTATCATTTCTCAGGTCTTTACGAGGCACCTCGGCCGCGGGCCTTTGTAAAAGATTTTAAGTCACAACCTAGATATTTGGAATTTGTAAACATTTTATAAAACCTTATAAAAGACATTAAACGAATCATTTCTCAGCTATCTACCAGGCACGTAGGCCGCGGGCCTTTTTAGAAGATTTTAAGTTGCAACCAAGATATTTGGTATTTGTAAACATTTTATAAAACTTTATAAAAGGCATTCATCGTATCATTTCTGAGGTCTTTGCAAGGCACCTAGGCCGCAGGCCTATGAATTATTATTTCGTGTTTAAGTGAAAGCGCAATATTATTAACTTGATTTAATACGTAAACGTTATGAATATGACATCGGTAGAGAAAAAAGTCCTAAAAAGGCGTAGGCCTAGAGCCTATGAATTAATATTTGGTGCCTAAGTAAAAGTTTAGTATTATTAACTTGATTTGATATGTAAACGTTATGAATCTGACATCGGTAGAATATAAACTGTTAAAAAGTCCTAGGCCTATGGCCTATGAATTAATATTTCGTGTTTAAGTAAAAGCGAAAGCGCAATATTATTAACTTGATTTAATATGTAAACGTTATGAATATGACATAGCTGGAACAAAAACTGTTGAAAAGGCCTCTGTCCAAACCCCGACCAGTTATTCCCATTGGGCAGTTGGCGGAAAACCCTACTGCATTCTACAAACAGAAACGGAACACTAGTATTTTATATTATTTCATGCGAAAGAGAAACATTGAAGTTGATAGAACGGCTCGTACATCAGTAACTTCATACGGCAGCAAGGACAGTATAACAAGAAAACGCGATTCCAAAAAAAAAAAAAAAAAAAAAAAAAAAAAAAAAAAAAAGAAATCTGTAACCACAATATTACGCATGAAATGTAACATTATTTTACATTCCTTGGACTACCGGTACTTTCGTATAACATCGGAATAGAATCGGAACAGATGAGACTTTTATAGCACGAGTAGCACTTAGGACAGATAGGACGGAATTGGACCAATCGTCCATTGGACGAATCGGCATTGGACCAATCGTACCATTGGACGAATCGTACCTTTGGACCAATTGTCCATTGGACGAATCTGCATTGGACCGATCGGCATTGGACGAATCGTACCTTTGGACCAATTGTCCATTGGACGTATCGTCCCATTGGACGAATCTGCATTGGACCGATCGGCATTGGACGAATTGGCATTGGACCAATCGTCGTTGGACGAATCGTACCAGACCATTATAACCATATGAATATGATCAATTGTAATGTGCTGAAACTCCTAATCAGTTTGATGGTCTGAATCTACAAGTCGACCTGCAGCAACCTGTCGGCGAGATGCTCGGTCGGACGAATTCAACATGTGACCTCGAGGTTGACGTAGGCAGTGGTATGACAGCTACTGATTGGCAGTCTTCGGATATAATTACCCGATCCTCCAGCAGAGTCAACAGAACACATCTTGATAATGGTACGAACAAGTACCGAAATGCATAGCATGTGCACTAATACCGCACGATGTTTGCTTACATTTTTGTGAAGAAGCGAGGTTTCCGTCTCTTTTTTCTGTAGCCAAGTGGGGAGTTAAACATTTTGTTCACTTTTCATTTGTTTAATGCGTTTACACTAAATGTGAATTTGGATGTGCCTTTTGAACTGTCTACATACTTCGACTTGCAACTGAGTCCTAACCTTTGCAAAGTGATATTCCGATATATAGGACAATGGAGCAGAGTTGATTACTATTACATCTATGCAGAACTATGCTGCTTGTCGGACTTCAGGTACATTTTTAACATTATATCATTTTGTGTAAAGTGCTTCAGTTTTGCAACATTCACTTCCATAATTTTGTGTTAATTCTCGCGCTTTGCTTATAGCCATTAAAGAATTGGACTTTGCTTCTGACATGAAGAAAAATGTGCATAGAGTTTTTTACTATTTTGAGTAATGTATGATATACATCTCAAATTGATTAGGGTTTCCGAATGAAAATATTATTTGAAAAGTTGCGGTTCAAATGAATAATAGATCTTTAGATATAACATAACACTGCCCTTAATAAATCTATCCATTCCGTAGGATGGTTAGATTTACTATATCCATTATTATCAACAGATATTTTCTGAGCATAATACAGTCGAACTCACATATAGTCAGCTCGTATAATACAAAGTACCACATAAACCGCAATTTTTATAAATCCCCTCAACTTCGTAACATTCTCTTTTGTTATTTTAATGGAACATTACGAAGAATATTTTTTGAAGAAACCGACTATATTAAACTTCAGCACTGTTATCAGTAAACAGAATAAGTGACATTCACTCAGTTTTAACCCTTCCTCTTTCTTAGGAATTACTTGCTATTGGCAACATTACGTGGACCCTTTTAAAGACAGGTCAGTTTGTATAAAGATAAGGATGCTTCATTTGTTATTTTTACTACCTCCAGCTACTCTCCCATCCTCCCTTACCCCCCCCCTCACACACACTTGCCAAGTATTTATCTTCTGGACAAATGCTGTCTTTTACGCTTTCCTTCACCAGCTCTCTATCACTTAATCTCTGTTCAGAAAATTATAAAGTTCACTTTGCATCTAGAATCATTTTAACCACCACGGCAAAGGAAGTTGGAAAATACTTAAACCAGCTATCATGATAAGCACAAAACAAGCAACAATCGGCTCATATCTCCAACGCAACGTGCAAACGGCAAATCAAATGTAACAGTCGAAATACTTTAAAAATTTTGAAAATTACGTTAATTTTCACATTGGTTAAAAGTCTTACCCACCGCAGATTTTACTCATATTTCTTTTCCAAACTATAGTTTTTAATAACAAGCATAATTCCCATTCGATCAAATGATAAACAGTTCATGAAGGACCAGTTTTAATCTGACCTAATGTAATATGCCAGAAATGGCTCTCTTTTATCTGTTCAGCTATAACGAAGTTCGTATATATCGAATATTTTTAAATCTTCCTTCAGCTTCGCTATATACGGGTTCGACTGTATAATATAGACAAAATCTGGGTTACAGTACACAATATGCCTTATATTGTACAATATATGCAATTATAAGCTGACAGAATCTTGAAATTTCATAGTAAAAATAAGTACATGAAATGTTTTATAAGTGCACAATTTCTCTTCCATTTATATGATGTGATTTGCTATATCCTCACTAATTTTTAAGCAATATTTCAGCAGACTTTGGGGACAACGTTTCGTTGATTAAGGGGACAACACATGATTTTGTAATAAAATTCCCTCAGTTAAGGAGAGAATGAAAGAGTTTGTCAATTAATTGAATTTCGGGACAAAAATTAAACTCGATTACTTGAACAATGAGAGAACTTTAAGATAAAGTTCTGAGAGAATAAGGGGGCAATACAATGATTTTGAGATAAAATACCCTGGAGTAAAGGGAATAAGACATGTATTTCCCTTAATAAAAGTGATAACACAAAACCTGGTTAATTAATTGATTGAATTTTATCTCAAAATTCAACGATTACTGGGAGAATGAAATAATTTAGGGAGAACGTTCTGAGGATTAAAGGGACAATACAAGAATTTTGAATCAAAATTCTCTCGACGTTTTATCTCAAAAATACGCATTTTCTCCTCAGTCTGGGGAAGATACAAGAACGTTGAGACAAAACTGTTTGGATTAAATTGACAACAAACACCTACAACTATAAGAATTTCGGAATAAAATTTCCATAATTCAGGTGAAAATGCAAAATTTCGGAATATAATTCCCTCGACTAAGGGAACATAACAAGATCTTTAATATGAAATTTTCTCGATGAAAAGGGCAAAACACAAAAATTTTGAGTTAAAATTTTCCTGCTTAAGAGGGACAATAAAAGAATCGTAAGGTTTAGTAACACATCATATATTCCCAATCTTTGAAGATGTAGTTACAAGAAGAGTCCGTTACAACGCCTTTTCCCCGAGTGCTTAAAAGAAAAGGTTTCAAAAATTGCGAAAGTTGGGAAATTAACAATTTAATCCTTTCATTCGATAACATTACGAAGGAAAGTTCAGTTTTTTAAATTATTTTTTCTCCAGTACTTTTTCTTCAAGCAAAGGACTTTCTCCTCCTATGCTGGGATTTGAATTACACCGAACATAAAATAAAAAAGCTTCAAGCTAACATTGAACGTCACGTAATCTTATAAAGCACTGGATAACAAACGAATGACATTGTAAACGTATTTTACGAAACAGAGCGCATAAAATGGGTAATTAGACTGTGGCTTGCCTAAGATTTACAGTACAGACAAACATGATCATGAAAATTAATTTTATGACGCCAGTTACATTTCAGAGATTGAAAAACTAAAATTTGTCGCTAAACCGCTGTCCACTATTTTTAATTAATGCGTCGCATACCTGAAATTAAAGCTCTACGAAAATCCATTCACAGCAATAAATTCAGATATATGTATGTATATAAAGATATGTGACACTTAAAATAAGCCCATTATTTCTTGTTTATTTCTTGTTAAACCCGATTTATTCTTTAGATGCGTAGAATAATTTTCCATATTTTATTTGTAGTTCATGTTGCTCAGTTGGTTTCCCCTGAACAAAAGAAATCAGCAATGATCTCTGATAGCACACATTTCTTTCTTTCTCTTTGTTTAGGAACCCTTAATAACATAGTAAAATTAAATTAGTGATAAACGAGGTAAATATTACATCAGCAAAAAGGATTTTACAAAACATAATTATGAGCCGTGTCGCATAATATAGTAACATACTTAATCTATCTATTTCCAATTAACCCTTAGCTATTGATTGCATGTAATTCTTAAAGTTCAAAGGTAAAAGTGTGAGAACAAATTCACTCCTTTAAAAAAAATGCTGTCTTAATAATCGAAGTTAAGCAGTGCGCCAATTTTCCAAGTTAGTAATTATCATGCAATTAAAATAGAAAGCTGTGTAACTTTTTCTACAGCTTTTCTTTTCTCTCCGAGACTATAAGTAGATTCAAGAACAAAAGAATCTTCGAATAAGACATATTTTTCCAAAAAAAAAAAAACACTGATTCTTAGTTGAAGATCTCATGTCGCTTTTTTTTCAAGTGAATATCTTATTCTTCCTTCTGACCAAAATCTGAATGCAAGCAGCATCTGGGTACACTTTTACAAATGATTGCGCTGCACAGTTACTACAGTGTATCATACTACAAAATGTACAGGAATTGTGAACTTATAATTATCTAATATATCATGATGTCATGTCGCTATCTATTTGAAATCGAAATTGGATACCAAGGGTCCTATTTATGTCTAAGGACATCTGTACTTCGAATATGTAATGTATCAATCTGCGTAAATTTCACAAAGATGAAAACTCATCAAAGCACAGAGCAGAATGTCAGCATACAAAGGACCAAGTCGTTTTCGTACTCGTGGACAAGATGGCGACAAGAGAAGAACAAGATGGCATCAAGATGACAAGACGGCAGCAAAAAGGGAACAAGAGAACAACAAGAGAAGTACCTGACTGCTCGATATGCGAATTAAGCTGATTTATCATTGGCGTGTCGTTAACAAAATACAAGGTTACCAAAATTTTCTTAAGGACATGTAATATTAGATATTGGAACAAGGTCTCCTTGGGTGTATCTTGAAGTCACAGCCCTTCAAAAATATTGAAATCTAGTTTCCGAAAAATGCGAAAGATGATTCTTCGAAACGAAACCGCATGGATTCTCTGAAATCGTCTCATCGAGATCTTGTCACTGAAAAGAAAGTGAAATTTCGGTACACATTTCACGTCCAATTGTAACATTTTATTTAACCAACGTTCATGCCTGTAACCGCACGTGCTCATTCGGAACATCCATTGGGCATTTTAATCGCAGAGAAGCATTAGGAAGGCTACACTCCAAGTCAAGAACAAAACCTTCTGCTCGAGTTACAAATAAATAAACATAACAGTTTTTTTTTTTTTTTACACAACAACTAGGGGCTGAGTCCCTAGGCTCACTACGCTCGTTTTCAGAGTAGCGCTCGGGCCCTGCGGCCCGATCTCCAAGTATATCACATGAAATAAAAACTGGAAAATTCATATAAATTTCAAACTTTATTGCATGTCTAAGCAAATCAGACTTGTTATTCCGAAATTCAGAGGGTTTTTTACTGTCTTTAATTTTTGGAAGGTCGGACTTTTGTCGTTTGAACTTATACCACTTACTAAATTTACCACTAAGGAAAACAAAAGCGGTCCAAAAAGCATTTCCGTAAACCGTTATGCTAAACCGTTAAGGTGGACGTCAAGTAATTTTGCTTCCTATATTTCCAATGGAAAAACTTTTATACACATTTTCTTCACAATTATTGTGTTCCCAAGGATGAAAATTTGAACATAAATTAAAATAACTTCATATATAACGTGGAATACTTAATATTTTCTAAAACATAACCATAATTATATCAAAAATCAATAACTTTTCCCTTGGTGATGTTGGAACCAGAAAAAAGATGGCGCGACCTGTACATTGATGACGTCAGTAGACAAAAAAATGTTGGATTACATAATTATGGTTATGTTTTAGAAAATATTAAGTATTATTCCAAGTTATAAAATGAAATTATTTTAATCCATTTTTAAATTTTCATCCTTGAGAAACGCATTAAAGGTCCAGAAAAAAGATCGCGCGACCTGTACTTTGATGACGTCAGTAGACAAATGTTGGATTGTATAATTATGGTTATGGTTTAGAAAATATTAAGTATTCCAAGTTATAAAATGACGCTATTTTAATCGATGATCAAATTTTCATCCTAGGGAACGCATTAATTGTGAAGAAAATGTGTACAGAAGCTTTCCATTGGAAGTATAGGAAGCAAAATTACTTGACGTCCACCTTAAACAACTGAGATAGCTTTACCAACAAAACATATGCATAATAAATTCTGTGCGTCACCATGGCAGCAGGTCACAGGACCAGAACCTTCCTCTGTGGTTATCGTGAAGACAGACAAGCCGTTCGTTTCTTTCCTTTGCGTCTTTAAAAAAATGCTTAAAAATCAGAAAATGACTTTTTCTTAATTTTTTTTAGTAAAAAAGGGACGATAGTTGTAAGTTTATGCTGTAAAAATTGCAATGCGTTATGATTTATAGTTTGCTATATATCCGTTTTTTTTAATGGATCCCATCGCGAAATAGGGAATTTTGTGAAATTTAGAAGTTTAATTTCTCGTAAACTAAATCGAAATTCAAAAAAAGGGTGACGAGGTGCAAAAATTCGGTCATGGCCCTACATGCCTACAAAGTTTTGTGGTTCTGTTGCTGTTAGTGTGTCCGGAACACGACTTGATAGCACTTTTTTGCTTACCTTAACTTTGAAATACAATAGCTCTTGAAGTATCGCTAGAATCGAGAAACGAATTATTTCAGCGTGTTCTCCAAACAATTCTGAAAACATTTAATCGTTATTTTTTTTTATTTTTTTTATTGGAGGTTTAACGACCACCGTCAGCAAATAAATGGGCTATAAGCAGTCGCCCGTCCCTAATTTAGGGTCACTGGTTCCATGGAAGGGAAAGACAAACTCAACATACATGCCTCACCGGGATCCGAACTCGGACCACTTTCGGACGAACGATCAGAAGCCATCGCTTAGACCACTGCGCCACCGGGACGGCCATCGTTAGTTTAAAAGTATTCACTTGCTTCTTCTGTTCAGTATAGCCATAACAACAAAGAAATAGTAGCACTGTCGCGAAAGACGAAGAAATTCCAGGTTCGTGTTTTACTGACGAACTTTTATTTGTTTGTACATTAAATACAAAGTTTAGATTGCGTTTAGTTCAAAATTACTGCATGAAAACATTGAGAAAATTTGCCCAATTTTTTGAACAACAGTTGATCTGGAATGTATGTGTGCATATGTACAGCATGATAAGGTTTGTGTTTGTCACTAATTTACGTGGGCGGCATTGCTTACATCAGGAAATCAAAAATGAAATAATAAATAAATATGCTTTAAAAACGTTTCAGAGGTTTTATATAAAACATACATTCAACTGAAAGACAAAGACGTCTTCTAACTAGAAACCTAACGGGAAGCAAGTGAATTGCCCGATTTTCAGACCTCGAATTAAATCACTGCGTTTCTGGCTTTTTATACCCAGCGTCGAACAAAGAATTTGAGTTACTTAATCTATCGCTTTAACACGTTAACCCTTTAAGGGACCGATGTACCTGAACGAAATTGTGTCAAAAAATTTCTGCTCGTTCCAAACAGAGATGTTTCCATAACGACCGATTTCACGAAAGTTAAAGAAGAAATATTTCCTTACATCTTGTCATCTGAGCAGTACCGCCCATAAACCTGTCACTTGTGATAAGCGCTCTTTTCTGGTAATTTATTCTCTGCTCCATGACATTATGGGGAACGTCTAGCCCCCCTGACACGGATATCATGCCTCTGGATATGAAAAAGAAAGAAGAAAAGAAACTGAAACATCTTCTCTTTCCTTTCTTTGATTCGTCACTACTGTTGTGGCACTTTCAGCATCTAATCAGTCTGAAAAGATCATTGTGAATCACTTCTCTAAATGACCCCTTACAGTAACAAAGCAAAGGGAGGAAATACATGGTTTTTCAAGTCACTCCTTCAAGCGACGTTACGACTACTAAACATAACACGAAGGAATTCGTTCCAGCCACATTTCACCCACTTCTCAGACAGCGAATATATTCGTCTGAGCTGACTTCAGCCCATTCTGTTAACCCCGAGTGAACTCGTTCCGGCCACTTAAGGGGTTAAGCGGCCAATAAACCTGAATCAAATGGTGCCTAAAATTTCCTGCGCTCGACAAACAGAAATATTAACATAGGAATTGTTTCCAAAGCTACGGTAAAACAGTTCATTTCCTTCCCTATCATTGTACCGAAACAAACGACTCAAACATTGCTCTCCCTCTCTCCTTTTTTAGGTTCTCGCCACTTTCACAGCTCTTTTATTCAGGCAATCAGCCAGAAATGATTAGTGTCAATCATCCTCCAAAATCACTAACCCGAATAACAGACCTAAGGAGAAAGGAACACTTCCAAGTTCACTCATTTCAGCCGCGTTCGGTCCACTTCTCAGAAAGCGAATATATTCGTTTGAGTTGATTTCAGCCCATTTTGCTAACTCGTGTTAACTAGTTACTTAAATGTAAAAGAGATAAATAGGTGATTTTTACATAAAGTGTTGTTCGGCAATGAAATTGAAGTAAAGTATGGAGGGGGAAATACTCCACACGTACAAGCAAATCATCAGAACTTCTACCCTGTGGAAGCGGCGGCTGAAGCTGTTCATCAATGCAGATTTCGACTAAAGCTCAGAACGTAACAAAGTAACACACAGTACAGCACATGTGCACAATCAAATACAAAAAAAAAAAAAAAAAAAAAATGGAGACAATTAGAAACTCACAGTAATTTTCGACGATGCTTCAAATTTTCCGCCAAAAGGGCCATTCCTCGCCTCTGCAGCTTTGTTGTGTTCGACCTCTCAACAAAGAAGAAGGAGAAACAAGTTAGTAAAATCATGCAATGTATTGGTTATGATACGCTATCCAACATACCAGAAAGCATTACTCAAGTTATGAGGATAATGGCTGTGAAATAAATTTGGCTCCTGTGTCCTGACCTTTGATCCCATTTCGATGATATTAAACAGAGTTGGTTCGGTATACCTCCGGAACAACATACATGATAAAGTTTTGTCGCAATAGAAGCATTTTTAGTCAAGTTATGAGGATAATGGCTGTAGAATAAATCTGGCTCCAGTGTTCTGACCTTTGACCCCATTTCGAAGATATTAAACAGAACTGGTTCAGTACATCTCCGGAATAATAATCATGAAGTTTTGTCGCAATCGAAGCATTTTTACATGAGTTATGATGCATAAGGGCGATGGAATGGATCCTCCAATGTCCTGACCTTTGACCCCATTTCGCCCATTCTCAATAGGGTTCCTTCCCAGGTTGTCCCCCACGACATACTAAAATTTCATCGAAATCGAACCATTTTTACGCGAGTTATTGTGCGGACAGACAGACGAACAAAGCTGGAGCACATACGCTTGTTCAACCTACGGTGGGAAAGCGTAAAAAAGAGCAGAAAGCAAACACACAGAGAAAGGCGACGTTGACAGAGAAGATAAAAAATCAGAGAAAACGAGTGAGTAGAGACTGAGAATGATGGCGTGAATAGGAAAAGTGTAGTAATACAAACAGAGAGGGGAAAAAAAAAGAAATGAGAAGGAAGAGGAAACAAAAGGAAAGAAAAAGAGAGATTAAACAGAGACAAAGAGGGGAAATAGTGGCAGGAGGAAGGAAAGAGAGATAAAAAGAAAGAATCTTGAAGAAAAAAGAGCGTCAAAAGGTTAAAACCCAAGGAAAGAGACAGGGAAAAAGAAAAAAAAAGATAGAGACAGCAGAGAAAGATACTGAGAATAAAGTTTGTTTTTCCTGATGGGCCCTGAAAATGAAATAGTACCCTACGGCTCTAAAAAAGATTTTCTCATAAATATATGAAAGGATAGGATAACTCCGAAAAAGGTGAGGATTCGCTTTTGAAAACACTCCGGCTACATGACGAATAAGTGTCCTAATAATATCAGATTCCTTATTTATTTTCAAAGTCAGTTTCATCTCTTTCCCAGCTGATCATCGGAAATGCTATTGGAGCAACATTTCAAAGGAGGAGCTACAGTTTCGGTGTGTTAAACTAGACAAGACGAACGTGAAACATACACACAGACTCATTTATAATATTTAAAAAAATGAAAAGTTAAATATTTTAGAATAGTTTTTTAGCTAACAGATTCTGTTCCGAAGTTTAAATGAAACGGGGTAAAGACAACTGTCTGTATGAATGTAATGCACCTGCAAGCAAAAGTGGAACACATTTTCTTCAAAGTTTACTTTAGGCTATGCGTAATAAAATGCCCTGAAGGAACTTATCTCGAAAGCTTGAGCTGCCATATTCTTTCAGTTTATTTCTCACATGGTTGTTAACCAATAAAACTTCTCCCTTTGTTTTTTTCTTGATTTCCCAATTTTTATGACTTTCGGATTGCGAAATTACATGGTTTATATTTCTGAGAAAAATAACAGCATGAGTATGAGCTTTCTTTTGTTTTTGTTACTAAACACAGTCCCATTCCTTCACACTAAAAATGTTTGTGAATATTTAAACGCATAATTATAAAAACTGTATTAAAATCCACAAATCGTCAGAAAATGACAGCCTCTTTTATTGAAAAACATTTTGAAAAACAAGGAATCAACAGAGCCAGCTAGATGCTACGATACTAGCTGCTTGCATCGAGGATGTACGCTTTAGTACTGGGTGATATTTGGGTATGTGGTTTCCCGTCGTGGTTCTTTCTTTTCTTTCCAGCCAATCAAACTAAACCAGGGGTAAGCAGCTCCTTCAAGCGTATAGTCCTCTTAAAAAATAAAATTCTAAAGAAGTCACATCTCAGCAAGACCAAGAATGTAAAGAGTTGAAAAATATTTTGAGAGATATCTGCCAACTAAATTAGCACACCAGACGAATTATATTCCTCGATGATAGATAGTCTATGAATTTCTGCAACACAGTCTACCTCTTAATAAAAAATTTTCTTAGTACAAAGACAGCAAAGTAGATAAAAGTGCAAATTCATAAATGAATAAATAAAAATATCTTCTTTTTCTTGGAGTAGACATTACCTAGCGGAAGTCTGCAAAACCGAACATGAGCACTCTTTAATCTTCAAGAAACGTGATTAAAAGTACTGAATTCAAATTAGTCATCTGTTACTTAATAAGCCATGCACCACGCTCTCTATTTCTTATTCTCCTTCTTCTTCCTTTCGCATTCATCCTTCGTCCAGTATCGACTGGAAAACATGATATTTTTAATTTGTCATTAAATATCCCATACAAGATGCCATTTTTCTCCTCACCTCATCAACGAATTCACTATTTTTGCTTATCGTTCTCAGTATATCTTCCATCCTCACTTTTGTTACCCATGGGATCTTCAGCATACGTTTGCTTATCCACACGTCAAAAGTCTTCAATTATTTTATTCACTTTACTTCTAGTGTTTGTGTCTCCGAACCGTACAAGACTGACAAAATAGAGCATTTTATCTTTGTCGGTGCTCGTGTGGTCAGAGGCGTGGGCTTCTGATAAATCGTCCTAGTCGCACCCCAGTTTGAGTCCTGGATGGAGCATGGGTGGTGTGCTTTTCCTACGACTCTAGTTCTGTCCTTTCCCAGGAACTAGGAGTTCTAAATTAAAAAAGGGCGATTACTTTATAGTCTTTGACGTTCATGGGAAGGGGTCGTTAAATTCTTCTTCATAAAGAAGACCCCCTTTTCGCACAGCGATTACTTCATTTTTGTTTGATATTGTCTAGCCATTACAACACTAGTTGTTACCTTTAAAATGAAGTCACTGCTATCTATTAACCAACATTCCAGGCACTAACACATGTCTGATCTTTCATTTTTTATCATTCAGCAGGGGACCAATATATATATATATATATATATCATATATATCATGGGATGTCAAGGTCAGGTGATGCGTAACATCACAGCCTCTCCTTGACAAATGTCAACCCCGCCTTCTCGTGGTGCATCCTGTTCCCACTAACGGTCTGTCTTGACGACCGTCTCCATCCAGCGGTATAACTATACCATCGGGATCAGAGGAAATTTCTATCCCACACTCATCTCCCATGCTTGGCCAGCGTGGTGGGTCTTTTCCAAACCCCCTCCAAAATGATTCCACATCTAAAATCTTCGGCTGTCCATCTATGGTCTGTCCGGCAGCTGGAATGTACCTGGCCAAGGCAGCGGCCATTGCGACATTTGAAGGCAGAGGGTGCTAAGAATCCCCGGAGGACCGGACTAGGCTGCCATCTGATGCTGACCTTGGCTACTTACAATGGATCCACGAGTTCCTCTATCTTCTGATCTCAAGGCTTCTTGGTTGGAAGAGGAACTTCAAGATCAAGTGGGACATCGTGGGGCTAAGTGCTTCTTTCAGGTAAGGAGAAAAGGAGAAGATCTGCATCGAACTGAAAATGGTATGTCTCTTCTACTATCGTGGGACAGATACTGGCAGAACTAGTGGTGTTGCATTTATACGTAAGCAAGAAACTGAAGGATGCAGTTGTAGAGTTGAAACACTTTTTCTTTTAAGAGCTGCACGACTCATATTCCAACTCTTGAGAAGATTACCAGGCTCAGATTTCTTCCAAACTTATGCTCTCCACCACAAGTCATCCTGTACGCCGATTGAAGAATTTTATGAGGAAATTTGTCATCTAAATAATAAAGGTAAGCAGCACTTGAAAATAATTATGCTGTCCAATGCATAAAAATAGGGCAACGGCAACAGTTATGAAACTTCCAGTAGGTAAATTCGGTCATGGCAACAGAAACCAGCGATGGAAATACTCTCATTGAGTTTGCAGAGGCAGAAGGGTTTTTCATCTTGAACATCACTTCTTCAAGAAAAAGCCACAGGAAATGGACATGGAGACATCCAAATGGGACGACAAGTGAAATTGATTTTACTTATGTGTAACAGCAAATTCGTCATAGAAGACTGCATACTCTAAACAAGCTCAACACAGGTAGTTGACCATAAAATGAGATGTAAGATGCACCTCAGCACTAAACTTGAACGTGGCAAGCTCATAAGATAATCAAATCCATTGACTTTATCAACCTTTGTTTTAAAAAACACCATAATACCTTCAAGTTAGAACTGAAGAACAGGTTTTCCAATGTGGCTTTAAAGAGCTAACATCGGAAGATAGTGGACATCTCTTGTCTCACAGAAAAGTAACCAAAGCTCTTATGGAAACAGCAACAAAATTAGCTGGGTCTAAGAACAAGTTGCATGTTGAACAAATTATCAGGAACAGCCGAATCTTTGCAAAAACTTGCATTTTCATAGATGTTATTAAAGAAGATGTGACTTCCAAATGGAATATATGCATCTATGCAATACCGCAGGATATCATTGAAGACGTAAGGAAATTCAACTGCTGAACTGGTTTCACCGAATCAAAGGCTTTTTCATAATCGATAAAAGCCTAAAGATGCACAATGGAAGTTCAGTATTCCCTCGCTCTTTCAATCAGATGGTCTCTGTAACAGAAATACGTGGATATGATCTATTGTGCTGTGAAAGATTTCTACTCCTTATATCCAGGGATGATATATGTTCTCTCGGTTGAAAGATACCATGTACCAGTGTTCCTCCAGTCCTTCCAAGCGAAGTTGCACATGCAATCAAGAACTTTAGTGAAGATTTTATAAACCACTGATACTGTAGACATCATACAAGAAGTCAAGTGGAGAAATCTGAAACAGTATCGCCCAAATGTCACTCGATTTTTTAATGTAGCAGGATTCATTGTAGCATTGTTCCAATCCTACAATGATCCTTCCCTTCATTAAGGCATCGAGTGAAAATTTGAGGATCTCGGAAACTACAGACCTATCAGCCTCCTATCTTGCTTCTTGTATGATGTCTTCACTAGTAAGTTCTTTCACACCGCTTGAAGGTAGCACTGGACATGGCTTTCAACCGAGAGAACAAGCTGGATTCAGGATTGCATACAGCACAATAGATCATATCTGCTGGGAGGAACTAATTGAAAGAGCGAGGGAATATGAACTTCCTTGTGCATGATGTCTTTTATCGATGTATCATCCCTTTGATATAATTTGGAGTTAGAAATGGCTCTGAAAACCTCTTGTCAAGATTTCGCCTCTATTAATCTTGTTAATAGAACCATCTTCTGAAAATGCAGAGCCATAATCTGTTTGAAAATACAACACACGTAAAAATTGGAAAGGGAGTGAGACAAGGTGACACCATATCTCAGCTCTTTAATGCCACATAGGAGGGTTGTTTTTCAATTGCTGAGCTGGGAAAACTAGGGGATAAAGATTAATGGAATTATCTAACCCACCTTCGTTTTGCTGATGACGTAGTCATTTTTGCAACTACCTCATCAGAGCTGCAGAGTATGATTCCAGGAACTTGCTGGACAAGAGTCAAAGAAGTGGGATTAAAAATGAACTTTCAGAAGACAAAAGTGATCTCTCAATGCTTTTGCATCAAGAAATGAAGATTTATCGATTGATGGAGAAAAGTTCACATAACGAACACGTACGTTGTATCTTAGACCCAGCTAGATTTTGTTGCTGTTTCACATTGATGAAGAAATTAATCGGCGTTACAAAACTTTTGCCTGTTAACTTTTGGAAGAAACAGCACTAATTTTCAAGATGCAATAGGCCATTATGTCTTAAAGCAGAGAAGTGTTCTGATCAAGCATCCTTCCAGTGCTTGAAAGTATTGGTGGTGTTTTTTAAGGTTGGACCTTAACTAAAAGAGACATACATTTTGTTTGTCTGCAGACAACTCAAAGAAGCTTGGCCAGAGGTCCATGCTTGGTGTAACCAGGAGAGATAAGAAGAGGAACTCATGGATCTCGAAAAATGACAAGAGTGGAAGACATCATGATCAAAGTTAAACTTGAAATGGCAATGGGCTGGACATACTGCCAGAAGGACAGATCATCGATGGACAGCCGAAATTTTAGATTGGATTACAAGGGACAGGAAAAGACAATCAATTTCACATAGGAGATGGGTCGTCCCAATTCGATGTCTCCAGGGGTGACATTTCCTGTGAGGAGACTGGCACAAGAAAGGACCGTTCAAGATGAAACTTGAGGAGACCTTCTGTCCAGCAGTGGATTGATAATGGTTGACAATGATGATGATGATGATGATATATATGTATATTTCAATTCAGCAGGAGATCAGTATTATGAAATAAAAACTTATGGAAATGCTTCCTGGAACTGGTATATATGCAATTAAATAACAGATACGTACCAAAAAAGAGACGTAAGCATTAAAGTAGAAAAAATATGTATAATGGCTTTTTATAAGAACTGACGGAAATGCAACACGCGATATTTTTGCATACTTTGATTTCTCATAAAAGTTCTTTTTCTTAAAACTTCGGCAACATTTCTTTCCCATATCAGTGGGTTTGTTCTCCCAAGATGACGGATTGATTTATTTCTTGAGGAAGCCATTCTACTTATCATTAAAAAGAAATTACTCACGCAGGCAGCTAAGTTGTGGATTTATGATTTCACGACAAAAGTATTCACATAAAAGAAACCTCGCAACAATTTATAAATTAGGCATATTTCACGACACAACTGATTTTTTTCAAAAAAGAATCTGAGTAAAAAGGCCTCATTACGGAAGGGAGGTAACCTCAGAATGCTTTGTGCGTATTGAAAACTTCCGCATGAATCATAAACCACAGAAGGGGATAACCAGACTTTTCTTTTATGCTGGTAACACCAGAGAGACATATATCTACAATAATTGATGTAGAGAGATCGTTATGCGAAGCTCTGAAACAGTAAAGTATGTAGAAAGAAGTAAGAAGCGACTAGACTGATTAATCGCCCACAGTACGGAGAGACAGTAGGGGGGTGAGTTTACAAGACCAGTGAGAAACTACACAGAAAAACGCAAAATATTCGCGAGGAAATAGACACGAACTTATTAACCACGGCTGGTCATAAAACTGGCCTCTCTCTGGTGGCTGACTCAGAAGGTCATTTACATAATGTAATGTGCTTGGTCTCCTGCTCTCAAGATGCATATCTGGAAGTTAGTCCATTCATCCGTTTCTTTATCCAACCCCCATGCACATTGATACGTTAGCTGCAGCGTACTTATGCAGATGTGGAAATCCTGAGAGAAAAAGAGGAAGAGGATGGCGATAAACACGCTCTGCAACTCACTGTTTATCGGGCAGTGTAAATATATGCATACGTAAGAGCACTGAGGCGACATGGGCTTAAGGCGTTCCCTGTACGTCTAGACCATGATCTTTGCCTATGCTAATGCTAACTGCCCCTTTCTCTACTTAATATTGCTCCTTTAGGCTGCAAGCGACAGACCCATCTCCGAGCGCCAATCTCCTCTTCTCGTCAAACGATGAGACTTTTTACTTTACTTTTTTCTTACTTTTATCATACTAGCTTCTTAGTAGCACATTTTAATAACTGCTTCCCATTTTACTTTAACGTTAGATATCTTCTCCCGATAATAGCAGGCCTCAGTGGATAAAACGCAACGTACGGACGCGGCACACACACACAGAAAAAAAGGAAATGCTTCCATGAAATCAAAGATATAGAAATCAATATCATATACCTATTGCTAAGGAGGTAACAGGTTGATGACTTTCAAGATTCCGGTTCAAGAGCGTTTATCAATATTCTCATCATCAATCATTATCAATTCACTACTGGATGAAAGTCTCCCCCAAGCTTCTTCCACAACATTATATCTTGAAAAGGTCTCCTCCATGTGACTCCCACATGCTTTCGAATTTCATTAACGCATCTCCTATATGGTCAGATTTTCGGTCTTTTTCTGTCCCTTGGAATCCAGTCTAATTAATATCGCAGTTGTCCAACGATGGTCAATTCTTCTAGCATTATGCCCAGCCGACTACCATTTCAGGAATTTTACCTAGATCATGGTGTCGTCAACTTTTGCAATTTTCCTGATCCATGAGCTCCTCTTCTTATCCGTTCTTCTTCCTGGTTACTCAGTCCCAGGACTGGTTGTTCAGTAGATGTATTCTGTCTCTCCATTGCTCTCTGTTCTTCGCCGTTCAACTCAAGTCATAGTATGTCCTAGTACACTGCCGGACAATTGCTAAGGACGGATGACAATAGCAACGATAGCAATCATAAAATGGTAGGCAGGAAAATGTGGAAATTAGCATAAGTGCGGGATACAGTAAGACGTGCTGTGCGTATGCAAATTTTGGATTGCCAAACTTGCTCCTGACGTCATAGCGCTGATAAGAGATATAAAGGATTTGACGCATATTGACCGTTGTTGTTCAAACGCAAAGTTGAAAGGGAAAGAATCAATTGACGAACTTGCAATTTTCAGTATGTCTTCCCGACATCACCTAGATGATTTTACGCGTGGCCGTATTATTGGCAAGATTGAAGAAGGGCGAAAAATAACAGATGTTGCCAGGGAGTTCGACGTCAGCCACAGTGTTCTTTCAAGGCTTTGGAAATCATTTCAAACAAATGGAGAGTGTAGCAAACGTCACGGGGGAGGTCGTGTTCGCAGTACGACACCTACAGAAGATCGGTACATAGTGCGTGCTATCAACAAAAAGACATCGGCACAGCACAGCTAGTGAGGTAGCAAATCAGTTTATGGCTGCTACTGGCAAGCGGATCTCCCGAAAAGCTGTCGCCAGACGTTTGCATGAAGGACGACTATACGCCCGCCGTCCTGTTGTGTGCATAACATTGTCCAGACGTCATCGTACCGCCCGTTTGCAATGGTGCCATCAACATCGCAATTGGACTGATAACGACTGGTCTGCTGACCTCTTCTCAGATGAGAGTAGATACAGTCTATTGTCTGATTGTCGACGGCAACTGATCTGGCGTGATAGTGGTACTGCATATTGTCCAGCAAACATAGAGGAAAGGGACCGACATCCGACATGTAGTGTCATGGTATGGGCTGGCATCATGATCAATGGCCGTACGTCCCTCTATGTGCTTCCAACTGGGACTATGACTGGCCAACGATACATTAATGATGTTCTGCTACCTCATGTTCGCATGGTCGATGGTGCTGTCGGTGATAGATTCATTTTCATGGACGACAACGCAACATGTCATCGAACAATCGCTGTCCAAGAGTGTCTTGAGAGCGAGGATATTCAACGCCTCGTATGGCCAGCACGTTCACCAGATCTGAATCCCATTGAAAATGTGTGGGATGCAATGGGGAGGAGTCTTGCTGGTCGCCAATGCCCTCCAATAAACAAGGACACACTCATCCGTGCACTGACAGAGGAATGGGATAAATTACCCCAACAGCTGCTTGATAATGTTGTGCAAAGCATGACATGACGTGTGGAATCTTACATCGCCCTCCATGGTGGCCATATTCCGTATTGACATCTTACGCCGGAACGCCTGCGGAAGGTAATTGCATTTTTTTCACGTTTACGTATTCTGCACAAAATGGCCTGTTTGTCCCTAGAACACGTTCCAAAGCCTTCTGGATTTCAGAGCACAATAAATTGTCTTTCTTGTAATTTCCTGGCATTCTGACATTATTTTATTTCACTTGGCATCCAACCACACTTACTTTTTTATGCGCTATATAGCCGTTTATGATCCGTCCTTAGCAATTGTCCAGCAGTGTATTAGTGTCTTGGAGTAACTGTGCCACAAAACTATTCCTTGGCCGTCCTGTTCCTTTCTTGCCCTGAATTTTACCTTCCTAAACTTTTAGAATCGGGCCTCCATGGCGCAATGTGTGTCTTATCCATAATATTCTTCTTCTCTTTAACATATTGATCCGATACCTGGGTTCTCCCATTCTCTCCAGGACCTCCTCCGTAGTCTTTATATCGAGCCAACTTATACTCTCCATTCTTCTACAGCTCCACATCTCAAATGCTTTCAGCCTTTTCACTTCCCTCTTGGTCAATGTCTATGTCTCAAAACCGTAGAGAGCTACTGGCGAAACATACGCCTTTAAAATTTTCTTCCTTAGCTTTAAATCTATACTTTTGGATGTCAGTAGTCTTTGATTCTCTCTAAAAGCCGTTTTTGCCATCACCAGACTCATTCTAATTTCCTTTTCACATCTCGCATCTTCAGTAATAATTTGACCCAAATAGCGAAATGATTTAACTTGTTCGATGTTTTGTCCTTCAATTTTAAAGAAAGCCTGTTTTGGAACCTTCCCTATTATCATTAGTTTTGTTTTATTTTTATTAATCTTCATTTCATAGATATCTGGTTACTCAGACCAAGATACCCAAGCATGCAAATCTCCATACTTCTTTCAGTAGTTTGTAGTGACAGAATTATTTTTCTTTAGTTAAGGTCCACGCCTCTGACCCAGTAAAAAGTGAAAGGATGCATTGATTAAACACGTTTCTTTTAAGACATAATACTAAATTGCTCTTGAAAACTGCACTGTTTCTTCCAAATGCCCCCAACCAACTTTTATACAGCGATTTATTTCTTCTTCGATGCGGTCGTTGCTTGATATCTTTTCAAGATTCCGGTGTAAGAGCGTTTACCAATATTCTCATCAACAATCATTATCAATTCACTGCTGGATGAAGACCTCCCCAAGTTACTTCCACAAATTCTTGTCTTGAACAAGTCTCTTTCATGTCTCTTCCACATGCTTTCGAGTTTCACTAACGCTATCCTACATGGTCTGTCCCTTGGAATCCAGTCTAATATCTCAGTTGTTCAACGAAGTTCAATTCTTCTAACATTATGTCCAGCCAACTGCCATTTCAGGAATTTTACTTTCATTATGGTGTCACCAACTTATGGTGTCACCTAATCCATGAGCTCCTCTTCCTACCCTTTCTTGTTATCCAAGCACGCGAATCTCATTACTTCTTTCAACAGTTTGCAACCTCGGAATGTACTTTCTTCAGTTAAGGTCCATGTCTCTGATACAATAAAAAGTGATAGGATGCATTGATTAAACACTTTTCTTTTAAGACATAATACTAAATTGCTCTTGAAAATTGTGCTGCTTCTTCTGAATGTTTTCCAACGAAGTTTTATACGCCGATTAATTCCTTCTTCGGTGTGGTCCTTGCTTAACATACGTTGTCTAAGATAAGTGCTGACTTTGGTTGCTTCTAATATAGATTTGCTCCAACAATCTTCAGTTATCTACCAATGTGGGTAAGAATAAAAGATTCAAATTTAAATTATTCTATAACAGGATTATTAACCTAGCGATCAGATATGCCTGAATCGCCAGTTTTACTGTTCAGTACATAACAACATCACACCACGAAACTTGACAATTACATACCTGTAGAGCGGTAATCGATGCCGCAACTTCCGATTTCGTTCAAGCATGCTATCCGTTACAACATCCAGAACACTAAAGTTTTAAGTACGTGAGTTAGAAGAATCTGAACCTGTTCCGAATTCACCAGTGCCAATTCTGCTTCCTCGTAGCGTGATTAAGTACATCATTAGTATCTCAGAAATGGATTCCGCGGAAGAATTATTCTTCATTAATTACGTAGAAACAAGGTCAGGATTATTAATCTAGCAATCAGATATGCCTTAATCGCCAGTTTTACTGTTCTATACGTAACATCATCACATCGCAAATGCGAGTTCAATTCCCGCTACATGACGATGTATTTTTAAAATTTTCTTATGTGAGATGAGGGTTCAATTCCAGCTCTAAGTGGAAGTAATTTTCAAATTATTCTGATGTTGATGGTGGTACGTATTGAACAGTAAAGCTGGCAATTCGGGCATATCTCATTGCTACGTTAATGGTTCTCTGTATTAAATGAAGAATATTTCTTCCACGGAATCCATACCTGTTCTACCTATAATATTGCACAATTATTGTGGATCATTTCAAAAGAAAATATTGCAAAAGAAAAAATGCAAACATACAATAATTGCACGTTATGTAAACTAATGCTACACTGTTAAAAATGTTGTGGTAGGTTGCACCAAAAAGTGGTGCTACACCAGCTGCACCACTTTCTGAGAAAAGATACACCATTGTGTGGTGCAAACAAAACCCAACAACATGGTTCAACTTTGCGCCACGTTATAGTACAAGGTTGCACCATGTTGTTGGGTTTCGTTTGCACCATAGAATGGTGTACCTTTTCTCAGAAAGTAGCGCAAATGGTGTAGCACCACTTTTTGGCGCAACAATCACAAAATTTTTAACGGTGTGCTTATAGAGTTTTAACTTTGTTAGCTGTATGTTTAAATGGTTAACTGATAGACTAATTAATTGAATAATGTTCTGAGACAGTTTCGTTGCAAATAAACCACACTTTAAAAATCAATAGCCAAATGGCCAGGTAAAAAGAATCAGGTATTCACGTACGTAATCCCAACAATTTATTCTTCAAGCTCTTGTACTTCAGGACATCAATATAATCAACAGCCAGAATACAATCTTTCTGTTATCAAAACAGATATCAATCATATAATAATGACACTTATCCGTCGATCATGTGATGTACACTGAAGAGCAACTGAATTAGAGACAGTTGCTCTTCAGTGCAAATGTCTCTAATTCAGTTGCTCTTCGTTATGCAAATGTGGCGCTGTGGGCGGCCCAGTAAACGGAAACGACATGACGCATGCAGCGATCCGACAATATAAGGAATGATGCGACAGGAATCAGTAAGATTCGGACGCAGTATGGGTAAGACCTGAAGGATCTAAGCGCATTTGATCGTGGGCAAATTGTCGGGGCCCGACGAATGGGTCACTCCATCTCGGAAGTCGTGCAGACACTGGGATTATCACGAGCCACTGTGTCACGGGTGCACCGTGAGTACATCGAATCCGGCAAAACCATCCCTGCAAGGGCCAACTGCCGTGGACAACAGCGTGTGGATGACCGAGGTCATCGTTGGCTAGCTCGCATTGTAACAGCGGATAGACGGGCCACAGTGCAAGAAATAACTCGGCTATTTAACGCTGGTGCACAAAAACGCGTAAGCAGCCACACCATCCAGAACCATCTCTTCGCTATGGGGTACAGAAGCCATCGTCCCACGAGGATACCGCTGCTGACCGCACATCACAGGGTGCAAAGATTAGCATGGGCGCGGGAACATCGTCACTGGACCCTAGACATGTGGGAAAATGTTGCCTGGACTGATGAGTCGAGATTCACGTTGGTACATGCGGATGGCAGGATATGAGTACGGCGCAAACCACAAGAAGTGATGGATCCTTCTTGCCAGCAGGGTACTCTTCAAGCTGATGGGGGTGGTATTCTCGTCTGGGCACTCTTTACGTGGACTGAAATGGGACCCCTGGTACGTGTGACATCGTCCCTCACAGGTCAACGTTACCGGAATATCCTGGACGACCATTTGCTCCCGTTTGTGCGTCTTTAACATCCCACTGGGGACTTCATCCTGCAACAAGACAATGCACCGTGCCATCGCTCCTGAATTGTATCCAAATGGTTGGATGAACACTCCACCGACGTAACCTCGCTTCCTTGGCCAGCTAGGTCACCTGACCTCAATCCCATCGAGCACATCTGGGATGCCATCGAGAGAGATGTCCTAGGCTCTGACCCCCTCCATCAAATCTTCGTGAACTGTGGGAGCTTGTTCAGGGGTCGTGGATCCGTATGGCTTCCCAACGCTTCCGGTGTCTTGTCGAGTCCATGCCGAGACGAATCGCCGCCGTCATCAGAGCTACACGTTACTAGACAGGTGTCTCTAATTCAATTGCTCTTCAGTCAATATCAAAAAGCTTTACCTCTTTTGTTATAACAACGATTCACAGTCGGCACGCAATCTCTACAACTCCACAAACCTCTACATTATTCACAATCGATCTCTTTATTTTACTTTACTTTGTCTCACTGTCAGTTTACCAAAATGTAGAAGCTGTTCAGGAAAGCAATGTGCCGTTTAGTGAGAAAATGATTAACCATGAAGTAACGTAATTTACATTAGAAAACATAAACTCAAAAAGAAGGTTAATTAGATGTATACATCACATATCTTTCGGAAAATTTTGGGTTTTATTCATATCCGAAAGCAAACGTTTTTTTTTTTTTCAGTTGATCTTAACAAAAAAAAAACGGCATTCAATTAAGAACTGACAACACACGCGGGGGAAGAAGGAAAATACACCGAGAAGAGTAGAATAAAAAGGAATAGAAATCATTATGGTGTACTACTTTCTACTGCTGAAACGGTAACAGGATGATATCGTTCAAGGTGCAAGTTCGTTTAACAATACATGAACAAAAATGCTTAAAATTAAAATTGTTCAACAATATTTCACAATCACTGTCAAGGAAGTCAAACGTGTGATAACTGTACGTCAATGCCACCTTTCAGAAAACTTCGAGTTCCACTTCTACCCCATTGGAAAACTATGTTTTCAGCCGGTCTTCAAGAAACAGATACACCGCGAGAATACATATAGTTTCACAATTTAGTAAAGAACCTCTTGTTGTTGAAAGACATGGAAATAAATGGTGGAATCTGAACCATGTTTCTGCTACTCGATGCAAAAATAATTTTTCAGATCCTTCGCCTGGAAACTTCCATATCGAGACAATAACCCAGATGCATATTTACGCCACAAACGATATCAGAAAAAGACAGAAAATATTTTGAAAAGCCTTGTTTCTAAGAAACGGATATGGAAAAAGCGAATGTCGATCATGTTTCCCACATTTTTTTTGGCCATAAAAACTAGAGAATATACACATACTCAAGTTCCTTTTCTGTCGAAACAGCGTTCCGGCGCCTTTTTTAATGCGACTGTTTGTTTTTTGTTTTGGAATAATTATTTAGTTAAAGTAAATTAATAATCGTAACATGTAATAACATATAGTTAAATGAAGAACAAAATGATTGCCAAGTTCTACCAAAATGCTGATATTGGCCAAAGAACCCTAAAGGGAAATACAGTAGATTACGGTTAATTGGCCTATCGGTTAATCGGGGCAGCCATTTGGAGGGGGGGGAATTCCTGAAGAACATCCCAAATTAGCTCTTTGGGATAAAGCTTCGCATAATTGGGGCAATCGCTTAATTGGGGCAAAGTGTTCTGGCCCCGATCGATGTGTTCCACTTAACCGGAATCTACTGTACAATATATGCTGAAGAAATCAGAAAGCTATCTGACAGATTTTAACTCAATGAAAGATTTGATGCATGCTTTTAAAGACATACTTACAACTTCATGGAACAGAAATACCTAAGCAGCTTTTGCAGCTCAAGTCAAATTTGCAAACCATTACTGTGCCTTCTAGTGAATGTGAAAGGGGATTTTCTCAGACGAATTTGATAATCCCCCTGATAGGTCTTCTCTTTCAATCACAGCTATAACTGAACTGTTATACATAAAAAATGTAGGGTCTACGCAAACCCCATTTGATCATACAAAGTACTTCGTTGCTTCTTCAAGAACACCATTCGGTAGTGGATACGGAAAGCAAAGAGCGGAGGAGAACGGTAAAAACGTTGTGATGAAAAAAATGTGGACTATGATTTATGAGAATCAGCATGCAGTTTTCTTTTTTTCTTCAGTGTAATTCCTAGCGCAAATTTGACTGCCATCTGTGGGTGCGCTTGACGAAAATCTCTGTTACAGTATTTTATAAGTATCATAAAACTGTAAAGCAATACAAATATTTTTAAATATAATAATTCAAATAATATATTAATTCATAATACCATGCAACAATAAAACTTAAGGAACAACGTTCAACAAACTGAGCTGCTATTTATGAGGTCAACAATCCCTCCCACTCGCCTTTTTTACAACAACTTACGCTTAGAGTTACTGCACCTTTTCTCTAGAAAAAACAAAACAAAAAACACTGCATATACTGATTAATATTTTCCTCCGTATGTCTTACAAACAAATATTTCGCAGAGCATCCATAAATTTCAAATTTCGATTTATGCTGCATAGCAGAAAAGTTGTGCATCAGAGTAATCGGGAAATCTGGAAAATCCCTGATAGGCTTGTGTATATTACACAAAGAATATTTTTATCAGTTTCCTAGAAAAGGAAATATCAAGACAAATACTAGAAGATCTTAAGCATTTGCTTGTTTTCTTTATACAAAAAGAATTTCTTTAAAAATTTTGGATTTAAAGAGAGTTACTTAAGAATATCAAACAACAAACAATTTCTTCGAGAAAAACGGTATTTATTTTCCTTGAAGTAGTAATATATATATATATATATTACAACTTCAAGGAAAATAAATACCGTATAAGGAAAATGACAGGAGTGGACGACATCATGACCAGAGTGAAATCACTGAAATGGCGCAATGGGCTGGACATGTTGCCAGAAGAACGGACAACCCGATGGACAACCAAAATTTTAGACTGGATTCCGAGAAACAGGAAAAGACCCAGAAGAAGACCCCATGGGAGATGGAGGGATGAAATTCGAAAGTATGCTGGAGTAACATGGAGGAGACAGGCCCAAGACAGACAATTGTGGAAGAAATTTGGGGACACCTTCATCCAGCAGTGGATTGATAATGGTTGATGATGATGATGATATATATATATATACACGGCTTTCAAGTACTTCACGTGCAGCTGCATCACTTTGATGATCGATGAGAAGCAGTGTTGAAAACTATTTCTGACGGATGTTGACAAACGACAGACTTGGTGTCTCGACTTAATAAATCATCACACTGCTTCATCAAAGTCATTCTACTACCAACGGCAGATAGTATTAAAACTTAAAAGGATACTTTAAGGTGTGATCACTAAATTATTCAAAATAAATAAATACAAGCAGATAAAATGATTATCAATTGTTTTCCATCGATGTCAGAGGGAAAATGTCTCTCAATACACGGCCAACATTTTTCTTTTTAAGTGTATGTGTGTATGTCTGTTTTCACTTGCTAGGTTTTTTTTTTTTTTTTCCTATTCATTTACTTCACACAATCGATTCCGTTGTCATTGCGTTGTGAAGCTTTTCCAATTTTGGAGAATGTTAGTATTTCTGTTATATAGCATAGGTTTGTTGTTCGATACGACGTGCAAGGGGCAGTGGGGCTGGAGGAGACCTTATTTTTTATTCTACAGGATAAAATTTATCTTGAAAACAGAAATAAATACCATGTGAAATAAGGTGAAGATAGTTTACTTTGATCGCAGCCAGCACCATCACACGTAGAAAAGCTTATCAGCAACACACACGCGCACATACACACACGCAGAAAGACAGAGAGTGAGAGAAAAGCAAGCAAACAGAATGTGTGAAAAGCATAAAATAAGAGAGCGAGCATGTACCAGACAAGAAGACAGTAAGAGAAAAAGAGAACGAGTGAGAATGAGAAATAAATAAAAATAAATTGAAGAGAAGAACAGACCAACACAGACAGAGGAGAGAAAGAATAAGAAAGAAAATGAGAGAGATACGGAGATAAAGAAAACAAAAAGAGACATAGTCAGGGGGAACGACAGCCAAAGAGAGAGGAATAGAGCAAAAAAGACACAAGACATGAAATGAAAACAATGAGAAAGTCATAAAAAGAAACGCAGAGAAAGACAAAAAGAAAGGAGTTGGGACAAAGAAATGGGAACAAGGAGAAGAATGAAACAGGGAATAGAGAAAAAGGCATGGCGAAAGAGAGAAGGGCAGAAGGAGAAACAAATAAACAGAGTAAGAGTGAAAGAGAAAGACAGAAAAAATTAAGACGATAAACAAAGCGTCACATACAGAAAAAAACGAACTAAAAACAGAAAAATGAAAGAAAAAAAGCAGAGGAATAGAATGTGAGATGAAAAGGCAATGTGAGAAAGACAGGGAAGTGAAAGTGACAGAGAAAATGAGGCAGACAAAAGAGAAGAGATACAGATATGCAGACACAACGGGGAAGTGAAATGAAGAGAAAAAACGGGCCGGGCCAGTTCGAGAGAAGTTCGAAGAGCAGGTACCAGAGCTTTCAGGTATATGATATTTATTTTGCAGCCTTAAGATAGATCTGGTTTAACAAAAACTAGCTATGGCAACTAACTATAACACAAGCTGTGTAAAAATGTTACAAAAATAAAACTTAAAAAAAAAAAAAAAAAAAAAAAAAAAAAGAGAGTGATTATGCATTTTCCCCCAAAATTATCTCCCTAAAATAAGCGATACCGGTTACGTACCCTAAAAATTACGTACCAGAAACCATTAAGTTCGGTTATGCACCTCCAAAACAGTACTGGAAACGAACTGCTCACGCAACGCGTGCCATTATTTAAATGAGTACAAAAAGGGAAAAAGAAAAGCCGTGGTTACACTAAAGAGCCGGTTAATTGTACAGTCGTCAGTGTAACGCCTTGAAGCATCTAAAGAAAACTCCTTCCTATAAAAAAATTCTAACAATAATAACCGTTTGAAATGTTTCAGCATCATCCTTTGTAAAATTAGGAAAATAATTTATCCTCAGTTTGAATTTCACTCAATCAAAACCGTTTAACTTAGGGCGTTTTCTGAAATTTACTGAACTTTAATGGTTAAAACTTAGTGATGCTTGATCTCTGACGATTACTAATGATCAATTAGCATTGATACCTGACATTTGTTTTTGGTATAGACCGGTAAGAAGTAGGAAAACACTACCACCTCATGACTGCACATTTAGAAATTAGTGTCTTATGTGAAAAATTTGTGCAATGCCTGTCGTTTGAACTGCGCAGTAAAAGCAATGCAATGTCTCTACGGTTGTTCTAAAAACAAAACTCTTAGGACACAATTGAAGTCACTAAAATTTGAATTTTATGCTCAATGGATTTTCTTTAGAAAAATTTTAGTATCACGAAATCACGACACAGCTAATCACATTATCTGTTTAAAAGGTGATACAGTACGCATTAATTTAATTTAATTCAGTTTACTGAAAGGATCTGAAATGCAAGGTTGCTTACAGGCAGCAAGGTGCTAATTTGTGATTAATGGTCGGATCCGTTACAATGCATTTTTTTTTTTATTGAATACTGGCTCTATTTGGAAAAATAGAACAGGACGTTGGATTAGATCAAACTTCGACGCCAAGAATACAGTGTGGAATATCACTCACTTGGTGGTGACATTCTTGGGGAATTATGTTAGTGTTAGACGAGAAGAGCTAAGATCAACAAAGAGTGCTTAAACAATACTACATTCTTGAAGGCAGCATTTTCGGATATCGTCGGCGTGCCGTTATTATTGTTTTCTTCCGTTCTACGTAGCACAGTCAAAATAAAGGAACTTTCACTTTCTGTTTTTTATTTTTTTTTCTCACAGCCGACTTTAATGTACGCCGACCATGAGGGATTAATAAAGAATTAGTAAGGTTTTATGATTTTTTTTTTCCTATTTAACTTTTATACACAACTTTTACACTCTTTTAAACATTCACTCATTTAGTAATTAAAATTTTATAGAAACCACTTATACGTTTAAACCAAAGGAACACAAACTGAAATCCACTTCTCATGCATTACAAAATCTAAGTTCTTATGGATTCAATAAAACCTTTGCATAAAATGTGTAATAATTATTTTAGATTATTCATTCATACAGATCTTTCAGATCAACTTTGTGGAGGGAGCCTGACCAGGAAGAACCATCCGAAACAGGTCGTGAGCAATTAATTTAGAATCACTCCTTTAGAGAGCACTAAAAGGAGTCCCATAGTGAAATGATTCTATACAACAACTAAGCCCGACAGAACTGTTTAAAACGATCAACAACAAAAAACAATTAAATGTTATGCGATCAATATCTTAGTCAGTTACCGTAGCATAATGATTCTATTACAGTTAAATACAGTTTACTTACCTATTAATAACACTACATTTCATTCAATAAAGTAGCAAATTTACGCAAAAAATAAATAAATAAGGGAAGACGAGAAGACTGCATATGCAATGGAAAGTTGAAAATTATAATACAGGAATTACATATTTAAAAATTTCTTCATTTCTAAGCAATCGATAAAGTGGTACATTATACCAGTTCACGGAAAAAGTTACGAAGACGGCATTTGAAATTATCAATTAAAAATTAAAAACTAAATATGAGGTTAAACTTATTTGGTTCACATGCTAAAAAAAGCGCTGGTCGTTATGTTGTTATCAGCTAATGTTTCAGTCAGGAAGATCTCATAAAAACTAGAACACAATATTTAATCACATGACAGATCAAAATTATTATCAAAAAAGGGGAAGGGAGGAAAAGAGTAAAGTAAAGCTTTCCTTTCTACTTTCTGTCCCACTAATTGAATTTTTATTTTCAAACGAGAAAATGTTAATTGCGCAGACATTTGGCATTTTTCTCTATAAAGATGTATTCACGTGGAAAACAAATAGGTAATAAAAAAACAAGTTAGTAAAATCATGCAATGCATTGATTATGATACACTTTCCAACATACCAGAAATGCTTACCCAAGTTATTACTCAAGTTATGAGGATAATGGCTGTGGAATAAATCTCGCTCCTGTGCCCTGACGTTTGACCCCATTTCGATGATATTCAACAGAACCGGTTCAGTATATCTCCGGAACGACATGCTAACGTTTTGTCGTAATAGAAGCATTTTTATTCAAGTTATGAGGATAATGGCTGTGGAATAAATCTCGCTCCTGTTCCCTAACCTTTGAACCCATTTCGATTATATTCAGTAGCACCGGTTCAGTATACCTCCGGAACAACACGATAAAGTTTTGTCGCAATCGAAGCATTTTTACGTGAGTTATGACGCATAAGGGCGATGGAATGGATCCCGCTCCTATGCCCTGATCCTTGACCCCATTTCGCATTTCGCCCATTTTCAATAGGGTTCGTCCCCAGGTTGTCCACATACTAAAATTTCATCGAAATCGAACGAATTTTACGCGAGTTATCGTGCGGACGAACAGACAGACAGACAGACGGACACAGCTGGAGCATATACCCTTCTTCAACCTACGGTTGAAAAACGTAAAAAACAGATATCGTAGCTAATAGCCCAATGCGTTTGGCGTGAGAAGAAATCTAGCCCAGTGCATTTTTTTCTCTCTTCCAATTGTGTTTCAGCGAACGGCACATAGCTGAGTGAATTAAACATCCGCCTGTACCATATCGCAGCGATAAAAAAAAAAAAAAAAAAAGAAGTTATTATTTTAACGCGCTATTATTGTGTCTCTAAGTTTAACGCAACAGGTTACTTTACAGGAAGCAGTTTCTGACGAAATACCCTTCCCCCTTGAAAGGGATCAAAACGTCAGACTGCATAGTTTTGAACAATTTACCCCTTCCGTTAAGGTGCCCCTGGAATCCACGCGTGCAACAGGTGTTACGCTATGCCTTGACGATACGTTTCCCCTTTACCCTCAGAAGGCAGGAGATGATGGGACAAAACGCAAGTTGAGGCCTCTTGTTCCATTGACTTGAATAAGCTCTTTCTCCAACCCTTCCACACGCACACACGTGGCTGAACGAGGGAAAGAGGGTAAGCGATAACTCACTCAGGTTATTCCTACGCTAAATAAAATGAAACTTTTCGAGTGCTCAGAACTGTGGATTCCAACCCATTTCTTAGTAACAAAGACGGCAAAAATAAAAGGGCAGCGAGAAACAAAATATGCGTTTTGTCGAAAAAATAAGTTTTTACACATTTTCCTGTTAAATAATGCCTGAAAGAGAAAACTAATTTCGCTCTCGCACGTGAACACCGTCCACAAATTTTCCGACAAAATATAAATATATAAAATAGAATGTCGTCTTCCAGTTTGGGAAGAACGGGAATTTCTTAAATTTTGGAAAGTTTTTAAATTTTGTATCCCAAAGGTAAGTTTTTTTTTTTTTTTTTTTTTCCTGTTTCAGTTTTCGTTTGGGGGTTTAACCATCACCGTGAGCAATTCAATTGGCTACGAGGAGTCGCCCGTCCCTAATTTGGGGCCACTGTCTCCAGATAGACGACAGGGCCAGTGTCGCAAGACCACAGTTGGAAACGTGTCACGGTCAGCAGGTCAACGGGTCACCGGATCGACAATTTCTTGCGGGTTAAATGGGTCGGGCCAAGGTGTTCCTGACACGTTTTCGACCCGGTTTTATTTCTGTCTTATTTTTGAAAAGAAAGAAAAAATATGTCAAGGAACCCTTCAGAAGTCTTTATAAAAATATTTCAAAGCTGCAGAGTATGATCCAGGAATTTTCTGACAATAGTAAAGAAACGGGATTAAAAATAAACTTTCAGAAGACAAAACTGAAATACAATGCTTTTACTAGGAATGAAGATTTATCAATTGATGGGGAAAAGCTGGAGATAACCGATGCCTACATTTACCTTGGACAGCAGATATCAAGCGAGGGTCACATTGATGAAGAAATAAATCGGCATATAAAACTTGGTTGGAGAGCTTTTGATGGAAATAGTACAATTTTTAAGAGCAATATGCCATTATGTCTTAAATGAAAAGTGTTTAATCAATGCATCGTTCCACTGCTTACGTGTGGTGCAGAGACATGGACCTTAACTAACAAGTTAGTAAAATCATGCAATGCATTGATTATAATACGCTTTCTAACATACCAGAAATTATGACTCAAGTTATTACTCAAGTTATGAGGATAATGGCTGTATAATAAATCTCGCTACTATGAACTGACCTTTGACCCCATTTCGACGATATTCATCAGAACTGGTAAAGTATACTTCCGGAACAACATGGTAACGCTTTGTCTCAAACGAAGCATTTTTACGTAAGTTATAACGCATAAGGGCGATGAAATGGATCCCGATCCTATGTCCTGACCTTTGACCCCATTTCACCCATTTTCAATAGGGTTCGTCCCCAGGTTGTTCCCTACCACATACTAAAATTTCATCCAAATCGAACCATTTTTACGCTAGTTATGACGCATAAGGGCAATTGAATGCATCCCCGCTCCTATGTCCTGACCTTTGATCCCACTTCACCCATTTTCAATAGGGTTCATCCCCAGTTGGTACCCTACGACAAACTAATTTCATCGAAATCGAACCATATTTACGCAAGGTATGACGCATAAGGGCAATGAAATGGATCCCGCTCTTATGTCCTGACCTTTGACCCCTTAACCCCACTTTCAATAGGGTTCATCCCCAGGTGGTCCCCTACCACATACTAAAATTTCATCGAAATCGAACCATTTTTACGCGAGTTATCGTACGGACACACGGAGAAAGCTGGAGCATATACGCTTCTTCAACCTACAGTTGGAAAGTGTAAAATAAGGCATACTAAGGCTGCAGACAAATAAAAGAAACCTGGAGAGATACATGGTTGGGGTAACCAGGAAAAATAAGCAGAACTCGTGGATAAGGAAAACGACAAGAGTGGAAGACATCATGATCACAGTAAAATCCCTGAAATGGCAACGGGCTGGACATATTGCCAGAAGGACAGACCGCTGATGGATAACCGAAATTTTAGACTGGATTCCAAGGGACAGGAAAAGACCCAGAAGAAGACCACGTGGGAGATGGGTGGATGGAGAAGACTAGCCCAAGACAGTCCTTTGTTGAAGAAACTTGGGGAGACCTTCATCTAGCAGTGGATTGATTACGATTAATAATGATGATGATGATATATTCGAATTTATAGTTCAAAGCAGATTTGTCCGGGTCAGGTCAGGGTCGGGTCCAATTATGTGACGGCCGGGTCCGAGTCCAAAAGTTTTGACTCTCCTGAGGCTTCGACGTCCTCTATCACTGATTTTCTTTCGTCTGTCGGAACGTCTTACTGCTTCAGGTACGCCATGTGTCTTCCACTTATTCAGTACATCCAAAACAGTTGACTTGGGTATGTTTAAACGCCTCTCGGTTTCTTTTATGGACAGCCCACCAATATAGCACCCAACAATCTTTCCTTTCTCAAAATCAGTTCTCTCCCGCTGCGACATTTCACTCAACCTCACAGTGTGATATTATATCATCATCATCATCATCATTGTCAACCATTATCAATCCACTGCTGGACGAAGGTCTCCCCAAGTTTCCTCCACAACGGTCTGTCTTGTGCCAGTCTCCTCCATGTCACTCCCGCATATTTACGAATTTCATCCACCCATCTCCCATGTGGTCTTTTTCTGGGTCTTTTCCTGTCCCTTGGAATCCAATCTAAAATTTCGGCTGTCCATCTATGGTCTGTCCTTCTGGCAGTATGTCCAGCCCATTGCCATTTCAGGGATTTAACTCTGATCATGATGTCTTCCACTCTCGTCATTTTTCGGATCCACGAGTTCCTCTTCTTATCTCTCCTGGTTATACCAAGCATGCACCTCTCCATGCTTCTTTGAGTTGTCTGCAGTCTTTGTATGTCTCTTTTAGTTAAGGTCCACGTCTCTGCACCATACGTAAGCACTGGAAGGATGCATTGATCAAACACTTTTCTTTTAAGACATAACGGCATATTGCTCTTGAAAATTATGCTGTTTCTTCCAAAAGCTCTCCAGGCAAGTTTTGTACGCCGATTAATTTCTTCATCAATGTGACCCTCACTTGATATCTGCTGTCCAAGATAAACATACGTATCTGTTATCTCCAGTTTTTCTCCATCAATCGATAAATCTTCATTTCTTGTAAAAGCATTGAACATCACTTTTGTCTTCTGAAAGTTCATTTTTAATCCCACTTCTTTACTCTTGTCAGCAAGTTCCTGGATCATACTCTGCAGCTCTGATGGGGTAGTTGCAAAAATGACTACGTCATCAGCAAAACGAAGGTGGGTTAGATAATCTCCATTAATCTTTATCCCTTTGTTTTCCCAGTTCAGTGATTGAAAGACATTTTCCAATGTGGCATTAAAGAGCTTCGGAGATATGGTGTCACCTTGTCTCACTCCCTTTCCAATTTTTACGTGTGTTGTATTTTCAAACAGCCGAATCTTTGCACTTGCATTTTCATAGATGTTATTAATAATATTAATGTATGCATCTTCAATACCGCAGGATTTCAGAGCCGTGGTAACTGCTGATGGTTTCACCGAATCAAAGGCTTTTTCATAATCGATAAAAGCCATGCACAATGGAAGTTCATATTCCCTCGCTCTTTCAATTAGTTCTCTCAGTACGTGGATATGATCTATTGTGCTGTAGCCACTCCTGAATCCAGCTTGTTCTCTCGGTTGAGCCATGTCCAGTGTTACCTTCAAGCGGTGTGAAAGAACTTTAGTGAAGATTTTATAAACCACTGATAGGAGGCTGATAGGTCTGTAGTTCCTGAGATCCTCAATGTCACCTTTTTTATGTAGCAGGATCATTGTAGCATTGTTCCAATCCTCAGGAATCTTCCCTTCATTAAGGCATCGAGTGAAAATTTGGGCGAGTACTGTTTCAATTTCTCCACTTGCTTCTTGTATGATGTCTATAGTAATTCCATCTTCTCCTGGAGCTTTCCCCCGCTTCATGTTCTTGATTGCATGAGCAACTTCTGCTGGAAGGACTGGAAGAACTCCGGTACCTTTCATGATGTCTGGAGTACATGTATCATCCCTTTCATATAGTTTGGAGTAGAAATCTTTCACTTTTGTCAAAATTTCGCCTCTATTTCTTGTTATAGAACCATCTTCTTTTCTCAGAGCCATAATCTGTTTTCTTCCCTTACTGAGATGTCCCTTTGCTATCTTTAGGCTTTGGTTGTTTTCAATTGCTTTCCTTACTAGTTCACAGTTGAATTTTCTTACGTCTTCAGTGATACTTTTTCTTACTGTCTTGCATAGCTCTATATATTCCACTTTGGAAGTCACATCTTCTTTAGTTGTCCTCATCTCTCTTCTTTTTTGCATCAACATTTTGGTTTTTCCTGATAATTTGTTTACATGCAACTTAATCTTAGACCCAGCTAATTTTGTTGCTGTTTCCATAAGAGCTTTGGTTACTTTTCTGTTAACTTCAGAAATATCCACTTCTTCCGATGTTAGGCCTTCTAAAGCAGAGAATCTGTTCTTCAGTTCCAACTTGAAAGTATTATGGTGTTTTTTAAGGTTGGTTATGTCAATACATTTTGTTTGTCTTATGAGCTTGCCACGTTCCAGTTTAGTGTTGAGGTGCATCTTACATCTCACCAATCTATGGTCACTACCTGTGTTGAACTTGTTTAGCACACTGCAGTCTTCGATGACGAATTTTTTGTTACACATAATAAAATCAATTTCACTTGTCGTCCCAATTGGATGTCTCCATGTCCATTTCCTGTGTGGCTTTTTCTTGAAAAAGGAATTCAAGATGAAAAATCCTTCTGCCTCTGCAAACTCAACGAGAGTATTTCCACGCTGGTTTCTGTTGCCGTGACCGAATTTACCTACTGAAGTTTCATTCTGTTGCCGGTGCCCTATTTTTGCATTGAAATCTCCCATAATTATCTTCAAGTGCTGCTTACCTTTATTATTTAGATGACGAATTTCCTCATAAAATTCTTCAATTTCTTCTTCAGGATGACTTGTGGTGGGTGCATAAGTTTGAATAATCTGAACCTGGTATCTTCTCGATAGTTGGATAACGAGTCGTGCAGCTCTGTCAGAGGAACTTTCAACTTCTACCACTTTATCCTTCAGTTTCTTGTTTATTATAAATCCAACACCACTAGTTCTGCCAGTATCTGTCCCACGATAATAGAAGAGATGTCCACTTTTCAGTTCAATGAGATCTTCTCCTTTTCTCCTTACCTCACTCAGCCCGACGATGTCCCACTTGATCCTTTGTAGTTCCTCTTCCAATTCAAGAAGCCTTGAATCAGAAGATAGGGAGCGTCCGTTGTAGGTAGCCAAGGTCAGCATCAAATGGCAGCCTAGTCCGGTCCTCCGGGGATTCTTAGCACCCTCTGCCTTCATGTCGCACTGGCCGCGTGATATTATATATATATATATATATATAGGCAGAAAATCCTCAGATTATTAAATTACTAAATTATTAAGTTCCTGAGCTTCAAGAGATGCAAAGTTTTTCCATCGAAATATAATTATTTCTCAGTTCTTAAGAATTGTACGTATCTATAACAATAGAAAATCAACTACTAAGCATTTAAAATTTTTGTTTTGCACTTTATTGAAAAATCAATATCTTTTTCAGTTTTGTAAAATCCATTTTATTAATTTGTTATCTATCCATAATCGTTCTTCTGATTTTAAAATCCTATTTTGTAACATTACACTCTGTAGTTTTGGAATAACCTTTTTTAGGACCGCAATGAAACTTATTTCCTTCGATTAAAACAACACTAACATCTTATACTTCTTACATACGAAGTTTTTCAGAATGCACCAACAGTTTGTATTTTTCTGGAAACTTTACGAAGGCACCCTAATTATTTCTAAACCGTAATTTATTTGGTGTGTTTACATTTTGACTGGAAGTTTGTTAGAAAGTTTGAGTAAGTTTAATATTTCAAGTACTACAGTATCTTTTTGTCTCGGTTCTTTTATTCCAAGTCCAGGTAGGGAAAACAGCGTGTAACAAACTTTTATGTATAACTCCTATTGGAATTACTTTCGCACTATTTCATAATATAAAAGCACATTCATGAAACCTGGACTGTACACTCCCGTCTCCCAGGTGCTTTTCCCTAATGATTCGTCTGGGATTCCTGAGTGTGATTTAGTGTATCTACATTTTAATTTGAATATATTTGTTTCAGTTTCTAAGGTACCCTTGGTTAGGGTGAAGAATACTTCGACTTCTATGTCTAATTAATTTAAAGTATTTTACATTTTCATTTCAATTATTCTACCGTGTTTTATATGTTTATTTCATCGCTTTGCTTTTTGTGGGGTTTTCGTTATTTAAGGTTTATTATTTTATTATTTATACATATATATTATTTATACATATATATTTACAAGACTGGCACAAGACAGACCGTTGTGGAGGAAACTTGGGGAGACCTTCGTCCAGCAGTGGATTGATAATGGTTGACAATGATGATGATGATTTAGTTTAATTGTTTTTCAAAATCTTCTGTATTCAAGTTGCTGTTTGCAGCTAATTATATATATATTTCTCTTCTTCCACAGTCAATTAATTCACTATTCACATAAAGGAACAATCTTATAATATTACCTTTTTCTCCTAAGATCAAAAATAGTTTGTTTAGTCTGTAAACAGATGAATGAAAACAGAAATTTCCCTTCGAATCTGGTTTAAAGTGGTGGATCACTTATTAAACACAAACTCTGGATGAAATTTTCTCCAAACACTACAAGACGATTAGCACTGCCTTCCCCCCCTTACACTATAAGACACCTAGCTCTGAACTAAATTTTAATCTGAGGCGTTGGAAATGCTATCGCATTGCAAAATGTATTTGGAGGCTTCATATAATATTCCTGAAGAGAAAAGAAAATAAACGTGTTGACTTTGGAGTGAATATTCGATTTAGAAAAATGCCCAACACACGCACACACATACAGAGTTTAGGAAACCCATGGCTTGCGTAGTAGCTACAACAACATTTAATTCTTTACTTTGCTGGTTCAAATCTAGTCCTTTTACTTTGCTGATTATCTTTTACTTTCCTTACTATTTATTTAAAAAAAAAGAAAGTCTATCTGAGACACTTTACACGAACACAAACGCTGATATACACACACACGCGCGCGCACGTACAAACCAACACAAAGAGAGATAACTGATTTCAGTTTTGTAAAAGCATATCTCTGCAATTCAATCCTTTCTCTCACGGCAAAACTTTTCGTTCCTTGTCTTGCTTTGGTGAGCGGACCTAATAAACGTACCCTCCGTCTTCAAAATACAAAGGTTTGTCATGAAAGAAGCCTTCTAGGGCATTTGAGCTCCTTTTTTTTTTTTTCTTTTTCTTTCAGTTATTTGACTAGGGGATAATTTGAGTGAAGACCGTCGCCTCCCGGATGTATCAGAAATTCCTTTCTGCTTTCACCTGTTTAAATATGGACATTCGGTTCTTCGATTTCCTCATTATGCATATTCTCAGAAGGGAACAATATGGAAATGAAATATTAGCATTTCAATGCAGGAAATACTTTTTGTTCGTTGCAGTTAAAAGAGAATAAATAAAAGAAGAGAACACACACAAAATAAAAAAAATAAAAAAATTCTCCCAGACTCAAGTTTAATGCATTTGTAATAGCCAATAAGCATCAGGTTCAAAAAGACGGAATCTGGCCGAACGCCAAAGGAAGGAACAGTTGATTCAGTTTTCGTTTGCCTTCTCGCTGAGTTACAGGAGAATTATATTTTACCCTCACGTTTTGTTCTCTTTTTCCTCAGTCATTCACTATCCTTATTTGATTCAAGCAAAAATAAAAAAAGAAACGGACAAAATATAGGAGGGGCGTTAGCATAAAGATTGCTTTCGCAGCAGACGACATCCGTATACCGTACAATACAAAACTAAGGGAAACAGAAATCACCTTCTTCATGCCTACTTTGGAACTTTCCGAAGTCATTTCCAATATCTAGGCGCTTCATTATCTCAGAGCGGAATTTCCATTAAAAACAGACAAACACAGGCCAGCGGGAAAGAAAATGCAGGACGCGACGAGGAACGAAAGTGAAAAGATAGAAAATTAAAATGTAAAACCGAAGCGACGTTATCTGACGAAATTATGCAGCAAATTGTACGGAACAGATGTCTCATTTATTATTTTACATCTGTAAAGACTGAAAAACTGAAGGTACTGACTTTTAACATTTCATTTGTGGGAGGGTTAAAAACCCTAGTCAGAATTCTTCGACAAATTCCTTACCACTGGGTTGTGCTAAACGTTTTTTTTTTTTTTGCGTTTTTAGACAAAAGTAAAAGAGTAAAAACCTCTACGTACCACTTTATTCAGTAATGTAAGTGCATTTATTTTCCAGCATCCCCTGCCATCTAGCATAAGTATTCTATCGTTTCAGAACTTCGCAGATTTTTGGGCAAAAAGAACTGGTCAAAATAATTTCTGCAGGCCTCTAAAGAAGCGAAGTTCTTTCCGCTCAGCGAGTTATGCAGAGGCCAGAGTAAAAGAAAATCCGAAGATACAAGATCGGCTGAATAGGGCGAGTGAGACAGGAGATACTGAGAAAAGCTCCAATAAAGTTTTCTTGATACCAAAAAAACATGGGGTGATGCATTGTCATGGTGGAAGACAATGTCCTTCCTGTTAACCATTTCTGTACATTTGTTATCAAGTGCTGTCCTGAGCTGGTCCAATACAGAACAGTACCTACCAGAATTAATCGTTTGATTGTTCGGCACCTGCTTATAATATAAGAATATCTTCCAGTTCCACTACACACGGAGTATTACCTTCTTGGAAAGCAGATCGGTTTTTATACTGATTAATAACGGTTCAACTCACTTGTTCTACGATTTTTTCGCTAGACGTTAGTGCACTGTAAAACATTTTTTGAAATTCACGAGTCAATTTTCTTCATTTCTTTCGTGAATTAACGAAGCATATTTCGCGAAATGACGAAAAGAAACCTGAATTTTACGGATTTTTCATACCACGAGAAAATTCTGAATTTTCAGAAACCCTTCCGCAGTTTCTTTCTTATAATGATGGTAAATTACAGTTTTTAAAATGTGTTAACGGAAAATTCTGAATTTTCTGAAGCCTTTCCGCAATTCCTTTCGCATATTAAACGAAAAACTCCGTTCTCACTTTTTCGGTATCCGTATGTCGAGAAGTTACCTTTAGTAGGAGCGATTGGTGGGAATATTTGAATTTTGATTAACTTACAAATTTCAATCGTGTATCGAATTTTGAAGTTCCGTAGCGAGATCGGATAACGTGGATAGCATAGTGCATGAATTTTGTTTATTGTGTCACATAATATTTCTTCTCACCGCTATTTTGTGTACCAGCTATTTATTATATATATTGTGTTACTGTATGAATCCGAATATTTTTGTACAGATGATTATACGATGTCTATGTATGAGTCTTTGGACAGCTTAAGACAAAAGCTATTACAGCTATCAAGAGTAAATTTTATATTTAGGAGGGATTTTGGGGAAATAATACTATAAAAAGCAAATTTCACCTTTTGAAAGTCATTGTTAGTTTAAAAATCAAATGGCAAAGCATTTTGTTGCTTCGAAAAATCAGGGTGAAAAATGCTTAACTTGTGAACTCCTACAGAAAAAAAAATATTACGAACCTATTCAGAAAAATAATAAGTTCCAACAGAAAATAAAATGACTAAATCACTCGTATTATGACCAAAAAAAAAAAAAAAAAAAATCCTTGTCGCGCAGTTTGTTTTACGATGTACGTGATTCGAATTCACGAGTGCCTGTGGCTCAGTTGTTGAAGTCGTACGTTACCTGTTGAACCATTCCAAACAGCGCGAGTTCGATCCTGACCGGAGCGGAGGGATTATCAGGAGAAAAATCTGAAAAATGCAGGGTCTTTGGTTTTGCGTAATTTCAGTTTAAATACGGAAAAACCTGAGATGGATTTTTCTGAAATAAACGGAACTTCTGACTACGGAAAAACTGTGAAAATACGAGTTAAAATAAACGGGCACTTTTAAAAACGGAAAATTCTGAAAAACACGGACACCCACCGGAAACTTTGCTGCACGTTATTTTCAGTGAATTCACACCACTTATTTTATACAATGTGTACACAATCCATTTCTGAAGGCGCAAGGTTACTTGTTGCTGACAGTTTAACTTATGTAGCGCCTTATCATACTTTATTTTTGGGTTTGAGAGACCTTTTGCCTCCCGTTTTTTTCAGCTTTCTTCCAGTTCCAAGGTAATTGTATACATATTTTTGTTCTAGTTTTGAATCAAGACCTTTTTGGAGGTTTGAAACTTACTTTTACAGTTCTACCGTCTTTTCTCATCATTCATTCGTCACAAAAATAGTATTTCGATATTTTGTGGGTTGGAAACATGATATTTATGAGGTCTTGAATAGTTACAGAGGTCTAATAAAAATATTTTGATCAAAAAGAAAACACTCGAAATTTCAAATGTACCATTGCAGTAGCACGATACGCTCGAATGCACAAAACATGATTTAAAGTATAATCTAAGCGTAACATACGTTGGCGTTCAAATAGTACTGAAGTTTTACTATTCAAAACACTAACCGATAACTTTTTAGTACGTCTTTTGCAAAATAAGATCGTGCTTATGTTATCGGTTTGTCCGTCCGTCTGTAGACACCATATCTCTGTAACTAATAGTCCGATTTGAAAAATTATTTTTGTATTAGGAAGCTTGAAATGTGCAAATGATGACCCTTTATTTTGATTGTTTTACGATGCACAGTTTCGCCGGTAGAGGGCGTAAATACAGATGATATCGAATTCAAATAAATTTTATTCCATACATTTGCTTTTAAACATCCAATTCAAAAAAATTTGCCTTTCGATTCTACTCATGGCGAATATTATTTTAGGTGTAGTCACTTTTTCAAGTTATGCATAGATTCTCCGCTAGGGGGCGTGAAAGTAAATTGCGTTTACCCCGATATCTCTGCTTCTAAAACTTCGATTTGAAAAATAATTTGTGCAGTGGATACAGCTCCTGATGGGAAATCTTTCGCATATAATTTCTAATTTTTGGTATAAAACGGTTTGGCCACCAGTGGCATTAGTGTTAATTTCTGCTTCTAATGTATTTGCAACAAAATCTGAGCTTCAAAAACCTCGATTGAAAAATTATTTCGTCGACCGATACTACTCACGTCGACAAACGATTTTCGAATATTTCCTTCTTAAAATAATGCATTGTTTCTTCGCCATGGAGCCACAGATGTATATCCTATTTTTGTCAATATCTCTGCTTGTAAATGTCCAATTTGAAAATTTTTTTCTTTGTTGGATAGAGTTTCCGATGCGACATGTTTTTCATATAATTTCAAAATTTTAAAGTAATTCATTGACTTTCCGCTAGGGGGAGGGAAGGTAAATCGCGCTTTCCCCGATATCTCTGCTTTTAAAACTCCGATTTAAAAACTTCTTACAGCACCGGATACAGCTCCAGGTGGGAAATGTTTTAATTATAATTTCTAATTTTCATAAAATATGGTTCGACTACCAGGGGGCGTAAGCGTTAAATTTCTGCTTCATAGATATTTCCATCAAGATCTGAACTTCTAAAATTTCGATTTAGGAAATTCTTTCGCGGACCGATGCCGCTCATGTCGATAAACATTTGGTAATATTTTCTTCTTAAGATCATGTATGGTTCCTCCGCCAGGGGGCGTAGACGTATATCCTATTTCTGTCAATATCTCTGCTTCTAAGAGTCATATTTGAAAAAATTCGTCTTTGTTAGATAGCGTTTCTGGTGTAAAATGCTTCATATAATTTCAGATTTTTCAAGAAACGCATAGACTTTCCGCTAGGGGGCGTTAAAGTAAATTGTGTTTTTCTCCATATCTCTGCTTCTAAAATTCCGATTAAAAAACATCTTTCTTCACCGGATACAGCTGCTTATAGAAAATGCTTTGCTTATAATTTCTAATATTTGATAAAGAATTGTTTAGCCACCCGGGTGCGTAAGGGTTAATTTCTGCATCTGATGTATTTGTAGCAAAATCTGAGCTCCTGAATACTCTATTGAAAAAAATATTTCGTTGTCCGATACCGCTCACATCGAACCTTTTCAGAATACTTTCTTCTTAAAATAATGCATGGTTTTTCCGCCAAGGGGCGTAAAGGCATATCTTATTTTTGTCGATATCTCTGATTCTAAGAGTCGGATTTAAAAAATTATTTCTTTGTTGGAGAGCGTTTCTTTGGGGAAATGTCTCTGATATAATTTACAATTTTTTCGTAGAACACAAGTCTGCCACCAGAGGACGTAAGCTCACGTTTCCCTTTACAGCAATATCTGCGGAACTAAAAACCCGATTGAAAAACTTCTTTCTTCGGTCAGATACTATTAACAATGCAAACTGTGTGTGTATTTTCTTTCCAAAATAGTGCACAATTTCGCCGCTATAGTGGGTACATGCTTATTCTGTTTTTCTCGTTATCACCGCTTTTACGTGTGCGATTTAAAAACTTCTTTCAACACCGGATGCCATTTACCTTGTAGAACACTTAAGGCTAGCATATGAGAAATTTTGTAGTTCACAGTTCTGTCGGTAGGTGGTGTTTGTGTACTTCAGTTTGCAGCTGTAGCGCCGCTTCTGGAAACGCTATTAAGAAATTTATTTTTCACTGTATGCCATTCGCTACAACAGAGATGTGGAGCATTATCCTCTTTAAGTAACGCAAAGATTTCTCACTAGCTGCCTGAAGGTCGAACGCTTTTTCCAGGAAGAATAATTTTCACTCATTTTCAACTTTTCCACTATGCAATATTCTTCCGCTAGCAGACGTAAACTTATATCATGTTTCCTTTTCTGTGTCTCTTCTTTTAACCTTTTGATTTGAAAATCTCTTTGTCATGGTACCTTCCTTGTAGTATGAGAAACTTTCTGTTCGCCATTTGTTAATCTTCGTAACATGCTTTTTAGCCGTTGGTGGAACTGATTAGATGTTTCTATTTCTGGATGTTTATCGGTTGTTGGAACCAGTTGAATGTTTTCCAAACAGGTTTCACTGATTTTGAGCAGCTTTGATAAATTCAATTCGCGTCAAAACGGATTCAAAAGACGTGCTTATTGCATCCGAAAATTCGGTGTCATCTTTCTTGTTTTTCTTTTATTGGAGGTATAACAACCATTGTGAGCAACTCAGTGGGCTATACGCAGTCGCCCGTCCATAATTTAGGGCCACGGGTTCCAGGAAAGGGAGAGAGCCAGCGCCGTAAGACAAACACAACATCCATGCCTTACCGGTATTCGAACCCGAACACATCTCGAAAGAATTATCAGAAGCCATCGCTTAGACCACTGCGCTATCGGGGCGGCAACCGATTGCGTCGGGGCATTTAACCGATCTTTGTTTCAACTGTGTTAGCTTTTGGTAACGAAAGTATTAAGCCTGTATTCCTGCAAGCCACATACAACCTATTTAAATACATCAGAACGCCGATTTTCCGAATCATCATTTATCCGAATTGTCAATATCGAATCACCAAGACGAGAGCACGGTCTGTGATGTAAGCTCTTTTACACTCGATGAGTCAGCCAACGAGGTCGTTATTCCGGTCTGTTCCAATTTGTTTTGAGCCGTCGTGGTTTGGCACATGCCAATGTTTAATGTTGGGTTGGGTTTTATTTTCAAACCCATTTTGCAATTTTTTATGGAAGCTAAGAAATTTGCAACGTCAAGTGAACGAAAACGTGTTGTTTTGACAATGGCGAAAAAAGTGGAACCAGTTTATTGAAAAAAATGGCAATTATGGAAGATAATTACCGAAAGTTATTAAGTCGGGGCGGCCACAGTTTCTGTCATTAAACAGAACAATGAATCAATTCATCTATTCGTTTCTGAAATAGAGATGGCAGCTATAGCTAAGAAACAATGATAAAGGCTGACATCATCATAGGAGGAGCAACATTGTACAAATGGTTTGCGAAAAATCGGTTCAGCTGGAAAGCCAATTTAGGACCCATTTTCAGTGAGAAAGCGACAACGTAAATAATCAAGAATAAAGAGGTCCTGACAACTTTAAAGACAGCTCTGAATTGCTACGAAATTTTAAAACTCAATAGTGAGAGCTTAAAATGTACAATGAGAAACTGCTAACAAGGGAATTGCTGAAAAGTTCAACGCCGAACTTTCCTCACTTATAGAAATTGAGAAATATGATCTCGATTTTATTAAAATTGCTAACGAAACAGTTTTAAACTGGAGAGCACTACTTCAAAAAACCTTAGCTTTAAAATGAGAATTTTCCGCTCCTGATTATAAAATGAGTAAAGATCGAGTGACAGAGATGACAAAATTGAAGTGAAAGAAACAGGTTAAATTTGTTTCTAAAATTAGCAGGTCAAAATGTCCAACAGCTCTCAAGATAGTGAAAAATTTACCCGTGACTTGTATAAATCAGATCAAGGCATGAATGACAGCTGATTTATTTATGCAGTGGTATGTGTAAGAAGACTGTGCCTATGCACCAAGGTTCAAAGCTACATATCAATGAACAAGTTAGTAAAATCATGCAATGCATTGATTATGATACGCTTTCCAACATACCAGAAATTATTACTCAAGTTATGTGGATGACTGTGGAATAAATCTCGCTCCTGTGTCCTGACCTTTGACCCCATTTCGATGATATTCTAAAGTTTTGTCGCAATAGAAGCAGTTTTACGCAAGTTATGAGAATTAATGGCTGTGGAATAAATCTTGCCTTTGTGCAATGACCTTTGATCCCATTTCGTTGATATTCAACAGAACCGGTTCACTATACCTCCGGAACAACATGATAACATTTTGTCGCAATCGAAGCATTTTTAGGTAAGTTATGATGCACAAGGGCAATGGAATGGATCCCACTCCAGTGTCCTGACCTTTGACCCCATTTTATGGGGTTCGTGCCCAGTTGGTTCCTTACCACATACTAAACTTTTATCGAAATCGAACCATATTTACTCATGTTATGACGCATAAAGGCTATGGAATGGATAACGCTTTTATGTCCTGACCTTTGACCCCATTCCGCCCATTTTAAATAAGGTTCGTCCCCAGTGGTTCTTTACCAAATACTAAAATTTCATCGAAATCGAACCATTTTTACTGAAGTTATGATGCAGAAAGGCAATGGAATGGATCCCGCTCCTATGTCCAGACATTTGACCCCATTTCATTTATTTTTATTAGGGATCGTCCCCAGGTGGTTCCCTACCACATACTAAAATTTCATCGAAATCGAACCATTTTTACGCAAGTTATGTCGCATAAAGGCAATGGAATAAATCCCGCTCTTATGTCCTGCCTGACCTTTGACCCCATTTCCAATAGCGCTCGTGCCCAGGTGGTTCCCTACCACATACTAAAATTTCAACGAAATCGAACTATTTTTACACAAGTTATGACGCATAAGAGCAATGGAATGGATCCCGCTCCTATGTCCTGAGCTTTGACCCTGTTTCGCCCATTTTTAATAGGGTTCGTCCCCAGGTGGTCCCCTACCACATACTAAAATTTCGTCGAAATCGAACCATTTTCACGTGAGTTATCGTGCGGACGGACGGACAGACGGATGGACAAAGCTAGAGCATATACGCTTCTTCAACCTACGGTTGGAAAGCGTAAAAAAGAAAAACAACTTACAAGGAATATCTAACGTGACAGTTTATTGACTTGCACACCAGAAAGACGAAAGTAGCATCCACTGAAAACATGTTAACATACACTCAATGGACAAATAATTAGAGATACCTACAGAGCAGCTTGTTGATCCTCCTGTAGAGCGAATAACAGTCACCACACGCCGAGGCATCGACTCCATGAGATGCAGGAGGTTTTCCGTCATCTGATGGAGCAGCATTGTCCACAATTCCGATCGAGACGTCGATCTAAGATCCATGGATTTGGTGTTCCGCCCCACGGCATCCCAGAGAAGTTCCACAGGGTTCAAATCCGGGGACCTTGGGGGCCACTGGATGGTTTCAAATTCAGATGAGTGTTTCTCGAGCCATTCCTGGTTGGTTGCGGCCCGGTGGGTTAGTGCATTGTCCTTCTGAAACAGACGATCCGCAAGTAGGATGTGCGAAGGCCATGAAAGCGTGTAGGTGATTAGCCAGCACATGCTTGCAGCGCGCAACGGTTAAGGACCACACCAGACTCGTTGAGAAACCTAACGTGCCCCATGAGAAGGCTCCCCGAACCATCAAATAGCAACCACCGACTTGAAAAGGGTCGACTTGGCATGACGGTGCCATGACCTCATGCTCTCTATGCCACAACCGCACCCTCTAACCAGCTCGGTACAGGTGAAAACGGTATTCGTCTGACCACACGAGGTGGCGCCAGTCCGCATAGGTCCACTTTTGATGTTCCCCGCACCAGGCGAGGCGTAATGTCCGATGAAGAGCAGTTAATAGTAGCACACAAGTAGGACGTCAGCTTCCATATCCCACGGTATGCAGCGTGTCTCGTAGCGTTCGCTCGCTAATGCTGATTGGGTATCTGCCATTTAATCTGGATGTGATTTTCCCAAGCGGTCGAGCCTGAAGAGTCTACGTGATCCTGGTCATCAATGGCGTGCGGTCAGCCACTGCTTGTTCTCTGGGCGCTGGTACGTCCGTTGTCGGTACATCCTTGATCTCTCGGTAACCCCAGGGTTTTTACCGTTTGAGCGATAGAGTGACCCATCTGTCTTGCGCCGACAATGTGCCCATGATCAAAGTCGCTCAGATCACCACGTTTACCTATGTTCGTCGATTGCGATACTCTGTTGCGAAGCCCTCATGCCCACATATTTATCACTTGCGTTGGGTTTGGATCTGTTCCACTCTGCGCGGGGGATGCCCACATCAACTGCCCATTACCTCTATCTCTAATGCTTTGTCTATACTGAGTGTACTGTTAACGGTGAATCCTTTAACGAAGTTAAGCTCTTGTGAAATAACAAATACATCACACTGAACTTAATAAACGAAATTACGACACCTAACGCACAACAGACAAATGGTTTTATTTTCTGCTGAACACTGACTGACTGTGAGTGTTTCCACAAAGAGCATAGGAATGTAGACGTTCAAACATCACGTTAAGCGCAGGAAGCAAAACGAGAGAGGTAACCAAAACTTTAATAAGAGACAACAACCAAAACGGCAAAGTTTACATCGGTAATACACTCAAAAAACGCATGTAGCGTATTAAATCCGTTTATTTTTGCGGCGTAGTAAGTTCAAAAATTCGCCAAGCTTTCGCAATCCACTGGGAGGCTTTCTCAGTCCACTGGGAGGCTTCCTCAAGGCAATGGTAGACATAAAAAATGAAGAGAATTGGAACACATAAGGAACAAAGATGATTTTTGAAAATAACGTGATTGACATCACGAGCGTATTACACGAATTTTTATCAAGCAATTACACGGTGTGTCGCGATGTGCTTCCCACTTTTAATAACGCATGCCAAGCTCTTGGTAGTTCAGTAGAAACTATATCATTGCACGCTAGTTTGCTGAATAGGATTTCGACAATTTCTAATGGCAGTCTCTTTAAAGGTCGTGAATGGGGCAATTCTTCTAATACTATTCCATAGAGGTGTAGCCGATGAATGAATGACTTCTCTGCAGAGGGCTGTATTCATGGGCTACACCTCTATGGAATAGTATTAGAAGAATTGCCCCATTCACGACCTTTAAAGAGACTGCCATTAGAAATTGTCGAAATCCTATTCAGCAAACTAGCGTGCAATGATATAGTTTCTACTGAACTACCAAGAGCTTGGCATGCGTTATTAAAAGTGGGAAGCACATCGCGACACACCGTGTAATTGCTTGATAAAAATTCGTGTAATACGCTCGTGATGTCAATCACGTTATTTTCAAAAAATCATCTTTGTTCCTTATGTGTTCCAATTCTCTTCATTTTTTATGTCTACCATTGCCTTGAGAAAGCCTCCCAGTGGATTGTGAAAGCTTGGCGAATTTTTGAACTTACTACGCCGCAAAAATAAACGGATTTAATACGCTACATGCGTTTTTTGAGTGTTCACAGTGTGGTGTGTATATAATTACATTATCGGTAATACATGTCACACGTGATAAGAAATTTATTCCTGAAGTGAAAAAATACAAACGGCGAGTAAATACACTGACTCACAGAGAAAATGCCACCACGAAGACGTGAACACAGCGCCATGCAAATTGCAAGGTGGGTGCACACCTAGAAGATATGCAAGCCAATCGCACGAACGGCGCGCGGGATATAAGCGGACAACCATTCCGTGAGGCCATCAATTGAGAGGTCGTCACGGCCGCGAGAAGTGAGTGGGGCTGCTGTACCCATGTCTGGAGAACGAACAAGGGGTGCAATTGCCGCTAAGATGCTGTCGCACGCGATTTCGTCAAAGGGATGAGCCCGGCAGAGGTGTCATCGTATGCCTTTGTACCGCCGGATGGTCCTTACGTCGTATTGCGGAAGAAACGCAACGTGATGCGAAAACCGTCGGTCGCATTTGGAGATAGTGGTCCCAGGAGGGATCTGTGCAACGTCGTAGGGGGACCGGAGCACGGAGACGGACATCCGAGTTCCCCGATCGTCGCATCCGACGTCATGCCGTAGCGGAACCACAGGCCACAACGGGCGACATTTTGCGGAGTGTAACTGGGAGGCTTAGATGTTCCGATATCGACGAGGACAGTGCCGCGCTGATTGGCTGCGTCTGGTTTGCTGTCCAGGCGTCCGTTGGCTGGACAGTAAACGGACAGCTGGACGTCGGATGCGACGATCGGGGAACGTCGGATGCGACGATCGGGGAACGTCGGATGCGACGATCGGGGAACTCGGATGCGACGATCGGGGAACTCGGATGCGACGATCGGGAACTGATTGGCTGCGTCTGGTTTGCTGTCCAGCCGTCCGTTGGCTGGACAGCCACCGCTTGTCGTGGTGTCGCCCATGAGCTGCGTGGGGTGCCGAATGGAACAGTGTGGTGTTCAGCGACAAATCGCGGTTCTGTCTCACCACGGATGATCGCCATGTGATAGTCTTGAGAGAACGTGGCCAACGGGCGGATTGCTGAGCCATTGTGGAGCACCACACGGTCCAGCAACGTGGAATCATGGTGTGGGGTGCTATCAGCGCCAACAACCGCTCACCGCTAATACGCATTACGGGCACATTGAGAGCATGCCGCTACGTTGACTAGTTGCTGCGGCCAGTGGCACTACCGTATCTGTAGGGCATACCAAGCGCCGTTTTTCAACAGGATAACGCCTGGTTGCATACCGCTCGGATCAGCGTGAATGCTTTTCACGGTGTGCGGATGCTTTCGCGACCAGCAGGCTCTCACGACCTCTCGCCCATCGAGCATCTGTGGGACACGATTGGACGTCGGTTAAGTACCGTCCCAACCCCGCAAAATGAAATTAACACCACATGGTTGACGATACCACAGGACTCTATTCGGACTCTCATTGCCTCGATACCACGTCGGATTCAACGCTGTATCGCCCAAAATGGAGGCCACACTCCTTATTGATCATCCTGTATATTCAGCCACTGGAGCCTAGTCGGTATGTGACAATTAAATCCTTTGTTCAGGACCTGCGTGGCTATCAGTTTGTGCCGTTTGGTCTGTTTTCGAGCATTCCTTCATGGTGTGGCATTTTCTCTGTCAGGCAGTGTATTTAAAAGTTTGGGAAAATATTGCTCATTGCCAGTGGCGAATGCATCAGTTATTTATGTTATACACTGCTGGACAATTGCTAAGGACGGATCATAAACGGCTATATAGCGCATAAAAAAGTAAGTGTGGTTGGATGCCAAGTGAAATAAAATAATGTCAGAATACCAGGACATTACAAGAAAGACAATTTATTGTGCTCTGAAATCCAGAAGGCTTTGGAACGTGTTCAAGGGACAAACAAGCCATTTTGTGCAAAATACGTAAACGTGAAAAAAATGCAATTACCGTCCGCAGGCGTTCCGGCGTAAGATGTCACTACGGGATATGACCACCATGGAGGGCGATGCAAGATTCCACACGTCGTGTCATGCTTTGCACAACATTATCAAGCAGCTGTTGGGGTAATTTATCCCATTCCTCTGTCAGTGCACGGATGAGGGTGTCCTTGTTTATTGGAGGGCATTGGCTACCAGCAAGACTCCTCACCAAAGCATCCCACACATTTTCAATGAGATTCAGATCTGGAGAACGTGCTGGCCATACGAGACGTTGAATATCCTCGCTCTCAAGACACTCCTGGACAGCGACTGTTCGATGACATGTTGCGTTGTCGTCCATGAAAATGAATCTATCACCGACAGCACCACGGAACATGCGAACACGAGGTAGCAGAACATCATTAATGTATCGTTGGCCAGTCATAGTCCCAGTTCGAAGCACATAGAGGGACGTACGGCCATTGATCATGATGCCAGCCCATACCATGACACTACATGTCGGATATCGGTCCCTTTCCTGTATGTTTGCTGGACAATATGTAGTACCACTATCACGCCAGATCAGTTGTCGTCGACAATCAGACGATAGACTGTATCTACTCTCATCTGAGAAGAGGACAGCAGACCAGTCGTTATCAGTCCCATTGCGATGTTGATGGCACCAATGCAAACGGGCGGTACGGTGACGTCTGGACAATGCGATGCATACAACAGGACGGCGGGCGTATAGTCCTCCTTCATGCAAACGTCTGGCGACAGTTTTTCGGGAGATCCGCCTGCCAGTAGCAGCCATAAACTGATTTGCTACCTCAGTAGCTGTGCTGCGCCGGTGTCTTTTTGTTGATAGCACTATGTACCGATCTTCTGCAGGTGTCGTACTGCGAACACGACCTCCCCCGTGACGTTTGCTACACTCTCCATTTATTTGAAATGATTTCCAAAGCCTTGAAACAACACTGTGGCTGACGTCGAACTCCCTGGCAGCATCTGTTATTTTTCGCCCTTCTTCAATCTTGCCAATAATACGGCCACGCGTAAAATCATCTAGGTGATGTCGAGAAGCCATACTGAAAATTGCAAGTTCGTCAATTGATTTTTTCCCTTTCAACTTTGCCTTTGAACAACAACGGTTAATACGCGTCAAATCCTTTATATCTCTTATCAGCGCTATGACGTCACGAACAAGTTCGGCAATCCAAAATTTGCATACGCACAGCACGTCTTACTGTATCCCGCACTTATGCTAATTTCCACATTTCCCTGCCTTCCATTTTATGGTTGCTCTCGTTGCTATTGCCATCCGTCCTTAGCAATTGTCCGGCAGTGTAATAGAACAAACATTAAAAGGGTTTTTTCAGGTATCCAATCATCTGAGCTACTTTTGTCTCGAATTGAATCGGATAATCGGGGTTGCATTATAGTTGAATCATATGTATACCTTAGACTAAGAAGATTTAGTTTGTTTGTGGTAAAAAAGCACTTGAAAAATCAAGAATTATACGTGTCTGAAGTGCTAATGGTCTTAGTAATTGCAATTCATGTTAAATAATCAGTACACTGAAGAAGGTTTCATTGATTTCAGGCGAAAATTGAAAGCGAATACCCTAATTTCCGTCTGAAAATGCCGTCAATACGACCTGAAGACCATCAACTTTTGGAACAACTAATTTAAACAATGGAAACTTCCTCTTTTTAAAAATTTAATGAAGATTTAGCACGGTTTACACTTTTTAACAGGCATGCGCGTGCCAAAATATGCAGTTCGTGATTATTTTATGCAACTTTTCAACCAACAGTGGAGACCTGCACATACCTGGCTCGGTCCGTAAAGCCAGAAATCGGACTGGGGCGGGAAGATTTGGAACTTTGCTGAGGAATTAAAGAAACTTAGACTTATGACACATCCAGTTGTTCTTTATATACCCCAAAATTGATTTACACTCGACAGGCGAATTTCTCCAAATACATATATATTTCAAGAGAAATCTAAAATTTCACTTAATTTTTTTAAAGAACATACTACACAGTCTCTCTCCATCGCCATCACTCATATACTCTTATTACCACACACAATCGAAATTTTTTTGGGGGGAGGTGGGGGAGTGACGACATGAGCAACTCTAAGGACTATAAATAAGCAGAAGTCGCCCATTTAAAATTTGGAACTACTAGTTCCAGGGAAGAAAGAGAGACAGCGCCGTACATAGTCCTGTTACAACCAAATCAAAACACTGAACTCTTTTATTTTTTTTTTATGTTTTTCGGGATTTATAGACTCCTATGAAAAATTCTAAGGCCAGTCGGCCATCTTTAATTTGAGATTACATGGTTTCACGGAACAGTTGCGGATATAGAAGCTCATCTTAGGGAGTGGTGTGGCAATTGCTGCGGTCTAAAAAAGAGACAAGAGTTTGTGGAAGGCACATAAAGGTTCACGCTCGCGCGCACGCACACACACACACACTATAAACTTGCAGCGCGCCCCTTTCTGACATTGCACGGCTTTTTACAAATTCCCATTAAAAAAAATGTTATAAAGTTTTATATCGCAAACTGCGAGCGAGAACTGAAAAATCAGCTTCATTTCCTTGGGGTTCAATTGCCCGCTTTTCCAAGAAAACAGCGTATGCTTTTTAAATCTCACGTCTGAATAATTTTTTTCAAAATAAAGTTTGGGTTAATTTAATAGCAAAATATCCAGCTTGGAAATTTGTGACTAATTTTTGCTCATGGCGCGATCGGGGTACGTACTTCGCTCTGTCGCCCACACTAGCTCACACACACTTCAAAGTCTACTCCACATAGTAACTTTCCCTTCTCCCAATTACTGGTGATGCCAGACAATACTGAAAACAAACAAACAAAAACAACAACAACAAAAAAAAAAAAAAAAAAAAAAACAGAACAAAGCGTATCCATTGCTTTTTATGATCAGCCAGAATCTTTTTTCACTTCCGCTCCCATCTTTCTATGTTCCTGAACCTCTAGGCTTTTTGTTGTCGTTTTTTCTGCTGAAGTCCAACAGAACATTTTATCTCCATATTTACGACAATTTCTAGTTTTTATGAAAACTTGTACGAAAACTTGTGGATTTGTTACTATAATTTTACAAAGATAAAGGCATTAATTAGTTATATACTGGACATTTAAAAGTAAAAAAATCTGTTTTAAAGGGGGCGACAGCTCCCCCCCTCCCGCTAGATCCGCTACTGCAACCGCCGTACAATGAAATTTAAAACGTTAAAATGAAATTCATCTTTCACCCTGTGATTTCTTTAGTTGGACTTAAATTTCCTTATGAAGGTGTAAAGGTGATGTAGATCATAAAATTAAGATTGGGAGTGTTTCGGGAACGGACGTGTTCGTTAGTTATTCTTCAAGTCAACAGACCGGAGTCGTACCGAGCCTCGAACCTTCTGGTATGGGTCTGGTCAATCTTTCAATATTAAGGCCCTCACACACTTCTAACTAGCAGATTCCAGCTGCTAGTTAGAAGTCTGACGGTGGATTCAGAGACCTGCCAATCCACTGTCTAGGTTATGCTCGCTGCATGCTTGATTCATTCATTCAAGTTGAACCTTCCGCCATTCATGCAAATAATGGCTAGAAGTCGTCTTACAGAACTCGCACATAATAAATAATTCATTCATTCAAGTTGAACCTTCCGCCATTCATGCAAATAATGGCTAGATGTCGTCTTACAGAACTCGCACATAATAAATAATTCATTCATTCAAGTTGAACCTTCCGCCATTCATGCAAATAATGGCTAGATGTCGTCTTACAGAACTCGCACATAATAAATAATTCATTCATTCAAGTTGAACCTTCCGCCATTCATGCAAATAATGGCTAGATGTCGTCTTACAGAACTCGCGCATAATAAATAATTCATTCATTCATTCAAGTTGAACCTTCCGCCATTCATGCAAATAATGGCTAGATGTCGTCTTACAGAACTCGCACATAATTCTGAGTAACGTGACTCGCACGAAATCGTCATATATGTGGAATCGAATCCTACATGAAAGACGTAAAACCTATTTGGTATTTACTCAGGTTACTACACCAATTACTAGTACTTGGAATAGTCATGTGCGCTGAAGTTTCTTGGGGATCCCCCCTCTGTGGTTCCTTAACGTTTCGAATTACCTGAAACGAATAGGAACCGTATGAAAAAAATAATCATTATATATGGCACATGATGGCATCTGGCATGCCTATATTTTGAATACACATTGAAGTGCTAAGTTCTTACCTGTCTTCAGAACACTGTTTTCCGCGTGTGCGCATTTGTATTAGGTGTACAAATAAGTTTTAAAGCGTTTTAAGACAACACAACGTGTAATTTGAAAGAAAACAACAATACTTTTACGAATGAAAATATGCGCCGTCATTATCTACCACCTTCCACCATTGGTCGGGCAGCAGACGGATTCCAGCCATGAAGAATACTTCGTCGTGTGACGCGATGAAGTCGTCACCCTATTTTTGCACTTTTGTCACATGTCCGGAACCGGACAGCAGACAAACCATGTTGCATCGATCGAAACAAATGAAAGCTTGAAGAAGCTATGTTCGGACTATACGCTGGGACCTGGGTGTTCCAAAACTTCCCAGCCAAGCGTCAATAGCGTTTCCGTGACCGATTTCGCGACATGCGGCATAGCGTTGTTGTGCAGTAATTTCACGGGACGCAATCCATTGCCTGCGAATGGACGTTTCCGATAGATTTATTCGTTCAATCGATGCAATTGTTGCTTGTAGCGATTAGCAGTAACAGTTTGACCCTGCTCCAATGGTTCACAATAAAGCACACCTCTCATATCCCACCAAATGTACAGCAGAACTTTCTTGGAGTGAATATTGCGTTTCGGTGTCGAAGTCGTTGCTTCACCGGGGTCTACCCAGTGTTTTCTGCTTTTGGAATTATCGTACCATATCCACTTTTCATCACCCGTAACGATTTTCTACAGAAAAGACTTTCTCTGCGTTTTTTTTTTTTTTTTTTGAGGTTTAACGACCACCGTGAGCAACTCAATGGGCTATAAGCAGTCGCCCGTTCCTAATTTAGGGTCACTGGTTCCAGGGAAGGGAGAGAGCCAGTGCCGTAAGACAAACACAACATCCGTGCCTCACAGGGATTCGAACCCGGGCCCCTTTCGGACGAATGATCAGAGGCCATCACTTAGACCACTGCGTCACCGGGGCGGCACTTTCTGTGTTGTTCATTCAACAGATTAAACCACTTGATGACACTCTTATTCTTGTTCCTGTGTCTCAGGTCATGTGGCACCCATTTTCCTTTCTTCTGAATCTTTCCCATTGCGCGTAAACGATTGGAAATGGCTTGTTGAGTTCCCCCTCACCCCCTCTTGTTCAGCTAATTCTTTTTGCGTTTGAGACGAATATTCATCCAGCAATGCTTGCAGTTTTTCATGTGCAGCCTTCTGCGGGGCGCCGCTACGTTCTCGATCACTAACATCACAAAATACTAAAACCAACTATTATTTTCCTTACAGTTTAATAAAATATTGCCATTCGACCCTTCTAAACATTTATTTTTTAATATCAAACAAAGACGAAGTATTCGTGTTACATATCGCGAATCGGCGGAAAAAAAAAAAAAAAAAAGGAAACGTCTGCTTTAAACTGTCTAAATCAAAACTCACACGTGCTTTTCGCTACAATATTCTCCCCCAGAACAGAACAGATCGATGCACATGTTTTTGCAGCACTTTTTATTGATGAAATTCGTAACGAATGCAGTGTCGAATAAATGCAGTATCGCTTGCCATCTTTTACCTATCGATGTGCAAGTGCGTTTGACTGTTGGGCAAACTTCTGTGTCACATCTTATACTCTGGATCAGTTACGCTCGCATGACAACAACGCGGGGGAATGTCGGATATGTAAATTAGCGGATACGTCACACAAAAAAACGCTTAAAACTTATTTGTACACCTAATAGTAATAGCTTATTGCATCAAAATGGTACTCTGCTTTTTACTTGAGAAAAAAGTAGGAGTCAGAAAGAGAGGACTGCAAGAGTTATTTAGAGGGTGTAACAGACTGAGAGTTAAAATAATGCTCTGGACCACAAGTATTTGATTCACCAGTTTCACTGACCATACAAAACTGCTGAAATGCATAGAGGCAAGGTATTTTGTGAGGACAACCCCCGAAAATAACGCTTACGGTAACATGTATACTGTACGGAGCCATTATATTTTATTTTACACGAAAAATTGCTAATAAAGCAGTCATCGCTTCTGATTTAAATAGCTGAATGCTCAAATTTGAGGGCGGAAAATATAGCCATTTTTTTAGGAATTACGAAGATCTCTAGCAACGTGTGGGAGTTTTTATCCAGCATTGAAGAGAAAATGGTTGAAAAAGACATAACACATTAAGAAAAAAACGAGTGGTTCACATTATATAATACAATTACGTTGAATATACATGAGCATAAGAGTAATAACGAGAATGCCAAAAGAAAAAGTGCGGGCAACTTACCTTTAGTTCTCTTCAGCATAGTATCATCTCATTTAAGCGACAGTTGCTGAAATTTTTTAAATAATTCCGTCTGTGCATTTGTTTCTCCTTTCGTCTGCTTGCATTGATCCTTCGAGGTGTTCTTTACGAAGTAAGAGGGAAAACTCAGGACTTACGAAAAAATCCTGTCGGTCCTTTGGTTTGTCATAAGCATATTTTTCTTTAAAAGAATTGTGAGTTACGCGTACATATACTAATATATCTTTCCTTTTTAGTTCCTGTATCTATGCAAATTTTGGTTCTTTCTCCTTAAGCATTTTTAAAATTTAACGCTTACATTTTCTCTCTCGACTGAATGTTTTGGGGCAATCTGAACTGAGGCCGGGAGATGAGTGACGTATGCGTGAAACTGAGATGGTTGTTTACGATGAGTCGGGGATGGCTGGTTGTCTGGCTCTCCTTTGCTACTCAGCTCTGCTCTCGTTAGAATTCAGCTAGAGATTGTTATAATTATTACGGAAAGAGATTTGTTATGCGAACGTTAATGTTATATAAAACTGTTGTCATTAAAGAGTGACTAAAGCGTGTGTATTGAAAGCAGTGCTTCATTTTTCTTGGAGGGACATTTGTTGTCAGTGTGACGTGGATATCATCGTGTGTTATTAGCTGTCGATTAACACACTATTGAAGTAACCATTGGAAGTGACTACTGTTTTTGCTGACCTGAATAAAAAGTTGAAAGTGTAAGTACATCTCTTGACGTATTCTTGCAGTGACGACAGAGTTTCGGTTAAAAACAAATGTAAGGCTCAAATCCTGGGTATTGTCTGCATCAGAATATAGTCGCCAGCGTTGTAAATATACAGACGTGGGTTTCTTTTTTGGAATACGAAAAAACAAAACATTTGAGGATGTTGAGATAGTTAAGAGTACACACCACTGAAGCTGCTCCTTTATAAAGCCGCAATCAGTAATGGCTTCCATGTTTCTTAAATGCCGCGTTTCTTCCAAAAGTTATCCGACCAAGTTATATACGGCGATTAATTTCTTCATCAATGTGACCCTCACTTGATATCTGCTGCTCAAGATAAATGTAGGTATTGGTTATCTCTATCTTTTCTCCATCAATAGATAAATCTTGGTCCCTTGTAAAAGCACTGTACATCACTTTTGTCTTCTGAAATTTCATTTTTAATTCCACTTCCTCACTCTTGTCAGCAAGTTCTTGGATCATACTCTGCAGCTCTGAAGGAGTACTCGGACAAATGGTTTAAAGCTAGTGCTTAGACCACTGCACCACCGGGGGCGTCACTCTTTCTTACACATTCTTACATAACATAAACTTCATTAGTTTTCAGAGAAGAAATTCCAGTGTTAGATCATTTCTTTCAACAGCTACTCATATGTCATTAGCAGCTACTCCAGAATAAAGCATACTTTTGGAAAAGAATTACTCATGCTTATCTACACAGGAGATCTTTAAGGACAACACGCGTGCGTGTATAAACTGGTCTGTATGCTCAGGAGAATATAGACTTTTAACTTGGTACGTAGACTAAGCAGACCTTAATAATGCCCATTTAGATGTCAGAATATTTACTTCTTCAATAGGATGGGACATCGTGGAAGATGCATAATAGTTTATATTTTTTGGAACGCCAAAGTACACCATTTTGGAACTGGTACTATTGCTAACAAATGAACTACCTTATCGAGAAGGTTCTGCCTAATATATGATCGACAATTTCCTTCATCACTTCCTCAAAAAAGCTGTAATTGAACGCAAATGAAAACGTTTTACTGAAAAAATGGTACATAACGGCTGCTATAATTTCAGTTAGTTTTAAAAAATGTGAAAAGTGAAGATTAAAAGAACTTGATTATGAGCTTCTTTAATTTCAACTTTCAAGCGGCTCTCCCGCTGATCTTAAAAATGGCGTCATTCGGGATGTAATTACAAACACTCCATATATAAAAATTTTAAAGAGCCACATTTATATTGCTCATTTGATATTCTTGAAGGGTCTTAACAATGTTTCCTAAACTTTTGACAGCAGCTTAGGACTGTTTCACACAATTACTAATCTTCTCGTTTTTCTTATAAATGCAGGCTCACAGAAATTTTGTAATGTAGATTCCGCCATCTTGAAGTAAGACACTATGCTCTTTTATGTTTAAGCCTTGGAGAAGAAACTATTTTACTGATATTAATATTTAAGCCTACACTTAGTCTTACTTTAAAGTTAGCCGCTCCGGTAGCGAGGCGACGAGGGGCTAGTCGTCGAGTTGGGTCCTATATGACGCATCATAGGTGGTGAGTGTGTCTTACGGTGCTGGTTATCTTCCTTCAATCATTTATTATTTTACTGTATTGTTGCTGATGATCAGGCAGTTGTATTTCCTTCAATCATTTATTATTTACTGTATTGTTGCTGATGTTCAGGCAATTGTATTTTACTTCAATCATTATTTACCGTATTGTTGCTGATGATCAGGCAATTGTATTTTCCTTCAATCATTTATTATTTTACTGTATTGTTGCTGATGATCAGCCAATGTGTGTAACGGTGCTGGTTCTCTTCCTTCAATCATTTATTATTTTACTGTATTATTGCTGATGATCAGGCTTCTTGAAGTAAGACACTATGCACTTTTATGTTTAAGCCTTAGAAGAAACTATTTTACTGATATTAATATTTAAGCCTACACTTAGTCTCACTTTAAAGTTAGCCGCTCCGGTAGCCGAGCGGCGAGGGGCTAGTCGTCGAGTTGGGTCCTATATGACGCATCATAGGTGGTGAGTGTGTCTTACGGTGCTGGTTCTCTTCCTTCCCTGAAACCAATGGCCATAAATTAGGGAAGAGGACTGCTGCTAAGCATTAGAGTTGCTCGTGAAGGTCGTTAAACCTCTAAATAAAAAAAAAGTTACCTCATAGTATATGAATTTTTCCGAAGAAACTTCTATTAGTAGAAATCTTAGGACTGAGTTTTGTTCATAGATTTCCCTTACTTTTTACTTTGGCTTTTTAACCAAAGGAGTGAGGGGATATCTTTTAAAATAAAAAATCTAATTTCATTTCTTTCTCATGTGAGATTTAAATTCTTAAGAAGGATCCTCAGCATTTTTTTCCCTAAAAGTTTTATTTGCAAATTTAGTTAGACGATTTTGATGAAAAATGGAAATACAGTACCTTTTTGTTTTGTGTGTGCTGGTGGTTTCAATTTGTTTTAGCAATATGATTATATTTTTTCTCATTTGTACGAAAACTTAAAAAGAAGAAATTAATTTAATCTTTGTTCCTAAGATCTGAGCTGTATCTCAAAGAATCACTCAAGCAATTTTAGATGGTATGTTATTTTGTACATATTCATCTTACTACCAACATAAGTATTACACTACAATTTATTAACAGCTTGCAAAAAGGGAAAAAAATGTTTTTGTTGTTGTTCGCAAAACGCTGCCAAGAGAGAAGAAATCAAATCCAGAGATTCATTCAGAGTCTAGTTATTCTTCTTTTTGCATGTCTTTTGCAAATAAAAGTCAATGTTTGCAGTATGACTTTGTCCATTTGTGAATACAATATCTTTGGAACTATTAGTCCGATTACAAAAAGCAATTTTTGTTAAGAAGCCCGAAAAGTGGGAACGATTACCCTTGCCTTTTGGTCCTTTCCCCTTGCATAATTTCGCGGCTAGAGGGCGTAAATGAAGATGATATGGAATTCAAAGCACATTTTATTCCATATCTTTGCTTACAAATTTTCGATCAAAAACCTTATTTAGTTCCTTCGATGCCATTTATTACGAAGACTATTTTGGGTGGTGTTTCTTTTTGAAGTAATGAACAGTTTTTTCGCTAGAGAGCGCAAAGATAAATTGCAATTTTCCCGATATCTCTGCTTCTAAAAGTCCGATTTCAAAAACCTTTTTTGCGTCGGACACAGTTTGTGGTGGGAAACATTCTGCATACATTTTCTAATCTTGGTGAAGAACTGCTTTAGCACTAAGAGGCGTAAATCTATATTTATGTTTCTCATACATTTTCAGGATTATCTACGCTTCTGAACTCGACTGAAAAGTTTCTTGTAGATCCAATACTCCTCTACAAAAAAAAAAAAAAAAAAAACATTTGCACATATTTTCTGCGTAAAATAATGGGCAGTTTTTCTTCCAGGGATGTAGATATACATCTTATTTTTTCCGATATCATTGCTTTTAACAATCCGATTTGAAAAATTCCTCTTCTGTCAGACAGCTTATCTTTTGAGGAATGATTTGCATATAATTTCAATTTTTTTCTTAATTCACGATTTTACCACTAGAGAGCAAAACTCACTTTTCCGTTTACAGCATATTTGCAGCAATATCTACACGTCTCAAAACTCCATTGAAAAAATATTTTTTTCGTGAGATGCTGCTAAAAGCAAAGATATGTTTTGTGCGTTTCGTGCCCAAAATAATGCAAAATTTTCCCGCTAGGAGCACAAACTTTGTTTTTCTCGATATCTCTGCTTTTAAAAATCCGATTTAACAAAATTATTTCAACACCAGATACTTTCACCTTGTGAAACATTTTGCATGTATTCGTGGGTTATTTGTTATCCACAGATCTTTATCTAGGTGGTTTTAGTGTGCTTCTGTTTGCATGTGTGTCTCTGCTTCTAAGAATCCGACTAAATAATTCATTTTTTTTTTTATGTATGTACAGTGAATTTGAAGTACATCATCCTCTTAAGATAATTTAGTTTTCCAGCTAGGAGAGCAAAAGTTATTAAAACTCTTTCCTGGCCACCTCTGCTCTGAGAAGACGTATCTTGAAAAATTACTTTACCTCAGTACATCTTTTGTTATGAAAAGTAATGTTCACATGTTTTCTACTTTTCCATTATTCAAAATTCTGCCGCCATGGGATGTAAACACATATTTCTATGCGCGAGAGACTTAATTTTATTCTTTTTTTTTTTTTTTTTTTTTTTTTGTAGAATACTATTCACTATGATGAATATTTTTTGCCCATTTCTTTCTTTAGGTAACGCCCAGCTTTATCACTAAGGCATGTAAAGTTATACACTGTATTTCTTCTTCTAATCGTTCAACTAGAAAATCCCTTTTGCCCTTGATATCTTCTGCTATGATAATTTTTTTCATAGATTGTTATTTTCGAAACGCACTTCCCAGCAGCAAGTTGGAGTAATCAGTGTTTGTAGTTGTGGAAATTTTATCAATGGTAGAAACGTATTTTTTTTCAACCGGTTCCATTCACTATGAATAAAAATGCTCGCATTGCGTATTTCAAATTATGCAAGTTTTTCTCCAGGTGGTGCAAGCGGGTGTTTTTCAGATATTTTTTTAGGTTTTCAAAAATCTGCTTTGAATATTTGTTTCGTCTCTGAAAGGATTCAAAAACGTGCTCATTACAACCTCCTAATATTCGGTGTCATCTTTCTTGTTTATTTTTCCAGACAATAAAAGGTTAACTTCTAATCAGTACAGTGCCAGATGATGATAACATAATTATACAGTACAGCACGCATCATCCTGAATTTCCTGCTTCAGGTTTTCTTTCCGAATCTTTTTTGCTATCAAAAGTATACTGACACTGAAAGCAACGATGCGAGAATAAAATTTTGCTCTCGCATCGTTGCTGTGGTAAAGACTTTTATTTTCCTGTTAGCTAAAAAAGTAGCTGGTGTTGACGAATATCACGAAAATGATAAAAATGCATTGATGAATATCGATGAAGTTGATAAAAATGAATTGATGAATATTCGAGATGATAAAAAAATAAATTAATGAATGTCCATGAAGATAGTAAAAATAAATTGATGAATATTCGTGAAGATGATAAAAGTAAATTTGCGAATATCGATGATAAAAATTAACTGATGAATATTGTTGAAGATGATAAAAATGAATTGATGAATATCGATGAAGACAAGCGTACGCTTCTAATTAAAACAGGTGTAGAAATTGCGCAGCAAAATAAAAGGAAGTTTGATTGAATAGAAATGGACGAGAAAGGCAAATAACAACTACCGACTCATTCTGATATGAAACTTCGAAGAGTTGGACATTGCTTAACGAAGGTTTCAAACGAAGAAGGGGTAGACCATATTTTAATCATTACTTCAAAGAGACATTGTTTAAAAACAGTTCAAAAACCAAGAAGAGGTAGACCATTTTTAAATTCCGTCTTCAAAGCAAATTAGGGATTTAGATACTTTAAAACGATCCACATTCACCTTGAAAAGAAATTACGGATTTGTTTTCCTTACTGTACATTATGTATTCAGATGATTGACACTCTACTATACTTTTAAGCAGTATATTTGTTATAAACAAGATGAAACAAAATAGTTTATGTGGTTGTACGCTATAGGCCTTTAATGATCAATTCATGATATTTATCTGTGGTACTTTTTATCTCTCAAAACTTGTAGTGAGAAAAACTTCATAGTAAGGTGCAATGTTCTGATGCTTCGGTACCCTTACGACTATTATTTTTCTGCATCGTCTCAAGATAGATACAGATATTCCATAAAAATAATTGGTATAACATTTTCATGCTCAGTTCTGACAACTTCCGAATATTAATTGAATATCATTATCAAACTTTACGGTTTTTTCTTTTACATTTCAGTGTTCTCATGTTTGAATGCACTTAGCTCATGTAACAAGAGAATCGTAAGCACTGTTCAATCTCTGTTACATTACTACAGCATTTTGAAAATGTAAGCGGGAATTTTTTTCAATTTCACTAAACATTTACCAGTGATTCACGCTGTAAGAATTCACTATCATATTCAAATTCACTCTTTTCGCGATTAAAATTCAACTGCTTCAGTAAAGCACGTCTACTACCGGCAAACATACTGATTTCAAAAGAAAATATTACCGATTTAAATTGCTTACTGTGCTATCACCTCTAACACATTAAACATCAGGGTTGCCGCACTCAGATAAAGAAATGTGTTAATAAATACATGAATTACAGATAAAGAAGCAATAAAGAGAACGCAACTCACCCATTAATAGAAGTCCTCGACATGAACCAGCATAATACAGCCTTGGCTAACGAATGAAACAACTGAGTGAAAACCCAGTCTGACTTTTCAAAACAGGCCTCCAAGAACACATCAGTTTCTTCATCGAAATGGCATTGGACGAAGCGTTCTCTCAAATCTCCCGACACGAAGTTCAAATCGCATTTGTACCACTGCACAGCAAAAAGTAGGAAACGCAAATTTTATTTATTTGTTTATTTATTCTTTTATTTACTTTCGTGAAATATCAGTAACAACAACGAAACTAAAATAAAACTAGTTTCTACGATATACAGGTGATCCAACTGAAATTACATACAAACACATGAAATTCATCTGAACGTTGAGACATAAAAATAATTTGATAAGTTATTTTCGTACAATCATTTATCACTTTTGAACCATGCAGTGTTGGCAGCACAATTAGCGCATCTCATAATAAAAATGTGCTATGTCGAAAAAATATAGGACTATCAAACTACTTTATCCGTAAATCCGCCCCGATATCTCTTCCAGAACGTTCCCCATTTCTCTTTGTCAGTTCATTTGTTTGCCCGACTGTGTACGGAAAATCTGCGTTCAAAGAGCAAATCTGGGAAAAAAACATCTTTTTTGTATACGGTAAAAGAACATACGGATGAAATTTTGCAGTTTATTTTGCCAATCCGTCCGATGGTCTTCTTGTTTGGGAACACGATGCTCCACCTTTCACAACTGGAAAACTCGCAAGACAGAAAGAGATGAAAAAGTTGTTGCAGACGAAAACAAGCATGAGATGAAAACAGATTTTTACCAGATAATAACACAAGTAACTTTACACCAACTATACATAAGGTAGTATAACTATACTAATGATCATGAATTTATTGGCGTAGATAAAAATCAAAGTTTTGAACATGACAATCCGATTTTTGGTGTAAATGTGACAAGAATGGCAAGTCAGATAATATCCGAAAACATGACAATTTCATCACCCTGGAGCGGGACTCGAACCCGCGTCTCCCAGATAGCGCCCGGGTATGCTAACCACTACGCCACCCAGAAAGACCAAGTCTCAAGTTTCCGATTAATTTGAATATAACCAGTTTTTATAATTGACAGTTTTTTATATATGACAGTTTTTTTATATATGACAGTTTTTTATATATGACAGTTTTTTATAATTGTGCATATTATAAAAACTGTCATATATAAAACACTCAAATTAATCGGAAACTTTAGACTTGGTCGTTCTGGGTGGTGTAGTGGTTAGCACACCCGGGGCTATCTGGGAGACGCTGGTTCGGGTGAAATAAGTTTTCGGATATTATCTGACTTACCATCCTTGTCACATTTACACCAAAAATTGGATTGTCATCTTCAAAATTTGCATTATATGATGTAATCTCGAATTTCTTTCATGATTTATCTGCTCCTCAGGGCAATCACGGGATAAGATTCTTAACCTCCAGATTCGCTAAACATGAATGCCGGTTGCTTGGACTAGCGATGCCTGTGATGGTTATTTTCAAATTAACCGGAAACTTGAGACTTAGTCATTTCGGGTGGTGTAGTGGTTAGGATAGCCGGGCGTTATCTGGGAGACGCGGGTTCGTGTCCCGCTACAGGCGATGAAATTTTCAAGTTTTCGGATATTATCTGACTTACCATCCTTGTCACATTTATACCAAAAACCTGATTGTCATCTTCAAAATTTTCATTATATGGTGTAATCCCGTATTTCTTCCATGATAATATATCATCAATTACCCAAGAATCGATTATCCATTTTCTTTTCTTTTCTTTCTTTAGCCCCATCAAAAGTTTTGTTTGATTTTTTGTTATCATTCATAAAGAAAAGATGTTTGTACACTAACACTGCGGCAGTACTGAAACAAAATACTGTTACGTAGAGAAGAAAGCACTGGCCAAGAGCTCGAAGAAGAAATTTGGCGTTTACCGTTAACGAAAGAAGTTGTTAGCTTTGATGAATGCCACGAAGATGATGCAAACGAAATTCTATGCAGGAGATCGTGAATCCTAAATTAAAGCAGATGAAGAAATTATGCAGTTGACTGAAGAAAATCTGATTGGCCAGGAACTGGATGAAAAAGGAGAAGAAAATGATCCACATCCTAATACTATTGACGGGTTCAATAGTGAAGATTTAGATAATAGTCAAGATTGTTTAAAACAAAAAAACAGAGCAGATTTATTTTATGTCGTCAAAATGAACTAGATATTTGGCAGCTTAAGGTTAACGTAAACAATCTCACACACACACACACACACACACACACACACACACACACACACACATCATTCCATCGCCCTTATGCGTCATAACTTGCGTAAAAATGCTTCGATTGCGACAAAACTTTATCATGTTGTTCCGGAGTCATACTGAAGTGGTTCTGTTGAATATCATTGAAACGGAGTCAAAGGTCAGGGCACAGGAGCAAGATTTATTCCACAGCAATTATCCTCATAACTTGACTAAACATGCTTCTATTGCGACAAAACTTTAGTACGTTGTTTCGCAGGTATATACTGAACCAATTCTGTTGAATATCATCGAAATGGGGTCAAAGGTTACATGAGCGAAATTTATTCTGCAGTCATTATCCTCATAACTTAAGTAATAACTTGAGTAATAATTTCCGGAAGGTTGGAAAGCGTATTATAATAAATGCATTGCATGATTTTACTAACTTGTTTCTTTTGATTGCACAAGATATTTTTCTTTCATAGTAGCGGGCTACTGACATTTCAAGAATGGGGATGAGGGCCCGCTCATGGGCTGTACTGGGGCCCTGCAAATTGATGGTTGGGCACTGAACATCAGCTGCGACGCCGCCCACTCAGAACTGGGTGGGCTATTAGGGGGCTGAACATCATTGGGGGAGCACAAATTTTGAAGTGCTTGGCAGACATTTTGGCGAAAAAAAAAAAATCCGTTCGTGTAGCTTTTTCCCGACGCTGATAATGTTAATATATTTTATGACTACAAAACTTGTGATGTTGAGATAGAATACTAAATAAGCAGCGTTTATTCACAATTAATTTAACACTCAGAATTACTGTTTTTTTGCATTTGTCCTGTCCTTTCAGATTTACTATAGTCTCTTTGAGCGTTTGGCTCGGCTTCATTAGGACAGATGGCATTTGTCCAGATGAAGCCGAGCGAAACGCCCAGAGAAACCATAGCAGAGCTTAAAATAAATACAGAAGGTGAGTCGAATGTTTTGCAATATTTGCATAAGCGCATGTGTTGCGGTATGTCACTTGTTTAAACTAGTTCTAGTGGCGCACTGCAGTCAGTAGAAAGGGATAGAAAGTAGTAGTATTTGCTATGAACAACATTGCATGTCGTCGTTCTATCTGTGGTTGGGACGCCTAAAATATGAACAGCCACAACCGGCTAATTAGGGAACGTTTGCTTTACTAGTTTGACCTCGGCCATAACACTGCTCAAGCAACACGAATCATTTGTCATGCGAAAAGGGAAGGCTCCGTGGATTGCAGCACCGCAACCAGATGGTTCAAGAAATTTCGCTCAGGTGACAGAAACCTTGATGATCAGCCAAGGTCAGGTAGGCCGCCAGCCGTGGATTCGGAGGCCATGCGCCGTGCCATAGAGGCAAATCCGACAACCAGCACTTGGAAATAATCAGGCGAGCTGGGCATTTCACACACCACCGTGGTTCGTCCCCTTCAGGACCTCGGCAAGGTCTACAGGAGCTGCAGCATTGTCCCTCAAGAACTGAAGCCAGATGAAGCAAACCGCCGAGTGGAAGTGTGCACGAAAAAACCCGCGCGATGTACGTTTCATCAAAAGAATTGTTACGTGCGATGAAAAGTGGGTCTATTTCGGTAATCGTAACACACAACGGCAGTAGTTAAGCCCGGGCCAGTTTCCAGAACCTGTTTTGTCAAACGTGGGCGCTTCGAGCACAAGGTGATGCTCTGCGTCTGGTGGAATTTCGAGGAGATAATCCATTACAAATATTTTCCACATGGTCGGACCATCAACGACAACCTCTACTCTGAACAGCTGGAGGGGATGTATGCAGTTTTGGAGGAAAAGTATCCGGCATTGGTGAAGACAAAGAGCTCCCTCCTACAGCAGGACAACGCTCGGCCTCATACAGCGAGAACGACCAGGGCAAAACTCCAGGATCTTGAGGGCATCGAATTGATGCCACACCCAGCATATAGTCCGGATCTTGTCCCGTCGGATTATTACCTGGTCTGGTCTATGGCCACTTCCTTCGCGGACGGCACTTCAACAACCAGGAGGAGGTGGCAGCTGAGGTGAAAGAGTTCTTCGCCTCGAAGGACAAGAACTGGTACCGCCGCGGAATCGAAGAACTGGCAGGCAGATGACTAAAGACGGTGCAACACAATGGCCTATACTTTGAATGCTAGTCAGCTTTCGTCGTAAAGGTGCGTATGAAGACATAAAGTGATCCAAATACTGCAAAACTTTCGACTCACCCTCTGTATTTAATTGTGAATAAACATCGCTGATTTATTCTAGCTGATAACGTTATCCCTAGAAAAAAATATTTTCGGGTGTATATACGGTACGTAGTATTTTATGAGCGTATGTAGTATGGGAACCATGGATACGAATCTTATATTCTTTAACAGGTTACTATTTCTTCCTTCTCTGTAATTTTAGCTTATTTACGCCGTCTGTTTTTTTTTTCTTTTTGCTGTCATAAGACTGTTTATGAATTTTAGTTTTAGTTTGTAGCCTGACAAAGAATCTTTCTCTTTCTCTCTCTCTCTCTCTCTCTCTCTCTCATTCTTTCTCTCTCTCTATCTCTCTCTCTCTCTCTCTCTCTCTCTCTCTCTCTCTCTCTCTCTCTCTCTCTATCTTTTTAAACTGTAATTACAAAAATAGTGTCTTTCTACTGCGCTCTTAGACATTCGTTCAGAGCACTCCTTCCATTTTCTAGAAAAACACTACATTTAAGAAAAAAAAATTATTTCATGTAACGAAATTTCTGTGAATTCGAGAAACTTACATACGTTTAAGTTCCCTAAAATCTTAGATGTCTGCACCCGCCATATGTCCTAAGTGCTTAAAACTATATTTTTTTTTTTTGGTGGGGGGGGGCTAAAGGGTGGACTCAAAGAAAAGTTGAGCCTACCCGTAGCGTCGCGGCTGCTGAAAATGTGTTGCGCTTTTTTTTTTTTTACCGTGATACATATTTTTTTTATTTTGTTGTAGGGCGAAGAAAAAAAGGTTGAGTGGTTGTTATCGGTTGACATGTGATTTCATATCTTTAACCCAATTTTCCCCATAAGATCTAAAGTTTATTAACCTCGAATTCGTCAGTGGTTTTTCAGAAACAGGACCCACCTGGTTGGGAAAGGGCTATTGTATTCTTTACGCATTCGTACTTCCGCTGGCGCATCTCCACCCCTCAGCGGCATATTTCGTACATTCTTGCTCTTCTCTTTCAAGGCAAGACTGTCTGTACCTTCCTGGTTGAATCCATTATTTCCGGAGAGGCGGGGAAGGTTGACGAGAAATCGGTTCTTCTTATTTCGTGTGCCCGGCGACCAGTGGCCGACTAATTTAAGTGGCCCCATTCTTTTTTCTTTGATGGGGGGGGGGGGGATTATCAAGGTACCCCATCCGTAAAAAAACAGGTATGTCAGCATCACCGTTTAGTGATTAAACATCTTTTCAACACAAGGCTACGAATCATTGGTGTTTTTTTACACTTTCCATCCGTAGGTTGAAAAAGCGTATATGCCCCAGCTTTGTCCGTCTGTTTGGTCGCATGATAACTCGCGTAAAAATGATTCGATTTCGATGAAATTTCAGTGTGGTAGGGGACAACCTGGAGACGAACCCTACTGAAAATGGGCGAAATAGGGTCAACGGTCAGGACATAGGAACGGGATCCATTTCATCGCCCTTATGCGTCATAACTTGTGTAAAAATGCTTCGATTGCAATAAAACTTTATCATGTTTTTCCGGATGTATACTCAACCGGTTCTGTTGAAAATCATCGAAATGGGGTCAAAGGTCAGGGCACAGGAGCGAGATTTATTCTACATCCATTATCCTCATAACTTGAGAAATGATTTCTGGTATGTGTGAAAGCGTATGATTGCATGATTTTATTAACTTGTTGCATTGAGGCAATAATATTTCACCCATTTTCCTGGACTACAGATCCCCAGTAAAATCTAATTTACGAACAAAATTAATTCCATTACTGCCGCCCCTGTGGCGCAGTAATGGCTTTTGATCATTTGTCCGAAAGGGGTCTCGGTTCAAATCCCGGTGAGGCATGGATGTTGTGTTTGTCTTACGGCACTGGCTCTCTCCTTTCCCTGCAACCAGTGGCCCTAAATTAGGGACGGGGGACTGCTTATAGCCCACTGATTGCTCACGGTGGTCGTTAAAATTCCACTCAAAAAAAAAAATCCGTTATTGAGGTGAAACAGACAATGGGCGTTGTCTGAGAGAGACAGTCGAAGGCTTTATTCTATTCTTATGAATTTTATTCCGGTAAATGAATTCAGAATTTCCAATAGTTTCTTCTCTTTTAGTGAAAGCGGAAATCCAAATGTGCCAAAAAAAATTTTTTTTTTCACGGTTAACAGAATAAAATGTAATTACCAAAAAATCTCTTGAAAGAAATGAAAACGTGCAAATTGAAGAATTTTAGCGCAAATGTATAAAAGTGAGAGAAATTAAAGAACACGAAAATTAATTTTTATTTAATTACTTTCAAAAACAGTTTTGCTACAAACTTTCTAGAACTGCAGTTCAAGAATTCGTGTAACTGTAATGCCCAGTCAATCAGATGCACATCTCGTTCAAAAAAAAAATAATAATAAAATAAAAAATAAAAAAAAACATATACATCTAAAAAGCATCAACACAAAAACCTGACCGTAGGATAACTTCAATGCATTAAAGTACACAATGAATTTTAAGTTTCTATCCCAGATTATTGATAGCATACTTGATTAGAGTGTATTGATTATTTAATTCAACTGCAATTGGCGAATGCAGACTGATGTAAAGAACATCAGCCCAAAGGGACGGGATTAAATTTGAAAGTCGAGAAAATGGAAGGCAGTTGTATCCAGTGTATCAAAAAACAATGTTTGGATCAACAGAAACTTTGCTATGTAAGTTTTTTGATTTCTTTTTCCTGAAGCTGTCAAAGTGGTGAACAAACTCTGCCGTTTTGGTATGACTTGGTTTTTTTCTGCAAGAATATTGGAGTATATACATACTCTTTTTTTTTCTACTTTTTTTTCCTTGAGAATACGGCGGCCCATTGGGAATTCTCCCGGTATCCCGGTGGCGCAGTCCGCGCCTGCAGGCAACCAGACATTTTTTATTTGAGGTGGGATATTTGAATAACGGTACTCTGAGATTGTTTCAATAAGCATTTGTTTTAGAAAATCTTCGTTGGTAAAGTATTATTCGACTTTTCGCTTTCAAGAGCTCAACAGATTTTCAGTCAGACTTGCTTCGCGAAGAGGGAGCTCTTCTGAAAATCAATGGTACAGGTGACTCTTGCTGTGAAGAACAGTCAGCTTCACCATCACAAAAGGTTTCATCATCGTGTATGGAAGAACTAGATATTTTTCACCCTTTCCTACATTAAGAATACAGGGAGACAGAGGCGGTATGGCTTTAAAAGAGAAGATCGTAATATTCGAGGTGTGTGAGTGACAAGTGAAGATCAGGGCCGGATTATGTCAAGTAGTGGCACTGGGCGCACTGGGCTGGCACTGAATTCCGGCCCCTTTCACAAAACTTTTCTTATTTCTATTGTATAATTTATTTTGCTATTAATTATTTTTAGCGAAAAAGTATAAGGTTATCTTTGTTGCGGGGGTGAGTAATGTTTTATTCGTTTCATATAGCCTGGATTACCCAGATCAATCGCTTTTCGCTTTTAACTAAAAATATTTTAAATTAAAAAGATGACAACAGTAAACTTAATTCAAGAGTATCTACATGCATCTTCTTAGCAGAAAAATTGTTTCGTTTGTATGGTGCAAACAACGCTTTCGCATTACAATATAAAGTTTAAATATTTACATCATGAATGGAATACGAGATTACACCACGCAATACAAATTTTGAAGATGGCAATCCGTTTTATTTTGGTGTAAATATGACAAGGATATATGACAGATAATATCCGAAAACTTGAAAATTTCGTCACCTTGGAGCGGGGATCGAACCCGCGTCTTCCAGATAACAGCTGGGTATGCTAACCACTACACCACCCAGAACGACCAAGTCTCAAGTTTCCGATTAATTTGAATATAACCATCACAGTATTCGCTAGTCGAAGCAACTGGCATTCATGTTTAGCGAATCTGGAGGTTAAGAATCCTATCCCGTGATTGCCCGGAGAAGCAGATAAATCATGAATGGAATACAGGATTACACCTTACCATCTTTCTCATATTTAGACCAAAAAAAAAAAAAAAAAAAAAAAGGATTGTCATCTTCAAAATTTGTATTAAATATTTACCTTTAAGCGGCAAAAATGCTGGCGATTTCAAAACATTATAAGATTGTTTTTTATTTTATTTTTACAATATTAATTTTTGAGGACATCAGTGGCGTCCCACCACACAGAGTGCCGTTCCCCTTCCGTACAAATTAATTTTTGTCACACTTCCGTACACATACAGATCGTTTAGGGCCGTTTCCGTACGCAGATGTAATGATTCGTATATAGGTAATGAAATATGGGTGCAGAATGACAGAGAATTAAGTCAAAGGCAGGTAAACAAATCAAAGATCTTATCTTTATTTATCTTATTGAACCGGTACTAACACGTGCACATTCCCTTTAACAATGACATGTCATTATGTGTTTCTTAGTGATATTATTTGCTTGTGATCATTATTTAGTTTTTCTAACGGCACTCAATCGTCAGTAGGAGCCACTAATTAGTGGATATCACCAGTAACCTATGCAGTATCTGTTACCATTTAGACTCATAAATTCTGGTGGCTTTTTTTTTTTTTTTAAATTTCTTATTTTTTTTACAACTCTTCACATATTTCACAGATTTTTTTAACACATGCAAACATGTAAGCATTTTCAAGCAGATTTGTATATTCTAGAATGAGTTTTACACAATAAGTATTTTTTAAATATTACAACGTTTTGCACATTTAACACATTAACAGATGCTTTTAACACCAACATTTAAAAAAGTTTCGAACAGATTTGCAGATTTTACAATGCTTTGCACATTTAACACATTAACAGATTTTTTTACATAACATTTAAGTAAGTTTCAAGCAAATTCGTACATTATACAATGAGGCGATACACTTATGATTTCTTATATCACCATATATCTAATACAAAGTAGTACCACTGTACGGAAAAACGGGACTAGCTGATCTGGCTATATACGGAAGAGGGACAAAATTTCCTCTGTACGGAAAAAGTACGTATGGAACTCGGACGCAACACATCCCAAGACTGCGTTTCAGGGGTTCAGCCCTCGAAATCTGACCTTTCTCCCGATCCCACTAATAAGGCCCTGGAGTAAAAGTGTGAACATGTTCTAAAGAATAATTCATGCTTCCTGTAAACTGCTTACTAGTGATGTGTAATAAAATGTATTAGTATTACAATTTACTTAATTTCCTGACAGCATGTCTCTACGTCTCACACCGTTTTACACAGGAGAAAAGCTGCTCCAAAGCAAGTAAACAAAAAAATAATACGAATAAGTAAAATAATCTTAATTGCTTCGAACGTATTTACCAATGGGAGCCTCGTAGTTGAGCGATTACAAAATAAAGGAAATACCGGGATGGATAACAATGCAGGAATATATGTACTGTATATATATAACATCACTGTCAACTATTATCAGTTCCCTGCTGGACGAAGGCCTCCCCAAGTTTCTTCTACAATAGTCTGTCTTCAGCCAGTTTCCTCCAAGTTATTCGGACATGCCTTCAAATTTAATCCACCGATCTCCCATGTGGTTTTCTACTGGGTCCTTTCCTGTCCCTTAAAATTCAGTCTAGAATTTCACTTGTACCTCGGTGGTCCGTTCTTCTGGCAACATGTCCAGCCCATTGTTATTTCAGGGATTTTACCCTGTTCACGATATCTTCCACTCTTGTCATTTTCCTTATCCACGAGTTCCTCTTCTTATCTTTCCTAGTTACATCAAGCATTCGTGTCAGCAGCCTTTGTATGTCTTTTTAACATAAGTTCCATGTCTCCGCTCCATACGTAAGAACTGGAAGGATGCATTGATTAAACTTCTATGAAGAGGAAGTTGCAAAAATGACGTCATCAGCAAAACCAAGGTGAGTTAAATAATCTCCATTAATCTTTATCCCTTTGTTTTCTCAGCTCAATGACTGAATATATATATATATGCAGAGAGAGAGAGAGAGAGAGAGAGAGAGAGAGATAGACAGTACTATGACGTTATGTCTGAAAAGTAAAGTGTTTGATCAATGCATCCTTCCAGTTCTTATATATGGCGCATAGACATGGATCTTAACTAAAAAAACATACAAAGGCTGCAGGCAAATATTTTTTGGTTTTACACAACCAAAAACATTTACTGCAAGAAGCATGGAGAGATGCATACTCGGTGTAACCAGAAAAGATAAGAGGAACTCGTGGATAAAGAAAATGACAAGTGTGGAAGACATCATGAACAGAGTAAAATCCCTGAAATGGCAATGGCCTGGGCATGTTGCCAGAAGAACGGACCTCCGATGGAAAGCCGAAATTTCAGACTGGATTCCAGGAAACAGAAAAAGACCCAGTAGAAGACCACACAGGAGATAGATGGATGAAATTCAAAAGCATGCCGTAGTAACATGGAGGAGACACGCTCAAGACAGACAGCTGCGGAAGAAACTTGGAGAGACCTTCACCAAGAAAATATCATTGATAATAGTTGAGAATGATGTTATAAATATGCATATCATTGTCGTCGTCAACCGTTATCAATCCACTGAAGGATGAAAGTCTTCCCAAGTTTCTTCCACAAAGGTCTGTCTTGAGCCAGTCTCCTCCATGTTACTGGGACACGCTTTCCAATTCATACTGCACGTGGTCTCCATTTGGGTCTTTTCTTATCTTTTGGTGCCCAGTCGAAAATTTCGGCGGCTAAAATTTGGTCCGTTCTGAAATGGTAATGTGCCAATGGTTATATATATATATATATATATATATATATATATATATATATATATATATATATATTCGTCATAGAAGACTGCAGTGTGCTAAACAAGTTCAACACAGGTAGTGACCATAGATTGGTGAGATGTAAGATGCACCTCAACACTAAACTTGAACGTGGCAAGCTCATAGGACAAACAAAATCTATTGACATAACGAACCTTAAAAAACACCATAATACCTTCAAGTTAGAACTGAAGAACAGGTTCTCTGCTTTAGAAGGCCTAACATCGGAAGAAGTGGACATCTCTGAAGTTAACAGAAAAGTAACCAAAGCTCTTATGGAAACAGCAACAAAATTAGCTGGGTCTAAGAACAAGTTGCATGTGAACAAATTATCAGGAAAAACCAAAATGTTGATGCAAAAGAAGAGAGATGAGGACAACTAAAGAAGATGTGACTTCCAAAGTGGAATATATAGAGCTATGCAAGACAGTAAGAAAAAGTATCACTGAAGACGTAAGGAAATTCAACTGTGAACTAGTGAGGAAAGCAATTGAAAACAACCAAAGCCTAAAGATAGCAAAGGGACATCTCAGTAAGGGAAGAAAACAGATTATGGCACTGAGAAAAGAAGATGGTTCTATAACAAGAAATAGAAGCAGAAATTTTGACAAGAGTGAAAGATTTCTACTCCAAATTATATGAAAGGGATGATATATGCACTCCAGACATCATGAAAGATACCAGTACCAGAGTTCCTCCAGTCCTTCCAGCAGAAGTTGCACATGCAATCAAGAACATGAAGCGAGGAAAAGCTCCAGGAGAAGATGGAATTACTGTAGACATCATACAAGAAGCAAGTGGAGAAATCGAAACAGTACTCGCCCAAATTTTCACTCGATGCCTTAATGAAGGAAAGATTCCTGAGGATTGGAACACCGCTACAATGATCCTGCTACACAAGAAAGGTGACATTGAGGATCTCGGAAACTACAGACCTATCAGCCTCCTATCAGTAGTTTATAAAATCTTCACTAAAGTTCTTTCACACCGCTTGAAGGTAACACTGGACATGGCTCAACCGAGAGAACAAGCTGGATTCAGGAGTGGCTACAGCACAATAGATCATATTCACGTGCTGAGAGAACTAATTGAAAGAGCGAGGGAATATGAACTTCCATTGTGCATGGCTTTTATCGATTATGAAAAAGCCTTTGATTCGGTGAAACCATCAGCAGTTACAATGGCTCTGAAAACCTGCGGTATTGAAGATGCATACATTAATATTATTAATAACATCTATGAAAATGCAAGTGCAAAGATTAGGCTGTTTGAAAATACAACACACGTAAAAATTGGAAAGGGAGTGAGACAAGGTGACACCATATCTCCGAAGCTCTTTAATGCCACATTGGAGGGTGTTTTTCAGTCACTGAGCTGGGAAAACAAGGGGATAAAGATTAATGGAGATTATCTAACCCACCTTCGTTTTGCTGATGACGTAGTCATTTTTGCAACTACCCCATCAGAGCTGCAGAGTATGATCCAGGAACTTGCTGACAAGAGTAAAGAAGTGGGATTAAAAATGAACTTTCAGAAGACAAAAGTGATGTTCAATGCTTTTACAAGAAATGAAGATTTATCGATTGATGGAGAAAAGCTGGAGATAACAGACACGTACGTTTATCTTGGACAGCAGATATCAAGTGAGGGTCACATTGATGAAGAAATTAATCGGCGTACAAAACTTGCCTGGAGAGCTTTTGGAAGAAACAGCATAATTTTCAAGAGCAATATGCCATTATGTCTTAAAAGAAAAGTGTTTGATCAATGCATCCTTCCAGTGCTTACGTATGGTGCGGAGATGTGGACCTTAACTAAAAGAGACATACAAAGGCTGCAGACAACTCAAAGAAGTATGGAGAGGTGCATGCTTGGTGTAACCAGGAGAGATAAGAAGAGGAACTCGTGGATCCGAAAAATGACAAGAGTGGAAGACATCATGATCAGAGTTAAATCCCTGAAATGGCAATGGGCTGGACATACTGCCAGAAGGACAGATCATCGATGGACAGCCGAAATTTTAGATTGGATTCCAAGGGACAGGAAAAGACCCAGAAGAAGACCACATGGGAGATGGGTGGATGAAATTCGAAAGTATGCAGGGGTGACATGGAGGAGACTGGCACAAGACAGACCGTTGTGGAGGAAACTTGGGAGACCTTCGTCCAGCAGTGGATTGATAATGGTTGACAATGACGATGATGATGATGATATATATATATACACATATAACAAGAAATAGAGGCGAAATTTTGACAAGAGTGAAAGATTTCTACTCCAAATTATATGAAAGGGATGATACATGTACTCCAGACATCGTGAAAGATACCAGTACCAGAGTTCCTCCAGTCCTCCCAGCAGAAGTTGCTCATGCAATCAAGAACATGAAGCGGGGGAAAGCTCCAGGAGAAGATGGAATTACTATAGACATCATACAAGAAGCAAGTGGAGAAATTGAAACAGTACTCGCCCAAATTTTCACTCGATGCCTTAATGAAGGAAAGATTCCTGAGGATTGGAACAATGCTACAATGATCCTGCTACATAAAAAAGGTGACATTGAGGATCTCAGGAACTACAGACCTATCAGCCTCCTATCAGTGGTTTATAAAATCTTCACTAAAGTTCTTTCACACCGCTTGAAGGTAACACTGGACATGGCTCAACCGAGAGAACAAGCTGGATTCAGGAGTGGCTACAGCACAATAGATCATATCCACGTACTGAGAGAACTAATTGAAAGAGCGAGGGAATATGAACTTCCATTGTGCATGGCTTTTATCGATTATGAAAAAGCCTTTGATTCGGTGAAACCATCAGCAGTTACCACGGCTCTGAGATCCTGCGGTATTGAAGATGCATACATTAATATTATTAATAACATCTATGAAAATGCAAGTGCAAAGATTCGGCTGTTTGAAAATACAACACACATAAAAATTGGAAGGGGAGTGAGACAAGGTGACACCATATCTCCGAAGCTCTTTAATGCCACATTGGAAAATGTCTTTCAATCACTGAACTGGGAAAACAAAGGGATAAAGTTTAATGGAGATTATCTAACCCACCTTCGTTTTGCTGATGACATAGTCATTTTTGCAACTACCCCATCAGAGCTGCAGAGTATGATCCAGGAACTTGCTGACAAGAGTAAAGAAGTGGGATTAAAAATGAACTTTCAGAAGACAAAAGTGATGTTCAATGCTTTTACAAGAAATGAAGATTTATCGATTGATGGAGAAAAACTGGAAATAACAGATACGTACGTTTATCTTGGACAGCAGATATCAAGTGAGGGTCACATTGATGAAGAAATTAATCAGCGTACAAAACTTGCCTGGAGAGCTTTTGGAAGAAACAGCATAATTTTCAAGAGCAATATGCCATTATGTCTTAAAAGAAAAGTGTTTGATCAATGCATCCTTCCAGTGCTTACGTATGGTGCAGAGACGTGGACCTTAACTAAAAGAGACATACAAAGGCTGCAGACAACTCAAAGAAGTATGGAGAGGTGCATGCTTGGTATAACCAAGAGAGATAAGAAGAGGAACTCGTGGATCCGAAAAATGACGAGAGTGGAAGACATCATGATCAGAGTTAAATCCCTGAAATGGCAATGGGCTGGACATACTGCCAGAAGGACAGACCATAGATGGACAGCCGAAATTTTAGATTGGATTCCAAGGGACAGGAAAAGACCCAGAAAAAGACCACATGGGAGATGGGTGGATGAAATTCGCAAGTATGCAGGAGTGACATGGAGGAGACTGGCACAAGACAGACCGTTGTGGAGGAAACTTGGGGAGACCTTCATCCAGCAGTGGATTGATAATGGTTGACAATGATGATGATGATGATGATGATATATACACACTGAGTGGCCACTTTATTATGACCCCCTGAGTGTTTTAAGCAAATGAGCTATGGCTGCATGCTGTTGCAGCCAGAGGACGAGGCTAGTATAAAAAGAGAAAGCTTAGTGCTTGCGACAGTAGTAGAAGTGATTTTTTGGTGGCGAGATGGTTCAAAAATGCGATTTGACGAAATTTCAACGTGGGATGATTGTAGGAGCTCGGAGCAATGGAACGAGTATCACCGAAACCGTCGCTTTCGTGAAATGTTCCGCAGCTGTTGTTAAAGTGTTTAAAGACTGGACTGTCAGCCAAAAAACTGGGTCTCTACGTGCAACGTGTGATCGTCATCGACTAGTGACTGCTCGGGCGGAACGGAGAGTGTCCAGACTGGTAACAAACAACAGAATGGCAACAGTGCAGCAAATTACAGATAATCTTAACAAAGGATTCCCTCAAATGATCTCTGCACGCACTGTTCGCCGTACACTTCATCGGATGGTATATGGCAGCCGAAGGCCTGTTCGAACATCTTTGCTGTCTGCAGTTAACAAGAGAAAACATCTCAAGTTCGCACAGGAGCACAAGGATTGGACCGTCGATAATTGGAAACAAATTATGTGGTCCGATGAATCACGTTTTCAGTTGCACCATGCCGATGGCCGAGTGAGAATTTGGCGGAAGCAGCACGAAAGTATGGACCCCAAATGCATTGCTACAACTCTTCAAGCTGGTGGAGGCAACGTTATGGTTTGGGGAATGTTTTCCTGGCATGTTTTGGGCCCTTTAATTCGTGTTGATCAACGTCTGACTGGCACATCATATCTAAACATCGTTGCGGATCAAGTGCATCCTGCCGTGTGGATGGTTTATCCCAATGGCGATGGCAACTTTCAACAAGATAATGCATCTTGCCATAGTGCTCGTATTGTACAGGATTGGTTTCAGGAACATGCCGGTGAGTTAACTTTGCTTAGGTAGCCCCCACAATCTCCAGATCTCAACCCCATTGAGAATTTGTGGGATGAAGTTGAACGAGCCATCAGACAGCTGGATCCACAACCCTGCAATCTCACACTCCTGGAAAGTGCTATTCATCAAGCATGGTCTCAGATTCCACAAACCACTTATCATCATCTCGTGGAGTCCATGCCACGAAGAATCGGCGCAGTATTAAAGGCAAAAGGTGGCCCAACGAAGTACTGACGAAGTGGTCATAAAAAAGTAGCCACTCAGTGTATAAGAAAATGACAAGAGTGGAAGACATCGTGATCAGAGCACGTGGTAAAATGCTTGAAATCGCAATGCGCTAGACATGTTGCCAAACGGACCACCGATTCAGAACCGAAATTGTAGACTGGGTTCCAAGGGCCAAGAAACAAGAAAGGAGCAAGACCAAGACCACATGGGAGATGGGTGGATGAAATTCGTAAGTATACAGAAGTGACATGGAGCAGACAGGCGCAAGACAGACAGTTATGATGATGATGATGATGATGATGATAAATATCATAATCATCATCGTTATCAACCACTGTCAATTCACTGATGGATGAAGGTCTCCCCAAGTCTCTTCCCCAACTGTCTCTCTTGAGTCTGTCACCTCCATGTCACTCTGGCATGCTTTCGAATTTTATCCATTCATCTCTCATCTGGTCTTCTTCTGGGTCTTTTTCTGTCCCTCGGAATCCAGTTTAAAATTTCAGTTGTCCATCGGTGGTCCGTTCTTCTGGCAAGTCCTGCCCATTGCGCGATTTCAGTGATTTCACTCTGGACATGATGTTTTCCACTCTTGTCACTTTCCTTATCCACGAATTTCTTTTCTTATCTTTCCTGGTTACACCAAGCATGCATCTCTCCATGCCTCTTTGATTTGTGTGCAATCTTTGCACATCTTTTTAGTTAAGGTCCATGTCTCTGCTCTATACGTAAGAACTGGCAGGATGCAATGATTAAACATTTTTCTTTTAAGACATAATGTTCTCAAAAAATACTGCTCTAAAAAAATGTACTGTTCCATCCAAAAGCTCTCCATCCAAGTTCTATACGCCGATTGATTTCTTCATCAATGTGACCGTCAATTGACATCTGCTGCCCAAGATAAATGTAAGTATTGGTTATGTCCAGTTTTTCCCCATCAATAGATAAATCTTCGTTTCTTGTAAAAGCATTGTATATCACTTTTGTCTTTTAAAAGTCTATTTTTAATACCACTTCTTTACTTTTGTCAGCAAGTTCTTGGATCATACTCTGCACCTCTGAAGGGGTAGTTGCAAAAATGACTAAGTCATTAGCAAAACGAAGGTGAGTTAAATAATCTCCATTAATCTGTATCCTTTTGTTTTCCCAGTTCAAAGATTCAAAGACGTTTTGCAATGTGGCATTAAAGAGCTTGGGAGGTATGGTATCACCTTGTTTTACTCCCTTTCCAATTTTTATTAGCACTGTATCCTGAAATATCCGAACCTTTGCACTTGCATTTTCATAGATGTTATTAATAATGGTTATAATGCTAATGAATGCCTCTTAAATACCGCCGGATTTCAAAGCCATTGTAACTGCTGATGGTTTCACGGATTCGAAGGCCTTTTCATAATCAATAAAAGCCATGCATAGTAGGAGGTCACATTCCCTCAGTTAGTTCTCTTAGTACATGGATATGATCTACAGTACTGCAGCCACTTTTGAATCCAGCTTGTTCTCTTGGTTGAGCGATGTCCAGTGTTACCTTCAAGCGATGTGAAAGAACTTTAGTGAATATTTTATAAACCACTGATAGCAGGCTGATGGGTCTGTAGTTCCTAAAGTCCTCAACGTCACAACATTGTACACAAATTTCCGAACCTCTTCTGAGAAAAAATCTTACAACTAAGTAGCGTAAATTTATATATGCAGTTCAACGATATCTCCATTTCTCATCATCTGATTGAAAGAGTTCCCTTAACATCAGCTCCCTGCCACTATTATGAACAAAACCCACGTATTATCTGCTTTATCATATGAGGGCGTGGAGTTATGTTTGCATTTGAAGGAGCTATACCTATGATATTCTAGTCCGGATGGAAAAATTCTTTTGGCATCTGATTGACACAGCCATGACAAAAATTTTCTGTCTTCTGTACCAATTATGGTACAATATTTTTCAGATACGTAGCACAAGGTTAGGTTTTTCCTTCGATGTTACCCTTTGCCTGCTACAGGTAGGAGGGGGAAAAATTCTATCTGCGCGGAGAAAATGTAATTGATATCATTCGTACGATTTCTGGTTTGACGGGCGCATTGTTTTCCTATTAGAGAACGCAATATTTGAATTAGATGTATCTGAAATTCTATTTCTGAGACATTTTCTTGTCAGATTGCTAAATCCACTACCACGATTTTAAAATTTCCAATAATGCAAAACTTTTTGTTAGATGATGCAAAATTCAACATTTCTTTTTTGTTAAAACATTACAAAATGCGTATTCATTAGGCTCGAGAGTCAGTTACATTCTGCTTGATACATTTTTTGATACTGAAAAAATAATATTTATGTTGATGGTTCTAGCAATACATTCATTTTTGTTCGCAAATTCAATTACATCCACGCGGTTATTAAAGTGTTATAAGCCTACTGCAGAGTATCGTGGAATTCATCAGGATTCCGCAAGCTCCATTTGAGTATCTTATTCCATTAGCTGATGCAAAATTCAAAATGTTTCGGTTCTATAAAATTACAAAATACGTGCTCATTATACTCAAGATTCAATGTCATTCCGCTTGATAAATTTTTGATGTCGAAACACAAAAATATTTATTTTGATTTGCATTTTCTAAGAAGAGTAACATTTTATTACTATTCCATTATTTTTACGCCGTTATTAAAGTGTTATAGACTACTGCAGATCATCATGGAATGCACGAAGAGAGTATAAAACTCACTGTTTCTCATGCTTCGTTTGAGCTCCTTATTCTATATTTGAATCAGTTTCCGAAGATGACGGCTCGTCTATCATATTCTTTTGCAAAAGTGACAGATCTCCTTTCTTGAAAACTGAGTAACATCGTAAAGACCTGGAACAGGTCGTGCTGTTCAACCTCCAAACATAAGATATACATCGCACTTTTCCCAATTTCAATAAGACTAATTCATAAATTTTATAAACTCACGAAGCGATTTTCTCACTTTCAATGAATATTCGAAATTAATATTTTTGATTTTCGGTTGAAACAATTTAAAATTACGTTTTTGATAAAAGATTCAAAAGCCGTTATCACAAAACAAACTAAATGCAAAACAATTGCATCTATATAACAACATGCAAAAGCCTAGCCTACGTTAAAGATTTAAAAAATCAAAAGGAGTGCAGTAGCAACTGTGCCGTAAACTGCAACGTAGAATTGCGTAAACTATCACTATTTCATGGCACTATCTCATTAGTTCTACGTCCTTAAAGTATTCTGCGAAGGACAGTTGACGTAGCCCTACGTTGTACGTTGTGGCACAGTATCTACTGAGCCCCTTTGATTTTTTTCAGATATAAAATTTTAAAGAAATAAAACGAAAGAAATGTTTTACTTTATTTATTTAAGAGCAACTTTTACTATATGCAATTCATAGTAACTTATGCTGATTAAATTAATGTTAGTAGAAATAGAAAGCGTCGTATCATTGTTGTCAGTAGTTATTGCTAAAATTGTTTCAGAAGAAATCGTTCTTCAAAAACAAATTTTTCAAACTCTTTTTAGTTGCCTTGTTATAAATTTGGCGATGCGTCTCAGGCCTAATGTACTCTTCTTACAAATTTTTGAAGATGACAATCCGATTTTTGGTGTAAATGTAACAAGGATGGCAAGTCAGATGATATCCGAAAACTTGAAAATTTCATCGTCCTGGAGCGGGACTCGAACCCGCGTCTCCCTGATACCGCCCGGGTATGCTAACCACTACACCACCCAGAACGACCAAGTCTCTGGGCGCTATCTGGATATTTCAAATTAATCGGAAACTTGAGACTTGGTCGTTCTGGGTGGTGTAGTGGTTTGCATACCCGGGCGGTATCAGGGAGACGCGGGTTCGAGTCCCGCTCCAGGACGATGAAATTTTCAAGTTTTCGGATATTATCTGACTTGCCATCCTTGTCACATTTACGCCAAAAATCGAATTGTCATCTTGAAAAATTTGTATTATATGGTGTAATCCCGTATTTCTTTCATGTACTCTTTTTGTTGTTGCTCTTGTTCTTGTCTAGATTCAGAATGCAACGGCGGTGTAAAGGTTTGAGACGTAATACATTCATTATCTAGCAAAAATGTGAAGACTGGCGATGTACATTGGTATTCCATGCTTAGTGTAATAAATTTGAAAATTTGGATCGATGACATCAATTTCCATCTGTTCTTGCTGTTCAGGCTCGATTTCTCCAGTTGAAGTGGAAGGTTGGGGCTCTAGAGTCGAACTCGGGTGAAACGCATCATGGTGCGCGGATATTGACGCTTCCTACATTCCCGTGATCTTTCGATTGATGACTTAGCGGACCTTTTCGGATTCCTCTCGTTCTCCTCTCTCTGTTTCTTTAACTTTCGTCGGTTCTTATAGTAATTATCCCTGGATTTTCGCGGCATTTATAAATTTACGTCACCAATTTTTTTTTATCTAAAAATTAAATAAATTTTAAATCCACTTTATTTTGGTTTATCACATCCGTCTCTTAGTTCTGACCGTCAGCTACGGAATGCGGGGCTGAGGTCATCGCTATCATTATCTATTCACTAGTTATCAACCTTAAAACAGCGTGCGACGAAACAAAATCACGCGATATTTAGCTTAAATTTCTAACGCTACTGTATCGAAGGGCTAAGGCAGGGATGATTGAAACTTGTTTTGTTATAAATGGGACTCTATAAACTATCTAATGATGTATTACTTATTACCCCACGGTTATTAGTTTCGAAGATATAAGCGTTCAAAGTGTGACATCTTTTCGTCGCATCCGTGCACCTGGTGATACACCTAGCGCGGAGAAAGACGTCGTTCGACGCCAAAAAAAAAAAAAATTAAAAAAAAATGAATAAATTAAAATGTCTCCCTGGCGTCCGAGTGGTTAAAGGTGCTAGATTTTAGCAAATCGTCTGAGTTAGTTTCGGGTGCGAGTTCCGGATGGAGCTTATTAGCTCCACGGTGCTGGCTGGCACTGTCTCCTCCTGGAATCAATGGCCTTAAATTAAGGACAGGTGACTTCTTATAGCCTTATGTGGATGGCCTAGTGGGCAAAGTTCGTGAATGCCTCGGAAAAATCTCACGATCGATCCCAGAAAAGTACGAACACTCGAATCTCTAAATATCTGCAGTGCGTTGGATGGGCACGTTAAGCCGTTGGACCCCGGGTATTGGCTCCCCAGTTATAAACAACGGCGTCTTCCTCCCTCTTTCTACCTCGTTTCCGTGCAGTGTTGACAACTGCACTATAATTATAGTACAGATACTATAATTTAGCTCACGGTATTATATAAACAATAGCAAGTCTATCATATCACATAAATATCGTGTAACGTACTATAACTTTGTAATCTGTACTACTGAAAATCTTTGGTTTATTTCTACTGTTGTTGTTTTTTTTTTCTCTGATTTCATTAATAAAGTAGAATCAAAGCTGTTGTCTCTTGTGAAAATTATGACCTGCGTAGGAGTTATTGCTCGGGCGCGACTGCGCAACATTTCTAAGTTGAATTTTTTTTTTTTTTTTTTTTTTTTTGGCTGGAGGTTTAACGACCACCGTGAGCAACTTAGTGGGCTATAAGCAGTCGTCCATCCTTAATTAAGTGCCACTGGTTCCAGGGAAGGGGGAGAGCCAGAGCAGTAAGGCAAACACAACATCTATGCCTAACCGGGATCCGAACACGGACCCACCTCAGACGAATGATCAGAAATCATCGCTTAGACCACTGCGCCACCGGGGCAGCTGAGCTGAAATGCAGGTCCAAGGGACCAGATGCAGAATGTCTAATTGTTGATGAGCAGAACTTCTCTGTTTTGACAAGCAAAAAAAAAAAAAAAAATTCCGAGTTAATTCCTATTAAAAATTTTAAATATAAATGATTATCAACATTTTGATACAGCAAATGATTATTCCTGAATGTATAGCACTTAGCTAATAATAAATCGAAAAACGAAAAAAAGAAAAGAAAATTTGGAACAACTTCCTATATTTTTAAATTATGAAAATGCATTAAAAAGCTTCTTTTGTTATCTCACCTTCCTTTTCTTTGTGTGTGTGTGTGTGTGTGTGTGAGTGTGTGTACTATACATATTATAAAAACACTATAGCTTTTGCAAAATGGTACTAAAATTGCAATTTTAGAGGTTGGCAACACTGCTTCCGTGTGACTTTCCTGTCGCGCACTCTATCCCAAATACCCCAGCTTCCTACTTCTAATGGTTGTTTAAGACCTGGCGTCAGACACTCTCTTCCTGAAATCCTCCAGATAAATCGCAAATCTCTTATAGCCTTATATGCACAGGAGGTTGTTAGTGGCTTAGTGGTTAGAGCAAACGTTTTCCGACCAGTTGCTCGCGGGTTCGATTCCATGTACGTTAAGTTGCACTGAATCACAGGGCTACCAGCCTATCACACCCAAGACAATAGTTGCTTTTGTAGCCACTAATGGTAAAAATAGTAGCCTAAATAGTAGCCTTAACAACTTATGTTAATGACTAAAATAGTTGCCCAAAAAAGTGTATGGGTTTTAGAATGTAAGTGCTTCACACCAAAAAAAAAAAAAAAAAACCATTTGTTAATTTTATTTATTTATTTCAAACCACAGTGACAAAATTCGCACATGTTCACATTTTGGTGGGGGAAAAATTATATGTATATATACACACACATCCATACACTACAAAAAGGGCATCTTAAGTTTTAATTTTTAATATAATGCTACTCAAGACACTCAGAACTATAAAAGTTATGGAAATTACACCCCCCACCCCCCAAAAAAATTATTCAATTATATATCAAAAACTACCCTGATACAAACTTTGGAATTACAAAACACTTCCTTCTTTGTCACTGTTCTGGAGGTCAGATATTCTCATCTGTATCAACCAGTACGGAGAGCTTTATTCTGCATTTGTGGTTGGTAAAAAAATATAAGAATTTCCAAGTGGGCTTCATACACTGTGTTTAAAACATTGTTGTGAATTTCTTTTTGAAAGGCCATAGTTGTGGTCATTCAGTGTTATGATGATCACTTGTTTTGTTCTGTAGACATAATAATCATAGTTATCTGATATGAGGTATATCAATAATCTCATTCGAATAGATGAACATTTGGAAATATTTCAAACCTGCCTTTTGTACAGCTATGACAATAAATATCAAACACTGTGAAATGTGTTTAGTATGGAACAAAAACACGAAGCCTAGAACTAAAAAAATGAAAACTTGCAGTTTATTATCATCAGGAATGGAATGTTTATAGTATAATCTCCCTCCTAAATAATGGAAACTCTTTAACTCATAAGTAATAATAATAATAATAATAATGGTGCTTAACATGAATTTGAATTATGTTGTAAAAGAGTACATTTTATTTTGATTCCCATATTTGAAAGGTAAACGTGAGAAACCTGTCTGAAACATCTTCATTTCGTTAGGGTATGGACAACTATTTTACTATTCAAGCTCAAGTCTGTGTAGGTCAGGTATAATTGATATGAAGTATTACACTGATATACACCTGCCTTGATAATGTTACAGTCAATCTCCACAGTGTCCTTGATGCTTTTGAGACAAATATAAAGAAATTACTTTATCCTGTAAAATTATTCCAACTCATAATTACCGAAATAAGAAAACAAAAAACTCGACTTTCTTCTAATTTGGGTTACTTTTATAACAGCAGACAGTTAAAATCCCTAGATGTTAACCATGATCGATTTTCAAAGCTCTAACAACGGTAAAACTAAGATTATCTTACACCCACTGATGACAATAATGAAACCAAAGCTAAAATTTTTTGAAATGATTATAACTCTTCTGAAAATTATTGTCATGGAAAATCAAAAACTTTTATATTATCCCCCCCTCTCCAATAGGTATAAACAAACTGTTTTTTATCATTTAGCAATTTGGGGGGGGGCAGGGGGAGTCCTCTTTAAAGTTTACATTATTCTTATAACATGGTAGCAATGTGGAAGAATTATATGCGGTAAATTATTTCAAAAAATTGAGTGTGAATTTATACCACTGCCATCAGTGCATATAAAGGTAGGCTTAACAAAATAGCTTCCTCATTAACCTTCGATTTATTCCTTTTTTGAGGTTATCTGCATAAATGCATCAATTAGGTAGGATTTTCTTTTATGAACTATCCTATTTCATTTTTAATGCTTCAAGTTCATGTTATCTTTCCTTTTGTCGGAGTTTCTCGGATCCTTCTAGAATCCATGTGCAACTCGTACTGCAGGTATGCTTTTTTTAATGCTTGCTTTAGTCTCTCACTGGCTTCTTTAAGCACAGAGTTTGATGATTCTTGTACTTCTCTTTTTTCTTGAACAAGAATTTTTATCTTGTTTTCCATGTTTTCTATAGTTTCCTTTCTGCTCGTCAAATCCTTTATTTAGCAATTCTTGTTTCAATCTCTCAGCACTTTCTTTCTCTGCTTTCATTTGCTGTTCCTTTAATATCTGCTCCTCTTCCAAATGGCTGCTATATGACCTATGTGCATTAAGTGCTAATTTTATTAGTTCTTTGGTTATTAGCTCCTTTGCAACTTGGTTGTTATACATTTTTAATGCATCTCGAATTGTTAGTCTCTCATTCAACATCTTCTCAGACATAGATGCCTTCTCATCTCAAAGAACTCTTCGTGATACAGAAGAGCCTCTTTCTACATCGAAGTTGTCATGTGATAAAGCAAGGCATGCTTTCACAACTTTAGCCAAAGATGGATATTTCCAGTCTCCAAATGTCTTTTTTGATACAATATGTCTCTCCAAAAATGATCAATCCTAATTTCACTGTTTGGAATAAATTCTTATACATACAAGTACATCTATACCTAGACCCACGTGACTAGAGGAACGACCAACTCAAATGACAAAAAGTACCGTCTCGTTATTTTTAAACAGATGCGCAGAAATGTCTCGCCAGGTGTTTTTTCGATTACCACTTAATTTTTTCGTTATGAACAATTCCTAATTTATATTAAACAGTTTGTAGATAATGTAAAGTGAGTTTAAATGTCTGTTGGCGAAAACATGCATTTTCCGTGTCATTCGGAAAATCAAGCTGTAAAAACAATCACGTATCATTCATGAAATTCTAGGTATAAAATTTTCAACTTGAAATTGATAAATTTAACTGCAAATAAACTTCAGTAAGCACAGAAAACAACATTCTTTAATATGGCGAAGGCAAGATACGTGCTTGCTCCTGGCACTGCCATACGGCAATCTCTGCTGTATTCCAAACATAAATAACGGGACACTTTTTCGGCGGAATATCTTGATTTGAGTAGGTCGTTCCTTTAATCACATATGGGTCTAGTCTATACTTGCCATTGACTTTCCTCCATCATATTTGCAATAAAGCAGCAAACAATAAACTGAACAAGACATATCAATAACGATTATCATGGTTCATACGCTTTTTCAATCACAAAATTCCAGGACTTTTCCAGGACATACGATCCAAATGCTCTTAACTTGAAATATAGTGTAACCATATGTCTGTTCAATTTGTAACCTACAACAAACAACTTCCTACACGCTTGGGCAAACTTCATGCATATGTTAAAAATGATGTCTGCTGCAGCTAATCAGAAACTTAGAATCACAGATAAATACTGAAATACCAAAACTGTCACTGAAAATGTGACCAGGTTTAATAACTACTAAACGTTTATATACAGTATACTACACTGATTTTGAGAAAACTTTATTTTTCCTACTTTGGCTTTAGTTCAATTATTGAAGCAAATTACAGAATAACAAACTCCCCATAAAACTCAAAAACACATAGGTATGTGGCACTTCTTTTGAAATGCTTTCATATACCACACAATCAATACATAAAATACTATTTGTATTTAATTATTTTGAAATGATGCTTACATTGGAAATTTAAGGGTAAGAAAAGGTGAAATATCTAGAACTTTTTCAAAGGACCAAAGGGATTGTTACTTCTTAAACACATAATCATGGTAGCAAGTATTTGTGTTACATTTTATTTATGGAAAGAATTTTCAACATAATATCGATGGGCTGTGTACAATTATATCCATTAGTATTCATGGAAATTTAACTGGGCATGATTAAAAAACTAATTATAGAAGCTCAGAAAATACTAAGAAACAACTAGATTTAGGTTTCTGATATTAGAAAGCAATCTGATTTTATGGCAAATTTTTATATAAAGTATTCATTACAAAATGTCAGTAAAGGTACCCCCCCCCCCACACACACACACACAAAATCAGCTATTTACTTCCACCAGTGGCTAATAAACATGTTACGAAAATTAACAAATGGCGCAAAAAACGTTTCCCATAGCAGAAGGAAGATATTAGAGACAAAAAGTTTTCTAAATTGATCAGTTAAAAGGAGAGATATTAAAGGAAACATGATTTAACTATGCGTTTCAGCCAAAGAATTTTGCATAATGGAAACAGGAGAAAAGCATTCTTCATAGCAAAAGCTATGCTAAGGAAAAATAACTTCTCAAATACGTCTGCAGGAAGCAGAGATAGCAAGAAAAACGTTTTGACCTTTACAACTCCTAGGGGGAAAGTTGTACATTATTTGAAGACGATCTTTTTATTGTAGCAAAAATCTTATTCACTCTCCATCTTTATTATAGTGCATGGCATACGGTAAAAAAAGAAATTTCTCAATAGGGTTTTTACAGGCAGAGATAGCCTGAAAACAGAAGTACACAAACTCCACCTAGCGGCAGAATTGTGAACCACAAACCTCCACAAACACAAGTCTAAAGTGTTCCATAAGGTAAATGGTATCTGGCGTCAAAATAATTTTTTAAATCGCACATTTAGAAGTACAGATATTAAGAAAAATATATTAAATATTTGCGCCCCCTAGCGGCGACATTGTGCATTATTTTGTGAAGAAAATACAAATAAGGAGTTTTCATAGTTAGGTATCGAATCGAAAAAGAACATTTTTCAGTCGGGTTTTTAGTCCGCAGATATTGCTGTAAACGGAAATGTGAGCTTACGCCGTCTAGTGGCAGACTTGTGTGTTAAGAAATATTTGAAATTTTATGAGAAATATTTCGCACTGAAAATATTCTCCAACAAAGAAAGAATATTTCAAATCGGACTCCTAGAAACAGAGATATGGACAAAAATAAGATATACGTGTAAGCTCCATGGTGGAAAAATTGTGCACTATTTTAAGCAGGAAGTATTCTCAAAAAGCTTTCCGAGTTGAGCGGTATCGGTTTACGGAAGAATTTTTTCAATCGAGTTTCCAGGAAGCTCAGATTTTGTTGCAAATACATCAGAAGCAAAAATAAACATTTATGCCCCCTGGTGGCCAAACCATTCTTTACTAGAAATGAGAGTTTGTATGCAAGACATTTTAACCTCAAGAGCTGTATTCGACTCAGGAAGAATTTTTCAAATCGGACTTTTAGAAGCGGAGATATTGGGAAAAATTGCGATTTACCTTTACGCCCCTAACGGAAAAATTTATGCGGAGAAAATTTATGCATTATTTGAAAAAGGGGACTGTAACTAAAATAGTCTTCGCTATAAATGTCATCGAAAGGAAAGATAATTTTTTCAATTGGATATTTAGAAGCAAATATATGAAATTAAATGCATTTTAAATTCGATATGATCTCCATTTGCGACCTCTAGCGGTGAAGTTGTGCATCGAAAAAAAAACCAGAACGAACGGATCACCATTCTCACATTTTAAGGTTCTCAATACAAAAAGAATTTTACAAATCGAACTAATAATTGCGGAGATATTGTCTCCTCGGCGGGACAGACAAAGTGACAACATAAGCATGACACAAAAGATGCTAATAACGCAGCTTCAGTCCTGCTAAACAAGAAAATCGACAGCCCCCCCCTCCCACCCCTCCCCCAACACACACACATTTTGCAAGAGGTGTGGAGGGAAATTCGTCAGACATAGGTAATGTCAGTAGAAAAATCCTCAACTACAAAACATCGTGTAGGGACATAAAGGCAGGAATGGATAAAATTCCAGGACATTTCCAGGACAAAATGGAATTCCAAGATGTGTATGAAACATGGATTCGACATATACATATCTATATCAAAGTTGATATTCACGTGTATCAATATTAAAACTGATGTTACACAAGCACATCGATATACGCAACACAAATTACGCTTTTTAAAAAATAGTAGCTTTACAATTAAAATAGTTCAAGTTTTTCTGAAAATAGTTGCTTTTGGCTGTGTTTTGTAAGAAATAGTAGCCATAGTCGCCTGTCATCAAAAATAGTAGCAATAGCCGCCTATTTAGTCACCACTGGCAGCCCTGGAACCACTGAATACTAGCCGTGCGTCAGATGGGCACGTTACGCTATGGGAAAGGGGACCTCTCCCCCGTAAATAATGTAATATCTTCTTTCACTCACGCTCTTTTTCTTTCTCCCTAGAAGTGTTCGTTGTGACGTCACAACCTGGCACTCCCAACTATGCCGACTCGCACATATAATCCACCAATCCAACTTCTCTGTCGAATCCCACGGATGGCCTAGTAGACAATGTTCGTGACTGCCACGGAGAAATCTCAGGTTCGATACCAGCAGGTACAAACGCGCGAACCACTAAATATCCGCAGTGCGTCGCATGGGCACGTTAAGCCGTCGGACCTTGGGCACTCCCCACCCCGGTTATAAATAAGTACATCTTCCTCCCCCTTTTTACCTCGCTTCCGTGTCACTCTCCTGTCAGGCACTCTAGACCAAATCTCCTAGCTTCCTATTTCTACAGGTTGTTGAAGACCTGGGGTCAGACACACTCCCTTCCTAAAATCCTCTACATGCAATCTGATCTGATCTCTTTCAAATCTTTGCCCCTAAGTTCCATCCACGTACTTAGTAAATCCAACGAGGTACATGTAGTCGGGTTTAAATCCTCCCTGTGAGTGAAAACCCTACGAGAAACTCTGCTGGTCGTTCTCTCTATATCTCTACCAAAAAACGTACGAAACACGACATGATATGTAAAAAAAAAAAAAAAAAAATGGCATGCCTAACTCTTTAACATATTCTGACCTCCGATAGTTTGGTACGACCTACCTTAGTTGGGATCAAAATATTTCAACAGGCATTCTTTTCTACACAGTTCATATAAGCTTAGTTTTAGTAACTGTCATAATTTTAAACCACGCAAAATTATCGTAGCAATGCCTAGAACACTTACACACGGATTACGCTCACTTGCAAATGACAATCCTTTGAAATCAATTCCACTCCCAAAATATTTTATTGTATTAACCCATTTAAGGTGGTTCCACCTAAAATCTCTGCCTTATGTTTCCAATGGTAAAACTTCTTTACATATTTTCTTCGTAATTAATGTATTCCCAAGGATGAAAATTTGCACATCGATAAAACTATAAATTATATAATGGGATACTTAACACTTGCTAAAATATAACCATAATTTTCTTGAAAATCAATCATTTTCCTTTGAGTAACGTTCAGACCTGTTAATAGATGGCGCGACCTGTACATTGATGGCATCAGCAGACAAACACATGTTTTGGTTATGTTTTAGTAAGTATTAAGTATCCCATGCTATAACTTAAAGTTAGTTTTATCGATGTGAAAATTTGCATTCTTGGGAATACATTAATTGCGAAGAAAATATGTAAAGAAATTTTCACTATTGGAAACATAAGGCATAGATTTTAGGTGGAACCACCTTAAAAGCTTTAAGAGACTTCCTGAGGTAGTCTTTTGGTGATTCATAATTTCAGCCGCCAATATTTCCCCTCTTACTTTTTAATAAATGCAATCCCTGATTGTGGGAAGCCAACCTCCAATTCCTAATTGTTACCTTTTGTTCTTCTGTTACTACAGCCTCATTCTCATTCGTATAACTTTAAACTAACCTCAGTATCTTTGGTAAGAAAGCACCTAATTTTTTGATGAAAACGATTGCGAAAAGTATTCTAGTTCCCGATGCGAGCAAGTAGCGAAGTTATCAACGAAACAGATAGAATTTAAGGGAAAAATCAAACGAAAAAACAACTCGTTTTTGCAACTATAGTACATTTGCTTATTTTTTCACGAAAGCTAATGTTGGCCTGTTGATCTCTTTGTGAAAAACCTACGAGCCCTCACTTTCTTTCTCAGCATATGACGATTAACTTTGTGACGTTTATGTCTCTAACGTGTGCGTAGCTACAAACGAGCATTACAAAGCCAGCAGATAGATACAAAAAGGGGCATCATTCACTTGATTGAAAGATCATTTGACCGAAAATCACTTGATCGAAAGGTACATTTCGCCGAAGGGTCACTTGACCAAAAACTTAATTTCACCGAAAGGTCACTTCACCTAAAAGTTCATCTCATCGAAAGGTATCGAAAAGTTCATTTCACCGAAGAATTACTTCACCTAAAAATTCATTATATCGAAAGATCATTTCACCGAATGGTCAGTTTATCGAAAGATCAGTTTATTAGAGATCTGTTGGATTGTGGTGCGGGTTTTTGAAAAACTGTCCACCTAAACGTTATGGGAGTGTTTAAGAAATGCACTTTAAATTTCTATGAAACATCTCTCCATAAGTAGGTTTTACGAAATATAACATAAATTATAAGGTCTAGATCCCGGCCTTTTAATCAAATTTTAATAATCCGAGCTCATGTTCATAAGGGTTACATAGCAAGTCAAGTAAATAATGTTCCGTCTTTTACTCAACCACAAAACATTAATTTTTTGACCGTAGGCCTAGATACAGGCCATTTTAACTGATTTTAGCCCTGCTCATATTCATAAGCGTCACATAATATTTAAAGTAAAATATGTTGAACTCTTGCTCAAACCTAAAACATTAATTTTAAGGCCTTAGACTTAGATCTGGGAATTTTTAATGTTCATAAGGTTTTTATGTAAACCTTATGAACATGAGCACGCACGATTAAAATTTGCTGGAAATGACTAAGTCGAGGCCTAAGGAATTAAAATTGAGTCTTTTTGCCTAAATAAAAGTGCAACTTTATTAACTTGACTTTTTTTTGTAAACCTTATTAACATGAGCACGCACGATTAAAATTTGCTAAAAAGGCCTAAGCTGAGGCATAGGGACTTAAAATTAATTACTTTTGTCTTAAAACTAAATATTTACGCTCTTTGTGACACGGTGGAATCAAAACTGCAATTTGAGTATGATCCCCTAACGTTTCGGTGGTCTGTCTTCCGAACTGGCACCATGCTTCAACAGATCATGTACTGGAATCCAAAGTTTTCGATATACTTACCCTTCGATGAAATTAACTTTTAGGTAAAAAGACCTTTCGATGAAATGAGCATTTCGATCAAGTCACCATTCGGTGAAAAGTACCTTTCGATCAAGTGACTCTTCGGTGAAATGAACGTTTCGATCAAGTGATCTTTCGGTGAAACAATCTTTTCGGTCAAGTGACCCTTCGGTGAAGTAAACGTCGGACAAATGAACCAGACTCTACAAAAAGATGTCGCACAGTTTCACCATAGTGTTTAGTTTTCTGAGAACGCATGAAAATGCTGATACTGAGAAACTAGATGACTTTTAGATAGAGGTCCGTCTAACTAGGGATGACATGAGAAACATCTAGGGGTAGAATGAAGCAGATAGCACGTAAATCTTAAGAAACAAAATAGAGATCTAAAAAGTCGTGAAAATAAGGACGTTACGTCAATTTACACAAGGTAAATGCCACCACTGCTGGTACAAAACCGAAAAAAATTAATATAGAAGAAAATTGTCAAGTAACAAAATACAAACAAGACTGTGGTTCCACCAGATACTAAATTAAAAAAATATGCTAAAGATATCTAAGCAATTTGAATACATTTTATGTGGAACATTGAGAATAGGACAAATAAAATCCGTGAATCCTTAAAATGTAAAGAGTAAACGTCGGGAGCCCATTTTTAGCGAGATCTCGGATTTAACGAGCAAAACAGGAACTTCTGTTTGGTAAAATGTCTATTTACAGCTAATTTGATCCTTTTTAGCGAACACAATTTAATGATGTTCCCGAATTTAACGGGGAAGTTAAGTTATCATTTTAACAAGAGAAATAAAAAAAATTAATGAAATCCCATATTTAACAAGGCAAAGAAAATCTGCTGCGCACGAACCTGGGATGAAGGAATAAGACGATGTTCACACATTTTCACAACAATCTTCCAGCATCATTATTAATATTTAAAATAAAATTATCAATTCCTTAAATGCTCTATCTGATAGCTCATTCTCTGGACTATGAACCTCCATCTAGATTTCCAAGATACCAGGGCATTTCTTAAAATTGGTAGTGGTGTTTTATTCCACTCCTCTTCCACTGCTTTCCATTGTCCAATCATAATTTTAGGTCTGCGTTTAATTGTCCAATCATAATTTTAGGTACGCTTTTTAGCAGTCCGAAGGCACAATAGTCCATTGGTGACACATTACAGGACTTTGAGGGAATATGAGCAAAATGTATGACTTGATAACCGTCTTTTTTTTTTCATTTTCTCAAGAAATAGAGTAGTAGATTTGGATGTATGACTGGTAGCCTTATCCTGATCGAGTTCTATTATTTGAAGGCTCTCTAGATAAAGGAATGGTATTTCCTCTTTAAATACAGGAGTTAAAACATTATTTTGGTAATATGTAGAATGGAATTTAAAAGGGGTTTTTTCAACTTTAATTTCCCATTGTATGAGAAACCAGCAATAATCATATATATTTTACTGAAACTTTTTTTGGATTCTTGGAACCAAGTTCGTATGTCTTTTTCTGCTCTTCTGCGATAGTAAATCGATCTGTTTTTGTTACAGTCATTTAGGTAGATCCATGTTTCATCAATAGTCACAATAAATTTCTATTTGTCTCCGGCTAAGTAATTTTCATAAAGACGGCTACACCGTGTTCTGCGCTCAGCCACGTGCCTAGGCAAAAGGCAGTGGACATCATGCTTTTTTGGGGTTTGTTTTTCAGATTCAAATCTCTGTTTACCACCCTGTTTACACTTGATACATAGATTTTTAACGACTTAGCCATTGCTCTTTGCGTCGGTAGAGTTTCTTTTAAGACAGGAGACCTTACTTTTCAAACAGTCGAAAAAGTACGTACCTTCTTCGGATATTCGGTTGGTGTTCTTTTTCCTGTTAAATGTAATGCTTGAAGATTTTTCCATCTATTACGAATAACAGTGCTTATTTTACATTTAGGATTGTTAATTCCATGATTTTCAAAGCGTTTTTCAATTACATCATAAGAATATTTCTCTTCGTAAAAAGCAAAACATATATTTTAAATACGTGAAGATAATGTAAATATACGATGCCATCGCTCTGCCCACGTTATTTGGATTTGTGTAGTCAGATGCTGACCGATAAACCACGAATAGCGCTGTGAATTGTTGGCACCGTAGCGTAAAGCGAACGCACTCGGCTAGTTATCGAGAGATCTGTGATTCGATCCCAGCGGTGTCGGATGTACACTTTTTCAGTTTCTATTCGTTCTTTATAAAAATAACGTGGACAGAGCGATGACACCGTATATTTGCAAAAACATAACCTTCTATCCATAGCTTGTTTACGTGCGCCATTTTCTTACGAGACAATATTTAACTGCAGCAGATGTTTCTTTCGTGTTCATCTAACACTCTGTTGCCAGTTTCATTTCTTTGATCTTCCTTTATTTACTATAATTTCTTATCAAAAACGTTCTAAACATGTTTGAACATTCTCTGTACAAATGGGAACATGCAAGACAAAATTGCAACAGCGAAGAGGAATCCTTGTGAGCTAGAGGAAGAAAGATGATATAAAAGCAATGGTAAGAGAGTGTACCATATGCTCCACAAAGGAGTTGTGCAATAGACTCCCACCACCAGATACCCCTTGGTGTAACTCTTCTGACTCGGTAGTCAGAGAGTCGAAAACAGGTCACCCAATCCTAGGAAAATAGAGGATGGGTAAGGCTCAGTCACATGTAAGCGAATTTTTAGCAGACAATTACAGAGAAGGATAAAGGGCGTCATGGAAAGGGGATGTCGCCAGAGGAATAACACAATATAACTGTTCTTGAAGTCATGTCAATTTATCCCTTTCACCCTCCAAGTGGGAATTGCATTAGGATGATCGGGGCAGTTTTTGCTTCTTTGCTTCATGTGTGTTGTGTAGTAAGGCAGGGGTCAGTCTCGAGTGGCCTCGAATTGAATATATGAAAGATTTAACTAACTACCCTGCCGGACAATTGCTAAGGACGGATGACAATAGCAACGATAGCAACCATAAAATGGAAGGCAGGAAATTGTGGAAATTAGCATAAGTGCGGGATACATTAAGACGTGTTGTGCGTATGCAAATTTTGGATTGCCGAACTTGTTCGTGACGTCATAGCGCTGATAAGAGATATAAAGGATTTGACGCGTATTGACCGTTGTTGTTCAAACGCAAAGTTGAAAGGGAAAGAATCAATTGACGAACTTGCAATTTTCAGTATGTATTTCCGACATCACCTAGATGATTTTACGCGAGGCCGTATTATTGGCAAGATTGAAGAAGGGCGAAAAATAACAGATGTTGCCAGGGAGTTCGACGTCAGCCACAGTGTTGTTTCAAGACGTCGGTCCGTCCGTCCCTCCTGCACCCACCGAATCCATACTCGCCTCACTGTGGCTGGATGTCGTCCCACACGTGCGCCGATGTCTCGGTACGATAAACCGCTGTCGCGATAAGCCACTATTCGTTCTCTGTCGAACTCCAAAACGCCGTATTCTGCGACGAGCATCAGGAAGCTTCCCACGTACAGGTCCGGCAGCACAACACACTTCCACTACTTACACCCCGCCTTCTGTGCACCCTTCTTATAATGCTTCTCGGTGGCGTGCCGGGCGCACATGATTTGCATATGCCCTTTAATGCTAATCGTTTGCATGTCCTCTAGCGGGCGACGCATGCTGCTAATTTTAGGCCAATCGGATGCTTCCTTCTTGGTGTTGCATTTTGGGTGGCCAGCAGTGTATATCCAATTGTTATGAATATTTAATATAAAATATAATATAGACGAACATGTAAATTTTTTACGTACGCATTATTTTACATGGTGAGAATTTTCGCCCAGAAACTGATTTAGCGAGCGTCCGGATTTAACGACGGATTCCATTGGTCAAGAGATAAGCGGGTTCTGCCGTATACATATTTCTCAAAATAAACGTAAACTAACTGATTCCCCTAAAACATACAGGGAATTTCTTTTTTCCTGTGTGTTCGTAAATTAAAAGCACAGACGAAGAAGCATTCACTTTGCATGCTAGCGGGGAACTTCTGGTTTCGTATAGACAGTGTACGACAAAAAGCCTGAAGTTTTTCACTTAACATTTCTGTGTTTAAAAGTATTCTGTAGATTTACAAATAAGATACAGCACATCAGCAGTATTGTGATGGGTCACGGGACTTTCATCATACGCACACACACTGCTGTCTGTTGAAAATGCAACACCAAGAAGGGCCTGAAGTAAGATTTATAGGGTACATTACTTGTTATACGTTTAAAACGTAAGTGATCAGAAGTACAGACCTGTAAGTGATGTGTAGCACACACAACAGTACCTTCTGTACACATAACGAGCAGCCATAACGGCTTGTACATGGCGTGGCGTCGACTGGAGGAGGTTATGGAAGTCGCACTGCATGCTGTCTCGATTCGTACCAAAAGTTCGTTTTGGGTGACTGGTGGTGGAACCTGACAGGCCTGGCGTCGAGCGACCATATCCCTGTCTTGTTCAATGGATGACAAATCGAGCGAACGCGATGGCCAAGGAAGACATGGCATATGTTGGACATCCAGGAGCTCTAAGGTATTCTGTGCCACACATGGACGGGGAACCGTCTGCAGATATGGCAGAACTTCAGCCTCCACAATTTCAGCGATGTACCGGTGGCTGTTTATGCGCAGGAACCATAAAGAGAAACGTGAATGGATCACAACGTCACCCCACACCAGAACACCTAGTGTCAGGCCCGTAAAACGCAGAGTAATGCACGCCTCCAGCAGCTGTTCACCACTGTGTCACAGTGCAAGGATACGTCCATCAAGGGTCATGAATCAAAACTCGTCGAAAAATACTGCGCTGCCATTCATCACGCCAGTATTTTCGTATTTGGCCACCTTGCTGTCGCTGACGTCAGTGTTTTAAGGTCAAGGGAAGTCGAAGCAACGGATGGCCAGCGACGAGGCGTCGGACAGAGTTTGTAGATAATCCTTGGTGTGATACAGATCTCTACTGTTGTGCTAACTCTCGGGACGCGGTTCTTCATCCGCCAATGTCATACGGTGGTCTTGCCGTGCGTATGTACATCGCTGGGCTTCAGTCTCCTCACGTCGGTGCGTCACACCTTTTTTTCACACTGCCGTTGTATCTGCACCACTGTGCTCGCGTTTCGTTCAACACGAGCGGCGATGTTGCGGAACGAAAGTCCGGCTTCCACAGGCTGACCAGAAATCCGGCTTTCGGCGGATATGTCCTCCTGTTCTCCAAACATTAGGGAAAATAGCCTAAATGTCTGGTTTTTTTCAATAAGGAATAATTCAAATACATTTTGATCAAATTCTTCTATTTTAATCATATATCCCATCAAGCCACCCCTAAAATTTATCGAAATCGTACAGTAAACAATGTCTAATGTGCACCTTATCGTATGCCATGTTACACCGTCCGTGATTTCCGTTACGAATGACTTACTCGGACAAACTTAGTGCCTCTATATGGTCTACTGCTCCACGATTTATTGGCCGAAAATTCGGCATCGCAGCGTCATTTGTGACGTAAACTACTCCGATCGCAATGTGCATCTATTACAAAAAGGGGTAGAACCTTTGCACACACCCAATAGATTTCATAAGAAAACACCGACACGAATAAGGACGGAGGCAAAAGTATTCTAACACTACCAAATATTCCCGTAAGAGCAAAGAACGGTTGCGCAGAAAGGTGCGTATATAAAGTTGAGATGTTCCGTTGTGTTATCTACCAGTAACTTTGAAGCAGATATGCCGCGTGGACGTGAACTTTCTAAGTTCAAGTGAACTTTCGAGGTCATAGGATGTCACTGAGTAACGTTTCCAGCATAAAGAATGTTGCAGCTAAACTAAACATACCAAAATTCAACTGTAAGTGATGTCGTGAAGAGATAGAAACACGACGGTGTGCAACTACAGAACAAAACAACAACAAAAAAGTTCAGGAAGGCCGCACAAACTCACGGAACGTGACGGAAGACCCACGGTATAAGAAATGTTAAGTAATTCCGTTCTTCCTCTGCCGTTTCCATCGCTACTGATGTAGGAAATCTTTGTAGTGGCTCGATTAGTACAATGATTATCCCCAGGGAATTGCACAGCGTGGCTTATTATGGTAGAGCAGAGGCACACAAGCCACAATTCAGTACCGTAAATGCGATGCGCCGTTTCGAGTGGTATGTCTCTCGTCGTTCCCGGACTGTTGTCAACTGGAAAGTCGTTCTTTGAAGTGATGAGTCACGCTTTTCACTCTTCCAATATAATTGGCGTGTTTGGATTTGGCGACATCTTGGCGAACGACTTTTGTCGAACTGTTAAGTTCGGTGGGCCTCGACCCGTTGCGTATTGTACCACAAACCATGAACTTTGAAGTGTAACTGGAAGTTCTGCATAATTATCCCCTACCAACAATGTGGCAGTATTACGGAAATGACCGTTGTCTCTTCCAACACGATATAGCTCCATGCCACACCGCACAAAGTGTACAGGAGGTTTCTTGAAAACAAGGTGGAACTGTCAGACTGGCCTACTCCTAGTCCTGATATTAATCCCACAGAACAACTCTGGGATGAACTGGAGCAACGGATACGATATGGTCCACAAGCGCCCGTCTTAGCTATCCACTCTGGAAGCAGCTTTGCAGGACGAATGGCGAGTCATTCCTGTCGAGACTTATAGGAAATTGGTTGAGAACATACCGCGAGGTGTTGCCGCTGTCATACAAGCAAAAGATGGACCGACTAACTACTAATTGCGATAACAAAGCAATTTCGTTTTCAAAACGTTGTGGTGTCGGAATACTTCTGATAATATAATGTACACTATATTGACAAATGTCAACGCACACCTCTTCAAAAGCAAATGAACGGAACCGCAGCATTGTTAAGATCCGCAGTACAGCTACAAACGGTATAAAAACAAGCCTGCAGCTGACCGGGATCATATCAAACTGTGAGGTTGAGTGAAAATGTCGCAGCGGGAGACAACTGATTTTGAGAAAGGAAAGATTTTTGGATGTTATATTAGTGGTTTGTCCATAAGAGAAACCGAGAGGCATTTAAACATACCCAAATCAACTGTTTTGGATGTACTAAATAAGTGGAAGACACATGGCGCGCCTGAAGCAACAAAACGTACCGGCAGACCAAAGAAAAACAGTGATAGAGGACGTCGAAGCCTCAGGAGAGTCGCTACAGATAATCGACGGAGTACTGCACAAGACCTCAGTGTACAGGTGAGTAAAAATGCTGGAACCTCGGTATGCACACGTTTCATTCGAAGAGAATTTCATTCCATGGGTTATCGTGGTCGTGCGGCTGCTCATAAGCCTTTCATCTCCACTCGGAATGCTACTCGTCGTTTAGCATGGCGTAAAGAACATTTATCGTGGACCGTAAATCAATGGAAACGGTTCCTATGGACTGATGAATCCAGATACACGATCCATCAGTCTGATGGCTGTGTGTGGGTATGGCGGCAGCCGGGGGAACGCTATGTACCACAGTGTACGGCTCCTACGGTCAAGTGTGCAGCTGGCAGTGTACTCATGTGGGGGTGTTTTTCGTGATATGGTCCCGGCCCATTGGTTATCGTGGACAAACCTGTTAACCAGCACGTCTACTTCGATATTCTGGACAAATATGCTCTACCAACTCTGTGGCAATACTATGGAACCGAGCCTTGTTGGTACCAGCACGATAATGCACCAAGTCATAAAGCAAAGACTGTTACGGCGTGGTTTGACGATAATTCCGTATCCTGTGTGGACTGGCCAGCACAGAGCTCTGATCTTATTCCCATAGAGCACCTATGGGATGAATTAGAGCGCCGCATAAGAAGTTTGGAACCAAGGCCCACTACTAAGCAACAGTTAGCGGCAGCATTATGTACTGAATAGAAGCGCATACCCACCGCTGTGTTCCAAAACCCTGTCGAAAGCATGTCTCGAAAGGTCAGTGCATGCATTAAGGCCGAAGGTGGACCGATACCGAACTAATGTATGTCAATAAATGCTGTGTTGTGTTTCTCTTCTAGGTGTCCGGTGACTTTTGTCAATATAGTGTATATGATTTGTCAATTTCTAGGGAACACACATATTTATATTCATAAAAATCTCTAGTTCATAGCGCAAAAACGAATCTAAAGCAATTTGCGGAGTTTTATTCATGAGCTACACTAGGTGTCTTAAAATTGAAAAACAGGGAAGATGATGTAGTATTCTCGGGTATAATAAGCAGCGTTTTTGAATTATTTCCGACACTATAAAAATATTTCATATACAATATTCAGAAAAAGCTACGCGAAAATGAGAATGCATTTACTCTTCGTGGGCCAAAACTATATATGCACCATTTTGTGACAGTGCATGAAACCGCTTAAAAAAACAAAAACAAAAAAAAACTAGAAAGATGACACCTGATATTTGATTGTAATGAGCACGGCTTTTGAATCCTTTCCAACACGAAACAAATATTTCTGAGCAGATAAAAATAAAAATTATCCGCACCTGTACAATCGATAAAACATCAAATAAAAAAAAATTATTAGCTACTTACTATCATCACTAGCAACTGAAATGACTTTACGAAAATCAGCAAATTGTGTACAAAAATTTTCATAGCAGAACGTCTCAGAAATAAAAGCAATTTTCAAAGTGAACAATTAGAACAAGAAAGATGACACCGAATTTTTAGGTGTAATGAGCACGTCTTTTGAATCCATTCTGAAGCGAATTAAATTTATCAAAGCTATTCAAAGTCAATGGGACCGGTATGGAAAACAGTAGTATCTGACGGAAGAAAGAAGTTTTACAATCGGGCTCAGATATTGCTTTAAACGGAATCATGTGCTTAAGCCCTCTGGTGGCAGACCGGTCGTTAAGAAAAATTTGAAATTATACGAGAAACATTTTTCAGAGGAAACCCTCTCCAGCATAGAAAGAATTTTTCAAATCGGACTCTTAACTTAGAAGCAGAGATATCGACAAATATAATATACGAATCTATGTCCCCTGGCGGGAAAAACATACATTATTTCAAAAAGAAAGTATTCTCGAAAGGTTTTTCGATGTGAACGGTATTGGTCTAGAAAAGAACTTTTTCAGTCGAGTTTTCAGGAGCTCAGATTTTGCTGCAAAATACATCAGAAGCAGAAATTAACGCTTATGGCCCCTGTTGGCTAAACTATTCTTTACCAAACATTATTCGCAGAACATTTCCCATGATGAGTTGTATGCGGTAAAGGAAGAATTTTTCACATCAAAATTTTAAAAGCACAAATATCGGGGAAAACGCAATTTAAATTTACGCCCCTAGCGGAAAGTCCATGAATTACGTGAAAATTTTGAAATTATTTGTAAAACATTTCGAACCGAAAACGCTATCCAACAAAGAAGAAATTTTTCTAATCAGATTGTTAGAAGTAGAGATATTGAGAAAAGTAAGATATACATCTACGCCTCCTGGCGGAAAAACCATGCATTATTTTAAGAAAATATTTAGAAAAGTTTTATCGGCGTGAGTAGTATCGGGCGACAAACGAATTTTTTTCAGTCGAGATGTTAGAAGCTCAGTTTTTGCTGCAAATTCATCAGAAGCGGACGTTAAGTCTTGCGCCCCCTGGTGCTGAAACCATTTTTACCAAACATTAGAAATTGTATGCAAAAGATTTCCGCCGCCCCGGTGGCGCAGTGGTCTAAGGCGCTGGCCTCTTATCATTCGTCCGTAAGGGGTCCGGGTTCGAATCGCGGTCAGGCATGGATGTTGTGTTTGTCTTACGGCTCTGGCTCTCTCCCTTCCCTGGAACCAGTGACCCTAAATTAGGGACGGGCGACTGCTTATAGCCCATTGAGTTGCTCACGGTGGTCGTTACCTCCAACCAAAAAAAAAAAAAAGATTTCCCATCAGGAGCTGTTTCCGGTGCAGAAAGGATTTTTCAAATCGGTGATTTAGAAGCAGAGATATCGGAGGAAAGGCAATTTACCTTTACGCCTCCTAACGGAAAGTCTATGAATTGTTTGAAAATTTTGAAATTACATGAAAAACATGTCGCACCGGAAACTCTATCCAAAAAAGAAGCAATTTTTCGAATGAGACCATAAAAGCAGAGATATTGGCAAAAATATGATATACATCTACGCCCTCTGGCGGGAAAACCATGCAATATTTTAAGAAGAAAATAGTTCGCAAACGTTTATCGACGTGAATAATGTCGGTCGACAAACGAATTTTTTCAATCGAGATTTTAGAAGGTCAGATTTTGCGGCAAATACATCAGAGGCAGAAATCAACCCTTACGCTCCCTGGTGGCTACACCGTTCTTTACCAAAAATTAGAAATTATATGCAAAAGATTTCCCATCAGGAACTGTATCCGCTGAAGGAAAAAAAAAGTTTAAATCTGAGTTTTAGAAATAGAGATATCAGGGAAAACGCATTTTACTTTTACGCCCACTAACGGCGAAACTCTACATCGTAAAAAAAAAAAAAAAAAAAGAAAGAAACGAAATGAAGGATCATCATTCGCATATCTCAAGCTTCCCAATACAAAAAGAATTTTTCAAATCGGACTAGTAATTGCAAAGATATGGTGTCCATGGTAATTGCAAAGATATGGTGTCTACAGATGGACGGACGGAAGGACAAAACCGATAACATAAACACGTTCTTTTTTTAACAAAAGACGTGCTAAAAAAAGATGTACACCATAATATGCTACAGATTTACGCGCTTTAGCTGGAAGCTGTGCCTTAATCAAATAAGAAAATGGGTGCAAAATACTCTTCATAATGAAGAGTATAAAAAATCCAAAAATGGATTTTTCTAAGGGATTTTTAAAATCAAATAGTCCCTTAAATCCCCGGCAGCAAAATTTTAGATAACGGTAAAGTCGAAAATATGCGAACATTATTCTTGAGGGCAAAAGTCATGCTAAGGAATTTTTCTTTTTTTTTTTAATCCGTTTTCTCGGAATAAGAACGCAAGCAAAAAAGTATTGACATCTACGCCACCTAGTGAGAAAACTGTGCATTGAATCTAAAAACGAATTTTTCATCTCTCCGCGACTCCACTACTTCACCCCTTCCACATCCAACGCAGAGTTTATTGTTTTCTTCTGACTTACTGTCAGTGTTGCCAAAACGCATAAGCTGTTCAGGGAAGCAACGTGCCGCTCAGTAAGAAAATGTTTAACCAAGAAGTAACGGAATTTACTTAAATAGCTCAAAAGGATGGTAAAATTAGAGGTATACCTCACAGTTTTTTGTACGGTTTTCAGCTCCTTCTCAAGAGTTTCCAGCGATTTATGTAAGCCGTAATGCTTATTTGGAAGCAAAGATCCGCTGCCTGATAATACACGCTACAACATCAGTAACAGCTGCGTCGATTGACTCCTGGATCACCATGGCAGAAGATTTCACTGCGGATGATACGAAGACCTCCTATCTGTCGCGATCCATCCTCCATCGAAGAGAGCGGTAGGCCGAACGTGGCACACTCACATTACGAGAAAGTATAATTGGTTAATGGTCGTTTCCATGGAGGCCATTACACACCATCTATGACCAGTCGACAATAACCGATGGTTATCCCAAAGGTCAAATCAATCGCACTAATACGTAGTGTAGGCTCGTAGGAGTAAGTGTCAGCACCGGTGTTAAAAAGGCACAAGGAGGTCGAACACAAAAGAGACTCGATGCTACGGTCCCTTGTGCTCATACTGACACTACCCCACAAAGGATTATGAGCATTGAAGTTACCCATAGGAAGAACGGGTGAAGGCAGTTGATCAACTAAGCTCTCAAGAACGGAGACGCTAACGTCCTCATCCGGCGGCAGATAGACACTGCAGACAGTTAGAAGCGCAGGCACGGAAATACGTACAGCCACGACTTGTAAAGTTATTGAGACCGCAACGGGAGAAACCAGAACAATGTGAGGGACAAGAATGGCAACTCCCCCCAAACTATATCTCCTGATACATTATTTTTCCGAAACGCACTGTAGCCTCGAACTGAAAGCTGGTCTGATGGCTTAAGTTTTGTCTCCTGTAGACAAAGGCACACCGGATAGTATGACGAAAGCAGATGTTTCACGTCGTCATGTCTGGTCCGAAAACCTCGGCAGTTCCACTGAACGATTGAACCAATGGTTAGAAGAAGTGACATGGGAGTAAAAGAAAATTAAATTAATTAAACTGGTTCATCAAACGAGGTCAGCGTCCATCTCTTCGTCGTGTAATTTGTCCGCCAGATGTGGAGGTGTTCTATCTGGAGACAATATGGGAGGATACTTTGTTCCACTGGTATTTACAGGATTCGTCCAACCGTGAGTTTTAGTCAGAGATTTTGAAGAAGAAATGTTCTTCTTCTCTTGTCTTTGGTTTCTTGCCAGAAGAAGCGGTTTGAGTTCCGGTGCTGGAGGTGGTGTTAGCACGCTTTAGCGAATTGGTGGGTGCCGCTTTCAGACCCTTGCACGAGACTGGAGTGCTTCCAGCCCAACAGCGATAATATCCTCCAGCTGCTAGGGAGATTTAACTGGGATCTGACTTTCTGTTTGAACAGCGACTGTAGATGTTGCAACCACCACTGATGCATATGAGCGCTGATTCGACTGTAAAGGAACGACCCTTCTTCTGGCTTCGGGATAGGAGATGAACTTAATGGTCTTCAGACGTTGAATGTTCTTCTCTTGTACCCAATAGCGGACAGTCCTTAGCAGATACCGACTGTTTTCCTTTGCAATTGACTCAGTACTCGGTGGCGGCATTACAAGCTTGCAAAGCATGGTCAGCTGACCCACAGCGCCCAAAGCGAGCAGTACTCCTGCGGGACTGCTGAGAGTGACCATAGTTCTGACACTTAAAACATCTCAGAGGGTTAGAGATGTACGGACGTACCTCGAGGTGAAGATACCTTGCCTTGATGGACGTAAGCAGGGACGGGGTGTCAAATGTCAAAACAAAGTTGCGAGATGGGACGGACTGCTCATTCAGTCTGAAGAGAATACGCCGTACACTTGTAACGTGTTGACTCGTCAGTTCTTCAAGAAGTTCATTCTCGCTACACTCAATGAGGTCATGAGAGGAGACAACATGTCGAGATGGATTAAGGTAGTCATGGGGTGTTACTTTTACTGGAGTCTCCAGCAGCAATGTAGTGTCTAGAAGTACGGTACTAAGGTCGTACTTGACATCTGTGCAAGAAGGTCTCCAGATTGGAGTTTCTTGACGTTCTTAGGAGAGCTGGCAATGGATTGAAGGTCTTTGTTTATCCAAAAGAGACATTTGACACTTAAAAGGCTTGAAAGATTCTAAAGGAGTGGATGAAGAAAAAACCAAGCATTCGAAGAATCAGGGACATTCTTCTTGGAGGAAAGGGCTGAGCCTCCCTCAATACGTCGTTTGCTTTTAGTCTCTTAGGAACCATTATTGGAAGCCATAAAGATAACTAAAACGAAAGAATTCGTCCGCCGAATTCCCTGCCCACAACCCAGTCCAACAGGAGACAGCCGGAGGTCCGCAAGTCCAAATGGACACAGAACACTGCTCTAGGGTTGAGCGGTGGATATAGCAAGTTGATAGGGCAGACATGTGATCGGCGAGTACCTCAACTTTCCCGTATCTTGGTAACAACTCTTCAGCATGCCCACACTATCCCCAGACTAGTCCTGTCGTACGCAACGACAAGCCGTTAGAAGACAGAACCCCACTCGGCCAGACTTCATTGACTATAGGAGTGGGTTCTTTCCTAGCCGTCCGTTTAGGATGTAGCAAGGGGGCAAAGAACAATGTTGGTAGCTGGCGAGAACTACACCCCAGCACCCAGAAACGTCAGCCTCCAGCATTCCCTTTTCCAGATTACGGATCACCGCGGAGGGTAAACGTGCAGGTATTTTCAGCTAACCAGCGCTGAAAAACAAAGGAGAAACATAAAATGGAGAATAAAGGAAATAGAACGAGAAACTAAACTCCGGCGCTGGCGCATAAGCACAACCTCGGCAACCTACAACTGAAGTGGGTGCATTTCAAGATTTCACCACAAAATTAAGACAGGAAAAATATCATACAGTATATGTCGGCTTGGGCCGTGGGGTCGCCACTCGCCATCAGCTGGATGAACAGCTGTCCGTGCTGTGATGTAATCGTGCAAAGACGAAAATGCACGATGTTCCGTTACAAGGTCAGCTCGGGCGGGAGTGCTACTCCACAAATAACTCGAAAACCAGCTATTCGCGTGCGGGAAAAGTGACGGACGGACAAAGTGATAGGGAACCGTCCATGCGTGGACACCATACCTCCGGAGCTATAAGTCCGATTTGAAAAATCCGTTTTCCGATTTAAAGCTTGAACTGTAAAAACGATGATCCTAGCTTCCGGAATTTTTTTTTTTTTTTCGATGCATAACTCGCCGCTAGAGGGCGTAAACGTACATGCTGACGAATTCAAAATACATTTTATTCCACATACCTATTTACTTCTAAATATACAATTGTAAAATCTCTTTTTCTCTTTCGATGCTATTTATAACGAAGACTATTTTAGGTAGTTTCTTTTTCAATTAATGCATATATTTTCCGCTAGGGGCGTTAAGTTCAATTGCAATTTTCTCGATATCTCTGTTTCTAAATGTCCGATTTCAAAAAAATTTTCTGAATCGGATACAGCTCTTGGTGGGAAATGTTCTACATACAATTTCCAATTTTTTGTAGAGAACAGTTTGGCCATCAGAAGACGTAAGCGTTTATTCCTGTTTTTGAAGTGCTGTAAAATCTGCATTTCTGAAAACTCGGTTGAAACTATATTTATTCCCGGACCGATACCGCTCACCTCCGAAAACCTTTTGAGAATACATTCGGCTTAAAATAGTGCGTAAGTTTCCCGCCAGATGTATAACTTATTAAAATAAAGGAAAAATTCGCACGTTACGTTCACAAAAATACTCATATGCTGTCCGCGTGCGGTGAATTTAAAACCATGTCCTCCGAAATTGCAAAATAAAAACTTTATTTACAATCTAAAAACATAGTTAAATGCAAAAACTTTCGAGACATCTAATGTCTCATCATCAGGAATTATGTGCAAACTGAAACATGGGGTACACGAGTCTTTATACTGAAGCATGGGGTAACTGAAACATGGGGTACACGAGTCTATATATATATGTATAAAGACTCGTGTACCCCATGTTTCAGTTTGCACATAATGTCTGATGATGAGACATTAGATGTCTCGAAAGTTCTTACATTTAACTGTGTTTTTAGATTGTAAATAAAGTTTTTATTTTGCAATTTCGGAGGAGGACATAGTTTCTAATTCACCGCACGCAGACAGCATATGAGTATTTTTTGTGTATAACTTATTTTTGTCGATATCTTTGCTTTTAAGATCCGATTTGAAAATTTCTTTCTTTATCGGAGAGAGTTTCAGGAATGAAAATTTTTGCATATAATTTGAAATTTTTCTTAACACACAAGTCTGCCACTAGATGGCGAAAGTTAAATTCCGTTTACAGCACGTTTGCAGCAATATTTGTGGGACTAAAAGCCCGATTGAAAAAAATGTTTTTCGGTTAGATATGGTGCATGAAAACTGTTTGTGTGTAAATGAAAAACTTTACACGGTCCATGAAAACTTTCTGTGCGTATTTCCTTCCCAAAACAATGCACAACTTTCCCGCCAGAGGGAACAAACATTTAATTTGTTTTTCTCGAAATCTCTGCTTCTAAACGTCCGATTTAATAAATTATTTTAATACCGGGTACCTTTTTCCATGTGCAATACTTTAGGCTTGTACTTGCAAAATTTTTTGTAGTTCACAATTCAGTCGCTATGTGGTGTTTGTGTACTTTTGTTTACAGCTGTATCTCCGCTTGTAAAAATCCTATCGGAAATATTCTTTTCGCACTGTATGTTCCCTAAACAAAGGATACATTACCCTCTTTAAATAATACACAGCTTTTCCGCTAGGGGCGTAAAGGTCAACACATTTCTTTCTCTATCTCTGCTTCAGGGAGACGTATTTGAAAAATAATTTTTCTTTAGAATAGGTTTTCATATGAATATTTTTCGCATATTTTCAATTTTTCCATTATGCCAAATTTCTTAGATGGCGCCATAGAATTATCTCATGCATTCTCCTATATTTTCATTTAAAGGCTCTACGAGATCCACCATCTTGTATTGCTGCCTTCTCTAATTAACCAACGGGCAAGCGTATTTCACAAATTGCTCGGGCAATTTTGCACATTTTGGAACGCTGTTTGTGGCTAACGCAAGATATATGATAAATAAAGAGTTCCCTGATTTCAGAATTTTTATGGACCTTTCCTTCATTTTTTATCTGCAGAGAAAGTCGTACCAGGGCACGTTCCATAGATTTATTAATTAATAAAAAATATTTAAAGGGTCCAAAATAAAAAATCTGAAACCAGGGAACTCTTTATTTATCATATATCTTGCGTTAGCCACAAACGGTGTTCTGAAATGTGCAAAAGTGCCCGAGGAATTTGTGAAATACGCTTGCCCGTTGGTTAACAAGAGAAGGCAGCAATACAAGATGGCGGGTCTCGTAGAGCCTTCAGTTGTCCAAAGACTTATAGAGACATTGTATAAAAATATGTAGGTTTTGTCTTAAGGCTCTACGAGACCCGCCATCTTGTATTGCTGCGTTCTCTTGTTAACCAACGGGCAAGCGTATTTCACAAATTGCTCGGGCAATTTTACACATTTTGGAACACTGTTTGTGGCTAACGCAAGATGTATGATAAATAAAGAGTTCCCTGGTTTCAGAATTTTTATTGACATTTCCCTTCATTTTTTATCTGCAGCGAAAGTCGTACCATGGCGTCTTCCATAGTTTTATTAATTAATAAAAAATACTTAAAGAGTCCAAAATGAAAATCTGAAAACAGGAAACTCTTTATTTATCATATATATTGCGTTAGCCACAAACGGTGTTCTGAAATGTGCAAAATTGCCCGAGCAATTTGTGAAATACGCTTGCCCGTTGGTTAATTAGAGAAGGCAGCAATACAAGATGGCGGGTCTCGTAGAGCCTTAACTGTTTGATTTGGAAATCTATTTGTCTCTGGTATTTTCCTTCTGCTGTGAGAAACTTTTTGGTCGCCATTTGTTAATTTTTGTAGCGTACTTTTATAGCCGGTGGTGGAAATAAGTAGTTGTTTCTAATTCTAAATGTTTTATCCATTGTGGAAATTCGGTTGACTTTTTTTTCTAACGAGTTCCATTAACTGACTATTAATAACATTGAAAATTTTTATTTGCGTCGGAAATGATTCAAAATACGTGCTCATTACAGCCGAAACTTCGGTGTTATCTTTCTTGCCTTTACGTTTCGGTATTCAACTACAGTATTAAAGGTATACGCACTTGGCAATACTTAGTACTTAATTTATGGCTACAGGTTCCAGGAAGAAAAGACTCAGCAGTAGAGGTCTGCACAGGCCGGGCTGGCCCGAAAAGCCTAAGCCAGGGCCGGGCCAAGTCGACGCATTCCTTTTATCGCAATGGTAAGGAAAAAAAAAAAAACTCGTGTTCCACGATTTCCTGGTGTGTTTAACTGTTCTATTCACCCTCTTCATTTGGCTTTACTTACTTCCACGACATAGTCCAAGGCGTAATCAGAAAAGCAAGGAGAGGCACTCACTGTGTTTGTACCAATCTGTAGGTATTAAGATGGTAAAACCATTTTGGGGCTTGTTGACAACAAAAAAAGATTCGACCCCGAGCGAGTGCGTGTGTGTTGTGTAGAGTGAGAAATGGGAAGTGTCTGCAGTGGAGTAGGGTGTGTATGTGTGTGTTTGTATGAGAGAGTGGAACGATATCGATTTTTTTCTCCTATCTCTAATCTGTAAAGGGATTTACTTTTGTAGTGTTCCTCTTACTAGTTCAGAGAAAGGGAGATTCTGAACGCGCTTAGTCGTCCCTTTTCTCTCTTTTTAAAAGTCATATTTTTCGATAATTGTCGAACTTTAGTTAATATTTCTAGGCTAACATTCAATTAAATATTTTCAATATCTCATTTCATTATATAACTTTTACAATTTATTAAAATACAATAGAAAAACAAAATAATACCAAATGGAACATCACGGGCCGGGCCGAGCCGAGCCGAGCCGAGCCTAAATGAGAGTTGCTATTGACTGGCCCGGGCTGGGCCGAGCCAAGCCGAGTGTCTGATATTTAAAACGGGGTGGGCCTTAAACGCACGGGATTGGGCCGGGCTCACCAAATTAGGCCCTTGCAGACCTCTACTCAGCAGGCACCATCAGACAAACACACCATTCGTGTCTCATCCGATATTCGAACCCGGCCCAACTCGGATGAATTGTCAGAAGCCAGTGTTCCAGACCACTCGGCCAACAGGGCAGCGTGGAAAATTTAACAGCATATAATAGTACGTCCTTACAGACGCAGGAAACACGAGCCTGGGTGAAGTTGGCAATCAATATAGCTTTTTCCAGTTGCTTGGTTGCTGTATTTACACCAGTTATCATGGCTTGACTAACTGCCAGACATAGCCTAGAAAAAAACAAAAAAACTCATGGGCGTTCAGACATAACGATCAGTATGGGAAAAGTAGCGAGAAGTAATTAAGATTTACACAAACTAAAAGTCAACGAAAAACAGAAAGTTAGAAATGCAATATATGCAGAGACGGATTTAGGGCATTGCAGCCCCTAGGCCTAGACAAATTTGCCACCCCTATAGTCCTCTTTAAAGTAAAGAATGTGATGGCTACAAATTCATGTAACTCTTTCGTATCCGATTCAGGAGCAAAACGAAACTTTAGGGGAAGTGGGGGAAGAATGTAGCCTATCCAAAGCAAAGTGCAAATAAAAATAATTTAAAGCTTAAATGTGGTGAAACTATCAACAAGATTTTTTCTTATAACAATTGGCAACAAAATTTCATCTATCGTTTACAAAAATTCCTTACTGTTGACTTTTGCCATCAATTCCTAAATTGATTAAATATTTGTAACTAATCACTGGTTCGGTACAAGTTTCCATCTTCTTTCTTTTTTTGCTTTTTTTTTTTTTTTTTTGCTTAGCAATTTTTCTGTAGCCATTTTCTTCGCAATAAATGCCCTCTAAAGTATGAAAATGTGCAAGTCGATAAAAAATAACTTAGAATTATTGTCTAGTATATTTAATGTATTCTAAAATATAACCATAATTAAGGAACCCAACATTTGTTTGTCTACTGACGTCATCAATGTACATGTCGCGCCATCTATTTTTTGGTCTCAACACCACCATAGGAAAAGTTATTGATTTTTAATATTATTATGGTTACGTTTTAGAAAATATTAAGTATACTAGGCTATAATATGAAGTTATTTTTATCGATGTTCAAATTTTCATCCTTCGGAACGAGTTAGTTGTGAAGAAAATGGCTACAGAAATTTCCCCATTGGAAATACAAGGCAAACATTTTTGGTGGATCCACCGATCCACCTTAAGGACACTGGTTGGCTGAAAACTAATTGACGCTTTATCTCTTGAACACCGAATTGTATGTACGTATTAAAATTGTTTACAATTTTAATACGTACATACAATTCGGTGTGTCATGTTTCTTTTAATGCAGTGAAGTATAAATAAATTTTGAATTTGAAATAAAAGCAAATTTCAGAGTTCCTGCACAAATGCTACATTATTTAAAATTTTAACAGTATCGAAATTTTGATAATTGCGAAGTTTTAGGGAAGTTCTAAAAAGATAAATAGGCTTATATGTTTGTCTTTGGTTTATTAAGATGAAGACGAAAGAGAATACGAGAATCGGAAACAACATCTTGTACATAACAGCTTATGGAATGAATGTTAGTTTCTACTTTTATTTTATTTTCAAAATTTTCTTTTATTATTTTTATGGGCTTTTAATAAAAGCATTAATTTTTACTACCATTAAAATTTGCCGCCCTTAAAATCTGCCGCCCTAAGCCTGGGACTAGTCGGCCAATTGGGAAATTAATCTGTGAATATATGTCACATACACCAGTAGCGCACCCACAAATTTCTCAAGCAGGAGGAGCCGTGGGGCACAGAATTTTTCCAAGGTGGGGGTAACTACCCCTAAATTTACAGGGAAAAATAGTCAGGTGCCATAATCATTAAGGAGGTTGACTTTTGTACATTTATTCTTATCCAGTTACAAGTAAAATTGTAGTACAAGAAAGTTAAATGATTAGAAGAAACAGTAGATGAAATTCTTTTCCGGTCATATTTTTCAAAATTCATTTAACAGAACTACTCCCTTACAATTATTGTATGTTATAATTTGTGACGTACCTGCCAGCAGGACGCACACGACATAAAGGCAGATATAGGAATCAGAACAAATATCTGCGTACTCAGTTGGTAGAGCGACTTGTTCCGGAATAAGCGGCCTCGGGTTCGAATCCCGGCGTAGACCAAAAATGACGGAGAAATTTACTTCGTTATAATGGCGCCCGAACTATCCGGATGACCCGGCCGTTCAAAATCTCGCATTGGTGTGATGTTATTTCCACACCGCGAGACAGGAAAAATCAGAGAATTCCTTCTCCAGCGTTTCGAAAAATAAAAATGTGTGATGTTGCATTCCACACAGCAGATTGACTGGGAGTTATCAAGTGCACGTTCTACAGTGGATGGCTGCCTGCAACGAATCATGGTCACGGCTGACCCGTGGGCCATGCCCCCGGCCCTCTTTCGGAGGGGGGGGATGTGACGTACCTGCCAGCAGGACGCACACGACATAAAGGCAGATAGGAATCAGAACAAATGTCTGCGTAGCTCAGGTGGTAGAGCGACTTGTTCCGGAATAAGCGGCCTCGGGTTCGAATCCCGGCGTAGACCAAAAATGACGGAGAAATTTACTTCGTTATAAATTATACGGTACATGATTAAGAAGTATATGTTGATCGGGTATCGTGAATTTTAGCTTCAAACGTCGACGTAATAATTTTCCGCTCTGTCAGTCCAAGAGCGGGGGGGGGGCATCGGTCCTCCCCATGGGTACGCCACTGACATACACCCTGTTAATACAGGTAAAATCATTGAGAACGTTTGGAAGAGCGAAGTTCAAAATCCTCATCATCATCATGAACAAGTTAGTAAAGTCATGCAATGCATTGATTATAATACGCTTTCCGACATACCAGACAGAAATCATTACTCAAGTTATGAGGATAGTGGCTGTGGAATAAATCTCGCTCCTGTGCCCTAACCTTTGACCCCATTTCGCCTATTTTCAATAGGATTCGTTCCCAGGCAGGCCACTACAACATAATAACATTTCATCTAAATCGAACCATTTTTACGCACGTTATGACGCATAAAGGCAATGGAATGCATTCCGTTCCAATGTCCTGAACTTTGACCCCACTTCACCCATTTTCAACACAGTTCATTCCCAGGTAGTCCCCTGCAATATACTAAAATTTCATCGACATCGAACCATATTTACGAAAGTTATGACGCATAAAGGCAATGGAATGGAACCCGCTCCTATGCCGTGACCTTTGACCCCACTTCACCCATTTTAATAGGGTTCATCCCCAGGTGGTCCCCTACCACATACTAATATTTCACCGAAATCGAACCATTTTTACGCGAGTTATCGTGCCGACAGACAGACGGACGGACGGACAAAGCTGGAGCATATACGCTTCTTCAACCTACGGTTGGAAAGCGTAAAAAACCATCCTAATATATAATTTGCTGGAGCCCTCCTCCTCCACCTCCGTGCCACTTTTTAAGTCGCCATAGCAACAACCGAGAAACAAATGTTTGTGACGTCACGCTTAACTTTTCGTGTACTTTTCTTTGTTTTGTTGTCATAGCAACAAAAAACACAGCTGTTGGTGCGACGTCATCTAATCCAAATCATTCTTACATGGCGTCAGAGATGCGTTACGTCACACAGTCAACTCTAGAGATACGAAAACTTTTTTTTTTTTTTGGTTGGAGATTTAACGACCACCGTGAGCAACTCAGTGGGCTATAAGCAGTCGCCCGTCCCTAATTTCGGGTCACTAGTTCCAGGGAAGGGAGAGAGCCAGTGCCGTAAGATAAACACAACATCCATGTCTCACCGGGATTCGAACCCGGACCCCATTCGGACGAATGATCAGAGGTCATCGCTTAGACCACTGCGCCACCGGGGCGGCTACGAATAACTTTACATCAGGAATTTGGGTTCACTACCTGAACCGGTGTTTAGCCATCTGTATGTGGCAACATCAAGAGTACGACAATATGACGACGTCAAGATAAAAACATTTCACGTAAAAAACCCAGGGGAAATTGATACAGGGTTCACAGTCAGTGTATGCGAAAAATATTGTGCACGAGGAAATGTTGACAAATAGGGACTAAAGGTTTTACAAAACACACAACAAACAGACAGCCTGTCGTATCAGTTTACATAACCGACTACTCGGGAAATTTTCAAAAAGCTGTGAGCCAACGTCGCCATTTATTGACGTGGAACTCAAAACCTCAATAAATAAATGTCAATAATTTCTGTATCATAAATTTTATTTTACCCCGTCATTATTAACGGGCTTTCATCTAGTGGGAAAGTATCCCGTAAGTGTCTGGTGCTATAGGGCATTATATTGCAATCGTCGTTTACTGTTTTACTACCAGCGCATCGAAACACATCTGGTAAACCGTGCCCCGGATGGCCTAGTGGTCAACTTCCGTGACTGCCACAGAGAAACCTCTGGTTCGATTCCTGGCAGGTACGAAACGCTCGAACCACTAAATATCCGCCGTGCGTCGGATGGGCACGTTAAGCCGTCGGGTCCCGGGTACTGGCCCCCGGTAATAAATAAGGGCGTCTTCCTTCCCCTTTCTACTTCGCTTTGTTGTCACTTTTCTATCGGGCACTCTAGCGCCTAATCTCCTAGCTTCCTATTTCTAAGGGTTGTTTAAGACCTGGGGTTCAGACACTTCCTTCCTAAAATCCTCTACATATGATCTGATCTGATCTCTTTCTACATCGCTTCCGTGTCACTTTCCTATCGGGCACTCTAGCCCAAATCTTCTAGTTTCTTATTTCTAAGGGTTGTTTAAGACCTGGGGTCAGACACTCCCTTATTAAAATCGTCTACATATGATCTGATCTGATTATCTGGTAAACCCAGGCAGCCTAGGCAAAGGGTCCAAAGACAAAGTGCGTCCGTGGCCGACTTGAGAAGGAACCATCCACGCATTCGCGTCCCCAAACACGGGGAGTCTGCGGAAAAGCCCGGAAAAACCACAGACTGGATATGGCCGGCAGGACCGGAATTTAAAAGACCCGTCAGAAACGTCCGCTACCCGCACAGCGACTTAACCAACTGCGCTACGCCGGAAGTTCAAAATACTAAATAGTATGTAGGGAAATTTTTAAGAAACGAAATGAAATTGTTAAAGGCAAATGAAAAGCAGAAGAAAGGAACACCACCATTTAACTGGTTTTTTATTTTATTTTATTTAAAGTTTAACGACACCGTAAGCAACTCAATGGGCTATAAGTAGTCGCCCGTCCCTAATTTAGAATCACTGGGGCCGCGGGTGGCCTAGTGGACAACGTTCGTGACTGCCGTGAAAAGGACCTCAGGTTCGATCCCAGGTAGGTACGAACGCTCGATAGATACACTAAATATCTGCTGTGCGTCGGATGGGCACGTTAAGCCGTCGGACCCCGGGTACTGGCCCCCCGGTAATAAATAAGGTCGTCTTTTCCCCCTTTCTACTTCGCTTCCGTGTCACTTTCCTATCGGGCACTCTAGCCCAAATCTCCTAGCTTCTTATTTCTAAGGGCTGTTTAAGACCTGGGGTCAGACACTCCATTCCTAAAATCCTCTACATATGATCATCTGATCATTTAGGGTCACTGGTTCCAGGGAAGGGAGAGAGCCAGCGCCGTAACACAAACACAACAGCCATGTCTCACCGATATTCGAACCCGGATCGCTCTCGGATGAATGATCAGAAGCCATCGTTTAAACCACTGCGCCACTTCAGAAGCTTCAACTCTTCAGATTAACGTGTTTAAAAATTTGGAGTAAAAAAACCGAAGCAAAAACAAAACGAAGCGCTCGAATTGCGCAGGAACTTCAAATTATCCTTTACATAAGTATAACTACAAGTTCTGGTATAGGGTGTTTAATACATCTTGTTTTCGGTTTTTAATAAGGTGAGCCCCTCGGAGTGTTGCCGAGATATCTATTTATTTGTTTGGTATAAACAAATTTCAATATGAATGTTATGACATTTTTTTTTCGGAGTTTAAGACCAGCGAGAGCAACTCAGTGGGCTATACGTAGTCACCCGTCTCTAATTTGGGGCCAATGGCTTCACGCAAGGGCAAGGGCCATTGGTATAAGAAAAACACACCATCCATGACTCATTCAGGACTCTAACTCGAGCCTACCATTATATGACGAGGAATCAGCAGTCACCTCTCACTCCACGCGCCTCGAATGGCTGATATGACATTACACTCTCCGCTTTTTCAGTTCTTTCAAATTACAGTGGAACCTTGGTTATAAGTTTTTCTTGGGAATCATCTTAAAAATCGTATAAATATAAAAAATGTATGAAATAAATTTCAAAATTTTAAATACTGCTCTGAAATTTTGAATGCTTCCAAAAAGAAAAAGAAAACTCGTAATTTTAGTTTACGCTAATTTATAATGTAATACATACATAAAATGGCAATGAGCTGGACATATTGCCAGAAGGACAGACCATCGATGGACAGCTGAAATTTTAGACTGGATTCCAAGGGACAGGAAAAGATCCAGAAGAAGACCACATGTGAGATGGGTGGATGAAATTCGAAAGTATGCGGGAGTAACATGAAGGAGACTCTGGCACAAGACAGACCGATGTGGAAGAAACTTGGGGAGACCTTCATCCAGCAGTGGATTGATAATGGCTGTTGTTGATGATGATGATGATGATGATGACATACATGAAACTTTTTTACTACCTTAAGCCTATGACTATTTCGAGTTTTGTATTAAAATGTTTTATTCGAATTTCATTAAAAAACGAGATTAAGGTACGATTTCATATTTTCAATATATGAAAAAAAAAAATACTTCTATTACATATTATTTTCTTATAAGCAACGCTCTTTACAAAGTAGTTTGCTCACTAGTTCATTTAGCATTAGCGCCGAGTACAATATTGGGTAATCTTTGTTTGTTTCAAATTCCTTAAATTCAGAGAAAAAAAAGATTACTGTAAATATTATTTTGTAAATTTTTAGTTGCGTAACCTACTTCATGGCTGCAAAAAAGAAAAAAAAAAAGAAAGAAAGGGGTTGAAGTTGGTGGTGGCACTTTTTACCCAGAGCGCGGAATGCGAAACCAATTTTTCATCCGAACAGACCGGTCCGACAGTAAACAAAAAAAAAACTTCTCCGATCGAATCACGGTTCAATTTTGGCTGCACTAAGAAGGAACCCAGCAATGCAGTTTCGATTCTTTCAAAGTTGTAAACTGTCAGGTTACATATAAAAGAATCAAAGAAACGAGTATTTTTGATGATCTAAAATTCAAAATTTAACGTGTAATCGCAAAAGGGTATAAATGAATTACCCATAACCGAGTTTAAAAAAGTGATAAAAACTACAGTATATTATTGGGACTAACGTAGAATTACTTATAAATGTTAAAAACGTATAACTGGGAAACGTTTAACCGAGGTTCCATTATATATCATAAAGACGGAATTACCAGTACACCTAAATTAATCTCTCAAATTATTTAATAACAAGGAACTGTACACCAATTCCACTTAAAATAGTATAACTATACTAGTAATCCGAATTTCTTGGAGTAGATTATATAAATCAAAGTTTCCAAGCTTTCGCACATTAACCAGATGGCTTTTTCAAGGAAGGTAGACAGCCTGCTGTCTAACTTAGCTGTTTACCTTAGTCTGTCTAGCATTTAGTTGTCTACCTTCATTGAAAAAGCTGTCTGGTTGATGTGCGAAAGCTTGGAAACTTTTACTTATAATCTACGCCAAGAAATCGGATTACTAGTATAATTATATTATTTTAAAACTCTCAAGTTGAAATCTTTTTCCCTGCCGTTATTTTTACAAAAACGTGAACTCAGTGATTTTGAAGTCTTGGTTAACTCAAAGTAAATTATTCACTCGGCTGTTAATTTTTCTGCGTATAATTTTACTCTTGTTTTGCATAAATTTTTGTTGTTGGGGGTTTAACGGCCATCGTGAGCAACACGATGGGCTAGAAACAGTCGCCCGTGACTAATTTAGAGCCAGTGCCGTCAGGTAAACGACATTCATACCTCACGGGATTCGAACTCGGACCCATCTCGGACGAACGGTCAGTAGCCAGCGCATAGAGCACTAAGCCACCGAGGCGGGGCATAAACTTTGGCTACAAGATTTCAGTTCCATGCCTTTCCTGGGGGCCGAGCTGTCCGAGGCGCATCTGATTTGGACACGGGTTCGAATCCCGGATGAGGTATCGTTGATGTCTTTGCCTTGAGGCGAAGACATCAACGATATCAAGGCACATTTTTCTCTTGAACGCCGAATCACATGATTTCCTTTTTCTCTTTTAAAGGCGAATTTTAAATCTTGTTCATTAAAAATATCAAAATGAATGTGAAAAACCGATAAAAAAAACTGACTCAAATCACAGTTTTTTCCAATGAAATCGCGGATTTTTCGAATCCCTTTGAATTCGTTTCACTGACGCATTTTTTCACGTGCGAGCAACACATCCGCAGGGTTCACTCGCTATTGCTCACACTCCTGGATGATGCTTATGTTAAGTAGCCTGTTGTACCCGTCGTTGACTGGCTAGTGATAGTATAAAGTAAAAGCTATATCGGCAATTAAATTAGACTGGTTTCCTGTGCCTTCAATTGCGCCGTAGAAGACCTATTATGTTCCAGTCTTCTTTCTCGCTGCTGTATGATTCCTGTGCTCTTGATTGTGCTCTGGAATACCTATCTTGTTCCAGCCTTCTTTCTCGTTTTTCTGTTGTTTCTTGTTCTCTTCTCCTTCTTTGATTTTCTATATCGACTATTTGTGTTCTTCTTACACATTGTTTCTTTCTGGGAGGTTGAGGCATAGTATGACGACCTTCTGACGTATGACACTTTTGAATTAATAACGGAGATTGAAGAACAACGTTCTATTTTTTTTTTTTCTTCTCCGCTCTCAAGGTCATAATGCAATTGGCGAACAACGCTTAACAAGAAACATGTGCCTTTCCGCTTTCTTTACCGCTTTCCCTAACATGCAACCTGATCACACTCAACGCGAAGATAAGTAGTTCACGATAAATTTGAGCCATTTCTATTTTAGAATTACGTTAAAACAACGTTCTATTTTCTAGCTCAACACGTCGTCACAGTATGATTGACCTTCTGACGTATGACACTTTTGAATTAATAACGCAGATTGAAAAACTACGTTCTATTTTCTTTTTTTCTTCTCCGCCCTCAAGGTCATAATACAATCGGCAAACAACGCTTACAAAAAAGGGCGTAATAAATGTATTTACGAATGAAAATAGTCGTAACGGAATTCTAAAAAGAAACGCCTAAAATTTATGGTGAACTACTTTTCTGCACGCCTTAACGTTCGGTGTGATCAAGTTAATGTCAACAAAGCGGAAAGACACGCTCAGATCGGGTAGAAACGCGTAACATTAAATTACTAAAAATCAAATTCAAATTTTAAAGAAATCGCTTCGAGGTGCACCAGAAGATGTCTACAGGTACCTTCATAACCAATTTCGTCGCCCTAGGTCGCCTAATTCTATGTGAAATCCGTCCGACAGACACACACACAGTCGGTTTTATATAGAGAGAGATAAGACAATAGAAAAGACCAACCACTGCGATAGAATCCTTATCAAGTTGTGAAGCTGCTGGGTTTTTTTTTTACCCCAATATCAAGAAAATACTTAAAATACTATCAACGCTTCCAGTTTAACAGCCACTCCGGAAAGTACATTTTCTTCTCTCAGGCGTCAGAAAATGTATCTTTTTTCAAACACACTGTTTAATTCTCGACTTTCTGGACTTGCATTGCTGATCATTCACCGAGCAATTGAAAGTAAATACAGGATCCACATTTTGAAGGCAATGGCGACGAAACGCAGTTACAATGATGCTCAGATATGTAACTACAATTTTATTAAAGTACTAGAAAAACTTTACATTTTCAATATCCTGCACTATTATTTATTTTATAATATAACTAATTTCAAAATTGCGCCTTTATAAATAACTCCGAGAAATTGAATACTGAGAGAAAAGTACTCTGCTTGCATTAACCACATTTAATAAACATACAGCCCTCCCCCATTAAGTAAGGCTTTGTATCAAAATTCTGTAAATCAGTATTTTAATTATCAATAAAATTGTTAATTTATTAATGAACTTATATAATTATTCTAAATAACGAAGTATTGATAATTAACGCTTAATTATTAATTGATTATCCTGGATTAGCAATTATTTTCGGTGTTTGGGTATGAAACTACTTGAGCGCCCCCCACCCCTCCCACCCATAATTTTTTAACTGCTACGTCCCTGTCTGGTGCTATTCCCTCCCTCAAACCAGTGGCCCTAAGTTGAGGACGGGCGACGGCTTATAGCCTAAAGAGCAGAGCACTTTTAAGAAGACAGGGGGCCAAGGGCTGGACAGTATTTTGGGGCCCCAGTATTAGTGGCATATTTAAGATTTCACTATGGGTGGCCGAATAAAAATACCCAGAAGAAAACATTCCCAACGTATGCTATGGAAGTCATAAAAAAATATACCCGCCATACTGAAGAGTGTATACCATGATTCTTCATGGACAATCAGTGTTAGCAAAAAAAATGAATAACGCATGGTTGAAAATGTCTGCTTTCTCCTCCCCCAGGGTTCAGCTTGTTGAAATTATATCAAAGTAGTGGCCAAAATAATATGACCCAAATACCATGATTTAAAAGAATTCTTAATGTATAAAAATTTCCCCAATTACAGATGTGCACAAAACATCTGTAATGCTTTTGAAAACTTTGTGGATGGATCGTGGCGACTAAACTTTTTGGCGGACTCTAAGAAAGCGGAAAAAAATATAATTTTTTTTTCACAAGACAGTTTCTTACGTTTTTGCTGCGATATCTGCAAAAAACAAAAAAAAAAACTATAGCACTCTGCCAATTCTTCAAGCACCTTGCATAATTCTGGGCCCGTTGAAAATGCGAGGCCCGGGCGTCAGTCCCACTGGCCCCCTTCTTAAGTGGGCTCTGCTAACGAGAGTCCATGGTGGTCATTCAAGTCCCAAATATGCAAATACTCTGAGTTAAAATGATAACGCTTCCCATCCGCAGATTTGGTTTGGATTCATGAAATAAGACAATGACGTCATCGATTCTTTGCTTGCCAGGGAGGCGAGAGTTGAGGACACCGTATCTCTCTATTAACCTAGGCGTCTCACAATGAGAGAACTTTTTCGCATTTCTCAAAGTTCTGAGAGAGCTTCTGCATCCAGCAAGGAGAACGCCAAAGGCTCCAGGGATCCACCTTCCGACTAAAAAAAAAAAAAAAAAAGAATAAAAAAAAAAAGAAAGAAAAAGTCAGCATCCTCACCCTAGTTTCCCCAACCGTTTTTTTTTTTTTTTCCTGCTTTTCTTCGTTCCTCCTCCCCCTTCCTCTTTAGTCGACTGAAATTTGCGAAGAATTAAAAAAAAAAAAAAAAAAAGGTTTTGTTTACTTCGTAGTACTACCGAAAGTAACCGAAGAAAATCGTGCGTTTTCGTTGATCACGCAACAACATGCCCAGTTACAAAAGCAAATGAGCAACGCGTTAAATGGGAGTGCACGCCTTCTCACGATAACCAATGAACGCCGCTGCTTTCCTTGCGCGAGATAAATGTATGCAGTGAGCACACCTTGGGGCTGCGAAGTCAGATGCAACAATGGAAGTGGGTCCATTAACAGTAGGCTTAATATCATGCAAGACACAGAGAAAGATGAGGGGGCGACTTAGTATTATTCGTTTTGCTTCATGCAAAAACAGCCAGCAGGTGTAGAACGCGATAGGAGAAGTTAGAATGGATGAAACAGACGATCTTGGTGTTTTAACTCATGCAATGCCATTAGATAACCCACCCTTGAATATATATATTTATATTCTGGCAGTAATGTATAAAAAAGAGAGGAGGAACAACTCGCACATTTTCGCATGAAAAAAAAAATCATATTAGGGAAATGATTTTCCTTGGTGATGTAAAAATGCCGCAAAAAATAAGATTAAACGATACCCTTAATGCTCTAACAAATTTCCGCAAAGCGCCATAACAATGTACGCCAAACAAATAATTTCCACGGTATCTCACAAAAGAAATTGGTATACAGTTTTCTTGATAATAAAATACGCGCTTTTCTCGATTCAGACTAACTTTTCTTATTGAAATCATTCTCATTAACCATCATTAGCGTGGATTCATTTATCGAAATATTCTTTTATGTATCATAAGAACGCATGTATTATAGAATTGCAAGAACGTATATAAATTAATTTAAATAACAACTGCAAAATGCTCTTATTTTATGATAATACTCATTTATAAGAATGATCGCAATTATGATATTTATCGATTTTTGTAAATGTTACTACGATTGGCGTAAATATTGGTATCTTTTGGGTTTCATCAGACAGAAATTGCTAAATTTGGAAATTCTTCACACACACACACACACGCACACACACGCGCACGCGCACACACACATACATGTGGATATAAATAGACAGAAAAAACAAATTCATCCGCTGCTTTAATTCGCCTGGAAAATTCCTGAAAGAATTTTCAAGTTTTTCCCGAAAGTATGTTACATAACAAATGCTGACGGTACTCTCAGAGGTTTATCAAAAAAAAAATCATATCGGACACAAACCAGCGCGCGCGCGCGTAGGTATGAATGGACAAAGGAAAGAACTTGATTTGCTGCTGTAATTCGCTTGGAAAATTCCTCAAACAATTTTCAAGTTTTTCGTGGAAGTATGTTACATAACAAATGCTGACGGTACTCCCACAGGTTTATTCAAAAATTTCATATTGGTGGGGTGAGGTGGCGCTAAAAAATTTTGAGGGCGAGAAGGCTTCGGGGGATGAAAGCACATTTTTAGAAGGGTGAACATTTTATAGTGAAATACTTAGGCTAATTAATAAGTAATAACAGGGAATTGTATTTTAATTCGAAAAGCATTTCAGCACGATAAGATATATTTATTAATACAGTCTGTACTAAAAAACAGACATTTATAAGGCACAACAACTTACAAGATCTTTCAAAGCACCAAGTGCTCCATCGTCAGGTATTTCAATATACATAAACAAAACAACGGATAAAAGCAAGAAGCATTTTCAAATTACGCGAGCACGTGATAACAATAACGAGGTTTACATTAAATATAGTAGAAGTTTTGTCATGCGTTAAAGGGTTTCAACAAATGATACTATGAATTGCTATTACATATGCGAAGAAAATATATACACAGAGGATAATTAATAAGTTGACATTATTCGTCAAACTGTAAGTGAATTATTAGGAGTTAAGTGTTGCTGGATAGGAGTATGCTGTTCTGGCCGCATTAACATGGCCCAAGGCACTGGAACGAAATGTGGAGTTTCTTCATTACAGCAGTCAGAGTTGTGCGATAATATACATAAACTTTCAGCGAATCGAAGAGATCGCTTTGTACGATTTGAGCTCAGCACACTGGCATTGGTCTAGTCTGGTCGGTAGATACCTCTATTAACTAATCGTGCAAGAGAGGTAGCATCAGAGTTATTAGTAATTGAGTATCTGTGCTCATATATTCTTGTTCGCAATGGGCGTGCAGTGGATCCTATATATGCAATTGCTGGATCTTCTGGGTCAATAGGAATTAAGGGTATTTTGTAAACCCCATGTCTGTTGAGTGTGGAAACTTGGTCACGGTCTTTTTGCACGATGACTCGTATACTTTTCGTACTTTCACCAAACGCAATGTGGTGTTTTTTGCATATGTTCTTTAGTATTGTAGTGACTTCAGGTATATAGTCCATAGTGCCAACATATTTTGTAATTCTGGTTTCCCTTTGTAAGGTACTTTTGTCTAGACATTTCACTGATCGAGCAATTTTTTCAACAATCGTTTTATGGTAGCCATGCGCCATCGTAATCATCTGGATATGATTTAACTCATTTCTTCTAGCCTGGATATTGGAGGAGTAGGTGAAGGCTCTTCGGACCATGTACTCTATAGCTCCTAGTTTTTGTTTTCTTGGGTGCGATGAATTATGCGGAATAATAGCAGATTGTGTTGCAGGCTTTCTGTACACTGAATAGGATAAACAATTGGTATCGGGGTGTCTTTTTAGTAATATGTCCAAGAATGGAAGAGTATTATCATTTTCATGCTCAATGGTAAAATTTATGGAACTGTAATGTTTTGAGAGCTCTTTAGCAAACTCTTCAATTTTGTTTTTATGATGCGGCCAGAAAACAAGTATGTCGTCTACATATCTAATGTAGAGATCAGGCTTAAGTTGGAAATATTGTAAAACATTGTTTTCTAGGTCTTGCATTAACAATTCAGCGAGCACCCCTGAAAGTGGGGAACCCATAGGCGCACCTCCAGTCTGGCGGTAAATGGTTCCTTCATACCGGAAGAATGTGTGTTTCTGTACAAAACGTAGAGCATTTATAATTGCTTGGATTTCATTAATAGTATAAGAATTTATGTACATTAATGCGGCCAGAACAGCATACTCCTATCCAGCAACACTTAACTCCTAATAATTCACTTACAGTTTGACGAATAATGTCAACTTATTAATTATCCTCTGTGTATATATTTTCTTCGCATATGTAATAGCAATTCATAGTATCATTTGTTGAAACCCTTTAACGCATGACAAAACTTCTACTATATTTAATGTAAACCTCGTTATTGTTATCACGTGCTCGCCTAATTTGAAAATGCTTCTTGCTTTTATCCGTTGTTTTGTTTATGTATATTGAAATACCTGACGATGGAGCACTTGGTGCTTTGAAAGATCTTGTAAGTTGTTGTGCCTTATAAATGTCTATTTTTTAGTACAGACTGTATTAATAAATATATCTTATCGTGCTGAAAGGCTTTTCGAATTAAAATATTGTTTAGCGCACGAAGAATCCTTATTGAAAACAGGGAATTGTATTCCGGCTTACTAGTGTATAGTTATACTGTTTTGAAATACTTAGGCTTTAAACCTGGGATTAAAAACAGGAGAAACTTCAAAAATGGAGAACTGTTGAATTTTTTGTATTTAATGAATGTTAATACCCGGGCATCCCTCTTTCCAAAAATTATACGCAGTTATTTTGTTTTTTGTGCTATTTAAATTTTTTATCTCTCACATCTAAATGCTTCTTCTCTAAACAAGGTGCTACAAGAGAAAATAATAACATGGGTTGCAGAAATAGTAGATACTGATATTTTCACAAATTTTGCGCACACTGAAATGATTCACAAGTATATCTGCAAAATCTGTCAAAAACTAGAATCAAGAAATACATATACATGTGTTGTGGTTGCAGTGAACATATGCTTTAAATAAGAAAAACTAAAAACGACACATTAGACTCCTATATTCATAGATTATGGTATAAGGTACTTTAAGGTAAAGCTAATCAATTTATGTACGTACATACTAACTGGTGGTGACAACTGTGCTACATGATAAATAAAAGGAAAAATACTGAAAAACTTAAAAGTCTAAAAACATACCTCTATGTGTAAGTTACGCCCCTTAAAATGGAGGGTTTTGAGATTTTTTTATGGCAGGGTGCCCCAGGAGATTGGGTGGAGGGTGTTGAAGGGGCAGGACACAAATCACCGCGGTAGTCCTACGCAGAAAGTGGCTATCTAGAGCGGTTGCTAATTTATTCTTCAAAATGAAGCGCCAAATAATTCCCACGATAAATCACCTGTTTCAAGTTCTTAGCATTTGTTCAATATACAGAGGGTGAGTCGAAAGTTTTGCAATATTTGGATCCCTTTATGTCTTCATACAGATCTTTACGACGAAAGCTGACTAGCATTCAAAGTATAGGCAATCGTATTGCACTGTCTTTAGCCATCTGTCTGCCAGTTCTTCGATTCCGCGACGGTACCTTGTCCTTCGAGGCGAAGAAATCCTTCACCCCAGCTGCCACCTCCTACTGGTCATTGAAGTGTCGCCCGCGAAGGAAGTGAGCCATGGAGAGGAACAAGTAATAATCCGACGGGGCAAGGTCCGGACTACATGCTGGGTGTGGCATCAGTTCGATGCCCTCAACTTCGTGGAGCTTTGCAACGGTGGTTCGCGCGGTATGAGCCACAGCGTTGTCCTGCTGCAGGAGAGAGCGCTTTCTGTTCATCAGTGTCGGGTACTTCTTCTCCAAAACGGTAAACATCAGCTCCAGCTGTTCAGAGTACAGGTTGGCGTTGATGGTCTGACCATCTGGAACAAACTCGTAATGAATTATCCCCTCGATATTCCGCCAGACGCAGATAATCACCTTGTGCTCGGAACGCCCACGTTTGGCAACGGGTTCTGGAAGCTGGCTCGGGTTTAACCACTGCCGTTGTGTGCCAGGATTACGGAAATAGACCCATTTTTCATCGCACGCAACAATTCTCTTGATGAAACGTACACCGCGCGGGTTTTTTTAAGAGTTTCGTGCACAATTACTCTTCCAATCGGCGGTTTGCTTCAGCTGGCGTCAGTTCGTAAGGGACAATGCGGCAGCTCCTGTAGACCTTGCCGAGGTCCTGAAGATGACGAACCACGGTGGTCTGTGATATGCCCAGCTCCCCTGATAATCTCTGAGTGCTGGTTGTCAGATTTGCCTCTACGAACTGGCGCACGGCCTCCAAATCCACGGTTCGCGGCCTACCTGACCTTGGCTAATCGTCGAGGTTTCTGTCACCCAAGCGAAATTTCTCGAACCATCTGGTTGCGGTGCTGTGGTCCAGGGACCTTCCCCTTTTCCATGACAAATGTTTCGTGTTACTATGGCCGAGTTCAAACATGTAAAGCAAAAGTTCCCTAATTAGCCGGTTGTGGGTGTTCATTTTTTAGGCCTCCCAACCACAGACAGAACGGCAACATGCAATGTTCTTCACAGCAACGACTACCACTTTATATCCCTTTTGACTGACTGCAGTATGCGACTTGAACTAGTTTAAACACGTGAAATACCCGCCGCTGCACATGCGTTTATGCAAATATTGCAAAACTTTCAACTCACCCTCTGTACATATATACACTCAGTAGACAAAGCATTAGAGATACGGGTGATGGGTAGTTGACATGGGCGCAGATTAGGTCAGACCCAAACCGAACGTGCGCGATACATAGGCGGACGGCAGGGCATTCCAACATTGTATACGAATCGACGAACGTGGGTAAACATGGTGATCTGAGCGACTTTGATGGTGGACGAATGGTCGGAGACAGAGGGATCATTCTATCGTCCAAGTGGTAAGAACACGGTTGCCGAGGGCAGCCGTATCAAGGGTGTACAGCGCGTATACCATCGATGGACGTACCAGCAATCAGAGAGCAAGCAATCGGTGGCCAACTGATGACCGAGGTCGAAGTAGGTTATCTAGGTTCGCACAGACCAACCATTAGGCAACGGCAGCGCAAATCACATCCATGTTAAATGGCAGATACCTAAGCAGCATCAGCGAGTGAACGTACAGGGCAAGTTGAATACCCTGGGCTAAAGGAGCCGACGTCCTACTCGTATGCCACTGTTGACTGCTTATCATCAGACATTACGACTCGCCTGATGCCGGAAACACCAAAACTGGACCTCTAAAGATTGGCGCCGCGCCATGTTTTCAGCTGTACCGAGCTCACAGGAGACACAGGGCGTCGAGAGCACAAAGCCACGGCCCCGTCGGGTCAAGTCGACTCTGTTCGAGACGGTGGTGGCTCTGTGATGATTTGAAGAGCCTCATCATGGGACACATTAGGTCCCTTAGTGTGTCTGGAGAGGTCCTTAACCGCTGCGCATTACCGGCATGTGCTGGCTCATCATCTACGGGTTTTCATTGCCTTCGTGCATCTTGCAGCCGATGGTCTCTTGCAGCAGAACAATGAGCGGCAACCACCCAGGCATGGCTCGAGGAACACTCATCTGAGTTGATGAAATCAGGAAACGTCGGAGTAACACAGATAAGACTGGTTCAAGACAGAAAGTTATGGAAGAAATTACTGTAGGGAAGCCTTTATCCAGCCATGGATTGATAATGGTTGATAATGATGATGACGCATATATTCTTAAAAGAAAAGTGTTTTTTTTTTTTTTATTAATCAACAGACCTTAACTGAGAAAGACATGCAGAGGCTGTGGACAACTCAAAGAAGTATGGAAAGATGTATGGAAAGTTCAGAGTGAAAGATTTTCGGTTCCAGAGCTGTGTGCTCTTTGATTCGAATCCTGTATGGGAATTGAATGTTGCTTTCGTTCTGCACTGAACCTCTACCACCTCTGTAGCCGATGGACCTGAAACTTAGATGGGATATTTTTACTATTCCTGTTTGCTTCTGAAGTCCGTAAGAAAAATTTAATAATCAAACTACGGCTGTGCGCGGGTTACACTAATCAATAAATTTTGATTTTCGTGTGTATCTGAGATTAAATCAAGTTACCTTTACGTTGTTTGGGCTGATGAATATGAAAATTTCCGTTAAAAAGAGATTAGTTCTACTTTTTGAAATATATGTAAAACAAGTTTTACACGTTTGCATATACTGTACATACCCCATGATAGTCTTAATAGAGAAAATGATTCACAACGTTGCTGCTATGTCTGTCGCGTGTAATGAGTTTCTGGAGCATTTCTCAGGAGGGTCCAACAATAGTATGCCAGCATTGCTGCATTCCATTTCCCTTAGTACATTTCTTTGAGGGTAATAATGGCCTGATGAAACATTTCCCCGTATTCGTCATTGACAGCACCTCAGTTAGCAGGGAAGAAATCCAGATAAGAATGTAAAAGGTGTAATTCCAATGGCATGTTGCATCTTGTAGCGCTGCTGAAGGTTTTCTACAAGCTTCTGGTAATTGTCAGCCTTATTATTTCCTTGAAAGTTTGTGACCATTTGTTGGAAAGCATTCCATGCGAACTTTCCATCACCTGTGAGAATACCAGTAAAACGCTTATCTCAGGAGAACTGGCGTATCCGTTAACCGACAAATAGACCTTCCTTGATTTTGGCCTGACTTAAGTCTTGGAAATATATCACAAAGGTACAAAAATCCTGCCCCATTTCGATCTATGGCCTTTACAAAATTCTTCAATAGTTCAACTTTGGTGTGGAGAGGATGGAGCAAGATATTGCAGGATTCTATACAAGTGGTTCGTTAAGTGCAATCTTTTCCCGGTTCAAGTGATTGTCGTGGAAGCCAGTCCTTTTCCAAGTCCTCGCACGGCTGTCCCAGAGACAGAGGAAATAGCAAAACATTGTGTAACCTTTCTGTAGCCCCATAAAGATGGCAATGACCTTCAGGTCACAAAAAATATGCTACTTGTCATAGCTGATGGTGTGTAACAGTTGTTTCATGTTGTTGTACGTTTCTTTCATGTGGATTGCATACCCGAGTAGAACATATGGTAAAACGTTGCCATTATGAATCAGCACAACTTTTAAGCTCAATTTAAACGAATCGATGAACAGCCTCGAATCGTCGTCTTCGTAGTCGATTTGTAGTGCTGCATCATACCCACTATATCAACGCAAGAAATGAGGTTATCTGTCATTTTGAAAAGTGGAAGCATATCTTTTTGCCGTGCATGAAACACACACACATACACACATTCTAGAAGAATGTGCATATGTCTGTATGTTTGATTCATTGCTGCAGTCTGCATCCAAACAGCTGTGCTTTACTTTTTGGCAATTCTAGATTTCTCACTAGATCATTCAATCCACTCTGGATAATTTTATGTGGTTGTCAATCTTTCATGCGGCACGTCTCTTCAATAGACACGTAATCAGGATCCCTTGATATAGGTGCTTTCACAGGTAAGGGATGTTCACTGGCCTCACTTTCTTCTTCAACATCCATAGTATAAGAATCTGGTGGGTCCAGAACAAGAAGTCCTTCCCGTGAGGCTCTGCGCGCATAGCAGAGAGAATATTCGAATGGGTTGTTTCTTTAAAATACCATGTCCAATTGGAGAAGTCATGCAAGTGTAACACTCATTAAGATGGTTTGTCGGTTCCCTCCACACCATTGGAACTGCAAAACGCATCGATCGTGCTTGTAGGTTCAACCAGCAGCGCAGATTCTTTGCACAGGATTGACAACATATTTGTGGAGCACAATACCTGTCCTGGTCACCGATCTCACAACCAAACTAAAGTCTATAAGCTTTCTTTATCATCGGTGTAATGGGTCGCCTTTGTGATAGCAAAGTAATTTGTCCAAAAATATAACAAAAATTATCCACACTATTCACACATTCAAGGGGCATCTTGAATAACACGTCTGCACTCACAAAATCCACAACGCAAATGATGACAAGAAGGAAATGTGGTTGCAATGACTGCTACAGATTGCGTCATCCAATTGGCGCTCAAGATTATCCGTCTCGTGGAGAATCACGCGCTCGACATATCGGATTTCCTGTGCAGACCATCCATTCCCACTGACCCCCTCCGCGTTCCTTGAAAACTGGAGCGGATTCGCGTTTTTTAAGTTCATAATCGTGATCAGCATGTTCAAATTAATTAAAAATAGATACTCTTGTCTCAGATACATTTTGGCTGTTGTCCAGTATTATCACATCATGCTTCATAAAGTCCTCGAAAGTGTGAAATTTATATTATTAACCAATGCTTCAGGTTGAGCTGCACTCCACAAGCTAATGTATATATTTCATAAACATTATCTGTCCTAGTAAAGAAACCCTTTGCTTTCAAACATAAGTATACTGTCGTAAATAATCATGTGTACATATTCAATCAATATTTGTGTTTTAAACTACGTACGTATTTCGCATTTGTAAGTAAAGAAATTCTGGACTCCAGTCGTACCACGAAACAGAAATCGAATTATGGAGACTGGTTTCAAGACAAAAATTCTCAATGACGATGTGATTTTTCTGGGAGAATTGTCTGCATATTTGGAAGCTTTGGAAGAATGTGCGGTGCGAACATACGTTCACATTACCGGAAATATTGGGTAGGTATACACCAGTAAATACTAAAAAAACGCTGAAATTCGTTTTTATTGGTTTAATATTATAAAAACTAGAACAAAACGCTAGCTTTCGCCACCGTGGGTGGCTTCTTCAGGCAGCAGTATTATTCAAAAGCAAAAACAAAAACAAAGAGTTCCAGTTAGGTATTTAAAAACAGACATTTGCTATAGATGTTAGATAACGTGCGAGTCATATTCAAGATGTGTGATTAAGAGCGGTCCTATATTCAGGAACGTGCGCCATATATGTGGGAGGTCCAGTGATGCTTCCTCGCTGCATATCCCGTGGCTGTATATGATTTCTATAGTCTCTCTGAGGAGGGTGGCTCTGGCCGTAGTGTATCTAGCGAATTTCTTTATATCTCCACACAAAGGTATAGCAGAGTTGCTGGCGACTTCATGCGCTAGTACCGTAGTGATGAGTCCTCGTTTGACATCCCTCTGGTGCTCCTGAAATCTTAGTCGTAATGACCTCTTGGTCATGCCTACGCAGCTTTTGGGCGTTCCGTCTGGGTACAAAAGCGGTGTAGTGTATACTACTGCATCTTTCAGGTTCACGCCGGTGGTTTTTTTTTTTTTTTTTTTTTTTTTTTGTGGTACTGTAATCCCTATCTCGAAACTAATTTTTTTTTGTCCTAGGTACTATGATCCCCATGCCGAAACCAAGGTTTTTTTTTATGGAATTTTTCAAGAAATACGTGAAGCCTGGTACGTACTGGCATGAGCCGATGTATTGTAGTTTTGGGCTGGTACTTCTGGTGCAACGGGATGCGAGATTAGGCCCCGTCTGGTGGATGATCTGATTGACCATCCTGGGCGGGTATCCTGCAGAAAAGGCTAAATAAAGACCTCACGGTGTCAAGCTCGGAGTGGAGTGCGGCGTTGTCTGATGCGTGGCCTGGCCCTGTGTCGGAAGAGGGCCTAGCTTTCTCTCCTTGGGGCATGATCATGAAGGCAGTATGACATTAGGAACATAAGTTGGTCTGTAGTATATTGAGTATAGACACTAGTGTTTAGGTTCCCGGGTGGCGACTTCTTGACCGACACATCCAGGAACGGTAGGGATGAATTTGTTTCTCGCTCCATATAGAACTTTATGGCTGGGTGTTCCAAATTGATGGTGGTGAAAAACTGATTTACATCTTTCTCGATGTTTGTCCAGATGAAGAAAACGTCATTTGCGTATCGTAGTAACGTATACGGGGTTGGCCTAGGTGCGGTAAGAATCCGGGCTTCTAGGGGTCGCCGGATTGCTTCGGCCAGTGCTGCAGAGAGGGAAGAGCCCATAGGGACTCTTTTGGTCTGCTTGTAGGTATGTTTCTTGAAACTAAAATAGTTTGCATCAGTAACGAGGTCAATGACTTTGGATGTCTCCATTAGCATACTTTCAATGTAAAGCGAAGAATCGCCCTCCGTTTCTCCTTTCACGGTACCAATTATCAACATCTCAAGTAAGACTTGCTCCCAAAGAGAGCTAAGCGGACTAGAAAAATTCTGCCTTGCGCCTTCTAGATGTCGTTCCAGCGATAGAAAACCTACGTAGCAGAATCCCGCTAGAACATCGGGACTCACTTAGGTATCAATACGTCAATAAACTTGATCACGCACGACAGCACTCCTCGACCGCTTCTAGCAGAAAGCCTGAGCACAAGGTGGCCATCCGCAGCTAAAGCGTGACCCTAGCGTAATCTATAAGCTCTCGGGCAAATCTGGCCAGCTGGCAGTGATAATAAAGACGGACTATGATGAAGGGATCCTGGACTTCACCCACCAGTCGCAGTCAACACTCCAGACCAAATACCCACTTAGCCGTTGTATAGCGCAGGTTAAAATGGTGGCGAAAAAGGCCGCGCTCACAGACACCATCAAGAAAGGGGCCAAGCTACCTCCAGGGCCGAGATTACCACCAATTCTTGCACGGCTTAAGCATCATAAGCCGAACAACCCAGTTCGATCAATCGTTTCAAGAAGGTGTACTCCTTCCCTCCATCTCGAAAAGGAGCTAGCTACATTTTTGTCTCCTTTCCTGCCACATTCAAGTGTTGTTCTGTTGTCGTCTGAGGACATTAACGAAAGAATTCGAAGCCTAATGGTAACACATGATCATATCTTAAGGAGTTATGATATTGTCTCCCTGTACTCCTCAATTCCTGTTAAAGAAGCTACGAACACACTAAAGCAAGCGCTCGCCGATTCATCACTTTACACTGAAAGTACGCTAATGGTGATATCCAAAGTCATTGACCTCGTTACTGATGCAAGCTATTTTAGTTTCCAGAACCATACCTACAAGCAGGCCAAAGGAGTCCCTATGGGCTCCTCCCTCTCTGCAGTATTGGCCAAAGCAATCCGGCGACCCGCTAGAAGTCTGGATACTCACCGCACCTAGACCAACCCCGTATACGCTACTACGATACGCAGATGGCGTTTTCTTCATCTGGACAAACACCGAGGAAGATCTAAATCAGTTTTTCACCACCATCAATTTGGAACGCCCTGCCATAAAGTTCACTATGGAGCGAGAAACAAATCCATCCCTGCTGTTCCTGGATGTGTTGTTCAAGAAGTCGCCATCGGGGAACCGCAGCACTAGTGTCTGCTACAAACCAACTTATGTTCCTAATGCCATACTGCCTCCCTGATCGTGCCCCAAGGAGAGAAAGGTAGCCCTGTTCCGACACAGGGCCAGGCGAGCTTTCAACCACGCATCAGACAACGCCACACTCCACGCCGAGCTGTCGGTAAAGATGCATACAAGCATCTTTACCGATAGTAGTGAAGTAAATCCTAAGTAAGAAAATATGATGTAACGAAAATGGGTAACGGAAGAAGACAAAACCATTGTTGAAATCTGATTTTTGAATAATGTCCCATGAGTGACGCAATAATAGTTAATTTCATTGGTACTCAACAATACATTTTATTAAACTATCGCGAACGTTATTTCATCACGTTTTACATAAACGTAACAATATCACATTGCAATCTGCGTAAATTACGAGAATCTCATACTAAATGTAATAAAATCCTTTACAAAAGATGCCTTTTTGATGCTACGCATCGTTACCGAAAACAGTACGGTATGGGTCGTACCGAAATCTGGCTTCCTCTCGACGTCCTCAAATGCGTTACTTGCTTTTGACGAGAGCTTTAAAATGATGCATAACGCGATGAGGTGTAACCTATGGATATGCTAGACCAAAAGTTACCAATCCCACTCAGTAACACACTTGCGATTCAGCTTTTCTTTCTATCTTGAGGTCAAATTTTAGCTTGCGTATGCACAGATGGACTTTCTTGCGTTGTCTAAATCTGAACAACACATGATAATAATAATAATAATAATAATAATAATAATAAATGAGCATGTCCCCTACTACAGGTACGAGCCAACAACGCTTCTAGAGAACAACATCCACAACATGTATTGGGACAGATCGATCAGAACAGATAAGACCATCCCCCACAATCGGCCAGACATCGTCCTGGTCGACAAAGAGAAGAAATCAACATACCTGATTGACATAGTAGTGCCCAACACGTGCAACATCCAGAAGACGCACGGAGAGAAGTTGTCAAAGTACAACGAAGCCAAGGAAATGTGGCATATGGAGAACGTCACCACTGTCCCCATAGTAATATCAGCCACAGGAGTTGTACCTAAGACCATTCACAGCTCAATACAGACTCTTCAACCTAACACATACATGGAACTACAGAAGGCAGCTATCCTGAACACTTGTAGGATAGTCACTGGACAACTGAGAGAAAGTCCCTGGACAACTGAGAGAAAGAAATACCATTTCCCAGATTTGGTAATTCGTGTCCGTCCCGGAAGGAAGAGGTGGAACCATATTTATTTTTTATAATAATAATAATAATAATAATCAGGAATTTCCACTACTAAGCGGATTTCCTCGACTATATAGTTCAGCCAGAGTCTTTCTTAACTAAATAATGAAGAGGTGGAATCCTCTTTATTTTTTATAATAATAATAATAATTATAATCGGGAATTTCCACTACTAAGCAGATTTCCTCGACCATATAGTTCAGCCAGAGTCTTTCTCCACTTCTCTCTATCCAAGGCAATCACTACATCCAGTCCATTATTTTTTAAACTTGATTTAATCTCCTCCATCCACTTTCTCCTTGGTCTTCCTCTTTCCCTCTTTCCTGGAGCCTCCTCCATCAGAATTTTAGGAAGTCTCTCTGATGAAATTCTTCTTACATGGCCAAACCATTGTAATCTCCGCATCTCAATAGTTTGAAGAATGTGTACTTTAACACTCATAATATCTCGAATTTTTGTATTACGCACTTTTTCACATCTGGATTTTCTTGCAGAACGCCTCCAAAAGTCCATCTCTGCAGCCAACAATCTTTGTTGATGTCTTTTATTCAGTGTCCACGTCTCCGTACCATATAAAATGATACTCTGTAAAATCACAGAAAAAATGTGTCTTTATACCCATGGAAAGACATTGCTGCTCCAAAGAACAGGATTGAAAACATAAATAGCTTTCCTGCCCTCCGCAATTCTCCGATCAATGTCTGATGACATGTACCATCCTGATGTATTATGGATCCGAGGCAATAAAATTCCTCAACTATTCTCAATGTAATATTATCGGTTGCTTCAATTCTGTCTCTGGGATCATAGGACAGGTGCTCAGTTTTATTTTTGTTAATTCTAAGTCCCCAACGGTCATAATCAGAGATCAGTTTACGAAACATATAAGCTACGTCATCCTTATTTTCTGCCAAGATTACTTGATCATTCGCAAAGAGCAAATGGTGCACAAAATCACTCTGAATACGTAATCCCAAATTTCTAAACTTCGCTTACCATTCTCTGAGACAAACTTCAATATAGATCTTAAATAATGTACGGGACATACAGCATCCCTGTAAAATACCTTTACTACTCACAAAAACCTCTGATAGTTGTTGTCCACACTTGATAATACATTTATTGTCGCTATAATATCTCTTGAATAACACTGATTATTTCTTAATAATAATAATAATAATAAACATAATAATAATAGTTTTTCAAAAACTAAACAGTAGAAACACTTACTATTACCGCCGCCATAGTTAAGTAAATATTATGACTCACTTAGGAGTATCCTTTATCATTAGTTTTATGATAATAACATTCATTAATCCACTTACCTAAGTACCATTCAACGTCAGAAATTAGTAAACCTTATGGTTTGTAGTTATAATTTAATTGCATTTAGTATGTACCTGACTATGGCTCGGTGTGGTGGTGAGTGACGCGAATAAATGCAATCTGTTGCGCGTAAATAAGAGTATACTCTCGAACCACTCGTTTTACTTCACACCGACAAGGATCTTAGCATGCCAAAGATGCAGAGTACCAGAGTACTATCTCGATGTTATTTAGTTAAGCTCTAGTTCCTAATCTATATATAAGAACTGTAAAAATACTTTGATTAAACGCTTTTCTTTTAAGACAGAAAAGAAAAGCGTTTAATCAAACATATCTCTTGAAACTGTGCTGTTGTTTTTAAATGTAATCTAGCTAAGTTTAATATGCCTATTAATACTACCATATACTCATACTCAATAGAAAACGTTAATATGTATTGGTATCCTCTAATTTTATCGGCTATAGATATGCTGGTGGTCTTAAGACCGCAAAAAGATTTCAGTCTTGGCCCTGAAGAGTACATAAATTGGTCATCCATGTTCTTTAAGGTAAACAATATTTTCCAACCAACATTCATTAATTTCTCTCAGGTCTGAAATCAATACCTTCACCGAGCAATTGTCCTGCGACACGAGGTAACGCATAAATCAGCTATTTCCAGTGATATTTCCTATCATCAGAAGAACAAAAAACCATATGGGACAGAACATTAAAACCACAATGCCAGTGTAAGAACAGAACTAAATAGTTTTGCTAAAAAATGTGAAAACCATGGTTTTGTACAAACGTTAAAAATCCCACGATGTGAAAACAGAACAAAGAAAACTTCCTATCTCACAGGTTTTAGTGTCTTGCCCATCGAATAAATATTTGAAAAACAAAAAGGAGATAGAGAGCTTTTCTGAGCATCATAAAATAGTAACTAAGAAAAAAAATTGAGGACAAACTTCTTTTAAAGGACTGGTGTGACTACTGCCCAAATTGAATATAAGAGCTGCAAAAGTTCCTCCAGCTCTTACGCCAGCCGAAGACAAACCAGAGGAGGTGGGCCGCTGTAATCACTACAGACAATTTCTGAAGGTTCCTTACTACCTCCTACAACAGACCCAGATCTACTAAATGATGTAACAGAAATCGAAAACTTTTTTTCTTCTTTACTCTTTAGAATTTTTGAAGACAGAATGCAAAGGGTCTGCCAACGGAGAAGCCCATATAAAATTGATAAAGCGACTCCGCTGGCTGAAGCGTTCAAAAAACCACAGGCAGAAACAAAATGGAAACATTCTAAAAAAAAAAAAAAGAAGAAAACGAAAGAATGATACGTGTGATCATTGGCGATTGTAATGTGAATGAAACTCAAAGCCACTGTGGGGAAGCGAAATGATAACAAAAAAAAAAAAAAAAAATCCGTACTACCTCCTATTCTTAAAACGTAAAATCTGCCTTTCCTTTCTTTTTACTAATTTTCTTTTTTCCAATCCTAGGGATTTTTTACATATGCAATTTGTACGGTGATGATAGGTGTATTTCTTAGAAGTGAGTAAATAAGTACACTAAGCAGATTGAAATTTTCATAAAATTCAGATTTAGTATCAATGAATAAAAAACCAAAGGCACGTCTTTTGGGATAGATGTTATTAGCACAAAGAGAAAAACGAGGCTTCTGAGCTGCAAGAAGTTTAGTTGAGTGAATGAGCTTACGTGTAAGGAAGTACATTTGAGGATCAAACTAGGATACTGAAATTAGTTGGCCAATGAACAGGCGAGACACCTCGGGGATGCTAAGATGGGTTACAGTTCCTCTAAATTTTCTCTCACAGCCTACACTTTAGTTCTCCTTCCCCCGAAAAGAGTTCAAACATATTTGGAACAAATGCCGATGCAACGATATTAGATTTTGATAAACGTAGACGAATACGTGTAATTTTTATAAGTAACACATTTTTTTACAGTTGATGACTCATATTGCTTGTTTCAGGTGATGGGTGTAACGACCTATGAGAAATGAGTCGTAAGGCTATAAGCAGTCGCTCGTCCCTGATTTAGGGTTACTGATCTTAAGGAAGGTTACAAAGTCAGCAACACCGGGCAAACACGCCACCCATGCCTCATTCGAGACTCAGAATCAAACATCTAGGATGAATGATCAGAAACCAGCTCCTCAGACCACTCAGCCATCGGCGGCTACCTGAAGTTATAAACAAAGACTCATAAACAACGTAACAGTGACAAAAAAAACAAAAAAAAAGAGAGAGAGAGAGAGAGAGATGGCACTGAATATTCGGTTGTATTGAGTAGGTCTTCCGAAACCTTTCAGACACGAAAAAAATATTTAAATCCAGATTTTTAGATAAACTAAAAATTCAATTAAAAAAAATACGCTTACACCGCCTAAGAAAAGCTCGCATAATTTAAAACACACACTCTGAGCAGGGTTGTTCATAGTGAACGAAACCGGTTACAAAATAAATAATCAATAAATAAAATAATAATAACCGCATTCCTACAATCGATAAAACACATCCATAAACAGAAATAGCTACTTACTCCCACTACAATCTGAAAAGTATGTTACGAAAATTAATAAACTGCGCACAAAATGTTTCTCATAGCAGAAGATATCAGAGGCAAAAATAATTTTCAAATTGAACTATTAGAAGGGATATATAGTGTAACGGGATATAACTTGACGCGCCCCAGCCATAAAGCTATGCGCTACTTAAATGAGAGAATGGGTGCAAAATACTCTTCATAATAAAAAGTATCATACCAAAAAAAAAAAAACATTTTTCTAAGGGATTTTTAGAATCGAATAAAGTCTTTCAAATAGAAACATACGCTTACGTCCTATGGTGGAAGAATTTTAAATAATGGAAAAGTAGAAAATAGGCGAAAAGTGATCTTCCCCAGTAAAAGCTACGCTGAGGAAAGGGAATTTTTCAAATACGTTTTTGCACAGAACAGAGTTAGCGAGGAAAGAGTTTCAGCCTTTAAACATCCTAGTAAGAAAGCTTTGTATTATTTAAAGAGGATAAGGTTGCCAATTTTCACTGTAGCGAATGGAAAACCTTAACAAAAAGAAATTCCTCAATAGGACTGTTAAAAGCGGAGATACAGTTGCAAAAAGAAATGCACACTAACACCACCTAGCGCCAGGACTGTGAACTACACACAACTATCGAGTACATGCAAATTATTCCCCACAAGGTGAATGATACCGGGTGCTGAAAGAATTTTTAAATCGGACGTTTAGAAACGCGGATATCGAGAAAAAAACAATCAAGCATTTGTGTCCTGCAGCGGAAAAATTCTGTATTATTTTAGGCAAGAAATGAACACAAAATGGTTTCGTATTTAGTAGTATATGACCGAAAACGGGGTTTTTCTATCAGTTTTTAGACTCTTAGATGTTGCTGCAAATACGATGAAAACGAAAACGTTACTTATACCCTCTGGTGACAAACTTGTGAGTTCAGAAAAATTTGAAATTACACTGTATATCAACTTATAAGCCGGAAAATAATGGTAAGTCGAATGGGTTAGATTTCTCAATTTCCTTAGGCATTCATAGTTATTAAGTCAATCGTAGGTATAAGACGAAGATAGAGCAAACAGAGTTAGTGTTCCGAAACTCTGTCACTATATTTTTAATGCTTCGGTAAATATTAAAAGACTGAGAAAGTGACTTAGTTTCGAAATTTGAATTTCGTAAGCTTATTTTTCCATGCGAAACGAGACTATCACATTTCTTCCCTCCGACCGACAAGTAGAGGAAGCCGCTATGCAAAAGTTTAAAAAAAAAAAGTCACAATCTAGATAGCACAGCCTTGCGATGTTACGTAGGCCCAGCACTGAGCTACAGTCTGTTAAGGAATAGGAGACGGTGGCTCAGTGCTGGTCCTACGATAAATTGTAAGGCTCTGCTACCTGGGACGAGTGAGCCAAATGAGAGTGATGATTGCAGCATGAGTTATCGTTCGCTGCTTATCTTTTTTTCGGGGGGAGGGGAGAATTAACTACCCTGTGAGCAGCTGGATGGGCTATAAACAGGCGCCCATCCCTAATTTAGAGCCACCGGTTCCAGGGAAGGGAAAGACCCAGTGCGGAAAGACAAACACAACGACCCTGCCTCACCAGGATTCGAACCCGGACCCCTCTCGGACGGAAGCCAGCGCTTATACCACTGCACAACGCGGGATAAGGAGGCGGCTTCGTCATTTTCTGACAGAGTCCAATCGAAATCAGAAACTGACAAGAAAGATGACACCGAATTTTCGGGTGTAATAAGCACATCTTTTTTAATCCGTTCGGACGCAAATTAAATTTATCAAAGCTATTCAAAGTCAATGGAACCGGTACGGAAAACAATAGCATCTGACGGAAGAAAGAAGTCTTTCAATCGGGTTTTAAATCCCTCAGATATTGCTGTAAACGGAATCGTGAGCTTACAGCCTCTGGTTGAAGACTTGTGCGCTAAGAAAAACATGAATTTATATGAGAAACATTTCGCACCGGAAACGCTCTCCAACATAGAAAGAATTTTTCAAATCGGACTCTGCCGCCCCGGTGGCGCAGTGGTCTAAGCGATGGCCTCTGATCATTCGTCCGAACGGGGTTCGGTTTCGAATCCCGGTGAGGCATGGATGTTGTGTTTGTCTTACGGCACTGGTTCTTTCCCTTCCCTGGAACCAGTGACCCTAAATTAGGGACGGGCGACTGCTTATAGCCCATTGAGTTGCTCACGGTGGTCGTTAAACCTCCAATAAAAAAAAAAAAAATCGGACTCTTAGAAACAGAGATATCAACAAAAATTAGATGTGACTTTACGTTCCCTGGTGGGAAAATCATGCGTTATTTTAGGAAGAAAGTATTCTCAAAAGGTTTTTCCGTATGAGCACGATCGATCCAAGAGAAACAAAATTGTCGAGTTTTCAGGAACCCAGATTTTGCTACAAATACATCAGAAGCAGAAATTAACACTTAAGTACCCTGGTGGCCAAACCATTCTTTACCAAACATTAGAAATTATGTGAAAAATATTTTCCTTCAGGTCTTGTATGCGATACAGGAAGAATTTTTCAAATCGGAGTTTTAGAAGCAGAAATAACGCTGAAAACGCAATTTATCTTTGTGCCCCTATCGGAAAGTCTATAATTTACTTGAAAATTTTGAATTTATAGGAAAAACATTTCACATCGGAAACACTATCCAACAAAGAAGAAATTTTCCAAATCGGACTCCTAGAAGTAGAGATATTGACAAAAATAAGATCTACATCTACGCCCCCTGGCGTACAAACCATAGATTATTTAAAAAAAGAAAATGTTCCTAAAAGGTTTGTCGACATGAGTAGTATCGGTCAACAAACCACTTTTTTTCAATCGAGATTTTAGAAGCTCATATTTTGCTGCAAATACATCAGAAGCGGAAATTAAGACTTTCGCCACCTGGTGACCAAACCATTTTTTACAAAAATTAGAAATTATGTGCAATGAATTTCCCATCAAGAGCTGTATCCGAAGCAGAAATAATTTTTTAAATCGGAAATTTAGAAGCAGAGATATAGGGGAAAAGCAATTTACCTTTATGCCCCCTAGCGGAAAGTCTATGAATTAATTGGAAATTTTGAAAATATATGAAAACATGTCACACTAAAAACACTATCCAACAAAGAAGGAATTTTTCAAATCGGACTCCTAGACGTAGAGATATTGACAAAAATAAGATATACATCTACGCCCCCTGGAGTAAAAACCATGCATTATTTTAAAAAGAAAATGTTTCTAAAAGGTTTGTCGACATGAGTACTATCGGTCTACAAGCGACGAATTTTTCAATCGAATAATTTAGAAGCTCATATTTTGCTGCAAATACATCAGAAGTGGAAATTAAGATTTACGCCACCTGGTGGCCAAACCATTTTACAAAAAGTAGAAATTATGCGCAAACAATTTCCCATCAGAAGCTGTATCCGGTGCAGAAAGAATTTTTCAAATCGGAGATTTAGAAGCAGAGATATAGGGGAAAACGCAATTTACCTCAACGCCCCCTAGCGGAAAGTCTATGAAATACTTGAAAATTTTGAAATTATATGAAAAACATGTCACACTGAAAACACTATCCGAAAAAGAATGAACTTTTCAAATCGGACTCCTAGAAGTAAAAATATTGACAAAAATAAGATATACGTCTACGCCCCCTGGCGGAGAAACTGGAATGATTTAATAAGAAAATATTCCGAAAATGTTTATCGATGTGAGTGGCATCAGCCCATGAAAGAATTTTTTCAATCGATATTTTAGAAGCTCAGATTTTATGGCAAATGCATCAGAAGCAAAAATTAACCCTTACGCCACCTGGTGGCTAAAGTATTATTTACCAAAAATTTGAAATTATATGGAAAAGATTTTCCATCAGGAGGTGTATCCGCTGAAGAAACTTTTTTTTCAAATCGGAGTTGTAGAAGAAGAGTTATCGGGGGAAATGTAATTTACATTTACGCCCCCTAGCGGGAAATCTATGCGTAATTTGAAAAAGTAACTATAACTAAAATACTCTTCCACATAAATGGAATCGAAAGATAAACGATTTTTTTCAATCGGATGTTTAGAAGCAAATATGTGGAATAAAACGTATTTTTGAATTCGACATCATCTGCATTTACGCCCCCTAGCGGCTAAATTGTACATCGTAAAAAAAAAACGAAATTAAGGATCATCATTTGCATATTTTAAGCTTCCCAATGCAAAAAGAATTTTTCAAATCGGACTAATAGTTGCACAGATACCGTGGGTACAGACGGACGGACGGACGGACGGACAAAACGGTAACATAAGCACGATCTTTTTTTACAAAAGATGTGCTAAAAAAGCTTTTAAATCAGCCAGAAACACGTAATAAATTAAGATAAGCATAAAAATGGAAGCTACCGTTGCTTTTAATTATTGAAAAAATTAATCCGGTACAGTACTTTTAATGTATGTAGTTTTACTAATGTAATTTAATTAATCATCAATAAACCCAGATTTGTCATTCTCTGTGTATGATATGAGGTGTTTGTTCTCCTCGTCATCAGTGTCATCGTATTTCTTGAGAACCTGTGGTTTGCTGATAAACCCCTTAACGTAGTCGTTAGCAATCAGAGCACAGGGCACAATATACCATGCATCGTTAACCCACTGTATGGCCTCAGCGTAGAAAGCACGACGCAAACATCCTATGTTGGTGAAACTGGGTTCACCTGTTTTCATCCATGATTCCCGTGTCTTCCGTAGTTCAGCCTTGAAGCAACGATTGACATAAATATCTAATAACTGCAATAATTTTGTCATGAATCCAGGACCTAAAGACAATTCTTTCCCACCACTTTTCTTTTTTTTTTTTACTTCTCCACTGATAGAAGCATGAACAGAATCCAAAACTAGCATGGCAATTTTATTTTAGAAAAATCCACCAGGTTGACGGGAGTAGCACTTTTGTTCCATTTTTTAATCCATTTCATAATTTTTAATATTATTCACAATACAGGGTGAGCCAATATTAGGCAACACAGGGTGAGCCAAAAGTCCCTGTGCACCTGACCTACTGTGATAAGAAATATTAATAAGAAATCCCTGAAGTGTAGTTGCTGCGCACGTACGTACATGCAATATTGTGAATGGAGAATGTTCGTGTGTTTGGGGCAGGGTTACGTGCATCCTGCCGTCTGACCTTGAATGACGCACCCGGTATTTCCGGCGTCTGGTCGTGATTGAATCAGTCAGTAGTGAGGCGTCACAGCGGCCGGTTGAACACGGCGTTGTCGCTTGAGTGTCGAGTGCTTCTGATTGAACATGTGTAGAGCAGATAAATACAAAACAAAGTCTTCCCAAAACAGCAGTTTTCTAATAATCCGAATCAGATACATGAAATGTCATTACATGATCAAAAGATTGGTGTGTGTGGTGTGCAATATCTCGAAGACCCATATTTGGGTCCATATTATTCTTCGAGGGGACCATAAACGCGGCAACGTATTGTGATAATATCCTGTACCTATTCATCGGCCACTTAACCGAGAAGAAAATTGTTAATGGCTACTTCCAGCAGAATTCTGCTACGTCCCATACAGTTCATGTCTCTATGGTGTTGTTGACTTATGTGTTCAGAAACAGGATCATCTCCAAAGGCATATAGCTGTCACGTTCGCCCGATCTCACGCCTCCAGATTATTATCTGTGGGGTTTATTGAAAAACTCTATTTACATGAACAATCCCTGTTCTCTGCCGAAACTACAGGAAGCCATCACAACAGTAATCAGCAACATTTCTCTGTAGGGCCTGTCATGCGTCCTTGATAACATGTTCAAACTCGTGGATGCATGTCTACACACAGCAGGGAGGCATTTCCAGAGTTTATTATAGCAGGCATGCTTGTTGTATGTGTATTGTCTTGCCAAGTGCACAGTGACTTTTGGCTCACCCTGTGTATAGGGACAATTGCTATTGTTGTGAAAAGGGGCCTTTAGTTGTCTGGAATAGCTGCCTTCCCGTCATTTAGTTTTTATAAACCAAAACCGCGAAAATGATTTTCAAATGTCTTACTTATTTAATAAAAAAAAAAAAAAACACCCAAAATTACTTTTCTTTTTAATACTTCATTCAAGGCTGCAATAAAAAATGTATGGCTGTTTCTTTAACCAGCTCCATATGCAGTTCCCGAAAAAAAAATTGTAAAATTCCCGAGGTTAGAGCACCCCACCCAATGCGGAGGTTGCAGGGGAAATCAGTACGCCCCTCAGCCCAAAACACTAGAAGGACGCTTAAACCAGAGCTCAGAACATAGTGACACGATCAAATAACAATTTCTTTTTTAAGAGAACACAATACTGAACAAAACCGCAAAGTTCATTCAAAATCTCATATTTGCAGCATCTAGAAAAAATACCTGTTTTTTAATTCAATTTTTTTAATCTCTTATGTTCTGTCTTCCAAATTGCCTCATATCGTCCCGCTAGTACAGACTACTTCTAAAAAAATAAAATACCACTTCATCTCCAAAAGCAAAAAAGTAGTAGGCCTACATTCAAATTCCGTTACCTCGTAATGTATGTTTTCAAATAAATTCAGGGGTTTCCATCCGAAACTTGTCGTATCCAGTAAGTTTTATTTTATTTATTTTTTTCGATTCGAATTTTAACGACTACTTTTAACAATTCTAATGGCAACCAAGCCATAACTTGGGACCACTTGTTCTGGGGAGAGGAAACGGCCCACGCCTTGGGATAAGCGCAACATCGGGACCATCATGCAGGACTCGACTCCGGGCTCATTTCGGACGGCTAGCCCGATATCAGCGTCTCTAACTACTCAGGCGCCGGAGGGGTCGCGACTCTGATGCATGACTTGACTCCGGGCTCATTTCGAACGACTTGCCAGATAACAGCGGCTTTTCACCACTCTGGAACTGGGGTGGCCATCAGTATTTCATAAACAGAACAACTGTTACAGGGCTTGGTGCTGAGTTCTATTACAGCGCCTTGTGTGGAGGGTTCGTTTGATCCTTCCTTTGCAGTAAGTTCGGTATCGGTGGTTTAATCCGTAATTCTCCCAACTGGAGCAGATAAATACAATACAAAGCATAGAAGAGTGAATCGACTGAGGCTAAATTTTGCAGTGAGGAAGACTTTTATTCAGATGTTACGGGGAATGTCTTTAAGCCTTGTCCTAATCTCCGTTCTTTCTACATATTAACCCCCATAACCTCCTTCCGTCTCTCTCATCATCGGCCTCATTCCGTCCTACTTCCCTTCCTCCCGAAGATACTGCACCCCCGCTAAAAATATCCTGCCTCGTCTACCTTCTGCCACCGAGTTCTTTCTGCTCTTCTTTTCTCCGGTAGCCGACCTCCGAACGACAAACTCTCCCCTGTTTGCAGTCCGACGAATTCCTCCTAAGCAAAGCCACACCCGAAGATGCCTCCTCTCCGAAAAACGCAAGAATCATTAATTGGCTCGCTGGCCCCCTCTGCATCGGACTGCTTGGGATGGCGGAGAAGCAATTATGTCCAGTTTCATTCTTCTCACATCGACGAAACTATAAATCTAACACCCCCTCTGCTGCGACGCGTGGGAAAGGAAGTACCTCGCCTATTCGCTGCCCATCCCATCCAAATGGCGGGAATTGAAAGAAAATGACTACAATTCACTATCTCTAAAAATGGCTACTGAATTTCGCTTCTGATAAATATGGAAGCCCCGGTTACACAACTTCATTTTGCTTATCCATAAGAAAAAGTAACAGAAAAAGCGAGAACATGAAATATTTTTATATCTTGTCTCAGAGGTTGTGTGCGTGTGCTTCTTGCAGGTAGTACTGTGAAGCACCTAGGATACAATCAGTAGCTCCTTTGGAGGTGTTAAAAACAGCAAACGAAACAAAGTGACTCACCTGTTGAATTCTTAAGATAGCAAATTGTTGGAGCCAGAGTTTGCCCATCGGTGACTGAAACTTCGTATTTGTTGAATGCATAGACAACAATTTTATAAGAAGCTGTGACTGGATTCACACAGTCTGGAAAGACAACATCTCATTGGATGAATTGTGAGAGGAAATCGAAGCTGATTGTAAGAGACCGCCGAGCAGTCAAACAGATTGTAGCCATTAATGCCGCAAAAATAACTGCAGAAATTAATGAAATTTTCAGCATTAATGAGATTTACAGCAGTGCAGTTGTAAAACAGTTAGACGGAAACTTTATGAAACTCAAACTGATGGCACGGCCGCTACTGCTAAGCCACTCGTTACTGATGCTAATACAAAAGAAAGAATGAAATGGCTCCGCTATAGCATAAAATCTGGACACTGGAAGATTGGAATCTTGCGATTTGGTCCAACGAATCATCAGTCACGCTTTTCCTATCCTTGGAGAGAGTTTACCTTTGACGAATGCCGAAAGAAGAGCATAATATCGGGTGTCTTACGTAAAGCGTCAAACATGGTGTGGAATCAACAAGAGTTTGAGCAGGAGTCGCTTGATATTCTTTAGGTCCTATCATCACCCTGAACAGACGAGTTATAGACACTGAATACCTGGCCAAAGTTCATCCCAGAGTGATGTGTTTCCCACAAACGATACAATCTTTCAAGATAATAATGATCCAGTACATACAGAGAGATGTGTCCAGTCTTGCTTTGAGGACAATACACGCAGACAGATGTGTTAATTCGTGGTTTGAGGAAAATACACGCTGACAGATGTGCTCTTTCTTGGTTTTAGGACAATGTACGCAGACAGATGTGCCCAATCTTGTTTGAGAGAAATTAAAGCAGGCATGTGTCTAGAATTGGTTTAAGGACAATACACGCCGACATATCTGTTCAATCTAGGTTTCAAGACCATACACGCAGACAGATGTGTCAAATCTTGGTTTTAGGACAATACATACAGGTAGATACGCCCCATCTTGGTTTGAGGACAATACACGCAGACAGATGTGTCCATTCATGGTTTGAGGACAGTGCACGCACGCAGATTTATGCTCAATCTTGGTTTGGGGACAATATATGCGAACAAAAGTTCCCAAACTTAGTTTGAGGACAATAAATCCAGACAGGTTGTCCAATCTTGGATTGAGGACAATACACGCAGAGGGTTGTGTCCAATTGTGGTTTGAGAAAAATATACGCAGAAAGATGTGTCCAATCTTGGTCTCAGGACAATACACCCAGACAAATGTGCTCAATCTCGATTTGATGGCAATACATGCAGTCAGATGTGTCCGGCCTTGGTTTGGAAAAAATACACGCACACAGATATGGCCAATTTTATTTGAGGAGCATGAAACTGAAGTAAAACATCTCCTATGGCTGCCCAATCATTAAACTTAAAACACTATGGAGCCCCTGTGGACAGAATGAAAGAGGAATGTAAGAAGCAAATTTTCACCACCATCGTGACTCAAGGAGTCTGAAACTTTCCTCCACGAGGAATTATCCAATATTTCTGAGAAGACACTCTTGATTTACTTGAATTTATTCCTTGTCGAACATAAGCTGATGTAAAATCATGTGATACAGGCAATCCATAACAGCATGCCTGTATTACTTCTCACGATGTTTCCAATATTTTATCCATCCCGTATGGCAGATTGTTCATTCATCCGAAATAATACTGAGCAGAAACGGCGTATGTGACTTACACCACTGCAGTGAACATCTAACACGCAAGTGCCGATGCATTGAACTTGGTAAATAGCATTTAAACTGACTTTATGTTTTAATTTACTTTGCAAATATCAGAATGCCGAAAACAAATTGTCTCAGAACGAAACAGAGAAGTTGGTCTCTGGGGCACAGGATTTATGTCCACAGGTGGAAAGGCTTTGTTTCGCAAATTTTGCGATGAAATATTAAATTTATGAAAAAAGTGGCTTCCTTTCTCAAATTTAAAGAGGGGTTAAATATAAAACTGCTGTCGAACAGGACACTGGCAATGAAAACAAAAAAAAAATGTTTTATTTGATCACTATCTACTTCACAATTGCTGAAGACTCGAAACAGAACTATACCCAGGTTTTGTAAAAAGCAATATACCATAAGAGATTTATAGATATACCATAAAGGATTTATGGAGAAAATATACTGAAAGAAAAAGACCGATTACATAACTATCTTTATATTCAAGTTATATATTGATATCATTGGAACACTAGAAGAAAACATTTGGATTAACATTGATCAAAGTAGTGGTGCAGCAGAAAGGTACAAAGAGAAGTAAAAATGTTCCAAAAATAGCATAAATGCGCCTTGTATTCTAGCGATATTTTTTCGACGCATTCCCTGGCAACTACAATAGGCATTCTTGTTACAGATGTGTGAAAATACGTTTTAATAAAAACATATACGTAACAGTCAAATACCCCACTGGGTGGATTTTTGGAGGGTTTCGTCGTCTTTTAAACTATTCCAAAAAGGTGCGACTTTTAACTCCGAACGACGAAAAAGCTGCTTAAAAGAACAAATCTGCAGAATACGGAGGATGAGAAAGCTGAAGAAATGTACGATAAAAGCTTCAATGTGATATTTCCTCAGTTCTGACATCAGCTTTCTCGGGAGCCATATTGCACAGACTTCGGTCGTTTCATGTAAAATTCTAACTCGATAGTTAGAACACTTCTCCTCAACAATCTCTAAGAAAGTCACACGGCAATTTTGAACAAAAATACACTGCTGGCCACCAAAAATGCAACACCAAGAAGGACACGAGATAGCAAAGCCAGATTTACTGGACACATAACAACAGATACAAAGATTTTTTTTTTTTTTTTTTTTTTTTTTGGATTGAAGGTTTAACGACCACCGTGAGCAACTCAATGGGCTATAAGCAGTCGCCCATCCCTAATTTAAGGTCACTGGCTCCAGGGAAGGGAGAGAGCAAGTGCCGTAAGACAAACACAACATCCATGCCTCACCGAGATTCGAACCCGGACCCCTTTCGAACGAATGATCAGAGGCCATCGCTTAGACCACTGCGCCACCGGAGCGGCAGATACAAAGATGAAACGATTGAGCTCACAGGCCCGTGCGACTTGCGGAACACGCAGACATCAATAGTTCGTGTGGCCCCCATAGCTGGCAATAACGGCCGCTATACGCAGCGGCATCGACCGAAGGAGGCTTCGGATGTGGGCTTGGGGTATGTCGGTCTAAGCTGCTTCCACAGGTTGCAACAGTTCATCAGGCGTAGCCGCAGGTTGTGCTTGCCGGGCCACTCGGTTGCCGATCAGCGACCAGACGTGTTCGATGGGCGACATATCGGGAGCACAGGCGGGCCACGGCTGCAGTGACACCTGGTCGGTCATGAAGAATTATTACACGATGCGTGCCACGTGCGGGCGCGCATTGTCCTGTTGAAACGTGGCCGCTGGCAGGTCCTGTAGGTAAGGGAGGACTACAGGCTTCAAAACGTCGGAGACGTAGCGGTGGCTGTTGAGTGTACCGGCGATGCGTACCAGAGGGGTGCGGGTGTCATATCCAATTGCGCTCCAAACCATAACACCAGGCGACGGACCGGTATGGCGATGCATAATGCAGGTGTCATAAAGTCTCTCGCCGCGGTGCAGCCACACGCGGATCCGACCATCGTGGTGTTGCAGGCAGAAGCGGGATTAGTCGGAGAAGACAATGTCGGGCCATTCCGTAGTCCAAGTGCGGTGTTCAACGGCCCACTGCCGCCGCACTTGTCGGTGGTGTAACGTCAATAGTAATCGAAACATTGAGCGCCGTGCGACAAGTCCCCGCTCCTGCAGAAGACGTCGAACGGTACGTGCTGACACAGGTTGTTGCGCAACACACCCTAATTCCTGCGCTAACGTTCGTGATGTGGCGGTGCGAGCCGTCAATGCCCGCCGCACAACATGCCGGTTCTCTCGTTCGGTGGTGTGCCGCGGCTGCGGCAATCGCTCACGTCGGTCCGTCCGTCCCTCCTGCACCCACCGAATCCATACTCGCCTCACTGTGGCTGGTTGCCGTCCAACACGGGCGCCGACGTCTCGGTACGATAAACCGCTGTCGCGATAAGCTACTATTCATTCTCTGTCGAACTCCAAACCGTGCTGGAATGACTGCCGTATTCTGTGACGAGGCATCAGGAAGCTTCCTACGCACAGGTCCGGCAGCACAACACACTTCCTCTACTTACACCCCGCCTTCTGTGCACCCTTCTTATAGTGCTTCTCGGTGGCGCGCCGGGCGCACATGATTTGCATATGCCCTGCAACCCTGATCGATTGCATGTCCTCTCGCGGGCGACGCATGCTGCGAATTTTAGGCCAATCGGATGCTTCCTTCTTGGTGTTGCATTTTGGGTGGCCAGCAGTGTAATTCATCGAATTTGAGATATATTCTGTTGTAGTCTCGTCAACCGGATGACCCTGGTGGTGATAACATTCCAGTCATTCCCTAGTGCGTTTTAACGGTAGGCTCATGAATACTGGCCGCAAGAATTTTGTTTTTCATTAAAAACACAGTCAAGTGCTGCACTTCTAGTTTTCGGCTAAATTACTCTCTGGCCGCACCAATGGCGCAGTGGTCTAAGTGCAGGCTTTGCTGGCTTAGGATCATTCGTCCGAGATAGGGCCTAGTTCGAATCCCGAGTGAGGTATGGATGGCGAGCTTGGCTTACTGCGCTGGCTCTCTCCCGTCCCTGCAACCAGTGGCCCTAAATTAGGGACGGGTGACTGCTAACAGTCCACAAGATTGCTCACGGTGGTCCTTAAACCCGAAAAAACTCAAAAACAAAACAAAAAAACACTCTCTCGCGAAACAGATCACGGTACTAAACTTCAAAATACACTCATTGTCATAAAAATCCGTGCACCAATAAAAAACCGTACGATTAACGCGAAACTCGGCGAATAGCTACGAGGAGGGCAGACATGCAAATGATTAAAGTTCTGTGCGATTCCGCAAGCCCGCGAGTCCAACACCAGCGCTGCATCGCAATCCTTGGGGCTTATAAGGCGCCACGCAGGGGACTCCACATTCGTGCCGAACTGCACGGTAAGAGTCAGGTGAGATCCCTGAGCGATAGACATGCCGAGGAGCCGCCGTAGATGTGTGTACGGCCAACTAACGGAGTTTGAACGAGGCAGTATCGGCCGGCGCGCCGAAGCTGCAGCCATTTGGGCCCATCGGACAGTACGGTGAGATTGTGTTGGGAGCAATGGACACGGGAAGCTACCCATACACGGCGGACTGGCTCTGTATGACCCAGACACACCACCAGCAGAGAAGAACGTGGGATCGTGAGAGCGGCACACACAGATGCAAGAATGTCCTCGTTCAATATCCACAGACATGTGGCGGCTGTATTGTGGCCTGCCAGATTGCCTGATCTCTTGCCAATCGTGAACGTGTGGGACCAGAGGGACGCCAGCTTTCTTCATGTCCCAGTGTTCATGATTTAGAGCGTCAGTTATAAGAAGTGTGGACCAATCAGTCTCAGGATAACATACGGCGTCTCTTTGATTCCATGCCGGACCGTATTACCGCATGTATCCGAGCAAGAGGCGATCCGACTTGGTACTAACGCGGACCGGAATGTGTACCTATGTCTACGGAAAACCGTCCTGCTGCTGTGATATTGTAATCAGTTCTGTCCTGGGTATGAACCATGTCAGTACTAAAATCTCATTTCAATCCGATGCCTCCTTTGGTGCGCGGATTTTTATGACAATGAGTGTATTACAAATGTCGCTGACGCGTAATGTTTATACTCCTAACAGGACATGCAATCCCGACACACTTTCAGCATCCATTTGTTATTGTATCATACTTGGGCTACAAAATTATGGAGAGACCCGCATGTTTCAACGTGCGGAAGTCTCTCAATAATTTTGCAGTCTAACTGTGATATACGCTGTACAGACAAAAGAATTCGGACGCCTCCACATAGGCCCTATGCAAATAAACGTGCATTTGTAGAACCAAATGCGCACGAGTTGTGTGTATTGGGTGCTGTACACATGCAGTTGAGCGTTGGCACATTTGTCATAACGCATTTGAAGCGACAATGCAGCGCGTAACTGAACTGATGTAATTTGAGAGCGGTATGGTGGTTAGATTCCACCTGAACTTCAAGCAATAAGTGCGTGGCATTGACGCGTTTTTGGGAATTCCTAAATCTACTATCACTGATGAACTTCATTGATGGAGAGCAGATGATGCGACTAAAGCGTAGCCGCGCTCTGGGAGGCCGAACAAACTAAGTGATCGTGCCAAACGAAACTTGTTGCGGAACGTGAAGAAAGCACGCATCACCTACGCCACAGACCTGGAGGGTGATGACGCACAAATAAATGGGACAGATACACAGTCGTACTAGAATAATATGACCACCCTCGGAATCACAGTGTACCAGTCCAGGCGCATCACAGAGTGCACGCAACAAGGTCGACCACACGGAGAGATAAGCGGTCGGCAAGGACAGATAAGCCATAGTGCCAGGGCTGCCACTCGGTTCAAGCAGTAATACATATTATTAATGGCCTCCTCATTAACCCTTATAGCCATCCGAACCACCCACTTTATTTCTATTTTATTTTTTAAACTACTTTATATACTTATACATGAATAGGAAAGTAATTTCATTATAAAAATATGGAGCAAACATGTGACAAATCTAGTTTGTTTATCAAAAAAATACACTCAAATTATTTATTATTTATGAAAAAAGTTGGTAATAATTATGTAAATTATTTTGCATAAGTTCTGCTTTGTTATACTTTAGATTTTCCTTAATAATAACACATGAATAGAAAAAGTAACATAATTGCAAAAAATAATGGGATGAACATTATTAGTGACAAATGTAGTTTATTTAATTAGTAACAATGTACAATACTAAAAATATTTATTTTTTCTGGAAAAAGTTTGTAATGAGACCTGTCCTCTGCTTATCTAAATTGTTCTGCATAAGCTCTGCTTCTTTACAAACGAGATTTCCCTGTTCTTTTACAACTATCATTCCTTCAAGCATTGCTTGGGCAATCTTTGCTTCCCCAAGATCATTTCTGTCCAAAGCTTTCTTTAACTTTGAATGCGCTTCTTCAAAAAGTTTGTCACTGGTTGTTTCTTTTCTCATTACGATCTTTTTTCATTCTCTTCAGATCTTCTTGTAGTTTTTCAATATACTGTTTTCTCTTTTTAATTTCTAATTCACTTTCTTCTATGATCTTGGCATACCTCTCTTCTTCTTCCTCCTTCTTTAAGTTCAGCTGCTGCTCCATTTTTTTTTATTCTCTAGATGTGTCACGTAGGAAGAGTGGGCAGATCTTGCCAAAGCCAGTAGTTCACTGGTAATTGGGATTAATCCTGGTTTGTTTCCGTAGATTTTTAAAGCACATTGAATATTAATTCGTGCATTTAACATACGCACTGACATGGATGCTTTGTCATAAGTCAAAATTCTACCTGATTGAGAGAAACCACTCTCAGCAGCTCCACTCCCATGAGACAGAGTCAAACATACCTTTATAACCTCTGCAACATTTGGAAACTTCAGCATGCCACTAGGGAGTTTGAGATTAATGTATGTTTTCCAGTATTCATCAATTGGAGACTTTTTATTTGTTTCAACTTTTTTTAACTGTAGCATTTTCCACTCATCTTGAAGGATGTCAGTGGGAATATCTATGGGAAGAGCCTTAGCAACCTTGACAATATCCGTAACGCTGCGATTTCAATTTTTCTCCTTAGGATGCAGAATACGCATGTGTTTAAGAAAAGATGCAGACGTACATACAGATAGCGATGTTTTCTGTAGAAGATATTTACAACTGGAAATATAGACACCCCTTAGAAACAGAATGACTTCTTTTTCTGGCAAATCTTTCATGTAAGCTTCCACTATGAGGTTAACCACAACAGCTTTTAATGGAAGAAGGTTGCCTGACTGAAAGATTTGTTCCTGATCCCATGAACATGATGTATTCAGTTTCTTTAATACGCCAGTCTTGCAAACCCGACCAATAAGAGAGCAGCACAGTATTTTCAGTTCATCATACAAAATATGGATGAGCGGTTCTTGCTTTTGAAACCTCTTAGTGAATCCTGTAAACAAATCAGCACTTGACATGACAAAAGTCAGTTCAGCTTTGTATGTTGGTTTTTTCAGGAATGAGCTGATAACACTTTGAACTTTCTAGTTGACATTAAGGCTGCACATTTTTTTAGGGATAAAATTCAAGAAATATTTCTCCAGTGCAAGACTTTGTTCAAGCAGGCATTCATAAGAATCTCTCATGGTCAGCCACCTTGATGGTACATGCTTCAATAATTTCTTCCTTGGCCCATTCATTTCTTGCTGTACTTCGGTGTAATCTTCCCATCTACTTGGAAAACCATCAAAGAAATGGAAAACTGTAATAGCAATGTCTGAACATTCCTCTCCTAATTCATTAAGACCCTTCAGGAAAGCATTATGAACCACGTGTATGTTGCATGTGCCAATGTTAATGAGGCCACTACCTCTAACAGACAACACTTCTTCATTAACTAGCCTGTGCACTTTTATATTGTCATTGGGTCCATCGCTTCCTAACAACAAAATGTGATTTAAGGACAAATCTGATTTTTCTAAGGCCAGCAATATATGCTATGATAGTTCTTCTGCAGTCGCATAACCTAAGAAGAAAGGTTCAAGGTGCATAACCTGTATTTTTCCCTTATTTTTTGACCAATATCTTATTAATATTTGAAGTTCTTTTTCATTTTCTGTCTCATCAAACTGAATACTGTAATATGAACCCTGAGCATCTTTGATCATTTGGTTATGAAAATAAGGACCTAATGCTTCCGTAATAAGATAACTCACTTTAGTTTTCGACAAGGAAAACCCATCAGGTACACACTGTGGAAACATAGACTGAAATATATCACTTATTCCATCGCATGAAGCAGCAGAATAATTGCTAACAACAGTTTTCGGCGCCCAAATGAATTCTCCTCTAATTGCACTGTCTTTTGAACTGTATAAAAGCACTGCACTTGTAGTACTGACTGGCTCTGATACAGATAAGGATGATCCAGATTGATGGTTATCACGTATTGGAGCTACGGGTGGTCCAATTCTTGCTGACAAATGCAGTTGAAGAGGAGACATCTTTGTTGAAACATTATTTTTATGTTTCACATACTGTGCATTCTGAGTCACAGACTGCAACCCTTTAGTCACTGTAAAGTTGCACTCACAAACAACACAATATCCTTGATCTTCATAGTTTCCCTTGTTTAACCACTCAGACATTTTAACACCGAGGCAATCTGTTTTTGATAGCCATGAAGTCTGAAACTTGCACTTTCCCATGTTATTTTCTGTATACAGAATCAATCTAAAAAAAAAGCCTCAGTATAGAGTTCTACACAAGAGAAAGAACAGAAAAACACTTATAGTTAAATTCAGCATGTAATTAACTTTTACGTCTTTTTGTTTAATTGGTAAGTTTAACTCTTCAGATAAAATAAAATGATATAACTCTTCAGATAACATATCCTTAAGGATAGATATATTTGTTTATTCTCATCATCAGAGTTCTTTTTTTTTTTTTTTTTTTTTTTGATTGGAGGTTTAACGACCACCGTGAGCAACTCAATGGGCTATAAGCAGTCGCCCGTCCCTAATTTAGGGTCACTGGTTCCAGGGAAGGGAGAGAGCCAGTGCCGTAAGACAAACACAACATCCATGCCTCACCGGGATTCGAACCCGGACCCCTTCGGACGAATGATCAGAGGCCAACGCCTTAGACCACTGCGCCACCGGGGCGGCTCATCAGAGTTCAATCAGTGAAATTTAAATAAGGCCTATAATTTATTTCAATTAAAATAAAAATGATGACCTTAGGTATACAGGTGATTGCTCTAGGTACCCGTACACTACATTGTAGTTGATGTTTCTTGCTGTTTATTCCTAAAAAAGTAACTTAAAGTAACTTTGAATTAAAAAGGTTACCACCAAATAGTGACTACAAAAATAAAGGAACTTTTAGTTGAAAAAGTAAACAAGTGGCAGCCCTGTAGTGCGTTACCTGAGCACAGTGGGCAGAAGTAATGATTTGACGGACATTCAAAAAGGAATGATCGTCAGCTACCACGCCAAGGGTGAAAGCATCTCAGAAACAGCAGATTTCGTGGGCTGTTCGCGAGGTGCTGTAGTAAGTGTGTACCAAGAATGGACCGTCTGGCACACCGAATACCTCCTGACGTCACAAGGGTGGAGACCCAAAAGCCATCGACCCCAGAGGAGAAGGTCGCCTCCATCGACTGGTCGACGCGCAACAGTGCAGCAATTGACCACGCAAATGAGCGCTGGAGCAGCCAGGTACGTGTCCTCGATAACAGAGAGCAAACCCTGTTACGTATGGGTCTCCGGAATCGACGCCGCATCAAGACGCTGATGTTAACCCAGATCCATCGGCAACGACACCTGCAGTTCGCATGGGACTACCGCCATTGGACAGTAGAAGAGTGGGAAAAGGTTGCCTTCTCCGACGAATCGAGGTTACTACTCCACAGAAGTGACGCGCGACAGTGGATACGGTGTCAGACGCACGAGAACCAACATCCGGACACGCTTGTCAGTCAAGCACAGGCTGGTGGTAGCAGTGTGCATGTCTGTGGGATGTTTTTCTGGTATGACCTGGGATCGCTGGTACCACTGGATGGGTCCCTGAACGACAATAGCTACCTGTCCATCCTAGCTGGCCACATGCAACCCTTCATGTTAGACGTTTACCCTGGTGGTCATGGTGACTACTAAGAGGAAAATCCGCCCTGCCATGTCACTAAGCGGGTGCGTGACTGGTTGCTGTAACTCTACAGCGATGTCTCCGTTCTCCCCTGGCTGGCAAATCGCCCGACCTCAATAACATAGATCACTTGTGGGATAATTTGGATCGACAGGTTCGATGTGCTGACCCACAACTACGTCATCTCCGAGACCTCCGTGCTCTGCTGAAGTCCGAATGGGTACGTGTGCCTCGCGTAACCTTCCAACGGCTCATTGGGTCCATGCCACGTGCGCCGTCTCGCCGCTGTCATCCGGGCCAAGGGTGGTTATTCCCGTTATTAGGTAGGTGGTCATATTATTCTGATACGACTGTGTATATGCACCAGAACAGTCCGTCGGGAATTGCATGGCCATGGTTACCATGCAGATTCAACTGCGTACAAGCCATACATACCTCAAGACAATGCCAGACGGGGATTGCATGGTGTCTCGTTCGCCGTTCGTGGACAACAGAAGAGGGAAAAGCATCTTGTGCAGCGACAAATCACTGACATATTTGGGTGTGGCCTTTGCTCGGAGAACGCTTTAAGGATGACTGCATTATCCCTACAGTCACGTTTGGGAGGATCTGTGATAGTGCAAGGTAGTTTCCGCTGCGAAAGACAATGACTTTTGGTTGTGGTGCCCTTCAGCCTAACGGCCGGCAGGCACTAAATCATTCTGAACAATTCCGCGCTACTTAGGCTGTGGCAGTCTTTTGGTACAGATTTCTGCCCGTTTCAGCAGGATAGTGTCTTGCCACACTGCTAGGTCTGTCCAGTCATGGTAGGTCTGAACAGTCATGTCCAGGTCTGAACAGTCATGTCCAAGTCTGCCCAGTCATGGAAGGTCTGAACAGTCATGTCCAGGTCTATATAGTCATGTCTAGGTTTGTCCAGTCATGGTAGTCATGCTAGGCCTGTTCAGTCATGGTATGAGATGCAGGACGGCCAAGTGCTAAATTGGCCGACGGAAAGTCCCGATCTAAATCCAATACAACATCTGTGTGACGAGCTGGATCGCCGAGTCCGATCTCGGCCGGTAAAACTTTACGGCAGCTTTGGCAGAATTTTTGCAGGAAGAAATAGAGGGAAATTCTGGTACAGACCTACCGGCATCTCGTAGAAAGCATCCCAAGGAGGATTGCAGTAATCATAACGGCGTAAGGGGGTCGACTATGCACTGATTTCGGCCAATAAATGCCCTTGTTTTCGTTCGACCTCACCTTCATGTTCTAATACGTTGGTCTACATAGCGTACCAGTATGCACTAAGCACAACTATTTTTTTCCGGAATGAAACTACCACCATGGGCAACTCTTTGGGATATACGCAGTCCCCGTCCCTATTATAGGGATTCGGGTTCCAGGGATGCGACAGAGCCAGCCTTATCGAACATGCACGCCACCCATGCTTCCTTCAAAACACGAATTCGGGCCCAACTCCGGTAAATTGTTAGAAGCTAAGGCCCCAGACCACTTGACCACCAGATTGGCGAATAGAGCTTCAAACACAGAGATGATCATGAATGGAATACGGGATTACACCATACAATACAAATTTTGAAGATGACAATCCGTTTATTGGTGTATATATGACAAGGATGGTAAGTCAGATAATATCCGAAAACTTGAACATTTTTCGTCCTGGAGCGGAACTCGAACCCGCGTCTCCCAGATAGCGCCCAGGTGTAGTGGCTAGCATAGATTTCTACGGCATGCAAATGTTGCAGACGGACCTAGGAGTGGTCGCCCAAGGATAACCACCATGGAGGTAAAGTCGCTACCTGACAATAAGTGCTCGGAGAAGGCGTAGTATCACCAGTAGCCAATTCCGGGAATGACTTCGAGCTCCTTCTGGTGTCACAGTATGTACGCAAATAATATGAAATCGTCTTCACAAGTACGGACTCAAAAAAAGCAGGCTGCCGAGATGAATAGCACTGACATCAGCTCACGGTCGACAAAGATGTACCTGAGTCTATACATGTCATGGAATACAGAGTAGAACCATGTACTCCTTTCTCACAGACGAATCCCGTTTAGCTCTTTATCCTGATATTCGACGAAGACCCATGTCAAAGAAATCTGACACACGAATGCAACTACAATATGCGCAGTCCGTCCACCCTTACCAACGGCAGTTAGTTCTGTTCTAGGAAGGATTGTGTATTAATGGCCGTACTTCCTAATATGTTTGTCACGGCAACATGAATGCCTGTGTGCCCACGAACGATTCCCCGACGCCTCGCGGAACCGAATCTGCTATTCCAGAGCCCCTTACGTGAGCTGCAATTAACATTGGAACATCGCCGGCTCCGTGTGCAGTGTTGCCAGGCCGGAGCGACGTGTGCTGTTTAGCGATGAGTGCCACTTCGTTTTGGGAACAGATGATCATCGTGTCCGGATGTGGAGGTCCTCGGGTCAACAGCACAATCCCAGCCTCGTTATCGAGCGCCACACCTCCGCCACTGCAAGCATTATGGTCTGGGGGAGCCATTGCCAACGATTGTCGATCAGATCTAGTAGTGATACGTGGACCATTGACGGACCAGCGGCATGTGGATGAGATCCTACGGCCCCAAGTGCTCTCATTCCTGGCCGGGATTCCACGTGAGTTATAACGGTAGGATAATGCCCGCACACACAAGGCTCGGATTGCCCAGGACTGCCTACGTCATGTCCAGACACGTCAATGGCCTGCCCGCTCCCCGGACATGTCCCCTATCGAGCATTTGTGGGAGCAGTTGAAACGCCGGCTGCCGCCCTGCCGCACTACCCGGGAATTGGAGCACACCGTCCAACACGTGTGGGCCACTCTGCCGCAGGACGACTTCAGGCGTCTGTTCGCTTCCATGCCGGACCGTATTGCAGCATGTATCGCCGCACGAGGCGGTATGCGAGGCGCTATTGAAGATGACCGGACTGCGTGCCACAGATCCCTCTGTAATTGTCCTGCAGCTCTGTTTTTACTATCATGTGTATCATTCATTTGTATCATTACGTCCATAAAATTCCAGTTCAATCTGATGCTTCCTTCCTAGTGAGCAAATTTCATTGTCCGAGAGTGTATTTTTTTTTTTTTTTTTTTTTGGATTGGAGGTTTAACGACCACCGTGAGCAACTCAATGGGCTATAAGCAGTCGCCCGTCCCTAATTTACGGTCACTGGTTCCAGGGAAGGGAGAGAGCCAGTGCCGTAAGACAAACACAACATCCATGCCTCACCGGGATTCGAACCCGCACCCCTTAAGGACGAATGATCAGAGGCCAGCGCCTTAGACCACTGCGCCACCGGGGCGGCCCGAGAGAGTATAAACGATTGGAATCGATTGCGTCGTCAGTCTAGGGCTTTGCACTGTCAGGTGTAGTGATAACACGCCATTATGTCTCAGGCAATTCGTTTGGGTGATTCACTGCTGTGGAGACTTACAGGGAGATAGGAAAGGGCATTCTGAAGCTGAAATGGCCAGATCATTAAATGTGTTCATTACTTTAGAAGTTAATGTCTCTTACTAAATTGTTATTTTAATCTTGAGTACCAGTGTAGTTTTATTTCCGGTACAATACTCATAATTAAAAAAAAATTCTCTTTAGATTCGAAATATTTTTTCTCCAAAATAGTCGAGGTGGTACGAACTCCCTACCATGCCCCCCGAAAGTTTCACCCAACAGCACGAAGCTTTAATTTCATTTTTTGTGCGGTGGGAGGGGTTAATGACCGCAATGAACAACTCTTGGTGCTATAATCGTTCCTAATTTAGGGCCATCAGCTCCAGAGAAGGGAGAGAGCCGATGCTGTAACAAAGGCATACCACCCATGCCTCTTCATCTAGGACTCGAACCAGGGCCAAACTCTGACGAATATCCTGAGACCTAAGCTGCTGACCACTCGGCTACCGGGATGCCGTTTCAATGTCGACCACCTCAGTGCTGGGGACTATAACTATATGCATAATTTATTAATTCCTAGATCGAGTTAAACTGAACCCTACGTTTTCATGAGATGTTTACGAAGTTTCAGCAATACACATGCCAGAAACAGCGGCATCTGCGATCACCATTCTATGAATATTACTTCCAAGAATGTTTATACCGTTTCCCCTATGGTTTAAAAGAAAAGTCTGAAAGCCGAAAACTTTATTTCCCTTTTTATTTATTTATTTCATACATTATTAACTATCATGGCGACAGGACAGAGCCTGGCATCTTACGGACAATTATTATTATTATTATTATGACTGGGGTCTATTGACCACCGTGAGCAACTTAATGGGTTATAAGCAGTCACCCGACCCTGATTTAGGGCCACTGGTTCCACGGAAGCGAGAGAGAGAGAGAGTCGTAAGACAAACACAAAATCCATGCTTCTCAGTGATTCAAACCAATCTTGGAAAAATGGTCGGAACCAGCGCTTATACCAGTGCGCCGCCTGGATGACGCGACGGACGACTGTTGGTCTGGATGTTCTTAAATGACCAATACAAATTTTGAAGATGTTAATCCGTTTTATGGTGTAACAATTTAGTAAAATCATGCAATGCATTTGTTATGATACGCTTTCCAACATACCAGAAATCATTACTCAAGTTATGAGGATAATGGTCGTGGAAAAAATCTCGCTCCTGTGCCCTGACCTTTGACCCCATTTCGATTATATTAAACAGAACTGGTTCAGTATACCTCCGGAACAACATACTAAAATTTTGTCGCAATAGAAGCATTTTTAGTCAAGTTATAAGGATAATGGCTGTGGAATAAATCTCGCTCCTGTGCCCTGACCTTTGACCCCATTTCGATGATGTTAAACAGAACTGGTTCAGTATACCTCCGGAACAACATGATAAAGTTTTGTTGCAATTGAAGCATTTTTACGTAAGTTATGACGCATAAGGGTGAACGAATAAATCCCGCTCCTATGTCCTGACCTTTGATCCCATTTTGCCCATTTTCAATAGGTTTCGTCCCCAGGTTGTGCCCTACCACATGCTAATATTTCATCGAAATCAACCCATTTTTACGCGAGTTATCGTGCGGACGGACAGACAGGCAGACAGACGGACAAAGCTGGAGCATATAGGCTTGTTCAACCTACGATTGGAAAGCGTAAAAGATGACATGGATGTTAAGTCAGATAATATCCGAAAACTTGAAAATTGTGACATCCTGGAGCGGGAATCGAACTCGCGTCTCCCGGAAAGCGCCCGAGTATGCTAACCATTACACCACGCAGAACGACGAAGTTTCAAGTTTCTGATTAATTTGAATATAGCCATAAAATATATTTACGTTCATATATATATATTTAATATATTCATATATTTACACCATAAAACGGATTTACACCTTCAAAATTTGTATTGTATGGTGTAATCTCGTATTCCATTCATAACTTTAATGACCGATTCCGCAAGTTAACCTCTGGGAAGCGCTGGATGCAGCATAACCATCTTAAAGCATTGTGTTTATTTCGGGCTCTAAATGACAATAAATGCTTGTATCCAATGACTTATGTAGCGATATTTCTATAAGTTATCATCACCTCTTCGCAACTGTTTAATTTGGTGACGCTCAAAACGCAAATAAAAGATGACAAAATAGCAAAATGAAAACAAAAAGTAAACACAAATTAAAAATTAATGCTGTTTGCCTATACATTTTCTCTCACTCAATATACTTCAAGATTTCATTCATAAATTTCTTCACCGATAAGTGAAAGACCGTTTCACACCATCAATCCATCTTGCTCAGAGACTTTTCCCCTTGATCTTCCATAAGCCACTTAAAAATCGGATCCACATCCGATCCACACAGTACTGCTGTATAATACACGATTAAAACTTCACAATTCTAAAAGCACCAAGTTTAAAAAATAAAATCAAAAATATAACACCTGTAGTGGTAGCCTCTCCTGTTCCGTGCGGTGTATATACTCAAACCACCCGAGTATGTTTTAATCATACTTGCCTTCTTCAGAAGAAATAACCAACTCAGATTTAACATCAGCATCACACATTCTGTTTTTTTTTTATTGGGGGTTTAACGATTACCGTGAGCAACTCCAAGGGCTATAAGCAGTCGCCCGTCCCTAATGTAGGGTCACTGGTTCCAGGGAAGGGAGAGAGAGAGCCAGTGCCGTAAGACAAACACAACATCCATACCTCACTGGGATTCGAACTCGGACCTTTCACAGACGAATGGTCATAAGCCAGTCCTTAGACCACTGCGCAACCGGAGCGGCACACATTCTCTCTGTGTGTGTGTGTGTGTGTGTGTGTGTGTGTGTGTGTGTGTGTGTGTGTGTCCGTCCGTCCGTTCAGTTCCACTGATATTCCTCCATGTGAGACATAAGTTAAAGATTACGGCCTAGTATTTGGAAATTCTTAAACTGAAAGCTATCTACAGGTGTGTGCTTGTGTGTGTGTGTGTGTGTGTGTGTGTGTGTGTGTGTGTGAGGTGCGATTAAAAAAGTGTCCAGACCGGATTTATTAAAAAAACAGTACATGACTAGCAGCCGAAATAGTCCCCTTCCGAAGCCACACTTAACCCAGCTCTGTTTTAACAGCTCGAAGCATTTTTTGAAGACATCTTCAGAAACACCGAACAACTGCTTCATCGCATTCTGTTGCATGTGATCAATATCTTGAAATATTTTTCCTTTCAGGAGGTATTTGATTTTTGGGATAAGAAAAATGTCGCAGGGAGCGAGACTTGGCGAACTGGGTAGCTATTGGGCCTGTTCAATGAGTGCTTAACAAGAAATCTGGCTAACAGGGTAGCTAACGGACCTGTGCAGTGGGTGCTTAGCAAAAAATCTGACTAGCAGGGTAGCTATCGGACCTGTGCAGTGGGTGCTTAGCATGAAATCTGGCTAACAGGGTAGCTATCGGACCTCTGCAGTGGGTGCTTAACAAGAAATCTCGTTAACAGGATAGCTATCGGACCTATGCAATGAGAGCTTAGCAAGAAATCTGGCTAACAAGGTAGCTATCGGGCCTGTGCAGTGGGTGCTTAGCAAGAAATCCGACTAACAGGGTTATCGGACCTGTGCAATGGGTGCTTAACAAGAAATCTGGCTAACAGGATAGCTATCGGACCTGTGCAATGGGTGCTTAGCAAGAAATCTGGCTAACAGGGTTATCGGACCTGTGCAATGGGTGCTTAACAAGAAATCTGGCTAACAGGATAGCTATCGGACCTGTGCAATTGGTGCTTAGCAAGAAATCTGGCTAACAGGATAGCTATCGGACCTGTGCAATGGGTGCTTAGCAAGAAATCCGGATAACAGGGTAGCTATCGTACCTGTGCAATGGGTGCTTAACAAGAAATCTGGCTAACAGGGTGCCTATCGGACCTGTGCAGTGGGTGCTTAGCAAGAAATCCGGCTAACAGGGTAGTTATAGGACCTGTGCAATGGGGGCTTAGAAAGAAATTTGGCTAATAGGGTTTCTTGCTAAGCTCTCATTGCGGACCTGCGCAATGAGAGCTTAGCAAGAAACCACAAGTTGAAATGCATGGGCCGGCGTGTTGTCATTGTGGATTTGCCACTCAGTCATGCAATGCCGACCTTTTGCGACGAACTTGGTCCCCTCAAACGTTGCAAAACTTGACAGTAGTACTTCTTGTTGATTGTGTGCCCTGATGGAATATGTTCATCATGCACAACTCCCTCATGATTGAAGAAAACAGTCAGCATCGTTTTGACATTGCTGCGGCTCTGTCGTGCTTTTTTGGGTCTGGGAGAGTTTGTGGTCTTTCACTACGAAGACTGGGCCCTCAGTTTCGGGGACATACCCACAAACCCACAATTCATTACCAGTTATGATAGCTTTCAAAAAGTTTTCGCCGTTTTCAACGCACTGAAGCAGGTCACTATCAAGCTGAAAAGTGGACCTGTTTTTGAACAGCTCAGAGCAATTTTGGCACAAATTTGGCTGAGAAGCATCTCATACCCAAATCGTCCGTAAGAGTCGACTGAACTGAACTAAAACTAATGTTGAAGTTTTCAGATAACTCACGAATAGTGATTCGTCGGATTTTCAGATAACTCACGAATAGTGACTAATAGTGAGAAATTATGTTATTTTCAGATAACCCACGAATAGTTATTCGCCGGGTTTTCAGATAACTCACGAATAGTGAGCAATAGTTAGTAATAATAGTGTTAATTTCAGATAACTCACGAATAGTGATTCGCCGGATTTCCCGCTGAGCTGTGCGCACAAGTTCGACATTGTTTTCACTTCTGCTGGGTTGCGGGCCTCTCAGACCGTTCATCACTCTCAACACTTTCACGACCATCTTCAAAATGTTTATACCACTAATAAACGTGTGTGTGTGTGTGTGTGTGTGTGTGTGTGTGTGTGTGTGTGTGTGTGTGTGTACGACTCACACAATCTTCCGCATACACTTTCTGTAACTTTGAGTATGTGTCTTTTCGCCAAGTTTTTGACAAAATGTGGTGCACATTCAGTGATCAACATTTTGCGACATGACCAATGCGACGAACAGCTTCATACAGGTCAGAACAAAGCAGTACTGTAAAACAAAAAACAAAGAAAAAAACGGACATGAAGGGTAGTAGTGACTCACGGCACATGCGAAAAGGTTCCGAAGTCAACCTGTGATAAACTGCTTCGTGCTGTGTCGCGCGATTCCGAACTTATGCAACCAGTCTGGACATTTTTTAATCACACACCTCGTATCATCCACCTCCCTATACTTAAACGATGAAGATCTCTCCAAAGCTCTTCCACAATTCTGTCTTCAGCAAATTTATTCCATGTCATTACGTCAGGCTTTCGAGTTTTATCCAACCATCTTCCACGTGGCCTTCTTCTACGGTTTTCCTCTCTCCCTTATTACCTAGTCTAGTATTTCGGTTGTCCAACGATGTGTGTGGTCAGCTCTTCTATCGATACATTCCGCCCATGGCTATTTGAGAGTATTTACTTTGTTCATCATGTCATCCTCTCTTGTCATTTTCCTGCTCCATGAGCTTCTTTTCTTATCTCTCTCTCTCTCTGTTTTTTTGGAGGTTTAACGACCACCGTGAGCAACTCAATGGGCTATAAGCAGTCGCCCGTCCCTAATTTAGGGTCACTGGTTCCAGGGAAGGGAGAGAGCCAGTGCCGTAAGACAAACACAACATCCATGCCTGACCGGGATTCGAACCCGGACCCCTTCGGACGAATGATCAGAGGCCAACGCCTTAGACCACTGCGCCACCGGGGCGGCTCTCTCTCTCTGTGCACATCTAGCTTTGTTTCTTTGAATTTTTCAGTTTTTCGTATAACATCTGTATGACTTCTTAGCTAAGGTCCACGTCTCTGATCTACAAGTAAGAACGGAGAGAATACATTGATTAAACACATTTTTTTTTACTACATAATGGAGTATTTCTCTTGAAAATTGCACTGTTTCTTCCAAATGCACTTCAGCGAAATTTCATACGCTTATTAATTTCATCTTCCATGTGGCCATCGAAGAAGATACACTATATATTGATGTGTGTTATAATACTATCGAAAATATTCGGACACTACCAAATATTTGCGTAAGTGCAAAGAACGGTTGCATAGAAAGGTTTGTTGTGAGTGGGAAGGTACGTATATAAAGCTGAGATGTTCTGTCGTGTTATCAATAACTTTGAAGCAGATATGACGCGTGGACGTGAACTTTCCGAGTTCCACCGTGGGTTGGTCATAGGATGCCATTTGAGTAACGTTTCCAGATATGGATGTCATTGAGTAACTTTCCGAGTTCCAGCGTGGGCTGGTCATAGGATATCATTTGAGTAACATTTCCAGATATGGATGTCATTGAGTAACTTTCCGAGTTCCAGTGTGAGCTGGTCATAGGATGTCATTTGAGTAACTTTCCGAGTTCCAGCGTGGGCTGGTCATAGGATGTCATTTGAGTAACGTTTCCAGATATGGATGTCATTGAGTAACTTTTCGAGTTCCAGCGTGGACTGGTCATAGGATGTCATTTGAGTAACGTTTCCAGATATGGATGTCATTGAGTAACTTTTCGAGTTCCAGCGTGGGCTGGTCATAGGATGTCATTTAAGTAACGTTTCCAGATATGTATGTCATAGAGTAACTTTCCGAATTTCAGTGTGGGCTGGTCATAGGATGTCATTTGAGTAACGTTTCCATACGGAGCCCTGCAGCTAAACTAAACATACCAAAATCGCCAGTAAAGGATGTCATGTGGAGATGAAAGCAGGACGTTGCAACTACAGAAAAAAAAAAAAAAAAAAAAAAAAAAAAAAAAAAAAAAAAAAAAAAAACGTTCAAGAAGGCCGCGCGAACCGATGGAGCGTGACGGAAGAGCCATGGCAAGAAATGTTGCAAAATCCCGATTTTCTTCTGCCGCTTCCATCGCTGCTGAACTAGGAAATGCTTGAAATAGTTCGGTTGGTACCATAACTATCTGCAAAGAGAGCAGCGACACACAAGCCACATATCAGTATCGTGAAATCGAAGCGCCGTTTGGAGTGGTGTGTCTCCCGTCGTTCATGGACTATAGACGACTGAAAAGCTGGAGTGATGAGTCACGTTGTTCACTCCCTCAATCTGATAGGCATGTTGGTATTTGGCTACAATCATGCGTACGATTTTCGTCGGACTGTGTTCTTCCAACTGTTAAGTTCGGCGGAGGCTCCATCATGGTATGGAGTTGTTTTTTTCTTCTTTTTTGTGGATGATACTCGGTTCGTTGGTTATTATACCACAAACAATGAACTCTGAAGTGTACCTCGAAGTTCTGGATAATTCACCCTTACCAAAAATGTGGCAGTATTATAGAAAATGACCGTTGTCTTTTCCAACACGGTAAAGCTCCATGCCACACTGCACGGCGTATGCAAGACTAGCTTCTTGAAAATGTAGTGGAATTGTTAGACTGGCATGCTCAGAGTCCTGATCTTAATCCCACAGAACACCTTTGGAATGAACTGGAACGACGGACACGATATGGATAACAACGACCGTCTTCGCTCTCCACTCTGGCAGCAGCTTTGCAGGACGAATGACAAGCCATTTCTCTCGAGATTTACAGGAAATTAGTTGAGAGCATATCTCGACGTCTTTGCTCTCCACTCTACAGCAGTAGCTTTGCAGGACGAATGGCGAGTCATTCCTGTCGAGAACTACAGGAAATTAGTTGAGAACATATCGCGACGTCTTTGCTCTCCACTCTACAGCAGTAGCTTTTCAGAACGAATGACGAGTCATTCCTGTCGAGACTTACCGGAAATTGGTTGACAGCATACCTCGACGTCTTGCCGCTGTCATACAAGGTGGACCGACTACGTACTAATTCTGATAATAAAGCCATTTGTCCGAAAATATTGTGGTGCCCGAATACCTTTGATAATATAGTGTATATTGTCCACCATACATGTAGCAATCAATGACCGGACATTCTATTAATCGGTGATCGAATAACCGATCTCATACGATATCTTCGTTTAAAAAAGAAGAATGCAGGTATTGGTGGTGAGTATCAGGAAACAAAATTGAAATATGAAAAATGTGACACATCCAAAAAGTCAATCAAATCAAATTACATCTTAGATATGAACGGGCAGCGAACCTCCAGGAGAGATAATTCTTCAAGAGTTGTTGGCGTGGTTACTGTTAGATATTCAAATGGAAGTCAACTTGTCAGAAGTATTACAGAGTGTCTACTGATTTCCAATGAACCAAATTCATGACTTTGTCATGACCTTTTCATGACATCTTCAGTTAAATTCCTGACTTCTCGACAATGCGTGGCACAATAACAACCATTCTAGACTCATATTCTAGTACCCTTGGCTTGAGATCCCAGGTTACTTTTTATTTTTACAAACACTGAAATTAATTCCATACGTCAATAGTTTAGGCAAAACTGATGTGTCTATAATATCATTGCTGCTAAAATGGCTACACGATGGGGAGGGGGGGGGAGATGCCTTTTTATGAACCCCTACCTGAAAGCCAGTTGAGATGAAAGCTGAATGTAATTCTTATGTTACTAAAATTGCTTAACATGAATAATGTAATTATGTATGACTTGCACTATGCGATTCACCAAATTCTACGTGTTTAAAGAAATAAAAACATTCAACTCTCCTCTAGGATGGGGTATGGCTATTTTCAGAAATATTTATCATTACATCTATTAATACACAAATTCTTTTAACATGGTAATGCCGTAAAAACTTACAAGTTTTTATTAAGACAATATAAAAACTATGAACGTACAAAATTTATGGAGACTGAAATTTCACAGTGAAAGAATTCAGTTTTTAAGTATCTTAGCTAAACTTGTTTATCTCATAATCTAGAACTTCAGCTTCTTCTTTTGCCTTTTTTATAAGCTTTCTTTTCTTATATTTGAGTTCTTTTGGCCACTTCATCTTCATCGCATTTCTCCTTCTTTAAGGCTTCTACTCTTTTTGATGAAGCATTTTTGACAGCTAATATCACTGGATTTTGTGATGTCCACATTCAGTTCTTTCTCACTATTAGCTAAACCACCTAACGATTGTACTGCACTGTAAACACTTCTTTCTGCAACAACTGCATCTTCTTTTAAGTTTTCAATTAAAATTTCTTTGTTAACAGAAAAGCATCTTTCAACTGCAGCATTGCCATGAAACATGAATAGCAGCTTCTGTAAGAACTTGCTAAAGTCCTGGTTCGCACTTTGTAGTAAATTCATCAGGAAGGGATCAAATTTGTCCTCCTTAGGATTGAACTGTTTCAGTTGTTTTTAAGAAGATTCACAAAATTCCAAATATTCCCTCTTCACAACATCAGCTTTTGATAAAACCATATGTTTTTTTATACATATTTCATGGGGCATCGACTACACGTCGGTTTATAAGACCGCCGGTTCGTGTTTTCTTCTAGGTGCGCAAACTTGTCTTCATTCAGATGCTGATAAATAAAAACAGAAAAAAAATTTCATGACCACCCACTCAATTTCATTACTTTTTCATGACTTTCATGACCAGTAGACACCCTGTATTAGAATTGTTTGCAGGTTACTGTCATTGGAGCAGGGATGCAAATAAACAAATATTTAAACAGATATAACGTAACGACAGGTGATTTCATCAGCACAAATCTTTATTCTTCAGATTGGGGAGAGGAAGAGAAAATATTGGTTAGTCAAAATAAATACGATACACCTCCAGTGGAAAATGGAGGTGTATAGTCCAGTGGAAAATGGAGGTGTATAGTAGCTTGAAAGAAGATGCTCCTGATGTAAGAAGTTCATTGACTTTAATTGCTTACCGAAGAATTGTCACTTGAAGAGTTTCTACGGTGTCGTCCCACTTCCGTACGTGCCGTTTCCGTACAAATGAATTTTTGTGCCGTTTCCGTACACATCCAGGTGCTCTAGTGCCATTTCCGTACACAGACGTGATGATCCGTGAGCAGTGAGATATGCGTGAAGGAAGACAGAGGATCGGGGGTGTACTGATCGCCCTCGCACCCCCTCCCAACTGTGGGAGGGTTCGCGGCTATTAGAACTTCTAACTTTCGGAAAAAGATTTTACAAAAGCTTTTGTGGAAACTTTATACAAAAATGGTTAAAGAAATAGCCCGGAATTTTTGACGGCAGCTTTGAACAAAATATTAAAAAGAAAAGCAGTTGTTGTTTTTTCCAGCAGTTTTGAAATTAAACATCTGCGACGAATGGCTGAAGACTGTACAGATGGAGTTAATTGACAGCCTGTTTACCTTTCAGTTTTTATTGCTTTTCCCACTTACCCTATCATGAGCGCCTATTGGTTGACGAAAACAATGAATGGTGATCTCTATGACGTCGGAGGAACTCGACAGGGGATCAGCATTTACTTTCGTCCTTAGATTCCCCACGTCTGATAATAGGCGTGGTGAAACTGTACGGAAATGGCACTAACTGATTTGCTATGTACGGGACAAAATTCCTTTTGTACGGAAATGGCACGTACAGAAGTGGGAGACAATCGTTTCTACGAGCTCCTCCAACGATAGGGAACAGAGGTAGGGGTGGGGTCCTTTGTTCGTGGGTGGTCCCGAGGGATCTGTTAAGCGCCTTTTTAACTGAAGACGATTTTCTAGATGGATGCTATTCGCGCACTGAACAACCAAAGTCACTAGTTAATTATATTTTAAATATTTCCATAAAACATAATACCTGAAAAGCATATATATGTCATTGTCGTCATGTAGATGCAGTACATTTTACTGTTTCCCCTGTGGCCGTCCTTAAGAAAACTTTAAAATTGCATCTCTCTGGAAGGGGAGTAAAACACGCATCTTCCGATTTACGTTCGAGCATGCTGCCGTTACGCCGCCAAGGATGTTGAAGTTCCAAGCAACTGAAGTGAAACGGACGTAGCTGTGTAATCTGAACAACTTTCCGGATGTGCGCTAGTCGAGGCAATCCGTGACCTACGGGCAATCCCGCTTCATGGTAGCGTAAACGACCACTTGTCACTCACATAAGGATCATGGTCAGTTTAACTCGAGAGTTACAGATCATAGAAATATGATTTGTAACACTGGCGTTAAACTAAACTTTATCGGAACATGGATATGAAATGTTCCTTGGGGATTCGCTATGATCACTGACTAATTTCACAGTAAATATCGTGAAATATAGTTTAAACTTATTCTAAAGAACTGCTCAAAGTACTGATATTGGCAGGGCAAATCTGATTAATCATGATCTCGAGCTAATTGACCGTAACCTACCTAAGCATCTGATAGGTAACGAAAATTCAAGCTTTCGAAACTAATTTCCTCATTATATATTAAGATAATACAACGTAGTTTATCACAAATATTTATTTTCTCAAGCTGACCATGGTTTCGCTGGGTATTGACCTAGCTTCATCAGGACGAATGGCACGTAAATATTCAAAATGTATATGATATCATAAATGGTGGTGTTTTTTTTTATTGGAGGTTTAACGACCACCGTGAGAAACTCAATGGGCTATAAGCAGTCGCACGTCCCTAATTTAGGGTCACTGCTTCCGGGGAAGGGAGAGAGCCAGTGCCGTAAGACAAACACAACATCCATGCCACACGGGATTTGAACCAGGACTTCTTTCGGACGAATAATCAGAAGCAATGGCTTAGACCACTGCGCCACAGGGGCGGCAAATGAAGTTTATAGCCACATGTTTTGGTTAGACGCTTCCACGCGCTTGAGAGAAATGAGGTGGATGCCATGCCATTAACATGTTGCGAAGACTTTTAATATACACTGGTGTGCAAAAATTAAGGACGAAGAGGAGAAATTAGCGGAACGAGAAGGCAGAACGGACCGAAAGACCAATCAGAAGACAGACTAGGGTCCGGTACGACAGGGCATGCGCATATGTGCAGCATGACGTAGGGGGGTGTCGGAAGGGTATAAAGCACACGGGCGGTGTACGCTCAGTAAATCGGTGAAAGCTATTGCACGGTGTGCATCGGTTTGAACGACGTTGAGTTGCTGCCACCGTCTGATATGGCCAACAAGCAATCCAGTTGACGACATCTGGAGGACTTTACCGAGGTCATGTCATTGGGAAGATGGAAGAAGGTCGAAGTGTGACTAGGGTGGCCGAGGAGTTCGCGATCGCTCACAGCATGGTTTCACGACCTTGGAGAGCATTTCAAACGACAGGAACAGCTGTCCGAGAGTTTAGCAGTGGTCATCCACGAGCAACCACGGCGGCGGACGACCGGTATATTGTCCTACAGACGAGACAGACAGCGGGAGAAATCGCAAGGCACATACAACAGACAACTGGACGTCCGTTTTCGCGTTTTACCGTGGCCAGGAGGCTACACAAAGGTGGTCTATTTGCACGACGACCAGTACGGTGTGTGCCTTTAACGCCTGCTCATCGGAGACGGCGGTTTCTGTGGTGCCAGGAACACAAGAGCTGGACACATCAGAAATGGGGACGAGTTCTCTTTACGGATGAGAGCCGATTTAGTCTGACAAGCGATTCTGGACGTAAACACATCTGGAGAGAGCAGGCAACACCCAATCACACCTCCAACATCATCGAAAGGGACCAGTTTGGAGGTGGCGGATTTCTCGTTTCAGGCAGTATCATGCTTGGTAGCCGTACTGACCTCCACATCTTCCAAGGAGGTTCAGTCACTGGTGTCCGCTATTGTACCGAGGTTCTCCTGCCTCACGTGCGTCTGTTTAGAGGTGCTGTGGGTCCTGAGTTCCTCTTCATGGACGACAACGCTACACCTCATCGTACAGTGGTTGGCGCAGAGCTGTTGGAGAGGGAAGTATTCAACGCATCGATTGGCCCTCAAGGTCCCCGGACCTAAATCCAATCGAACACGTGTGGGACCTTCTTGGTAGACTCTTGGCAGCACGTCACCAGCCGCCAGCAACGATTCCGCAGCTGCGATTGGCGCTACAAGAGGAATGGGCCGCGATGCCTCAACAGCTCCTTGAACACCTCGTCCTCAACATGGACAGACGTTGTAAATCCTGCAACGCAGTCAGTGGTGATCATATCCCCTACTAAAGACTGGATTTTTCTTGGCAGCCGCCTGTCACATGGACGTTTCTGTCTTCTGTCCAGTTGTGCTCGAAACTACCTTTTCAATAAAGTGCCTTTGTATCCTTTGGATTCCTTGTTTGGACGGTTTTGCTCACTTGTCCCATATTTTTACATCTTGGGGACCTTATGGTATGATTTGAGTCGACGTGGAGCACTTCTGCACGACATTACATTCGAAAAACCGTCTCGTCCTTAATTTTTGCACGCCAGTGTATGGAAAGCTTCCAAAATATCAAGTTTGGTGGTTGAATTTGGCTTGTCAATTAGTTTTTCTTCTTCAAAGAGAAATTTATGGTCCTTTTCGTAACAGTGTTTAGCCATCGATGACTTCTTTAGGTCACAATTCCGAATGTAGGTCTTGTGCTCCTTCAATCGAAAACGCAAGACTCTACGAGTCTGTCCTATATACGAAGCGCCACATTCACATGGAATTTGATAAATTCCCCAAGAGTTTTTATCTTCAACATAATCTTTGGATCCTGAAAAGCTCATTTTGTGTATGGGTTTAAAAATCACCTTAAAATGAAAGGTTTTGAGAAGAATTTTTTGAAATTTTGAAGGAAATGTCACGGGAAAATGGAATAATGGCAAAATTCACTCACAATGGGCGCATCACAAGAGTTAACGTGGAGACAGGCTTCGGTTCCCGAATTTTGTTAGAGCCTTGTCTATAATGGAAGGGTTCTTTCCTCGCTGTACTGCAACAAGTTAAAGGAAATAAAATTCTTTTTTCCTAACTGTCTTTATCTGAACATTAATGTATCGCACGATATACGCAACTGTAAAAGGCGCTGAGTTTTGAATATATATATATATTTGTGACAAATTACGTTGTATTATCTTAATATATATATAATCGTCACATGACTGTAGTCTTTAAAATCAAGAATAATTTCCTCTTTATTTCTATCAGAAATTTAACACACCCTTTGAAAACCCATTTGTTGGTGACTGAGTTTGAGCCTCCTCGCTCCGAAGCCCATTGTTTTAATGGACTAAACTACGCTGAGTGGCCACTTTATTATGACCACCTGACAGTTTTAAGCAAATGAGCTATGGCTGCACGCTCTTGCCGCCAGAGGGAAAAATGTGATTTGACGGACTTTCAACGTGGGATGATTGTAGGAGCTCGGAGTCATGGAACGAGTATCACTGAAACCGCCGCATTCGTTAAATGTTCCAGAGCAGCTGTTTTTAAAGTGTTTACAGACTGGTAACAGACAACAGAAGGGCAAGAGTGCAGCAAATTACAGACCATCTTAATCAATGATCATCTCAAATGATCTCTGCACGCACTGTTCGCCGTACACTACATCGAATGGGATATGGCAGCTGAAGGCCTGTTCGAACACCTTTGCTGTCTGCAGTTAACAAAAGAAAACGCCTTCAGTTCGCACAGGAGCACAAGGATTGGACAGTCAATAATTGGGAACAAATTATGTGGTCCGATGAATCACGTTTTCAGTTGCACCATACCGATGGCCGAGTGAGAATTTGGCGGAAACTGCACGAAAGCATGAACCCCAAATGTATTGCTACAACCCTTCAAGCTGGTGGAGGCAACGTTATGGTTTGGGGAATGTTTTCCTGGCATGCTTTGGGTCCTTTAATTCGTGTTGATCAACGTCTGACTGGCACATCATATCTAAACATCGTTGCGGACCAAGTGCATCCTGTCATGTGGATGGTTTACCCCAATGGCGATGGCTACTTTCAACAAGATAATGCGTCCTGCCACAGTGCTCGTATTGTACAGGATTGGTTTCAGAAACATGCCGGTGAGTTTACTTAGCTTAGGTGGCCCCCACAATCACCAGATCTCCATCCCATTGAGAATTTTTGGTATGAAGTTGAACGAGCGATCAGACAGCTGGATCCACAACCCTGCAATCTCACACTCCTGGAAAGTGCTATTCATCAAGCATGGTCTCAGATTCCACAAACCACGTATCAACATCTCGTGGAGTCCATGCCACGAAAAATCGACGCAGTATTAAAGGCAAAAGGTTGCCCAACGAAGTACTGAGGGGTTTCCATAAAAAAGTGGCCACTCAGTGTATATCGACGGAACGCATCTCTACAGATCGGATGGTCTTGATACGTGCTTTACCTCTGTATATTACGTCATGTCATCTCCCTTTTAATTTCTTTCTTTTTTTTTTTTTTTTTTTTTGAAGCGAAGAAATTTTCATTAATTCCACACGGTATGTGGAACATCACACATTTTTTGAAGAACGCAACAGCCAGTAGGTCAATTTTCCACAATCGGGCGCCAATGTGAAAATACAAATTTGTACGTAACGGAGATCGAATTTGTGCCTCCTCGCTCCGGAGCCAGTTGTTCTAACTGACTAAGCTACACCGACGGAACGTATCGCTGCAGATCTGTCGTCTTACCACGTGCTTCACCTCTGAAGTACGTCATAACCCACTTACGACAGCCTCAATTTACAACGCACAACTTCGAAACAAATCAGCGTCGTCCTAAACTGGGAAGCCATCGTATTTTTAAACGATTTTCAACGTCGCGGTTCCGAAAGCAACCTGCAGACAGTAATGCATTTTTCAGTCTCACATTTTAAGCAGAACAAACTACAGGAGAGCGTGATTTTAAACGTTAGTTTAAATCTTTCGTCAGACAAAGAGTAAATGAAATGCCGCGCAGACAGAGTCGGAGGTGCTTTTGTTTTTAAACAACGGGGTAAAATGGAAGACAGTAATGTCTCTTTAAAGAAATGAACAAAAAATTCAGCAAAAATGGGGTAAAAGAAGAAGAAATTCTCAGCAAAAGTCATGGCTGAAACACAGCCGACATCCGCAGCAGTCAGTATGAATATTAATGATCGGTAGCTCGGCCAAGAGGGTATAATTTCATTTCGCCTTGCCACGGGACAATCTATCAACATCGCTTTTCTCTCTGCGTGGTTGCAGAAACAGAGGTGGCAGATGCTTTAGTTAACAGGGTTACAATACAAATAATGGACGTTAGGAGTGCTACTCTTCTACACTACACACTGAGAAACGTTCAGAAGACTCATAGTTCCTCCACCCTCAGACACTCCATTTTTTTTTTTTAGTTCTTTAATTTTTTCGCGAGGGCATTTTACTTAGATCGATGTCCGGATGTCACTAGCAAGCACTTGCTTCGCATCGAGGTGGGGAAGGAGAAAAATAATGGCGTGTAAGGGAGCTACGACCGTTAAAGAAACAAAATTTTTCAAGTGAAAAATTATAGTAGCACTTAAGGATAAAAAATAGTGAGCTGCCTGCTAAGCTAAAAAAAAGAAATATCACACTTTTTATTTTAATACGCAATGATAAATTTAAGTTAGGAGTGCTTCTCTTAAAAATAAAGAAAAAAAAAATTAAGGGGGAAAAACGAGCTGTTCGAAGAAATGAAAAGTGATGCGTAGATGAGAAATGTTTGCTGCTGTGCTGATGATAATGGGTTGATTGTCTTCGCAGAGTCATTAATCAGAGGAAAATTTGAAAAGCGTCGCACAGCATGCTGGGATAATTGTGATGAATGACGTAAAATGGGGGCATATTTTTAATAGTAGGGTAAGGAAAAGAATAATGCAATCTATGTGAAAAATAAGGAACCGACAAATTTAGATCAGGAGCAAAAAAAAAAAAAAAAAATCTCAGGGCTGATATCAAAATTAAATGATGAGATTCACTTTTTTTTCGCGACAATTTGTGTGATGATTTAACACAAGTCTCACTCAACTGGAGAAAAAAAAATAGAATGTTTAACAGAGCGACACATTGGTCACTTTAACAGAAGTGACACAGACTTTTCTAATTGACAATATGAAGTTATATTTCCACGAGCTTTCTAAGGAAGTTAAAAATATAGTCCCTCAATGATTACTGGAATCCCTCAGTCAAGTCAGCAGTAAGTTATTGAATATTTTATTTCGAAGTAAATAAAAATAGAAATCAGGTAGCTCTGTGTCAACGCCTTCTATTATTATCCACCTGCTGCTGAATGAAGGTCTCCCTAAATTTTGTTTCTTCAAAGGATATTTGGGCTAAGAACCACTGTTCCAAGTGACACGTCGATATTTCATTTACTATCGTACAAATGGTTGCACATTTTTCCTTTTTTAAGAACTTCGGCATCTACGTTCTTTCGCGGTTTAGTTACTTTCGTTCGCCTAACAACGTGAAAAACACACAACTATTTAAGTGTCTTTAATGTCTACAACAACCTTTTACTTATTTATTTTTTTACTGAATCATGATTTTCTTTTTTCTCTGTTTTCCCGCAACCTCGTTCATAATCATAAACTATTCCGTTTTTCAATATTTTGTACTCTCTTTCTCTCTCTCTCTCTCTCTCTCTCTCTCTCTCTCTCTCTCTCTCTCTCTATCTATCTATATTTTTCTTTTTCTTATATAAACTTCTACGTCTCTGGACTAAAAATCAAATTTTCGGCGCCTCGCTGATATCACACGTTTCTACTTGACAACACAAACGGAGGAAAAAGAGCAAGACTCGTATGCCCTGACCCCTCATTCCCGCAATGGAGAGACCTACTAGTGGTTGCCATGGATACAGCACTGGCGAACAGCAAGCCGAACATTCTAAAACGATATCTTTGCGGGTAAGAACGAAAACAAATAATCATTTTATCGTGCGAATCATACAAAACGCTCAACGTTCTAAGAGCACAATCGACGCTAACTAAAATAAAATTATCATGTTCGAAACCGTTATTTATTTTTCTGGTTTATATTTCTAATATGACAACATAACAAATACATATTAATCTCCAACGAGTTCTTTTCGTGATACAATAAGGTGCAATTGCTTTACCATTCCCTACAAAATAAATCAGGCTTTCCCTTTGAAGTCATAGCACTAAGTAACATTCGCGAATTCCATTATTTCTTCCAAATGTCCTTCACAAAGCTTTTAAGCATCATACAATCTTCATCCTTAACCTTCTGACCATGGTGGACACAAAACATCAGCCACTTCCGCAATGATTTCATCAACGAAATGAAAGTGTGTGAAATCACTTCCACTGGTCTTAATTTACCCCTATGCCCTCCAAGTTCACAAAGCCGCCCCCGGTGGCGCAGTGGTCTAAGCGATGGCTTCTGACCATTCGTACATAAGGGATCCGGGTTCGAATGCCGGTGAGGCATGGATGTTGTGTTTGTCTTACGGCACTGGCTATCTCCCTTCCCTGGAACCAGCGACCCGAAATTAGGACTGGCTCTCTCTCTCTCTTCCGTGGAACCAGTTATCCTAAATTAGGGACGGGCGACTGCTTATAGCCCATTGAGTTGCTCACGGTGGTCGTTAAACCACCAATCAAAAAAAAAAGTTCACAAAGTAAAACACCCCAAAACACAAGGTAAAAAACCCCAAATTAGGACTGGCTCTCTCCGTTTCCTGAGACCACTGACCCTAAATTAGGACTGGCTCTCTCTCTTCCGTGGAACCAGTTATCCTAAATTAGGGACGGGCGACTGCTCATAGCCCATTGAGTTGCTCACGGTGGTCGTTAAACCTCCAATCAAAAAAAAAGTTCACAAAGTAAAAAACCCCAAATTAGGACTGGCTCTCTCCGTTTCCTGGGACCACTGACCCTAAATTAGGACTGGCTCTCTCTCTCTTCGGTGGAACCAGTTACCGTAAATTAGGGACGGGCGACTGCTTATAGCCCATTGAGTTGCTCACGGTGGTCGTTAAACCTCCAATCAAAAAAACAAAAGTTCACAAGGTAAAAATTTATATTTATAAAGCAGTGTTCAAAGTTGGTAGCACCTTGTTACTGCACTACTTTTGATTCTGCCTTAGCCAAGATAAAAAATTACAAACGTAATGATCATAACGCTGAAATAACGCTTGAATATGAAAACTTAAGACCTAAGCGAAAAAAGGAAGAAGCGTAGCTTTACATTTTGGCAAACCTAACCGTTATATGATTTAAAAAAAAAAAAGATAGGATAAATGTGATATGCGCCGATACAGATACGCGCGGATACAGAGAGAGGCTGAGCACCCTGTAATTGTTATACATGATTTTATTTTGTGCCAAAACAAAGAAAAAAATGTCACCTCAACATTAATAAAAAAGAAAAAGAAAAAATGAAACAAATATTGAAGGCCTTTCTGGTATGGAGTGCATGTTATACTTATTTGGCTACAAAGTTTGATCTAAACTGCGTTCTGTAGCCCACCACCTCAAAGTTGCACAGATCGTATTCATACAACAGACAACCTTGCTATACCTAAGACAGTCATTTCATAACAGTGAAAGAAAAATAAAAAAAACAAAGAAGACGAAAAAATCACATAAGACATCTCATCAATCATACAGGCAAAAACAATGGAAGTATGGTACTTTCAAAACCTAGAGCATAAACAATTTCTTATACACTGAGATGCCAAAAAAAAAAAAAAAAAAACTGGGAGGGGCGTTACCATTTCCATTACATGCCACCACACCCATGCGGTAAATGGTATCGTCCGCAGGCGACGTACAATACATACGAGTATACAGTATAGAGGCAGATATCTCTGAGAACTCAAGTAGAAGCACTTGCAGTTCAGATGGCAGCATACCAGAATTTAAGCAATTTCGAATGTGGTATGATAGTCGGCGCTCGGGAGATGGGTCACTCCATCTCGGAAATTACCACGAAATTTGGATTTACACGGTCAACAATTTCAAGGGTATACCTGGACTACAGAAACTCAGGGAAAACATCCAGGGTGCGAGACCCGTGTGGCCGTAGAAAAGCCTTGAAAGATCGTGGACAGCGGCGTCTGGCACGTCCATTTTTTCTTTTTATTTTTTTTTTTTTTTATTGCAACGTGTAATGAAAATGGCGGCAGCGGCTGCGGTATTCGACGGCAGGAATAGTTTACCTTTGGTGGATAACAATTATTTGGATAATCATGACGAGTTTTCAATTCCCAAAGATTTCAAATCGGGTGAAGACTTCATGAACAGAAAATTCTTGAGACTGCGAAGTCATTGGCAGAAAGTGGCAAAGCAGCAGAGCTCGCTCATGTGATAAGAAGAAAAAGACCATTTCTAAACATTGTTAGCAAAGCAAAAGCTACTTTTTGGATATGGAAGCTTTAACAGGATTGGAGGTGGAGCTTTGTCAAGAATGCGTAGATTGGGTAAAACAAGAAAAAAGAGCATACCTTAGGCAGTCATTAGAGGCCAAGCTGATAGCACTATACTATGACGTTGCACAGTATGCTGAAGCATTGCAGTTGGGGAGTACATTGCTGAAGGAATTAAAAAAGATGGATGACAAAAATTTACTGGTGGAAGCGCAACTGTTAGAAAGCAAAGTATATCATTCACTAACAAATTTTCCAAAGCTAGAGCGGCACTGACAACTGCACGCACGAAAACTAATGGAATCTATTGCCCTCCTAAGCTTCAAGCTGCATTAGATCTTCAGTCGGGAATTCTTCACGGAGCAGAAGAAAAGGATTTTAAAACTGCATTTTCTTACGCATCGTAACATCCGCCTGAAGTACAACATTGCCGCAAGTCAAAGCGCAATTCAATGCTGGGGGCAGTAGTATCATCAGCGTTCGGATAGTGCAATGTTCCTTGTGTTCTATGGGGCTCCGGAGCCGACGTCCCACCCGGTTACCATTGCTGACCGGACGGCACAAGGCTGTGCGCCTCTCCTGGGCTCGGCAACACCGCCATTGGACGCAAGATGACCGGAAACATGTAGCCTGGTTCGACGAATCCCGGTACCAACTGTTTCGGGTGGATGGCAGACTCCGGTTGTGCCGACAACCGCACGAGGCAATTAGTCCCGCATGCCTACAAGGGACAGTGCAGGGCGGCGGTGGCTCTGCTATGGTGTGGGATGTTTTCAGCTGGCACGTATCAGCACGCATCATACATCTGCAGACCGCTCTGACCTGTGGAAGTTACGTAACAATCCTTGGGTATCATTTGCACCCGTTCATGTCATGCAACCACTCCGACGGGTGTGACCTCTTTCAACACGACAATGCACCCCCGCATACGTCCAGAGTCGTCCAATTATGGCTGGAGGAATATTCCACGCAGTTTGGCATCTTGACTTGCCCCCCCCCTCGTAAGCCGAATTTAAACGCCCTCGAACACATATACACTGGCGTGCAAAAATTAAGGACGAGACGGTTTTTCGAATTTAACGTCGTGCAAAAGTGATCCACAGCGACTCAAATCATACCATAAGATCCCCAAGATGTACGAATATGGGACAAGTGAGCAAAACCGTCCAAACAAGGAATCCAAAGGCACTTTATTGAAAAGGTAGCTTCGAGCACAACTGGACAGAAGACAGAAACGTCCATGCGAGAGGCGGCTGCCAAGAAAAATGCAGTCTTTAGCAGGAGATATGATAACCCCTGACTGAGTTTTTTTTTTTTTTTTTTTGTTTGGAGGTTTAACGACCACCGTGAGCAACTCAATGGGCTATAAGCAGTCGCCCGTCCCTAATTTAGGGTCGCTGGTTCCAGGGAAGGATAAGAGCCAGTGCCGTAAGACAAACACAACATCCATGCCTCACCGGGATTCAAACCCGGACCCCGTTCGGACGAAAGATCAGAGGCCAGCGCCTTAGACCACTGCGCCACCGGGGCGGCCCTGACTGCGTTGCAGGATTTACAACGTCTGTCCATGCTGAGGACGAGGTTATCAAGGAGCTGTTGAAGCATCGCGGCCCATTTCTCTTGTAGCGCCAACCGCAGCTGCGGAATCGTTGCTGGCGGCTGGTGACGTGCTGCCAAGCGTCACCCGAGAAGGTCCCACACGTGTTCAATTGGATTTAGATCCGGGGACCTTGCGGGCCAACCCATGCGTTTAATATCTTCACTCTCCAACAGCTCTGCGACAGCCACTGTACGATGAGGTGTAGCGTTGTCGTCCATGAAGAGGAACTCAGGACCCACAGCACCTCTAAACAGACGCACGTGAGGCAGGAGAACCTCGGTACAATGGCGGACACCAGTGACGGAACCTCCTTGGAAGATGTGGAGGTCACAGTACGGCTACCAAGCATGATACTTCCCCAAACGAGAACTCCGCCACCTGCAAACCGGCCCCTTTCGATGATGTTGGAGGTGTGATTGCGTGTTCCCTGCTTTCTCCAGATGTGTATACGCCCAGAATCGCTCGTCAGACTAAATCCGTTCTCATCCGTAAAGACAACTCGACCCCATTGCTGATGTGTCTAGTTCTTGTGTTCCTGGCACCACAGAAACCGCCGTCTCTGATAAGCTGGCGTTAATGGCACACACCGTACTGGTCGTCGACGTGCAAATAGACCACCTCTGTGCAGCCTCTTGGCCACGGTAAAACGCGATAACGGACGTCCAGTTGTCTGTTGCATGTGCCTTGCGATTTCTCCCGCTGTCTGCCGTCTGTAGGACAATACACCGGTCGTCCGCCGCCGTGGTTGCTCGTGGACGACCACTGCTAAACTTTCGGACAGCTGTTCCTGTCGTTTGAAATTCTATCCATGCTCGTGAAACGATGCTGTGAGCGATCCCGAACTCCTCGGCCACACTAGTCACACTTCGACCTTTTTCCAACATCCCAATGCCGCACCGGTGACGCAGTGGTCTAAGCGATGGCCTCTCTGATCAATCGTCCGAACGGAGCCCGGGTTCGAATTCCGGTGAGGCATGGATGTTGTGTTTGTCTTACGGCACTGGCTCTCTCCCTTCCCTGGAACCAGTGACCCTAAATTAAGGACGCGCGACTGCTTATAGCCCATTGAGTTGCTCATGGTGGTCGTTAAACCTCCAATCCAAAAAAAAAAAAACTTCCCAATGATGCGACCTCGGGTAAAGTCATCCAGAAATCATCTACTGGATTGCTTGTTGGCCATATCACACGGTGGCAGTAACCCGACGTCGTTCAATCCGATGTACACCGTGCAATAGCTTTCACCGAATTGCTGAGCGTACACCACCCGTGTGCTTTATACCCTTCCGACACTCCCCCCTTACGTCATGCTGCATATATGCGCATGCCCTACCGTACCGGACCCTAATCTATCTTCTGAGTGGTCTTTCGGTCCGTTCTGCCTGCTCGTTCCGCTGTTATGCTAATTTCTCCTCTTCGGCCTTAATTTTTGCACACCAGTGTAGGATGTTGTTTATCATGACGTCAAAGTCACGTATCCTCCACCGGCGAATGTTACGGAGTTGTGGGACAATCTTCAGGAAACATGGTGTGCACTGTATACACAGCAATACAGAGAGGTCGTGTAGTCGATGCCCCTTCGCGTTGCTGTCGATTTTCAATAGCGAGGCGGACCAATGCGGAGATATCGCAGGATTTTTTGGTTCTTTAGGGTAATAGGGATCATTTAACAACAACAACTGCTAACAACTGTATAAAAATATTTTAATGATTTACTTTACTTTAAACCAAATTTAAAGAATGAGACGAACTTTTATTCATGTAGTATTAATGATTCGAGTAAAACAGAAAAAGAAATGCTATTTTGATCTGCGTAAGTCTCCGTGTTTATTCTTGTTCATGTTATTATATCTGCTTCTCTTCTATTACATGCATTAACCAAAATGTTGGCAAATATAAGACCAGAAGCCGATAGGAATGTTTATAAAACAATTGCATAACTGTTTTCAACATAGTGAGATTTCACATTTGTTGTCTGTTGTATGTGTGTGTACATATCTGTAAAACATTTGAAATACACGGTTAGAGGATGTACACTGCCGGACAAGTGCTAAGGACGGATGACAATAGCAACGATAGCAACCATAAAATGGAAGGCAGGAAAATGTGGAAATTAGCATAAGTGCGGGATACAGTAAGACGTGTTGTGCGTACGCAAATTTTGGATTGCCGCACTTGTTTGTGACGTCATAGCACTGATAAGAGATATAAAGGATTTGACGCGTGTTGACCGTTGTTGTTCAAACGTAAAATTGAAAGGGAAAGAATCAATTGACGAACTTGCAATTTTCAGTATGTTTTCCCGACATCACCTAGATGAGTTTACGCGTGGCCGTATTATTGGCAAGATTGAAGAAGGGCGAAAAATAACAGATGTTGCCAGGGAGTTCGACGTCAGCCACAGTGTTGTTTCAAGGCTTTGGAAATCATTTCAAACAAATGGAGAGTGTAGCAAACGTCACGGGGAGGTTGTGTTCGCAGTACGACACCTGCAGAAGATCGGTACATAGTGCTATCAACAAAAAGACACCGGCGCAGCACAGCTAGTGAGGTAGCAAGTCAGTTTATGGCTGCTACTGGCAAGCGGATCACCCGAAAAACTGTCGCCAGACGTTTGCATGAAGGAGGACTATACGCCCGCCGTCCTGTTGTGTGCATCCCATTGTCCAGACGTCACCGTACCGCCCGTTTGCAATGCTGCCATCAACATCGCAATTGGACAGATAACGACTGGTCTGCTGTCCTCTTCTCAGATGAGAGTAGATACAGTCTATCGTCTGATTATCGACGACAACTGATCTGGCGTGATAGTGGTACTGCATATTGTTCAGCAAACATACAGGAAAGGGACCGATATCCGACATGTAGTGTCATGGTATGGGCTGGCATCATGATCAATGGCCGTACGTCCCTCTATGTGCTTCCAACTGGGACTATGACTGGCCAACGATACATTAATGATGTTCTGCTACCTCATGTTCGCATGTTCCGTGGTGCTGTCGGTGATAGATTCATTTTCATGGACGACAACGCAACATGTCATCGAACAGTCGCTATCCAGGAGCGTCTTGAGAGCGAGGATATTAAACGCCTCGTATGGCCAGCACGTTCTCCAGATCTGAATCCTATTGAAAATGTGTGGGATGCTTTGGGGAGGAGTCTTGCTGGTCGCCAATGCCCTCCAATAAACAAGGACACCCTCATCCGTGCACTCACAGAGGAATGGGATAAATTACCCCAACAGCTGCTTGATAATGTTGTGCAAAGCATGACACGACGTGCGGAATCTTGCATCGCCCTCCATGGTGGCGATATCCCGTATTGACATCTTACGCTGGAACGCCTGCGGACGGTAATTGCATTTTTTTCACGTTTACGTATTCTACACAAAATGGCCTGTTTGTCCCTTGAACACGTTCCAAAGCCTTCTGGATTTCAGAGCACAATAAATTGTCTTTCTTGTAATGTCCTGGCATTCTGACATCATTTTATTTCACTTGGCATCCAACCACACTTACTTTTTTATGCGCTATATAGCCGTTTATGATCCGTCCTTAGCAATTGTCCAGCAGTGTAGTACGAAACAAACTTTGTAACCGAATAAACATTACATACACCGTGTTATCAAAAGTATTCGGACAGTATTCAATAACGGCTGCGCAAGATGATGCGCTGTGAATGTGGAGGTACGTACTGTACATAACTCTGAGATATTCTGTCAGTAATTTGGAAGCAAATATGCCGCATGGATGTGAGCTTTCCGAGTACCACCGTGGGCTGATCATAGCATGTCATTTGAATAACGTTTTCATACGGAGCATTGCAGCTAACTAAACATGCCAAAATCGACAGTAAGTGATGTCGTGAAAAGATGGAAGCAAAATGGTGCAACTACAGCAAAAAAAAAAAAAAAAAAAAAAAAAAAATTACGAACCACACAAATTGACGGAACGTGACGCAAGAGCCACGATGTGAAATGTTAAGAAAGTCCGCTCTTCCGCTGCCGTTTAAATCGCTACTGAAGTACGAAATGTTTGTAATGGCTAGGTAAGTACCATAACTATCGGCAGAGAGTTGCACAGTATGGGTTATTACGGTAGAGCAGCGTCACACAAGCCACACATCTCTACCGTAATATCGACGCGCTGTTTGGAGAGGTGTGTCTCTCGGCGTTCCTGGACTGTGAGCGACAGGAAAGCTGTCCTTTGAAGTGACGAGTCACGCTCTTCACTCTTCCAACCTAATTGGTGTGTTCGGATTCGGCAACGGTCAGGCGAACCATTTTCGTCCGGTTCTTCCAACTGTTGGGTCCAGCAACAGTTGGAAGATTCGTGGATGAGACTCGGGCCCGTTAGTAATTACACCACAAACCATGAATTCTGAAGTGTACTTACTTGTACCAATGGGGGGGGGGAGTCAAGCTTGAAATGTGAGAAGTCGCCCCGGTGGCGCAGTGATCTATGCGATGGCTTTTGATCATTCGCCCCTGATGGGTCCGGGTTCAAATCCCAGTGAAGCATGGATGTTGTGTTTGTCTTACGGCACTGGCTCTTTCCCTTTCCTGGAGCCAATGGCCCTAAATAAATGACGGGCGACTGCTTATAGCTCCACTGAGTTTCTCACAGTGGTCGTTAAATCTCAATCCAAAAAAAAAAAAAAAAGTGAAAATCATGATTCTTGCATTCCGGAGCTTTTCTTTTTTTTTCGATGCAAAACTTCGCCGCTAGAGGGCGTAAATACAGTTGCATCGACTTCAAAATAAATTTTATTGTATATGTGTACACACTGGCGGAAAGTGAAAAAAGAACACCAAGAACGAATTGGCGGACGATCATGAAATTTACATATGTTAATGGGGTCGAGTGAACGTAGGTGTGATGTTCATTTCGGGACCAACCGGTGAGCGCTTACGCCACAGCATGGCATAATATGCAAACTATCGTCGGTGGTATTTAAGGAGTACGGCGAAATGAATGTAATCAGTCGTCGGCGTACGGACACGTGCGAAGACCCTGAAGAAGCTGCAATGCCTGGACATGGAAGACGTGTACGATTTCAGCAGTTATCGGACTTTGAGCGAGGTCGTCTAGTCGGACTAGGCGAGGCCGGGTGGTCGTATCGTCGTATTGCGGAGCGAATTGGACGGGAAGTATCGGTGGTGGTACGATAGTGGCGTAGATGGTCCGAGGAGCATTCCTACACGAGAAGACGTGGAACCGGGAGTCACAGACGGACTGATGAGCGGACCGATCGACGCATAAAAATAACGGCGTTGTCAAGCAGAACATCCACTGCGACGCAAATCCGAGCTGCCGTTGCACCTGAGGTGACTGTGCGAACAATCCGCAACCGTCTACTAGATGCAGGACTACATGCACGTGTGCGTCTGGCATGTGTATCTTTGACTCCAGCCCACCGTCAGGAACGGCTGCAGTGGTGTCGCCAACGTCTGCACTGGAGAACGCAATGGCGATCTGTCGTGTTCAGCGATGATAGATGATTCTGCTTGGGGGCCTCCGATGGCCGTATGCGTGTTCGCAGACGCACAGGGGAGCGTCTCCACCCTTGTTGCATCCGCCAGCGTCACACAGGGCCTACACCTGGTCTCCTGGTGTGGGGAGCGATCAGCTATCACTCCCGTACACAACTAGTGTTTGTACCGGGTACGTTAAACAGCACCTCCTACATCAACAACATCATTCAGCCTGTTGTTGTGCCATTTGTAAGGTCGGTCCATCGTGGTGTTTTCCAGCAAGATAACGCACGCCAACACACGGCACGTGCAACGCAACATGCACTTCAGGGTGTGAGACAACTTCCATGGTCTGTACATTCACCGGATTTGTCCCCCGTTGAGCACGTGTGAGATTTTATGGGACAACGACTTATTCAGTCTCCACTGCCAGCCACGACCATCCCCGATTTACGCGCCCAGGTTAAGGATGCTTGGAACTCAATACCCCAAACTTACATCCAACATCTGTACGACAGACTCCATGCCAGAATTGCACAGTGTGACGCAGTTCATGGCGGTTCAACCTCGTACTAACGATGTTGCATGGAAATGTTATTTTTCAGTTTACCAACAAATACAGCTGTATTTTGCCATAATGTTTTGATCACGTTATCCTCTGTATTCCGTTATTATGGTGTATAAATTTCGTTGGTATCGGATGTCTCCTTCTTGGTGTTTTTTTTCACTTTCCGCCAGTGTACTTGCTTCTAAACATCCGATTGAAAAAAAAAATTCCTGTTTTCGATGCTATTTGTAACGAATACTATTTTAGGCACAGTTTCTTTTTCAAGTAATATATAGATTTTGCGCTAGGTAAAGGTAAATTGTCTTTTTCCCAATATCTGCGCTTCTACAAGTCTGATTTGGAAAATTCTTCCTGGATCGGAAACAGCTACTCGTGGGAAATGTTATGCATATAATTCCTAATTTTTGGTAAGGAATGTTTTGGCCACCAGGGGTGGGGGAGTAAGCATTTAATTCTGCTTCTGTTGTATATGCAGCAAAATCTGTGCTTCTGAAAACTCGACTGAAAAAATTATTTCGTGGACCGATACCATTCACCTCGTCACACCTTTTGAAAATAACTCCTGCTTAAAATAGCGAACAGCTTTCTCACTAGGGAATTGGATACATATTGTCGGTATCTCTGCTTCTAAAAGTCCGATTTGAAAAATTCCTTCTTTGTAAGAGAGCATTCCTGTGCGAAATGTTTCTCATATACTTTCAGATTTTTCAAAAAAGGTATAGACTTTCCGATAGGTCGCGTAAAAGTAAATTGCGTTTTCCTCGATGTAAACGCTTCTAAAACTACGATTTCAAAAATTATTTCTGCATTGGATACAGCTCCTGATGGGAAATATTTTGATTAAATTTCTAATTTTTGATTAAAAACAAGGGTGGTTAATGTTTATTTCTGCTTTTGTTGTTCTTGCAGCAAATTCTAAACTTCTGAAAACTCGATTAAAAAACCTTAAGCCGACGCTCCAACTCGTTCCAGAGGTGCTCAATAAGGTTAAGGTCCAGGCTCTGCGCAGGCCAGTCCATTCGACTAAGCCCATTGTCACCATACCAAGCCATGGTGGACTTCGCAACATGACAGGTGGCATTGTCATCCTGAAAGTAACATGGGTCCACCCCGTAAAACTGCCACAACGTAGGAAGCGCATGGTCATCCAAAATGGTGCAGTAGATCTCGGCGTTGAGTCTACCAGGAATTGCGACCAAGGGTCCCGTGCCATACCAGGAGAAACACCCCCATAGCATAATTCCACCGCCGCCGAACTTCACAGTTGGCACAATACATTCCGGCAGGAGGCGTTCTCCAGGCAGACGCCAAACCCAGACCCTGCTATCCGAACGGTAGAGGGTGAACCTTGATTCGTCGCTCCAGAGAACCTGTTTCCGCTGTTCAACGGTCCACTGTCGACGTTCTTTGCACCACGTTAGCCGAGCAGCGCTATTGGACTTGGTGATCAAAGGCATGTGGGCGGCAGCACGTCCATGATAACCGAGCAGATGGGCTTCCTTACGGATGGTATTCATCGAAAGAACACTCCCGGATGCCTGTTGAAACTCCTCGCGGATGTGGCCCATTGATTTGGTGCGGTTCTTCCGAATTTCTTTGACCAGCACCCGTCGGTCTCTAACCCCCAGTTTTGTGGGTCTGCCGGGTCGGGGCACATTCCGACAGTCACCTCTCATCTTCCACTTGCCAATCACGTAGGCCACTGTCAATTTTGGGTACTTCAACTCGCTGGATATGTCACGTATGGATCAGTCATTTCTGTGATACCCGACGATTACACCTTTCCCGAAATCAGAGAGCTCCGGACTACGTGGCATCTTGCATGCGACTGCTTACGTTGTTGTTTCCCACACGATATTTAACGGCGGCGGCCGTGACGTGTATCAGGACCGCAGATATCGTCGATTGCAGGGGTGTCCAATTACTTGTTGGTAGATAGTGTAATTACATAGGCTACAACTATCTTGGAAATTTGTCTGTGTTTTTAAAGTGGACCGTTGATTACTAAACCACAATCCTTCTGCGACCACTCCACCGGAGCGTACGTAACACACCAATTTATATTTTATGATTTTTTTAACTGTGGGTTCGATTCTATACTGCTGGTCATACAATTCGGAGGTTTTCCGAGTGTGATACGAATGCATGCATGAACTGATACTAGAAAATCGTTCTTGCATATACACTGAAGAGCAATTGAATTAGAGATACCAGTCTAGTAACGTGTAGCGCCACCTTTCGCCCAGATGACGGCGGCGATTCGTCTCGGCATGGACTCGACAAGACACCGGAAGCGTTGAGAAGCCATACGGATCCACGACCCCTGAACAAGCTCCCACAGTTCACGAAGATTTGATGGAGGGGGGGGTCAAAGCCTCGAACATCTCTCTCGATGGCATCCCAGATGTGCTCGATGGGATTCAGGTCAGGTGACCTAGCTGGCCAAGGAAGCGAGCTCACGTAGGTTGAGTGTTCATCGTTCATCCAACCATTCGGATACAATTCGGGAGCAAATGGTCGTCGACGATATCTCGGTAACGTTGACCTGTGAGGGACGATGTCACACGTACCAGGGGTCCCATTTCAGTCCACGTAAACAGTCACCAGACAAGAATGCCACCCCCACCAGCTTGAAGAGTACCCTGCTGGCAGGAAGAATCCATCCCTTCGTGTGGTTTGCGCCGTACTCGTATCCTGCAATCCGCATGTACAAACGTGAATCTCGATTCATCAGTCCAGGCAACATTTTCCCACATGTATAGGGTCCAGTGGCGATGTTCCCGCGCTCATGCTAATCTTTGCACCCTGTGATGTGCGGTCAGCAGCGGTACCCTCGTGGAACAATGGTACCCTCGTGGGACGATGGCTTCAGGGGACAGCGGTACCCTCGTGGGACGATGGCTTCAGGTTCAGCAGTGGTTTATTTGGGCGTAACGTGGCTTGTAAAGAAAACATGCAGACGCCGGATTTGTGATTCATTTTCCTGTATGAATTTAAACTGGGCCATTCTGCAGGGATTGTCGCTCGAAACGTTAGCAAAGCGTTTGGGGAGAATACAGCCAACGAACGAACCATTCGGCGATGGTTTTGAAGTTTCGAAGCGGAGATACGGACCTGCAGAACGAACCACGTGCTCACCGACCTGTTGCTGTTTCTGACGATGTTCTGTTACGTGCGGTTGAAGCGGAACACCGAAAAACGTGTCATGAGATAGCGGCAGAGGTAGGTGTCCACCACGCGACTGCTGTTCGGCGTCTGGCTGCGCTGGGTAAGATCAAACAGCTGGACATGTGGCTGCCGCATGAGTTGACAACTTCCAACAAGACTAGGCGTTTGGAGGTCTGCACGTCGCTCCATGCCAGGAATAAACAGGAACCTCTACTGCATCTAATGGTCACCTGCGACAAGAAGTGGGTCCTTTATGATAATCGGAAACGATCTGCACAATGGTTAAGCAAGGCACAGCCTGCTGGACGGTATCCTAGGCCACCCCTACACACCAAGGTGATGATGTTTCTTGTCTGGTGGTCCATAGCTGGGATAATTCACCGGAGTTTCTTGGCAAGAGGCTAAACGATCACTGCAGAACATTACTGTGCTGAATTACACCAGATGCACCGGAAATAGCTACAGAATTGGTCAACAAACATTTTATTCTTCTGCTCCAGGGGACACTAAGTGCCTTGGGCTACGAAGCACTGCCTCGTTCTGCCTAATACCCGGACTTGTCGCCAACACACTTTCATCTGTTTCGTCGCCTGGATCACTTCCTTTCCGGGAAATAGTTCACGACACACAAGGTTCAAAGTTTAGTTGATGACTTCTTCGGGTCCCAGCCACAAGGCTTTTTTCGTTACGGGATCATGGTCTTGCCGGACAAATGCCAACTGTGTGTCGATGCCGAGGGTGATTATTTTGCCTAGGTAAGTTGTCCTAGTTTTCCGTTCCCGCCGTCCACGTGTGCTGGTCCTTTGCCGGACATTTCATTCGCACCAACCGTCTTCTGCAATAGTAAATCCACCTCCTTTTTTTTGATTGGAGGTTTAACGACCACCGTGAGCAACTCAATGGGCTATAAGCAGTCGCCCGTCCCTAATTTAGGGTCACTGGTTCCAGGGAAGGGAGAGAGCCAGTGCCGTAAGACAAACACAACATCCATGCCTGACGGGATTCGAACCCGGACCCCTTACGGACGAATGATCAGAGGCCAGCGCCTTAGACCACTGCGCCAACAGGACGGCTTAACTAGATTCATGCTTTATCAATAGTCCGAATAAGTTTCCATCTGTGTCGGGCTAAGTGATTTTCATAAAGAAGTCTACATCGTGTTCTGCGATCAGCCATCGTGCTTAGAAAGAAGGCGGTGAACACAATATGTACCAAAATGTTCAAGCACATTTGAGAACTTACGAATAATAGGCATCGGTAACAGTTTTGTCTAGTGGAACAACATGGTTATACACAATTCCCTTTTTACCGAAGAATACCAGGTGCAAAATCTTCCCTGCACCTGCTTGAACATTTTCTTTCTTTCGATCGGAGACCCAGTGGGTGTTTCCATTGGGTACCCTGCTTCTGGATCGAAATGATGAAAAAATGTTTTATCATATGTGACGACGCGATCCAAAAAATGTGGCTCGCGTCGTAGCCGGCACTTCCATTGGCGACAAGTGATAACACGATTTGCCTAGTGTTCACCCGTGAGAAGTGGGGAATCCACTTTGCAGACTTTTCGGTACCCTAACTGGTTTCTTACAATGTCATCAACGGAACTAAAGGACATCTGCAACACAGTCGACACTCTTCACCATTCACAAATTTCTTGTGCCACCCAAAAACTCTTGCGCGAGACAAAGCATGTTCCTTATTGGTTATTTTAATCATTTCGCGCGCTACTGTGGCAGTTTTATTCAATTTTATAGCTGCTCGTTGCGCCAGTTTTAAATCCATACTGGGTTACGGAAACACGTCTGAACTCTACGCCGTCTACTAGAAGAATGAACTAGCGGAGCGCTGTAACGACGCGTCGTCACGAGACTGACCTTGCAGGTGTTCCGACACAGGCAGCTGCATTTTTCTACGTAGGCTTGTTATGGCGCTATGACGTCAATCTCGTTACTTTTTGAACAACGTACATACAACAGCTTGAGACATGCAAATGATTAAAATGTCAGCGAAAATGCATATACGGTTTCGGAGCAGCGCCGTCAGAACTGTCTGATGTTCGGTATAAAGAGCTGGTTCAAACCAGATTTTGCAATCAGTGAAGAGCTAACGTTGAGTCGAAAGAGTGTCTCTTGAGTCTAAGTATGCCTCGTCGTCGACGTAGGCATAGTGAGGCACAGGAATTGCGTGTATCACTATGCCTTCTCAGGAAAATTGATTTTTTGGTAAAGATTTTATGACGAGACTCAGCTTGTGTGATCTTGAATGAAATACGTGTGCCCTTCTTTACGGAGAAGTTTCTGTGGACACTATCTGTGCAAGTACAAGTATCAGTCCGATTTGAAACACTCTTTTCACATCGGGTAGTCCAAAATGTGAGAACGATGGTCCTCGCTTTTCGATTTTTTTCCGATGCACAACTTCGCCGTTAGTGGGCGTAAATGGGGGTGCTATCGAATTCAAAGTACACATTTTGTTGCATATCATTACTTTTTAAACATCCGAATGCAAAAATTATCCCTTCCTTTCGATACTATTTGTAACGAACACTATTTTTGGTACAGTTTCTTTTTTAATTAATGCATAGTTTTTCCGCTCGAGGCATAAGAGTAAATTGCAAATTCCCCGACATCTCTGTTTTTTAATGGTTGATTTGAAAAATTCTTTTTGCATCGGATAAAGCTCCTGGTGGAAAATGTTCTGAATATGATGTCTAATTTTCGGTAAAGAACGGTTTTGCCCCTAGAAAGCGTAAGTGTATTCTGTTTCTGATGCATTTGCAGCAATATGTGCACTTCCGAAAACTCGACTGAAAAAATTCGGTTGTGGTCAGTAATTTTTTCTATTGAAACTACTGCAAAGAATCGCTTTTACAACATGTTTTAAATCACAATTATTTTTGTATAAGCATCGTTCTCATAATTTTTAAGCTGTTCGTTTTTGTTATTGTTGTTTGTTTTTCTTAAATGCACAGAAGAAAACAGTCTTTTTTTCGTGTTGATCTTTAAAAACTATGAGATTGAGGATGTGCGTTACATTCTGTTCATTTAGCATTAGCTATCTATTTCAGTGCTCCTACATGCATCTAGCCCGACTTTTTATTCCAATAATGTTCAACCTTTTAGATTATAATACTTTTAAAATCACCCAGGCGCAATAATTTCCCGTAAAAGAAGCTAGGCTGAGAGGAGAAACAAGGCGCCGTCCCAGCGGATGAGTGGTCAGAAGCGTAAGTTTCTAGCATGGAGGAGACACTGTCCCCTATTTCTCCCATGCCAACAAAATGAAGTCGGAATTTTACCTTTCCACGGTGAAAGTATGACCTGCCAAAAGCAGTAAATACTTTTTTGGGCGGGAAGAATGTCAGAAACGCAAGACAGCGGTTAGAAATTCCGCAAAAGCTTATGAATTTCAAACTGAGAAATGCAAAACAGAAATGACAAGAAAAATATAACACATAAATACAAAATAAATACAAAGCGAATTTACTACATGGAAGCTTACTGTGGACACTGGAATAGACTACGTTCAGAAACACAGAAAAAAAGTCTATCCTGGAAAACTAGTTTCAGACGAAATATCAGCTTATAAAAATCACATATTTTCAATGCTTTTCAATGGAACACACGACGTACTGGAAAAATTCGGGGCCGCCAGACAAAACTATCTCTCAGACTCTTTTGCGAAAATCTATTAACTTCCAATTACTGAAATTTTCAAATTGCATATTACAGAGGATGTTCACGCATTTTTTGAACGATTTTCAAGAATCTATAAATTTAAAACACAAGGCCGTTTCTTTCTACAATCCGCCAAAGCCACCCACTGGAGCGATTTTAATGTTTTTTTTTTTTTTAAATGAAAGCTACTGACCCACAGATCTGTCATCGTTAATTTTTATTGTCATAATTTTTTTTTTTATGTTACAATGGCATTTTCTTTGTACAATCCGCCGAAAGCGGAACGATACACGAGAAATCGGGAATTACCTGAAAGCGTTCTGATTCGGTAGTACAGCCAAAAATAATAAAAAATAAACGAAATAGCTTATGTCTACCGGAAAGAAGTAAGCTTCCCAACGGTGAAAGGATTATCCAAATCGGTTCAGTAGTTTTTCGAGATTAGTAGAAAAAAATCCGTATATTATCGTGAACTACTTTTTTCACGTTGGGTGTGATCAGGTTGCATGTCAACAAAGCGGAACGATACAATGGAAATCGGGAACTACTTGAAAGCGATCTGATTCAGTAGTACAGCCAAATATAATAAAAAATAATAAGAAATAAAGGAAATAGCCTATGTCTACCAGAAAGAAATTAGCTTCCCAACGCTGAAAGAATTATCCAAATCGGTTCAGTAGTTTTCGAGATTACCTCAAACACACAAAGTTTATCTCTTTGTGTATTAGTATAGATTATATAATGATACCAAAAATTTTTTTTTTTAAATAAACCAAACTGTCAAAATAAAACACATTTTTAACCCCATTGGGCAGTTATCTAGACACGATATCATTTCGGGTTACTGAAAGAATGCCTCAATACTCCAATGCAAGCCCGTCAACGACGGGTAAGCACATGTTTATGCAATAATGAGGAACGTCATTTAAATTCCTATAACAGTAGTTGGAAAAATAAAATGTTAATGGAAATATTAGGAACATTTTGTTGTTGGTGACCCATCTTATACACTGCCCATTAGTTATTCAACCGTTTATTATAGTTATGCATTTTACTACGATTCGTGTTATATGACAAGAAAAAATTTCAGCCACATGTAGGTTTTTCTACCGTGCATGGCACGAGTTACGGATTAGTTATAATTAATGTTTAAAATAAAATTATTTCTTTCTTAAATGTTCTATCTCATGGCAGTTTCTCTGGACTATGAACCCACATCTAGATTTTCAAGATAACAGAGTATTTCTTAAAATTGTTAGTGGTATTTTATTCCACCCCTCTTCACCTGCTATCCATAGTCAAATCATTGTTTTAGGTCTGCGTTTAGAAAGCGCTCTTTTCGGCAGTCCGAAGGTAGAAATAGTCCATTGGTGACAATCAGGGGACTCTAAAGAAATATAAACACAAATTAGAGAAATCATGCAATGCACTGATTATGATAGGCTTCCCAACATACCAGAAATCATTACTCAAGTTATTACTCACGTTATGAGGATAATGGCTGTGGTATAAATCACGGTCCTGTGTCCTGACCTTTGACCCCATTTCGATTAAATTAAACAGAATTGGTTCAGTATACCTCCGGAACAACATACTAAAGTTTTGTCGCAATAGAAGCATTTTTACGTAAGTTATGACGCATAATGGGGATGGAATAGATCCCGCTACTGTGTCCTGACCTTTGACCACATTTCGTCCACTTTCAATAGGGTTTGTCCCCAGGTGGTCCCCTATCACATACTAAAATTTCATTGAAATCGAACCATTTTTACGCAAGTTATGACGCATAAGGGCAATGGAATAGATCCCGCTACTATGTCGTGACCTTTGACCCCATTTCGTCCATTTTCAATAGGGTCCGTCCCCAGGTGGTCCCCTACCACATACTAAAATTTCATCGAGATCGAACAATTTTTAATGCACGTTATGACGCATAAGGGCAATGGAATTGATCCAGCTCCTATGTCGTGACCTTTGACCCCATTCCGTCCATTTTCAATAGAGTTCGTCCCCAGGTGGTCCTCTACCACATAATAAAATTTCATCGAAATCGAACCATTTTTACGCAAGTTATGACGCATAAGGGCAATGGAGTGGATCCCGCTCCTATGTCGTGACCTTTGACCCCATTTCGTTCATTTTCAATAGGGTTCGTCCCCAGGGGTTCCCTACCACATACTAAAATTTCATCGAAATCGAACCATTTTTAATGCAAGTTATGACGCATAAGGGCAATGGAGTGGATCCCGCTCCTATGTCGTGACCTTTGACCCCATTTCGTCCCCAGGTTGTCCCCTACCACATACTAAAATTTCATCGAAATCGAACCATTTTTACACGAGTTATCGTGCGGACGGGCAGACAGAAAAAACTGGAGCATGTACGCTTCTACATATGCTTTCTATTAAACCTAAGTTTACTGAGGGATTTAACAATAGGAGCAAACATTTTTGATTCAGGAACAAAATGCCTACAACCTACGGTTGGAAAGCGTAAAAAAGGAATTCACTTGACACCCGTTTCTTTTTTCACTTTTTCAAGAAACAGAATGGTAGATTTGGATGTATGACTGGAGCTTTATACTGATGCAGTTCAACTCTTTGCTGTGTATAAGGAGATGGCATTTTCTCTAGAAATATAGGGGTTAAACATTATTTTTTTACGCTTTCCAACCGTTGATTGAACACCAGCTTTGTCTGTTTGTCCTTCCGCATGATAACTCGCGTAAAAATGATTCGATTTCGATGAAATTTTAGTATGAGGTAGAGGACCACCTGGGGACGAACCATATTGAAAATAAGCGAAATGGGGTCAAACGTCAGGACTTAGGAGCGGATCTATTCCACCAACCTTATGAGTCATAACTTTAGTAAAAATGGTTCTATTTCGATGAAATTTTAGTATGTGGTCAGGGACCACCTGGGGACGAATCCTATTGAAAGTGGGCGAAATGGGGTCAAAGGTCAGAACATAGGAGCGGGATCCATTCCACCACCCTTGTGCTTTATAACTTAGGTAAAAATTCTTCGATTGAGACAAAACTTTATCATGTTCTTCCGGAAGTACACTTTACCTGTTCTGTTGAATATCATCAAAATAGGGTCAAAGGTCACGTCATAGGAGCAAGATTTATTTTACAGCCATTATCCTCATAATTTGAGTAATAACTTGAGTAATGATTTCTGGTATGTTGGAAAGCGTATCATAATCAATGCATTGCACGATTTTACTAACTTCTGTATTATGTAGAGTTGATTTTAACATTAATTTTTAACTTTTCTTAACTTTAATTTCCCATTGTACGAGAAACCAGCAATAATGATGAATCCTTTACTGAAACTTTCTTCGGATTCTACGAACTAAGTCTGTAAGTCTTTTTCTGCTTTTATGCGATAGTAAGTCCACCATTTCTTTTTTTTTTACGCTTTCCAACCGTAGGTTGAAGAAGCGTATATGCTCCAACTTTGTCCGTTTGTCCGTCCCCAAGATAACTCGCGTACAAACGGTTCAATTCCGATGAAATTTTAGTATGTGGTGGGGGACCACTGGGAACGAACCCCATTGAAAATGGACGAAATGGGGTCAAAGGTCACGACATAGCAGCGTGATCCATTCCATTGCTCTTATGCGTCATAACTTGCGTAAAAATGTTTCCATTTCGATGAAATTTTAGTATGTGGTAGGGGATCACCCGGGGAAGAATCCTGTTGAAAAAATGTGAGAAATGGGGTCAAAGGTGACAACGTAAGAACGGGATCCATTCCATTGCCCTTATGCGTCATAACTTGCGTAAAAATGGTTCGATTTCGATGAAATTTTAGTACGTGGTAGGGGACCACCTGGGAACGAAACCTATTGAAAATGGACGAAATTGGGTCAAAGGTGAGGACATAGGAGCGGGATCCATTCCATCGCCCTTATGCGTCATAACTTACGTAAAATACTTCTATTGCGACAAAACTTTAATATGTTGTTCCGGAGGTATACTGAACCGGTTCTGTTGAATACAATCGATATGGGGTCAAAGGTCAGAACACAGGAGCCAGATTTTTTCCACAGTCCCTTATCCTCATAACTTGACTAAAAATGGTTCTATTGCGACAAAACTTTAGTATGTTGTTTCGGAGGTACACTGAACCAAGTCTGTTTAATATCATCGAAATGGGGTCAAAGGTCAAGGCACAGGAGCGAGATTTATTCCACAGACATTATCCTCATAACTTGAGTAATGATTTCTGGTATGTTGGAAAGCGTATCATAATCAATGCATTGCATGAATTTACTAACATGTTTTTTTTTTTTTTTACAGTCGCTTAAGTAGATTCATGTGTTATCAATAGTCCGAGTAAGTTTCCATCTGTAACCGTCTAAGTGATTTTCATAAAGAAGTCTACATCGTGTTCTGCGCTCAGCCAGCCACGTGCCAAGAATTTTTTTTTTTTTTTTTTTAGATTCAGATCTTTGTTTATTACTTTGTTTACAGTTGATACAGAGATTTTTAACTACTAAGGGATTGATCTTTGGGTTGGCGAATTTTCTTTTGAGACCAGAGACCTTACTTTCGAAATAGTCCTAAGAGTACGTACATTCTTTGGATATTCGTTTGGTGTTCTTTTTCCTGTTAAAAGCAATGATTTCCCCTGTATTACTAATATTATTCTTATTTTACATTTAAAAACACTAATTGCATTATTTTCAACGCGATTTTTTAATTGCGGAATATGAATATTTTTCTCTTTGTAAAGAGCAAAAACATAACGTTCTTTCCACAGCTTGTTTACGTGCGCCATTTTCTCAGTAGACGATTTTCCAAAGGTAGGTTGAAGAAGCGTATATGCTCCAGCTTTGTCCGTCTTTTCGTTTCGATGAATTTTTAGTATGTGGTAGGGGACTACTTCGGGACGAACCCTATTGGAAATGGATGAAATGGAAAATGGATGAAATGGAAACCCTATTGAAAATGGATGAAAGGTCGAAACATAGGAGAAGGATCCATTCCGTTGGCCTTATGCGTCATAACTTACGTAAAAATGTTTCTATTGCGACAAAACTTTATCATGTTGTTCCGAAGATGTACTGAACCGGTTCTGTTTAATATAGTCGAAATGGGGTCAAAGGTCAAGACACAGGAACGAGATTTATTCCACAGCCATTATCCTCATAACTGGACTAAAAATGCTTCTATTGCAACAAAACATTAGTATGTTGTTTCGGAAGTATACTGAATGATTTCTGTAGAATATCATTGAAATGAGGTCAAAGGTCAGGACAAAGTAGCGAGATTTATTCCACAGCCAATTATCCTCATAACTTGACTAAAAATGCTTCTATTGCGACAAAACTTTGGCATGCTGTTCCGGAGGTACACTGAACCAATTTTGTTGAATATCATCGAAATAGGGTCAAACGTCAGGGCATAGGAGCGATATTTATAACACAGCCATTATCCTGATAACTTGAGTAATGATTTCTATTATGTTGGAAAGCGTATCATAATCAATGCATTGCATGATTTTACAAACTTATTATAAATTAAAACCGCGAGAATGATTTCTAAATATTTTACTTATTCACTGAAAACAGATGTACCAAAAATTGCTTTTCTTTTTATTATTCATTAAAAGTTGTCGTCAAAGATTTCTGTCAATTTCCTTAAACAATCAAATGGAGTTTCCGCAAAAAAATCACCCCTGATTTTTTTGCGGAAACTCCATTTGATTGATCACCCCCGCAATGGGGAGATTGCGGGGGTGATCGGTACGTTCCTACGTAGAGGATAGTCAACGCTGTGAAGGTAGTCATGAGAGCTCAGGTCATCTCTTGTAAATTCGTACCTCTAAGGTTTCTGGTTAGTCGTCCTGTTCTCTGGTTAGAGTCCAGCTAAAGGAATCGGTGGGGTACTTGTCTTTCGGAGCTGGCACTTTCCCTTTCACGAAACTAGGGCCCCAAATTAGGAACAGGCGACCTACTTATATCCGTTAGAGCTGCCCATGATGGTCATTAAACACCCACGCCATCCATACTCATAGACACGAAAAAAGACAAAGGCAGTGAGACATAGCTACCACAAGGGACCCAGGCAACATAGCCTTACCATTTCACGCAGGCCCAACATTGAGCCATCATCTTTTAGGAATTTAAGACGGTGGCTCATTGTTGGGCCATCGTTAAATTACAAGAGTGTGCTACCTGGGGAGCGAAATAGACAGATGGAACAACCAGAGATACCAAGAGAATAAGGCAGGCCAAGCGATCAGTGACGCAGAGTGACAAAAAAAAAAAGAGAGAGAGAGAGAGAGAGAGAGAGCGAGAGAGAGAGAGCAGTTCTGAGAACTTAGCACAGGCGCCGGCTATAGGGGAGGCAAAGTGAATCATGCCCACTCAATAATTTTACTGGGGGTAGTGCACACCCAATATTTTTCGTCTTGTTTAAATACGTTCCGTGTGTGTGTGTGTGTGTGTGTGTTTATGACATTTTCGAAATGCGCGAGTTGAAATATTTCTATAGAGAAAAATGTTTTCCCATGCTATTCAGGCTATCGTGTGTTATGCAATTGGCATAACACACGATAGCCTGAATAGCATGGATATCGTGTGTTATGCAATATATAGCATCTATCATATAGCCTCTATCCTTTATAGAAATGTATTATTCTTTATAAGGTGGACCAAGCGCCATCTTATAAGCCCAAAGCGGTTTATTTCCAAAAAGTTTAATAAATAATAAAACAAGTATTAATAAAAAAAATTCCCATATTGCCCATTTCTTAAGAAACTTGATTGCCAGCCCCGTATTGTGTTTGACATGTTCTCGTGATTTATGGTAAATGTTTAAAACAATTATCAAAAATAAAATAAACAAATAAATAAATAAAAATACAGAACTGTACAGGGTGTCCATAAAGTCCTTCCCGCATTACAAAAATTATTATAAAAAATGTATTACAGGTACAAGAAAGGGACTGCACGACAATGATGGTGCACAAGTTTTTTTTTTTTTTTCCCAGTGTCAGTACACCTCCATTCGTGGCCCGGACGACATCTAAGCGATATTCGATTTCACGCCATGTTTTGTTTAACATCTCAGCAGAGACAGGACCAATGACGTCCGTTATTCTGCTCTTCAGAGTCTCGACATCAGGAAGACTGCTAGAGTAAACATGGTCTTTCACATAACCTCACAGGAAAAAGTCTAGAGGGGTTATGTCGAGCGATCGAGCTGCCCATGTCATGGGACCGTCGCAGCCAAATCCATGTGTCCAGAAATGTAGCACTGAGAAACTCACGAACCATTATTGACCAATGTGGTGAGAACAGTCCCTTTGGAAAATAACCGAAGGCTAGAGTGCATGCAACTGAGGTGCTGCAAAAAGTTCCAGCATGTCCAGGTACACGTTACATGTTACCGTGGGCTCTGTGAAAATGAAGGCTCCGATTATTCTGTCATGCATCAGGCCACACCATAAATTCCCTTTCGGACTAGCCTTCTATTGTTCGATGACATAATGGGTATTTTCTTATCTTCAGATTCGCACATTGTGCCTATTTACTGTACCAGAGACTCGGAATGTGGCTTCATCTGAGAAACAGACACGGTGCGGATAATCAGTATCATGAGTTATACGCTGCTACATCTCCGTCGCAAATGCAGCACGGCGAGGCCGGTCATCAGGTTGAAAAGCTTGAACGATCTGTATACCTTATAAACATACAAATAAAGACGTTTGTGTAAAATTTCGTGAACAGTGGCACGGGGAATCCCAGTTTCCAGTGAAGCACGACGAATGGATTTCCTGGAGCTTCGTAGAAATGTCTCCTAAACAGCTGCAGTTGTTTCTATGTAACAGGTGGTCGGCCCGCTCGGGGAAATCGCCAACACTACCCGTTATGCTTTAAACTTTTCATACCAAACTTTTTTGGTCCAGTGGTGAACATCTGTACTCTTTTCTGAAATGACCCTGGACAGTAACCGCCGATTTGGTCTCATGGAACCACAACACGCACGTCGCTTTTTCTTGCATGGAAGCCATTATCGATCAAATGCTCCTCTAATTCAACAGTAGCGCTCACTGAAAGAACAGAAAAAAACTGTATGAGTGCTGCTATTTAGTGTTGCCAACTATTTTATTTTAACTTACGTAGATTTTTTAATATTAACTTATGTAATGTGGGAAAGACTTTATGGTCACCCTGTATAATATCTAGAGCCTTTATTTATCTATTTATTTTTAGCGCTTCTCGTTCTTAGTTTGATTAACCGAGGTAATTTCTCATATTTTTTTATAAACGTTTGGAAACAAAATCTCTCTGGATATTTTCATAAAATCATAAGCTGAATTTTATTTTTAAAATATTAATATGCAGCAAAAGAACATTTCTGTTTCCTTGTTCATTTCCTGATGAACATTTGCAATCGCGTTTCAAAATATAAGTGAAATCTCGTAGTTTATGTTTTTGTCCTTTTTCTTTTATTTTTCTTCTGAAAACGGAAGAGACGTGGTTACATCCACATTCCCGCTACGTCGAAAGTTAATGGGTTCCGCCATTTTACGCGAGGAAAGAATTCTGGATTCGCCTATTCCAGTTTCGCCTAAAACTTTCACCTGCTAGAGGGGAGGGATTCACCTGGAACAAACTTCCTTTTTCGCCTATTCTTGTTTTGCCTATTCCTGCTACGTCGAAAGTTAATGAGGGGAGAAAATGCTATTACATTATTTCGCTTAAGCTTTGACGAAGTGACTTAAAAAAAAAAAAAAAGATACAGCATTTGATGTCTCCTACATTAACGCACGAAAGATTTCGTGTTTCGATAACAAAAAAAAAAATCTCGGGAGGTACCTTTTTTTTAAAAATCTCGGAAGTATCTTTTTTTTTCTTTTTTTAAATCACTTCATCAAAGCTTACGCGAAATAATGCAATAGCACCCTCGCTTCTTTTTTAAATTATAAATGTTTCGCACAACTTTGTTTTCTACTTGGCTTTTTTTTTTTTTCGACTAAATACATAAAAAACTATCTTCGAACCTTAGGGATGAAAACTAGCTTTTTTTTTTTTTCTTGCACGGAAAAAAATTTTCTTTTTTTAACGCACGAAAGATTTAGTGTTTCGATAAAAAAAAACCACGAGAGGTAAGTAGTATCTTTTTTTAAAAAATCACTCCTTCAAAGCTTAAGCGAAATAATGTAATAGCATTTTCTCTTCCCATTAACTTTCGACGTAGCAGGAATAGGCAAAACAAGAACAGGCGAAAAAGAAAGTTTGCCCCAGGTGAATCCCACCCCTAAAGTGTTAGGCGAAACAGGAATAGGCGAATCCGGAATTCTTTCCTCGCCTAAAATGGCGGAACCCATTAACTTTCGGCTTAGCGAGAATAGACGAATGTGGAAGACACGGTGCCCCTCCCACGTCTGATCTCTTGACTCCCCTCCCCCACCCCTAGCCCCCAAAAAATTGGCGAAGTCGGTGCCCGTGGAACGTAGGGTGCGTCAGGTGTGTGAGGGGAGCTCAAAAGTGAAACCTTAAAATTTTCACAGATGCCTCAAAGTTGGTCTAGCAAGGCAGCCCAGTTATATGAAAAAGATACAAGAAATTATGTTTAACACACATAAAAAGAGAGAGAAAGAAAGAAAGAGAGGGGGTGAGAGGGAATCTCAAGTGAGAAATGATGAAATAAATTATGCCAACAGCCAATAAGACGGCAGCAAATATATGAAGATATAAGAAGAGATGGCAGTTCTCCCGCAAATATCAAAAGAAAATTACTAAACTTAAACATCGAGAGCAATGAAAAAATATAGACTAAAGAAAAACTGATTAAGTAGGTTAAAACATTTCCCCAATGTTGCTAACACAAGATATTATTATTGCCGCTCGAGTGACCGAGTGGTCGAAGTTTAATCGCCTGATTTGGGACCGGATTCGAACCCCAAATGAGACATGGGTCATGCGCTCGATCCATGGCGCTGGCTTTCTCCTTTCCTTGCAGTCAGTGACCATAAATTACGAAAGTGCGACTTCGCCCAGTCAAAGGTGCTTAAGGAGGTCATTAAACCCGAAGTTACTATACACTGAGAGTACTTAGCAAAACTTTAAGTAAATGAGCTAAGGGAAACGCATCACACGCATTTGTGCCAGACGCTGAAAAAATGGGCACAATAAACTGCAATGCAATCTAAGAACTGAGCTGCAAAGATCAAATGAAGACATTAGATTGGTGGGAAAACTTGAATAGGCCTGGAGTGGTACAATGACCGGTCGGGAAACAGCTCTAAAAAGAAGTCGGCTGAGTTCAAAAAACTACTCCCGGGTCGGAGAAGAATAAGTATTCACTCAAGGAAGCAAGATAGGAAATAAAAAAAAAAGTTGCCCCACAAAAAAGGGGGAAATACACTCAAAGCAGACTGGGAAAATTTCTGAATTAACGAAATCAGTTTCCGGGTAGAAATTCAGAACCGCAGTTGCATATGAACCTAGAGCTCGTTAAAAATGTCATGTATACTAGTTTGCATGAGTTAAAGAATAACGCTATGTTAAAACGCAAGGAATACAATTATTCACAATCTTTGCAACGATTCTATAAAACTTATTTACAAAAAATGAAATAATTTAGTAGGTAAAGAACCGAATGTGCATCGGACGAATAAAAATAAACTTTACAAATAATGTAAGGACTCAAATTCAGGTTAAAACACATTAACAAAACAGGAAGAAACTATCAAAATTTAAATCATTATGAGGACAACAAGAAAATACAGATGAAATGAAGATTTAGTAAAAATAAGGAATATTTAACATTTAGTTCAATACATAGTCTGTGGTCGTGTGCTCAGAGATGGAAACGGGTCACAAGTCAGGTGATCCACGTGTCGACAATTTCTAGCGGGTAAAACTGGTCGGGTCAAGATGATCCTGACCAGATTTCGGCCAGTTTATTTCCGTTTGATTTTTGAAAAGAAAAAACAATCCGAAGAAAAATGCGCACTGTGCAATTTTGTGCTCGATACTGGTGCCCGCGGACTGAAAAATGATTTGTCATGTAATGTGAAGGAAGAACGTCCTCAGAAGCGAAAGTGTCACTTCCTTCTTAGAGGCAATGATGTAAACAACATTCACATTTTGGAAACTTTCAACTCATCAGAAATTGTAAAAATTGGTGTTGCCGTAAAACATATTCTGAAGCTTGATACGCTATCAAGAAAACAGCAAAAACAAATTAAACATACAACAAGATGCTTAATTGAAAAAATTTGACTGTAGCGCCATCAACATTAGGTGGAGTATCCTTAACAATTAACATTACTGCGAAGGGACTTTTTGGATCTCGCAGATGAATTTGTAAACATGTGTAAAAAAGTTAGGTTATGTCTTGCAAATGAAGGATGACAGTTTCAATACTTCCTGTAAGTACTAAGTGAGTAAATTATACGTTCCTATAATACATTTGTTTGATTTCCATATAACCGAAGATACCCACTGCGGAGAAACTTTTTGATCGCCCTATATATACACTTAAGAGCAATTGAATTAGAGATACCTGTCTAGTAACGTGTAGCACCACCTTTCTCCTGATGACGGCGGCGATTCGTCTCGGCATGGACTCGACAAGACACCGGAAGCGTTGGGAAGCCATACGGATCCACGACCCATGAACAAGCTCCCACAGTTCACGAAGATTTGATGGAGGGATGTCAGAGCCTCGAACACCCCTCTCGATGGCATCCCAGATGTGCTCGATGGGACTGAGGTCAGGTCACCTAGCTGGCCAAGGAAGCAAGATCACGTCGTTGGAGTGTCTTGCTTCCTTGGCAGGATGAGGTCCCCAGTAGGATGTTGAAGACGCACAAACGGGAACAAATGGTCGTCCAGGGTATCCCGGTAATGTTGACCTGTGAGGGACGATGTCACACGTACCAGAGCTCCCATTTCAGTCCACGTAAACAGTCCCCAGACAAGAATGCCACCCCTACCAGCTTGAAGAGTACCCTGCTGGCAAGAAGGATCCATCGCTTTATGTGGTTTGCGCAGTACTCGTATCCTGCCATCCGCGTGTACCAAAGTGAGTCGCGACTCATCAGTCCAGGCAACATTTTCCCACGTGTACAGTGTTCAGTGGCGATGTTCTTGCGCCCATGCTAATCTTTGCACCCTGTGATGTTCTGTCAGCAGCGGTACCCTCGTGGGACGATGGCTTCTGTACCCCCATAGCGAGGAGATGGTTCTGGATGGTGTGGCTGCTTACACGTTTTTGTGCACTAGCGTTAAATTGTCGAGTGATTTCTTGCACTGTGGCCCGTCTATCCGCTGTTACAATGCGAGCTAGCCGACGATGACCCCACTCATCCACACGCTGTTGCCCACAGCAGTTGGCTCTTACAGGGATGGTTTTACCTGATTCGATGCACTCATGGTGCACCCGTGACACAGTGGCTCGTGAAAATCCCAGAGACTGCACGACTTCTGAGATGGAGTGACCCATTCGTCGGGCCCCGACAATTTGCCCATGATCAAATGCGATTAGATCCTTCGTCTTACCCATACTGCGTCTGACTCTTACTGATTCCCGTCGCATCACTGCATACGTCATGTCGTTTCCGTTTACAGGGCCGCCCACAGCGTCACATTTGCATAACGCCAAGTGTCTCTAATTCAATTGCTCTTCAGTGTATTATAGTCAAAGAAGATTTGTCCGGGTCTAGTCCGGGTCGGGTCCGATTATATGACACCCGGGTTCGGGTCGGGTCCGGGTCCGACATTTTTGACCCGTTTCCAACTCTGCTTGTGCTCTGGTCTCATAACAGATAGAACCAGAAAGTGCATAGGTGTTCAAACGTTTCAAAACAACATATGGAAGATCAAAATTGTGCGGTTTAATTACTTATGAAGCAGGATGATCAAACATATACAAGAATTATGTCATAGCTCCCCAGAAAATTGTTAGTGGACATGGTTTAAACAAATACAATGGGAATACGTCAATTACTGAATGAAAAATGTTGACAGTCAAACAACGGTAAGAGACACTCTGATAATAATTACCAAAAAAATCTGTATTATTGAATATGTTTACAAACTGCGCAATCATTTATCAAAAATGGGAACGAACGAATAATTTTAACTTATTCATTCACTTCCTCAACAAAGTGGATTATCATAAATATATGCAAACTTAAAACTTACTAATAAATTTACGAAAAGATGATTATCAAACATTGTAAACGTCAGTTGCAAATTACAAAAGTGTAGATATAATCAAACATCTGCAAGAACATATCACTTATTTATCATGAAAAGCGAATGATGAAAAATGTACAAAATTATCCAACTTACCAAAAACGTGGAAAACCCCAAAAAATATATAAAATTACACAGTAATTTACCATGACCACACACACACATAAACACACACACACATAAACACACACACACACATACAAAGTGGGAAGACGTGCTTACGAAGAAATTATCTATTTTTATAAGCACTGTTTTAGAATATATATATATATATATATATATATTTATTACAGAGAGAAAATAAGGTCAGGTGATGCGTAACATCACAGCCTCTCCTTGACAAATGTCAACCCCGCCTTCTCGTGGTGCATCCTGTTCCCACTAAAGGGGCTCTGACGACCGCCAATAGCGGTATAACTATACCATCGGGATTAGAGGAAATGCTATCCCACACTCACCAACCCGCTTGGCCAGCGTGGTGAGTTATGGCCAAACCCCTCCAAAATGACTCCACAACTTAAATCTTGGCCCTCAGTCTCCGGCAGCTGGAATGTACCTGGCCAAGGCAGCGGCCAGTGCGACATGAAGGCAGAGGGTGCTAAGAATCCCCGGAGGACCGGACTAGGCTGCCATCTGATGCTGACCTTGGCTACATATAACGGACGCTCCCTATCTTCTGATTCAAGGCTTCTTGAATTGGAAGAGGAACTACAAAGGATCAAGTGGGACATCGTCGGGCTAAAGTGAGGTAAGGAGAAAAGGAGAAGATCTCATTGAACTGAAAAGTGGACATCTCTTCTACTATCGTGGGACAGATACTGGCAGAACTAGTGGTGTTGGATTTATAATAAACAAGAAACTGAAGGATAAAGTTGTAGAAGTTGAAAGTTCCTCTGACAGAGCTGCACGACTCGTTATCCAACTCTCGAGAAGATACCAGGCTCAGATTATTCAAACTTATGCACCCACCACAAGTCATCCTGAAGAAGAAATTGAAGAATTTTATGAGGAAATTCGTGATCTAAATAATAAAGGTAAGCAGCACTTGAAGATAATTATGGGAGATTTCAATGCAAAAATAGGGCAACGGCAACAGAATGAAACTTCAGTAGGTAAATTCGGTCACGGCAACAGAAACCAGCGTGGAAATACTCTCGTAGAGTTTGCAGAGGCAGAAGGGTTTTTCATCTTGAACTCCTTTTTCAAGAAAAAAGCCACACAGGAAATGGACATGGAGACATCCAAATGGGATGACAAGTGAAATTGATTTTATTATGTGTAACAAAAAATTCGTCATCGAAGACTGCAGTGTGCTAAACAAGTTCAACACAGGCAGTGACCATAGATTGGTGAGATGTAAGATGCACCTCAACACTAAACTCGAACGTAGCAAGCTCATAAGACAAACAAAATGTATTGACATAACCAACCTTAAAAACACCATAATACCTTCAAATTGGAACTGAAGAACAGATTCTCTGCTTTAGAAGGCCTAACATCGGAAGAAGTGGATATTTCTGAAGTTAACAGAAAAGTAACCATAGCTCTTATGGAAACAGCAACAAAATTAGCTGGGTCTAAGAACAAATTGCATGTGAACAAATTATCAGGAAAAACCAAAATGTTGATGCAAAAAAGAAGAGAGATGAGGACAACTAAAGAAGATGTGACTTCCAAAGTGGAATATATAGAGCTATGCAAGACAGTACGAAAAAGTATCACCGAAGACGTAAGGAAATTCAACTGTGAACTAGTAAGGAAAGCAATTGAAAACAACCAAAGCCTAAAGATAGCAAAGGGACATCTCAGTAAGGAAGAAAACAGATTATGGCACTGAGAAAAGAAGATGGTTCTGTAACAAGAAATAGAGGCGAAATTTTGACAAGAGTGAAAGATTTCTACTCCAAACTATATGAAAGGGATGATACATGTACTCCAGACATCATGAAAGGTACCAGTACCAGAGTTCTTCCAGTCCTTCCAGCAGAAGTTGCACATGCAATCAAGAACATGAAGCGGGGAAAAGCTCCAGGAGAAGATGGAATTACTGTAGACATCATACAAGAAGCAAGTGGAGAAATCGAAACAGTACTCGCCCAAATTTTCACTCGATGCCTTAACGAAGGGAAAATTCCTGAGGATTGGAACAACGCTACAATGATCTTGCTACATAAAAAGGTGACATTGAGGTTCTCAGAAACTACAGACCTATCAGCCTCCTATCAGTGGTTTATAAAATCTTCACTAAAGTTCTTTCACACCGCTTTAAGGTGACACTGGACATGGCTCAACCGAGAGAACAAGCTGGATTCAGGAGTGGCTACAGCACAATAGATCATATCCACGTACTGAGAGAACTAATTGAAAGAGCGAGGGAATATGAACTTCCATTGTGCATGGCTTTTATCGATTATGAAAAAGCCTTTGATTCGGTGAAACCATCAGCAGTTGCAATGGCTCTGAAATCCTGCGGTATTGAAGATGCATACATTAATATTATTAATAACATCTATGAAAATGCAAGTGCAAAGATTCGGCTGTTTGAAAATACAACACACATAAAAATTGGAAAAGGAGTGAGACAAGGTGACACCATATCTCCGAAGCTCTTTAATGCCACATTGGAAAATGTCTTTCAATCACTGAACTGGGAAAACAAAGGGATAAAGATTAATGGAGATTATCTAACCCACCTTCGTTTTGCTGATGACATAGTCATTTTTGCAACTACCCCATCAGAGCTACAGAGTATGATCCAGGAACTTGCTGACAAGAGTAAAGAAGTGGGATTAAAAATGAACTTTCAGAAGACAAAAGTGATGTACAATGCTTTTACAAGAAATGAAGATTTATCGATTGATGGAGAAAAGCTGGAGATAACAGACACGTACGTTTATCTTGGACAGCAGATATCAAGTGAGGGTCACATTGGTGAAGAAATTAATCGGCGTACAAAACTTGCCTGGAGAGCTTTTGGAAGAAACAGCTTAATTTTCAAGAGCAATATGCGAATTATGTCTTAAAAGAAAAGTGTTTGATCAATGCATCCTTCCAGTGCTTACGTATGGTGCAGAGACGTGGACCTTAGCTAAAAGAGACATACAAAGGCTGCAAACAACTCAAAGTAGCATGGAGAGGTGCATGCTTGGTGTAACCAGGAGAGATAAGAAGAGGAACACGTGGATCCGAAAAATGACAAGAGTGGAAGACATCAATGATCAGAGTTAAATCCCTGAAATGGCAATGGGCTGGACATACTGCCAGAAGAACAGACCATCGATGGAAAGCCGAAATTTTAGATTGGATTCCAAGGGACAGGAAAAGACTTAGAAGAAGACCACATGGAAGATGGGTGGATGAAATTCGAAAGTATGCGGGAGTGACATGGAGGAGACTGGCACAAGACAGACCGTTGTGGAGGAAACTTGGGGAGACCTTCGTCCAGCAGTGGATTGATAATGGTTGACAATGATGATGATGATGATATTTATTATAATTTTTAAATTCTAAAAAGCACTTTATAAAATCTAAGTACTACAGGGTGTACACACAATGTCTTGTTCCCCCCCCCCCCCCCCCGTCATAAGAAATGTAAGTGAGCTATGTATCTGTTGTATGATGTATATGTTGAGTTATGGTCTGTATTGTGTTACAGATTACGTACTGGAACCATGTGTGATACCAGCGAATACACCTTGGAACAGCGGATTGTTGTCAGTGTCTGGGTACAAGAACGTCCACAAACAGGGAAGACAATGCGTGACGTGCGTGCCGATTTCCAACAACGATTCGACAAAGAGGCCCCTTCAAAACAGACTCTTCTGCGGTGGAAACATAAACTCTTCGAAGCAGGCAACATCAAGGATAAAGCACGAACGGGAAGACCATCAACCAGAGTGCAACAGCGTCAAGCGGTCGAGGAATCAGTTATCAGGTCACCGACGAAGTCGCTCCGCAAACGATCAGCGGGGCTTGGAATACCATGAACGACACTGCATAAGCACATGAGGAATGACCTGAATTTGCAAGCATATCGCCCAATGTTCGTTCAGGAGTTATCAGACATCGATTTAAACTGCAGACGGGATGCATGTGTAATGATGCTTCAGACATTTGCCACAATCTCAAAACGTGGAAAGGTCATTTTCAGTGATGAATGTGTGATATACCGCAGCTGTCGATCACGGAACGTTGTGTTCTGGTCCAAGGAAAATCCACATTATGTCGAAGAATTCGAACATCATCCTCCGCATGTCATGATATGGGCTGCAATGAATAGTCGACATCTGTTTGGACCGTATTTCTTTGATGGTCCAGTGAATCAGACAACTTATCTGGACTTGCTGCAAACCTGGTTCGTGCCACAACTTGGAAATCTTAGCATTCTGAATGACGTATGATTCCAACAGGATGGGGAACCCTCCCATTACGCAATCGCTGTTCGGGAATACCTTGGTGAGGTCTTTCGGGATCGTTGGGTCGGCTGAGGTTCGGCAGTGCTGCCCGCTCCACTTGAATGGCCACCTCGAAGCCCAGATCTCTCAACAACGTGTGATAATGCCCTTTGGGGTTTCATAAAGGAGGTTGTTGCACAGCAGCGCTACCAAACCACTGATGAACTTAAACAAGCAGTGAGACGTGCTTTCTCTCGTATCACCCCGCAACTGCTTCGGAAAATGTCCCTCAGAACATGGCGTAAAATTATTCTCTGTCACGCGAATGACGGAGCCCAAACGGATCCACTGGATGTTTAAGGATGCCTCAACATATAACTCAACATATACATCATACAACAGATACATAGCTCACTTACATTTCTTATTACGGGGGAGGGGGGTAACAAGACATTGTGGACACCCTGCAGATGGCTGTGTTCAAGTAAAAAAAAAACCACTTGATGCATGAGAAATTACTAAAAGATGAGAAATTTCATATTGTAGGTATTTAGAGAAATGACGAATCTGAAAAGTCTCAATGTTTCAGTGCTACGTAATTGTAACATATACGAAATATTCTGTGCTGTGTGGGAGCCGTGTCGTCGCAGAAATGCTATGACCCGGTGGCGTAGCCAGAGGGGAGGGGTTGAACCCCTCCCTTGAGGACAGACTGAGCAGGACTTTAAAGCGATATGTACGTGTTTACGAGGTTTTCACCAATGAACCAAAACCATGGAGCCCCCCCTCCCCTTAAGAAATTTCTGGCTACGCCACTGCTCTGGCCATTACAATTTGGCTTTTGTCGAATTCGCGCAACCTTATCTGAAGAACAAAAATAGCACTGATGTACAGAGCTCAGTATCAGGTGTGCTTTAGAACGTTTTATGGCCTTCACACATGCCGTCGTTTACCTGGAGTTAAATTCGATTTACATACAGGCCATAATGTTTTGGCTCTTCGGTGTATAACGCTGAATGTAAACGAACAGCAAAGTCACCTTCCAGGAATGTAGTTCCCTTTCACCTAGCAGTAAATCGTGTAAAGCAAAAATTATGTAAAAGGTAAATAATCGTGTAAAGCAAAGAAATGCCTAAAAAGTGAAGCATCGTGTAAAGCAAGACATGCGTAAAATGAAAAAGCATCGTGTAAAGTCAGAAATACGTAAAATGTTTCGAAGCATCGTGTAAAGCTAGAAATATGCAAAAAGGTATCGCATCGCATAAAACACAAAACATGTCAAGTTATCCACATTTCACTAAATCTCTTTCATATGCCGTGCCTTAGGTTATAACATTTTATATTCTAAAAAGAAGGCATGCTTATCTATCGACACTTCACCAGTCATCCAGTTTTTATGAGAAAGCCAGTATGTTTCTACGTCAAAACGATTTTTTTTTTTTTTCGAGAGAGAGGAAAGTAAAATATAAAACTGTTTCTGTTCAGGAAATTATTAGGTCGCTTATAAAATATGGGTTTTACGTTTTAGCGAGGTATAAAGATGTATTCGAGGAAATCAAATTGCAAAATTTTAGATATATAAGTAATGCCTCGAAAATTGCCTTTACGTATATTTTTAAAATTCATAAAAAAAGTCATGCCTTAAAAAAAGCGTGTAGTTATTGTATTTCGTTGCTTATAGTTGTAATGTAATTTTAACTAAAAACTTAATTGATCATAGGAGTACGTCTAATCCTGTTATGATATAAAAAAAGTTGCAGAAAGGAATTTCTAAGCACACACAAGCGTGTGTGTTTTTATTTTATACTGCAAGATTCTAATTTCTCTAATTTACAAGTATTTAAACATATATGAATTCATGCAAGTAATATTTTTATAAATTATGTGCTTATTGTGTTCTGTCATTTATAAAAAATAATATTATAACTTCAAACAGGCATCCATAGTCGTACCCACGATTTTTTTTCGATGGATAAAAAATCGTGCATAAACAGAACTTTTTTCCTGTAGATATAAACAGAAAAACTTTGTTTCTGTAGATAAAGGATTACAAAAGAAACGTGTATATGTGTAAACATATACACGCACGTACGTGATTTCAAAATTTTCTTGAAATAAATCTTGAACTATGGGATTAATTAAAACTTCAAATAACCTAAGTGTACAATACAATGTCAATTAAAATTAGAAAACTTTAATGCAAATAAAAAAATATATAAGTGATCCAAATAACAAAGCTATTTCCAGATATGTGACGAAGATATAAAAAGAAAACATTCTAATTAAATGATTTATTCACAGCTGAAATTTTTACTGTTTCATTGATTCTTGATTGACAGTTTCATTTCTTTTATTCTGCAATTTAAAAAACAAAAACCTGTAAATGCCATTTTGACTTTTCTATCACTTCTAAATAATATATAACGATTATGTTCGTATTCTTGCAAAGGCTGCATTTTATATTTTCTTCTCGACAAGAGAGATTTTAAAAAACTCATCAACACATAGTGTGCATGTTTAAACTCATTTCTAACGAACTTAAACCTATGTTGACATGTTGACATGGACACAAAGTTATTATTTTTTTTTTATTTTCCGAAATCAGTCTTTGATTATGGTGAAAACTGCTAAGTTAAATGAAAAAAAAATTGACGAATGCCAAAAAAAGAAGAAAAAGTCACTTTCGGATGTGTGGAGTTCCCAATAAAATTACAGCTACCTAGGGCAAACGAATTTATTTACTAAAGTTTTACATACCTACCTGTTCATTCAATTTTCAAATTTTTAAAAGTACAAATAAAAGCATTTTTTAATCAAATAATCAAGTAGAACTATTTTTATCAATTGAATTTTATTCTACCGTTATATTTAAGCTTATCTGCTTACAATAAATGTCCATTTTTTCAGAGGACAGTCTAGAAAAGAACTGCTACATATAATTTTAATTTAACTATTTATTTATTATAAACAGCTTACTGTATACTTTTAATACTATTTATGGTATATAGTTACTGTATACCTTATTGTACACACTTATAAATTTATTCTCGTTTAGTTCAATTTAAAATGATATATAGAAGTTAAAATTTTTAGCACTATTTCATCTTAAATAATTCGCACAGGATGTTTTTCATCCATTTCGAAGAGAACAAACAACGTTCAAAGGTGCTTTCCACTTTTTCTATAGCAATTCGGACTATGATATTAATGCAATTCTACAATAAAATTGCTAATTTTCATATTGGTAATGCCCGTTATCACTTAAACCGAAGACAAAAACTGAATGCGCGTTGTATCAGAGAATTTTTTCTTCTCGAATAATAATCTGAAATTTCATTTAAGCTTTTTTCTGCCTTAAAATTAATTTCCTTAAAGAAGAAGGGGTTACTACTTCTATCTACGTGTGTTGGGTGTTTGCTCTGAAATGACAACAATACCCTGTACACTTATATGAGAAAACTGCCGCCAGACCAAGCACACGGTTATTGATTAAAAAAGCTAAGACTAACTAAAGTTACACGTAAGTCGCTGAACCCGGAGCCTAGGGTTATTGGTAGGCCCTACCCTTCTTAATACCCCCACAAACTGACACAGAGAACAAAACAATACTCCCTACGAGATATTCCAAAAAAGCGTGTCCCTCCAACATTCATCTTAAAAGAAGCAACGATTTACCAGTACTATTATAGTTCGTGAGTCAAAATAACGAGTAGACTTCGAAAAGACCTATATGCAAGAGGAAATTACAAAATAACATCAGCATTGCGTCGTAGGCGATCATTGACCAAATAAATATAAAAATTTATTGGCAGGAAAATACCTGTATGTATACAGTTCAACTTTCAGAATGGTCTTCATGCTGATTTAGTTGGGAGTTGGGTCTTCTTCTTTTTTTTTTTTTCTTTTTTTTTTTATTGGAGGTTTAACGACTACCATGAGCAACTCAGTGGGCTATAAGCAGTCTCCCGTCCCTAATTTAAGGTCACTGGTTCCAGGGAAGGGAGAGAGCCAGTGCCGTCAGACAAACACAACATTCATACCTCACCGGGATTCGAACTCGGACCCTTTTCCAACGAATGATCAGAGGCCATGGCTTAGGTCACTGCACCACCGGGGCAGCGAAATCGGGTCTTCAAGAGACTCGTGTTTTTTTATTTTTTATTTTTTGTCAAAACCATATTTTTGAAAGGAAAATAACTACCTGGTACAACACCCCGTTTTGGCGTAGTTTGAGATTCCATTCAATAATGAGAGGATATCTAGAATTCTCTTTTCACAGTTAAATTTTTGTCAAAATTTGTTCAGGACAGAATTTGTTTTACAGTGCATATTTCAACAACTTTACTTCATCCAGGACCTAACAGAATTTTTTTCCATGGGGAAATTTATGCGCTATTCCCATGTAAATATTTGTGTTTTTTCAAAGTGGGCTGCAAGACTAAAACTATACCGGCCTGGTTTGGTCGTCACGATCCACTCCTGAACGCTTTCTATAAATTATTTCGATATTTACTAAAAATATTAATATTTCATGCTGTGTGTTATTAAGAAGGCAACACGGTCAAGCACAAGATTATTACGTGTTGAAGTAAAATTAAAATAGTCAGCTAGATTCTTTCCAGATGTGCGTCACAGCAAATAAAATTTTCTTCTTCTTCTTCTTCCAACCCTTTTACAGCCAATTGAGGCTACATGTTCCTGTCTTGGGATTGTCTATTCCACAGCTTTCCTACAGTTTTGTTTAAATCATCCATCAATAAACATGTTTTTAAAAGAAATCCATATAAATAAATAATAAATAAATATCATCCATCCATATGTTTTTAAATAAAATTTTACTGGAACTAATTATTTATTGCAGAAAATTTATTTTTGTACACCTTCTCAGTGATATATAATGATGTTTAAAATCTATTTTGACCAGTTTAATTTGTAATTGATATATATACAAGCTGGAAATTTTGACAATATTTGATTTTAAGTAGCTTTACGAAAACTAAAAAAAAAAACAAAAAAAAAACAAGTTAAATGATATTTCATTTCGAAGAGTTTTTTAATGACTAAAAAAATGCCAGGTTTTTTGATGGAGATTTTCAGTCAGATAATGCGTCATGCCCCAAGACTCCGATTGTCACGCGGTGGTTTCTAGAGCACAGCAGTGACTTCAAAGTGGTACAATGGTCCCCAGAATCACCACAGCTTAACTCTAATGAACATCTGTGGAATGAGATCGAAAGAGCTATTTGCAACAGAGATCCTCTTCCAGTAAAAATTCGACAATTGAAGAACGCTATCACATCCGCTTGGCTAAACATACTGGTAGAAAAATGTAAGAACTTCGTTGAATCCATGCTACACCGAATCTAGGCTGTTTTGGAGTCCAAGGTTGGCCCAACACGCTATTAGTTTGGTGTTTCTAATACTTGCTACTTCAGTGTAAAATCTGGGATACTGTTTATCTGCGGTTACGAAAAAATCATGGTTACGTATTTTATTATCTTTGTCCCAAAATGAATTCCTCAGTACGGTAGTAACGAAAATTTCAGTTTCATTCATGTGGATCCTTCTTGAGGGAAGGATGTAAAAAAAAAAAATTCACAAGTTTTAAGAATGAATTTATGTCTACATCACTGAAGGAAATTTAAATAAATTTCATATACTTGTACGTTTTTTCTAGAATGACGTACGATGTAAAAAAACACAAAAAGGTAGGCAGAGATAAACAGCAATCCACATTCTGTGTATAATGTGGGCAATTTTGGTTTGCGTTTAAGAAAAAACATGCTTGCGTATTTTATTACCTTTATCCCAAAATGAATTCCTGAGTACGGTACTCACGAAAATTTCAGTTTCATGTGGATCCTTCTTGAGGGAAGGATGTAAAAAAAAACTCACACGTTTTCCGAGTAAATTTATTTCTATATCACTGAAGAAAGTTGAAATAAATTTAATATACCAGTACAATTCTTCTGGAATGAGGTACGATGTAAAAAATACAAAGGGAGGGAGGGGGAAGGCACAAAAAAGAAAACCACGTGTGTCTATACCCATCCATTCTACCAATACCATATCATTGCCTCTTTTATGTAGTCTCCAGTAACTTTATTACGCAGTATCCAGTAATTTTATTATGCAGTCCCTATAGTAAAATGTCCTCTTTTATGTTCTCTTCTATGTCATCATCATCATCATTGTCAACCATTATCAATCCACTGCTGGACGAAGGTCTCCCCAAGTTTCCTCCACAACGGTCTGTCTTGTGCCAGTCTCCTCCATGTCACTCCCGCATACTTTCGAATTTCATCCACCCATCTTCCATGTGGTCTTCTTCTGGGTCTTTTTCTGTCCCTTGGAATCCAATCTAAAATTTCGGCTGTCCATCGATGGTCTGTTCTTCTGGCAGTATGTCCAGCCCATTGCCATTTCAGGGATTTAACTCTGATCATGATGTCTTCCACTCTTGTCATTTTTCGGATCCACGTGTTCCTCTTCTTATCTCTCCTGGTTACACCAAGCATGCACCTCTCCATGTTGCTTTGAGTTGTCTGCAGCCTTTGTATGTCTCTTTTAGCTAAGGTCCACGTCTCTGCACCATACGTAAGCACTGGAAGGATGCATTGATCAAACACTTTTCTTTTAAGACATAATGGCATATTGCTCTTGAAAATTATGCTGTTTCTTCCAAAAGCTCTCCAGGCAAGTTTTGTACGCCGATTAATTTCTTCACCAATGTGACCCTCACTTGATATCTGCTGTCCAAGATAAACGTACGTGTCTGTTATCTCCAGCTTTTCTCCATCAATCGATAAATCTTCATTTCTTGTAAAAGCATTGTACATCACTTTTGTCTTCTGAAAGTTCATTTTTAATCCCACTTCTTTACTCTTGTCAGCAAGTTCCTGGATCATACTCTGTAGCTCTGATGGGGTAGTTGCAAAAATGACTATGTCATCAGCAAAACGAAGGTGGGTTAGATAATCTCCATTAATCTTTATGCCTTTGTTTTCCCAGTTCAGTGATTGAAAGACATTTTCCAATGTGGCATTAAAGAGCTTCGGAGATATGGTGTCACCTTGTCTCACTCCTTTTCCAATTTTTATGTGTGTTGTATTTTCAAATAGCAGAATCTTCGCACTTGCATTTTCATAGATGTTATTAATAATATTAATGTATGCATCTTCAATACCGCAGGATTTCAGAGCCATTGCAACTGTTGATGGTTTCACCGAATCAAAGGCTTTTTCATAATCGATAAAAGCCATGCACAATGGAAGTTCATATTCCCTCGCTCTTTCAATTAGTTCTCTCAGTACGTGGATATGATCTATTGTGCTGTAGCCACTCCTGAATCCAGCTTGTTCTCTCGGTTGAGCCATGTCCAGTGTTACCTTCAAGCGGTGTGAAAGAACTTTAGTGAAGATTTTATAAACCACTGACAGGAAGCTGATAGATCTGTAGTTCCTGAGATCCTCAATGTCACCTTTTTTATGTAGCAAGATCATTGTAGCGTTGTTCCAATCCTCAGGAATTTTCCCTTTATTAAGGCATCGAGTGAAAATTTGGGCGAGTACTGTTTCGATTTCTCCACTTGCTTCTTGTATGATGTCTACAGTAATTCCATCTTCTCCTGGAGCTTTTCCCCGCTTCATGTTCTTGATTGCATGTGCAACTTCTGCTGGAAGGACTGGAAGAACTCTGGTACCTTTCATGATGCCTGGAGTACATGTATCATCCCTTTCATATAATTTGGAGTAGAAATCTTTCATTCTTGTCAAAATTTCGCCTCTATTTCTTGTTACAGAACCATCTTCTTTTCTCAGTGCCATAATCTGTTTTTTTCCCTTACTGAGATGTCCCTTTGCTATCTTTAGGCTTTGGTTGTTTTCAATTGCTTTCCTTACTAGTTCACAGTTGAATTTCCTTACGTCTTCAGTGATACTTTTTCGTACTGTCTTGCATAGCTCTATATATTCCATTTTGGAAGTCACATCTTCTTTAGTTGTCCTCATCTCTCTTCTTTTTTGCATCAACATTTTGGTTTTTCCTGATAATTTGTTCACATGCAATTTGTTCTTAGACCCAGCTAATTTTGTTGCTGTTTCCATAAGAGCTTTGGTTACTTTTCTGTTAACTTCAGAAATATCCACTTCTTCCGATGTTAGGCCTTCTAAAGCAGAGAATCTGTTCTTCAGTTCCAATTTGAAGGTATTATGGTGTTTTTTAAGGTTGGTTATGTCAATACATTTTGTTTGTCTTATGAGCTTGCTACGTTCGAGTTTAGTGTTGAGGTGCATCTTACATCTCACCAATCTATGGTCACTGCCTGTGTTGAACTTGTTTAGCACACTGCAGTCTTCTATGACGAATTTTTTGTTACACATAATAAAATCAATTTCACTTGTCGTCCCATTTGGATGTCTCCATGTCCATTTCCTGTGTGGCTTTTTCTTGAAAAAGGAGTTCAAGATGAAAAACCCTTCTGCCTCTGCAAACTCTACGAGAGTATTTCCACGCTGGTTTCTGTTGCCGTGACCGAATTTACCTACTGAAGTTTCATTCTGTTGCCGTTGCCCTATTTTTGCATTGAAATCTCCCATAATTATCTTCAAGTGCTGCTTACCTTTATTATTTAGATCACGAATTTCCTCATAAAATTCTTCAATTTCTTCTTCAGCATGACTTGTGGTGGGTGCATAAGTTTGAATAATCTGAGCCTGGTATCTTCTCGAGAGTTGGATAACGAGTCGTGTAGCTCTGTCAGAGGAACTTTCAACTTCTACAACTTTATCCTTCAGTTTCTTGTTTATTATAAATCCAACACCACTAGTTCTGCCAGTATCTGTCCCATGATAGTAGAAGAGATGCCCACTTTTCAGTTCAATGAGATCTTCTCTTTTTCTCCTTACCTCACTTAGCCCGACGATGTCCCACTTGATACTTTGTAGTTCCTCTTCCAATTCAAGAAGCCTTGAATCAGAAGATAGGGAGCGTCCGTTATACGTAGCAAAGGTCAGGATCAGATGGCAGCCTAGTCCGGTCCTCCGGGGATTCTTAGCACCCTCTGCCTTCATGTCGCACTGGCCGCTGCCTTGGCCAGGTACATTCCAGCTGCCGGAGACTGAGGGCCAAGATTTAAGTTGTGGAGTCATTTTGGAGGGGTTTGGCCATAACTCACCACGCTGGCCAAGCGGGTTGGTGAGTGTGGGATAGCATTTCCTCTAATCCCGATGGTATAGTTATACCGCTATTGGCGGTCGTCAGAGCCCCTTTAGTGGGAACAGGATGTACCACGAGAAGGCGGGGTTGACATTTGTCAAGGAGAGGCTGTGATGTTACGCATCACCTGACCTTACATCCCTCTCTTCTATGTAGTCTCTTTTATATATATGTTCTCAGAATATGATTTTTATATTGAATATGAATATTTTTATATATATTTATATTTTTTTAAATTTTTTGAATATTTTTTGTCATATTTTTTTTAATATTTATATATATATATTTTTTAATATTTTCTTATTATATTTTTGAATATTTTTATATATTTTATATTTTTTGTATATTTTTCATTATATTTCACATATATTTTTTAAAAATTCGAATATTTTTATATTATACTTTTTTAATATTTTTATATAAATTTTATATTTTTTTATATATTTATATTGAATATGATTTTTAGGCATATGTCCTTTTTTATGTAGTCTCAAGTAATTTTTTCATCGTTCCCGAAGCGTGTTTCATGCGGATGTTGCTTTAAATTTTGAAGAAAGGAAACATAACCAGAAAAAATATCTGAAGAGCAATAAGGTGAAAAAACCAGCGAGCTCACACACTTCCACACAATAGTCTAAGTAACATCCTCTGTGTGTCCTACGTAAAATCATCTGGTGAAATTAGGTTCAGGAATTCCTTTCAAACTCACTGGATGGTTCCTCCAAGCAGTCTTTCGCCACTAGCTCCAGGGAAGGGAGAGGGCCAGCACCGTAAGACAAACACAACATCCATGCCTCACCGGGATTCGAACCCGGACCCACTACGCCACCGGGGGCGGCTGTGTGTGTTCTTATAGCAAACAGCATTTACTGACTGACTGGCAACATGAGAAAAAGATTGAAAGAGGAAACGTACAAAAAGCCTCGAGGTATGTCAACCTCGAAAACTTCTTATTGGCCAAGCAGATCATGAGAGCTTAGAGCGAATGGCTACACACATCCACAACCCACTCATAACTTTGCTAAGGCCTTCGGCCCATGTAAAGTTAGGACGTCCCATGAAGTGACACAGCCTGCACGAAGTTAAAATTTTCACCACACCCACTGCATTTGACATTTGAGTGCAGAAAGTTAAATATAATCGAATGTTATTTTCAAACTTTATGTTTTTACTATGAATAGCATTTTATTTTTCGAAGTACCAATACGGAAAGTTAAAAACTTAAATATATATCTGTTTATTTGGGGGTTTAGCGACCAGCGTAAGCAATTCAATTTGTTTGTTTGGGGGTTTAGCGACCAGCGTAAGAAATTCAATTTGTTTGTTTGGGGGTTTAGCGACCAGCGTAAGCAATTCATTTTGTTTTTTGGGAATTTTAGCGACCAGCGTAAGCAACTCAATTTGTTTGTTTGGGGGGTTAGCGACCAGCGTAAGCAATTATAATTCGTTTGTTTGGGGGTTTAGCGACCAGCGTAAGCAATTCAATTTGTTTGTTTGAGGGTTTAGCGACCAGCGTAAGCAATTCAATGAGATATAAGCAGTCGCCCGACCGTAATTTGGGGCCACTGGTTTCAGGGAACGGAGAGAGCCAGTGTCGTAAAACAAACAAAAACCATGCCTCACCAGGATTCGAACTCGAACCCATCTTCGACGAATGGTCAGAACCCAGCGCTTAGACCACTGTACCACAGGGCTGGCATTTCGCTTTTTAAAAAGATGAGAAAAATGCAGGTAATATGCCCGTGATAAAGTTCCTTTTGTTAAAACTAAGTTCTGAATGGTACGGACAGTCCCACAGGAAGCCCTTGAAAGTTTATGAACCATATCCAAAAGTACTTCAGTTTCCTTGCACTGGAGATACACGTAATTATACTTCCAGAAAAGGCGCAAAATTTACAGTTCGGTGAAGACTTGAGATGCAAATCACAGGTTGTTGTGAATCTCTCTATCTATTCTACATTATATTTTTTATTGTCTATCTATTGGGTTGGTGTGAATGAAATGTCAAGCAAAGGACCAGCACACGTGGACGGCGAGAACGGAAAAGTAGAACAACTTACCTAGGCAAAATAACCCCCTCGGTATCGACACGTGGTTGCCATCTGTCTGGCAAGGCCATGATCCCGAAACGAAAAAAGTCTTGTGGCTGGGACCTGAAGAAGTCATCAACTGCACGTTGAACTTCGTTGTCTATCGTGAACTGTTTCCCGGACAGGAAGTGATCCAGGCGACGAAACAGATGACAGTCTGTCGAAGACAAATCCGGGTAATAGGCAGGATGAGACAGTGCTTCATAGCCCATAGTGTCAGCATCGTTCATTGTGCGACATGAAATCGAGCGTTGTCCTGGAGCAGAACAACACCACGTCGGTTGACCAAAGCCAGTTGTTTCTGCAGCAATTTCCGGTGCAACTGGTGTAATTCAGCACAATAACGTTCTACAGTGATGGGTTAGCCTCTTGCCAAAAACACTACGGTGAATTATCCCGGCTGTGGACCACCAGACAAGGAGCATCACCACCTTGGTGTGTAGGGGTGACTTAGGATACCGTCCAGCAGGCTGTGACTTGCTTAACCGTTGTTCGATGCAGTAGAGGTTCCTGTTTATTCCTGGCAAGCAGCGACGTGCAGACTTCCAAACGCCTAGTCTTGTTGGCAGTTGTCAACTCATGCGGCAGCCACATGTCCAGCTGTTTGACCTTACCCAGCGCAGCCAGACGCCGAACAATTATCGTGTGGTGAACACCTACCTCTGCCGCTATCTGACGACACGTTTTTCGGAGGTCCGCTTCAACCACACGTAACAGAACATCGTCAGAAACCGCAACAGGTCGGTGAGCACGTGCTTCGCTTCGAAACTTCACAAACCATCGCCGAATGGTTCGTTCTTTGGCTGTATTCTCTCAAACGCTTTGTTAACGTTTCGAGCGGCAATTCTTGCGGAATGGGCTATTTTAAATTCATACAGGAAGATGACTCACAAATCCGGTGTCTGCATGTTTTCTTTGCAAGAAAAGTTATGTCCAAACAAACCACACCTGAACCTTCCTCTTTTTTTTTTTTTTTTTATGTTGGAGGTTTAACGACCACCGTGAGCAACTCAATCGGCTATAAGCAGTAGCCCGTCCCTAATTTAGGGTCACTAGTTCCAGGGAAAGGAGAGAGCCAGTGCCGTAAGACAAACACAACATCCATGCCTGACCGGGATTCGAACCCGGACCCCTTACGGGCGAATGATCAGAGGCCAGCGCCTTAGACCACTGCGCCACCGGGGCGGCAAACCTTCCTCTTCACACACATGCTAGTTATTTATAGTAACTCTGTGACGTAATGCCCGCAACACCTGCGGGTGGTTCCATTCACAGTGGGTATTTCATCTACGGCTGACATCTGCATTCGGTCCGTCTAACGGGTACCGTAGATCCGAACAAGTTGGTGAAAGCGTTCTCAGTTTGATTGTGCCTCCCATATAGGGATAACAGTGGAATGTGATATTAATTTGTTTTGACTCGTAGTAAATGTGTGTGTGCGCGCGCGCGCGTTTGTGTTTGTGTGTGTGTGTGTGTGTGTGTGTGTGTGACGCTCCGCTAATTCAGTGGTGTAAGCGGTTGCTTTTCCCTTTCCGTGGAACCAGTGGCTCTAAATTAGGGGCAGGCGAATGCATTGGGTTTCTCAAGGTGAACACGAAAGCAGGGGCGGATTGTCCCACCGGGACATTTTCCTATGAACCACTCGAGAAATGGCCCACTTTCTCATACCCTCTTTTCCTGCATTGTTTGGAAAGAACGAATACTTACTTTGGTACTTAATAATAAGAATTGCTAACTTCATTTCAGCTGTATGCTACCTGTCTAAAACATTGTTTTAAATTTATTTATTTCATTCTATTTATAAATATTAGTAAGATGGGCTTTTGCTCTAAAATGAAAAAGCAAAATTATTTCTAATTCAGTGGTAAATTTGCTGCCGGACCAAGCACGCTGTTATAAATAATTAAGCTTGGAGCCCAATGACACTGATTGGCCCTGTCGTCCTTTTGTAATAGTAACAATTTTAGAAACACTGGTAACAATTATTTTTTTTTTTTGATTGAAGGCTTAACCGACCACTGTGAGCAACTCAATGGGCTGTGAGCAGTCGCCCTTCCCTAATTTAGGGTAACTGGTTCCAGGAAAGTGAGAGAGCCAGTGCCGTAAGACAAACACAACATCCATGCCCCACGGGATTCGAACCCGGACCCCTTTGGGACGAATGATCAGAGGTCATCGCTTAGATCACTGCGCCAGCGAGGCCGGCAGTAATAATTCTGTTGGTCCATCATCCCCACGCCCTTATCCACGTATTCGACGTGGGGCACAAAGCTATTTTCTGGCAGAGATGCTTCGCAACGCGTCTCCGTTTACCTTAAGAGAAAAAAATTTAATGGTTTGATAACGAGGAACAGTACACCAATATTTCCGATCCCCCTACAGCATCCGGACGGCTTTCAACGATACTACATTGGAATGATCAAGCGTTCGTTTGGAATCAGAGTCAACGAACATAAAAGGAACACAAAATACGGTAAAGTAGCCACGGCACTATCCAGAGAAGTCAAATTCAAGTCCGCTACTCCTATGTGGGATGATATAAAGAAATTAGCTCTACTCTACACCTAAATGTACAGCCATTCAGGAAACCTTGGAGATCATTACCAACAGTTATACTTGCAATAATAGCGTCTCACTCGAGTTGCTACGAATTTGGAACCAGTTCTTCAAGTAACGCGTTCTCCCTATACCAGGATACCGCGTACACAACCAACGTGACACCTTGTTTCTTTAAATGAATATAACGTCGTATATATTTATTGTCATGTCAAGTTCCCGCGTTCAAATTGTTAAAGCGTTCTATTATTCAGTTTGAAGTTTCTGTCAAACTTTCTTGAAAAGTCCATCTGATTGATGTGCGAAAGCTTGGAAACGCTTATGTACGTATATATTCCTACGCCAATAAATCGGATACCTAACATAGTGTTACTATTGGGTCGTTTCATAATTATTGGCCGATGCCAACAAGGCAAATTTGCATAGCCGGTTACATGGGACAACTCGTAGGAGGAACTACCAAACGCCCATGCATATTGAATCGGTTCAGTCCACGTGCATAAAACGGTATTTCAGACAGATTTCAGCAGTTAGGGACGTGATGGAGCAACTCGACGTGAGATCAGTGATTTCGCATGAATGCAAACTTGGCCGGAATTTGTCCGAAACGGTCGCAAAAGTCAATAGAGCGTGGGTTGTCGGAACGACAAGTGACAGAACTGTCCGTAGACTGTTTCCCAAGTTCCATGCCGGTGATGTTGCCATCGACCATAAGCCAGGAGCCGGTCATCCGGTTCTGTGTGACACTGTACATTTAAGGCGGAAAGTGGAAGTAAAACCAACGTCAACAGTACATGAGCTCAGTGCCGAACTTATCGTATCATCAGCGACAGTTTCCAGACACCTGGCAGCTATGGGCAAGGTTAAAAACTGGACACCTGGGTTCCACACGAACTCACCGAACAGCAGCAGATACGGCGTCTGGAAACATGCATTGCCCTCCAAAAACGTGAGGCTAGTGCTCCCTTTATGCATCAGATCCTTACGGTTGATGAAAAATGGGTGCTTTACGACACAAGGAAGCGAACAGCACCGTGGCTCGATAAAGGGGAACCACCAAAACGCATGTTTAAACCCGAGTTGCACCCACAGAAGATTCTGATCTCTGTGTGGTGGACTGCCAAGACTGTGGTTCATTATGAGTTCTTGCCGCGAGTTCAAACAATCAGAACAGACGTGTGCTGCCGTCAGCCGAACGAATGTGATCAGAAATTATGCAGCAAACAACCATCGCTCTCCAATCGTTTGGGTCCCATACTGCTTTAGGATGGCGCACGACTATTGGAAGCATGCGAAAAATCAATGCCTTGGGGTATGAGGTCCTCTATCACCCTGTTTATTCACCTGACTTGGCCCCCTCAGTCTTTCACATGTTTCGCCATTTGGACTACTTCTTGAGGGGTAAACGGTTCGCTAACAAGGATGCTGTGATTTCTCGGACCACTGTGATGCCAGTTTCTGCCACCGTGGCATTTTTGCACTGAAAACACGTTGGCCACAGTGTATTGCTACCGAGGGCAGAAATTTTTCGGAATAAAATGCATTTCGTCGTCTGTTACTGCTGTTTGTTCCTTTGTGTCCGAATCGGCAAATCATTATGAAACGACCCAATATTTTCAACAATTTAGTGGTACTGGTTCATGGATAAAAATGGTAACCCATGAGTCAAAATAAGACAAAACGAAAAGCGTCTTTCGAAGAGGTGGTACGAATACCGCTGTGCAGTAGACCATCAGTGACCAAATAAACATAATTTTCTAGTACAACATCATGTTTTGAGTATGGTTTAATATGTTTCATTCAATCACGTGTGGATTTTTAAAATTCTTTCACCCTTAAATTACGGCAAAAATTTGTTCACGACTGAATTAATTTTACAATACATATTTCAACAATTCTCTTTCATGCAGGAGTTAAAAGAATTTTTCTATGAGGGAATTTATGAGGTGTTCCCCTGTGGGAACGTGTGTTTCTGTAGTGGGCCAAGAGACTAAAATTCCCGGCCTGGTTTCGTCGATCCAATCCGCCCCTGCACGAAACCTACTAACAAACAAAACCATATAATCAGAAGATGCAATAAAAAGACAGATGGCACAGTGGTGTAGGGGTCCAAGTGCTGATCTCTGATCGTTATTTCCAGTGGGCCCGGATTCGAGACCCGGCACAGGTGGTGCGTCTCCCTTCCGGCAGTTCCATTCTCCAGAACCACTGGCCCTGAATAAGGGACTCTGGACTGCTTACAGCCCTTAGGATTACTCCTCACGCTGGTAGTAAAACAACAACAGCAGAGGAGAAAAAAAAAAAAAAAAAAAAAAAAAAAGAAAGAAAAATGGAAAGCGCAATATCTTGTGGATTGCCCAGGGCGCAGAAATACCTAGTTACGTTTCTGCCCCTGAAATTCCTGTGTATATGAACAACGTGTGTCAGTCCCGTGAAGAAGGAAATTATGAAAAAATCCAGACCATTTCCTGCATTGAGGTAGTTAGTTTCGACGATAATATGCCGGTAAACGAGGCGACAACACTTTACGAATATCTGTTGGTTTTGCACATATGATGTTGCACGAAAGTCGAAAATGGGCAAAGTTTATCGAAATGGGATACAGGACAACTTACCCAAGGACAACATTTGTTTAGTGAAAACAAAATATCACGTACGGTCAGATGCAGTGCCACGTGACCCCTTGCTTGCTCTTGACGACAAAAGCTGAACTTCACTGCAGATTTCCAGTTTGTCTTCAGCTCCTTCCGACATTTACGACTTAACACATCACTAAAGTATGTTTGTCTGTGAGCTCCACAGGTTGGTAAAACAGAAGCCAAATGCGCGACGTTCAGGAAGCAGTGTGGAAATGTGAAGTTAGATTTCATTTCTGAGAATGGTTTATAACTGAAAGCCCCACAGGCATATATAGTATTTGTTTCAATAACTTTAGAATCAGATTTGTGTACACCGATTAGCCATTACATTATGACCACCCCCAGCCTAGAGAAATGAGCGCACCTGGTGACCGAACGATGGCGAAGGTGAAGCTCACAGAGCAGTATATATATACAACCCGAAGACCGGCTTTCGGTTAGTCGAGTCTTCCGAGTCAGAATAAGAAAAGCTGCCGATTTATCGGAGTTTGATAAAAGAAAAATTTTGATGGCAAGGCGCTTCGGAACTACGATCTCGGAAACGGCCCAGCTTGTGGATTGTTGACATACCTCTGCAGTGAGTACGTATCAAAAGTGGTGCACAGATGGACAAACCGTCGTCCAGCCGTATGTCGTCCGCAGCTCACTGATGCCAAAGGGGGAGCGGAGACTGTCGCGCATTGTTCACAGCGACCTCAGGGGCAAGTGCAACAAATCACACGCAGCTACAACAGTGATGATCAGGGCAATTTGTCACAGCACACAGTTCATCGCAGCCTTCTGCGCATCGGCCTGAGTAGCCGAAGACCCAGTCAGATCCCCATGCTTACCGCACGTCATCGCCAACAACGCATGAAATGGTCCCAAGATCATCGAGATTGGACCGTGGACGATTGGGAGAAAATGGCTTGGTGTGGCGAATCAAGATTCCTGGTGCATCACGTAGACGGCTGAGCGCGGATACGCCGATTACCAACGGAGGCTATGGATGCAATGTTGGGCGGAAACAGGCCGGCGGCAGTGTTATGCTGTGGGCGATGTTACCTTGGGACACTTTAGGCCCCATTATCATAACAGCACAGTCCCTAACAGCTGTCAGGCATCTGAATATCGTTGCGGGCCAAATTCAGCCATTCATGGCAACTGTGTTCTCTACTGGTGGTGGCTATTACGAACAGAATAATGCGCCATGCCACACTGTCAAAATCGTCAAGGAGTGGTTCAAGAAATATTCTGGTGACTTTCTGTTAATGCTCTGGCCACCAAATTCACCTGACATGAACCCAATCGAACATTTGTAGTTCGACTTGGAAAAGTGGGTTCGCGCTATATCACCACGACCCCGACATGTACGGGAACTGGATAACCTGCTGTTGACATAATGGTACAGATAACCCAGGATACCTATCGCCACCTCGTCGAATCATCGATGCCTCGCCGAGTGGCCGCTGTTTTGTAGGCTAAAGGGGGTCCTACAGCTTATTAGGTAGGTGGTTATATGTTAATGGCTCACCGGTGCATTAAATTTGCGGAATTTATAAAGTTTTAGGCAGAATTTAAATCCAAAAACCATTTTTTCAAGATGTAAATTTGTGGTTTCATGACAGCAGCTCAAAATTTCATTGACTTAAAAGGACCAGGAGCATAAATTAAGTAAACAAACGAAACATTTAAATATGCCAATATCGAAGGCTTCTTATCACTTACAAGATACGAAATAAAATTTCGTCAAACTAACTTACAAATTCAACTATTTTTCGAAATTTCAGTGCATAAATATGATTAACAACTTAACTGTGGGAGTATATTAAAATTGCGATTTTGAAAGATAATCTTTCGAAAACTCTTTTACAAACTAAAAGTTTAAATGTGTACAAAACTGATAGTTATAGTCATATATATAAAATTGATTACTACAGTTATATATATATGTATGATGAAATACAATATATAACCGTTCTTTGACTACTCTGTCCGGTTCTGTGTACTCTCTCTATATATATTTCCAAGCAGAGACTTTCTCAATGCTGTGTCTTTCGCAACTGTCCCGTGCCAATATAAAATCTCTCTCTCTCTCTCTCTCTCTCTCTCTCTCTCTCTCTCTCACACGCAAACACACACGCAAACACACACGCAAACACACACACACGCAAACACACACTCTCTCTATGTCCTAAAAATTACAGACTTTCTCTCCACCTCTTTGAAGTCCAAGCTTTTTCTATTTTTCTGGGAGTATTCGTCAAACATAGCATTGCTCACACTCTTGGTCTTTCTCGCAAACACAGAATTTTTTCCCCTTCTGTTAATAACATAACATCTTTTAACTTCGTCTCTCTCTCTCTCTCTCTCTCTGTTGCTGAATGCGTACCTCTCCCAATTTGTATGTGTACGTGACATGTCTTTCTCAAGTGCAGACACACTCTCTCTCTCTCTCTCTCTCTCACGCATTCAAGAATGTAGAAACTCCTTTTCAGTGCGTCTCCCTAGCATGTGTACATTTTCTCTCAAGAACAGATATTCCCTGTCTGTTTCTCTCTCTAAATTTTCTGTCTCAAATATAGACTATCTACATATGTCTTTCTCACGAAGTGCAGACTTTCACTTTCAGGTATAAACTTTCTTTTCTCTCTCTCTCTCTCTCTCTTTTTAAGTACAATTTCATTTTGTTCTTTTTCTGTCTCTCTCAAGTACACTTGCCCTCACTATTCTCTCAATCATGTAAATACAGTGCTTCTTCCTCTCCCTCTCAGATATACATTCACCCGTCATCCTCTATATCTCGCTATTTATTTTGTTTCTGTCATGCAAGTATTTACTTACAATGACTTATGACTTAAATCACACACTCTTCTTTTTTCAATTATACTATTTTAATTTGTTTTTTTTTTTTTCGACCTATGATTTTGTGCTACGATATTATCACAGTGTTTAAGGCACTGTTTTTTCGTCATACGCAAACAAAGAAATTCTTGATACATGAGGTTTGTATGTCCATCTGACTTGAGACTAGCGAATCAGTCTCACTTTCAGGTCTGTATACATAACTACCTTTCCATAAAATAACTAATAGTTATTTTTTCTTCAACAAGCGTATATTATACCATGATCTAATATTTTTGAAGTACATTAATTTCTTTCTACATGCTTCACTCAGCAGCAGCGAATGCGTTAAAGCAATTGAAAATATGGATATGGATTTTTTTAAATACTTCTACGACAAGAAGCTCTACAGAAACAAAAAAGGTAGAAGAGATACAATGCAATAAAGCACTAAACCCATTTCGCTATTTTTAATAATACATATAAAGATGATATATTAAACGAGATTTACAAGCTTCAGATTTAACTGATGAGACTAACAAATTCTCGAATATTGAAGCTACAGCTCGACAGATTATCAATGCTTCAAATCGTTTTATATAGCCTTGAGCAGACAGTGCAACTAAAATAAAGCCTACTGGATGTAGGTGTGTGTGTCTGTGTGGAACTATCTCTGCATCAGCTGTTGAAGAAATGACTACTAGAGAGAGAGAGGAAAGAAAAATTGAAATAAAAAAAATAACAACGCACACTGAGTTCATTTTAAAGACGGATTCCTGGCTTCCTCTCAGCTCATAGGTCAGAGCATTGCCAGGCAGGCACGAAATGCTTTTCTACCTGGTCCACGCACATCCTGTGCATCAGTTCCAGAAAAGCTCACTCGATCTCCATCCTCTCCTAGCAGGTAACCATGGAAACGGAGCACTATTTTAAAATGCCTGCTTTGTGCAAATACAAGCGGGAAATGACTTTAAATTAATGGCTGAAATCCTCTTTCATTCCGATGCAGCGAAACAAAGGCCCCTGGCATGCTGCTAATACTTCCCTTGCCTTGCCTTTCTTACTTCTCAAGACGGCTCTTGTAAATAAATGATTCTTTTCTTCTTTTCCTTCTACCCCAGGAGGAGGAGGAGGTGCACGAGACGACGGATAGGAAGAGAAAATAATTATAATTTATGCTAGAACAACCTGGATACATGTAAGCTGGAGGAAGTTTCTAAGGGAGAATACGCTGGGGGAAAGTATATAATGTCTGATATTACGAAATGATCCTAAATTCCTGCAGCTCATGAACAGCTCTCACACATCGGAGCATGCTTAAATGAGAACTACTTTCGAACAGAAAATGAAATTTTCAATTTATTTGCTACCAAATCCGCGTGATGTGAGAGGATGCTTCACGGAAAAGAGGTGGGAAAAAAATGAAAAACATCTAACGTGGAGATTTTATCATTAAATCAATAAAATTTTTCGGGCAACACGTTTTAACGCCGAGGCTATTCAAGCAAAACTGCAATAAAACCGTACAAATATAAATGCGAAATCACGGGAAAATGAAATGTTTTTCCTCGTTCTCTAATTTCGAATATACATGTAGAAACACCATATAGTGAGATAAAAGTTATCGATTCTACAAGTCTATCCTGCGAACATAGCTAAAAAGAGCTTTTTGCAACAACTTTGGAATTTCCTGCACCCAAGGAAAATTCTTCAATTCAAATGAAAAGCACAAAATTATTTTTTTAAAGAAAGTTTCAGAATTTTTTTTTAATTATTCTAGTGATACAGTATGTATGAAGACATATATTATAACTTTTTCCAAATTATATATATATATATATATTACAACAAATCAGTTTTCACATTTTCACAAAGGGAGAATATCCTTATTGCATTTTTAAAGTGATGATTTTAGAAAAAAAAATCAACTCGCATAAAGGGAACCAGTTGTGGTAGTGCCCAAAAAATATTCTTTAAGTTTAATAACTGCTATTTTAGTTTATGATTATGTTCATGATTATTTGATTTTTATTATTTTATTATTATTAATTTTTCATTTTTTATGCTTTTCTACTTGCAGTTCAAAGACCCATGTAAGCGTCAAAGACGAAAATTATCGTGTCCTGAATTTAATATTTTAAAGGAACGGAAAATGATCTGAGCCTAAGAGATGAATAAATAAAAAAGCACAACCAGCGATGTAAGAAACAGTGAATCTCTCGCAATGAAGAAAATTTAAATTTCTGAGCAGCTCGAAAAAAATCTCCAATCGACTGATCAGCAGCCTACTTTCAGATATATCGTCTGTTTTTTTTTTTTTTTTTACCTTATTTTGCAACACTTCAAATGAATCACAATTAATAATTAAGAGCCAAAAATGTGTTGATTTATGCATTTACTTATTTCTTTCTAATCTTGCGTCAAGAATGAGTGAACCAGTTGTGCTTAAGACATCAACTTCAAAATAAATGCACGAATATGCCCGAAATTCACTCAGAAAAACGTGGATATGGCGAGCATATATATATATGCAAAACGTGGAGGATATGGCGAGCATATATATATATCAGCAAAACGTGGATATGGCGAGCATATATATTTATATATATATATATATATGCTCACCCAAGTAGAAGTTTTGGCTAAAAAATAAAAAAACGAATCGCTGATAGAATTGAAAGAAAAAGAAAGTGCGGCTACAAATTTTTTCAAAGTGCTGGTATTTTTTCCCCCCATTTTGCGTTTAATTCATGCCATTTTAAATTGACTTGCACTTACTATTTCATTTACAAAATATTAATACATATAAAACACTTTTTCAAATTATCGACACATACGGTATGGAACCCACAATTTAAAATTCATACAGGAAAGCAAGATTAACAAATGTGTTAATGATAATTGCCCAACTAAAAGTATAGTTTTGAAAGAAAAGACAACCAATAATAACATTGTAAAAAAAAACAAAAAAACAAGAAAGATGACACCGAAATTTCGGGTGTAATAAGCACGTCTTTTGAATCCGTTCTGACGCAAATTAAATTTATCAAAGCTATTCAAAGTCAATGGAACCGGTATGGAAAACAATAGATCTGACGAAAGAAAGAAGATTTTCTATCGGGTTTTTAATCCCTCAGATATTGCTCTAAACGGAATCGTGAGCTTACGAACTCTTTGAAACAGAGATATTGACAAAAATAAGATGTGACTTTACGTCTCCTGGTGGGAAAACCATGCATTATTTTAGGAAGAAAGTATTCTCAAAAGGTGTATCCATATAAGCGGTTTCGGTCGAAGAAAAAAATTAGTCGAGTTTTCAGGAGCCCAGATTTTGGAACAAATACTTCAGAAGCAGAAATTAACACTTATGACCCCTGGTGGCTAAACCATTCTTTACCAAACATTAGAAATTATGTGAAAAATATTTTCCATGAGGTCTTGTATGCGATACAGGAAGAATTCTTCAAATCAGAGTTTTAGGAGCAGAAATAAAGCAAAAAACGCAATTTACCATTGTGCCCCCTAGCGGAAAGTTATGATTTACTTGAAAATTTTGAATTTATAAGGAAAACATTTCGCATCGGAAACTCTATCCGACAAAGAAGGCATTTTTCAAATCGTACTCTTAGAAGTAGAGATATTGACAAAAATAAGATATACATCTACGCGCCCTGGCGTAGAAAACATGCATTTTTTCAAGAAGAAAATTTTCCTAAGAGGTTTGTCGACATGAAGAGTAGTATTGGTTAACAAGCGACTTTTTTCCAATAGAGATTTTAGAAGCTCATATTTTGCTGCAAATGCAGCAGAAGCGGAAATTAAGACTTACGCCCCCTGGTGGCCAAACCATTTCTTACAAAAATTAGAAAATATGTGCAAACGATTTCCCATCAGGAGCTGTATGCGGTACAGAAAGAATTTTTCAAATCGGAGATTTAGAAGCAGAGATATTATTGGGAAACGCAATTTGCATTTACGCCCCCTAGCGAAAAGTCTATGAATTACTTGAAAATTTTGAAATTATATGAACCACATGTCACACTAGAAACACTATCCAACAAAGAAGGAATTTTTCAAATCGGACTCCTAGAAGTAGAGATATTGACAAAAATAGGATATACATCTACGCCCCTGGCGTAGAAACCATAAACTATTTTAAGAAGAAAATGTTTCTAAAAGGTTTGTCGACATGAGCAGAATCGGTCAACAAACGACTTTTTTTTCAATCGAAAATTTAGAACATCATATTTTGCTGCAAATACAACAGATGCGGAAATTAAGATTTACGCCCCCTGGTGGCCAAACTATTTTTTTTTTTTTACAAAAATAGAAATTATGTGCAAACGATTTCCAATCAGGAGCTATATCCCGTGCAGAAAGACTTTTTCAAATCGGAGATTTAGAAGCAAAGATATAGGGGGAAACGCAATTTACCACTACGCCCCCTAGCGGAAAGTCTATGAATTACTTGAAAATTTTGAAATTACATGAAAAACATGTCACACGGAAAACACTGTCCAACAAAGAAGGAATTTTTCAAATCTGACTCCTAGAAGTAGAGATATTGACAAAAATAAGATGTACATCTACGCCCCTGGCGGGGAAACTGGGGAATATTTTAAGAAGAAAATATTTCGAAAAGGTTTATCGATGTGAGTGGCATCAGTCCATGAAAGAATGTTTTCAATCGATATTTTAGAAGCTCAGATTTTATGGAGAATAGATCAGAAGCAAAAATTAACACTTACGCCCCCTGGTAGCAAAAGTATTCTTTACCAAAAATTTGAAATTATATGCAAAACATTTTCCATCAGGAGATGTATCCGCTGAAGAAAAAATTTCAAATCTGAGATTTAGAAGAAGAGTTATCGAGGAAAAGGTAATTTACTTTTATGCCCCCAAGCGGAAAATCTATGCGTAATTTGAAAAAGTAACTATATCTAAAATACTCTTCGATATAAATGGAATCAAAAGATAAAAATTTCTTTTCAATCGGATGTTTAGAAGCAAATATGTGGAATAAAGCGTATTTTTGAATTCGACATCATCTGCATTTACGCTCTCTAGCGGCGAAATTGTACATCGTAAAAAATACGAAATGAAGGATCATCATTTGCATATTTCAAGCTTCCCAATGCAAAAAGAATTTTTCAAATCGGACTAATGGTTGCAGAGATATCGTGGGGACAGACGGACAAACCGATAACAGAAGCACGATCTTTTTTTACAAAAGACGTGCTAAAAAGTCGCTATTTGTCTGATGCATAAGAAACAGAAGGGACTCGCACACGCGGGCGATTTGACCCCGGCCTCGTACTTTTGATATTATTTTTGAGAACATTTTAATACACCTGAGGCCTCAAAAAATGGAAGAGGCGCGAATTTCTCTCGACTTCTGGGAGAGCATAGGACACAGCATATATTACTTTACTTTCTTTCTTCCTTTTATTTATTTATTTATTTTTCGCAAATCATATACCCTTTTGCACCAACCACTGCTTCGGATACATATAAAACACTCTCAAAATATCGTCACCCACTGTGAGTACAGAGATTCCATTTCTAGGAAGCAGAATTAAAGTAAACATCAGAGAATCGCACTACACGCAGAGTCACCTAACGGCTGGCAGATGAAAGGCATGACTGCATACGTTGCTTGCAGCTGTAAATCAAGCCTATTCTCTCACTGTCGTGTAACCAGTGAGAGAATAGGCTTGATTTTTACATAGTTTGAAAGCCAACTGAAAACAAATACAGTGAAAACCGCATAAATTTCTAGTACATAAACAAAAAATGACATTTCATGGTTTTCTATCTGTACACGCTTTTTAAAAAAGCACGTCTTTGGTAAAAAAAAAAAAAAAAAAAAGAAAAAGATCGTGCTTATGTTATCGGTTTGTCCGTCCGTCCGTCTGTATCCACGATATCTCTGCAACTATTAGTCGGATTTGAAAAATTCTTTTTGCATTCGGAAGATTGAAATATGTGAATGATGATCTTTTGTTTCGTTTTTTTTTTTTTACGATGTACAATTTCGCCGGCAGAGGGCGTAAATGCAGATGATGTCGAATTCAAAAATACGCTTTATTCCACATATTTGCTTCTAAACATCCGATTGAAAAGAAATTTTTATCTTTCGATTCCATTTATATCGAAGAGTATTTTAGATATAGTTACTTTTTCAAATTACGCATAGATTTTCCGCTAGGGGGCGTAAAAGTAAATTACATTTCTCCCGATAACTCTTCTTCTAAAACTCAGATTTGAAAAATTTTTGCTTCAGCGGATACATCTCCTGATGGAAAATGTTTTGCATATAATTTCGAATTTTTGGTAAAGAATACTTTGGCCACCAGGGGGCATAAGTGTTTATTTTTGCTTCTGATGTATTTTCCATAAAATCTTAGCTTCTAAAATATCGATTGAAAACATTCTTTCGTGGACTGATGCCACTCACATCGATAAACCTTTTCGGAATATTTTCTTCCTAAATATTCCACAGTTTCTCCGCCAGGGGCCGCAGACGTATATCTTATTTTTGTCAATATCTCTACTTCAAAGTACTCGAATTGAAAAAATCCTTCTTTGCTGGATAGTGTTTCCAGTGTGACATGTTTTTCATATAATTTCAAAATTTTCAAGTAATTCATAGACTTTCCGCTAGGGGGCGTAAAGGTAAATTGCGTTCCTCCCTATATCTCTGCTTCTAAATCTCCGATTTGAAAAATTCTTTCTGCACCGGATACAGCTCCTGATGGGAAATCGTTTGCACATAATTTCTAATTTTGATAAAAAAAAATGGTTTGGCCACCAGAGGGCGTAAATCTTAATTCTCGCTTCTGATGTATTTGCAGCAAAATATGAGCTTCTAAATTCTCGATTGAAGAAAACGTCGTTTGTAGACCGATACTACTCATGTCAACAAACTTTTTAGAAACATTTTCTTCTTAAAATAGTTTATGGTTTCTACGCCAGGGGGCGTAGATGTATATCTTATTGTTGTCAATATCGCGACTTCTAGGAGTCCGATTTGAAAAATTCCTTCTTTGTTGGATAGTGTTTCCGATGCGAAATCTTTTTCCTATAAATTCAAAATATTCAAGTAAATAATAGAGTTTCCGCTAGGGGCACAAAAGGTAAATTGCGTTTCCTGCGTTATTTCTGCTCCTAAAACTCCGATTTGAAAAATTCTTCCTGTATCGCATACAAGACCTGATGGAAAATATTTTTCACATAATTTCTAATGTTTGGTAAAGAATGGTTTGGCCATCAGGGGTCATATGTGTTAATTCCTGCTTCTGATGTATTTGTAGCATAATCTGGGCTCCTGAAAACTCGACTAAATTTTTTTGTTGGACCGATACCGCTCATATGGTTAAACTTTTTGAGAATACTTTCTTCCTAAAATAATGCATGGTTTTCCACCAGGGGACGTAAAGTCACATCTAATTTTTGTCGATATCTCTGTTCTAAGAGTTCGAAAGCTCACGATTCCATTTACAGCAACATCTGAGGGATTAAAAATCCGACTGAAAAACTTCTTCCTTCAGTCAGATACTATTGTTTTCCATACCGGTTCCATTGACTTTGAATAGCTTTGATAAATTTAATTTGCGTCAGAACGGATTCAAAAGACGTGCTTATTACAACCCGAAAATTCGGTGTCATCTTTCTTGTTTTTTTCTGTTTTGCATAAGCTTAAGTCAACATCCCGACATCCCGAAAACGGTCAACAACAATGTCATTATACAAATTTAGTCCCTTTAGTCCCAGAACCCTTACCGGTTTTAAATAACACAATTTGAAAATAACTAATTTTATTAAAAGTCACAGACACGTGAAACTCAAGTATCACTTCGATCACTTGAAATTTTCAGACACATTTCTGAGTTATGTGAGCAAACATATGCTAAACATAAAAAGAAGTAAACCACGAAAACAACCGAAACACAAAACTAATCCGATGTGCAAACATCGATTGAAAAGAAATAATAACATTTTTTTTTCTGGATCCCCGTGTCAAGCTGTTCGATGACATTTATTGCAATTGTTTGATTTATCACACAATAATTACATTTGTGTAGTTGGTTTAAGAATGGGTTTTACAAACGCTTAGCGCCAAATACTGATTTTTTTTTTTTTTTTTTTTTTTAATCTCTCCCTTCTCTCTGTTCATTCCTTATCCAATATCTAAGCTGCAGCACAGCTGATTTGGACATGGAACAGATTCTAACAAAAAGAAATATTTATAATAATGCTGGTTGGAAACGATGGTTTTTTTTTTTTTTTTTGTTTGTTTCTTTTACGCACAAAAGATGATCCGTACGCTAAAAAACTTACAAAATAATAAGCTCAGCATGTTTTGATCTAACTACGGTTAATTCTTCAATAAAGGCAAGTTATATCCTCATTAAGAGCAATATATGTTTTCATCTGGCGCAAGTGTTGGACTTGCTATACTGATGAAGACTTAACCCTATAGTTGGGTCGAAACACGACGAGTTGAGAGCTTATTATTTTGTAATTTTTTTAGCTTGCAGATGATCTATTGTGTGTAAAAATAAAAGATCGTCGTTTCGAACCAGTATTATTATGATATTACACACGGAAATTTTTGACGGATATAAGGGAAATTTGGTCTACATACTGAGTCGGACCTCTACAAAACACAAGACTCATGTAAAAAGAAACTATGTCCAGTACCTCTAAAACAGATGACTAACGAACGCTTTTCTTCAAATTAGCAAATTAGCGATCAATCAATGGGGTTTTATGGCATTCAATAAAACAAACTAAATGATTATTTAAATCACAATGCGGTGCAAAAAATTTGTAAGGTGATTTAAAGTTGCCATATGTTCAAGAACCATGGAATAAAAATTTCATGAGTTTCAGAGTTTCATTTCGGCTAAAACTTCTTCTTCCTCTTCTTTTTTTTTTTTTTTTTTTTTTTGGGGGGGGGGGGGATAATTACAACACAGAATCGTTACAGAAAATTTGAGAAACACGACATAGCCAATATCTGGAGAAGAAAAAAAAAGCCTGCCTAAATTTAAAAAAAAAAAAAACATCCAAAAACAGTTTGTTTGTGGATTTAATGACCACAGTGAGCAACTCGATGGACTATAAGCAGTCGCCTGTCTAATTCAGGGCCACTAGTTCCAGGGAAGGGAGAACGCCAGGACCGTAAGACAAACAGAAAACATGCATGCCTTACCGGCATTCGAGCCTGGACCCGTCTCGGAATGGTCAGAAGACACCGGTTAGACTGCTGCGCCAATGCTGCAGCAGGATACAAAAATAAACGCATTTTCCAGTATTAAAAAAATCTGAACGCGTGAGTAAAATTTTTCAGTTACCATCTACTTCGAACTGACCAAAATCGAACAACAGCCGAAGTCTTGAAAAATTGTAAAAATATATTTTCTGGTATAGGAATTAATTAATTCATTCTGTTCATCAGTATATGCAAGCATTGGATTTAAAAATTATCTCATGAATATCCAGTGCGAACACATACACACAAACACTGTGAACAGTTGGTATTACAAACTATTGGGTTGTCGGAAAAGTCATGACGTGTTTTGGCACCCGATGGCGGTTGGGCGGTTTTGGAAGTGCTAGAGGCATACTCAGCTCTGTTATCTCTACGGCATTCGATAGGTGCCAGTTCTAGCTGCAGTCTAAATGGAATAGTCAGCGCTTTGGCTGATTTGCGGAGATTTGACATCAAGTTGAAAATGGAAGACTAAACTGTGCATTTTCACCATATTTTACTGTTTTACTTCCGTAAAGGGAAGAACGCGCGTTAAGCTTGTGAAAAGTTGCGCAAAGTGTACCGTGATAATGCTCTATAAGAACGTCAGTGCCAGCGGTGGTTCGCAAAATTCCGTGCTTTTGTTTTTTTACCACAACGATGCTCCTCGGTCCGGGAGGCCAACCGAGGTTGATAACGACCAAATCAAGGCACTGATCGAGTCAAACCCACGTTACACGACACGAGAGATTGCAGACACATTGCACATCCATCATTCAGGAGTTAAGGACCACCTAAAGAAGCTTTGATACGTAAGCAAGCTCGATGTGTGGGTTCCTCATGAACCCAAAGAAGCTCAATTGACGGTGCGTATAAACATCTGCGATATGCTCATTAAACGTGAGGAAAACGATCCTTTTTTGAAGCGACTGATAACTGGTGACGAAAAGTGGATTGTGTACAAAAATGTGCTGCGCAAACGGTCTTGGTCCCGACGTGCTGCTTCGCCTCAAACGACATCCAAAGCAGACATTCATCAGCGGAAGGTTCTGGTCTCAATGTGGTAGGATTTTAAACGTGTCGTGTTTTTCGAGTTCCTACCACGGAACCAAACAATCAATTCGAATGTGTACTGTCGGCAATTGGACAGTTTGAACGAATCCATCATCTATCCTGAGCTCGTTCATCGTAAATGTGTTGTGTCCCATCACGACAACGCGAGACCACACACAAGTTTGATCATCCGCCAAAAATTATTGGAGCTTGGGTGGGATGTGTTGCCACACCCAGCATACTCGCCTAACCTTGCGCCGTCAGACTTTCACTTGTTTCGCTCTCTTCAACAGTCCTTGCGTAGTATAACGTTCAATTCAGATGAAGCTGTAAATCAGCACCTTATACAGTTTTTCGCCACGAAAAACAGGTCCTTCTATGAACGAGGCATTCTGCAGCTCACTGGAAGATGGCAAAAGGTTATCGAACAAAACGGGCATTATATCATTATTGATCTTTGTTCTTTCTATCAATAAATGACCTTTGCAAAACATGGCTAAAATACGTCATGACTTTTCCGACAACCCAATAGAAAACAATTCTACAATCAAATACCGAGGGGCGAATACAACAGGATGTGAAAGTCGAAGAAAATTGCCACAGCACTTTTCGTAGCCCAATCGAAAATATACAAAAAATAATCTTCAGTAAATTTCCGATTATTCTTTGGGTGAATAAGAGAGCTGCGATCTCTGATGTAATGATCATGTGCTGAGAAGTGAGGGAAGAAAAAGAATAAACGGATATATTACTACATTCGAAGATTATCTGGAACCCTCCAGGCACCAGAGCTATAATATATTTCCCATGTAGGAAATATTTTTAACAACTGACAGCTATTAAAAGTGAAAATTCTGCATTATATTTCCCCACAATCACTTCCCCGGAATATTTTTTTTTTTTTTTTTTTTTGATTGGAGGTTTAACGACCACCGTGAGCAACTCAATGGGCTATAATAAGCAGTCGCCCGTCCCTAATTTAGGGTCACTGGTTCCAGGGAAGGGAGAGAGCCAGTGCCGTAAGACAAACACAACATCCATGCCTCACCGGGATTCGAACACGGACCCCGTTCGGACGAACGATCAGAGGCCATCGCTTAGACCACTGCGCCACCGGCGCAGCATTCCCTGGAATCATAGATTTAATTAGAAAAAATGTTTACGCTTTCCAACCGTACGTTGAAGAAGCTTATATGCTCCACCTTTGTCGGTCTATCTGTCTATCCGCACGATAACTCGCGTAAAAATGGTTCGATTTCGATGAAATTTTAGCATGTGGTAGGGGACAACCTGGGGACGAACCCTATTGAAAATGGACAAAATGGAGTCAAAGGTCAGGACATAGAAGCGGGATCCATTTCATCGCCCTTATGCGTCATAACTTACGTAAAAATGCTTCGATTGTGACAAAACTTTATTATGTTGTTTCGGAGATAAACTGAACCGGTTCTGTCGAATATCACCGAAATGAGGTCAAAGGTCAGGGCACAGGAGTGAGATTTATTCCACAGCTATTATCCTCATAACTTGAGTAAAAACGCTTCGATTGCGACGAAATACAATACGTCGTTCCGTAACGACTTTGGAAGCAGTTCCACGAAAAATGTTATTTGTCAGCAATTGCGGGTAGTGCGCATGCGTGAGATTCGTTAGCCATTATTTTCGCACGATAACTTCCGCGAAAATTGCCTGATTTAGATGGGATTTTTAATTATAAGAAGGCTTATGTGTGGTAGCTCTGGATAATAAAAATAGGCAACACGGGCACAAAGAGATTTAATTTTGATATATGTCAACCTCAAACGCTGTGCCATAGTTTAGTCCCCTCAAAACCAAGGCATTTTCCTATGATTTCTAGTATGTTGGAAAGCGTATCATAATCAATGCATTGCATGATTTTACTAACTTGCTACACCATGCAGTCGCCATAAAAGAAAGGCAGCGTATCAGGCAACCAAGAGACTATAAGAAAGCCCTAAAAAGCATGCTTATTTCTATCCGACCCTAATAGTTTTCAGGCCCAACACTTAGAAACAGAGGGTTTGTTAAACCCAAATTTTTACACCAATGGAGAAAACTGTACACCAGATAAACTGATTATCGTTGTCACACTTAAAATCTATTTCACTCAAAAACAAATTTCACCAGCTCATCTACTAGAAACAGAGCAATTTGGAAACATACATACTACTACTCCTATGCAACTGGAGAATTTGAAAAACACGAGGAAAGTTCTCGTCATTCTTACCTTTGTCCAGTCAAAAAGATATAATTTGTCTACCTGAAGCAAAAATCGCATGACAAATCAAGTACACATTTGTTTCTCCAAATGGAAAACTTGTGCCCTGAGAAATACAGGATGGTGCATAAAGTACCACAGCCCCGGTTTTAACAGCAGCAACTGTAGTCACGTGATTACGGTAGTCCTCACGGGTAGCTGGGATGTCCGACGACTTGCCGCTAGCGTTTTGTTCAGTTAGTTTACCTCCTTGCAGACTGGAGAGAAAACATGGCATATCCGTTCGAACAGCACTCTCGAAATTTATTGTGGGAGGATTCATGGACCCATTTCTCGCCTTTTCAAACGATGAAGCCTGGTTTTGTCTATCAGGTTTTATGTCAACAAGCAAAATACACGATATTGGCCTTCAGAAAATTCACGTGTTCCAACAAAAACCACTTTGTGATTTATAAAATTGGTATTTGGGTTGTGAGGTCTCAGACAACCGTATAGCTGGACAAACATTCTTCGAAGAGCCCATTTCTGATGGGTTTGTAAGGCAGCTGACTCCAGACGAACTGAGCTACCTTTCTTCCAGCAAGATGGGGCAACATGCCATATGTCTGCTTGGTCACTCGCGCGAATAGACTTAGGAAAGGACTGTCAGCGCAAATCTGTTGCCAACCTGCTCTCCCGACCTATCGCCTTCTAATTTTTACTTCTGTAGCTCGATAAAAGAGAAAGCGCACATGAACCAGAGAACCTGCGAAGAGTTGAAAAACGCCACCCCCAAGGAGATTAACAGCATCTCTGATGTTGAGTTGAGGTCTGTTTCCGTGATGTTTTGATGTTAGGCCCGCGAAACTTTGCATCGCTGGCCGTAGAGACTATTTCCCGCGCAACCTCTAAAACGGTAAATAACAAACACATCTTAATAATAATAACACAACAAAAGATTTTTTCAAATGCAATAACCGTTTGTTTGAGGGTTTAACGACCACCGTGAGCAACTCGACGGGCTATGAGCAATCGCTCGTCCCTAACTTAGGGCCACTGGTTCCAGGGAAGGAAGAGAGACAGTGCCGTAAGATAAACACAGCAACCATGCCCCACGGGATTCGAATCGGCACCCACGTCGGACGAATGGTCAAAAGCCAGCACTTAGATCACTGCGCCACCGGGGCACCTCAAAGGCAATTTAATAGTTGCCAATCTTTGATTACTAATAAAACTCTTATTTACATTAAGACCAGTCTGTTTTGTTGTGTGTCCCCTATACACAAGAATGTATACAGCAAATCCTAAATATATATATATTCCCCTATACAATGCAGATTTACAACAAAACCTCCTTTGGAAGCGGAGAAATATCGTCCTCACAGACGGACAGAGACAAACTGACAACATGAGCCCTTTCTAAGAAACACACGCACATTGTCCATGTGTTGCTATACGTAAATATATATATATATGACCAAAAGCAAGAAGTTTTATCATAGAAACAGCCGTGCAGAAAAGTGGTCACGTTACATTACTGTTAAATATGTGACAAAGAACTGCTGGAAATAAGAATGAATAAAATTCCGTTATGCAGTGTATGTAGATTTGAGATTTTCAGGTCTGTGCTGAAAAACTGATATTACAAAATCGGAAAAAAAAAATAATAAAGTTTTACTTCGCCGGAAAATCTGTATTTTCTTCGTGCCGATTTGTACAATCTGAACAAAACAACTTCCGTTTTTGCCAAAACATTATTTAAAACTACTGACTTACTAAAATCTTTAATTTACAATTAAAAGACATAATAATATCATAGTTTAAAACCATAAGACCTTTCAAGTTCGCTACGAGCTCATCCTCAGATGGGGGACTGCAAACTAATGCAACAGGTGTTTAAATATCAAATTCTCTGTCACATGATTGAAGATGCGCGACAAATATGCGTGTAAACAATCAATGAAAACTGCAAAAATGTTCTAGTGTGAGTTGTCACTTGAGTTCGAATGGTCACTCCAGACAGCTGGTATCGACGAGTCTGGGATATAGCTTCATTACAACAGGACAGGCCATATCCACGGATAAATAAACTTTCCGCAAAGAGTGCGATGAATTTCGTATTCGCAGTGGACCATAAATTTGGGGTATACCGTATACCTCTAGGGGCTACAGATTCGTCCCTAGAAGACAAAGTCTACATAGGATCGACATTACGCACATTGGGAACCAGGATTAGGGAACACAGATACAATGTCAAAATGGGTGCGCAAACGACGGCACTATCCAGACTGACTTCGAAAGGAACTCGTGTAGTAATTTGAGAGGATTCCTGTGTCCTCACTACTGCGAATACGAAATTCACCACACTCTTTGCGGAAAGTTTATTTATCCGTGGATATGGTCTGTCCTGTTGTAATAAAGAAACCCCTTGTTATATCCCAGACTCGTGGATACCAGCTGTCTGGAGTGACCATTCGAACTCAAGTGACAACTCACACTAGAACATTTTTGCAGTTTTCATTGATTGTTTACACGCATATTTGTCGCGCATCCTTCAATCATGTGACGGAGAATTTGATATTTAAACACCTGTTCCATTAGTTTGTAGCCCCCATCTGAGGATGAGCTCGTAGCGAGCTTGAAAGGTCTTATGGTTTTAAACTACGATGTTATTATGTCTTTTAATTGTAAATTAAATATTTTAGTAAGCCAGTGATTTTAAACAATGTTTTATTGAATATCGTACAAAAACGGAAGTTGTTTTGTTCAGATTGTATTACTTCGCCGTTAAAAGCACCTGCCAAACAAATTACTGACAATGAAATTTCAGCTTACCATAGTCGAGGCGCACGCCTGCCGGTGGCAAAATCCCTACGACCTTAAATAGTAGAGTCTTTATATTTTATAAAGAAATCAAGTTGGGACAACTACTAACAGCATTAGTCAAGCTATTAAGAGTTGTCCTTCCCTAATTTGGGGTCACTGCTTCCAGAAAGGAAGGATTGTCAGCCTTGTTGTAAGGAAGGACCACCACCCATGCTTCATCTGGTGCTCGAGCCAGAATCCGACCCACACCTTTTACTACTGGGCCACCGGTGTGGCGCGCTTATGTTCACCGCAGGTTTGCCAGGAACCCTGCTCAAGTAATCCTACTGTAAATCGTTTGCATTCTTACGAACTGGAACTATGAAAGTCTTTCGAAAAGTTTGTACCCGAACACATACAGGAAAGCTGTACCAATATGATTTATTTTATTTTTAGATATAGTTCCCTGCAACTACAAGGCATCTTGATCTCTGTGAAAAATTAAATTCTTTCTCTTGGTCTTCCAACTACGCATGCACGGCTGCAACCACCTCAGAGTCGGAATCATGCACTATATGATCAGAAGTATTCAGACACCCTTTCTGAGCAGTGGATTTGCTCATATACGTAAACGCCATGGCCCATACATATATGAAAAGACGCATGTTGCCTGGCAAACATCACAGACAAGCGAAGCAGGAACAGTAGAATGGGTAGTAAGGCAGAGCTCAGTGACTTTCAACGTCAGGGTCATAGAATGCCATGTTAGCAACAAGTCAGTTCGCGAAACTTCTATCGTACTGCAGCTGCCTCGATTGCCTGCATGCGATGCTATTGTGGAGTGGAAACGCCTAAGGGCAACAACACTGCAACTGTGACCTGATAGACCATGTAAATTGAGAGAGTGGGACGGCCGAGTGCTGAAGCGGATGGTGCGACAAAATCGCCTGTCCTCGGTTGCAACACTCATCGCTAAGTTTAAAACTGCCTCTGGAAGCAACGCCAGAACCATAACGGTTCATCGAGTGCTGAAGGGAATAGGTTTTCGTGGCCCAGCAACTGCACACAAACCTCACATCATCAAGTTCAAAGCTAAGGGTCGGTTAGAGGGCGGTATAGTTCGCGTCAGTGGGCTCTAGAGCTGTGGAAACGCATTCTCTGGAGTGATGAATTACGCTTCAGCATCTGGCAGATGGGTCTGGGGAAGTAGCAGTGCGAAACGGGATGATCCCTAGCCCGAAAGGGAGTCCCAGGGCTCTGGCTGCATGATATTTACTAGTTGAGGCTCGGGTGGGCTCAGAGAGAGGGGGGAGACAGGGAGAGAAAGTGGGAGAGTGAGAGAGAGTCGGAGAGATAGAATGAAAGAGAAAGAGTGGAAGAGAGAGAGAGAGAGTCAGAGAGATAGAAGGAGAGAAAGAGAACGAGAGTCTGAGAGATAGAGAGAGGGAGTGGAAGACAGAGAGGGGAGAGAGAATCAGAGCCCTTAGAAAAAGGAAGCTAGGAGATTTGGGCTAGAGTGCCCGATAAGAAAGTGCCACGGAAGCGAGGTAGAAAGCGGGAGGAGGACGCCCTTATTTATGACCGGGGGGCAGCACTCGGGGTCCGACTGCTTAACGTGCCCATCCGACGCACGGCGGATAGTTAGTGGTTTGAGCGTTATTACCTCCTGGGATCGAACCAGAGGTCTTCTCCGCGGCGGTCACGAACGTTGACCACTAGGCCATCCGCGGCCCACATCCACAAAGTTAATCGGGACTCCTTAATATTGTTCGAGTTCCATTAATTTACTAATAAATATAATTTTTCTTCTTGTTTGTGCGTGAGGAGAGTGTAAGAAAAGTCTGATGGTGCGCTGCAAAAACAAGGTCATTATCTGCGTGTTTTTTTACAAAAAAAGAAATGCATAAAAGATCATTATCTACCAGTCATACCGTACATTACTATTCCGAAAGGCAGTCTGTAAACACTATAATTCGCGCATAAATACTACTATTAAAAGAAATCCGTCTTGTTGCACGATGATATTTATTCAGCTACAAAACGAAATCTATGTACATGTTAAAAAACACAATTCCATCATCCGCAACGATCGTGACAAAATTAACAAAGCGAAAAAAGATGGGGTGTGTATGTTATTCCTATGCTTGACACTATTTCTGGTGAACTAAATAATCATTATGTGGGTTCAACCTAAAGAAATTTGGATTTGCGATTAAATGAACACAGATATGATTTAAAAATTGAATCACCAAAGCACCTCTTTTGCAAGAACTGTAAGTGCTGGAAATTCCATCCCAGACTGGGACAACGCTAAGATCATAAACACACCTAACTCTGTTTATTCCTTGTTATTTACAGAAAGCCTCTATATTTCGGCTTATAATACACGTTGCTATAATGACTATTATTCTTGTTTTACCTGAACCCTGGAGCAATCTTATTGGGAAGGACAGCACAATAACTATTGTTTCTGTTGAGTAATTTCCATTGGCTAATTATGCTTTTTTGACTGTCTTGTTATATCATGTGACACTGACATTACCTTTCCCATGATGCATCTGCTCCACGTACTTAAGACCAGCATGTAACCACATGATGGAAATCACATCTGATGAAGGTGTCACTGTGACACCGAAAGTGCTCCTGTGTTTTTTACATAGATTTCGTTTTTAGCTGAATAAATATCATCGTGCAACAAGACGGATTTCTTTTAATACCAGTCTTATGTTACTATACAAAAAAGAGAATTGCTCTCACAATTTGATACACCTCGAATACCAGAAAAGAATTTATCTGTAAATAAGGTTTTTGGCAATCGATACATTCCGAAAAAAATAATATAAAATCCAATAGAAAATGGAACTGGAAAAAAAGATACAGAAAAACAACAACAACAAAAAAAAATGTGAGGAAGATAGGCAGAAACGGAGGCACAGATAAACAGAGACAGAGGGAAACAGACAGTGAGAAAAAGAAAAACAGACAAGCACAAGAATATCAAGGTTTGGGGTTACAGTTCAACAATTCAGTTGCAGAGATAGAAAAATCCAGTGAAAAAAAAAAAAAGGAGGGTGGGAGGAAGAAAATTTTTGCTACTACATTTAACATAAAATTAGCAGAGAGGAAAAAAATATATATATATATTGAGTACTTCACTTCAGAATATGAGAAATCCAATTCCAAAACAGTCGCTAGCAGTTATGAAAACAAACAAAAAATTGCCATAGAACAGAAAAACTTCTGAAAAAAAGTCAGTGCAGAAAACAAAGTATAGGACACACATATAATTTCACGAAATTCGTTGGCGAAAAATGATAAGCCAAGGATAGAAAATGGAGCAGCCTAATACAAAATTCTGTGGAAATTAAATGGGAATAACGATTTGACTTTTAGACAATTATACAAGTTTTACGAAATGCATTTTAAAAAATTTTCCAAAACCCTGTACTTTGAAAACCTTAAATTTCGCTACAAAAAGCAAACTCAAACTGTTAGCTATCGTTGATTCTCACTTCCGGATTTAAGACTTGTGCTCCTTCAATCAATAACGCAAACGCAATGTCCCCCCCCCCCCCACACACACACCCCTTTCTTTTCGGAGTTTAACGACAACCCTGAGCTATGAGCAGTCGTCTATTTCTAATTTACGGCCAATGGTCAATGTTCCCTCTAAGCTGCGGCCACGCAGTAAGCATTTTAGATTAAAATTCACAAATCCCTAATTAATTTGCATAAATCGAAAATCAATTACCTGCAGAAAAAGTAATAAATAAATAAAATTCGGGCTCTCAAAAGTCAAAACAACACTTTTCTTAACCTTTCAACGATCACGATCGTAAAATGTTTTTCCGCTCAAAATACCTAACGTCCGAAAATGTCTGCTGCTCGTTTCCGAATTTCATTTGCCCTCCCTTATGCAATAACAAAAAAAGATAAGTGCAGGGTCATTACTCAAAATTTTTTATCTCTATGCTTGACATACACTGACCTTCGGAGTTTCCTTGGGGCAATCAGTGCATTCTTCTACTGAGAGGCTCAGGCACATAGGAGGGAGTGGTAACAGCTTGATAATCTTGTTTACTTCCCCTTTTCTTTCTCTTTCTTGCAATGTTCTTAATTTGTTCATGTGCACTGAGCGAAATGAAACAATTTTTACGACAAGGTTTTTTTTTTATTGGAGGTTTAACGACCACCGTGAGCAACTCAATGGGCTATAAGCAGTCGCCCGTCCCTAATTTAGGGTCACTGGTTCCATGGAAGGGAGAGAGCCAGTGCCGTAAGACAAACACAACATCCATGCCTGACCGGGATTCGAACCCGGACCCCTTACGGACGAATGACCAGAGGCCAACGCCTTAGACCACTGCGCCACCGGGGCGGCAGAAATTCCTCAATAGGGTATTTAGAAGCGGAGATACAGTTGCAAACAGAAGTACGCAAACACCACCTAGCGACAGAACTGTGAACTACAAAACACTTTTCGAGCACAAACTTAAAGTGTTCCACAAGGTAAATGGTATCCGACATTAAAAAACTTTTTGAAACGGGCATTTAGACGCAGAGTTTCGAGAAAAAGCATAAAAATTTTCGCTCCAAGCGGTGAAATTGTGCCTTATTCTGGGAAGGAAATAAACACAAAATGTTTTCATAATTAGCGGCGTCTGACGGGAAAATAATTTTTTCAGTCGGGTGGTTCGTCCGTCAGACATTGCTGCAACGATGCTGTGAACAGAAACATGAACGTAATTAAGCGCGCCCTTTGGGTGGCACCCTTGTGCGTTAAGAAAAAAAAATTGAAATTATACAAAAAACATTTCGCACCGGAAACGCTCACAAATAAAGAAAGTTTTTTAAATAGAACTCTTACAAGCAGAGATACCGACAAAAATAAGATATAAACATACTCCCCCTCCCCCACTAGCGGACAAATTATGCACTACCTTAAACAAAAGGAATTCTCAAAAGGTTTTCCGAAATGAGCAGTATCGGCCCACCAAAGAAGTTTTTCAGTCGAGTTTTCAAGAAGCTCAGATTTCACTGCAAATACGTCAAAAACAGAAACAAACACTTACGTCCCCTGGTGGCCAAACTATTCCCTAGCAAAAATTTTAAATTATATGAAACACATTTTCCAACAGGACATGCATCCGATGCAGAAAAGAAAAATTTCAAATAGGACTTTTACAAACAGAGTTATCGGGGAAATCGCAATTTACTTTGCGCACCCTAGCGGAAGATCTATGCATTACTTGAAAAAGAAACTGCATCTAAAATTGCCTTTATTATAAAAAGCATCGAAAGGAAGAAATATATTTTTCAATCGGATATTTAGAAGCAAACATATACACTATGGTAACAAAAGTCACCGGACACCCCTTCAAAAGCAAATGAACGGATCCGCTGCGTTAAAATTCGCAGTACAGCTGCAAACGGTATAAAAGCAAGCCTGCAGCTGACCGCGACCATATCGCACTGGAAGTTGAGTGAAAATGTCGCGGCGGGAGAAAACTGACTTTGAGAAAGGAAAGATTGTTAGGTGTTATATTAGTGGATTGTCCGTAAGAGAAACCGAGAGGCGTTTAAACATACTCAAGTCAACTGTTTTGGATGTACTGAATAAGTGGAAGACGCATGGCGTGCCTGAAGCAGCAAACCGTACCGGCAGACCAAAGAACATTAGTGATAGAGGACGTCAAAGCCTCAGGAGAGTCGTTACAGCTAATCGACGGAATACTGCAAAAGACTTCAATGTGCAGGTGAGTAAAAATGCTGGAACCTTGGTTAGTACACGTACCATTCGCAGAGAACTTCATTCTATGGGTTACCATGGTCGTGCGATTGCTCGTCAGCCTGTCATCTCCACTCGGAATGCTCTTGTTGTTTAGCATGGTGTAAAGAACATTTATCGTGGACCGTAGATCAATGGAAACGGGTCCTATGAACTGATGAAACCAGATGCACGATCCATCAGTCTGATGGCTGTGTGTGGGTATGGCGGCAGCCAGGGGAACGCTATTTACAACAGTGTACTGTTCCTACGGTCAAGTTTGGAGCTGGTAGTGTACTCGTGTGCGGGTGTTTTTCGTAGCATTTTCCCGGCCCTTTGGTTATCGTGGACAAACCTGTTAACCAGCACGTCTACCTCGATATTCTGGACAATTATGCGCTGCCAACTCTGTGGCAATACTATTGAACCGAGCCTTGTTGGTACCAGCAGGATAGCGCACCGGACCATAAAGCAAGGACTGTTACGGCGTGGTTTGACGATAATTCCGTATCGTGTGTGGACTGGCCAGCACAGAGCCCTGATCTTAATCCCACAGAACACCTATGGGATGAATTAGAGCGCCGCATAAGCAGTTTCGAACCACGGCCTACTATTACTAAGCAACAGTTAGCGGCAGAATTATGTATTGAATGGAAGCGCATACCTTTTGCTGTGTTCCAAAACCTTGTCGAAAGCATGTCTAAAAGGGCCAGTGCATGCATTAAGGCCAAAGCTGGACCGACACCGTACTAATGTATGTCAATAAATGCTATGTTGTGTTTCCCTTCTAGGTGTCCGGTGACTTTTGTCAATATAGTGTATATATATACACTGACAAAAAAAAAATTCCCAACACCAAGAAGGGGTTGTGTTAGATAAACGACAGTTGGTAGGCGGTGAGAGTACATCTGTAAGATGACGTCTATGCGAATTTCGCGCTCGGCGCATACGTGTGGCGCTAGTAGCGCCCCTCGGAACATGCAAAGGTTTGCTGTAAATACGCGCTGTAACGTTCGTGAGCGTTAGTTATCGTTGAGATTCGACGTAGAGTGTTGATGTTAGTCAAGAATGCCTTTAAGAAGACGAAGAAGCCATTATCAACAGCTCACGGAGTTTGAACGAGGTCGTGTAATAGGGCTACGAGAAGGTGGATTTTCTTTCCGCGATATTGCAGAACGACTTGGCAGGAATGTAGCCACTGTGCTGATTGTTGGCAGCGGTGGTCAAGGGAAGGTACTGCCTCTAGAAGACCGGGTTCCGGCCGGCCACGTGGCACTACTGAGAGGGAAGACCGCTGTGTACGGCGTATGGCCGTGGCGCATCGTACCGCGTCTGCGGCAGCAATTCGTGCTGCAGTTGCCACCACAGTGACACAACGAACTGTTACAAATCGGTTACTTGAAGGACAGCTCCGAGTCAGACGCCCTGTAGCGTGCATTCCACTTACTCTAAACCACTACCGTTTGCGATGTCAGTGGTGTCAAGCTAGAGCTCATTGGAGGACGGAGTGGAGATCTGTTGTGTTTTCTGATGAAAGCCGGTTCTGCCTGGGTGCCAGTGATGGTCGTGTGTTGGTTAGAAGGAGGCCAGGTGAGCGCCTGCAACCAAACTGTCTGCGGCCGAGACACACTGGACCTACACCTTGAGTTATGGTCTGGGGAGCAATTTCCTATGACAGCAGAAGCACTCTCGTGGTTATCCCACGCATCCTCTGGTGGCACAGCTGTACGTCGGTCTGGTGATTCAACCTGTTGTGCTGCCATTCATGAACAGCATTCCAGGGGGTGTTTTCCAACAGGATAACGCTCGCCCGCATACCGCTGTTGTAACCCAACATGCTCTACAGAGTGTCGACATGTTGCCGTGGCCAGCTAGATCACCAGATCTTTCACCAATCGAGCACGTATGAGACATCATTGGACGACAACTCTAGCGGCACTCCCAACCAGCATTAAGCGTCACTCCCAACCAGCATTAACCGTCCCTGTATTGACCGACCAAGTGCAACAGGCATGGAACTCCATCCCACAAACTGACATCCAGCACCTGTACGACACAATGCATGAACGTTTGCGTGCTTGCATTCAACATTCTGGCGGTTACACCGGTTATTAATGTACCAGCATTTCACATTTAAAATGGCTCTTCTCACGCTTACTGTAAGCTGTGATCTTGAAACCTTAATCGATTAAATATGTTACCTATACGAATGTATTGCCGCCATTTCATTCCTCTACAACTATTTTTTGGTGGTGGTGGGATTTTTTTTTTCCGTCAGTGTATAAGCCCTTCAACAAGCATACCTGAAAATATTTCTCTGGAAATACTGCATCTATTATGCTTCTCATTGAAACTTAACCAGTGTGGTAGTCAAACTTCAAGTTGCTCGCTGGCATTTTACCTTTTAAAACATTGAAGACATGAAGTGGGGATAAGCCTTTGATGAAAGGCACTGAGAGTTTCCAATATTGATACACAATGAAAAGGAATGACAGAAATCCACGTAACACAATAACAATTGGCAGACACACATAGCGGCCACTGAATTAGAAAAGTTTATTCAATACGGGGTTGGGCAGCCTCACCCCGAAGTACAGCATGCGTGCAGTTCGGCATAGATTTCTCAAGGTGTTGGAGTGCATCTAAAACTAACGCATACCAGGCGTTTACCAAACAGTCCTCTAAGCCCGTTTCACACAGACGGAAGAAATCCGCCGAAGCAAAAAAAATCTCTGCTGTCCTACCGCTCGTTTTCAAGCAGACTGTATAGTTATACCGAGACTTTCAAACGCGCGGAAGCGGTAGAAATTCCGATGCGGGGCCCGCTACAAACCGGACGGCGAAAATACTGACTAAATTTAGAGAAACGTGTGTGTATGGCAAGATGTGTAGTCAGCAGATCGTCCGCTACAGCAATAAAACAATCACTCGTGAGGAAGAAAGTGCATTTGCACAAACAGCCACCAATTTGGTTTCCGGTCATCTGTCGGGCGTTTGTTCTACTCATAAAACCGCCTATGTAAAAGCTAGCCAAAAACTGCACTGCGGGAGTTTTATTGCTGCGACGGATTTCTTCCGCTTGTGTGAAAAGGCGGATTTGATGGAAGAGGATTTTGCTCCCTAACCTTTTTGTCTAACATGTCCTATACAGTCACAATGGGGTTCAGATCCGGCTTTGTGGTGGCCAGGGAAGGATCGTGGAATAGCTGAACCAGACCAGTGTTGAATGAATCATGCGGAACGGACATTGTCGTCCACGAAACAGGCACAAATGTTCAGATAATCTCTGGAGGCCAACCGACCTCCCAGCAATATCAAGGGACCCGTTCCGTACCAACAGAACATGCCCCACACCATGACACATAAAAAACTTGAGTTGTGTTTACAAGGTAAGCTGAGTCCATTGCGCCATAGGGCTCCCGCCAAACTCTCTGCCTGCCGTCGGTACAGAACAAGGTGCACCGCGACTCGTCATACCACATGACTTTTTTTCGTCTTCCAGTGCCGTCACGATGTTCCTGACACCACTGTAGACAAACTTTCCGGTTCTACGCAGATAACAGTAGTTTCCGAATAGCCATGCGAATGCCAATAGCAGGCATGCCAACCTTCAAATTCTGAAAATCGGGATAGCTCATAAAATCACCAGAGCGCTATTTCTTTTTGACATTTTCCAGACGTAGGAACAATTTTCCAGAAGTTGAATTATTGATCCACTAAATGTAAAATCAACAGCCCCACCACCTCCACCCCTACTGAAATTCGTTTTGAGGTACGTCGATTCCGCAAGATAATGAAAGGCCGCCCCGGTGGCGCAGTGGTCTAAGCAATGGCCTCTGATCATTGGTCCAAAAGGTGCCCGGGTTCGAATCTCGGTGAGGCATGAATGTTGCATTTATCTGACGGCACTGGCTCTCACCCTACCCTGGAAATAGTGACCCTAAATTAGGGACGGGAGACTGCTTATAGCTCATCGTGTTGCTCACGGTAGTCACTAAACCTCCAATCAAAAAAGAAAAAAAAAAAAGTAAAATCGTGCAATGCATTGATTATGATACGCTGTCCAACACATCACAAATCATTACTCAAGTTATGAGGATAACGGCTGTGGAATAAATATCGCTCCTGTCCCTGACCTTTGATCCCATTTCGATTATATTAAACAGAATTGGTTCGGTAAACCTCCGGAACAACATGCTAAAGTTTTGTCGCAATAGAAGCATTTTTAGTCAAGTTATGAGGATAATGGCTGTAGAATAAATCTCGCTCCTGTGTCCTGACCTTTGACCTCATTTTCGATAACATTCAACAGAAGCGGTTCAGCATAACTCAGTTTTTGGTTGTAGCCACCAGCGGTATTTATTCTAAACATATGATTGCAATGACTTTACAGAGCGAAAAATAACTTTGTACCCTAAACTGAATTCTAACCAAGGAATTTCATTTTTCAGCTCTGAAGGTAATATTGGAAATTGCTATTTTCATTCTCTCTCCTTATTTACATTAAAAAAAAAAAAGAAATCCCACCATGTAAAAATATGCATATGTGATGTCCATAAATGTTCGCATTACAAATCCATAACTGAATTTGAGATTAATTAGTCAACTACAGTAGCACAAACTAAAATATGCACACACATTAATACATAGTAGCATGATTGAAAACAGCAGGCTTCAAACGCAACAATACAATAGCCAGCTTAGAATTAAGTGAAAACACAGTTACATATAGTAATGAAATTCTTATACGCATAATTTTTCAACCATAGCACGGTCATAAGCGTCTGCTTATAAGAATTTCATTACTATACATAACTCTGTGTGTTTTCACTTAATTATAAGCTGATTACATAGTAGCAACCCATCCTGAAGCAGATGTCATTAAAAACAAAGATACTCTTAAAGCTATGGGCAGTAGGGGTAGGGTTTCTTGTTCAACTCACTTGTTCAGCACTTGAGGTACTTACTCTCTACTCATTGCTTTTCTATCAGCATTCCAGGACAGTGTGCTGCAGGTTTTCTTTGCTTCACTAAATGTGGAATTTCCTTAAATGTTGTTACATCGCTTGTTAAAAGTGATCTCAGTGTTTCTCTATCTCTCTCTCTTTTTCTCTCTCATTAATTCTTGGAATTTCATTAAATTTTGTTTATTAAAAACGATCCACATTAACTATGTATTAACATTATACCAAACAAAAGTTCCTGTTTTGCTCTTAAGACCAGGATGTTACTAAATACAGGCTCATTACAAGTGAGTTATACTGTATATTCTTAATTTTCTCTTGCCCAGAAGGGCTAATTTTGCTTCCATTTATACACATTTTCTTTCCCAGCATGATATTCACCAGTGGAAGAATCTTCTTTTTCCTCTGAATTAATAAATTCTTCCACTGGTTTACTGTTATGATATTGCTTCTGGTAATAATTTCTGCTCTTCATTTGATTGCCCACTGTAAATGACACTTTCTGCTGGAATTTCAAGGAACATTCTGGTTATTTCTTTGAGACTCATATCCTTAAAGGAAGATGATTGGATATATATATATATATATATATATGAAAGCAAACCTAATGAACACAAGTTTAACATTCTAAGTGACTATGCATTTCATAAATTAATACAAGTAATAAACTGAACAAATTACTTGACTGGAAGAGCATGGGTACTTCATACCCCAATACTGACTTCGCTTGAAATAATGCAATGCAACAGTTACCCAGTAACAGACCAACACAGATGAGCTCACAATGAAAGGAAACACTCCTGATATTTCCATTTGAAATGTGGCAGTGCTGGTACATTAAAATCATAATAATGAGGGGAGTACTTTATAATTCAAGGTGCCTGATTGAGGAGTGATGGTTTCCCTTAAAATTATGCTATAATGAAGCCAAGATGTTAAGTGATTTCATTTACATCCAGTTTATAAATTTGAATAAAAAGTTCTAGAGGAACTAAATGAAGGCACGTGTAAAAATTTATTAAATGCTGAAAATTTTTCGCTTAATATAATAATATGCATCCTCTTTGCAAATACCAAACTTCAAGTTAATTAGAATTAATAAGTTTCAAGTTATTTATAGAGTTATTAAAGGTAGTGAGAGCTATTTAATATATATGCATATATGCATGCATTATAGAATTATGTGTTTTGATACCTTTAATAACTGTGTGTGTGTAAATTAAACACATATGAGGCTCACAAAATAATAGAAATACCAGTGCTGAGAAATATATTTATCAGTATGGTGTTCAACTGTCACTTAACAATAATATACTTATACTTAAAACGTGGATGAAAATAAATCCTGAACAGTCAATATTAAAATACTATACCATTTTCCATGCAGAAAATTTTAAGCTCTGTAAATGAAAAAGGCAGGGGGAATTTACTCCTTGCCTTATTTTCAAAAGCTGATCACAGTGGCTAAATAACATTTAAATGATTGTTCACGCCATAGGAAATGTTGCACCTTACCTTCATGTTCATCAATGGTCTAACATGTCTACCCCTGTATATAGGAGCACTATCATCAAGTGTTGTATTTCAGGAACTATTTATGATTTTTTTGGTGTTCTCCAAGCATTAACAGTCCCAGCTGCCAGAAAGAGTCTAAAATATAATTTATCAGACCCTATGACATGATTCCAACATCTTATATACAGTTATTATGCTCAATATTCCTCTTCTTAAACTTGAGACTATTGGCTTTTGTAACAGGAGGTTCATCATGAGCAATAATTCTGTCAGGAATAGTGGCTTTACCCAACTCCCAGTGAAAAATTACAAGAATGCCTGCTACTTATTTATATATATAATATATAGCAGGGGTGACATGGAGGAAACTGGCACAAGACAGACCGTTGTGGAGGAAACTTGGGGAGACCTTCGTCCAGCAGTGGATTGATAATGGTTGACGATGATGATGATGATGATATATAGGGAAAACAAGCTAAAATATATACTAAACAAATAAATTCTTATATATATACTGAAAGTCAACAAATATCCCACAGAACTTGCAAATCCAAGAAAATCCAATCGTGCAAAAGCAGCTGATAAGAATAATCAGGTTGAATAGGCAAAAAAAACAGCCGGTATGACAACTAAAAAAAAACAACCCCTGAGCTAGTAGGAAAATAAGCAGGAAAAGAATGCAGAAATTACAAGAACGCCTGCTTATTTTCCTACTAACTCATGCTTCTTTTTTTCTTTGTTATACCTGTTGTTTTTTTGTCTATATATATATATATATATCATCATCATCATCATTGTCAACCATTATCAATCCACTGCTGGACGAAGGTCTCCCCAAGTTTCCTCCACAACGGTCTGTCTTGTGCCAGTCTCCTCCATGTCATCCCTGCATACTTTCGAATTTCATCCACCCATCTCCCATGTGGTCTTCTTCTGGGTCTTTTCCTGTCCCTTGGAATCCAATCTAAAATTTCGGCTGTCCATCGATGATCTGTCCTTCTGGCAGTATGTCCAGCCCATTGCCATTTCAGGGATTTAACTCTGATCATGATGTCTTCCACTCTAGTCATTTTTCGGATCCACGAGTTCCTCTTCTTATCTCTCCTGGTTACACCAAGCATGCACCTCTCCATGCTTCTTTGAGTTGTCTGCAGCCTTTGTATGTCTCTTTTAGTTAAGGTCCACGTCTCTGCACCATACGTAAGCACTGGAAGGATGCATTGATCAAACACTTTTCTTTTAAGACATAATGGCATATTGCTCTTGAAAATTATGCTGTTTCTTCCAAAAGCTCTCCAGGCAAGTTTTGTACGCCGATTAGTTTCTTCATCAATGTGACCCTCACTTGATATCTGCTGTCCAAGATAAACGTACGTGTCTGTTATCTCCAGCTTTTCTCCATCAATCGATAAATCTTCGTTTCTTGTAAAAGCATTGAACATCACTTTTGTCTTCTGAAAGTTCATTTTTAATCCCACTTCTTTACTCTTGTCAGCAAGTTCCTGGATCATACTCTGCAGCTCTGATGGGGTAGTTGCAAAAATGACTACGTCATCAGCAAAACGAAGGTGGGTTAGATAATCTCCATTAATCTTTATCCCCTTGTTTTCCCAGCTCAGCGACTGAAAAACACCCTCCAATGTGGCATTAAAGAGCTTCGGAGATATGGTGTCACCTTGTCTCACTCCCTTTCCAATTTTTACGTGTGTTGTATTTTCAAACAGCCTAATCTTTGCACTTGCATTTTCATAGATGTTATTAATAATATTAATGTATGCATCTTCAATACCGCAGGTTTTCAGAGCCATTGTAACTGCTGATGGTTTCACCGAATCAAAGGCTTTTTCATAATCGATAAAAGCCATGCACAATGGAAGTTCATATTCCCTCGCTCTTTCAATTAGTTCTCTCAACACGTGGATATGATCTATTGTGCTGTAGCCACTCCTGAATCCAGCTTGTTCTCTCGGTTGAGCCATGTCCAGTGTTACCTTCAAGCGGTGTGAAAGAACTTTAGTGAAGATTTTATAAACTACTGATAGGAGGCTGATAGGTCTGTAGTTTCCGAGATCCTCAATGTCACCTTTCTTATGTAGCAGGATCATTGTAGCGGTGTTCCAATCCTCAGGAATCTTTCCTTCATTAAGGCATCGAGTGAAAATTTGGGCGAGTACTGTTTCGATTTCTCCACTTGCTTCTTGTATGATGTCTACAGTAATTCCATCTTCTCCTGGAGCTTTTCCTCGCTTCATGTTCTTGATTGCATGTGCAACTTCTGCTGGAAGGACTGGAGGAACTCTGGTACTGGTATCTTTCATGATGTCTGGAGTGCATATATCATCCCTTTCATATAATTTGGAGTAGAAATCTTTCACTCTTGTCAAAATTTCGCCTCTATTTCTTGTTACAGAACCATCTTCTTTTCTCAGTGCCATAATCTGTTTTCTTCCCTTACTGAGATGTCCCTTTGCTAACTTTAGGCTTTGGTTGTTTTCAATTGCTTTCCTCACTAGTTCACAGTTGAATTTCCTTACGTCTTCAGTGATACTTTTTCTTACTGTCTTGCATAGCTCTATATATTCCACTTTGGAAGTCACATCTTCTTTAGTTGTCCTCATCTCTCTTCTTTTTTGCATCAACATTTTGGTTTTTCCTGATAATTTGTTCACATGCAACTTGTTCTTAGACCCAGCTAATTTTGTTGCTATATATATATATATATATATATGGGATGTAAGGTCAGGTGATGCGTAACATCACAGCCTCTCCTTGACAAATGTCAACCCCGCCTTCTCGTGGTGCATCCTGTTCTTCAGTTCCAACTGAAAGTATTATGGTGCTTTTTTGACGACTGCCCATAGCGTTTGTCTTATAACTATACCATCGGGATCAGTTTAGTGTTGAGGTGCTATCCCACACTCACCAATCTATGGTCACTACCTGTGTTGAACTTGTTCAGCACAAACTGCAGTCTTCATGACGAATTTTTTGATTACACATAACTTAAATCAATTTCACTTGTCGTCCCAATTGGATGTCTCCATGTCCATTTCCTAGCTGGAATGTACCTGGCCAAGGCAGCGGCCAGTGCGACATGAAGGCAGAGGGTGCTAAGAATCCCCGGAGGACCGGACTAGGCTGCCATCTGATGCTGACCTTGGCTACTTACAATGGACGCTCCCTATCTTCTGATTCAAGGCTTCTTGAATTGGAAGAGGAACTACAAAGGATCAAGTGGGACATCGTGGGGCTAAGTGAGGTAAGGAGAAAAGGAGAAGATCTCATCGAACTGAAAAGTGGACATCTCTTCTACTATCGTGGGACAGATACTGGCAGAACTAGTGGTGTTGGATTTATAATAAACAAGAAACTGAAGGATAAAGTTGTAGAAGTTGAAAGTTCCTCTGACAGAGCTGCACGACTTGTTATCCAACTCTCGAAAAGATACCAGGCTCAGATTATTCAAACTTATGCACCCACCACAAGTCATCCTGAAGAAGAAATTGAAGAATTTTATGAGGAAATTTGTCATCTAAATAATAAAGGTAAGCAGCACTTGAAAATAATTATGGGAGATTTCAATGCAAAAATAGGGCAACGGCAACAGAATGAAACTTCGGTAGGTAAATTCGGTCATGGCAACAGAAACCAGCGTGGAAATACTCTCGTTGAGTTTGCAGAGGCAGAAGGGTTTTTCATCTTGAACTCCTCCTTCAAGAAAAAGCCACACAGGAAATGGACATGGAGACATCCAAATGGGACGACAAGTGAAATTGATTTTATTATGTGTAACAAAAAATTCGTCATAGAAGACTGCAGTGTGCTAAACAAGTTCAACACAGGTAGTGACCATAGATTGGTGAGATGTAAGATGCACCTCAACACTAAACTTGAATGTGGCAAGCTCATAGGACAAACAAAATCTATTGACATAACCAACCTTAAAAAACACCATAATACCTTCAAGTTAGAACTGAAGAACAGGTTCTCTGCTTTAGAAGGCCTAACATCGGAAGAAGTGGACATCTCTGAAGTTAACAGAAAAGTAACCAAAGCTCTTATGGAAACAGCAACAAAATTAGCTGGGTCTAAGAACAAGTTGCATGTGAACAAATTATCAGGAAAAACCAAAATGTTGATGCAAAAAAGAAGAGAGATGAGGACAACTAAAGAAGATGTGACTTCCAAAGTGGAATATATAGAGCTATGCAAGACAGTAAGAAAAAGTATCACTGAAGACGTAAGGAAATTCAACTGTGAACTAGTGAGGAAAGCAATTGAAAACAACCAAAGCCTAAAGATAGCAAAGGGACATCTCAGTAAGGGAAGAAAACAGATTATGGCACTGAGAAAAGAAGATGGTTCTGTAACAAGAAATAGAGGCGAAATTTTGACAAGAGTGAAAGATTTCTACTCCAAATTATATGAAAGGGATGATATATGCACTATAGACATCATGAAAGATACCAGTACCAGAGTTCCTCCAGTCCTTCCAGCAGAAGTTGCACATGCAATCAAGAACATGAAGCGAGGAAAAGCTCCAGGAGAAGATGGAATTACTGTAGACATCATACAAGAAGCAAGTGGAGAAATCGAAACAGTACTCGCCCAAATTTTCACTCGATGCCTTAATGAAGGAAAGATTCCTGAGGATTGGAACACCGCTACAATGATCCTGCTACATAAGAAAGGTGACATTGAGGATCTCGGAAACTACAGACCTATCAGCCTCCTATCAGTAGTTTATAAAATCTTCACTAAAGTTCTTTCACACCGCTTGAAGGTAACACTGGACATGGCTCAACCGAGAGAACAAGCTGGATTCAGGAGTGGCTACAGCACAATAGATCATATCCACGTGCTGAGAGAACTAATTGAAAGAGCGAGGGAATATGAACTTCCATTGTGCATGGCTTTTATCGATTATGAAAAAGCCTTTGATTCGGTGAAACCATCAGCAGTTACAATGGCTCTGAAAACCTGCGGTATTGAAGATGCATACATTAATATTATTAATAACATCTATGAAAATGCAAGTGCAAAGATTAGGCTGTTTGAAAATACAACACACGTAAAAATTGGAAAGGGAGTGAGACAAGGTGACACCATATCTCCGAAGCTCTTTAATGCCACATTGGAGGGTGTTTTTCAGTCACTGAGCTGGGAAAACAAGGGGATAAAGATTAATGGAGATTATCTAACCCACCTTCGTTTTGCTGATGACGTAGTCATTTTTGCAACTACCCCATCAGAGCTGCAGAGTATGATCCAGGAACTTGCTGACAAGAGTAAAGAAGTGGGATTAAAAATGAACTTTCAGAAGACAAAAGTGATGTTCAATGCTTTTACAAGAAATGAAGATTTATCGATTGATGGAGAAAAGCTGGAGATAACAGACTCGTACGTTTATCTTGGACAGCAGATATCAAGTGAGGGTCACATTGATGGAGAAATTAATCGGCGTACAAAACTTGCCTGGAGAGCTTTTGGAAGAAACAGCATAATTTTCAAGAGCAACATGCCATTATGTCTTAAAAGAAAAGTGTTTGATCAATGCATCCTTCCAGTGCTTACGTATGGTGCGGAGACGTGGACCTTAACTAAAAGAGACATACAAAGGCTGCAGACAACTCAAAGCAGCATGGAGAGGTGCATGCTTGGTGTAACCAGGAGAGATAAGAAGAGGAACTCGTGGATCCGAAAAATGACAAGAGTGGAAGACATCATGATCAGAGTTAAATCCCTGAAATGGCAATGGGCTGGACATACTGCCAGAAGGACAGATCATCGATGGACAGCTGAAATTTTAGATTGGATTCCAAGGGACAGGAAAAGACCCAGAAGAAGACCACATGGGAGATGGGTGGATGAAATTCGAAAGTATGCAGGGGTGACATGGAGGAGACTGGCACAAGACAGACCGTTGTGGAGGAAACTTGGGGAGACCTTCGTCCAGCAGTGGATTGATAATGGTTGACAATGATGATGATGATGATGATATATATATATATATATATATATATTTAACAACACACCCCTAGTCAACATTCTCCTATCTCACTCAGTAGGGTGTCTACCAAATTTGGGAATTGCAACTTTATGACTAATTAACAATTTCCATGACCATTTTAAAAATACTTCTGTGTGTGTATACCTCCAAGGCAGTGGTTTGTAGACACACATACCAATGTATTTACATATACAGTGCAACCTCTATTAACGGACACCTCAAACAATGGTAACCTCCAAGCAACAGCAAGTTTTGATTCGTACAGAACAGCTGCCACAGGATTAACATTAACGATAACTTCCAAACAGCGAAACCTCTTAACATCGGCCAACGGACATCCCAGTCAGTCCCAAAAGATATCTAATGGACACCTTGTCCTTTAGGATTTTATGCAGGTCCTTCAGTACTTTGGTGAAAGAGATAATATAGAAATAAAGAAGGCTACTAAGAATTAAGAATGCTACAGAGTTTCGAGCTTGATGGGTTAGATTACGGGGAGAACAATGGTGTGATTAAGTGAAAAGGAAGGACTTAAACGTTTAGTTCTATGTGAGGCAAACTCCAGCTCCTGTGTAATCTTCAGTTGCAATGAAGGGGGGAGGAGTTGCTGGTGCAATAAATGTTTTGTCATGGCAGCAGTATATCTTTCATTGGTCACTGCGGATCCTGTTCCTAGTTCTCGGTGTGCAGCTAGCTAACTTTGCAGTTCCACTTCACAGCCTAGCATTTTTCTTCCTTTCCATTAACATACCCTACACTTAACCTCCAATTTTGATATTTCTAACGGGAAGTTTGAGACAATGGATCAGACACCTCTTTCCTAAAGTCCTCTCCACCATGATTTTATTTTAAATTGTTAAAATGAGTTTCATTCAGCATTCTACCTTTAAAGAAAGCTTTGAAACCATTTTCTTTATGTGTAAGCTTTGTACAATTATTCCCCTTCTGTACCAAAGCAAAGGACTAACGATGTTAACCTAGGCCTAACTACAGAGCAATGGCGCCTTCCAACAACGGTCACTTTTTCGTGGTTCGAGCAGTGATCGTTATTCGGAGGATTTCACTGTATATATTCGGTGGCGGAAGGAGCCGGGGGGGGGTTACACTCTGCCTTCTCCCTTTTTATTTGGAGTGCCCCTTGCAAAATACTCACCACTGTTCTACACAATTTCTTTACACACCTTTATTTAACAGTTATACCTGAAAAATGTCATGATTTCATAAGCAACATAATTTCAATTGCTAAATTGATCTCAATCAAAATTTTGTAAACATTTTTTACATATATTTCCTTGCTAAAATGTTTCTTGCTTTAACAATTGTTTTTTTTTGGGGGGGGGGGCACGAGTGCCCTTTTTACGATAACTGGATCATTAGATAGAAACTACATTTATGTCTTATGTGGTTGGTGCATGGAGAATCACTAAGACTGTTGCCAGAAAATTAAAATAAAAATAAAAAGAAATTCATAACTGCAAAGTAAAATCCATGACATTTTTCTGAATTCATAAATTTTTCATGACTTTCGTGATTTTTCACGAGCAGTTGACACCCTGCTCAGTAAAATTTTTTCATCCACTGTTGATTCTTGCAGATGCTCTACATTCAAACTTTCTGAATACTGAGTGCCTGTAGAAACAGTTATGCTGGACATAAGGAACAAATAAGTTCATTTAATGATGGATACCTTTGGTAAATGGGCAACAGTAGTTCACCGTCTTTGGAAAATAAGCACGCCACTCGTTCTTTGTGTAATTTGCAACACATCTAGATCAATCTCTGTTTTCAATGTGCAGTACAACCTGGCAGTACAATCTTCAGTAAATAAAAACTTACTGAGGTTCAACTATACCACAGTAAGTTTTTATTTTCTGGTTTCAACTATGTATTTCCATTAATGCATGCCTTGTTACAGTTTTGTAAAGCATGATGTTTCCAATATTTTGTCTGCCCCTTCCAACATTAGTTAAAAGAAAATCTCACGCTTCATCTGAAAGAAGACTATTGTGAAGATCTCTTCAGTAAATTTCTACAATGTATCATGTACTAAAAAGCTAAACAAAATAAAGGCAAAACCTGGTCTACACTAGTACAGTTTTATAGTTATTTCCTCTAGTAGATGCAATGCTAACTTGTATAATACCATATACACTATCTACCAACAAGTAATTGGACACATATGATAGCAAAGGAAAACGAAGTTTATTCACCTTCAATAGTTGGTGGAGCCTCCACGAGCGGCGATTACAGCTGCGACCCTCCGGGGCATACCCTTAATCAAGCGTTGTACGACGGCTAGCGGTATTTTCTTCCACTCGGCTAGGAGAAGACAGGTCAGTTTCTTCACCGATTTCGGACGGTGGGGGCACCCCTTACTTTGACGCTCCAACTCGTCCCAGAGGTGCTCGATAGGGTTAAGGTCCGGGCTCTACACAGGCCAGTCCGTTCGATTAACCCCATTGTCACCATACCAAGCCATGGTGGACCTCGCAACATGACAGGTGGCATTGTCATCCTGAAAGAAACATGGGTCCACCCTGTAAAACTGCCACAACGTAGGAAACGCATGGTCATCCAAAATGGTGCAGTAGGTCTCGGCGTTGAGTCTACCAGGAATTGCGACCAAGGGTCCCATGCCATACCAGGAGAAACACCCCCATAGCATAATTCCACCGCCGCCGAACTTCACAGTTGGCACAATACATTCCAGCAGGAGGCGTTCTCCAGGCAGACGCCCAACCCAGATCCTGCCATCCGAACGGTAGAGGGTGAACCTCGATTCGTCGCTCCAGAGAACCTGTTTCCACTGTTCAACGGTCCACTGTCGACATTCTTTGCACCGCGTTAGCCAAGCAGCACTATTGGGCTTGGTGATCAAAGGTTTCTGGGCGGCAGCACGTTCATGATAACCGAGCAGATGGGCTTCCTTACGGTTGGTATTCATCGAAAGAACACTTCCGGATGCCTGTTGAAAATCATCGCGGATGTGGCCCATCGATTCGGTGCGGTTCTTCCAAATTTCTCTGGCCAGCACCCGTCGGTCTCTAACTCCCAATTTTGTGGGTCTGTTGAGTCGGGGCACATTCCAACAGTCACCTCTCATCTTCCACTTGCCAATCACGTAAGCCACCGTCGATTTTGGGTACTTCAACTCGCTGGATATGTCACGTATGGATCGGTCATTTCTGCGATATCCGACGATTACACCTTTCTCGAAATCAGAGAGCTCCGAACTGCGTGGCATCTTTCATGCGACTGGTTGCGTTGTTGTTTCCCACACGATATTTAACGGCGGTGGCCGTGACGTGTATCAGGACTGCAGATATCGTCGATTGCAGGGGTGTCCAATTACTTGTTGGTAGATAGTGTATATATCAGCAATAAATAAATACTCAAAAGTACAGGTAACATTTTGACAGTACCTGTGATTTATTAAGAGAACGCAAACTTTCATCTTTCAGCATTCTCTCGTACATGGAACGAGCCAATGAGCTACGAATGAAAGGTCGCGAGCCCATGATAACCTTCTGCTTACTTCAATCATAAATCATCTGCAAAAGACGTAAGCACAAAGAGAAAATATTATAAGCTGCTTTTAACGCAGAATGTTTTTTGTTATATAATCAGCCACATATCTTCTGCAAATGTGCTATCACAATGTTAAAGGACTAACCTAAACACTTTTCTTTTAATTTCCTTCCTGTTGCACAGAAGCTATCAAGCATTTGCAATTGATAAGGAATATACGAAATATACAACATATCAATGAAAAAGTGTGGCTTTTTTTTTTTTTTTCAGTGATTAAAATGAAATTTACTGCTACACCCTTCAGCAAGAACTACATCATTCTAGATAAAACACTGACAACCTGCCCCCCTCCCCCAAGGGTGGGGCAGGGTAAGATTATAGAAGGATTAGACCCCTTACCAAATTCAAAGTCCAAGTTTAACTCGGAGTCAGCTGTGACGTCTACGGCATTCCCCCAACCAGAGTCATCACAGCTGACTCTGGTTTAACCCTTTAAGGGACCAATGTACTTGAACCGAATGGCGACCAAAATTTTCTGCTCTGTCAAAGAGAAATCTTCACACAGTGGCCAGGCTTAACGAAAGCTAAGGCAAAGTAATTCCTTCCCCCTTCCCATCTCAGTAGCACTGACCACATAATATAAATATAATCAAACAAGTAATATGACTGCATAGAATCAAGGACTAGAAGAGATGCTTATCACTGGTTATATGTCATAAGTGCTTCCATCAAGCCATTTATTCTATGCTCCATGACCCAACGCATAGTCCTCCTGCCTCGGACATCATGGCACTAGGCGGGAACAGGTGACTCAAACATTTTCTCATTTCTTTCTTCATTTGCCTCCATCTTTAAATCCTTTTCAGCAGGTATTCAGTCAGAAAGGATCAGCATCATCCCCTAAATGACACCTTTGAATAACAAGCTTAAGGGGAAGGCAACGTTTTTGGTGCACTGGTTCAATCGTTCCAGTAGCACTCTTTCCATTTCTTAGATAACGATTATATCCATTCAAGCTGATTTCAGCCCATTTTGTTAACCCCGAGTTAATTCGTCCCAGCCTGTAAAAGGGTTAAACAAGAGTCAGCTGTGACATCTACGGCATTTCCCCTTTTGGACATCAGTGGAAAACTGATGACCAACAATGCTTTGGACATCAGTTTTCCACTGATACCCAAAGCATTGTTGGTGTGAACAATTCACTTGATGTCATGATTTTCCGAGCGACAAAAGCGACTAACTTTTTTTAGCATTTTGCTACAACTTTTTCCTCTATTTTAGCATTTTGGCTACAGCATTTATTGAGCTAGCTTAAACCCTGCTGTATATATTCAAAATTTTGCAAAACGGTACATATGTTCTACTCAAAACAAAATGAAATATAAGCAAATCAAATAGAACATAAAGAAAAAGATACTTAATCAATATACAGTGGTGATCACTTTGAGAATTCAATATTTCGATAACAATAATCGAAAGATAACACTGATGAAATGAAAATTCAACAATTACAATAGCATTTACTGACACTGGACTACAAATAAGTTACCTTAAAGACTGAAAGCTCAAGTTTCACATTTATTGGCATATTTATAAAACTATTAAAGAAAATAAAACACAATGAAAGTGAGGATTAAAAAGAATTGTAATTAAAACACTTTATTTTTTTCATTCTGTTCAAGATGTTCAACTGCTTTGTGCTCTATTTTATGTAAAAACATTTGAAGAACTACTCCCGTTTCAGCATATGTTGGGGGTTTAATGTCTTTAGGGTTTCAGTTTAATCTGCTTCACATTTTCATCTGTAAATTCTGGGGCATCAGAATAACAAAACAGTTCCCATGGTTTGGTATGTCTGTCTGCTTGCATGAGTGCATGAATGCACTGGTCAACAGACACTTTAAGTTCAACTCAGAATATGTGTGTGATCTTTTAACTCTACAATGGGTAGAAATGTTTCTCCTAAAACAGAAAGAAAAAAAATTAATGTAATGAAAACAAGTTTATTTTGTGTTCAATGTTATGTAAATTAGTTTATTTTCATGATCATAATTATTGTTGTTTAAGTTATCACTAAGGATTAACTAAACACAAACATAGTGAGAAAAAATTGTGATGAAGGCATCAGACAAAGCCTTATTATCAAGTTCAGCAACCAACACAAACAGTTAAGGGCCCTGGACAAAAGACTTTCAGAGACTCATCCATGTTATGTTATGTGCATGTCTAATTAAAGGTGGTTCTGGAGCTAAGTTCATAAATCAAAGAATAAATTGTTTTCATATTTTCCTAATGGACATGAGGGATATTGCAGTGGGGTTTTTTTTATTCATTTTAAATATTTTGGTTGGTTTTAACCAATATGATCACATCATATCTTCAATTTTAATCTAAAAACTGTAAAAGCTACTTACTCATATGCTACATGCTGGTTTAGAAAACAAAATAAAATTTGTTACTTGTCAACTACTGACATCACAGATTGCCGTGTAATGTAACAATTTGTATGAGTGAGGGCATCCTACATGCCATCATAATTTCTTCACCACTGTTTTTTATGCACACAGATAGCAACTTACAGTTATTATTATACTGAATTAATAATAGTAATTAAAACAAAAAAGTTATAGTCCATCCAAAAAAAAAACCTTCTGTCCTATCAACAAGAACAAGACTTGATTCTTCTTTTCTGGATTGACTACAAGTACAGTTATCAATCATACCACACTATGTTGAAGAATTTTTGGTGGTTTCAAGAGGAATATCCAGAAATAAATTTTAAAATGAAATCTGTGAAGTCTGTCTCCCATCAGTAACACAAATTAAAAATATTTTCTAGTTGCTAGAAGAATATTCACTTCATTTCTTAAACTGCAGAAAGCCAACTATTACAAATATTGGCAGCATAACACTGTATGATCTATGTTTTGTGAACTATGAAAAAAGCTTTGCTGCCCCACTGTCCGAGTGGTCTGAGGTGAGGTCACCAGATCAGCCCTCTGAGTTGTGGGCCTGGGTTTGAGTCCCAGATGAGGCACGGATGGTACACTAGCCAGATAGTGACTCTGTTCCTTTCTTGAAACAAGTGGCCCTAAATTAGGTATGGGTGACTTATATCGTTGTTCAATTTACGCTAAGTTGCTATGAACATACTTTTTACGTGGCTACGTTATTATAACTCAGTTGACATTAAATGTCCGTAAATACTGTTTCACACGTTATGCAAGTTCAGCTATCGGGAGATTGCAAAAGGGCGTCAACATAGTATTGGCAATTGAAGTCAAGTATAATAATAATAAGTATCTGTACTTACAATATTCATAGTGGCTGTCGGGGCATCAACAACATGTACAACACCAATGAAAATACAAGAATCACATATGAGCGCGAAGCCCTAATGAAGTTGAGAAATAACCCTGCTATAAAGTGTATTATGGCGGACAAATCTAAGCAGATTGTCATCTTAAATACAGATGAATATAATAACAAGATGACAGAAGCAATCAATAAGTTGAATGCCATCATAGTCAATAAGGACAATGTTGACAGTATAATTAGGAACTTGGCTAATATAAAAAATCACAGTGACTTACCTACAATTATTAAAAGCAAATGTATTCCACCAGTAGGTGCTTCTACACCAACTATTTTTGGTAAAATAAAAACACATAAGACTGGCGAACCTATTAGGCCTATTGTTAATAAGAATTTATCTCCAACTATTAACTTAGAGAGAGCACTATTTAACTACATCAAACCATTCTACAATAGCCATGAAGCCAGTATTACTAATGCTACTGAAGTTATCAACAAGTTAACAACAATTAAAACCTCCAATTTCACAATGGCCAGTTTAGATGTCATCTCTTTATATCCCAATACTCCAACAGATGTCGCTATTGACTTAATTAATTCCCGATTGGATGAAGAAAATCTTACTGATAAAGTCAGAAACAGTATTGTATTGTATCTGCATTATTTTTTGTTGCAAATAATAATTATTTCACATTTAATGGGATAATTTATAAACAGCAATATGGCGCCCCTATGGGGTCCCCAATTTCAGGGCTACTGACCGAAGTCATTCTGCAAGATATTGAAAACTGTATATTAGATCATTCTACTATATACTTACCATATGTATATCTCCGATATGTAGATGATATTTTACTATTTTGGCAGCACTCCAATCTTGAAATGGATAATTTCATTGCTAAATTTAACAATTGTTATCAATCTATACAGGTTAGTAAGGAAATTGAGGTTAATGGCCAGCTAAACTTCTTAGATATATCTATACAAAAGGATAACGGAATTATAGAATATTCTGTATACCGGAAGCCATCATATGTACAGGCAATTATCCCAAGAGATTCTACACACCCTTGGAAATATAAGACTGCAGCATTCCGCTATTATATTAAAAGAGCCATGACACACTCATCCAATAAAGAATTGGAGGTCAAAGAGCTAAAATGGATTGAAAAAACTGCAGAAGAATTTGGATATAGTAAAGGATTAGTCAAGTCTTTATATAACAACATTACGTCCAATATACATCGTTTCGATAATAACATTAAAAAAGAAATACAGCAATATTATGGAAAATTTCCATACTTACCTCCTATTAGTACTATTTTAAAAAAAGAATGTTACAACAACAATATTAACATTGCAGAAACAGTTATTGACAATGGAAGCATACTTACTACTACTAATAATAGATCAATTCTAAATAAATCTGGTGTTTATGTCATTCCAACAGTTACGGATGATAACCAAAAAGACAAAGTATATATCGGAAGTACGCACAGAAGATTTTTGACTAGATTAAATGAACATATTGCGAACTGGACAAGAAAAGATGAAAAAACTTCATTAATACAACATTGTATCAAAAATCATGTAACTCCTGATTGGACTAACACAAAAATTCTAACATCACATAGATCACATGCCCAGATTCTAACCTCCGAGGCTGTAGTCATTGAGAAAACCAAAAGATACAACTGTAACGTTAATAGTCCAGTAGAGCTTCAGTTTGCATGGAGATACCTTATTGAACAGGAGAGAAAACATTTCAAGAGGAAAAACATTAACAAAAAACATGTGACATCAAATATTACTTAAAAATACAGTTGAATATTTCTACGTAAATGCTACTAGTATATTTTTGTTTGACTACAGATGGCGACACCATTGATATGTGCAGTGGAACCCAAATCATGATGCGCAAATATCTACATGACAGGGCTGAACATACATTGGGATTAGGCTGCATACCTGAGCGAGTGAGTGCGGTAATCCTAATGTCCGTGCACCTACCACTGATGATGGCTATAAAAGTTAGCAGAAACTAGTTTGGTGCTTCGCATTCGGGAGATTTGTATGTTTGTATTTTTTTCAAGATTGTTTATTTTTGAGGTTTTGGCAAAAGTATAATTCATCTTCAGTTTTCATTATATATCAGGGTGCTTCGCGGTCAAGATTGTCTCCTCTTCAGGATTGTAGTTCGTTTTTTAAAAAAATTCAACAAGGTTTTAATTCAGTTTCTTATTTCATCGATGTTAATGGATTTTTTTGCATTGTAAAAAATTCATCTTGTTTAATTTTATCTGGTGCAGATTTTACAATATCATGAATTTTAACTTCACAATTGAAGGAATTCACATTCTTAGATGACGCACATATGATGCCCCGACAGCCACTATGAATATTGTAAGTACAGATACTTATTATTATTATACTTGACTTCAATTGCCAATACTATGTTAACGTCCTTTTGCAATCTCCCGATAGCTGAACTTGCATAACGTGTGAAACAGTATTTACGGACATTTAATGTCAACTGAGTTAAAAAAAAAAAAATGGGTGACTTCAACTGAGTTAAAAAAAAAAAAAATGGGTGACTTTTTCTAGTACTTGCTTAAGATGGTTGTTAAACCTTGAAACAATGAAAAAAATAAGCTGCACTTCTGGGGCCTTCTCAGGGCTCTGAGCACATGACCAAAATGCTCTCATAAATTATATGCATCATGTATAACCTAAAATTTTCTATCCAGGTTCTACACTGGCCAGAATACTCACACCAAAAATGTGCAGAGAGTCAATTATAGAATATAAGCATGCTTCTTATATCAAATCATATGTGACAATTCAAAATTATCATAAATTGGTTCCTGATCAAGATGCCTATTTGCTCATTAAATTGACTGTTTGTAAAATGATCTCTCTAAAGCATAAAAAAAAAAAAAAACTACGAAAGAAAGAAAGCAGTGAGAAATTTGAGCATTTGTCACCTTTTCAGCATTCAGAAAGAAGAGCTTTTACCTCAGAACACTGGAAAAATCCAGTCCACCTATTTGAATAAAAAGTTATGAGACAAATTCCAGAAAAAGAGTCTTCTTCTGGAATTCCAGAAAATACCTAACTTTCTATTCAAATGTTTTTTTGTTTTTTTGTTTTTTTTTTTTTTTGGGGGGGGGAATGAACTGTGCCTCCCAACCCGATGAGTTTTGTTTGTTTCTAAAGTGGCATAATTTTAATTATTAGATATTTTTAGATGTATAAATGTTTCAGGAAGTGTGTGTTTAATTGAGAATTGTAAATTAATATTTTAACCAAAATGTTTTAATTTGTAAATATTTTTAACTAACCAGGACTTGTTGCATAATTTAGGCTTCTCTGGGTGTGGGAGCATGTGTTTCACAGGGTGTGTAACGTGTTATATATGGTTCAATATTAGGTACGTGATACCTTTGCTATTTCATTTATTCACTTAGAAGCACGTTTTACCATAAAACTATCTCTATGGATATGTTTCATGATATGTATATGTTATAATTACAAAGTCATGCTGAAAAACCCAGTATTTATTTATATACAGGGTTCATACACATTTACTGAAAATAATTTCCACGACTTTTCAAAAGTTCATCAAAAAATTCCAGGAGCTTAATTTTTTGCAAGATTCATCATAGCATATTGTTTTATTTTTTGCAAATTGGGGTAAAATTTACTAAACATTTAAAATTCTGATGAGACCCTATGTATTCCACTGTTACAGAGTGTTGTTATTCAGTGTGCTTTTCAGTTAAGTGGCAAACAAAAATTCCCTATAAAAAACTTATATGAAGCTAATGGAACTAATAATATAAAACAATTTTGCCATGGCCCTGAAGATTCCGATTCCAGAGACATCTACTCCACGCACATTGGTGGCGGGGAGGTGAGATGTCAATCTCCTTCCATGAGGAAAATGTCTGCTAGATGGAACAGCAATCTGGACTTGCAGGAAGGTTTCCACATGCTTCTGACTTCAACTACACACAACTGCAATACCGGAACCCAAGGTCGCTGGAAATATGGCACTCAACACATCTTGCGCTGCAGTGTCACATGAGTTGAAAGAGATGACATCATGTCAACATATTTCATGAAATGAAGTAATGTCATCACAAGCAAACACCACACAGAGCTTAAACAAAATGATGCCATCAATCCATACATTTTGACCAATTGTTTTTTTCATTGCAAGAAAAATTCCAGGACTATTTCAGGACCTATCACAAAAGCATGAAAAATCAAGGACTGTTCAGGTCACGAAAAAAAATTCAAGGGGCTGTGTGTGCATGCAAACCCTGTATATACACTATATTGACAAAAGTCACCGGACACCTAGAACAGAAACATAACATAGCATTTATTGACATATTAGTACAGTGTCGGTCCACCTTTGACCTTAATGCATGCACTGATCCTTCGAGACATGCTTTCGACAAGGTTTCGGAGCACAGCGATAGATATGCGCTTTTATTCAGTACATAATTCTGTCGCTAACTGTTGCTTAGTAGTAGGCCTTGGTTCCAAACTTCTTATGCAGCGCTCTAATTCATCCCATAGTGTTCTATGGGATTAAGATCAGGGCTCTGTGCTGGCCAGTCCACACACGATACAGAACTATTGTCAAACCACGCCGTAACAGTCCTTGCTTTATGGCTTGGTGCATTATCCTGCTGGTACCAACAAAGCTCAGTTCCATAGTATTGACACTGAGTTGATAGGGCATAATTGTCCAGAATATTGAGGTAGACATGCTGGTTAACAGGTTTGTCCACAATAACCAATGGACCAGGACCATACCATGAAAAATACCCTCATACGAGTACACTGCCAGCTCCAAACTTGACCATAGGAACAGTGCACTGTAGTAAATAGCATTCTCCCGGCTGCTGCCATACCCACACATGGCCATCAGACTGATGAATCGTGTATCTGGATTCATCAGTCCATAGGACCAGTTTCCATATATCTACGGTCCACGATAAATGTTCTTTACACCATGCTAAACAACAAGTAGCATTCCGAGTGGAGATGTAAGGCTTACGAGCAGTAGCACAACAACGGTAACCCATGGAATGAAGTTCTCTGCGAATGGTACATGTACTAACCAAGGTTCCAGCATTTTTACTCACCTGTACACTGAGGTCTTGTGCCGTACTCCAACGATTATCTGTAACGACTCTCCTGAGGCTTAGACGTCCGCTATCACCGATTTTCTTTGGTCTGCCGGTACGTTTTGCTGCTTCAGGCACGCCATGTGTCTTCCACTTATTCAGTACATCAAAAACAGTAGACTTGGGTATGTTTTAATTCATCTTTGTTTTTCTTATGGACAATCTACTAATATAACACCCAACAATCTTTCCTTTCTCAAAGTCAGTTCTCTCCTGCTGTGACATTTTCACTCATCCTCACAGTGCGATATGATAGCGGTCAGTTGCAGACTTGTTTTTATACCGTTTGCAGCTGTACCGCGCATCTTAACAACACAGTGGATCCGTTCATTTGCTTTTGAAGGGGTGTCCGGTGACTTTTGTCAATATAGTGTATGTATATATATATATATATATATATATATACCTATAGATATCAAATTACAAATATTATTCCTTGAGTGCTACATCTCTATAAGCAGAGCTTTTTTTTTTTCAAAAAAAAAAAAAAAAGATAGTTAGCTGGTACACTATCAACTTTTTCTCACTCGGTGGTCAAAGTAATCAAGTTAAAACAACTTTCGTGTACCGGCTGCAATTTGATATTTTAATTGTTTAGTAGTACATTCATTACCTATGTTGGCTGGTATGCATACCGGCTCTTACCGGCTGAAAAAAGCTCTGCCTAAAAGCAAATACTTAAAGATACAAACGAACACCAAACTAAGCCTCTTGATATTGAAATAATAATATGAAAGGAAGTTAGGAAGTTATCAAAAGGTGCACTGTACATATTTTTCCATAGAAAGTGTTCCATACATTGTATCAACAGTTTTGCACTATTTTAAGAGCACCAATGTGACATACAGAACACTGATTTTTATCTAATTGCCATGAATGCTTGGACAAAGTACACAATGGCTAAAGAAAATTATCAAGACTTTGTTCATATTTCTAAAAGACAGAACAACTACTTTCAGTTTGATGAAAATATTTCTGTTCCAAAATCTTAACTAGCTATGGGTTTTTGCCACTTTCATTTCTGTTTGCAAATTACTATGCATGAAAACCTGAAGAGGAAATTCCAATAAAACTGACATATATTTGCTCACACACAAAAAATCATGAATGATATTCACTTCAGAACTGACGGAAAAAACATACCCGAGGAAATGCTTTATGTTTCAATCATTTAGAAGAAACTTCAGTTAAGCTTGAATGAAAAAAAAACATTTTTTTTTCTTCTGGATTTAATTATTTGCATACGAGAAGGTAACATGCTAAATTATACAGAATAAACCATGAATGCTAACAAATAATTTGATATTAAATAATTTTATTTCAAATCATACCACCTGTCATCTATTAAAACAAATATTGGATGTCAGTTTATTGAAAACCCAATTTTAACTCAACAGAAGGACTGAAAAAAAAGCGCACAAAATTGAATTCGAAGAAACCTTTACAGAAGCTAATTATCTACTAGAAAGTTGTGGGGTGAGATGCAGTGGGATGTATGGTGGATGAAGTGTGTTTGCGCTTTTATTAAGAAACTATTTAATAAAAAGGAAAAATAAACTCTCACCTAATAAATGAGACTCATCAGATAAATTACTTACCACAAAGGTTTGGGGCAATCTCTCCAAAACAGTAGCAGAAAACTCAACATAAGACTGGTGCCAAGCCTTGGCAACAAAATAAAAAGATGCATAGAAATTAAAGAAGAAATATTCCCCATAAATACATGGGAAATTCACTAGATTATTCACAGTAATTAGATTGTGTTATTGAATTGCTTGTAGTTTCTGGCACCAACTTGAAAATTGCATTACCCTTACATCAGGAGATGCGGGTTCGATTCCTATTCCAGGCAATGTAATTTTCAAGTTTTTGATTTTACACAGTGACCACTAAAATATAAAGATTTTTAATTTTGCGCAGAAGCTTAAGAATCCAGTAAATCATCCATGGTAATCACCCACTGTTTCTTCAGCACACAGTTCGACAACAGCTGTAGCCGTTCCAACTGGGTTTTTTCCTTTCAGCAGTTTGAACAGTTCTCAGCAGCTTTTCTCATAACACGATTCAGCTGTTTTTCAGCAGTTTTAACAGTTTTCAGCAGCTTTTTTTCCCCCAACAGGATTCAACTGTTTTTCAGCAGTTTCAATAGTTCTTTTTCAACAGTTTCAGCAGCCCTGGCCCCACAGTTCAGCAACAGTTGTATAGCAAATTAGTAGCATGTCTCTCTACTGCAAAACCATATCATAAAAAAAATATTTTATGAAAGCTTACACAGAGGTGCAAAGAAAAAGACATTCGAAATAACTGTACACATTAACCACTCCAGCAGCTTCGATAAAATACAAGCTGTAAGTCTACGATTTCCACAGAAAGTTGACAACTGTTTGTTTATCAGATGTTTAGAGAGTGGTGACCAAGACTTAGGTACATCATGCAACTAAGCACTGTTCCAGCCTCGGTGCTTTTCCTTTCTCTTTTTTAGGGTTTTGTGACAGCCACGAGCAATTTTTAGGGATATAAACAGTCACCCATCATTAATTTGAGTGTACTGGTTACAGTGAAGGGAGAAAGCCAGTGTGCAGGAAGACAATAACACCAATCACGCTGCATCTGGGACACGAATCTAGACCCATCTCAGATGAATGGACAGAAGCCAGCTTCTCAGACCACTGAGCCACTGGGATGGCCACTGCTTTTCTGCCCTACATGCTGTGGTGTGTAGTTACTGAATAATCTTTTGGCTAGACAAAAAAAAAACTAAGTTTTCTTGATCATGTAGAAAAAAAGGATCGAGAAAAAAGGGGGGGGGGGGGGGGAGGTGCTAACTCGCTACTGTCTCGAACAAACTTTATGATAATAATTGAGCACATTGATTCACCAAGATTTTCATATTGTTATAACTAGGTCTGCGTTGACCAACTCACAATCTGTTACTCTTTTGTTTTTACATATTTTTATACAATCATGGGTGCTCAAGTCAAGATTTTTAATATGACATAGTATCAAATGCAGCTCCTATAACACTGCCACATGACTGAGAGCCCAGTCTGCCAGAATGTCTAAATGTGCAACATCTCACAACAACATACTTTCAATCACAAAATATAACCATGTCATCATCATCATCATCATTGTCAACCATTATCAATCCACTGCTGGACGAAGGTCTCCCCAAGTTTCCTCCACAACGGTCTGTCTTGTGCCAGTCTCCTCCATGTCACTCCCGCATATTTACGAATTTCATCCACCCATCTCCCATGTGGTCTTTTTCTGGGTCTTTTCCTGTCCCTTGGAATCCAATCTAAAATTTCAGCTGTCCATCTATGGTCTGTCCTTCTGGCAGTATGTCCAGCCCATTGCCATTTCAGGGATTTAACTCTGATCATGATGTCTTCCACTCTCGTCATTTTTCGGATCCACGAGTTTCTCTTCTTATCTCTCCTGGTTATACCAAGAATGCACCTCTCCATGCTTCTTTGAGTTGTTTGCAGCCTTTGTATGTCTCTTTTAGTTAAGGTCCACGTCTCTGCACCATACGTAAGCACTGGAAGGATGCATTGATCAAACACTTTTCTTTTAAGACATAATGGCATATTGCTCTTGAAAATTATGCTGTTTCTTCCAAAAGCTCTCCAGGCAAGTTTTGTACGCCTATTAATTTCTTCATCAATGTGACCCTCACTTGATATCTGCTGTCCAAGATAAACATACGTATCTGTTATCTCCAGTTTTTCTCCATCAATCGATAAATCTTCATTTCTTGTAAAAGCATTGAACATCACTTTTGTCTTCTGAAAGTTCATTTTTAATCCCACTTCTTTACTCTTGTCAGCAAGTTCCTGGATCATACTCTGCAGCTCTGATGGGGTAGTTGCAAAAATGACTATGTCATCAGCAAAGCGAAGGTGGGTTAGATAATCTCCATTAATCTTTATCCCTTTGTTTTCCCAGTTCAGTGATGGAAAGACATTTTCCAATGTGGCATTAAAGAGCTTCGGAGATATGGTGTCACCTTGTCTCACTCCCTTTCCAATTTTTATGTGTGTTGTATTTTCAAACAGCCGAATCTTTGCACTTGCATTTTCATAGATGTTATTAATAATATTAATGTATGCATCTTCAATACCGCAGGATTTCAGAGCCGTGGTAACTGCTGATGGTTTCACCGAATCAAAGGCTTTTTCATAATCGATAAAAGCCATGCACAATGGAAGTTCATATTCCCTCGCTCTTTCAATTAGTTCTCTCAGTACGTGGATATGATCTATTGTGCTGTAGCCACTCCTGAATCCAGCTTGTTCTCTCGGTTGAGCCATGTCCAGTGTTAACTTCAAGCGGTGTGAAAGAACTTTAGTGAAGATTTTATAAACCACTGATAGGAGGCTGATAGGTCTGTAGTTCCTGACAAGAGTGAAAGATAACCATGTACACCCCACAATATCTTATTTAAACTTCCATCATTAAACTCATGCAAAATGGTGGAGGCTGGGATAGATCCAGAAGCTTATCTTGGTAGGGAAGGGTCTTCTGGTCTAAAGAAAAAGACATATAGAAACTTTGTGGAAGGGGTCACACACATGAAAAAGAACAAAAAAACTAGCAGAGTTGCCCCTACCTGGCATCGCCCCACTTTTTAAAAACTTCTTCCATAAAAAAAATTTGAGTTAATTTTCTTAAATTGCAAAGTGGGAAAACAACTAAGAAATCATCACTACTTTCCTGGCATTCAATTTCCTGCTTTGCCAGAAAATGGGCTCTGAGCTTGCCAAATATCAAGTCTCAAAATAGATTTGAGCTCTTCTATTCAGATTGCATAGTTTAACACAAAAATTTCCAGCTTGAATCATCAGATCATTCCTAAACATGGAATTTCTTTTTGAAATATTTGTTTATTCTTTTGCAACATGTAATTCTCACTAATTCACTACATCAGGTCATTCCTGCGCCATTCGTTGTCTTACAGAACTTTCTCTCAGAAAACTGCAAAAACATTACATTAAACAAAGCACACCCATTACATTGTTTTTATGATCTGTCAAAATCTCTTTTCCCTTTGGCTCTCAGCTTCCTCTATTTCTGAAACTTTCTTTCTGTTCTCTCTCTGATGCTATAACAGAATGTTTAATATCAAAATATAGAGCAAATATTGTTGTAAAAATGTTATAAAAATTGCATTTATTACCATATTTTACAAAAAAATAAATACATTATTCGTGATCTTTGCCATTTAAAAAGGAAAAGCCTGCTTCAGAGGAGACGATCACCCCAGTAACCCTGCTGGATCCACTACTGGGTGGAGGAATTGGTAACATGTTTTCCACAAATGCAAAATTGCCAGCATATACTGTCATACACAGTTGAGTCACATTATTGTGACCACCAGCTAATATCCAGAGTAATCGCTGTGGGCAGCGCCAACAGGTGCTAAACAGGCTGAGAGTGACCAATAAGGTACTGGAAGGTGTTCACATGTATGTGGAGCCATGCTGACTGCAGTGCATCTGACAGCTGCTGGAGGGTGCGTGATGGAGGATCCATAGAGCAAGCAACATGATCGAGGTGGTCCACGTTCAATTGGGTTTAAGTCTGGGGAATTAGGAGGTCAGGGAAATACTTTGAAGTCTTCATTGTGCTCTTCCAACCACTCTTGGACATTTCTAACTGTGTGACACGTCGCATTGTCATGCTGGAAGATCCCATCTGCACCTGGGAAGACAATCAGCATGTATGGGTGCAAGTCATCTGCTAGAATGGATTCATAATGAATTCGGTCCATAGTGCCTTTCGCAGGTACGAATGGACCCAGAGAATGCCACAAAAACATTCCCCAGACCATAGCGCAGACCCCACCAGCTAGTGTTCTTCTAGCAATGATTGAAGAATGTTTGTTCTTTGATGTTTCTCCCCTTATATGGCAACATCCTCCTATTTGATGAAGCAGAAAACATGACTCATTGGAGAAGGCAACCTTTTGCCAATCAGCGGAGGTCCAATTTCGATACTGCCATGCAAATGTAAACCCTTTCTGTCGATGCACCTTTGTTAGCTTAGGTGCAGTGACCATCCGTCTGCGTTGGAGCCCCATATGCAGCAGGGTTCGTTGAACTGTCATTTTAGACACATTTTCAGTAGCCCCCTGGTTCATTCAACCAGTGAGTTGCACCACTATAGAGTGTCGATCAGCCCTCATGCACCTTCTCAGCCGGCGTTCACCTCTCACATCAAAGGCACGTGGTGCTCCGCAGTTTCTACATCACTTATTTGCAATGGTGCCATTTCTCCAATCACGATACACTTTAACCACAGCAGCACGCGAACAGTTCACAAACTGGGCTATTTCAGAAATGCTGCCACCCTGGGCCCGAAAGTGGATAATCATCTCCTTTTTGCAAATCTGATAATCATTCCTTTTATCCATGACAGCAACGAGTGATATGTTTTCAGATTGCTTACAGCACACCTTATACACCCTCCAAGCCAGCTCACGACACGTGTGTTCTTTCATTGGCTACACACTGTTGATATCAAAGTAGAAGATGGTGGTCACAATGTGACTCAACTGAGTATATTTTCCTATTTTTCCATGTAGCCATTCTTCAGAAAACTTGAAAATTATATTGCTTTGGAACAGGAATTGAACCTGCATTTCGCAATTTATGTTTAAGCAAGCTACTGTTACACCACTTAGGACAACAAGGTTACTTTGGGTGGCAGTCAATTGTAAATCGGGGAAATGCGAGTTCAATTTCTGTTCCAGGTAAAACAATTTTTTAATTTTCTGAAAGGAGGCTACATGGCAAACAGTAAAACATAAGGTCTTTATGTGCTAACAATTATGAGTATACAGCTTTCATGTGTGCGAGAAGAATTATTTCTTCCTGGGACTCGCTGTCCCATTCCTTACTATGATCTGAAACATTGGTGATATATTGACCTTTATTTGCAGATGGATAAGAAATGGTTGTCTATGCTACGATGAAGCAGAGATTGCTTTGACTAGTGCACACCCAGAGAGTTGTTTGGATTCCTAAACTGCATTTGCTTAGAAATTTGTTGTCCTGGGTGGTGAAATGGTAGCATGTTCCATAAAAAAAATTATCATTCTTTCTATATGAAAAAATTTTATGAAACAATTCTTAGGAAAGATACAAAAACTGAATTCCTCACAAGGACAAAAACAATTATGAAAAAGAACTGAAAGTGACTTTAAGAGAAGACAACCATCCTATACAGGTTTTTTTTTTTTTTTTTTTGCTAAATGAAAAAAAAGCATGAAGTAAACTGAAAAATTTCTGTAATATTCCCAACCATACAGAACTGTTTGAATGACTAGAAAAAAGCTCCGTGTAAGACTTAACACTTGGCCAGTGGCAGATTTAGAGTTACTGGGGCCCTGCACGCAGCATCGGTTTTGCCCCCCCCCCTACTTTTCCTGGCCTTCTTAAAATATAACCTGCGCATTTTTACTCTCTTCCACTAATGTATAAATACATATTCTGATCACAACAACAAACTGACTCCCAGATTTCAACAGAAATACCCATTTTGGGCTCCCCCTGAATATGATATGACTATTTTTATGATGGTGTCTGTGAGTGCGTGTGGTTTATTTCTGCCATAACTCAAAAACTATTATAGCTATCAAGACGAAATTTAATACTGAGGGCTTTTGTGATACCCTGATGGGCAGGGAAATGGCTGAAGTTAAAAGTGGAAAGCCTTTTTTTAAGAAAGAAAAGTTGGACCTTTTATAATGATGACCACTGAACCACAGTACTTTAGCATGTTATGTAAAGCTAGTTTATGGCAAGGTTAGTAGACTCCAAGGTTATGCTTACCCGACACTTCCGGTGGTCACTGTCTCATGGGTCGTCTTCGTGATGTCACGATCCAGGACAGCTCCTACCTCCCCACACTGTGACCTCAGGCTGCTTGCTCCTGTTCTTACGGTCTAAAAGCTATTATACATTGTACCTCACGTTAGAGAATTTGAAGCTCTGTTTTTGTAGCAAACTAATTTACTTTTTCCTGGTTATACTTAAAAACTGAAAACACTGAATATGCCTAGTGGTTGTGCGATAGTAACATGTCCAAATCATTATTCAAAAACCAGAAAGAATGGCATTCATGATCATAGATTTTTCTAGAGGGCTTTGGCAAAACGTGGAAAGTGGGGTGCAAACGAGCTGACAGTTTAAACGAAATGAATTCAGCTATTTGTTTGAACATTTTCCCAAGGAACACTGCGAACGTGATTTAAAGAATGAACATCTGGGTTTGCCTGTCCGCAAAATGCCAAAAGACACTGTTGTACCAAGTTTAAACCTTCCGGGACACTCGTGTAAATTCTAATTCAGACAGGAAGAACAGACAGGAGAAAAGGAAGTTGATTCTGTTCGCAATCTGATAGTGAAGAAAAAATTTTGGAACACATGTTGAATGCCGATGGTTAAAATACTGAAATTGTACGTATCAAAGATCAGAAAACAAAATGTGGAAATTTATGGAAGGAAAAGGGGATTTTTTGGTGAAGGTAATGAAGTTTTGATTAAGGAAAATGAAAAGCTGAAGATACAGATATTATCTTTGAGCTCTTCAAACCATAGTCTAAATTTGCACATGAAAGTTCTGAAAGGAAAGCAGAATCAAATGCAGAAAAAATTATCAGAGTTGCGAAGGTTATGGGGAAAATGAGAAAAAAAAAAAAAAGACAGTAATGAGCATAAAAAAAGTTTCACCAGAAGTCCAGGGCAGATAAGGGTTTTGTTAAGATTAAAAAAAAAAAAAAAAAAAAAAAAAGGGATTGTTTGGAATTCTACTGATATTGCAGCTGCCATAACATTAAGAACTGTTTCCAGAAGAGCACACTACTACTTGGAAGTTATGGGACCATACAGATACGTGCTGGTATGCACGGCAAGATGACTTGCCATTTCCTGGAAACAATCAGTATTTTAAAGTTCTCAAAAATTAGAGATTAAAATATGACGAAATGAAAAAAAAAATTTTTAATCCATAATTTTTACTTTTCTGTTAAAAGATTAATTACAAACAATAACCTACCATTTAATGAAATTAATTTCCATCTTCTCAATTAAGCTAGTTCATGGAATGTTTCTGAAGTTTTTATTTGTTCAGCATAAAGGAATTTTTTTATGAGATTCTAGTAACTTAATCTCTTGATTTTTTTCCTTTCTTTTGAATTTATTTAAAAACAATGTGACAGTTGCATATAATAAAATTTAAAATGTATGATCATTATCCCTGCACCTTTTCCTTAGTGCCATGACAACATCTTAAACAGATTTGAAAAAATATTGCACACATCTCAGTTTACTCTAAGTAAAATATTCACAAGGCTGTTAGTTTTTCCTGCATGTATTTCAGATGTGCATTCTTTTTTCATTACATCTTGATTGCAAGTTTTCAGATTCAAAGCCTGTTTAAATTAAAAATGGTTGATATTTCTTCAGCAAGTGCTTCAGTGATATCAATGGTCTACCCATGCTGTTGGTTGCCCCATCCTGTACAGTGACGTCACTACGTAAGGGAACGGTACTTCCGCCGTGAGGGAGGCGGGATGAGCAAACCTTAATGTCTATTAACCTTGAGTTTATAGTGCTGCTTTAATTTACATCTATGTTACATGCAGTATGGGATTGGCTGTCGCATATCATCAGAAACCACCCACTGGACAGTTCCCTTACAGACAGTCCTAACATGGATAAAATCTATTCCTGTGCCCCATAAAAAAAGCTTTCCAATGATATTTGGCTTGTACGATAGCAGTATTTGTGATTATCACTTAAACTAAACTCAGGGATTATAGCATACTTCTGGAAAATTTTAGGTAGGAATTTCAGGACTTTTTAGAAAAATTTTAGGAAAATTTTAGGAGTGTATTTCAATAAAAACTAGATGTATATTTGTATACATCTAGTAAAACAACTTTGTATACATTGTAAAGAGTTTGCTTCACACCCTTCAACCATATATACTGATAGACTGCGCATGACATCAAAATTTCTGGCTCCAACATAAAATCACATGACAACAGTCAAAAAGATGGGTTACACCTGCTGTGCTTATGGTTGCTCTGAGCGATATAGTAAAGAAAGTTCTATGATTTTTCATGGGTAAGAAACGAATTAAATACCTAAGTCAATAAAGTTCAATTACTTAACCAGAAACTTGCAGCTATTGATATAAAAATATAGTAACTTAAGAAAAAAAAAATGGAATGCATGTTCCAAATTCTTCGCAAATGTTCATCACATTATAAATCACAAAATGTAAACAACCCGATCATGCATGTATATAGCTCATAAGTAAACTTACCTGAAGAGTTTTCATTATATATGAGGCGCATTCACATAATACACCGAAAACACTGAAGTTCTGCAGCGTAAATTAGTAATCATAACAGCATTTTTACACGAAATTTGGAGTCTGATGATGACGTGCCCAATGTTTGAGCCATGGTGGCTTTGATGCAGCTATTGCCAATGCGCAGTCCATTAGTATATATGGTCGAAGTTTACACCCAAATTTTTTGCATAACGTCTAATGTCTAAAGTTTAAGTATGATTTACTTCTAATGTTCAGTTCTTATCTTTTCACGTGTTATTATCATATTCAAGTATATTTACCATATTCAAGTTTCACTTTGAACATTAATATGCTGTTGAACCAGAAGCAATTCACGATTTTCACAGTAAAGTTTTCAGGTTTCACATTAAATTATAATATCCTAAAAAGGTAATTGAAAACCAAGAACTATGTACAATTGTTCACTGAATTACTTTTTTCATATTATTGTTTTAACCTTTTCCTGATTAGCCTATCTTTTTCTGCTTCCACCACAACTAATTTACTTTCAGTTTTCTTTATTTCAGCTGAACCTTGTATGATCAAGTTAGAGGCAACTGCTATTTCAATAGTATTTTGTTTTTCTACAGCTTTTCTCATTCTTTCTGTTCCCTCTTGAATTATTGCTAGGGAGGCTTCTTTATCTTTTTTAAGCCTATTTATTTCTGCATCATTTTCTTTTATTTTGTCATCAAACTCAGCTTTTCTTTTTTTCTCTAGCTGTGTTTCCTTATTTTCCCTCTCTTTCTGCTTCCTTTCTTTTACCTTTTTTGATTCTTCTTCCTTCAGCTTATCAACATACTCTTTATAAAATTTATGTGAATCACGAACACTATTTAACAAATTTCTTGTTACGGGAACTTTACTTACACATCCATAGTGTTTAATGGCCCCTTTAACTATTCTTAATGATGTTATAGTTGAGTCTTTTAAGTTAGCCTTGTCCTTCCTTAACAGAGCAGTGTTAACCAAAAATCCCCTTTCTGCATCAGCATTACCATGAGGTAAAACTAATATTGACTTGATGAGTTTAGCAAGATTTGAGTATTTTTCTTTTCCGCTAGAGTCTTTAATACTAAATATATTACGCCAGTAATGATCAATCCGCACTGGAATATGCCCTTCCTCTGAAAATTTCACTAGTTCATCTAGAGTTGGCTTATCGCAATTTAAAAGTTTCCACTCTTCTCTTACTATATTAATTTGTTCCTCAGAAAGATGCAAAACACTTGAAATTCTGGTTATTTCCAAAAGTCCTTCAGTGACTGAAAGTTGAGTTGACTCTTTCTTTGGTTCTTTTACCTTTAAAACTTCTATGTCTCTTAGCTTTTGATTGCAGAATGGCAAATTTGACTTTAAATATTTTGTGGTTGCAATTTGTGATGATCTTACATCTAAGAGAAATAATTTCTGCCTGGTCTCCTGAACATTCCTGAGGAGATTTTTTTGTCTTCATACCAACTTCTAACTCCCCTAGTTTTTTCCATGAATTTTTGTTTTCAAAATCTACATTCTTTAGGTCTTCTCCAAATTTCCCTGCAATAACATCATCTTGGATAAACTGAGCCATAACATTCCTCATTAAAGTATTTAAATCAGAATATAACTGGTGTATTTTTGGTTCTTCACTCTGATAACATAATGAAAACTTTTCAAAATTTTGGTGTGAAAATGAAATTAATGCTAAATAGCAAGGAGTTAGCTCATTTTTCAGGAAACATTGAATTCTTTTATACCTTGCCGAATTGCGTAGTTGTTTTTCAAATATTTTTTGAGATGGCAAGAAGTTCAAAAAATATTCTGTAATATTTAGCCATTGATCCAAGAGCCTCTGGGCTACAGAACCAATGGTTAACCATCTGTTGCTGACATGACGCAAAAGAAATTTGGCTGTGACCAATGTTATATCCTCGACAGATTTATAATCCTCTCGTCTTGCAGCACTACTCTTTAAAAAGTAATGCATATCAGTAGCAAATTCGTCAAAATCTATATTTAAGCTTGTCAAAAAAATTTTTAAATGCATTACTAACAACATGCAGGTTGCAAAAACCTAGTTCCAAAGATTTCTGGCCTGTTTCTTGTTTTACAACTTCATTGAATTTGCGTAAAAAGCACTTATTTACATTTGGGCTGTCCATGGATACACAAATAATTCTGTTCAACGAAATATTGAAGGATGATAACACATCAAGAATTTCTTTTAGCAAAATATCTACTGTTGCATGACCCAGAAAAACGCTTGTTAGGTATCGGCAAGAAACTGAATTTATTTCTGAAGACCAGTACCTGAGATACACATCCAACTGCCGTTTCACTTGTGTATTTGTAGTTTCATCAAATGCTATAGTAACCTTTCCTGGGCTACTAGATGCAATGTCTTTTTTCAAATCCTCTTCAAAATATTTTGACAATCCATGTGATATCACATAAGCAACTTTTTTTCTTTAAGTTGCATTTTGGCTGCAATAGCAGAATCAGGAAACATTTCTTTGAAAAGTTCAACTGTTTCAGTGTATGAAACAAAAGACATATTGTCCTTAGCAACTTTCATGGCCCATAATGCTTCGGCTTTAGCCAACTGTAAATCATGACTCAGTACTTCACTAATATTTGTTTTGGGCTGAAGATCCCGTCCTCCAAAGGCTTTCAGGATGGACTTATTTTGAAATTTACTTTGAAATTTCTGCAAATGTTTTTTTCCTTTATGATGCGCTTTTACTTGTGAAAAGCCACAATTAGAAATGTTGAAAATTTCTGAACACAATATACACTTAGCAGAAAATATTGTTTCAGTTCCAGAACACCATTCTTTCAACTTCACTCCATCCAATTCTTTGGCGAGCCACGCATCTTGAAATTTCGTTTTGGATTTAGGCATCTTAAACACTTGTATTACTAACCAGAAAATGAAAGGGAAGTACAAAAATACGTTCCAATATTGCAAAACCAGGCAACTTCCCGAAATTTGGCTGCGAGGATGTCAGAAGATAGAAAGAAAAAGAAAAAGCAGGTCACCACTAGAGAACTGAACCTGCACACAGCACAGAGAACACCATAAAAGACGCAAAACCAGAAACTATCATACGCATCTCACGCAAGTTCAGTCAAAGCGAGTCGGAGCCGAGATATATTGCGCATCGAAGGTCGCTGTCGCCGACGCACGATCGAAGGTCAATGATCACGTGCTCTACTGCCTGCCACGATAACACTCAGCTACCATCCCATCGTCATTACCGGAGGTTACGGAAGGAGACCACATGTTTTCTCTTTGCTTCCACCCACCTGCGGTTTACAATAACAAAACATCAGCAGAAAGAGGAGGTTCCACAAGGCATGTACAAAAATAAAGTACGATCTTCTGCGTGCCACGGGGTTCGTCTGCAAAGCGTAAACCAGGGGTGAAAATGACCCCTCCCCTTTTTCCTTAGATCTCTTGTTACTCTCGAAAACTGTCCGAAGGCAAAAAAGTGGAGCGCCCGCCCCGAAGCAAGTGCATCTCGATGGCGTCATTTTCCCTCCCTTCAGCAGCACAGCATATAGGCTGTGTTTCTACAATAACAGGTCTTTTTACCTTACCGTAATGGTAAATTTATTGGTGTTAATAACGGTTGTATTTTTAATAAATAAGCTTACGAAAATTTTAGGAAGAATAGCAAATTTTAGGTATAATTTTAGGAATTTAAGGAGGGTCACAAAATATTAGGAATTTTAGGAGGAATGCGATCCCTGTAAACTTAATGGGGGGAGGGGAATTTTAAGGGAAAGATGGGGTCATATAAAGACCAAACTAAAGAGCTACATGTTCCTTACATTCTAAGAAAATTGGGCATAAATAAATCCCCAATTACCAATTTCAGTTGTAGTGTAGCATTAAATAATATTAGTTTCAAAACAATATTTAGTGAGCCTGCATTTCAGCTAGTAAATTCATACTTGTATATGACGTGCTTCGATTTCAGGGTGAATGATGCCCCCAAATCTTCCCAAACCCAGAACAGCGAATTTATTCCTTGTTCTATGACTTTTCCCTTTCTTTAGGAGCAAAAAAAAAAAAAGATAAATCATTATATTTGAGGCCCTCCAGCATTGTGTGGCCCTGCACCTGGGCTTCCCTGTGAATCTTCCCCTGTATTTGGCCTAAAAGACAAATTACAGAAATTTCTACTAAAAATTTTTGCAAAAAGAAAAAAAATCTCTTGCTGCAAGAAGGTTTGATCTACAAAGCAAAATATTCATGGGGTTGGTTGGCTGGTGTTTTATGGCACAAGGGCCTCAAAGGGCCAAAGAGCACCAAGTCCAATGATGTCAGAATTTTATAAAACAAAATTAAAGGAAAAGGACACATAACAGAACAAGCGGTGAAAAAAGCCAACAAAACACCAAAGCACAAGGAATCGTATATGGCGTAACAAAAACAATATTAAAGGTAACAAATTATGATGTGATAAAAACAGAACAATATAAAAGGTGAAAATGGCCGATGAAACAGAAACTATACAAAACGAAAAACACCCATAGAACGAAGAAATTACAACAAGCAAGACACATCACAATGATTATTTAAAAGAAAACTCAAAGTTTCCGAGTCATCTGGTAAAGTGGGTAAAAGGAAATGACTAACACAATCGCGCATAAAATAATGACATGAACATAAAATATGAACCACTCTTAAAGGTACATCACACGTGCTACACATCGGGGCAGTGTCGCCACACAGCAAATAGAGGTGAGTAAAACGGCAATGCCCAGTGGGGAGACGTGTGAGTACAACTTCCTCATTTTTGGTTCCACCACCATGAGGAATTCTGAACACCGTGAACTGGTTTAATATGATGCAGTTTATTGTCAACCTGTTCCCACAAAATATTCATGTGGAAATTCTTACACAGGTTGAAATGAATGACAGCTGAAGACCCATGTGGTAGAGCAAAGCTCAATTCAAAAGTGCTTAGAACACAACATGATTAAACAGAATGACCACAAATGTTAGACATTACAATCTGAGTTGCAGCACCTACTGGAATGATGCAATCCTTATGGCAAGAAAACATTTAGCTCAAAATTTTCACAAAAATCCAAGAAGTAAATAAGAACCCATTAAATATCTGCAGAAAACTATAACCTTCTAATAAATTTGATTAAAGAGGTAGCAATATTACTATTATATCTTAGAAAATTAATGCAGCATTCAGACCAACTTACTCTATTTCATGGCACCAACAGTTGTGTCTGAAGTAAAGGGCTCTTTTGGAAGTTGGATTCTGCAGCGATGTAATTGGTAAGAAGAATATCTGGGGAAATAATTGGAGTCATGGAAAAACTAAATTAGCAATGCAGACATCAGAACTAAATGGTGTGCTTTTCTGTTAGACAGGAAATTAATTTGATGGTCTGGACATTATCAAATGGGAGATGAAAAATAGCCTAAAAAGGTGTTAGGCTCTGTGGTACAAAGCCACAAACCAGGAGTCAGACCTAGAACAAGGTAGACTGAAGCTATGAAATAACCAACAGAGACTGGGGAATATGGTGGACAAGAGATGAAGTCTATTGGAAAGAGAAAATATTATTTTTATTATAGTTGTTGCTTGCTGTTATTAATCTGATCAATGCCAACGGCACACAATATGCCTAAAGCGCCATCTAAACCAAATAATCCAGAAATAAATTGATTGCTTGCTTGACCATTCAATTAAAAACAAATATTTAGAGAGAGAGAGTGTGTGTATTTGTGCTTGGCATTATATGATCATAATTCAAAACCATTATTTTATTTTTATCATTTTTGGGAGTAATATGGAGGCCATTGTTTTTGTCATGGTAGAAAGCATTTTTCACAATTTTTGAATAACAGAAAGCAAAACATCTCATTTTCTATTTTAGTCATAGAAATCTGAGACAGACCCTATTTTTTCAGCACAAAAACAAGCTACAATTCTGATTAACAAGTAATGTAATATAGTTGTATGCTAATAGCTAAAATTTGAAACTGAAATTCTTTTTCAATTTTGCTGAAAAAGTGGTACTTTAAAGTGTAAATTTAAAGGAAGGAGAAATGCCTCAAAATCTGAAATTTTATATACTGTGTATTTAGGTAGTTCATAACTAGTACAACATATGCTCACACAATCTTAATTCTGAGACTTGTATCCTTCATTACCTAAAGCAGCTTAAACATGGCTGGGTCATTATTATTTTTTTTTCTCTTTAGAACCAATTGCACCAGTGGGATAACTCATAAAAACCTCAATTTTGCGTATATTTAAGTACTAACATAAAAAATACTGAGTTTGAAATTTAAGCAAAAACAGATATAGCTGATGCAAAATTGGAGAAAATTCAATCATTTGTATATTTTCTAGTTTTACATAATTTTATTTCAATTTGTTGTAAGTTTTCTTATGTAGTTACCACTGGTACAAGAACAGGAAAAGGCAATAAGAAAGAAAAAAATTAACATCATTTGCTACCATTACAATGACTTGGGAATGACCCTATAGCATAATTTGTTTCAGCTTTTGCCAATGCTTTTGATGGAGTCAGTGGAACCAGAAAAACAGAAGTGATCAGAGGCAGTTTGGATAGGACTGGAACTAATCAAATTTTGACACCTAAAAACATGTATAAATTTTATGCATAAAAACTTAACGGCATTGAGTATATTTATGTCAAAAGAGAAATGTTAGCTCAGGAAGTCTATCTACAAGACCAGTTCAAAAACTGCTTATGATTGCATCATACCCAGACATTCCACAGCTTTGTGCCTGTCTCACATAGTAGCAGATCCAGTGGGGGGTGACTGGGTGGACTGACCCCTAAAACAGTTGCTTTATTAAATGGCCAAGTTCAAAAATAATTGATGTATTTATTTTTGTAAAATCATCATGATAAATGCACATGAAAAGCAATGGGTGTGCTTTGGTTTCCTGTAATATTTCCATTAACTTTTGAGAAAAAATCCCCTTCAATACAACATAATTAATACAGACACTTGGCATGGATTAGGAACATCAAACAGAAGTCATCGCTCTTTCCACGTTTTTACAAGTGAGTCACGAAAAATTCTCATTGGCCGCCACTGGGATTTGAACCCAGGGTCTTCCAGTTACTCACTGGACATGCTTCCACTGCACCACAGCGGCCTTGAATTTCTCCAGACTCACGTACGACTAACTGCCAAGCCACTTCGCAGGTTGCTTCTTGGAGCGCCACACAATGCTGGGGATTCACCAAAAATGGTAAGCAGAAACTGAACAAATAACTAGAAGGCATAACTGGAAGACTCTGGGTTCGATTCCTGGCGGCAGCCAATCCGAATTTTCCGTGACTCACTTATAAAAATGTGGAAAGAGTGATGACTTCTGTTTGATGTTCCTAATCCACATCAAGTGACTGTATTAATTATTCATTTCACCTTCTAGTTATTTGTTCAGTTGCTGCTTACCATCTTTGGTGAATCCCTAGCATTGTGTGGGGTTCCAGGAAGCAACCTGCCAAGTGACTTGGCAGTTAGTCATATGCGAGTTTGGAGGAATTCGAGAGCAGTGTGGTGCAGTGGAAGCATGTGCAGCGCATAACTGGAAGACCCTGGGTTCGATTCCCGGTGGCTGCCAATCAGATTTTTCCGTAACTCATTTATAAAAGCGTGGAAAGAGCGATGACTTCTGTTTGATGTTCAAGACAACAAATGGAGCACAGGAATGACTTGACAAAGTGAAGGAAATGGAAGTTGCTTTCAAAAGAAGAGGGAATCATGCATTGCAAGAAATTACTTTTTTTAAACAGGAATTACCCGTCATATTGCTTAGGAATGATTCAAGCTGAAAGTTCCTCTATTAGATTAAGCCACCCAAATAGAAGGACCCGTGGTGTATCTTAGGTCCGAGACACGGTCTATCGCCCCATGTTGAACGAATGAGCAGCGAGATGCTTACTAAAGGAATTTATTATGTCCAAGTGACAGGAAAGAAAAGAAAGATAGAGGAAGTCCAAGGAAATCATGGGAGGACCAGACTCACAAGGGATGAGTGTGGGTTTGAACGCTCTAATCGACATGAAATGTGGCGCATGTGTACATGTATGAGTACGAACCATGGTAGGGTGAGTCATTCCCGTGTAAAAAATGTTAAACACCGGCAGAGCCAGTTGTCCTCCAAAACACACTCGTCATAAGTTGAGTAGTCTGCATGGAGTGAAAAGCATCCAGGTGAACAAGTGGTGTGCATTGCATGGTACATTGTGTGAGGTGCTGTCATAATTATTTGAACATGGCGAAAATTGTCACCATTAGCCCCCTGAATGCCGTAGAGCTGCAGAAAGCCAAAATAAGTCAACAATTTACCAACCAAATACTGATTGGGGTGGAAGATGAGTCATTTGCGACAGTTTCAACGAACGTAATTATCAGCAAGTACGAAAATGAAAATGATGTAATGACACTTGACAGAAATAGTGAAGACGACAGCATTGGGGAGGAGGATGACAACTCTGACAGGTGTGTATTCCTGGTCCCACTACGGAAACATGATGTTGGATTTCTCAGTGGCACTGCTACGTTAAACACGTTTTACACAGGAATGACTCACCCTACAGCGAAGATGGATGAAATTAGAAAGCATGCCGGAATAACATGGAGTAGTGTGGCCCAAGACAAACAGTTGTGGAAGAAACTTTGGGAGACCTTCATCCATCAGTGGATTGATAATGGTTGACAATGATGATGATGGGTGGTAAGAAATTATTAAACTAAACAAATACAGTAAAAATTCTTTAGATCAGTTATCCATTTTTGTAAGTAAAATTTAAATCCACTTTAATACTTCACTTTTAGAGACTACAGATACATAAATATTATAACAATGCATAACAATAAATATTGCAAAAACTGATAAATCCTTGTGCCCATTATCTTTTTCTTTTTTTTTTTCACTAATTTTTCTGTTCTTTAGTTAATGAAGCAACACCAACTGATTTCTTTGCTTTGATTTTCTTACTGCCAAAACTGGAGCCCATTTAGGAGGGGGACTAGGGGACTACAGCCCCCTAGAATTATGCAGGATGCTTTAAGAATTGAGAGTTCTATAGCCCTTTTTTTTTTTTTTTTTTTTTTTTTTTTTTTTGCAGATAGCACAGCAAAAACTATAAGAAACTGCCTTATGAAAAAATTTTCCTATTTCTTTTGACTTTTTAAGGAGTCCACAAAAAATATTGTCACCCCCAATCTGTCCTCAAATCTTTCAAAAACATTACGGAAGTTTTTTGTACACATCTGTGACTGGGGGAAATGTTCATACATTAAGAATTCGTTTGAATCATGATATTTGGATCATATTATTTTGCCCACTATTTTGATATAATTTCAACAAGTTGAAACCAACTGTGGTGGGGAGGTGGGTGGGGGAGGACTAAAGCAGAACATTGAACTGGTAACCATTTTTCAACCATGCATTTTTACATTTTCTTGCTACCACTGATTCGTCCACGAATCATAGAATACACACTTCATTACAGAATGGATATTTTTATGGCTTCCTCATCATATTTTGGGGGTGTTTTCTCCTGGGTATTTTTATTCATCCACCTATAAGTGAAATTCTAGATGTGCCACTAAATACTGGGGTCCCAAAATACTGTCCAGTCCCCGGGCCTCCTGTCAACTTAAATGTGCTCTGGCAGAAACCGAAAATATTACTTCGCCTATGAAAACAACTGCAAAAGAGAAATCACATTTTATTGCCCTTTTACTTGGGTAGCTCGATACTCAGGCTTTGATTTTCCTTCGATTGAAGATGATTATGTCTTTTTTTCGAGGTTAGGGACTAAACTTTGCGAAACACGGATCAAATGATTTCCTTGGTGTGAAAATGAGGAAGTCTTTGTTCTGAGTATGTTATCAATGGGTAGAAAAAATAAAATGTTCAGTAATTAGTGAATTTTTTATTATAGTGTTTATTGAATAGGAGCTACTATTCTTATTCAGTAAACACAAGGTTTATATATTATCCACAACCATTACCAGTTCACTGCTGGTTCAAAAACAAGTTAGTAAAATCATGCAATGCATTGGTTATTATGATACCCTTTCCAACATACCAGAAATCATAGGACAATGCCTTGGTTTTGAGGGAACTAAACTATGGTATAATGTTTCGGGTTGACATATATCAAAATTAAATCTCTCTGTGCCTGTGTTACCTATTTCTATTATTAAGAGTTACCACGCATAAGCCGTTTTATAATTAAAAATCCCATCTAAATTGGGCAATTTTCACAGAAGTTATCATGTGGAAATAATGGCTAACGAATGTCACACATGTGCACTGCTTGCAATTGCCGACAAAAAACATTTTTGGCAGAACTGCTTCCAAAGTCATTACGGAACAACATATTGTATTTCATCGCAATCGAAGCATTTTTAGTCAAGTTATGAGCATAATGGCTGCGGAATAAATCTCACTCCTGTGCCCTTCTTACCGTTGACCCCATTTTGATGATTTTCAACAGAACCGGTTCAGTATACCTCCGGAAAAACATGGTAAAGTTTTGTTGCAATCAAAGCATTTTTACGTAAGTTATGACGCATAAGGGATAAGGGCGATGGAATGGATCCCGTTCCTATGTCCTGACCTTTGATCCCATTATCCCCATTTTCAATAGGGCTCGTCCCCAGGTTGTCCCCACCACATACTAAAATTTCATCAAAATCGAACCATTTTTATGCAAGTTATCGTGCAGACAGACAGACGGCCAAAGCTGGAGCACATACGCTTATTTAACCTACGGTTGGAAAGCGTAAAAAAGGAAAAAATCTATCCAAGTCTCTGATATTATGTCTCTAGCCAAGCTCCTTCCAGTCACTGCAGGAGGCTTTTGAATTTCATCCACCCACTTCCCATCCCACGTGGTCTTCTTCTAGCGAGACGTCCAGCCCATTGACACTAGGTCTTTACTTTGATCACAATGTCACCAACTCCTGTCATTTACCCAACCTATAAGTTCATTTTCTATCATTCTTGGTTACACCAAGCAGGCATGTCTTTGCTTTATTGAGTGTCTACAGCATCTGTATGCTTGTTTTAGTATTGGCACTTAAAAATTGGATTGTTTCTTCCATATGCACTCCAGCCAACATTAATATTCCTATTAATTTTTTCTTCAATGTGACCCTAGCTTGGTTTATACTACTGCTTGTGAAAATAGCAACACCGTGAAGGACTGCTGGTATTAACTTGAAATTTACAGGATATGCACAACAGGTTAGGACAGGCAAATGATTAGCCCTTCAGTGAAAATTTGCATGAGGTTTCAGAACAGCACCCTCTAAACTGTCTGGTCTTGGATATAAGGAGCTGGTGCAAATGAGTGCCATCAGTGAAGAGCCGACATTGAGATGAAAAGGGGTTTTTTGTGTCTCACCATGCCTCGTCACCAAAGAAGGTTACATTATGAACGCATGACGGACCTTGAGTGAGGAAAGATTGTTGGAATGAGACAAGTTAGATTTTTCTACCATGAAATTGCCACTCATACAGGACAAAATGCCAGTACAGTGGTGCAAACATGGCGTCAGTGGACAGATGAGGCTTGGACACACAGAAATCTAAGAAATGGACAACAAAGTCTCACGACTGCATGGGATGACTGACACCTCTACTGCATGGTAGCGATCGATTGCATGGTGACTTCTACGGTGTTAGTGCAGCAGTGGAGCACTGTCACAGGTCGGGCTTTGTCCTTCAGCACAGTTCGACGCCTTCTGCTTAACAGAGGACTGGTCGCTAGCAGCCCATTGCTGTACATTCCTTTGACCCTCAATCACAAAGGCCTCAGGATGTAATGGGGTCTCAAACACAGACACTGGTATGCTGATTGACAACAGGTCATATTTTCTGACAAGTCATGATTCAATTTGATGCATCATGATGGTCGCGTATGTGTTTGACAACATCATGATGCACCTTGCAGTATCATACAGGCCCAACACCAAGCATCATGGTTTGGGGTGCCATTGGTTCGATTCACAATCTCTCCTGATACGAATTGAGGGAACCCTCCACAGCTAGCGATACATCACGGATGTTTTAAAGGTAGAGGTGATACTCTTCCTTCAGAGTTGTCCTGCCACTATATTACAGCAGGACAATGCTTGGCCACATGTGGCCTAGAACGTCCAAGACCTCTTCCTTGCATGCAGTGATGTATTCAGGCATCTTTCTGGGGTGCTTAGCCCCCCCCCCCTTCAATCCTTGAATGCCTACCCTGAAAGTTTTAGGGGATCTCCCCTCATATTTAGTCTAATTATTTTGGTTTATAGCTGATTATTTGGAGAAATTAATTTCAAAAAAATTAAGAAAATGAGAGAAAATATATTAAAAATAATGAAAAAAAAAAAAAAAACCATCCTCATAGACTTCAATTTGAAATTTCTCTCAACCTTCAATAAAACATTAAACAGAAGGGGCAATTTTTCAAGTATTGACAACTTGGACTAATTCCGCAATAAAAACCTAATTCCACAGAGCAGAGGTGTTTTCACTGCAATACATCATATTTTGGAAGCTAGCATTTAAAAAAATAACTTCACTCATGAACTTAAATACCATTATGTACCTTATAATCCATAGTTGATATGCAGCACAATGTTGGTGTGCCAATTTATTTTCTTTGTGGACACACTGATGAATCCCAACCATGTTGCGATTCTTCCAACTATAACTCCATTGGTAGGTGAAACATCTGGATTTATTCTCTCATTCATGTACATTATTGCACATTGATTCCAACACTTTAAATGCTAAGAACATATTATGTACATGCCAGTAACATTTCTTATTCCATTTATGCCACCATGCAGTTGTTGCACAAGCAGTTAAAACTTGAAGCCTAAAAACATTTCACCATTAAAATCCAATAAACAGTCTAAAATCATGCCATGCCTAAGATCACCACTATTCCACCATCAAACACCCATTAAAGCTTTTCAACTTTTCCAAAGCCATCCTCAGAACTATCATCTGGTACATGATATTATAGACTATGTGAGTTAGATGATCCCACTATGGGGTCCATCTATGTGTGCGAAAGGGCGGAACAATCTTATGTTTCTTCTCCCTACATTCCTAAGTTTCTCGCCTTTTTGATACTGCGCTGCCATCTACACTTTTATTCGCTGTTTAATTCAGTTATGTTTAATTCTCTTATGTTTCCTTCAGGAAACATATAAAAAGATGTTTATTTCTATTATGTTTAATTCCCTTATGTTTCCTGAAGGAAACATAAAAGAATTGAACAGCGAATAAAGTGTAGATGGCAGCACAGCATCAAAAAGGCAAGAAACTTAAGAATGTAGAGAGAAGAAACACACGATTGTTCAGCCCTTTCGCACACATATATGGACCCCATAGTGGGATCATCTAATGCACATAGTCAGTCTATAATATCATGTACCAGATGATAGTTCTGAGAATGGCTTTGGAAAAGTTGAATAGCTTTAAAGACAGTTTAATGGGAGTTTGATGGTGGAATAGTGGTGATCTTAGACATGGCGTGATTTTAGACTGTCAATTGGATTTTAATGGTGAAATGTTTTTAGGCTTCAAGTTTTAACTGGTTGTGCAACAGCTGCATGGGGGCATCGATGGAATAAGAAATGTTACTGGCATGTACATAGTATGTTCTTAGCATTTAGAGTGCTGGAATCAATGTGCAATAATGTACATGAATGAGAGAATAAATCCAGATGTTTCACCTACTGATGGAGTTATAGTTGGAAGAATTGCAGCATGGTTAAGATTCATCAGTGTGTCCACAAAAAAAAAAATTGACACACCAACAATGTGTTTCATATCAACTATGGATTATAAGATATGTAATGGTATTTAGGTCCACGAGTGAAGATATTCATTTTTAACTATAGAATTTTTGGTGTGAATAATCACTATACGACCCAGAAACACAAATTTTGGGTTCATATAAGATATTTACTAGCTGGCTGGCATTTAGCTTTTTTCAGTTTTCTGGACACAGACTTTCCACGTATACGGTTGAACCTCAGCGTAGCTAACGTGACATTAGTGCTTCCAATACAACAAAATATTTTCTACCTAATTTTTAACAATACCAAATTATTCGAAATTGTTCCCATAAAAAGGTGGGGTTTTTTTTTTCTGTCAGTGGGTGATTTACACTGTGTGACAAAAAAGTATTTTTTTTTTATATTTTTTTTTATTTATTTATTTATTTATTTTTTTTTTTTGCAAGTATGTGCTAATCTAAATAATGCAAAGGGGTTGAAACCAAATGGCTTACACCATACATTTTCAGGTAACACTGTAATGTTTCTTTAACAATCAGGAACATGTTTGTATTAAGGCAAGGACATTTTTATCACTCCTAAACGTTGTTTTTTTTTGGGGGGGGGGAGTGTCTCCAGCATAGCTTTATCTTACTAGCATCCTCGATATTTTATACCACCCCATGGTGAAATCCGTGATGCATTACTGAATTAAAGCAAACTTATAATATTTTTACATTTTTAATCACATGTGTAGATTTGTTGGAATTTGCATTTGCGATATACGAGCATAAGAAGGTTTTTATACTCTATGTAAAATTTACATATATATTAATGTATATATTAATAACAGCCTTTCTCTGACAAATGTCAACCCCACCTTTTCGTGGCGCATCCTGTTCCCACTAAAGGGGCTCTGACCACCGATGAACAGCGTTATAACTATAACATCGGGATTAGAGGACATGCTATACTCACCAACTAGCTTGGCCAGCATAGTAAGTTATGGCCAACCAAAAAGATGCTTACACACTGATACCTACATTTATTTTGGGCAGCAGATATCAAGTGAGGGTCACATTGATGAAGCAATTAATCGGCATATAAAACTTGGATGGAGAGCTTTTGGAAGTAACAGTACAATTTTTAAGAGCAGTATGTAACTATGTCTTAAAAGAAAAGTGTTTAATCAATACATCCTGCCAGTGCTTACATATGGAGCAAAGACTGGACATACACTGAAAAAGACATACAAAGATTGCAGACAGCTCAAAGAAGCATGGAGAGATGCATGTGTAGTGTAACAAGGAAAGATAAGATGAGAAACTTGTGGATAAAGAAAATGACTGGAGTGGACGACATCATGACCACAGTGAAATCACTGAAATGGCAATGGGCTGGACATGTTGCCAGAAGAACGGATCACTGATGGACAACCAAAATTTTAGACTGGATTCCGAGGGACAGGAAAAGACCAAGAAGAAGACCCCATGGGAGATGGATGGATGAAATTCGAAAATATGCTGGAGTGACATGGAGGAGACAGGCTCAAGAGACAATTGTGGAAGAAACTTGGGGATACCTTATCCAGCAGTGGACTGATAATGGTTGATGGTGATATTAATAACACTGTGATTATATGTGTATAATCCATCAACAAGTTTCAGCCCCCTCAAAATTTGTACCACCCCCCCCCCCCCCATAAAAACACTCTGAATGCAACGCTGCATGCATGGTAGATACGCTTCTTCCCTGGCCTGCACATTCACTGGATATGTCTTTGTTCGAACATGTCTGTGACATGGTAACTAAGTGACTGGCCTGTCAAGCACCTCCATCAGTCACCACAATTGAACTGTGGTCTCGCATAGATACAGCCTTGCAGATTACTCCGCAGGACGATATCAAAAACCTCTTCCATTCGATGTTACGCCATGTAGAAGCTGTTATTGTTGCTTGAGATGGCTTCACACAATACTGAGTTTTGAAGTGAAAGAATCTTGTATAGCTGCTGTACAAATGTAATCAGTTATCACCTGTAACATGAGGAATCTATGATATAGATTTCATTTGAATAGTGCAATTCTGTCTTGGTGTTTCAATTTTCACAAACAGTAGTGTATGTTCTCCAAGGTAGATATAGCGGATATAGCGCCTATACTTTCGTATCTGGCCTGCGTCGTCTGCAACAACTAAGTAAGTGCCGATAGGTGGTGCTTCCACTGATTCGCTGCTGAGGCTAGTAACTGCGTTATGTCACCACCATTTGCTCCGTGGGTAAAATCCGTTTGTTTACTTGTTAGACATACTTTGCCTGCATTGCCCCCGATTCTGTAAGTGCTGCTTCGTGTTTTCTGTTGTTGTTCTTTCTGTGTGTTTTTACCGTGTGGAATTGGAAGCCCTTTTTTCAAGAAGTTGCCCAGGATACTTGTGTTTCGTGGTGTGAGTGGCAGGGATTGATTTTTACCAGTAGAACATGTTCGGAAGGTCATTCAAGGACTTTCACAGTTGATTCTCATTATTATGGATAATCCAGGAGGCAGAGGAATCACATTTCAGGGAAATCTGAGCAGTCTTCCCGAGCACTTGAGACATGGAGCACCCGAGTCCTTGGTATCTTTAAACATGATACTAAGTGATTCGGGGTCGAAATTTGCCCTGAGAATGACAGATCTGGGAGTAGATTGCTGCCGCTCATACACAAACACGTACAACCACGAATTACTGTCATGACAGATAAGTGGGCTGCATGTCGTAACCTCGGAAGCTGCGGATACGAACATCTCACAGTTAACCACTCACTGAATTTTGAGGATCCTAGTACTGGGGCTCATATCAAAGGTGCTGAGAGCAATTGGTGACCTCTCAAATGCAAACTTAGTTATGGAACTTGCATACTTCATTTGGCAGACCATATTCTGCAATATTTATTCTGACTGAACTGTTGTCTTTTGCCAGAACATTGCTTTGAGGTCATGATTAGGATCATAAAACAGTTCTTTCCTGGATGTATTTTATTTATTCCATTGCAATCAAGAACATGAAACTGGGGGAAAGCTCCAGGAGAAGATGAAATTACTGTAGACATCATACAAGAAGCAAGTGGAGAAATCGAAACAGTACTCACCCAAGTTTTCACTCGATGCCTTAATGAAGGGAAGATTCCTGAAGATTGGAACAATGCTACAATGATCCTGCTACATAAAAAAGGTGACATTGAGGATCTCAGGAACTACAGACCTATCAGCCTCCTATCAGTGGTTTATAAAATCTTCAGTAAAGTTCTTTCACACCGCTTAAAGGTGACACTGGACATGGCTCAACCGAGAGAACAAGCTGGATTCAGGAGTGGTTACAGCACTATAGATCATATCTACGTACTGAGAGAACTAATTGAAAGAGCGAGGGAATATGAACTTCCATTATGCATGGCTTTTATCGATTATGAAAAAGCCTTTGATTCGGTGAAACCATCAGCAGTTACAATGGCTTTGAAATCCTGCGGTATTGAAGATGCATACATTAATATTATTAACAATATCTATGAAAATGCAAGTGCAAAGATTTGACTATTTGAGAATACAGCACCCATAAAAACTGGAAAGGGTGAAACTAGATGACACTATATCTCCCAAACTCTTTAATGCCACTTTGGAAAATGTCTTTCAGTCACTGAACTGGGAAAACAAAGGGATAAAGATTAATGGAGATTATCTAACTCACCTTCATTTTTCTGATGGCATAGTCATTTTTGCAACTACCCCATCAGAGCTGCAGAGTATGATCCAGGAACTTGCTGCCAAGAGTAAAGAAGTGGGATTAAAAATGAACTTTCAGAAGACAAAAGTGATGTACAATGCTTTTACAAGAAATGAAGATTTATCAATTGATGGAGAAAAGCTGGAGGTGAAAGATGTACGTTTATCTTGGACAGAAGATATCAAGTGAGGATCACATTGATGAAGAAATTAATTGGCGTATAAAACTTGCCTGGAGAGCTTTTGGAAGAAACAGTATAATTTTCAAGAGCAATATGCCATTGTGTCTTAAAAGAAAAGTGTTTGATCAATGCATCCTTCCAGTGCTTATGTATGGTGCAGAGAAGTGGACCTTAACTAAGAGAGACATACAAACACTGTAGACAACTCAAAGCCACATAGAGAGATGCATGCTTGGTGTAACCAGGATAGATAAGAAGAGGAGCGCATGGATCCGAAAAATGACAAGAGTGGAAGACATCATGATCAGAGTAAAATCCCTGAAATGGCAATGGGCTGGACATATTGATAGAAAGACAGACCATCGATGGATAGCTGAAATTTTAGACTGGATTCCAAGGGACAGGAAAAGACCAAGAAGAAGACCACATGTGAGATGGATGGATGAAATTCGAAAGTATGCAGGAGTAACATGGAGGAGACTGGCACAAGACAGATCGTTGTGGAAGAAACTTGGGGAGACCTTCGTCCAGCAGTGGATTGATAATGGTTGACGATGATGATACTAGAAAGATAGGTTTTATTTCCGCACGAAACACGTCTCTACTGTCCCTGTAAATGTTTCAGGATACGAACAAAATCATCCTTCACGAAAGGCCCTTTTAAGGGCCAACCAGAATACCTCAGAAACATTCGTGTTTCGTGAATACACTAATACACTGCACGCTGTGTTTTTTATGTCACCCGACAGATGGCAGCCCTATATCACCCAGGAAACGTCATATTACCTGTGATTCCATGTTGCTGTATATTAGCAGACAACGCAGGCCAGGTATCGAAGTCATTCGAACATAGCCATCAGTTACTTCTAAATTTGCTTCATCACTACCTACCTCTTCAGTTTTTGTAACAGCATTGTACATTAAAGCAAGTTTTCACCAAAAACCTTTATTTTTGCTCAATAATATTGTGTTTACCATGTTTTTGTTTTTTATAGATTATACGCTAAGGAAGTTTTTGAGAACAGGCCTCTTACACAGGGTGACCAGACATCCTGCTTTTCTTACCATGTCCTCCAGGTATTAAGATAAATGCCCCAATTACCAATTTTTTTAATAAGGAATAATTCAAATACATTTTGATCAAATTCTTTTATTGTAATCACATGTCCTATGAATTCTAAAATGTATTCATTCATTTCTAGGTTCTCGCTCCTGCACTCTCTCTTTTTACCCTGGTCAGTTAATTCCTGCAGTCCTGCAGGAGAAAACCCGCCCATGCGAGTTAGTAATTTGTCTGTCTCTCGTTCGTTTGCACATGAACGTTGCAGTGTGGTGTAGTCATGTAAACAGTGAGCTCATACTGCTTGTTTCATGTATAGCGAGTTGTTGATGTGAGCTTTTTTTTTCTGTTTATAATTCAAGCAAAATTACAGTGAGAATAGTATGATTGCCAGGAAAGAGAAATGTAAATGTAAATTTAATGATGTGTTACAAGCAAAGTACCCATGTTTTTCAAGACGGAGGGATGATTATGTAGCCAAGTGTCAAGTATGTGACTTTTTATTCATTGAATAAAGCTCATGTTGAGAATTGGCTTCCTAGTTTTTTAATTCAATTACTAATCCAAAACTTCTATTATAGGAATTCTTACCAGGAAATTTTTTATTTTAATCGCAAATTTTCGGAGAAAACTCTTCTTCTTCAGGCTGTCTTTCATTGTCACTTTTCCATCCGTCACTATCGCGGTGACGGTTGCGGTTATTTTTCATCAAATCCTGCCAGATGTTAGGCAGGGATAATCTTCTGCAGTCAGTGATGATGGAATTCTGATTTTTCTCAATCTCTATTCCTTCTTTTAAGCTTTCTTTTTTGAAAATTGCTTTGGAAACTGATGACTTTAAGGGAATTCTAATCCATGCATAGATGGGCATATTAGAAAAACTTCCCTTAAAGTCATAAGTTTCCAAAGCAATTTTGAAAAAGAAAGCTAAAAGAAGGAATAGAGATTGAGAAAATCAGAATTCCGTCATCAATGACTGCAGAGGATTATCCCTGCCTAACATCTGGCAGGATTTGATGAAAAATAACCGTAACCGCGACAGTGACAGAGAAAAAGTGACAACAAAAGACAACCTGAAGGAGAAGAGTTTTCTCCGAAAATTTGCAATTAAAATAGAAAATTTCTTAGTAAGAATTCCCATAATTGAAGTTTTGGATTAGTAATTGTTTATTTGTGTTGCAAACAAAGGCTGTGGTGATTTAGATCATCATGTGTCTAGTGACAAACACAAAAAATGTATTCAGAACTCTTCTGGATGCTCTAAGCTGAGTTCTGTTCTCAGTCTCCAACTATAAGAGTTTTTTCATTAGCGGTAGGTCCCCAGTGGACTGATGAAAGGAACAGGTATCTTATCAAGCAGTGAGGGGTATACTGCAAATTAAATACAATTTGAAAGATATGTAATGCTCTGAATTTCACATATACCTGTTGAATAAACCTGATCTACTAATGAAAATCTCTTCCATTAAAAAATAAATATACGTAAAAAGACTAAAATCCTAATTTTTAAAAGTTTTTCACATAAAAATTCTCAAACCGTAAAAGTTAAATACAAGAGTATGTGCATTCATATTTATTTTCGTACAAATTTATTATGTTCTCCTTTTTTAATGAAAGTTTCCTCCCATTCCAAAAAGGCACACAACAGTATGCTTAGAAAAATAAATGTACAGTAGAAAAAGACCTTTTTCTTATCTTTTGCTTACCCTCATACAAACAAAAAAAAAACTTGATGCTGTGCATGTGTTTTGTAAACATCTTCTGTAATATAGAACTTGTGTATGAGGCCTATTCTTGAAATGTTCTTTAGAATCTGTAAAAAACATGAGCAGAGTATTATTGAGCAAAATGTTTAAGTTATTTGCTGAGAACTTAATCTATTTCTACATAATTACATCATGGCATGCCTTTTTATGCATATTACATAGAAGGAAAAAAAAACATCTCTTATCACTGAACATTGGCTTTGTTTTCTATTTAAGTTAATTTTTAATCCCACTAGTACATTCTTGTCGATGAATTTATTGATCATGCTTTGCTGCTCTGAGGAGATATTTGCAAAAACTCCACAATGTGGCATCGATGCCCAAATGACTGCAGAACACACAACTTGGCCCTCGGTCTCCAGCAGCTGGATCCTACCTTGTCAGGATAGTGGCCAAAACAACATGAATGAAGGCAAAGATGCTATGTATCACCAGAAGCTAGAACTATGCTTCCATCCAATACACAGGGTATAAAAGAATTAGCTGCCAATTTTAAAAACAAAGCTTTATGACAGCTGTGATTAGCATAGAGCAAATACAATACTGTAGGCCTACATATTCAAACCTAGTAGCATTGGAACTGCAGGGCACAGAGGGAGCGGCTGCTCCCGTACTCATCTGCATACAGAGGCAAAACATCATATTCACCCCCTCACGTTTCTTCCTTTTTAATCATGCCCATAATCAGAAAAACATATGGATTTTCTTTTTTATTTTGCCATCTAAATTTTATTTTGACAAAACTAAATATTATTCTCTATTTTAATTATCAACCATCTAGAACCCCATTGTCATTCCTAAGATGAAGGCTAAGCTTTCCTAGCTTGCCTGATATATATATACACTATCTACCAACAAGTAATTGGACGCCCCTGCAATCGACGATACCTGCGGTCCTGATACATGTCACGGCTGCCGCCGTTAAATATCTTGTGGGAAACAACAACGCAACCAGTCGCATGCAAGATGCCACGCAGTTCGGAGCTCTCTGATTTCGAGAAAGGTGTAATCGTCGTGTATCACAGAAATGGCCAATCCATACCTGACATATCCAGCGAGTTGAAGTACCCAAAATTGACAGTGGCCTACGTGATTGGCAGGTAGAAGATGACTGTCAGAATGTGCCCCGACGACCCGGCAGACCAGGTGCTGGCCAGAGAAATTTGGAAGAACCGCACCAAATCGATGGGCCACATCCCCGAGGAGTTTCAACAGGCATCCGGGAGTGTTTTTTGGATGAATACCATCCGTAAGGAAGCCCATCTGCTAGCTTATCATGGACATGCTGCCGCCCACAAGCCTTTGATCACCAAGTCCAATAGCGCTGCTCAGCTAACGTGGTGCAAAGAACGTCGACAGTGGACCGTTGAACAGTGGAAACAGGTTCTCTGGAGCGACGAATTAAGGTTCACCCTCTACCGTTCGGATGGCAGGGTCTGGGTTTGGTGTCTGCCTGGAGAACGCCTCCTGCCGGAATGTATTGCACCAATTGTGAAGTTCGGCGGCGCTGGAATTATGCTATGGGGGTGTTTCTCCTGGTATGGCATGGGACCCTTGGTCGCAATTCATGGTAGACTCAACGCCGAGACCTAGTGCACCATTTTAGATGACCATGCGCTTTCTACGTTATGGCAGTTTTACAGGGTGGACCCATGTTACTTTCAGGATGACAATGCCACCTGTCATGTTGCGAGGTCCACCATGGCTTGGTATGGTGACAATGGGGTTAATCGAATGGACTGGCCTGCGCAGAGCCCGGACCTTAAATCTATCGAGCACCTCTAAAGGGGCTCTGACGACCGCCAATAGCGGTATAACTATACCATCGGATCAGAGGAAATGCTATCCCACACTCACCAACCCGCTTGGCCAGCGTGGTGAGTTATGGCCAAACACCTCCAAAATGACTCTACAACTTAAATCTTGGCCCTCAGTCTCCGGCAGCTGGAATGTACCTGGCCAAGGCAGCGGCCAGTGCGACATGAAGGCAGAGGGTGCTAAGAATCCCCAGAGGACCGGACTAGGCTGCCATTTGATGCTGACCTTGGCTACCTATAACGGACGCTCCCTATCTTCTGATTCAAGGCTCCTTGAATTGGAAGAGGAACTACAAAGGATCAAGTGGGACATCGTGGGGCTAAGGGAGGTAAGGAGAAAAGGAGAAGATCTCATTGAACTGAAAAGTGGACATCTCTTCTATTATCGTGGGACAGATACTGGCAGAACTAGTGGTGATGGATCTATAATAAACAAGAAACTGAAGGATAAAGTGGTAGAAGTTGAAAGTTCCTCTGACAGAGCTGCACGACTCATTATCCAACTCTCGAGAAGATACCAGGCTCAGATTATTCAAACTTATGCACCCACCACAAGTCATCCTGAAGAAGAAATTGAAGAATTTTATGAGGAAATTCGTCATCTAAATAATAAAGGTAAGCAGCACTTGAAGATAATTATGGGAGATTTCAATGCAAAAATAGGGCACCGGCAACAGAATGAAACTTCAGTAGGTAAATTCGGTCATGGCAACAGAAACCAGCGTGGAAATACTCTCGTTGAGTTTGCAGAGGCTGAAGGATTTTTCATCTTGAACTCCTTTTTCAAGAAAAAGCCACACAGGAAATGGACATGGAGACATCCAATTGGGACGACAAGTGAAATTGATTTTATTATGTGTAACAAAAAATTCGTCATCGAAGACTGCAGTGTGCTGAACAAGTTCAACACAGGTAGTGACCATAGATTGGTGAGATGTAAGATGCACCTCAACACTAAACTCGAACGTGGCAAGCTCATAAGACAAACAAAATGTATTGACATAACCAACCTTAAAAAACACCATAATACTTTCAAGTTGGAACTGAAGAACAGATTCTCTACTTTAGAAGGCCTAACATCAGAAGAAGTGGATATTTCGGAAGTTAACAGAAAAGTAACCAAAGCTCTTATGGAAACAGCAACAAAATTAGCTGGGTCTAAGAACAAGTTGCATGTGAACAAATTATCAGGAAAAACAAAAATGTTGATGCAAAAAAGAAGAGAGATGAGGACAACTAAAGAAGATGTGACTTCCAAAGTGGAATATATAGAGCTATGCAAGACAGCATGAAAAAGTATCACTGAAGACGTAAGGAAATTCAACTGTGAGCTAGTAAGGAAAGCAATTGAAAACAACCAAAGCCTAAAGATAGCAAAGGGACATCTCAGTAAGGGAAGAAAACAGATTATGGCTCTGAGAAAAGAAGATGGTTCTATAACAAGAAATAGAGGCGAAATTTTGACAAGAGTGAAAGATTTCTACTCCAAATTATATGAAAGGGATGATACATGTACTCCAGACATCATGAAAGGTATCAAAGTTCTTCCAGTCCTCCCAGCAGAAGTTGCTCATGCAATCAAGAACATGAAGCGGGGGAAAGCTCCAGGAGAAGATGGAATTACTATAGACATCATACAAGAAGCAAGTGGAGAAATTGAAACAGTACTCGCCCAAATTTTCACTCGATGCCTTAATGAAGGGAAGATTCCTGAGGATTGGAACAATGCTACAATGATCCTGCTACATAAAAAAGGTGACATTGAGGATCTCAGGAACTACAGACCTATCAGCCTCCTATCAGTGGTTTATAAAATCTTCACTAAAGTTCTTTCTCACCGCTTGAAGGTAACACTGGACATGGCTCAACCGAGAGAACAAGCTGGATTCAGGAGTGGCTACAGCACAATAGATCATATCCACGTACTGAGAGAACTAATTGAAAGAGCGAGGGAATATGAACTTCCATTGTGCATGGCTTTTATCGATTATGAAAAAGCCTTTGATTCGGTGAAACCATCAGCAGTTACCACGGCTCTGAAATCCTGCGGTATTGAAGATGCATACATTAATATTATTAATAACATCTATGAAAATGCAAGTGCAAAGATTTGGCTGTTTGAAAATACAACACACATAAAAATTGGAAAGGGAGTGAGACAAGGTGACACCATATCTCCGAAGCTCTTTAATGCCACATTGGAAAATGTCTTTCAATCACTGAACTGGGAAAACAAAGGGATAAAGATTAATGGAGATTATCTAACCCACCTTCGTTTTGCTGATGACGTAGTCATTTTTGCAACTACCCCATCAGAGCTGCAGAGTATGATCCAGGAACTTGCTGACAAGAGTAAAGAAGTGGGATTAAAAATGAACTTTCAGAAGACAAAAGTGATGTTCAATGCTTTTACAAGAAATGAAGATTTATCGATTGATGGAGAAAAACTGGAGATAACAGATACGTATGTTTATCTTGGACAGCAGATATCAAGTGAGGGTCACATTGATGAAGAAATTAATCGGCGTACAAAACTTGCCTGGAGAGCTTTTGGAAGAAACAGCATAATTTTCAAGAGCAATATGCCATTATGTCTTAAAAGAAAAGTGTTTGATCAATGCATCCTTCCAGTGCTTACGTATGGTGCAGAGACGTGGACCTTAACTAAAAGAGACATACAAAGGCTGCAGACAACTCAAAGTAGCATGGAGAGGTGCATGCTTGGTATAACCAGGAGAGATAAGAAGAGGAACTCGTGGATCCGAAAAATGACGAGAGTAGGAGACATCATGATCAGAGTTAAATCACTGAAATGGCAATGGGCTGGACATACTGCCAGAAGGACAGACCATAGATGGACAGCCGAAATTTTAGATTGGATTCCAAGGGACAGGAAAAGACCCAGAAAAAGACCACATGGGAGATGGGTGGATGAAATTCGTAAATATGCGGGAGGGACATGGAGGAGACTGGCACAAGATAGACTGTTGTGGAGGAAACTTGGGGAGACCTTCGTCCAGCAGTGGATTGATAATGGTTGACGATGATGATGATGATGATACGAGCATTCGAATTACCCAGTGGTCCGCTGGCCATCGGTCAGTAAAACGTCCGTTGGACCACTGAACTATTGGTTTTACTGTCTCGGATGGCCAGTATTTCTTTTTTTACTAAGTTGTTAGGAGTTAAAAAATGAATTTCTATTTCTTTTACCTTGCTGTATGGCTTTCTTTTTAGGCTGCAAACTAATGTTAAGTTTAAAAAATATTGGAGATAATTCCATTGAAATGATGCATTATTTTTTACATATATTGTAAATGTCTTTTTTTTTTTTTTTTTTTACAGACCAGTGGGCATTTTGGTGGGCCAGTGATTTGCAAATTCTAGTGGTCTGCTGGGCCAGTAGAAGATTTATTTCTAATTCTAGCACTGTATATATATATATATATATACAGTGAAAATGAAATATATATATATATATCTTGATATATATATATATCTTGAAAATGAAAAGCTTAGGAATTTATTAGAGTATGGCTCTAAATTCAGACCTTCCTTCACAATTTCCAAAGAAAGGATTCTTGAGAGCTTCACTCAAGATGTAAATAAGTACATCGTAAAAACCAGTTTGACGTACAATCAGCCTATTGAGGCCTTCGCAGAATGGAAATATAATATAATCAATAGCTTCACCGGTGAGTTGGCAGGTCTGGACTTTTGTTTCGACAGAAATCTCTTTTTCTCTGGAGAAGCTAAAAGGTCACTCTCCAAACTACAAGACCAATTTATTTTTACCACTACGGATAAAGCTAGCAATAATTTTGCAATTATCTGTAAGAAGTTCTATTTTGAAATGTTAACTATGGAACTCAATAATAGAGTAACATACGAGCCCGTAAGTTATTCTACCAAGCAGTTAGAAAATCGGTTTAAGGCATTCTTCAAGAAACTTAAAATTCCACAAACTAGAAGATATGGGCCTGAATTTCCATTTCTTTTTGCAACGGTTAAGTTTCATAAGGATCCTGTGAAGTTCAGGTTCATAGCTAGTGGAGTAAGGAGTCATAAAAAGAAAATAGATCTTGCTTTTGAAGATGTCTTAAAGAAGGTTTTGAAACACATTAGAAACTGTTCTAACTTGATGTACAGAGATTTTTGGATAATTAATAATAATGCAGAAGTAATTTCTACTATACTCAAAGTTTGTCCCCTAGATATTAATAGTTATGATTTTGAAAACCTATATACTAATCTGCCTCTATCAGATATAATCACTACATTTAAGGAGCTGTATGCAGAATTTAAACTTAACCAATTTGTTGATGTAGGAACTTGGAACTCTTATCTCAATTGCTGCATAAAAAATAACCATATCTTATATAATAATACTTCATAAGCAAGTGAACGGTATTCCAATGGGAACATCAATGTCCACAAATATCGCTAATCTATTCCTGTTCTTTAAGGAATATAAATTCATTAAAAATCACCCCACCTGCTCAGATAACTACCTTTACACTTTTAGATATATTGATGATCTGCTGTGTATCAATAATTCAGAAGTTATAGAGAGTGATTTTGATAATATCTATCCTAGCTCTCTTAACTTATGTAAAACCAACCACAGTAATCAGGAACTTGAGTTCCTAGACTTAAGCATTAAGCTCAACAGAGGTAACCCATCTATTAGCCTCTTTGATAAAAGAGTTAATTTTCCTTTCAAAGTAATTAAATATCTACACTGGAATAATAACATTTCAACCAAAGTAATTGAGAATGTACTAATTTCTCAGGTCCTAAGAATTTCAAGAATTTGCAGCAACAATTTGGATTTCAATTACCACATTAATATACTATTAGAAAGTTTTCTAGAGAACGAAATTCCTTCTTCTTTCATCAAAAGAACTTTAAGAAAAATTATTCTGAATAATAGAGTAAGGTTGGCAGATCTGCTTTAATTTTCTACACAGTTAATATTATGATTCTGACCAATCAAAGCCGTAAGGAAGTTGGCTAGAGGATGCCTATTAACTACCTAAAGGAACCTTAGTGCTATGGATATGACGGTCCTATTAAAACAAAAAATTAAATAATATAAACAAAATCACAAAAAAAGCTTAAAATCTGTTTATAAAAGAAAAATAAAAACAAATAAAAAAGAAAAACTAGTTATTCATCACTAGGATAGCTATACTAAAAATAGTAAAACCAACATTAAAATTAATAAGATTCTGATTAATCTATAGAAGCTCACTAAGGTGATTTAATACATGCAAAGATTATTAAATAAACTGCTCGTGTATTTTATAATATTTCTCATGTATTCTGGAGAGTTAATTCTGCTCATTCTGATCATACAGATCCACAGTCTTAAGTTTATATATTTTTTTTCTCTGGTTAAAATCTCCGCGCGTTGGTTTCTTGCTGTATGAGGAGGCCATCAGCCCCACCCTCACTGCCCCCCAGCGTCTAGGAGTGGCGGAAGGGGTCAGCCATGTTCTCCTCTTGTGTGGAGAAAAGTTTTTGTCACACAAGAGGTAAGCTCTCTTCCTTGTTTTTGGGTTCTAGGTTTTATAAGTTCAATGTTTGTACTTTATGTACCTTTTCTCTGTCGTTTTTTAGCTTTTCAGCTTTTAAGCATTGGTTTGTTTGTTAACATTTTTGCGGGTTTTAACTCTTACTTTTCTTTGTAACTTTGAGCGTCTTTTGGGGTACCTAGGAACAGAAGAAGGCTAAGCCTGTTCCTTTTCTATGCGCTGTCTATGCGCTGTTTTTTCAAAGTAGTTAAGTTCTTAATAACTAATTAATTATGCACTTAAAGCACTGCTGAAATACTTTGTACATATTGCAACTAACTGTTTAAGGTATATAACTTTCACAAAGTTTTCTTTAGTTAATATTTATCTTTAACTTATTCTCGCTTTTCGTGCTGTCATAAGTTGTAGAGTAGGGGGTTTTAGACTCAAGTTTTCTTTCAAAAATCTGTTCGTTATAAATTAACATTTCCTTTTTTAATTGCAATGTAAAATTTGGATTTCTTTTGCATTGTTTTTCAGGTATAAATTCTCTCTCAAACGAACTTGGATTTCGTTATAGCTGAAAATCATTTCCATTTATTATGTCACCCTCACAGCTTGAGTTCTCTTTAATCTTCTTCTCTGTTTAATAGTAACAGATGAAGAGCATGGGTCGGGCCATGAAGGTTAATGGATGCAAGCGAAATTGTTAACTAGTGCTAGGTCATGCTACTCTACGGAGGACATGACTTATATATATATATTTTTTAACTATTTTAGGTGGGAATGTTACTTGCATCTATGGCCTTGCAGAAACCCATTTCCAACTAGGTCTTTTGTGGAAGTGAGAAAATGCAGAGTTTTTGCTGGTCCTTGATAAAGCCAAGGCTCAGTCTTCTCGACACCTTCTACATTCAGTTGTTTTATTTTATTTTTTTATCTTTTCTCCTTTTACTCACACAGGTAGATACATAACCTTTTCCATGTTGTATTAGGTGTGAGTCAAAATTATATATGTATTTTTTTGCTTAGGTATCTTCTTTATAGAATATATATATATATATATATATATATATATATATATATATATATAAAAGTTTTATGAAGTGCCAACCTTATAACTGTTAACAGGGGGATCTCTCACAAAATACTAGTCTTATCAAAAACAGTTAACGTGAAAAGTGTTTTCATAAGACGTACAGGAATGTTTTCTATTTCATTTAAGCATAACAAGATCAGTCTCTGATTAAATAAAAAATACACATATAGGGAAGGGGGAGCAAGGAATGAGATATTTTTATATCTATGTTGTTTGACTATGATGTAAAAGCTATGGTTCTTGTAGAATTCATACCAAAGTAGAGGTGTCCAAGTTAATACAGTTCAACATAGTTTATGTAAGTAAAATGTTTTATATAAAAAAATAAAACTTATATAGATATAAAATTCAAGTTTTATATTAATTTAGACTTGATCAATATAATGGTTTTATTTATAGCATGTTCAAATGTCCTCACGACCTGTTTTATTTACACAACTATAATATGTTTTATGATCTGACCGAAAAATGCATATCCTGGTATGTTGCTCATGTTGTCAAAAAAGTTGACACCTCTGTACTTAAACTGAAATTTTTCTACAAGTCACAATTTTACAAATATTCCATGAGGCTACCACATATTATGTGCAAAAATCTGACCTTTAATCATAATAGGTAGAGGAAGATAGATACACTTGATCCTTAGTGTTGTCCCATAAGAAAAAATCAGGTGGCATTAAATCTGGGGAGCTTGGAGGCCACGTAATTGGTCCATCTACGCATTGGAAAACTAAGCTGGCCAAGCTTGAACTGATGCATTGTTGCTCTACCTGCATCCTGTTGAAGTGTTGATGCTATTTGGCAATGGGAGAACCTATATGAAGATTTTGTTTTTGCTTAAAAAGCTGCTGTACTGCAGTTGCAGAATGACTTTCACTCTACTGAATGTCATTATGCTGCATTCTGACTGATACTGAAGTTTGCCATTTTGGATTTCTGACAGCAAGCACTTTCTCTTTCAGATTCTAACATTGTTTAGCGTAATACACCTTCTTTCTATTTCCACCACTTCTTTATTAATTGTGACTGGCATGTTATTATTTCTACTGTCCCAATTTATAGTGCTCAGTTGCCTGTATGGCTGTCTAACCTGTTCTTGTTTTCTGTTTCTAAAAGCTGCTGGACTATCAAATATACAACAAATTAATAAATTTGACTCTTTCAATGCAAGATGGGATAATTAGTGGTACCATGAAGTACTAGAAATAAACAAGGTTGTCAAAAACTTTTGATTTCTACCAAGCAATATAATCTTTCCTTTCAAAGTTATGATTTTTTTACAATCAGTGGCTGATTTTAGTCTACTCCCTCTCTTATATATACACATGACCACGTGGAAGATGAGTAGATGAAACTTAAAAGCAAACCAGAGTAAAATTGAAGAGAATTGGTCAGAGAAACTTGTGGAGACCGTCCTCTAGTAGCCACCTGAGAATGATTTATAATATGTACATAAAGAAGTTTAGTTTTTAGGTCTACACATATTTCTTGAGGGCAGTAACATTGGTTTTTGGAAGTGTAATGGTTTAATGAGGAGCAGGGGGATAAATTCCTAGTGCAAGAATTATATGTTTATTTTATTTTTCATTTTCCAGTGTTTCCAATACTGTATGTGGTAAGTAATTTTTAAGTGAGCCTCAAATCATTCTTTGTCTTTTCTTTAAATAATTTTGAAATAACTGAACTTGGTCAAGTTTACTTTACCTATGACTTTACTCTTCTTAATTTAAAAAAAAAGGATTGGACGTAGGATTATCTCAACTCTATGTTCATTCATTTATTTGTGAAGTGTGTCTCAAAAAGAATGAAGCATCTTTTCAAAAATTTCAACCATATCACTGTTTTTGTTTTTTTTTGTTGTTGTTATTTCGTTCACCTTTGATATACCCTGTAGTGTGGCCAAATGTTTTCATGATTACAGCATGTTTTTCCCCATTACAGCAGTTTTTCTTATTTGTGTTGCTTACTATTTAGAACCACAGAAAATTAGAAATCAGAGTACAGATCTTACTATTACTAAAAAAATGTTTTATGGATAAAACATGTAGAATTCAACACATAGTTGAACATGCTGAATTCTCCTAGTAAACCAATGCACCATTTAACCAAATTTTTGAAAAATACTATGCTACAAGTATAAGCTTTGGCATTCACTGTAAAGATTAAATTCTCAGTAACTAAAAGATGCAACCTCCCCTTCTCAGGATTCTGGGCTGATTTATATGCCTATAATTCACTGCCAAGCATTTGATAATTGTTTCCGTAAAATTTTATTTTACCCTTGACCTCCGAAATCACACAATATACAAAATTATTTCAAAAACTAATATAGACTGGTCAGTTTAGATGTTTTGACAGTAAAGCTATATAAGCTATAGACAGCCAGCTTAAAGATCTGCGGGGTCTGTAGCTCTACTAATAGTGGCGCCTCCTCTCCAGGGATATGTATATTTTTCAACTTCTTCGGGGAGAAATAACTGACTGATGGTAACCTTGGTTATGTGTGAAGGGGAAAATGTAATATTTCATACATTTTTATTCAATGCAATTCATAGAACAGATATTTGGATGGTTGGTCCATTACATGACTAGTATGTAGTTGATCTCTCAACCAACTTTAAGGAAATATTTGCTAGTATTTGTTATACTGAAATCAATTAAGCCACTTCCTAAGCTTAACACAAAAAAAAAAATGAACCTATGAATTGTCAGTTGAGTACACTTTTTTTTATCAAACTTCAGTTCAGTGGCGTATCTTGGGTCCGAGACCTGGGCTGTCTCCCCCCTCCCCCCACACACATAGTACTGTTTTTTTTTAATTGCGAAGTTCATTTTTTAATTGTTAAGTAATAGAAGTAACATTTTTTTTTTTTCTAAATTTTAGGTACATGCTATTGCTAACATGATATCAAATAATTATGAGGATTAGGATTTGAACACTTATTTGTACACGAACTCCATTCTTTCCTTTTGCGTGAACTTGAGCATTACGTTTTCACAAAAATGTTTCTTCCGAGTACTTTTTCATATTTAAAAATAATGTTTTTCTCTATTAACAAACCAGCCAAGTTGCTCAAATGTGCATGTCCTTGTGTGACTCTAAGATATATCTTGATTCTTTTTAATACAGAAAAACTTTTTCGGCATTTGCAGTTGTCGACGAACAGTTTAATATTGATCTGTTAATTTGTACACCTCAATAAACATTATGTCCAATTATTCAACTTTATGCAACAAGCAATGTTTCTTACTGATTTGTTTTGTATTCATCAAGGGAATTAAACACTATCAGTTCATTTTTTAATCGAGCTGTATCAAAATGTGAAGCAGAGAGTTCTTTAAGCTCTGATAGTAGATATTCAGGGAAGCTTTCACAAAATGTATCAAAACAATTCGAATCCAACAAAGCCACAAATTTAAGATTTAATATCACTGATTTTAATTCATTGACACTTCACGCAAACTGAAACAACCCTCGCGAAACACGCGCTGGAAGCATGGAGGGACTGAGGTAGTCCGAAGACTTTTGTTTTTTTGGAGTGAACGCTTGGCAAAAGCAATGGCCATTCACAAGCTCTGTAGCTCATTCATGTTGTCATGGAAGCGCTAGCAGGAGATAGTATTGAAGCTCTTCGCATCAGAACAGCGAAGTCTCTCGAAGACCTACTTGCGTTACGTTGATCATTGCTCGCCAGACCGATTCTCATAATCGAAAGAAGCGAATTAGCTTGTGTTTTTTTCACAGCGAAAGCATCGACATATTTTAATACCGTTGATAATTGACTTTTATTTGTGTATATTCAATTAACTTTTATTTGTGCATTCTCTGGGCTTCACAGCTAGCCTAGAATACATGCCACTGCTTCAGTTAGTTGCATGGTTCAGATGAAGTGTTTATGGAACTTGGCAAACCGAAAACTCGTCAATTATCCTGGACATGTTGATTTCTCTCAGTAACTCGTGTTCAATATTCCTCAAAGAGTGGTAGTTCAGTCTTGTTTGACCCACACTGGCTCTTATTTCGTTTCAACTTTGAAAACGAACGTTGACCACTGCAGTTGATAACCAACAGAGGTAAATCTTCTACCCAATCTCAGTAACGTACCAATAGAAAAATAATCTGTAACAACCAGCGTATACAGCAGCGTGGAGCTTGTAGCACGTATTACATGTGCTGCTAGTATAAACCGGCCCTGGCTATAGAAGTACTGCCACTTCTGTGCATAGGTTTTCTCTCATGTTTTGCAGGGTTTTGGATGTTTCATGCTCCATTGCAACATGAATAAAAACACATGATCAGTTCTAGCACATAATGAAATGATGTAAGTGTACGAGTTCTCAAAATGCTGTACACATGAATGAAAATTACAAAAATTATGTGATGTGAAAGAAATGTTCATGACATTAGAATAATTCTTGATGTCCACATATAACACATAAGTTACGTTAAAAATTATAAGTAGCGGGACGTTTCAGCAGCGACTTCTACCTTTTTTTTTTTTTTTATTATTGGAGGTTTAACGGCCACCGTGAGCAACTTAATAGGCTATAAGCAGTCACCCGTCCCTAATTTAGGGTCACTGGTTTCAGGGAAGGGAGAGAGCCAGTGCCATAAAACAAACACAACATCCATGCCTCACCGGGATTCGAACCCAGACCCCTTTTGGATGAATGATCAGAGGCCATCACTTAGACCACTGCACCACCGGGGCGGCGACTTCTACCTTCATCAGCCATGGAATGAAACACGTGGTATAAGCATCAGTTGTTGCCATATTTTACCCATTACACCACGTGTTTTATTCCATGGCTGATGAAGGTAGAAGCCACTACCGAAACGTCCCACCACTTACAATTCTTAACATAACTTATTCATGATATGTGGACATCAAGAATTATTATGTTTTATGTGATAAGTGTTACACTGCCAATTATTCACTATGAAGAATGTTCAACACATTTTTTGTAGGGTATCTCACTTATGCAAGGTCAACAGTTCGTTGTTTTCCCACACCCATAACCCTTTTTCTTTTAATGTTTTTGTGCTGTTTTTGGCAATCCACAGACTCTAACCATTTTAAGAATATTTGGTGTCCAGAGAAGTACAACTGTTTTTTGTATCAGCACAAAATCCTACACCAAAAGTGTGATCACTAACATGATGCATATCCAAGATCAATTTTGGTACTGCAATATGTCTAATAGGTAAGTAATCTTTTGACAAAAATTATTTGCATATAAATTGTTTCCAGAGTGTTTTGATTACTTAGGAACTGCTGCATTAATGCAGTCCAAACAATATTTTGTGATTAATATCTTACTATACGTAACTCCAAAACAAATTGCTGGTGTTTGGTTAGTCGCTGACAGATTAAGCAACTTTTATAACTAGCAACTAGGACCACTGGTCCCTTATGCAAAAAGGTTTATACTGTGTATCTTAGCCCAGTAAGTTAAGGGCCACTGATATATACCACCCTTCCCCAACACATGTGGTTTTACGAGGAATAAATCGAGTCTACTGAACTGTGTAAAACAAGCTACATCAAGATTTCAAATAAATATATTCAGTCCATTTTCTGGACTTTGTTGACTACATCTTACATGTTGAAGTGTCCGATTCCTGTTAACCAAACAAAAAAATTGAGCGACATATATTTCACGATATATGGCCAAAGTTCAGCTTATTCAAAAACATAGCCCACAGAACTGCGAAAGATCCAATATAAATAACAGACATAGGTTTTAAAAAAAGAAGAACGCAATCACGCTTGACTAGCACTATTACGAAAACAAACCTAGGCCTATTTTAACACGTGTCGTACTACGCCTGGGAGCGACTGATCGTAAACGGTGGAACAGATCATCGAAAATGCTAATGGTACCTCACAAGTTACAAGGAAGGGGTGGGATATCTGTTTAAATATTTTAAGTAGGCTTAATGAATTCGGCCATTACACAAGTCGTGAAGTTCTTGAAAACAATCGTAAGCTTACCGAAATGCACCAACGTTCAGGAGAAAATCGATGTGCGAGCAATGCACGCTGCGCCATCTATCGACAAGTTTCTTCATTTCATAATTAAACGGCGCTCCAATCTTCACGTTCCACTCCTCTTCTTGATGACGCTTAATTAAAGCTCCGCATGTGTGGTAGTAAAATTACAAATTTCGCTACATTTATTTCCCACGGCTTACTTAATTTTTACTTCACGGCTTACGTTAGTTTATCATCGCATGTCCACAAGTGTAAAAACGTGGACATTTTAAAACTTTTAGATTAATTAACGCGATTTTATGAAATTGGGAGCCATGGATCAATGCAATGTGGCAGGACTAAAATTAAAAAAGGCATGTATACCATGTCCGGTAGCATATTTTATAGATAATATACATTCGCGTAGATCTGGTAGACAATCGATATATATTGATTTTTTTTTTCTGCTGTCTATTTTTATGCGCAGAATGTAAATTGCTATAAGGCGTCGTCTAAAAGTAGTGTTAAGCCTTTTTTAGCGGGACTAAAAGTATAAGGTAAGCACGATTCGTTTTAATATATTTATACCACTCAAGTAATCTTTGAAGTTTCAAGGTATACACGAATAAATGTGATTAGAGTTGTATTTTAAAGAGGCAAGTGCTCTCTCTGCGTGGTTTGTTCAGCACAGTCACCGCACCTAAGCTACAATGGACGTGCAAGACATTCTCTGACTATCAAACGAGACTTTAAGATTCGTATATTTCTTAAATGAAGGATTTCTTTGGCGTGTTTCCAAAAGGGGTTAGGAATTTTCGAATCGTTCGAAATCGAACTTCCATTTCAAGCATGGCCACTGTCATTCGCAAATTTCTCCTTCCATCGGGGTTACAATCATTACGGGGGAGTAGTTGATCGTGTCCTTAAAAAAGCTCCGGCGCGCAAGAAGCGTTTGTGCATCAAAGGATGTTACAGACGAATAATTGATTCGACGTGCCACCGCCTACTTTCGTTAATGAGCATCGCCCGAGCATAATGACCTCTTTGTTCCAGAGTTTAAAAGGAAAAGAAAGAAAAATCTGCCCCCCCCCTGCGTTCGCGCACTTGAACGAGCGAACGAAAAGAATTTTCAGCTCCGCATTTGTTAAGCTAGCTGTCATATATTAAAGAATGGTGCATACTGTAATGCTGATTTTTCAGACCTGAATGAGAATTAAATGAGAAAGCACGAAGCAAGTTTCAGTTATTTTTAAGGGGAAACTAAATGTTGTTCTTCAGCAATATTTTTTTCTTTTAAAATAAACGTCTTTAAAATAAAGGGGGGGGGACAAATAAAGCCAACTGCAGCTAATGAAATGTTTAGAAATTTTAATAAATTATGAGTAATTTTTTCCAAGATAACTAATTTTTACGAAGAGTGAAATTTAATGGTACAAAGGAATAGAAATAATGTTTCATACCTTCTGCTAGGAACAGCAATAACCTATCACAATAGCTACGCCAGCCGCTCAGAACTGGGTGAGTTATTAGGGGGACTAAACTGGATAAGGGAGACACAAATTATAGTGTTTGGCGGAAATTTTGACAAAAAATTTTGTTCATTTGCATTTTATCCGACGCTGATAATGTTATTCCTGGTAAAAAGTATTCAAATGAATGCTGTACGTAGTATTTATTCATTTTATGTAGTGTGGGAACCATAGGCGCCAGCTATAGGGGACACGGTGAATCTTGACCCTCCAATAATTTTACAGGGGAGACAGTGCCCACCCATTTTTTTTTATTGAAAGTTTAACGACCGCCGTGAGCAATTCCATAAGCTATAAGCAGTCACCCGTCCCTAATTTAAGGCAACTGGTTCCAGGGAAGGGAGAGAGGCAGCGCCGTAAGACAAACACAACATCCATGCCTCACCGGGATTCGAACCCGGACCGCTTTCGGACGAATGATCAGAAGCCATCGCTTAGACCACTGCGGCCCACCCAATATATTTTATCCTGTTTAATTAAATAATCGCTTTGGCCTCATAATGTGGACCAAGCTCCACCTTATGAGGCCAAAGCGATTTATTTCCAAAAAATTAATAAATTGCAAATTAAGTAAAAACTTGTTTTCCTATATTCAGCAGTGCTCATTTGGTAAGTAACCTGATCGTCAGCCCCGTAATTTGTTTGACGTGTTCTCGTAATACGTGGTAAATGTTTAAAATAATTATCAAAAATAAAAATAATAATACGGAAACCTATAATCTCTAGCTCCTTTATTTCTCTATTTACTTTTTGCGCTTCTTGTTCTTTGCTTGAGTAACCCCGCTAACCACTCATATTTTTTATATACGTTTGAAAATAAAATCTCTGGATAATTTTATGAAGTCACAGGCTGAATTATTTTAAAAAATATTAATATACAGCAAAATAATATTTCTGTTTCCCTGTTCGTTTGCTGATGAGTAATTAGAATTGTGGTTTAAAATATACATCGAACTTTTTTGTAGTTTAACCTTTTGCCCCTTTTTAAAATTTTCCTTCCTAACAATGGATGAGACGTGCCTCCCTCCCACGTCTGATCTCGTCACACCTGCCCCCCTCAATAATTTAGTGAAGTCGGGGTCCCTGGGGTGACCATGGATACGAATCTCTACGGCAAATTAAAAACATTTTTCGCAATTTTATTTTACTTACGTCGCTTTTTTTGTTTTGTTTTTTTGTTTCATAAGGCTGTTTATGAATTTTAGTTTTTGTAATATCACCAGGAGTCTCATCTTTTTAAACTATAATTAAAAAAATAGTGTGTTTCTACTAATTTCTTAGAAATTTATTCAGAATACCCCCTTACTAAATTTAACAAAAAAATTCATTTTATATAACAAAATTTCTGAATTCGAGAAATTTCTTGTAACTTTTATCCAAGTTCTCTAAAATCTCAAATGGTTGCACCCACCATGACCAAATGTAGAGGATTTTAGGAAGGGAGTGTCTCACCCCAGGTCTTAAAAAACCCTTAGAAATTAGAAGCTAGGAGATTTGGATTAGAGCACCCGATAGTAAAGTGACACGGAAGCGATGTAGAAAGGGGGAGGAAGACGCCCTTATTTATTACCGGGGACCAGTGCCCAGGGTCCGACGGCTTAACGTGCCCATCCGACGTACGGCGAATATTTAGTGGATCGAGCGTTCGTTCCTGCCTAGGATCGAACCTGAGGCCCTTCCCGTGCATGGCAGTCACGAACGCTGCCCGCTAGGCCACCCGCGGCCCCGATGGTTGCACCCGCCATATGTTCCAACCGCTTAAATATTTTGGCGGGGCTAAAGGGTGGGGCTCAAAGAAAAGTTGGGTGTGCTTCTGCCAACCCCAACCGCCACAACTCAGCCGTAGCGTCGCGCTGGACCTATCACCATCATGGAAATCTGTATGTTATATTTCAGAAACACAAATACTACCAAATGAGGGCGGTTGCAGGTGGAAGGGGGAAACTGGGGCATGTACCCCCTGAAAGGATAAAATTTGAAATTGAATTTTGAGTATTTATTTATTTATTTTTAAGTTTGTAAAATATTCCGAATCTTACTCATGATATCGCCTTTATCACTAGAACGAACTCATAGTGACAATAACGGGTGCTCCGTTTTTCAAATTTCTACAACCCACTGCAAACATACATGAATAAACATGTATGCATGTGCACATAAAATTGCGTTTTTTTTTATTGGGAGTTGAACAACCACCATGAGCAACTCATTTCTTGGGCTATAAGCAGTCGCCCGTCCCTAATTTAGGGCCACTGGTTCCAGGGAAGGGAAAGGGCCAGCGCCGTAAGACAAACACAGCATCCATGCCTCTCCGGGATTCGAACCCGGACCCATCTCGGACGAATGATTAGGAGCCATTTCTTAGACCAGGCACGTATCCAAGAATTTTGTTTGGTGGGGGAGGAGGGTTCGAGTTCGAGCAAAACCTAAGAATAATCTATATATAACAGATGTCGGTGGCAAGTTGTATTGTCCATATGCTGTACTAACCTGCAGCATGCATAATGTACATTTTACTATGCCACGTCTCTTGGGGAAGGAAGGGGGGAACTCGGAGATTACAGAGACAAATTTTCGAACTGATATAACAGAAATAAAATAATAATTTAGAGTTGCTACTGGGAAAAAAAGGAAATACCAAATGCGAAATTTATAGAAATGTATTAAACTGCCAATTTAAATTGCACATAAACTTGCCTTGAAGATCATTCATGCCGCCCCGGTGGCGCAGTGGTCTAAGCGACGGCCTCTGATCATTCGTCCGTACGAGGTTCGGGTTCGAATCCCGTGAGGCATGGATGTTGTGTTTGTCTTACGGCACTAGCTGCCTCCCTTCCCTGGAACCAGTGACCCTAAATTAGGGACGGGCGACTGCTTATAGCCCATTGAGTTGCTCACGGTGGTCGTCAAAAAAAAAAAAATAAAAAAGATCATTCATAAGCAAACCGTTCTATATTCGTTCATTAATTTTAATAGACTACATATAAAAGCTTAAGAAGTTATTTACTGCCTTTATTTAATGTCTACTTAGCCGTATGCCCAGACATGGGTTCATGGTATAAGCACGTGCGAGGGCGCTGGTGCCCATGCCTAGTTACAGATTTATTTATGGCTTCCTCGCAGAGATCGACTTAAGACTAGTGGAGCCCTGGGCACAAATAACTCGGGGGCCCCCATCCCCGGGCATGAATCGTCCGCTTAATAAATTAGCAATGGTACTTGCGTATTAAGGTAGCATCCCTGGGGCTTCTCACAATTATTCTATAATTGCGCGTATAATTGTATAAAGCTCATGAAGTGCTGCCTTAATACATAAGTACCATCTACTTTAATAAATGCAAGAAACAATAAATGTTCAAAAATTGTAAAATAAAAGTAAATATTTTATCTCCAGTCGGTGATACAAAAGCAGATGAACTCATTTTCACATTTGCGCTTGGTGAAAAGTAACTGGTGCACGCCGCCGTCACCATTTTTGCTGCCCATAATAGTGAAAATTAAATGTTAGTGCTTAAATTGGGGGGGGGGCTGAGCACGAGACCCATATGTGCCCTTGCGTAAATCAGGCTCTGCTTCCTCGAAAATAATTTTGTGGACAATTATAAAAAATAATTAAAATATAAAGAAAATCCACATTTGTTGTTGTTGTGAAACCTTTGGGAGGGGTCCAGACCCCCTAGACCCCCACCTTGGATACGTGCCTGCCTTAGACCATTGCGTGACCTGGGCGGCCAAATGTTGTTGTTGTTTTTGTTTTTTATTGGAGGTTTAACGACCACCGTGAGCAACTCAATGGGCTATAAGCAGTCGCCCGTCCCTAATTTAGGGTCACTGGTTCCAGGGAAGGGATAGAGCCAGTGCCGCAAGACAAACACAACATCCATGCCTTACCGAGATTCGAACCCGGACCCCTTAGACAACACGGATGTTGTCTTTGTCTCACGGCATTGGCTCTCTCCCTTCCCTGGGACCGTTGCGCTAAATTAAGGACGTGTGATTGCGTTATAGCCCAATGAGTTGCTCATGGTGGTCGTTCAACCCCCAATCAAAAATAAAATAAAGTAAGAAAAAAAAATCAAAAATAAAATAAAGTAAGAAAAAAAAATTAAAAATATATTTACATTTGTGCATGCACAAATAAATTTCTGCATTTTAAGTCTACATAATCTGCCCATTTAGGTGTATTCGATTAACAATCCAATTGCATGTCTCTGTTATAAATGCAATATAAATGTAAATGGACGATGTCATCGCTCTTTCCACGTTATTTTTTAAACAACGCATAGCGACTGAAAAATTGTATTCCGGCACCGCTGGGATCGAACCCCAGAACTCTCGATAACTAGTCGAGTGCGTTCGAATTTACGCTTGTTGGCGCCGTAGCGTAAATTCGAACGCACTCGACTAGTTATCGAGAGTTCTGGGGTTCGATCCCAGCGGTGCCGGAATACAATTTTTCAGTCGCTATGCGTTGTTTAAAAAATAACGTGGAAAGAGCGATGACATCGTCCATTTACATTATCTCCACGTATTTGATATATATTAACCAATATAAATGTGTTCGTTTGCAGTAACGCAACAGAATGTACTCAAGGGAGGGGTCCAAAAAAGAAATCCGAGGCACAAAATAAATAAATATAGGGCGTCATATTATACTGCATACATGTATACTTTTTAAAATCTCCCTGCTCAGCAGGGACTGAGAGCGCCATTGTAAGCTCACGTACTTGACTTATATTGTGAAAAGCAAACAAGCTATTCATTTTTTTTTTTTTTTTTACTTATACCCTTTGCCTGTTGAAGACATATACAGTATTTGCTATTTAAAAGATCACATAAAAAATGGTGAAACCCTACTCACAAACATAATTGCAGATGTGGGTGCAAATTTTTCTTCTCACTAAATGTGGTGAACATTTTTCTTCTACCTACAAGCAGTGTATTTTTATTATATCGCTTTTAAGGATAAAACAAAATGATTATCTTCCCCTTTTACAGCAATACGTTTTTTTGTTTTTTTACTGGAGGTTTAACGACCACCTCGAGCGACTCAATGGGCTATAAGCATTCGCCAGTCCCTCATTTAGGGCCACTGTTTCCAGGGAAGGAAGAGAGCCAGTGCCGTAAGACAAGCACAACATCCATGCCTCACCGGGAGTCGAACCCGGACCCCTTTCGGACGAATGATCAGAAACGATCGCTTATACTACTGCGGCGGCTAAGATGTTTCAAATATATGTCACATTTTTAAATGTAACATCCTTCTAAAAGTTCACTGAGCAAATGCAGCGTTTTTGTTTGTATGCTAGATTTTTTCAGGGGGGGATGGTACCACCACTCTAGGGGGTATTTACAGAGAACCCAACGAAGCCCAGACACAGGGCCCAGCGAAGTTTGAAGGGACTCAAAAATAATATATATATATCATCATCATCATCATCATTGTCAACCATTATCAATCCACTGCTGGACGAAGGTCTCCCCAAGTTTCCTCCACAACTGTCTGTCTTGTGCCAGTCTCCTCCATGTCACTCCCGCATACTTTCGAATCTCATCCACCCATCTCCCATGTGGTCTTCTTCTGGGTCTTTTCCTATCCCTTGGAATACAATCTAAAATTTCAGCTGTCCATCGATGGTCTGTCATTCTGGCAGTATGCCCAGCCCATTGCCATTTCAGGGATTTAACTCTGATAATGATATCTTCCACTCTTGTCATTTTTCGGATCCACGAGTTCCTCTTCTTATCTCTCATGGTTACACCAAGCATGCACCTCTCCATGCTACTTTGAGTTGTCTGCAGCCTTTGTATGTCTCTTTTAGTTAAGGTCCACGTCTCTGCACCATACGTAAGCACTGGAAGGATGCATTGATCAAACACTTTTCTTTTAAGACATAATGGCATATTGCTTTTGAAAATTATGCTGTTTCTTCCAAAAGCTCTAAAGGCAAGTTTTGTACGCCGATAAATTTCTTCATCAATGTGACCCTCACTTGATATCTGCTATCCAAGATAAACGTACGTGTCTGTTATCTCCAGCTTTTCTCCATCAATCGATAAATCTTCATTTCGTGTAAAAGCATTGAACATCACTTTTGTCTTCTGAAAGCTCATTTTTAATCGCACTTCTTTACTCCTGTCAGCAAGTTCTTGGATCATACTCTGCAGCTCTGATGGGGTAGTTGCAAAAATGACTATGTTATCAGCAAAACGAAGGTGGGTTAGACAATCTCCATTAATCTTTATCCCATTGTTTTCCCAGTTCAGTGATTGAAAGACATTTTGCAATGTGGCGTTAAAGAGCTTCGGAGATATGGTGTCACCTTGTCTCACTCCCTTTCCAATTTTTATGTGTGTTGTATTTTCAAACAGCCGAATCTTTGCACTTGCATTTTCATAGATGTTATTAATAATACTAATGAATGCATCTTCAGTACCGCAGGATTTCAGAGCCATTGTAACTGCTGATGGTTTCACCGAATCAAAGGCTTTTTCATAATCGATAAAAGCCATGCATAATGGAAGTTCATATTCCCTCGCTCTTTCAATTAGTTCTCTCAGTACGTGGATATGATCTATTGTGCTGTAGCCACGTCTGAATTAAGCTTGTTCTCTCGGTTGAGCCATGTCCAATGTTACCTTCAAACGGCGTGAAAGAACTTTAGTGAAGATTTTATAAACCACTGATAGGAGGCTGATAGGTCTGTAGTTCCTGAGATCCTCAATGTCACCTTTTTTATATAGCATGATCATTATAGCGTTGTTCCAATATTCAATAATCTTCCCTTCATTAAGGCATCGAGTGAAACTTTGGGCGAGTACTGTTTCGATTTCTCCACTTGCTTCTTGTATGATGTCTACAGTAATTCCATCTTCTCCTGGTGCTTTTCCCCGCTTCATGTTCTTGATTGCATGTGCAACTTCTGCTGGGAGGACTGGAAGAACTCTGGTACTGGTACCTTCCATGATGTCTGGAGTACATGCATCATCCCTTTCATATAACTTGGAGTAGAAATCTTTCACTCTTGTCAAAATTTCGCCTCTATTTCTTGTTACAGAACCATCTACTTTTCTCAGTGCCATAATCTGTTTTCTTCCCTTACTGAGATGTCCCTTTGCTATCTTTAGGCTTTGGTTGTTTTCAATTGCTTTCCTCACTAGTTCACAGTTGAATTTCCTTACGTCTTCAGTGATACTTTTTCGTACTGTCTTGCATAGCTCTTTGTATTCCACTTTGGAAGTCACAACTTCTTTTGTTGTCCTCATCTCTCTTCTTTTTTGCATCAACATGTTGGTTTTTCCTGATAATTTGTTCACATGCAACTTGTTCTTAGACCCAGCTAATTTTGTTGCTGTTTCCATAAGAGCTTTGGTTACTTTTCTGTTGACTTCAGAAATATCCACTTCGTCCGATGTTAGGCCTTCTAAAGCAGAGAATCTGTTCTTCAGTTCCAACTTGAAGGTGTTATGTCAATACATTTTGTTTGTCTTATGAGCTTGCCACGTTCAAGTTTAGTGTTGAGGTGCATCTTACATCTCACCAATCTATGGTCGCTACCTGTGTTGAACTTGTTTAGCACACTGCAGTCTTCTACGACGAATTTTTTGTTACACATAATAAAATCAATTTCACTTGTCGTCCCATTTGGATGTCTCCATGTCCATTTCCTGTGGGGCTTTTTCTTGAAAAAGGAATTCAAGATGAAAAACCCTTCTGCCTCTGCAAACTTAACTGGAGTATTTCCACGCTGGTTTCTGTTGCCGTGACCGAATTTACCTACTGAAGTTTCATTCTGTTGCCGTTGCCCTATTTTTTCATTGAAATCTCCCATAATTATCTTCAAGTGCTGCTTACCTTTATTATTTAGATGACGAATTTCCTCATAAAATTTTTCAATTTTTTCTTCAGGATGACTTGTGGTGGGTGCATAAGTTTGAATAATCTGAGCCTTGTATCTTCTCGAGAGTTGGATAACGAGTCGTGCAGCTCTGTCAGAGGAACTTTCAACTTCTACAATTTTATCCTTCAGTTTCTTGTTTATTATAAATCCAACACCACTGGTTCTGCCAGTGTCTGTGCGACGATAGTAGAAGAGATGTCCACTTTTCAGTTCAATGAGATCTTCTCCTTTTCTCCTTACCTCACTTAGCCCGACGATGTCCCACTTGATCCTTTGTAGTTCCTCTTCCAATTCAAGAAGCCTTGAATCAGAAGATAGGGAGCGTCCATTCATACGTAGCCAAGGTCAGCATCAAATGGCAGCCTAGTCCGGTCTACGGGGATTCTTAGCCCCTCTGCCTTCATGTCGCACTGGCCGCTGCCTTGGCCAGGTACATTCCAGCTGCCGAAGACCGAGGGCCAAGATTTAAGTTGTGGAGTCATTTTGGAGGGGTTTGGCCATAACTCGTCACGCTGGCCAAGCGGATTGGTGAGTGTGGGATAGCATTTCCTCTAATCCCGATGGCATAGTTTTACCGCTATTGGCGGTCGTCAGAGCCCTTTTAGTGGGAACAGGATGCACTACGATAAGGCGGGGTTGACATTTGTCAAGGAGAGGCTGTGATGTTACGCATCACCTGACCTTACATCCGTTTTATATATATACATATATATTTTAATTTTGCTTCTAAAGAAAGAGAAAAGTCATAGAGCGAGGGATCAATGCGTTGTTCTAGGTGTGGGAAGATAACTCCACCCGAAATCGAAGTACGTCACCTACATGTAAGAATTGACTTGCTTAAATGCACGCTCACTAAATTTATGTTTTTTTATTGAAGTTTTAACGACTAACATGAGCAACTCAATGGGCTATAAGCAGTCGCCCGTCTCTAATTTAGGGCCACTGACTCCAGGGAAGGGGAAGAGCCAGTACCCTAAGACAAACATAACATCCATGCCTCACCGGGTTTTGAACCCGGACTCTTCTCGAACGAATGGTCATAAGCAATCGCTTAGACGACTGCGCCACCGGGGCGGCCACTAAATGTCGTTTCGAAAGTAATATTACTGAATGCTACACTACAACTGAGCTAAGAAATTGGGGTGTTATTTCTTGCCAAATTTACTTAAAATGTAATGAACATTTTGCACTTTAGTTCTGAGTTTTGTATGACTCCCCATCTTTCTTCTAACCCCCCCCCATTAAGTTTAGGAGGTGATCAAAAGATCGTTATTGTACGTGTAAAATGACATTGGAAAACGCGTTTTAGGAGGTACAGGAATAAATATCATCCATGTTTGGACTGTCTGTAAGGAAACTAACTGTCAGTGGGGTGGAATCTGGCAATAAGCAAAAGCAGATCCCACACCGCAAGCAACAGAAATGTCAAGCAGTACCATAAACTAACCTTACGTAACATGTTAAAGTATTGTGGTTCAGTGGTCATTTTTATAAAAGTTCTGACTTTTCTTCCTTAACAAAAGACGCTCTAATACCATGTGTACATAAAGATCTTCAGAATTCGCTCCTTTAACTTAAACCTAAAGGCAATTAAGGCGTAGCGAAAGTCGCTACTCTTCTGAAAAAAGTAGTGTAGCTAGCTACTTTTCAGAAAAAGTAGTTGTAGATAGCTACTTTTTCAAGAATGTAGTCAGAGGCGTAACTAATGCGGGGCTACTGCCCCAGGCGCAGCTCAATAGAGGGCGCAAAAATCACTGCATACAGTCTAATTAAAATCGAAATTGAAACTTTTGCACTAGTTTCTGGTAAATAATTAGAGAATTTACATACACTCACGGACAATGAAATTTGCGCACCAAGAAGGAAGCATCGGATTTAACTGAAATTTCAGGGACCTAATGATACAGAAGAATGATACACATGATGGCAGAAACAGAGCTGCAGGACAATTACAGAGGGATCTGTGACACGCAGTCCGGTCATCTTCAATAGCGCGTCGCACCGCCTCGTGCGGCGATACATGCTGCAATACGGTCTGGCATGGAGGCGAACAGATGCCTGATGTTGTCCTGCGGCAGACTGGCCCACACGTGTTGGACGGTGTGCTCCAAATCCCGGATAGTGCCGGGCTGCGGCAGCTGGCGTTTCAACTGATCTCACACATGCTCGATAGGGGACCTGTCCGGAGAGCTGACAGGCCTTGGAAGTGTCTAGACATAACGTAGGCAGTGCTGGGCAACCCGAGCCGTGTGCGGGCGGGCATTGTCCTGCTGGTATAGCGCACCTGGAATCCCGGCCAGGAATGGGAGCACATGGGGTCGTAGGATCTCATCCACATACCGCTGGCCCGTTAATGATCCACGTACCACTACTAGAGCTGATCGGCTATTGTAGGATATGGCTTCCCAGATCATAATGGCTGCAGTGTGGGAGGTTTGGCGCTCGATAGCGAGGTTGGGATTGTGCCGTTGACCCGGGGACCTAAACACCTGGACACGATGATCGCCTGTCCCCAAAACGAAGAGGCGCTCATCGCTAAACACCACACGTCTCCAGTCTGTGGCGTTCCACGTCACTCTGGCCTGGCACCACTGCAAACGGAGCCGGCGATGTTCAGTTGTTAATGGCAGCACAAGTAAAAGGCGCTGGGATCGCAGATTCGCTTCCGTGTGATGTCGGGAAATGGTTCGTGGGCACACAGGAGCCGCTACATCTGCCTGAGTAGTGGACCGGGTCCCCGTGGGATTCGTTCGTGCCTGGCGCACGATCCGTCGATCCTCTCTAAAAGTGGTCTTCCTGGGTCCGGAGCCGCTCCGCCGTGTGGTAGTGCCATCACCTGAGCTCTGCTCCCAACACAGTTGGACGGTATGATCAGAACGATCCATGTGGCGGGCTATACGGCACGCCGACCATCCTGCGGTTTTCAGCCCGATTGATCAGGCCTCTCGCAAAGTCCGTAGTTTGCGTAATTCGACGTCTCTGGCGTCTGCCCAGGATTCTTGTCACTCTGTACTCTTGCTTGAGTCGGACGGTGCTTTCCGCTTTCATGGAGCATCGACTACACGCCGGTTTATAAGGCTGCCGGTTCGCGCTTGCAGCGCCACCACAGGGTGTGCAGTCATGCGCACTCGCACCACATGTGGATCATTTGCATACTAGCACGCACTCTAGCCATTTGCAAAGATTCGCGGTTGTAGCATGTTTTTCTAGGTGCGCAAATTCAATTGGCCGTGAGTGTATAATCGCCAGTAACGACAGCTTGGCGGCTTAAAATTCTCATTTCTGCCTCAAAATGTACAGAGGATGTAAGTTGCTCCCAATCAGAACTGACGGTGCGTTTGCTCATATGTTACAAGATAAGAACGTCGTTCACATTTTTGTAGGTTTCATGGGGTTTCATTTCCGCTTTCATGGAGCATCCCACGGGGACCCGGTCCATTTCGGCTTTCATAGAGCATCCCAAGGGGACCCGGTCCACTTTGCTAATTACTGCAACCACTGCAAGCTGTCCGCTTAATGGGGTGCCAAAGATCCGAATTACGGAGCAGTTACAGAAATCTCGCCGCTCTCTTCATCTTCTGTATTTTATAACTCTAAATGGTGGAAAGCTCAAGTTTGTCCGCGTGACGAAGATCGAAATCGCGCCCCGTCACTCCGAAGTGAGTTTCTCTCCCAACTAAGCTACACGGACGGAATGTACCGCGGCAGATTTGTTGTCTCTTGATACGTGATTCACCTCAGTAGTACGTTACATCCTCTCGCTCTTAGCTTTTTTTTTTTTTTTTTTTTTCAAAGCGAAGATCGAATTTTAATTAATTCTAGACGATGTGTGGAACAAACATCACACATTTTTCGAAGAACCCTACGACCAGTACAACCATTTTCATGTTCGGGCGCCAATATGAAAACACAAGTTTGTCCGTGACGGGGATCGAACCTTGCCCCCTCACTCCGGAGTAAGTTCCTCCCCCAACAAATGTACCGCTGAAGATTTGTCGTCTTGACACGTAATTCACCTCTGTAGTGCGTCATAACACGTTCAGTTCAGCTTCATTATGATTACCCACAACACCGTAAATAGGGGAAAGATAAATGCCCGAAACCCTTCTGCTGAGTGCTGCCACGCATTTCCTAACCTTTCCGATGCAATTAATGAGGGAAAAATGCCGTTCCCGTGTTGGATAAGAAATGATACTTAGGTCCTTAATACCCTATTGCAGGATCATGTCCTCCAAAATATATTTAAAAGTTAGGTTTTTAAACTACTTTGAAAACGGCAATGACTTCGCAAAGGTGTTCTTCTAGCACACCAAAAAAAAAAAAAAAAAAAAATAGCCTGTTCTTAAAATATATTGCATAACGGTTAGAAAGGGCGGTTTGGTCCACCAGGTACCGGGATATTTCCTGGTGGACCATTGGGGAATGGCCCCCTTTCATCTTCTTTGTTTGGAAAGACGAATAATTTTTTTTTCGGTATTTATTAATAATGACCATTAACTCCATTTGAGCTTGATATTATCTGTTTAAACTATTACTGTCCTAAAAAAAGAAAGTCTATTATACACTATATTGAAAAAAGTCACCGGACACCTAGAAGAGAAACACAACACAGCATTTATTGACAAACATTAGTACGGTGTCGGTCCACCTTTGGACTTAATGCATGCACTGACCCTTCGAGACATGCTTTCGACAAGTTTTTGGAACACAACGATAGGTAAGCGCTTTCATTCAGTACATAATGCCACCGCTAACTGTCGCTTAGTAGTAGGCCTTGGTTCCAGTCTACTTATGCGGCGTTCTAATTCATCCTATAGGAGCTTTATGGGATTCAGTTCAGGTCTCTGTGCTAGCCAGTCCACACACGATACGGAATTATCGTCAAACCACGCCGTAACAGTCCTTGCTTTATGGCTTGATGCATTATCCTGCTGGTGCCATCAAGGCTCGGTTCTATAGCATTGCCACAGAGTTGGTAGGGCATAATTGTCCAGAATATCGAGGTAAACGTGCAGGTTAACAGGTTTGTCCACGATAACCAATGGGCCGGGACCATACAACGAAAAACACCCCCACACGAGTACACGGCTAGCTCCAAACTTGACCGTAGGAGCAGTGCACTATGGTAAATAGCGTTCCCCGGCTGCCTCCAAACCCGCACACGGCCACCAGACTGATGGATTGTGTATCTGGATCCATCAGTCCTTTGGACCTGTTTCCATTGATCTACGGTCCACGATAAATGTTCTTTACACCATGCTAAACGACGAGTAGCATTCCGAGTGCAGATGAAAGGCTTATGAGCAGCCGCACGACCACGGTAACCCATGGAATGAAGTTATCTGCGAATGGTACGTGTGCATACCGAGGTTCCAGCATTTTTACTCACCTGTACACTGAGGTCTTGTGCAGTACTCCGTCGATTAGCTGTTAGGACTCTCCTGAGGCTTTGACGTCCTCTATCACTGATTTTCTTTGGTCTGCCGGTACGTTTTGCTGCTTCAGGCACGCCATGTGTTTTCCACTTATTCAGTAGGTCCAAAACAGTTAACTTGGTTATGTTTAAACGCTCTCTCGGTTTCTCTTATGGATAACCCATTAATATAACACCCAACAATCTGTCCTTTCTCAAAGTCAGTTCTCTCACGCCGCGACATTTTTCTCTTAACCGCACAGTGCGATATGATGGCGGATAGCTGCAGGCTTGTTTTTATACCGTTTGTAGCTGTACCGCGCATCTTAACAACGTAGCGGATCCATTCATTTGCTTTTGAAGGGATGTCAGGTGAATTTTGTCAATACAGTGTATGTGTACTGTATATACACACACATGTTGGGCTTTCGCTCTAAAATGACAAAGTAGGATTCTCTTTACTTCATTGAAAAATTCTCCGCCCGACCAAGCACGCTATTACACCGTAAATTAATTAATTAATTAAGCAAACTACGGTTAAGCGAAGATCGTTGGACTTGGCGCCGAAAGATCGTTGGTAGGCCCTATTCTTGTTTTGTAATATTGAAGAACTCATTGATACCAATGTTGATGGTCCATCGTCCCCACACCCTTATCCACGTACATACATAGAGCACAAATCGATTCTTCAGCAGAGATGCACCTGAACCCGTGTCCTACCCACATTTATCTTAAAAGAAACAACGATTTACCGGTACTGGCTCGTGGATCAAAATAGTAGTTCGTGAGTAGGGCTGGATTAAGGCCTTGGTGGCCCTCTAGGCTGAGACATTTGAAGGGGGCCCTAAGGCTAAGACATATGAGTCGGCCCTCAAAGAATTGTGATGGGGAATCATTATGAAATCCGTACAAAACCCGAAACTGTAGCAATGTGCTTGTGATAATATGTAGTGCATTCTTCAAACTAATAAATTATCTGAAGGGTTTCCAATAAGCCAACTAATAGATTATCTGAAGAGTTTCCATAATATACAATGAAAAATATACGCAGTGCATTTTTCAAACTAATATATTATCTGAAGAGTTCCCATAATATATTTTTTATTGTTCTCGTCAAGACAGGAGTTAAAAGCGGAAGGTACCCAGATTTTGTTTTTGATTTTCTAGTGATACTTTTCTTAGTGCATTCTTTTTGTTACGCAATCTGAAACCACAGGGGACTTCCACCATTAAACCAAGTGCAAACTGGCTGCTGTGGGTGGATGGCAGTGAAAAGCTGAAACTCTCAACGATGAAACCCCCACTTTTTTTTTTTTTTTTTGATTGGTCGTTTAACGACCACCGTGAGCAACTCAGTGGGCTATAAGCAGTCGCCCGTCCATAATTTAGGGCCACTGTTTCCAGGTAAAGGAGAGAGCCAGTGCCGTAAAACCAGTACAGCATCCATGCCTCACCGGGATTCGAGCCCGGATCCATCTCGGACTAATGGCAGAAGCTATCGCTTAGACCACTGCGCTACCAGGGTGGCTGAAACTTTACCCTTGGTGACCAAATGCCTTAAAATCTGTTCGTCTTCCAGCCCCTGTTTCTGACCAAGTGGAAATCATACGAGACAAAAGTAAAACTATTTTATGAACCTCTCTCGTTCTCTACCTATCTATCTATTATTTGCCCAAGCATGCCTCCTGGGCCCTTGGTCATAGCCTACCATGCCCCCCTCTCCTCCTTAATTTGGCCCTGCCCAAAGCTATACCTCTTGTAGATCCTCCTTATTCCGGCCCTGTTCATGAGTCAGAATACTGGATTAACTTTAAGAAGGCGTTCATTTAAAGAGGTGGTACGAACACCGTTCGCAGTAAGCAATCAGTGACCAAATAAATATATTTATTAATAAATATATCTATGAAAGCAATTAAAAACAACCAAAGCCTAAAGATAGCAAAGGGACATCTCAGTAAGGGAAGAAAGCAGATTATGGCACTGAGAAAAGAAGATGGTTCTGTAACAAGAAATAGAGGAGCAATTTTGACAAGAGTGAAAGATTTTCTACTCCAAATTATATGAAAGGGATGATACATGTATTCCAGACATCGTGAAAGGTACCGGTACCAGAGTTCTTCCAGTCCTCCCAGCAGAAGTTGCACATGCAATCAAGAACATGAAGCAGGGAAAAGCTGCAGAAGAAGATGGAATTACTGTAGACATCATACAAGAAGCAAGTGGAGAAATCGAAACAGTACTCGCCCAAATTTTCACTCGATGCCTTAATGAAGGGAAGATTCCTGAGGATTGGAACAACGCTATACAATGATCCTGCTACATACAAAAGGTGACATTGAGGATCTCAGGAACTACAGACCTATCAGCCTCCTATCAGTGGTTTATAAAATCTTCACTAAAGTTCTTTCACACCGTTTGAAGGTATCACTGGACATGGCTCAACCGAGAGAACAAGCTGGATTCAGGAGTGGCTACAGCACAATAGACCATATCCACGTACTGAGAGAACTAATTGAAAGAGCGAGGGAATATGAACTTCCATTGTGCATGGCTTTTATCGATTATGAAAAAGCCTTTGATTCCGTGAAACCATCAGCAGTTACAAAGGCTCTGAAATACTGAGGTATTGAAGATGCGTACATTAATATTATTAATAACATCTATGAAAATGCAAGTGCAAAGATTCGGCTGTTTGAAAATACAACACACATAAAAATTGGAAAAGGAGTGAGACAAGGTGACACCATATCTCTGAAGCTCTTTAATGCCACATTGGAAAATGTCTTTCAATCACTGAACTAGGAAAACAACGGGATAAAGATTAATGGAGATTATCTAACCCACCTGTGTTTTGCTGATGACGTAGTCATTTTTGCAACTACCCCGTCAGAGCTGCAGAGTATGATCCAGGAACTTGCTGACAAGTGGGATTAAAAATGAACTTTCAGAAGACAAAAGTGATGTTCAATGCTTTTACAAGAAATGAAGATTTATCGATTGATGGAGAAAAGCTGGAGATAACAGACACGTACGTTTATCTTGAACAGCAGATATCAAGTGAGGGTCACATTGATGAAGAAATTAATCGGCGTACAAAACATGCCTGGAGAGCTTTTGGAAGAAACAGCATAATTTTCAAGAGCAATATGCCATTATGTCTTAAAAGAAAAGTGTTAGATCAATGCATCCTTCCAGTGCCTACGTATGGTGCAGAGACGTGGACCTTAACTAAAAGAGACATACAAAGGCTGCAGACAACTCAAAGTAGCATGGAAAGGTGCATGCTTGGCGTAACCAGGAGAGATAAGAAGAGGAACTCGTGGATCCGAAAAATGACGAGAGTGGAAGACATCATGATCAGAGTTAAATCCCTGAAATGGCAATGGGCTGGACATACTTCCAGAAGGACAGACCATCGATGGACAGCCGAAATTTTAGATTGGATTCCAAGGGACAGGAAAAGACCCAGAAGGAGACCACATGGAAGATGGGTGGATGAAATTCGAAAGTATGTGGGAGTGACATGGAGGAGACTAGCACAAGACAGACCGTTGTGGAGGAAACTTGGGGAGACCTTCGTCCAGCAGTGGATTGATAATGGTTGACAATGATGATGATGATGATGGTTTGGTACAACACCTCATTTTGAGCGTGCTTTGATATGCTATATTCAATCGTGAGTAGATTTTTATAATTCTTTCACCCTTAAATTTCTGTTAAGTTTGTTTACGACTGTCAGGAACACGTATCCCCTGTGGGTACGTATGTTTCTGTAGTGGACCACGAGACTGAAATTCCAGGATTGATTTCGTTGACCCAATCCGCCTCTGACCATTAATGATTATTAGCTACCAGTTAATTACAAGAAAATCTGATAAAACAGAAAGTATAAAATTCAGTGTGAATCAAAATGTCACTGGTGCCCAGTGTTAGTTTTTTTTTTTTTTAAACTGTAATTGCATATGCGTGTGGGCACTAAATAATGCAAATTTGTGCATGATCAACACATATCAAAGTTTTGAAAAAATAGGCTGTGAATGCACCAAGAATATTTACGACACGAGCGTGTACATAAGACCAGTTTTATTATCCTAAAAACTCATGAAACAAGCAGGATTATAATATCTCCTGCGGTAAAGCTCTTTTATTTTAACGACTTCGGTGGGGGACGCAATATTTTGTGGTTTGCCCGGGCGCAGAAATGCATAGTTACGCCTCTGAATGTAGTTGTATCAGTAGCTAAATACTTTTAAAAGGTAGCTTTCCAATCACTGGCACTATGTTCTCTCAACTTTTCTTATGGAATTCAGAACGGGTGGATGGTTATGATTGTCATCAGAACAAAAATCGAATTGCTATTATCCTGATTTCCTAGGCATTTTTTTCATTGAAACTTCTGTTTCTATAAATGTTTCTGAGAGGAATGTAATTGGAGACAGCCTCAAGAGCTGGCATCTGGTTTAAAAAGATGGTATGGCAACCACAGCCTAGTGAAAGAGGAAAATGTTATCTTCCAGCTCAACAGTGGAGTTTCTCCTCCTTATGGGAAGTCGGGAGGGCGTGAAAGTGTCTCGCTCCTTAGTTTGCAGGATTACTTAATCCCTTGGAAAGGGAAATATGAACGACAGTTTCCTCATGAAAACATTTCAAAGATCCTCCCGGTTTTCCTATAAGTTACTTTGGTTTCCCGAACGAGCATAACAGGCTAAGAGAAATTACCCAATACAGTGATGCAGAAGGGATTCGCGCGCCTTAGTGGCCCTAAGGCACTAATTTTCGAGGCTTAGCGGCGCTAAGGCACTTTTTGTGGTTAGATAGTAAGCGACGTTGGGCCAAGTAACTTTCTTTCATTATCATAAAAATCAGGAAAACAGTTTTCTGTAGGCAATTTTCAAATCGGACTGATAGCTACAGAGATATGGTGCCACGGAGGGACAAAGTGATAACATAAGCACGAACTTTTTGTACAAAAGACGTGCTGAAAAACGAAGCAATCATAAAAGTTCAGGGACGTCTTTTAGAGTAGTAAAGGGTATGTCTGCTTAACTTCTCTCCACCAGCAATCGACTTTATTTTTAGTAGAGGAATTGTGTAAACGACGGAGCAGTATTAATAAACGGAAATTTGGTCTTCTCAGCAATGACTTTCAAGTAGTATTCTTCCTTTTATTTGAAACTGCCAAAATTGGGCAATTTTAATATAAATTGATAAAGTAATTAGTAATGGAATTTTAATAAGGAATACTAAATAAAAACACAAATCAGATTTCACAAGTCTTTTTACAAATTTTGTGGGTATTTTATCCCATTCCGTTCATCGCTAAGGCATTTGTTTTTAATTTAGAACTACACCCCTAGCCCAATACAAATTAGTGTTTCGGGGATCTCTCTTCCAAGAAAGGAAAGACCCAGAACAGAGAAACGAAATACAAAATAGACGTTTCGCTCTGGAACAGAACCTATTCCCTCAACACGAGAATTTTCGACTGAAAGAAAGTCGATAAGAGAGTGAATGAAGTACGAGTAGCTTTGTAAATGTATAATGTGAAAATTACTAAAAGAAATGTTACCTACCCATTCCTATCTTAAACAGATCTCGGACCTATTTAAGATAGGGATCCCAGGTAAGAGTCACCCTGAATCTTAATGAACATGGAATATTAAAATCATAAAAAATATATATTACTGAAGCAGGTTCGTTCGTTCTCCCCTAGCTGAGGAGGAAAAATTGTTCGGTGTTATATTAGTGGGTTGTCCATAAAAGAAACCGAGAGACGTTTAAACATACCCAAGTCAACTGTTTTGGATGCATTGAATAGTGGAAGACACATGGTATGCCTAAAGCAGCGAAACGTACCGGCAGACCAAAGAAAATCAGTGATAGAGGACGTCGAAGCCTTAGTAGAGTCGTTACAGCTAATCGACAGAGTATTGCACAAAACCTTAAGCCTTTCATCTCCACTCGGAATGCTACTCATCGTTTAGCATGGTGTAAAGAACATTTCTCGTGGACCGTAGATCAATGGAAACCTGTCCTATGGACTGGTGAATCCAGATACACGATCCATCTGCCGGATGGCAGTGTGTGGGTACGGCGGCAGCCGGGGAAACGCTATTTACCACAGTGTACTGTTCCTGCGGTCAAGCTTGGAGCTGGCAGTGTACTCGTGTGGGGGTGTTTTCTTTGTATGGTCCCGGCCCATTTGTTATCGTGTACAAACATGTTAACCAGCACGTCTACCTCGATATTCTGGACAATTATGTCCTACCAACTCTGTGGCAATACTATGGAACCGAGCCTTGTTGGTACCAGCAGGATAATGCACCGAGCCATAAAGCAAGGACAGTTACGGCGTGGTTTGACGAAAACTCGATTTCGTGTGTAGACTGGCCAGCACAGAGCCCTGATCTTAATCCCATAGGACACATATGGGATGAATTAGAGCGCCACATAAGAAACTTGGACCCAAGACCTACTACTAAGCGACAGTTAGCGGCAGCGTTATGTACTGAATGGAAGCTCATACATATTGCTGCGTTCTAAAACCTCGTCGAAAGCGTGTCTCGAAGGGTCAGTGCATGCATTAAGGCTAAAGGTGGACCGACACCGTACAAATGTATGTCAATAAATGCTATGTTGTGTTTCCCTTTTAGGTGTCCGGCGACTTTTGTCAATATAGTGTATATATATGGATGATAATTTCGGGATGCTTCTGAATTTCATCCATCCATCTCCCATGTGGTCTTCTTCTGGGTTTTTTTCTGTCCCTTGGTATCCAGTCTAAAATTTCGGTTGTCCGTAGATGGTCCGTTCTTCTGGCAACATGTCCAGACCATTCCAATTTCAGGATCTTACTCTGATCACGATATCTTCCACTCTTGTCATTTTCCTCATCTACGAGTTCCGCTTCTTATCTTTCCTGTTACATCAAGCATGCATCTTTCCATGCCTCTTTCTTTTGCTGCAGCATTTCTCGAAATTATTATTTTACGTTCTTCAACCAACGTTGTAGTAATGCGTTATTACTATCAATGTGTTATGACAAGGCCAGTTTGAAACACTGGGGCTACAGGATAAGATTGGAGTCAAGATTGGAGAAAAATCGAATGTTTATGTTTAAAAACACTACTGTAATTTGCTAAATAGCTAAAAGTTTTGTTTTTCAAATTCGATATAATTGATTTTTTTTTGCAATTTTGATATAATCGATTTTGATTCACATCAAAATCAGTTGTGATGGCAAACATTTTAAGATAACTTTAAGGGACGAAACAACAATTGTTTTTTCATAAATGTCTGCCCTCTCCCACCCGAAGGGTCCCTTTTTTACGCTTTCCAACCGTAGGTTGAAGAAGCATATGTGCTCCAGCTTTGTCCGTCTGTCCGCACGATAACTCGCGTAAAAATGGTTCGATTTCGATGAAATTTTAGTATGTGGTAGGGGACCACATGGGGACGAACCCTATCGAAAATGGGTGAAGTGGTGTCAAAGGTCGGGACATAGGAGCGAGATGCATTCCTTCGCCCTTATGCGTTATAACTTACGTAAAAATGCTTCGATTGAGACAAAACTTTATCATGTTGTTCCGGAAGTAAACTTTATCGGTTCTGTTGAATATAATCGAAATGGGGTCAAAGGTCAGGTCATAGGAGCGAGATTTATTCTACAGCCATTATCCTCATAACTTGAGTAATAACTTGAGTAATGATTTCTGGTATGTTGAAAAGCGTATCATAATCAATGCGTTGCATGATTTTACTAACTTGTTTTTTTTTTCTTGTTAGATTGAAGGTTTAACAACCACCGTGAGCAAGTCGATGGGTTATAAGCAGTCGCCCGTCCTTAATTCAGGTCCACTGGTTCCAGAGAAGGGAGAGATCCAGAGCCGTAAGACAAACACCACACCCATGCCTCACCGAGATTCGAACTCGGACTCTTCCCGAATGAACAGTCACAAGCCGGCGATTTGACCACTGCGCCACCGAGAGGTCAAAGGTCATTTGCAGCTGTGGTTACTTTCAACTGAATCTTTAAAGCGATTTTAGAAAAAGCGCAATGACTTCTGTAATATCTGCATCTTTTTATAACCTTTCCTCTGAAGAGTTGCCCATTTAAAAATTATCTAAAAAAAAGAAATACTGCATGCGAAAAAAACACTAAAAAGCGGGTGGCTCTTACGGTTGGCAGTTCATGAAAGATTGAAATCACCAGGGCAGATATCATTTCCTGTCTTTCTTTTTTTTTTTTTTTTATACTAAAGCTTTAAATTCGATAGCACCTATTTTTTTTATTTTTTTTCTCCGGGGTTTAACGACCCCAAGAGCATTAAAGTCGTCTCCCGTCCCAAATTCAGGACAGCTTCTTCCAGAGAAGGAAATGAACTAGCATAGTACGACAATCACACCACCTGTGCCTCATCCGGAACTCGAGTGATTAGAAGGAAGTCAGCGTTCCTCGACAATGATTTGTACAAAATACAGCGAGTAAGAAATGCGTCTCACATACTAGCAATATCACACGTATACAACGGTTTCGTTGTCTGATACTTGTTGCCTGATTTTAATTCATTTCGATGTCTCAATTTCAAAAGCGATGCTCATATTTTTCTGTCTCTTACGGTTTTCCATCAAGTTTTTAAATCATAGAGTTAAGCGAAATGCAGTGGAAAAAATGGGCGGGGACGACGGGGAACGGCGTTTCCTTAAGAAGTTAGTAAGGGTAATGGCGTTCCCCTGAATAGTGGTGAACTAAAGTACACAATATTTTAAAACAAGTTAGTAAAATCATGCAATGCATTGATTATGAAACGCTTTCCAACATACCAGAAATCATTACTCAAGTTATTTAATAATGGTTGTGGAATAAATCTCGCTCCTGTGTCCTGACCTTTGAACCCATTTCTAAGATATTCAAGAGAACCGGTTCAGTATACCTCCGGAACAACATACTAAAGTTTTGTCGCAATAGAAGAATTTTTAGTCAAGTTATGAGGATAATAGCTGTGGAATAAATCTCGCTCCTGTGCCCTGACCTTCAACTCCATTTTAATAATATTAAACAGAACCAGTTCAGTACATCTCCGGAACAACATGATGAAGTTTTGTCGCAACTGAAGCATTTTTACGATAGTTATGACGCATAAGGAAGATGGAAGGGATCTCCTCCTATGCCTTGACCTTTGACCCCATTTCGTCCATTTTCAGTAGAGTTCCTTCCCAGGTTGTCCCATACCACATATTAAAATTTCATCAAAATCGAACCATTTTTACGCGAGATATCGTGCGGACATACAGACAGAGAGACGGACAAAGCTGGGGCATATATGCTTCTTCAACCTACGATTGGAAAGCGTAAAAAAGAAAAAAATGTTCTGCAGAACTATACGGAGGAAATTTTGGCTCACAGTTCCTTTATATCTATCAATTCTGTTCGCAATTTGTGTAAGATTTTCACGTTTGAAAATTTTTTTCTCTGATTTTTAAATTTTCGGAGCTTTTGACCCGAGACAATAAATTTTGACCTTCAGACTCTTAGCTGGAGTCCCGTAGCCAGAGGGGATGCTCGTATTCGACTGTTTTGTTTACGTATCGTTTAGTACACTATCCCGCCGGGAGGAATGTTGAACTATTAACAATGTTGCTAGCTTGATTTAGAACAAGTTTAATAGAGTTTACTAACCTTGGCTTTAGAATACCGAACCCAAATTCATTCACGGTAACAATTGGGTACATAGCAGCTGACAAGACCGCACTGGCTTCAGGAAGAGACGGCAACTTCAAATTGTTTCAAGTGATGTCTATAACAGCAGCGGTTTCTTTGGTAACTTAAATTTAGAAACGAACACTCTCTGAGGTATTCCTCTTCAAGTTTAAATTACCGGGGTGCGTAGTTTTTGTCCTCTTAATACTGCACACCGTTGATGAACTGAATATGTTCATTTATTTTGATAATTACTATGTACAATTAGGTAGGAAAACAATTAGTGAATTCTACATGTTTTAACTACTGTATTTTCAGATGCACAAATAAGAAAAACGAAAACTTCTTCAACTGACGCATAACCTGATCTTTGTGATGTAGACATTTTTAGCTGAATTGTAATTTATTAGCCTTTAGTTTCTCTCATTGTAGTAATTTTTTATTTTTTATTTATGTGCATATAAAAGTACACAGACGTATAACATGACGTGTGTGCGTGCGTGTGTGTGTGCGTGAGGGAGAGAGAGAGAGAGAGAGAGAGACAGAGAGAGAGAGAGAGAGAGAGAGAGAGAGAGAGAGAGAGAGAGAGAGACAGACACAGAGAGAATACAGAGAGAGACAGACAGACAGACAGACAGAAAGACAGACACAGAGAGAGAGAGAAGACAGAGAGAAATTCAGACAGCCAGAGAAGACAGAAATACAGAAAGTGACAGACAGAGAGAGAGAGAGAGAGAGAGAGAGAGAGAGAGAGAGAGAATCCGCCCAGACTTTGAACACTAAATATTTCGTTCCCCCAAAATAAACCGTCTACTTTCACCACTGCAAAATATAAAGGTATTGTGCGCTGCTGATTATGTCCGATAGCCTATGTACAACACAGCGACGATACCTGCCATTCTGAGCTGAAGTGAGGGCAATCAAGGGGACTAAGTATCGTACCGGAGGGGAGCAAAGTATCTTGCTAAAAATTTTGCAAAAAAAAAAAAAAAACCCAACAAAAAACAACAACTCCGTTTTCTATTCATTTAGTCTGATGCTGATGATGCGATTCCCAGCAAAAAAAATCGGGTACGTATTGTCTGTATTTATTCAATGTATGCACAGGGTGTTCACAAAGTCGTTTTACAACTTTGAACTTTTATTACAAATACCAGTGCATAGATAAACTTGCTTATATAATGATGAGTAAAATGTGGAAGTTTTTCATGCCTTATTTAAAACACAATGGGCACCATTTGTTGCACAAATCACATCAAGATGGTAATCGATTTCCCGCCATGTTCCTGTAACATAACTTCATCAGTTGGAGGCAGTGGCATCACCGATTCTTTGTTTCAGGTCGTTGATGTTCCGTACCTGGGTTTGATACAAGATATCTTTCACATATCCCCTTTGAAACAAGTCCATGGCAGTGATATCTGGGGAACGAGGGGAAGAAATGTATTGTTTAAGAACTCATGAACACGCAGTCTCCAATGACGAGGAGCACCGTCTTGATGTAAGATGATGGTTGGTTGAAGGACTTCTAGCTGTGGTGCTACACATTTGGTCAAAACGCCAAGGTAAACATATGCAGAAATTGGTTTTTCTATGAAAAAAGTGGCCCAATGATTCTATTGCACATGATCCCACACCGCACATTCACCTTTGGAGAAACCCGTTGAACTTCCCAAGTCACATGGGTGGGGCGTGGGAGGGTTCTGATCCTCAGATCTTCACATTATGTTTGTTCAGCTTCCATGAGACATAAGAGGTTACCTCATCTGTAAAACAAACAAGGTTGAAGAAGTCTGCATATTCAGCAATCTGTTCCAGCATGGGAACTGCAAACTCTTTTCGTCTTGATTTGTTGTTTTTTTTTTTTTGGTTCAAGTGCCTGCAAGAGTTGCAACTTATATGCTTATTGTAGCAAATGGTTGTGTAGGACTTTGTGTACTGTTGAACGTAATGCTTGTAACTGTGTTACAGAAGTACGGATAGACTTTGTCTGGCTACGAGCAAATGACCCACGCGATCGATGTCTTCATCGGATGCACTTGGTCTGACAGTTCTCTCTTTATCCAACACTGACACTGCCTCCATAAATTTGCTGTGCCACTTGTGATTCGACGGACGTAACGGTCGATCTTTTCCATGCTTAGTCATGCAATTTTGCTAAGTCTGCGTATTCGATAAACCAAGCTCGGCATTCCACCTTTAATTGAGGAGCAGTCATTCGTTTAACAAAAAATGTCACATGGACGGAGTACCTGAAGTTAGGCAAGTGTACAGTGGTGTACACACGTATTGCACCACCTGCAAAAACCGTAAATTTTTAATTTTAACTCTTTTTTTAACTAACTAATTTTCATAATTATTTCATCATTTATAAGTCATTACGTGCAAAATTTAATGGAGATTTCAAAAATGTCTTAGTTTTTCATGTAGCAACTTCTGTTCTTAAGATATGGCATAAAATATGGGGTGCCAATAATTTTTTAACCAAAAATATTGTTTCTTAATAACCTTCTAAAGGCTCAATTCCGCAGTTTTTATGACATAAAATATTGAGTTTGACAAATACATTGAAATTCACATTAGCTGTATATCTGTTGTTACAGTTAATAAAAGGCATTCATTTGCCTGATTGGCCTCTTCCTAATGCTATCCTAATCTTGCTCCAGCCTTTATAAGGGTTGGCGCAGTGATACTAAAGCATTGTAGTGGTCACTTCTTGCTGTTGTTAGGGTATAATTTGTGTACATTCTCAATAATGGTTAAAACTACGGGATTGTCCATAGTGGATAGAGTAAAAATAGCTGTTCTGCATGAAGAGGGGTATTCTTCAAGGCAAATCGCCGAAAGAGTGGGATGTAATCAAACTAAAGTTATCAGGCTATGACGAAAGTAAAAAACACTGGTGATATTAAAAATATGCGTCTCAGTGGAAGGCCCAGATCCACTACAACCAGGCAGGACAGAGTGCTCAGGAAGCTAAGCTGGGCAGACAGGACGCTCAGTTCACCTGAATTGCTTCAAAGATGGTCTGAAGTGACTGATGTTACTGTTAGTACATCTACTGTTAGAAGGAGACTGCTTCACTATGATAGGACATAATGCTCAGAAAGCTAAGCTTGGCAGACAGGAGGCTCAGTTCACCTGAATTGCTTCAAAGATGGTCTGAAGTGACTGATGTTACTGTTAGTACATCTACTGTTAGGAGAAGGCAGCTTCACTATGATAGGACATAATGCTCAGAAAGCTAAGCTTGGCAGACAGGAGGCTCAGTTCACCTGAATTGCTTCAAAGATGGTCTGAAGTGACTGATGTTACTGTTAGTACATCTACTGTTAGGAGGAGGCTGCTTCACTATGATAGGACATAATGCTCAGAAAGCTAAGCTTGGCAGACAGGAGGCTCAGTTCACCTGAATTGCTTCAAAGATGGTCTGAAGTGACTGATGTTACTGTTAGTACATCTACTGTTAGGAGGAGGCAGCTTCACTATGACTTACGTGGCTACAAAGGCAGACGTAAATCACTGTCAACTGCAAATCAAAGACAGCATATACTTCAGTGAACAAAACAGCCTGTCTGATAAACAACCAAGCAATGGGAAAATGTGCTTTTCAGTGATGAATCAGAATTTTGCCTTAATGAGAATCAGAGTAGTGCCTATGTAAGGAGATTCAAGCAAGAAGAATTCCCTCGAAGTTGTTTAGTGACTGCTGTTAAGCATCCGGTGAAGGTCATGGTTTGGAAATCCATGTGTGCATATGGCGTTGGGAGCCTCCATATTGTCGATGGTACGGTAAATGCCTAGAAATACATCTGGATAATAAAAAACAAAATGCTACCATCATCTAAAAGACTTTATGATGGCAATTTTATTTTATTTTTTTATTTATTTATTTATTTTGGTTGTTACATGCTCTTCAAAAGAAAAAAATTGACAATTCATAAATGATGAGCATAAACTGTAACAGCAGGGAAGACAAGGGAAAAGGCCAAATTGGCCTGCCATAGCCCTATACTCCCCGTAGAAAAAAACAAATGAAACAACAGATAGACACATCAAGTCAGACAATCAGACGAAGTTTTGCCAATCTTTTCCTATTTTTTTAATTATTGAAGAAGATAGAGTTTGATTTTTTTTAAATAAATTAAAATTATTTAAATTAGTCAGGGTATTAGGTAAAGAATTCCAGTATTGAGGGCCTCTGTAATTTAAAGTGAGTTTAATTGATTCCGTACTTGGAAAAATAGGTTGTAATTGTAGTTTATTCCTTGTTTCATATGAATGTGTATGTGTATTAATAAATATGAGATTTGAATATAAATTATATTTAATTCGTTTGAACATAATTTTACCAAGATTAAAATAGTATCGTTGAGTAATAGTAAGTATATTATATTTATTAGGATATACTTTTGTTCTAAAATTCATTGAAGGTCGAGTATTAGCATGTGATTTGAGATCAATTAGTCTAATAAATTTAATTTGTAGAATTTGTAATTTATTAATATTGTATTGTGTCGTTTGTCCCCATAATAGTATGCAGTAATTAATATGAGTTTGAAATAACGTGTGATATAATGAGATCAATGTTTTAGTTATTAGATCAGTCAGGATATTACTCACTATACCATAATATAATTCACTATACCATAATACTGTATAATAACTATAAAGTTTTAGTTGTTAGATCAGTCAGGATATTACTCACAATATTTTTCAAGATGACAATGGTCGCCCCGGTGGCGCAGTGGTCTAAGCGATGGCCTCTGATCATTCGTCCGAACGGGGTCCCGGTTCGAATCCCGGTGAGGCATGGATGTTGTGTTTGTCTTACGCCACTGGCTCTCTCCCTTCCCTGGAACCAGTGACCCTAAATTAGGGACGGGCGACTGCTTATAGCCCATTGAGTTGCTCATGGTGGTCGTTAAACCTCCAACCAAAAAAAAAAAAAAAAAGATGACAATGCCCCTGTCATCGTGCTGAAATAATGAAACAGTGGTTTCAGGAAAAGAATGTTCAGCATCTTGATTGGCCACCACAGTCACCGATCTTAAACCCCATCGAAAATTTGTGTTCAAAGGGTTGTATGAACTATCAAAAAAGAAGCCAACAACCAAAATTTAACTCATTGAAGATGTAATTCAAATTTGGAATCGTAATGTTCAACCCAATCTTTTTACAAAACCTTGTTCACAGAATGACAGCAAGATGCAAAGCTGTGGTTAAAGTTAAAGGCTGGGCAACAAAATATTAGGTACATTGTATAATTTTGCTTCATTATATTTCTGTATTTAGATGTTATTTCATTCCTTATGAATTACAAAAACGATTTATTGCTGTAAACCTAAGTATTGGATAAATGATCCTTTTCGTAATAGTTTCGACTCGGTCATGATTTTTGTAATGTATCTTAAAAACAGGAGTAGTTGCAGGAAAAACTAAAACATTTTTGACATCTCCATTAAAATTCGTATCTAATGACACATAAATGATAAAATAACTATGAAAATAAATTAGTTAAAAACTGAGTTAAACTTAAAAATTCACGGTTTTTGCAGGTCACGCAATACTTGTGCACACCACTATAATGTCAATGAAAACTTTGATAACCAATCAGTATATTGCAACCAATATGATCAAATTATGCCATAAATTATATTTGTAATAAATTTTTAAACTTATAAGCCGACTTTGTGTAAACCTCTTAGTACTGGGATCCATGGATGCGACGCACCATGGCGTTCAACCAGCTACTTTATCTTCGAGATTTCGTGTCATTTTCTTTTTATGTTTGCTATCATAAGACTATGAATTTTAGTTTGTAACCGGATGAGGGATATTTTAACATCATTGCTATCCGGTTACGGATAGCAGTATGTTAAAATATTATTCCTATCAGCATGTTGAGTACATAAGGAATACAGTATATACACACCATGCTGTGTGTTATGGCTGTGAATGCAGCCTTTATATTATACGTAATGTATCAAAAAGCGTAAATCTGTATGATATGACAAACGACAAGCAAGGTAGTTGCCTAGGGCTGCCATTTCTTGGTGCAGAAAATTTTAGTATCCTGTTGGTTCATATCATCATCCAATTTTTTATGTGTATCCATAATCATCATCATCATTATCATTGTCAACCATTATCAATCCACTGCTGGACGAAGGTATCTCCAAGTTTCCTCCACAACGGTCTGTCACTCCATGTCACTCCCGCATCCTTTCAAATTTCATCCACCCATCTCCCATGTGATCTTCTTCTGAGTCTTTTTCTGCTCCTTGGAATCCAATTAAAAATTTCGTCTGTAAATCGATGGTCTGTTCTTCTGGCAGTAGGTCCACCACATTGTCATTTCAGGTATTTAACTCTGATCATGATGTCTTCCACTCTTGTCATTTTTCGGATCCACGAGATCCTCTTCTTATCTCTCCTGGTTACACCAAGCATGCACCTCTCCATGCTGCTTTGAGCTGTCTGCAGCCTTTGTATGTCTCTTTTAGTTAAGGTCCACGTCTCTGCACCATACGCAAGCACTGGGAGGATGCATTGATCAAACACTTTTCTTTCAAGACATAATGGCATATTGCTCTTGAAAATTATGCTGTTTCTTCCAAAAGCTCTCCAGGCAAGTTTTGTACGCCGATTAATTTCTTCATCAATGTGACCCTCGCTTGATATCTGTTGTCCAAGATAAACGTACGTGTCTGTTTTCTCCAGCTTTTCTCCATCAATCGATTAATTTTCATTTCTTGTAAAAGCATTAAACATCACTTTTGTCTTCTGAAAGTTCATTTTTAATCCTACTTCTTTACTCTTGTCAGCAAGTTCCTGGATCATACTCTGCAGCTCTGATGGGGTAGTTGCAAAAATGACTATGTCATCAGCAACACGATGGTGGGTTAGAGAATCTTCATTAATCTTTATCCCTTTGTTTTCCCAGTTCAGTGATTGAAAGACATTTTCCAATGTGGCGTTAAAGAGCTTCGGAGATATGGAGTCACCTTGTTTCACTCTCTTTCCAATTCTTATGTGTGTTGTATTTCCAAACAGCCGAATCTTTGCAGTTGCATTTTCATAGATGTTATTAATAATATTAATGTATGCATCTTCAATACCGCAGGTTTTCAGAGCCATTGTAACTGCTGATGGTTTCACCGAATCAAAGGCTTTTTCATAATCGATAAAAGCCATGCACAATGGAAGTTCATATTCCCTCGCACTTTCAATTAGTTCTCTCAGTACGTGGATATGATCTATTGTGCTGTAGCCACTCCTGAATCCAGCTTGTTCTTTCGGTTGAGCCATGTCCAGTGTTACCTACCAAGCGGTGTGAAAGAACTTTAGTGAAGATCTTATAAACCATTGATAGGAGGCTGATAGGTCTGTAGTTCCTGAGATCCTCAATGTCACCTTTTTTATGTAGCAGGATCATTGTGGCGTTGTTCCAATCCTCAGGAATCTTCCCTTCATTAAGGCATCGAGTGAAAATTTGGGCGAGCACTGTTTTGATTTCTCCACTTGCTTCTTGTATGATGTCTACAGTAATTCCATCTTCTCCTGGAGCTTTTCCGTGCTTCATGTTCTTGATTGCATGTGCAACTTCTACTGGGAGGACTGGAGGAACTCTGGTACTGGTACCTTTCATGATGTCTGGAGTACATGTATCATCCCTTTCATATAATTTGGATAGGAAATCTTTCACTCTTGTCAAAATTTCGCCTCTATTTCTTGTTACAGAACCATCTTCTTTTCTCAGTGCAATAATCTGTTTTCTTCCCTTACTGAGATGTCCCTTTGCTATCTTTAGGCTTTGGTTGTTTTCAATTGCTTTCCTCATTAGTTCACAGTTGAATTTCCTTACGTCTTCAGTGATATTTTTTCGTACTGTCTTGCATAGCTCTATATATTCCACTTTGGAAGTCACATCTTCTTTAGTTGTCCTCATCTCTCTTCTTTTTTGCATCAACATTTTGGTTTTTCCTGATAATTTGTTCACATGCAACTTGTTCTTAGACCCAGCTAATTTTGTTACTGTTTCCATGAGAGCTTTTGGTTACTTTTCTGTTAATTTCAGAAATATCCACTTCTTCCGATGTTAGGCTTTCTAAAGCAGAGAATCTGTTCTTCAGTTCCAACTTGAATGTATTATGGTGTTTTTTAAGGTTGGTTATGTCAATGCATTTTGTTTTTCTTATGAGCTTGCCACGTTCGAGTTTAGTGTTGAGGTGCATCTTACATCTCACCAATCTATGGTCACTACCTGTGTTGAACTTGTTTAGCACACTGCAGTCTTCCATGCTGACGAATTTTTTGTTACACATAACAAAATTAATTTCACTTGTCGTCCCATTTGGATGTCTCCATGTCCATTTCCTGTGTGGCTTTTTTCTTGAAAAAGGAGTTCAAGATGAAAAACTCTTCTTCCTCTGCAAACTCAACGAGAGTATTTCCACGGTGGTTTCTGTTGCCAAGACCGAATTTACCTATGAAATTTCATTCTGTTGTCGTTGCCCTATTTTTGCATTGAAATCTCCCATAATTATCTTCAAGTGCTGCTTACCTTTATTATTTAGATGACAAATTTCCTTATAAAATTCTTCAATTTCTTCTTCAGGATGACTTGTGGTGGGTGCATAAGTTTGAATAATCTGAGCCTTGTATCTTCTCGAGAGTTGGATAACGAGTCGTGGAGCTCTGTCAGAGGAACTTTCAACTTCTACAACTTTATCCTTCAGTTTCTTGTTTATTATAAATCCAACACCACTAGTTCTGCCAGCATCTGTCCCACGATAGTAGAAGAGATGTCCACTTTTCAGTTCAATGAGATCTTCACCTTTTCTCCTTACTTCACTTAGCCCGACGATGTCCCACTTGATCCTTTGTAGTTCCTCTTCCAATTCAAGAAGCCTTGAATCAGAAGATAGTGAGCGTCCATTATACGCAGCCAAGGGCAGCATCAGATGGCAGCCTAGTCCGGTCCTCTGGAGATTCTTAGCACCCTCTGCCTTCATGTCGCACTGGCCGCTGCCTTGGCCAGGTATATTCCAGCTGCCGGAGACTGAGGGCCAAGATTTAAGTTATGGAGTTTTGTTGGAGGGGTTTGGCCATAACTCGCCACGCAGGCTAAGCGTGTTGGTGAGTGTGGGATAGCATTTCCTCTAATCCCGATGGTATAGTTATACCGCTATTGGCGGTCGTCAGAGCCCCTTTAGTGGGAACTGGATGCACCACGAGAAGGCGGGGTTGACATTTGTCAAGGAGAGGCTGTGATGTTATGCATCACCTGATTACCGTTGAAAAAAATGTGAAAGAAATTAAATAAGAAGATAAGCAGTCGAAGTACGCTTTTGCGGTTTTCTTTTATCTAAGGATGGTGTTCAGAGAAGCTACACGAAAACAGCTTTTCGCTTTGAGGTGAAGGTTAGCACCTTTTCCGCCGGCTGTAGAAGTAAGACGGAAACCAGAAAGGAGGAATGGGTAGTCAATAGACAAAACAGCAGAAAAAAAATTTGTTTTTTCCTTTTTTTTTTATTGGGGGTTTAACGTCCATCGTGTGAAACTCAATGGGCTGTAAGCAGTCGCCCGTCCACAATTAGGGTCACTGGTTGCAGGGAAGGGGAGAGAGCCAGTGCCGTAAGACAAACACAACACACATGCCTCATCGGGATTCCAACCCGGACCCCTTTCGGACGAATGATCCTAGGCAATTAATCATTTGTCCAAAAGGGGTCCAGGTTTGTAGAAGTAAAACGAAACCATTCCTTCTTTGTTGTTTCCGTCTTACTTCTACCACTGCGCCACCTGGGCGGCAGAAAGAAGTTGCCTGAGCTGTTGCAGAGCTTTTCAGATTTGCTAATTTAATAGAATTACAGTTTCCATACTTTTGACCACAGGATACAGCAAATTGTAGGACTAATGCAAATCGAAAATTGTTCTCTCTCAGCGAATTGCATGTGCTTTATTCAGTCCTAATCGCGAAAGCATGGACAATGACATTTACAAATATACCGTATAAGCAACATTCGGAGAAGTTCAGATTACAAGTAAACATAAAGCCCGCGATTCAATAAAACTTGCATGTGTTATTCTTATTTTAGTTTCCTGCCATTAAAGAAAAAATATACTCAATACGCAAAATATCAGAGGTATCTACCTAATAGCGTGCTGGTCTTCGTCTAGTGCGAATAACGGCCTGTACACGCCGAGGCATCGACATCACCAGATCAGAGTTGGAAACGGTTCAAACGTTTTGGACCCGGACCCGGCGGTCACATAATTGTAACCGACCCGGACCGACCTGGGGCTTTCCCGGAAAAATCTGCTTTGAGTTATAAACTCGAATATATCATCATCGTCATTGTCAATCATTATCAATCCACTGCTGGATGAAGGTCTCCTCAAGTTTCTTCCACAACGGACTATCTTGGGCCAGTCTCCTCCATCCATCCATCTCCCACGTGATATTCTTCTGGGTCTTTTCCTGTTTCTTGGAATTCAGTCCATAATTTTGGTTGTTCATTGGTGGTCCGTTCTCCTGGCAACTTGTCTATCTCATTGCCATTTCAGGGGTTTTGCTCTGATTGTGATGTCTTCCACTCTTGTCAGTTTTCTTATTCACGGGTTCCTCTCTTTACCTTTCTTGGTTACACCAAGCATGCATCTCTCCATGTTTCTTTCAATTGTCTGCAGTCTTTGTTGTATGTCTTTTTTAGTTAAGGTCCACGTCTTTGCTACGTACGTGAACACCTGAAGAATACATTGATCAAACACTTTTCTTTTATGGCATAATGGCATATTGCTCTTACAAAATGTACAGTCATTCCAAAAAGTGTCTAACCAAGTTTTATACGCCAATTGATTTCTTCATCAATGCTACCCTCGTTTATCAAATGGTAGAACTGAAGGGCAGCCCAGTGGAGGAAGACCAAGAAAGAAATAGATTGACAACATTAAAGAAAGAACCCACTTAAACTCTCTAATAGAACTACACAAAAGGAATGCGGACAGAATGAAACAACGACAATTCGTCTTTGAGGAACTCAACCCGCCATGAGCGGAAGAGGAAGGAGAACAACATTTCACTGATAATACTGTATAATTGATGCATATTCCAAGGCAAACCAGTTCCTTCGTTGAGTGTGAGTTATCAAATAAAATTTATTTATTTATTTTGTTAATTAATAGAGGTTTCAATTGTAGGTCTAATGATCCCTTTGATCAACTCGATGGGCTATAAGCAATGGCCCGTCCCTAATTTAGAGCCACTGGTCCCAGGGAAGGGAGAGATCCAGTGCCGTGAGACAAATAAAACACTAATGCTTCACGGGGATTTGAACCCAGACCCCACCTAGGACGAATGGTCAGAAGCCAGCGCTTAGACCACTGCGTCACCGGGGCGGCTAATAGAGGTTTCTTATCGGATCTGTCATAGATACGGAAATACATTTGTTCAAAAGATTTTGCTAATTTTCAATCTGATTCCACTCTAGTTCTTTCTTTTTCTTTATTTTCGTGATGATGTGACGACCATCACGAGCAACTCAATGGGCTATATGCAATTTCCCTCCCTAAATTGGGGTAACTGGCGTCAGGGAGAGGGGGGGGAGGATCAGCACCGTGGGTCACCCGGAGCCATATCGAACAAATGGTCAGAAGCCAGAGCCTCAGACCACTCGGCCACCGGATAGCAGATTTGTATTCAAGAAAAATATTTATCCCCATACATTCTTACTTGTTTCAAATAAGGATTACATAAAAATATTTAAAATTTCTACGTAGAAAATAAGCATTTTTGTTCAGAGTTCATGAACCCTTGAATGGGCAGCTGAGATACCCACCTAGCTTTCTGTGCTGCCCCAGTGGAGAAGTTGTCTACGCCATGGCTTCTGATTATTCGTACAATGTGGATCCGGGTTCGAATCCCGGGGAGGCATGAATGTTGTGTTTATCTTACGGCACTGGCGCTTTCCTTTCCTTGGAGCCAGTGGCCCTGAACTAGGGACGGGAGACTTCTTATAGTCCACTGAGTTGCTGTCAATGGTCATTGAACCCCCAACAACAACAACAAAAAAACGTTCTCGCCTGTTCACCTAGAGTATCCAAAAGTTCGGGGACTTGGCGTATAGTTTTTTACCTTGAATACTTTAAAGCACCGATGAACAACCCCCTTGGGCGACGATGCACTTTTGCCAGCCCTCGAAAAGCTTCTGGAATCATAGCTGAAAGGCATGTCTTGCAACTACTTGTAATGCCTCCTGCGTTGCTGTTTTTACCTTATTTGTTGACACAAAACGATGTCCCTGCAGATTTTGTTTCATCAGTGAAAAGACGTAAAAACCGCACGGTGAATAGAAGGGATGTGGAAGCACATTAGTACGATTTCTGGCGAGAAACTCCGTGACCACTAGGGACCGATGTGCAGGCGCATTGTCATGGAGAAGGCACCATTGTCCACTTCGCCACATCTGCAGCCGTTTACGGCGGATTGACTCCCGAAAGCGACGTAACATGTTCAGAAATTTTTTCTTGTTAACTGTTGTGTCCCGAAGAATAAATTCGGAATGGACAACGCCGTGAGAGTAAAAAAAACACCTGCAGCATGACTTTCCCTTTGCTGTGATCCTGCCTGAATTTCTTTGATCGCAGTAAAGACGGCGATTTCTATGTTGAAGAAGCACGCTTTGGTTGAATATCAAACAAGTAGCACCACGTTTCATCACCTGTGATGATGTTATCTAAAACGTAGGATCGCTATCAGTTTGTCGATTAATTCTCCTGATATCCGCATCTGTTCATCCTTTTGTTTGGAGGTCAAAGGCGAGGGATAATGTGCTGACACACGCGGTGCATGTTAAGATCCTCCGTCAAAATGCGGTGGCATGTGGTTTCCGATAAGTTAGTTGCTTTAGCGATTTACTCAATGGTTCGGCGACGATCCTCACAAACACACTGCGTCCCCATCGTAATGTTTTCCTCACTCCGTGCAGTCAAAGGTCGATCACAACGCTCATTATCTGCGATGGATTCACGGCCCTGTTTGAAACGCCGATACCACTCGTACACCTTCGATTTCGCCATCGTAGAATGACCGTACATCTTTGAAAGCATTTCTAAGGTATCTGCAGCTGTTTTACCTAAACGTTAAAAACATTTAATGTTACAACTTTGGTCTTCAAAAACTATGTATCTCACATCGCAGAAGACAGACGACTAACCACAGCCGCAAACGTCTGCGCGTGCATTCCAATCACTTTCCATGGGCCAAACCCTTCTGACTACAGCGGGGAGGGATGCCGGGATGTATTTCAGACACAGTAAGTTTAACTACATGCTTGCGTTGTCACGGGTAGGCGCTGTCCTCGAACTTTTGGATCCTACTCCGTATACAAAATTGACAAAATAATTTTTGCAGTATCTTATCTGATATTGCGCACAAAGGATATTGTTAGTACGTTCAGTACTGAACGTACTAACAATAGCTTTATTCGTTCAGTACTCAACACTGTTGCTTTTCAATTCCTTGAACTCTTGCTTAGTATTTCTACAATATCTAGATCGTTTTCCGCTAAACGGAATATACGTGGGTCATTTCAAAAATGTTGCACACTGTGGGATATCTCTTCAGAAACGAATTTATTTCACAACATATCTTAACAGGCTTTCGAAGTAATCATCATGTTTCTCTATGAGAGCGGCTAAATGTTTGGACAAGTCTTGTATTCCAGTCAAGACACCTTCGTTGTTGAGGTGTCGGATTACTCGGGTCACCTCCGCAGAAACATCATGAATCGTACTGAATCATTTCCCACGAAACAACAACTTCAGTTCTCCGAACAAGTCATAGTCTGTTGGGCTCATGTCAGCACTATATGGTGCGTGGGGAAGCAATTCCCATTCATACTTTTCCAGAATATCTCTTTCTGTACGGGCACCATACGGCCTTTGTTGTGCCAAATGATGGCACCAGCATCGAGCATGTCGGGCCTTCTTTGGCGAATCTTTGGGCGCAAAACATTTTGCAGAAACCTTCTGTAGTAAAAATTTTGAAGATGACAATCCGTACATCTTCAAAAGCATTTCTAAGTTCTCTGCGGTTGTTTTACCCAAACGTTGACAAAATTAGCATACCTGGGCGCTATCTGCGAGACGCGGATTCGATTCCTTCTCCAGGACGACGAAATTTCAAGTTTTCGTATATTAAAAATTTGTATTGTATGGTGTAATCCCTTATTCCATTCATGACTTATCTGCTCCTCCGGACAATCATGGGATAGGATTCTTAACCTCCAGATTCGCGAAACATGAATGATGGTTGTTTCGACTAGCGAATCCTGTGATGGTTATATTCAGATTAATCGGAAACTTGAGACTTGGTCGTTCTGGGTGGTGTAGTGGTTAGCATACTCGGGCACTATCTGGGAGACGCGGATTCAATTCCCGCTCCAGGAAGACGAAATTTTCAAGTTTTCGGATATTATCTGACTTACCATCCTTGTCACATTTACACCATAAAACGGATTGTCATTTTCAAAATTGTGTTGTGTGGTGCAATCTCGTATTTCATTCATGACCTTCTGTAGTATTCCGCTGTGACAGTGGTCCCTTCGGGCACTCTGTCTGTTGCTATCACTCCAACCTTGTCATAGGCCATTATCATCATCAGCTTAACCTTCGATTGTTGGCGGTGGAATTCTTTCTGGCTAGGTGATTCTGGATGTTTCCACTGAGCGAACTGAGATTTCAGTTCTGGTTCAAAATCTCATATCCACGTTTCGTCTGTAGCAACAATTCTGTCCAAAAACTGCTCGCCTTCTGTCTCGTACCACTGAAGCAGTTCTCCAAATTTCAATGTAGGATCGCTGGTCTCTACGCAAGATCTGAACTGACTCACTTTCTTCCTCCATTTCTAAGCAGAATTTTTCGGAACAGGAACAAATTAGTCCGCACACGTAGACAAAACTTTGCATACTAAAACCTGATTCACTACTGGTGCAACGATTAGAGCGATTGCATCATCGTATGAGCAGCGCCTGCGCAGTGTGCAAAACTTTTGAAATGACATACGTATAATGCTACAGACATTTCTGCTTACTAGTATATAGCTTTTGTTAAAAGCATTTCAATGTATCTTGAAAACTCTAAAAAGGATATAATGACAGAAACGAAGAATGTTGATTACGAAGCCACTTCGGATGAATAAATGAATTTTATAATGTCAATTGAATCTTATGTCATTTCAAATAAGTAAATAATATCCGTGATTTAAAATATGCGATGTATGCATCGAAAACTGTTAATTGAATCTATTCAAATAGGAGGTAAATTAGACATGGGAGTTGCAAAAAAAAAAAAAAAAGATTAAGGCGAAATAAAAAATTATTTTTTGATACTATAAACATGTCGAAAGTTTGGAGACAGAGTTAAATAATAGAAATCTAAGATCAACGCATATGAAAAAAAAAGTTGAAATCATGACTGAACAAATCTGAGCATCAGCAGCACAAGTTAATATTTAAGAGATTCATATCAAATAATATTTTTATAACACCAAACAGAAATCTTTTTTATTAAAGTGAATTTCATTTTTTTATTTTTCTTATTTCGGGATTTAACGACAGTAGTGAACAATTCATTGAGCTAGAAACAGTTGCCCGTCCTAATTTAGGGCCACTTGTTTGAGGAAAGAAAGAGAGCCAGCACAGTAAGAAAAACACACTACACATGCCTCATCCGGAGACTGAGTTTCCAAACTTTTTGCGTATAATGCCGCCCACTCACAGCGCTTAAAAACAACCGTCTGGATGTTTTTTTGTCCTTGTGTGCTGAAAAGGACATATCGATGTTCTTTTCTATCGTTCACAACTACTGGATTTTCCTTTTTAATTGAGGGTTCAACGACCACCGTGAGCAATTCGATGGACTACAAGCAGTCGTCCGTCCCTAATTTAAGGCGAATGGTTCCAGGGAAAGGGATAAAGCAGTGCCTTAAAAGAAACACAACATGCATGCTTTACCGGAATTGGAATCCGTTCCCATCTGGGAGGAATGGTTAATAGTAAGCGCTTAGACCAATGCGTCACTGAGAATCGAACCCAGACCCAACTCGGACAAATGGTCAGACACCGTGCTTAGACCACTGCACTGGAGCAGTGGCGCAACCACGTGGGGCGATGAGCCCCCCTTTGGGCTGACATAGCGAAAAATTATTACGTCGAAGTTTGTAACAAAAAATTACGATACGCGATCTACATATACTCCTTAATCATGAACCGTATAATTATAACATACAATAATTATAAGGGAGTAGTTCTGTTAAATAAATTTAGAAAAATCTAATTAGAAAAATAATTTTATGTACTGCTTCTTCTAATCATTTCAGTTTCTTGTACTGTAACATTACTAGTCACTGGATAAAAATAAATGCACAAAAGTCAACCTCCTTAATTGTTATGGCACCTGACTATTTTCCCCTATAAATTTGGGGGAGATCACTACCACCTTGGTAAAATTCTCTGTACCACGCCCCCCCCCTCCTTGGGAAATTTCTGGGTGCGCTACTGCACTGGAGTGGCATTATGTTGGTGAAACAATTCTTGTGTTACTATTTCTGGAGTATGCAGAAACTACTTGTATTTTTGTATTTAAAAACGCAAAACAAAGAAAACTAAAATAATTTTTCATCTATCTATTTTATTATTTTCTGTTGCTGGCTGATTTGGTACTTCAGGACATCTGGGACAAAGTGGTTTTATTTTTCTTGCAAACATTTAAAAGACAAGTAGAAATGTCTATTGAAAAGTGGGAAACACTCCGGATACCGAGCAAAGGCAAGGAGAACATGCCCTGGCACGCTTTCCCCCTTAGCAGTAACGGGTCTTATTGTAATGCTGTCTTTCCTTTTTTTTTTTTTTTTTTTTTTTAGCTCTTTAGCAGCTTCTACTCCAAATTCAGATCAAGACTTCCTCTCCTCTTTCTCCCCTTCCACTTCGTTTCTTCTCTCTCTCTCTCTCTCTCTTACTCTCTTTATTCAGAAATTCTCAGGAGATGCAAGCGCTCAGTAACATGACCGATTTATATCGTAGAAGACTTTCCGTACATGTACGAGGCCTATTTTTATCCCTTACGTACTCTGAAAAAGTCGTTATTTTCGACAGACCTAGAAAAATAATTGATGTTTTACTCTGATAAATCGTGAAAAATCTGGTTTCACTTCCACAAATGTAGCAGGCTGTAACAAAAATTTTCATCTCAGGTTAAGAGCTAGGAATTCTTTTCATTTCATTTCATTTTTATTTTCAGTTGCGACCATATACACCAAAAACAGTACCATAATAATAACAGTGTAACTAGTGACAACTGGGAAGCACGAGGGAAAAGCCCTGAATTGGCCTAACATAGCCCTCGGCACCCATAATAAAGATCGTATAAAACAGAAACAGACATTACTAATTTTCAGACATCATATAAATAAATTGGTAAGCAGTAAATAAAAATTATAAAGAAAGAAAGGTCACCATGGATAATTTAGTATTGTGTAAGTAGAATGTTATCCCAGTTTCACAATTTTTTACTACAAATAAGAATATAGGCATATGAAATTCCAAAGTAAACAAGTTGAACTTCAAGGAGTTAGTCAAAAAAAAAAACTGTGATAGAGCTAGTTCTTCCCCAATAGATAGAATTTTAGTTTTTTCTTAAAAAGATTAATATTATTAATAGCAGTAAGATGGTGAGGAAAAGTATTCCATAATTTAGGGCCAGAGTAATTTATGTTATTTTTAAAATTTTCTGTATGTGTGAATACCGGTAGTAGTTTAGCTATTTCTTGTTGGATAAGTATGAGCACGCATATTGATTGTGATCAAATTATAGTAAAGGTTATATTTTATTCTTTTAAACATAATCTTTCCCAAGTTATACTCATATAATTGTTGTATAGTTAATACATTTAAATTATTTGGATGTGTAGTTGTTCTATATGTCAAATTGGAAGATTGATTACTATTAATTTTTAATTCCAATAACCTGATAAATTTATTTTGTAATTTTTGTAGTTTGTGAATGTTATATTGTGTTGTTTTTTCCCATATCAATATGCAGTAGGTAAAATAAGTCTGTATGATGGAATAGTATAACGCCAGCATTAATTTAGGGGTTAGATGTCTAAGAGTGTGACTAATAACTCCAATGTTTCTCGAAATTTTAGTTGAAAGTAGATCTATATGTGTATTCCATTTCAAATCATCACTTAAAGTGGTACCCAAATACTTATGGCAGTGCACCACCTCAATATCATGTTCAATTAATTTTATTTTCTATAAGTTAGGTGGAAAAGCAGAAGTTTTGCTAAAAATCATTATTTTTGTTCTATTCATATTAATAGCCAAATCGTTACAACTCAACCAGTTATTAATTAAAGTGAAATTATTTTCCAACTGAGAAACAAGTGTATTTATGTCATTACCGTGTAATAAAATAGTGGCATCATCAGCGTTCTAGTAATTTAAAAATATCAGTAATATAGATATTCAAAAGTAGGGGAGCAAAACTCCTTCCTTATTTCCCGAATGAATTAATTTGTTTTTTGAACTTCTCTCTTGAAATTTCACATTGCTTTCTACGATATGTTAAACAAATATGAACTCCACTGAGATACAATTTTACGAAAATAAAACATTGGTTTGATATCAGCAATTGCTATAATTTTTTCCCCTAATTTCCGACTTATTTCATGTATCACATTTACCAAAATTTGTCGAAATTGGAAATTTTGATATGATATTTTGGGAAAAGATTTCCAGGGTAAAAAAATAATCATATATGTAAGTTAGAAGAAAATATAAACTTCGAACCCATTAAAATTTCCGTCTATTGCGTAAAGTTCCTTCTCTACGAACGTCGATATTTCAAAAAATATACACTCTGAAATTCAGAATTTCCTTATTAAAAGCAAATGCTTACATTTTGTGAGATGAAACTTTTCCTTTATTATTCTGAAAAATTATTACAAAAAGATTGGTTTTCATAATTAAAGGAATTGTAAAAACATTAAATATATATATATATGTTAAATAATATATATAATATGTGAGTTCCATTTCCAAAATAAAGTTCTTCATATATTTCCTGTTGTACTTCCAACTAAAAGAAATACAAAATAGTCCTTGTACAAAGTTCTATGAAATTTTGAAGAGCCATTATTTTTCTGCTTTTTAAAATACTTAGCTGTTGATAAATACTGATATCTTTCACATGCCAATGAATTTATTTGTGTTAATTTTTTCACTTACAGCATATGCAATTTAATTTTTTTCATAAACTATTCTTCGATTCAGACACACACACACGCACACACACACGCACTGCTTTAAAGAGGGTTTTAACAAAGGAAAAAATCTAATTGGAAGAAGAATGCTTAACAAAATTTAATAAACTTACTAATTTGGAGGGAGAAAAGTGCGAGAATCGAGGGAATGCAACCAGGAATCTTAGGCCTCTTGCTCTCCCTCTTACTGTAATAGAAAGAAACAGAAGAATAAAGAATGAGTTAGAAGAAGAGGAGGATAAGTAAATAAAGGCTGTAAGATAAGATAATAGGAATAGCTCTAGACTAATTGACATTACAATAAAATTGGTGCGTCATCCTATTGCTCTAGTAAAAATTATAAGAATTATAGAATACACACACACACACACCCCACCTCCCACACACAACTTTACTTCTATTTTTAAAAGTGAATTCATACCATACCGTTATTTTCAAATTTTCTGAAATTGCTTTTACACTGTGGCACAAAGAATTTTGAACAGGTCATGCAAAAACAACAGACTTCCCTTAAAAATGAATAGAACCTAACATGATATCTACATTATAGCTGATTTCTGAGGTACAAAATACTTGAAGAAATTACAGGAAAATTCTTGAAGAAATTACCGTGAAAAAATTACATGTGAAAAAATTACTTAAAGCACTCTTTCTCTCTTAAAAAAGTATGTCTCTTTCTCTCTAAAGATCGAATTTCCCCTTCCTCCCGAAAAATTATATTTTCTCTCCTTTTCTTTTCGTTTTTCTACAGAAAGTATTTTTCTCACTTCCTTTCTCTCTCTCCCTAACCCCTTTAAAATGCTATTTCCCCATCTTTCTAAAAATGTGAAAAAGCTTCCTTCTCTCTCTTTCTGCGAAAATGTCATTTTGTCTCTTCTCTTGACAGTATTTTTTGTCACTTTGCTTCCTGTATAGTGTATATACATGTAAATATATGTATATGTCCGTGTATGTGAGCATATATATCAGCAAACTGCAAAACGTCAAACAAGTTTGTGTTTATATATACACAACATGCTGTATATATGTATACAGAGCAGAGAGAGAGAGAGAGAGAGAGAGAAATCATCCAAGTGCCCGGTGTCCAAACCACACAGCACATTCTTTGACAAACAGAAACTAAAATTTGAAATGTTTAGCAATACCTCAAAATCACGTAGATCCTTCGTACCTTCAAGAACAATTCCGAGCAAAGGTGTTCTTATGTTATCGCATCCTCTGAGAAACAAGATGATGTGCTATTTTCAATTGCACTTCCACCTAAAAGAAATATTCGCAAAAGAAAAATGCTATACAAATAAAAACTTAACACCTTAATGACATTTGCTATTGCATAATCCAATAACAAATATCATCAAGGTGTTAAGTTTTGATAATTTCTACTTTTTTTATAATAACAGACACATATTTATGTCACCTTTTGGGAAACTATGCATTCAGAAAATCGGAAAACGCGTAAAAAATGTCAATCAAGCTTGTGTGTATTAGATCTAAAGAAATTTCTTCTTTCTAACTCTTTAAAAATTGGTATCGTGTGTATCATCACCATCTATAATACATTAATTCTCGATTGACGGCTGGATGATGGTCCCGAAAAGTCTTTTCCACAGATATCTTGAACAGTCCTCCATGCCATTCCAGCATGTTCTCGAATTTCATTTACCCATCTCTGACGTGGTATTCTTCTAACTCTTTTTCTGTACCATAGCATCCAGCTTAATATTTCAGTTGTCAAACGTTCTTCTAGCAATATGCCCAGCCAATTGTCACGCGAGGTTCCATATATGTATGATCATGATGTTTTCCTCCATTTCCTTGTCCGTGTGCTACTTCTCATACACAGGAGCGGGCGAATCTGATTGCCGTGTTAATTATCATGACGTATTGGCCACGTGTTATGAGAAGGGTATTTCTTCTACACTGTATAAGTGAAAATCTGTTGGTGCTAAGTCCGGTGAATACGGTGCGTGAAGCAAAAGTTTTAATTCAAGTTTATGAAATTCGTGTCTTTTGCTATAGACAGACGAGCTTTAACGTTATCGTGATAAAGACAACTTTCGGATTCCCCAAGTTGGGACGTTTAGACTTCATGGCTCCGTTTACTCCGACAAGTCGCTGAGAGTAAAAGCCTCGCAGTGATCATTTGGAAAGATGCAAACATCTCATGGTGGTGAAAATCTTCCAAATACGTGGATACAACGTAAATAGACAAAGTAATCGCTCTTTCTACGTTTTTCTTTAATAAACACACAGCAAGGGAAAAATTGCAATTCGACACCGCTGGGATCGAACCCCAGATTTCTCGATAACCAGCCGAGTGACGTCTCATTTGCTGAGCCCATCCCTACGGATTTGTGCAGTCAGATGCTGACAGATAAATACACATAGTGCCATGGATTGTTGGCACCGTTACGTAAGGCAAACGCACTCGGCTAGTTATCGAGATATCTTGGGTTCGTTCCCAGCGATGTTGAAATACAATTTTTCGGTTGCTGTGTATTAATTAAAGAAAAACGTTGAAGAGCGATGCCTTTGTCTATTTATCTCATGATGCATTACAGTTCCTTGCAATCCCGTCAAACTCAGAGCATGGTCTTCTTTGGATGGAGATCAGCATTGGTAGTCGTTCATGTAGCCTCTTCTGTTTTGCTCTAAAGGATTGGTGCGTTTAATAACCTTGTGTAGCATGCATTTTTTCGTCTGCAGTCCCCTATCGGTCCAAGAACTGATCAGTTGCCCTTTTCAAAGTCACTTAAATCACGAGTTTTTTCCCATATAACCGCTATCTACGCTTCGTGCACATCTGAATCCTTTCCGGTGAACTCACTGCACTCATTTAATGGATCAATCTGGTCATGAGACGGTTGGGACTCTTGCTACAAATCCCACACCAGGATCACGACCACCACTGACTAAACAATCCGTGGTGTAGGTTTTACACCCACATAGAGGTTTTGTCCAGTGTTGCCATTCTACTGATTTATCAGTAGATCTAATGATTTTGACTCCTGTCTACTGATGGATTTTCATAATTTACTGATTTTTTTCTGTTTTCAGACAACCTTCACACTCAGTTACATGCTGTCTAAGAACGTTTGCATTCTTTCAGTACTCACCATCTACGGACCCAATCGACAAGATTCACCTTAGAACTGGTCTGAAAAGAAAAAGCTGACGAAGACTAAAAGTTTTCAATCCCTGATCCCTATTATTTTTTAAATTCACACTTGTCGTCATGATTTTTTTTTATTCTAGATAACCGATTAGTCTGTTATACAAAGATTTTCCTTAGGTTTGTTGAAACTTAGAATATTAGGAAAACGTCTATAGTACGATATTCGTGTTGGTGATACTTTTTTTGAGTATAGCACTTATTTCACGTACTTGGGAAAAATCTGGATATCGTAGTGAGAAGTGTAAGTACATACATAGTTGGGGAATTGGATTTTTATGTGGCTGCAAATACGAAGTTGGTTTCAAAATTCCATAGATAGTTAGAGTTACATAGCTGAAGCACATCCTCCTTCAAAATAAGACCCTCTTGCAACAACACACTTCTGCCAGCCGCTGTAGAGTTCGACAAAGTACTTCTGGAACCCATTCTTTGCAATGTCCTTCAGTGTAACTCGTTGAAGCACATCCTCCTTCAAAATAAGACTCTCTTGCACCAAAACACTTCTGCTAGCGGCTGTAGAGTTCGTCGAAGCACTTCTGGAACCCATTCTTTGCAATGTCCTTCAGTGCAACCAGCAGAAGCACATCCTTCTTCAAAATAAGAAATTTTGGAAAAACACACTTCTGCCAGCGGCTGTAGAGTTCGTTGAAGCACATCTGGAACCCATTCTTTGCAATGCCCTTCAGTGAAACCAGCTGAAGCACATCCTTCTTCACAATAAGACCCTCTTGCAGCAACACACTTCCGCCAGTGGCTGTAGAGTTCGTCAAAGCACTTCTGGAACAATTTTTTTGCAATGTCCTTGAGTGCAAGCAGCGATGCGTTAATTGCTTCTTTTGCGCTCAAAAACCGATGACCCTGAAGTCAACGTGTATCTCAAGGAAGAGGTAGAAGTCGCAGGGGGCGAGGTCTAGTGAGTATGGTGGATGTGGAAGGAAAACATTTCTTTGTCTGGCGAGAAACTCCCGAACGAGGTGTGATGTATGTGCAGGTGCATTGTCGTGTAACAGCACCCACGATTGGTCGGCACACAGTTGAGGCCCCTTCTTGCAGATCGACTCACTTAGACGCCACATAATGTCCAGATAGAGCTCCTCGTCGACAGTGCGTCATCCAGGGATAAATTCAAGATGAACAATAAACTGGACATCGAAGAAGATCTGTAGTGTGATTTTGCCTTTGCTGCAATCTCAGGTGAATTTCTGCTTGCTTGGAGACGACGGCAATTTCCACGTAGTTGATGCCCGCTTAGACTGCGGGACGAAGAAAAAGCACCATTTTTGGTCGGCAGCGGTTACGAGATCGCTCGCCGTTTCCATGCGTATGGCCAACTGATCTTCAGATCCTTTGTTAGTATCTGTTGGCGCGTACGATGGCCGCAACCTTCGAAATGTTTTCACCCGTCTCATGCAGCACAGACTTGCAATTTAACGTAGTCACACCACTGAGCCACCGTCTTTTAGGAACAGAAGACGATGGCTCAGTGTTGGGCCTACGTTAAATTGCAAGGTTTTGCTATCTGGGGTGCGAGCTGTCACTGGCTGTACGCTTTGCTTGTCGTCTTCGACCTCCTGTCTGCCATCTCTGAAGCGTCAATGCCAATCGAATGTTTGTGACCGCGACTGGGTGTTTTCGCCATCAACTTTCTTCAACATCTCGTAAGTTTCTGCTGGACATTTGAACAAACGAATGCAAAAATTAACGTTAACGCGCTGCTCTACAAACGCAACTTTTCATCAATCGCCAAACACATCGTAAGTTGCTTGCAATTCTCGGATGTACCGCAGGGAGCGCGTGATGTAGATGGACGAAACCAATTTCCCTCATAAAGGGGATAATGTCGTAACGTAATCCAATAATCCCCGTGAGTATGCGATGCATGTACTTTGCCTTGCATGTGCAGTCCGGGAACCTTTGAATCCTACTCCGTATATTGCAAACATAATTCTGTACTTACTCCCCTAGTTGCAAAAGCGTGCGTTACGAAAAATTAGAAAATACGTACAAAATATTATTTATTATGTACACTATACGATGCAGAAAATGTCTTTTAAATCAGGCATTTGAAAATAGAGATATGGGGGGGGGTTTGCATGGTAAATTTACGCCCTCTAGTGGAAAACTACATTATTTATGAAGAAAGTGTACGAAAAATGGCCTTCGCGTGGTAAAAGCTGTTGAAAGAAAATTGAGCTTTTTTTCAATCGGATTATTAATCCAATGATATAGAATAAATGTGTTCAATAACATCCATATTTATGCCCCTAGCGGAGAATTTATTCAACAGGAAACGACCATAAGTCCACGATCACGATTTTCACAATTTAGGATTTCTAGTGTAGGAAGAATTTTTGAAATCCTATTAATAGGTGCCTCCTGTTAATGGGATTGGAAAATTCTTAGATACATAAAAATATAGTTTCCACACACGGGCAGACATACATAACGATAGCACAAGTACTACTTTTTTAGCACGTCTTTTGTAAAAAAAAAGATGATGCTCATGTTGTCCGTCTGTCTGTCGGCATGTGGACACCATATCTCTGCAACTAACAGTCCCATTAAAAAAAATTATTTCTGCATTGGGAAGCTTGAAATGTGCTAATGATGATCCTTTATTTCGTTTTTTTGCTTTTTCTACGCTGAACAATTTCTCCGCTAGAGGGCATAAATTAAGATGATATCGAATTCAAAAGACATTTATTCCATATAACTGCTTCTAAACATCCGATTGAAAAAAATATTTTACCTTTCGATTTTATTTATATCGAAGACTGTTTTAAGTATAGTCACGTTTTCAAGTTACGCACAGATTTTCCGGTAGGGGGCGTAAAAGTAAACTGCGTTGTCCCCGATAGCTCTGCTTCTAAAACTCCGATTTGAAAAATTCTTTCTGTAGCGGATACAGCTCTTGATGGCAAATCTTTGGCATGTAATTTCTAATTTTTGGTTAAAAATGGTTTGGCCTCCAGGGAACATATTATTTAATTTCTGCTTCTGATGTATTTGCAGCAAAATCTGAGCTTCTAAAATGTCGATTGAAAAAATTATTTCATGGACCGATACCACAGACGTCGATAAATCTTTTCGGAACATTTTCTTCTTAAAAATAATAATGCATGTTTTCCCCGCCAGGGGGCGTAGACGAACATCTTATTTTTGTCAATATCTGTGATTCTAAGAGCCCGATTCAAAAAAATCCTTCTTTGTTGGACAGCGTTTCCGGTGCGAAATGTTTTTCAAATTTTTTTGAAATTTTCAAGCAATTAATCGATATCCCGTTAGTGAGCGTGAAGGTAAATTGCGTTTTATCCGATATCTCTGCTTCTAAAACTCCGATATGAAAAATTATTCCTGTATCGTATACAACTCCTGATGCGAAATGTTTTGCATGTAATTTTTTTGTGTTTCATAAAGAATGGTTTGGCCACCAGGGAGCGTAAGTATTTATTTCTGCTTGTGGTGTATTTGCAACAAAACCTGAGCTCCTGAAAACTCGACTGAAAACAATTCTTTCGTTGACAGATACTGTTCACATCGGACAACCTTTTGAGAATACTTCCTTTGTAAAATCAGTCATAGTTTTTCCGCCAGGGGGCGGAGATGTATATCATATATTTGTCGATATTTTTGCTTCTAAGAGTCCGATTTGAAAAAATCTTTCTTTGTTGGAGAGCGTTTCCGCTGCGAAATGTTTCTCATATAATTTCATATTTTTTCTAAAAGCACAGGTCTGCCACCAGAGGGCATAAGTTCACATTTCCGCTTACAGAAATATCTGCGGGACTAAAAAGCCGGCCAGATACTTCTAACTATACAAACTTTGTGTTCGTATTTTCTTCCCAAAATAATGAACAATTTCGCCTCTAGGAGGCGCAAATGTTTAATCTGTTTTTCTCAATATCTCTGTTTTTACATGGGCAATTTAAAAAAATCTTTCAACACTGGATGCCATTTACATTGTAAAACACTTTAGGCTAGTATATGAGGCATTTTACAGTTCATAGTTTTGTCGGTAGGTGGTGTTTGTGTACTTCAGTTTGCAGCTGTATCTCCGCTTCTGAAAACCCTTTTAAGAATTCGCTACAATAGAGATGTGGAGCATTATCCTCTTTAAATAATGCAAATATTTCCCGTTAGGGGCTTAAAGGTCGAAACCTTTTTTTCGCCATCTCTGCTTCCGGGTGACGTATTTGAAAAGTTGTTTTTCTTTTGCATAACTTTTTCCACGAAGAATATTTTTTGCGTATTGTCAACTTTTCCATTATGCAAAACTCTTCCGCCAGCAGGCGCAGACTTACATCATGTTTCCTTCTACATTTCTTTTTTTAACTGTTCGATTTGAAAATCTCTTTGTCTCGGATACCTTCCTTCTGCTATGAGAAACTTTTCGGGCGACATTTATTAATCTCCGTAACATTCTTCTTAACCGCTGGTGGAAGTAGCTGTTTCTATTTCTGAATGTTTTATCGATTGTAGAAACCGGTTAATTGTTTTTCTAACCGGTTCCATTGACTTTGAATAGCTTTGATAAATTTAATTCGCGTCAGACCGGATTCAAAAGACGTGCTCATTACAACCGAAAATTCGGTGTCATCTTTCTTGTTTTTTCTTGTAAACGGTTGCCTTACAATTAAATTTTATAACGTGAGTATTTCTGTCATGATTATGTCCAGCTGTAAGCAAACTGTCTTTTTAGCCACGAACTGATATAAACAAAGTTTCTGTATATTGATTATAACAGTCTGGCGAGACATGTAACCCCCCCCTGTATATAATGATGAACAGGGCCGAAGCGTAAAAGTTATGAAACCCTTAGATTGTTACGATGTCCCGTTAAACGATCTGAAGCTGTAGAAGTCCATTTTTCTTTACAGTACTACTTAATACAGAACCCTATCATACATACATTTAATTTCCGTTGTAATTCCGAACGTAAATATTTTGTTTTGTCGCTATAGCAACGAAAACTGGTTTTTCACAGCTACTGCTGGTGAAAAACCCGCTTTGAGATCGTGTTGTGATGTAGTTTCGCTTAAAATGTCCTGACATTACGTCAAAGCTGGTTACGTTTTTAACTTTCACGTTTTTTTCTTTTTTAAAGTAGTTTTAACAACAGCTTAAAACTACACACGCACATAAAAAAAAACGCTACGTTACGATTATACGTTCCATTTTGTCTCACATATGCGACCTTTGAGGTAAAAATACACGAATTTACAAATAATTAAACGGTGCACTTCTTTTAATTTCTTTTGCAGCTGCACGTGGCGGAGGGTGGGGGTCAATAAATACGCTGAATTAAGGTCCAAGCGTAATTTAGAAATGCTATTTGGAACCGCAACTCACTCTCTCACTGCAGAACTGAATATTCAAATGGGATTTGACGCGCGGTCAACCCATGTTTTTCTGCATTCTTCCTCCCATCTGAGTTTAACGACCAATATGAGAAACTCAGGGAACCAGAGGCATGTGCCTATCCAATGGCGCACCCAGGAATTCCTGTTGGAGGGGCCTATATATATATATATAAATATATAGTATACATACACAATATGTGTACTGTACACACACACATATATATATATATATATATATATATATAGGGATGCAAGGTCAGGTGATGCGTAACATCACAGCCTCTCCTTGACAAATGTCAACCCCGCCTTCTCGTGGTGCATCCTGTTCCCACTAAAGGGCCCTGACGACTGCCCATAGCGGTATAACTATACCATCGGGATCAGAGGAAATTATCCCACACTCACCAACCCGCTTGGCCAGCGTGGTGAGTTATGGCCAAACCCTCCAAAATGATTCCACAACTTAAATCTTGGCCCTCAGTCTCCGGCAGCTGGAATGTACCTGGCCAAGGCAGCGGCCAGTGCGACATGAAGGCAGAGGGTGCTAAGAATCCCCGGAGGACCGGACTAGGCTGCCATCTGATGCTGACCTTGGCTACTTACAATGGACGCTCCCTATCTTCTGATTCAAGGCTTCTTGAATTGGAAGAGGAACTACAAAGGATCAAGTGGGACATCGTGGGGCTAAGTGAGGTAAGGAGAAAAGGAGAAGATCTCATCGAACTGAAAAGTGGACATCTCTTCTACTATCGTGGGACAGATACTGGCAGAACTAGTGGTGTTGGATTTATAATAAACAAGAAACTGAAGGATAAAGTTGTAGAAGTTGAAAGTTCCTCTGACAGAGCTGCACGACTTGTTATCCAACTCTCGAAAAGATACCAGGCTCAGATTATTCAAACTTATGCACCCACCACAAGTCATCCTGAAGAAGAAATTGAAGAATTTTATGAGGAAATTTGTCATCTAAATAATAAAGGTAAGCAGCACTTGAAAATAATTATGGGAGATTTCAATGCAAAAATAGGGCAACGGCAACAGAATGAAACTTCAGTAGGTAAATTCGGTCATGGCAACAGAAACCAGCGTGGAAATACTCTCGTTGAGTTTGCAGAGGCAGAAGGGTTTTTCATCTTGAACTCCTTCTTCAAGAAAAAGCCACACAGGAAATGGACATGGAGACATCCAAATGGGACGACAAGTGAAATTGATTTTATTATGTGTAACAAAAAATTCGTCATAGAAGACTGCAGTGTGCTAAACAAGTTCAACACAGGCAGTGACCATAGATTGGTGAGATGTAAGATGCACCTCAACACTAAACTCGAACGTAGCAAGCTCATAAGACAAACAAAATGTATTGACATAACCAACCTTAAAAAACACCATAATACCTTCAAGTTAGAACTGAAGAACAGGTTCTCTGCTTTAGAAGGCCTAACATCGGAAGAAGTGGACATCTCTGAAGTTAACAGAAAAGTAACCAAAGCTCTTATGGAAACAGCAACAAAATTAGCTGGGTCTAAGAACAAATTGCATGTGAACAAATTATCAGGAAAAACCAAAATGTTGATGCAAAAAGAAGAGAGATGAGGACAACTAAAGAAGATGTGACTTCCAAAGTGGAATATATAGAGCTATGCAAGACAGTAAGAAAAAGTATCACTGAAGACGTAAGGAAATTCAACTGTGAACTAGTGAGGAAAGCAATTGAAAACAACCAAAGCCTAAAGATAGCAAAGGGACATCTCAGTAAGGGAAGAAAACAGATTATGGCACTGAGAAAAGAAGATGGTTCTGTAACAAGAAATAGAGGCGAAATTTTGACAAGAGTGAAAGATTTCTACTCCAAATTATATGAAAGGGATGATATATGCACTCCAGACATCATGAAAGATACCAGTACCAGAGTTCCTCCAGTCCTTCCAGCAGAAGTTGCACATGCAATCAAGAACATGAAGTGAGGAAAAGCTCCAGGAGAAGATGGAATTACTGTAGACATCATACAAGAAGCAAGTGGAGAAATCGAAACAGTACTCGCCCAAATTTTCACTGATGCCTTAATGAAGGAAAGATTCCTGAGGATTGGAACACCGCTACAATGATCCTGCTACATAAGAAAGGTGACATTGAGGATCTCGGAAACTACAGACCTATCAGCCTCCTATCAGTAGTTTATAAAATCTTCACTAAAGTTCTTTCACACCGCTTGAAGGTAGCACTAGACATGGCTCAACCGAGAGAACAAGCTGGATTCAGGAGTGGCTACAGCACAATAGATCATATCCACGTGCTGAGAGAACTAATTGAAAGAGCGAGGGAATATGAACTTCCATTGTGCATGGCTTTTATCGATTATGAAAAAGCCTTTGATTCGGTGAAAGCATCAGCAGTTACAATGGCTCTGAAAACCTGCGGTATTGAAGATGCATACATTAATATTATTAATAACATCTATGAAAATGCAAGTGCAAAGATTCGGCTGTTTGAAAATACAACACACGTAAAAATTGGAAAGGGAGTGAGACAAGGTGACACCATATCTCCGAAGCTCTTTAATGCCACATTGGAGGGTGTTTTTCAGTCGCTGAGCTGGGAAAACAAGGGGATAAAGATTAATGGAGATTATCTAACCCACCTTCGTTTTGCTGATGACGTAGTCATTTTTGCAACTACCCCATCAGAGCTGCAGAGTATGATCCAGGAACTTGCTGACAAGAGTAAAGAAGTGGGATTAAAAATGAACTTTCAGAAGACAAAAGTGATGTTCAATGCTTTTACAAGAAATGAAGATTTATCGATTGATGGAGAAAAGCTGGAGTTAACAGACACGTACGTTTATCTTGGACAGCAGATATCAAGTGAGGGTCACATTGATGAAGAAATTAATCGGCGTACAAAACTTGCCTGGAGAGCTTTTGGAAGAAACAGCATAATTTTCAAGAGCAATATGCCATTATGTCTTAAAAGAAAAGTGTTTGATCAATGCATCCTTCCAGTGCTTACGTATGGTGCAGAGACGTGGACCTTAACTAAAAGAGACATACAAAGGCTGCAGACAACTCAAAGAAGCATGGAGAGGTGCATGCTTGGTGTAACCAGGAGAGATAAGAAGAGGAACTCGTGGATCCGAAAAATGACAAGAGTGGAAGACATCATGATCAGAGTTAAATCCCTGGAAATGGCAATGGGCTGGACATACTGCCAGAAGGACAGATCATCGATGGACAGCCGAAATTTTAGATTGGATTCCAAGGGACAGGAAAAGACCCAGAAGAAGACCAAATAGGAGATGGGTGGATGAAATTGAAAGTATGCAGGGGTGACATGGAGGAGACTGGCACAAGACAGACCGTTGTGGAGGAAACTTGGGGAGACCTTCGTCCAGCAGTGGATTGATAATGGTTGACAATGATGATGATGATGATGATGATATATATATATATATATATAGTGTACGGGATGTAAGGTCAGGTGATGCGTAACATCACAGCCTCTCCTTGACAAATGTCAACCCCGCCTTCTCGTGGTGCATCCTGTTCCCACTAAAGGGGCTCTGACGACCGCCCATAGCGGTATAACTATACCATCGGGATTAGAGGAAATTCTATCCCACACTCACCAACCCGCTTGGCCAGCGTGGTGAGTTATGGCCAAACCCCTCCAAAATGATTCCACAACTTAAATCTTGGCCCTCAGTCTCCGGCAGCTGGAATGTACCTGGCCAAGGCAGCGGCCAGTGCGACATGAAGGCAGAGGGTGCTAAGAATCCCCGGAGAACCGGACTAGGCTGCCATCTGATGCTGACCTTGGCTACTTACAATGGACGCTCCCTATCTTCTGATTCAAGGCTTCTTGAATTGGAAGAGGAACTACAAAGGATCAAGTGGGACATCGTGGGGCTAAGTGAGGTAAGGAGAAAAGGAGAAGATCTCATTGAACTGAAAAGTGGACATCTCTTCTACTATCGTGGGACAGATACTGGCAGAACTAGTGGTGTTGGATTTATAATAAACAAGAAACTAAAGGATAAAGTTGTAGAAGTTGAAAGTTCCTCTGACAGAGCTGCACGACTTGTTATCCAACTCTCGAAAAGATACCAGGCTCAGATTATTCAAACTTATGCACCCACCACAAGTCATCCTGAAGAAGAAATTGAAGAATTTTATGAGGAAATTTGTCATCTAAATAATAAAGGTAAGCAGCACTTGAAAATAATTATGGGAGATTTCAATGCAAAAATAGGGCAACGGCAACAGAATGAAACTTCAATGGGTAAATTCGGTCACGGCAACAGAAACCAGCGTGGAAATACTCTCGTTGAGTTTGCAGAGGCAGAAGGGTTTTTCATCTTGAACTCCTTCTTCAAGAAAAAGCCACACAGGAAATAGACATGGAGACATCCAAATGGGACGACAAGTGAAATTGATTTTATTATGTGTAACAAAAAATTCGTCATAGAAGACTGCAGTGTGCTAAACAAGTTCAACACAGGTAGTGACCATAGATTGGTGAGATGTAAGATGCACCTCAACACTAAACTTGAACGTAGCAAGCTCATAAGACAAACAAAATGTATTGACATAACCAACCGTAAAAAACACCATAATACCTTCAAGTTGGAACTGAAGAACAGGTTCTCTGCTTTAGAAGGCCTAACATCGGAAGAAGTGGACATCTCTGAAGTTAACAGAAAAGTAACCAAAGCTCTTATGGAAACAGCAACAAAATTAGCTGGGTCTAAGAACAAGTTGCATGTAAACAAATTATCAGGAAAAACGAAAATGTTGATGCAAAAAAGAAGAGCGATGAGGACAACTAAAGAAGATGCGACTTCCAAAGTGGAATATATAGAGCTATGCAAGACAGTAAGAAAAAGTATCACTGAAGACGTAAGAAAATCCAACTGTGAACTAGTGAGGAAAGCAATTGAAAACAACCAAAGCCTAAAGATAGCAAAGGGACATCTCAGTAAGGGAAGAAAACAGATTATGGCACTGAGAAAATAAGATGGTTCTGTAACAAGAAATAGAGGCGAAATTTTGACAAGAGTGAAAGATTTCTACTCCAAATTATATGAAAGGGATGATACATGCACTCTAGACATCATGAAAGATACCAGTACCAGAGTTCCTCCAGTCCTTCCAGCAGAAGTTGCACATGCAATCAAGATCATGAAGCGGGGAAAAGCTCCAGGAGAAGATGGAATTACTGTAGACATCATACAAGAAGCAAGTGGAGAAATCGAAACAGTACTAGCCCAAATTTTCACTCGATGCTTTAATGAAGGAAAGATTCCTGAGGATTGGAACACCGCTACAATGATCCTGCTACATAAAAAAGGTGACATTGAGGATCTCGGAAACTACAGACCTATCAGCCTCCTGTCAGTAGTTTATAAAATCTTCACTAAAGTTCTTTCACACCGCTTGAAGGTAACACTGGACATGGCTCAACCGAGAGAACAAGCTGGATTCAGGAGTGGCTACAACACAATAGATCATATCCACGTACTGAGAGAACTAATTGAAAGAGCGAGGGAATATGAACTTCCATTGTGCATGGCTTTTATCGATTATGAAAAAGCCTTTGATTCGGTGAAACCATCAGCAGTTACAATGGCTCTGAAAACCTGCGGTATTGAAGATGCATACATTAATATTATTGATAACATCTATGAAAATGCAAGTGCAAAGATTCGGCTGTTTGAAAATACAACACCCATAAAAATTGGAAAGGGAGTGAGACAAGGTGACACCATATCTCCGAAGCTCTTTAATGCCACATTGGAGGGTGTTTTTCAGTCGCTGAGCTGGAAAAACAAAGGGATAAAGATTAATGGAGATTATCTAACCCACCTTCGTTTTGCTGATGACGTAGTCATTTTTGCAACTACCCCATCAGAGCTGCAGAGTATGATCCAGGAACTTGCTGACAAGAGTAAAGAAGTGGGATTAAAAATGAACTTTCAGAAGACAAAAGTGATGTTCAATGCTTTTACAAGAAATGAAGATTTATCGATTGATGGAGAAAAGCTGGAGATAACAGACACGTACGTTTATCTTGGACAACAGATATCAAGTGAGGGTCACATTGATGAAGAAATTAATCGGCGTACAAAACTTGCCTGGAGAGCTTTTGGAAGAAACAGCATAATTTTCAAGAGCAATATGCCATTATGTCTTAAAAGAAAAGTGTTTGATCAATGCATCCTTCCAGTGCTTACGTATGGAGCAGAGACGTGGACCTTAACTAAAAGAGACATACAAAGGCTGCAAACAACTCAAAGAAGCATGGAGAGGTGCATACTTGGTGTAACCAGGAGAGATAAGAAGAGGAACTCGTGGATCCGAAAAATGACAAGAGTGGAAGATATCATGATCAGAGTTAAATCCCTGAAATGGCAATGGGCTGGACATACTGCCAGAAGGACAGATCATCGATGGACAGCCGAAATTTTAGATTGGATTCCAAGGGACAGGAAAAGACCCAGAAGAAGACCACATGGGAGATGGGTGGATGAAATTCGAAAGTATGCAGGGGTGACATGGAGGAGACTGGCACAAGACAGACCGTTGTGGAGGAAACTTGGGGAGACCTTCGTCCAGCAGTGGATTGATAATGGTTGACAATGATGATGATGATGATGATATAGTGTACGCCCATAATTTATAATTTATATAGGGTTGTGACGTACATCGCTCTTAATCTCTTTGGGGCGTTGTGAAGAGGACATCATGTGATAGAAGACACTATATCAGACACTATGTAATTTTTTAAACATGTAAAATAATATGTTTGAATATTTAATTTGTGACGTACGTCGCTCTTAATATCTTTGGGACTTTAGAAAGGAGACATCATGTAATAGAAGACACTATGTAAATTTTTGAACATGTAAACTAATATTTTTTGAATGTTTAATTTATGACGTGCGTCGCTCTTCATCTCTTTGGGGCTTTGGAAAAAAAAACACCATGTAATAGAAGACACTATGTAATTTTTTGAACATGTAAAATAATATATTTGAATATTTAGTTTGTGACGTACGTCACTCTTAATCTCTTTGGAGGGGGCTTAAGCCCCCAAAGCTCCCTTCGTGGGTGCGCCAATGTGTCTCTCACTGACTTAGAGCCACTGGTCCCAAAGAAGCGACAAAGCCAGGGCTACTGGACAAGTACAAAACCCTGCCTCTTTCGGGACTCGACCGCAGGCCCATCTCAGATGAATGGTCAGAAGCCAGCGTACCTGACCGTTCCCTTACCTGGGCAGCCAGTATTTGCTTATTTGTGTGTGTGTAATAATTTATCATGGATACTTCGACTTAATAGTATGTAAGAATTCGTTAATCTTGTTAAAACATATTGGAACTGAACACACGGCCTCAGAAATGGGAATACTTCTCGTGTGATGGCTTTTTCCTTGCTCTCGTTTTCTTGGGAGATGAGAAGATTCCGAAGTCCCAAATATTTCTCGAGGGGGCAGAGCCTATTAGTCTGACCTAACTCATGTGGCGGAAATTTTCGGCATTCAATCAAACCGCTAAATTTTAACTAAACACCCCTTGATTATTATTCTGCGTTACTTGCGTCATGCACTTAATATGAAAATTTACAGTACACATCTTAAGGCTCAATAAATGAAATGGAACTACACTGGCGTGCAAATATTAAGGACGAAACGGTTTTTCGAATGTAACGTCGTGCAGAAGTGTTCCACATCGACTCAAATCTTATCATAAGATCCCCAAGATGTAAGAATATGGGACAAGTGAGCAAAACCGTCCAAACAAGGAATCCAAAGGATACAAAGGCACTTTATTGAAAAGGTAGCTTCGAGCACAACTGGACAGAAACGTCCATGGGACAGGCGGCTGCCATGAAAAATCCAGTCTTTAGTAAGGGATATGATCACCCCTGACTACGTTGCAGGATTTACAACGTCTGTCTAAGCTGAGGACGAGGTTGTCAAGGAGCTGTTGAGGCATCGCGGCCCATTCCTATTCCTCTTGTAGCGCAAATCGCATTTGCGGAATCGTTGCTGGCGGCTAGTGACGTGCTGCCAAGCGTCTACCGAGAAGGTTCCACACGTGTTTGATTGGATTTAGGTCCGGAGACATTGTGGGCCAATCCATGCGTTCAATATGTTCACTCTCCAACATATTTGCGACAGCCACTGTACGATGAGGTGTAGCGTTGTCGTCCATGAAGAGGAACTCAGGACCCACAGCACCTCTAAACAGACTTACGTGAGGCAGGAGAACCTCGGTACAATAGCGGACACCAGTGACTGAACCTCCTTGGAAGATGTGGAGGTCAGTACGGTTACCAAGCATGATACCTCCCCAAACGATAACTCCGCCACCTCCAAACCGGTTCCTTTCAATGATGTTGGAGGTGTGATTGCGTCTTTCCTGCTCTCTCCAGATGTGTATAGGTCCAGAATCGCTCGTCATACTAAATCGGTTCTCATCCGTAAAGAGAACTCTACCCCATTGCTGATGTGTCCAGTTCTTGTGTTCCTGGCACCACAGAAACCGCCGTCTCCGATGAGCAGGCGTTAATGGCACACACCGTACTGGTCGTCGTGCAAATAGACCACCTTTGTGCAGCCTCCTGGCCACGGTGAAACGCGATAACGGACTTCCAGTTGTCTGTTGCATGTGCCTTGCGATTTCTCCCGCTGTCTGCCGTCTGTCTCTTGTCGCCTGTAGTATAATACACCGGTCGTCCGCCGCCGTGGTTGCTCGTGGACGACCACTGCTAAACTCTCGGACAGCTGTTCCTGTCGTTTGAAATGCTCTCCAAGCTCGTGAAACGATGCTGTGAGCGATCCCGAACTCCTCGGCCCCACTAGTTACACTTTGACCTTCTTCCAACTTCCCAATGACGCGAACTCGGGTAAAGTCATCCAGATGTCGTCTACTGGATTGCCTGTTGGCCATATCACACGGTGGCAGCAACTCGACGTCGTTCAAACTGATGTACACCGTGCAATAGCTTTCACCGAATTGCTGAGCGTACACCGCCCGTATGCTTTATACCCTTTCGACAGCCCCCCTTCCCCCTACGTCATGCTGTAAATACGCGCATGCCCTACCGTACCGGACCCTAGTCTATCTCCTGAGTGGTCCGTTCTGCCTGGTCGTTCCGCTGTTATGCTAATTTATCATTAATTGTAAAGAAATATAATTGTAAAGAAAATGTGTACAGAAGTTTTTCCATTGGAAGTACAGGAAGCAAAATTACTTGACGTCGACCTTAAACAACTGAGATAGGTATAAAACTGTAAAATTCATATAAGTTTCAATTTTTATTGCATGTCCAAGCAAATAAGGCTTATTATTCCGAAGTTTCAGAGTTTTTTTACTGTCGTTAATTTTTGAAAGGTCGGACTTTTGGCGTTTGAATTTATTGCACTTAGTAAATTTACCACTAAGGAAAACAAAAGCGGTCCGAATAGCATTTCCGTAAACTGTAAACCGTCATGCGTTATGCTAAACCGTTAAGGTGGACGTCAAGTAAATTTGCTTCCTATACTTCCAATGGAAAAACTTTTGTACACATTTCCTTCACAATTAGTGTGTTTCCAAGAATGAAATTTTGAACATCGATTAAAATAACTTCATATTATAACTTGGAATTCTTAGTATTTTCTAAAACGTAACCATAATTATATAAAAAATCAAAAACTTTTCCTTTGGTGGTGTTGGAACCAGAAGAAGATGGCGCGACCTGTACATTGATGACGTCAGTAGACAAACAAATGTTGGATTGCATAATTATGGTTATGTTTTAGAAAATATTAAGTATTCCAAGTTGTAAAATGAAACTATTTTAATCGTTGTTCAAATTTTCATTGTTGGGACCGCATTAATTGTAAAGAAAATGTGTACAGAAGTTTTTCCATTGGAAGTACAGGAAGCAAAATTACTTGACGTCCACCTTAAACAACCGAGATAGCTTTACCAACAAAGCATATGCATAACAAATTCTCTGCGTCACCATGGCAGCAGGTCATGGGACCAGAACGTTCCTCTGTGGTTATCGTGAAGACAGACGAGCCGTTCGTTTCTTTCCTTTGCGTCTTTAAAAAATGCTTAAAAATCAGAAAGGGACGATAGTCGTAAGTTTATGCTGTAAAAATTAAAAAGCGTTATGATTCATAGTTTGCCATACACTGAAGAGCAATTGAATTAGAGATACCTGTGTAGTAACGTGTACCACCTTTCGTCCTGATGGCGGCGGCGATTCGTCTCGGCATGGACTCGACAAGACACCGGAAGCGTTGGGAAGCGATACGGATTCACGACCCCTGAACAAGCTCCCACAGTTCACGAAGATTTGATGGAGGGGGTCATAGCCTCGAACATCTCTCTCGGTGGCATCCCAGATTTGCTCGATGAGATTGAGGTCAGGTGACCTAGCTGCCCAAGGAAGCGAGGTCACGTCGGTGGAGTGTTCATCCAATTATTCGGATACAATTCAGGAGTGATGGCACAGTGCATTGTCTTGTTGCAGGATGAGGTCCCCAGTGGGATGTTGAAGACGCACAAACGGGGGCAAATGGTCGTCCAGGATATCCCGCTAACGTTGACCTGTGAGAGACGATGTCACACGTACCAGGGGTCCCATTGCAGTTCACGTAAACAGTCCCCAGACGAGAATGCCGCCCCCACCAGCTTGAAGAGTACCCTGCTGGCAAGAAGAATCCATCGCTTCATGTGGTCTGCGCCGTACTCGTATCCTGCCATCCGCATGTACCATCGTGAACCTTCCAGGCAACATTTTTCCACATGTCTGGGGTCCAGTGGCGATGATCCCGCGCCCATGCTAATCTTTGCACCCTGTGATGTGAGGTCAGCAGCAGTACCCTCGTGGGACGATGGCTTCTGTACCCCATAACGAGGAGATGGTTTTGGATGGTGTGGCTGCTTACACGTTTTTGTGCTCCAGCGTTAAATTGCCGAGTGATTTCTTGCACTGTGGCCCGTCTATCCGCTGTTACAATGCGAGCTAGCCGACGATGACCCCTCTCATCCACACGCTGTTGTCCACGGCAGTTAGCCCTTGCAGGGATGGTTTTACCGGATTCAATGTACTCACGGTGCACCCGTGACACAGTGGCTCGTGAAAATCTCAGTGCCTGCACGACTTCCGAGATGGAGTGTCCCATTCCTCGGACCCGGCGATTTTCCCACGATCAAATGCGTTTAGATCCTTCGTCTTACCCATAATGCGTCCGACTCTTACTGATTCCCGTCGCATCACTCCTTATATTGTCGGATTGCTGCATACGTCATGTCGTTTCCATTTACAGGGCCGCCCACAGCGCCACATTTGAATAACGCCAGCTGTCTGTAATTCAATTGCTATTCAGTGTATATCCGTTTTTTAAATGGATCCCATCGCGAAATAGAGATTTTTGTGAAATTTAGAAATTTAATTTCTTGTAAACTAAATCGAAATTCAAAAAAACGGTGACGAGGTGCAAAAATTCGATCATGGTACTACATGCCTACAAAGTTTCGTGGTTCTGTTTCTGTTAGTGTGTCCGGAAAGTCACCTGATAGCACTTTTCTGCTTACCTTAACTTTGAAATACAATAGCTCTTGAAGAATTGCCAGAATCGAAAAACGGTTTATTTCAGCGTATTCCCCAAACAATTCTCTACAAACGATGTAAATTTCGTATTTTTGTGTTCAATACGTTTTGCACTGCGAGCTAGGAAAGCAAGAGTGTAGCCAAATTTCTGAAACAGCAGCAGACGCGGCAGTTACTTCTTTTTAGAATAGAGAGAAAACAAATGCTTTCATTTACAGTACATTTTGAATTCCTACAAACAGTGAGCAAAACAATTTGTATTCACATCAATATTTACTTTTCTCTGTATCTTCTTATTCCATATTCAGTGTGGTCAAATTCAACGATTAACTTTGTGCCATAGTATTTTCTTAATAATTTGCAGGTTTCTCTAAAATATATATACATATATTTTTTAAATTTTTTACTTCTGTTATACAGTATGTTTGTCCGTGCATCTGCGAAAATCATATATCTTCACCTATAGTAGATTTGAAATACTCTTTTTTCACCGGGAAACCCGAACCATGTAAATAACGATTCATACCTTTTTTTTTTTTTTTTCGATGGTTAACTCTTTTGCTAAAGAGAGTAAATGCAGACTTTATCTAATTCAAGAAAATCTATTCTATTCTGTATAATTTCTTCTAAACATAGGTTTGAAACAATTGCTTACTTAATCAGATTGAAACAATTATTTATTTAATCAGGCTGAAACAATCTTTTTTTGATCAGATTGAAACAATTATTTATTTAATCAGATTAAACAATTGTTTATTGAAGACCGATTCGCGTATAGTTTGTACTCCAATTAATGTCCAGTTCTTCCTCTAGGTGATATAAATATATTTATTGCAGTTTTCCCCGATACATCTGCTGCTAAAAGTTCTATTTGAAAAAGTTGATGAAAATGTTTTAAGTATGATGTCTAATTTTCCCTGTCCCACAGTTTGTTCACGAGAGGATCGAAGGGCAAATTCTCGATTCGTGTACATTTGCAGCCATAACTGAGCTCCAGATAACTTGATTGAACAAATTCCTTTTCGGTTAGCTGTATTTTCTGCTGAAAATGGTACACAAATTTTCTGCTAGGTCATAAAAGAGCATATTCTTCTCGATATCTGTGTTCCTAACACACTGATTTGAAAAGTTTTTTCTGTATTGAACAGCGTTTATGGAGGGGAATATATTACATATAATTTCCAATTTTTGTTAACAGTTTTTCCCCAATGGGAGTGTTGATGAATATTACCTTTTGCAACATATTTGCAGCCGTATATGTGCACCTAAAAAGCCACTTAAAAATCCCTTAATGTCAGATGCTGCTCACTACGAAAACACTTTACATGTATTTAATGCCGCAAACAATATTCAGTTTCCCAACTAGGTGGCGCAGACGTACATATTCAACATCTCAGCTTATTCGGGCCGTTAAGCCGTCGGGCCCTGGGTGCTGCCTCCCCCCCTTCTACCTCGCTTCCGTGTCACTTTCCTATCGGGCACTCTAGCCCAAATCAACTAGCTTCCTATTTCTAAGGGTTGTTTAAGACCTGGGGTCAGACACCCCCTTCCTAAAATCCTCTACATATGATCTGATCTTATATCAGCTCCTGTAAGTCCGCTTTGAAACTTTTTTTAACATCGGATATCTTTCACTTCGTGGGACATTTTGCACTTACACTTGGAATTTTCATAATGAAGTGATATGACTCTAGGTATCGTTCATGTGCATTTCTCTATGCAACTGTATCTCTACTTCTAAAATTCCTATTGAAAACTCTTTTTTTGTACTGTATGGTATTTGCTATGGTAGAGATACGAACATTTTCCTCTTTAAGTAATGTTACTTTTACTCGCTAGAACGCGTGCGTATCAAAAAAAAAAAAAAATCCAGCTATACCTGCTTTTTTTAGTTCGGGTGTTTAACGACCACTGTGAGCAATTCGATGAGAGTTTCCCGTCCCAAATTTAGGGTCACTGGTTCCAGGGAAGGGAAACAGCCAGAGCCGAAAGACAAACATAACTGCCATGCCTCACCGGGATTCGAACCTGGATCCCATCTCGTAGGAATAGTCACAAGCCTGCGCTTAGACACTGCGCCATTAGAGAGGTTATCTCTGCTTCCAGAAGTCCCATTTGAAAAAAAAAATTCTCATCCGTATGAAGAATAGTTGGCTATATTTTCATAATTCACAGTTCTGTTGCCAGATGGCGTAAGCGTACACCTTGCTTTGAAGACATGTCACTGATTCCAAGATCCCCTTGGTGGTCCTTTCTTCATAAAGTAGCTTTCACCATGAAATATTTCCCATCCATTTTCTTCAAATTACGCAAAACGTTGATGCCTGGAGGCATAAAGTTATATGACGTTTTCTTCCATATCTTTTGCTCTAATTGCTCAATTTGAAAAATTCTTTTTTCTCAAATATCTTCCGCTATAAGGAGTACTTTGTACTCAATTTATGATTTTTCGAAACGCTCATTTGTGCCGCAAGAGGTCGTAAGTAGCTATTTCTGTTTGTGGATTCTGTTTTACTGATTTCAGAAATCTGGTTGATTTTTGGGAGCTATGCATCTTACCCGACGGTAGTATAATAAATCCTAGGTAAAAAGTTTCGATGTAACGACAATGGGTAATGGAAGTAATCGGTAAGCCACCTAGGTCGATTTTCTCAAATATCTCGAAAACGATGCTTCATACAGAAATTTGGCTTCCTATCTTCCTATCGCACCCCCCCCCAAAGGAGAGGTTACCTGCTATTGAAGAGAGCTTTCAAATGATGTACACTCACGGACAATGAAATTTGCACACCAAGAAGGAAGCATTGGATTGAACTGAAATTTTATGGACGTAATGATACAGATGAATGATACACATAATGGCAGAAACAGTGCTGCAGGACAATTACAGAGGGATCTGTGACACGCAGTCCGATCATCTTCAATAGCGCGTCGCACCGCCTCGTGAGGCGATACATGCTGCAATATGGTCCAGCATGGAGGCGAACAGGCGCCTGATGTTGTCCTGCGGCCGACTGGTCCACACGTGTTGGACGTTGTGCTCCAAATCCCGGATAGTACAGCACGACGGCAGCCGGCGTTTCTGCTGGTCCCAACATAGTCGGACGGTATGGTCAGAACGATTTACGTGGCGGGCTATACGGCGCGCCGACCACCCTGCTGTTTTCAGCCCGATGATCAGGCCTCTCTCAAAGTCCGCAAGTTGCGTAAATCGAAGTCTCTGGCATCTACCAGGCATTCTTGTCACTCTGTACTCTTGCTTGCGTCGGCCGGTGCTTTTTGCTTTCATGGGACATCGACTAGACGACTATACGTCAGTTTATAAGGCTGCCGGTTCGTGCTTGCGGCGCCACCAGAGGATGTGCGGTTGCACCAAACGAGGATCATTTGCATACCAGCACTCACTCTAGCTATTTGCGAAGTCTCGCGGTTGTAGCATGTTTTCTTCTATGTGCTCAAATTTCATTGTCCGTGAGTGTATAATATGATGGGGGTGTAACCTGTAGATATCTTAAACAAAAAAAAAGTCGCTAATAACCCTGAATAACAGATCCGACCATATGTAGAGGATTTTAGGAAGGGAGTGTCTAACCCCAGGTCTTAAACAACTTTTAGAAATAGGAAGTTAGGAGATTTGGGCTAGAGTGCCCGATAGGAAAGGGACACGGAAGCGAGGTAGAAAGGGAGAGGAAGACATCCTTATTTATTACCGGAGGGCCAGTACTTGGGGTCTGACGGCTTAACGTACCCATCCGACGCACGGCGGATTTTTAGTGGTTGGAGCGTTCGTACCTGGCTGGGATCGAGCCTGAGACCGACCCCGTAGCAGGGACGAACGTTGACCGTTATGCCATCCGCGGCCAACCCTGAAAAACAGCCTTGCCGTTCAGCTTTTCTTTCTATCTTGAAGTTAGATTTTATCTTGCGCATGCGCCGATGGGCTTCCGTAGCTACATCGCATATCGTCTGTGTCAGGATCGTTTCTTAAGTTCTTCTATATCTGAATATTATATAATAATGAAAATAAATATTGTTTTTGCAAAACTAAACAGTCGAAATATTTACTATTGCCGCCGCTATAGTTTAGTAAACAGTTACTTTTATGACGCACATATCTTCTTTCATTGGTTTCACGATGACGACGTTCATTAATTCACTTACTTAAGTACCGCTCAAAGTCAGGAATTAGTAAATCATATTGTTTGTTATTATGGTTTAATTCCACTTGGTATGTACCGGACTGTGGCTCGGTGTGGTCGTGAGTGAGGCGAATGTGTTGTTATTGTTTGTTGCTATGATTTTATTTCCACTTGGTATATACCGGACTATGGCGCGGTGCGGTCGTGAGTGAGGCGAATGTGTTGTTATTATTTAATTCTACTTAGTATGTACCGGACTGTGGCTGTGTGTGGTCGTGAGTGAGGCGAATGCGTTGTTATTGTTTGTTGTTATGATTTAATTCCACTTAGTATGTACCGGACTGTGGCTCGGTGCGGTCGTGAGTGAGGCGAATGTGTTGCTATTGTTTGTTGTTATGATTTAATTCCACTTGGTATGTACCGGTCTATGGCGCGGTGTGGTCGTGAGTGACGCGAATAAATGCAATGTGTTGTATGAAAATACCTGTATACTCTCTAATCCCTCGTGTTATTTAACGCCCACAAAGATCTTGACATGCGAAAGATGCATAGCATAAATTATCTACAAAGAGTACCAGGGTACTCTCTCGATTTCTTTTTACTGTTTTTATTCACTAATTACGACACTATAAACATTTTATTGCATTTTACACAAAGCCATTTTTTCCCATTAGGCGTAAATCCCTTTTTTGCCGAATTTTTTTTTTATCTAAATATCTGCTTTGAAAATTCTTTTCGTGTCGGAAAGGATCGGGAAGACGTGCTTATTACACATTAGAACTCTACGTTATATTTCTTCCTTTTTTTTTCATCATTAATTTCCTTCTGAAAAACGACATTCCTTCCATCCCAACGGTAGACCATAGTGTTAAAAAATGTGCTAACTCTGTGCAGACATATGAGCAATAAGTACCTAGATAGACGAACAATATTTTTATAATGAAATTGCTAACTCTTTATGCTGCATGTAGTTTTATTTTTCCATTCATTGTTATTTTAGAGGGATAAGTAGGGAATATCTTTTGTAATTCATTGCTACGAAGTTCTGTATTTTGCAAAACATAGAGAAAGGGAGATGTATTCTTGACAATATACAATTTCTGAACCGGAGCTAGCTCAAAGATTAAGCAACAGGCGAAAGAGAATGCCAGAAACGGGGCCATCTCAACGCTGCAGCTCAAAACTCCCAAAAGTGTTTTTTTTTTCGAATGGCTTCTAAAAGATTATCTTCCCCCTCGGCACGGTGTGCGGAAGTGATGGTTATGTCCCTGTGGATAAAAGTCTAAGCAATCATAATTTTGGTGAAGTACACTCCTTAATCTGGCGTGTGCGCTCAAAAGTGTGAACTCTGATGTAGGATTCACTTTTCTTTCGCTGGAAGATTAATCTTTTAAATTGGACTAATATTATTTAGTATTTAATTACCCTGATCTTTGACCAATAGCAACTTTTAAGCGCATTGTGTTAAAAATCGGTGCTGTAATCTTCTTGCTCTTCGGTGAACATCGAACTTTTCGGTCGTCGGTGAGCATCGAACTTTTTGTTGTTTTTGTTGAGATTTTACAAAATACTTTTTTTTTTTTTTGATTGACACGACATAAAAAATGACAAGTACCATCGTGCATAAAGATGTCAAAACTACGAGTACAAGGGATCAGCAGAACTAGATCAATCTGTAAAACAAGTTAGTAAAATCATGCAATGCATTGATTATGATACGCTTTCCAACATACCAGAAATGATTACTCAAGTTATGAGGATAATGGCTGTGGAATAAATTTCGCTCCTGTGTCCTGACCTTTGACCCCATTTCGATGATATTCAACAGAACCGGTTCAGTATACCTCAAGAATAACATACTGAAGTTTTGTCGCAATAGAAGCAGTTTTACGCAAGTTATGAGAATAATGGATGTGAAATAAATCTTGCTTTTGTGCAATAACCTTTGACCCCATTTCGCTGATATTCAACAGAACCGGTTCACTATACCTCCGGAACAACATGATAACTTTTTGTCGTAATCGAAACATTTTTAGGTAAGTTATGATGCACAAGGGCAATGGAATGGATCTCACTCCAGTGTCCTGACCTTTGACCCCATTTCGCCCATTTCCAATAGGGTTCGTCCCCAGGTGGTTCCTTACCAAATACTAAAATTTCATCGAAATCGAATCATTTTTACGTAAGTTATGACACATAAGGGCAATGAAATAAATCCCGCTCTTATGCCCTGCCTGACCTTTGACCCCATTCGCCCATTTTCGATAGGTTTCGTTCCCAGGTGGTTCCTTATCACATACCAAAATTTCATCGAAATCGAACCATTTTTACGCAAGTTATGACGCATAAGGGCAATGGAATAAAGCCCGCTCTTATGCCCTGCCTGACCTTTGACCCCATTTTCAATAGGGTTCGTCCCCTGTGGCTCCCTACCACATACTAAACTTTCATCGAAATCGAACCATATTTACGTATGTTATGACGCATAAAGGCAATGAAATGCATCCCGCTTTTATGTCCTGACCTTTGACCTCATTCCGCCCATTTTCAACAGGGTTCGTCCCAGGTGGTTCCTTACCAAATACTAAAATTTCATCGAAATCGAACCATTTTTACGCAAGTTATGATGCATAAGGGCCACGAAACAAATCCCGCTCTTATGTCCTGCCTGACCTTTGTCCCCATTTTGCCCATTTTCAATAGGATTCGTGCCCAGGTGGTTCCCTACCATATACTAAAATTTCATCGAAATCGAACCATATTTACGCATGTTATGACGCATAAAAGCAATGAAATGGATCCCGCTTTTATGTCCTGACCTTTGACCCCATTCCGCCCATTTTCAACAGGGATCGTCCCAGGTGGTTCCCTACCACATACTAAAATTTCATCGAAATCGAACCATTTTTACGCAAGTTATGACGCATAAGAGCAATGGAATGGATCCCGCTTCTATGTCCTGACCTTTAACCCTGTTTCGCCCATTTTCAATAGGATTCGTGCCCAGGTGGTCCCCTACCACATACTAAAATTTCGTCGAAATCGAACCATTTTCACGTGAGTTGTTGTGCGGACGGACGGACGGACGGACAAAGCTGGGGCATATACGCTTCTTCAACCTACGGTTGGAAAGCGTAAATGAATGTTTAGGTCATGAATGGCATATCTGACTTACTATCGTTGTCATATTTACACCAAAAAACGGATTGTCATCTTCAAAATTTGATTGTTTAGGTTTTTATGCCCCTTTCACCAAAGTATTGGAGAATCCATAATAATTTTTAAACAATGATGGGTCTTTAAAGCGCAGTTTAGGTTCAGTGTTCAATATTTTGAAATTTTAGAAAAATTCATCCAGCCTCTTATATAAGTTCAAAGGTTGGGCGACTCAACATGTCGCCTAATTCATTCATTCATTTTTTTCTAATTTTGTATGTGGGTTTAACGGTCACAGTCAGCAACTCAATGTACTATATGTAGTAGTCTGTCACTAATAATTTGGGGCCACTAGCTCCAAGAAGGGCTGAGGGCTATTATCGTAAGACAAACACACCATCTATGCCTCACCCAGGATTCGAACCCGTACCCATCTCATATATATCGTGTAAAGTTGCTGCCACAAAAAAGTGTTTGTGCTGTCAAAACGATATGAATTAATACTACTTCACAAAGGTAACGGGAAAGGCACAAATCAAGTGTTCTAAAGTACAGGAATTACCTGTAACACTTACTGAATAGATGCTGCTAATAGAATATTAGAATTTTCCGAAGACACTCTTCCTAGTAACAGTTCGTGACACAACATTCCCTGGTTTTATCATCCAGTTCCATTTAATCCGTTCGGTCTTCGTCGGGAGACAACAGTTTTCAGATTATATTGCTGTTGCAGGGGAACAGCGGTTTTCAGGAACCCAAAATAAGTAAACGAAGTGCTTTCTGTTTCTTTTAAATGGTTTGGCTGACTCCACTAAATCTCCAGCACATGGGTGAAGTCATCCTAATGCATTATTTTCCTTTGAGATGTGTTTGGACTTCGGAACCTTCTCATCCTCCTCAGAGGGGAAAGAAAAGCACCACATCAGATTCATGCTCTTTATCGCGGTGTGTGTTACACAATTAAGATTTTTTGGCACTTTTTTGTTCTTAATGACCCAACAATTATTATTTTTGCCACTTTTTAGTCTTAATGTACCAGAGCGACCTAAAATAATGTCTCCACGCTCTTTGAGCGAAAAAGTTTACCGTTCACTTAGGGCACGGTAAGATGTCCTCTGTCATTGTGTTTTGGTCGAAAGTGCAGAACTCGGATAATTAATTTATGGGCGCATGGAGGCCATTGTCATAAACAAGAACACAGTAGTAGATGTGATCCTGTGACGCGTGGTAGAGAGAGTGTCCTTAAAAGAAGTTCTATGTACACATCTGATTATGTCGATGCGGAAAATAAGGTTAGTTTAGCGGCATCAGGAGAATTCCTGGAACATATTGATGTTCCATTTGTAGTGAGCATAAGAAATAGAAAAAAAAAATACAGACATAATGCTTAGTAAAATCCAGTGTCTTACGGAACCCGTGGGGAGAAATGCCCAAATATAGGCTTTGATCTGAAGGGACATGTTCGTCTACGGGTTAGTCCAGAGGTGGGGAACCTTTTCATATTGGCAGGACGTATTAAGTTAGCTGTAATCTAGCAAGGACACATTCAAAAATCTTCCGTTAGGTATACACTGAAGTGCCAGAAAAACTGGTACAGACGAGCTTATGCAAAATACTTAGCAACGTCACCTATGCGCGTACTCGGTGGCGTCCGCCAATGGTATATAGAGCGATAGACATCCTTGCCAGCTGTCAGAGCTGTTTTCGGCATGAGAATGAGAAGTAAAAACGATTTAAGCAATTTTCAACGCGGTGTCATAGTTGGTGCTCGTGAGATGGGCCATAGTATTTCGAAGGTAGAAACGAAGTTCGGATTTTCACGGACGGCTATCGCAAGGGTGTACCGTGACTACAAGAATTCCGGCAAAACCTCCAACCTACGATACCAGTGTGGCCGTAAAAAGACATTGGGGTGAACGTGACCATCGTCGGCTGTCAAGAATCGTTTCACGCGGTAGGCGTGCAGCACTCTCGCAGGTATTATCGGAATTCAATGCTGGAGCCTCAACAAGCATCAGCGTCCGGACTGTATAACGTACTCTGCACGATATGGGCTTTGGGAGCCGACGCCCAACTCGAGTTCCCTTGATTGGTGCACGACACAGAGCTGTGCGCCTCGCTTGGGTACGGCAACACCGCCACTGGACACTTGATGACTGGAAACAAGTAGCCTGGTCTACCGAGTCGCGTTTCCAACTGTATCGGGCAGATGGGAGGATTCGTGTGTGACGCAAGCCCCATGAAGCCATGGATCCCGCCTGTCAACAGGGAACTGTACCGGCTGGTGGGGGGTCCGTAAGGGTATGGGGTGTATTTAGCTGGACTTCACTGGGACCCCTGGTACGTCTACAAACGTCTGTGACCGGCCAACGCTATGTGCGCATCCTTTCTGACGAGGTACACCCGCTCATGTCCTGCATTCATGTGCCTGTTCCAACAGGACAATACACCTCCACACAAGTGTCGGGACGCCACATTATGCTTAGAGATGCATTCATCTGAGTTTGGGGTGTTGCCATTCCAACCCAAGTCTCCAGATCTGAGCGTGATAGGACACATTTGGGATGCCATGCAACGCGCTATAGTACACAGGAATTCGAGACCTCGGAATACACCCGAATTGTGGAACGCTCTGCAGGAAGTATGGTGTGCATTGCCTACAGCATATTTCCAGAAGCTAGTGGAGTCCATGCTCCGTCGTATTTCTGCAGTCCTGCGCTCCCGTGGGGGACCTACCGAGTATTAGTCTGGTGTACCAGTTTTTCTGGCACTTCGGTGTATATTCTATTGCATTTTTCCATATTTCAACTGCATCTTTCTTAGCGTCAAATAAGAACTTTAAAATGTCATCTTCTGAGAGCTCAATCAATTCCATCTGTAGTTCTTTAGGAGCCATAGAACGAAATTATGAGCGTAGCAGGTGTCAAAATAGCCTTACAAATGTTTTAATTGAGGCCGTCAGTCGGGGAGCATTATTTTGTTGAACCTTCTTTTACTCAAATACGGTCGTTTTAAGGTGAAAATAAAAATAACAAACAACGAACAAAACATTTTAATAAAAATAATGGATTTGTTCTGCAAAATTTTGGATTCACTTAAAAGGCTGCAGGTACCCCACTCCTATGTTAGGCGCTACTGTGATAAACGATTTATGTGCTCGAACTCGTAAAATATAATGGAAATCAGCGCCTCGATAGGAAATATTTCTGTCTCATAAATGTTCATTAAGGCGCATTATTCGCAGTACGGTGTACAATTAATAGCTATTTGATACATATGTAATTATTTTAGCGAGTGGTGTAATGAATTTAATTTTAAAGAGTAAAAGGAATAACTACAAAGAGTGAATACATTTACCTTGTGTACGAACAAAACGACATCTGTACAACCAATAAATTTAACAGATTAGTCACAAAAAGTACATACCTTCCATACCGTACACTCACGCATAAAAACTTTCTTTCTCCCTGACTGCAATTCTCTGGTTTTTTTTATTTCCATCTTTATTATCCCTTCTCCATCTCTTCTCGTACCAGTCTCTCATGTGGATCGTGTGCTCAAAAATTTAAGACTTGTTATTCCATAGTTTTCCCCCACCCCTCGAATAAGAGCTACAAGCTCAGTTTTTTTCCCGGAAATGGAAATGATGGTGGCCACGAATCTGTCATCGGAATAACCTCAAGAATCGTACAGTTGGAGTATATTGATCCAATCTTCTTTACAGAAACCAATATTTTGTATCGTACAACATCAAGTGATTGAGCGTCTGGAGAAAAGAAGATCTGCGTGATAGTTTTTCGGTAGATGCAGGAGTTTGTACCCTTGAAAAATACGAGTGCCTTGGGTTAAGAGCTATTTTATCTAGAAATTTAAAGATTTTACGCAACATTCGCAAAGAAGTTTCTTCCTAAATAACATAATATCACCTCGAATGTTTAAAAAATCATCTATAGCGTATTATTTGCACAACTCAAAAATGTATTTTATGGTTGTTTTCAAAAGTGCCCTCCAAAACAGGGGCGCGGACTTCAAATTATTGGGTGGGGGTGGGGGTGGGGTGTGGGGAGGCGTGAAAAGATCAGACATGAGAGGAGCGCATATCTTGTATTGTCAGGAAGAAAATTAAGAAAAGAGTGGCAACAATATAAACTACGGGATTTGACGCATATTTTGAAACGCAATTTGAACAAGGAAACAGAAATATTCTTTTGCGGAATATTAATATTTTAAACAATAAAATTTAGCCTGTGACTTCCTGTAAAAATACCCAGAGCGATTTTATTTCCAAAAGTTTATGATAAAATGAGAAATTAGCTGGGTTGCTTAAACAAAGAATAAGAAGCACACACACACACAACAATATATATATACATTCAAAGGCAATAGAGAATATACGTTTCTGTATTTTTATTTATTTTTAACTTAGATAATTGTTTTAAATATTTTGTGACGTACAACAGAGGTAAAGTACGTGTTAAGACAACAAATCTGCAGCGATGCATTCCGTCCGTTTAGCTTAGTTGGGAAAGCAGCTTACTCCGGAGTGAGGGGGCGAGTTTTCGATTCCCATCACGAACAAATTTGTGTTTTCACATTGGCCCCGAACATAAAAATGGATATACTGGACGTTGGGTTCTTTGAAAAATGTGTGATGTTCATTCCACACATCGTCTAGAATGAATGAAAATTCGTTTTTCGCTTCAAAATAAAAAAATAAATTAAGAGGGAGATGAGTGACGTACTCTACAGAGGTAAAGCACATGCCAAGACGACCAATTTACAGCGTTACATTCTGCTATGTAGTTTACTTGGGAAAGCAACTTACTCCGGAGTGAGTGGGCGTGGTAAAAATATGTTTTCACGGTTTATCACATATCACGAGAAAATGTCCAACACAAAACGGGGCTGGCAGTCCAGTTTCTCATCAAATGAGCAATGCTGAATGTAGAAAAAGAAAGTTTATTTATTTATTTATTTATTTATTTCTTTATTTATTTTGGAAGTAAATCGCTTTCTCCTCATAAAGTGGAGCTTGGTTCACCTAATTGAACAGACCGAAAATTATTGGGTGGTTTACTTATTTAATTAAACCGCCGCACCCCAGTAAAAAGCAAGATTCAAATTGACCCCCTTCATATTCGGAGCCTATGCTCTGAGATGTGTGAAAAAAATAGGACCCTGAACAACCCCATAACCGCAGAATACAAACATTGGGCGCAGAATATTCCATTTTTTACGCTTTCCAACCGTAGGTCGTTGCTCCTAGCTCTGTTGAACTTCAGTTCAACGTGCATGCTCACCATTGGTTTTCGGAATCAAACTTCAACATGAAGTTTATATCTTCTAACAAATGTGAATATAATATGCACCATACTGTACAAATGTATATAGTCTTACTTGCTTTCTCTTTGATTATCATTTTTTCTAATAGTACTAAGGCATCGTAATTCCGTTTGCCTTAGGGTTCACATTGTCTACTTTGTTATCTACACTTCTCCTTTTGCACAGTGCTTCATTATAATATTCTCGTTCTGTTATTTGCCAGCAGCACTATAAGATACATATTGTTCGAGACGAAATGTTTCGACAATCTCTCTTATTGTTCTTGTGCAAAATGCCTGCACCTCTTACCACGAGGCTACTTTGTGAATCAATACATTGTGCTGTATATAATGTACATAGAATTTTAGAGTGTGTATATTTTACCATACAATATATGTATCAGGACGCCCATGTTCGCCTTCTGAACCCAACCTTGTTAATAAAAATTGATTTGAACTGAAGAAGCGTATGTGCTCCAGCTTTTTCCATCTTTCCGTCTGTCCGTCCGTCAGTCGGCACTCACGTTAAAATGGTTCGATTTCGATGAAATTTTAGTATGTAGTAGGGGACCACCAGGGGACGAACCCTATTGAAAATGGGTGAAGTGGGGCCAACGGTCACGCCATAAGAGCGGAATCCATTCAATTGCCCTTATGCGTCATAACTTGCGTAAATATGGTTCGATTTCAATGAAATTGTAGTATATGGTAGGGGACCACCTGGGAACAAACCCTATTGAAAATGGGTGAAGTGGATTCAAAGGTCAGGAGATAGGATCGGGACCCATTCCATCGCCCTTATCCCACACTATTAAGGTGGACGTCAAGTAATTTTGCTTCCTATATTTCCAATGGAAAACCTTTTGTACACATTTCCTTCACAATTACTGCGTTCCCAATGATGGAAATTTAAACATCGATTAAAATAACTTCATACTATAACTTGAAATACTTAACATTTTCTAAAACATAAGCATAATTATATTAAAAAACAATAACGTTTCCTTTGGTGGTGTTGAAACTAGAAAAAAGATGGCGCGACCTGTACTTTGATGACGTCAGTGGACAAATAAATGTTGGATTGCATAATTACGGTTATGGTTTAGAAAATATTACGGCTATGGTTTAGAAAATATTATTACGGTTATGGTTTAGAAAATATTAAGTATTCCAAGTTATGAAATGAAGCTATTTTAATCGATGTTCAAATTTTCCTTCTTGGGAACGCATTAATTGTGAAGAACATGTGTACAAAAGTATTTCTATTGGAAGTATGGGAAGCAAAATTACTTGACGTCCACCTTAAAGTAGCAATTCTTGTATGTATGTATGTATGTACATTTTATTTTGAAAACGGCTCTAAGAATTTTGATGAAAGTCGTTAACCTACCGTTTCCTGGTACTAGAAATCGATTTAGCTTGATCTCGACTTTAGGAGAATTCGTTTAGTGGGTTAAATAACCACCCAGAATTATAACGTTTTTAGTGTCATGGCGTCGTTCCATTAATGTTTCCAATGCTTAGAAATCTTAAGACGTCGCAATCTCGCGTTTGAGAATGTTGGCGCGCAGTCACGCCATCTGTCTCATTACGTCACGCGTTGTGTCGTTACCTCCAAGATCTTGAAGGCCTATCAAGTCGTGACGTCATTTTCAGTGTCGTCACACCTCGTGGATCTACTGATCAAACAGTCCCTGTCTGCATTACATCGCTGACTTGTATTTAAACGTGTGACTTGTGTTTTTTTTACGCTTTCCAACCGTAGGTTGAAGAAGCGTATATGCTCCAGCTTTGTCAGTCCGTCCGTCCGCACGATAACTCACATGAAAATGGTTCGATTTCGACGAAATTTTAGTATGTGGTAGGGGACAACCTGGGGACGAACCCTCTTGAAAATGGGCGAAACAGGGTCAAAGGTCAGGACATAGTAGCGGGATACAGTCCATTGCTCTTATGCGTCATAACTTGCGTAAAAATGGTTCGATTTCGATGAAATTTTAGTATGTAGTAGGGAACTACCTGGGCACGAGCCCTATTGAAAATGGGCGAAATGGGGTCAAAGGTCAGGCAGGACATAAGAGCGGGATTTATTCCATTGCCCTTATGAGGCATAACTTGCGTAAAAATGGTTCGATTTCGATGCAATTTTAGTATGGGGTAAGAAACCACCTGGGGACGAACCCTCTTGAAAATGGGCGAAATGGGGTCAAAGGTCAAGACATAAAAGCGGGATCCTTTTCATTGCATTTATGCGTCCTAACATGCGTAAGCATGGTTCGATTTCGATGAAATTTTAGATGTGGTAGGGAACCACCTGGGCACAAACCCTATTGAAAATGGGCGAATGTGGTTAAAGGTCAGGACACTGGAGTAGGATCCATTCCATTGCCCTTGTGCATCATAACTTACCTAAAATTGCTTCGATTGCGACAAAACGTTATCATGTTGTTCCGGAGGTATAGTGAACCGGTTATGTTGAATATCAACGAAATGGGGTCAAAGGTCATTGCACAAAAGCAAGATTTATTCCACAGCCATTATTCTCATAACTTGCATAAAACTGCTTCCATTGCGACAAACCTTTAGTATGCTATTCCTGAGGTATACTGAACCGGTTCTGTTGAATATCATCGAAGTGGGGTCAAAGGTCAGGACACAGGAGCGAGATTTATTCCACAGCCATTATCCACGTAACTTGAGTAATAATTTCTGGTATGTTGGAAAGCGTATCATAATCAATGCATTGCATGATTTTACTAACTTGTTATTTATCTATTTCATTTTTAATTATTCGCATTTATCATCTAGAATTGATTTACTTGTGAGATGTGTTAACTGGCATCTTGCAAACACTTTTATTTATTACCAAGGCCCGGATTATGTCATCTTGAGACCCGGTGCTGGCATTGAATTGCTGACCTTTTCAGAAAACTTTTCCTTTTCTCTAAGTTATTTTGCTATCATTTATTTTTAGTAATATAGTATAAAGTTGCCATTTTTGGAGGAAAGGAGGTAATGTTATCAGAAAGAAATTGCTGTATTACTATCATCATTTTAATAAAATCATGTTTATTATGACGCACAATCTGCTTCACCAAACTAATGGCTTGCATATTAGTTGTTAGCACGTGTTTTGTAAAACAAGTTAGTAAAATTCTGCAATGCATAGATTATGATACGCTTTCCAACATGCCGGAAATCATTACTCAAGTTATGAGGATAATGGCTGTGAAATAAATATCGCTCCTGTGTCCTGACCTTTGACCCTATTTCGATTATATTAAACAGAACCGATTCAGTATACCTCCAAAAGAACATGATAAAGTTTTGTTGCAATCGAAGCATTATTAGTCAAGTTATGAGGATAATGGCTGAGGAATAAATCTCACTCCTGTGTCCTGACCTTCGACCCCATTTCGATGATATTCAAAAGAACCGGTTCAGTGTACTTCTGGAACAACATGATAAAGTTTTGTCGCAATTGAAACATTTTTGCGTAAGTTATGACGCATAAGAGCAATGGAATTGATTCCGCTCCTATGTCCTGATCTTTGACCCCATTTCGTCCATTTTTAATAAAATTTGACCCCAGGTTGGTCTCCTACTACATACTAAAATTTCATCAAAATCGAAACATTTTTTACGCAAGTTATGACTCATAAGAGCAATGGAATGGATCCCACTCCTATATCGTGACCTTTGACCCCATTTCACCACCCATTTTTAATAGAATTCATTCCACGGTGGTCACCTACCACATCCTAAAATTCCATCGAAATCGAACCATTTTTACGCAAGTTATGAAGCATAAAGGCAATGGAATGGATCCCGCTTCTATGTCGTGACCTTCGACCCCATTTCGTCCATTTTCAATAGGGTTTGTCCCCAGCTGGTCCCCTACCACATACTAAATTTTGATCGAAATCGAACCATTTTTACGCGAGTTATCGTGCGGACGGACAGACGAACAAAGCTGGAGCATGTACGCTTTTTTACGCTTTCCAACCGTAGGTTGAAGAAGCGTATATGCTCCAGCTTTGTCCGTCCGTCCGTCTGTTCGCACGATAACTGGCGTCGAAATGGTTCAATTTCGATGAAATTTTAGTATGTGGTAGGGGACCACTGGGGACGAACCCTATTGAAAATGGGACAAATGGGGTCAAAGGTCACGACGTAGGAGCGGAATCATTCCATTGCCCTTATGCGTCATAACTTGCGTAAATATTGTTCGATTTCAATGAAAGTTTACTATGTGGTAGAGGACCACCTAGGGACGAACCCTATTCAAAATGGGTTACGTGGGGTCAAAGGTCAGAACATAAGATCGGGAGGCATTCTATTGCCGTTATGCGTCATAACGTGCGTAAAAATGGTTCGATTTCGATGAAATTTCATTATGTAGTAGGGGACCACCTGGTGACGAACCCTATTGAAAGTGGACAAAATGTGGTCAAAGGTCAGGAAATAGGATTGCGATCCATTCCATTGCCCTTCTCCCATATTATTAAAGTGGACGTCAAGTAATTTTGCTTCCCATACTTCCAATGGAAAAACTTTTGTAAACATTTCCTTCACAATTAATGTGTTCCCAAGGATGAAAATTTTAACATCGATTAAAATAACTTCATATTATAACTTGGAAAACTTAATATTTTCTAAAATATAACCATAATTATATTAAAAATCAATAACCTTTCCTTTGGTGGTGTTGAAACCAGAGAAAAGATGGCGCGACCTGTACTTTGATGACGTCAGTGGACAAAAAAATGTTGGATTGCATAATTACGGTTATGGTTTAGAAAATATTAAGTATTTCAAGTTATGAAATGAAGCTATTTTAATCGATGTTCAAATTTTCATCCTTGTGAACGCATTAATTGTCCAGAAAAAGATGGTGCGACCTATATTTTCATGACGTCAGTAGACAAACAAATGTTGAATTGCATAATTACGGTTATGTTTTAGAAAATATTAAGTATTGCAAGTTATGAAATGAAGATATTTTAACCGATGTTCAAATTTTCATCCTTGGGAACGCATTAATTGTGAAGAAAATGTGTACAGAAGTTTTTCCATTGGAAGTATAGGAAGCCAAATTAGCCGCCCCGGTGGCGCAGTGGTCTAAGCGATGGCCTCTGATCATTCGTCCGAACGGGGTCCGGGTTCGAATCCCGGTGAGGCATGGACGTTGTGTCTGTCTTACGGCACTGACTCTCTCCCTTACCTGGAACCAGTGACCGTAAATTAGGGACGGGCGACTGCTTATTGCACATTGAGTTGCTCACGGTGGTCGTTAAAACTCCAATCAAAAAAAAAAAAAAAGAAAAAAAGAAGCCAAATTACTTGACGTCCACCTTAAAGTAGCAATTCTTGTATGTATGTATGTACATTTTATTTTGAAAACGGCTCTAAGAATTTTGATGAAAGTCGTTAACCTACCATTTTCTGGTACTAGAAATCGATTTAGCTTGATCTCGACTTTAGGAGAATTTGTTTAGTGGGTTAAATAACCACCCCGAATTATAACGTTTTTAGTGATGGCGTTGTTCCATTAATGTTACCAATGCTTAGAAATCTTATGACGTCACAGCTTGAGAATGTTGGCGCTCGGTCACGCCATCTGTCTCATTACGTCACGCGTTGTATGTGGATCCTATTACAGTTTTATGACGTCACACTATTGCGGCAAGCAGATGATCGCGATTCCTTTCTCGACAGCCGCTTGTGTTCTTGGTGACGTTCACGTATTTCCTGCGTGTTTGGATATTAAGGAAGCGTTGAATTTAATACGAGCAATTCGTTAGCGAAAACTTTCCTACATTGTTAACAGTAAAGTGCAGTAGACTGTGTTTTTCTTTACAGGTAATTTTCCTTCAATTAAAAAGGTAACATTGGACATGGCTTAACCGAGAGAACAAGCTGTATTCAGGAGTGGCTACAGTACTATAGATCATATCCACGTACCGAGAGAACTAATTGAAAGAGTGAGGGAATATGAACTTCCATTGTGCATGGCTTTTATCGATTATGAAAAGGACTTTGATTCAGTGAAACCATCAGCAGCTACAATGACTTTGAAATCCTACGGTGTTGAAGATGTATACATTAATATTATTAATAACATCTATGAAAGTGCAAGTGCAAAGGTTCGGATATTTGAGAATACAGAACACATAAAAATTTGAAAATGTGACACCATATCTCCCAAACTCCAAAAATTTGAAAGGGTGACACCATATCTCCCAAATGCCACATTGGAAAATGTCTTTCAATCACTGAATTGAGAAAACAAAGGGATAAAGTTTAATGGAGATTATCCAACTCACCTTCATTTTGCTGATGACGTAGTCATTTTTGCAACTACCCCATCAGAGCTGCAGAGTATGATCCAGGAACTTTCTGACAAGTGGGATTAAAAATGAACTTTCAGAAGACAAAAGTGATGTACAATGCTTTTACAAGAAATGAAGATTTATCGATTGATGGAGGAAAGCTGGAGATAACAGATGCGTACGTTTATCTTGGACAGCAGATATCAAGCGAAGGTCACATTGATGAAGAAATTAATCGGCGTACAAAATTTGCCTGGACAGCTTTTGGAAGAAACAGCATGATTTTCAAGAGCAATATGCCATTATGTCTTAAAAGAAAAGTGTTTGATCAATGCATCCTTCCAGTGCTTACGTATGGTGCAGAGACGTGGACCTTAACTGAAAGAGATATACAAAGGCTGCAGACAACTCAAAGTAGCATGGAGAGGTGCATGCTTGGTGTAACCAGGAGAGATAAGAAGAACTCGTGGATCAGAAAAATGACAAGAGTGGAAGACATCATGATCAGAGTTAAATCCTTGAAATGGCAATGGGCTGGACATACTGCCAGAAGGACAGACCATCGATGGACTGTCGAAATTTTAGATTGGATTCCAATGGACAGGTAAAGACCCAGAAGAAGACCATGTGGAAGATGGGTGGATGAAATTCGGAAGTATGCGGGAGTAACGTGGAGGAGCCTGGCGCAAGACAGACCGTTCTGGAAGAGGCTTGGAGAGACCTTCGTCCAGTAGTGGATTGATAATGGTTGACAATGATGATGATGATGATGAAACATCAGTCCTATATAATTTTTCAAAGATCAGTAATTTATAACAACTGAACAGGGTTTCCACATTTTCCAATGGATTCAACAAACAAACATTTTTATTTGTAAGGAAAAAATATCTATTAATGTTACATTTAGTTGTTCTGCCCCAAGCAAGCAGACAATAAGACAGATAGAGGTAAATGAAAGAGTGTTAATTTAATATTTAGTGGCAATAGACTCGAACCTCTATCTTAACTCCTTTTGAGACCTCGAATCCCGCGAAATAATTTCGACATGGGCACCTTACTTTAGATTCTTCTGAAACAAAACACCTAAAAAGTTTCATCGTTTCTTCAAAAATCAAAGGAATATGATTTAGAATCACTACTGGTAGATCATCAACTCGAGCCTTTTGGCTGAAAAAAAACATATATTTTGTTTCTGTAACATTAAGAGAAACAAATTGCAACGAAACCAAGTCTAATATTCCTGTTAAGCTTAGTTAACACGGGCCATTAAGTCAGACACCGCATGACCTGAAAAAAATGTCATCAACAAAAAGGAGCGTGTACGCATATAAACGAATATAAAAAATAACATTAACGTAAATTAAAAATAATAATGGCCCAAGTACGGAGCCCTGTGGAACTCCAGAAAGAACAGTTTTAATACTAGAGCGAACATTTCGAATATTGAACAGACGGATTGTCATTTTCACTAGAATCTGTTCTCTATCACGTTGCTTTTTTTTCAAATTATTGCGCTAAACAACACCCTCTAGTCAGGAAGGAGACTGTAATGACGCTGTGAGACACCGATTTGAATATAGCGAACTCGCTACCAAATGTCGTAGGAAGTTACGTATTACTCAGCCTACATATTATACTTAAACCGTTGGTGCCAGGGATTTCTCGAACACCCGCTAGTTGTTTACTTTATCTTCTGCTATTACTACAACTAATAATACACTTGTTATAATTTTTCTGTTGCAGTTCATTAATTTTCGGAAAGTGCCAGTGGAAGGCACTGAACCCAAATCTCTCTACATATGGCGTTTTTTCTCACACTTATCCATTTACTATAGTCCAGTACTCTGGAGTGGTTTGATTTCCTACGAGTTCGTTCTTGGACGCCGCCCTGGTGGTGCAGTGGTCAGATTGCTGGCTCCTGACCATTCGTTTGAGATGGGTCCGGGTTCGAATCCCTCTGAGGCATGAATGTTTTGCTTGTCTTTCGGAACTGGCTATCTCCCTTCGCTGGAGCCAGTGGCCCTAAATTAAGGACAGGCGGGTGCTCACAGCTCACGGTGGTCGTTAATCCACTACACACATATCACCACCGAACTAAAACTTTCAGTGTTGTTATTAATTGGCAAATAAATTGATGCTTTTAGAATATGAAATACAATTATGCACCAACGAATTTATTATTTAAGGGCAAACTAACTTCAGTTGTTAAACAATTTATTTTCAGATCTGTTACATTCATTCCCTCTTCTGTCTCATAAAGAAGCAAATGATTTGCTGAGAGGAAGATAAACAAGGTAATTTCTTTTCTCATTACTTTTCCATGATATTCTGTGTAGAGATGAAATTCAGAGAACGATTTTTTCTTCTAAATTGAACATCTTGTAGCTTCTTATTTGTAGTTGACAGCAGTTTTATCAGTCATATAAGCAATTCAACAGATGTCCGTACTCGAAAATCTTACGATTCTTTATGCATTCTATCCCCGCCATCTTAAAATCTTCAGTTCTCGTACTTCAGCTTGATGAACGCACTGTTAGTAAAAAAAAAATAATCAAAATTTTTCTTTTTTGATATGCAGTACATAAGGAAAAACTTGATACATCCAACAATAAATTGAAATTAAAAGCACATTAACACATATCAGAGCAATGCCAATCAAAATTAGAAGATTTGAATGGAAGGTGGACCAGATTTTACAAATTTGGCTGCCCCGATGGTAAAGCTAATCGTCCGAGATGGACTCGTGCCACCTATGGTGCGCCTGCCGCACGGCCCTGGCTCTGTCCCTTTCCTGGAGCCTGTGACCCCAAATTTGGGATCGACGACTGCTTATGCCCTTAGAGTTGTTCATGGTGATCATTAAATCTCGAATCATAAAAATGAAAACCAGCAATATGTAACGTCTAATGATACCATAAATAAACTCCGTATTCAAAGATGTTAGGCATGTCATGAAATTTTGGAGTTTATCAAAAGGAAGCTGTGTACTTGTGACGTATACCCCTAATTTAACCTTCCTTTTGCGTTTCTGTTTTTTTATGTAAATTTTGTTACCTTTTTGGCTAAATATTTTCTTACTGAACGGCACATTACTTTCCCGAACAGCTTGTAGGCTTTGACAACGCTGACAGTGAGTCAGAACAAAATAAAGAGTCTACGTCGAATGTGATGTGGTGTTCAGAAATTATTGCGAGATCGTAGAAAATGTACAGATTGTTGCTATTGTCATTATATAATTTGTTAATTGCTACTGTAAATTGCATACTATAAATGGGATTTCTGCTGCTTATATCATTGAAGTTTCATCAAGTTCCATAACAGTGTAGTTGCTACAATGTTTGAAGAATAAACAATTGAAATTAATGTAATTGCTGAATCCTTTCAATTTTGACATTTCATATCAACTTAGTTATTTAGGGTGTTCTATGTTGAACCATTTTTAGCTAAACATACTAATTAATCAAATAATCAAAAGCGATCAATGGCTAAAAACATTATATACTTGATGAAATCAGCACTAAATGAAGCATTTGATACAGTCAGCAATGAAACAATATGTTTACTATTTTACTATGCATTATCAAAATGACTGCATGTGGTTGCATATATTAAAGAGAGTTGCGTGTTAGAAGCATCCAGAAACCATGACCACTCTTCCACAAGCTGAAACAACCTGAAATTAGTCCATTTTTATTAGGACAACGGTGTCTCGCACACTGTAAGTCAGATATACACTGCCTGAAAGAGAATATGCCACACCATGAGGACAGACCAAACTCGAAAAAAGACCAAACTGCACAGACCACAGACCACGCTCGAAAATAGACCAAACTGCACACACAGATAACCAAGTATGTCCTGAACAAATGATAAAATTGTCATATAAAGACTAGGCTCCAGTGGCCTAATATACAAGATGATCAATAAGGTATGTGGCTCCCATTTTGGGCGTTACAGCGTTGAATCCGACGTGACATCGTGACAATGAGAGTCCGAATGAAGTCCTGATGTAACGTGGACCATGTGGTGTTGATCCGAGTCCACACTTCATTTTCATTTTGCGGGAGTGGGAGGGTACTCAACCGTCGTCCAATCCTGTCCCATAGATGCTCAATGGGCGAGAGGTCGGGGGATCGTGCTGGCCACGGAAGCATCCACACACCGTGTAAAGCATTCAAGCTGATCCGAGCGATATGCGGCCGGGCGTTATCCGATTGGAAAACGGCGTTTGGGATGCCCTGAAGATAGTGTAGTGCCACGGGCCGCAGCACCTCGTCAACATAACGTCGTGCCGTCAATGTGTCTGTAGTGGGTACCAGCGGTGAGTGGCTGTTTGCGCTGATAGCGCTCCACACCATGATTCGACGTTGTTGGCCGTGTGGCGGCGCCCGTTGGCCACGTCGCCTCCAGACTCTCACACGACGATCATCCTTGGGGAGACAGAACTGCGATTTGTCGCTGAACATCACAGTGTTCCCTTCGGCACCCCACGCAGCTCTGGAGCGACACCACGCCAAGAGGTGACGACTATGGCTCGCTGTTAAGAGTAGCCTTCGCTACGGACGGCTGGAAAACAAACCAGAGGCAGCCAATTGGCGCGACACTCTCCGCGTCGATATCGGAGTATCCACGCCTCCCCGTACACTCCGCAAAATGTCGCCCGTTGTGGTCTGTGGGTCCGCTACGGCATGACGTCGGATGCGATGATCGTTTCGATCGGACGTCCGTCTCCGTTCACCTGTGCCCCTACGACGTAGATCCTTCCTGGGACCACTGTCTCCCAATGCGACTGACGGTTCTAGCATAACGTTGCGTTTCTTCCGCAATACGATGCAAGGACCATCCGGCGGTGCGAATGACACCTCTCGTGAACTCATCCGTTTGATAAAATCGCGTACGGCGGCGTCTTAACGGCATTAGCACTCCTTGTTCGTTCTCCGGACACGGTTACAGCAGAACCACTCACTTCACGCGGCCTTGACGACGTCTCGACTGATGGCCTCATGGCCTGGTTGTCCGCTTATATCTCGCGCACCGTTCTTGCGACTGGCCTGCAAAATGCAATGATTTGCATAACTTGTACGTGTGCACTCACCCTGCAATTTGCATGGCGATGCGTTTATGTCTTTGTGGTGTGGCATGGCATTTTCTCTGTCAGGCAGTGTAATTTGAAAACCGGTCTTGAAAAACTCATTTCAAGGCTAACTTCACGAATGCAGATAAAGTAAGGTTGTATTCTTCACTCCTCCACACTGCTAAAAATTATGTGGTAGGTTGCACCAAAAAGTGGTGCTACACCAGCTGCACTACTTTACGAGAAAAGATACACCACTGTGTGGGGCAAACAAAACTAACAACATGGTGCAACTTTCCATCACGGTACAAGTTTGCACCTTGTTAGTTTTATTTGCACCACACAATCATGTATCTTTTCTCAGAAAGTAGTGCAACTGGTGCAGTACCACTTTTTGGTGCAATCTACCACAAAATTTTTAACAGTGCAGCGTCGCATAAGGGCCTAAAGGACAGGGGCCTGGGGATCCCAGTAAATGACATTTTCCTTACCATTCGTTGAAGTACTGTATTTTTTTTTATCATTCCATAACACTTGTTACGTTCCGGGGAAAGGTCGAGTTTATATAAAGTAGGTTCCATAACTAACGTTTTTTTATTACATGTTCACATTGCACAAAGTAGCCTGTGCTTTATTTACTTTCTTCTTCTTCATACAAGAGGAGAATGCAAACAATAATCTATTTTTAACAGTATCAGCTTAATGTCTACTGTGCTGGAGCAAGAATTTTCTGTCGGTTTCCAAAATCGATAGGTTAGTTGAGCTGCTAAGTAGAAAAATTCCTCTTCAGCAATTGATTTTCCCAGCTTAACCATTATTCTTTTTGTCGTTTCGCCTGCCTGATTTTCACCCCAATTCTAGAGTTTTTATTTTTACATAATTTACATATTAAATATAACATGATTTATATTCATTTATTTTATTTTTTCAATATACCTGCATGCATTTCCCATGAGTGACTAAAAATTATCACAATCTTTTCGAAATCGTTGAAAGTGTGCAAAATTAATATTTACTTAGGCAAGTGTCCTAAATAATTTTCTTCTGTGCCCCCCCCCCCTCCTTAGTTTTGTGGTTCACTACTGTTCAAAGGAACCTTTACACCCAATTTTCGTCTCTTTAGCTATTAAAAAGTGAATTATTTATCTGTAGCTTTCATATCTCCTTCCACCTGTTTATCAACCAGTATAAAATCTGTCTTTGATTGCATTTGTCGCGAAGAAGGTGTTGTATAGACAGTTGTTAGTTGGAAAATAAGTTCATTCATGATTCTAATTTGGAAAACTGTAAGACAGAACTAAATACATTAACATTGCACGCACTCTGTAAGTGGAAACCACGAGGCAGTGTTTTGATGAAACTCAATGCAGATGTAATTAATTAAAATATTCTGAAATCATTGCATTGTTGTGAGGATAGGCAATATATTCTAAAAGATTGAAGGAAATGTTTACTGACAAGCGCTGACCGAAATATTTGACGTATGAACTTAGATTACGAAAAACTACAGGTGAGAGTTGGTTTTCGAATGCATGCATTTTCTAATGGTTGAATGATTCATTCAAGCTGTGCCACCAAGCGTATAAAGCTTGAACTTGATGCATTTTTCAAATTAGATGTTCGCAGAATTTTTTCACTGCGAAAACAGCACCAGTTTTGACTGAATAAATTTCAAAGAAAAATCGTACAAACACTCAGTTGTTTTTTATATCAGATGTTACAAAATACTGGGCCAAAATGGGAATACGGCATGAATGCTCTTTTATGCTTGCTATGCGAAAGATTCTTTAGTAACTCTTATTGAAAACATGTACTTCTAGCGTGAGGATTCCACCTTTCATCCGAGATCATACAATAACAAGAGATTAGAATTTTTTTGTATGATGTCATGCATTAATGAACACGTCTGATCTTTCTTTGCATCAAATAAATGCTTTCGACAACATTTTGCCATCCATTGCTTCAATAAATTTTATCTTGTAGGAAAACTTTGTATGTAATATCTAACTTCATTTTTTTTAATGGAGGCTTAACGACCGACCACCGTGAGCAACTCAGTACGCTATGAGCAGTCTCCCGTCCCTAATTTAGAGTCCCTGGTTCCAGGGAGAGAGCCAGCGCCGTAAGACAAACACATCATCCATGCCTCACCGGAATTCGAACCCGGACTCATCTCGGACGATGATCAGAAGCTGTCACTTAGAACACATGGTGGCGGCTTTTAAAAACTGTGATTGGTGGTACGAAACACAACAGCGTGTCCAGGCATTTTCAAGACATTTGTAGGTTAAACAGGAAACCTTCCCTGGAACCAGTGGCCCTAAATTAGGGTCGGGCGACTACTTGTAGCCTACTGAGTTGCTCATGGTGGTCGTTAAACCTCCAATAAAAGGAAAGAAAAGGGAAAAACAGGAAACAAAAGCAGATTCAAAAATTTACGAAAAGAGTAAAGGAGGTCTGAAATAAACAAAGAAACGCTACGAATAATCGACACTACAGCACAAGAGATTTAGAGGATTTTTAGATTTTTATGTAGAGGATTTAAGGGAGGGAGTGTCTGACTCCTTCTCACCTCCACGTCTTAGACAATCCTAAACACTACAGCACAAACTATTGGAGGACCTTGATTTTGCTCTAGCGATCGTTTATGGCAGTTGTGACGTCATACTAAGCTAGATGTGACGCCATACGCAAAGCGGCAAATTATCAAAGGCGATTAGACCTACTTTATTCCTTCTAAATATCTTATCGTAAACAAGTTGGATGAAGGATAATGAAGAAAACTCCGAAAGACAGAACAAGTTGGATGAAGGATAATGAAGAAAACTCCGAAAGGCAGAGTGCCGCTGTTCGGCTGGAGACAGTATGTTCTGAAATATACCAAGAGATGGACTATTACGGATTAACTGGAGGAAATGCAGTCTAAAAGATTATTTCCTTGGGATGAAAGTCAATGGATGAAATGGATATAGGATAATCTAGAAGATTCTGAGAGATGAAGTGCTATTGATAGGCTACAGGCAGGATTTTCTAGAATGCTCCAAGTGATGGAATGCAATGGGAAGGCTGGTGACAGTTTAGTGTGGAAGATTCCAAGAGAAAACATTCTATGAAAAGACTCGAGATGGCATTTTTTAGAAGATTCCATGTGATAGCTGCAATAGAAAAGCTGGAGGGAGTGTAGTTCCGAAGGTTCCGATAGAAGAAATTCCACGAAAAGTATTGAGATGTTATTTTCCAGAAGATTCCAAGTGATGAAAATGCTAGAGGGAATGTCGTTTGGAAGATTCCGAAAGAAGTAATTGCACAAAAAGACTCAAGATAGGATTTTCTGGAAGATACCAAGCAATAAAATGAAATGAAAAGGCTATTTTTTTTTTTTTTGATTGGAGGTTTAACGACCACCGTGAGCAACTCAATGGGCTATAAGCAGTCGCCCGTCCCTAATTTAGGGTCACTGGTTCCAGGGTAGGGAGAGAGCCAGTGCCGTAAGACAAACACAACATCCATGCCTCACCTGGATTCGAACCCGGACCCCTTCGGACGAATGATCAGAGGCCAACGCCTTAGACCACTGCGCCACCGGGGCGGCATGAAAAGGCTATAGGGATGGTAATCTAGAAAATTCCGAGAGAACAAATTCCACTAAAATACTCGAGATGGGATTTTATAGAAGATCTCAAGTTTTGGAATGCATTGGAAAGGATGGAGGGAGTGTGGTCTGGAAGATTCCCAGTAAAGAATTTCCATGAAATATTCCGGATGGGATTTTCTAGATTTTTTAGAACAATGAAGTGTTATGCATAAACCGGAGTCAGGGTAGTCTAGAAGATTGCAACAGATGGAGTAATATAAATAGGTTTGAGATCAGATGCAAAAATGAGGGCAGTAAGTAAGCCGGAAACAAAATAATTTTTCAGATTCATCCAGGTGCAATGTGGTATACTGTATACACTCATTTCACATTCCGTTTCAGTTCCTATATTCTTATGCAAATTTTGGCTCGTTCGCGTTAAGAGTTTCGCATCTGAACATTTTATTTTCTCTCTCGTGGTATTTGTGTTTTGGCAACATTTACAGCAAACTAAAGTGGAGTTACGTAGTTTCAACTACGTAACTCCAAAAGATTAGAACGAATGTGATTATTAGAAAAAGATTAGAGCAAATGTGTTCATTCGTTCAAATTTGCAAAAGATTAGAACGAATGTAATTAGCCTACGAGAGGCAAAGTGACTGTTGGTCTTCGAGGCAATGTATGTTAATGAGCGGAAAATAATCTTAACTCAGGCAGTTTGTTATCAACAAATGTATTAGGTTATGTTTCTTTACGTATGACGTGTTGATGATTTGATGTTCAGAAAGCCTAGCGAGAATAACCTGTGTTGGCCAACCCTTAATTCTGTGTCAACAACGATATATGATTTTTTTTTATTGGATGTTTAACGACCACCGTCAGCAACTCAATGGGCTATAAGCAGTCGCCCGTCCCTAATTTAGGGTCACTGGTTCCAGGGAAGGGAGAGAGCCAGTGCCGTAAGACAAACACAACATCTATGCCTCACCAGGATCCGAACCCGGGCCCCTTCCGGACGAATGATCAGAAGCCATTGCTTAGCCACTGCGCCACCGTTGCGGTGATATATGATTAATCAAGGAACTATATGCCTGTGTTAAAGTATTCAGATGATTTAGTTTAAGTTTCCACCTGCCGACCCGGTGATGCTGTGGCCTAAGCGATGGCTTCTCATTCGTCCGAGATGGGTCCGGGTTCGAATCCCGGTGAGGCATGGATGTCGTGTTTGTCTTACGGCACTGGCTCTCTCCTTCCCTGGAACCAATGGCCTTAAATTACGGACGGGCGACTGCTTATAACCCATTGAGTTGCTCACGGTGGTCGTTAAATCTCCAATCAAAAATAAAAACAGTTGCTATATTCTGTTACCAAGCTATTTGATTGTGGTGTACCACACTACTCCGTCTTGACGAACGTCAAAATAAAAGACTGAAACCTGTAGTTAAGATTTTTTTGACATTTTTCTGGCCGTTATGATTTCTAGTGCTTAATTAATTGATTCTTGTTAGTTAAGTACCAACTGTGACAAAGCTAAGCTACCTAGGACCCATCCAAAGAGATTCAACTAAAATAATTCAATAAGGTTTAGAGCGAAGCCATTTATTTCAGCAGGTTTTAAACTTTAACATGAAATCAGATTACAGCTTTACAGTGAAGTTCAAGTTAGGGTGTTTTTGAATCATAAGTAATTATCAAGTAAAACAAATGTTACTCAACAATTAAATATTATCACGCAGCATTTATAAACTGCGTCTCTTTTCTTTAGACTAAGAACATTATTTTACTATGAATCTCGATGAAAGACACTTCCTTTTTCCTGTTGGATAGAAACTCTCTTCGCTATTTTTCCACTAAAAATACTAAAATATTGGCGTCAATATATTTTCCCCTGATCAGGAGTCAGATAGACGTGCGTCTGCAGTATCCAAAGCATGCGTGGAGCTTTCTAAATAAGAGCAAGATCGCATATGATGGGATGAGAATGTACCGATCTACAGAGCTTTTTTCTTTTATTTTCAATGGAACGCATTTTAAATTAATAATATCTTCGACACGCGTCCCACAGTCGGAAACCGCTGAGTGTGTCTGCCGTTCGCAGAAAATTTCCTTCCCTCCTGTCACTGAAAATTCGAGACATCCTTTCCGTTCCTTAATATTTTCTGACTAGGAGAGAGGCGGACCATATGAGTATATTAATTCCTTGAGGCATATTTCGCAGCTGAAATGAAGTTAGGCACCCATTTCACCATCCTATTTCTTTTAAGTTTTGAGATTGTTCCCCGAAATGTAGAAATGAAAGCTCAGAACTTTTAGTAAGATTTCAATTTATGTGCCAAATTCCTTTGACATGCCGCTTTTCTCAGAAAGCTGCCTGTCAAAGGAATTAGAGAATCTTAATCTAACCATCCAGTTATATTAAGATCCTCCCATGAAAATCTACCAATTAACTACTCAGAGAGGGATCTCCTAGTACATTCTTATCAGAAATCTGCAATATGTCCAGTGCTCGAAATGGGAATTTTGAAGAGCCATATTGGGAATTTGGAAAAAAAAAACGGGAATTTTGCCCATATTTAGCTAAAAAAAATACCATCTGGAAAAATACCTTCGTCAGAAAATCTCGAAAACTGAAAAAGTGAAAAAAAATGTCACTGGAAGAAAAACTCCTTTGTTTGAAAATGTAATTGACAATTTTGTGAAGTCACCATAAGTCAGAAAGGATGGCGGTCGATTTCAGTTGGTTGGTTTGTGGATCCAGCGGGCACTGCTTATGCTACACAGAGGACTGGGGTTAGACTTGTTTATAACGGGAAGTTTCAACCCTGGAGCCAACGGATTAACGAGACTTCTGAACTTTGGCTAATCATTAGCGACTCAGCTCTATTTGAATCCAGAACTTTAAGGTACTCAGCCTAGAAGGCAGCCTCCCTTCTTATAGGGGCTTTCATGAAGTACAATGTCGGACAATTAGAATCTCCACAACCAGAATGAATAATGAATATTTAGTCTTAAATTAATAACAATCTCACCGCCCTAAAAAAAAAAAAAAAAAAGGTCCGAAGAGTTATACACTTATTGTTGCAAAACTAAAATTTATGTTTAATTCCCAATTCATTCTATTAAGAAGTTCTTCGAATTGAATACACTAAATTAATGACATGATAAAAATTACAGGCATCTTTAGTCGGATGATCTTGGGGGGGGGGAGGGGGAGGGTGCTTGGGCAAGATGTGGTGATCATGCGCTATGAATAGCTTCATTTCTATCCTTTGAAGGATTGAACTCATAGCTCATGTGTACACCACTCCCCTATCCTTTACGGTTTCCCCACAGCTATTTCTCAAGGGCACGAGGTACATAAAGTTTCTATGTTTAAGATAGCGTGCTCGTAACTCAAGGATAAAAAAAATCATTTCTGAAGTTCAAACATCAAAACTTTGTGCCGGTATGTAGATCCTGGGTAAAAAATAAGTGCCGGGATGAAATACCAGGAAAAAAAGAAGTGTCGGTATGCCATACCGGCCCATTTCGAGTAGTGGATATGTTTCAAAAGAATATGCGATACTCTAGTCTTGCAAAGATACATTTGTTTCAAATGTTAGCTGAATGTCCGCCGTTACTTGACTTATTCTTTCGTAGCACTGGAAATGACAAATCACCATTCGCTTATTTCCATTTCTAAATTAATCATATTTTCCATTTTTCCGTATCTTTGGCGTTGGTTGTGTTGAACGTCTAGTTTAACGATACCCAAAATTACGGAGCTAACTTTGATCTGATTCTTTCAGAGCCAAGAGACACAGAATCTTTACTTGAAGAATAACAAAAAAGCATGAAGGTAGTCCAGCGGGCAATAAACACACTTCTAAAATTACAACGCCTTCTACTTAGATAAGATCAGTCTTAGTCCTGCTCCGTCGAAATACGGACTTTGCAGGGATAGGTGGAACTTACTATGAGCGTTTCCCAACGGTAAACGCTGCATCAATAGTCCCGATCCCGTGACCGCAGAGTCGGACACCCAAACAGGTGGCGCGAACCTGGGGATGTCGTACACGATGGACCGTGTATCTATTGAAAGACCTCTGGGAGATCGGTTCGCCACGCGACCAATTTTTTATGGGCCGAGGCCTTTAATCACACAAACACAACAAGTTAGTAAAATCATGCAATGCATTGATTATAATACGCTTTCCAACATACCAGAAATCATTACTCAAGTTATGAGGATAATTGCTGTGGAATAAATCTCGGTCCTGTGCCCTGATCTTTGATCCCATTTCGCTGATATTCAACAGAACCGGTTCAGTATACCTCCGAAATAACATGATAAAGTTTTGTCGCAATGGAAGCATTTTTACGTAAGTTATGATGCATAAGGGCAATGGAATAGAACCCGTCCCTGTGTCCTAAACTTTGAACCCATTTCGTCCATTTTCAACATGATTCGTTCTCAGGTAGGCCCCTACAATATACTGACATTTCATCCAAATCGAAGCATTTTTACGTACGTTATGACGCATAATGGCGATGGAAGTGATTCCTCTCCTATGTCCTGACCTTTGACCCCATTTCGCCCATTTTCAATAGGGTTTGTCCCCAGGTAGTCCCTACCACATACTAAAATTTCATCAAAATCAAACCATTTTTACGCACGTTATGACGCATAGGGGCAATGGAATTGTCCCTATGCGTCATAACGCTCCTATGTCCTGACCTATAACCCCACTTCACCCATTTTCCTCTCCTATGTCATGACCTATAACCCCATCCCGCTCCTATGTCCTGACCTATAACCCCACTTCACCCATTTTCGATAGGGTTCATTCCCAGGTGGTCCCCTACAATATACTAACATTTCATCGACATCGAACTATATTTACGCAAGTTATGACGCATAAGGGCATGGAATGGATCCCGCTTCTATGCCGTGACCTTTGACCCCATTTCGTCGATTTTCAATAGGGTTCGTCCCCAGGTAGTCCCCTGCCACATACTAAAATTTCATCGAAATCGAACCGTTTTTACGCGAGTTATCGTGCCGACAGACAGACGGACGGACGGAGAAAGCTGGAGCATATACGCGTCTTCAACCTAAGGTTGCAAAGCGTAAATTACAGAGAAAAATCAAAAGTATGGAAATACACATCAGGACAGGACACATTTTTTAGGCAAATCACAGACAATGAACGCACATTCTGCGTTGAACAATTCATTGGGAAACACAGTCCCTTCACTTGGTCGACTGGCGACGAGTGTTAGCCATAGTTAATCCGTTCCATGAATCTCTCAATTTCTCTCCTGGGATACGGACAATCCTGGTCCAGACTCTACTGAGAAAATAAGGACGGTGGCGGATTAAAAGTTACCGAGGCCCTGTGCACAAAGCATAGGTTTTGGAAGCCCCGGCCCCTCACTTTGCTCGCAATTGTTGAAAGGTAACGTTTCTTGTCGAAGCCATAACCCCAAAACTAATATCGCTATCAAAACCAAATTTAATGATTAGGTGTTTTGTGATAGCCTGGTGATAGGGAAGAAAAGGAAAAGAAGTTGGAATTTTTATAAGGATGGTCACTAAAGCACAGTACTAGCATTTGACATGTTATTTGCGGTTAGTTTATGGCACTGCTTTAATTGATGATATTTATGCCACATCTTTTTTTTTTTTGATTGGAGGTTTAACGACCACCGTGAGCAACTCAATGGGCTATAAGCAGTCGCCCGTCCCTAATTTAGGGTCACTGGTTCCAGGGAAGGGAGAGAGCCAGTGCCGTAAGACAAACACAACATCCATGCCTGACCGGAATTCGAACCCCTTACGGACGAATGATCAGAGGCCAGCGCCTTAGACCACTGCGCCACCGGGGCGGCAAATATGCCACATCTGTTGTCACATATCATCAGATTTCATTCCACTGACAATTTCCCTAAGGACCCCGAAAATTACTGAAGTTGATTAACGTGTCTCTTAAAACCAGCTTTTCCAATGGGATTTTACATATATATGGTAGCAGTCTTAAACTGGGTTGCTTCCTAAACTGGTCTGAATGAGAAAAAAGAAATTTTAAAGAATGGGTGTGCTTGTATTTCATATGAAATGTCCAACTAAAGAGCAAATGCTTATTATATTCTAAGCAAATCGTCCAGAAATATGGCAGCAATCTCGGAGCTCAGTTGTAGTGTAGTGTTAACTAATATTACTTGCAAAATGAATTTTAGTCAGCCAGCATTTAAGCTAGTAAATTATTGCTCACACTCCCAAAACTCGGAACAGGGACTTTCCCACGCTTCGACTTCGTGAGTTTCCCTGTAAATCCGACCCTGAATAAAAACAATAATAATAGATATGAGAAAGTAACAGTTAGTAAGACATCAGCATAGTATCTGCTTATTGTTAAATGCTTTTTGACACATATCTCAAATTTTACTTTCCTTTTGAGTTTGTATTCTTAAATAAAATTTGTCAATTTTCAGTTAGACTTCTCCTTCTGAACGGCTCATCATTTCCCTGAATTTTCTTATACGTTTTGGCAACATTGGCAGTGAGTACTACGTCGAGAGTAGGAAGGAGTAGAATGGTGGCACAATCTTGAGAAATTTCTGATTGATAAAGGATTGTCATGTTAACTTGATTCCACGAAAGTGTGAAGTTAGTACACAATCGTCAAAAAGTAATGACCATCGCTGATGTGAGAAAGACCCGTAAGCAGCCGTTAGATGACGTGCGTAGTGATATATGCAAATCATGTGAGGCATTTAAAAGGACTCCAACTCGCGGACGGTATGCAATTACGCGCGAAAATGGGAAAAGGACGTGACCTAACAGAGTTTGAAAAAGGAATGATTGTTGGTTACCGATTGAAGGTTGGTAGCATTACAAAAATGGCCGATACTGTGGGTTGATCACGTGGTGCAGTTGTTAAAGTATTCCAGAAATGGAAGGAAACCTGCAAGACCTGCAATAATCCGGGTAAGAGTGGAAGTCTATGGAAAATTGACAACCGTAGGAAGCGACGGCTATCCCTACTAATACGATCCAACAGACGGGCCACAGTGGAACTGGCCAAATCATTTAATGCAGACGCATCGAGGAGCGTACAGGAGACCACATTCCAGCGAACGCTACTCTCTACGGGTCTCCGGAGCCACCGTCCACTCAAGGCACGCATGCCGACGGCCAGACAACGACGATTACTTCGTGAATTTGCATCTCTTAGGAGACATTAGACCATCGAACGGTGGAAGAAAGTCGCCTTTTCAGACGAATCACATTTTCTGCTTTATCATGTGGATGGTCGACGGAGAGTACGGCGAAGCACTACTGAGATAAATCGTCCCGACACGATGCTCCAGAATAAACAGGCAGGAGGTGGCAGTATGCTCGGCCGCCCCAGTGGCGCAGTGGTCTAAGCGATAGCTTCTGATCATTCGTCCGAGATGGGTCCGGGTTCGAATCCCGTGAGGCATGAATGTTCTGTTTGCCTTACGGCACTGGCTCTCTCCCTTCCCTGGAACCAGTGGCACTAAATCAGTGACGGGCGACTGCTTATAGCCCACTGAGTTGCTCATAGTGGGCGTTAAACTCACAATCACAATCACATCACATACAGTATGCTCGTATGGGGCATGTTTTCCTAGAAATGATTGGGAGCAATAATTCCCCTTGATCACAGGATGAACGATTTAAACTATCTATTCATTGTGGCCGATCAGGTGCTCCTATTCATGACGACTGGCTACTCCTATGGCACGGGTTCCTTCCAGCAAGAAAATACCCCTTGCTATGTTGCCATGCGTGTGCAAGGATAGTTTGAGGAGCATTCCAGTGACTTTAGCTTACTATCCTGGCCGGACATCAATCCCATTGAACATGTGTGGGACTATCTTGACCAATAGATTCGGCGTGTGGATCCACCACAAATGACTCTTGATAATCTGTGACAAGTTCTGATGTCTTCATGGTATAGCATCCCTACAGAAATAGAAGCCTCATTGAATCAATACCACACCGCACATCTGTGGTACTGCCGCCACGAGGATGTTATGATTTGCACTAACAGGTGATCATAATTTTTTGACTGGATCTCTAAAATATAAATCATAAAAATATTTCCCTTTTCCGTCAGAAACAAGAAAAGGTTAAATGCTTGTAATGTACATACGGTTTTTGAATCTATTATTGTATCATTAAGAAAATTCAATAACAAATAAAGAAGTCTTTACATTTTTTTAAGTCAGTGACGCAGCGCAAACTGAGGAGGCCCCACGAAAAGAAAAACATCTTCTGTCGCACTTCCCCTACAAAAACTAGTTTTGCATGCTTTTTGTATGTATATACACCAATGAGCCGTTGCATTATGACCACCTACCTAATAAGTTGTAGGACCCACTTTAGCCCGCAAAACAGTGGCCACTCGGCGAGGCATCGATTCGATAAGGTTCCGATAGGTTTCCTGAGATACCTGGCACTATAATGTCAACAGCAGGTCCTCCAGGTCCCGTACATTTCGGGGAAGTGATGATTTAGCGCGAACCCGCTTTTCTACGTCGAACCACAAATGTTCGATTGGACTCATTTCAGGAGAATTTGGAGGATGTTCCTCGAGCCACTCCTTGACAATTGTAGCCGAGTGGCATGGCGCATTATATTATTGGCAATGGCCATCACCAGCAGGTAACATAGTTGCCATGAATGTGTGAACTTGGTCCGCAATGATGTTCAGATACCTGACAGCTGTCAGAAATTGTGTTATTGGTATAATGGGGCTTAAAGTGTCCCAAGAAAAAATCGCACACAGCATAACACCCCCGACGGCCTGTTCTCGCCCAACAATACATCCAAGGGCCATAGCCTTCGTTGGTAATTGCCATACCCGCGCTTGGAGTGATTCACCAGGAATCTTGATTCGTTAGACCAAGCCACTTTCTTCCAAACGTCCACTGTCCAATCTGAATTATCTTGGGCCTATTTAATGTGTTGTTGGCGATGACGTGCAGTGATCAGGTTGACCCGGCTGGGTTTTCACGAGGATAGCTTGTAGGAGCTCGGAGAACGGGTGCCTCGATTTCCCAAGCGGTAAAACTGGTGCTGGTGGGTTGTTCACGAGCCGTCGTAGTTAAAATGTACCAGGACTGGCGTTAAAATGGTCAAATAACGACCCGGAGGTAAAACTACACAGGGCAGAGAAAATTTGATGTGAGAGGTGAGCACCAGGTTCAACGACTCGTATAGGCCAACAGACACAACACTGTTCAAGAGTTGCCTATCCAATGCAACAGAGGTCAACACGGAACAATATCTGTCATGCCCATACGTAGCACGCTCGCACATATGGGCTATAACAGCAGACGACCCCGACGACATTCTCTCCTAACCACGGTTCATCGGTGCAAAAGACTCGCCTGGTACAAAGATCATGCAAGTTCAACATCGGATGACTGGAAAATAAGTGTGCTAGTCTGACCAGTCGCGTTTTTTATACCACTCCGTGGATAGTCGTTTACGTATTGGGCGCAAACAACATGAGAACCCGATCCATCCTGCAGGGTCTCCACAGTGCAAGCCGGCGAAGGCGGTTGTATGGTATGGGGCATGTTTACCTGGCAGGAACTTGCGCACATGGTGCATGTGGAACAACGTATGACTGGTACCCACTATCGTGAATTGCTTACTGGCTATATACACCTAACAATGGTGCACGTTTTTTTTTTCGGATAACGACAGTGTCTTCTAACTTGCCACTGCACCAAATCACAGGTCTAATGTTGGGCAGTGAGAAACATTTTTCAGACTTCCAGCATATCGATAGGTATCTGAACTGGCTCCGAAAGAAATCCCATAGAGCACTTATGGGACACTGAGAAACGCCATATTAAGCGTCTGGATACACCAATTACCTCTATATCTGCATTGATGGCCGCATTACACACAGCTTGGTTGGCCATACCTCCCAACTGCTTTCAGCATCTTATCGAATCGATGTCACGTCAGATAGCTGCTGTACTGAGAGCGAAAGAAGAGCCTACGAAGTACACTGGCGTGCAAAAAGTAAGGACGAAACGGTTTTTCGAATGTAACATCATGCAAAAGTGCTCCACATTGACTCAAATCATATCATAAGATCCACAAGATGTAAGAATATGGGACAAGTGAGCAAAACCGCCGAAACAAGGAATCCAAAGGATACAAAGGCACTCTGTTGAAAAAGCAGCTTCGAGCACAACTGGACAAGAAAACAGAAACGTTCATGTGACAGGCGGCTGCCAAGAAAAATCCAGTCTTTAGTAGGGGATATGATCACCCCTGACTGCTTTGCAAGGTTTACAACGTCTGTCCCTGCTGAGGACGAGGTTAGTCAAGGAGCTGTTGAGGCATCGTGGCCGATTCCTCTTGTAGCGCCAATCGCAGCTGCAGAATCGTTGCTGGCGGCTGGTGGCGTGCTGCCAGGCGTCTCTTCAGGAGGTCCCACACGTGTTCGATTGGATTTAGGTCCGGGGACCTTGCGGGCCAATCCATGCGTTGAATATCTTCACTCTCCAACAGCTCGGCGACAGCCACTGTACGATCAGGTGTAGCGTTATCGTCCATGAAGGGGAACTCAGGACCCACAGCACCTCTAAACAGACTTGCGTGATGCAGGAGAACCTCGGTACAATAGTGGACACCGGTGTCTGAACCTCCTTGGAAGATGTGTAGGTCAGTACGGCTACCAAGCATGATACCGCCCCAAACGAGAACTCCGCCAACTCCAAATAAGTCCCTTTCGCTGATGTTGGAGGTGTGATTGCGTGTTCCCTGCTTTCTCCAGATGTGTATACGTCCAGAATCGCTCGTCAGACTAAATCGGCTCTCATTCGTAAAGAGAACTCGACCCCATTGCTGATGTGTGCAGTTATTGTGTTCCTGGCACCACAGGAACCGCCGTCTCCGATAAGCAGGCGTTAATGGCGCGCACCGTACTGGTCGTCGTGCAAATAGACCACCTTTGTGCAGCCTCCTGGCCACGGTAAAACGCGATAACGGACGTCCAGTTGTCTGTTGCACGTGCCTTGCGATTTCTCCTGCTGTATGCTGTCTGTCTCTACTTGCCTGTAGGACAACATACCGGTCGTCCGCCGCCGAGCTTGCTCGTGGACGACCACTGCTAAACTCTCGGACAGCTGTTCCAGTCGTTTGAAATGCTCTCCAAGCTCGTGAAACGATACTGTGAGCGATCCCGAACTCCTCTGCCACACTAGTTACACTTCGACCTTCTTCCAACTTCCCAATGACGCGACCTCGGGTAAAATCATCCAGATGTCTTCCACTGGATTGCCTGGTGGCCATATCACATGGTGGCAGCAACTCGACGTCGTTCAAACCGATGTACACCGTGCAATAGCTTTCACCGAATTGCTGAGCGTACAAAGCCCGTGTGCTTTATACTATTCCGACACCTCCTCCCCCCTACGTTATGCTGCATATATGCGCATGCCCTACCGTACCGGACCCTAGTCTATCTCCTGAGTGATCTTTCGGTCCGTTCTGCCTGCTCTTTCCGCTGTTATGCTAATTTCTCCTCTTCGTCCTTATTTTTTCACACCAGTGTATTAGGTAGGTGGTCATAATTAAGTGATCACTCCGTGTATACTATTTAAAACATTATTAAAAGAAACTGAAAAGTAAAGTCAACTAAAAATTTGCATCATCCCTATAATCGGAAATCCTTCCTCTCAGTGGTAGTTCAGTCTGTGCTTTATCATTGCTCTCATGAACGATCTTATAGACAGCTGTCAAAATGTGTTCCTCCTTATCCGTTTTTCATCATTCTGAAGGAAATATTATCACCGAGATGTGTACATCTCAGTTATCATCGCATAGATTGGTTTTCCAGCATCATCTGTTTTGCTACACTAAAACTTTGAATTCTTCTTTCAGAAAATGTTTTCTCGGGTATTATTCACTTCAGCTATTTGGTTTAAGCAATACTCTACTTTTAAGTAATACAACGCTTAAAAAACAATAGTCATGGCTTTGCGAATGATTCCTTTCATGTATTAAAACATATTTAAATACAGTAAATGTGTTGTCAGAAATTTAAACTAAATGGTACTGTAACGTATACTCTATATTCACTTTCCTTTTGATTTTACTATCTCTGGTTATTTTATTTTACTATGTAAATTATCTTCTTACTGAACGAAATATTATTTCACCCGCTGAATGTGATCTGGCAATGAGTGTAAGTCATGACGTGGTGGTAGCTAGTATATAGGCGCGTTCATCGAGACTTAGGAGCGTTGTGTGTTGTTACGAGGTGAGCTTGTGTGTTGTTATGAGGAGGAAAGATTATTCATTATTGTGTACAAGAGTTATGAGTGCCTTAGTTGACCAAGAGTCATTCTAATAAAGAAGTTTTCAGTAAGTTCAGTCTTTCTCAATTCATAGTTTTTGTCAGACCTCTGTCTGGCTGTTAGGTTTATAACTTTTATTACTTACTATAAATAACCAGCGTTGAGACTTTGTTTAAGTTCGTAATTAACTAGTAACAACACCCTTTTGGGAATTCATTATTTTGAAGCTTAGTGCAAGTATATCATTAGCTAGCTGGTAAGAAGAGAATCATTCATGATAATTAGCTTAGCGGAAAGCAAATAAAGCTAATTCATTATAGTACCAACTTGGTAAGTACGCATATAAATGTTTTAAACAGTTTCAACTTTTCGTTATATCTTTACTCAGCCTGAACTCACCAACATCAAAATTAGTGTTTATGTTTGGCAAATGCATGGGCAGTTTTAACTATTTTTGTTAACCTTTTATAGAACGCCGCTGATGAATACTTTGACGAATGGAAATAAAGATTTGTGACAATACTGGTACCATGTCGAAATGTCTGCTTACTTACGCCGATGCCAGAAGTCTTCCATAAGCGACATGTATCTGTCGTTGCTTAGCATTTTTAAATCCGCCAAAATCATGTTATCGGTCAATGTGCTGCAATCGCTTTTCTCTTCTGGAATTTAGAACGTAAAAATGTATTTACTGGAAAAGCGAATTTCTGAAGATATAAGAACTCAAAAAAAAAAAACCCCAGCAAAGAACAGATGTCGTCAGCGACGCAGTCTAAATGCAAAGCATGTGATTGCTTTTTAATGAGCTAAGCACTGCACAGACAATTTTTTTACTAGGTTTCGGACAAAATATCAACACCAAGTTGTTACTCCTTGTGTTGTTCTACGGATGCAGTTGGAGCATAAATCCTTTTATCTACATTAAAATGTAATAAATGTCTGAAAAAAAAGTTTTATTGACATATAAAAAGACAACCAGGTCTGATCAGTGCTAGAACTGTTATAACTTTCTTTATCTCAAGAGACAATAATAAGTATTTAGCTTTTTAAGCATTAGCAGTAATGAATAATCATATTTATAAGTATGTCTTTTTTTGAAGCCTCTGAATACCTTCTTAGCTAAGGTCCGATGCCTCTGCTCCATATGTAAGAACTGGAAGCATTCTTATAGTGGTAAATTGCTCCTGAAAATTGTAGTTTCTTCCAGATGTTTTCTATCCAAGTTTTATACGCCGACTAATTCCTTCATTAATGTAGCCCTCAATTGGTATCTGTTGCCCAAGGTAATTCCTTCATTAATGTGACACTCACTTGGTATATGTTGTCCAAGGTAACTCCTCCATCAATGTGGCCCTCACTTGGTATCTGTTGCACAAGGTAATTCGTTTATCAATATGGCCCTCACTTGGTATCTGTTACCAAATTTAATTCTTCCATCAATGTCGCCCTCACTTGGTATATGTTGCCCAAGGTAATTCCTTCATCAATGTAGATCTCACTTGGTATTTGTTGCCCAAGGTAATTACTTCATCAATGTGACCCTCACTTGGTTTCTGTTGTCAAAGGTAATTCTTTCATCAATGTGGACCTCACTTGGTATCTGTTGTCCAAGAAAAGTCCTTTATCAATGTGGTCCTCACTTGGTATCTGTGTCTCATACGAACTACAGGGTCGCTAATCAATGTAGCCCTCACTTGGTAACTGTTGTCCAAGGTAATTCCTTCATCAATATGGCCCTCACTTTGTATATGTTGTCCAAGAAAAGTCCTTTATCAATGTGGCTCTCACTTGGTATCTGTGTCTCATACGAACTACAGGGTCGCTAATCAATGTAGCCCTCACTTGGTAACTGTTGTCCAAGGTAATTCCTTCATCAATGTGGCCCTCACTTTGTATCTATTGTCCAAAGTAATTACTTCTTCAATTTGGCCCTCACTTGGTATATGTTGTCCAAGGTAATTACTCCATCAATGTGACCCTCATTTGGTATCTGTTGTCCAAAGTAATTACTTCTTCAATTTGACCCTCACTTGGTATATGTTGTCCAAGGTAATTCCTCCATCAATGTGGCCCTCACTTGGTATCTGTTGCACAAGGAAATTCCTTTATCAATATGGCCCTCACTTGGTATCTGTTACCAAATGTAATTATTCCATCAATGTCGCCGTCACTTAGTATATGTTGCTCAAGGTAATTCCTTCATCAATGTGGCCCTCACTTTGTATCTGTTGTCCAAAGTAATTACTTCTTCAATTTGACCCTCACTTGGTATCTGTTGCCCAAGGTAATTCCTTTATCAATGTGGCCCAAGGCCGGGGCGCATGCAGGGCTAATGTGTCAAACGGGGCGCTGGATTTTTGTTATTGTTAAAAGAAATTTTATGACTAAAACTGGAAGCAAAGATTAAATCCAAAAATGTTTTGAAAAATTTTGTATTTCATTTGAGGTATATTAAACCATATAACATTAAACTTATTTCTACCCCCTTACGTTTCACTCTATTATGCGCTAGTATTTTAAAATCACAGGAGACTCATGCAGTAAAATATTTTTCTTGAAAAAAAAATGTGGAACTGAAAAAAAGAAATTGTTTTTAAAAGCACTACGAAAATCAAAAGGAGCATTCACACGAACCTTACGCTGCTCTTGCATGTGCGCCCAGTGTAACTGATGAGTAGGTCAACAGAGCAAAAAAAAAAAAAAATCCATTTCTGCCATGAGCTCTTGAACTGATTTAAGTTTATTGTAAAACTCTAAAATGCCGAATCCCATTGTTCATCTGCTGATGTAAACTGAAACACCCTACAAACGACAACCAATATACACAGTCGTATCAGAATAATATGGACACCTACCTAATAATGGGACTAACCACTCGATTCGTTGGAGAAGGCAACCTTTTCCCACTCTTGCACTGTCCAATGATTGTTGTCCCATACGAACTGCAGGCGTCGTTGACGACGGGCCTGGGTTAACACGGACGCCATGAGGCAGCGTCGATTCCGGAGACCATTGCGTAACATGGTTTATTCTAATGTTATCGAGGACACGTACCTGGGTGCCACAGCGTTATCGCGGACACGTACCAGGGTGCCACAGCGTTCATTTGCGCTGTCAATTGCTGCACTGTTTTGCGTCGATCGACCCACACGGGTATCTGAGGCTAAAAATATTCGCCCATGAAAGTAGGAATTTGCAGAAGATGAGCTTGTAATGCTTGTGTATGTATGGTTTACTGAACCTTACTTGCAATTAGTTCTTCTTAAATACTTCACTTATTGTGAAGCAGTAGTCTCCCAAGAAAACTTCAAGAAAAAGTTACTTACAGTTAGTCTTTATTCAGCCAAAACTCCTTTGGGACTTCACCAATGCAAAACTACAACTCACTTTTCGACAGTGTTATTAACGTAATCCAATTGATGTTAGAAAACTTGGTTAGTGAAAACACCAACACTAAAGATATAACACACAGACATAAGGAAAACACATCTTCAAGGAAATCAACTTCCGCAACAATAACTTCATACCACATTACCACACTTTTTGCTGCTGCTTCAACATTATATATCTCTATTTCTTATCTGTCACATGCATACGTCATGCTCTCTGACATCAGAACTGTTGTCAACCTCATTCCGCGAGAGAGGAGATGTAACGTTAAGGTTGAAAAACTCTAAAAGAGAATGAACTCAAATTTACATACAGAAAGCAACTAAAAATGAAAGTTAATCTAGAGAATACGTCCCACCCTCAGCACGAATTTTTGAAGCCGATCAAATGCGATATTCGTCCTCTCTCCTGACAACCTTCTCACTCCTGATCACCATCTAGTGAACGGATAGCGAACCTTTTTGAGAGAGAGAGAGAGAGAGAGAGAGAGAGAGAGAGAGAGAGAGAGAGTTTCCAAATTGGTGATGATCTTCTAAAAAGATCCTCTCGCGTACCCATGAGAATTTTGAGCATCAGATTATCATGTATTATGTATCGGCTATTTACGCACAAATAGGAGAAAAATATTCAAGTAATGTTAAGCTAATGTCAACCGTTTAATTCTATTATTTCCCAAACACAATGGGTCTGCGAGGATTATAAAACGTGTCTTACGACGTCTGAATTTTTTTCATTCTTCCCATCTACACTCGCAAGGACTGGGGATGAGTGAAACAGCACGTCTCACTTCCTTCTGGTCCAGAGAGAGAGAGAGAGAGAGAGAGAGAGAGGGAGAAGTGTGATCCCGTTGGCTTCAAGTCCTTCGAGTTGAAGCCAGGTACAATCCTTTCGCGCTCCTTCTTACACGAAAGCTAGCCGCATGAATTGAACATCATGTTCTAAAGTGCATGGACGTCCGGATCTATGTTGTGTCTTCTAGCTACCGGTTGCCCTTAAAACTTTTAAAAATTTTCACAGAGTTTTAAACACGCTCACATGGCTTTTTCCCGTTCACGAGATTTTGATTTCGTTTCACAGAATCTTTCTGATTCCATCTCGATATTCTAGCTGGAATCATTTTCAATGAACGTGTCGTCAGCTTTGGCGTTGTGATGCTATCTCTATTCCGCCCGGAAGGATATTGCAAATCGTATTTCAGAAAAGTAGAAAATCAGCGAAACAAAAAATCCATTTACACCCTCTAGCTGAATAACTTTTTACTAACTAAAACGAAAAAAGTGTTCGCATTGTTCTTTATTACGAAAGGAACCAGCTTCAAAAAAAATAATTTTTTAAACTGGATTCTTGAAATCGGTAAAACATGTGAAGTAGAAATAGCAATATGCACCCACTGGCGACAGAAAGATTCTTTACGAAAATTAACAAATTGTACGCAAAATATTCCCCATATCGGAAGTTACTCGAAGCAAAACACAATTTGCTAGTGGTTTGCGGCGGGGGTTTGAAAACAATAGTGTGAGATAATGCCTAAGTTTTAGTCCCGGATGAGCTCTGGTTCTGTTCCTTCCCTGGAACCAGTGACCCTAAATCAGAGATGAGCGACTGCTCATAGCCCTCAGAGTTCCTCATGGTAATTTTCAAGCCCAGAAACAAAAGAACGAGGGGAGGCTCAAATCAAACAATTTGAAGCAGAATTATTGAGGAAAACGTAACATAACTTGACGCCCCTAGAGGAAAACCTGTACGTTACTTGAAGGTGAAGAGAAGTGTCAAATATTATTCACAGTGAAAGGTATATTGTAACTCAAAATTACCTTTCTATTCTATTATTACTACCTTTCACTTCTACTGCCAACATGACCGTTAACATTCACTGATGCCCTCAACACTACTAAAACCTTTAACTATTACCTTCAATACACTGTGATATTTCATTACTACCTTCAACACTACTATAGTCTCTCACTGCTACATGACTTAGCTTTCAAAAATTGTAAAATAGTAATACTGAGAGTAGTAGTGAAAGGTAACAATCACACTGAAAGTAGTATTGAAAGATTATACACGGTCGAGTCACATTATCGTGACCACCAGCTAATATCCAGAGTAACCGCCGCGTGCAGCGCGAACAGCAGCTAGATGGGCTGGGAGTGACTCAATAAAGTGCTGGTAGGTGTTCACAGGTATGTGGAGACATGCTGATTGCAGTGCATCTGGCTGCTGCTAGAGGGTGCGTTTTGGAGAATCCATAGAGCGAACAACACGATCGAGGTAGTCCTATTGATGCTCAATTGGGTTTAAGTCTGGGGAATTATTGGGCCGGAGAAGTACTTTGACGTCTTAATCGTGCTTTTCCAACCACTCTCGAACACTTCTAGCTATGTGACACGTCGTATTGTCATACTGGAAGATCCCATCCTCACCAGGGAAGACAATCAGCATGTATGGGTGTACATGGTCTGCAAGGATAGATTCCTAAAGAATTCGGCCCATAGTGCATTCCACAGGTATGAGTGAACACAGAGAATGCCATGGAAACATTCTCCAGACTATATTGCTGCTCCCACCAGCGTGTGTTCTTCCAGCACTGGTTGAAGAGTGCTTGTTCTCCGATGTTTCTCGCGTTATACGCCAACGTCCATCCGTTCGACGAAACAGAAAACGGGAACAATCGGAGAAGACAATCCTTGGCCAATCAGCGGAGGTCCAATTCTGATACCGCCGTCCAAATGCAAGCCTTTACTGCCGATGCACCTTCGTTGGCATAGTTGCAGTGACCATCCGTCTGCATCGGAGCCTCATAAGCAGCAGGGTTTGCTGAACTGTCGTTTTAGACACACTTCCGGTAGCCCTCTGGTTCATTCGGCAAGTGAGTTGCTCCACTGTAGCGTGTCGATCGGCCCGCACGCATCTTCAAGCCGACGTTCACCTCTCACATCAATGGCACGTGGTGCTCCGCAGTTTCCACGGCGCTTATTCGCAATGGTGCCATTTCTCCAATCACGATACACTTTAAACCACAGCAGCACCCGAACAGTTCACAAACTGCGCTGTTTCAGAAATTCTGCCACCATTGCCCAGAAAGCTGATAATCATCCCATTTTTTCAAATCTGATATATCGCTCCTTTTATCCATGACAGCAACGAGTGATGTGTTTATAGATTGCCTACAGCACATTTTATATACCCTCCAAGCCAGCTCACGACACGTGTGTTCTTTTATTGGCTACGCGCTGTTTACCTCAAAAGTAGGAGGTGGTTACAATAATGTGACTCGACTGTGTAGTAACGTTGAAGTTAATAATGAAAGTTTGTTATAGTATTGATAAGTTATAGTGTTGTTAATGGTAGGAGTGAAAGGTAAAGGTCATGTTAATGGTAGGAGTGAAAGGTAAAGCTTAATGGTAGTAGTGAGAGATTAGCCACACCAACGGAATTTATCGCTACAACTTTGCCGTCTTAACATGTGATTCACCTTTGTAGTACGTCACATATATCACTCCCTTCCCCTTGAGAAATGCGGGGGACGAAATCGCAGGTTTCGGGTCCGCCGCAAACCATGCCTGAAGTAACTGTCTGTAGAAGAAGGAATTCTCACTAATTCCGGACAACGTGTGGGAGAAGCATCACACAGATTTTTCGAAGCAAAGAAGAAATTCTAATCAACTCCAGGGGATGTGTGGAACAAACTCCACTTTCCGTGTTGGAATCCCCCACTTAGTAGCACAAAAACCCGAGCAATTAGTAATAACCTCCCTAAGTGAATTGTTATCCACTCTCCTCATTCACCCCTGGCCATACTAACATGAGAAAAGGCTTAAACTATTTGGAAGAGTGGATAGTTGAATTTTTATGGCCCTGAGAATGCTATTTTAATAAGCTTTCTGCGAAGAAGTAAACAACGTACTTCCTAGAGGAAAATGGCTACACGACAAAAAACGTTGGCAATGTTCAGATTTTGAAGGTTGTGACGTGCCTGCACCGGAGGACGCACATGAGGTAAAGACAGATAGCAGTGAGAACACATGTCCAAACTTGTACGTTATATTGGCTCCCAAACTTGCAGGATGACACGGCTGATAGATTTCTCGTAATGTTGTGATGTTCTTTCCCCACCGCGAGACAGGAGAAATGAGAATCCCTTCTTCAATGCTTCGAAAAATCATTGTGATGTTACGTTCCACGCACCAAATTGTCTGGGATTTCTCAAATGCAAGTTTTTCATGGGATGACTGTCTACAGCGACACATCGTCCCGGCTGACCCGTAAGCCATGCCCCCGGCGCTCTTTCCGGGGGGGAGATGTGACATGCCTGGACTACAGGACGCACATGAGATGAAGGCAGATAGCAGTGAGAGCACATGTCCGCGTAGCTCAGTTGGGAGAGCTACTTACTCCGGAGTGAGGATGCCCGTCGCGGACAAGCTTGTACGTTATAAAGTAAAAAAAAATGATAATTGAAAACTGGCATATACTGGGTGAGCGGCAGGTTCAGCAAGAAAAATTTGAAGTTTGGCGATGTCCCAGAAAGGTTGGCGCCGTCGCTGATGAGGAAATCCTTGGAAATGACGAGCCATTCAGAAGGAAAAGTCTACCTGAAAAGGTAATAAAATTTGCTTAAAAACAGAAACACCAAAGGAAGGTAAAATAAATTCAAGATATACGTTAAAAAGCGTTTATCAATATGCAGATACTATGCGGATGCTTTATAAACTGATATTTTCTCTGTGATGTACTGCTGAGGTAATGCACGTGTCATGACGACAAATCTGCAGCGATACATTCCGTCAGTGTAGTTTAGTCGGTCAGAACAACTGGCTACGGAGCTAGGAGGCGTGAGTTCGATTACGGACAAATTTGTGTTTTCACATCTCATACCTCCGTAATCCTGTAACGGCGGTATGAAAGTATGAGAAAGTAAAAACTCCGAGCTATTTGAGTAGAAATGAGAAACGTTTTAGCTCGAAGGAGCGTAATTTCAAGTCTTACTGCCCCCACATAAGTAAAAGTTGGTCCGGCTCTGGAGTTAAGAGTAGTATTAAAAGGTAACAATCCTGTTGAAGGTAGAAGTGAAACGTTATAGTAGTGTTGAAGGTAGTAATGTGAGGTTATAATAGACCTGCAGTAACAGTGAAACATTATAGTTGTTTTATAGAAATAGCAACGTTTGTTCACAATTAAATGTTTTGCAGAGCGTTTGGCTCGGCATCATCAGGACGTTGATACCGAGCTACATCATGATTTTGCCCATTCGTCTTGATTATGCCAAGCCAAACGCTCTGCAAAACTATAGTACATTTTAAGTAAACATTTAATTTGTGAACAAGCGCTGATATTTTTATTAAATCTCAGCATCACAAGTTTAGTAGTCATAAATTAAATTTACGGTGTAGTAGTGCTGAAGTACAAGTGGAAGTATGTGGCTATGTTGAAGGTATTACAGAAATATCATATATGCAGTGACAGCTCTGTATATTCCAGAGCGAAATTTTAAGAAAAATTAATAGATAGAACATAAAAAAAACAGGTTCTTTCTTAGAGTTAAGAAAATGCTCTTTCAGTCGGGGAAAAATTTCTGTTTGGCGCTACGCGGTAGCTAAAATCAAATTTAGATGACGCACCTTTTTTCTTAAAGAAGGAATGATAAAAAAAATTGATTGGTAAAAGACTTACTAACATCACGAGAAAAAATAATGACTAGCACTTCTATTTCAATTTAACCAATTTCTGCTGATGATGCAGGATAAAGATTAACGGAAATGTCTTCATTCTTAAAATGCATTTCTTAAAAGAAAAGGTTTTCTACATGCAAAATAACTTCAGTCATTAAGCTTTGCTGTAAAATCAGACCTAAAATGTCTTATTATAAACCAGGAATAACTGAGATAACATTCATTAATGCTAAATAACAAGATTAAGCTAAGGAAAAGAAAGAGAACTGTAGATAGCCTTCCTGTCTTTATCAACGTACGTGATTGTGCCATCAATGTGCATGCATTTCATTTCCTTGATAATTGCCATAGAGGAATATCTGCTGTGATGCGCGGAGTTTTTCGAGCTCAGCAATTATTTCTCCTCTCAACGGAAACTCTAGTTATGCTTCCCCAAAACGAAAGTATCTCATTTATTTTAATGGCTGATATCGCCGAACTAATATAGTTTTCATTCAAATGATTCGAATAAATTACTTGAAGAAATGTGTTTCTCAAGGAATGAGTGATTTTTTTTTCCAGATTCGATTTCTATTGCACATTATCATCTGCTCTAACGACTGCATTTTAAAAGAATGAGTGAATAGAGTGAAAAAATTTATCTCGTTTAGCAGAATCTCAATTATAATTATTTAAAATGTTTGGCTACTCTCGTGGTACAAAAGAAGTGAGCAGTGGCGTAACCAGAAATTTCTTAAGGGGTAGGGGCATGGATTTGGTTCATCGGTGAAATCCCCCGGGATAAAATACTCCAAGTGAAAATAAGCTCAAAATCTTTAAACGTCAAAAAATGAAAAGAACATTACCAGAAAAAAAGCTTTTACTATATATATACAAAGGGTTCGGGTTCGAATCCCGGTGAGGCATGGCCGTTGTGTTTGCCATATGGCACTGGCTCTCTCCCTTCCCTGGAGTCAGTGACCCTAAATTAAATATGTAGTTTTCATTCAAATGATTGGAATGAATTACTTGAAGAAATGTGTTTCTCAAGGAACGAGTGATTTTTTTTTCCAGATTCGATTTCTATTGCACATTCTCATCTGCTCAAACGACTGCATTTTAAAAGAATGAGTGAATAGAATAAAAAAAAATTATCTCGTTTATCAGAATCTGAATTATAATTATTTAAAATGTTTGGCTACTCTCGTGGTACAAAAGAAGTGAGCAGAAATTTCTTAAGGGGTAGGGGCATGGATTTGGTTCATCGGTGAAATCCTCCCGGGATAAAATACTCCAAGTGAGAATAAGCTCAAAATCTTTAAAAGTCAAAAAATGAAAAGAACATTACAAGAAAAAAAGCTTTTATTATATATATATATATACAAAGGGTTCGGGTTCGAATCTCGGTGAGGCATGACCGTTGTGTTTTTTCATATGGCCCTGGCTCTCTCTTTTCCCTGGAGTCAGTGACCCTAAATTAGGGGTATATATATATAGGCGGCGAGGGTTCCGGACCCGAGACCGCCCCACCTTGGCAATGCCTATGAAAAGGAGATGTACTTAATATGTATTTACTTGGGTTCCAGTTCCTTCTTTTCTTTGGATTTAAAGAAAAAATAACTGACTTATGCCTTCTTTGTTCATTAGAATGATAAAGTTAAAAAAAGGAAAAGATAAAAGGGGTGATCAGTTTTGCTTCACGCAATAGTAATAATGAGGCAATCTTTCGTTTATCATTAATATTTTTTCTTAATATTTATTTGAGTAGCAATTCTTGATTCATTTCAAGTAGTAAAGAGCAGCTTTTTAATAAATTCCAAACATGTTGCCGAAGTACGAGAGACAACAAGAAAGTAAGTGCTGTTCGCGCATCACTCCCGCGCAAGTATTCATTTCAGAGTCGCGCATGAGTAGTTGTGTTGCATCATCCATTACCAAAACTTGACGCAATTTTGTGAGGTTATGCTTATCTTAAACGTTTGTGCTGTGCGTTAATAATGTTTAAGTTAATAGAACATCCAGCTGATTGCTAAGTCCGTTCTGTGATAAAGCTTCTGAATGCGAGAAATGACAGACCAAGTGAGATTGATCGGAAAATTTGCGAAATTTACAGACAGAACGCAGTGAGTGGCAAGAATGGTGCGGAAGTGGGTTCGAATGTTTAATGAAGGACGACTGAGTGTTCATGAAGAATTGCGCATTGGTAGGCGTTCTCTGGTCACGAAAGTTTTGGTGGAGAGATTGAATGAAAACATTCGGGAAAAACCGACGCTTCCCAATTTCTGATATTTCAGAACATTTCCCTGAAGTTTCGAAACCATTACTACACTTAATCATTACAAATAATGTTCAGTACCGCAAAGTGTATGTGCGATGGGTGACAAAGATGTTGACAAAAGAGCACAAAACGAAACACATGGGATCTGCTTTGAAATTTTTGGGGAGGTATGTGGTGGAAAGGGATGTTTTTTGAAGCTGTATAGTGACGGGTGATGAGACTTGTTTCTCTCACATCACACCACAAGGGAAACAGCAGTCCCTGCAAAGGAAAAACGCTGGTTCGTCTATGGCCAAAAAATCGTCGGTGGCTCAAAACCCAGGCGACAGACTTCCATGAGTAGGGTATTTAGAAACTTGTGCCACGATATGGCAATGTCTTAAAATCTATGTTGAAAAGTAGATTAAGGTAAGTAGAATTCATTGCACATTAAAAATTAATACTCAATGTACATATCTTTTTGTTTTATCTTCAAAGGACACTTACTTATTCAATGGCCCCAGGGCCTGCCCGTGATATTGTTCATGCGTGGGCAAGGTGGAGGTCTGGCCACCTTTATAGCCTTTATAGATAAAATGAAGATGTTTTTGTACACACATACCCCCTCCCCCCCCCCCCACCTTCACACCCACACACACACACACTTTTCTTTAGGCACGCAGTCCACATAGTGATTGCATTATTCATGGAATCATCGTTCAAAAATTCAATGAAAACCTGCACAAGTTGCCAGTTTGTATTTTGAGGGAGAATGTTGTAAGAATACACATCAGGAAAAAATACTTCCTATGGGAATACAAATTTTGAAGATGACAATCCGATTTTTGGCGTAAATGTGACAAGGATGGTAAGTCAGATAATATCCGAAAACTTGAAAATTTTCATCGTCCTGGAGCGGGACTCGAACCCGCGTTTCCCAGAAAATGCCCGGGTATGCTAACCACTACACTATCTGACTTACCATCCTTGTCACATTTACGCCAAAAATCGGATTGTCATCTTCAAAATTTGTATTATATGGCGTAATCCCGTATTTCTTTCATGATTTATCTGCTTCTCCGGGCAATCACGGGATAGGATTCTTAACCTCCAGATTCGCTAAACATGAATGCCGGTTGCTACGACTAGAGAATCCTGTGATGGTTATATTCAAATTAATCGGAAACTTGAAACTTGGTCGTTCTGGGTGGTGTAGTGGTTAGCATACCCGGGCGTTTTCACGGAGACGCGGGTTCGAGTCCCGCTCCAGGACGAAGAAAATTTTCAAGTTTTCGGGTATTATCTGACTTACCATCCTTATCACATTTACGCCAAAAATCGGATTGTAATCTTCAAAATTTGTATTATATGGCGTAATCCCGTATTTCCTTCATGACTATGGGAATACTTCCAAAAACTTTCAGAACAGGCAACAGAAAAATTAAACAGTGAAAAGCGACTGTGGAATGTATATTAGAAATGACGACGGGGTATGATTAAAACTTTAAGTTGGAGTCCCTTGAAGAATTCGAGACTGTATGAGCGAAGGTATCTAAAGAAAAACAGAGATTGAGGAGTTACCTGAATTTTGCAGTGTACGCATTTTTATTAAGTTTCTCTTTTTATTATATTAGCAATCTGGATTTCATTAGCATTAGGTTAAAACAAATAATTCAAAATATTTCGAAAATGAAACTAAAAAAAAAAAAAAAAACGTATTTCCTTCCCCACTGAAATCCCAATTTTCTTTTTTTCCTCTAAATGATTAGAGTATTTTTCCTATATTCAGTCTCTTCACCTCATACGGGTAAAATGAGAATTTCCAAATCACATGTTGTACCAACCAAACATGCCGATTTCCTACTCGGGCCTAGGAAGACTGGTACCCGAAGAATTAGTACCCGATCGACTCGTATGCGAATCTTAAAAGCGCTATTATACCTGGTTGACCCCAATGACAATGAGGTTAAGGGTTAATTAAAATAAATATCTAGAATAACCAGTAATAAATGCTAAATACTTCACTGCCCTAATAAAAACCAAGAGAATTTTGCCGAGATTTAAATTTTCAGTACAGCTGCACGAAGATTTCCTAATATTCATTTCTAATATCTTAGTCCAACCCTTATTTTAAATCTCGTATTTTTGCGCATTAGTTTCTTATTATTACAGACAGACAGATGCTGTAAAGATCTCACTCATATGCCTTGAAACAAGGTAAACATCTCTATAGTGTTCAGATCTACGATTTCCAAGTGTCAGAATATTTTTAAATTTACGGATATGTTTCAACTAGCCAAACAAATGGTTAAAACATTCTGCTTCACGTTAACTAACAGTTTTTTTTTTCTTTCTTTAAATTTTTTCAGTACATTTTGTTAAAAAAAAAAGTTCTCATGTACCTTTAGAAAATATTGTAATCGTGAAAAAATTCGACTTTGAGATTTCAACGGAAATGCACGGTTTGGAACATTACCCACACAGAACACCATTTCATTGTTTCCCTTATGGTGTCGGTCTGTCTGTGTTTTACGTCCACCATATCAAAACGAAATTTAATTTTGGAAGGTTTTTGTGATTCCTTCATGCAGTGATTAGATTTTTGCAGAAATCGGATAAAAGGAAGTGGGCGTTCCCCATACCAATTTGTGCTTTTTACTATATAGTTTTGCATCTCAGTTTGCGTATAAGAAAGTTCAGTAGAGGCTAGTACATATTTTTAGTTTTTAAGAAGTGCAAAAATGCAATGCGCTTCAATTACAAAAGTGCTCTTGCACATTACTTTAGCTACGCAAAATCAAAGCCCTACTTCCTGGGGAGCGCATGAATATTAGCCCACTCATAAGTTTTCAATTTCTTACCTACTTTCAGACACAGATATGTGAACAGTGTGTCTTAACATTTTAGGGGGCCCTGGGCCATCACATTTTTCGGGCCCCGAATCTTTGAAATAAAAGTATACATACAGTATATAAAACTGGTATTTAAAATATATATGTAAAATCTATGCAAGACGGACGTCATAGCAAGCAATGCACACTGTTAAAAATTTTGTGGTAGGTTGCACCAAAAAGTGGTGCTACGCCATCTGCACCACTTTCTGAGAAAAAATACACCATTCTGTGGTGCAAAATAAATTCAACATGGTGCAGCCTTGTACCATAACGTGGTAAAAAGTTGAAACACGTTGTTGGGTTTTGTTTGCAAAACACGATGGTGTATCTTTTCTCAGAAAGTGGTGCAGCTGGCGTAGCACCACTTTTTGGTGCAACCTACTGTAAATTTTTTATATCTTTTTCTCTGAAAACAAATATTCCAATCGGAGAGGTCATACCGTCCTCCCTTGTATGGTCGCGGATGCGGTCACTTTGAAAAGGATACCGTGCTATAGTGGAAGGGTAAAGGGGAGAGCGCCTAGGGTTGTTTCCGTCCTGCTCCTGCTTTGCGAAACAAGGGGTTGGTCAAGAAGAGAATGATAATCGTACTTTGGAGACAGTTTCACGACTGTAGCCTCAACGCGAGTAATATTGTCTCAGATCCAGGAAGAGACACAAAGATACAGACTTCAAATATAGAAAGGTTAAATAGACTGACTTAGAAGAACGGCAAAGAGTGAGAATTGCTATAAAATATTGCAATAAGGAATTCGCTTTTATTTAATAATACGAATGAAACAAACGTGATTAATTCACAAAGAAAAAGGGCAAATAATATGTATTTTATGAAACAGCGTATTTCAGATTATTATCATATAAACATAATATATGTATATATTTATATAAAAAAGGTAAAGCAAAAATAAGGGCGGCTGGCCGGTAGACGCTCACGCCTTGGGCGGGCCCTGAATGGCCCTAGTAGTTGTCAGAATCACTCGACAAGGATGGTTCCTCAAGCTACAAAATTCTGCGCTCCTGCAAATTATACACTATATTGACAAAAGTAACCGGACACCTAGAAGGGAAACACAACATAGCAATTATTGACATACATTAGTACGGTGTCGGCCCCCCATTAGCCTTAATGCATGCACACACCCTTCGAGACATGCTTTCGATGAAGTTTTGGAACACAGCGATAGGTAAGCGTTCCCATTCAGTACATAATGCTACCGCTAACTGTTGCTTGGTAGTAGGACTTGGTTCCAAACTTCTTATGCGGCGCTCTAATTCATCCCATAGGTGCTCTATGGGATTAAGATCAGGGCTCTGTGCTGGCCAGTCCACACACGACACAGAATTATTGTCAAACCACGCCGTAACAGTCCTTGCTTTATGGCTCGGTGAATTATGCTGCTGATAGCAACAAGGCTCGGTGAATTATGCTGCTGATAGCAACAAGGCTCGGTTCCATAGGATTTCCACAGAGCTGGTAGATCATAATTGTCCATAATATCGAGGTAGACGTGCTGGTTAACAGGTTTGTCGACGATAACCAATGTGCTGGGACCATACCACGACAAACATCCCCACAGGAGAACACTTCCAGCTCCAAACTTGACCGTAGGAACAGTACACTGTGGTAAATAGCGTTCCCCCGGCTGCCGTCACACCCCCACACGACCATCAGACTGATGGATCGTGTATCTGGATTCATCAGTTAATAGGACCCGTTTCCATTGATCTACGGTTCACGATAAATGTTCTTTACACCATGCTAAACGACGAGTGCCATTCCGAGTGGAGATGAAAGGCTTATGAGCAGCCACATGACCACGGTAACCCATCGAATTAAGTTCTCTGCGAATTGTATGTGTACATACCGAGGTTCCATCATTTTTACTCACCTGTATATTGAGGTCTTGTGCAGTACTCCGTCGATTAGCTGTAACGACTCTCCTGAGGCTTCGACGTCTTTTATCGCTGATTTTCTTTGATCTGCCGGTACGTTTTGCTGCTTCAAGCACGCCATGTGTCTTCCACTTATTCAGTACATCCAAAAACAGTTGACTTGGGTATGTTTAAACGCCTCTCGGTTTTTCTTATGGACAACCCACTAATATAACACCCAACAATCTTTCTTTTCTCAAAGTCAGTTCTCTCCCGCCGTGACATTTTCACTCAACCTCACAGTGCGATATGATCGCGGTCAGCTCCAGGCTTGTTTTTATACCGTTTGCAGCTGTACCGCGCATGTTAACAACGCAGCGGATCCGTTCATTTGCTTTTAAAGGAGTGTCCAGTGACTTTTGTCAATATAGTGTATATGCTCTAGCTTTCGACACCTTTATAAATTTAGCACACGTCAAATGCAAGATTACGTGAAAGAAAAATAAAAGAAATAAGAAAGTGCTGACTCAACGTATTCGTTTAAAGCATAAATGATTTCTTTTTTTCGGTAGGCGGTAGCCATTTGATGTTGTCAGTGTTCAGGTATGAAGAACAACGAGGTGTGCGGAACTTTCTGTTCAAGAATGCAATACCGAGTGATATTTACCGGCAGATCTCCATTTCTCTCCGTTTGGAAAAGTGACCCACTCACCTTGCCGGGAGGAGAAATCGCTTACGAATACGATTTCTAGTCGCAAGGAGAAATTGTATGCATATGTGAGGTAAATGTCTTCTGATGCGTAATACAGTCAAATGCTTTTTGATGTGACATACTAAAGATTATTTTCTGAAAAATATTATCCGGTGTGACACTCGGGGTCTACTAAAACATCATAATAATTCATTGTTTTTCTAACACTAACCCTGACAGAAGAGAATCATGTTCGTTACAACGCAGCACAGTAACGCCGCCTGCCGGAGAAAGTAACAAGCAAAAACACCTTCAAGATTCATTTTTCACTTGCACGTTTGAAAATGTTCGCAACGATATAAAATGCCAAATAAAATAAGACTGATCAAACTATTGATTTATCCGTGTACAATTTTTTTTATTGGAGGTTTAACGACCACCGTGAGCAACTCAGTTGGCTATTATAAGCAGTCGCCCGTCCCTAACTTAGGGCCACTGCTTCCAGCCAGCTCTCTCCTTTCCATAAAAGACTTTAGACAAACACAACATCCATGCCTCACCGGGATTCGAACCCAGTCTCACCTCGGACGAATGATCAGAAGCCATCGCTTAGACCACTGTGCCACCGGGGCGGCATTTGTCCTTCTACATTAATTCCACTTGAAGATGACACAAAAAGATAATTTCTGCGTAGGCACAAGTTTCCAAAAGTCTTTTCCCTCTAAGCCGATGTGACAAAATGTTTCGAAAGTATATTTTTTTATGTAGACCACAATTGATTTCGTTAGCTTAATGCCCAATAGTTGGCTGGTTGGTAACCCTCTAAACCGCCCGGATGACCAAGCTGTTAGAGGCGCTGACTTCTGACCATTCGTCCGAGATGGGTAGAGGCACGAGCCCCGGCTCAGGACACGCACATATATCAGGTCTAAGCAAAAGTTTCCAGCATTTCACGTAGCAGCCTGTAAAGCTAGAACAGTTAAATTTCTGCCAGAATTTTGTGCTGTGGTGGTAAGGTGACAACACTGCACCAAAACACACGTTTTGGATGACAGATCTCACGTTCCGTTTATTGAGTTAGGACATGGCGACAAACAGGGTGCATGGTCGTCCCTGTTTGTTGTTTATGTTTAATCTGGAGAAAACCGCTACCGAAATCGAGAGTTGATTTCTTCTGCATACTGCGAGAAATCTGGACCTTAAATGGTTCAAAGAATGTCATCTGGTCCAATGACTCTCCTTTCCTGTTGCGCCATTTAGACGAAGGGGTACGTGCGCATCGTTTACCTGAGGCAGTGCTGGTAAAAGGATGCACCGTGGGACGAAATCAAGTCAGGTGAAGGAAGTGTAATGCTTTGGGGAATGTGCTGCCGGGAAACCCTGGGTGCAGTCATTCACGTGCAGGAAACTATGACGCCTACCATCTACAAAAACATCACTGTATATCAGGTGCATCATTTCGTGGCAACGCTATTCCCTCTAATAGTACATTCTTTCAGAAGAATAATGCGCTATACCACATTGCCCGGATTTTTCAAGAATGATGAGGAAGACTTTCAGGTATGCCCTGGCCTCCAAATTCCCTACACATCAATCCAATAGAGCATCTGTGGTTTGTGTTGGAACAGCAAATCCGATCTGCTGAGGTTCAGCCACGTAACTTACAAGAGTTAAAGGATCTGCTTGTAACGAGTTGGTACCAGACATCACAAGACAATTTTAGAAATCTTATAGCATCAATGCCCTCATCGGGCAAGCGGTTTTTTGGAGGCACGTGGAGGAACAACATAATACATGTGTATTAGGTAGGCGGTCATAATGTTTTGGCTCTTCGATGTATATCTGGCTAAGAGCTGTTTTGGTGGCACGAGGAGGAACAACATAATACATGTGTGTTAAGTAGGCGGTCATAATGTTTTGGCTCTTCGATGTATATCTGGCTAAGAGCTGTTTTGGTGGCACGTGGAGGACTAACATCATATTAGGCAGGTGGTCGTAATATTTTGGCTCTTTGTTGTTTATCCGGGTAAGAGCTGTTCTGGTGGCACGTGGAGGACCAACATCATATTAGGCAGGTGGTCACAATGTCTTGTCTCTTCGATTTATATCCGGGAAGGAGCTGTTTTAGTTGCACGTGGAGGACCAACATCATATTAGGCAGGTGGTCATAATGTTTTGTCTCTTCGATGTATATCCGGGAAAGAGCTGTTTTAGTGGCACGTGGAGGACCAACATCATTAGGCAGATGGTCACAATGTTTTGGCTCTTCGATGTATATCCGGGAAAGAACTATTTTAGTGGCACGTGGAGGACCAACATCATATTAGGCAGGTGGTCATAATGTTTTGTCTCTTCGATGTATATCCGGGTAAGAGTTGGTTTGGTGGCACGTGGAGGACCAACATCATATTAGCAGGTGGTCACAATGTTCAATGTTTCGGCTTTTCGATGTATATCCGGGTAAGAGCTGTTCTGGGGGCACGTGGAGGACCAACATCATATTAGACAGGTTGTCGTAATGTTCTGGTTCTTCGGTGTATATATCATGATGTTACGAAAATTCAAATTTCTCTGATTTACTTTTTAAATATATATATATATGGACAATTAGAGACAGCCTTATACATGGGGGGTTTTTTTTGTACTTTTTCTGACTGTTTCTCCTTTCGTTAATAAACATTTTCAATATTTGGAAAAAAATGTATATATCGCATTTAGTTAAAACTATGGGTATTAATTTCATAAGCTTCACTGTTAACTTGACGAGATGTTACAATAAAAATTTTTATTACTCTACTTACTTTTTGTATACATCAGGAGTTTTTCTTTTGCCACTCAGATGGCACAGTAGTCTGAACGATGCCGTCTGACCATTCATCCGAGATGGGTCAGGGTTTGAATCCCGGTGAGGCATGGATGTTGTTTTTGTCTTACAGCACTGGATTTCTCCCTTCGCTGGGGTCAATGGCCCTAACTTGGGGACGGGAGACCGCTTATAACCCACTGAGTTGCTCACGGTGGTCGTTAAACCTTCTAAGAATAATAATAATATTAACAATAAATATCAGAGACCTTAGCAAATGATATGTCTAAGCTTGAAAGCTTTCTTTTTGTCAGATGCTGAGTGTATCTCACCCCGAAGAAACGCGCCACTTAAGCTGCTTTTATATGGATTCAAGTAATTCCTGTGCTATTCTTTAAATAGTATCTATAATTCTATATACTGAATGTCAGTGTTTTACTGGATATTCAGCAGATCACCAGGTGGGCCGTCATGCTTTAGGGCTGCTTTTACACTCCGACAGGCTAGCGAACGGGAGGAAGTGTACATTTGTTTTAATTATATGCTTTACTATTACACTAGAACTAATATCAAAGCTATTACTTCAGTAAAAGTGTTGAAAACATAGAATTCCCGTGGAATTCCTTAAATAGTACTTATATACGTCAGGGTTAGACTGGATATTCAGCCGATCAACAGGTGGGCCGTCATGCTTTATGGCCGCTTTAACACTCTGACAGGCTAGCGAACGGGAAGAAGTGCACAATTATTTTAACTGTATGCTTTACTATTATACTAGGACTATTATCAAAGCTTCAGTAAAAGTGTTGAAAACATAATTTTCTTTTGATATATTATAATAATGGGAAGCATGATGAGGGGAGGGAGGGGGAGGAGGGCCGTTTTCTTGAAATAACCCGATGCTCTGTGCTTAGCCTTCTCAAAATCTAATTTAAATAATAGTAATTTAGGCTCTAGTGTACATAACTAGGGCAGAATTTGATACGAAGACACATGTAAAGTAATAATTTACAGAAGCTGAGAGAAAAAACTGAATAAATCCTAATAAACTGAAATGCAAACCTAATAGCAGAGGATCACATTATAAGGTACTGGCAGCCCATATATGGGGAATAATGTTCCTCAGCAGAATCACAGACACGAGAAATATTTTTTTTTTTTTGGAATTGAATTTGAAACATGGATTGTTTTCTCAAATACACTGCAGGCCACCCAAAATGCAACACCAAGAAAGAAGCATCCGATTGGCCTGAAATTCGGAGCATGCTTCGCCCGCGAGAGGACATACAAACGATTAGCATTGCAGGTCATATGCAAATCATGTGCGCCCGGCACGCCACCGAGAAGCACTATAAGAAGGATGCACAGAAGGCGGGGTGTAAGTAGTGGAAGTGTGTTGTGCTGCCGGACCTGTGTGTGGGAAGCTTCCTGATTCCTCGTCGCAGAATACGGCAGTGATTCCAGCACGTTTCGGAGTTCGACACAGGACGAATAGTGGCTTATCGCGACAGCGGTTTATCGTACCGTGACATCAGCGCCGGTGTGGGACGACATCCAGCCACAGTGAGGCGTGTATGGATTCGTTGGGTGCAGGAGGGACGGACGGACCGACGTGAGTGATTGTCGCAGCCGCGGTACACCACCGAATGAGAGGACCAGCATGTTGTGCCGCGGGCATTGACGGCTCGCACCGCCACATCACGAACGTTAGTGCAAGAATTAGGGTGTGTTGCGCAACTACCTGTGTTAGCACGTACCGTTCGACGTCGTCTGCAGGAGCGGGGACTTGTCGCACGGCGCCCATTACTCCGATTACCATTGACGTTACACCACCGGTGAGTGCGGCGCCAGTGGGCCGTTGAACACCGCACCTGGACTAGGGAATGGCAAGGCATTGTGTTCTCCGACGAATCTCGCTTTTGCCTGCAACACCACGATGGTCGGATCAGCGTGTGGCGGCACCGCGGCGACAGGCTGTATGACGCCTGCATTATGCATCGCCATACCGGTCCGTCGCCTGGCGTTATGGTTTGGGACGCAACTGGATATGACACCCGCACCCCTCTGGTACGCATCGCCAGTACACTCAACAGCCACCGCTACATCTCCGACGATTTGGGGCCTGTAGTCCTCCCTTAACTGCAGGACCTGCCTGCGGCCACGTTTCAACAGGACAACGTTGCCACGTGCGCGCCCGCACGTGGCATGCATCGTGCAATAATTCTTCACGGCCCACCAGGTGTCACTGCTGCCGTGGCCCGCCATTTCTCCCGATATGTCGCCCATCGAACACGTCTGGTCGCTGATCGGCAACCGAGAGGCCCGGCAAGCACCACCCGCTGCTACGCTGATGAACTGTGGCAACGTGTGGAAGCAGCCTGGACCGATTTACCCCAAGCCCACATCCAAAGCCTCTTTCGTTCGATGCCGCGGCGTGTAGCGGCCGTTATTGCCAGCCATGGGGGCCACACGAACTATTGATGTCTGCGTGTTCCGCAAGTCGCACGGGCCTGTAAGCTCAATCGTTTCATCTTTGTATCTGTTGTTATGTATCCAGTAAATCTGGCTTTGCTATCTCGTGTCCTTCTTGGTGTTGCATTTTGGGTGGCCAGCAGTGTAGAAGAATGAAAAAGGCTTATAATCTCCTAGTTAAGGCAACATTTGTTCTATCAAAAGAAACTGAAATAAGGTGAAATTGAAAATATGAGTTACTTATTACCTGTAGTTGAGTTATAGAGATCTGAAATCTCCAAACAAAGTGATTATTCCAAAAGAGTTATAGCTCCTGGAATCGTATACATGTATTATTTTATCTGAAACTGAGATAAAGTGAAAAAAAGAAAAGAAGAAAGTAATTTAGTTATAGAACTTTAAAATGTGAGGGAATAATTCCGGTCACGGGACAATTACAATCTTGAAGTTCCGAATTAAAAACACGGAAGGGATTGTTTTCTTCTGCAAAAGAATTTCAACTACGATTCAAAACATGAGAAATTATTAACCCCTACCGAAGTGATACGAGGATCGGTTTTACAATGTAAGATACTCCTACACTTAAATTTCACAAAACCACAATGCATTTATTTGCGATATTCATAATAAATGCTCATCCCCCTCCTCCTGCTCCCGACAAAAAAAGTAACGTATTTGAAACCCTCATAATATTTCATTTGCATCGCTCTCAATTTGTTTTTTATTAAAACATCTCATTGACCTTTGAATATTACCAATTTATTTGTTTTTTGTCTGATATTTTTGGATTTGAAGATAGAAGTGAATGTTTTGGACCAATATTTGAATCTAATTTCTAAATAGTTTATTAAAACTGATTTAATTAAATGAACTATGTGATTATTGCATGGATGATCCTGTTATAATACATCTGCTTGGAGATCGATGAAGATCTTTTTCCCAATGAAAAATCCCAAAACTTTAGTTGTAAGCCCCAAAGACGTTCGCATAGGTTTAATTTTTCCACTTAGCTCTGTTAAAAAAGTAGATTTGAAAACTTTGTCACACTGGCGACAAGTGCTCATAATATCGCTTGAAAGATAAGTTAGACCTCCCCCTTGTCTTTATGTTTATCAATAAATCACATTTTAGTCTTGAAGATTTTACTGGTACTTCTTGCTCTAATGAGCTAATGCATTTCTCGCAGTTCAGTTTGTTTTCAAGTTTTCTTACAACAAAACCAGCAATATATCCTACAATGGCTTCACCACTATCTATTAGATCTTCTAACTTTTCAAAATTTGTAGTTAATTCCGATTTACATTGCAATCTTCACCTAAAACCCTTCGTTTTTCAGAAGAGAAATTTGTAATTTCTTCAGATTTCATATTCGCGCTGAAGCTTTGGTTTGATAAAATGCTAATATTTTCTAATTTCAGGCAGTTTCCTTCGATGATCTTCGTGCAATTCGCAATGAATGAGTAGGCGTTTGTATGCCGACTGAAACCGTAGCCCCCGATAAGTAAATGCCTTCCGTAATTGCGAAAAACCGGGCAACACCTTTTGCAATTAACGCTCGCCAGGGGTCGTTGCAGGCAAGCTGAGCCTCGCTTGATTCGTAGTAGCTTATCACGTTGTGATTTGGCGATTGTTTAGGCGGTCATTTTGTTTTATGAGTTAGTATTTGATTTTGTTTTATGAGTTAGTATTTGATTTTGTTTTATGAGTTAGTATTTGATTTTGTTTTGGATATTTATGCCTTAAGGAAATGTCTCAAAGAATTCAGATTAAAAATAAACATCAATAAGTACAACTCCGTCCAGGCTGCAAAAGCTGATTTATACTTTCTCTTAGCTATGCATATACATAATCAAAGCACAGGATACCATTTCAATATGGAACAGAAAGCAGGCTTTGAAACCAAATGAGCAAACAACAAAATAATAAGTATTTATCCTTTGAAACCTAATTAACTGGTATAGGCATTCTATTTCCATTGAATCGGGTGGAATGGTGAGGGGGAAACATGATGTCATTGAAGCTATATACTTATTAATTTTATTGTTTGCTAATTTGGTTTCAAAGGCTGACTTCAGTTCCATATTGAAATGGCATCCTGCACCTTGATTATGTCTATATTAAATTTCTATGTAAACCCATTTATCACAGTGCATTCCGAATTGAAGTAGCTCTAGAACCAGGCTAATTTTTTTATTGTTTCATATATTGTACGTGTCAGAAGGATGACTGTTTGGGTGTTTCTTTTGTACGTTAATGGTCGATAATTACATACTAAAGAAACGCAACCAGAATCATAGAAACACGTTAAACAGAATTTAAGATTAACCGTTTCGTAAAAAAAAAAAAAAAAAAAAAAAAACGTTGTAGACGACATACTGACTGCAGTCCTTTTTTTTTTTTTTTTTTTTTCCAATTTAGATAAGTAGGAATACCTGTTATTTACTCAGTTGCACCACGCACCGTATGTATGTATTTATGCTCATTTCTCAAAGATATTTTGTGTTTTAGGCTGTCTGGATTTCAGTGCATGGTAATGAAGCCAAAAATAGAATGTAAACAAAATGATGCATAGTAAGTATAGATTTGATCAAAGAAAATTCACCAGGTTTGTGAAAGTGGTGAAATTTTAAATGTCCTGTGCAATGTTGGTTTCTCAGTATGAAAACTTAAAGGTTAAATCAGTTCAAAAATTTATTTAGTTAAAACGCATCGACATTATTAACGTATAGAGGGCTATTATTTTTTTAGTCTTGAAGTAATGTTTATTTCCATGTTTTTTTTATTTTTACCATGTTGTTTTGCTGTGAGCTATATGTTTCGGCACTGCATAATATAATAGCATGCATTCTACTATAACACTCACATTCTTTATAATTTGCGCCGCGAAATTTTATCGAAAGTTTCAGATGTCGGCGCCCATGCTGTAATAGGAGGTTGCTGTTAAGATCCAATCGTCCTACAGCTTGCCCGGCCCGGCATCTAGTGGCGGTTTTCAGCGTAACGTGTTGCCGCCGAAACAAAGGATTCGCAAGTTAATCGGAAGGCATTTACCTTTACGGGGGCTACGCTGAAACTGGCTGGCAGCGGAATTGTCATTGCACCCTAGCTATGATCGAATAGATCCAAAGAACAGCTCAATATGATCTTGAGAGAATTTATATTTGGGTAAATATCCCAGACTCTCTGATGCAATGACAAGATTTTCATACAATTTTGTGATACTTGTGACGTGTCTGCACCGCAGGACGCACATGAGATAAAGGCAAACAGCAGTGAGAGCACATGCGTGCCCATCCGACGTAAGGCGGATTCATAGTAGTATAGTGTTAAGCAGTGAGAGCTAAACGTGCCCATCCGACGCACGGCGGATTCAGAGTAGTATAGTGGATAGCACTCGGAGCTGAGAGTTGTGGGTTCGAATCCCGTTCCTGGCATAAAAATGATGGAGAAATTTACTTCGTCGTATTAGCGCTCGAACTTCCAGGATGACCTGACCGTTAAGTTTCTCGCAATGGTGTGATGTTCTTTCCACACCTCGAGACAGAGGAAATGAGAATCCTTTCTTCAGTGCTTCGAAAAAAAAAAAAAAAAAAATCAGTGTGATGTTACGTTCCGCACACCAAATTCTCTGGGATTTCTCAAATGCTTATAACGAAGTAAATTTCTCCGTCATTTTTATCCGCGCCGGGGTTCGAACCCGAGTCCGCTTATTCCGGAACAAGTCACTCTACCAATTGAGCTACGCGGACGTTTTTATTCTGATTCCTATTTGCCTTTTTATGTCGTGTGCGCAGGTACGTCACATCTCCTGGTACGTTACATCATCTCCCCCTTATTTTTTTTTTTTTTTTTTCGAAGTGCTGGAGAAGGGATTCTCTTATTTTTCCTACCTCGCGGTGTGGAAATAACATCACACCATTGCGAGATTTTGAATGGTCGGGTCATCCGTCCCTGTTCGGGCGCCATTATAACGAAGTAAATTTCTCCGTCATTTTTATCCGCGCCGGGGCTCGAACCCGGGTCCCCTCATTCCGGAATAAGTTGCTCTACCAATTGAGCTACGCGGACGTTTTTATTCTGATTCCTATTTGCCTTTTTATGTCGTGTGCGTCCTTCGGGCAGGTACGTCACATCTCCTGGTACGTTACATGCTCATTCTTCATTGGATGACTGCCTACAGCGACACATGGCCCCGGATGACCCGTAGGTCATGCCCTCGGCCCTCTTTCAAGGGAGATGTGATGTGCCTGACCTTTTTTTTTTTTTTTTTTCATATGTAGAGGTTTTTAGGAAGGAAGTGTCTGACCCCAGGTCTTAAACAACCCTTAGAAATAGGAAACTAAGAGATTTGGGCTAGAGGACCCCATAGGAAAATTACACACGGAAATGAGGTAGAAGGGGGGAGAAAGACGCAATTATTTATTACCGGGGGCCAGTACCCGGACCCCGACGGCTGAACGTGCCTATCCGACGCACGGTGGATATTTAGTGGTTCGAGCGTTCGTACCTGCCTGGGATCGAACCTGAGGTACTTTTCCAATAAACGTCACGTGCCAAGACTGCGAATGATATATATAATACGTTGGTCGGAGCTCTCTCTCGGGCCACGGGTGGCCTAGTGGTCAACGTTCGTGGCTGCCACGGGAAAACCTCAGGTTCGATCCCAGGCAGGTACAAACGCTCGAACCACTAAATATCCGCCGTGCGTCAGATGGGCACGTTAAGCCGTCGGACCCAGGGGACTGGCCCCCGGTAATAAATAAGGTCGTCTCTCTGCCCCTTTCTGCTTCGCTTCCGTGTCACTTTCCTATTGGGCACTCTAGCCCAAATCTTCTAGCTTCCCATTTCTAAGGGTTGTTTAAGACCTGTGGTCAGACACTCCCTTCGTAAAATCTTCTACATATGATCATCATGCATGCCTGGGATCGAACCTGAGGTCTTCTACGTGGCAGTCACGAACGTTGACCACTAGGCTGCCCGCGGCCCGATGTGCCTGACCCGCGAGACGCACATGAGATAAATGCAGATAGCAGTGAGAGCACGTGCTAGTGTAGTATAGTGGATTGCACTTGGAGCTGGGAAGCCCCATTTGGCATAAAAATGTTTGAGAAATTTACTTCGTCATGACTGTGAATGCACATTAAAAAGCCAACGAATCCAGCTATTCTACTCGAGTGTATAATTTTATTACCAATTTTATCTGATAAATTCAAGACATACTTTTCTGTCGTAAGCAAAGAAATCCTTTGCACTTCAGATGAAAAAAAAAAGAAGGAGATACAAATTAGTATAGAAATGTTTGAAAAGAGCTTTGTTTTGCGCTTGCTTCCCGTAAGGCTGATCTGATCTTATTACATGTAGAGGATTTTAGGAAGGGAGTGTCTGACCCCAGGTCTTAAACAACCCTTAGAAATAAGAAGCTAGGTGATTTGTGCTAGAGTGCCCGATAGGAAAGTGACACGGAAGCGAGGTAGAAAGGGGAAGGAAGACGCCCTTATTTATTGCCGGGGGCCAGTACCCGGTGTTCGACGGCTTCACGTGCCCATCCGACGCACGGCGGGTATTTAGTGGTTCGAACGTCGTACCTGCCCAGGATCGAACCTGAGGTTATCTCCATGGCAGTCACGAACGCTTCCCGTAAGGCTGTGGGACTCCTTTGGGGTTTATAGGGTGTGTGGCAGAAAACCTAGGTCTCCAAGGTCGAGGGGTAAACTGACTTCAGGGATTAGACGTCTTAGCACCTTCACCCATATTCCTTCCTCCTAGCAAACACACCGTTTTTCTTAAATGCGATGTTTGCTTGGAGGAATAAATTTATGGGGAAATTGCTGAAGAATTTTTTATATCGCTCATAAGGAATCAGAAGTTTGATTTGAAATCTTTATATCTCGCGCATTAAGAATTATTTTATACGTCGCGCATAAGTAATTCTTTTATATCGCCATAACGCATAAAAAACTATAATTTTCGATTTGTATGCTATATATATCGTGCATAAGGAATTCTTTTATATGTCGCGCACAAGGAATTCTTTTATATGTTGCGCATAAGGAATTAATTTATATGTTGCGCATAGGGAATTCTTTTATATATCTGGCATAAGGAATTACGAGTTTGATTTTTTTGAAGCCGGTCACTTGTGTAATTTTTTCTTTGCCGTTTTTCATGTTAGCAGTGCAGTCTAAATATGCGGGAAAACTTCATCTTATAACTTTATTTTGACAGCGAAAACAGCGAGAAAAAAAAAAGTTAGGTGTTCGGACACAGCGCCATCTATTGACGTGTGACTCAGAAACAAGCACGTTTTTTATGTATCATTATTTACATCATTCGAACAGATGGAATTTTACTCGTATATCATTTAGCGAGCGAATTTTTCTATAGGAACTGATATAATTTATATGTAAATCTCAGTCCTCTTTTAATAGGTCATAAAACTATTACATATTTTGCAGACGGAAACAAGCGAACTGGCTACATATTCTACAAAACGTTTTATCATTGTCAGCTAAGCCTAACATGGCTACTGATGAAATAATACGTGATAAAATCAGTCACTAAAGTCATTCCTGACAGTATTTACAAATATAACTAATAATTCTGTATTATCCAAGTATGTTAAACTCCTTCCCATACAACACAATCACATCTAATAGACGTCCATTTGACGTCCACCATGTTACGTATAGAACCTAAATGGACGTCCATGGAAGTGTAGATTACGTTTACTCTACGTAATCAGGACATCTAATGGCTGCCCAATGTCCTTAATGCCTGTACAATGTCTACGTTTACTAGATGTTGCATATAGACGTTAAATGGACGTGAATCTAGATACGACAGACACTAAATGGACGTGAATCTAGATACATCCATCACACGTCATGTGTGCTACACTGTAAAAAAAAAAAAATGACGGAATTCAATTTCCTCCTTCCAGCGTACCAATCTAACACAACAAAACCTTCCACACTCACTCCTGCGTGATTTCAATCAGCGACCTTGAGATTGTGAACCGGGTGTCTTATCATGGAGTAACATACTCCTGTTAACACCCTGACGTGAAAGAAGACAACACTAAATGCACGATACTTGTTTATTTATTTATTTGTTTGTTTGTTATTAATGTGGGTGTGTTAGTCATCTTATTTTCTGTTGGACCTTACTGTTTCTCTGGATACGTTTGCAATAATTTTATTTTTTCTCTAGGAGGAATTATTACAAATTATGTATTTTTTTCATTGTTTTTTTTTTTTTTTTTTCGAAATAACAGAACGCTTTGGAACTCGAGATCTTTTTAAACTGACAATGACTTCCATTATCTTTAAGAGAAGGCCGAATGAACTGATGTATCATATTTCATAAAACTCCTAAGTATAAAATTTACTCTTGATAGGTATAATAACTTTTGTTTTAAGGGACCTACAGACTGATACATAAACATCATGCAACTAATTTAGTAGTTAATCAAACCTCAAGTATTCCCGCGAATCGTCCTTATTACCGGAATTTTTTACATCATGTGGATACGGAAAAAGTGATAACCGAATTTTCTGTTAATATACGAAAGAAATTGCTGAAAAGTTACTGAAATTTCAGAATTGTCCGTAAACACCTCTTAGAAACGATAGTTTACCGTAAATATAAAAAAGGAATTGCACAAAGTTTTCTAAAAATTGAGAATGTTCTTGGCAAACGAAAAATCCGTGAAATTTAAGCCATCACGTCCCATCACCCCTCGTGTCACGGAAAAGGTTGCATCAGAAATATGCTTCGTTAATATAAGGAAGGAAACGCAAAAAATGGTTCGTGAATTTCAGAAAATGTTTACAGTGTGCATGCATGACTATTAAAAAAACTTGACATTTATAGATTACACCATCAAGACTGCCACCAACTGTATCATCTTGATAATATATGAAATTCTTATAAGATCTGAATTCGTTAGAAGTCTATAATAAGAGCACTTGGCAGGTTGTACAGAACTGCTTCCTGCTAACTAAACACGACCACAAATACACTTAGAAAAACTAAAAATATACAAAAAAAAAAAAAAAAAAAAAAGATAACACTTGACTTAGTGCTAATAAGTGAACAACGTCAAACTATCATGAATGGAATACGGGATTACAATATACAATACAAATTTTGAAGATGACAATCCGTTTCTTTTTTTTTTTTTTTTTTTTTGGTGTTAACATGACAAGGATGGCAAGTCAGATAATATCCGTTTTCGGATATTATAATATCCGAAAACGGATATTATCTGACTCACGAGTCCTGTGAGGGTCATATTCAAATATTATAATATCCGAAAACGGATATTATCTGACTTACCATCCTTGTCATGTTTACACAAAAAAAAAACGGATTGTCATCTTCAAAATTTGTATTGTATGGTGTAATCCCGTATTCATTCATGATTTACCTGCTTCTCCGGTCAATCACGGAATAGGATTCTCAACCTCCAGATTCGCTAAACATGAATGCCGGTTGCTTCAACTAACGGATCCTGTGATGATTATATCCAGATTAATCGGAAACTTGAGACTTGGTCGTTCTGGGTGGTGTAGTGGTTAGCATACCCGGGCGCTATCTGGGAGACGCGGATTCCCTCTCCAGAACGACAAAATTTTCAAGTTTTCAGATATTATCTAACTTACCATCCTTGTCATGCTTACACCAAAAACCGGAAAAATTTGTAACTTCAAACTTCTATTCGGCTCAGCTCAGTTGTTTCACACTTTATTGATATTTCAGGTGAGCATGCGCGAATAGCTCCACAATTCATCCAAAAAGGACGTCCATTCAATGTCCTATGAATGGCATCCGATGGATGTATAGATGTGGTAGCTCCAGAATTCGTCCATTAAAGGACGTCACTGGACATCTACATGTGATGTCTAATGGATGTTTATACATAGACGTCCACTGGACGTTTATATTTCATCCATGACGTCTACTGGACCTGGTAGATGTAATATAGACGCGCATTAGACGTCGCTGGTTGTATGGATTGTTTTCCTTCTTGTTATAGAACAGTACTCTGCGGTATCACTCCTCCTCTTATGAATAAGTTTGCTATTTTTTTGTAGCAGGCACTTTTTATATAATGTGGACAACCAGGAAATATATATACGGTTCAGCATCTTCCTTCATTAGTTGGTACCACATTAGATACGTAATTATCAAAATGAAAATCTTACCTCAAGCCAGGGGCGCCGAATTTACAAATTATTGAGGGGCAGGCGTGAAGAGATCAGACGTGAGAGGGGGCACATTGTCAAAACGAAAAAAAAGGGCAAAAAGATAAACTACGAGATTCGACGTATATTTTAAAATACAATTGTAATTGCTCATCAGCAAATGAACAAGGCAACAAAAATATTATTTTGCTGAATATTAATATTTTCAGAAAATATAAATCAGCTTGTGATTTCATATAAATATCCAGAGGGATTTTATTTCCAAACGTTTATTAAAAAAATGAGAAATTAGCATGATTACTCAAAGAAGAAGAAGTGCCAAAAATAGATAAATAAAGGAGCCAGAGATTATAGGTTTCTATATTTTTATTTATTGATTTTATTTCTGATAATTGTCTTGAACATTTACCGCATATCACGAGAGCACGTCAAACATAATACGGGGCTGGCAACCAAGTTTCTTATCAAGTTTCTTATTTTAGTTTTTTGTTTCTTTTTTTTTTTAGTTTCTTACCATGTTTCTTATCGAATAAGCAATTCTAAAAATGGTAAAAGAGAGTTTATCTATTTTGTTATTTATTATTATTATTTTTTTTTTTTTTTGAAATAAAACGCTTTGTTCTCGTAAGTTGGAGCTTGGTCCATCTTATAAAGAATAATACAATTCTATAAAGGAAATAAATGCATTTTTTGCAATTACAACAGCGTACGATAGCCTAAATAGCATGGGAAAGCATTTTTTCTCTGTAAAAATATTGGAACCAACGCATTTCGAAAATGACATACGCACATAAAAACAAAAACTTGTTTAAACAGGGCCAAAAATATTGAGTGGGCACTGCAATCCTAGTAAAACTATTGGAAGGGCAAGAATGATCCCCCTCCCTAGTCAGCGCCTATGCCTCAAACAGCACATGAGGATGACTTGTCATTTGATTGAAATTTCCGCCGAAATTTTGTTTTCAACCGTAGTTGCTTCAGGTTCTGATCTGAAAGAAACTAATGAAATGGCATTCTCGCAGTGGCATATATATTCGAGGCTAGCTAGGTTAGCTGCGAACCTCAGAGAATGCACAAATAAAACTGAATTAAATATACACAAATGAAAGTCAATTATCAACGGTATTAAAACATGTCGATACTTTTCGGTGTGAAAAAAACCGCGCGCGGATTCGCTTTATTGACTCAGTCTGGCGAGCGAAACCCAACGGCACAAGGCTTTGCAGTTCTGATTCGAAAACCTTCCGTACGATCAGCTGCAAGTGTTTCCATGACAACACGAATCAGCTGGTAGAGGAGAATGGGCCATTGCTTTGGGAAACGGTTCGCTCAGAAAAAGAAGACTTACACTATCTCAGTCACACGCATACTCCCGCACATAAGAGTGTTTCGCGAGAATTGTTTCAGTTTTTGTGAAGTGTCAATGAATTAAAATCAGAGATATTATATCTTAAATTCGTGGCTTTGTTGGATTCAAAATGTTTTGATAAATTTTGTGAAAGCTTCCCTGAACATCTACAGTCAGAACATAAAGTACTCTATGCTTCAAATTTTGATACAGCTCGACTAAAAACTTAACTGAAGGTGTTTTATTCCCTTGATGAAAACAAAAAAAAATCAGTAAGAGACATTACGTGTTACATAAAGTTGAGTAAATTGGACATAGCGTTTAGTGAGGTATACATATTAGCAGACCTCATATTAAACTTTCCATCAACAACTGCAACTGCCAAAAGAAGTTTCTCAGCATTAAAAAGAATCAAGATATATCTTACAGCCACACAAGGACATGCACTTCTAAACACTTGGCTGTTTTGCCAATAGAGAAAAACATTCTTTTTAAATATGAAAAAGTACTCGGAAGAAGCATTTTATGAAAACGTTTCACACAAAAGGAAAGAAGAATAGAGTTCATGTACAAATAAAGTAATCAGAAGAAGAATTGAGTTCGTGTAAAAATAAGTGTTCAAATCCTAATCTTCATAATTATTTGGTATCATGTTAGCAATGGCATGTACCTAAAATTTAGAAAAAAAAAGTTACTTCTATTACTTAACAATTAAAAATTAAACTTCGCAATTTAAAACAAAACACTACTGGGGGAGGGGAGATAGCCCAGGTCTCGGACCCAAGATACGCCACTGCATTCTTGCGTTTTTCTCTTTTGAAGACGTGCACATCGGCAAACAGCAGTAAACCATATTGAAATATCATAGATTATATATTTTTAAAAAACAACAACAGTTTGTTTAAAATTGAAGTGAAATTTTATTAACCAACACTATGCAGCCATTCGAATAACGCGGAAACTATATTGTTTGTACTTTGGGACTCAGTGCCATCTAACGGCAGAAATCGTCTTTAAAGTCCACTGGCTAATCACCAAAAGTCTGTAAGGTAAATGTTATAGCATGTTGTTCATCCAATTCAGCCTTGATCTTGAGAACTGTCTGCTTGACAAAATAGCACTCATTGTCTTTAATACGTACTGGTGGGCCAGTGGTATGCTCACTGGTTTCTGAGGGTTGACCCGGACTCGCGTCCAATGTGAGGCACGCTTGGCTTACAACATTGGCTGTTTTCCCTACTTGTTAACCGTTGACTCCAAATAGGGACAGGCGACTGCTCATATCCGTCTAGAGGCTCTCAGAGTGGTCGTTAATCCGCGTCTTTTAACAAAAGAAAAAAAATGTCTCTAGACTAAGGTGACCAGATTTTTCAAAATGAAACTGAGGACAAAACGACGCGCTGTCCTCATTTTCAAAGAAAATCTGAGGACAGTTTCTGATCAGAATGAGGACATTACTGTGGGCAGAACCTGGCAGTTTCAGAATTGAAAAATCACACTAGTACTGGAAATAACTTGACATATTTATAATTTGATGCATCAGTATAGAACGAAATATAGCCTGTCTGATCAAGTTCCTGACAACGTTCATCTTCTGAAAAGCGAGCGAAAACACTCTTAATTATTGCTTCCGTTTTAGTTCGACCACATGAAACCTGGGGATCATGAATGCTTTTCATGACTTTTGGTATGCCGTCCAATGACCACAAACTAAAACTATGCTGTACAGTGTAAAACGCAAACGCACCTTCAGCAGCTGCTAATTCAGCTACCTTTTTACTTACGCAGAAAATCACGAAAATAGTTTCTAATTGTATTAGAGGCAGAAGACTGCACGGCCTTTTTATGCTTTACTGTTTGAATATGTGCTGCTATATGTGATTTTCCACCAGTTCCTATGGAAAAAGTAACATAGCACATACTACAAAACACATCACTACCAATATCATTCTTTGCTTTTTTAATGAAGGGAAAGTCCCTGGACAAAGCATTATTAAATTTACATTTCCGTTTGCCCGACATTAATAACTTCTGAAAATTGCAACACCCACTCAGCTAGACATTTTTGTGGACCAACAAAAACTTCGGCAGCTTGGTATTAAGTAAATACAATGATATGTCTTAACAAAAATACAACTTAGAATAAGAAAATGTAAAATTCGAAGCACAGGTACAATCTCTTCAAAAACGAGACTGAGCAAACTTAACCATGAGAGTCGCCCACGGTTACAGTAAAGCGTAAACTGTAAGCCATGGCACTGCTGCGAATGATGATATCATGTGACTTCTCCGGGTAAATACCTATAAAACTTCAAATTTTAGTTAAAAGTTAAATCAATTTCAAAATATTTGGCAGTTCTCAAAAACTGAGGACAAAAAATACGAAACTGAGGACATCTGACGTCTTCACTCAGTTTTTACAAAACTGAGGATGAATCATTGAAAAGCATTGAAACTGAGGACTGTCCTCAGAAAATGAGGGCGTTTGGTCACCTTACTCTAGATTATACTCGCGGGCAAAGCTAACGTGACTGTGGAGTTGAAAGACCGGTGTGCGCACTTCCGCTACGTAACATAGTTCCAGTCTAAAAGCTCGTATTCAAGTTTGAATTATTGTTCTAAAAAGGAAGGTCTCGAGAAAGAACTAAATTACATCAGACATATTGCTATCAACAGAGGCTTCAAAACATTCATTAGTAGACTCAGCTATCAAAAAATTTGTGAAACCTCAGTACAAATCCACCTTGACCCCGATCTCTCCAAATTCTCAACGAAACTTGGCGGTTCTTCATTCTTTCCTAAAATTTGCTTCCATATTTCAAAAATCTTTAAGCCATCAAATTTCAAAGTGATTTTCACTCCTGTATCTAAGGTGACTTACTCTGCAAAAAAGGACCTAATTCCTGACATAAATTATTGGGGAATCTATCGCATCCAGTGTCAATGTGGTCTGTGATACATAGGTCAGGCACAGAGATCGCTTAAATTCAGATCAAAAGAACACCAATCATATATTAAAAAGTGTAAAATCAAAAAATCTTCCATAGCCCAGCACTGTTGGAAAAATAACCACCAATTTCTATTTAATGAATCCAAACTGCTAGATATACCTAGTCTTTTTAAGAAGCCTTTCATATATTTCAAAACCGTAATAACCTGATAAATGATTTATCTTCATCTCCATACCTATCAAGCACATGGAAAGCATTCATCAATATGCAATCTGATGGCCGCAAGAGACGTTTATGACGTGAAACTGGTAACATCGTCAGAAACAAGAAATGAAAACGCTCAGTCCTCAGAAAGCTGAACCATAGCTTTCAGCAAACTATAGTAGACTTTAAATTGTGAAAATTACATTAAGATGGTTTCACCTAAAATATCTGCTTTTGTTTTCAATGTTAAAACTTCTTTGCATATTTTCTTCGCAATTAATGTATTCCCAAGGATGAAAATTTGCACATCGATAAAACTAACTTTAAGTTAGTTTTATCGATGTGCATGGGACACTTAATACTTGCTAAAACATAACCATAACTAAGCAATCCAACCCTTGTTTGTCTACTGACGTCATCAATGTACAGGTTGCGCCATCTATTAACAGGCCCGAACATTACTAAAAAAATGATTGATTTTTAATGTAATTATGGTTATGTTTTAGCAAGTATTAAGTATACCATGCTATAACTTAAAGTTAGTTTTATCGATGTGCAAATTTTCATCCTTGGGAATACATTAATTGCGAAAGAAATACGTACAGAAGTTTTACCATTGGAAACATAAGGCAGAGATTTTAGGTGGAACCACCTTAATAAACGTCGTTTTCTGAATTAAATGTAATATAATTATGTAATGCCTGTAGTTCAACTATTTCTACGTCTAAAACGTACATGGTTGTTCTGCAAAAGTGGTCTCAAACTCTGACCCTTGGAAGGGTGACTTTACAGTTTTGAAGGAACTTAGGGAGCCGCATGAATATTAATAAATTTCTCATGAATAAATGTGAACTTTACAAAACTACACCAATGGCTTAGCACTAGAGTGGAACATTATTTCTAATCATCGGTAAATAATAAAAACAAATGCTTCATCAATCACAGAAAACAATCACTTTTACGTAACAATTATTTTTACTTGGATCTTAAAACAATTACATTTTGCCAACGGAACACGGTACCGGTACAGAAAATATTGCATGCTCTGACTACAAACTTGGGCTCGCTTTTCTGTCACTAATTTATCGATATTTGGAATAATGTCCTTTGAACATGCTACTTTTAAAAGTGGGCATAAGTGACTGTCACTTAACCTATTCATTTCAGCATATTTTACTTAGTTCATTCTTGAAAACAACTGTCCACATGAGTATGTTGTTCTGAACATAGACAAAACCCGAGCAGCTAGGTTATGAATGTTACGCACTTGTCCTTTGAAACTAACTGATAAAACTCTGTTAGATTGCAGCTGTTGAATTTTTCTTCTAAGAAAGAATCACACCGAAAGTTTATTAATTCAGGCTGAAGTTCTTCAGGTGCGTTTTCAGCACTGTAGGAAAATGGAGACTGGACTATATTTAGAAAATATTTTCCATGTCTTTGAAAATTCAAACTGCCTGTTGAAATCCTCCTTTAACATAACTATATTCGTAAAAAATTGGCCAAAGTTGATTCGTTCTTGCGTATGAAGCAACCGATGCAGCCGGACAAAACTAGTCACCAGCTGAACGGGACGAAACTAGCCACCAGCGTTTCAAGGTTGATCAGTGTTGCCAGCGCTTGATTTCAATTCTGCGCAAATAATATGCCCTTTTCAGACGACGTCCTTTCCGTACAGCGACATGGCGGCCAGCGCTCTTGGATTCGTAGACAGTACGTCTGGGGAAAGACAACTTTACCGTTTTCTCATTTCTTTTGACAATACGCATGCTTAATGCAGTTATATTCTTCGTAAATAAACTTGGTGCTTATAAAGAGGATGGCTTTGTTAGGCATTACTATGTTTATATAATATTCAATATATTACAACGTTTGTGTAATATACTTTAAAAAAAGGGTGATTTATTTTTATTTTGTAATCATTCATACGGGCCGCGAGTTTGAGACCACTGTTCTACACGTTCTTTAAAGATATTAAAAAATAAAGATATCCACATTTTGGTGACGTCATTGATACTTGTGTCGGTCGGTCATGTACAAGGGTGGATTGGGACGACCAAACCGGGCCGAGAATTTTAGTCTTATGGTTCACTGTAACCTACCTACAGATGAAAATATTCCCCCATGAAAAAAGTTCTGTCAGCTCCTAAATGAAAGAGAACTGGTACGCAACGCAAAACGAATGCAGTTGTGATACAACCTGTAACAAAAATTTAACAGTAAAAGAATTTCAAAAATCCGCTCATGAATGAATGTAACATCAAATCTGGCTCAAAATGGGGCGGCCGTACCAGATAATTATTTTCATTCGGAAAATTTCGTTTTGCAGACCTCATTTTCAGCAAAAATCATTATAAAAGTCATTATGAAAGTTGAAATATGCACATGCCACATAGTTATTTTCCTACGAAATAAAGTTCTATATTCATTTGGTCACTAATCTAATGCTGCGCAGTGGCATTAGTAACTCCTCATTCAGTAGACCCTTTTCTTTCTGATTTTAAGTCTACCCATTGTCTTGACCCGTGAATCAAAATTTTCAGCCATAAACTGGTACTGGTAAATCGTTGTTTCTATCAAGATAATTTCGAATATCTCTGCCGGAGAATCGCTATGTTCTCTGTGTCAGTCTGTGGATAAGGGTGCGAGGATGATGGGTCACTACAATTAGTAAATTGGTACTAATGTCTCCTTCAAGATTACAAAAGGAGGGTAGGGCACACCAATGACCCTGGGCTCCGAGTCCAACGAATCGCTTTATACTCTGTGTCAGTCTGTGGATAAGGGAGTGAGGATCATGGGTCACTACAATTGGTACTAGTGTATCCTTCAAGGTTACAAAAGGAGGGTAGGACACACCAAAGACCCTGGGCGTCAAGTCCAACTACCTACGTCGAGCTGTAGTTAGCTTTAGCTTAGTAAATAATTTATGACAGCGTGCTAGGTCCCGGCAGCACTTTTCTCACATAAGTACAGATACTTTCCCTATGCCATTTTAAAGCAAACGGCCAAGAGAGATAGGTGGAAGAGAACTTTTTTTTCAGGAAATAACTTTTCAGACAGAAATAAAGCTCAAATGAAATTAAACATTATTATTCATAAGTACCAATATACACTGCTGGACAATTGCTAAGGACGGATCATAAACGGCTATATAGCGCATAAAAAAGTAAGTGTGGTTGGATGCCAAGTGAAATAAAATAATGTCAGAATGCCAGGACATTACAAGAAAGAAAATTTATTGTGCTCTGAAATCCAGAAGGCTTTGGAACGTGTTCAAGGGACAAACAGGCCATTTTGTGCAGAATACGTAAACGTGAAAAAATGCAATTACCGTCCGCAGGCGTTCCGGCGTAAGATGTCAATACGGGATATGGCCACCATGGAGGGCGATGCAAGATTCCACACGTCGTGTCATGCTTTGCACAACATTATCAAGCAGCTGTTGGGGTAATTTATCCCATTCCTCTGTGAGTGCCCGGATGAGGGTGTCCTTGTTTATTGGAGGGCATTGACGACCAGCAAGACTCCTCCCCAAAGCATCCCATACATTTTCAATGGGATTCAGATCTGGAGAACGTGCTGGCCATACGAGGCGTTCAATATCCTCGCTCTCAAGACGCTCCTGGACAGCGACTGTTCGATGACATGTTGCGTTGTCGTCCATGAAAATGAATCTATCACCGACAGCACCACGGAACATGCGAACATGAGGTAGCAGAACATCATTAATGTATCGTTGGCCAGTCATAGTCCCAGTTGGAAGCACATAGAGGGACGTACGGCCATTGATCATGATGCCAGCCCATACCATGACACTACATGTCGGATATCGGTCCATTTCCTGTATGTTTGCTGGACAATGTGCAGTACCACTATCACGCTAGATCAGTGGTCGTCGACAATCAGACGATAGACTGTATCTACTCTCAACTGAGAAGAGGACAGCAGACCAGTCGTTATCAGTCCAATTGCGATGTTGATGGCACCATTGCAAACGGGCGGTACGGTGACGTCTGGACAATGGGATGCACACAACAGGACGGCGGGCGTATAGTCTTCCTTCATGCAAACGTCTGGCGACAGTTTTTCGGGAGATCCGCTTGCCAGTAGCAGCCATAAACTGATTTGCTACCTCACTAGCTGTGCTGCGCCGGTGTCTTTTTGTTGATAGCACTATGTACCGATCTTCTGCAGGTGTCGTACTGCAAACACGACCTCCCCGGTGCTACACTCTCCATTTGTTTGAAATGATTTCCAAAGCCTTGAAACAACACTGAGGCTGACGTCGAACTCCCTGGCAACATCTGTTATTTTTCGCCCTTCTTCAATCTTGCCAATAATACGGCCACGCGTAAAATCATCTAGGTGATGTCGGGAAGACATACTGAAAATTGCAAGTTCGTCAATTGATTCTTTCCCTTTCAACTTTGCGTTTGAACAACAACGGTCAATACGCGTCAAATCCTTTATATCTCTTATCAGCGCTATGACGTCACGAACAAGTTCGGCAATCCAAAATTTGCATACGCACAACACGTCTTACTGTATCCCGCACTTAAGCTAATTTCCACATTTTCCTGCCTTCCATTTTATGGTTGCTATCGTTGCTATTGTCATCCGTCCTTAGCAATTGTCCGGCAGTGTATATATATATATTAGTTTGTTCCAAAAAATCTAGACAAAAAGATTGCAAGAAATTGGGCCATTACTGGAGTGGTCTACCGGGAAAGCCCCGGTGGTCCAATCCGCCCCTGGTCATGTGCCTTAAAGAGGCAATACCGATTGGATATTTACTGCTGGAGGGTAGTAAGCGGATAGTCAAGTGTTTTGGCGGCTAAGTGTTGCTACTTTTTTCCTGAAGGAGAAAGTCTCTAATAGCCCATACAGCAGAAAACGTTTCAGATACGTATCAATAATGTTACAATCTCTCATTTTCGTTACCCTTTCAGAGATATCTTACAATTACGTTTCAGCAACATCTATTTTGGAACATAACTCTTTGTACATTACGGTTACGTTAAAAATAGCATTCACCGATACTACTGTTTTATAGTTTTTATTGTACATAATTGCTACCTTGATGTTACATTCCGGCGATATTTAAGATTTTTGGTTTGGCAACGGCGTGGATGCGCATGCGCAGATATGCCATTTCACCGAAGAACTCTCGTAGTCGTATTTCTATGTGCTACTGGGATATTCTTTGGTGATACTGTCGTACTCGAGTTAGCTAGTTAGCTGATTTATTATTTCATCCTTTTTTTTTTTTTTTTGTGATTGAAGATCATCTGAAAGTAAGTAATTGTATTGATTATTATAGTTTTTAAATTCTAAAAAGCATTTTATAACATCCAAGTAGATGGCTATGTTGTATTAGTATACTATACCAGCATGTTTTTTTTTTTTTTACTTGAAGCTGAGAAATTCCATATTGGTAGGTATTTAGAGAAATGACGAATTTCATTTTCTTTCTTTTTTTCACTGAAATATAGTCTATTCCACATGTATAATAGAAATTTGACACGCTCATTTGAGACCGATTTTTATTTATTGTGCTATTAATATATAAACGCCGCCACTGTTCCCAATGGACAGCGGACTGCGTTGAACATGTGAAAACGTAAACAACTCGTAATACGACTGTTGTTGCTTTTGAAACAGCTGTCGAGTGTAATATTTTTTATTGGGATTTTACAAAGTTTATTAAAACTATAATGTTCAACGTAGTAAATACGTAACAGTAATATGATGATGTCACAAATATCTTTCAAATACGTAACAGTAACATGAAGTTGGTATATTGAAGTTACAAAGACCTTTCGCTGTAACTTGTCGGTTACGTTTCAAAGTTATGTAACGTTTGAGGACATTTTGACGTTACCGTAAGTTTCTGAAACATTACTGTTACATTACGCAACGTACATAAAAAGTCTCAATGTTTCAGTGCTACGTACTTGTAACGTATACGTAATATTCTGTGATGTGTGGGAGTTCAATAAGCGCTAAATTTCCTTTTGTTCTGCCTCCCGTTATGGTGGCACACTGTACTTAATTAAAGTTGAGAAATACTGAAAAAGCATGGGATCTTTTGGGTGAAAATGCCTTTTCAGTTTCAACCTATAGTCAGGTTAAGTTTGCTCCGAGTATAGAACCCTTATTATTCGTGATCCTGTTATTTAGTGGCATTGCTGCAATGTAAACTTTTGCTTCAGTTTATAAGAATTCTTGCACGTAAAACACAAAATTCCGTGTTTTTCTGTTCATGGTCATCTAAAGAAATTCCCTTTGCTTAACTTCTTTTGTCATCTGACTACAAAAAGTGCTCTAGTGACACTAGAAAATGTACTTTAGCGCCGGTAAGGCGCTTATGCACCACTACTTGGTAGAATTAAATTGGGTCTGTATCAAAGCAAAAATGTACATTTAGGATGTTCGTATCAGAGCAAGTTGTACTCAGACCATCTAGAAAACATCAGGCCTTGACATTAGACAGATAAGTTCCCTCTTTTAGTGACGTCACACGGAAAGCTCATACGTCGGTGTTCTGTGTGACGTCACACGCGACACCCACGTATCAGTCAGCGTAACATGAGAATGACGTCAGAAACGGAGGGAACTCATCTCTCTAGTGTCACGACCTTGTGTTTTCTAGAGGGCCTTGGTTGTACAGGGTGATCGAAAAGTCCTCTCTACGGATTTCGATTGATAACTGTACAAAAACGAACAGATCTACAGCAATGCGGTTTGCGGCATTTGAAGTAGTGAATGTTCAAGTTTTTAATGACATATCTTTTCAACAGATGACGTTACGTGCTAGCAAATACCGACGCCGACTGCAAAACAACTGAAAATGTCGTCGCAGCAGGATGAAAGCCTATAAATTCCTGGACTCGTGTACTCAAAACAGTGTTTAATTGTGAGAATGTATGCAGAACAAAAGGCATTGAGTGGTTTTACGATTAAATGATATGGAATATTTAATCCCATGAAAACATATATCCTGAAAACCCAGTTACTATTGATAATAATAAGAACTCTAACAGAGCGTTCCTATCAGTTGCACCAATTAATGAAACAAATTTGTGCCAGACACTGAACTGTTATTTATGTGACGCAGTCTACCACAAATTTCTAAAGCGAAAAGAAAAAAACTTTTTATTTTTTTTTGAAGAAACTAAATTATTGTGACCGTCAGAAGATGCAATCTGTTCTGCGATATACACTATGTTGACAAAAGTCACTGGACACCCTTCAAAAGCAAATGAACGGATCCGCTGGGTTGTTAAGTTGCGCGGTACAGCTGCAAAGAGTATAAAAGTAAGCCCGCAGATGACCGCAATCATATCGCACTGTGAGGTTGAGTGAAAATGTCGAGGGCGGGGGGGAACTGACTTTGAGAATGGAAAGACTGTTGGGTGTTATATTAGTTGGTTGTTTATAAGAGAAACCGAGAGGCGTTTAAACCTACCCAAGTCAACTGTTTTGGATGTAATTCGGATCACTATTACTATTTTAAGTGTTTTGGATGTACTGAATATGTAGAAGACACATGACGTGCCCGAAGCAGCAACACGCACCGGCAGACCAAAGAAAATCAATGATAGGGGACGTCGAAGCCTCAGGACAGTCGTTACAGCTAATCGACGGAGTACTGCACAAGACCTCAGTGTACAGGTGAGTAAAAATGCTGGAACCTCGGTATGTACATGTACCATTCGCAGAGAACTTCGTTCCATGGGTTACCGTGGTCTTACGGCTGCCCGTAAGCTTTTCATCTCCACTCGAATGCTACTCGTCGTTTAGAATGGTGTAAAGAACATTTATCGTGGACCGTGCATCAATGGAAATGGGTACTATGGACTGATGAATCCAGATACACTATCCATCAGTCTGATGGCCGTATATGGGTATTGCGGCAGCCGGGGGAACGCTATTTACCACAGTGTAATGTTCCTACGATCAAATTTGGAGCTGGCAGTGTACACATGTGGGAGTGTTTTTCGTCGTAAGGTCCCGGCTCATTGGTTATGGTGGACATACCGGTTAACCAGCATGTGTAGCTCGATTTTCTGGACAATTATGCCCTACCAACTCTGTGGCAATACTATGGAACCAAGCCTTGTTGGCACCAGCAGGATAATGCAGCGAACTATAAAGCAAGGACTGTTGCGGCGTGGTTTGACAACAATTACTTATCGTGTGTGGATTGGCCAGCACAGAGCCCTGATCTTAATCCCACAGAGCTCCTATGGGATGAATTAGAGCTCCACATAAGAAGTTTGGAACCAAGGCCTGCTACTAAGCAACAGTTAGCGGTAGCATTATGTACTGAATGGGAGCACATACCTATCGCTATGTTCCAAAACCTTGTCGAAAGCATGTCTCGAAAACTCAGTGCATGCATTAAGGCCAAAGGTGGACCAACACCGTACTAATGTACTATGTCAATAAATGCTATGTTGTGTTTCTCTTCTAGGTGTCCGGTGACTTTTGCCAATATAGTGTATGTCCAAATCTAGACACTAAAGGGTTACGCTCAGGCGATACCGTACGGGTGGGCTTCAACTCGCCCAACTTTTCTTTGAGTCCACTCTTTAGCCCCTGCTAAAATATTTAAGCTGTGAGAACATACAGCTGGTGCAGCCGTTAAAGGTTTTAGGGAACTTGGATTAACGTACTTGAATTTTTCGAACTCACAGAAATTTTGTTAATATAATATGAGGTTTTTGTTAAAATTAGTGCTTGTACTTCTGAGAAATGGAGGGAGTCTTCTGAGCAAAATTCTAAAGAGAGCAGTAGAAACACACCATTTTTATAACTCTAATTATAGTTTAAAAGAGAGAGAGAGAGAGAGAGAGAGAGAGAGAGAGAGAGAGAGAGAGCTTATTTGGCAGGTTACAAACTAAAATTCATAAACAGCCTTATGACAGCAAGAAAAAAAAAAAAAGTGCGTAAGTAAGCTAAAGTTCCGAAAAATAGTTACTTAATAGTATCCATGGTCCCCATACCACATACGTTGAATAAGTACTACGCCCAGTATACCCTTGAATTTTTTTGACTAGTCATAATACTATCAGCTTCGGGTAAAATCCGGATGAAGAATTTTTTTGCCAAAATTTCTATCTTTTTTTTTTTTTTTTCTCACGCCCGACTTTATTGAAAATCGACCATGAGGAATTGATAATGAATTGTTAAGGATTTAATTGGGCAAAATTTCTGCCTAACACTTCAAAATTTATGTTCCCCTTCCAACATGCTAAGCCCCGTTAATAGCACAGCCATCTCTGGCCGCCTGGCGTCGCCACTGGTTACGCTATGATATCCTGCAATCTTATACGCTTAAGGTGAATATTAGAAGTGCTAAGGAAATGAATAATGGTAATATGGTGTTATTTGTTACCATTGAAAAGTTTTTCTTGTTGATTAGAAGTATTTATGCATTTGTAGGGTGATAGTTACACCATCCATGTCCCAGATCCAAAAAAAAAAAAAAAAAAAATCGTATTTGCGAAGTTGCGTGCTGCTAGAGTCCCGTGACACATCGCGCCATCTGTGTTTAAAATGTGCACTAAAGAACATGATTTTAACAAAGGAACTAGTCCGTGATGACCTGTTACGCCATCTGCTTAAAATCTGAAGTAAAAGTGATTTTCAGAATAAAATTTTAAAACGATGGAAAAAAAAAAAAAAAAAAGGAATTTTCGTTCACTTTCTTGAACTTCTTAACGTTTACACTTATACATTTTTATTTAATTAAATTCTTAAAACTGACTTCTGCTTATTTTTTTTTACTCGCAAAAATAAAGGAATCGATTTTAATAATTACACTCACGAATATTTGAAGTAACTCCTGTAGTTTTATATTTCGCATTCTTTTTTCATTGCTGTTCGATTCTTCGTTCGCTTTTTACAGTTTCGAAAGCGTCGGTTAATTTCGTGATCGCGAGAAAAAAATAATAAAAAGAAATCTCTTTCCTCCAGAATTTATAATGATTTTTCGCTCTTTTTTTCCCGCCTCTTTCTTCCCCCCACATTTATTTTAGCTCTCCCTTTAGTCACTCGTGCTCATATGCACCGCCCCTATAACCCTTTTCCTCCTCATCGAGAGAACAGCAGCGAATGAAATCAATGGGGGAGGGTTCGGGTTGGCCATAGCTGTTAATGAGGTAGGTGGGAGGGACATTCCACGTTAATTCCATCTTTTTTCTTTTTTTCGCTCTCTCCTTTTTTTTTTTTTCATCTTGCTCCGGAATTATTCCTTTTATAGCGCTGAGGGTGCGTCGGTGACTGCATCTTCAAGGATTCTGGACTGCCTCATCATCCAGGTGCTCCTCCCCCCGTCTTTTCCCTCCCCTCACACACACACACACACACACACACACACTTCTCTTCCGTCTTATTCTCCTTTGTCCCTGCCATGTAGTCTGCATCCTTGTGCAATCTCCCTCCACCCCATTCCCTTCGGAAGATTTCGTAGTTAGTAATTTAATTTTCCTGCGAAGATTCTTCTTCCTCTCGCACTTGTCTCGAGTCGGGGAAACTGGGTCTCAGTAACGAGGCGCTCTCTTCATTTCCTACGGTTTAAACCAATGACGGACAATGAGGTCCTGTTGCCAGGGAACACATCAATGTCGTTTACCCACCTTACTGTGCCCTCTCACCAAGAGACAAAACATGTCCATTCCACTACCTGCAACATGAAGGGCCTTCTAGATGAAAACGCATGAATGAGCCACACATACATGCATGCATAACAAATTGATAAAATATATGGCGACCGACTCAGAATTGAACTGTTCCTCCTCCACATCCCCTCCCCCTCTCTTTAAATGTTTTTATTACATCAAAGTTGTTGTCGCTGTGCACTTTCAATCAGTGTCCGGAAATTTCACACGTGTTTTTCGACAGTAGTTGGAAAGTTGGTATAAGTGAGGAAATTGCTACTTGGAACTGATTTTAAATTCAAAAATCATCGGACTGTGACTGTGCTGCAGTGTAGGCCATTCCATAATGGCTTTATTGATTTCAGTTTTGTTAACTTGGTTTATTTCTTCCGGGTTAACGTTGTAAATAACGGTCACAGTGCTACCTGGTTGATGATAATAATAATAGACTCTTTCGTCTCGGTGTTCGTAGTTAGAGTTCGGAGTGCAAACACCAACGAGCAGGAAACAACAGAAGAGCTAACAATGACAAGCAGGACGCCAGTTTATTCCATGAAATACTTCTGTACCTTTTAAAATCGATTATTACCTCTTATCTACTCGGCGGAGGTTGTCAGTAAGCTCTTTTTTACGCATTCCAACAGTAGGTTGAAGAAGCGTATATGCCCCAGCTTTGTCCGTCCGTCCGTCCGCCGCCGCCCAATAACTCGCGTAAAAATGGTTCGATTTCGATGAAATTTTAGCATTTCGTAGTGGACCACTGGGGACAAACCCTATTGAAATGGGTTAAATGGGGTCAAAGGTCACGACATAGGAGCGGGATCCATTCTACCACCCTTATGCGTCATAACTTGCGTAAAAATGGTCCGAGTTCGAGGAAATTTTCGTATGTGGTAAGAGACCAACTGGGGACAAACCCTATTGAAAATGGGTGAAATGGGGTCAAAGGTCAGGACATAGGAGCGGGATCCATTCACTGCCCTTATGCGCCATAACTTGTGTAAAAATGGTTCGATTTCGATGAAATTTTAGGAGTGGGATCCATTCCGTTGCCCTTATGCGTCATAACTTGCGTAGAAATGGTTCCATTTGGATGATATTTTAGTATGTTGTATAGGACCACCTGGGGACGAATCCTATTCAAAATGGGTGAAATAGGGTCAAAGGTCAGGACATAAGAGCGGGATCCATTCCGCCAACCTTATGCTTTATAACTTCGGTAAAAATACTTCGATTGAGACAAAACTTTATCATGTTGTTCCTGAAGTATACTTTACCGGTTCTGTTGAATATCATCGAGATGGGGTCTAAGCTCAGGTCATAAGAGCGAGCTTTATTTTACAACCATTATCCTAATAACTTGAATAATAATTAGAGTCATTATTTCTGGTATGTTGGAAAGCGTATCTAATCAATGCATTGCATGATTTTACTAACTTGTTTACACTTTCCAACCGCAGGTTGAAGGAGCGTATATGCTCCAGCTTTGTTCGTCTGTATGTCTGTCCGCACGATAACTCGCGTAAAAATGGTTCGATTTTGATGAAATTTTACTATGTGGTAGGAGACAAACTGGGGACGAACCCTACTGCAAATGGGCGGGATGGGGTCAAAGGTCAGGACATAGGAGCGGGATACATTCCATCACGCTTATGCATCATAACGTACGTAAAAATGCTTCGATTGCGACTAAACTTCATCATGTTGTTTCGGAGATGTACTGAACTGGTTCTATTTAATATCGTCGAAATAGGGTCAAAGGTCAGGGCACAGGAGCGAGATTTATTCCACAGCCATTATCCTCATGACTTAACTAAATATGCTTCAATTGCGACAAAACTTTAAAATGTTATTCCGGAGGTATACTGAACCAATTCTGTTTAATATAATCGAAATGGGATCAAAGATCAAGGCATAGGAGCGAGATTTATTCCACAGCCACTATCCATATAGCTTGAGTCATTATTTCTGATATGTTGGAAAGCGTATCACGATCTATGCATTGCATGATATTACTAACTTGTTTACGCTTTCCAACCGTAGCTTGAAAAAACGTATATGCTCCAGCTTTGTCCGTCTGCCTGTCTGTCTGTCTGTCAGCACGATAACTCGCGTAAAATTGGTTCGATTTCGATGACATTTTAGTATGTGGTAAGGGACCACCTGGGAAGGAACTCTATTGAAAACGGACGAAATGGGTTTAAAGGTCAGAACATAGGAGCGGGATTCAGTCCATCGACCTAATGCGTCATAACTTACTCAAAAATGCTTCGATTGTGACAAAACTTTAGTATGTTGTTCCGGAGGTATACTGAACCAATTCTGTTTAATATCGTCGAAATAGGATTAAAGGTCAAGGCACAGGAGCGAGATTTATTCCACAGCCATTATCCTCATAACTTGAGTAATGATTTCTGGTATGTTGGAAAGTGTACCATAATCAATGCATTGCATGATTTTACTAACTTGTTACGTGTCCGTTGCGAGCAATACAGGATATTTCCACCCTCTATGGATACTTGATACCGATAACTTTCTACGCCTTTCTTTCGCGCCATCAAGAGAAACACTTTTTCCCCTGTAGTCAACAACGTTGTGCCCGAGAACAAAGCCCCTTGGCTTCTTTCACGACTGATCCCTTCTATCTCTCCGAGTTGACTGCCTTTTCCATTCGCCATCTCGCCCCTACGAGAAAAGTGATCCTAGCTTTCCAACACACACAGATATACACTGAAGAGAAATTGAATTAGAGATACCTGTTTAGTAACGTGTAGCACCACCTTTCGCCCTGATGACGGCGGCGACTCGTCTCGGCATTGACTCGACATGACACTGGAAGCGTTTGGAAGCGTTGGGATCCACGACCCCTGAACAAGCTCCCACAGTTCACGAAGATTTGATGGTGGGAGGAAGGGGGGTCATCTCTCTCGGTGGCATCCCAGATGTGCTCGATGGGATTGAGGTCAGGTGACCTAGCTGGCCAAGGAAGCGAGGTCACGTCGGTGGAGTGTTCATCCAACCATTCGGATACAATTCGGGAGCGATGGCACGGTGCATTGTCTTGTTGCAGGATGAGGTCCCCAGTGGGATGTTGAAGACGCACAAACGGGAGCAAATGGTAGTCCAGGATATCCCGGTAACATTGACCTGTGAGGGACGATGCCACACGTACCAGGGGTTCCATTTTCAGTCCACGTAAACAGTTACCAGATGAGAATGCCACCCCCACCAGCTTGAAGAGTACCCTGCTGGCAAGAAGGATCCATCGCTTCATGTTGTTTGCGCCGTACTCGTATCCTGCGATCCGCATGTACTAACGTGAATCTTCCAGGCAACATTTTTCCACATGTCTAGGGTCCAGTGGCGATGATCCCGCGGCCATGCTAATCTTTGCACCCTGTGATGTGTGGTCAGCAGCGGTACCCTCGCGGGACGATGGCTTCTGTACCCCATAGCGAGGAGATGGTTCTGGATGGTGTGGCTGCTTACACGTTTTTGTGCACCAGCGTTAAATTTCCGAGTGGTTTCTTGCACTGTGGCCCGTCTATCCGCTGTTACAATGCGAGCTAGCCGACGATGACCCCGCTCATCCACACGCTGCTGTCCACGGCCGTTGGCCCTTCAGGGATGCTTTTACCGGATTCGATGTACTCACGGTGCACCCGTGACACACTGGCTCGTGAAAATCCCAGTGCCTGCACGACTTCCGGGATGGAGTGACCCATTCGTCGGGCCCAGACAATTTGCCCACGATCAAATGCGCTTAGATCCTTCGTCTTACCCATACGGCGTCCGACTCTTACTGATTATCGTCGCATCACTCCTTATATTGTCGGATCGCTGCATACGTCATGTCGTTTCTGTTTACAGGGCCGCCCACAGCGCCACATTTGCATAACGCCAGCCGTATCTAATTCAATTGCTCTTCAGTGTACTCCCCTCCCATGTATTAAAGAAGCTCCAAGACAAAAGCCTCAAAGCTGAAAAAAGTCGCTCATCGCGTACTCTTTGGTTACTTTTGTACATACATTCCGTTAAGTGCTAATTGCATTTGACAATACCAAATGAGTCTACGAAACACAAAGCTAAGATTTAAAATAGCTTTACCCATTGTGACACCTTTGTACAACAAAATTTTAAGATGCAGCAACTTGGCGTTCTCTGAAATTCCCTACTTTCTGACAACGTAAAAAACGTGCCACTTTCCCAGTCTTTTAGAACAAAGAAAAATGAAACAGGAGCTGAAAGAAATGTGCAAATGAGCCTTAATATTTTTGACTAAAATTCTTGTACTAAATTTCCGTAACAGTTTTATAGTACAGAGGCCGCTTATAAGGCCGCTTATAGTACAGAGGCCGTATTTAGCGAGATCCCAGATTTAATGAGCAAAACAGGAACTTTTCATTGTTAAAGTGTTAATTTAAAGCTAATTTGATCGTTTTTAACGAACAGAATTTAATGAATTCCCCGGATTTAACGAGGAAGATAAAAGCTAAGACGATAACTTTTATCAAGAAAAGTAACAAAATTGATTGAAATTCCATATTTAACGAGACAGAGAAAATCTTCTGGAATGAAGAAATGGAAATGGTGGCATACAAGATGAAATTGCAATGGCGCAGAGGAATTCTGGTGTGCTACTGGAAGAATGTTGATAAAAAAACAATAGTGTGCTAGTGGAAGAGTGTTGATAAGAAAGCAATAGTGTGCTAGTGGAAAAATGTTAATAATAAAACAATAGTGTGCTAGTGGAAGAATGTTGATAAAAAAAATAGTGTGCTAGTGGAAGAATTTTGATAAAAAAAACAATAGTGTGCTAGTGGAAGAATGTTGATAAAAAAGCAATAGTGTGCTGGTGGAAGAATGTTGATAAAAAAACAATGGGGAAAAAGAAAGAGTTTATCAAGTCCTCAACAAGCGAGTTGTGCAAGAGACTGTCGCTTCAACCCACTCGAAGGATCAGAGTAGAGATGAAAATAGACCGTCTACGCGTAGGCAAAAAGAGAATGGGGTGGGGCTTACACACATTAAAGTGGATGTCTGGAGACAACTACACAGAAGGGTATAGGCGAGTAGTCGAATAGGGATATTACCGTAGGGGAAACAGGAGATAACATTTCCTGGAATTATGTCCATTTCTACTTTCACCCTCCAAGTGTGTGCTTCACTGGGTGGATCGGTGCTGCTTTTCCTTTATATGTGTTGTATAGTTAATTTGCGGTTAGTCTCATGTGGCCGTCAAGTTAGTCTATGTATGCCGTCAACTATCAGAGTATTGTGCAGTTAATTAAATCTTTCAAGTATATCCAATTGTTATAGATATGTAATAAAAACGTATATGCACATTATCAAGTATACATGTTTTTTCATAGTGGAAGTTTTCACGTCAAAACGGATTTACGGAGCACCTGGATTTAACGAGGCATTCCGCCGGACCGGCGGAATGCCTCGAAAATCATTCGAGCGAGCTGCTCGTTATAAGCGTTATTATACTAATAATACGTGTAGCATGAATCACAAAAATGTACTCTGTGTGAGATGCAGTGAAACATGGAAAAAGTCTGTCCCTTATTATCGCTTTCTTTCTTTTTTGGGAGGGGAATTGGCAATCACCCCATAACTATAGCTGTAAGAACAAAAACCATACGAAAATATTTAAAATGAAAATAAATGTATTTTCACCTCCCCCTCCCCCGAAGGTGGGAGGGAGTTTAAAAAGTTAGGGACCACCGTGAAATAGATCTATAACATAGTCGCCCGGACCACCGTGAAATAGATCTATAAAAGTTAAAGACCACCGTGAAATAGATCTATAAAAGTTAGAGACCACCGTGAAATAGATCTATAAAAGTTAGGGACCACCGTGGAATAGATCTATAACATAGTCGCCCGGACCACCGTGAAATAGATCTATAACATAGTCGCCCGGACCACCGTGAAATAGATCTATAAAAGTTAAAGACCACCGTGAAATAGATCTATAAAAGTTAGAGACCACCGTGAAATAGATCTATAAAAGTTAGGGACCACCGTGGAATAGATCTATAACATAGTCGCCCGGACCACCGTGAAATAGATCTATAACATAGTCGCCCGGACCACCGTGAAATAGATCTATAACATAGTCGCCCGGACCACCGTGAAATAGATCTATAACATAGTCGCCCGGACCACCGTGAAATAGATCTATAAGAGTTAGGGACCACCGTGAAATATATCTATAACATAGTCGCCCGGACCATCGTGAAATAGATCTATAAAAGTTAGGGACCACCGTGAAATAGATCTATAAGAGTTAGGGACCACCGTGAAATAGATCTATAACATAGTCGCCCGGACCACCGTGAAATAGATCTATAAAAGTTAGGGACCACCGTGAAATAGATCTATAACATAGTCGCCCGGACCGCCGTGAAACAGATCTATAAAAGTTAGGGACCACCGTGAAATAGATCTATAACATAGTCGCCCGGACCACCGTGAAATAGATCTATAAAAGTTAGGGACCACCGTGAAATAGATCTATAAAAGTTAGGGACCACCGTGAAATAGATCTATAAAAGTTAGGGACCACCGTGAAATAGATCTATAACATAGTCGCCCGGACCACCGTGAAACAGATCTATAAAAGTTAGGGACCACCGTGAAATAGATCTATCCGTTCCGCGAAAACTGAGAGTAAAATCACACAAAATGAAGAAATATAGGTACAGCAAAATATATGTTATTCTTTCTCAAAGTTACTTCCCTCGGATGATATGCAAGGGTCCCATCGTTCAGACCACTTTTCAAAGCAAGTGGCGAAGGCATTTTGTGGAAGCTATTTTATAGACCACTATACACCTTGAATAACGTCAGCATCTGTGTTGAATGTTGCGCCACGGAACTTCTCCTTCATAACACACATACATCAATATCTACACCCTCCAGTTCCTCCTAATGATTTCCGAATCTGAACAATAGATCAACTTTTCCATTACAATATAGCTAAAATTATGTTTCAAAGACTCAAGATTAATCTACATGTAGACTTAATTGAAATTAACTGCAACAGACATAACTACCAAACAAGAAATAGATTACCGCTTCGCCTAATACATCATAAAACCCACAAAGCTTGAATTACTCTGTACCGGATTATTGGAATTCATTACCTGTACACTTAACAAATATCAATGACCAAAATCTTTTTAAAAGAACACTTAAAAAACACTTACTGAGTTAGAAAATAAAAGATACTTTCCTTAATTAAATCCAAACACCAATACTAATTAATTAATAAAAACACAAAGTCATTTCTGCATTTATTATTCTGAATTGGATTCATCTACTAAGGCCAAACTCGCTTGTCTTACAATTTGAGGGAATGAAGGGATTGTCAGGACTCCTAAGAGGCCTTTTCCCTTGTTCCCTTTGCTGTTCAAGTAATAGCCTTTGTATGGATAATTTATTGTAACTTAATATTGTCATGTAACAGCATAAATAAATAAGCTTATTATTATTATTAAATCGCAAGGGACGAGGTCAGGACTGTAGACAGGCTGTGGCATGATTTCAATACTGCATTTCGTAAGAAACTGTTGTACACAAGTAGCCACATGGGAGCGGGCGTTATCATGGTGTAGTGTCCACTTGCCCACCAGTTCTGATCGCTTAATCGACATGTGTCGTCGCAGACGCTTCAAAACTTAAATGTAAAACTCAGCATTGACAGTAATTTGTGGAGGAACGGCATGCTGGTAGACTACACCTTTATGATCAAGGAAAATTATCATCATCACCTTCCTAGCCGAATTGGTTTGGCGGACTTTTTCGGAGGAGGCGAACCTGCGTGTTTCCAGACATTCGTTACGCGCTTCGTGAGGTGGTCGAAATAGTGGACCCATAGGCAGTTTTTACTGTGTTTAGAATGTTTGGATCCTTTGCAATCATTTGTTTTCACTCATGACACACCTGAACTCTGGCTAACAATTGTTCTCTCGTCAGGTGATGAGCTACCCATCTGGAACACACACGATGCAACAGTAATTTGTCGCGTAGAATGCGGAATGCCGACATTTTTGAAATATTAGTTGACGCCGCTATGTCGTCCCACGTCATTCGTCCATCTTCTTGTAGGATTGCCCAAACAGTGTTAAAAATACGCTCCATAACATCAGTTTCATGTCGTTCAGGCCGAGGTGTGAGTTCTGCTCTGCCGACAAACGCCCGGTTTTGAAATCAGGGTGCCATCTAAAAATCGTTGACTCACCCAAACATTTATCTTTGTAAGCTTTTTTTCATTAAATCAACTATTTCTAGAGCCGTTTTACCCAAACTATAGCAAAATTTTATCACACTACGCATTTCCCGTCTTGATTCTGAATCACTCACGTCCATAGCTGTATGGCGAAATGTAGACGTACCTTAAGCAAGTGCGCCATAACAACACCAGAATCGTCTGCCACTGCTAATAACTGTTGCGATAGGCACTTCCTTAATTCAGTTAGTCGTCTGCGTGGTTATTTTCTCCTTCGCACTGTTGCCAACTCCAAAAAAAAAAAATACTCTCAGTTTTTATGGAACGGCCTTTTGTACATACAGTGAAACCTGTTTTGGCATTCACTCTCATTCCGCTGTCACCTGCCAAAGCTGGCAATTTTGTTTGTCACGCATGTTGCCACTAATAGAAACAATGCATAAGAGACCTTTATTTGGCAGCCGTCTGCACGCCGCGGCCACGGCAGCAATTTTTAAAATGCATAAGAGAATGTACCTTCACTTTGTGGTCACCAACATGCGGAACTTGCAGTCACTCCATAATGTATAACAAATCTTGTTTAGGAAGTTCTAGAGAAAGAACGGAAAGGCTGTGAGTTTAAAAATATGAAACACCTGTTTCTTTTTATTATCACTCTTCACGAGATTGTAAATGGCGGGCGGTCCTTGGGGTCTATCAAGTTCTTAAAAAATTGTTTAGACATGACATGTTTTTTTTTTAAACTAGGGTGCGCATGTTCGATCTTTAAATGTCGTAAATGAGAGTGTGGTGTGAAGCCCACCTAGGAGTTCTTCTTTCTCTTTCCAACGAAACTAGCCTTCTCACATAGTAGTCGTGTTCTTTGAGATGGCTTTATTGCGCTCTCCAGATGCCAAAAGAACGCATTGCTGACTTTAACAAAAAGAAAGGAGCGGAATAGTAGCAGTGACTTCAAAGCTCCACCGTTGTAGTGCTGCTATTGCGTTCGGTATCTCCTTACCTTCCATTTCCTCCGGAGAATCATGCTGTAGGACAGCCCGATTTTGCGCCGAAGTACGTACTGCATGTTCTAAACACGTTACCCAAATCCTCTGTGTTACTTCTGCCTCTTTGTGAGCTATTTAGTAAATACTGTTCTTAAATAACAAAATGGAAGGAGAGTTAGAACAAGCACTTCACAGCAGGCTGCAGTAAGAAAAGTAAGTCTTTTTTCATTTTATTTTTAAGTGGGGAGGAGAGATATTTTGGCAAATTGAATCATTCTATTTGGAGGTCACCTGTCAAGACAGTAATTTTATCGCATGGATGACCTTGCTAGACAGGTCTCATTGTTCATGTCAAGACAGTAATGTTTTCACAGAACCATAGATGACTTTGCTAGACAGGTCTCATTGTACATGTCAAGACAGCAATTTTTTCATAGGACCATAGATGAGCTTGCTAAACAGGTTTCACTGTACATGTCAAGGCAGTAATGTTTTCGCAGAACCATAGATGACCTTGCTAGATAGGTTTCATTGTAGATGTCAAGACAGTAATTTTTTCACAGAACCATGGATACTTTTGCTAGACAGGTTTCACTCTACATGTAACCGCTAGGAGGGGAAACAATGTTGCTCATGGTGGTGATTACCCCCAACCCCCACCCCCTCCCGAAAAGAAAACGAATCAGCGGCATAGGGTAAAGACATCAACCACCGTTTCTTCATTCAGGTACTCGAAGTCGAACCAAGGCAACCGACCAACATAACGGCTTGCACTGATTAATTCTTAATCACGGATTAAGCAAGTCTGGGTGTTCCACCCTCACTGGTCTGTTTTTGTTTCTTTTTCCTTTTGCTTTACAAATGAAGAAAGCTTTTGGTAGCCCTTCATCTGTAATTCTTCCAACATGATGACAATCAGTTTAATTAACGATACTAAACGTATATTTAGACGGCGCCTCTTGCCCTGATAACAGCATGAATCAGGTGTATTAGAGACTCAACGAGGTTGTGGATGTATTGAACATCGAATTGCAGCCACTCGTGCTTTAATTAGTCCCGAACTTCCGCCAGAGTACGTGGGTCTCTATTCCGGCGTTTCACTTCTTTCTGTTCCAAATGATCTCACAGATTTTCAATAGGCTTAAATCTGGGGATTTGGCTGGCTAGTCGAGGCAAGACAGTGTTGCTGATTGTTCGTCATTCCCCTCAGACACAGTTTTAGTCCTGTGCACATGGCGATTGTCGTCTTGAAAGACAGGAGTGGCAATGTAATGCTGTTCCTGGAGATGTAGAGCAAAGGGCAACATTTCGTCATTCAGAATGCGGAGGTACGTAGGCTGGTTCAAATTCGCTGTCACTGCAATGAGAGGGCCCATTTCATGGTACTGAAAACATCCCCCAAACATTACAGAACCCCTTCCAGCTTGAACAACACCTTCTACACAATCAGGATTAAAGGCTTCATAAGGCCTTCGATCACCCGTCGCCTTCCATCATTGGAGTACAAACAAAAATGAAACTCATCAGACCAAATTACTCGTTTCCAATCCTCCACAATAAAGTTTGGTGCCTCTGAGTCCATTGATGACATGCGACTGTGACTTGCTGTTAAAAGAGACATCTTCCGTAGTACTCTGCTCCAGATGTCCATCGCATGCAGTTCTTGTCGCAATGTCCTTTAAGAAATTGGTTGTTGTGGACTTTTATTGACTGCTTGGAGCAATTGTTGCCTGGTTTGAAACCAATTTACAGTTACTAGGCATGAAATATGGCGGCTCTTCCTGTTGGTGAGAATCGTTTTCCGGCCACAGTTACGTCGCCGATTTTTACTTGACTGTGAACTACACCACAGTTACTAGAACGGCTGGGCAGTACGCTTCGACACACCAACAAATTGGGCGACTTCATTCCCTTTGTGTCGTACGGCCAAACACGATGGCTTCTTTTTGCCACTCAGTATTTTTTTCAGACTAAATTCAATACACATGTTGCTCTTCACCACTGCAAGAGACAGAAGTGATCCTGTGGACCACGTCAGCGCTATTTGTCTTCCACCAATGCTATCACGACGCCCTCTGTGCAACCGGTAACTTCCAACTGTCATTTCTGTTTGGGGTGAGTAATTTTTGTCCTGTGTGCATATCGTCCGATGCAGTTGCATTCTTTCGTTGAAATTTCAAAATTTCAATCACTTCCCTGAGCAGTGATCTATGTTGTTGATGAACTGCATAACAAAATCATCTTGCTGAAGTCTAGCAACTGTCTTCATCAACTGGTTTCGTATGTAACAAGTGGCATTTTTTGTTTTTTTAAATATTTCCAAGAAATATTACACTACAAACACAGCCAACGTTCAGGTGCTATCATATCATAAGTAGGCGTAGGACTTATTAAAACTCCACTGTGCATTTTTTTATCAGAACTGTCGTACTTAAGACACCTCTTGTTTCGAAGAAGTAAAACTGTAGCTTTTCGTGCTGATGGACCAGGGTTCGAATCCCTGGTAAGACTTGCATGTCGTTTTCTTTCTTACGGCCATAGTACTTTGTTCGTTTAACGATCACAATGAGCGACTCACCAGCCATTTCAACGACTTCCACTCACCGTAGCACATCATCGCGCAAGTGTGCAATGCTGCCGTACCAGACATGTGTTAACATGTTCTTATTATCTTTGTTCTAGTTGTTAGCTTATATTGCTAGTAAGTCCGTAGTGGTTGATGAAGATAGTAATTAACACGTAATAACCAAATGATAATAATAATTGTATGCAAATAGTTCTTGCGGTTCCTAAATATGTCTGAGAAACGTTTATTCTTTTCTTCATTTAATTGCCTGCAAAGGTTGTCCGTTAGCTGTGCTATATTTCCTAACTCTCCCGCTTTCGATCATCTCTCGCGCTGTCGTGAAATCTCCTGGTCCACCTCAGACCTCCCAGCCTGCCCTGGGGAAATCACCTCATTGTACTTTTCGTGACCGCTCGCTTTCCTCGACCAGAGACAACTGTTTTCTCGCCTCCTTCTCCCCTGTCTCCCAAAAATACCCTTTAACCACACCGCCCTCGGTAAATCTCAAGCCTCAAAGTAAAATGTGAGGGGCTAGTGCATTAGTCGGCAGCATTGAAATTGAAATCTGTAAAGCATCAAAAGAGGCGCGATAGAGTTAATCTCCATTTCATACAAAGTGCACATACTACGCATAGACAAAATGTCGTCTTAGTAAATAACCGTGCATCTGGTGTCTAATAGGGAACTGACTGAGAAATTTCTCTCACGCTTTGTGTAGACAAAGGAAGTTAAGCACGAGATGGAATAAAAGTTGCGTTTTTAGATTTTATATGAAATCCTAAAACCCCGTATAAAATCTTTGTAACACATGCGTTACAATAGGAACGGAGCCACGTCGTGTTCTGCAACGAGACTAGCTTCTGTCTTAGTGCCGAAGTTCGCCGATTGAGAGTCTGGAGACGACGTAGTCACTGGGCTGATCTTGTTACCATCCGTGAGAGTCATTCCTCAACCTGATATCATGTCTTCGGGCATGATCAGTTTCAACAGTCGTTCGTCTCTCGTACCTATAGATAGTGGGGTATAATGGCAGAACAATTGTTTCTAGTTTGATGCACGGTAAGAAAACCAATGTACTGCAGAAGAGACATAGGAGTGGTTTCTGTGCTAGAGTCATACGTTACCTATGGACAGAACCCATTTAAGGAGACAGAGGGCCCAGTGGCTGGACAGTATTTTGGGGCCCCAGTATTACTGGCACACCTAGGATTTCACAATAGTTGGATGAATAAAAATACCCAGGAGAAAACATTCCTAAAATATGATGAGGAAGTCATAAAAATATCCCCGCGGTGTTGAAGTTTGAATCCCATGATTCAGGACGAATCAGTGTTATCAAGAGAATGTAAAATGCATGGCTGAAGAATGAATACCAGTTGAGTTCTGCTTTAATGGCACCCACAACCCAAGGTTCAGTTTGTTGAAACTATATCGAAGTAGTGAGCAAAATAATATGATCCAAATACCATGATTCAAACGAATTCATAATGTATGAAAATTTACTCCAATTACAGATATGTATATGCAAAACAAGTTAGTAAAATCATGCAATGCATTGATTATGATACGCTTTCCAACATACCAGAAATCATTACTCAAGTTATGAGGGTAATGTCTGTGGAATAAATCTCGCTCCTGTGCCCTGACCTTGGACCCCATTTCGATGATATTCAACAGAATTGGTTCAGTATACCTCCGGAACAACAAACTAAAGTTTTGTCGCAATAGAAGCATTTTTAATCAAGTTATGAGGATAATGGTTGTGTGAAATAAATCTTGCTCCTGTGCCCTGACTATTGATCCCATTTCGATTATGTTAAACAGAATTGGTTCGATAGTATTAATGAAGATGTCGTGCATATACAATACATTAAAAAACTTACACCGTCTTTGCACGATATATTTAATTTAAAAAACGATAGATATTTACACATTTAAAAGATTAAAACCCACTAGTACTTTTGGGTTGACAATCGACCCGTCTTCAGATGGAGGAGAGCCACTGCTGCACGTGTGCTCCCATATATATGTCCGAGTATGATGACGTACATGATGTAAACTATCGGGCTCACGATAGAAACTGAATCAAACTATTCTCTACCATTCTTGGACTTTCAAATCACCCGTGTAACCCAGTAACATACAACCTTTCTTACTCTGTTTAACGAAAACCCACTGCTGGCAGTAGTTTAATCCCTTTTAACTCCTCACATCCGTTACCACATAAGCTTTCAGCCATCAATTTTTTAATCAGAAGAGATTTCTCGCACTCATCTACTAACAGCTCGTTTAAACTTGAAATAGATTTCATTTTCGATCTAGCCGCCAAACATGGATACCCCAAATATATAATTAACAGAATATATCGAAGAATATTAAATGCTAGATCTACATGTTTGGCCAAAGAACGAAAGCGTTTTGTTGGCACCATGGAGCAGTATCCCAGCATTACTAATGTACTGACACGCAAATGTATGAAATATGACACTCATTTTGGCGTTATATCCAGAAATCTATTTTCACTCATCAAAAAAGATAGAGAACCACCTGATACTCTGTGTAAATGGGGTGTATATAATATACCATTAATAGATGCTTCCAATGGCGAACACGTCAGTAATTATGTAGGATCTACAAAACTTAGCCTTGAAACTAGAATGCAGGAACATAAATATGACATTCGCGTTAATCACAGTAACACAGCACTCGCTAGATATGTAGCAGAAGGAACTGTCCAACCGGATTTGAAAAACATAAAGTTGCTACATACACCCGCCTCTGTATACCCGTTGTACATAACTGAAAGTTTATACATCGAGGCCTTCGGGGAGGATTGCTGTAACGATAATTACCCAACTGAATTACACAGGATTTGGAAAAGACTCATTTCAGCTATGAATCTGCATAACATCTTCTCTTGTTAATTATGTGAGGTATAACAAATACATATATTTTGCAACTGTTTATCATATTCCCACATGGACCTCGTCTGATGCGTGATTCAGTAATGAAATGATGGCAACATGTGACACCCTGGCGACGCTAGTCACCAGGGTGTCTGCGTACGTCATCATACTCGGACATATATATGGGAGCACACGTGCAGCTGTGGCTCTCCTCCATCTGAAGACGGGTCGATTGTCAACCCGAAAGTACTAGTGGGTTTTAATCTTTTAAATGTGTAAGTATCTGTCGTTTTTTAAATTAAATATATCGTGCAAAGATGGTGTAAGTCTTTTAATGTAGAATTGGTTCAGTATACCACCGGAACAACAAACTAAAGTTTTGTCTCAATAGAAGCATTTTTAATCAAGTTATGAGGATAATGGCTGTGGAATGAATCTTGCTCCTGTGTCCTGACCTTTGATCCCATTTCGATTATATTAAACAGAATTGGTTCAGTATACCTCCAGAACAACAAACTAAAGTTCTGTCGCAATAGAAGCATTTTTAATCAAGTTATGAGGATAATGGCTGTGAAATAAATCTCGCTCCTGTGCCCTGACCTTTGATCTCATTTCTGTGATATTGAACAGAATGAGTTAAGTATACTTCCGTAACAACATACTAAAGTGTTGTCGCAATAGAAGCATTTTTCGTCAAGTTGTGAGGATAATGGCTGTGGAATAAATCTTGCTCCTGTGCCTTGACCTTTCACCGCATTCTGATGATATTTAAAAGAACCAGTTCAGTATGCTTCCGAAACAACATGATAAAGTTTTGTCGTAATCGAAGGATTTTTACGTAAATTATGACGCATAGGGCGATGGAATGGATCCCGCTCCTATGTTCTGAGCTTTGACCCCATTTCGCCCATTTCCAATAGCATTCCTCCCCAGGTTGTCCCCTACCACATACTAAAATTTCATCGAAATCGAATCTTTTTTCACGCGAGTTATCGTGCGGACAGACAGACACGCAGCTGGAGCATATACGCTTCTTCAACCTACGGTTGGAAAGCGAAAAAAACATTTGTAATGCTTTCGAAAGATTTGATGACGGACTGGGGCCGACGATACTTTTTGCGGACTCCTCTTGAAAAAGCGGAAAGAAATAGAAATATATTTATTTTACAAGGCAGTTTTTTTATAGCTTTTGCTGTGTTATCCGCAAAAACAAAACAAAAAAACTGTATAACTATATCAATTCTTCAAGCGTCCTGGATAATTCTGGGGCCTCTTGAAAATACGGGGCCCGGAGCTTCAGCCCCCTAACCCCCTTTTAAATGCGTTCTGCTTATGGGAATTTGTTACATGACACGTCCTGATCATGTGCTGCTGCACATATAAAATGGGTAACAAAATGTTGTTCGTAGGGTGGAGTCATATATACTGAAGTGGTTTGGTAATACAGAAGAAATAAGTGATAAGGTGCTAACTAGAAAAAAATTTCAGCCCAGAAGGCCGGGAAAGAAATGTAGAAAAATACCCCAAAAAAGGAAAAAAGGCCGGAAAAATCAGGCCGTCGCTTAGACCACTGCTCCACCGGGGCGGCCCGCTTTGTTTAGCATTACACATTTGCAACGCATCTTCGTTCTGAAAATGATCAGAACCAGTGTTGCCACAAACCCATCGTAAGTAAAGTAATGTATAATCTGTCCGGCATGCAAAATATTATTGTGTTTCTTCTGCAGTACCCAGATTTCACTACTGGAGCAGGAAAAATTACGCTACACAGAGAGACAGTGAAAGAGAGAAAGCTGAAAGCTTTATTAGGGTCATTTCTCATTATCCATCATTCACCAAATCAATTAGTAATAATTAACAGGTTTATTCAAAACCTAATCACCATAAAAGACCTCAAGTGTAAAACTGCTGGTGGAGTCGGGAGCATGAATAAATATGTACCTTCTATTTACCAAATTGTACTTAAAATTTCCCTTTTGTTTAATACTAGTTCTGCATACACGAAAATTTCTTGTGGCCAATCAGTTTTGTTAAGGAGAACCTATATGCGCCGTTTGAAATTTAAAATCCCACATTTAGAAACTTTTTATAGAAATTTAAAAATTATAATTCTTAGCGCAGTACAATTACAGTCGCTACGGCACGACAAACGAAAACTGAAAAGTGGTTGAGTTTTGAACATCATATTTTTTTGTTTTCAATTTTTAATGCTCTGTACTTGTTTTACATAAAAAGAATTAACGAATATTCGTTCCGTATCTTTTTCTAAAATGCAATTAATTTTTGCTCCTTTTATGTTCATTACAGGAGAGAATGTTATGGAGCATCCTATATCAATTGATGAACTAAGCATTGATAAGCTAAGCATGGAGCACTTGAGACTTAGACACCAAAATAAGGTAATTTTTTTCTTCGCTCAGTCTGCAGAAATATGAGAATATATTGCCTATATCCCAAAAACCAAAAATCAAATTTACTTCAGTGAAATTCCTTCGTCTTCTTGTGACATTTTGGTGCTATTTTTCAAGTATTCAAGTATCTTTCTGTGACAGAAACATGTTGTTTAACAGCCTCTCTCGTTTCTTTGCAAAAGCCTTTTTTTTTTTTTTGGACTGAAGATTTAACGACCACTGTGAGCAACTCAATGGGCTATAAGGAGGCACCTGTCCCGAACTTAGGGCCACTGGTTCCAGGGAAGGGAGAGAACCAGTGCCGTAAGACAAACACAACATTCATGCCTCACCGGGATTCGAACCAGGAGGACCCCTTTCGGACGAATGATCAAAAGCCATCGCTTAGCCACTGCGCCACCGGGGAGGCGACAGGGATTCGAACCCGGACCCTTCTTGGATGAATGGTCGTAAATCAAGGCTTGGACCACTACGCCACCGCGGCGGTTCTAATGTCTATAAGCGCGCTATCTGTAATATATCTGCTGACTTTGCATCCCGAACAAGATACTCCTAGTACACACACACTTGCCAAAAAACTATGAACTTTAATGATAAGACAGTCACAGAAAATAAACACCAATGTTTGCAAATGTGAGAGTCACACAGAATGATGACGTGCCTTCTCCTCTACAAAGAGCGTACATATTATTGGGCAGCAGTAACTTACAGGCGTTTATCAAAATATTGGAAACAACCACTGCACTGACAAAACGCAGTGCATCGTATGCAAATCATAGGGACGAGGCCACCCGCGATGTGTGGTACACAAAAAGCTGCAGTACGATTTCGGCTATGATGCAGCAGTACCACAGTCACAGGTGAAACAACTGTTGTGGAGTAATTGTCCATCATATCTGATCGCAGTGACCTAAAAAATGGCATGATCATTAGCCCTCGTCTTGAAAGAGCCTCAGGAACTAAACGGCAGAAACAGTGGGTTCAACACAAAGAACTTTACCGAAGATCACGACTACCTACAGTAAACGTCACGGCGTTTCCTCTAAAAGTGAAAATTGTGGACGCTATACGAAGATATCAGATAAGGATAGGCAAACGTTATTATGGATTGTTCAGTGGAAACACAAGACTGCAAATAGCAGCAGAGTTGAACACCAGTCGGAATGACCCCGTTTCCGGCATAACAGTTCATCGGGAACTCAATCGTGCTGGTATTAGTGGCCGTATTGCAATCCAGAAACATCTGATTACCAACATCAATGCAACAAAACGTGTAAGGTGGTGTAAAACGCATAAAAACTGGGATGTTAAATACTGACAACGTGTCATCTGATCTGATGAATCGTGCTTCACATTGTATCTCACCACTGGTAGAGTGTACTTCTGGCAAAAGCATGCAGAAGCGTACCAATCCGACTGCAAAGCACGGGAGTTGATCCTTGATGCTTTAGCGTGCCACATCATGGCTTTCCTTAGTGACATTGGTTATTGAACAAGGCTGTATCGTATCTGCAATGTATTAATCCATTCTTCTACACTCAGTGTTGCAGGCATTATCTGCTTGAAACCAGTGTCCCCTGGTTTCAAGCAGATAATGCATCCTTGTGATGTATGAAACGTGTCAAGTAGTGGTTCAAACAGCATATGGATGATGTACAGCAAGTACCCTGTCTACTGCAATCTCCAGACATCAATGTTATTGAACATTTGTAGAGCAAAAGCAGAGCAAAAGCTGATATCCAATTTTTCACTTCCAACATCACTCTCACAGTTGGGACATATTTTGCAAGAAGAATGGTCCCAAATTCCATCATCGTAAATGCATGACTTGTACACGTTGTGACGTACCTGCCAGCAGGACGCACACGACATAAAGGCAGAATGTAGTCAGAACAAACGTCCGCGTAGCTCAATTGATAGAGTGACTTATTCCGGAGTGAGGGGATCCGGGTTCGAATCCTGCGCGGATAAAAATGACGGAGAAATTTACTTCGTTATAACGTATAAGACATGCATTACTTGTACACGTATTGAGAACATGAATGTTTTTCGCGATTAAATTCATTATCGTACACGCATGACTTGTACACGTATTGTACATGCATGAGATGTCCAAATTCCATTATCGTACAGGCATGACTTGTACACGTATTGTACATGCATGACATGTCCAAATTCCATTATCGTACAGGCATGACTTGTACACGTATTGAGGACATGAATGTTTTTCGCGATTTGTTTTTGTATTGAGGACATGAATGTTTTTCGCGATTTGTTTTTGCCGTTGTATAATCAACAAATCGCGAAAATCATTCATGTCCTCAGTGATGACGAACTCCAACATGCAATCTACATACGACATGCTATTCACATACAGTGGTTTATCAAAATAATGGAAACACTCACTGTTTGTGGAGAATATTGTACAACTAACCATGCCAATGTACAATCAACAAATCGCGAAAAACATTCATGTACTATTTGTGATTTGCTGTTGTACAACTAACCCTGCCGTTGTACAATCAACAAAGTGCGAAAAACATTCATGTCCTCAGTGATGACAAACTCCAACATGCAATCGACATACGACATGCTATTCACATACAGTGGTTGATCAAAATAATGGAAACACTTACTGTTTGTGGAGAACGTTTTATTAAAACGTTCTCCACAAGCGGTAAGTGTTTCCATTAATTGAAAACACTTACTGATTTGTGAAGAACAACGAGCACGTTGTACCTACATCTAATTAATAAAACGTTCTCCACAAACAGTAAGTGTTTCTATTATTTTGATAAACCACTGTACGTGAATAGCATGCACGATTTGTTGATTGATGCCGGAACTGAAAATTGAGGGATATTTACGGTTTTAGGCTAACACGATGACTCGGATTTTTAATGTTGTTCTCGATTTGTAAGACGCTTTATTCAGCTTAAGAATTTAGATGTTGTACCCTCTGTCTATTTATTTTTATTTTTTTTTTTACAAATGCAACGAATATCGCTAGTGTTTTGATGACTAACATAGTGACTAGCAAGTTCGATGTTGTTTCTACTTTGTGGAGTAGCTCATGATTAGGAATTTGAACATCCGAATTCGTAGACTGACGATCCATTTTCATGAACACGGACCCACCGTTTGATGACTAGCAGACAATGGAACAAACAACAATTAATTGACATCAACTGTAGATTTAAAGTATGAACTAATAAATGCATAAACACTGGTGCCATAAGTCATGGGATAGCAGTATGCAAATTTTTAACTGGCGTTGCCGTCGTGTAAAAGCTTCGACGCACGCCACGATTTTTATCAGTTGCGAGGTGTAATCTCGTGGGTCAGGTTGAACAACCGCCAGTAGGATTATGGCAAGCCGACGTGAATTATCTGCGTTTGAAGGAGGCATGGTAGTGGGAGCCATGCGGATAGGACATTCAATTTACCGAAGTTATGTGCGAGCATTCAACATTCCTCGATCCACGGCGTCACGTGTGTTCTGATAATACCTCACGGAAGGCATTACTACCCACCATGGATAGCGCAGTGGCCGACCACGGGTGCTGAATGATAGTGACCAGCGGCATCTGACCACGATTGTCCATGCGAACAGACAAGCGACACTGTCTCACATGGCATCCACATTCAATACAAGAGATACCAGAGACATATCCATTACGTCAGTGCAGCGTAATTTAGCGTTCATCTGGTATGGGAGCAGAAGACCCACCAAAGTGCCTTTGTTGACACCACGACATCGGACACAGCGCCTCACCTGGGCTCGTGAACACGGTAATTGTACCCTGGAAGACTGGCAACATGTAGCGTGGTCCGATGAATCACGCTACCAGTTGTTACGAGCTGATGGTAGTGTTCGGGTGTGGCGCACACCCCAAGAGGCCGTGGACCCAAGCTCTCAACAAGGCACTGTGCAACCCACAGGCACTGTGACACCCCTCAGATGGTTCCATGCATCTGAGTGGTGTCTTTCTGTGCTAGGATTTGGGACCTCTGGTATTCGTAAACACGTCATTAACCTGTAATCGCTTTGTTGCTCTCCTGGGTGACAATTTGTAGCCCTTCATGAACTTCATGCACCCCAGCAACGACGGGATTTTCCAGGCGGACAATGCAGCATGTCATCGGACCCAAGTTGTCCGAAATTTGTTCGAGGAGCATTATGGACAGTTGCGACAAATGGTGTGCCCACCGCGTTCGTCCGACATGATCCCAATAGAGCACTTATGGGACGGGCGGGAAAGGTCCATTCGCACCCAAGACCCTGCACTACAAATACTAGGGAACTGTGAGCTGCCGTTAAGGCGGCATGACGTAACATTTCTCCAGAAATCTTCTGGCTTGTGGAATTGATGCCACGTCGAGTTGCTGCACTTCGCCGGGCTAGAGGAAATCCTACACGACACTAGGTACACTATCCCATGACTTTTGGCACTCAGTGCGCAACAAATTATGTATTAAAGATGTGAAGTGAAGTCTGGGAATTCAGATTTTACTCATTGTTTTATTTTATAAGTTAGTCCTGTGCAAGAAAAATTCCTTTGTCAAATCCAGTGGCGGATTTCCAACTAGGCGCACGCATAGGGCCCCAGAGCTTAAGAGGCCACGAAAACGCATAATTCCATTGCCAGTATTGATTTGGTTTTCACAGAGCAAATCAAAAAAATGCAGACCTTCTTAATTTTCCGATGGAAACAATAAGAAAAAATGCCTTCAAGAAACTTTTCACATTCTCGCTTTCCTGCAGTGAGTGATAAAATTCTGACTGTCCACTTTTCTTGGTCCATGACATTCGTCTATACCAAAAGTCATTCATCCTTTTCAAGTGACGCACTGTGCATAAATTGAATTTTACCCGTGTTTTCTAATGTGGAGGACACTTCCGATTGCCAATGTCTTCTAGTAATTTATTTTTACTTGAAACTATGCTCTTTTCCTACTTTAGCTCAAAATGAAAAAAAAAACAAGTTAGTAAAATCATGCAATGCATTGATTATGATACGCTTTCCAACATAACAGAAATCATTACTCAAGTTATGAGGATAATGGCTGTAGAATAAATCTCGCTCCTATGACCTGACCTTTGACCCCATTTCGATAATATTCAACAAAACCGGTAAAGTATAGTTCCGGAACAACACGATAAAGTTTTGTCTCAATCGAAACATTTTTACGCAAGAAATGAAGCATAAGGGCAATGGAATAGATCCCACTCCTATGTCCTGACCTTTGACCCCATTTCATCCATTTTCAAAAGGTTCCGTTCCCAGGTGTCCCCTACCACATACTAAAATTTAATCGAAATTGAACCATTGTTACGCAAGTTATGACGCATAAGGGCAATGGAATGCATCCCGCTCCTATGTCCTGACCTTTGACCCCATTTCGTCCATTTTCAATAGGGTTCGTCAGCAGGTGGTCCCCTACCGCATACTAAAATTTCATTGAAATCGAGTCATTTTTACGCGAGTTATCGTGCGGACAGACGGACAAAGCTGGAGCATATACGGTTCTTCAACCTACGGTTGGAAAGCGTAAGCAAGATGATTTTCCAAAGCTGAAGCAATGGAAAAAGCACGTTTTATAATTGAAATGCATTCCAATTTTATAAAATTTTGTGACAATTAAAACGCGATATACGACATTTCTTTTTCAGCGCCCTTAGCGATACATTTGCCACGAAACCTGCAACTAAAAAGGTGTTAAAAGTAATCAGTTTTGCCTAACGTATCAAACTCAAAAAGAACGTTTGATGTAACTGAAATAATCTCTTCGTAGCGCAAAGCTAAAATTTACGAAATTTCCACATTGAGAACTCCTAGCGGAAAATTTATGAACTAGTAGTGAAATTTAAAATGGGAAAGTTTTTATGAATTTTTATGTCCGATCATTTGCAAAAATAATTTTGAAAAATCATGTGAAAACCAATTTTTTTTTTTTTTTGGATCTTTAGCAGGACATTAACGAAGTAATTGGAAAATTTAAATATTTGAGAAGGGACAGTTAGGCCTAATTTGAGAGGCACAAAAATAATATTTTCCGTTAAGTTGAGTAGTTTCTTCACAACAGAACTTTAGTTTTTTGAATTTTCGGCTTGACAGCCCTTAGCGATATTTAAAGTGCCGAACTTAATATCCTTAGATTTCCTGTTAGCCCCCAAAAATAATTTTTGAAATATCTCTAAAAACAAAAAAATCGATGTGCGCGGGCAGACAAAGGGATTACACTAGCACTGTTTCTTACAAAAAGTTCTAATAATAGGGAGAAAGAATGGAATTAATTTTAAGAAGCGTAAAAAACTTTTTTTCTCGACTTTAACTTTTTTTTTTTTTTTTTTGCTAATCTAAAGGATGAAAATTTCTGAGGCAATAAGAAGGGGAGGGGGCCCCTTGAATCCTTTAGCGCCTAGGACCCCAAAAGGTCTAAAGTTGCTTCTGGTCAAATCATCATAAAATAAACTTCTTTAATTACCTTTCCTTAGCTGAAAGTAAAATTTAGTAACATAATCATGCTTGTCATTATGATCCAATGTAACTCGCAACTGTGAATCTTATTGCACAATAGTGCACACCTATCTAGCTACAATTGATTCAGCCTTTTGTATACTTAAACGATTTTACGATTTCACACTGCGATCTCAAAAAAACTCCTTTTATATTCAAATTTAGCACTTATTTATCTTCGGGGTTTAACGACCACCGTAAGTATCTAAGACTGTAAGGGGTGGCCCCTTCCTAATTTACGGACACCTGCTCCAGGGAAGGGAGACAACCAGACCGATTGGACAAACAGACCACCCATGCCTCATCCAGAACTCAGATTTACCGATTGCCCAAAAGTAGTAGCTTAGAATTTTTGTGTTTACAAAATAATTTTGAAACCACAATTGTATTCGACTTTCTTTCAATAGTCATTCCTTCGAATTCAGAATATCATCCGGATCATCCTCTCACGTCAATATATGCTATGTGTTCACCATAGTAGGTAGGTACATAGCATAAAATACAGGGTAATTCAAAATGATTGCCCCGATTACAAATGACAATACCTAGTTTATGAACAAAGATACAGGGATCACATCCTTGCAGAATAAAGAAGGAAGTTTAGAATTTTGTTTCCATACCTTACAAATGTTCTATGTGACTCCACTAGGTCACGTGGACAACATCTATACCGTAATCCATTTCACACCATACGTTATGAAGCATGTTCGTAGTCACTGATGCCAGTGCAAGCTGAATGCGTATCTTTCGTTCTTGCAGTGTTCTCGGAAAAGGTGGCACATGCACATGGTCTTTGATATACCGCCACAAAAAGAAGTCATAAGGAGTAAGATCCGGAGTCCTGGGGGGCCACTTACAGAAAACCCTGTCGTCCTGTCCATAATGACTGATCCAAAGGTTTGGAAGAATTAGGAAAACCATACCATTTCGGAAGAATTTTCGGAAGACCATAGCAACACAGCAGTAGGTTCCAATAAAATTATAAATTTCCTTCTTTCCTGTGTAGGGATATCAGCTGTATATTTATCTTCATAAACACGTTATTGTCATTTGTAATCTGGGCAGTCACTTCGAATTACCCTTTACAACTGAAAAAACAAACCCTTCCGATACGTAAAATGATTTCAGAAGAGTAAGCTGAAGAGTGAATAAGAGTAAAAGAAAGGAGAGAAAGTGAATGTGATGATTCAAAAGGCATAACAGGATTATTTGATGAAACACTTTATACAGTTCCAACAACAGCAAGACATGTTGATTTTACTCTGGGATATCAAATATCCCAAAGCAGCGTCAACATGTCTTCAAGAACATCATCAGGACATGATGGACTGATAATTGCACTGTAAAAATTCTTCTGAAATTCACAAGACACTTTCCGTCACTTCTTTCGTTAATTAACGAAGAATATTTCTGATATAATCTTTTCCATGATATGACGGAAAGAAACCTGCATTTCACGGATTTTTCGTATGCCAGGAAAATTCTGAGTTTTTGACACTTTTCCGCAATTCCTTTCTTATAGTGACGGTAAATTGCCGTTTCTAAGAGGTGTTAACTGAAAATCCTGAATTTTCAGAAACATTTCGCATTTCCTTTCGTATGTTAACGGGAAAACTCCGTTCTCTCTTTTTCCGTATTCATGTGACGAGAAATTTCCGTTGATAGGAGCGATTCGCGGGAATACTCGAGGTTTGATTAACTAATTAAATAAATTGAACAAATTGATTAACTATTAAATTTCAGCCGTCTGTCAAAGAATCTAATTTCGGAGTTCTGCAGAGAGATCGAATGTTGTGGATAGCATATCGCATGTAGGGTGTCCGAGAATTATTGGACACATTACAAAAATATGTACAAAAAAAAAAAAAAAAAAAAAAACCTATGAGCATTGTCTGTTTTTCTATGTCACGTATTACTAACACGGTTTCTATATTTTTGTTTTGCAGAACTGTTATTCCCAGAATCCGATAGATGGCGCTAGGTGTGGCCTGATGAGGAATGTATGAGAAATGCGCAATCATTAGTCATGTCATCCGTACATCAGAAGACGAGGTGCGTTTTATGGCTTGCGGAATTAAAGTCTGTCACTAAAGTTAAAAAATGGTAACGTTTAGAGTATGGTTGTAATCCTCCGTCAACGAATTCAATTAAGCGGTGGATGAAACAGTTTAAAGAAACTGGCAATGTGGAACATCGTGGAGGAGCCGGTAGGCCTAGCGTCAGCGGTGAGACGGTTGAACAAGTTAATGAAAGTTCCCGACGAAGCCCCAGGAAATCCGTTCGTAAAGCAAGCAGAGAACTGTGCATTTCGAAATCGACAGTTCACGATATTTTGCACAAGAAATTAAAGTTTCATGCTTATAAAATTCAAATAGTGCAAAAGACGCAGGTAAATGATTACACTCTGCAATACAATTTCGCTGTAGATATGCTGAATCGAGTGGAAAACGACAAAAACTTTCTCAGTACTGTAATTCTTAGTGATGAATCCACATTTCACGTATTAGGTATTGTGAATCGTCACAACTGTAGGATATGGGGCAGTGAACCGCCTCATGTTGCTATTGAACTAGAACGTGATTCTCCAAAAGTTAATGTGTGGTGCGCCCTATCAGAAAGAGAAGTGATTGGCCCTTTCCTCTGCGAAAAAACCATAAATGGTGACATTTACTTGGATATGCTAGAAAATTTTGCTATACCCCAGATCAAAAGATATGACGTCGTTTTACAACAAGATGGCGCACCTCCGCATTGATCAACGTGTGTACGTAAATGCCTAAACACGCATTTTCCCAACAGATGGATTGGGCGTGGTGCTCCCATTCCGTGGCCTCCTCGCTCTCCAGATCTAACTTCATTGGATTATTTCATGTGGGGTTACGTGAAGGATCGTGTCTATCAGACGCCTTGTACTGATTTGCAGGAACTGAAGCAGCGTATCACAGCTGCTATTAATTCCATAACTCCTCAGATGCTTGCCAATACATAGCATGAAATCGAGTATCGTTTGGACGTACTACGAGCAACCAAGGGATCTCACATCGAAATTTATTAAATTGTGTAGTTACATTGTAATTTAGTAAGTCAGTTTCTTTCTATCTGTTTAATGTTTTGTTTTATATAATTTTGTAATGTGTCCAATAATTCTCGGTCACCCTGTATTTTGGCTATTGTGGCACAGGACATTTCTTCTCCTCTCCCCCACTTTGTGCATTAGATATTGTGCTACCGTAAGTCACCGGATACTTAAATCAATGAAGGAAGAAATATTCTTTGTAATACATGGAAAATTCCCAGAATATTGAAGCAAAGCAAACTGAATTTGCTTGTACTACTTATTTGTCGTCCATGTAACACCTCAGAAAACTTGAAAATTTCAATCGTCCTGGAGCGGGAATCGAACCCCGTATCTCCTGATTACCGGTCGAGTATAAAATATTCTTGAATATTCTGGGTACTAAAATTATTGTACAGGTGATTTTACGATGCCTATATACAGGTGATTGTACGATGCCTATGTACAAGTCCGTGGAGTCCTTAAAACAAAAGCTATTATATCTATCAAGAGTAAATTTTGTATTTAGAAGTTTTGTGAAGTAATACTATAAGACAGTAGTACATTTCACCTTTTCTCAAGAACAATTGAAAGCCATTGTCAGTTAAAAAAGATCTTAAGTTTCGAAGCATTCTGTTGCTTCGAAAAATCACTATGAAAAAAAAAGCTTAATTTGTGATATATTCTCAAAACATAAAATTATTACAAACATATTAAAATCATTATAATAAGCTTCTACAGAAATAAAATTATTAAATCACTCGCATTAATGACAAAAAAAGAATTCATCGTCGCGAGTTTTACGTTGAACGTGAGCGTCATTTCTGAGCCAACCCGAATGACGTGAGTTCGAGTACAACTCGGCGCAAAAGGATTCCCTTGCGTAAGAGCTGGAAAGTTCTGTATAAATACGGAAGAACCTGAAACGGGTTTTTCTGAAATAAACGGAATTACTGACTACGGAAGATCTGTGAGAAGACAGAAGTTAAGTTAAAAAAGACGGGCACATTCACTAATCGTCAAAAAAAAAAAAAAAAAAAAAAATAGTTGCACCCAGAAGGACGTATCGGATTGCAATGCTATTCGAGAAGAAGGTAAAGGTTACCAGGAACAATAAATGATTCAACATTGAGACGGATATGGGCAATATTTATTGAGCTAAACGCCGATAAGTAGTGTTTCTCAGTATGGCGTCGAGTCGCCATGTTTGCTCACACAGCATGCCAGGAGCTGAACAGGTTCCTAGCCATTCCATGCAGCTTGAATCTTCTTACGCAGTTCCTGCAGATACTGCGGTAGGAGTGGAGTGTGGATAGCGGGTCCAATAGCATCCCACACATTTTCAATCGGTGATAGATCTGGCGATGCAGCTGGCCATGTCAGAGTGTCAGTGCCTTGAAGGAAAGCTCTCGAGACAACAGCAGCATGTGAATGAGCGTTGTCCTGTTGGAAAATCGCACCGGACTGAGCCTTCAGAAAAGGTAGGGCCACTGGTTGAAAGACCTTAGTAACGGAACGTTGGACTACCAAAGTACCTGTTATGAACACCAAAGGTGATGTGGCATCGTAGGCAATTGCACCCCACACCATGACACCAGGCCTTCTGGACGTGTGACGCTCGACAACAAACTGTTCGGTCAGGCACAGTGCTACGACCCATCCTTGCTTGCGTCACATGCGCGGCCGAGCGTGATACTTGAATGTCTCACGATGTCAAACCTATCTACCAAGTTTCATTCCTGTCGGTTGCTTCCTTCTGAGTGCAACTATTTTTTGAAGATGAGTGTATAAAAACGGAAATTTCGTTAAAAGACTGACAACCAACGGCAACTTTACTGCACGTTATTTTCAGAAATTTTCCGTGAATTCATACCACTTATTTTGTATAGTGTGCTCACTTCTTCAGCACCAGTACTCTAACTTATGTGTAAAGTTGTCGTTACAGATTGTGTTCTTTCATTTATTTCAGCTCTGCGTCGTCTCATTCCTTAATCGTATGTCTCCTTTATGTATATAATTGTTTAAAAAGGCCTTTCATTTCATCTCATATCCTACCTACTTTTCGTTCCTTCGTAAATAAAGCACGATCAGATCAGTGCATTCTTTCTAACTGATTTTTCTTAGAAATTTTGGCTTCTATAAATTTGCTCTTATTCTTTTATTTGTAACTATTATCTTTCTTTTAGAGATGGATATTCATGTCAGAGCCTCTAATTCTGCTGTTATAACTAATAAATTTGTTAAAAAAATATTAAGAATAAGGATCTCGGCCACTTTAAATGAAAGGTGAAGTTTTGTAATCTAGGCGATTAGGAAAATGTTTTAGAACTTAGACTAGAAGGAAGAAGGATGAAATGTAAAGGGTTTTAATTTAGGCAATTATAAAAATATTTTAGACTTTAGACCAGAAGGAAGATGGATGAAATGTGAAGTGTTCTGGTCTATGCGATTATAAAAATAATTTAGAACTTAGACTAGGAGGAAGAAAAATGAGGTGTGAAGTGCTCTAATCTAGGCAATTAGAAAAATGTTTTAATTCTTAGACTAGAAGGAAGAAGGATAAAATGTGAATTGTTCTAATGCAGGCGATGGGAAAATATTTTTGAATTTAGACTAGAAGGAAGAAGGGTGAAATGTGAAGTGTTCTAATCTAGGCGATTAGGAAAATATTTTAGAACTTAGTGTTTATGAAGCATGATCACACATTTTGGCTTCTTCTCGGCCTATTGGCTACAGCGAAAAAATGTCTGCCCGTTGCTTTCAAGGATTCATCTTCTTCCCAAAAACGAATGTCCGGCATCACTCCTTATACCTGTGGCAATGGAAACAAAGAGATTCTATTGGAAAACATACATAATTACAGAATAAAAAAACTTCAATTATAAGTAACTAAAAAGGCTCTAAACAAACACGCAGATAGAGGACATATTAGAGCTCAAATATTTGGGCTATTTTCTTCAATTGTGTTTCAGCTTTTCTTTTCAGTTTTAGCATTTAAGTCATATTCCCAAAAAATAAAATGGTTAAAGTGCTATAGAATTGCTTGAAATTTATTTTAGATTTACTAAAAATCAACTGCTTAAGAACTTTTAACTAGTAGGTTGGAAGAAAACAATTTTGGAAGAATCAAAATTGGAGTTCTATTTCCGTTAAAATTTGATAAAATGAAAATGAAATTCAGAAAGCAAAACAAATTTATCTCTCAATCGTGGAAACAGTGGACCCAAATTAGAGGCCGACTGTTTCTAATCTTTACAGTTACTCATAGTGGTCGTTAAACCCAGATAGAAAATGTATGAAGACCTATGACTTCCAGAGTATATCTCAGTGGATAAAATAGTCACCGTAATATTCCTCTGGGCATATCTCAATGCAATAAATAGTCACTATGGAATTTTTCTTGGAATATCTCAATGGTAAAATAATATTCACAGAGCAATTTCTCTGGGCATACCTGAATGAAAACAAAATAGTCACTATGCTGTTTCTCTGGGCATTTTTCAATGAAATAAAAGAGAGGGGGCGTCGATCTCCAAACTTTCTTCAATGAAAAGTACAACATTCGACATAGAATTTCCAGATTATATCTCATGACAGAAACAGTGGACACAAATTAGAGGCCGACTGTTTCTAATCCTTACGGTTACTCACAGTGGTCGTTAAACCCTGATAGAAAATGTATAAAGGCCTGTGACTTACAGAGTGTATCTCAGTGGAAAAAATAGTCAGTGTAAAATTCCTCTGGGCATATCTCAATACAAAAAAAATGGCAAGACGGAGTTTTTCTGGGAATATCTCAATGGTAAAATAATTGTCACAGTGCAATTTCTCTGGACATATCTGAATGAAAACAAAATAGTCACTATGCTGTTTCCTAGGGCATTTTTCAATGAAATAAAAGAGAGTGGGCGTCAATCTCCAGAGTTTCCTCAATGAAAAGTACAACATTCGATATAGAATTTCCACATTATATGTCATGACAGAAACAATAATGAACACGGAATTGAAGCATTATATCTCGTAAAGAAAAACAGCGTCGAGCACAGGATGCCGTAGCAAAGGTCGAACGGTCAGCGACGCAGGCGTTTGGATCGTCATTCAGGCTGGGAGGCTCAAATCCCGAATGAGGCACTTTTCCTACGGCACTGGTCATCCCCATTTCTAGAACTAATATCTCCAAATTAGTTACAGGCGACTGCTTATAGCCCTAAGAGTTGCTAATGGTAGTGATCAAATTCGGGTAAAAAAAGGAAAGATCATAAAACTCCCAGAGTATATCTCAATCAGAAAAACTCTGGTCAGCACGGTATCCTCTGGCAAGCCATAGAACTTCATTATCCTGTACAGAAAACAGGTACAGACATGATTGACAACGCACCGCCCGATAATTATCTTCAATTATTTTCTCACAGACTGTCAATGGTACACACACACACACACACAGCTCTCTGTACGTCTTATCGGTACTATCTTGAGATGTTCTCTGAAAAGTTGACTGCTTTTGTTCGACTTTCTTCTGAGGATATCCGCCATGAGGCAAGAAGCATGGTGATTTGTATGTTTTCTAACATATTCATCCGTACTACATCGAAATGTTGATGACATCATCCGAGAGATCACAACTCTGAGATATCTATATATTAATTATATAAGGTTTTTCACTGTGGGTCCTATTTTCAGAGAACGGCTGGGCCTAAAGATATGGTTGAGGTATCAAAATAGAGGTCTTACCATGTAGATGTGCCAGTCGAAGAGGAAAATCAGATTGGAGCAAAGGTTCGGGCGTTGTGGGGTGGCAAAGTTTCCATGTAAAGTCTATGGGAGAAGCGTGCGGTTGACATTCGATTGCCCGCGGTTGACTCACGCACTGTTGAAAGCGGTAGCATGGAGAGACTGAGATAGTCCAAAGTCTTCTCTTTTCTGAGCAAACCGTTGCGCAAAGCAACGCTAGCAGGCATTAGTATCAAAGTTCTTCTCATCGGAACAGCGAACCCTCTCGAAGACCTGATTGCGTTATGCCGTTGGACTGTGTGATGTATATATACAATTTAATATTCATTCAATCCAGTTTATTCATGTAGCCAAGACGTTTCCCATTATGTAAAGATGTAAATAAACATTCCGTTGACCATTGTTAGTGAAAATATTACGGGCGACTGCTTATAGTCGCCCGTAATATTTTCACTAACAATGGTCATTGAGTTGCTCACAGAGGTCGTTTAACCATCAGTCAAAAAAAAAAAAAAAAAAAAATTCTGAACCTGGGCTATTCTCTTTCCTGAAATAATTGAATGAATTTGTCAATTAAATAAAGTTTACATTTGTTGTTTCATATGAGCTTATTCTTTTCAAGAAAAAAAAAAAAAAAAAAAAAACTGACCGTCGATTCCGACGGGGGAAGAGTATTCCAACGCGAATCTCATTCCAACAACATTTACAAACATACTGTAGTTGTGACTGAAGATGAGAGTGAAAGAGTGCGCTATCCAGTTTAATTTTTGCACACGTTCGAGATGAGTGGACTTCCGCTTCACACTTTACGATTGAAAAACAGTGCAGTCCGGATGCTTATCACGAACCTGGCCGCCCCGGTGGCGCAGTGGTCTAATCGCTGGCTTATCATTATTCGTTCGTGAAGGGTCCGTGTTCGAATCCCGGTGAGGTATGTATGTTGTGTTTCACTTACAGCACTGGCTCTCTCCCTTCCCTGGAAGCAGTGACCCTAAATTAGAGACGGGCGACTGCTTATAACCCATTGAGTTGCTCACGGTGGTGATTAAACCTTCAGTCAAAGAAAAAAAGAAGATTCACGAACTTGGACTATTGTCTTTACTGAAGTGGTTGAATGAGTTTGTCAATCCAATAAAGTTTACATTTGCTGTTTCATAGGAGTTTATTCTTAAAAAAAAAAAAAAAAAAAAAACTAACCGTCGATTCCGACGGGTTTTGTCTAAGTTGAGTTAAAGGCAGATTAAAAAAATAAAAATATGTAAAACAAAAGCTACGGTGTCATGCATCGTAGGTTTTGCCTTTCATGATCACTTAACCATACACAATATCTTAACTGATCAAACATCTCTAGGGCCACCTCGGTGACCGAATGTTCTAAGAGGCTGGCTTTTTTCATTCTTCTGCGATGGGTTCGTGTTAGAATACCAGGTGAAGCACGGATGGTGTGTTTGTCTTAAGACATTAAATCTCTCCCCTTCCCGTGGCACCAGTGGCCTTAAATTCAAAAAGGGTGATTGCGTACACACACACATGCATATACAGTATATATATATGGGATGTAAGGTCAGGTAATGCGTAACATCACAGCCTCTCCTTGACAAATGTCAACCCCGCCTTCTCGTGGTGCATCCTGTTCCCACTAAAGGGGCTCTGACGACCGCCAATAGCGGTATAACTATACCATCAGGATTAGAGGAAATTCTATCCCACACTCACCAACCCGCTTGGCCAGCGTGGTGAGTTATGGCCAAACCCCTCCAAAATGATTCCACAACTTAAATCTTGGCCCTCAGTCTCCGGCAGCTGGAATGTACCTGGCCAAGGCAGCGGCCAGTGCGACATGAAGGCAGAGGGTGCTAAGAATCCCCGGAGGACCGGACTAGGCTGCCATCTGATGCTGACCTTGGCTACGTACAATGGAAGCTCACTATCTTCTGATTCAAGGCTTCTTGAATTGGAAGAGGAACTACAAAGGTTCAAGTGGGACATCGTGGGGCTAAGTGAGGTAAGGAGAAAAAGAGAAGATCTCATCGAACTGAAAAGTGGACATCTCTTCTACTATCGTGGGACAGATACTGGCAGAACTAGTGGTGTTGGATTTATAATAAACAAGAAACTGAAGGATAAAGTTGCATAAGTTGAAAGTTCCTCTGACAGAGCTGCACGACTTGTTATCCAACTCTCGAAAAGATACCAGGCTCAGATTATTCAAACTTATGCACCCACCACAAGTCATCCTGAAGAAGAAATTGAAGAATTTTATGAGGAAATTTGTCATCTAAATAATAAAGGTAAGCAGCACTTGAAAATAATTATGGGAGATTTCAATGCAAAAATAGGGCAACGGCAACAGAATGAAACTTCAGTAGGTAAATTCGGTCACGGCAACAGAAACCAGCGTGGAAATACTCTCGTTGAGTTTGCAGAGGCAGAAGGGTTTTTCATCTTGAATTCCTTCTTCAAGAAAAAGCCACACAGGAAATGGACATGGAGACATCCAAATGGGACGACAAGTGAAATTGATTTTATTATGTGTAACAAAAAATTCGTCATAGAAGACTGCAGTGTGCTAAACAAGTTCAACACAGGTAGTGACCATAGATTGGTGAGATGTAAGATGCACCTCAACACTAAACTTGAACGTGGCGAGCTCATAAAACAAACAAAATCTATTGACATAACCAACCTTAAAAAACACCATATTACCTTTGTAACGTACCAGGAGATGTGACGTACCTGCCAGAAGGACGCACACGACATAAAGGCAGATAGGAATCAGAATACATGTCCGCGTAGCTTAATTGGTAGAGCAACTTATTCCGGAATGAGTGGACCCGGGTTCGAATCCTGGCGCGGATAAAAATGACGGAGAAATTCACTTCGTTATAATGGCGCCCGAACTATCCAGATGACCCGACCGTTCACAATCTCGCAATGGTGTGATGTTATTTCCACACCGCGAGATAGGAAAAATAAGAGCAGCACTTCGAAAAGAAAAATAAGGGGAGATGATGTAACGTATACTCTATATTCACTTTCCTTTTGATTTTACTATCTCTGGTTATTTTATTTTACTATGTAAATTATCTTCCTACTGAACGGAATATTATTTCACCCGCTGAATGAGATCTGGCAATGAGTGTAAGTCATGACGTGGTGGTAGCTCGTATATAGGCGCGTTCATCGAGAGTAGTGGGGTTGAGGGGTTGTGTTGTTGCGTTGGAGTTGAGGTTGTGTTGGAGTTGTGTTGGTGGTGTGCGTACTATAAGAGGAAAGTTTATTCATTATTATGTACAAGATATATGAGTGCCTTAGTTGACCACGAGTCTGGGAAATAAATAGTTGTTCAGTAAGTTCAGTCTTTCTCAATTCTTAGTTTTGTCAGACCTCTGTCTGGCTGTTAGGTTTATGACTTTGATTACTTAATATAAATAACCAGCGTTGAGACTTTGTTTAAGTTCATAATTAACGAGTAACAACACCCTTTTGGGAATTCATTATTTTGAAGCTTAGAGCATTATTCATTCATAATAATTAGCTTAGCAAAAAGACTATTAAAGCTAATTCATTATACCTTCAAGTTGGAACTGAAGAACAGGTTCTCTGCTTTAGAAGGCCTAACATCGGAAGAAGTGGACATCTCTGAAGTTAACAGAAAAGTAACCAAAGCTCTTATGGACACAGCAACAAAATTAGCTGGGTCTAAAAACAAGTTGCATGTAAATAAATTATCAGGAAAAACGAAAATGTTGATGCAAAAAAGAAGAGAGATGAGGACAACTAAAGAAGATGTGACTTCCAAAGTGGAATATATAGAGCTATGCAAGACAGTAAGAAAAAGTATCACTGAAGACGTAAGAAAATTCAACTGTGAACTAGTGAGGAAAGCAATTGAAAACAACTAAAGCCTAAAGATAGCAAAGGGACATCTCAGTAAGGGAAGAAAACAGATTATGGCACTGAGAAAAGAAGTTGGTTCTGTAACAAGAAATAGAGGCGAAATTTTGACAAGAGTGAAAGATTTCTACTCCAAATTATATGAAAGGGATGATACATGCACTCCAGACATCATGAAAGATACCAGTACCAGAGTTCCTCCAGTCCTTCCAGCAGAAGTTGCACATGCAATCAAGAACATGAAGCGAGGAAAAGCTTCAGGAGAAGATGGGATTACTGTAGACATCATACAAGAAGCAAGTGGAGAAATCGAAACAGTACTCGCCCAAATTTTCACTCGTTGCCTTAATGAAGGAAAGATTCCTGAGGATTGGAACACCGCTACAATGATCCTGCTACATAAGAAAGGTGACATTGAGGATCTCGGAAACTACAGACCTATCAGCCTCCTATCAGTAGTTTATAAAATCTTCACTAAAGTTCTTTCACACCGCTTGAAGGTAACACTGGACATGGCTCAACCGAGAGAACAAGCTGGATTCAGGAGTGGCTACAGCACAATAGATCATATCCACGTACTGAGAGAACTAATTGAAAGAGCGAGGGAATATGAACTTCCATTGTGCATGGCTTTTATCGATTATGAAAAAGCCTTTGATTCGGTGAAACCATCAGCAGTTACAATGGCTCTGAAAACCTGCGGTATTGAAGATGCATACATTAATATTATTAATAACATCTATGAAAATGCAAGTGCAAAGATTAGGCTGTTTGAAAATACAACACACGTAAAAATTGGAAAGGGCGTAAGACAAGGTGACACCATATCTCCGAAGCTCTTTAATGCCACATTGGAGGGTGTTTTTCAGTCGCTGAGCTGCGAAAACAAGGGGATAAAGATTAATGGAGATTATCTAACCCACCTTCGTTTTGCTGATGACGTAGTCATTTTTGCAACTACCCCATCAGAGCTGCAGAGTATGATCCAGGAACTTGCTGACAGGAGTAAAGAAGTGGGATTAAAAATGAACTTTCAGAAGACAAAAGTGATGTTCAATGCTTTTACAAGAAATGAAGATTTATCGATTGATGGAGAAAAGCTGGAGATAACAGACACATACGTTTATCTTGGACAGCAGATATCAAGTGAGGGTCACATTGATGAAGAAATTAATCGGCGTACAAAACTTGCCTGGAGAGCTTTTGGAAGAAACAGCATAATTTTCAAGAGCAATATGCCATTATGTCTTAAAAGAAAAGTGTTTGATCAATGCATCCTTCCAGTGTTTACGTATGGTGCAGAGACGTGGACCTTAACTAAAAGAGACATACAAAGGCTGCAGACAACTCAAAGAAGCATGGAGAGGTGCATACTTGGTGTAACCAGGAGAGATAAGAAGAGGAACTCGTGGATCCGAAAAATGACAAGAGTGGAAGACATCATGACCAGAGTTAAATCCCTGAAATGGCAATGGGCTGGACATACTGCCAGAAGGACAGATCATCGATGGACAGCCGAAATTTTAGATTGGATTCCAAGGGACAGGAAAAGACCCAGAAGAAGACCACATGGGAGATGGGTGGATGAAATTCGAAAGTATGCAGGCGTGACATGGAGGAGACTGGCACAAGACAGACCGTTGTGGAGGAAACTTGGGGAGACCTTCGTCCAGCAGTGGATTGATAATGGTTGACAATGATGATGATGATGATATATATATATATATAGTAATGAGCTCAACCGCAGATAAATTACAATCCTAATACAGAACCCAATAATAACATTTTTGAACTCCTAACAAGAAGGAATATCCTTCAGAAATCAAATAACCCCTTCCCCTCTCCCCGCCTTAATCACACCCTAAAAAACCAAACATTATTTAATAATATACAACAGTACCCCAGAATACCAGATCACTCATCAGGGAAAGACATCCGGTACCCTGGGGTAGAGGTTCAGGTTTCATGAGTGCTAAATTTTGCAAAAGTAAGAAAAGAAAAACAAAACTGAAAAGCAAAACTAGTACCATGAATAACGCCAAAGGCAGCTATAATCATGTAGTAGCAAATATAGAGTGAATTGTAAAAAATAAGAATTGCAACAAATTAAAATTCCCTAAAGAATACAGAATTAAATTCAAAATGAAAGTTCAAAATTGAAAACTGAAAAATGAACAGAAAACAGGTTGCCTTCATCAGGAGAGCATCAACCTGCGGGAGTGGTCTTTCTAGTACCAACAGACGACAAGGAAAACCAAAAATGTTGGTTGGTCATGCTCCCTAGGCCACGAGAACAAACGTTAAAACAGACACAGGAATTCAAAAATCAAGAATATAAACATTGAAAAAATGATAAAAGAGGCTTACCCGGCAGACCAGTCAAAGCCATGGATAAAGATCAAACTGAACTGGACCAACGACCCACAAAAGCCCAAATATATAAGAAAACGTTAAAGTTGTCACGGTTAGATAACAACCTAGCAAGCCAAGAAAAAAAAAAGTGTGAAATGACGAGATACAAAACTATGTATGTAAAAAGAAATCTTCAACCACTAGGGACCCATCATATGGTACTTTGTATTGCCTGATTTGCTTAATATTGTTTGGTCCTGGATTAGTAAAGCATGTCAATGTGTAATTTGAAACTCTCTGAAACCAAATTAAAATTCAGAATTAAGTGTTTTAAATAATGCTTTAAAACATTATTTGGAAAGTTGTTAGAATTAAGTTTAGAAAGAAGTGTTTTAAGATTATTTACAAGCAAGAACTTTGTGGAACTTATTTTTGCTGTTCTGTGAAATTGAGAAAGAAGTAGATTACGATGTACTTCTTTAGAAATGTTGGAGGACCAATGAGTGTAGTAAATGATATCGAAATCGAAAGCATTTCTTTTATAATAAAGATTTACCACACTCCTTTCCCCTTCGTACACCTGTACCTCTAAATCGAGGTAACAAACGTAAGTAGACGAGCTGTTAGTTTTTTCTAAGGTGAGATCTTCAGGATACAAGACAGCAGCACATCGCAAAAAGTCCGGTACGTTGATGACATTATTATCATTAACGTACCTCAGAACGATACCAGGCAAAGGGCGAGTAGCAGTAAATCTATCTTCAAAAAAGTGTAGATAGAGATTGGCTAAGCTACTTGAGAAGCGACTGCCCATCGGAATACCACGAGTTTGGAGGTACAGCCCATCGTCCACGGTAACGAAATTGTTGTTATTACAGAAGTTCACTAAAAGTGCCAAAACTGTTCTGTAACCCCGGACTCAAATTCGTGTGTAAATTTAAGGCCACCTGCCATAAACCCTTCAATGAAATCGAAGTGGAAAGGTTTTTAAAATCGCAGGTATCAACAGATGAGACAGTTGTTGAATTCAACGCCTCTGAAACTCTGTCATTGTTCCCGATAACCGTGTCGAATCTAGTTTGCAAAGCACTGCAGACAATTACTTCAGAAATTCTTGATTACTTCACAAATTCGTGAACTCCAAGATTTATTCACTGTTTCTCCCGTGGATAAAACTACTAATAATTTTGCCATTATCTGTAAACCGTTTTACCAGAGTCTGCTATTACAAGAGATGAACACTACGGATACGTACACTCCGGCGTCTCAAAACCGTAAGGATGTTGTTAAAAAAATGATTGCTCTGCATAAAAGGATTAAGCTTACAGTATCTAACTTAAATTTTCCTTTCGTTTATGCTATTCCAAAGTTCAATAAGAAACCTGTTTCTATGGAACTACAAAACGCAATTGTTACAATAGTAAAGCGGTGGGTTGCTTCAGAGGTACTTGTCTTCGCAAACTAGATTCGATCTGGATTATCGGGAACAATGACAGAGTTTTAGAGGCGTTGAACTCAACAGCTGTTTAAAAACCTTTTCACTTCGATTTCATTAAAGGGTTTATGGCAGGTGGCCTTAAATTTACACATAAAGTTTGAGTCCAGGGTTACAGAACAGTTTTGGCACTTTTTAGTATACTTCTGTATTAATAACAATTTCGTTACCGTGGGCAATGGGCTGTACCTCCAAACTCGTGGTATTCCGACAGGCAGTCGCTTCTCAAGTAGCTAAGCCAATCTCTATCTACACTTTTTGAAGATAGATTTACTGCTACTCGCCCTTTGCCTGGTATCGTTCTGAGGTACGTTGATGACATTATTGTCATTAACGGACTTTTTGCGATGTGCTGCCGTCTTGTATCCTGAAGATCTCACCTTAGAAAAAACTAGCAGCTCGTCTACTTACGTTTGTTACCTCGATTTAGAGGTACAGGTGTACGAGGGGGAAAGGAGTGTGGTAAATCTTTATTATAAAAGAAATGCTTTCGATTTCGATATCATTTACTACACTCATTGGTCCTCCAACATTTCTAAAGAAGTACATCGTAATCTACTTCTTTCTCAATTTCACAGAACAGCAAAAATAAGTTCCACAAAGTTCTTGCTTGTAAATAATCTTAAAACACTTCTTTCTAAACTGCATTCTAACAACTTTCCTAATAATTTTTAAAGCATTATTTAAAACACTTAATTCTGAATTTTAATTTGGTTTCAGAGAGTTTCAAATTACACATTGACATGCTTTACTAATCCAGGACCTAAAAATATTAAGCAAATCAGGCAATACAAAGTACCATATGATGGGTCCCTAGTCGTTGAAGATTTCTATTTACATACATAGTTTTGCATCTCGTCATGTCAAATTTTTTTTTGGATGGGGGGGGTTGCTAGGTTGTTATCTAACCGTGATCACTTTAACGTTTTCTTATATATTTGGGCTTTTGTGGGTCGTTGGTCCAGTTCAATTTGATCTTTATTCATGGCTTTGACTCGTCTGCCGAGTAAGCCTTTTTTATCATTTTTTCAATGTTTATATTCTTGTTTTTTGAATTCCTGTGTCAGTTTTAGCGTTTGGTCTGGTGGCCTAGGAAGCATGAGCAACCGACATTTTTGGTTCTCCTTGTCGTCTGTTGGTACTAGAAAGACCACTCCCGCAGGTTGATGCTCTCCTGATGACGGCAACCTGTTTTCTGTTCATTTTTCGGTTTTCAATTTTGAACTTCCATTTTGAATTTGATTCTGTATTCTTTAGGGAATTTAAATTTTTTTGCAATTCCTTTATTTACCATTCACGTTATATATATACAGTATATATATACAGTATATATATACAGTATATATATACAGTATATATATACAGTATATATATAGGTAGAGTCTAAAGTCGCAGGACACCGTTTTGTATTTCAGAAACGGCAGGGTAAATGAAATATCTGTATACCCAGCAAAGAATCGGTGAGGAGGGCCTATCTTTTTATATTTTAGCTATTTCCGGAACATGGCCGCCATCTTGGAATCCACCATATTGAACCAAGGTTAAATTTTTAAAATGGTGAGGGGGTCATGTTACATATCGAACTAGTCACCAGAATTTTCTCAGATAGTGATTGCCCTAATTAGATTTGACATATGTGTTATGGTTCATAAGTTATCACCAAAAAAAGTTTAAATAACAACTTCTAAAGTACCCTGTGATGCGCAGCAATTTGATGTGCTCATGTTGTCCCTGTTGCTGAACACAGAACTAAAAGCGCTTGATCCAGTCCTTATGCAACCGCACGAGAATATCGAGACAAATGCGGTTACAGACCTTTAGGATGCGATGGTGAAGGTGGTGTTGGTAACGGAATTTCTCAGCATACACCAGGTGTTTCAAATGGCTCCCACAGATATAAGTCGAGTGGTGGGAGGACGGGGCATCTGGGCGGTCATTCCATAGGTCCGAGCCAGCCAATACAATGACCATGGAATTGAATATCTAGCCATTGACGAATAGTTTCTCCATAGTGTGGTGGAGCCATATCGTATTGGAAACAACAGGGGAAACTGCCATCTTAATTCAGAAGAAAAGGAAACATTGTTTCCTGTAGCATTTTCAGATACGCTGAGCATTAAGGTTATTGGCGATGGAAATCGGTCCAATTACACGGGTGTCCCATATTCTACACCTCACCATAACCTTTACATTACCAACGACGTTGGATGGTTCCGTCCAGTGAGGTTTCCTGTCTTTCCAGTACCTGTGGTTTGATGGTTAACCTCACCACTGACATAAAACTTGGCCTCGTCACTGAACAAAATGCCCTGTGTAAATGAGTGACCCCGTTGTTGTTGGTCGAAAGCCCAGGTGCAGAACTCAACACGTTTATCACGGTCTTCCTCTGATAGTTGTTGCCGCATCTGGATCTTGAACGATGCCAGTGAGCGGTGTGAAGAGTCCGTACAATGACTGACTGGCTTCTGCGAGACGACGTGTGCTACGTTGTGGACTCTTTGTAAAGGATGCCAAGACCATTGCTGAGGTTTCCTCGTCGGTAGCAGTTTTCTGCCGACCACTACATGATTTGTCGTCCACAATCCCAGCTTCTCGGAATTTGGATATCAGGTATGCGACAGTGCTGTGTGAAATTGGTGGTCTTTCTGGGTTTCGGTTGTTGAAGTCTACAGATACGATACGTCAGCTACGTTCCCCAGACGTTAGGATCACCTCAATCTTCTCCTCTTTCGTCAATGCCATCTTCAGTTACCCGCAAAAAAAAATTCTCCTTTCAACTTTCTGTGTTGATAACTTTTGAACTACAACACATATTTGAAATGTGATTACGGCAATCAATTTCAGGGAAAATTCTGGTCTTTCTTGGTATACAACATGACCCTCTTACCATTTAAAAAAATTGAACTTGACCCAATATGGCGGATTTCAAGATGGCGGCCGTGTTCCGGAAGTAGCCTAAAAGATAGGCCTTCCTCGCCGATTCTTTGCTGGGGTATTAAGATATTTCCTTTTGCCTCCCGTTTCTGAAATAGTACAAGGATGTCCTTCGATTTTTGACTCATCCTGTATATACATTTCTATCTATGAGATGAATAAGAATAATTGCAAATGAAAACGCTGGGGGTGGGGGTGGGTTCAGATTACTTCAAAACTGGAACTTAGTTCTATATGCATTCGGTGTCTATGCTGAATGGTCAGGAACTGATATATGTCATCAGAGGTGTTGAAAGAAGAGTGCAGAAAAAATAGGTACGATGTGCGCATATCTTCGCTGGAATTTTTTGGCCGTCGAATTTCAACGGACTTCCAAAACTGCACAGGAAGGAAGAAAACATCAATAAAGAGAAAAAAAGTACTCTCGTTTTCAAGCTGGAAAAATATTTTTGTTGTTGTTGTCATAGTAACCGGAGATCCTCAAAAGAATTAAATATTTCATTGCTGTGAGCTCGATTTTACGAGTAGGCTCCATTATTTCATATAATTGTAATAGGAGAAAGCTGCAGAAAGCAACATAACTAGCTTCCTTGTAGGGCATTCAAAGTAAAGAACGGAAATGAGTGACGACCCATTTATTCTGTCCACGTTGCTTTGTTTTCTTTTAGATTTTACTTTTTGTAGCTCGTGTTCTCGCAAAAAATTAGAGATTTTTTGAACTTTTTTAAATTATATGTTAATCCCCTTAAAGATACGTTAATCCCCTTAAAGTTCGGGCAGAAATTATACTGCAGAATAATTTTGAATTTTTTTTTATTAAAAATCCAAATTTGTTTCATACCTGATGAAGGATGAAAATTTAATTTAAATATTCTTAATAATTAAGTAATTTAATATTGATGGTGATCAAAACCTAAGCAAATTTTGCATGCGAACCGTCCATAGAATGGTACACCTTAATGAAAAATTTCATTTGTGTTTTTTAACCTTACAGAAATTAATTATTTTTTATTTTCGCTTGAGATAGTTTTCTTGCTTATTTTGCAATTCTGGTAGCCGGTTAATGGAATCCGAAAAATTAAAAAGAAGAATCTCAATTTTGCAGCATATTTTTAAAGAAAAGCAACATATTGAGAAAAAAAAAATTAATAAAAAAAAAGCTGGTTTTTCTCTTTAGAGTAAGTTCAGACATTTAAATTGCGTCACACATAAATTTTTCTCACGCTCGCAGTATTTTGAAAGAGTACAATAAAGGAAGTACTCCCCCAGACCCTCCAGCCGCCAGAACATGCGGCAGGTTCCGAAAAGATTTGAAAGATATCCTAATGCACTGAAATATCTAATTAAAATATGGAAAATCACTTTTTCTTGTACGTGAATATTCATCATTTACTTTGGTGAACATGTCAGAGTAAAAAGCACTATCAGTCCGACTGTTTGCCGTTACTCAAGCCTTTTCTCCAAATCGCTGTTTCAACCATCAGTGTATCGCCAAGTGGTTGGATGACCATGGGCTTCTTATTCTTCGCACTGCTGAGTCTAGGCTGGGATCTCTGAACATGGATGTCGTATAGGTCCTTTAGGCGCTTTTCAAGAGTCTGCTGCTCTAAATTAGAGATAAATATCTCTTCCTATCCGTTTATACACATGGAATCCATAAAACACCCATAGCGAGACAAAATGTGTCGTTTTTCTCAAAGGTCTCAAATCATGTTCTGTCTCCATGCACGAGAAACCTATGCCACGTCTTTGACAGATACCAGAAAATAAGGCAAAAAGCTGCAAAAATCAAAAGGCATTATTTAAACCAAGCCTTTTCAACGGAAAAACTTCAGTTTCTATAGAGATCCCTAATGCATTCGGTTAGGAAAATCTAAAACTCGGTAAATTTTGAATGGGGATCGTGATAAGTGAGAGGGAAGGGAATGCTAAATGCAAATCTTGATAAAGAAGTTAAGAAAAATGAGTTCTAAATGCAAATCTTGATAAAGAAGTTATGTAGGTATTTAAAAGTAAAAAAAGATTTCATGCGAATTACGAGAATTTAATTGAAATTGTGCTGCCTGGTGGGGCAGAGCTACAGGAGTGGATTTTTTGCCATTCGTCCTAGTTTGGCCTGGGTTCGATCGAGTACAGGATGAAAAATGGGAGTTTTTTTTTTTTTTTTTGGCCTTCAGCTGTGGTTATGGCGTTTTTCTGGATTCATTCGCTCTAAATTAAGGACGGACGACTTTTTAGATGCGCATAGGGGTCGCTAAACCCGAAAAAAAGGGAAAGTCTGTGAACAGTACCGTGTAGTGTAAGGCTTTAGAAAAAGCGCAAAACATGGAAAGTAAAAGAAGCATATATATTTGAAATTTAATTCACAGCTGAGTCCGAAAGCAAAGGATTGTCGTCGAAATTGTGTAAACAGTAAGTTTAAATCCCTGTTAAAAAGAAAAAGTTAAGAAAAAACAAACAAATAAACAAAAAACAACAACATAAGGCGTCACATTTTAACAAAAGTTAGAAACCTAGTAAGTTTATTTACAGCATCGACCCCGTTACCTGGGTCTGCGATAGACGACGCTAGATGTCGCCACATTTACTCAGTTCGCTTCACGCCTGAAACGCGCTGTTTTCTTAGTTTCGTTTTTTTTTTTTTTTTTTTTTTTGAAAAAAGAATGTTAAAAGCATCTGTTTGTGGAAGAACAAAAAAAGTGTTTCTTTAAAAGAAAAGTACCGTGCATCTTTTTTACGCTTTCCAACCGTAGGTTGAAGAAGCGTAAATGCTCCAGCTTTGTCCGTCTGTCTGTCCGCACGATAACTCGCGTTAAAATGGTTCGATTTCGGTGAAATTTAGTATGTGGTAGGGGACCACCTGGAGACGAATTCTTTTGTAAATTGGCGAAATGGGGTCAGAGGTCAGGACATAGGAGTGGGATCCATTCCTTTGCCCTTATGCGTCATAACGTACGTAAAAATGCTTCGATTGCGACAAAATTTTATCATGTTGTTCCAGAGGTACACTGAACCGGTTCTATTGAATATCATCGAAATGGGGTTAAAGGTCAGGACACATGAGCGAGATTTATTCCATAGCCATTATTAAATAACTTGAGTAATAATTTCTGGTATGTTGGAAAGCGTATCAAAATCAATGCATTGCATGATTTTACTAACTTGTTCCTTGGAAGAACAAATAAATTGTTTCTTTAAAAGGAAAACACCAATTCTTTTCTAAAGAAAGCAACATAGCCTTGGGGTTAAGAAATGAAAGAAATCCAATAATATGGCTTCATAGATCTCAATGCTTCTGAACTGAGGTCATGATTGGAAGAGGGAAGGAGAGGTTCCGTGCGGAAGTGTTCTCAGGGAGCTTCCAGTGTTCTGCTACCTTCATTCCTATCGTTCAGGAGCATGCAATTCCCGTGTTTTGGATAATAACAATAGAGAAATAGGCTACATATTGCCCGCTACACTGAAAAACAGTTCATTTCACTAGTTCACAGGACCTCACACGCAAATCATTAAGGGCTGTAAAGACGCAGCTTTCTTACCGGGGGCGCAGACATTTGATACGACAAGGGCAGATTGTCGCCTGTCTTTGATATGAAGCCTTGACAGAGTTAAAGATTCCTCTTCATTACCTGCAGGAGAGATTAATATGATGCATTCATTAGAAACGAAATATATCGCCTTTTCTTCAGAAGAGATACATTTTCGCTCCTATTACTCACAGTATGTTCTCTTAACTGTCATTTCAAAACAGAAAACTGAGAAACCAATGCGTCTCAAGCATGATGAGACCGACCGGACGTGGCGACATCTAGTGTTGTCTCTCGAAGACCCAGTAAAGGGGTCGATTCTATTAATGAGCCATCCGGCACGGTGAAGCTATATTAAAGTATATTTTCTTGGTGAACATTCAGTAGGTTCTCTAACAAAAATATAGACTTTGCGCCAAGTAGAGAGAAAAGTTTGCTTTAGGAAAGATGGAAAATACATTAAATATCATTGTAATGGTTATTGTAGTTGGGTACAGAAATTGTTTTTAAAACACACCTGCTTTTCAGAAAGGCAATTTTAGCGTAAAATGCAAAGTGCAAATATGCTTTTTAATAGGAAAGTAGTGCATCTGGAACTAAGATTTTATGTGGATTTTATGGATAATGGATAAAGATAACATATGTTAAAAAAGCTATATTTACCTCTGAAGAAGTTAAAATAGCGTTAAGACATAGGCTGTGAGTTTACACCATCTGGGCGGAAATATTTTGCATTAGGAAAAAAAGAAAAAAACAGCATACCAAAATTTTTCTAAAATTTTATTAATTATTTTATATTTTTTATAAACTTTTAAAATTACAATTAAAAAATTACAAAAAAAAGGAACAGCTTACCATTAGCGTAGGTTATTTGGCTAACGCTATCCTTGTGTCTGTGTGACAAGCGAAAACTAGGGTCTCGATTCCCCGTTGCCGTCCATCCAATTGAGGGCTCCATTCCGCGCTGCTTCGCATAGAATTAGAGTTTCTATTTCTTACTGCCGCCCATCCTATTCGGAGCTTGATTTATCTGCTGCAATCCATCCAATTCTTGGTTCGATTCCCTGCTGCCGCCTTCCAATTAGAGATTTTATTCCTCTGCTGCCGCCTTCCAATTGGGGATTTGATTCCCCTACTCTGCTGCCGCCTTCCAATTAGGGATTCGATTCCCTGCTGCCGCCCATCCATTTAGGAACTTGATTTATCTGCTGCAATCCATCCAATTCTTGGCTCGATTCTCTGCTGCCGCATTCCACTTGGAGAATTGATTCCCCTGCTGCCCCCTTCCAATTGGGGATTTGATTCCCCTGCTGCCGCCTTCCAATTGGCAATTCGATTCCCTGATGCCGCCCATCCATTTCGGGGCTTGATTTATCTGCTGCAATCCATCCAATTCTTGGCTCGATTCCCTGGTGCCGTCTTCCAATTGGATATTTGATTTCCCTGCGGCCGCCTATCCAGTTCAGGGCTTGATTCCCCAGCTCTAGCCCATCCGATTCAGAGCTCGATTCACCGCTGACGCCCATTTAATTCAGTGCTAGATTATTTGCAGCACCCCATCCAATTTGGGGCTGGATTCTTCTCAGCCGTCCAGCCCCAAATTGGATGGGGTGCAATATCTAATTCAATGCTAGATTATCACCTGCTTAGTTCCACCAGGGGCTAAAAGACATGTTACGAAAATTAACAAATGGCCCACAAAAAATTTCTCATAGCACAAGATAGGTATCAGAGACAAAGAAATTTTCAAATGGATTAGTTAAAAGAAGAAACATAGAAGAAAACATAATATAAGTCTACGTCTGCCAGCAGAAGAATTCAGCATAAAGGAAATGTTGACAATTCACGAAAAAAGCTATCCTAAGGAAAAATAACTTTTTAAATATGTCTCCCGGAAACAGAGACAACAAAAAAATGTTTCGAACTTTACGCCCTTAGCGGGAAATATTTGCACTATTTAAGGTATCTAATGCTCCACATCTCGATTGTACAGAATGGCATACAGTAAAAAAGAAATTTCTCAGTAGTATTTTTAAAAGCAGTGATCCAGCTGCAAACACAAGTACACAAACACCACTTAATGACAGAACTGTGAACTACAAAATTCCTCAAATACTAGAATAAAATGTTCTACAAGGTAAATTGATTTTTTAAATCGCACATGCAAGAAGCAGAGATATTGAGAAAAACGGATTAGGAATTTGCGCCTCCTAGCGGCGAAATTATGCGTTGTTTTGGGAAGAAAATATGCAAATAGAGTTTGAATGGTTAGCAGTATCTGACAAAAGAAAGAAGTTTTTCACTAAGGTTTTTAGTCCCGTAGATATTGCTGTGAATGGAAACGTGAGTTTACGCCCTCTGATGGCAGACTTGAGCGTTAAGAAAATTTTTAAATTATATGAGAAACATTTCACAGCAGAAACGCTCTCCGACAAAGAAATAACTTTTCAAATCGGACTCTTAGAAGCAGAGATATCGACAAATATAAGATATGCATCTACGCTTCTGGCATCTACGCTTAATCATTAAGAAAGGGACTGCTTTCTTGATGATTATCTGAGACAATATTGCAACAAATCAACAAAATGAGCACTTCCCTTTCAATCTTCCATGGGCGATTTGTCTTTAGTTTTACCATTATACCAGTCAAATATTGACTTCATCCTGAATTTCGTCAGAAAAATTTCGAACTGTTCGAGAAAGAATCCAACCAGTTGTTAGGGAGAGAAATGGATTATGAATCCTCAAGAAGGCAGAAAATACCCAAGAACCGACTTCTAGATAATTCATCAACTCCAGACGTTGTTTTTAGTAATCGAGATTCCTTCATCACTCAAATTTTTACGTAATATGTGACAATCTTGTTTCACATTTGCGAACCAGAAAGAAGTCATATGAGGAATTGGACTCTAGATTTGGATTTGTCTACAAGAATGACCTAAGTGATGAAGCAGCTGAATTGTTGCAAAAGCAGTTTTCAAATGAACTTGAAGAAGACTTTGCTGAAGAGTTCCTTCAGTTTCGAATCCTGATGAAACAATTCATTCACTGAGAGCACAGATCCCCTCACTTGCCTTGGGAAGTTAAGAGACTTGAATTTAGTTCATATTTTCCTCATTGTTGACACATGCCTCAAGATTTTTTTACCAATACCAATTTCCAAATGTTCAAATGAACGCTCGTTTGCGGTTCTGAAAAGAACAAAGCATAAAGTTTAAAAGAAGAGTCAGTTGATGCTCTTCATATACTGTCCATTAAAAGTGATGTAACAGCAGATTTAAGTTTTGACGATATAATTGATGATTTTGCAGCCACAAAAGATAGAAAAAAAAAAGCCAGTTTTAAATGTCCTGCTGCCAATTCAACAGTTAAAAATTATCAAGTATTTTTTAAATATTTTTATTTATACATTTTTAATGGCTTGTTTAAAAATGTGTTGTGACTTATAATCACGCTCCTGTAATAACATGTAGGTATGGTTTGTTTTTTCTTGAGGTCTCATATCATGGGTGAAGCCTATATTCGCAGCAATACGGTATATTATATACATGAAAAGCATTTCAGCAAAACATGTAGAGTTTACTAAAAATATCATTATTAATATTAGTTTTGTGAGAACAAAATTTGTGAATCAATATTCATAATTATGTTGAGTTTACTTTCACATAAATGAAAATACCGAAAAAGTTCAAATGACACTATTTTATTTAAAGACTGTTGTAATAATTTACATGGACTGTTGCAATAATTTATCACACAATGTGTGTTGTCACTTGTCAGCTGTAACATTTTGTGAGGGATTACTTCTTGCAGCTTAAACTACCGTCGGTTCATCATTTCCATTAAATGGTAGACTAGAGGTTTTAAATTACATCTCTGGGATGATAGTTTTTGGTTTTGCAAATGATACCATAAAACAAAAAGAATGCTAGAGTACTTAATGTTACAGCTGTAAGCTCTGCGGATGCGGGGAAATACAAGTGGTGTGAATGCTCGTCTATTACAATCCACATTGGCTGTAAAGATGACTAGCACGTGGGATGTATTTTATTGTTTCACTACTCGAAAAATTGCTTGCAAAAAAAAATATTTACCAGCAAATATTGTTATCACCTGTTAGCTGACAATTTTGATCGAGAGGGCCCCAAACATAGGATGTGTACAGGGCCTCCGCTGACCTAAATCGGGCACTGCACCCATTCCTAATTTATCTTCGTGGTTCCGTAGGGGTTGAGGTCAGTGCCACAAGATAGGTGCGCCATCCATGTCTCATCCGGGACTTCAGCCAGACACACCTGAATTAACTGTTAGAAGCCAACGCTTTGACCACCGCATCACCGGTGGTCATTTTCTAATAGTAAACCATGAATGCTATCGGATATTCATCACCGGTGGTCATTTTCTAATAATAAACCATGAATGCTATCGGATATTCATCACCGGTGGTCATTTTCTAATAGTAAACCATGAATGCTATCGGATATTCATCACCGGTGGTCATTTTCTAATAGTAAACCATGAATGCTATCGGATATTCATCACCGGTGGTCATTTTCTAATGGTAAACCATGAATGCTCTCGGATATTCATCACCGGTGGTCATTTTCTAATAGTAAACCATGAATGCTCTCGGATATTCATCACCGGTGGTCATTTTCTAATAGTAAACCATGAATGCTCTCGGATATTCATCCCCGGTGGTCATTTTCTAATAGTAAACCATGAATGCTCTCGGATATTCATCACCGGTGGTCATTTTCTAATAGTAAACCATGAATGCTATCGGATATTCGTTCAAAATGATTCGTTTAAAATAAACGATTTGTGCAGTTAATTTACAAATTCTGTGATCGATAATCAGGGAATTTAAACACTGGAAAGCTTCGATAACGAGTCTGTTTCGTATGTATCCTGTCTTATACCGAATACAACGTCCCCGATTCACTTGGGAGATGGAAATTCAGAGTGATTCCAGCAAAATATTATTGCACAGTCATGGTGTGGTTGTGGTGGTCATGGTATCTATCATAAAAATAGACAATACCTTTGTTTCACACTATTGATCGTAGTCAGTGATTCAGTAACGTCTGACTTTGACTCCTTTTGACTTTTATAAACCAAAATTAAGTACCAGGTACTCTTTCTGTTATTCATATCAAAATTAAAGACACCACGTAGCTAGTAACTTATTGCTAAATATTGATGGATATCTAGATATTTGTGTAACAGTATGTGATATTAAATTAAACAGGATATCCCAAGTAGTGGGAGACATAGAGTTGAAAGATTAAAGAAAACCTAGCGCAACGAATTCGTCGCACTTTCAGTCATGCGTTGAAACTTCTCTATAATTGGAAAATGGAATAAAATCTACACATATTACATTGAAATCACTCCTTTTTTTGAAACTAAACTATCTCCATGAGTCAGAATGACAAGTTCTTCATACCTAATTTAGGATAACTGGCTGTAAAGAAAGGAGAGAGCCAGTGCCGTAAGAAATAAACCAATGTGCATGCCTTGCTCGGTATTCACTCTCAAATCTAGTGAGGTAAATAATTTAGAAATTAGTTTATTTTACACTTTAATTTCCCCATATGCTCATACTGATATAGAAATCAGAAGGAATCAAATCTAAATATATTACCTTGAAATAACTTCCTGTTTGAAACTCAACTATGCCCATGAGTTAGAATGAAAAGTCCTTTGTACCTAATTTAGCACCACTGGCAAGCCAGTGGTGCTGAATTAGAATAGAGCCAGTGGTGCTGAATTAGGATAGAGCCAGTGGTGCTGAATTAGGACAGAGCCAGTGGTGTTGAATTAGGTTAGAGCCAGTGGTGCTGAAATAGGTTAGAGCCAGTGGTGCTGAATTAGGATAGAGCCAGTGCTAGCGGAAATTAACCAAAATAAATTGCTTGCTTAATATTCAAACTTAAACCTACTGAGATAATAAAATTTAAGAATAAATCTTAATTTTATACAATAATACCCACGTGAAACGTTGTAAATTGGAAAACCAATAAAGTGTAGCACTTTAAGTTATACTTGAAATTCATAGTTTCTTTCTGTACTGACGGTTTCTACGTTTTTTTACAGGCTTTCACAACCACCACGAGCAACTCTAATAGCTATCAGTATAAACATAGTCCATCTGTAATTTAGGACCACTGGTTCCAGGGAGGGGAGAGAGCCAGAAGAGTAAGACAAGCAAAACAACCATACTTCATTCGGGATTCGATCCCTTGTCCACTTATGCCGAACTGTCAGAAGCCAGAGCCTCAGATCACTCGAGGATCAGGCCAACCTTTTCACAGAGGCTTTGATTTATTTACCAATTAGTGTACGATATGCTCGGCAACATTTCAGATAACCTCATAAATGCAAGGATAGCTCAGTTCCATAGTTTAAAATTTTATAATTGCTGAGTAACATTCAGTAACTTCCAGAAAATTTTATTTTTTAATTTTCTAATACAGTACGAAAATATCACGGCAACTCCTTTTTTTATCCTTGGCATATCCTGAAGCACGTACGTTTCATTGCTTTCAATGGTAAGAATTTGAAACATTTCCTGCTACCTGATGCATACTCTCAGGTAGGAAGCAGTAACGTCAGATTCTCGGCACAATTCTTTTGGCTGAAATATGAAATGGTATAAACCCGGTGAAAAAGAAAAAACTGTTGTGGGCATCAATAAGAATAACATTACATTCGACGCCAAGGGTAAGGGCAGCATTATAATTGGTTTGTGTCATAAAAGAACAAAAAAAACAAACAAACAAAAAAACTTTCCTTTGATTTGCATCTCTATATCTTTCCAATGACGTAATGGGGAACTAATTTTGCATTACCTCACGGCTGATGCCCGTTAAAAAGACGTCCATTTTCGTTATTGAGCAGGAGAAAAATTGCAAAAATGCTAGTGAAACGCAATTCGTAGATGTTAGAATCACATGGACTACATTTCACTAGTTCGGGTACAAGTATTTTTGATACTTTCTCATTAAAAAAATGGCAAAGAGTAAAGGCAGTGCCGTAAATTATACCAAAAAAATAATGAAATGTTTTTAGTAAAGGCGAAGTTAGCATTTTTGTTAATTGATCAAGTGCATTTCCCTTTATACGTTTGACATGTTTAATTTTACTAAGATTTCTTTTAATTAGATCAACATTTTGTGTAATACCGTTTTGCAAAATATTTTGAGACAATTTTTTCTTACCTTATTTTAATCTCTTGTTTCACACCGATCGTGCGAATTTAGTTTTCCTTTAAACGTTTTCCTTATAAAATAAAGACCAATATTTGTCTTGAAGAACAGTATAATGTCGGTACAGACAAGAAATTGCAATGAGAGAAAAAACAGAAAGTATCGTCCGAATTGCTGTAATAATAAGGACAACTATGCTTAAGTTTGACTAAAATATCGTTCAAAACTGGAAAACGGACACTGTCGTTTTAGTGTCATTTTTATTCAAGCAACTTTTCTTTTCCGAATTTCGGTGAAAGATACAAGAGGAGCTATCTATCTCTGCTTTCCTCAGATATTTAGAATCGCGATCTCCATCCGTATCGGTACTTTTACAACCTTGAGGTTATCGTGGTTTATGGCTTACCGTTTCAGAAATAAGTCCTTGAGCATTAAAATAAACAAAAGCTCCTCTTAAGTCAGCCACCGGGGGATCGCTGTCTTAACCCTCATCTGTGTCCTGACCAGTCGTTGCTTCTTTAAGCACTTGACTTCCTAAACACAATTCCAGCTTTCCACGACGCTTTAAATTCTGAGAGAACTTTCCTGTTCATTCAGCATCTTGCTGAAAAGCAAGTAGGAAATTAAGATCCCCTTTTTCTTCTCAAAGAATGAAGTTTTAAAGTGCGGAAGTCCATTTCCATTGGTCAACGAGGGACATCCAGAACGAACACGATTCATCCTCCTGAAGAACAGTTCCTCTCACGGAGGAAGTACAAGTCAGGAAAAATTCACTTATCAGTCGTCCCTAAAGTCATGTCCAGGATTGTAAAGTTATGTGATTTCAGTTCCTAACTCAGTGAAATGCACAACAGTGTTTCCGTGTATTTTCTCTCTCTTTTTTTTAGGTTCTTTAATAATACATTAGCTCGTTTTTATCCCACTCTCGTAACCTAGATCACGTAAAAAAAGTTAAAGTAAAGTTTCCTTCACTTTCGATTCCTTCGTATATAATATGGCCTAGCCATGCATTTTAACCTGAAAGCTACATCCTATACAAGAGTTTTGTCTTTATGCATCATTAGGGAAAATAAAATAACAATGGAAATAATGCACGTTGTTAATGCAATGACCAAAAACTGAAATGGAACTAATGAGTTGTTAATACAATGACTGAAAAGGAAAAAAAATTCAGATGCACTGCTTTATTCAAATATTGAAATTGTGTATATAAGATGGACGTCAAGTAATTTTGCTTCCTATACTTCCAATGGAAAAACGTTTGTACACATTTCCTTCACAATTAGTGTGCTCCCAAGAATGAAAATTTGAACACCGATTAAAATACTTCATATTTTAACTTGGAACACTTAATATTTTCTGAAACATAACCATAATTATATTAAAAATCAATAGCTTTTCATTTGGTGGTGTTGAAACCAGAAACAAGATGGCGCGACCTGTACTTTGGTGACGTCAGTACACAAACAAATGTTGGATCACATAATAATGGTAACGTTTTAGAAAGTATTAAGTATTCCAAGTTATAAAATGAAGCTTCTTTAATCGATGTTCAAATTTTCATCCTTGGGAACGCATTAATCGTGAAGAAAAATGTGTACAGAAGTTTTCCCATTGGAAGTACAGGAAGCAAAATTACTTGACGTCCACCTTAAATCTCTATATATCATAATCGCCGCCCTTGGGGCTCAGTGTTCAAAGCTCTGGCTTCTGACCATTCTCTGAGATTAGTCCGGGTTCGAATCCCGATGAGGCATGGATGTTGTATTTGTCTCAAGGCATTGGCTCTGTCTCTTCTCTGGAACACGTGGTCCTAAATAGGGACAGGTAGCTGCTTATAACCCATCGAGTTGCACAACGGCGGTCATTAAACCACCAAACAAAGCATATCATGACCATGATCATCATTAACTATTCTTAATACACTGCTTGATAAAAGTCATCCACTATCTCTTCAAAAACATTCTGTCTTGAGCAGTTCTCTTACATGTCACTCCGATATGCTTTCGAACTTCATCCACCCACATGGCCTTTTTCTGGGTTCGATCCTACCCCTTGGTATCCAATCTGGTATTTTAGTTTTTCAACAGTGGTCAGTTATTCTAGCAATATGTCCAGCCTATTACCTCTTGAGGGTCATTACTTTGATCATGATGTACTCAACTCTAGTCGTATTCCTGATCCATGTGTTCCTCTTCTTATCTTTCCTGGTTACATCAAGCATGCATCTCTCCATGCTTCTTACACTTGTCTGCAGCTCCTGTATAACTTTTCAGATTAATGTTCATGTCTCTGTCCCATAAGTAAGAGCAGGAAAGATGCAAACACTTTTTTTAGACATAATTGCAAATTGCTCTCTTTCTTCCAAATGCTGTCCAATCAAGCTTTATACACCAATTAATTTCTTTCAAGTGGCCCTAGCTAGCAGGGCAGTAACTGAACTTTGGTTTCTGGCGGAAGTTAAAAATATTTCACAACAAAAAATTAATCTATCTTTCTATTTATCAGGGTCGTAACTAGACTTTTGTTTCGGGTTTTTTAAAAACTGTTCCACGGCAAAAATCTATCTATCAGGGCCGTAACTAGACTTTTGTTTTGGATATTTTTTTAAACTATTCCACATCAAAAATCTATCTATCTAATCATTTATTAAAAAATTAATTCTTTAGGTTTTAGTGTATTAGTATTAGTTAGTGAGTAACGACACATGAACTTACTCAGTATTAACACTGAAAAAAGTAAGGAGTTTGAGAAATCAGACCTTTTGATTGTTTCACCAAAGTGTATGAAAAATCAGTCTTAGTGTCACTGTTGAGAATGACACATCGCCACTGTGTCTTTCCAATCTGAAAACTCTCTCCTTTAAGAGTAACACTAGCTCTCATTTCATCATGAGACTGACTGTATTTACGAATCTCTGAATTACTAAAAATCTACGTACAGCATAAAGTCCAATTCTCGAATTCAAATTTATATCATTACAGATGTTCTCCGATTTTTACCATATAAGATGATGGAGGTCGGCGAACATCTGTCATCTAACGCAAACATAAATACACCACACTGTGAATACTCAAGAGACGCAAATAACGTATTAAATCCGTTTATTTTTTGCGGCGTAGTAAGTACAAAGATTCACCAAGCTTTCGCACTCCACTGGGAGGCTTTCTCAAGGCAATGGTAGACATAAAAATGGTAGATATGTTTATGTCTACCATTGCCTTGAGAAAGCCTCCCAGTGGAGTGCGAAAGCTTGGTGAATCTTTATACTTACTACGCCGCAAAAATAAACGGATTTAATACGCTATTTGCGTCTCTTGACTATCTGTAATCTGTCTCAATTTGATGTATAAGCAAGCATGCGAAGTTATTACATAGATTTTTAAGACTTTCTTGAGAATTTATTTCTAAAAGTTCAAGGTTCCAAATCCATGTAAAATACCTGTAACTATATGATGCCTTGAACTGAGTATCATAAGATCAGAATGTGTTCAGGATATTATTTTCTACTCAACTCTGATTTCATACACTCCAGGGATGAATATTATCTTTTGTATCATGACCACCCGAATAAAGTAGCCACTGAACGCAAGCAAATAAGAAACAATTTTTATTTTTATTTCTTCTGTAAGAATTCTGTTTATTGCTGCTGCATAGTTTTCTTAATTTGCTAAAAAATGCTGTTAAGCGTTCAAACGTTCATTAAACTTTGAACTCAGTCTTTGAAGATGTTTAAAAAATCAAGCTGTGAACTTGCGCAATGAATCTACAGTGTTAAAAAGATTTGCTCTGTTTCTGTTAAGATTGAAATGCTGGATGAATTCAATAAATATTCTTTATTAGAAAATACCTCATAGTATATTTTAACTTTTAAGATTCCAATGAAAAGAAAGAGAAGACTAAACACGCGTATGTATAGACTTATCTTTCTGTTACTTTTCAAAGTAAAAGCAAGATTTTAACAAAAAGAGTCAGAACGCTTAGACAGTTGCTGGTAATTGCCGAAGATAATCCCACACGGCTGAACTGAGAATTTCATTTAGCTCAGAGGGGAATTACTAGGAGAAATAACGTTTACACGAAATCCTGATAATTGCACTTCAGTGCTTTTAAAGCTGAAATCTATCTCGCCCCCTGTCTCATACAATTAAAAGATCTCTGTAGGTGGAAGCTGATAGATTTTTGAAAGCAATAAATTGGAGACTAGAACCAGCTTAAGAAGTGTGATTTGTAGGATAGAATTAAAAGAACTTTTCTTTTCGCACTTAAAAATATCTTTCACGATACTTAATGCCACAGCATTTTTTTAACTTTAGCGAACCGCTGTTTTTCTGTTATATTGGTAGAATTTCAAAAAGAAAGAAAGAAAGAAAAGAAAAAAATAAGGATCAAGTATCTTTACTATGCCTAACAACTGAGTGAATAATATATGATTCAGTAAGCTCAGCATTTCTTGTACGGTATTATTTCAGAGGTTTTACTGAGTCAAGTAGCTTTGCGGTCTAAACAGTTTGATGAAGACCATTAGGTTAATATTTCTGCTTTGAAAACTATTTTTGAAACTGATTTAATTAAATAATCCTAATGGACAGGCAGTAGAGCATTTGAGGTCAGTGTCAGTCCGGTTAACCGACTGACACTGACCTCAAATGCTTTACTTTCTGCCTATCCGGAAGTGTTGCTAGAGACTTTTATGTGAAATCAATAGACCAGAGCTCAAGAAATCAGTTGATCAGTTTTATTTTCGCTTGAGGTACGTATCATTTGACAATGTAATGTAACATTAGCTGTAATGTCAATATTAAGAAACACTTAAATCTACTGGTAGTTCAAATAATATCAGCACTCTACAAACACTTGTGAAACACCGGAATGAAAATTCTAACCAATACCACCCAGAGTTGCCTTTTTACGAGATAATTACTGATGATCAACTTTATAAAATAATGCTCCCCAATTGAAATAACGTTGGTATAAATAATGATGGCATCGACCATTTAATATAGCAAGAGTCCCATTTGTTGTCTTCCTAAAAGCAAATAGTTATACACTGAAGAGCAATTGAATTAGAGACAGCTGGCGTTATGCAAATGGGGTGCTGTGGGCGGCCCTGTAAACGGAAACGACGTGACGTATGCAGCGATCCGACAATATAGGGAGTGATGCGACGGGAATCAGTAAGATTCGGACGCAGTATGGGTAAGACGAAGGATCTAAGAGCATTTGATCGTGGGAAAATTGTCGGGGCCCGAAGAATGGGTCACTCCATCTCGGAAGTCGTGCAGGCACTGCGAGGTTTGCGAGCCACTGTGTCACGGGTGCACCGTGAGTACATCGAATCCGGTAAAACCATCCCTGCAAGGGCCAACTGCCGTGGACAACAACGTGTGGATGAGAAGGGTCATCGTCGGCTAGCTCGCATTGTAACAGCGGATTTACGGGCCACAGTGCAAGAAATCACTCGGAAATTTAACGCTGGTGCACAAAAACGTGTAAGCAGCCACACCATCCAGAACCATCTCCTCGCTATGGGGCACAGAAGCTATCGTCCCACGAGGGTACCGCTGCTGACCGCACCTCACAGGGTGCAAAGATTAGCATGGGCGCGGCAACATCGCCACTGGACCCTAGACACGTGGGAAAATGTTGCCTGGACTGATGAGTTGAGATTCACATTGGTACATGCGGATGGCAGGATACGAGTACGGCGCAAACCACATGAAGCGATGGACCCTTCTTGCCAGCAGGGTACTCTTCAAGCTGGTGGGGTGGCATTCTCGTCTGGGGACTGTTTACGTGAACTGAAATGGGACCCCTGGTACGTGTGACATCGTCTCTCACAGGTCAACGTTACCGAGATATCCTGGACGATCATTTGCTCCCGTTTGTGCGTCTTCAACATCCCACTGGGAACTTCATCTTGCAACAAGACAATGCACCGTGCCATGGCTCCCGAATTGTATCCAAATGGTTGGAGGAACACTCTACCGACGTGACCTCGCTTCCTTGGCCAGCTAGGTCACTTGACCCCAATCCCATCGAGCACATCTGGGATGCCATCGAGAGAGATGTTCGAGTCTCTGACCCCTTCCATCAAATCTTCGTGAACTGTGGGAGCTTGTTCAGGGGTCGTGGATCCGTATGGCTTCCCAACGCTTCCGGTGTTTTGTCGACTCCATGCCGAGACGAATCGCCGCCGTCATCCGGGCGAAAGGTGGTGCTACACGTTATTAGACAGGTATCTCTCATTCAACTGCTCTTCAGTGTACTTACACTTCTCACTAATCAATCAGTCAATCAATCACACACTAAGATGTACAGAGAGATTCAGAGGTTAGCTCCACAAACGAAGAAAATCTGCCAGATAAACGTTTAACTGAGTATTTACTTACTGTTGCAGCAAACGTCTCCATTACAGCAATCTTGGCACTCATTAACATCCATCACACGACGTACCCCAAGACCTCCAGACTCACATGTGATTAACTGCTAAACACATGGCCGGTTGCTTCATGGAGCCTCGCACAATGCTTTTTCAACGTGGAAAGAGCGATGATTTCTGTTTGGTGTTCCTGATCCACGTCGAGTGTTTGAATTAAGCATGTCATCACTCATTCTTTCAACTAGGCCAAAACACCTAAGAATATTAAACTCCACCATGCTAACAACATTTTGACACACATTACACACCGCAACACACCTTCATTCCTCACGTGGTCAGAGAGTGTCATACCACAAACCGCTCGTTAGTAACGCATCTCTCCAGTCAGGTTGGTTGGTTGATTTTTATGGCGCAAGGGCCATGTTTGGCCAAAGAGCGCCAGACACAAGATAAACAAACAGTATTAAAACACGTGGCATAAATCCCAAAATCTGGCTGACCAAGTAAAACCGAACCATGAGAATGATGGAAGGGCCTAAAAAGACAATGAAACAAACAGTATTAAAAACATGGTACAATGGTTAGAAACTAGCCGATTAAGTAAAACTGAGGATTGAGAATGATAAAACACATCACGAAAACGAACACAACTACACATAAGATGAGTCACAGGAGAGGGACGAACTGTCACTCTCCTCCCCCTTATGTTCCTCTATAATGTTGGTTGAGGGTGGGGACCTCGCTGAGTCTGAGACAGTTGAATGTTGGTCAGTTGGACCGCGACAGTTGGATGGACACTGCACACCTTTGCGGATTTAGGGCCGGGTCTTTCACACGTGCAGGCTTTCTACTGGGAACTGGAGGAGTCGGTCGTCTTCAAAAGAGAAGGCGCAGAGTCAGCTGGTCGAATAAGCTGGAGCTCGGTGAAATCCACCTGTGTCGCTTGTTCAGCTGTAGATCTCTTGGCAAGTGCGGCGAGAGCTACAGGGCGCGGGACAGAGGGCTGCACGCGTTGTGGCAGAGACTGAACTACTGCGGCAAAAGTACGCTGTCGGTTGTTGGGAATACCCAACTTGGCCTTGGCAGCAGGGTGCGAGAGGCCTTCCAGGGTCTCGAGGCGCTGGATCGCCATCTCGTCCTTCCATTTCATACAGTTGCGGGAGTAAGCTGCATGGGCCTCAACACAGTTAACACAGCAGGCAGCAAAAGTGCAACCTTCCCCGTCATGTTCACTGGAGCCACAATTTGCGCTACGAGCGGAACTGTGACATGAACGTTGTGAATGCCCGTACCTCTGGCACCTGAAACAGCGCAGAGGACTGGGAATATACGGGCGAACTCCACAGACCAAGTAGCCAGCCTTGATTTCGGTCGGAACTTTCGGGGAGTTAAAAGTCAAGATTACATTTTTAGACTTAATCAAAGTACCATCGCGCTGGAACATCATACGACGTGCAGCAATAACACCCTGATCTGCAAGTTCACTCACCAATTCGTACTCACTGCATGGCAAGAGATCAAACTCCGAAATAACACCCCGAGAGGTGTTAAGAAACGGGTGAGGTGTCACTTTGACAGGAATGCCTTGAAGACTAGTGAGGTGCAGAAGAGTGTTACTCTGAGAAACACTGCAAGTTTGGACAAGCAGGTCCCCAGAGCGAAGCTTCCTCACAGACTTCAAGGAGCCAACCGCAGCGTCCAAAGCTTTAGAAATGAAAAAGGGAGATCTGGTGGATAGTCTCTCATTCGGATCGATGGATTCTACAACTAAGTGTGTAGCATGCGTATTCACAGCAATCGAGGGGAGACGACGCTTCGGAGCGACTGGTACAGCTGCCGAAGAAGATGTTCCACGATCTTGGTCCAGGTCATGATCTAATGACCGTTAAAAGTTATGGGACTTGGTAGGTTGAGAAGACGAAGGAGAGTCGTTGTCAACTATCATTTTCTCAGGTGACTTGAATTTGGAGTTTTTGTTTTTGTTTTTACCCATGGAAAAAAGGAGGAGTATTCGTCTGCAGACTACTCCACCCACCACCGAGCCCTACAAGGGAGAACTGGAGGTCTGCAAGCCAAGAAAATGACGCTGGACACAGTTCTGGAGCTTATACGCTGCAGATATAGTCCGTTGGCTGTGATCACACGCACTCGGCGGACACTTCAGCCTCCGGGTACCGTCTTGCCAACGCCTTTGGCATGATCCCACAGCCCCCGGGCTTACCCTGCCGTGCTATACGACAATAAAGCCGCTAAAACCCGGTACACAACTTGGTACAAGACTTCTGACTAGAGGTGGGTTAGTCTCTAGCCTCCCGTTTACAGCGAAGCCAGGGTCGAAGAGGAGTGTTGGTACACAGGAGGCACTTCTCCGGTCTCCTGCGACCTCAGCCGCCAGACATCCCATTTCCGCCTCACGGATCTCCGCACGCGGCAAACATGCAGGTAGGTCTACACCCAAACCAGCTAAAAGAAAAAAAGAATCCAAGGAAGACAAACCCTGGAGTGGAACCTAAACGGAATCTCAGCAACCTACGAACTAAGCGGTTAATATAAACAGTTAGTAGTGGAGGGTAACAAAACCACAAGACCGGGGTGTTAGTACATAGCGTGGTAGCGATTAGGTAGAGTATACAACACGGGCAACTGCCCAGTGCAGAAAATAAATAAAAACGAAAAAGCGAGACACAAGACCAGCTCGGCATCGTGGGGCCGCGACTCCCAACAGCTGGATGAACAGCCGTCCCTGCAAACTCCAACAGCACCGAAAAAAAAAAAAAAAAAAACAAGCGGTGGCATGGCATCAGATGTTGACCAGTCACAAGGTCAGCTCGGGCCGTGGGGGCGCCGCTCCCCAAATAACTGGAAAACCAGTTATCCCCGTGCGGGGCTCCAGTCAGGTTGGTTGGAAGGTTCGAAACAACCTTACTACATGATTCCCAGGTATTCCCAAAGCATGGGAAATAAGTGGTATACTCAAAAAGAAGTATCATTAATACATAAATTTTACTATAGACGTTTTCCTAATATTTTGAGTTTTAACAAAATACTAGGGAAAATCTTTGTATAACAGACTAATTAGTTGTCTAGAATATATATATACAGTATATACGATATGCACTGCTGGCCACCCAAAATGCAACACCAAGAAGGAAGCATCCGATGGGCTTGAAATTCGCAGCATGCGTCGCCAGTGAGAGGACATGCAAACGATTAGCATTTCAAGGCATATGCAAATCATGTGCGCCCGGCACGCCACCGAGAAGCACTATAAGAAGGGTGCACAGAAGGCGGGATGTAAGTACTGGAAGCGTGTTGTGCTGCCGTACCTGTGCGTGGGAAGCTTCCTGGTGCCTCGTCGCAGAAAACGGCAGTCATTCCAGCAAGATTCGCAGTTCGACAGAGGATGAATAGTGGCTTATTGCGACAGCGGTTTATCGTACCGAGACATCGGCGCCCATGTGGGACGATATCCAGAGACAGTGAGGCGAGTATGGATTCGGTGGGTGCAGGAGGGACGGACGGACCGACGTGAGTGATTGCAGCAGCTGCGGCACACCACCGAACGAGAGTACCTGCATGTTTTATCGGCGGGCATTGACGGTTCGCACCGCAACATCACGAACGTTAGCGCAGGAATTAGGGTATGTTGCGCAACAACCTGTGTCAGCACGCACCGTTCGACGTCGTCTGCAGGAGTGGGGATTTGTCACACGGCGCCTATTGCTCCGATTACCATTGACGTTACACCAACGGCGAGTGCGGCGGCAATGGTCCGTTGAACGCCGCACCTGAACTACGGAATGGCACGACATTGTCTTCTCCGACGAATCCCGCTTCTGCCTGCAACACCACGATGCTTGGATCCGCGTGTGGCGGCACCGCGGCGAGAGACTGTATGACGCCTGCATTATGCATCGCAATACCGGTCCGTCGCCTGGCGTTATGGTTTGGGGCGCAATTGGATATGACACCCGCACCCCTTTGTACGCATCGCCGATACACTCAACAGCCACCGCTACATCTCCGACGTTTCGGAGCCTGTAGTCCTCCCTTACCTGCAGGACCTGCCAGCGGCCACGTTTCAACAGGACAATGCGCACCCGCACGTGGCACGCATCGTGCTACAATTCTTCACGGTCCACCAGGTGTCACTGCTGTCGTGGCCCGCCTGTTCTCCCCATATGTCGCCCATCGAACACGTCTGGTCGCTGATCGGCAACCGAGTGGCCCGACAAGCACCACCTGCGGCTACGCCTGATGAACTGTGGCAATGTGTGGAAGCAGCATGAACCGCCGTACCCCAAGCCCACATCCAAAGCCTCTTTCGTTCGATGCCGTGGCGTGTAGCGGCCGTTATTGCCAGCCATGGGGTCCACACGAACTATTGATGTCTGCGTGTTTCGCAAGTCTCACGGGTCTGTAAGCTCAATAGTTTTATCTTTGTATCTGTTGTTATGTGTCCAGTAAATCTGGCTTTGCTATCTCGTGTCTTTCTCGGTGTTGCATTTTGGGTGGCCAGCAGTGTATATATACGAGGGTCCTAACAAAAGTTCTGCACACTGTCCATTTATGGGAGAATATTTCGACAAAAGTCCCAGCACCGACGCTGCACCATGACACGATGAATTGTCATGCAGCAAGATCGCTCCCGCTTCCAACAAGTTGGGGCGATGTTTGACGAATTTTCGGTATCAACTTTGTCCTCTGAAAGAAATTGTGCTTCCATCAAGAATTTCTTCCCTACAAACTTCTTGCAAGGCAGTGTGGATCTGTGTCGGAGTTTTTCCCAGCAGAGTTTCTATTTTCAAATACGAGCGCTGGTCTAACGCTGTGACTCAACCTCAGGAGCTTTATTATACATATTTATTATAGGGTGCCATATTAGCAACCTGTCCGTGCGTGCAATTGTAGAGCAATTGTAACAACCACAGTCAACTGTTCAAGACTTTATGAGGAAATGGAAATGTGAGGGACTTGCGGCTGCCAGAAAGTTTTGGAAGGCCAAGTAAATTGACGGAAAGTCCACTAGGTCACGAAAGTGTTCCACAGGTATCTCCACAAGTGCATGTTGCACCGTTGTCCATATTTCCGTCTCATTCCTGTGTGGAGGATCCAAAGCTCGAACGGAACTTTCCACAGTATTCCGAAGTTTTCCGACGGGGTTCATGTCGCGTGAACGGGGATGACATTTAGGGTGGGAAGTTTTACCGAATGCTCTCCTAACCATGTTTTAGTCAATACGAGTCAGTGGGGAGACACATGTTCTTGCAGGAAGATTTTATTGCCCTGCATGCTGACTACGAGCGAATGTAGATGTTCTACAAGGATTGACACGTAGCTTTGACAGTTCAGAGATGTATCAAGACATAACAAAAGTCCCAACATGTGTCAGTTGAAAACTTCCCAGACTACGAGGTGGTGCTAATAAGATTTTGGCTTTGTAAAAAAAAAAAAAACAAGCTACGGGATTAAAAAAAATTATTCACTCTATGCATTTTCCTCTGAATTCCACACATTTATGATTTCGTTGTTCTAATTTTTTAACCCATCGAAAAAAAAAATATTTTGGTTGTGCTGCAGACCATTCTTCCGCCGCTGCTGTGGCCTCCTCAATACTTGAATTGTTTTTTTCTCTTGGTGTATTTTTTCAGGGTAGGAAAGAGGTAATTCTCCGAAGGGGTCAAATCAGGTGAGTAGGCAGCGTGTTTCAGAATTTCAAAGTAAAGATCCGACCAATTTCCCCTCCGTAATGGTCACTTTGTGATTAGAGACATTGTCTTGAAGAAACAAGATCCCTTTCGAAAGCTTGCCTCGACATTTGAAGACCAGTTGCTGCTTCAGTTTGTCGAGAAGTACAACGTAGTACTTTTTCGCGATGGTTGCACCCTTTTCCAGATAATCTGCAAGCATTATTCTACCTTTTTCCCAGAAGACAGACGCCAACACCTTGTTTGATGATTTCTGTGTCTTGAACTTCTTTAGATGCAGGGAACCACTGTGACTCCATTCTTTGGTTTCTGGATCATACAATATGAATAAACATTTCATCTATATAGGTACGAGACGGTTCAAAAATCCCACCTGATCCTGAAGAAATTGGTCCAAAATGGCTTGAGAGGCAATCACTCGATCACGCTTCTTTTCAGCATTGAGACAGTTGGAAACCCATTTGGCTGAGAGCTATCTCATGTCTAAAATACGGTGAATAATATAGACAACTCGTTCTCGAGATATAACCGGGTCTCTGCTTTCATTTTAGTCGATATTCTTCGATCATCAAGTATCATGGAATGAATGGCATATGCGTTTTCTGGAATTGTCACATGTAGGTCTCTCCAGAACTTTCTTCGTCTTTGGTGCTGAAATGTCCTGTTCGAAACCTATAAACTCAGTTCTTAACCTTGGAGTAGGAAGGGCATTTATCACTTAATGAAACCGAAATTTCCTTTTAAATTTGTTTGGCCGAGTTCCCCTTCTTAGGTTTCAGATAGATATACCCCGTTTTTTCACATTTCTGTAAAATATTTGTAATGCATACTCTAATATGAATTTTTTTTTCGTTCTTGTATCTATGTAAATTTTGGTTCGTTCTCTTTAAGCAGTTTTTAACTTATGTTCTCTTCCCCGACGAAATATCTTTTGGCATCGATAGCTGAGGTCGGAGGTTGAGTGATTAGTATAACAGGCTAGTAAAATCATGCAATGCATTGATTATGATACGCTTTCCAACATACCAGAAATCATTATTCAAGTTATTACTCAAGTTATGAGGATAATGGCTGTGGAATAAATCTCGCTTCTGTGCCCTTTGACCCCATTTCTATTATAAAATATGGAATAATCTCGCTTCTGTGGCCTTTGACCCCATTTCTATTATACTCAACAGAGCTGGTTCAGTATACTTCCGGAACAACATGATAAAGTTTTGTCGCAATCGAAACATTTTTACGTAAGTTATGATGCATAAAGGCAATGGAATGGATCGCACTCCTATGTCCTGACCTTTGATCCCATCTTTCGATTTTCAATAGGGTTCATTGCCAGGTTGTCCCCTGCCGCATACTAAAATTTCATCGAAATCGAACCATTTTTATGCAAGTTATGACGCATAAGGGCAATGGAATGGATACCGCTTCTATGTCCTGACCTTTGACCCCATTTCGTCCATTTTCAATAGAGTTCCTCCCCAAGTGGGCCTCTACCCCATACTAAAATTTCATCGAAATCGAGCCCCTTTTACGCGAGTTATTGTGCGGACGGACAGACAGACAGACAGACGGACAAATCTGGAACATATACGTTTCTTCAACCTGCGGTTGGAAAGCGTAAAAAAAGATGAGATAAGAAGGTTATTTTTAACGAATGTTCACTGACTGACTGGCTTACGAGCTGTGAAGTAGAGTTTCGTTAGGCTATCTTTCGGTGGATATACTGTACTTGCTAATTCACGTTTTTTGAATCCAGGTTCTAGTTAGATATTGCCATACGATAATCGATGTTATATACTCCAAGTCTGATGTTATTTTTGCGTGGCTGAAGCGCGTATATTGAATTATTTATTGTGTATTATTTCTTTTTGTTTTGCTTATTTGTGTATTGTTTTTCACTGTGAGCAAATCAGCGGGCTATAAGCAGCGGCTTGTCCCTGGTTCCAGGGAAGGTAGAGAACTAGGGCCGTAAGACAAACACAACATCCATGCCTCACCGGTATTCGAACCCGGACACTTTTCGGACGAATGGTCAGAAGCCAGCGCTTAGACCACTGCGCCACGGCTATTGTGTGTTATGAGCTGTCATTTATTCTGGTGCACAAGTAAGTTAATAACAGCCCAGCAAAATAAGTCTTGCTGGCCCAGCACTATGTTGCCGCTGCCGAACCGTTAATAAAATGTCCGGGCGACCAACACGAGGGCCAGCAGTTCAGGCCTGCAGCTGGCCAACAGTTGCCACCCCCATCAGTTGTCATATGCCACAATAGGGCCATCAGGTATCCATCACAGGCAGTAGCTGCCACAAATGACCCTTCAGCGGCTCTGCAAGCACGTGCCATAAATGATGGCTAGCCTAATGTGGTCCGCTAGTTTCCCCACAGTGGCAGCCGGCAATCACGTTACGTAACTGATGGCTTGCCGAATACTGTCCGCCAATTCCCCAGTAGTAACCATAAAAAAAGGATAACCGCAGGTTCCCAAAGCTACAACTACTTTCTTTTTTCTCCTTACGGAGCTTCTGAATTAGAGCACTGCACTGAGGAAATTTTCTCAACAGGTCCGGAAAAACGTCCGTTTGAGAACGAGCTAAGGCCTGTCACCGTGAGAAGCGGGCGTTCTACCAACTGGACTAATTTGGCACGCACGATTGTGGCTTGAAACTGACCCTCTTTTCTGCGGAATGTGTAACGAATGGTTCTCTAATTTTACAATATTGCGAGGTATTTTTCATAAATGTCAGCTCCATATAATTCATAAATTTATTTTTTCAATGTCCGATTGGTTTTTTTTTCTTTAATGGAACTTCACTTTTTCAACGAGTGTACCAACGTAAAAACGCTTTTCGAAGTTTCGAGCTGTCATTGTCGTCTTGAAAGGCGATTGTTGAATTAATATATTTAACCATTCATGTCACATTCTGTTACATTTTCAACGTTGTATCTCTCCTTTCCACTGTCCGTAGCTACATTTGTTTTAAAGAGGAAAGATATTTTATTTTATTTCTCGTTATTTTTAGAAGTGAATTTCTTCAGTCTTGCGTATTATATCCAGATAGCGTTGCTTTTTTTTTCTTCAAATAATTGATAAATTTTGTACGCGTATAATTCTTCTTTTTTTTTCTTTCAACATAACGCTTTTTTAATATTTTTCCAGGACTTTTGTTTCAAGCTGTTTAGTGAATGTTAAAACGAAAGATTACACAGAAATCATTGCTTGTTATTCATGAGAATTTAGTGGGTGTATTTTATGGCGGTAATCTAGTGTTTCATGGCTTAATCTGATATCTTCGTCGACGTGGCATTTCATTAGAAAATTAATTCGCCTCTCTACATATGCTTTTTTTTTCTCAACATCCACTAAACTAACACGATGGCGATAGCGTCGTCTTCAACTAACTGGTACCAGGAGAGACATAACACGTGTTGCTACTGCGCATGCGCCGTTCCGTTGCTTCCACCTGGTGTTGGGGTTTCATCGGTTGCCTGCTACGGGCAATTCGTGGCACTTGCTTGGTGGCCTGCAATTCACGGTGATGCTGCAGGGCCATCAATGGCTGCCAACTGATGGCGCTGCCACCAACGGGTCGCTACCGGGCCGTGAGCGGCATATTTCTGCAGCAGTGATCCATCACTGCCAGCTGGTGGCCAGCAGTTTACCAACACTTGGGTTTTTGCTGGGAGTAGAAGTGACCCCTGATGTGCTGACGTAAATAGAATGGTTAAAACTGTCTTGAACATTTCTTCAATTGATATTGCTGTGTTCAGTTAAGGGCATTAATTGTCAACGCTATTTCAAAGTACAATAGACCGTGCACACTCAAGAAACTCTTATAGCCTAATAAATCCGTTTATTTTCTGGTGTAACACTCATAAAGATTTGCCAAGCTTTGACACTCCACTGGAAGGCTTTTTCAAGGCAATGGTTTTTCATTGCCTTGTAAAAGCCGCCATCAATGGTCTATCATTGCCTTGAAAAAGCCGCCCAGTGGAGTGTCAAAGCTTGGCAAATCGTGATGCGTATTGCACCAGAAAATAAACGGATTTACTACGCTATAAGCACTTCTTGAGTGTGCATTAATTGTCAAGCTATCCAGGGTTTCAATTAAAATGAATCTAGTTTCAATTAAAACCTGCATTAATTGTCAAGCTATTCAGGGTTTCAATTAAAATGAATCTAGTTTCAATTAAAACCTGCATTAATTGTCAAGCTATCCAGGGTTTCAATTAAAACAAATCTAGTTTCAATTAAAACCTGCGTTAACTGTCAAGCTATCCAGGGTTTCAATTAAAACGAATCTAGTTTCAATTAAAACCTACAACATATCCGAGACTATTTAGCAGAATATCACTGAAAGTGTGCCAAGGAGAGTGAACAATGTAATTGTGGCTAAAGGTGTGCCAACTCCTTATTGATTTTGCCATAAATGCAGTACTGTATGAAAAGCACTGGTGTCTGGAGACTTTTTTCCTTCATAGTGTACGTTTGGGAGGAAATGAATGCATTGGCTTATAATTAAACGAAGTACTTTCTGCTGTTTTATGTGTAGCCGTACAGAGAGGTAGGTGGGGTGAAAAAATACGTCACTCGTGTCTTTGATAAGGTTATTCTAGAAGTATGACAGAGTAACTGACTCATTCCAAAATTTCGTTTTTAAACATGATTTGGGAAACGCCAACAAAAGACCTTCCTCTATTTTATTTTCATTTCACTATGTATTAATTCATCAGAGAACAATCGGAACTCCAGAGTAGAACAACACCTGCGATTCCAACCAGAAAAGATTAAGTATAGAGCGCACTGGGAAAAGCCGAGCATTACTCATGTACAATTCTTATATTGGCGCCTCTTTCACCATGTGTTGAGTCTTCCACAGAGGCGCACTAGGACACAGAGGGCGCCGTGCATCTTTCTTTCTTGTTCAGCATGCGATTTCTTTTGACGAGTTTGAATGTAAGTGATACCTAGCGGTGACTTTGTGCATGATGGTTGTGTGCCTTAAGTGATCCTTCGTAGAAGATTCAGCCTCTTAGTAAAAGAGACATATCTTTGTGTTGCAGCCGAATAAGACTCATCTCAGTCATTTCTGGTTTCATCAATTTCTCACTGAGATTAATAAAGTGGCTTGGGGGAGGGGCGGTAACAACCACTGTGAGCAACTTTATGGTATATAAACGGAATCCCGTTCCAAATTTAGAGCCACAGGCTCCAAGGAAGGGAAAGAGCCAGTGCTGTAAAGCAAACACAACATCTAGGCCTCACCGGGATACGAACCTGGACCCGTCTCGGAAGAATGATCAGAAGCCAGCGCTTAGAACACTACGCCACCGGGGCGGCTAATAAAGTTGTGCGTAGGTACAGTACTTCACTAGATATTGTGCAGTTCGTTCAGTTTCTTTTTACTTTGTGGCTATAACGATATTGTTGAACTTGAAAATTGTAAAAGGATGCAAGTGTCAAAGGAACAAATGATTATGCCGAAGTTACTGATCCCTCCAGTAACCTTATATTGTTATCTCTGCTTCCTATGAGAAACTACTTCAAAAAGACGAAACTCGGGTACTGTACAAAGATTCTGGTACAGCAGTATATAACGATTGGTTACAGATCTGTAGACGTATCATTTGTGAGCGAAACCACTTTAGTAACTTAATTTTTTTCATCCCCCTTTCGAGCTCCATGACTCAAAGTCGCATCATTACCTACACCATGGAAAAATATACCACTTGATGTGACCTTCTGCTTGGTTGCATGTCATCATCCATTCTCAATCCACTATTCGGTTAAGAATGATTAAATATGTCTTTCCAAGTCTTTTCCATAACTTTCTGCTCTTTAGCCAGTCTCCTCCATGTCACGCCATCATACTGTCAAATTATCCACTGATATCCCATGTGATCTTCTTCTGCGTCTTTTCGTGTCTCTTAGTATCTAGTCGTGTATTTCAGTTGCCCGACGGTGGTCTGTTCTTCTGGTAATATATCCAGCCCATTGCCACTTGAGGGTCTTTATATTGTTCACGTTGCTATCCACTTTTTTCAACTTCCTGATCCATGAGTTCCTCTTCCTATTTTTTCTGGTTACGCCAAGCGCCCACCTCTCCATACTGCTTTGAGTTGTCCGCAGCTTCTGTTTGTCTTTTTCGTTTAGATATTAGGTCGATGTATAAGTTCATGCCGTTTTATATCACGAGTGTTTCTCAAGTCAGTAGTGACGGTGCAACTGGCCTGTTGTATATCAAAATGTTGCCAGTAATATCGTGTATCTAAATCATATTGCGTATCTAAATCATATTATATCGTGTATCTAAATCATATTGTGTGATTGTGGCTAATGGTTGTTTGGTTTTCAGGTCGGGAGGTATGGAGTGTCAAATAGAGAGGAATGAACATTTCCGACATCTGTTCCTCTATGAGTTTAACAAGGGATCCGCAGACACCGAGGCTGCTCGACAAATTTGTGCTGTGTAGGGGAAGGATGCTATTGCTCCGAGGACAGCCCGCAAATGGTTTGAGAGGTTCCGAGGTGGCAATTTTGACTTCAACGACTCTCCACGCTCACGTCGTCCATCTCACTTTGATGAGGATCGTTTGAACCATCTGATCCTATTAGATCAGCGTCAAACCACACGCAAATTGGCCACTGAGATTTACTGTGATCAGGCCACAGTGGTGCGACACCTGGAACGTATGGGAAAGGTCCAGAAATTGGGGTCTTGGGTGCCTCACACTCTCACCGAGGACAACAAGAATCAGCATGTTGCCATATGTGGTTCTTTGCTAGCTCGTTATCTCACACTTTCTCAGCAACACGAACTTTTTCTGTGACGTACTGTTACTGGAGATGAAGAGTGGTGCCTGCACGTGAATTTCAGGCATTGAAGGGAAAGGTTAAGCCCAAACAAGAAGCCCACACCAAGTCCAAAATGTGATATTCATCCGGCGAAGATCATGTTGTGTGTCTGGTGGGACATGGAAGGCATTATTCACTGGGAAATGTTGCCGAGGAATCGGACCATCAACGCTGCACTGTATTGTGAGCAACTCCGCCGTGTGGAGGGTGCAATTCAGCAGAAACGGCATAGCGGCGCCATGGTGTCCTTCTCCAACATGATAAAGCATGCCCTCACAGTGCAAACATGACCAAAATAGCCATTCAGGACATGAAATGGGAGATCCTTCCATATCCGGCCTATTCCCCAGATATCGTTCCTACAGACTATCACCTGTTCTGATCTCCGTCGAATGCACTCCATGGCAGAACGTTCAACAATGATGCTAATCACCAGAATTTCCTTGATGATTTCTTCGAAGCAAAACCTGTACGTTTTCTCAAGAATGGCATTGCAGACCTGCCCAGATGTTGGGACACCATCGCAAACAATGGAGTTAAATACACAGTTGATTAATTCCGTTTACCCTTCTGATGTAATACATTCCTGTAGAGCGGTGAAAAACACGGCATGAACTTATGCATCAACCGAATATACGGCTTTGCGCCATACTTAAGAACTGGAAGGATACATTGGTTAAATACTTTTCTCGTGAGACAAAACTGGAAGTTACCCCTTCAAATTGCAATATTGCTTCCGAATGCTTTCTTGCAGAGTTTTATTCGTCTATCAATTTCACCTTAGCTTAAGTCCTCGCTTGAAATTTGTTGCCCAACGTAAATGTAAGCATTTGTTACTTCTAAATTTGCCCCATCAACTTGTAAGTCAAGGGTTTGTGAGATATAATAATATTTTGTGCCAATCCCTTTTCAATTTTTATACCTACTGCTTCCTTGAACAATCGAACCTTCGCACTTGCATTTTTAGCACATCTTTTGTAAAACAGATCGTGCTTATGTTATCGGTTTGTTCATCCATCTGTCCGTACGTCTGTGGACACCATTCTCTGTAACTAATAGTCCGATCTGAAATTTTTTTGCCCTGGAAAACTTAAAATATGCGAATGACAATCCTTCATTTCCTTTATTTTTTAACGATGCACACTTTTGCCGCTAGAGGGCGTAATGCAGATGATATCGAATTCAAAAAAACATTTTATTCCACAAAGTTGCATCTAAACATCTGATTGAATTTTTTTTTAACCTTTCGATCTATTTATGTCGAAAACTATTTCAGCTATAGTCACTTTTTCAAGTTGCGCACAGATTTTCCGTTAGGGGCACAAAAGTAAATTTCCTTTTCCCCGATATCTCTGCTTCTAAAACTCCGATTTGAAAAATTATTTTTGCGGCGGATACAGCTTCTGACAGGAAATCTTTTGCATATAATTTCTAAATTTTGGTAAAAATGTTTTCTCCACCAGAGGGCGTAGGTGTTAACTACTGCTTCTGTTGTATTTGGAGAAAAACCTGAGCTTCTAAAACCTCGGTTGAAAAAATTCTTTCGTGGACCCATACGAGTCCTTTTCGGAATATTTTCTTCTTTAAATAATGCATGGTTTCTCCGCCAGGGGGTGCAGATGCATATCCTATTTTCGACAATATCTCTGCTTGTAAGAGTCCTATTTGAAAAATTGCTTCTCCGTTATATAGCGTTTCTGGTGCGAAATATTTGTCATAAAATTTTAAAATTTTCAAGTAATTCATAGACTTTCCGCTAGTTGGCGTAAAGGTAAAGTGCGTTTTCCCCGATATCTCAGCTTCTAAAACTCCGATTTTAAAAATTCCTTCTCTACTGGATACAGCTTCTGATGGAAAATGCTTTGCATATAATTTCTAATATTTTGTAAAGAATGGTTTGCCCACCAGGGGGAGTAAGCATTTATCTTCTGAGCTCCTGAAAACTCAATTTGTATTTGCAGCAAAATCTGAGCTCCTGAAAACTCAATCGAAAAAATTCTTCCGTAGACTGATACCACTCACATCGAAACACTTTTTGGGAATGCTTTCTTCTTAAAATAATGCATGGCTTTTCCGCCATGGGGCGTAGATGCATATCTTATTTTTGTCGATATCTTTGCTTCTGAAATTTCGATTGGAAAAATTCTTTCTTTGTTGGAGAGTGTTTGCGATGCGAAATGTTTCTCATATAATTTCAAATTTTTCTTAACTCACAAGTCTGGCACTAGTGGGCGCAAGTTCACATTTCCGTTTAGAGCAATATCTGCGGGACTAAAACCCGACTGGAAAACTTCTTTCTTTGGTCAGATACTACTAACTATGCAAACGCTACTATGTGCGTATGTTCTTGCCAAAATAATGCACAACAAATACACTATCTACCAACAAGTAATTGGACACCCCCGCAATCGACGATATCTGCGGTCCTGATACACGTCACAGCCGCCGCCGTTAAATATAGTGTGGGAAACAACAACGCAACCAGTCGCATGCAAGATGCCACGCAGTTTGGAGCTCTCTGATTTCGAGAAAGGTGTAATCGTCGGGTATCACAGAAATGGCCGATCCATACGTGACATATCCAGCTAGTTGAAGTACCCAAAATCGACAATGGCCTACGTGATTGGCAAGTGGAAAATGAGAGGTGACTGTCGGAATGTACCCAGATCCGACAGACCCACAAAACTGGGGGTTAGAGACGGACGGGTACTGGCCAGAGAAATTCGGAAGAACCACACCAAATCGATAGGCCACATCCGCGAGGAGTTTCAACAGGCATCCGGGAGTGTTCTTTCGATGAATACCATCCGTAAGGAAGCCCATCTGCTCGGTTATCATGGACGTGCTGCCGCCCACATGCCTTTGATCACCAAGTCCAATAGCGCTGCTCGGCTAACGTGGTGCAAAGAACGTCGACAGTGAACCGTTGAACAGCGGAAACAGGTTCTCTGGAGCGACGAATCAAGGTTCACCCTCTACCGTTCGGATGGCAGGGTCTGGGGTTGGCGTCTACCTGGAGAACGCCTCCTGCCGGAATGTATTGTGCCAACTGTGAAGTTCGGCGGCGGTGGAATTATGCTGTGGGGGTGTTTCTCCTGGTATGGCACGGGACCCTTGGTCGCAATTCCTGGTAGACTCAACGCCGAGACCTACTGTACCATTTTGGATGACCATGCGCTTCCTACGTTGTGGTAGTTTTACGGGGTGGACCCATGTTACTTTCAGGATGACAATGCCACCTGTCATATTGCGATGTCCACCATGACTTGGTATGGTGACAATGGGGTTAATCGAATGGACTGGCCAGCGCAGAGCCAGGACCTTAACCCTATCGAGCATCTCTGGGACGAGTTGGAGCGTCGACTTAAGGGGTGCTCCCACCGTCCGAAATCGGTGAAGGAACTGACCTGTCTTCTCCAAGCCGAGTGAAAGAAAATACCGCTAGCCGTCGTACAACGTCTGGTTGAGAGTATGCCCCGGAGGGTCGCAGCTGTAATCGCCGCTCGTGGAGGCTCCACCAACTATTGAAGGTGAATAAACTTCGCTTTCCTTTGCTATCACAGGTGTCCAATTACTTGTTGGTAGATAGTGTACAACATTCGCGGCTGGGGGCACAAATGTTTTATCTGCTTTTTTTCTCAACATGTGTGCTTTTGCATGAGGAATTCAAAAAATTCTTTCAAAACTGGATGCCATTTGCCTTGTAGAACACTTTAGGATAGTATATGAGAAATTTTGTAGTTCACAGTTCTGTCGGTAGGTGGTATTTGTGTACTTCAGTTTGCAGCTGTATCGCCGCCTCTAAAATATTATTGAGAAATATCTTCTTTACTGCATGCCATTCGCGGCAATAGAGATGTGGAGCAATAGAGATACGCGTCATTATTCGCTTTAAATAATGCTAGGATTTCCCGGTAGGGGGCGTAAAGTCGAAACCTTTTTCTCGATATTTCTGCTTCCGGGAGACATATTTGAAAAGTTCTTTTTCCTTAGCATAGTTTTTTTCATGTAGAATATTTTCCCCTATTTCGAACTTTTCGATTATGCAAAATTCTTTCGCTAGAAAACATAGAATTATATGATGTTTCCTACTCTCGTATATTTCTTCTTTTAAATGTTCGATTTGAAAATAATTTTTTCTTTCTGATACCTTCCTTGTGCTATGAGAAACTTTTTTGGCGCCATTTGTTAATTTTCGTATCATGGTTTTTAGCCGCTGGTGGAACTAAGCAGATGCTTCTATTTCTGAAGGTTTTATCAATTGTTGAAACCGGTTGATTGTTTTCCTAACTGGTTCCAGTGACTTTGAATAGTTTTGATAAATTTAATTCGCGTCAGAACGGATTCAAAAGACATGCTCATCACAACCGAAAATTTGGTGTCATCTTTCTTGTTTTAGATGTTATCAGTTGTAATTTTAACACATACTTCTTCAGCGGCCAAGGATTTTAAAATGGCAAAAGTTTCACTGAATCGGAGGCATTTTCATGAACAATAAAATAAATGCATTCGCTTTCAAGTTCATATTTATTCGATTTTTCAGTTAGTTCTCAAGGTACATGAATATGGTTCATAGTGCTGCAGACACACCTGAATCTAGTTTGTTCTCTTAGTTGTGTCAGGTTTCGTGTTTCCTTCAAGCAATGTGACAGTACCTCCGTGAAAATTCGCGAACGACTTGTAAGAGGCGGATCGGTCTGTTTCCTGTGATACTCAAAGTCGTTTTTTTTATTATGTTGCAGGATCACTGTAGCATTGTTGCAGTCGTCAGGAAACTTCCCTTCATTGAGACATCTAGTGAGAACACGGCGAGTGTATTTGCTATTTCTTCATTTGCTTCTTGTATAATGCTCATGGTAATTCTATCCTCTTCTCGAGCTCTTCCCCGTTTCATGTTCTAATTGAATGGGCAACTTCTGCTGGGAGGAATGGAAGAATTTTAGTAGTAATATATTCCTTTAAATATGTAACTGATATATTTCTTTCATTCAGTTTTGTGTAGAACTCTTTAACTCTCATAAATATTTCGCAAATATTCCTTGTAACACTACCTTTTTTTTTCTGAATGCCATGCTGTGCTTTATTCCATTATTGATTTGACCCTTATGTCTTCATTGACAATTTTCCCTTTTGTCTTGCATAGTTTCATATATTCAACTTTGCGAGTTGCGTTTCCTTTATTTAAATTTACTTTCCTTTTTATAAAAATATGTTTTCAAATGAAGTATAATTTGTTATTATAATCTTACAAAAGATTCAGTTACGGGAAAGCATTTCCCTGAAACCCGAATAAGAATATTCTTACTGCATCTGGACACCCGATTCCTGAGTTACATTGCCGTTGCCGCATTTTACTTGTGGTATATTGGTTTCAAGAAAGGAGTATCTTCTTACTGATAATGGATGTTCACGTATACGCAAATCTTCAAATATTTGTAATGCAAGCTTGGGTGACCAATATTAAACGTCCGATATAGAAACATATACAGGACTTTCAGCTACTTGAAACAATATCCAATGGAAACACATCTCGGATGATATCGATATGTTCTTTTAAATTCGCTTTGAACCACTGCTACTCTCCAAGATGCTATAATGCGACTTTTTTTTTAAATCCTTTCTCTCCAGTTTTGTTCATTTTTTCTGAATCTTAAATGTTAAAAATGGTGTATAGCTTAGTACAGGACTGCAAAAAACATTCCACATTTAGGAGCCCGGTGAAACGAATTCAGATTTCAAAGAACAATGCATACACGTAATATGTGCTGACCATGCTGGAACAATAAAGTAATGCAGTGTATTTGCTGTGTGTGTCATTTTCATTTTACCCAAATAACTTATATATATTAAAACTCCAATTTGGTCCACAATTTTCTGTTCCCGTTCTTCCAGTCGTCGCTCCCAAAAATTAAAAATTTTGGTTTTCTTAAAGTACAACTTGCTGAAGTTAAACTTTGCACATATAAACTTGAAATATCGTATTTCCTTTTGTAAAATACATAGGCTGTGGAATTCAGAAACAAATAAGAAAATTATTCATACGCATAACCCGTAGATCATGAAATTAAAAAAAAAAAAATCCTCAAATTTTTTTTTTTCGCATAATCCTTGGCGAGATAGATCCTGAAGTGATATTTGGGGAAAATATATCCTTCACATTATCCGCGGAGACGTACCGTCGTGCTCACAGACCGTGAAAACTCAGAGAAAAAAACCCATCGTCGTACAATCCGCACCAATTAAGTTGATCCCGAAACGTTATTTCCGACAGAAAGTCTCGATTCATAGAAAAAAATTTAAGTCCAAAGAAGTAAGAAAGAAGCAATCTCCTTATTAAGAAACGTAACTGTGACTTTTCAAATACGTTTGTGTTATCTTCAAGGTAATATAAATAACAAATCCCTAGTTTTTTTCAGCATTACCCTTGTACATAAGTTAGACGTAAAAATAAGTAGAAACTGCAGAGAACACTTAGTATTTGGCATTTCTCAAAATATTTATCTGCGAGCAAAAAAACGCCTTAACTAATGCGATTAGCGAGGTAAACTTCATGAATGCTATTCAGGAAATGATTACGCTACTGAGACGACAACGATTACGTGCTGGGAATATCTCAGCAGGCTTCCTACAGCACGCAGCCATCCGCCAGCGGAAGTGGTATCGCCTTTGTTGTACCATATTTTCTGTCAAAGTGGTCGTAAGTAAAAAAAGAAAAGAAAAAACATATTCCCATCTCTTTGAGGCTCTTTTCTTTCGTACTGCGTTACATTTTTTCTATCGCTAATGCATTTTCGATACTTTTCCAATACCACTAGGATTTGAATTTTTAAACATTAAAGTGCCACAAAAATTTCTTTTTTTAAAGCGTTGTATAATCTGTAGAACCTAAACTCATAACTGTTTTAACAGTAAGTACTGTAATTTCTGTCATATACCCGACGGGAATTAGGGTATTTATTACAAATTGCGAAATTTGATGTAAAAAAATTGGGCGTCAGTGCTAAATTTCTAAACCTGGCGCCCGGTATTCCAGCAATAGCTTAGTATACATGTATTAGAAAATGTACAAAGGTTTAGCAGATATCATCTTTCATGTTTTCAGCATAAACAGTGACTCCCATCTTCTCGACGATTTAGTAGCTCCCCCTTTTTTTCTTCCTTCTTTTCTTTTTATTTTCAGATCAGCCAAGACGCCTGATGTGACCGGAGAGCAGCAAGCACTCCTCTGTGTGTGTGGAAAGTGGGCCAATTTACCTTCTGCACTATTGTTCCCCCTGCTCTGGCAGACTCCGCAAAGCAGCACGCGCCCATTGATGTCCCTCTGTCCCTCCTTACAGCGAGCTACTTTCCTCTGGAATCATTGCTCTTGAAGAACGCAGCCTTAACAGTTGTTCCTGGGATTCAAATCCTCTCCCCAAGCATCCTTCCCTTCTAAACGGATATTTCAGAAGATTCTTGCAAGATGTCTTTGACCCCGTCTCAAGGGTATCCTTTGGTGTTTCGGATTCTCCATCTGCCCCTTCTTTTTTTCGTCATTCTCCTTGATTTTCACTGGCACGCGGACTGCACGCGCTGCAGCTCCTCCAAGTCCCACTTTTTATCACATAAAGGGGCCCAAACATAGGCTCCCATTATTGCTACTCTTTCACCTAGTCCCCCCATTTATTTTTTTTCCTTGCATATTTTACTTAAATCTAGGACATTGCTCTTCTTTCACACACACACACACACACACACACACACACACACACACACACACACACACACACACAAAAAGCAACAAAGAAAAGTGTATCCCGAAAAAAGAAGGATTTGGTTCTCTAGAAGGAAATAAAAGTGACAAAAAATAATTGTGAATTGGGTTCTTACATTCCCCGACAACCTTATGACTTTTGATTTTCGTAAGAAAAAATCAAATCATCAATCAAAACTCTGAAGAAACGTACGCACTCTTCCTGAAATTTTGAAGAACTCGGGAGGATAATGCAGTTTAATATATTTTTTATATGTGTGTTTAAATAGGTTGTCATATGAAAATAAGTTACTGTCCTTAAAAAATCACAGTTTACAGGATGTTTGGTTTGCTTAGAAAGACATAGAGGTAATTTTATGCAACATTGATTTCTCCTAACTTCTGATTGACAGAAAAAAAATCAAGGTGTCTAATAAAAACCTGAGGAAATCCTTAAATACTGAATTCTGTGACTTTCTCAAGAGATCTGTGAGAAGAACGTTTCCTCCATATGCATCTATAATCTATTTGTTTTACATACATGAGTTATTAATATACATTGATTTTGGATGTTTTATGTTAATTTAATGAATGTAATAAAAACTTTACCACCTATAAAACCGTTTATTTTTTCCTTTCAACAAAATGTTACGTTTGTACCAACAGTTTATTATATTTTACTTCACATGGTTACTGAATTGTGACTGCTAATCTCCCTAGATGGGAACTATTCTCATTTGACGGAAGATAAAAAACTTTGTTTTTCATTTCGGTTTTGATGTTTTATTACAATATGGGTTATTTGACATTGTTTTTAGATCACGTTTTTTTATTATCAATCTTAACTTTTGCATTTTCGAGACGAAATAATTCAGCAAAACGATTGCCAGCAAACCGAAATAATTCAGCAAAAGAATAAGCTCAAAGCACAAAATGATCCTGATAAACGAATCGCTAAAAGGTCAAAACTGACCTCTAGTGACATGAAGAATCTTTCATTGAAAGAGTTGATCTACTAAAATTTCAGAAGTACTGTTAAGAAAGTTTGAGATATTGTACAACACATTTTTAGATGTAGAAATTCTGAAAAGTTCAATTCAGTTAAATTATTTGGAATGATGTTGCTTTTTTAATTTTTTGAAACACTACAAATAGTGTTATTTTTTAACTCTGGGTTTGACTTTAAGAGCGAAGAAGCACCGTGCCAATAAAATTTTCAACCAGGGTTCTAGAAAGACGATATCTTCCTTACAATTATTATTTTTTTTTGTACAGTCACTGCAATTGATTTTCCAGTTATTTTAGAAATTAATTTCAACAAAAAATAAAGTTTCCACAATCAGAATAGTGTGTGTTTGTATATTTAGATTTGTGACGTGAAAAAAAATGTCGCTTTTGTCTAGTAAAATGATTTTCAGTTCATTTTCAAAAAGTCCTGGAAATATCTAGTAAAGTGATTTCCAGGACTTTCAAAAATTAAAATCAGAAATAAACCTCAATGGAACGCGCTGAAGTAATACTACGATTTAATCAGCAACTTCAAGAAGTTACTACCTTTGTTTGAAGGATAATTTATCAGGGTTAATATCTTCACGGAGAAAATGTAGATCTTCGTCAGTAGGAAAAGAATTATTAATCACCAGAAATTTCGTCTGATATTGAGAAAAAGGCTGTATGTTGAAAATGAATATGTAGAAAATGAAAAGGTACAACCTACAAATGGGGAAACAAATATATGTATAAGCCATGAAACTTATATAATACATAAAGGAAGCGATACATTTAATACAAGAGTCAACTGGACTTAGAGAAAGAAAGATAAGTTAAAATAGTCTTAAGCTTGACTTATCAAAACAAAATATAAATAAATAAAAAGAAAAACAAGAAAGATGACACCAAATATTTGGTTGTGATAAGCACGTTTTTTAAACCATTTCAGAAACGAAACAAATATTTCAAAGGAGATTTTTATAAAACCTTAGAATTCAGCTTGAAAAAGAATATGCTTACACCACGTAGGAACAAACTCGCATAATATAAAATGCACACTGTGAGCAGCGCAGTTATTCATGTGAATGAAACTGGTTGCAAATAATAGCAAAAAAATTTACAGCATTTCAACAGCCAACAAAACATTTACAAACAGAAATAGCTACTTACTCCCACTAGCAGCTGAAAAGTGTGTTGCGAAAATTGGCGTTCATAGTGAATGAAACCGGTTGCAAATAATAATAAAAAAATTAACAGCATTTCTATAGCCAACAAAACATTTACAAACAGAAACAGCTACTTACTCCCACTTGCAGTTGAAAAGTGTGTTGCGAAAATATACGTTCATAGTAAATGAAAGCGGTTGCAAGTTAATAAAGAAATTAACAGCACTTCTACAACCGACAAAACATCTACAAACAGAAATAGCTACTTTCTCCTACTAGCAGCTGAAAAGTGTGTTGCGAAAATTGACGAACTGTGCAGAAAAAGTTTCTCCTAGCAGGACATATCTGAGGCAAAAGGAGTTTTCAAATTGAACAATTAGGAGAAGAAATAGAGAGTATAAGGTGATATAGCCTTACGCGGCCTAGCGATCAAATGGTCATATGTAGAGGATTTTAGGAAGGGAGTGTCTGACCCCAGGTCTTAAACAACCCTTAGAAATAGGAAGCTAAGAGATTTGGACTAGAGTGCCCGATAGGAAAGTGACATGGAAGCGAAGTAGAAAGGGGAAGGAAGACGCCCTTATTTATTACCCGGAGTCCGACGGCTTAACGTGCCCATCTGACGCACGGCGGATATTTAGTGGATCGAGCCTGCCTGGGATCGAATTTAAGGTCCTTTCCGTGGCAGTCACGAACGTTGCCCACTAGGCCACCCGCGGCTCACGCGGTTTAGCATGATCATGATCATATGTAGAGGATTTTAGGAAGGGAGTGTCTGACCCCAGGTCTTAAACAACAATTAGAAATAGGAAACTAGGAGATTTGGGCTAGAGCGCCTGATGGGAAAGTGACACAGAAGCGAAGTAGAAAGGGGGAGGAAGACGCCCTTATTTATTACCGGGGGGCCAGTACCCAGGATGCGACGGCTTAACGTGCCCATCCGACGCACGGCGGATATTTAGTGGATCGAGCGTTCGTACCTGCCAGGGATCGACATTTACGCACCCTAGCGGGGATACTGTGCGTTATTTAAAGAGAATAATATTCCCAGTATTCACTGAAGTGGATGTCATGTATTAAAAAGAACATTTTGAATAGGATTCTAATAAGAGGAGATGCATTTGCATCTCCTCTTATTAGAATTCTATTAAAAAAATTTAATAAATACAGCTGTATATATTAAACAAAATTTAAATTTTTTGAAAATTTGTATTATGTACAGATCATTTTGCATAAGAAACGTTGCCCGACAGAAACAGAATTTTTGAAGTCGGACTGTTAAAAGCAGAGGTACCGAGAAAAATTCCATACATTTCTACGCCCTCTGCTCTGAAGGAAATAGAAATAAGCAGCACCACCACCTAGCGCTAGAACTGTGAACTAAAGATAACCCTCGAGTACACGCGAAATGTTTCACAATGAAAATGGCATACGGTGTTGAAAGAATTTCTTAAATTGGACTTTTAGAAGCACACAGACAGATAGACGGACAAAGTGATAATTGTGATCGAGAAAAACAAATTAAACATTTATGCTCTCTAGCGGAAATTTTATGTATGTGTTATTTGAGGCAGAAACGCATACAGAATGTTTTCGCAGTTAGTAGTATGTGATCGAAATGGATATTTTCAATCGGATTTTTAAACATGTACATATTGCTACAAATATGCGGTAAACGGAAACGTGACTTATGCCCTCTAGAAATTTTTTAATGTATACAGATTATTTCGCATGAGAAAGGCTGCCCAACAGAAAAATAATTTTGGAAATCGGACTGTTAGAAGCAGAGGTAGCGAGAAAAATTCGATACATTTCTACGCCCTCTGAAGGGAAAACTGCGCATTGTTTTATGCATAAAATAAGAGCAAACTTTTTTCATGGTAAGAGGTACATAACAACAAAGAACTTTTCAATTTGGTTTTCAGAAGTGCAGATATTGTTGCAAAATACAACATCGGAAACAGAAATATAGGCTTATGCCCCTAGTGGCCAAAAAGGTCTTCAGCAAAATTGGAAACTAAAAAGTTTCTGCGGTGTTTTCCACCAGAAATTCGGTCTGGAGCAAAAACGAACTTTTGAAATCAGACCTTTAGAAGCAGAGATATAAGATAAATCCCAAGTTATTGTTATGTCTTCTGCGCATTATTTGAAAATAAACTCTATCCAAAATAATCTTGGTAATAAATCGTTTCGAAGGAAAGAAATTGTTTTCTTCTATCGGATGTTTAGGAGCAAAGACATAGAATTAAATATAATTTGAATTTCATAACTACTGCATTTACGCCCTCTAGCGGCAATGTATCAGAAGAGAACTGGAGAACAAGAACAATGGTTCTCGTATTTCGGGCTTCCCAAAGCAAAAATAATTTTTCAAATCGAACACTAATAGCTGCAGAGATATGGCGCTCACAGACAGACGAACGAACAAAGTGTTAAAATATCTTTTTTCAAAAATGTGCTAGAAAAAAAAAAGAAAGACATTCGTAAAAAGCATTATTTCAATATTCATATTTGTAATTACAATGTATTGTAATTTTTGTATGTTTTACAATTTTTGTAATTACATTTTTTTGTAATGTCTCAATTTTCGTAATCAATTTATTTTAGTTCTGCATTCGCGTATTAAAATTTACTTTGATTTATATCATCATCATCATCATTGTCAACCATTATCAATCCACTGCTGGACGAAGGTCTCCCCAAGTTTCCTCCACAACGGTCTGTCTTGTGCCAGTCTCCTCCATGTCACCCCTGCATACTTTCGAATTTCATCCACCCATCTCCCATGTGGTCTTCTTCTGGGTCTTTTCCTGTCCCTTGGAATCCAATCTAAAATTTCGGCTGTCCATCGATGATCTGTCCTTCTGGCAGTATGTCCAGCCCATTGCCATTTCAGGGATTTAACTCTGATCATGATGTCTTCCACTCTCGTCATTTTTCGGATCCACGAGTTCCTCTTCTTATCTCTCCTGGTTACACCAAGCATGCACCTCTCCATGCTTCTTTGAGTTGTCTGCAGCCTTTGTATGTCTCTTTTAGTTAAGGTCCACGTCTCTGCACCATACGTAAGCACTGGAAGGATGCATTGATCAAACACTTTTCTTTTAAGACATAATGGCATATTGCTCTTGAAAATTATGCTGTTTCTTCCAAAAGCTCTCCAGGCAAGTTTTGTACGCCGATTAATTTCTTCATCAATGTGACCCTCACTTGATATCTGTTGTCCAAGATAAACGTATGTGTCTGTTATCTCCAGCTTTTCTCCATCAATCGATAAATCTTCATTTCTTGTAAAAGCATTGAACATCACTTTTGTCTTCTGAAAGTTCATTTTTAATCCCACTTCTTTACTCTTGTCAGCAAGTTCCTGGATCATACTCTGCAGCTCTGATGGGGTAGTTGCAAAAATGACTACGTCATCAGCAAAACGAAGGTGGGTTAGATAATCTCCATTAATCTTTATCCCTTTGTTTTCCCAGCTCAGCGACTGAAAAACACCCTCCAATGTGGCATTAAAGAGCTTCGGAGATATGGTGTCACCTTGTCTCACTCCCTTTCCAATTTTTACGTGTGTTGTATTTTCAAACAGCCGAATCTTTGCACTTGCATTTTCATAGATGTTATTAATAATATTAATGTATGCATCTTCAATACCGCAGGTTTTCAGAGCCATTGTAACTGCTGACGGTTTCACCGAATCAAAGGCTTTTTCATAATCGATAAAAGCCATGCACAATGGAAGTTCATATTCCCTCGCTCTTTCAATTAGTTCTCTCAGCACGTGGATATGATCTATTGTGCTGTAGCCACTCCTGAATCCAGCTTGTTCTCTCGGTTGAGCCATGTCTAGTGCTACCTTCAAGCGGTGTGAAAGAACTTTAGTGAAGATTTTATAAACTACTGATAGGAGGCTGATAGGTCTGTAGTTTCCGAGATCCTCAATGTCACCTTTCTTATGTAGCAGGATCATTGTAGCGGTGTTCCAATCCTCAGGAATCTTTCCTTCATTAAGGCATCGAGTGAAAATTTGGGCGAGTACTGTTTCGATTTCTCCACTTGCTTCTTGTATGATGTCTACAGTAATTCCATCTTCTCCTGGAGCTTTTCCTCGCTTCATGTTCTTGATTGCATGTGCAACTTCTGCTGGAAGGACTGGAGGAACTCTGGTACTGGTATCTTTCATGATGTCTGGAGTGCATATATCATCCCTTTCATATAATTTGGAGTAGAAATCTTTCACTCTTGTCAAGATTTCGCCTCTATTTCTTGTTACAGAACCATCTTCTTTTCTCAGTGCCATAATCTGTTTTCTTCCCTTACTGAGATGTCCCTTTGCTATCTTTAGGCTTTGGTTGTTTTCAATTGCTTTCCTCACTAGTTCACAGTTGAATTTCCTTACGTCTTCAGTGATACTTTTTCTTACTGTCTTGCATAGCTCTATATATTCCACTTTGGAAGTCACATCTTCTTTATTTGTCCTCATCTCTCTTCTTTTTTGCATCAACATTTTGGTTTTTCCTGATAATTTGTTCACATGCAACTTGTTCTTAGACCCAGCTAATTTTGTTGCTGTTTCCATAAGAGCTTTGGTTATTTTTCTGTTAACTTCAGAGATGTCCACTTCTTCCGATGTTAGGCCTTCTAAAGCAGAGAACCTGTTCTTCAGTTCTAACTTGAAGGTATTATGGTGTTTTTTAAGGTTGGTTATGTCAATAGATTTTGTTTGTCTTATGAGCTTGCCACGTTCAAGTTTGGTGTTGAGGTGCATCTTACATCTCACCAATCTATGGTCACTACCTGTGTTGAACTTGTTTAGCACACTGCAGTCTTCTATGACGAATTTTTTGTTACACATAATAAAATCAATTTCACTTGTCGTCCCATTTGGATGTCTCCATGTCCATTTCCTGTGTGGCTTTTTCTTGAAGAAGGAGTTCAAGATGAAAAACCCTTCTGCCTCTGCAAACTCTACGAGAGTATTTCCACGCTGGTTTCTGTTGCCGTGACCGAATTTACCTACTGAAGTTTCATTCTGTTGCCGTTGCCCTATTTTTGCATTGAAATCTCCCATAATTATTTTCAAGTGCTGCTTACCTTTATTATTTAGATGACAAATTTCCTCATAAAATTCTTCAATTTCTTCTTCAGGATGACTTGTGGTGGGTGCATAAGTTTGAATAATCTGAGCCTGGTATCTTTTCGAGAGTTGGATAACAAGTCGTGCAGCTCTGTCAGAGGAACTTTCAACTTCTACAACTTTATCCTTCAGTTTCTTGTTTATTATAAATCCAACACCACTAGTTCTGCCAGTATCTGTCCCACGATAGTAGAAGAGATGTCCACTTTTCAGTTCGATGAGATCTTCTCCTTTTCTCCTTACCTCACTTAGCCCCACGATGTCCCACTTGATCCTTTGTAGTTCCTCTTCCAATTCAAGAAGCCTTGAATCAGAAGATAGGGAGCGTCCATTGTAAGTAGCCAAGGTCAGCATCAGATGGCAGCCTAGTCCGGTCCTCCGGGGATTCTTAGCACCCTCTGCCTTCATGTCGCACTGGCCGCTGCCTTGGCCAGGTACATTCCAGCTGCCGGAGACTGAGGGCCAAGATTTAAGTTGTGGAATCATTTTGGAGGGGTTTGGCCATAACTCACCACGCTGGCCAAGCGGGTTGGTGAGTGTGGGATAGAATTTCCTCTGATCCCGATGGTATAGTTATACCGCTATGGGCGGTATATATATATTTATATATATACATATATATAAGTAAATTGACTCCGAAAATTGTGATTATAAAGGGAAAAAAATTGCAATTACAAAAATTTTCCTTGATGAAGAAAAACAGAAATAATTAGAGTAGTTGAAGGGAAAAAATTATTGTATCATTTATTGTAAGATTTAAAATGAGATTAAGCACAATAGGAGAGAGAGAATCACTTACAGATTATTATTCCGGTAACACGAAGCAGTATAATCAGGTGAGTAATTTTTTTATTTAAAAATATGTTAATAATAGTAATAGTTCCTTGATATAGAATATAATTTTTCCAGGCTTTGTGTTATTTTGATACAGGAAAAAGATAATTAAGAGATAGGATGAGAACTTAATGTTCACTGTTTTCTTCACAAGGAAAGATTTACTGTTGGATTCATTATTTTACCATAGAAATCACAGCTCCATTTTAACAGTGAATTTGAGCGTGAAGGGGCTTGCGTTTAGTATATTTTCTGAACAATACTAAATTCCCCGAGACCTGGTTTCCCATGGGGTTGTTCAGTCTGTGAGTGAGGAAAGCTCATATTTTATGATACAAAAAAAAAGTGCTTTAAAAGGAGAAGATTACAGCAGCATCCTGTAGCGGTGAAACAACAAATGGGCAATAACATCAAGTACCATATCCATGTCAGAAAAATGTTTATCCTAGTTAAACTCTTCCATGAAGCTCTATTTCTGCTCATATGTAACTACGTACATTCTCTGTGCCACCATTAATATCCGACCACACTTCTGTTGATACTGAATTTGGTCCTACGCAAGCACTACGTCAATGACCCATCTACAAATATACTTTTAGGGCTATAATAAGTAAATTATCGATTGATGGAGAAAAGCTGGAGATAACAGATACCTACGTTTATCTTGGACAGAAGATATCAAGTGAGGATCACATTGATGAAGAAATTAATTGGCGTATAAAACTTGCCTGGAGAGCTTTTGGAAGAAACTGTATAATTTTCAAGAGCAATATGCCATTATGTCTTAAAATAAATGTGTTTGATCAATGCATCCTTCCAGTGCTTACGTATGGTGCAGAGACGTGGACCTTAACTAAAAGAGACATACAAAGGGTGCAGACAACTCAAAGTAGCATGGAGAGGTGCATGCTTGGTGTAACCAGGAGAGATAAGAAGAGGAACTCTTAGATCAGGAAAATGACAAGAGTGGAAGACATCATGATCAGAGTAAAATCCCTGAAATGGCAATGGGCTGGACATATTGCCAGAAAGACAGACCATCGATGGACAGCCGAAATTTTAGATTGGATTCCAAGGGACAGGAAAAGACCCAGAAGAAGACCACATGGAAGATGGGTGGATGAAATTCGAAAGTATGCGGGAGTGACATGGAGGAGACTGGCACAAGACAGACGGTTGTGGAAGAGGCTGGGAGAGACCTTCGTCCAGCAGTGGATTGATAATGATTGACAATGATGATGATGATGAGTAAGAAAATAGAATGACTGTGAATGCAAAGTGCCTCGATCAACAGATTAATTGATATCCAGCGCGGATCGATAATGGGGTGTAAAGCGGACGAGCCTTTTTCTGCCGGCGGTTGGATTCCAACCTCCAGGGACTGATATTATCTCGAGTGAAAACTACGCCGGCAAGGTTTATCACTACAACGTGCTGTTAATGACTTATACGTCACCCATGTAGTATGTCACATCGCCCCCCCGAAAAAAGACGGGGGCACAAAATCGCAGGTTTCGGGTCCGTCGACAAGCCATGCTTGAAGGAGCTCACTGTAGAAGAAGACTTTTTTATTAATTCCAGATGATGTGTGGAAGAATAATTTTTTTTTAACCTCAAGGCAAGGAGATTCATTTTTACGTTTTTACGTTCGGGAGCCAATACAGCAAAAGATCCCTTTTCCGCTGGTGGTGACATTTGACTCCACGACTTCTAACTCCGGAGCGGGACATTCTCCCTACAGAACTACACCGGCAAAGCATATGGCTGCTACTAGTCGATTATGAATCAGACGTGACAGCAGTTGCACGTCACAGAGGTCGCATAAGCACTTCAGTATGTAACATTTCATAGGGATTGAAGATCCCTACGTCCCCTGTTGGCGATTTGACATGAAAATAAAAGCAAATTGGGGCTGCGACAAATTAGGCTAAATCAATTGGGGCTGAAGGAAAAAAACTTATATGATTTTGAATGGAAGCAATTGATATGAAAATGGAAGCAAATTGGGTTGAATCAATTGGGGCTGAATGGAAAAAAATGATATGATTTTAAATGGAAACAATTGATATGACAATGGAAGCAAATTGGGGCTGAATCAAATTGGGCTAAATCAGTTGGGGCTGAATGGAAGCAATTGATATGAAAATGGAAGCAATTGATATGAAAATGGAAGCAAATTGGAGCTGAATCTAAACGACCCAGAAGCAGACAGAATGTGACAAGAGAGTTCTTTTTCGTTATTGAAGGTTTAACGACCACCGTGAGCAACTCAATGGGCACAAGCAGTCGCCCATCCCTAATTTAGGGCCACTGGTTCCACGGAAGGTAGAGAGCCAGTGCGGTAAGACAAGTACAACATCCATGCCTAACCGGGATTCGTACCAGTGAGGACCCTTCAGGGACGAATAGTTAGAAGCCAAAGCTTCGACCATTGCGTCACCGGGGCGACCCAGGAGAGTTCTGCAAAGGATTGTCCGTTCAGAACGCCAATCAACTTTGTTCAGAACGCCAATCAACGTTGTAAATGGAAAATGTGCCCTTAATTGGAAATTTACAGGTAAGCGACAGCCTTGGAATTATAACGATGTCAGCGCAAAATTAGAATGCCTCGGATTGCAGTCCTCTCCAACGGAACAACGAAGGGATGTTTGCATTTTGCAGTTTCCATTTCTTTTGTCTTCAGTGGCCAAATAGTTGAATATTTCTGGTCTTTTGAATAAGAAACAAATGAAAAAGAACCTCATATCCTTTCATTGTCTTTCTGGCCTTAAAAAAGACAAGTTTGGAATGCAGTAACAGTAATTTCTGTGGTGTCGAAAATCGTATGGAAACATGTGAAGGATTCGTTTTACATTTTCACCATTTGAATCGTTTTCGGCAATGCAATTCAAATATTGCATTCGTTTTTTATATTGTTGTTAGTCATCTAGTTCATCATTGTTTGTTTCTTTTAAATTGATGATTTCATGCCTTTAATTACTAATTGATTGAATATTATACTTCATTTTATTTATTTATCTTTGGTCATATTTCTCCGATTTTAAAGTAACGAACTTTTAGAGACCCATAGATGATGACTGATCATATCTCCGTTAAAATATTTTAATGTGCAAAAATTTCTGTAAGTACAAAATTACAACAAGATGCAGAACACAAAAAAGTGTAAACAAATTAATGCAAATTTAAAAATGTGAAACGAGAAACTGTGAAAATGCATCTTCTGAATTCAAAACTTGATGTGAATTTACATGTGTGTGTGTGCGTGTGTTGTGTTTTACGCAAAGTTTTATCACATTAAGGTGTGCTATTTGGTGTTTCAGCTCTTTAATTCTGAAAAAAGAAATTAACTTCAAATTGAAAAAAAAAAATTCGTCGTTATCCCAGGAAGTGGAAAGGACAGAGTTGAAAATAGAAGTGGAAAGGACGGCGTGGAAAATAGAAATGGAAAGAGCGGAGTTGAAAATAAAAGTGGTAAGGACGGAGTTGAAAATAGAAGTGGAAAGGACGCAGTTGAAAATAGAAGTGGTAAAGACGGAGTTCAAAATAGAAGTGGATAGGACGCAGTTGAAAATAGAAGTGGAAAGAACGGAGTGGAAAATAGAAATGAAAAAGGCAGAGTTGAAAATATAAGTGGTAAGGACTGAGTTGAAAATAGAAGTGGAAAGGACGCAGTTGAAAATAGAAGTGGAAAGAACGGAGTTGAAAATAGAAATGGAAAAGGCAGAGTTGAAAAAAGAAGCGGTAAGGACGGAGTTTAAAATAGAAGTGGAAAGGACGCAGTTGAAAATAGAAGTGGAAAGAACGGAGTGGAAAATAGAAATGGAAAAGGCAGAGTTAAAAAAAGAAGCGGTAAGGACGGAGTTGAAAATAGAAGTGGAAAGGACGCAGTTGAAAATAGAAGGGGTAAGGACGGAGTTGAAAATAGAAGTGGAAAGGACGGAGTGGAAAATAGGAATGGAAAGGAAAGAGTTTAAAATAGAAGTGGAAAGGACGTAGTGAAAAATAGAAATGGAAAGGGCAGAGTTGAAAATAGAATTGGTAAGAACGGAGTTCAAAATAGAAGTGGAAAGGACGGAGTTGAAAATAGAAGTGATTTGACTGATTGAAGGTTTAACAGCCACCGTGAGAAACTCAAAGGGCTATAAGCAGTTGCCCGTTCCTAATTTAGGGTCATTGGTTCCAGGAAAGGAAGAGAGCCAGTACCATAAGACACAACATCCATGCCTCACCGGAATTTGAACCCGGGCCCCTTTCGGGCGAACGATCAGAAGCTATCGCTTAGACCACTGCGCCACCTGGGCCACAAAATAGAAGTGGAAAAGACGGGGTTGAAAAAGAAGTGGAAAGGAGGGAGTTGGAAATAGAAGTGGTAAGGACGGAGTTCAAAACAGAAGTGATAAAGACAGAGTTGGAAATAGAAGTGGAAAGGAAGGAGTTGTCAGCGGAGTTGGAAACAACTGAGAATATGAAATGTTTGACTTAATTTCTCATAAAAAGAACATACAAATAATTTCATGAAGGTGAATATGAACCAAAACTAGTTAAAATAAGTTCAACAAGTCTCGGAGTACTTTGCATATATTTACCACCTTTTAACCAAGATCCTACCTCTGTAGCATAACCAAATTGCTACTGCGGAGTTTCAGCAACATTAAAGTTTAACCATAATTTCAGACGTTTGAGAAAGCGTGCCTTTTGTGTTCCGAGCTGTTCGCATGGCTTTCATAAAGAATAATGCAACTAAAATACGTCCTTCAATAGGAACCTGGTATTTTCGAATAATTTCGTATACACTGCTGGCCACCCAAAATGCAACACCAAGAAGGAAGCATCCGATTGGTCACCCGCGAGAGGACATGCAAACGATTAGCATTGCAGGGCATATGCAAATCATGTGCTCCCGGCACGCCACCGAGAAGCCCTATAAGAAGAGTGCACAGAATCTGTGCATGGAAAGCTTCCTGATGCCTCGTCGCAGAATACGGCAGTCATTCCAGCACGTTTCGCAGTTCGACAGAGGATGAATAGTGGCTTCTCGCGACAGCGGTTTATCGTACCGAGACATCGGCGCCCGTGTGGGACGACATCCAGCCACAGTGAGGCGAGTATGGATTCGGTGGGTTCAGGAGGGACGCACTGACCGTCGTGAGCAATTGCCGCAGCCGCGGCACACCACCAAACGAGAGGACCGGCATGTTGTGTGGCAGGAATTGATGGCTCGCACCGCCACATCACGAACGTTAGCGCAGAAATTTGGGTGTGTTGCGCAACAACCTGTGTCAGCACGTACCGTTCGACGTCGTCTGCAGCAGCGGGGACTTGTCGCACGGCGACCATTGCTCCGATTACCATTGACGTTACACCACTGGCGAGTGCGGCGGCAGTGGGCCGTTGAACACCGCACCTGGACTATGGAATGGCACGACATTGTCTTCTCAGACGAATCCCTCTTCTGCCTGCAACACCACGATGGTCGGATCCGTGTGTGGCGGCACCGCGGCGAGAGACTGTATGACGACTGCATTAAGCATCGCCATACCGGACAGTCGCCTGGCGTTATAGTTTGGGGCGCAATTGGATATGACACCCGCACCCCTTTGGTACGCATCGCCGATACACTGAACAGCCACCGTTACATCTCAGACCTTTTGGAGCTTGTAGTCATCCCTTACCGGCAGGACCTGCCAGCGGCCACGTTTCAACAGGAAAGTGCACGCCCGCACGTGGCACGCATCTTGCAACAATTCTTCACGGTCCACCAGGTGTCACTGCTGCCGTGGCCTTCCTGTTCTCCCGATATGTCGTCCATCGAACACGTCTGGTCGCTGATCGGCAAGCGAGTGGCCCGGCAAGCACCACCCGCGGCTACGCCTGATGAACTGTGACAACGTGTGGAAGCATCCTGGACCGACCCCAAGCCCACATCCAAAGCCTCTTTGTTCGATTCCGTGGCGTGTAGCGGCCGTTATTGCCAGCCATGGGGGCCACACGAACTATTGATGTCTGCGTGTTCCGCAAGTCGCACGGGTCTGTAAGATCAATCGTTTCATCTTTGTATCTGTTGTTATGTGTTCAGTAAATCTGGCATTGCTATCTCGTGTCCTTTTTGGTGTTGCATTTTGGATGGCCAGCAGTGTAGTTTCAGAAATTTTCTCTCTGTTTATTTTTTACAAAAACTTTCACTGAAATTAGAATCTTTTTTTTTTTTTTTTTGATTGAGGGTTTAAGGACCATCGTGAGCAGCTCGATGGGCTATAAGCAGTCGCCCGTCCCTACTCTAGGGTCACTGGTTCCAGAGAAGGTGGAGAGCCAGTGCTGTAAGACAAACACAACATCAATGTCTCATCGGAATTCGAACCCGCACCTATCTCGGACGAAAGATAAGACGCCAGCACTTAGACAACTGAGCCACCGGGGCGGAGAAATTATTATTTAAATTTTAAATAGGAATATAAATTAATATTAAATTTCCAAATGAGAAATTGCTTTCGCACAGTTCGGTTTCATACTTTAAAACGTATCTTTGAGAAAGGATGTCGTTTTAAGCAGAAGGAAGACCGCAAAAATTTGATTCAACGCATATAGGTAAATTTCTCTTCAAATTAAAAAAAATCAGTGAAAGACGAGTATAGGAAATATCTTCTGCCTTCAGATGTAAAATAGTGTCATATGTTTTTATTTATTCGTTTCACTGAAATAAATTTGGTCCTTTTAAGTGCATAAAATCATACTAAGAAAGCAAGATGGCATTCTAACAAGAAATTGAGCGAAATTTTAAACCTACATCGCTCTGCTCCGAAGGCAGATTGCTTTACCAGTTAAGCTACACCGACGGAATTATCGCTGCAACTTTTCCGTCTTGACATGTGCTGCACCTCTGTAGTACGCTATACTGTATGAAAGAGGTGATGCATGTATTAGGGACATGAAGAAATATTGTTCCTCCAGTCCTCCCGGAAGAAGGCACCTATGCGATTAACAGCATGAGAGGGGAAAGAGCTCCAAGGGAAGATAAAATTACCGCGGATATTGTACAGGACCTAGGTGAAAAATAGAAACTGCACTGAAATTTTTCTCTAGATGCCTCAACGATGAAAAGATTTCTATGGGGCAGAAAAATACTGCAGTTGGCCTGCTATATAGAAGAGGGTACTTCAGGGATCTCCGGAACTACAGGCCCCATCAGCGTCCTATCAGTCCCAAAATCTTCAGAAAGGTACTGTTAGATCGCTTGAAGCAAGCACTGGACATCTCTCGACCAACAGAATAAGATGGATTCAGGAGTGCCTACAGTGCTGTAGATCATATACATGAACTAAGAGAACTAGTTAAAAGAACGAATGAATAAGAGCACCTACTATGTATGGCTTTTATTGATTACAAAAGGCTTTTCATTCCGTGAAAGCCGCATTCGGTGGCGCAGTGGTCTAAGCGATGGCTTTTGACTATTTGTCCGAGAAGGTCTGGGTTCGAATCCCGGTAAGGCATGGATGTTGTGTTTGCCTTACGGCACTGGCTTACTCCCTTCCCTGGAGTCAGTGGCCCTAAATTAGGAACGGGCGACTGCTTATAGTCCATTGAGTTGCTCACGGTGGTGGTTAAACCTCCAACCAAAAAAATTCCGTGAAACCATCAGCCGCTATAAAGTCTTTGAAATCCGGCTGTGCCGCCCCGGTGGCGCAGTGGTCTAAGGCGCTGGCCTCTGATCATTCGTCCGTAAGGGGTCCGGGTTCGAATCCCGGTTAGGCATGGATGTTGTGTTTGTCTTACGGCACTGGCTCTCTCCCTCCCCTGGAACCAGTGACCCTAAATTAGGGACGGGCGACTGCTTATAGCCCATTGAGTTGCTCACGGTGGTCGTTAAAAATCCAATCAAAAAAAAAAAAAAAATCCGGCTGTACCGAAAACGCCTATATTTATATTATTGATAACATGCATTTTACAAAGATACAGCTGTTCGAAGGCACAACTCGCATTAAAATTTGAAAGGAAGAGATAAAAGGGGGCATCATATCTCCCAAACTCTTTAATATCACATTGCAGAATGATTGAATTTGGAAAACAAGGGGATAAAAAAGCAACGGGAATTCTTTAACTCTCCTCTGTTTAGTTGATGACGTAGTTATGTCAGCAAATACCCCACAAGAGCTGCAGAGAATGATCCAGGAACTTGCTGATACGAATAAAGAAGTGGGATTAAAGATAAACCTACAACAAACATAATTGATGTATTGTACAATGTTTTTAAAGAACCGATAGAGATAAATCTAGAAGTAATGGATGCCTACATTTTAGTTTGGACAACAGATATCAAGAAAAGGACTGCATCGAAGAAGAAATTAATAGACGTTTAAAACTTCGTCGGAGAGCATTTAGAAGAAACTGTACAACTTTTAAGTGTAATTTGTCATTATTCCTTTAAAAGAAAATGAAATTTCATGGAGAAAACAAAATGTTTAATCAATACATTCTTCCGGTTTTTTTAGGTATCAGAGGCAAAAACCTTAACTAGAAAGGACATACGAATTCTGCGAACTACTCAGAGAAGCATGGAAAGATGTATGTTTTTTGTTCTAAATACAAAAGATTTGAAAAGAAAATCATGAATCAAGAAAACCGAAATTGCGAAAACTGATGACGTCATGATTGAAATAAAGACCTCTAGTGGCAAAGTGGTGGACGTACTGCGAAAAATACTGGCCACAGTTGGGCACTTGAAATATATGAGTTGATTCCAAGGCACAGGAAAAGACCCAGAAAAAGACCACGTGGAAGATGGGTAGATGAAATTGGAAAGCATGATGGAGTGACATGGAAGAGAAAGGCTCAAGGCAGAGTTGTGGAAGAAACTTAGGGAGACTTTCATCCAGCAGTGGATTGAAAATGGCTGTTGGTGAGAATGACGATGTTAGTAAGTAAGAAACAGCTGTTTTCACATTAATATAAAGCTGGTATATAGAAGTGCTAAAGCTCATGTGTATCTGGGGAAGCACATTCACGGCTAGGTAATATCTGACATAATAATTTCGTAGAAAAATTCTTCTGAATTAAATACGAACTCAAAAATATTTGTCTTGCGAGCTCAAAAATAGCATGAGTTAATGGTAAAACAGCTAAAATATATAAAATGTGAAACCCATTTATATATATATTCATTATATAAAAAGGGATGTATATAAATGGGTTATATATATCCATTTTCCATTTTCTCCATTTTGTAGTTTACTTCTATGTAATTAGTAAAATCACAATAGCTATTGTTTGGATTTACTCATTTGCCATATATTAAAATGGATATTTTCTCAGTTGGGTTATGAGAAACTTTGTTTTTTTTTTTTTGGTACTTATTTGATACTCAGTGAGGTTTCACAACAGCATCATCAATCTTCTATTAGGCATGAACTTGGGTGTTTCTATTATTTTGTTTTCCTCCTTTATGTTTTTCTCTGTATATAAACCAGACGTGACATTTCCTAATTCGTAGTGGTTGTATTCAAACAGATCACATCTCTTAAAAAAGCAGTCATTAAATAGAATTCTAGATGAAAGCATTTCAGCCAAATTTGATATTTTAAAGTTTAAAAAATAAGATGCTGTTTTTCCTTTCAAACAAAACAAGAGATTGAAAAATCTCTTGCTGTTCTTTTTTTATTGGGGTTTAACAATCATCGTGAGAGACTCAATGGGCTATAGCCCGTGCCTAATTTAGGGCCACTAGTTCCAGAGAAGGGAGAGAACCAGAGCCGTAAGACAAATAGAACATCGATGCATCACCGTGATTCGAACCCAGACCCATCTCGGACGAATGGTCAGAAGCCATCGCTTAGGGGTGGCGCAGTGGTCTAAGAGATGAAATAGTAATTTTTCTTGCAGTGGTCTAAGCAGGTCAAATAGTCATTTTTCTCTTCTCGTTTTATATATTCCTCCTCTGAACCAGAGATGGAAACGGGTCACGGGTCAACGGGTCTACAGTTTCTAGCGGGTCAACGGGTCTACAATTTCTAACGGGTCAAACGGGTCGGGTAAGGTGCTCCTAACCCGATTTCGACCCAGTTTTATTTCCGTTTTTTTTTTTTTTTTAAAAGCAAAAAAAACATTTTTTTTCAAAGAAAAATACGTACTGTGGAATTTTGTGCTCAATACTGGTGCCGGCAAACTGAAAAATGATTTGTCATGCAATATGAAGGAAGAGTGTCCTCAGAAGGAAAAGTGTCCCTTCCTTCTCAGGGCCAATGATGAAAGCAACACCCACATTTTGGAAACTTTCAACTCATCATAAATTTGTGAAAATTGGTGTTGCTGGGAAACATATTCTGAAGCTTGATATCTTATCTAGAAAATAACAAAAACGGAAATTAAGCATACACCAAGTTGCATAATTCAAAAAGTTTGACTGTAGCGTCATCAAAATTAGGTGGAACTTGTTGACTCTCTCAGATGTGTTTGAAAACATGTATAAAACAGTTAGGTTATGTCTTGCAAATGTAGAACGACAGTTTCAACACTTCCTGTAAGTGAGTAAATTACACGTTCCTATAATTCATTTGTTTGATTTCCATATAACATAAGACACCTACTGCTGAGAGATTTTTTGAATGTCCTGCATACAGTATATGCTGTAGTTCGAAGCAGATTTGTCCGGGTCGGATCCGGGTCCAAAATTTTTGACCCGTTTCCAACTCTGTCTGAACAACTGTGACTCTTCATAACTTCCACGGCAGGTTAATCGTAAATAAATGGCTCACAAATATAGTGATATACCTACATTGTAAAACCTTACAAACTTAAGGACCATAGAAGAGCACTACATCTCCTTTTTGTCCCATCTCTGAACAATTACTTTCGTTTCATACAGTGGGGTCGATTTTAATTTTTATAAGTAATTTATAAGTATTCTCTCTGAGATAATAATTTAAGTGATGATAACTATAGCATACATATGACTTATGTCACATCTCATGACTTTTTTCTCTCTAAAAGAAAAGCACAAGAAATGTGCTTCGTCCATCCGAATAAGAATCGAAACAGGGATTTTTGCTAGAGTTACAATGATTAACAATTAAAATGAAAAGCAGACATATTTTTTAAGATCATTTAAAGATGTTGTCCTGATTTTGCTTTGCATAATGAGTACTTTATAAAAAAAAGTCAAAAATGCTGATTGAATGCAGCAGCGATTAAATCAACTGAAATTTTATATGTTCCCATGCCCATTAGCAAAACATTAAATTTGCGTCATAATCAGAGGCAAGCAAATCTCTCATATTCAGAAACATTTGTGTACGGGCGTAAAAACGGATAAATATAAGATTTCGTAGCAGTTTGTCGTCATGTCTGACAAAACTCGTATTGTATCTTGGGATTTTGAAATTACAAGCGTGAAAGAGCGCCACTCAGTGTTAGAAATGAAAAACTTCCGATTAAAAAAAAAATTCTATTTGTATATGATTTCACCATCAGTGCGAGATAGGTGAAAAATTTGCAGGCTGCATTCGAAAAACACTGTAGGTAAATAACATGACGGGGAGGAAATATGATCTTAAATTACCATGCACATTTGTAAATCTTTTGTAGTCAAAGATGTGACGTGGAAAGTCTCGTTTTGGTGTTGATAAGGAACAGTAATGGCTGCCAGTGTAAACAAAGAGCTCATCTGCCAATGAGAGCACGAGTTATAGCTCCCGTGTATAATGAGCACTCGCTTAGCATACGCTCCCTGCTTACTTTCCCCCCACTATCTCAGTTCTTCCCTTTTTCCACCTTCTCTCCCTCCTCTGTACCTTCTTATCTCCAGTCTCCATGACGTCACCTAGGGAACACAGCTTTAGCATAATTAATTACGAAGAAAAGCTTTAAAGAAGCCTCAAGCGTAGGAATCAATTATGTTCCTTTGAAGAATATTGCCAAGGTGGAGGTGGATGTGTTTTTACATATTTTTTTATCTTACCCAGCGGGCGATCGATAAGTATCTCTCTCTCTCTCTCTCTCTTTAGCCGTCTCCATCCCTCCCTCTCTCCTTTCCCATCTCTCTCGTTTTTTTCTCCCCCCCCCCTCTCTCACTGTGATGTCTTGTGGGGTTATGCGGAATATCTTGTCGAATCGATAACGAAGCGCAGAAATCAACGATAAAAACGAATGGCAATTAACCACGCAGATGTCGCGGGTGCTTGGCAATGGCAGCCATGGTTGAAATGCGAGAACGACTAACAAATATCTCCTCGTGCAGTTTATTTAATCAGCTTTAACTATTAACGCATAGCTCTCATCAGGCAACAATAATCAGTTTCATTGCACTTTCATGAAAAAGAATTGTTGCTCGAAAGATCTCTGCATCTATTAGCCTTAATATAAAAATTGCAAATGGCGGTATTATCGATCATTTGAGTGCGTCAGTGTTTTTCACCTCACAGTCTTAGAGCAGAGCTTGTCGTGCAGTGAGCGTTCTTGCTTAATTTCGTTTAACATAAAACGTAACTGTCGCGGTTAAATGCGCTAGACCTACCGTGAGTGCGGTCATTTCCAGGCTTAAAAATATTTTGCGAGTGTAAGATAATTTAATTACAGCTATGATATTTCATCGTTAACTTAAGCAATAAGACACATTTAAGAAAACCGCATGCTAGATTTTTATCTTGTACGATTTCACTTTTTTGGTAAATTGAAGTATTGTTTGTGCTCTTTGGCTAAACATGGCCCTTTCGCCATAAAAAAAGTATTGTTTATAACGTAAACGCGCACCTGTTATACACGTGTATATAGATACACATGTGTAATCGATCATTCTTAAATTTCGACATCGGTGGGTGAGTGGTCAGAAGAGTGGGTTTCTAGCTAGTTGTACGAGTAGAGGCTGGGTTCAAGTCGCTTTGAGGCTTAAGGGGTGTAATAAACCTAAATCAAGGATATGCTGCCCTTAGGGTGACTCACGGTGATCGTTAAGCCTAAAAAATTAAAAAAGAAATATTCCTATACTAGGGATGATCGATTCTATCTATCTATTGCCGGTCCTCACTGTCTATTGAATACAAGGAAGTAACGAAAACCGAGACGTGACATCTATTTCACCTCCGAAACTCCAACCTGGGATTTCGGAGCAAGAAGCTAGTATTGTATTCGCTCGTATACCAGAAAAACATGTAAAGAACTTCATGGCTCTTTACCAATCAATCATTCCCTCTTTAAGCATGGTGTATGAGCACGGCCGGATTGGGCCTAGGCCATGGGGTCTACCATGGCCAAGGGCCCAAGAGGCATGCCTGGGCAAATTATATTGTAGATAGGTAAGTAGAAAGAGAGGTTTATAAAATAGTTCTACTTTTGTCTTGTATGACTTCCACTTGGTCAGAAACAGAATCTGGAAGACGAACAGGTTTCAAGGCAATGACTCACCAAGGGTCAAGGTTTCATATCGCTGTGTACACTGGGTCGGAGAGACAGTTTCAGCTTTTTCACTACCATCCACCCACACCTCCCAATTTGAACTAGGAACCGTTTATGTTCTAAGTCCCCTGTGGCTTCGCATACATAACAAAAAAGATGCACTAAGAAAAGTATACAATGCTAAATCATTAAAATATCCAAGACAAAATCTAGAAACCTTAAACTTTTAACTCGTGTTTTTATGAGAGCAATGAAAAATACAGTGACTTGTTATGAAAACTCTGCAGATAATTTAGTAGTTACAGTTTCTTGTTTAAACGGACTTTATAATGATTCAATTTCATAAGTTCTTTGGGGTCCCACTCAGATGTCTTAGCCTAGGGGCCCAATAAGGCCTTACTCCAGCCCTGATGAGCGTGCGCGCGCACATTTTCCTAACTCAGATAAGTCTGAGAAAGAGTTCATCTTCAACTGTCTGAACACGAATCTGTGCAGTCGTGTGAAGCTGCAAACACAAAATAAAGAAGGACACTGCATTCCAACCAGTAGTTAACGCATAAAAACTAACATTCTTTCTCTGGTCGATATTGTAGCACTAAATAGTGGAGCATAAAATGTCTGGAAAACATTATAGGAGGGCAGATTTGCTAATCAGTCAAACCTATTGGACTCCACAACTAATCCGAGGGGGTGATAGGATAACTCCGATAATTAGCCATACGCTCGAGATCGAACATTGTTGTGCAGTCCTCTTAAATAAATGATGGCAGGTTATCCATCATGATTGATCGAATTAGTTGGACTGCGGAGCTGTAAACCAATAATAACAAAAAAATGGCGGAAAACTAATCCACTATCGATTTCTACTGCAACACATAAACTTTTACTTGTAACTTTTTCACTGTACATAATTAATCGTATCAACAAGACTCAAAAGTAGTGCACCAATAATCTGAAAAAATTGTAGCACGTTGAATAACTGACCATTTTTGATGGACTCACAGTGAAACTCCCACATCTTGAATAGTGACACCGAAATAATTGCAGGTAGTTAAGAACACTATAGTGAACCATTAATAAACTTGAATAAATGATACCAGGAAAATCTACAATCAACTTCTGTATTGAAGACCCACTATATCTTCGATTCTGATTGTGTTAGTACGGCTGTACACTGATATATCAATAATCTAAAGTAAAGGGTGACACAATGCAGTCATGGTAACTGGTCGGATTTTTTACAATAATACAGTAGTTCCAGTAATCTAAAACAGAGAGACAATCTTGGTAACTTATCAAGTAAATGCGACTCTACAATAGAGTACAATTGAATTGAAATAGAATATAGACTGAACAATCCATTAGGAATTTAAACTTATCTGTACTCAATTTGTGCACAATATAATACTAGTTGCCTCTATCAGGTTCTAAAATGAACATGAAAATCCATAACACGTGAATATTCAAGAAACGCATGTAGCGTATTAAATCCGTTTATTTTTGTGGTGTAATAATCACAAGGATTCGTCAAGCTTTTGCACTCCAGTGGGAGTCTTTTTCAGGGCAATGGTAGACACAAAAATGTAGGGAATTAGAATACGTAAGAAACAAAGATGATTTTTTGAAAATAACGTGGATGACGTTATGCATAACACGTGGCGTCAGTGCAGTCTTGAAATAGGCATACTTGCAAAAGTTAAACTGAAATAGAACGATGAAATTTGCAATGATGTGCATATCATCATTATCGTCCAGCATTCTCAGTCCACTGTTGAACGAAGGTCTCTCCACGTTCCTTCCACAACTGTATGTCTTGAACCAGTCTCCTCCATGTCCCTCCGGCATGCTTTCGATTTTCATCAACCAATCTTCTACGTGGTATTTTTCTGGTCCTTTGGTATCTAGTATAATATTTCAGTTTGCATCGGTGATCGGTTCTTCTAGCAACATGTCCAGACCACTGCCATTTCAGGGATTTCACTTTGATCAAGATGTTTTCCTTCTTTTTTGATTGAGAGTTTAACTACCACCATGAGCAACTCGATGGGCGATAAGCAGTTCCCCGTCCCTAAATTAGGGCCACTAGTTTCAGGGAACGGAGAGAGCCAGTGCCGTAAGAAAAACACAACATCCATACCTCACCAGGATTCGAACCCAGACAATTCTCGGACGAGCGGTCACAAGCCAGCGGTTAGACCACTGCGCCACCTGGGCGGCAATGATGTCTTCCACTCTTATCATTTTCCTGATCCACAAGTTCCTCTTCTTATCTTTTTTGGTACACCAAGCATAGACTTTCCCATGCTTCTTTCAGTTGTTGGCAGCCTCTGTATATCTTTTTTTAGTTAAGGTCCATGTCTTTACTCCGTACGTAAAAAGAAAAAACAATGGGGGTGGGGGGATAAAGACCACCGTGAGCAATTCAATTGGCTATAAGTATTCACTTGTCACTAATTACAGACCACCATGAGCAACTCAATTAACTATAAGTATTCACTTGTCACTAATTACAAGCCACCATAAGCAACTCAATTGGCTATAAGTAGTCGCTTGCCATTAATTACAGACCACCATGAGCAACTCAATGGGCTATAAGTATTCACTTGTCCCTAATTACAGACCACCATGAGCAACTCAATTGGCTATAAGTAGTCGCTTGTAACTAATTACAGACCACCATGAGCAACTCAATTGACTATAACTATTCACTTGTCACTAATTACAGACCACCATGTGCAACTCAATTGGCTATAAGTAGTCGCTTGTCACTAATTACAGACCACCATGAGCTATAAGTATTCACTTGTCACTAATTACAGATCACCATGAGCAACTCAATTGACTATAAGTATTCACTTGTCACTAATTACAGGCCACCGTGAGCAACTCAATTGGCTATAAGTAGTCGCTTGTCACTAATTACAGACCACCATGAGCAACTCAATTGGCTATAAGTAGTCGCTTGTAACTAATTACAGACCACCATGAGCAACTCAATTGACTATAACTATTCACTTGTCACTAATTACAGACCACCATGTGCAACTCAATTGGCTATAAGTAGTCGCTTGTCACTAATTACAGACCCCCATGAGCTATAAGTATTCACTTGTCACTAATTACAGATCACCATGAGCAACTCAATTGACTATAAGTATTCACTTGTCACTAATTACAGGCCACCGTGAGCAACTCAATTGGCTATAAGTAGTCGCTTGTCACTAATTACAGACCACCATGAGCTATAAGTATTCACTTGTCACTAATTACAGATCACCATGAGCAACTCAATTGACTATAAGTATTCACTTGTCACTAATTACAGGCCACCGTGAGCAACTCAATTGGCTATAAGTAGTCGCTTGTCACTAATTACAGACCACCATGAGCAACTCAATGGGCTATAAGTATTCACTTGTCACTAATTACAGACTACCATGAGCAACTCAGTTGGCTATAAGTAGTCGCTTGTAACTAATTACAGACCACCATGAGCAACTCAATTGGCTATAAGTATTCACTTGTCACTAATTACAGACCACCATGTGCAACTCAATTGGCTATAAGTAGTCGCTTGTCACTAATTACAGACCACCATGAGCAACTCAATTGGCTATAAGTAGTTGCTTGTCACTAAATACAGACCACCATGAGCTATAAGTATTCACTTGTCACTAATTACAGAGCACCATGAGCAACTCAATTGGCTATAAGTAGTCGCTTGTCACTAACTACAGACCACCATGAGCAACTCAATTGGATATAAGTAGTCGTTTATCCCTTATTTGAAGTCACTGATTCCAGAGCGGGCCAGTGTCGTAAGGAAAACTCCCCATCCATGCCTCACTGGATTCGAACCAAGACCCATCTCGGAGGAATGATTGGAAGCCAAAGCTTCGTACCACTCGGCCACCGGGTCGGCACGTAAACACTGCAATGATGCACTGATGAAACACTTTTGTTTCAATACATTCTTGTAAATTGCCCTTGGAAATTGTACTGTTTCTTCCAAATGCTCTCCAACCGAATTTTAAATGCCGATTAATTTCTTCGTAATTGTGATATCAGTTGTCCAAGGTAAATGCAGGTATCGCTGACCACTAGATTATTCTGATCAATCGTTAAATCTTCATTTCTTGTAAAAGCCTTGTACATCAATTTTGTTTTCCGAAATTTGATTTTTAAACCTATTCCTTTAATGTGCATATAATGAGAAATAAATTTTGATACCTTAGGACTGATCAGACGGATGTCACAGCCCTTGAATGTGATAGTTATATTTCAACATTTTTCTTGTTAACCGTATTTCCCTAGCATATTTTCCTTTAACGCCATCTATGTTTTCACTAATTTCAGACCTCCAGATTACGACTTGATGAAACGACAGAAATTGAAATGTTTTCAACAGAATTTTACTCTTGTGCTTGCAAAACGATACACTTCTTTTTTAGAAAATTTCGAGTCAGGTGACGATATTCAGTATATTTTTTTCTTTATTTCGATATTCAGTATATTTTTTTCTTTATTTCGATATTCAGTATATTTTTTTCTTTTTTCTGATTTTGGAACGACACTTCTTTTACTATATATGGCCAGAAATATAACATTGACTCATTTATCATATGTATTGAACTTCATGTGAATTACTTTCACAAAGGACGCACTTTGTTTTTGTTGCTTTTTCTGGATTTAACAATTCGCATATACATCTAGAAAATAAGGCGTCACCTGACTCTAATGTAAAGCCTTTGGCTCCAGGTAAGTGACAGAACCAATCCAACTAGAACCCAACTCCGACACCCAAGCCTCTGATCACTTGGCTTGGCTCTGTTTTGGTTAAGAGTTTTATAGAGAACGATGCTTTAAGGTAAAATGGGATAATGAAATACTTTATGATACGTAATAGACTCTTCTAAAAGGAGAAAAATTGTTCGAGTTCGATTCTAGAGTAAAGTATAACCACGTGCTCTTACTATGTGACTGTATTTCCTCCACTCCATGAGGCCTGGAGCTCGAAATTAAGCTCCATCAAGTTATTTTGGGCGTTAGAAAAGAGATAAACGATACACTACATCAAACACAAAAGATCGAACTTCCTGTATTTCATTATGTAAAAATAATCCTTGATTCTGGCTGTGGTTCAATTAATATTAGCTGTTACCGAAAAATTGAACTCTAGATAAATTTTATAATGATATAGAAACTACTATCATCAATGATTTTTTCTGATATTACTGCGGAACTAATGGGATTTTATTAACCTTCAGCGATAACTTTTTCTACCTATGAATAAAGCATACCACAACCATAAAATAAAATCAGAACTTCTGCAATGGAGCACAGACAGATCATTGATGTATAAGTTATCAACAAATCCCTTTTAAGAATTATTTCAATCCGTTCATTTTGATCGAGGCTAGTGCGGAAAAACAAACAACTTACCTGCTGCCAGGCTCTAACTAAGGCACCCGGGAGCCCAGGTTAAAAATTGGCGAGGCTTCATCGAAATAAAATTATTCACCAATTTATAGGGCTGAATGTGTCACCTGACACAAATAAAATTATTCACCAATGATAGGGCTGAATGTATCACCTGATACAAATAAAATTATTCACCAATGTATAGGGCTGAATGTGTCACCTGATACAAATAAAATTATTCACCAATGTATAGGGCTGAATGTATCACCTGATACAAATAAAATTATTCACCAATGTATAGGGCTGAATGTGTCACCTGATACAAAACAATATAAAGTATAAACGCATATTTATTTACTTGAGTAATATCTGAAAAATTGTAGAGTTTGATCAATAATCTGCGAATTTTTAATAATGATTTTTAAAAATCTTAGAATTTGTAAAAAGTTCCAACGCAAAATCGATTGTCATTTTGAAGTAAGGCGGCAATTTCAGGGAACAGGGATAAAGGGTTTTGTGAAAATTGAAACTGCTCCTTTAAAGTGTGTGGCACTGAAGAATGACAGACAAGAAGGTGCAACAAAACCCTTCATAAAATATTACCTTCATAATAATAATAATAATAACATTACGGATGATGAAAGAAGTTCAGCTCATTTTAAAAAAACGTTGAGTTCATTTTTAAAACAGTTTTCAAACGGAGGCTGTGTTAGATGGTGGGCTCAGGGCCTTGCTGGCACTTGCGCTTATTAGGTCCTGCATGACATCCTGGGAAGTAGATCAGTATGAATGACAATGAGAAGTAAAATACGCTTCCAAATCCGTTTGAAGTTTTTCATCCGAGATACAGTAGCTATGAGAAAGTTGAGTAAAGTAAAAAAAATTGGTTTTCTAATCACCACAGGTACATAAGCAGTGGTGTTGCCAAGTTAGGTAGGGATTTTTCTTTCAGCAGTTTCTCAGAAAAAACGCACATCATTCTAGCTTTTTTTTTTTTTTTTTTTTTTATTTCCCTGCAGCGCTAATAGGTCATATTATTGTTACTCTGAGAAACCATAGTACACTAAACGAGTTGCTTGGAATGCTTGATTAAAAGAAAGTGATGAACAAATATTCCAACTTCTTTAACGCGAGTCTAGTCATAGACATTGTTCCAACACACTTTAGTGACTGATCCAATACCTGTGACCTTTCAATTTTGAATTGCAAAAGAAACATGTATCTACCACATAAGAAGGAAAGTAAATGCCTACTGACCGAATTGCCAACTTATCCATTTTCATCACCTACTGTTATTGTTATTCCTGACCACAACGCTTTGTAGATAATAATGATAATAATAATAATAATAATAATCAGCCCTTCACAGAAACAAAGCATTTCATGGAAAATCGGTCACGGAAGTTTATGTGCATTTAATTCCCATGGTAAAGCTTTATGCACATACTGTTATTGTTATTCCTGACCACGAACGCTTTGTAAATGATAATAATAATAATAATAATCATAGTAATAATCAGCCCTTCACAGAAACAAAGCATTTCACGGGAAATCGGTCACGGAAGTTTATGTGCATTTAATTCCCATGGTAAAGCTTTATGCACATACTGTTATAGCTATTCCTGACCACTAACGATTTGTAAATTATAATAGTAATAATAATCATAATAATAACAATCAGCCCTTCACAGAAACAAAGCATTTCATGGAAAATCCGTCACGGAAGTTTATGTGCATTTAATTCCCAAGGTAAAGCTTTATGCACATAATGTTACTGTTATTCGTGACCACGAACGCTTTGTAAATGATAATAATAATAATAATAATAATCATAATAATAATCAGCCCTTCACAGAAACAAAGCATTTCATGGAAAATCGGTCATGAAAGTTTATGTGCATTTAATTCAGATGGTAAAGCTTTATGCAAAAATGGACTGCAAAGCTTTTGGCAAATATGAGATAATGCACATAGTTTGATTCTATATATTTGTAGCTTTGGATATTATAGTATATACAATTCTTTACAACAAGGAAGTATTTATACTTACCTAAAAATAAACAAACAAACCAGAATGATGCACTTTCCTTTCTCTCTCACTCTCTCTCAGTCTCTCTTCTCACTCATACGCACGCGAGCACAGACTTTTTCAATTCACTTTAAATCACTAGTCTCTTTTTTTTTGTGTAGTAGCTTCCTTGTTCTGCTTTCACTACTGGTGACCTTCAGCAGTGGCCGGTTTTTCCCCATGTCCCAAAACCCATCTCACCCTCCCACTCGAATAAGAGGCCCATGTCAGGGGACAGACCACCTCGTCTTCCTCCCCTTGCCTCCCACTACCACGTGCTGAAGGCCTGGGGGTCGTTTTGGGTGTCCAGGGATACGTACATACATACATACACGATCTGCTCTACTTTTGCCAGGTTGACATTGCCAAGGCCGGATGTTTTGGACACGTGGGATAACCAGGAAGAGATCTACGGAACACACTGTGTGGAGTTTGTGGATACGAGTTCCGCGTTCGCGGTAGCGCCTCTTGTGATATTCCCTATTTTTGCATCAGTACAAAAAGGTAAGATTTTAAAGAGTAATTTATTTATGTGTTTTTCGTAATATGTTTTCAGTAATTCCTTCATAAAATCTGACGCTTCCACAAAAAAATTAAAATATGGTAGGCTACGAACTGCTATTGCCTGAGATGCAACTCTTTGAAGGACGACTTAAGGACGTCCACTTGTAGCAGTTCTTACGGATCGTTTTTTCAAACGTAAGTGTATTTGATTGCACAAAGAAGAATTGAAATTATTTATTCTTTGTAAACTTAGAATAATATAAAGAATTATTTTTGGAAAACTACGAATGGGAGAAAAAAGGATTTACTTTTAGTATCAGTTCGCAGTTAATGTTAGAGAGTATATGCTTTTGATAAAAACTAAAACAGTAAGTGTCTCATACGAAATGGATGACACTATAGTAATAGACTAAAGTTCAAAACATTTGCTGCAGGTAACAAAGAAAATAGTGAAAACGATAACCACCAATAACTGATAACTGCATAAAACTAAAGTGTTTAAATTAATAATAAAAAGAAGAATTAGTACTATTTGCTATCAATGATTACAAAATGTCAAGAATAAGAATATTTTCTGTTGTTAGAAATAGAAACCCTTAAAATCCTTTAGGATCCTTCAAAGTTAAGAGTACAGCAATAATTTCCAATAAAAGTAAGAATTCGAGAGAGCATTTGCTATCAATAATTGTTTTAACAAAAATTAGTTTTCTGCTGATGAAATAAGATAAGAATGTTAATTATCAGTAACTGTTGGCTGACAATGGTGCAAAATATTTTTTGCCGGTACAAATGGGCATTCTAAAATTATTTACTTTCAGTTATTGTTCTCTGCTATAGATGCAATATATTTGTTCTCTATAAGAACGAGATGTTGAAAATTAAATACTCTCACTATTTTCCGTTTTTAATAGTGCTAAATGGTCTTCCCATCCGTAAAGCTGAAGAAAGTGAATGGTATGTTCAACCGCCAATGTTTGGAAAAAAATTAAATACTCTCACTATTTTCCGTTTTTAATGGTGAAAAATGGTCTTCTATCCGTAAAGATGAAGAAAGTGAATGGTATTTTTAACCGCCCATTTTTGGAGAAAAGTTAAATACTCTCACTATTTTCCATTTGTAATGGTGCAAAGTGGTCTTCCCATCCGTAAAGCTGAAGAAAGTGAATGATAATTTTAACCGCCAATTTTTGGAGAAAAAATATTTTCTTCTTTTATCAAGATTACTTTTCATGAAGAGGGTGATCATTTGTGAAAAATATTTTTTGCTGATAGACAGTCAAATAAAGCTTAGGTGTCGGAATGGGTTGGATGGTTTTTTTTGCGCCAAAGATATTTTACCAATCCTTGAATTTTTTTTTTTGTCAATCAACGCCTTTTAATTTTTTCACGAACAAATGACTTTATGAAACGAATATTTTCTTTTTTATGTGTTTTCGATATCATGATTTAAGAGTATCTTCCAGTCATCCGCGAACGAAAAGCATCACGTTTCTGATCTCACAACTTTTAAAGAGACTGAAAATATTTCTCTTCAAAAGTTGTGAGATCAGAGACGTAATAGAAGTTGTGCATCCTCGGTGAGGAAAGCACTGTAAAAGTATCAAAATATTTTTCGTCAGTAACAAATGGGTATGATAAAAATTATGTATTTTCAGTTATTGTTCTCTGCTAAGGAACAAATAAATTATTTTAATGTTTTTTTTTCTTTTGCTGTTTTGTGCTCTTTTCTTTTTACCCAGTGTGGTTTAGATTGTTTCATTCCCAGTTTTTGCTTTGAAAAGTAACATTCCGTAAACTTCAGCTCTTTAGAAAACCAGAACAAATCATATGTTTATAGTTGTCTATTTCTGATATTTATTGCATTTCATGAGTCATCTTAAGCGGAGCGTTAATTTCATGGCAGTTCTAAAAATGTCTCTCTTCATAATGTAAATAATGCGCTAGAAACAAAGCATTGCAATACTCAATATGTAGGCTTATTTATAATTAGGATATCCTGATGTTTACGTTTTGTAAATCTCATCTGGATCACATATTTCCAATTTAACGTTGTTCTTCGCCGTAATTTATAATATTTAAAGAATGCTCTCTAAGATGTTTTTTCCTTCATCTTGAAAAATTAGCAAATTTCATTATTCGGAACAAAAAAGTTAGTGAAAATATCACAGAATGGAACTGCCTTACATTTTGAACTTTTGTTTGCAGTTAGGCTAGTATCTAAATGCAAACAAAAGTTCAAAATTCCTGGTTTGCACGACTTACAAATCTGCGTCTTCATTTCCAGGTCTGCAGGACTTACAAATCTGCTTTTGCTACTTGGAATTTAAAATTACGTATTCTTATTCAAAAACTTAATAATTCTCTTCCACTACAAAGGTAATTACGTTTCGTTTAAAAACTTGTAAAACGAACTCAGAAAATTATCCCCAAATTTCTTCCAACGATTTTTGATATGTTACGGGAAATTCCTTGCAAACTCTTACGTTGTGTTATATAAAATGCATGAAAACATTTCTCAAGTGAAATGAATTCATTAAATCTAGTTATGCTATTTATTTATTCTTGGAGTTGCCTTTCTTAAATTATTCCATGTTTTAATATTAACAATTACAGACTTGATACTATTCATAGTTTCATTAAAAAGTTCCATCAAGTCATGAGTTTTTTAAAAGCTGAAATTTCATAGGAAGCATCACCTTTACGTGCTTAGAGAATTCAGAACTGTGCTACAAACTCTGCTTTCAGGCTCACGTGTTTCATTTAATACATTTTCACCATACAAATATTAAGTAATTTTGATTCGTAACGTTTATTCAAAGGAAACTGTGATGGACATTTTTAAAATAGATCAAGCTGTACTCCGAGACAATACCTGAGAATACTGACATAAATCCTAGACATATGACTGATTTCAGAAACACTGCATCTCAGTCAAAAGTTATGAAATTTGATTCCTATTCTGTAAAAACCGTCAAAGGCTGAATATGAATGCTATAATCTCTGGAATTTTACTTATTGTTATTGCAATACAACATCATTACTTAATCTTAGGATATCAACTTTTTGAAAATGTGCAAACAAACAGCCGCCGAGGCACCCACACAACACTCTGATTTTGAAAACATTTTTGAAGAAACTGATTCGACACTATATTTTTTAAAAATTCATGAACCTCTATATCCCAATACCCAGAAGGCTCTTGCTAAAACAAATTCCCGTTCTCTAAATGGTATTCCTGTTCTAGCCATTTGTATTCGTGTAAGTGTTCGTGTGTATTACTTCTCCGCAAATTGCTCGCGTATGCATATAATGCAGCTTATAATGGCAAAAAAATACTAGGTGTCCTACCTAAAAACTAAGTAAAATTACCATTCCTTTTGTTTAATAACTTGTATCGTAACGCTGGGAAAATCGACTGCTTTCATTGTATACTGCCAATTTGCGTCAGGTGACTTCTTACTCTTTTACTTCTTAGCCTTTCCTGTAAATGCGGTTTTCCCTACGAATCTATGTTAAGACAGGAAATGATCTGCACTCATCTTCGTCCATTTGTTTAAGGACAAATCGTAGTGGCTTTGGACAATGTTACGAGTGATATGGCTGATGATTTTTAACGGTTTTTATTTTGTTAAATTCAACATAGGTAAATTTCGCCGTTGATTTCTAGTCTTCATCATTATGCATGCAAATGCCTTCAAAGTGTCCGTCACTCTCCTACGGTGCACAACAGTTCAGAAAAAAGATACAACAACACTAAACTAGACTTTATCGTTTCGTTAAAAATGCATATAACGATGCTCCGACTTTTCGCTTACCGCATTCAAAGGAGCTGTTCTGCATATAAGCCCTTTCCCTCGCTTCTAGCTCTCAAAATGTGATGATGACAACACCTGAGATATTTAAACAAGCATTTCATTTCTTAAGGGAGAAATGGCTCATAAATGCTTTTCTTTAATTATCAGCTGTAATAAGGGAGAATAACGAAAGAAACAGCAAATGGAAAGTTGTGTATCACTCAATAATTCGATTTATTTTGAAATGCATTTTATTGAACTTTTTCATCGAACATTTACTTTTCTAATTCAAATTTCGTTACAAACTGTTTTTAACATGAAAAAAATCTCTAATATTAGAATGAAAACTGCATTTAATTTTTCAATTAGAAATTTTGAAGAGAGAGAGAGAGAAAGAGAGAATTTAATTGTTGTTCATGAAGCACAAATGTTGAAAAGATCAGTTTTCATCTCAGACTAGTTTCTATTGGTCTCTAGGTTGCTTTTTTAAATCTCAATGGCAATAATTTATCGTAGTAATAAAATCAGAGAAAAAATATGTGTGCCATGTAAAACTAAAATTATTTTACTAGCAAACTATGCTGCTCCTGAAGTTTAGTTGCACAGTCATGTTTTATTGTATTAACAATACGTAAAATTAGATTCTTAAGGATACACCTACTTTCTAGGAGAGAAATATAAGCAACGCATTACAAATTTCGTTTTGGAAGCTGAAAGTTTTCTGTTGAAGAAGCACAGTTTGAAATTTAGTGTGTGACTTCCTTAAGCAACTACAGTTTGATACGCATTCAACCAGACTGTGTGGCACTTAAAATTCAGTATACACATTCAATGAAGCAAAATAAAATATATTAATAGCTTACAACAGTAACTTTTAATGTAGCTAATTTGCATCTAGCATCTTTGCTGAAGTTCATACTGTTAAATTCACAGAGGTAAGGGATTTTCATATCTCGCTGATATGAAAATCCCTTACCTCTGTGAAAGGAGGGAGGTTAACGATTTACAACAAAATAAAACAAAAGTAAAAACAGCAACTAGATAGTAATTATGATTTAGTCGATTACACAACTTTGATAACACAGCCTTAAACAACATAATAAATCCATAAAAACGTTGAATGAAAAAACAAACAGTTTTGACGCTGAAGAAAACGTTTAATCACATACTCCCAAACTACTTACGTTTTGTTGAGACGAAACTAACTGAAACTTGAAAAAAACAGATGCACAACAAGAACAAATACTTCGTTCTTTCGGTGCTATATTGCTACGAAACTTACATCATAACAGTCATAACTTTGAATGTTATGATAATCTTTGTGGAAAATTTGGAGTGAGATATTTCCCACTTTTCCATAGAGAAGAGGAGAACGGAATTTGTCAAGCCTCTTTCAGAAAAGTTGGTAACTTTTAGTTATAGTTAACAAGTTTAAGTAACCCGAAATATAAATAATTTCATGAACACATACTCTCAAATGTTTATAATGATAATTTAGTAAGTCTACACTTCTATGATTATATTCCAAAATTTATTTATTTTGCACTTGCTTGCTTAGAATTGCAACCGAAGCAGCCCAGTGCGCTTCAATTTCGTTTTAAAATGTGACTGCAATACCTTAAAACATTTAGTTAAACACATTTGAAATTTGTTTTACCTGTGTTGAAGGCATAACTTACTTATTTCAAATATTCTGCTTTGTTTCAGTTGCTCGTGAGTTTTGTTCTTCAGTTTTCTGTTTCAGGAACTCACATTTAAATTGTACATAATGCATAATTTTTTACGTTTTACTATCGCCTGAATTTTAAAAGCTTGCTACAAATAAAATGAGGAGTGATCCGTATCTTGAAGTATTTATTTCGAATATTATTTCGTTCATCTTTTTCTTCATACACACATAAGAGAAGGGGGTGGGGGAGAATGCAGCCCTGCTAAAAAAATGAATCTTTAGAAATTGGTTCCTTAGAGTTTCTATAAGATCACTGCTCATTCATGTACATAAAACCACGTCAGTTTCACATTTCTATCAGATTCCTAAATATTAAATGATCTTTCTGCGCCAACCATCACGAAAGATAACTCTTTCAGTTTTTGATTGAAAACCTTCATGTGTAATTCATAAACTAAAAATTAAACTTTTATTCATCTGATCAAAGTCCTTGTAAATTTTACCGTTAAATATCCGTTGGTTTAGTTCATTTCTTTGGCACTTTTCTCACCTATATTTAATAAAATGCGAAATTCCCTCGAAATAAATAATTCTTGTATTTTAAAGGAATTCCAGTAACATTATATCGTCACTTTTATGAACTACTGGGAGATACAAAGGAAATTCAGTATAACATTAAAAATCAAGATGTATAGTAAATAAGAAAATAACAGTTTATTCTTTTATATGTATTTTTAAAGCTTTTACTGCACGTTTCGAAGCTGATTTTTATTATATGAAAAAGGCAATCTCTTTTGAAAAGAGAAAAAAATGCAGGTTATCGAATGCCAAAAAAGAAAAAAAAGTAAAACTTAAAATTAAAATAAATTAAGCTCCGCGAGACTAGTAGAAGCAAAATTTAGGATTCTGAAAGATTATAAAAAAAATGATCATATGTAGAGGATTTTAGGAAGGAAGTGTCTGACTCCAGGTCTTTAATAACCCGTAGAAATAGGAAGATAGGAGATTTGAGCTAGAGTGCCCGATAGGAAGGTGACACTGAAGCGAAGTAGAATGGAGGAAGAAGACGTCTTTATTTATCACCGGGGGGGGGGGCAGTACCCGGGGTCCGACGGCTTAACGTTCCCATCCGACGCACGGCGGATATTTAGTGGATCGAGTGTTCGTATCTGCCTGGGATCGAACCTGAGGTCCTTTCCGTGGCAGTCACGAACGTTTCCTACTAGGCCACCCGCGGCCCAGGATTCTGAAAGATAAATACAGACGCAAAATTAAGATATGAGTCATTTCAGAATGTTCACGAAAATACTGAAAATAGTATTATTTGGCACTACAGTAATAATTGTTAGTAACAGCTCCCCAAAAACGTCAGAGATATACACGAGCTTTGAAATATGTAAATACAACTTACGAGATTTATGTGAATACGTTTTTCTTTGAAATTTTCAGTGAAATCAAGGTGTAAAATATAAATAAATTCATGATGTCATTCCTAAATTTCCACAATTCTAGCTGCTGTTTTGTGTTATTCCCATACTTTAAATGCAACTTCCTGGAAATAAACTCATATATCAAAATTTTCGAAGTAATGATATAAGACGCTCATCCAATTATTTATAGTCACGTGATGAATAGTTGGTTTTATCATATATGAAAGTAACGTTTATATCTGGGATTTGCTGCGCACAAATGCATCTGACTTTTAATCATTGTCATATCAAGAAACAATCACTCAAGAATTGCTATACAAGCTATAAGTAAAAAAATCGAGAACGTTTTCAGTTATACTCACAAAAACTGAAAGTTAATCATTCTGAAATGACTCATTGGGTACGTGTATACATACATATAATTTAATATAGGTGTATTCAATAGATTTGTAAGTAAAACTTATTTATCTAACTAAATTTTTGCTATCTTTTACTTCACTTATCTTGCTTCCATCACTCACTGGAAAAACTTCTCAAACTATTCCTAAAAATGACAGCATAGACTTCGTTGAGTCTTACTTAAATAAAAGTTTTCTAATATTATTCTAATTCCGAGGCACACAAAAGAAAAACGGGAGTCTATATCTGATGAGTGGTTAGACAAAATCTTATTTGTAAAGCTGTGTGTTTATTCAGAAAACTTACTTGTAAAGCTGTGTGTTTATTCAAAAAACTTATTTGTAAAACTGTGTGTTTATTCAAAAAACTTACTTGTAAAGCTGTGTGTTTATTCAGAAAACTTACTTGTAAAGCTGTGTGTTTTTCATCTAGGCGAGAAGAGAGACGTGCAAAAATCTCGTAAATGGCCGCATTCGACTTTTGAAAGAAAATATTACCTTATATCCTTGATATTGCATTCCGCGAACTGTTGAATTAAAGGCTAAATCTGTATTAATTCGATGCAATAATTAAAACTCAGTAACTCCGTGATTCACTGGAACAAGTGTCATACTTTCTGACGGAGAGTTTAATTCTCAGAATGAAGGTACAAACTGTATCACACATCTTTTAGAAATCGGTAAAGTTTTCACTATTATTGGAAGCAACTGCTGTAGTTGAATAATAACTTAAAATCCTTATGGTCATTTAATCGGTTCTATAGAGATGAAAATAGGGGTTGATTTTGAATGCATTATTTGCTTTAAAACAAATAAACGTAGGTATAACTGTATCAGTCGAACTGTAAGAAAAGATTGATAAGGGTAACATTTGATAACAAAAATTTTGCTGGTCTTTCTGCTTTCCCCAAATCGTGTAAAACTCTGGCTGATTTCTTGCAACAGTTATGTTTTTTTCCAAATCATGAATTTTTAATGAATCTAGCATCACTGTACGCAGTTTTAGCGAAACAATAAATTCAAGTTCATTTTTCCTATTATTCAAACAAAGCTTAATTTTTTAAAATGTAGATCATCCGGTATCTATTTAGCACAGAATTATGCAACTCGAGAAAATCAGAAGTAAATCTTCCTTTAACTCGTTAGAATCCAAAAATTGATCATGGAAATAATTTTTATAGATTTTCGAACTATGATCGATGAGGAATAAGGTGATGTACTGAGCTGAAGATTTTTTTTTGTATTTTCTGAAAAGTTATTACACGCTAATTGAAGCTAAGTGAACCAGCAGTTTTTTTTTTTATTTTTTGATAATCAATACCTTTCAGTCAAAGCAATTATAAATCAGTAAGTGTTCGTAAGCAAGAATACATAGCTTAAATGTCACCACTGGAATCCAAACTAAGGCACAGTGCTCAATATTTCTTGCGGTTTTTCTTTAACCCAAATCGAAAGATATATTGATGTAAATATTGTGTTTCAAAGACCATGTTGACTCAAAATTTCTTAAAATAGGAATGAAAAACTATAGTGTGATTCTGTAAAGATCGTCAATATGAACGATTTGTGCAATTTCGTTAATCTAAAATACATCTGTTTACTACAGTTGGAAAAATAAATCCAAATAGTTAAATATTATATATTATGAAAATTGGCAAATATTCCATTTTCAGATTTCGATCTTCGCGATGCACAACATTTTATTCATCATATTCGCGCTGTATGGTAACCATAAAAACTTAGGCATCGTATAAATGTTGACATTTTTATTAGAAACACAGATAAAATATAATGAAACGGTCTGTGTCTTTAGTTTGATAGGAGAGAGTTTCCGACGTCGCTATGGTTAAGTTCAGTCATACAAGCAGCGATTTCGCACGCGCAGCAGCAACTAAAAGTAGAGTGATATTGGTTCCCAATAATATAAATTATCTCGAGTCGGACACTATTTGAAAGCTCAATAGCATTTCGAGCTCGAAACATAGACTAAAGGGTACAGTTTCTCTAAACGAATCAAAGATGTAACGAAAATACAATACCTGGATCAAAAAATAAAATCTGAACCTCATCAAAGTTCAACCAACCTTTTTAACAAAAGAAATAAGTTTCCCTTCCAGCCAATACAATATATCTCCTAGAAAAGTAAAATCTGTAAGAAATTTATAGCAAATACGCTCTGTGCCCAGGTTGTTAGAATAGAAAATATTTTAAAATAGTACTAGTGATCCGAATTTCTTGGCGTAGAATATAAATAAAAGTTTCTAAGCTTTCGCACATCAACCAGATGGCTTTTTAAAGGAAAGTAGACAGCTAACAGTTAGCTGTCTACTTTCCTTGAAAAAGCCGACAGCTAACAGTTAGCTGTCTACTTTCCTTGAAAAAGCCATATGGTTGATGTGCGAAAGCTTGGAAACTTTAATTTATATTCTATAGCAAATATCTGTTCTAATGAATATATATATAATATTGATATATTCGGGTATGCTTTCGAATTTCGTCCATCCGTCTCCCATGTCGTCTTCTTCTGGGTCTTTTTCGGTCCCAGTTTAAAATTTCGTTTGTCTATCGGTGGTCCGTTCTTCTGGCAACATGTCCAACTCGTTGCTATTTCAGAGATTTAATTATGATCATGATGTCTTCCACTCTTGTCATTTTTCTTATCCAGGAGCTCCCCTTCTTGTCTTTCCTGGTTACACCAGACATGCATCTCTCTATGCTTCTTTAAGTTGTCTACAGCCTTTGTATGTTTTTTTTTAGTTAAGGTCCATGTCTGTGCTACATATTGTCATAGGTTTTGAGCTTTAATTCTTAACCGTTCAGAAAATATTTGAACATATCATACGAAAATTTTCATCCCTTTGCAGCACAGTACAAAAGCTCATATCACATTATGAAGGCATTGAGATACTCAACTCCTAAAATTCCTGCAGAAACGAATCGATTCATTCGCATTGGAAGGTCACCGAACGGTTGGCCTCACTCCACTACAACTCAGATGCAATCTAGCTATTGCTCTGCTCGGGTGTATGTGTATGAGCACAGCTTACTGTTGTACTCACTTCAGAGCAACGGTGTCCTATACTTTGCGTATTTTACCGGATTTTTCTATTGTGGTGCTCGGTATTTCAACTGGTAATCGATACCAATGGAGGCACGAACGTCGCAATTCCATGTACAGTAGAACTTCGTTTATATGTTTCTCAGTTTTACGTTTTTCTCATTTATAAGTAACATGTCGTCGATCCAAAAATCCCAAATTGACCATAATGTAGATTTTTTCCTGTTTCATTTGTACGTGTTTTCAATTATACGTTAATTTTACTTGGTCTCTTGAAAAATGTATGAATAAGGTTCCACTGTGATGTGCATGATTTTCAATGAAGGTGAAGGAGACTGATGATACGCTTGTTTACGTCATAGAAAAGTAGTTCGTAGCGATATAGAAGATTACGAGTATTTTTTAGGATAATAGCAGCACCTTGCTTTGCAAAAATCACTTCCTTGCAGCATTTCACAATTAAAAGAAACTATAAATCAGTTAAAATATTTAAATGTGTCTCAAACGTATTTTCACTACACCTCTGAGTATTTTACTACACCTCTGAGTATTTTACTACACCTCTGAGTATTTTACAAATCATTGAGGTAGTTGACGGTTTTATGCATGCGCATACACATTCACAATTTCCACGTAGCAGTACTGAATAAGTGAACGTAGCCTCAAAGCAAGGTGAAATTGGCTACGATTAAGTTCGACTCCGTCACAGAGATCACCGGAGTAACTTAAAGACATCATGGTGATATTAAGTAGTTCGATACTATGAGAAAATAGAAACAGAAAGTATAGCTTCAAGTCTGTACTTCATCCTTCGTATGCAAACAAACATGGAAAAAAAGTGCGCGCTCACACTCTCCCTCTCTCTCTCTCTCTTTCTCTCTCTCTCTATCACACACACACGCACGCGCACACACACACAGATTAGGGATTTTTGACCTTTCTTCTTCGTTCACGAAAATAATTGCAGAAAAGCCATATGTCACGCGTTTAAGAAAGAGAATTTTGTTAAGAAAAACATGACTGCCAACAGGACACACGAGGTACAGGGAAGAACAACAATTTTATAAAGAAAATCCTGATTGCCAACAGGATGTAGAGGTGAACTGCAGTTTCCTAAAGAAAAGCCTAATTGTCAACAGGACACATGAGGTACAGGAGAGAACCGCAGTTTTGTAAACGAAATCCCGATTCTCAGTAGGTTACTGGAGATACTGGGAAGAACTGCAATTTTGTAAAGAAAAGCTCGGCAGTCAACAGGATTAAGGGGAGAACTGCAATTTTGTAAAGCAAAGCTTGGTAGTCAACAGGATTCAGGGCAGAACTGTAATTTTGTAAAGAAAAGCTTGGTGGTCAACAGGATTTAGGGGAGAACTGCAATTTTGTAAAGAAAATCTCGGCTGTCAACAGGATTAAGGGGAGAACTGCAATTTTGTAAAGCAAAGCTTGGTAGTCAACAGGATTCAGGGCAGAACTGTAATTTTGTAAGGAAAAGCTTGGTGGTCAACAGGATTCAGGGCAGAACTGCAATTTTGTAAAGAAAATCTCGGCTGTCAACAGGATTAAGGGGAGAACTGCAATTTTGTAAAGCAAAGCTTGGTAGTCAACAGGATTCAGGGCAGAACTGTAATTTTGTAAAGAAAAGCTTGGTGGTCAACAGGATTTAGGGGAGAACTGCAATTTTGTAAAGCAAAGCTTGGTAGTCAACAGGATTCAGGGCAGAACTGTAATTTTGTAAGGAAAAGCTTGGTGGTCAACAGGATTCAGGGCAGAACTGCAATTTTGTAAAGAAAAGCTCGGCTGTCAACAGGATTAAGGGGAGAACTCCAATTTTGTAAAGCAAAGCTTGGTAGTCAACAGGATTCAGGGCAGAACTGTAATTTTGTAAAGAAAAGCTTGGTGGTCAACAGGATTTAGGGGAGAACTGCAATTTTGTAAAGAAAATCTCGGCTGTCAACAGGATTAAGGGAGAACTGCAATTTTGTAAAGCAAAGCTTGGTAGTCAACAGGATTCAGGGCAGAACTGTAATTTTGTAAAGAAAAGCTTGGTGGTCAACAGGATTTAGGGGAGAACTGCAATTTTGTAAAGCAAAGCTTGGTAGTCAACAGGATTCAGGGCAGAACTGTAATTTTGTAAGGAAAAGCTTGGTGGTCAACAGGATTCAGGGCAGAACTGCAATTTTGTAAAGAAAAGCTCGGCTGTCAACAGGATTAAGGGGAGAACTCCAATTTTGTAAAGCAAAGCTTGGTAGTCAACAGGATTCAGGGCAGAACTGTAATTTTGTAAAGAAAAGCTTGGTGGTCAACAGGATTCAGGGCGGAACTGCAATTTTGTAAAGAAAAGCTCGGCTGTCAACAGGATTAAGGGGAGAACTGCAATTTTGTAAAGCAAAGCTTGGTAGTCAACAGGATTCAGGGCAGAACTGTAATTTTGTAAAGAAAAGCTTGGTGGTCAACAGGATTTAGGGGAGAACTGCAATTTTGTAAAGCAAAGCTTGGTAGTCAACAGGATTCAGGGCAGAACTGTAATTTTGTAAGGAAAAGCTTGGTGGTCAACAGGATTCAGGGCAGAACTGCAATTTTGTAAAGAAAAGCTCGGCTGTCAACAGGATTAAGGGGAGAACTCCAATTTTGTAAAGCAAAGCTTGGTAGTCAACAGGATTCAGGGCAGAACTGTAATTTTGTAAAGAAAAGCTTGGTGGTCAACAGGATTCAAGGCGGAACTGCAATTTTGTAAAGAAAAGCTCGGCTGTCAACAGGATTAAGGGGAGAACTGCAATTTTGTAAAGCAAAGCTTGGTAGTCAACAGGATTTAGGGGAGAACTGCAATTTTGTAAAAAAAACCTGGTGGCCGATAAGATTCAGAGTACAACTGCAATTTTGTAAAGAAAAACTTGGTGGTCAACAGGATTCAGGGGAGACTGAAATTTTGTAAAGAAAAGTTTGGTGGTCAACAGCATTCAGGGAACAGCTGAAATTCTGTAAAGAAAAGCTAGGTGGTCAACAGGATTCAGAGGAGAACTGCAATTTTGCAAAGAAAAGCTTTCTGGCCAACATTATTCAGGGGAGAACTACAATTTTGTAAAGAAAAGCTTGGTGCTTAACAGGATACGGGGAGAACTGAAATTTTGTAAAGAAAAGTTTGCTCGCCAACAGATTCAGGGGAAAAAACGGATTGTAATATTCAAAGTTTACACCAAAAAACGGATTGTTATCTTCAAAATTTGTATTGTATGGTGTAATCCCGTATTCCATTCATGAGAATAACAATTTTGTTAAGAAAAGCTTGGTGGTCAACAGGATATGAAGCAGAACTGCTATTTTGTAAAGAAAAGCTTGATAGTCAACGAGATTCAGCGGAGAACTGCAATTTTGTAAAGAAAAATCTGATTGTCAGCAAAATGCAGGAGTGGGACAAAAATACAGAATAAGCTTAAGAAGAGTTTTCATTTTGTACATGCTGTCATTGATTCAAAGGGATGTTTGAGTATTTATATCAATGAGCCACAAATGTTTGTTTCATTGTATTTTGTGCAAAATGGAATATCCGCAGTGGTAATGATGTACACAACGACAGAGGAATAGAGGGATTAATACAATAGGAACTGAGATTCAAGATATGATATAGCCGGCATTTTATAAATCCTGGAAGTGACAGTAATATTCTGAGACAAAAACCATTCGCTTTGATTCCTAGGAGGATTGGTTGCAACAAAAGAACGTAAAAATTACTAGAAAGGCTAATGTTGAATAAACATTTGATTTAATAACGTTAACTTTTAAAAAACAGAAAAGGACGTTTCAATGTTTTCTTTAGCCGGAGGCTAAATACAGTAACTCATGCTGAGTACGAGTAAATATATCACACTGATTGTACTGCTCTACTCTCTTGATAATATGCTCTCTTTAATTGCAGTATTAAACTACATTCTTCTCCCACTCCTACTGTTGTATTATAATATGCATAATGGCGCCGCTCTAGAACCTTTATTACATGTAATGGCACATGTTGCTGCCCTTCAGCATCTTTACCACATGTAAATACATCCTGTTAAGTACGTCACACGTGAACTGAAGGACGAATAAAAATGCCTAAGTGTGAGAAACTTTTGCAAAGGAAAAGAGGAAGACAGCACTTTTTTTTAATCTGATTATTTTTTTCTTTGCCTTTCACAGTTCTCTCAAGCCAATTTACGATTCCCATAAACTGTACAAAAGTTTGAAAGGATGTCAGTAATTAATTTTATTGTAAAAGCTGCTCTCAAAAAAAAAAAAAAAAAAGAAAGAAAGAAAGAAAGAAACATAACCGCACATAACCGCAAAAGATAGCCTATCCCTCGGTATATATGTTTACTATTGATCTCAAAATTAGAGGGTAAGTGATAATTTAATCGTATGTTTTGTAGCTAAAGCATTGGCTTAACCGTGAATTAAACCTTAATTAGTCCCTGTATTTGATAGCATTATAGGATATAATTTAATTCTTTAAATTTCAGTTGAATTTGCGAATTCTCGAAAGCAAAAGAACAAATATGAACCCCAGAATGGCGACGAATGTTTCACTTGCTTGTACTCTTACTGATTCGTTGCGATTCTAACGTCTGAAGGACGTTACCCTTTCTACAAGGTAATATGGTATATCAGTTTCTGCAACTGCATGTGATGAACTAGAGTTCAAGCTGACTCTGAGCAAAAGCCTTCGCTTTCAGAGCCGACCTTATAGCTGATTGGTAGGGGGTTTGCAAGCTCATTTGTAAATAACAAAATTTGACATAACGCTCTTTTGCGAAATATGACACTCCATCCCGTGGCACAGTAGTCTAAGCGCTGGGTTCTGACTGTTCGTTCGAAATGGGCACAAGTTCGAATCCCGTATGAGGCAAGGGGGTGTGTTTGTTTTATGACACTGTCTTTCTCTCTCTGTTTCCTGGAACATGTGGCCCCGAATTTGGGACAGGCGAATGATTTACAGCCCATAAAGTTGTTCACAGTGGTCGTTAAACTCCGCAATAAAAGAAACATATGGCACTTGTGATATGAAATCTAGAACGACAGACAAACAAACAGTATCAGTCATTGTAAATGTGTTGGTTCTTAATCTTTGAGGTTTTAAAGTTTGCATTAAAAAGAAGTAACCACAGATTAGAGAAAATGAAATGAAAAATTGACAGTGTGTCAGGGAACGGAAACAAGGGGTGGAAAACCAGATATCTTAGGGCAAACTACTGTTGGAACTCGGAAAGATTTTAGGCCGTCCCGGTGGCGCAGGGGTCTAAGCGATGGCTTCTGATCATTCGTCCGAAAGGAGTCCGGGTTCGAAATCGAATCTCGGAGAGGCATGGATGTTGTGTTTGTCTTACGGCTCTCTCTCTCTCTCTCTCTCTCTCTCTTCCCTGGAACCAGTGGCCCTAAATTAGGCACGGACGACTACTTATAGCCCATTGAGTTGTTCAAGGTGGTCGTTAAACCTCCAATCAAAAAAAAAAAGAGATTTTAGCAACTCAAAGAGACAGCTGTTTCATTAATGGTAAAATCTGGGAATAAATTAACTTCTAATTTTTTATGATAGTTTAAAAGGTTTTCATGCACTCTATAAATGACTTGGGAAATTCATACTTGCTCTCCAGAATCTCAAGGAAATGAATGATTTCTTAATGCAACTAAGACATCTTTTTTTCATTCACGAAAACTTTATCTGTTTTTAGCACCTTTTCTTTTGACTACAGAGTCATGCCTGATCAGTTCGATAGCTACATGATTGAATAAAGAGAAGAAAATGACAGTCGTCAGCAATTAAGAAGCTAATAAAAGCTTAAAATATTTTAAATAATTCTTTCTTATGATTAGTAATTAAATTAATTGTCATTATAATATCAAAACTAGGATTGCAATAACTATTTAACACACACTATGTAAGAAAAGCTAAGAAATCTATCTCTATCTCTCTTTCTCTTTCTCTTTTTCTCTCTCTCGAATCTCAAAATTTCCTCACTTACTTCCTCTATCACCTACACAAGCCGAGTTAGTAACCCAAAGGTAAACTAATAAAAGTTTAAATTTCAATCTGATCTGTGAATTGGAATTTTAGATTGCTGTGAACACCGAGGGTGTCATTCAAATTCTCTTACCCGTGGATTATAAATTTTAATATAAACAAAAGTAAAACATTTCTATAGTTTACAGGATAAAAAAGTGGTATATGATTTTTTTTTCGCGTATTTTGCTCATAGAATTTTCAACTTGAGTATGACCGAGTAGAGTTAGCGGTTGATAAGTTCTCACTTTTTTTATCTGTTTCTCCTCGTCTCAGACATTTCCAGGGTAATGATCAGTACGTAATGATATCATATGATCAAGAAACCAATAAAGTTCTTTTTCATGGAAGAAAAGTAAAAAAAGTACATCTATAGGGAAAGATAAGGTGAATTTTAGGTGGAACATTATCCGATTAAGAAAAAATAAAATAAAATGAACAAAAGTCCTTTTGCAATCTAAAATTTCATAGAAAAATATATTTTTTCATGTTCATTTTCTGTTCTTTAAACGAAACTATTAGCATTACTGCACTATAGCTCGCCCGACTTGGATTGATTTCGTCATACGTCTTAGTCAAAGATTTTTTCCCTGTGGCTGAATTTTCGCTATGAAACATAAAAATATGTATAGGAGAAGAATTTTTGGTTTGGAGAAAAATATGAGAGGAGAAAAATAAAAAATAAAATAAAATAGGAGAACAAGTTTTGGTTTGTGAATCTCCCAGAACTAATCCCTTTCTCTTAGAAGGAAACAGCTTTGATTTTAAATACTCCATTCATCTTGCCCGTTTGTCGCAATTCTTTCGGTTATATACACGACAAGAAAGTTATATATACATATCATCATTTTCAACCTCATCAGTCCATTGCTGGATGAAGGTCCCCCCAAGTTTCTTCCACAACTGTCTGTCTTGAGCCTGTTTCCTCCATGTTACTCCGGCATGCTTTCGAGTTTCAGCCGGGGAATGAGGGCCAAGTTTTCAGTTTTGAAATAATCTTCGGGGGGGGGGCATAACTCACCACGCTGGCCAAGCGGGTTGGTGAGTGTGGGATAGCATTTCCTCTAATCCCGGTGGTATAGTTACGCCGCTGTTTGGCGGTCTTCATTTGGTGCGAACAGGATGCACCACGATAAGGCGGGGTTGAAAAATGAAAGAAAGGACAAATGAGAGATCACATGAATAAATGAATACGAACGAAAGCAATCTTACACCCCTGACAAAACCGACTGTTAATATTTTTTATGACTGGATAAGAGATAGTATATACTAGATGCTGCTATCTCAGAACTGTGTTTAACATTTGAGTGGCAAGATATACTCAGTAAATCTCCAAACTTAGATGAAAAATAAATGAGTAAATAAATGATCCAAATTTAAACGATTTCTTCTAGCGCTAAAACTATGAAACCTAGGTAATCATAAAATCAGATCAGTTTAGCTTGAAGTGATGTCTCATCTAATCTTACTGAGCACTGAAAAAATCCGTATTTTCAGTATGTTAATTGTTCTGTAGATGAAAGACATCCTTGAATACCAGATTAGTCACCAGCTCGAAAAGTATATCTTTAAGTTTTGAAAAAAATTTCAAAATTGCATTAAAATACAGAAAATATAAAAGAATATGTCATCCGGGACGACTCAAAACTTCACACTATTTTTTCGTTTTGACCCCCAACCAAAAACATTTAGGTGTTGAATTGTCTTACATGCTTTCAACAACAATAGCGCATATACAGGGAAGTAGTTGATTCCATAAAATATTATACAGATTTGATGCAAAATATCGTTCATTCATTTTCCACATGCTTTCAATTTCAGAGCAGAGCAGGTTTTGTGATTACAAACCAATTTACGAAACTTCATTTTAAAATGCGCAACTTTATTTGCAATTCTGATAAAGAAAGGTGAAAGATGGATTGTTCCTCAGCCCAATTTAGGTGAAAACTCAGCTTAGAGAAATATCTTAAGATTTTTATTATAATTTCTTTGGCATCAGCAACGAAATGTTTCCATGGTTATTAATTTCATATTGATTTGTGACTTCTCATATTGGTTTGAATTTTGAAATTAAGAGAACTAAAATAAGAATGGAATGAAAATGAGGAAAATAACAGAAACCACGACCACACCATAAACAATTCGATATCGACCTGCGATAGAGATGCTGTAGATGGTTCCTGTTTCTTCTGACAATCCCACCTCCCATTGCACTACTGCCCCAGATTAGTCATCGTCAGATCTGACCTTGGGATTCTGAGTCATGTCAATGTAATTTCATCTAATTATCCAAAACTAGGTCACCGCGTCTGCGGAGCGCACATAGAGCCTGCAAAAAAACAGGGAAGGGGGTCTACAATGGAATATTGGGGGTGGTAAAACTAGGGCGGATTATGAGGCTCTTTTTAGGGTGCTGGCCCGTGCCGGCAGCATCCCATGTGCACCCATTTTCCCTCTTTCTCCCCAAAACAGGAGATGCAGTCAAAAGATGAGAGAGAGAGAGAGAGAGAGAGAGAGAGAGAGAGAGAGAGAGAGAGAGAGGAGGAGGAGGAGGAGATCCAAAGAGACGCAGACCCAAGTGGGGAATCGTGCGTGCGCGTGGCATGGGTCCTCCAGCGAAAAGTGGGGTACACTTTTTTTATTGTTATATAGTATTCTTCCTGGAGGGGATTGCGGGGGATTCGTATCACAAGAGAAGGAGGCCCTAAAGGGAGGAGGAGAGAAGTAGAGAAAAGGGGAGAAAGAGCATGGAAGGCGGAAGTAGAACCTGCGCGAGCAGGGTAAAAATATTAGGAAGGTGCTTGGCTTTCGCAACTTCCTGTTTACTTCTGTTTTTAAATCCTCAGAGTTCATGATCCCTAGGAAGTAAAGTTTCGTGTACCTACGAAATATTCATTATTAGAACTCAAGAAATTAAAAAAGAACTTTCATTTATCGGAATTAATAATCAAACTCTTTCGGGAAAATATCCTTATCAGGAATACAAAAAGACAGAGAAATTTAACGAGATCAGTATAACTATTCCAGGTTTATCTACAACAGATAAATTTAAGCTAAGCTTCTTTAGCAAACTAAACAAGGTTTCTAGGATTGTCCAATGTCCATAAAATGTAATTCAATTCTCTCCAATTTTTTAAGGAATTCGTCTAGATTCATAAATCTCTAGAAGACACGTCTAACATATTCTTGTTTAATTTAGACTGATGTAATATAAATGATTCAAAGTTGGTATTGTTTTTCTTTAAGTCATAAAATCCTGCAAAACCGATCAGCGGTATCCACATTTATCAACAAAAATTGAAGAAAACAGCACAAAATTCTAAAACGTTCTTTCAAACAAACGTGCTCACTGAATAGAGGAAGGGTGTAGCTTAGGTATCGCGGTGTGACGATCTAATAAAATTAAATAAGGATCGATAATTTTTGGAATATTTCTATTTTCCTCAAATTCCTAACCGTTTTAATTAAATGAATGAGCCCAAAAGAAAACATGCAATGTTTAGTGTAATTAGTTGAAGATATCTGTCAAATGCTTATGTTACACCAAAAACCCAACATTACCTTCCTGTGAAGCACTTCCTGACTTATGCGTAACGCTACAACAGAACTTGACTTAACTTTGTGCTCCGGACAGCTAAAATAAAACACATTAAGTAGTTTACTAGGCACTAAACAGCACTAACGGTCATGTAAATAAACAGTCTTGCACTTAAAGTAATTAGCTTGTTTATTTGGTCCACTCTACTCTATTTAGATTGTCAACACAACAAAGAATGATCAATGACTCCACATCTGAATACAGCAGATTCGCATAACAAGAAGACTTTTTAGGTCTGACAAGTCGACAATAATTTAACTTCAGTGGCCAAACAAGAATAATATTCAACGTGAAAGAATTAAGCTAATTATGTGAAATCAAATGCTATTGTCATAATATCAAAGTAGTCTGAGCTCTCTCAATAATCTCTCTCCAAAGCAATCACAACGATCTCTCTCTCCAGCCGACTTCTAACGAGAACTCTAATACGATCGTAAATATCCTTCTTATCACTCTTGTTGTCATGTCATTCACTTTTGACTTAACGTCAGGTTGCCAAATCAAAAATCAGAAAGAGAGGAAATATAGCATTTAAAATAAGAAACTGCTTAAAGAGAATGAACCAAGATTTGCATAAGATAACAGGAACCAAAAAAAGGAAAGTTAAATTAGAGTATTAGGTCTCAAACACTGAAAGTAAAGGAGCGTGCTTCTGCCGAATCATCTGACATGGGGCTTAGGTATGAGATTTTGTTTTCGTGTTGAGGTTTGACACCCAACAAATTTAGCTTTTAGGGCTATCAGCAGTCGACCGTCCCTAATGTGGGACTGTTGGATTAAGGTAAGGGACAGAGCTAGCACTATAAGACAAACACAGCACCCATGCCTCATCCGGGACTGGATTTCTGGCTCATGCCTCATACATGTTAGAAGAAACATGTATGAATTTCTGGCTCATATCTGGATTTCTAGCTCATGCCTCATCCGACTCTGGATTTCTGGCTCATGCCTCATACATGTTAGAAGAAACATGTATGAATTTCTGGCTCATCTCTGGATTTCTAGCTCATGCCTCATCCGACTCTGGATTTCTGGCTCATGCCTCATACATGTTAGAAGAAACATGTATGAATTTCTGACTCATATCTGGATTTCTAGCTCATGCCTCATCCGACTCTGGATTTCTGGCTGATATCGGACAAATGGCCGGAAGCCAGAGCCTCGGATCACGCTGGTATCAGGTGACTTATGTTTGAGAGTACAAGATGAAGTACGTGTGTTTTGTTTTCCATAAAACGCTGCTTCTGCTTTTTTCATTGAAAGAGTAGCTCTAAATTAAGGGCCGTTATCTCTTTGGGTGTTCATGAAAGTTGCTAAACCCCAAAGGAAAGAAATCAAAGCAAATACCAGGCACACAAATTTAATGTAGCATTTTTACTGTGATGGTAAAGGATTGTCTAAAGAAACTAAATTTAACATCATACGGTATGAAACTCATCATTACTTACATAGCTTATAAAAAATGCAGCCTAGTTTATTCAAATTACATTTATTCAGATACATTAGTATTCAAACTACATAATTAATTTGAAAAAAAAGAAAAATCAGACTGTCTTTACGAAAGAATGTATTCAATATTCATGAAAACTGCATGTATATTTCTAAAGATATTAAACAAGAAAACAGCGTGTTTCATCCCGACAGCTGTCCTTTATGTATTCAAATTTATACACAGTGTATAATTTGTTATTTGTGAGCTATATTTGCAAAATCACTCAGACATTGTTCGAAAATTTGAAATGACTCTTATATTCTGTAATTTTATTCATCCACTTCCCAATCTGTTGGGAAACATTTTCTGGTTTATTTTCACGAAGAAAAGTGGAAGAAAATAAATATGAAAAATTTATTTGAAGCAACCAAATTTTACATCAGTTTTTCATTCGATTTCAAACCAAGAAAGCTGAAGATTTGTAATAAGTTTTTCTTGAAGAAGTATTTATTTTTTATAGCTTTATCACAAACAACTGGGAAATCAGTACACAAATATTACGGGAATGTTTGAATTTCCTACTTTTTTTTTTAACAGCAGTAAAGTTCCATTCGGAATAAAGAATTTATCCATTATGTTTACAATTTAATGTTATATATTTGGTATAAAAGTGAGTTTCATAAGTTAAAGGATTTCAAAAATTATTTTACTTCACATATCCTCAGTGGAAGTAACGCAATGTTTGCACAATTTTATATAATGTGTGACTGGTTGCTGTCAGCTTACTGAGCATTCTATTAGAGTAAGAAGAAAAAAATAAAGACATTTGAAAGCGAAAAGTTGTAGTAAAATATTTTAAATACATAACTGCAACTCCAATATACAGTTCTATATTACTCACTCTTTAGTTTGCCTACTTTACAAACTTACTGCCCTAAAATACAAGATAAATTACTTCTTGCTTTAAAATACCTTGAAAATTAAAAGCAAAAGGTAAAACAGGAAGATGTAGTTAAACACAGAAGCTTTAAAATATTTGCAAATATTAATTGCTAAAAGATAACTTAGTATAATTTTCATTTGTATTTCTTTAAAAAAGCTTTTTCTTGAAATAACTTTAAAAATGAAAAAAAACGTAAAGTTTTAGACAAAGGCCTTTGCTCCATCAGAAACCGATTTATTCTATCAAATTGGAAATTCCCTTCAAAATTAAAAAGGGAAAGAAACACCAAAATCTCTATTTTGCTAAAAGCTGAAATCAGTTGAAAGGTCAATTAAAATCTTCTTCATTTATTTTTATTCTTTATCAAAATATTAATATCAGTACTATTATAAATATTGTAATAGTAATTTGTATAAATTTATAATTATTTCAATTTTTAAAATACAACCTATGCTATGCTGGTTTGCCTTATTATATGCCAGCTCTATGTGAAATTTAAATAACCTTTAGATTTAAATAAATTTCGGCAAGATTTTTATATTCAATCTTGGAAACTAAGGTTATGTAATTCACCTGATTGTAAAAGGTAAAATATTCGTCTCAATGTTTCTTTATGCTTGGGAGTATAACGACAATCGTGAGTAACTCGATGGGATATAAGCAGTCTTCCGTTCGTAATTTAGGGCCACTGGTTCTAAGGAAAGTAGAAAGCCACTGCCGTAAGACTAACACATCATCCATACTTCACTTTGTTTGAACCTAGACCCATCTTGGACGAATGGTCACAAGCTAGTGCCATCGGGGCGGCATTCAATATTTCATAAATTATTTTTTCTGAATATATTTTACCCCTATCACATTTTTCTCGATGAAGCATATGGTTTGATTACAGTACTGGAGAATCTAGGGGAGGGAATTTTCTTTTACCTATTTAAATGCTTTGCGAAGCTGTTTGAATTTGAAAATTGGATATATCTCAACATAATGTCAGTATTTTCCGTTCTTATTTAATCTGTGAGATTAAATAAGAACCTGTCTAAACGAAGAATGATGGTAAAATTTTATTAACTTTCGCCATACCAAATTTATGTTTGCTCACTCACCCCCACTACCCTGAAGTAAGTATTGGATACGCCAGTTGAGTACAGTATACCTGGTGTTTATGAAATAAGTATCTCTATTCTCGGGTGTATTGGTAAACGAGAAATGAAGATATTGTGACGAAACTTGGTATAGGTAGCTAATTGAAGGCATGGGAAAACGATTTAGCGGGGGAAAATACTTCTAAATTGCGCCACTTGGGGAACAGTGTGGTGCTGCAGACGCACTAAAAGAACAGGCTCGTGCGTGAATTTACTATTTACTGACAGCACAACGTTTCGGGAGAAAATATGCTCAGTATGCTGGGTAACAGAAGAGATTACCTATGATGCATAGCAGAAGTATCACCACTAAAATCCCAAACATTGCAGGTCGTTCACATGGAAAGTTTCGTACGCAAATGTTCAGTCGAACATTCTGCAGTGAACTCATAATTTCTCTTGGTTTTCCGCACTCATGGTCTGCTGGCTCATCTGACCTTACTCCTTGGGATTTCTGGCTTTGGGGATATATGAAAGACAGAGTTCATCCCGACAGCACATGCACTCTCTCAGATTTGAAAATGGGTGTGAGACATGAAATAGCCAACATCGACCGGGACATGCGAGCTCCAATGTCACGTGCCGTGCTTCTTTTGCAGCAAGTCATCTCTTCTGATGACCACGGTATTGAGCAGATTTTGTCTTGAAACATTCCCGATATCATAAAAGAGTAAAATCAGATCAGATGTAGAGAATTTTAGGAAGGGAGTGTCTGACCCCAGGTCTTGAACAACCCTTAGAAATAGGAAGCTAGGAGATTTGGGCTAGAGTGCCCGATAGGAAAGTCACACGGAAGCGAGGTAGAAAGGGGGAGGAAAATGCCCTTATTTATTACCGGGGGGCCAGTACCCGGGGGCCGACGGCTTAACGTGCCCAAAACAGCAGTAAATTCACGCAGGAGTCTGTCCTTTTCTTGCGTCTTCAGCGCCATTGTTTCCTTAGTGGCGAAATTTCGAACTAATGTTCTTTTATCCGATAAATCTTTTCTTCTTGTCCTCAATAAGCGACCTACCAAGTTTCGTTGCGATATCAAAATTTCTCACTTTCCTGGACCTCAAAGAACAAAAATATTTATTTTATAACCCCCGTTATTTGAAATTGATATTTTAGAAGCTAAATTTTAGTCAGAGATGTTTCGACGGTATCTATGAGTATTTCAGCAAAAGATAATGAAATTTAAAAGATACTATCCCATTAATTAATACACACAATTGACGTGGACTAGGAACATCAAACAGAAGTCATCGCTCTTTCCACGTTTATAAGTGAGTCACGGAAAAATTTCATCGGCCGCCACCGGGAATCGAACCCAGGGTCTACCAGTTACGTGCCGGACATGGTACCTCTGCACCGCAGTGGCCTCGAATATATGAGTCTGGAGAATTCGAGGCCGCTGCGGTGCAGAGGTAGCATGCCCGGCACGTAACTGGTAGACCCTGGGTTCGATTCCCGGTGGCGGCCGATGAAATTTTTCCGTGACTCACTTATAAAGGTGGAAAGAGCGATCCTTCTGTTTGATACTATCTCATTTAATATTAGTTGTTGAAAGAAAAAAAAATATTCTGCCTCTTAGCTATGCTTTAGATTATTTAACTTTTCTTTTTGTTCCTAGATTTAACGACCACAACGAGCAACTCACAGGGTTATAAGAAATCAGCTGTCCCTAATCTGGGGCAACTGGACCTGGACAAAGCGATCATTCATTTGAGATGGTTCCGGGTTCGCACCAGCTGTTCGAACCCGGAACCATCTCAAATGAATGATCAGAGGCAATCATTTTAAGCCCCTTAAAATAGTGAGCCACCACGGAGGCTTATTTTACTCTAATCAGCATACTATATGTCTAGTTTTACGATTAGGAAATTATTGAACTCATTGCTTCTTCTTGCATTTTGCTTCGCGATTCTGCAACATTTCTTCTTCTTTTGTTATGTCGACTGTGACATGCTACAGAGGTGAAGCACGTGTCAAGACGATAAATCTGCAGTGACATATTCCGTAGGTGTAGCTTAGTTGGGAGCGCAACTAACTCCGAAGTGAGGGGGCGTGGAGAAATTTGTGTTTTTACACGACACAGAAGATATTTGTTTAAAAATTAATATTGTCATTCAATAATGGCCCCTTTTGATACGTTTTACGTATCTGAATAACCATTTGACATTTTCAAATTTTTGGTGTGACATTATTTTCTTTATTATCTGGCATTTTCGCCTTGAATTCAGCAAAGAAACATGCCTTCTTCTTGAAAAACTTTAATAAATATAATTCCATTATATTACACAATCATTATTCTTACACTTTTATACCTTCCTAAAAAAATGTATTTACAGTTCAAAACTTCTATTTATATTGCTGGAAATACTGGTTATCACTTCTAACTCTTAGGATTTGAAGTGTTTGTCTTCCAATTCTTAGAAAGGGAAGTGACAGCCAGATAAACACTGCAAATTCTAGGTGGAAGTGATAAACACTTCCAATTCTAAGAATTGGAAGTCTTAGAATTGGAAGTGTTTATCTTCCAATTCTTAGAAATGGAAGTGACAGCCAGATAAACACTGCAAATTCTAGGTGGAAGTGATAAACACTTCCAATTCTAAGAATTGAAGTGTTTATCTTCCAATTCTTAGAAATGGAAGTGATAACCAGTATTTCCAGTGATATAAATAGAAGTTTTGAACTGCAGAAAGGTTTTTAAGAAGGTATAAAAGCATAAGCATAATGAGAGTGTAATATGATAGAATCATATTTTTTAAAGTTTTGCAAGAAGAAGATGTGTTTCTTTGCTGAATTCAAGGCGAAAATGCCAGATAATAAAGAAAATAATGTCACACCAAAAATGTCAAAATGTCAAATGGTTATTCAATTACGCAATATCGTATGAAAGTGGGCCATTATTGAATGACAATATATATTTTTAAATGTGTATAGGGTGTGTAATATCAAGTATAGATGCATAGTAAAAAGATAGGTACATGTATGGAACATTAGAAGTTATTTGCGTTTATTGCTGAATGTTACATTTCATTTCACTGCTTAAATTTTCTGATTCTATTAATTTTTTTTTTTTTTTTTTTTTTACGTTTCATTATGTGCTATTAGCTGTCTTTTAGGAATAAGCTCCCGCGTTTCCCCTGGCTTTTTTTCTTGACATGAATATTTAATAAATTTCATAAATTCATAAAAAGAAAATATTACAGTAATAGAACGCCTTTTAATGCAGAAATCAAGAGGTTGAAATGCGGAAATTCGAAGTATATTTTGAAAGGGGATCTTCATGTAATAATATTAGCTACAAATGATAAACGCCCCAGTTTACATAAAATGTTTTCCAACGCACATTACTGGAGACAAAATGATTAATAAGACTCGAAGAACTTGCTAAAAAAATTTCTCTTGCAATTTACTCAAAACTAGCTTTACATGAAAGCAAAATTTATGATCTCCATAACTTAATGTATGCAACATATGCCAAAAGACGAAATAGAAAATATATTCTTTGAGTTAAGGTTTTTAGTGCGGCGTTAACTAAAATCGATATGAAAACATAAAATTGTGGCTAAAACGCTTCTTGGACTAACATCGTATTTTTAAAAAGTCAGTTCGATATAAAATAAATTATTTTGGATTTTAAAATATATTGTTTTTTTATTTTAGATTGATATTGTTTTTTAAAACACGTCGTTTTGTAAAAATTTAAAATGCATGACGCAATTTCATTATGTACCGTTCCCTATTTTTCTTGTTTAGGTTTGATATTCATGGTTATTATTTCAGATTTATTACAAAAAAGAAAATGATAGGCAACTTCTTTAAGTTTTCTTTTCAATGTAAGGTAAAAGTTCTTGATTGACGTAATAAAACTTCCCCATAACTTTGCTCAATATGTTGCTTATTCGAATCTCAAAATTGTAAATAAAAAAACTTTTCTTCTGAGAAAAAGTATTTTCCAATTAGTTCCTTTTCAATATAAAAAGTGATGACGAACTGCACTACTTCTTTTTCGAGATTTTTCACCTAAATTAAAATTTGCATCTTATACTTTTAGAGAACTTTGCATCTTTTTGAAAACTGGAGATTCCGCGAATAACTGCTTTGCTGTCCGAGAGAAGTAATTCCAGGAATTTGAAATACACTGACAGAAAAGAAAAATCCCAACACCAAGAAGGGGTTGTGTTAGATAAACGACAGTTGGTAGGCGGTGAGAGTACATCTGTAAGATGACGTCTATGTAAATTTCGCGCTCGGCGCATACGTGTGGCGCTAGTAGCGCCCCTCGGAACATGCAAAGCAGGTTTGCTGTAAATACGCGCTGTAACGTTCGTGAGCGTTAGTTATCGTTGAGGTTCGACGTAGTGTGTTGATGGTAGTCAAGAATGCCATTAAGAAGACGAAGAAGCCATTATCAACAGCTCACGGAGTTTGAACGAGGTCGTGTAATAGGGCTACGAGAAGGTAGATTTTCTTTCCGCAATATTGCAGAACGACTTGGCAGGAATGTTGCCACCGTGCATGATTGTTGGCAGCGGTGGTCAAGGGAAGGTACTGTCACAAGAAGACCGGGTTCCAGCCGGCCACGCGGCACTACTGAGAGGGAAGACCGCCGTGTACGGCGTTTGGCCGTGGCGCATCGTACCGCGTATGCGGCAGCAATTCGAGCTGCAGTTGCCACCACAGTGACACAACGAACTGTTACAAATCAGTTACTTGAAGGAAAGCTCCGAGCCAGACGCCCTGTAGCGTGCATTCCACTTACTCTAAACCACTGCCGTTTGCGACGTCAGTGGTGTCAATCTAGAGCTCATTGGAGGACGGAGTGGGGATCTGTTGTGTTTTCTGATAAAAGCCGGTACTGCCTGGGTGCCAGTGATGGCCGTGTGTTGGTTTGAAGGAGGCCAGGTGAGCACCTGCAACCAACCTGTCTGCGGCCGAGACACACTGGACCTACACCTGGAGTTATGGTCTGGGGAGCAATTTCCTATGACAGCAGGAGCACTCTCGTGGTTATCCCACGCACCCTGACGGCACAGTTGTACGTTCGGTCTGGTGATTCAACCTGTTGTGCTGCCATTCATGAACAGCATTCCAGGGGGTGTTTTCCAACAGGATAACGCTCGCCCGCATACCGCTATTGTAACCCAACATGCTCTACAGAGTGTCGACATGTTGCCTTGGCCTGCTAGATCACTAGATCTTTCACCAATCGAGCACGTATGGGACATCATTGGACGAAAACTCCAGCGTCACCCTCAACCAGCATTGATCGTCCCTGTATTGACAGACCAAGTGCAACAGGCATGGAACTCCATCCCACAAACTGACATCCAGCACCTGTACGACACAATGCATGAAGGTTTGCGTGCTTATATTCAACATTCTGGCGGTTACACCGGTTATTAATGTACCAGCATTTCACATTTAAAATAGCTCTTCTCGCGCGTATATTAAGCTGTGATCTTGAAACCTTAATCGATTAAATATATTACCTATACAAATGTATTGCCGCCATTTCATTCCTCTACAACTATTTTTTCGTGGTGTTGGGATTTATTTTTCCGTCAGTGTATATAGTTCACAGAGTTTGGTTACCATATACCTCTAACACCGTATTTTTGAATGGAAGGTCAGTTGCATGTGTAGCTCAGTATATGTTCATGTTCTGACTCAGCTCTGATCACATGCAGTCCAATAATCCTGGAATATTTGATACGGATTCGTCAGAACCGGATAGGGCGAATTACCGTAAAAGTTGGTAAAGATTATTCATGTTCTAATTTGTAAATGGTAAATTTGTGAAAGATAAGCAAAAAAGTTAAATTTGTATAATTGCACGCAAAATTCCAGATGACTATTCCGTGAACTGAGGATTTGGGAAAGTCTGTCAACCAATACCAACTAGTGATAAACCTTTCAAGCAGTGGGGAAATAATTGTACTGGAAACATTGAAAAATCTCTCTCACATTGGTCGAGCGATTTAGAGATCTCGATTGTTTAGGGATCTCGACCGTTTAGGGAGAGATTTCTCGAACTCCTCGTTCTAGATTCGAGTCTTGGTTTAGGCAAAGCGGGTGTGTTTTTTGTATGAGTCTGTTTCTCCTCTGAAACCAGTTTCTCCAATTAAGGGAGGGTGACTCTTTGTGTATTTAGATGCTGAGAAAGTCTTAATGAATCTCGAAAAAAAAAAAAAAAAAGAGGATAGGATCCTCGTAAACAGCTTTTTACAACTATCTCAGAAACGTCAGAGCTCGTGTATCAGAAAATGAATTGCAGTTTGAAGCTAAACGCAGAGCAGCTCACATTGGACTTGCTGAAATAATAGACACCTCACAATCATTTGTAGTATCAGCACGAATGTGTTAGCGCCGTAACATATTATTTTTCCTTTGGCATTCAGATTTTGATCCTTCTCTTCCTAATCATCAACAAAAATAGTTATTAATCCACTACTGGATGAAGCGAAGACCCTTTCATAACTATCTGAAGCAATTCTGTCCCATGTCACTCTCACATGATTTCGAGTTTCATCTACCCGTATGGTCTTCTTCGGGGTCTTTTGCTATTCCCTGGTATCCAGTCTGATATTTAGGTTGTTCAACAGCGGTCAGATCTTCTGGCACTATGTCCAGCCCACTGCAGCTTCAGGGTTTCTAGTTTGATCGTGATATCATCAACTCTTTTTATTTTCCTGATCCATGAGCTCCTATGCCTATCTCTGCTGATTACCAGAGGCATGCATGCGCCTTTCCATGCTTTTTTGAGTTGTTCGAGCATTTGAACGTTTTTTTCAGTTAAAATCCATGTCTGTGTTCTATATGAAAGGACTGGAAGGATGCACTGATTAAATACTTCTCTTTTAAGACATAATAGTAAATTGCTCCTGAAAATTTTACTATTTCTTTCAAATGAACTCCACCTAAGTTTTATATGCCTATTGATTTCTTGTTTGATATGTTCTTACTTAATGTTTCTTGTTAAAGGTAGATGTACGCAGGAGTTTCTTCTAAATTTGCACCATGAATCTCATATCGCATGTGAATATCACATTGTTCCCATGTAGCGGGTAAAATTCCCGCACATGTATATGTTGTGGAATAAGTCAGTAAGAGGAATATAATGTGATGGTTAGAATTACCAATCACAATTTCTTGCATCCCGTTTCCCATTCTCATGTGCGTTATAACAGTAGGAATAAAGGAAGCGGCAGTTTGGACCATCTTTTTCACAAATGACGCTGTAGTCTGATCCAGTGAAAAATAAGAGGCATGAGAAAAGGTGCGTAAGTGAAGAAGAACATTAGAAGACACAAAGATGAAGGTAATTAGAACCTTGATGAAGAAAAAGAGTTACAGCGAACGCAAGGAGAATCATAACACTGGTATTAATATTCAAGAAGCAGTAAAAGCACCAAGTATGATTAAAAACGTGGAGTCAATGTTGGGGAAAGGTATAAATATGAAAAAAACACAGATTGATAAAATATGCCAGGTGAAAGTGAAATGACTGGAGCTAATGTAATTTCCCTTGCGCGTTATAGAAAACTGCCAACAAGGCTGTAAATATAGAAAATTCGGAAATTTCCCTGTAAGTCTGCGTTGCTTACAGTGTCCGTAAATTTCTGAGGTTTATGATATGGAGGTATGACAAATGATTTCATCCATATATGCAACATTTCAGAAAATTTATATATTCAGTCTCCCCTATGGCATTCCGGCATGCATTTCCGAAGAAAGAAAAATAGCAAACTTTTGTTGTCAATGTATTTCGCCTAAATTATCCATAAAATACACTGTTAAAATTTTTACAGTAGGTTGCACCAAAAAGTGGTGCTTCACCAGCTGCACCACTTTCTGAGAAAAGATACACCATTGTGTGGGGCAAATAAAACCCAATAACATAGTGAAACCTAGCATCATAATGTAGTGCAACATTGTACTATAACATGGTGCAAAGTTGAACCCTGTTAGGTTTTGTTTACACCACAAAATGGTTTACCTTTTCTCGAAAAGTGGTGCAGCTGGTGCAGCACCAACTTTTGGTGCAACCTACCACGAAATCGTTAACAGTGTACTAAAAAGTTGGGGAACTTTCGTTGAAGCCTATGTCATGTGTTTTCAACGATTCTCAACTCACTGCTGTATAAAAGTCGCTCCCAAGTCTCATTTGCAATTTTCTGCCTGCATCCAGTCTCCCCTATGGCATTCCGGCATGCATTTGAATTTCATTAACCTGTTTTCCACGGTGTTTTCTGCTGAGTTTTTCCTATCCCTTTGAATCCAGTGTAGTGTTTCAGTGGTTAGTTCTGATGTACAGCCCATTGCCATTTCAGGGTTTTTACCTTGATCGTGTTGTCATCAAATCTTGTCATTTTTGTTATCCGCAAGTTCCTCTTTCTATTTTTCCTGTAAATTCCAAGAATGCAAATCTTCATGTTTCCTTCATTTCTACGCAGCCTCTAAATGTCTTTTTTAGTTAAGGGCCATGTTTCTGAACCATAAGTAAGAACTGGAAGAATTAAACACTTTCCTTTTAAGACCAAGTATTTCAAGTATATTATTCATCAAATAGAATAAGCGAGTGAATGTTTCTGGCTAAAATCCATTTAATATAAAAAAGTCTGAAAATAGGAAAAAATACAAATTCTTTCTGTCTTTTTTGTTTTTCTTTCCTTCTTTTTTTTTTTTTTCGTGTGTGTGTGTGTGATAAATTCTCTGTAACACAATATGGTGGTAATAAGATGATCCTTATAATAAAGTAATGTCCTCTAGCATCGCATGAATTATCTAAATTTGGATTTTTGAAACCTCTAACTGACTTAACTTAAATAGTGAATATCGCTGGTACCTCCAATATACCCCAGTGCTAGTAGGGAGTTAAAGGTACAATGGAATGAACGAAAAATTTCAATAGGAAATTTCAAAACTAACATTTCATACGATCTCTGAAGTTAAAAAGATGGCAACTTTAATAAAGTATAAATGCAAAACTGTAACTGAAACTTTCATCCCCACGATGGAAAAGGTTCATGAAAAGAGCTAAATTCTACAACAAAATTTGAAGCCCAGATTAAATTAATGCATCATATTAATGAGCTCATGCATATCAGCAAGCTGTTTACAGTTAGAAGCTCGCACTAGTTGTCTTCCATTCTAATGCCCTTATTATTTAGCATAATTTGAATTTCATATTTAGTTAAATGCGTTTCTGATTTCTTTGGGGATTTAATTAAACTTTCACGACTTCCCTGCTCTGTTGTTTTGTTTCCGGGAACATCTGCGTTGATTTCATTATGTGCTACTGAATATTTAATGAATTTGCATTTTTTTTCTCATAAGAATTTTGAAGTTGTTTTAACTGCCCTATAAGGCATCGTGGCAGGGGAAACGTGCATCTCCTGCTAAATAATAAGTTGGCCGAAATCAGAAAGCGGCGTTCGCCTTCAGCCAACTGCCTGTAATTTAGTTTTACTGCAATATCCTTGCTTCGCAGGAAAACAAACACTACCCTCTTTTCACTTAAGCTGTGTAGCTTTTACAGTAAAACCATTTGATATCTGTCTAAATCGTGACGAGTTAATAATTATAAAAAGATACATTAAAAAACAGATTTTACATTTTCATACAATAACCTTCTTTGGGATTTTTGTTTCACTTTCTGTCTAGCCCGTCTTATCAAAAACACTCTTTCTCTTCAAACAGTGCATTTTTTATTGTTGAAACTTTACGTGCTGTTAGAAGTATGGTTACGATGAGATACATTCTCATACCGAATGTTTGGATTCGATTTCACGTTCAAAAAATGATTCCGCATTTGTTATTTTTCTCATCGCAATTTCTGAAGTTAGTGTTTCTAACTGGAGATGAGCGATACATTTCTGCAAATGTTATGGAATAGTTTCAAACGTAAAAATTAAATAACTCTATGGATTTAGGAATTTTGTCTTTAATTTTTTTGCATCATTACCATATTTCTTTATTCTAATGTACGAATTCAGACGTAGCGCAATTTCTTGTTTCCGTCATATCAATATTTACGCTAGAATGAAAACTAAATTTTTAAAAATATTTTTTTCCTGTGTCATCTCTGCTGAATTTATTTATTTATTCTAAAATAATAATGTAATACTTTATCTTATGTTGTTTCAGTCAAACTAATTCAAGTGGAATGAATTTTTTTCTCGTTCACCATTTTTGCATTATTGATATCATAGATAAGCACTAATTGCTGCGGCATTTGTACTGGAGATTGTTAACATTCATCAACAAGAGACCATTGGAAATGTAGACCTGGTCCAATATAGAAATTACCTGGTTATAAAAATATAAAGTATACGAGGAAGAAGTCTTGGTAGTGCTAGTATTATTCCTATTGTATTATGGAATACAAGAAGAATAAATGGAAAAATGAATGAGGTGGTAGAAATGAATATGCATGGAATTATAAGTGGAACTAATCTTGGGATTATGGAAGATTGGCATGATTCAGAATTCCAAGGTCAAACTACAGCAATTGCTAACATCTAGAAGAATAGCTGGAAAACAACCGAAGTAGGATTTCCATGGAAAACATGTGTGTGAGATATTTCCATTTTTTAAAGGAAGCAATGTTTTCCTTGAAACGTCTGTCTTGAGAAATGCTACCACTTGAGAAACATTTGTCCCCTGATTTCAAGTGACAAAGTATTCGTAGTATCATTCTTTTTATTTGTCGTGCCTCAATTGAAAAGCAAATTGGACTATATTCAGCACATCCATTACTTACATATTGTTGAACTGCGAAAACATTAACGACAGTCATTACAAGGGAGATGTTCCTCAACTGGAAATACATTCAGGAAGATATCACTTACACTGGAATATATTTTTACAGTTAAGATGGCAGATGGATATTTTTATAGTTAAGATGGTACGGTTCCACTTGTATGGGTAATTAGCTGCAAACCAATTGATGAATAATCCGTTAATTATTTGGCGATTCTTTTTCAGTTATCCGAAGTTCGGTGCTCCGCAGCCACCTGCATTTCGTATAAGTAGCCATATTTGATTATTCCGACCCTTAGACCATTTGGTGCTATTTAACTGCATTTGATTATTTGGTAGTGGAAATGCCCAGTGTCTTCCAGTACGGTATCCCCAGACGAAATATAAACTTTAAATCAATTAGATACCAAAAATGCTTTTGATGACGTAAATGTTTGTCCTTTAGAATTCCAAGCTATGAAGAAGAACAGAAATCCAGTTTCATTGCAAAGCTAGAAATTGACCTTCATTATGGAGCTAAAGATAAATTTTATTTGCAGAAATTTTCTCTACCTTGAGAGCTCCGCATGCAACAGGTATATTGCAATGTGAGCAGTACTATTTTAATAAGTGCTACTAAGTTCAAAAGTCACGAAATTTTATATAAGGCTGTAAAATGTTTTTAAGCATATCTAAATGTAGGAAAACATAATTACCCTTCATGACTGGGAACAGTGGATATGCAGTGCCATGAATGTAGATACTGAATCTGGGAAATCGAACAGTTGCAAAATCGTTACATGAACTCCCTAGAATCTAGGACTACAAATTCTTTGAACGATTACAGTCGATACTACTTCCGTGACAGCATCAGCTGAGCAAACAGATGAAACCTATCTACTTCGCTCCTCAGACAAAATTCAATCTTCTGTTGACACTTTGCTTCTGTATGTTCTTACGAACTAAATTTCCTCTCTGTTTCAAACGTGCATAATTTTATGGTTGATGATTGATTCTGTGATTATTTTTCAGTTATTGAAGGTATAGAATCTTTTTTTGTTGCCCGTATTACAAGTGGTGTCTCCAGCATTACAGCATCTCAATCAGCTTCAGAGTATTTTATGCATCTTATAATTAATAAAGTGACTTGTAATAAACTTTGGGATCTGTTTGTTAATATCTTCTATTCCTTGAAATCCTATTGATCTCTTTTCTTGGTTTTATAGTTTAACAGAGAAAACTAATTTGTCATCAGTTATTTCTTGATTCTTTCATTTATCCTGATTTTTGACTCTAATAGAAGAGAATGAGTCAGAAAATGAGGTAATCGCCTAAAAATTCAAACAATCGCTTCGACATGACTAGGACAACTTATTCTTGATGAGCGCTTCAATATTACCTTGACGGAATGACTTGTTTGCTCAACACGAGTTACTTCCTGAATTCTTAATAAGCGTTTTAATATTCTTAATGGAATGACTTGTTTGCTCAACATGAGTTACTTCCTGATTTCTTAATGAGCGTTTTAATATTCTTAACGGAATGAATTGTTAGCTCAACATGAGTTATTTCCTGAGTTTTCTACTGGTACGTCCGTCTTTCGCTCAAAGTAAAGCAAGGTTGTTCTTGCTCACTTACAAACCTGCAGGCATTCAGTGAACTTTGTACTACTGACTGAAACAAAAATGCTTATCTGTTTCCACAAGAGAATGCTATGATGTAAAGTAATGAAACAAGCTAGTCTTCTTACCTCGTTTTCTTTAGTGGGGGTTTAATAACTGCTATGAACATCCAAGAAGAGTCGCCCGTAGTTAATTTAGAACCAGCGGTTCCTGAAAATGGAAAGTAAGAGAAGTAAAGTGAACCAGAAAATCCATTTCTTCCCCGGAATTCGAATTCAGAGACCCAGAAACATGAGAAGCAGAAATACCGCATTCAAGACAAATGGATGTCGATTGCGCCTTTGTATGACTGTAGTGTCAGTATTGACGTCATGAGTCACCAGAGTTTGAAAGAGGGGTGATGGGTGCGCTTGGCGTATGTGTCACTCTATCGCGGAGATGGTACAGGAATTGCAGTATCCCTGCTCGAAATTAGCAGGAGTGTATCGGGAATATGCAATTTTTCCGGAATAATATCGCATCGAGGACAGAGATGTGGGCAAGGAAAGGTAGCGGATGCACGTGCACTTCGACGTCTGTGTCACATATTGCAAATAACTGGAGAGCGACAGTGTCACAAATCTCCGCCGACTTAAACGAGTGCCGGAAACGTCTCAACAAAGATCATTAGGCGATCATTAGCTGCAACAGGTTATAGGAGTCACCGACCCACCACAGTCCCATTAATAACGCCCCATCCCTGGTCTGTAAGACACAGCTGGTTGAAATAACAGTGGCATTGGACCTTGGTTGATCGGAGACGAGTCTTCTGGTCCAGTGAGACTCGTTTCCAATTATTTAGAAACGAGACTCATCTGACAATTTCTTTTCAAGAGTAGGTCACAAGAGTCACCGACGCACCACAGCCTCACTGATAATGCCCCATCCCTGGTCTGTAAGCCTCAGCTGGTTGAAATAACAGTGGCATTGGACCTTGGTTGATCGGAGACGAGTCTTCTGGTCCAGTGAGACTCGTTTCCAATTATTTAGAAACGAGACTCATCGGACAATTTCTTTTCAAGAGTAGGTCACAAGAGTCACCGACACACCACAGCCTCACTGATAATGCCCCATCCCTGGTCTGTAAGCCTCAGCTGGTTGAAATAACAGTGGCATTGGACCTTGGTTGATCGGAGACGAGTCTTCTGGTCCGGTGAGTCTCGTTTCTAATTATTTAGAAACGAGACTCATCGGAACATTTCGTTTCAGCAGTAGATTACAGGAGTCACCGACCCACCACAGTCCCATTGATAACGTCCAATCCCTAATCTGTACCCCTCGGCTGGTTGAAATAACACCTGCATTGGACCTTGGTTGATCGAAGACGAGTCTTCTGGTCCGGTGAGTCTCGTTTCCAATTATTTGTAAACGAGACTCATCGGAAAATTTCTTTTCAAGAGTAGGTTACAAGAGTCACCGACGCACCACAGCCACACTGGTAACGCCCCATCCCTGGTCTGTACGTCTCGGCTGGTTGAAATAACATCTGCATTGGACCTTGGTTGATCGGAGACGAGTCTTCTGGTCCGGTGACTCTCGTTTCCAATTATTTGGAAACGCCCCATCTCTGGTCTGTACGCCTCAGCTAGAGCCCTTATAATTTTCAATTATTTGGAAACGCGACTCATCGGACCATTTCGTTTCTAATTATTTAGAGACGCCCCATTCCTGGTCTGTACGCCTCAGCTACAGCCCTTATCATTTTCAATTATTTAGAAACGCGACTCATCGGACCATTTCGTTTCTAAATATTTGGCGGAGACAACACAAAACGATGGACCCGGTACGTCATCAAGCAATTGTACGAGCTGGTGTAGGGCCCACTATTTTCTAGGGCATGTTCAACTGGCACACGTTGGTAACTCTGGTAAATCTAGATGCAACACTGAACGGTCCACGCTACGTGTCCATTCTTGCAGACCATCTCCATTCGTTCATGATCATCATGCACCCACACGGCAATGGACTCTTCCTGCAGGAAAAGGCGCCCTTCTTGCAGAGCCATGGTGATTAGAACACGGATGAAAGAGTATTCCGCAAAAGTTCCTACCATGGAATAGCTTCTCCGTCAGCCGGTCATGAACCCTGTGGAAAATATTTGGGATACTGTGAAAAAGTCCGTTCGAATTTTGAATTCTTCACCCAGGAATGCAATAGAATTATGGTCAGTGATGCAGCAAGCATAAGTGGATATACAAATTTTGAAGATGAAAATCCGATTTTCGGTTTAAATGTGACAAGGATGATAATATCCGAAAACTTAAAAATTCCATCGTCCCGGAGCGTGACTCGTATCCGCGTCTTCCAGATAGCGCATGGGTAGCTAACCACTACACCACCCAGAACGACCAAGTCTCAAGTTTCCGATTAATTTGAATATAACCATCACAGGATATTTCATAAGTGAAGATACCTGTCGAACTGTTTCTTTGTCTAGTAACTCTATGCCTCGCCGAGTGGCAGCCCTTATCCCAGCGAAAGGTGTGCCTACCCGTTACTATTAGGAATCCTGTAATTTCTGTCCACCCAGTGTACATTAAGGAAAACCTCAGGATGCCTACATACGTAGAAGACAATGGAATATCTTTTCAAAAATTCAACTACTTGCTTGGTTTTTTTTTTTTTGGTTTTTTTTAACGCAACAAATTTTGAAAAATAGTGCAAAACACACGACATCCCAGAATTCTATTTCTTATTAACAAAGTGGAAGTTTATACACTGAGTGGCCTTTTTATTATGACCACCTGATAGTTTTAAGCAAATGAACTATGGCTGCACGCTGTTGCCGCCAGAAAGCGAAGCTAGTATAAAAAGGGAAAGCTCAGTGCTTGCGACAGTAGTAGAAGTGATTTTTCGGTGACGAGATGGGTAAAAAAATGCGATTTCACGGACTTTCAACGTGGGATGATTGTAGGAGCTCGGACCTGTGGAGCGAGTATCACCGAAACCGCCGCATTCGTGAAATGTTCCACAGCAGCTGTTGTTAAAGTGTTTAAAGACTGGGCTGTCAGCCAAAAAACTGGCTCTCTATGTGCAACGTGTGGTCGTCATTGACTAGTGACTGCTCGGGCGGAACGGAGAGTGTCCAGACTGGTAACAGACAACAGAAGGGCAACAGTGCAGCAAATTACAGACCATCTTAATCAAGGATCCCCTCAAGTGATCTATGCACGCACTGTTCGCCGTACATTGCATCGGATAGGATATGGCAGCCGAAGGCCTGTTCGAACACCTTTGCTGTCTGCAGTTAACAAGAGAAAACGTCTCTAGTTCGCACAGGAGCACAAGGATTGGACAGTCGATAATTGGAAAGGAATTATGTGGTCCGATGAATCACGTTTTCAGTTGCACCATGCCGATGACCGAGTGAGAATTTGGCGGAAACAGCACGAAAGCGTGGACTCCAAATGCATTGCTACAGCCCTTCAAGCTGGTGGAGGTAACGTTATGGTTTGGAGAATGTTTTCCTGGCATGCTTTGGAACCTTTAATTCGTGTCGATCAACGTCTGACTGGCACATCATATCTAAACATCGTTGCGGATCAAGTGCATCCTGTCATGTGGATGGTTTACCCCAATGGCGATGGCTACTTTCAACAAGATAATGCGCCCTGCCATAGTGCTCGTATTGTACAGGATTGGTTTCAGGAACGTGTAGGTGAGTTTACTTTGCTTAGGTGGCCCCCACAATCTCCAGATCTCAACCCCATTGAGAATTTGTGGGATGAAGTTGAACGAGCCATCAGACAGCTGGATCCACAACCCTGTAATCTCACACTCCTGGAAAGTGCTATTCATCAAGCATGGTCTCAGATTCCACAAACCATATATCAACATCTCGTGGAGTCCATGCCACGAAGAATCGACGCAGTATTAAAGGCCAAAGGTGGCCAAACGAAGTACTGAGGGGTGGTCATAATAAAGTGGCCACTCAATGTATTGGCGTTGTATTTCGTATTAGGATGATAAATAGTGTAATAAAATGTTAACAAAGTTGTAATTTTGCTACTAAATTTTACTTTATTTGACTCCAAACGGTAACCATCAGAAAAAATAAATTATCTTTTCTAATCTTGAATTGTAAGAGTGATAGTGTTCAAATAAGTATTATAACTCCCTTATTCTAGTACTACTCTGATGAATACTAGAATAACGGGAGTTATAAAATAAAATATATTAAAAATAACCACAAGGTGTAACTTTTCTTACAACATTTTGATTAATTTAACGGTTGCCAAGAAAATGAAAAGTTAGGGAAATTTTCTTATCTCTAATTTAGTTCACTAGCATATGGCGAAAAACTGAAACACAAAATATTTGTAAAGAAAATGTCGATCTAGTGTCCGAGATTCAAACAGAGACACTCAAGCTAATAGGTTTTCCTAATATTTTGTTACCATAGGAACGCATACTCCTCACAGCATAGCAAGACTGACGAAAGAATTATTTTCAGTGCTCCTAAGAACTGTCGTGAAGGGAGTTCCGTATGTTAGAGCAAAATGGGATCCCTTCTTTTAACAGTACATGCAGTATAATAAACTGCAACTTGAGAAATCTTTGAAGAACTAGAGAAAAGGAACTCACAGATGATTTTGCTACTGTTAAAGAAGGAATTCTTCACTTCATTTGAAAATCAGTGTTTACAATGCGGGAATTTTTGCGCGTTTTCACATCTTTCTTTGACCTCACACAAATTATCTTATACAAAATTTGCTTTTTCTTAAAAAGTACGCAGGTTTAAAACTGCATATTTTATGTTTAAATCCATTCACATAACAAAAGTTTATAGTGGGAAGGGGAAAGGTATTGGCTGCAAAATTATTCCGCCGATCAAAAGGCGTGGTCAGTTTGTAAACTAACGAGAAAAATGTATAAGAAACTTCTATCCCACACAAATAGTTTTTCAAAGCACTTTTATAATTCTCTGACAGTTTTCTATTGAACATGTCGGATTTTAACTACAAATTGTATTTTGTGAAAGTAGGCCAAAATCCTAACTCAAAATGCAGAAAATCTTTTTTTTTTTTAAACCCTTTATTCAGATAATTTTCGACATAAGTTTTGCACATGTTATTCTGTTTAATATTCTTCAATTTTTTGTATTAATAAATTTATTATTGTTTTAAAAACGTTTTATATCTCCTTAGATGCTAAAATTTCATTAATTTTCTTCTGCCCTTTCATACACGAACTTCACACAGATATTCGTTTTTCCACACAGCACACCCCACGGGTATCACCGGAACAAGGCCTCCGAAAACGGGGAGCGACGGAATTTTTTTTTTTATTTGCTATTTTTGTTTTTGGTTGAAGGCTTAACGACCATCGTGAGCAACTCAATGGGCTATAAGCAGTCCCCTGTCACTAATTTAGAGTCATCGGTTCCAGGGAAAGGATTGAGCCAGTGCCGTAAGACAAACGCAACATCCGTGCCCCACTGGGATTCGAATTCAGACCTATCTCCGACAGATGATCATTAGCTAGCGCTTGGACCACTGCGCCACCTGCGCGGCCAGGTGCATCTTTAAATAGCTAAGAGATACTTAAGAAACATTTGAAAAATTACATTTTAAATAACTAAATTGAAAAAATACTTGCATTCAAATATTCTTTTTAACAATATATTAGTATCCTACATTTTCCTGTTATCCAAAATAAATTACCAGGTGCGTTAGCCCTTCAACCTGCTGGAAGGAATTAACTCGGGATTAACAAATTGAGCTGAAATTAGTTTGAATAAATATATTCCTTGTCATATACAATTGGGAAACGAATTTTCCCGAAGAAATAATTCTTGCCGCCCCTGTGGCGCAGTAGTCTAAGCGATGGTTTATGAGCAGGGGTCCGGGTTCGAATCCCGGTGAGGCATGGATGCTGTGTTTGTCTTACAACACTGACTCTCTCCCTTCCCTGGAACAAGTAACCCTAAATTAGGGACGGGCGACTGCTTATAGTCCATTGAGTTGCTCACGGTGGTCGTTAAACCTCCAATCAAAAAAAAAAAAAAAAAAAAAAAGTCGGCATTGTAATTCTATTATTGGCATATTTTCACTGTATTCCATGTAACCATTTCCTTCAGAAAACTTGAAAATTACATTGCCCTGGAGAGGGAAGCGAACCCTCACCTCTCGATTTCCGGTCGAGCATGCTAGTCATTACACTACCCGGGACAAGGAAATTCCAAGCATGTTATATGTTCAGTACTTAAAATTTCCTTGTACTGGGCAGTGTAATGACTGGCATTCTCGACCAGAAATCGAGAGGTGCGGGTTCGATTTCTGTTCCAGGACAACGTAATTTTCAAGTTTTCTGAAGGAAGTGGTTACATGGAATACAGTGGAAATATGCCAATAATAGCATTATATTCGTTGTTTAAGACGTGGGAATCAGCGCGTCAGAAAGCGTTGCATTACCCACTATGCTTTATTATTTAAAGTGGTCGTTTGGAGGATAATTGACACGAATCCTTTCTGACTGTTTTCTTGCTACAAGCGCTATAACAACGTCGACCAAGCTAGGAAAGGAGCGAGAAGATGTTTATGCAATTTGTTTCTTTCCAGCAGGGAAACTAGCCGTTCCTTTCATGACGAAGCAGAGAAAAAAGAAGTAAAAAAGGAGTAATTACCAGCCGTGACAGGTTTATGATCGGTACTCCTGAGATGAGAGGGAGAAAATATTATTTTGCCCTAGCTTTCGTAAAATCGCGTCGCTGTGTGATCATTTCTGGTTTGGGACAGCAAAAATATTTTTGGCACAATTTTGTTCAGGTACAGCAGCCCCTTAAAGAGCTTAAATATACAGCCCAAGGACAGGTAATGCTTTTTTATTTTTTTAATACGCCTTTCTCCGTTGCATGCTTCTCCCACCTTAAGTTCGTTGCCTTTACTTAATGCATCGAAACAAAACACACAGAATAATTTCTTTTGGGGAGTGAGTGATCAAAGCATAAGGCATCGAGTCGTTTCTATTTTTGAACAGCTGTTGTACATAGAAATAAAATTTAAGCCTTAAGAAAGTGCTGGGCATAAAATATTTTCCTTTTGTGGAGGACAGAAGAAATGAATGGGAGCCTTAAAGGCTGAGGATTTGATCATGCCATCAATCATCGCGGAGTCTGACCCGCCTCATATTCCCCATCACTCTCTCTCCTTGCATCACCTCTCAGCCTCATCCTCCGACGAATGCGTGTGTGCGCTTTCTTTTTTCATTGCTGTAGGCTTGTCTTTTTTTTTTTCTTTTCTTTTCATTCTTGAACTTTTATCCTGAGAGAAGGTGCCCGGGAACGGCGGCGTTTCAAGACTTGACAACATAATTTCCGTCACAAGGAAACTGCCACCCTGCGCCGGGGCTTTCGCTTTTTGCCAAATGACTGCCATGCATTCGAATCTCTAATTACAAGAAATGGCGCTGCACTGGTTAGGGTGTAAAAGGAGAAAAGAGACGTCGGATGCAGCGATTGTAGGGCGCCTGCTTCTCTGCTTCTGCCTGTCACTGATCGCAAACGGTGGCTTGTTTATAGCACATCACTTTCAGAGGAGCACTTATGATAATATCGTATCTTCTGCTCTTGCGTCTTTTGAGCGATGCAAAGGCATCCGATTACAAGTTTTGGTTACTCTTTTTATCAATAAAGAAGGAAAGCTTTATTCCTCGAGATGTAATGGCTTTGATCAAAGTTATTTTCCGTAGCCGTTTGCGACATTTCCTTTTCCAAAATACTGACCACAAGTTCACAATAAAAAAAGAAGGGCCACTTTTTTACGCGAGTGAAAGGTACTACTCAATATGCAGAAAAAGCTTATTTTTTATCTGTCTGTCTATTTTGTTGTGTGATGCAGTAGCGTAGTAAAGGTGACTCGCGCCCTGGGGGAATGCCCCCTTGGAATATAACACAAATGATTGAGCAGGTGGTTTCAGGAAATTACTTGAGTATTGGTAAGCACCTGCTCCGGAAAAGGTAGTTCTATTTCTATATTGAACATATTCTGAGAAAACATTCAAAGCAAATTTAATACTAAAATTAACTTTAACCTAGATTAGACAGCGCAAAAAAAAAAAAAAAAAAAAAACATTTTATGAATGAGTGCCTGGACGAATCAAGGAGAGCCAAAAATGAGTTGCACCTGAAAAAATTGCAAATTAAAGACATAAACAGGAAATTTATCGCCACCCCTCGCTGAGCCACCTGAGGCGCTGCCTCCAGCCCATTCTTTTGAGACGAGTCTAGGTTCCAGTCCCAGTTGAGGAATGGGTGAAGTATTTACCTTACAGCGCTGGTGCTTTCCCTTCGCTGGAACTAGTGGTCCTTAATTAGGGAGGGGGAGACTTCTATAACACTTTTGGTGATTGTAATTTTTTTTTTGACTGAAGGTTTCAGGAGCATCGTGAGCAACTCAATGGGCTATAAGCAGTCGCCCGTCCCTAATTTAGGGTCACAGGTTCCAGGGAAGGGAAAGAGCCAGTGCCGTAAGACAAACACAACATCCATGCCTCACCGGGATTCAATCCCGGACACTTCTCGGATGAATTGCCACAAGCCAGCGCTTCTACCACTGCGCCACGGCGGTGATTGTTAAACTCTGAAAAAATTAAAACAAAGGGTGAACATTCAATTGTAAAGAAAGTTTCGACAAGTGAAAAGTGTATTTTTCCAAACTATACTGGCGTGCAAAAATTAAGGACGAGACGGTTTTTCGAATGTAACGTCGTGCAGAAGTGCTCCACATCGACCCAAATCATACCATGAGATCCCCAAGATGCACGAATATGGGATAAGTGAGCAAAACCGTCCAAACAAGGAATCCAAAGGATACACAGGCACTTCACTGATAAGGTAGCTTCGAGCACAACTGGACAGAAGACAGAAACGTCCATGTGACAGGCGGCTGCCAAAAAAAATACAGTCTTTAGTAGGGGATATGATCACCCCTGACTGCGTTGCAGGATTTACAACGTCTGTCCATGCTGAGGACGAGGTTGTCAAGGAGCTGTTGAGGCGTCGTGGCACATTCCTCTTGTAGCGCCAATCGCAGCTGCGGAATCGTTGCTGACGGCTGGTGACGTGCTGCCAAGCGTCTACCGAGAAGGCCCTACACGTGTTCGATTGGATTTAGGTCCGCGGACTATGCGGGCCAATCCATGCGTTGAATATCTTCACTCTCCGACAGCTCTGCGACAGCCACTGTACGATGAGGTCTAACGTTGTCGTCCATGAAGAGGAACTCAAGACCCACAGCACCTCTAAACAGACGTACGTGAGGCAGGAGAACCTCAGTGCAATAGCGGACACCAGTGACCGACGTCCTTGGAAGATGTGGAGGTCAGTACGGTTACCAAGCATGATACCGCCCCAAACGAGAACTACGCCACCTCTAAGCCGGTCCCTTTCGGTGATGTTGGAGGTGTGATTGCGTGTTACCTGCTCTCTCCAGATGTGTATACGTTCAGAATCGCTCGTCAGACTAAATCGGCTCTCATCCGTAAAGAGAACTCGACCCCATTGCTGATGTGTCCCGTTCTTGTATTGCTGGCATCACAGAAACCGCCGTCTCCGATGAGAAGGCGTTAATAGCACACACCGTACTCGCCGTCGTGAGAATAGACCACCTTTGTGCGGCTTCCTGGCCTCGGTAAAACACGATAACGGACGTCCAGTTATCTGTTGCATATGCCTTGCGATTTTTCCCGCTGTCTGCCGTCTGTCTCTTCTCGCCTGTAGGACAATATACTGGTCGTCCGCCGCCGTGGTTGCTCGTGGACTGCCACTGCTAAACTCTCGGACAGCTGTTCCTGTCGTTTGAAATACTCTCCAAGCTCGTGAAACGATGCTGTGAGCGATCCCGAACTCCTCGGCCACACTACTCACACTTCGAACTTCTTCCAACTTCCCAATGACGTGACCTCGGGTAAAGTCATCCAGATGTCGTCTACTGGATTGCCTGTTGGCCATATCACACGGTGGCAGCAAATCGATGTCGTTCAAAACGATGTGCACCGTTTAATATCTTTCACCGAATTACTAAGCGTACACCGCCCGTGTGCTTTGCACCATTCCGACACCCCCTCCCTACGTCGTGCTGCACATATGCGCATGCCCTACCGTACCGGACCCTAGTCTATCTCCTGAGTGGTCTTTCGGCCCGTTCTGCCTGCACGTTCCGCTGTTATGCTAATTTCTCCTCTGCGTCCTTAATTTTGGCACACCAGTGTATAAATTGCCGCACCGGTGGCGCAGTGATCTAAGCGACGGCCTCTGATCATTTGTCCGAAAGGAGTCCGGGTTCCAATCCCGGTGAGGAATGGATGTTGTGTTTGTCTTACGGCACTGGCTCACTCCCTTCCCTGGAACCAGTGGCCCTAAATTAGGGAGGGGCGACTGCTTATAGCCCATTGAGTTGCTCATGGTGGTCGTTGAACCTCCAATAAGAAAAAAAACAAAAAAACCCTATAAATTTACTTGCCATGGGGGCATTTCCGACTTTAGCAAAAACATCTTTGAAATTCTTCGGCGTCACCACAGACGCGCGTGAGTGGGCAACTTCCAGTCTCTGCCTCTTCCTCGTCATTACTCCTCTAGAGAGGGGCTATTGAAAATTTGAGGTTATTTCTGCAAAAGTAAGGAAGAAGAAAGGTCTTTGCAATGGGTTGTTATTGGATACGATTTTGAAACAAATTGTTTTCGGTTCGATTCCTTATGACACAGAATAGCCAACGTGATTCTGAGGCCATGATAAGCAAGCGATCACGGGTCATGCATTCGCGTCATAAAAAAGGCCTCATCTTCAGATCTCTCTTGCTTCCACTATCACTATACCTTTGTGTTCGATTCTTCTCACCAGCGTCTCAATATTTCACAATCTGGCACAAAAAAATCACCTTAAGACATGGGTTGCTAAACTTTATCTTGGGAGCAACCCCTACCAGAATAAGATCCAATATCAAAATGTTTTACACGCTTATTGTTGTTAAGAAAGGAAAAACGTCCGAGTTCTGCTCTTCGTTTTTATTATAAACAAGTTAGTAAAATCATGCAATGCATTGATTATGATACGCTTTCCAACATACCAGAAATTATTACTCAAGTTATGTGGATAATGGCTGTGGAATAAATCTCGCTCCTGTGTCCTGACCTTTGACCTCATTTCGATGATATTCAACAGAACCGGTTAAATATACCTCAGGAATAGCATACTAAAGGTTTGTCGCAACAGAAGCAGTTTTACGCAAGTTATGAGAATAATGGCTGTGGAATAAATCTTGCTTTTGTGCAATGACCTTTGACCCCATTTCGTTGATATTCAACAGAACCGGTATACTATACCTCTGGAACAACATGATAAGGTTTTGTCGCAATCGAAGCATTTTTAGGTAAGTTATGATGCACAAGGGCAATGGAATGGATCCCAATCCAGTGTCCTGACCTTTAGCCCAATTTCGCCCATTTTCAATAGGGTTCGTCCCCACCGGCTCCCTACCACATACTAAAATTTCATCGAAATCGAACCATTTTTAAACAAGTTATGACGCATAAGAGCAATGGAATAAATCCCGCTCTTATGCCCTGCCTGACCTTTGACCCCATTTCGCCCATTTTCAACAGGGTTTGAGCCCAGGTGGTTCCCTACCACATACTAAAATTTCATCGAAATCGAACCATATTTACGCATGTTATGACGCATAAAGGCAATGGAATGGATCCCGCTTTTATGCCCTGACCTTAGACCCCATTCCGCCCATTTTCAATAGGATTCTTTCCCAGGTGGGTAGTTACCACATACTAAAATTTCATCGAAATCGAACCATTTTTACGCAAGTTATGACGCATAAAAGTAATGGAATGGATCCAGCTCCTATGTCCTGACCTTTGACCTCATTTCGCCCATTTTCAATGGGGTCCGTCCCCAGGTGGTTCCCTACTACATACTGAAATTTCATCGAAATCGAACCATTTTTACGCAAGTTATGACGCATAATAGCAATGGAATGAATCCCGCTCCTATGTGTTGACCTTTGACCCTGTTTCACCCATTTTCAATAGGGTTCGTCCCCAGGTGGTCCCCTACCACATACTAAATCGAACCATTTTCACGTGAGTTATCGTGCGGACGGACGGACAAAGCTGGAGCATATACGCTTCTTCAACCTACGGTTGGAAAGCGTAAAAAAGGAAATCAACTGTATTTAAAAAAAGGGGAGGAGGGTTGCTTTCTGCAAAATCTTCAATTTTTATAAAGGGATGAGAATTTTCTCTTACCGTAAGTACACAAAACTACAAATTTTTCTGGGACACCTGAATTTCCTCTCTCTGTCTCTCTCTCTCTCTCTCTCTCTTTCTTCGTAGCCTTATTATTTCTTTTCTTTTCTTTTCTTTTTTGGTAGGTGCATTTACTCTTTTTGCGAGTCCATTGATGATCATTTGGGCTCCGGACATTTGGAAATGTTAGGGGCGTCCTGAATACATTTTTTGTGCGTGTCTGAGTGCTTCCTTTTTTTTTTCTTTTTTTTTTTTCGGGGAAGGGAAGGAAATTTTTGTCTTTCACATCTGTTCTTTTGTCTATTTTGCTATTGTAAGCACTTCTAACCTTTGGTGCCGTGCTGTGGGCTTCAGAAGTCATGTCTGGTTGTGCACGTGGTTGGGCGTTACCTAATCTTTGAAACAAGAAAAGAAATTCTGCCGGAGTTTTTCTTCAATCAAAAGAGCTGAAGCATAAATGTTTTCCATATTATGCAATGATTAAGGATGGGTATGTGTAACATTTCGTCAGTAATGTAAGAAGGCAGTAATGAATTTCTCACGTTCTTTTCGTAAACAAAATATAATTCCAATTTTTGTGGGTTTTTTTTTACCAGTACGGGTGAAGGCTGTTCTGGCTTTGTATGCACCTTTGATCTACCAAAACCACTCAAATCCTGCATCCTCTTTGCTTCAGTAATGGAATTACAGTAAAACGCTAATTATCAGGGACTCAGTTATCTGTGGGGTTGGATTAACTGTGGCCCTGTGTAATACATACAAATTTAATATTTTTAAATCTCTATGCAAGTGGATTCCTAAAATAACAGAAACCATTACTGCGTATTTTAAATAGCATTGTAACACAATTAAACAACATGGCATCATCCTTCTAGCAGAACGTATTTGTCATCATTGCTGCTGCCATCTAGTTCTGTCTCCAGAGTGCGCAGCAAAGTGTATTAAGAATTTAATCGAGTCTCTTTTGTCTGCTAAACACTACGAAAGCTTGTGTTCGCGAGCTCTTCTTATGTAACCAAACTTATCCAGCATTTCAAACCCTAAAATCCTGCGACAAGGAAAAAGGGTTGTTTTAACAGTAGGAAATGAATTGGAGATTAATACAAAAAAGTAAAAAGTTGTAGGTGTTTCATCACTTGAAGCCAAATTTGGTATTGGCCAGCAAACTAACAGCTGCAGGAACATTACTTAAATTAGTGAAAAGTCAATACTTTGTTGATTACATTGAAGTTTTACAAATTTGTGGAGGTGTAAGAAAAATGAAACAAAAAACAATGCTACCAAGAAAACAAACAAAAATCAGGGACAATTCAAATAAATTTCAAACTGTTAAGTTTTGTATTAATATTTACATACTACAAGAATGTTTATCTTATGTTTTTATAGGTGATTTTATGTTTTTAAGCCAATAAAATGTTATTTGGGTTAATCGTGCTTTTCAATTATCCAGGCCGCAGCGTCCCTCAATTACCATAGATAACTGACGTCTTACTGTACGCGTTATTGCAAGTAAGAAAGGAAGCATATTCGAATTTTTCGTGATATTCTTATCAATGATGATGGAAGTCTGGTTGTTGACATTCGTTTGATAACACTGTTGAACATGGAAATTTTAATGAAAACAAAATCACTAATCTTAACTGCCTTTGAGTACTGAAGGCGAAAACGACGTTAAAAATTCGAATTGGCTTTTGTTTTTAAATTGCAGAAAGTATCCAACATGAGGAAGTACCCAGGTAGCAATATTATGTTGGACCAACCGTGGGCTTTAAGCCGTCGGCCCAGCGACGAGGCGACTCGGCGGCCAACAATTGGATATGTGTTGGTTCAACGGTTGGACTCACATTGGAAAACTGTTGCAAACAGTTTTCCAATGTGATCATGTGTTCTTGGACAACCATGGTTGGTCATGTGTTGTTGGACAACCATCGGACAACCGTTAAGTGGTCATTTGTTGATAAATGGTTGGTCATGTGTGGTTGGAAAAACCGTTGGCCAATCTTCGATAAACAACGCAACCTTCGCCCAACGCTGCCGACGCAAAAATATCATTGGGCCAACCGTTGGGCAGTGTCAATGTGCTACTTGGGTAAGTGCTTCTGACTCTCCAAGCTGAGATGTGGAAGCACCAGATTCCGAGGTCTCAACGCTGTTAACGTGATGTGAGCAGCTATCTGTGTAATTTCAAGGTCACCATGCTTTTAGCGCTTCACGAGCAGCCACCTTTCTCATTTCAAGGTGAAGACGCTTTCAGCGTTACGTGAGCCTTGTGTCATTCCAATGTCATAATGCTTTTAGCATTTCAAGAGCAGCTATGTCCTTTCAAGGTCATGACGTTTTCAGCGTTAAGTGAGCACTTACCTGTGTCATTCCAAAGGCACGACGCTTTTAGCGTTTCGTGAGCAGCCACCCCTGTTGCAGATGCTTCTGTTTGGCAGTATTTCACTGGAAATATGGGAGTCCGTTTAGGCGCTTCGTGATTTTCTATTGGCCGCTCCTGTTGCGCAGATGCTCATGTCACTTGCGATGTGTTTCCTCCATTAACTAACCTTCCTCCCCTAGTGGCGCAGTGGTGTTAAAGCTGGCCTCTGACTGTTCGTTCAGGCTGGAGTGCCGGAAGAGACATGGGTGGTGTATTTATCATACGTCACTGGCTCTTTCCTTCACTTTGAGCCACTGGCCCTAAATTAGGGACGGGCGACTCCTGGTAAGCCTTAGAGATGCTCACAGTGGTCGTTAAACCCGAAACTGTAAACAAAGGAACTAGTAATTCACACCTAAATTTCTTCTCGGTTAACGGTGGTGTCTAAGCAATAAACATGGTGAGCTTTTTAACATCAGAGTATTTTGGCGATGGATGAGAGATACAAAAGCACATGAATAGCTGCTACGCTTGTTCATCTTTCTCGTTTCGCCATATATGGCGAAACGAGATTCTCTATGGTTTTGCAGCTTAATAGCAGGGATAGAATGAGCGGATAAGTTACTTTTTAGTGTATTAGGGCCGGATTAAGGGCTTAGTGGGCGCCTAGGCTAAGAAATTTGAGTGGGCTCCAAGGCTAAAACATCTGAGTGGACCCCCAAAGATGCGTTGGATAATTATTGAGATTGATAACTGTATTTTTTTCCGGAAGTTCAGCAAAAGAGACAAGCAAAAATGGCGCCGTGCTTAACGCAGGTATCTTCATAGCAACATGCTGCTCCCATATCACAGTATGACGAAAGTGTAAATGTGAGGAAGTGACAGTTTCTGGAAAACCAGAGTCAAGCCGTCAATTTAATCTCAATTTTCGTGCTCAGCATACCAACATATGTAAAGTAAATGTGCTTCTTTTTCCATAACAGGATACAACACGAACTTTATTTAAGGGTGTAATAAAGTGTTTTCCACAGTTTTCTTCTGATTTTTCTTTTTCAAAAAAGATTGATCTGTAGATCGCTAATAAATAATGTAGTTTTTTCACTTGAAAGATGGGTTTAAATATTTATCTTGAAGGAAATTCCTGCAACGGAAAATTGGACACCTCACGTTAATAGCTATGTTTTACAAAAAGAACTTTCATTCCTACACCTATAAAGAAAATAAAAGAGTAATACAAATGCACACTTATTGCGTATGATCAGGAAAGTGGTAAAGGAAAATCACGAAGCTATGTTAAAAAATTTCACCAAGATTGCAGCCATTCCATAATTTTTTTTTCCTTTACAGATCGGCATTTTTTCAGAAGCTGTGTTATCGGACAATACAAATATGCACTTTCAAGACCTATAAGGGAATTTCAAAGACAAAACTAAACACATACATGGGCAGCTATCTGTATAGAAAAAAAAATGACAAAAAAATTTGGTAAAAAGCGGCTTCAGTCTTACTCGTAGAAAACAAGCTATGATGAGAAATAGAAGTACGCGCTTACGCTATTTATCACGACACATGCAATCAACAAAAATAGAAAACGCATAGATTCCTTCAGGGAAACAGCTATTCTACATATTTCTGTTTTTCAATTTGGCATTTAAAACCGAAAATTCCATAGAAAAATGCGTTCACACTTCCTATCCACCTATTCAGGAAGCCGTGTAGAAGGAAAACGCGGAAGACGCATAGATAATTCTGGATATGATTATAGGAATGCTACGGAAAATGTGAGATCAACAAAGTAAAATTTTCAGAACGGAATATACCATCAAATACACGAGTACGCATTCACGCTACCTAGCACAAACTAAAATTTTCATCACCTAAGGGGAGAAGTGTTCTTCAGAAAAGGGAAAAATTATGGAAAATCCTTATCATGGTTGAAACTACGAGATGCCAAAAAAAAAAGTTTCACTGTTCAAACATTTAAGCTTTAATACATATTAGAAACTCGGGAAAGCTCAAGACTTTGCAAACTATTTTTCGTTTATTGAAACTCTTAATGATTAAAAAAATGGCAGATAAATTTTCTTCTTCTCCATGAGGTCAAGGTTAAAATTTTGAAGTCGTTAGATTCTCCTTTATCAGGCGTTCGCAACTCATTGCAACGCAATGCAAAATCTTACGCGGTTAAGAAATATAACGCTTTGCAAATGTATTCCTATTAATAACTGATTCTTTTAAATCTTGAGCTATTCTTAGATTTGCTCTCTGTTTGCAGGGGATATGTACAAACTCTGCTCAACCTTATTTGGTATTACATACCATAAAATTTGAATTGTTGAAATCACAAGCGAAATAATTCAAACATTTTCATGCGTTTGTTATAAGAAAAATGGTCAAAGACGAATGACATTTAAAAAACAGGTTTTTTTGGGAAAACTGCTCTGAAAATAAACTCATGAAATCTATCCAAAGTCAACAAATAAGCGTAACTTATTTTCCGAACGACAAAAATATCAAATTCTGAAAGTAGGAGATCTACTTTCGATTCATAGATTGTTAGTCAGTCTGTAAATAGAAAGCGGGTATCCTAATTTTAAGATACCTTTTGTATGTTTATTGAAAAAGTCGACGAGTTCATCTTCCCTCGACTAACGGAACTAAGTCTTATTCTGAGATATATATATCAGTAAGTTCTGATATATATATATATATATATATATATATATATACCAGTAAGTAAAAAGTTGATAAATATTATTAGGTCTACGAAGTGTGTATATATATGTATATATTCATAACGAATATATATATATACACACGGTCGAGTCAGATTATTGTGACCACCAGCTAATATCCAGAGTAACCGCAGCGCGGACAGCAGCTAAACGGGCTGGGAGTGACTCAATAAGGTGCTGGAAGGTGTTAACAGGTATGTGGAGCCATGCTGTCTGCAGTGCATCTGACAGCTGCTGGGGGGGGGGGGGACGTGGTTAAGGATCCATAGAGCGAACAACATGATCGAGGTGGTCCCACAGATGCTCAATTGAGTTTAAGTCTGGGAAATTATGGGGCCAGGGAAGTATTTTGAAGTCTTCAGCGTGCTCTTCCACCCACTCTGGGACATTTCTGTCCGTGTGACACGTCGCACTGTTGTGCTGGAAGATCCCATCCCCTCTCAGGGAAGATAATCAGCATGTATGGGTGTACGTGGTCTGCAGGGATAGATTCATAAAGAGTTCGGTCCATAGTGTATTCCATAGGTATGAGTGGGCCCAGAAAGTACCACGAAAACATTCTTCAGACCATCCCGCTGCCCCCTCCCCTCTCCAGCTTGTGTTCTGCCAGCAATGGTTGAAGAGTGTTTGTTCTCCGATGTTTCTCGCCTTATACGCCAACGCCCATCCGTTCGATAAAGCAGAAAACGTGATTAATCGGAGAAGGTAATCCTTTGCCAATCAGCGGAGTTTCAATTCCGATACTGCCGTGCAAATGTAAGCTTTTTCTGCCGACACACCTTCGTTAGCATATGTGCAGTGACCACGCGTCAGCATCGGAGCCCCATACGCAGCAGGGTTCGCTGAACTGTCATTTTAGGCACATTTCCGGTAGACCCCTAGTTCATTCGGCCAGTGAGTTGCTCCACTGTAGCGTGTCGATCGGCTCGCACGCACCTTCGCAGCCAACGTTCATCTCTCACATCAATGGCACGTCGTGCTCCGCAGTTTCCACGTCGCTTATTCACAATAGTGCCATTTCTCCAATCACGATACACTTTAACCACAGCAGCAAGCGAACAGTTCACAAACTGCGCTGTTTCAGAAGTACTGCCATCCTTGGCCCTAAAGTCGATAATCATCCATTTTTGCAAATCTGATAAATCGCTCCTTTTATCCATGGCAGCAACGAGTGATATGCTTTAAGAATGCCTACAGCATACCTTATATACCCTGTAAGCCAGCTCACGACACGTTTTGTAAATTGGTAAATTTCGAATGATAAATTTGGATGATATTGGCAATTTTTCTTGATTCAATTCGCGTTCAACTTCAGTGCAGTTTTCGCACGAAAACGCTTCGCGAAAATAACTGTCTTTGCAAGTACCGTTCCCCAAATATAAGCGTTTCCATCATTGTGCCTAATAATGCATATATTCAAATTAGAAGATCATATAAAAGAATTTCCCCACCCAGAAATAATATTGTACGTACGATACAAAGTGACGCGATAAAAGATAGCAGAACTGGTAAAAAATTACACATTTGGAACCTGTTTAATGAGGCGGATTCATGGATATTCGTGTGACATCATTTCGATGCATGGCTATCTCTCTCGCCAATATAATCACTGATACAGTTGACAGCAACTAACAGGGATCATAAACACCCTGAGCTGTGGCGCTGCAGGCTTTCTGCACTCGCACCTGAAGATATGTAAAGTTATGCTTTGCAATCAGTTCAATTTTCAGACGTTGTTTCATAACATTCCCAGACGTACTCAACCTGAGATACTTATGACCGGCAGCTGGAACGGCCCCGGTAGTGCGAAAACGGTTGCAGAAATTATTCAGTAACGTTTGGGGTGTGTGCTCTGGTATTATGATGTGGCGTTTAGTATGCTCTGAAGGAGTTATAAGACGGCTAGAGGAGAATGTGGTCCATATACGGCTGATCGATAAAATTACTCTTGATGATTATGTAAAATAGCAGACAGTCGAAACAGATGGTGGCTCACACCATTGAACGCTATATACTTTCACAGGTACGTTGATCCACGCGAACTTTGCTATCATCGTGTCTAAGAAAGGTGTAAATCCCATCGATGAAAACGATATATCGCAATTCGTGTGGTCAGTCAGTTCATTCCCTGCTATATGGCGTACTTGTGGTTTTGAATAAGTGGTACGCAGAGATGTAGAGCACAGAAGGCCTTTCTAATCTAGCAGGTCAATGAATAGTACCGATAGATACCTGCGATGCCGTCATCAGTCATTATATCACTGCATATCTTTTGTGAGTCGTGTTCCTGGTACTTACAACCATTCAGAGAATAGGCCGATCTTACTGATCCGTAGTCATTCGAGGACAACCAGATCCTCAACAAAAACCTAAGCCACCTTTTTACATGCCATCGCCCAAGAGATGGCATGTGAGAAGAAGAACATCAAATTACACGCACACACGTAACGTTTACTTTGGATTTGGTTACAGCTCACAGTACCTCACCTTCGAACTACAGCTCACAAATCGGTGTCGAAAGTTTAGGTGCTCTGAAAAAAACCTTACTAACCTTCCTCGTTTCTTTTCAGACATGGCAGCTTTGTGTAAATTTTGCAAATACGTAGTATCATCAGCACTTGTCCTGTGTGTTCACCAGTTACCCATCATCTGGACACATTGCGAGAAATACTGTTATTCAATTCGCGTATTGTATGTAGCTAACTGAGTAAAGTAATTGCTGATAGCTTTTTAACTAAATTTTTTACGTTCCAAAATATCTGCTAAGTAAACATTTCTGTGAACTCTCCGGACCTCATTTTTCAAAACAATAGGATAAAAAATGTACTTTTGAACGATCATAAATTCAAAAAAAAAAAAAAAAAAAAAAAACAGAGTGGGGATTGACACATAACTAATTATAAAAAGAGAAAGCCATATAGGTTTTTTTTTATCTTCTCCTACTGTAAGGGAAAGGTGATAGGAGCGGTATTAGGTGCGACTTATTTCTAAAAATTATCCTTCCTTTTCGAGTTTCTGTTCTAATGTAAATGATCTCTCTGTTATATTTCCCCCAGAATGGCAATTCAGAACCATAGAATTTCTTCATACTTTTTGGCAACGGCTAACAGTGAGTCAGAAGTAAATAAAAAACAATGTCTAGTGTAGCGTGGGTGTGTGAATATAAAATGATATATTGCTTGAAGTAGGACCATATGCCATCTTGGTTGTCAGTAAGTAAAAGGTTGATAACGTTATTTGGTCTATGAAGCGATATCCGCTGCTTTTTTTTGTGTGTGTGTGTGTGTGTGTTTTGTTTTGATTGAGTGTTTAAAGACCACCGTGAGCAACTCGAAATGCTATAAGCAGTCGCCAGGGAAAGGAGAGAGCCAGTACCGTAAGACAAACACAACATCCATGCCTCACTGGGATTCGACCCCGTGCCCACCTGGGGCGATTGATCAGAAGCCATCGCTTAGACCACTGCGCCACTGGTACGGCTAACGGCTTTCAAAGGGAAATCGCGTTTGTGTTTAAACTACGTTGTGTTTCCTCAAAATGGAGATGTAATTCAAGATTCATAAATCTGAATAAACGATTCTTTGGATGTTATGTAAGTTCCATTTCTTACTGTGTCTGTATCTGTGACGCATTTGTCATTTCAGAGTTAGTATTTAGCACTGAGAATTTAAGCGACTGTTGTTTCAAAAATCTGTGTGCCAAGAAAAATTAAAAATATTATATAGGGCAAAACAAAAAATTCAAAATTGTTGCTTGTATATTTCTGTTTAAAAATAGTTGCGCAATAACAACCCAAGAAAAATTCGCCCATGTTTATTAGCCTGAAGAACTTTTTGAGGAATAAAAGTATCGGAGTTGTGTTCTCCACGCATTGATTTTAGAATTTTTGTAAAACGACCTTTTAAAGTCTTTTAAAAGGGAACAGTCGTAATTTATCTTTTTTCAAACCCGAGTTAAGCTCACTCGCTCAAAATCTATTCGTTCTCGCGTGCTTTTGCCACAGATTCTTTTATGGCGCTCAATCAAGCGACGTTTTGACAGCTTCGTTGGCGGGGAACCCCAACACAGCACACATAAAAACGACCTCTCCTGAAGAATCTGAACAGGCAGAGGAGGGATATTCAACATACCAATGGCATTGTAAATAATTCCCCGCCGGAGAAAGAAATTTGGATTTCGTAAATGGAAGAGCAAAATTTCTAGATTCTAATCAAACTCGCGCATTAAGTTACAGCTGACCGATGAAGACCTATCAGGTGGATCAAGGATAAATTTATAGAAGGAAAGCAGTCTTTTACGCTCTAAGAAACCGTCTTCCTTGGCTTCTTAAAGAGTGATCTCTTCAGTATACGACGTTTTGCACCTTCTTTAAAAATTGGATGAGATCGCTCAGAAAGACTGAACCTGAAGCATCTAAGTCTTTGGTCTTTTAAATTCTTTTACTGCAAGATTTTAGGACGGATTCTGAGATATGCTTCAGCACGTGCTGGATTCCCAAGGCATCGCTTTTGTATTAGCACGTTAAACCAAATCCACCGAGAACGAACGAGATAAGCCCTGAAAGCTCTTGATGGATATAAATCTTTATGGAACCAACCCGTATTTATTATCAACTACCGGAGTCAAAAAAGTTCTGCTGAGCAAGATAACACAAGGGTAAGGAGTGCTTATTTCGTACCTATCAGGTTTTACAAGTTGAATTTATGTAGCACAAATTCCATAAGCTCTTATCGTACCAAATGTTAAGAATTCCAGGCTTGGATAACTCAGAAATAAGGGCGCTTATTCTAAGACATTCTCCAAGTGAAGAAACATATGAAAACAAGCTGTGTTCATAAATCTACCAAAGGAGAGTAGATTTTATCGCTACCTCTGTAACAGCAGAATGTTTTTGTTAAAACAAATTCAGTAAAACGCACTATAGTAGCAAACCAGCAGGAAAAGTTAAATTCTCACTTCCTTCCAGAGCACAGCACATTCAAAGACCAGCTGCTGGTAAAATAGCACTTTCACAAAATACATTCTATACATGCACGTTTGTATGTTTATGCATATGTACACACGCGTGCGCACACACATACACACACATAAAATGTGTGTGTATGCATATTGTCCGGCCGCTTCATTGGAATCACTTCCAAATGACACAACTTTAGAAATAACGGTTGGAGATAAGAATTGTATTACTTAAGCCACTGGCGGATCCAGAAACTACTTCGAGAAAAAGGTAGGGCGCAAGAAATTAGAAGGTTCAGACACAGATTAAGCTGTAAAAATAAATTATCGCATGCCAAAATACTGTATTATAAGAGTGTGCAATAATTTGTACAGAATTAAAAAAATGAAGGACTTCCTTCTCTTCAAACATGGGTACGAACATTTATTAACTTAAAGACTAATTGAGGATGGGAAATGTTGAAGTTGAATCGATATATTGCCAGTTTTAAACTCAAAAGTTTTTGTAAAATGCTGGAGTTTCTAGGCAAAAAAGAAAAGGTTTCGTGAGAAGGCAGCCTGCTCCTCAACTGTATCCGCCAAAGACATCAGTCATGCTGAACAAGTAAAAATCAGCGAAATACAACCGTTTTTATGGTCAATTATTTGTAAAATTTCGAGAATATAATTTAGGTAATGCTAAATCAGTTCTCTATGATACAGATTACGTTCCCAATTTTAATAATAATAATAATTTTAATAATAATAATAGGAAATCCGCTGTTTGAATTGTATTTCCACTCTTGAGTGGATGGAATATTTTTCACGTTCCGGATGTTCCGGTGGAAAAACCCCCTTATGCTAAAGAAATTGGTCTCAAAGATTGGACTTCCACAATATTGAAATTTAATAAATGACTGATACAATATGTAGCGCACCTACTTTTGAGGTGGCGCAAGAGTCGAAACGGCAAATTGCAGCGGTAAGCCAAGGTCGGTGTAGTTCAGTCGGGAGAATAACTGGCTCCGGAGCGAGGAGACCTTGCCCCGAATCTCACCACCGGCAAAAAGGTATTTATGCTGTAAATATTTTGCCACTTTAAATAGTGTAGGTAACGACAAGCTTATGTTATGTTCTGCGCATTCCTTCTCGCGAGAATTTAATTTAGAGTGCTGCACTGACTGTTAGTATTCCTTTTTATGAACAATGTGTTTATTTGTTTAAAAATATGCTGTTGAATGGGATTTTATTTTTATTCAATCAGAACGATTCCCCCTGAAATGGAATTTTTACTGAGAGAATATAATTTCGATCACGAAGCGAAAATGCTACACCGAAGGTTATCAGATCAGATCAGATCAGATGTAGAGGATTTTCGGAAGGGAGTCTTAAACAACCCTTAGAAATGGGAAGCTAGGAGATTCGGGCTAGAGTGCGCGATAGGAAAGTGACACGGAAGCGAGGTAGAAAGGGGGAAGAAGAAACCCTTATTTATAGCCGGGGGGGGCAGTACCCGGGGTCCCGACCGCTTAACGTGCCTATCCGATGCACGGCAGATATTTAACGGTTCGAGCGTTAGTACCTACATGGAATCGAACTTGAGTCCTCTCCGTAGCAGTCACGAACGCTGACCACTAGGCCATCCGCGGCCCCCGCCGAGGGTTATGCCATGTGGAACACGAAGTCAACCACAAATGCCATAACGATGTCTAGTGTCTAAAATGACCAAGTCTTACGGTAATGAGTCAGCTAACAAGCAAGTTAAAATTTCTCAGGATATCGAAATTTAACACTATTAATATTTAACTTACAAACAAAAAGTGAAATAACAAACAAATAAAAGTGAAATAACAGGGCAAATACTTGAGATCCATGAGATGCATCGTTGATACAGTGCATGGCAACGAAACTGCCTTATTATCCAGGCGAAATTAAGAAAAGTAACTACAACATATCGTCAACAAAGGAATTCAACTTTCCAGTGGTCACGAAATTTAACTGAAGTATTCTAGTGTCAATCTGGTTTAGCCAAAAATTCAAAGGGTTTTGGGCTGCCATTAGACTGCAGTTCTTGAAGAATTTGTAAATTATAGGCGCATAACTGCAAATGATTATGCAACACCTTGTGCACCGTAGACTTCGGTATCTGTTGTTAGCTCGAAGGTCGTCTCACCGATTTTGTGGTGACCGTGGGAAAGCAATATGAATATTTCCTATTGTCTCATTGGAAAGTGCTGCTTTGCCAATGTAACCTCCCTTTTCCATTGTTCCTGTTCCAGGAATTTTGTCATCCTGCACATCAGGCGGCTTCTTTCCATACTTTGTTCCGAACTTTCACTGAACATTGATAAGAGATTTTATTTCTGCCAGCCATACAACACATTGTGCCTTCTCTGTCACAGACGCCATCTTAATTCCACAGCTACTACAGCGCTCCTAGTAGCCAATACTGTCGGGGAAACACGTCAGCACACTGTCTGTAGGTACATACGAAATCCTCTGTAAAAAGAAAAAAGATGTGGGAATCTTCATTAAAAAATCATAGCGTACTGCTATCAGAGTAATCATTTAGGTGTGCTGTACTACTATTTGAGTGGTGATATTCGACACACACCATGTACTACAATTCGAATAGTATTATTAGACACCATTTACTACTATTCAAATGATAATATTAGACACTATGTATTACTATTTGAGTGGTAATATTAGACACCATGTGCTATTTATTCGAGAGGTATTATTAGACAGCATGTACTATCATTCAAGTGGTAATATCGTACACCATATACTAGTATTCGAGTGATAATATTAGATACCATGTGGTTATGAAGTGCCGTTGAAGCTGTAGTGTTATTAACGATCTGAATATTGCGGCTTATATAGTGTATATAGGAAAAGCAGCGGCGGGCATAGCCACACCAGATGTGATGTAGTTTTTCCCAAACGGTTTAGCTTATATATTACGTAGCGACGGAGATTTCATGCACCTAAGTGTCTGAATTCTAATGTGTTTTGAGAACACTTACAGGGGAAAATTTTTAAAAATTCAACACTTTTTACCATTGCGGAATGATAAAATTTTCTGAGCGGGATATATCGTAACTTACTAGGAATAGAATGTGCATTGAGACGCATCCTTCCAGAAGAGACAAAACAAAAAAGATGACACCTAATTTTCGGTTGCAATGAGCATGTCTTTTGAATCCGTTCTGAAGCGGATTAAATTTATCAAAGCTATTCAGAGTCAATGGAACCAATGTGGAAAACAATAAACCTGATTCTGCAACCGATAAAACATCCAGAAATTGAAACAGCTGTTTAGTCCCATCAGCGGCTAAAAATCGTGTTACGATAATTAACAAATGGCATACAAAAAGTTTCTCATAGCAAAAGGAAGTTAGCAGACACAAAGAGATTTTCAAATCGAACAGTAAAAAGAAGAAATAAAGAAGAAAATGTGATATAAATCTACGTCTGCTAACTCAAGAATTTTGTATTACGGAAAAGTTGAAAATAGGCGAAAAATATTCTTCATAAATAAAGCTACGCTGAGAAAAAAGAAACACTTTTCAAATACGTTGCCCGGAAGCAGACACAGCGAAAAAAGTGTTCGACCTTTACTTTGGATTATCTTTGCATTATTTAAAGAGGATAATGCTCCAGATCTCTATTGTAGCGAATGGCATACAGTAAAGAAGAAATTTCTCAATAGTATTTTTAGAAGCGGCGATACAACTAAAAACTGAAGTACATAAACACGACCTACCGACAGAACTGTGAGCTACAAAATTCCTCATATACTAGCCTAAAGTGTTCTACAAGGTAAATGGTATCCGGTGTTGAAAGAAGTTTTTAAGTTGAACAAGTAGAAGCAGAGATAATGAGAAAAACTCGTTAAGAATTTTCGCCCCTAGCGGCGAAATCGTGCATTATTTTGTGAAGATATGCACACAGAGTTTGCATTGTTAGTAGTATCTGACCTTGAAGAAAGAAGTTTTTCAATCGGGTTTTTAATCTCGCAGATATTGCTGTAAACTGAATCGTGAACTTACGCCCTCTTGTTGCAGACTTCTGCGTTAAGAAAAAAATTGAAATTATATGCGAAACATTTCACGTTGGAAACGCTATCCAACAAAGAAAGAATTTTTCAAATCGGACGTTTAAAAGCAAAGATATCGACAAATATAAGACATGCATCTACGCTCCCTGGAGGGAAAACCATGTATTATTTGAAGAAGAAATTTTGCTCGAAAGGTTTATCGACGTGAGTGGTATCGGTCCACGAAATAATTTTTTCAATCAAGATTTTAGGAGCTTAGACTTTGCTACAAGTAAATCAGAAGAAGAAATTATAACTTACGCCCCTTGGTGGTCAAACCATTCTTTGCCAAATATTAAAAATTATATGCAAAGCATTTCCCATCAGGAGCTGCATCAGGTGCAGAAATAATTTTTCAAATCGGAGTTTTAGAAGCAGAGACATCGACGAAAACGCAATTTACCTTTACGCCCCCTGGCGGAAAGTCTGTGAATCACTTGAAATTTTTGAAATTATATGAGAAACATGTCGTACCGGAAATTCTATCCAACAAAGAAGGAATTTTTCAAATCGGACCATCAGAAACAGAGATATTGGCAAAAATAATATATATATACGCCCCCTGGCGGAGAAAACATGCATTATTTTAAGAAGAAAATATTCCAAATAGGTTTCTCGACGTGAGAGATCGGTCCACGAACGAATTTTTTCAGTCGAGATTTTAGAAACTCAGATTTTGCTGCAAATACATCAGGAGCAGAAATCAACACTTACGCTCCCTAGTGACCAAACCATTTTTTTACCAAAAATAAAAATTTATATGGAAAAGATTTCCCATCAGGATCTGTATCCTGTGCAGAAAGAATTTTTCAAATCGGAGTTTTAGAAGCAGAGATATCGGGGAAAACGCAATTTATTTTTTCGTCCCCTAGTGGAAAATTTGTGCGTAACTTGAAAAAGTGACTATACCTAAGTAGTCTTCGATATAAATGGAATCGAAAGGGAAAAAAATCAGTCGGATGTTTAGAAGCAAATATATGGAATAAAATGTATTTTGAATTCGATATCAATTGCATTTACGCCCTCTAACGGCGAAATGGTGCATCGTAAAAAAAAAGCGAAATGAAAGAGCGTCATTCGCGCATTTGAGGTTTCCCAATGCAAAAATAACTTTCCACGTCGGATTAATAGTTGCAAAGATATGGTGTCCACAGGCGGACAGACGGACAAACCGGTAAGATAAGCACGATATTTTTTGCAAAAGACGTGCTAAAAGCTAACGCATTCTCCAGAACAAAGATTTTTTGCGCTGTCTTTGAGTTATGCATTCCCTTCTTACCCCTCCACCATTCCGCCTATCCCCTTTCTTTTTTCCTATATTTATAGTATAAGAAAGAATAGTGATCGGTGTAAATCAGACATCCACACGTTTTAGCATTAAAGGAACCAGATTTCACCATCTTTGCTGGAAAACATTGAGTCGCGCCGGTGGCGCAGTGGTCTAAACGATGGCCTCTGATCATTCGTTCGAAAGGGGTCGGGGTTCGAATCCCGGTGAGGCATGGATGTTGTGTTTGTCTTACGGCACTGGCTCTCTCCCTTCCCTGGAACCAGCGACCCTAAATTACGGACGGGCGACTGCTTATAACCATCGAGTTGCTCACGGTGGTCGTTAAACCATCAAACAAGAACAAGGCAAAAGGGCCGCCCCTGGTGGCGCAGTGGTCTAAGCCATGGCTTCTGATCACTCGTCTGAAAGGGGTCCGGGTTCGAATCCCAGTGAGGCAGGGGTGATATGTTTGTCTTACGGCACTGGATTTCTTCCTTTCCTGAAGCCAGTAGTCCTAAATTAGGAACGGGCGACTGCTTATAGCCCATTGAGTTGCTCACGGTGGTCGTTAAACCTTCAATCAAGAAAAAAAAAACCAGCTAAAATTTTGGCTATCAAATTGATGCCGTTTAGGGGTGCAAAACCTGAAGTCAGCCCATATTATCGAGTAAGATGTCGTTGGAAGCGGAAACTAATTTTTAGTGCAATGGTGAAAGCCTATTATTACTGGGTCTTAGTTCTCTGAATATTTGGATTATCGATCAAATATATCGTTTTAAGCAACATTTTATGGAGACAACAACGGCGAAATTGCATTGCTCCAAGTCTTAGTTCTGAAGGTATATTGGGAAATGATGATAAAATAGCTCAGTCACGTGACAACGCATCGGGGGATTCTGGCTGTCTTTGAAATTAGTCCGATGCGTCAGTAAATACAATACATTTGTAACAAACAATATATAAAATACAAGGTTTAGTCACATTATTGTAACCTCCAGCTAATATCCAGAGTAACTGCCGTGTGCAGCGCGGACAGCAGCTAGACGGACTGGTAGTGCCTCAATAAGGTGCTGGAAGGTGTTCACATGTATGTGGAGCTATGTTGACTGCAGTGCATATGACAGCTGCTGGAGGGTGCATAGTGAAGGATCCATAGAGCGAACAACATGATCGAGGTGGCCCCACAGATGCTCAATTGGGTTTAAGTCTGGAGAATTAGGGGGCCAGGAAAGTACTTTGAAATCTTCATCGTGCTCTTCCAACAACTCACAAACATTTCCAGCTCTTTGACACGTCGCATTGTCGTGCTGGAAGATCCCAACCTCCCCAGGGAAGACAATCAGCATATATGGGTGTACGTGGTCTGCAAGGATGGATTCATAACGAATTCAGTCCATAATGCCTTCCACAGGTATGAGTGGACCCAGGGAATGCCACGAAAACATTCCCGAGACCATAACCCTGCCCCCATCAGCCTGTGTTCTTCCATCAGTTGTTGAAGAGTGTTTGTTCTCCGATGTTTCTCGCCTTATACGCCAACATCAATCCGCTTGGTGAAGCAGAAAACGTGACTCATCGGAGAAGGCAATCCTTTGCCAATCAGTGGAAGTCCAATTCCGATACTGCAGTACAAATGTAAGCTTTTTCTGCCGATGCACCTTCGTTAGCATAAGTGCACTGACCATCCTTCTGCATCGGAGTACCATACGCAGCAGGGTACGCTGAACTGTTGTTTTAGACACACTTCCGTGAGCGCCCTGGTTCATTCGGACAGTGATTTGTTCCACTACAAAAAAGCGGTAATTAAGACTTACGCCACCTGGTGGCCAAACCATTTCTTACAAAAAATGGAAAATATGTGCAAACGATTTCCCATCAGGAGCTGTATGCGGTGCAGAAAGAATTTTTCAAATCGGAGATTTAGAAGCGGAGATATAGGGGGAAACGCAATTTACATTTACGCCCTCTAGCGGAGAGTCTATGAATTACTTGAAAATTTTGAAATTATATGAACCACGTGTCACATTAACAACATTATCCAACAAAGAAGGAATTTTTCAAATCGGACTCCTAGAAGTAGAGATATTGACAAAAATAAGATATACATCTACGCCCCTGGCGTAGAAACCATGCACTATTTTAAGAAGAAAATGTTTCTAAAAGGTATGTCGACATGAGAGTATCGGTCAACAAACGAAGTTTTTTTCAATTGAGAATTCAAAAGCTCATAATTTGCTGCAAATACAACAGAAGCGGAAATTAAGATTTACGCCCCCTGGTGGCCAAACTATTTTTTGACAAAAATTAGAAATTATGTGCAAACGATTTCCCATCAGGAGCTGTATCCGGGGCAGAAAGAATTTTTCAAATCGGAGATTTAGAAGCAGAGATATAGGGAGAAACGCAATTTACCGCTACGCCCCCTAGCAGAAAGTCTATGAATTACTTGAAAATTTTGAAATCGTATGAAAAACATGTCACACGGAAAACACTATCCAACAAAGAAGCAATTTTTCAAATCGGACTCCTAGAAGTAGATATATTGACAAAAATAAGATGTACATCTATGCTCACTAGCGGAGAAACTGTGGAATATTTTAACAGGAAAATATTCCGAAAAGCTTTATCGATGTGAGTGGCATCAGTCCACGAAAGAATTTTTTCAATCGATATTTTAGAAGCTCCGATTTTATGGCAATACATCAGAAGCAAAAATTAACACTTACGCCCCCTGGTGGCCAAAATACTCTTTACCAAAAATTCGAAATTATATGCAAAAGGTTTTTCATCAGGAGATGTATCCGCTGAAGAAAAGATTTTTCAAATCGGAGTTTTAGAAGAAGAGTTATCGGGGAAAATGTAATTTACTTTTACACCCCCTAGCGGAAAATCTCTATGCGTAATTTGAAAAAGTAACTATATCTAAAATGCTCTTCGCCATAAATGGAATCGAAAGATAAAAAAAAATTCAATCGGACTTTTAGAAGCAAATATGTGGAATAAAACGTATTTTTGCATTCGACATCATCTGCATTTACGCCCTCTACCGGCGAAATTGTACATCGTAAAAAAAAACGAAATGAAGGATCATCATTTGCATATTTCAAGATTCCCAATGCAAAAAGAATTTTTCAAATCGGACTAATAGTTGCAGAGATATCGTGGGTACAGACGGGCGGATGGACAAACCGATAACAGAAGCACGATCTTTTTTTACAAAAGACGTGCTAAAAAAAGATGAGAACGTATTTTTGTTTCTTTGATTGGAGGTTTAACGACCACCGTGAGCAACTCAGTGGGCTATAAGCAGCCTCCCGTCCTTAATTTAGAGCCACTGATTCCAGGAAAGGGAGAGAACCAGTGCCGCGAGACAAACACAACATCGATGCCTCGCCGGGCGGGATTCGAACTCGGACCCTTGGCGCAGTGATCTAAGCGATGGCCTTTGATCATTCGTCGGAAAGGGGTCCGAGTTCGAATCCCGTGAGGCATGGATGCTGTGTTTGTCTTACGGCACTGGCTCTCTCGCTTCCCTGGAACCAGTAACCCTAAATTAGGGACGGACGACTGCTTATAGCCCATGAGTTGCTCACGGGTGTCGTTAAACCTCCAATAAAGAAAGATGAGAAGCCGGACCCAATTCGGACAAATGGTGATAAACCAGCACTTAGACTACTGCACTAGGCCAATGTGATAAACCAGCACTTAGACCAGGCTTTAACCCCTTTCAAGGACTGCGTCAGGCACTGTATCATGAAAAAGGAATGCTCTGTGAGCAACTGTCAAGAAGCCGTCACATCCGTGTCACGTGAACGCTTCTTGAAAGTCGATCACGGAGTAATATTTTCCATAATGTGTAGCGTCTGGAAGTTGGGCTACTCTTAATACCTTTCAAGAAACATTTTACGCTTTCTATTGCGCTCAATCTGGAAAGTTCCTAGACTAGGTACGTAGCGAACCAACAGATGGCAGTACGCCGATACGCGAGCAGCGGTCGAGAGTACTGACCTTCGTGAGTCATTGTGCCGAGTGGCGTTGCTCTATGAACATCGGGAGGTGTGCTACATGATATTTGGTGACCACGTGCGGACACAGCTGCGATTTCGGTATGGACTGCAAACTAGAGCAGCGAGTATACATCAAATTCTGCTTTAAATACGGCAAATCGGGAACGGAGACGCATTAAATGTTGCAGCAGGCTTATGGCAATGAAGCAATTAGTCGTGCGAGATGTTTTAAGTGGCACTCGCGCTTCAAGAGCGGGAGAACGGCACTGGAAGACGAAGAGAGGTCAGGGTGCCCGTCCACGAGCAAAATACCCGAAAATGTTAACAGAATTAGAGAACTGGTTCATGAGGATCGTCGGAGAACCATTCAAGACATTGCTACGATCGTCAATGTGTCATACGAAGCAGTACAAGAAATTTTGACGCCGGTTTTGAACATGCGCCGCCTTGCTGCAAAGTTTGTGCCAAAGATTCTGAACCCCGAACAGAAGGCACTCCGTGTCGAACTCTGTCAAGATCTTCGTCAGCAAGTGGTGAATGAACCAACGTTCCTGTCGTGGGTCAACACTGAGGACGAGACTTGGGTCTACGGTTACGACCAAACAACAGTCGTCGCTGTGGAAGAGTCAGGCATCTCAACTACCGAAGAAGGCCCGATAGGTCCGGAGCGCAACCAAGAGCATGCTCATCGACATTCGTGGGGTTGTGCACCGTGAATTCGTCCCCCAGGGCCAGGACCGACCTTTTTACTGCGATGTTCTGCGGCGTCTTAGGGAGGACATTCGCCGCAAACGATCTGCAATGTGGCGCAGGAGAGATTTCCTGCTCCATCACAACAACGTTGCAGCTCACAGAGCGTTAGCAACACGACAGTTTTGCAGCTGCAACAGCATGACAACCCTTCTTCACTCGCCTTACTCCCGGGATTTGGCCCTCTGCGACTTCTTTCTGTTCCCGAAGATGATGCTGAAGCTAAAGGGTCGCCGTTTTAAAACCGTGGACGAGATCCAGCGCGAATCGCAGACGGTGCTTGACACAATTCGCGAACAAAACTTCCAGGGAGCATTCCAACAGTGGCAAAAACGCTGGCAGCGGTGTATCGCTGCCCAAGGAGACTGCTTTGAGGGCGATCATAGCCAGACTTAAGCAACGTAAGTAATTTTTTGTATATAGGCCTAACTTTTTGATCGAACCTCGTATGAGCTTTTTTGAACAAATTGTAAGAAATGGATCTCTAAATTATTGCGCAAGAAGTCAATTTGAACAATTTTCAAGAAACATATCGTATTTTTGGCAAAATGGAATGCTTTGATAACCTCTGAGTTTATTTATTTCATTTGAAATTCCAAACTGAAGGGTCATATTTGGCTGAAGAGCTCTCTGACACTGTGTACGAGGTAAATACACCAAAGGTTGGCTCAGATCGTGGCGACGCAGATTCCCAATAAGATGGAAAATCATATGAATCCTTCGGTTGCAATTTTGACTAAACTGGGTATCTATCTAACATACAACTGGAACTTTTCTGTGACACCAACTTTTATTATTAGCGAAAATATTTTTTTTTTTTTTTTTTGATTGGGGGTTTAACGACTACCATGAGCAACTCAGTGGGCTATAAGCAGTCGCCCGTCCCTAATTTAGGACTACTGGCTCTAGGGAACGGAGAGAGCCAGTGCCATGGGACAAACACAACATCCATGCCTCACCGGGATTTGAACTCGGACGAATGATCAGAAGCCATCGCTTACACCACTACGTAAGCGAACATTAGATGCAATTAAATTAATAATTTTTCACACACCATAGTTCCGTAGAAGATTCGAATACGACCAAAACGCAATATCTGGAATTAAACGAATTATGACCTCGTAAGTAGAACTAGGAATGTCTGGGGCAAACTCCAAGCCAGTAAGTAACCAAAGAATGGCTGAACCCATTGGCAAAAAAACTTAAAAAAAAAAAAGTGTTGAAGAAATAAGGTCGGTCATTACTGGACTGGAATGTGATCCGCGCCAGCAGTTCTAGGAAGTCGCCGGCAGCATGCACATTATTCAAGCGGATACTAAATGCAATTTTTAAGTGGCAAATAACGCGACAGCCAATCTGTTCCTGTGCATTATCTCCCAAGTGGTGCTGTGGCCTAATCGAACCCATTTATTACAATAAAAACGAATCAGAGAGGAGACAAAAATCGTTTTAAATGAAAGCGCCGTCGACTGCTCTTTGTCTAAAGCTGGCGCTTTTATGATTGTTGATTGCGGCGACGTATCATACAGGACTGTTTCCAACGGGGAGAAAGAAGGAGAGCAGCCAATTCCACGCAGAAACAACACAGCTATTGTCTGCTTCTGCTGCCTCCAGCAATAACTCTTAACGTCCCCCAATTGCGTCACAAAACGGACAAAAAGGAAAAGATGGAAAATTACCAAGAAGAGAGAGAGAAAAAAACTTCCTTTGTCTCTTTTGTACAAAAATCTCTCGCTCACTCATACGAATTTTTTTATTCGCACGCATGTGTGTTTGGATGTTTCCCTCCTTTTTTTTTATTTTCTTAACTGTGATCATTTCTTTCGATTCTGATAAAACTCCTTCGCTTTTCGGTTTTCGTTTTCTTTCTTCCTTTCTCTCGCTCTATTTTTTTCATCTCTCCAAGCAGCAATGATATCCCCGGCATCTCTGCCAATGACAAGTAAAGTAATGAAAATTTTAATTAAATCGATCGACCGCCGCAGATCGCTACTCCATAAATACTTTTTATTACTCCGTGAAAAATGATAAGTACAGGTCACGTTCTTTGTTTCCGATATTCTTTGGAGTTTCATCTTATCGAATTTTCATACATGTACAAGGCGACACAGATTTTGCTTCCCTTTCGTATATATGATTAATTAAAGGAAGAGAGTTTGAGGGGATTTTTTCATATTCGTTTAGGTGAAAATCATTTCCTTTCAAGAGAGAGAATGACTGGGTTAGTGCTGGACACCGCGTGTGCATAGTGTTTAAGTATCATGAAAGATCTGTGAAAAGAGACGTAAAAAAACCGCTTAAAACAGCAAAGGCTCAGGAACGTTTGTGGTTTCAGTAATTACCAAAGGAAAACCGATGGGTTCAAGTTTTACTTTTGATTTCCTTTTCAGAAAGGAAAAGAAAAAAAAATCTAATGCATCAAATAAAAATATAAAAAATTATCAAAACTTTTCATTAGTGTTAGCTAAAGTTTTTCGAAAATAACACGTTTTATGGACTTTTTTATATATCATATATATAATATCTTTTTTGAAAATATCGCAGCCACGCTACTTTTTGAATGTGAGACTTACAGCGTAAAAGCCATTTCTCCCGGGGCAGGAATCGAAACAGCATCTTTCCACTCCGGAGCCGAATGCTTTCCCGATTTATCTATACCGACTAAGTTTGTGCTTGCAACTTTGTCGTCATGACGTAGTGCGGGTTTGAAATTCCACCACCTGCAAATGGCCTAGAGGTAATAGGGATGAGATAATGTTGGCCTACGAAGGTGATTCAAATCTCTTCCTGTGCTGAAATTTGAATCTGTGTAGCAACACACATACATACGCATTCTTCTCATCTTTTATATTTCTTCATTCATTGAGGTATCTTTCTGTTTTCACTTTTATTCTATTAAGTCATGCCTCTCATGCTTTTGTATCTCTACATACGCCAGGTGGCTTTGCTCTTCTCAAGCTCCGAAGTGCTGAACCCTTTAACGACCATGATCCCAAAATCTCGTATCACTCTAAATACCATAACGCCCGAAACTGTCTGTGTTGGTTCACTTTTTTGTTTAGTAATAACAATAGGGATTGAGAGTGACACCTGCTGACCCCTAATAGATCATGCAAATTTGAAGAGCAGGTAAGGGTAGGAAATCTGACTCACTCTAGAGAGGTGTTTCGCGCGGCTGTGGTCGTTTGTATGTACGGGCGTTTTGGGCGTTATGGTTGTTGAAGGGTTAAACATCTGCCTTCGGAAGTAAAGAAACTATCTGCGCATTTGTGTTTTCCATTTTGCTCGTAGTAAACACGCATTCCCTTTTACGTAGTTTTGTATTCAAATCAGAGTTGGAAACGCGTACAAAAATTTGGACCCGACCGTCACTTGACTGGACCCGATCCCGGCCTGACTCGGACAAATCTGTTTTGAGCTATAAATTCGAATATATCATCATCATCATTGTCAATCATTATCATTCCCCTGCTGAATGAAGGTTTCCCAAAGTCTCTTCCACAACGGACTGTCTTGGTCCAGTCTTCTCCATTCACCCATCTTGCACGTGGTCTTCTGCTGGGTCTTTTCCTGTCCCTTTTAATCCAGTCTAAAATCTCGGTTTTGTCATCGGTGGTCCGTTCTCCTGGCAATATATCTAGCCTATTACCATTTCAGGGATTTTACTCTGATCGTTATATCTTCCACTCTTGTTATTTTCCTTATCCACGAGTTCTTCTTTTACCTTTCTTGGTTATACCAAGCATGCATCTCCCCATGCTACCTTCAGTTGCCTGCCCGAAGAAGTCGCATTTGTGTCGAGCTCCTGGGTACGCATTTCTTACGCACCTGCTGCAGACTGCTTAGCGAGTCACGTGCCGTGTCCTAGTTTCTACTCTCCCGCGTTTTGCTTCACGGAGTAGAATTCTGTTCGCCTTTGTGTTAAGTGTTTACTTAATTGACTTCGCTTCTCTGCGTTTTTCTAGTCCCTAAGCCACCTGTTTCCGTGACTTTTTTCATCTCGGGTTTCCGGCATGTCAGCCGAGCCCAATATTTCATCGGCAAATTTTCAAGTGAATTTTTCTACTGATGCTGCTACTATTAGTGCTTCTGATATAACATCGGACTTGGTTAACTTAAGTAATACTATTTCTCCACCTGCTACTTCAATGGCTAAATCAACAGGATTTATTTTCTCGCAATCTCATTTTCCTCAACTACCTACAGCAACTGTGCCAACATCATCACCACCTTCTACTTCTTTCACATACGACGATAAAGTTTCTGGATCCTCCACCAATTCAGCATACCGTCCTTCTAATACTTTGGTGAACTCAAATATATTGGATGTAGTTCGCGTCAACGATTATCTTCGTCTAAAATTTCAAGATAATTCAAGCTACGGTAAGTCTGTACCTGAAAAATTAAAACTTCGCTTGTTCTTCCATGTACTTACTGACACTCACATAGATTTCTATACTGCAGGTCCCTGCACAAGCCATAACGGATTACTAGCGTTTTCAGATAGGTTTGTTTTTTTACTTCTCTTCTCAAACCTTTGTTGACAAAGTACTCTTCCAAGGCATTGATGTCAAATCGATTCACTTAAATCCCATTCCACTTGCACACAGACCAGTAACTGTTACATTATCACCTGTTCCACGTGAAGTTCCAGACTAATTATTTATTCACCTCCTCTCCACCCTTGGGAAAGTTGTTGGATCTACAAAATGACTTTCTGCTGCTCCTACCTCCTCTCCACTATCCCATTCCTACAGCTTCAGGAGTCAGTATAGGGTAATATTTCCTTCAGATTCGGCGATTTCAACTCACCCAAAGACTCTTACAGTCCACTCTGACACTCGGCGCTACACATGCGACGTGTTCGTCGGAGTGCAGTGTTTTAGATGCAATGCCGAAGGGCATGTTGTTTCAAAATGCCCTCGTCTTTCTACCCTTGATCGTTCTACTAATGAAGATTCCTCACATGTAACCCCTCCTGCTTCTGGCTCTAATATTCGAAATATCACATCTCTTTCAGAGAATATTACCTTGCAAATTCTACAGGTTGACTTGCTTCTTGCATCTACAACTACGAACCCTACATTGCATGTACAAAACAATTCACATCAAGAGTTTTCTAAGCCATCAGCACCAGTTGCTACTGTCAGCACGTCAAATCAGTTTTCTGCACTTGTTGATGAAGGTGATATAGATGTTTTTTCAGACTTGAGAGAAGATACACTTTCATGTGATGAAAGTATAGAATATGTACTTGTGCAGCTTTCTGAAGCGAGAAAATCAAAACGTGCTACCGGAAAAAATTCCTCCTCGTGCCCATCAAAAAAATCTAAAATAAGCCACCCACCGACCAATTCTTTTCCAGCTAATTTGCCTTCGAAACCAGAAGTTCCTCTTCTAATGACCATAACATCTGAAAAGAAAACTCCGGCTTTTTCCGACTCTCCTTTGGAAGTTGAGATGACCAGTGTGGATGTCCAGTCAGAGGAAATGACCATTGAGGATAACCAGTCAGAGGATTTGACCATTGAGGATGCCCGACCTTCGGAATCAACCATTAATACAGACTCTGATATACATACCTTATCTGACTCTTCGTCTTCAAATACCACCATAGCTTTGCAAACAGCTCGCAGAATAATTTGTATGCCGTCAACACCTTCCTCTCCCCTTTCTCATGATGACCTTCTACAAATCCTCAAGCTTCCTCCCCGCTCCAATTTAAAAAGACCAATCTGTTCCTTCAACATCAAAATGAACTTCCTCATTTGATAGTGCATTGAGATAAGTCAGCCGTATACTTCATGCGGACTTAGATCCTCAAGTACAGAATATGGAAATCGATTGCGAAACTTCGCCGCCGCTCTGCAATCTACCGAAGAGTTAACTGGTATTTTTGGAAATGCAAACCCTGAGACTTTAAAATTAGGCACTTTCAACTGCAGGGGAATAGCAACCCCGTTGTCAAATTTCTTTGTTTTTGAGGATGTCGCACCCCTTCATTTAGATATTATCGCATTCCAAGAAACTTCTTGTACCTCTACTACTCGCTGCAATCGCTGGCGTGCTTGGCCTTATTCACTTATTCTCAGTTGCGGAAATACACCTCGCTCTGCTGTCGCTCTCATCATTCCATTCATGACATTTTTTCAGTGCTATCAAATTTCACCACCGCCAAATTTTACTCTGGATTTCTTCTGCGTGCTTCATTTTCCCTCCATAATCCTAATTACCATGTCTTTAATATCCATATGCCTCAATAAAACAATGATGTATTTGCAAGACAAATCTTCCAAATTTTACAGAACGCTCTCTTCAATATCTTCTACTGATATTATTCTTCTATGCGGAGATTTCAACTGTACTCTTGAATCAAATTTGGACAGAAAAAAATTCATCCGGGTACCATATATTCAATAGTTAACATGCTTAAAAACCTTATTTCAACAAACTCACTCATTGATGTTTTCCGGACTCTTCATCCTTTATCACAGGCTTTTACATGGTGAGCAACTAACAACACGCCAGAGCTAGACTGGATAGAATTTATGCATCAACAAATCTTCGACCAAATATTTCTAACTTTGCTCACACACGCACTGCAGCATCAGATCATTTTATCGCTTCTGCTCAATTTAATCTTGTCTCTCAAAACACTACGCCTCCAAGTTTATGGTCAATATCATTGCAAATTCTTACAAAGACTACTCTTCAATATCAGGAGCATCTCTCAACATCTCGAAAAGCTCATTCCTCTGGTTAGGTATTTGGGAAGGAAGAACTTCTCAACCATGTGGTGCTGCCTGGACTTCGGACTCTCTAAAATTTCTTGGCGTCTAGATTGAAAAATATACGCATGTGACCAACAACACTTGGCATACCATGCTTCAACGACTGCAACGCTCTTTGGGTACCTAGAATAGCTTCTCTCCATTTATCTCTTATTCACAAAAAGCAGCTCTTCTTAATACTTTCATTATGCCGTCACTTTACCATACTTGGATCATCTGTTCTTCGCCAACAACATTCAATCTTTCCTTACAACTTTCATTCATCAACTTCATATGGTCTAACATGCATCATGTTCGTGCAAATATACTTACATACTCACCTTCATTCGGAGGTGTTTACCTTCCATCGATCACTCTTCGCTGCAAAGTCTTCCGTATTATGCAGCTAATTTGTCAACTTTTTAGTACACCTTCTCCTTTAAGTGATGTCATGAACTTCTTTGTCAATCCATATAATTCTGCTCTTTCATTCAACATCTTTCTTCGCATGGATGAATATCCGCTTCTTCCACATTGTCTTCCTTCACTTTACCGAGATAGTATTTCTCTTTTTCGTTCTCTCCCTCTCCGACGTCTTTATCCAACTTCCACTCTAGACTTATTGCAGGAAGATATTTTTTAGAATTCCTTCTTTCACTCATTTACTTGTACTTACTTTTTCTTTCCATCTTGGTCTCGTGCTGGAATTATCCAAGTTTAACATCTCATCTAACCAGATATATCATGGAAATCTATTACAGACTTCTCTGGCTCCATTCGTAACACAGCTGCTAATCAACTAAAACTTCAACTGCTGCAAGAATCCATCATCAATAGCTTCCCGGACATTGCTTCAACTACTAGATTAACTTACCTTCCATTTCCGTCACTACCTCTTCCTTTCTATTTACAAATCAATCAAATAATCATCTGTGTCAATTGCCTCACTACAAAAGTCCTTTACCTCTTCATGCTGACGTTAGATATTCAACCTGCTCCAATTTTTGAGTTACCCGGTCTTTCATTTCAACGTACTTGGAAAGCCGCATATAACCCAATTTAATCACCCAAAGATATCGACCGCCAATGGCTTTTTCTTCATAATCGTCTTCTTATACCTTTACGACTTCACCAACTAAATATTTTAAAGTCAGATATTTGTTCATACTGCAATACTACTGGCTCAACCATTCATCTGTACTCTCAATGTTTTCTACTCTCGCCACTCTTCAATTTTATGTTTAGCATCACTTCATCCGTCTGTAGTACAGCACACAATCTTCGTGACTGCCCATGACCGTATGACCGTATAACATCCCTGCAAGGGCCAACTGCCGTGGACAACAGCGTGTGGATGAGCGGGGTCATCGTCGGCTAACTCGCATTGTAACAGCGGATAAACGGGACACAGTGCAAGAAATCACTCGGCAAAATCAACGCTGGTGCACAAAAACGTGTAAGCAGCCACACCATCCAGAACCATCTCCTCACTATGGGATACAGACGCCAATGTCCCACGAGGGTACCGCTGCTGACCGCACATCACAGGGTGCAAAGATTAGCAAGGGCACGGGAACATCGTCACTGGACCATAGACATGTGGGAAAATGTTGCCTGGACTGATGAGTCGAGATTCACGTTGGTACATACGGATGGCAGGATACGAGTACGGCGCAAACCACATGAAGCGATGGAACCTTCTTGCCAGCAAGGTACTCTTTAAGCTGGTGGGGGTGGCATTCTCGTCTGGGGACTGTTTACGTGGACTGAAATGGGACCCCTGGTACGTGTGACATCGTCCCTCACATGTCAACGTTACAGGGATATCCTGGACGTCCATTTGCTCCCGTTTGTGCGTCTTCAACATCCCACTGGGGACCTCTTACTGCAACAAACAATGCACCCTGCCATCGCTCCCGAATTGTATCCGAATGGTTGGATGAACACTCCACCGACGTGACCTCGCTTCCTTGGCCAGCTAGGTCACCTGACCTCAATCCCATCGAGCACATCTGGGATGCCATCGAGAGAGATGTTTGAGGCCAAGACCCCCTCCATAAAATCTTCGTGAACTGTGGGAGCTTGTTCAGGGGTCGTGAATCCGTTTGGCTTCCCAACGCTTCCGGTGTCTTGTCGAGTCCATGTTAAGACGAATCGCCGCCGTCATCAGGGCGAAAGGTGGTGCTACACGTTACTAGACAGGTATCTCTAATTAAATTGCTCTTCAGTGTATATTGCTATTGTACAATGGAAATAAGTTATTGCTTGTAAAATGACAGAACTGCCTGATTCTCATCACAACAGTCGTGCAATGCATTGCACGTGTGTATGGATGACATTTGAGTTCTTCTTTTTGTTTTAAGTGGCTTGAGTGCTTGATCTACTTTCGCGCTCCTAACATGTGTTAAGAAAACCATTCTTCATAGCTGCGTAAAATGTTTATCTTTATTTTAAGTGGCAGATTAATGTTTAAACGGACTAAATTTATCAGCTTTTATAAATCAAAGATTTATCTTTGCATGCCTTCATGTAATACCATTTTAATCTTTTAGCTGCCAATGCTTTATGTTTTTTTAACTCTTTAGCATAATAAAATATTATGACTTTAGTTGTCTGAAGTCTTTGTATGTCTTTTTTAGTCAATGTCCACGTCTCTGCTACGTACGTAAGCACTGGAAGGATGCATTGATAAAATACTTTTCTTTTAAGACATAATTCCAATTGCTCTTAAAAATTGTACTGTTTCACCCAAAGACTCTCTAACCAAGTTTTATAAGCCAATTAATTTCTTCATCAATGTGACCCTCAGTTGAAATGAAGAAATTGGTTATCCCCAGCTTTTCCCCATCAACTGATAAATCTTTATTCCTTGTAAAAGCATTGTACATCAGTTTTGTCTTCTGAAAGTTCATTTTTAATCTCAATTTCTTTACATTTCTCAGCAAATTCCTGGATCATACTCTGCAGTTCTGAATATTGTTTCAAAGACTTCTGAATGGTTCTTTGAAATATTTTTTTTTCTATTCAAAAATGAAACGGAAATGAAACAGGGTCAGGAACATCTTGACCTGACCCGTTTGGCCCGCAAGAAATTTTCGACCCGATGATCCGTGACCCGTTTCCATCTCTGATTGAAATTACTTAAATTCGCATGTCAATTTACTGAAACATAAAGAAGATATCTGCAACATATTTGAAATCACATAAGAGTCACATTTCACATAAGAAATGTGACTCTTATGTGATTTTCACATAAGAGTCCTTGAAAAGAAACATAGCCTCTGATTATGGCGCTGTTGTAGTCGACAACTGCCGTCGCCTGTAGTGACGTCACTGCATATAAACACCTGTCTGTAGTGACGTCGCTGTATACAGACACTTGCCCTTATCTAATGGGAGTGCGCCATGGCAAGTGGTTAGTTGTTGTAACACAGCTGGAGAGCACAACAGGCCGCTACTTGACTCTCGCTACGACACAGGTAAGTCTAAGCATGCGCAAACGCACTGCGATCCAGTTTCTGACTAAGGTAGGTGTTAAGCCATACGGCATTTTTCTCTTCATGTAGCAATATGCGGCTGCTTTCTGCAGCTTTCTTGCGCCTCATTTCCACTATTGCAGTGGATTTCTACGTGATGGTACAGTTACATTACCCAAGCCAAGCGATGTCTTATATCCTTTGACGCCCTTCTAGAAAAAATTTGCCACCATTTAAACACCGTAGTGCTTGTAGCGGTTCGCTCAAGTGGAGAGGCATGGGTTTCCTGCTTGTCGTACAGCTCTGGCTCTCTCCATTCTCCGGAACATGCGATTTCACATTCAAAGCAGTGCCCAATACATAAATGGCCTCAGTTATGTACTGGGCACTTCTTTGAATGTAGCGCGGTTAGAAAGTTAAACGAAAAAAAAGAATTTATCTTGCTTATAGACGCCAGAATATGATAGGCATGCACTTTTTTAACTTATATGGCAAAAGATATAAAGTAATTTATTGATATTGACTTAAATACATCATAAAAGTAAACACGTTACTTTTTAACTTAAATGTTTCACGTATTACTGGCAGAATATGTTATAACAACAAGAACGTTTTTTTTTTTCCTAATTTCGAAATATGGATACCACACATATTGAATATAGTAACTAAATTCTCTCAATGCTATGAGAATTTTTCTAAGCTGCTCAAAAGAGCAACACACAGGGTGTCCCCCTTGCTAGTGGTCCCGAAGTTTTCTTTATAACTTGAAGAATAATCGATAAATTTTAATAAAATTCCAAACAGGAACACATTAGTTTGCACGTAGTGTGATGACGTCATAATCTGTGCTGAAAGTGGAGGCCAGTTGCGTTTGTGTACCTATATGAACATGGTGCCCTGTGTTTTTGAAGGTTTGAATTAGCATACGTGGAAGCAATTTCCACAGGATGTGTTGTTGGAGGTTTAGTACAGCATATCTGGAGTCACTGCCTCAGTTTCCCACCGGATGCTTTCTTGTGGTGTCTCGATTGCCCGCGGTTTGTGTACCTTACCTTTCACAAGAACCTGTTAGAAAAACTCAGGAGTGGCGGGTGACCGCGGTGCCCAAATCCCCTTGGTAATGACTATCACCAAAGAATGACCAAATTTCGGCCACGCTGACGTTGAATTTGTGACAGAGTTGCGCCACACTGTTGGAAATATCCCATAGTGAGCTCGTCATTGTCTAATTGATTGACAAAAGTGTTGAAGATTTCCATGTGTGGTGTGATGTCAGTATTTCATTTCATTTCATTTATTTTTGTTGTTACATGCTCTTAGAAGAGAAAAAAGTGGCAAAAAAATTGACAATTCATAAATGATGAACATAGACTGTAACAACAGGAAAGACAAGGGAAAAGACCAAAATGGTCTGACATAGCCCTATACTCCCCGTAGAAGAAAAACAAATGAAACAACAAATAGACACACATCAAGTCAGACAATCAGAAGTAGTTTTGCCAATCTTTTCTTTTTCTTTAAATTACTGAAGAAGCTAGAATTTGAATTTGTTTTTAAATAAATTAAAATTGTTTAAGTTAGTCAGGTTAATAGTTAAAAAATTCCAGTATTGAGGGCCTCTGTAATTTAAAGTAAGTTTAATTGATTCCGTTTTGAGAAAAATAGCTTGTAATTGTAGTTTATTCCTTGTTTCATACGAATGTGCATGTGTATTAAGAAACATGAGATCTGAATATAAATTATATGTAACTACTTTGAACATAATTTTGCCAAGATTAAAATAGTATCGTTGAGTAATAGTAAGTATATTATATTTATTAGGATATACTTTTGTTCTAAAATTTATTAAAGGTCGAGTATTAGGCTGTGATTTGAGATCAATTAGTCTAATAAATTTATTTTGTAGAATTTGTAATTTATTAATATTATATTGTGTCGTGGAAGAGAACTGGAAAAATTATGCAACGCAGTGACACCGCATAACGAACACCAGTTTTTGAACACGAAGCGGTTCTTCGTGTAGAGATCAAGGACTCTCTTTTCCCGAACACCGGTATTTTCAGAATTTACGAACCCAGAAAAGTAGAACCACAATTCATCGGTGTACCACGTATTGCCCATTATTCCAGGATTTTCGGAGACGAATCTCTGGAACTAACATCACTATGTAAGTCTTTCTTGATGGTCTAGATCTGTAAATTTATGGACAACCGTGACACGGTCGGCATGAAGTTTGGCTTTTTATTTTCAATTCTCTGATATGTGCTTGTATAACTTGTTATCTCTTGCTAAAGTCTACGGAAGTCCGACCTGTGTGTTTCACTAGCAACATGTAGCAGCACGCCATTGAAGAGCTCGTGTTCACTGTTCGCACCTATTGGAGAACTGAGACGATAAAGACGTGTCAGAGAGAATTTCTTGGAAATTTTGGAGGCCAAAAGGCGCCGTCGAAATGCTGCATTCAAAAGCTGACCCCCTTCCAACCCTGAAAAGTACGGGAACATTGTTTGGATGTGCAGAAAAACAGTTCAAAATGTGAAAAAAAAAATGTCGGATTTCTTTAAGTGAGTTCATGCGTAGACTTGCGCAAGAGATGGCAAGTTCCAAAAGCACATATCAGAGAGTTGCAAAGAAAGTGAATCTTCAGACCACTCACTGCATACGAGCAAACAGCCGATTGATGCGGCTGTGTAGTGTGTAAGTCATGTCGAGGACGCTTTCACGGGAATCCCAACAAACAGGCGGGCTGCATTCGTATTCTAGGCATTTCACCTTCAAGTACTTAGAAGTAAATGTGGTCACTTTCAGCATATGCTATGACAACATACTTCACTAACACTCAGGTATGTTCTGTTCAAATTTTATTCAAATGCGTAGGTAATTCTTAAACGTATAAAGAATATTTCGGGACCTATAACTAACAGGAATCCCCATGCTTGCCGCGAATTTGCTACAATGTTAATATGCGTACCAGATGTAGGGAACAGCGCTGAAAAAAAAACTCCTCATAATAAAAGATATACACAGTCGCATCAGAATAATAATACCACCTACCTAATAATGGGAATAACCAACCACCCTTGGCCCAGATGACAGTGGCGGGAGGACGTGGCATGGACGCAAAGAGGCCCTGGAAGGTTGCTCGAGATACACGTGCCCATTCCGACTGCAGCAGAGCACGAGGGTCCCGGAGATGACGTGGTTGTTAGTCGGCACGCCGAACCTGTCGATCCAAATAGCCCCACAAGTGATCTATGGGATTAAGATCGGGTGATTTCGCAGGCCAATTGGAGAATGGGGACATCGCTGTCGTGTTCCTGGAACCAGTCACGCACCTATTTAGCGACGTGGCGAGGTGCATTATCATTGTCACCATCACCACCAGGGTAAACGTCCAACATGAAAGGATGCATGTGGTTAGCGAAGATGGGCAGGTAGCCATTGGTGCTCAGGGACCCGTCCAGTGGTACCAGCGGTTCCAGGTCATGCTAGGAAAATATCCCCCAGACATGCACACTGCCCCCTCCGACATGTACTTGATGTACAAGCGTGTCCAGGTATTGGTTCTGGTGTGTCTGACGCCGTATCCGCCACCGCCCGTCACTTCTGTGGAATAGAAACCTCGATTCGTTGGAGAAGGCAAACTTTTCCCACTCTCCAATGACGGCAGTCCCACACGAACTAAAGGGGTCGTTGCGAATGTACCTGAATTAACGTGGGCGCCTTCCCTCAGCATCGACTCCGGAGACGCATGCGTAACATGGGTCGATCTACTGTTATCGGAGACACTTACCTGGGTGCCCTAGCGTTCATTTGCATGGTCAATTGCTGCACTGTTGCGCGTCGATTGCCCTTTACGAGTCAACGGAGAAGACGTTCTCCTCTGGAATCAATGGCCTTTGGGGGTCCACAGTTATGACGTCGGGAGGTATTCGATGTGCCAGCGGTCCATTCTTGGTACACCCTTACTACAGCACTTCGCGAACAGCCCACGAAGTCTGCTGTTTCTGGGATGCTTTCACCTTTGGCGCGGCAGCCGACATAATTCTTTTTGAACATCCGTCAAATCACTCACTCTGCCCATTGTGCTCACGTAACGCACTATGTGGCCGGCATCTTATATCTCCGTGTGTTTGACATTGTCACGTGTACTCTGTGACGCGTTTGGCTGGATACATCGTGATTCTGGGGAGTGGTCATATTTTTCTGATACGATCGTGTATATGCGTTATACGTGAGTTTAAAACAAATGGCCACCGAACAAGTGGCACGGAAAAGGTGGCCATACATTTTAGGAGGCCGTGTAAAATCTGCGTTACAGTACATTGCACATATCTATTGCAGTACGTCCAGCAAACGCACTTGGTCTGAAAGCGGAAGACTGCTTTCAGAACAAGTACGTCAGCAGGACAGACTGAAAAGAGGAAGACACCAGTCTTATTTCAAAGCTATTCAACTGCAATTAGCGAAAGCGTGGTGCCATACAGGAAATCAGTTGAAAGTGACGGAACTTATCAGTTGAAAAAGACGGAACTTATCAGTTGAAAGAGACGGAACTTATCAGTTGAAAGGGACGGAACTTAATTGAGAGTCGGGAGAAGGGATTACATAAAAAATAGTATTTGGCTTAACAGGTCATTCGTACGTAGGACATGTTTTTTTTAGCACGTCTTTTGTAAAAAAATATCGTGCTTATGTTACCGGTTTGTCCGTCCGTCTGTACCCACGTTGTCTCTGCAACTATTAGTCCGATTTGAAAAATTCTTTTTGCGTTGGGAAGCTTGAAATATGCGAATGATGATCCTTTATTTTGTTTTTTTTACGATGTACAATTTCGCCGATAGAGGGCGTAAATGCAGACTATGTCGAATTCAAAAACATGTTTTATTCCACATATTTGCTTCTAAACATCCGATTGAAAAAATTCTTTTATCTTTCGATTCCATTTATGTCGAAGAATATTTTAGATATAGTTACTTTTACAAATTACGCATAGATTTTCCGCTAGGGGACGTAAAAGTAAATTACATTTTTCCAGATAACTCTTCTTCTAAAACTCCGATTTGAAAAATTTTGCTTCAGCGGATGCACCTCGCGATGGAAACTCTTTTGCGTATAATTTCAAATTTCTGGTAAAGAATACTTTAGCCACCAGGGGGCGTAAGTGTTAATTTTTGCTTCTGATGTATTTGCCATAAAATCGGAGCTACTAAAATATCGATTGAAAAAATTGGGTACTTACGTATTAACGCCACCGCAGCAGAATTTGTGCTAATGCGCCAATAAAGAGCAATCTTGTTGTTCGCACGCGCAGGCATTAACGCCACCGCAGCAGAAGTTGTGCTAATGCGCCAATAAATCTACGCCTAAAATTTTTGCGACAAATCATAAAATAAAACACTTTATTTAAAAACAAAGTAGTCAATCGGATTTCGGTGGAAAATGGGCCGATATAGAGTTCAACATAGATTCAAAACAGTCTCTATTTTCTTTCACCTGATGCTGTCGCCATATGAACGTATTAACGCCACCGCAGCTACAGATTCAAAACAGTCTCTATTTTCTTTCACCTGATGCTGTCGCCATATGAACGTATTAACGCCACCGCAGCTGCAGATTCAAAACAGTCTCTATTTTCTTTCACCTGATGCTGTCGCCATATGAACGTATTAACGCCACCGCAGCTACAGATAAAACACTTTATTTAAAAACAAAGTAGTCAATCGGATTTCGGTGGAAAATGGGCAGATATAGAGTTCAACATAGATTCAAAACAGTCTCTATTATCTTTCACCTGATGCTGTCGCCATATGAACGTATTAACGCCACCGCAGCTGCAGATTCAAAACAGTCTCTATTTTCTTTCACCTGATGCTGTCGCCATATGAACGTATTAACCCCACCGCAGCTACAGATGAAACACTTTATTTAAAAACTAAGTAGTCAATCGGATTTCGGTGGAAAATGGGCCGATATAGAGTTCAACATAGATTCAAAACAGTCTCTATTTTCTTTCACCTGATGCTGTCGCCATATGAACGTATTAACGCCACCGCAGCTACAGATTCAAAACAGTCTCTATTTTCTTTCATCTGATGCTGTCGCCATATGAACGTATTAACCCCACCGCAGCTACAGATAAAACACTTTATTTAAAAACAAAGTAGTCAATCGGATTTCGGTGGAAAATGGGCCGATATAGAGTTCAACATAGATTCAAAACAGTCTCTATTTTCTTTCACCTGATGCTGTCGCCATATGAACGTATTAACCCCACCGCAGCTACAGATAAAACACTTTATTTAAAAACAAAGTAGTCAATCGGATTTCGGTGGAAAATGGGCCGATATAGAGTTCAACATAGATTCAAAACAGTCTCTATTTTCTTTCACCTGATGCTGTCGCCATATGAACTCTGATGAATAAGATTCCAAATGATGTCTCGCTGTCCCCCTATGTCTCTTGTTCCTCCATTTAGCACTGCCCCACATTCTCTCAACTGTTTGTGTATGAACTCCTGTATCAGGATCAATAAAATTGTATTTATGATTAACTTTAGCATGTAGGAATCCTTCTATTTCTATTCTATTTGTTTGGTAACCTTTCCAACTGTCAGAATAAATTGTGCTACAATCTTCAATGTTTTCAATAATTTTATCAAGAAGGGTACAGCCAGTTCTATTAGGAACAGTGACAACAAACGAATCTTTTGTTTCTCTACATATACCACCAAACACCCACTGTTCGGGTAATACTCGACCACAATTATTTTTACGTTTAGTAAACAAACTTTCATCAATTTCCACAATGCAATCTGGTCCACCTACCTTCTTGTTTGGTTTATTCTCCATATCCAAGACACATAATTCACGCATGTAATTGTTAAAATCTATAACAGTTTTATCTGATAAATCAAGTTGCTTTTCACAAAATTTAATCGACGTCAACTCCTCGCACCAGCAGTATATGAATCTCAAAGCTGAACAAAATGGAATTCTGCTTCCCTCAAACCAATTGTCTTTTCTAAGTCCCACTTGCTGATCACACTGTCTTAAATTACATTTCCAAAACTTACGTTTACCGAAATAAAGTTTCATGTCATGGGAATTGGTACATTTTCGTTCTTTTGGTAAAATATTTCGCTCCTGAAAAAATAAAATTGCATCTTGTTCTGTTTTTGGCAAATCCCAAATGCGCATTTTCGTAGCACTAAAAAATGGCGTCAAAAATCAGCAAACAAAAAGGCCACAAATAATCCAAAATATAAATGCCTGCGCGTGCGAACAACAAGATTGCTCTTTATTGGCGCATTAGCACAACTTCTGCTGCGGTGGCGTTAATACGTAAGTACCAAAAATTGTTTCGTGGACCGATGCCGCTCACATCGGTAAACCTTTTTGGAATATTTTCTTCGTAAAATATTTCACAGTTTCTCCGCCAGGGGGCCTTAGATGTATATTTTATTTCGGCCAATATCTCTACTTCTGGGGGTCCTATTTGAAAAATTCCTTCTTTGTTGGATAATGTTTTCAGTGTGACACGTTTTTCATATAATTTCAAAATTTTCAAGTGATTCACAGACTTTCCGCTAGGAGGCGTAGTGGTAAATTGGGTTATCCCCTATATTTCTGCTTCTAAATCTCCGATTTGAAAAATTCTTTCTGCACCGAATACAGCTCCTAATGGGAAATCGTTTGCACATAATTTCTAATTTTTGTAAAAAAAATATTTTGGCCGCCATGGGGCGTAGACCTTAATTTCCGCTTATGATGAGTTTGCAGCAAAATATGAGCTTTTAAATTTTCCATTGAAAAAAACGTCGTTTGCAGACCGATGGTACTCATGCCAACAAACCTTTTAGAAACTTTTTCTTCTTAAAATAATGCATGGTTTCTATGCCAGGGAGCGTAGATGTACATCTTACTTTTGTCAATATCTCTATTTCTAGGAGTCCGATTTGAAAAATTCCTTCTTTGATGGATAGTGTTTCCAGTGTGACATGTTTTTCATATAATTTCAGAATTTTCAAGTAATTCGTAGACTTTCCGCTAGGGGGCGTAAAGGTAAATTGCTTTCCCCCCTTACATCTCTGCTTCTAAATCTCCTATTTAAAAAATTCTTTCTGCACCGGATAGAGCTCTTGATGAGAAATCCTTTGCACATGATTTACAATTTTTGTAAAAAATGGTTTGCCCACCAGGTGGCGTTAGTCTCAATTTCCGCTTCTGATGTATTTGCAGCAAAATATGAGCTTCCAAAATCTCGACTGAAAAAAAAGTCGTTTGTTGACTGATAATACTCATGTCGACAAACGTTTTAGTAACATTTTCTTCTTGAAATAATGCATGGTTTCTACGCCAGGGGGCGTAGATGTATATCTTATTTTTGTCAATATCTCTACTTCTAAGAGTGCGATTTGAAAAATTCCTTCGTTGTTGGATAGTGTTTCCGATGCGAAATGTTTTTCCTATAAATTCAAAATTTTCAAGTAAATCATAGACTTTCCGCTAGCGGGCACAAAGCTAAAGTGCGTTTTCTGCGTTATTTCTGCTTCTAAAACTCCGATTAGAAAAATTCTTCCTGTATCGCATACAAGACCTGATGGAAAATATTTTTCACATAATTTCTAATGTTTGGTAAAGAATGGTTTGGCCACCAGGGGGCATAAGTGTTAATTTCTGCTTCTGATGTATTTGTAGCAAAATCTGGGCTCTTGAAAACTCGACTAAGTTTTTTTCTTGGACCGATACCGCTCGTATGGGAAAATCTCTTGGAATACTTTCTTCCTAAAATAATGCATGGTTTTTCCACCAGGGGACGTAAAGTCACACCTTATTTTTGTCGATATCTCTGCTTCTAAGAGACCGACTTGAAAAATTATTTCTATTTTGGAGAGCGTTTCCGGTGTGAAATGTTTCTCATACAAATTCATGTTTTTCTTAACGCACAAGTCTGCAACCATAGGGCGTAAGCTCAAGATTCCGTTTACAGTAATATCTGAGAAATTAAAAACCCGATTGAAAAACTTCTTTCTTCCGTCAGATACTATTGTTTTCCATACCGGTTCCATTGACTTTGAAAAGCTTTGATAAATTTAATTTGCGTCAGAACGGATACAAAAGACGTGCTTATTACCACCGAAAATTCGGTGTCATCTTCCTTGTTTTAATTCGAAGCCGTCAGAGTGGTAAACTTTTCAGCATAACTTAATTTTCTTCTGTAAGCATGGTGAAGTACACACAAAAATGCGTTAAAAAATAACATAGGGCTAATCGGCCGAGAATAAGGTAGACCACTGGAAATCCTCCCAGTGTTCTATTGGCTCAGTCGGCGCCTGATTGAGCGAAAAATGCATAAAAATAAAGAAGGATTATAAATTAGCTGAAATTTGTCTGAATAAGTTCAGGAACATATATTTTTAAAATATTTTGTTGCTGGTGTTACCTTAAATGCAACGAACGCAGAAGACAGAAATTATTGCGGCGATTATAAAAGCTCATAATTTTATTATCATACCATTCATCATTTTCTAAACGCCGAAGTATTCTAATTCATCTTCCAATTTCATTCGCTGGAGCCAAAGAAAGGCCATCATCGTAATTTCTCCCTAGGACGTTTTAATATAAGTCTTTAAGTAAGACGTATAACTTGAAGGAGAAATTTTAAATAACTGAAAGGAGGTTATTAGATCCACTTTCCTAAGCGAACCAATCGCTCATGAGGAGAGTTCTTATTAACGTAAGTTCGGATCCTGGACAAGCGAGATTAACGCTCCATTAAAGGACTCTTGATGAAGCCTTATGATTGAAGGTAAAAGCTACATGCTGATCGAGGAGAGGCACGAGAGCCTAGTGTCTTACGCTGATCACACCGCCCTTCTGGTTTGCACTCCAAAGTTTTTCTTCGACCATCTGATTGATGGGCAGTCTTCTGGCGACGTCAAAGAGGAGCTTCCATGAATCTTTTCACATATTTATTATACATTTTATTCTTAAAAGATTGTGTTTTTGTCTTTTCCATTTTTTCTGAAGTGTGCACAGCCTTACGATAATAAATATATGTTTTCTAAAGCTCATTACGCAGTAACAATAAATCAAATGCGAAATAAACAAAATCGATTTTAGGTTAGCCGCATAGGCATCGCTTGGATTTTTTTTTTTTTTTTTTTACTAAAAAGATTTTTCAGATCTGGAAAAGAAAAATGTTTCATTTTCGTTTATTCAACAGTAACATAACTATGCCCCTCGCTGCATGGATATAATGTGTAAGATGCGATCTCTATCTTATTATTTTTACTGCAGATCAGATCAGATCATATGTAGAGGATTTTAGGAAGGGTGTGTCTGACCCCAGGTCTTAAACAACCCTTAGAAATAGGAAGCTAGGATATTTGGGCTAGAGTGCCCGATAGGAGAGTGACACGGAAGCGAGTTACAAAGGGGGAGGAAGACGCCCTTATTTATTACCGGGAGTGGAGCAGTACAAGGGGTCCGACGACTTAACGTGCCCATCCGACGCACGGCGGGTATTTAGTGGTTCAAACGTTCGTTCCTGTCCAGGATCGAACCTGAGGTTATCTCCATGGCAGTCACGAACGCTGACCACTAGGCCACCCGCGGCCCCATATTTTTACTGCAGTTAATGATTGCGGAATTAGTACCATCTCGTGAAGCCGCTAACTACGAAAAATATTCGTTTTTTAAGCAGTCTACGTGTGTGTAAATCTTATTAGCAGTGCTATCTTTGAAACTCATTAATATGAAAAAAATGTTCATAATGTCTCTTTATAAACTGCTTGGTAAAACCTTTCCCTTTATTTTTTTTTTTTTTATTTTTTTCTATTTTCTTTAGTTTCGGTGTTTAAACTTCCGCATGAGCAACTCATATCTCATCCTACACAGAGATGGAAACGGGTCAAGGGTCAGCGGGTCAGCGGGTCTACAATATCTTGCAGGAAAAACGGGTCGAGTCAAGGAGTTCCTGACCTGATTTCGACCCGGTTTTAGTTCCTTTTTATTTTTCAGAAGAAAAAAGATATTTCAAAGAACCATTCAGATGTCTTTGAAATAATATTTCAGAGCTGCAGAGCATGATCCAAGAACTTGCTGGCAAGAGCAAAGAAATGGACTTAAAAATGAATTTTAGGGAGACAAAACTGAAGTGCAATGCTTTTACAAGGAATGAAGATTTATCAATTGATGGGGAAAAGCTGGAGATAACCAATTCTTACATTTGCCTTGAACAACAGATATCAAGCGAGAGTCACATTGATAAAAAAATTAATCGGTGTAAAAAACTTGGTTGGACAGCCTTTGGGAGAAACAGTAAGATTTTAAAGAGCAATATGCCATTATGTCTTAAAAGACAAGTGTTTAATCAATGCATCCTTCCAGTGCTTACGTACAGAGCAGAGGCTTGCATCTTAACTAAAAAAGACTGCAGACAACTGAAAGAAGCACGGAGAGATGCGTGCTTGGTGTAATAAAGAAAGATAAACAGAGGAACTCGTGGAAAAGGAAAATGACAAGAGTAGAATACATCATGATCAGAGTAAAATCCCTGAAACGGCAATGGGCTGAACATTTTGCCAGGAGAATGGACCACTGATGAAAAACCGAAATTTTAGACTGGATTCTAAGGGACAGGAAAAGATCCAAAAGAAGACCACGTGGGAGATCCGTGGATGGAGGAGACTGGTCCAAGACAGTCCATTGTGGAAGTAACTTGAGGAGACATTCATCCAGCAGTGGATTGATAATGGCTGACAATGATGATATATAAGAATTTATAGTTCAAAGCAGATTTGTCCGGGTCGGGTCCAATTATGTGACGGCCGGATCTGGGTCGGGTCCGGGTCGGGTCCAATTATGTGACGGCCGGATCTGGGTCGGGTCCGGGTCCAAAATTTTTTAATCGTTTCCAACTCTTGAATCCGGGTCCAGTCGGAGGACTGTTAGAAGACAACGCTTAGACCACTGCGTCATCGGGTGCTGCCAGCCATATTTTTTTCTCGGGCGATTTAATATCTACCATGTGCAACTCTCGGGGCTATAAATGGTCGCCCGTCCCTAATTTGGGGCCACTGCTTTCAGGGAGGAGTAGGAGGAACAGCAGACAAGCGTAACATCCATGCCTCTTCCGGGCTTCGCGCTAGGTCTATCTAAGGCAAGACCCTCAGACCACTCGCCTGTCAATGAACGGTCTGTCCCATTTTGCTTCTCCTGTTTTCATAGCTCTACCAGCAGTCATGAAATTACTCTTTCAGATGAAATGCAATGAAAAATAATTTGACAAGCACATCATATATATTTCTTTAGGAACCGTTGGTAAAATAATTTTCTCGATACCGGTAGTGAAGCGCTGCATGCGTCGCGGGAACGACGTACTCTTTGCTCTTAAAAATTCCGACCGCTGAAAGAATGAGAATGTCCAAATCGGGAAAATTGTTTTGCTTCTCGAGATGAACACATTACATGGATATTTTCAATCGCCAATTTCAGCGCGCTCATGCCAATGTTATGTGCATTCTCAAGTGTCTTTCTAATTCCCGTAGAAACAGCATGGGGAGTATTTCGGCTTCCAGCAAATCCTGATTTTGGACGACGTGAAACCAGCCACTGTAGCTTGAAATAGAATCTGCCAAATCGTGAAGTGTCACCACGATTTCACGATGAGTTATGACTGACAAACATTCACATTGACCCTCTTTGTTTATTATAGACTCACACACTGAAGAAAGACTCCAAGGCACAACGATTAATTGCATTTTCTTTGTACTACGTTGGAGAAACGTCCAATTTACTTGGGCAATGCATATTATTCAAGCATGTTTAAACCTTGCACTCCATGTACCAGTTGCCATTAACAGGCAACCCCGTTCTCAAAATCATATTTCGAAAAAAAAAAAAAAGAGGCATGAGTGAGTGGTACGTTTGTTCTTTACCGCTGATTCTCTTCGTTCCCTGAAACCAGTGATCCCACATTAGGGACCAGCGGCTGCTTATAGACCTCCGAGTTACACAGTGCAATCTTTACAGTTTTTATTCTTTTTTTTTTTTTTTTTTGTTATTGGAGGTTTAACGACCACCGTGAGTAACACAATGGGCTATAAGCAGTTGCCCGTCCCTAATTTAGGGTCACTGGTTCCAGGGAAGGGAGAGAGAGCCAGTGCTGTAAGACAAACACAACATCCATGCCTCACCGATATTCGAACCCGGGCCCCTTTCGGACGAATGATCAAAGGCCATCTGCACCACCGGGGCGGCGATACGAATCGATTTAGCTTTCTGTGTGTGATTGTGTGATTGAAGGTTTAACGACCATCGTGAGCAACTCAATGGGTTATAAGCAGTCGCCCGTCCCTAATTTAGGGTCACTGGTTCCAAGAAAGGGAGAGAGCCAGTGACGTAAGACAAACACAACATCCATGCCTCACTGGGATTCGAACCCCAATCCCTTTCAGACGAATGATCAGAGGCCATTGCTTAGACCACTGCGCCACCGGGCGGAGAAACGAATCGATTTAGCTTTCTGTGTGTGATTGTGTGATTGAAGGTTTAACGACCATCGTGAGCAACTCAATGGGCTTAAAGCAGTCGTCCGTCCGTAATTTATGGTCACTGGTTCCAGGGAAGGGAGAGAGCTAGTGCCGTAAGACAAACACGACATGCATGCCTCGCCGGGATTCGAACCCGGACCCCTTTCGGACGAATTATCAGAAGCCATTGCTTAGACCACTGCGCCACCGGCGCGGCTATTTAAACTTTCCCTTCCCCTAAAAAAGTTACTGTCTGTGTGGAACAGCGATGTTACTTTTGCAAGAATTCGCCAAATGTTAGCATCTGACATATGGTCATAGTATTCATTTACAGACTAAGCTTAGGCATTCCTTATTTTGATTACTATTCTGGTTCTCTCCCCTCTCTAATACCACCAACCCTTAACTACTCTTCTGTGAGGCGGCAGCTCAGTAACTTCAAGAGAAGTGTTAAAGTGATGGTGTACACCAGGTGTTCTTAACCTTTTTTTAGCTACGGCCCAAAATCAAGAAGACGATCAACTTTGCGACCCATGGGTCTATTTTGAAAATAAAAATGCTATTAATAACATAAATAAGTGTAGTAAGTATTCCTTATTACACAGAGTGTAACAAAATTTCTGGTTTCTGAATTACAGATAAACCAGTGACGCAACCGGGGGGGGGGGTTTAGGGTTATCTATATAGTGGGAAGGTATGAATAACAACATATTGTGTGACATATAATATGAATAATTGGAAATTAAAACCTTTTACAAAGCAGATTTCAGGTTCTTTAATTTTTTTAAATAAATGAATGCAATTTTCGCAGGCCGCCCCGGTGGCGCAGTGGTCTAAGCGATGGCCTCTGATCATTCGTCCGAACGGGGTCCGGGTTTGAATCCCGGTGAGGCATGGATGTTGTGTTTGTCTTACCGCACTGGCTTTCTCCCTTCCCTGGAACCAGTGACCCTAAATTAGGGACGGGCGACTGCTTATAGCCCATTGAGTTGCTCACGGTGGTCGTTAAACCTCCAAATAAAAAAAAAAAAAAAAATTTTCGCAGTAACCAAGACACGTCAAAATAAACTACCATTTGAAATTTCGTCAAAATCTGATGAAAACTTTAGAAGTCAGGCATTTCCTTTTCATTATTATTAATGAATGTTCGCTCAATAGTCGATACTCTACCGTCTCCCTTCGGTGTCGTATTTGTTGATCGTTTGCCATAGGATTCTGGGGGCAGGCCAATGTTGCCAAATTGAGGGTTTTCCTGTTAAATTTAGAGAGAAAATTTAGGTTTAGGGGAAATTTTGTAACGCTGTGACGTCCTAAAATTTCCCACGATCCCAGTGACTGGAAGAAGGAACGCTTGTGGTCCCCGTGTTGTCATCTTCCGTGAGAATATTACACAACCTAAAATAAATGACAAAAAGTCGAAAATGCTGACTTTTTTTCGGGATTATGTGATTTTTCAATGTTCTAGGCTCATGCATGAAAGTTTCTGATCGCAAATTTTAAATAAAACCCTTTGAAATTTAAACTGCCTAAGAAACCGAAAAATAGGAACTTAAAATATTTTTCACCCAGTCTAAAAGCTTATTCCTGAATAGCATTAGCATGGTCATTATCATCTTGAGCAATGGGTACCCATCAAAAGATGGAACGGACAACGTCGGGACCTTTTTTTTTTTTTTTTTCACAACTATTCGAATCCCCAATAGTATATGAAGCGTTATCTCCTAAAGTTTTCCTTCTCACCCTTTTCTGGAGACTGTAAGAGAGAAGAGATGAGAAAAAAATAATATTTTAGCCACCCGTTTTCTGTGAACAACAGCAAATTAGCAAAAACTGTGTTTGGGGGGGGGGGCGGGGGTGGTAGAGAACTGAAACTTAAATATTCGTAGCAGTGGTTAAGGTGGTTCCACGTAAAATCTCTACCTTATGTTTCCAATGGTAAAACTTCTTTACATATTTTTTTCCCAATTAATGTATTCCCAAGGATGAAAATTCGCACATCGATAAAACTAACTTTAAGTTATAGCATGGGGTGCTTAATACTTGCTAAAACATAAGCATAATTATATTAAAAATCAATAATTTTTCTTTGAGTAATGTTCAGACCTGTTAATAGACGGCGCGACCTGTACATTGATGACGTCAGCAAACAAACAAATGTTGGATTGCTTAATTATGGTTATGTTTTAGCAAGTATTAAGTATCCCATGTTATAAGTTAAAGTTTGTTTTTTCGATGTGCAAATTTTCATCCTTGGGAATGCATTAATTGCGAAGAAAGTTTTACCATTGGAAACATAAGGCCGATATTTTAGGTGGAACCACCTTAAAATAAAAAAAAAAAAAATTATCTGGTTGATGAATTGATTTTTTTTTATTTCTTAGAAACGCATTGGTGTAATAACGTCACTCCTAGACTGACATATGCGTGTTCGATTCCTATGTCTGAACCTTCATCGTTTCTTATTATTAATTGCCCACATCACAGTCGTGCCTAATGTTCTGGATTAAATGCTTGAGCTATAAATTAAAATCTTTGTCTCAAATTTTATATAAGGATTGCTTCTTGAGCCTCAAAAAGATCTTGCACACATTAACATTGCAGCCTTCCTATTTTATTTCACTAGTGACCAAAGTCACGTTTGTATGGTACAGTTCTTTCGTTTTGGGCATTCTGTCAACGTCGTTACCTGAATCTGCCTCCGATTACGATGATTGATGGTCATTTGTGACGTCATTCTATCATCCACTGCATTGTTGCTGGCAAGATGATGATCCAGAGTAAGATACCGTTTCAAGAAACTATTGCCCTCGGTGAATAAACTTACCAAAGGAAAGTAACGCACGTCATTCCGGATAAGCGGGAGAAGGAAGCCATATTGACCCCAAATTTTTTTCCCTCCCGTAATTTCGTTGAATTCATTTCCGCCATCGACCTTCCCTAGTTCTGTGTCAAACCCCAAGAAAGAGGAAGAAGAAAAAAAGAAAGAAAAGGCGTCCCTTCTTTTATTATAATTCTAGCTCTGCTTGGACATGGTAGGCGAATGTGAGAGGCATGCTAACACCATGTGCTATGATGGATTGTGTGAGGACTGATGATACCCTAAGATAGAGTTGTTCTTGTGTTGAGGCAATGGAGGAAAGCTGAACAGTAAAGAAAGAAAAGGAACGATAAGGATGATGGAGAAGGAAAAGATGAGGCGGAGTGAACTGTACCCTGTTGCTCTTAAGGGTGCCCTTATCCGCGCAACGATTAAATTGTTCAAACATTTAGCAAAAAAAATATCTACGTAAAATTTTTATGCAGCAGGTTGCATCGATTTTTTCGGAGGCCCCTGTTTGAAAAGAGCGTTATTTCATGTAAAAAAAGGCCTGAGCATTTTGAGGAATATGCAGTTGTTTATAAATGACCGTTCACGTTATCGCTATGAAATGCGTAGGTAAGATATTCAGCATTTCATGGCCTTGTATACACTCTGCATAATATAAATAAAAAAAATATTCCACTAGTGTTTTTTTTAACGTGTACTTTCTATAATGTAATATTATGGGCATTTCCACAGTAAGCTATTAATCTAGTCTAGAATGATTTTTAACAGCTATTGACACGGCGCATCATGCAATATCAGGTTTTCACTCTGTGTCCAGTATAAAAAAACCAAACTTGTTGCTCCAGTTCTCGAGTGGTCAGAGGCGCTAGCTTCCAGCTATTCGTCAGAGGCTGGCCCGGGCACGGGTCCAGGATAAGGCATGAGTGGTGTTCTTGCTTGATGGCGCTGTCTCTGCTTCTTCCCTGGAACCAGTGGCTCTAAATTTCTGTTGGCCGTTTATTGATAGCCTTATGTTTCGGAGGTTACCGACCACCGTTCCTAATTTAGAGCCACTGGTTCCAGGACAAGAGGACAAACACACCACCAATGCCTCATTCGGGAATCAAACCCGGGCTCACCCGAACGAACGGTCAGAAGTCAGTGCTTTTGTCACTGAGCTACAGGCTGGTGCTTAGTGCACTACGAGTTTGCTTAAAGTGGTGGTTATAGCCCGAAATGAAGAAAAATCTGTCAAAACTACTCTCTGGACCGAGCAGTGACATTCAAGATACCCGTATTCGTCTTCGACTCTGAGACGTATATTCTAATTTACCTTTCATTTTTAGTTCCTTTTCCTATGCGAATTCGAGTTTGTTCTCTTTTGCACTTTCCAAACTTAACGTGATATTTTCTCTCTCACATGAATGAGGTTGGCAAAACTTTTGAGGTCAGAGAGAGTGACGTATGAATATGATAAGAACGTTAAATAAAAAGGATGATACAACAGTTGCTTAGTGTATATGTTTGTGTGGAGATGTTCGATCGTTGTTAAGATAGATTATACGATAGATAATTAAGGTATTATATGTGAAGTATAAACCTAGCAGTGCTATATTGTGAATTTCATCAATAGTTGCTGGACCAATAACAGGTTATCGTAAGTTTGGCTTCTGTATATATGTTTCGTCTGGCCGCAATTTGAACTATCCCGTGCAACTATTGCATCGTATTCTCATTTAGTTCAACATTTCTTTAGTCATGGTTTTAGACATAGCGTAACACCAGTCTGGCACACGAAAAGAGGGTTACGTTATAACTCCTTAAAGAGAAAGTATGTTTCAGGGTCAATAAACGCACTGAGTGTGATATGCTTTAGACCAGGTGTGGGGAAACTGCGGCCTTTTGAGTGAATCCAAATTTTGCCGTAAAAACCCTTTAATTTTTACTATGTTTTTATTCGTATTTTATAATTTTTATTTTCTTGAATCTTAAAATGACCGTGTTTAAAATACGGAACAGTGAAAGAAGATCCAACGAAATTATGATCTTCGACTGACGACTACAATTAAAATATTACTATTTCAAAAAGAAATTTCGGGCGAACATTTTCCCCACTTAGCGAAGGGCATTGATGACCAGGATTATTCTTAAGAATTATTTGAAGAATATGCAGCTGTTATAGATTTATTAATTGGAGAATACAATTAAAGGTTCACTGAGTTTAAGAATCATGACATCACACTCAAATTAGCACATTTCAATGTCACCTAGTTGATGTCGCCATGGCTCCTAAAGAACTACAGATGGAATTGATTGAGCTCTCAGAAGATGACATCTTAAAGTCCTTATTTGCCGCTAAGAAAGATTAAACAGAAATATAAAAAAATGCAATAGAATACCCACGACTTCGAACACGTGCACGAAAAATGCTTTCTTGCTTTTCAACCACTTATTGCTGGGAATCTACATTCTCGCCCTTAAAGTCACAAATCACAGACGCTCATCTTTAAAGGATCAGCTAAAACTGAGGACCTCCATGTTGCAACCAAATGTTCAAATGCTTTCCAACAAAAAGCTAGTTAGCTTTAGAATTTGTGTTTTTTTTTCATTTTTTAAAGTTAGTTATTGCATAAAAGTTAGATTTTTACAGAATAATGTATATTTTGAAGTACACTGGCGTGCAAAAATTAAGGACGAGACGGTGTTTCGAATGTAACGTCGTGCAGAAGAGCTCCACAGCACCTCAAATCATGTCAAAAGATCCTTAAGATGTAAGAATATGGGACAAGTGAGCAAAACCGTCCAAACAAGGAATCCAAAGTATACAAAGGCACTTTATTGAAAAGGTAGCTTCGAGCACAACTGGACAGAAGACAGAAACGTCCATGTGACAGGCGGCTGCCAAGAAAAATCTAGTCTTTAGTAGGAGATATGACCACCCCTGACTGTGTTGCAGGATTTACAAGGTCTGTCCATGCTGAGGACGAGGTTGTCAACGAGCTGTTGAGGCATCGCGGACCATTCCTCTTGTAGCGCAAATCGCAGTTGCGGTATCGTTGCTGGCGGCTGGTGACGTGCTGCCAAGCATCTCCCGAAAAGGTCCCACACGTGTTCGATTGGATTTAGGTCCGGGGACCTTACGGGCCAATCCATGCTTTGAATATCTTCACTCTCCAACAGCTCTGCGACAGCCACTGTACGATGAGATATAGCGTTGCCGTCCATGAAGAGGAACTCAGGACCTACAGCACCTCTAAACAGACGCACGTGAGGCAGGAGAACCTCGGTACAATAGCGGACACCAGTGACTGGACCTCCTTGGAAGATGCGAAGGTCAGTACGGCTACCAAGCATGATACCGCCCAAAACGAGAACGCCGCCACCTCCAAACCGGCCCCTTTCGATGATGTTGGAGGTGTGATTGCGTGTTCCCTGCTCTCCCCAGATGTGTATACGTCCAGAATCGCTCGTCAGACTAAATCGGCTCTCATCCGTAAAGAGAACTCGACCCCATTGCTGATGTGTCCAGTACTTGTGCTCCTGGCACTACAGAAACCGCCGTCTCCGATGAGCAGGCGTTAATGGCACACACCGTACTGGTCGTCGTGCAAATAGACCACATTTGTGCAGCCTCCTGGCCACGGTAAAACGCGATAACGGACGTCCAGTTGTTTGTTGCATGTGCCTTACGATTTCTCCCGCTGTCTGCCGTCTGTCTCTTCTTGCCTGTAGAACAATATACCGGTCGTCCGCCGCCGTGGCTGCTCGTGGACGACCACTGCTAAATCCTCGGACAGCTGTTACTGTCGTTTGAAATGCTCTCCAAGCTTGCGAAACGATGCTGTGAGTTATCCCAAACTCCTTGGCCACACTAGTCACACTTCGACCTTCTTCCAACTTCCCAATAACGCGACCTCGGGTAAAATTACCCAGATGTCGTCTACTGGATTTCCTGTTGGCCATATCACACGGTGGCAGCAACTCGACGTCGTTCAAACCGATGTACACCGTGTAATAGCTTTCAGCGGATGGCTGAGCATACACAGCCCGTGTGCTTTATACCCTTCCGACACTCCCCCCCCCCCACGTCATGCTGCATATATGCGCATGCCCTACCGTACCGGACCCTAGTCTATCTCTTGAGTGGTCTTTCAGTCCGTTCTGTCTGCTCGTTCCGCTGTTATGCTAATTTCTCCTCTTCGTCCTTAATTTTTGCACACCAGTGTATGTGGTATAGGGGACCAACTGGGAACGAACCCTATTTAAAATGGGCCAAATGGAGTCAAAGTGAGGACACAGAAGCGAGATTTATTCCACAGCCATTATCCTCATAACTTGAGTAATGATTTCTGGTATGTTGGAAAGCGTATCATAATCAATGCATTGCATGATTGAACTAACTTGTTCCTAATGTACCTGAAGTGCTGGAAACGTGTCCAAAAGCATCATCAGTGTAATCACCGAGGAGGTTAATAATCTCTCGCAGAAAATCAGCCCTAAAAATAATCTGTCTTATGCACGATCCAACAAACTTGTCAAACATTCAAAGAGTTTTGACTCCATCCCCACGTTACACTTTAATCACTATGTTTAAAAATGACAGGTTAGAAAGCTTTAAAAAAGATGGCATTAAAATTCGAGATCTTTCGAAGGCATCAAAATATGAAGATGAAGGCACTGTACTGTGCCTTCATCATCAGGTAATGAACACATCCTGATGATGAAGGCACTGTGTCTTCGTCATCAGGTAATGAACACATCCTGATGATGAAGGCACTGTGTCTTCGAAAGTTCTCGAATTTTAATGTCATCTGTGACGTGCTTGCCCAGCAGGACGCACACGACATAAAGGAAGATAGCAGCGATAACGAACGTCCGCGTAGATCAATTAGTAGAGCGACTTATTCCGGAATTAGGGGACCCGGGTTCGAGCCCCGGCATGGACAAAAATGACGGAGAAATTTACTTCTTTATAATGGCGCCCGAACTTCCCGGATGACCCGGCCTTTCAAGATCTCGCAATGGTGTGATGTTCTTTCCACACCGCGAGATAGGAAAAATAAGAGAATCCCTTCTCCAGCGCTTCAAAAAATAAATGTGTGTGACGTTGCATTCCACACACTAGATTGACTGGGAGTTCTCAAGTTCACGTTCTACAGCGGATGGCTGCCTGCAATGATTCATGGTCACGGGTGACCCGTGGGCTATGCCCCAGGCCCTCCTTCGGAAGGGGGAGATGTGACGTGCCTGCCTAGCAGGACGCACACGATATAAAGGCAGATAGCAGCGATATCAAACGTCCGCGTAGCTCAATTGGTAGAGCGGCTTATTCCGGAATGAGGGGACCCGGGTTCGAGCCCCGTCGTGGACAAAAATGACGGAGAAATTTACTTCGTTATACATCTTTTTTAAAGTTTTTAACCTCTCATTTTTAAACATAGTGATTAAAGTGTAACGTGGGCTTGGAGTCAAGACTGTTTGAATGTTTGACAAGTTTGTTGGATCGTGCATAAGACAGATTATTTTTAGGTCATTTCATTCCATGTACCTACAACTTGAGCATGAGAGAGAAAATAGCAAAGATGAAGACACATTGCAATTGCATGTAAGAAATGAAACTATGGACATGGCACCTCCGATCTCTACGAGCTCATGAAGGAGAATTAGCGCATTATAGATACCCATTCAGCTTATGTCTTAACATTAGGAAAGTATTATACCTCTGAGCTTGTTTTGCCGAAATCGCACTCTGAAAGCCAATGTGTGAAAACGACAACTATGGGCACAAAACTAGAATCTATGAGAGACGAATACAGCAGTAAGGCAACCATTCGACTTTATGTGCATATATCATTACAGGTATAAAACTCGAGATTATGGTAGAATACGTATAACAGATACGCACACCATCTGAGCAAATGAAAGCTATGGGCATAAGCACTTGTGTGGAAGAATAATGGTTATGAGCACCCACTCAACTTAAATTTGCGACAACATTTAGAACCTTGAGCTCATTCATAGAAAATAACAGCATTGACAACTCTACCTGAAATACTACACTGTAAAAAAAAATTGTATATTTTACGGTTTTAAACCGTTTTCCAGGGTGCCAACACAAAACCGTAAAATCTACAGTTTTATGCCGTATTAGAGCAAAGCTATAGCTTTGCTCCAACACCACATTTAATGAAGAAAACAGCAGAGAATTTGGCTGGAGCGAGTCACAGTCCAAATAATCACGAAAACACAAAAATGTGGCTGGAACGAATGTGTTGATTGTGTTGGAGCAAAGCTATAGCTTTGCTCCAACACGGCATAAAACTGTAGATTGTACGGTTTTGTGTTGGCACCCTGGAAAACGGTTTAAAACCGTAAAATCTACAGAAAAATTTTTACAGTGTAGAACACGGCTATTAGAACACACCACTTCAGCTTGTAAAGGTAAAGAACAAGAGTAGAACCACTGTTTGAGTTTATGAGCAAAGACTACAGTTAATCCGTGTTAGCTTATAGAAGAAATCGCCAACATACTGATTTCTTTCTTTAAAATATGGTGGCTCGCCCAAGCTCATGATATAAATTTGTAAACATCTACACCTGTCTAAGTTTATTTTAAAAATTATTACCGAGGGAACCACAAAATGATGCAAAACGTAAAGCTGGTCTCGACTTCTGGGATTATTTCCAAAAAATAGAGCTGCGGTTCTTCCGAAACTCGTTCTCCTAGAGCATTCACGCAAATTACTGGAGCAATTCCAAGGTTGCGTATATACGTATAACAATTTCCTACCATTATCTCAACGCGCAGAAAAATCTGTTTGGGTATCTAATTACAGCAGATAAGAAAGAATTACCTATGCTTCAAAGTTGTCTTTGCATTACCTTATTAGTTTTCCTCTTAAAAATCCCCTGGATAGTATTTCAGTGTAAAAAATAATGAATATTTTTTTTTTTTTATGAGAGAAGCGAAATATTATTTTTTGGGCGGAACTCATCAACCGTAAAATACCTGCATACGATAGTTGCTAATCTTGAAATAAAATGAAGGGTTTTATTTGTTACAGTCTGTAAATTATAGCTGATATTCCTGTACATATGTGTCGGTATGCTGTTGTTCATTAGAAGCACGGAGAGGTATTTTAGACAGTTTAAGTCTCTTCCACGAGTTTTGCGGGAAAGCGTTTTCACGCGAAGGGAACGAAAATATTCACCGCCTTTATGCGCTGGGAGAATAGAAAATCCGGAGACATGATGAATCACTGGAGGAATACAATATCGGACGATAAGGATGCTGTGGAGTTAAACATGTGGATGTGAGGAAGGATATACGTGAATGATGGAGAGGAGAATGATAAGGAAGGGCCACGTCTTGTAAGAACTTCTGGAGAATAAACGTTCTTTGTTGAAAATATATTTTTGACTGGATGTTTCGCATCCCATTCCTTTTCCAGTTCCTTCGCACTTTTAACACATCGATACAGCGCACTATCAGGATTTTACAGATTTCATATTCGTAGAAATTGAATACTACATTTTTTCGGAGCTTCAGTGACATGAATTGAAAAGAAATATTTTTTTCCCCTTTATATTTCTGTTAGGGCGGATACTAGTTGGGCGTTAAATAATAAGGCGGTTATTATTTTGCGTTTTGTGGGAGACAACTGAAAACAATAGAACAGATGACTGGACATATTAATTTTCACTTGTGGGGAAGTCACTTAGGATCATTTTATTGTGCGATAGCTGCGCAAACAAGGGCGCATCAAAGGAATTTGCATCACGGGTGCAAGCCCAGATTGTCCGCTCCTTGTACGATAATATTTTTTCAATTTTTATTCATTTTTAAATACTTATCTTTGCAGCATCATTTTCTATTTCCCGTAAAGTAAGAATTTTAATAATATATATATATATACATATACTGTATGAGCAGAGATAACCAGGAGAGATAAGTAGAGGAACTCGTGGATCAGAAAAATGACAAGAGTGGAAGACATCATGATCAGAGTAAAATCCCTGAAATGGCAATGGGCTGGACATACTGCCAGAAGGACAGACCATCGATGGACAGCCGAAATTTTAGATTGGATTCCAAGGGACAGGAAAAGACCCAGAAGAAGACCACGTGTGAGATGGGTGGATGAAATTTGAAAGTATGCGGGAGTGACATGAAGGAGACTGGAACAAGACAGACCCTTGTGGAGGAAACTTGGGGAGACCTTCGTCCAGCAGTGGATTGATAATGGTTGACAATGATGATGATGATGATACTGTATGAGAATACAGCACACATAAAAGTTGGAAAGGGAGTGAGACAAGGTGACACCATATCTCCCAAGCTTTTTAATGCCACATTGGAAAATGTCTTTCAATCACTGAACTGGGAAAACAAAGGGATAAAGATTAATGGATATTATCTAACTCACCTTCGTTTTGCTGATGACATAGTCATTTTTGCAACTACCCCATCAGAGCTGCAGAGTATATCCAAGAACTTGCTGACAAGAGTAAAGAAGTGGGATTAAAAATGAACTTTCAGAAGACAAAAGTGATGTACAATGCTTTTACAAAAAAAGAAGATTTATCGATTGATGGAGAAAAGCTGTAGATAACAGATATCAAGTGAGGGTCACATTGATGAAGAAATTAATCGGCGTATAAAACTTGCCTGGAGAGCTTTTGGAAGAAACAGCATAATTTTCAAGAGCAATATGCCATTATGTCTTAAAACAAAAATGTTTGATCAATGCGTCCTTCCAGTGCTGATGTATGGTGCAGAGACGTGGATCTTAACTAAAAGAGACATACAAAGACTGCAGACAACTCAAAGAGCATGGAGAGGTGCATGCCTGGTGTGGAGAGATAAGAAGATGTTGACTGCAGTGCATCTGGCAGCTGCTAGAGGGTGCGTGGTGGTGGATTCATAGAGCGAACAACACGATCGAGGTAGTCTCACAGATGCTCAATTGGGTTTAAGTCTGGGAAATTAGGGTGCCAGGGAAGTACTTTGAAGTCTTTATCGTGATCTTTCAACAACACTCGGACATTTTTAGCTCTGCGACACATCACACTGTCGTACTGGAAGATCCCATCCGCCCCAAGGAAGACACATGTTCTGCAAGGATGGACTCATAACGAATTCGGTCCATAGTGCCTTCCACAGGTATGAGTGGACCCAGAGAATGCCACGAAAACAATCCCCCGACCATAACTCTGCCCCCACTAGCTTGTGTTCTGCCAGCAATGGTTGAAGAGTGTTTGTTCTCCGATGTTTCTCGCGTTATACGCCAACGTCCGTCTGTTCGATGAAGCAGAGAACGTGACTCATCGGAGAAGGCAATTCTTTACCAAACAGCGCAGGTTCAATTCCGATACTGCCGTGAAAATGTGAGCCTTTTCTGCCGATGCACCTTCGTTAGTGTAGATGCAGTGACCATCCGTCTGCATCGGAGCTCCATACGCAGCAGGATTTGCTGAACTGTCGTTTTACACACACTTCCGGTAGTTCCCTGGTTCATTCGGCCAATGAGTTGCTCTACTGTAGCGTGTCGGTCGGCCATCACGCACATTCGCAGCCGACGTTCACTTCTCACATCAGTGGCATGTGGTGCTTCGGAGTTTCCATATCGCTTATTCGCAATGGTGCCATTTCTCCAATCACGATACGCTTTAACCACAGCAGCACGCGAACAGTTCACAAACTGCGCTGTTTCAGAAATACTGCCACCCTTGGCCCGAAAGCCGATGATCATCCGTTTTTGCAAATGTGATAAATCGCTCCTTTTATCCATGACAGCAAAGAGTGATATGTTTTCAGATTTCCTGCAGCACACATCCTATACTTTCCAAGCCAGCTCAAGACACGTGCCTCCTTTCATTGGCTACGCACTGTTGGCGCCAAAAGTAGGAGGTGGTCCCAGTAATGTGACTCGATTGTGTATTTATTAAATTAGAAAAATATTTCTTTGAAAATACTACGCCCACTGAAGTTTCAAAACAAAATATATAATTTTTTGTGTGTATTTTATAAAAACACAGTGCATACATTGCTCTCCTATCAGGTTCGAACAACCTTCATACCAAAGTAATCAGAACGCCCAAAGAATAGAAATGAGCAGAAAGAACGATGTGGCACTGAAATCACTGCAGCGAGTTTTGAACTCATTCACTTCTTATAAAATTTCTCAAAATTTATTAAGATATCATATTCATTGAAATTACCACTGATTTGGAGGAAAACACATTCGCAAATTTTCAAGTAAAAGGCCGATCAGGAATTTAAAAAAAAAGCAAATGGCGTTATATTTTATGAGGATGACACCGTGAAAACAATCAAAGCTAATACTGGTGTTATTAAAACACGAGCGTTTAGCGGTTTTGTACAAATGAATTTTATAAATAATGAGATCCGTTACCTGTTGTTCTACGTCCACTCAGTTCGTGCTCGCACTGTAATTTTTACCTGTTATACCTGGTCCTTAATAGTCATTACGCACATAGATATGAAGTTCTCGTTCACTGTGGTAAGTCGAAGAGTGATGAATCTATTGTTATCTGTAACTACTTTTCCAGAATATTTCAGAGTAATGACGTTTGTCAAAGTTTAGTGGTAATTAGATTTCTGCCTGTAAAATCATAGATTTATTGTAAATTCTCTATTTGGAGGTCTATAATTATCACATTTAAGCGAGGTAATTGCAATGCATAAGCAAAGAAAATGAGATGAAATACCAGTAATAACAATAGTTTGAAGACTGAAGTAGAATAAAGATTGAAAATTCAAAGTTTCCTAAAATTTTCATCGATTTTCTAGTCTATTGTATGTCCTCAATGTTATTGTAATAGTTTAAAGCGTGACACACGAAATCGTTCAGTTATTTCTTCCTGAAAAAGCACGTTCCTTTTTCTTAAAAGAGAAAAACAATATTTTGTTATTTTAAGTAACGTTGCTCAAGGAAAACAGACAATATTTAATTTGAAGTTCACACGAAACATTTATGTTGTTGTTACTTCTGCAATAATGGAGTCATAGAATTTAGAATACAAAATATTTTATTAAGGATGCAGTGATCAGCAAAGCATTATATTTTTTGACCATCATTCCAAGTTCTACCACTTTTCATGTGTACACCAACACTCCTTGCTGAAATGCTTTATTTTCATTAAATTCTGGGCATAACAAATTTTCTGGTGTCTATGAATTTCTCTGTAGAATTTTCTAAATGTATTGAATATCTCAAGTTTAACAAAAAATTTAGTTGATAATTTTTTAACAATATATCACTCATTTCATGAATGGAATATGGGATTACACCATATAATACAAATTTTGAAGATGACAATCCGTTTTTTTTGGTGTAAATATGACATGGATGGTAAGTCAGATAATATCCGAAAACTTGAAAATTTCGTCGTTCTGGAGCGGGAATCGAAACCGCGTCTCGTAGATAGCGTCCGGGAATGCAAACCACTACATCACCCAGAACAACCAAGTCTCAAGTTTCCGATTAATTTGAATATAACCATCACAGGAAAATCCCGTATTCCATTCATGATTTATCTGCTCCTCCGGGTAATCACGGGATAGGATTCTTAACCTCCAGATTAGCTAAACATGAATGTCGGTTGTTTCGACCAGCGAATCCTGTGATGGCTATATACAAATTAATCAGAAACTTGAGATTTGGTCGTTCTGGGTGGTATAGTGGCTAGCATACCCGGGCGCTATCTGGGAGACGAAGGTTTGATTCCCGCTCCAGGACGATATTATCTGACTTACCATCCTTGTCATATTTACACCAAAAAACGGATTGTTATTTTCAAAATGTGTATGACCCTCATTTATTTTGGGGAATAGACCGTAGCATTGTCTTGACAGGAAAAAAAAAGGGGACTGAATCCAAATAATTAGCAGAGAATAAAGGTTGCACATGATGAAATCTGTTTCAGCACGCATCATTTCATCTGTGGTTCGAAATATCGCTCGATAAGTCAACGCACCTTTATAGTATAAATCTAGTATGCATTTTATGTGAAAATCCTCCAAATACGTGTCAGTGAATAAACAAAGACATCGCTCTTTCCACGTTTAACAACGCACAGCAACTGAAAAATTGTTATTTGGCCGCCACCGAACACTCGAATCCCGGATCTCTTGATATCTAGCCGAGCACGTTAGCCTTACACCATGGGGGCCAACAATCCACGGCTCTATGTGCGTTTTTCTGTCAGCATCTGACATTATAAATCCGTTTTAGATTTAACTGCTATAATTAAGTAATACATAGCCAATGCCATTAATGCCCACCAGATGGAGCCATATATAGCCAATGCCATTAATGCCCACCAGATGGAGACGTCTTAGTAGCTGAGCCAATCTTACGGATTTATAATGTCAGATGCTGACAGAAAAACGCACATAGCGCCGTGGATTGTTGGCCCCCGTGCTGTAAGGCTAACGCGCTCGGCTAGATATCGTGAGATCCGGGATTTAATTCCCCGGCGGCTGCCGAATAACAGTCTTTCGGTTGCTGTGCGTTGCTAAACGTGGAAAGAGCGATGTCTTTGTTTATGCAATTTATGTCTCTGAGCTTTTCTGTAGACGATTATTTATGGTTCTTACTCTATGATAGAAATTATAATTATGTGCGGTAGAAATGATATGCATTCTGAAAATTTATAGGTGAAAAATTTTTAAGTTCACTTTTCTAATAGCTTTTAACCGGAAGAAAAAAACTACCAAATCAGTAACACATTCAAACCTGGAAAAAATAGTAATTTCGAATTGTTGAGTTTTCTTTCCATTTCCAAAGGCAGTTAAATTTCATTATCAATGGGTTTTTTTCCCTCAGCTCTGGAAACGAATTAAATTTAATTATCATTCGTTTCCAGGGCTGAGGGGGAAAGCCCTGGAAACGAATAACGGTTTTCAATTTAGAAAACTAAATCGTAAAAACTTAGCTGCCTGTTTTTAGGAAGATAAATAATTTAGCTGCTTGTACAGTCACTAAACGTGCAAAAATTAAATGAATACGTGAAGATAAAAGCAGGAGAACCTAATGCGAGAGCGGATAGTTGATTTTCGTGTTTATCATACAGGCTGTAACAACTAAAATCATTGCTGCGATACAACAACTGCATTTTTGAAAGGAAAGACAAACTCATAACTTCGCAAGTCATTTTATATGCGTAGATAAAATATATACTAACACATATTTTGAATCATGGATACTTCGCGATTTATTAGAATTCTAACTTTCGAGTTCATCAGAGTGCACCAAATTTAGATTTATGTAGCTACCATTCTCCAATGAAATGTCAATGCTTTCTTCGGCGTATGAGCATGTGTGTGGGCATACGTGAGCAATTTTTCTGAAAGATCTGTTAATATTCTTAATGAAATCACCTTCTTTTCAAACAAACACAGGAAGTTATTCATACGTAGCATTGTCAGATCATGATACGTAGAGGTTTTGTTCAGTTATTCACTGTTGTTTCTGAAGAACTGATGACCAATATGACTTCTGATACTTAAGGTGTTTTCACCGACCAAAAATTTTGAGCGAAACAGCGCACCGGCGACGCAATGGTATAAGCGCTGGTTGACCTTGCGTCTGAGATGGGTCCGAGTTCGAATCGTGGTAAAGCATGGATTTTGTGTTGGTCTTGAGTTACTGGCTCTTTTCTTTCTTTGGAACCAGTGAGCCTAAATTAGGGACGAAGGACTGCTTTATCACCGTTTAGTTGCTCATGGTGGTCATTAAACGTCCAAATTAAAAAATCACACGTCACAGCAAACAGCAGGTAACATTTAATCAAAGGAATATGAAGTAAACAACAGTAGTAGAACTTAAGAAGTTTTTACTTTTAGTGCGCATAATTGCAGAATAATTTTAGGAAATTACTCGAGGGGATTCTAATAAAAAAATGCAATTTTTTAAATTAGCAGCTGAAATTCACTGAAGATTTTTTTTAATGTAATGAATGTTTAGAATTTCCGATTTCTAATGCAAGAACACATCAGATATAGTAGGAATATTAAAATTGCCAGTATTTATTAAAACGGAAGTTGGTAATGGAATAATTTAATTAAAAAAACAGAATGCAAAAAAAAAATTTTTTTTTAGTTCTGCGTAGTTTATTTGTGAGAGAACGACTCTTTTAAATTTAATAGAACAAGAATGGGAAATCCATTTAAAACAAAGAGGGTGCTTATATTTCACATTTGCAGAAGCTGAACACATGCATGACTGTGCATGTAGTAGTCTATTTGTCATTTTTTTTTATTGGAGGTTTAAATGATTTATTGAACCTGGTGGTGCAGACATGACAAACAGGCAGACATAGACGAGATACAGATGTTTCACATCAACAGGTACACATCAAACATGGTTTTTAAAGTATGCTAAATGACTAATATACACAGAGAGCTAGTGCTGATCAAGTAACACATTAGGAACAAGTACACATCAAACAAGGGTTTATAGTATGCTAAATGATCAATGCACACGGAGCGCCAGTGTTGATCAAGTAACACATTGAGAGCCAGTGCCGAAACACAAACATCCGTGCCTCATCGGGATTCGAACCCGGACGCCTTTCGGACGAATGATCAGAAGCCATCGCTTAGACCACTGCGCCAACGGAAAGGCGTCGTTTAAAACCAATTTTTTTCAAATGATAAATTATTTTCTCCTAATAATATCGAATAAATGCTTACAACAGGCATTTAAGCTACCTACATTCTCAGAACAGAAAGTGAAGCGTCTGTCGTTAATGGTAAAAGCTTATTTATTTCTTTATATATTTCAGGATTAGAACACTATAAAAAAAAATAGAAAACCGTCCCAATTTGCATTTACACGGAAATATGCATAATAAAAATTTCCATAATTTCTTTGCATGTAATTTTATTTGTAAATAACGCAAAAAAAAAAAATTGTACAGTGAAAAAAAATAATTTATTCTCAGTTAATACTCTAGCCAATTGGTTCTGTTTTGAGCAAACCAAAATGATTTCAAATAAAAGTAGATGAGAGCTTTTGGAAGCGCGCCGTAATTTTAAGAATGCATCATTCAAAGTTTATGATTAGACGAAGCTGTGTTTCTGTGACAAAACATATTGAACGCTGCCTTACCTACACCAAAATCTCAAATTATCCATTTACCATATTGCAATAATATGGATGCTTCCATAAGACAATTGTATGACACATGCATAAATACGCACTTATTGCATTTTTAAAACATTAACATTTTTGCAATTTATTCTTCTCAGTACCACGTAATGGCATGAAGATAAACCTCTTCTTCCTTTTCTTCCATTTTTCGACAAAGCGGAGCTAAAAATTTTCGTATCAGCCTCGCAATTTCAAATCAACTTAAATGTAAAACTTATTTCAATTTACTTAAATGGCAGATAAATCCAAATAAGCTTATTATTTCAGCGTAGCAATATAATGACTCAGTAATTTAAGAGCATTGAGACACAGGCAATAAAATTCGTAGACAAACAAGAAAAAGCCTTCACTTTAGTGCCTCCCTGACAAATTTGTATCTTTTGTGTCTAGAACAACCAAATGGAAATCATTCTTTGATATCCGATTTCGTTGCTCTTCTGACAACGACACTCTAGTAATCAGAACATTTCTGTTGCAATTGTGTCCGATGTTGTTGTTGATGTTTTAAGGGTTTAACGATCACTACTAGAAGCCCTGAAGGCTATAAGCAGTCTCACGTTCCTAATTTGGGGCCGCTGGCTCATTGCACGTCATCGCTAACAACGCATGAAATGGTCCCAAGAACATCGAGATTGGACCGTGGATGATTGGAAGAAAGTGGCCTGGTCTGACGAATCAAGGTTCCCGGCGCATCACGTAGACGGCCGAACGCGGATACGCCGATTACCAAAGGAGGTTATGGCACCTGGATGCACTCCTGGGCGGAAACAAGCCGGCGTTATGCAGTGGGCTATATTTTCTTGTGATACTTTAGGCCCCATTATCCCAATAGCACAATCTCTGAGAACTGTCAGGTATCTGAACATTGTTGCGGACCAGGTTCACACATTCATGCCAACTATGTTCCTTGCTGGTGATGACCATTACCAACAAGAAAATGCACCATGCCATACTGCCAGAATCGTCAAGGAATGGTTCGAAAAACATGCTGGTGACTTTCTGTTAATGCCCTGGCCCCGAAATTCACCTGACATGAACCCAATCGAATATTTGTGGTTCGACTTGGAAAAGTGGGTTCGCGCTAAATCACCACCACCCCAAAATGTACGGGATCTGGAGGACTTGCTGTGGACATTATGACACCAGGTACCCCAAGATACATATCACCACCTCATCGAACCGATGCCTTGCCGAGTGGCCGTTGTTTTGCGGGCTAAATGGGATCCTACAGCTTATTAGGTTGGTGGTCAGAATGTAATAGCTCATTGGTGTATATTTTTAGTATTAGAAAAAGAAATACCATTATAAATGATTTTTTTTTTATTGGAGGTTTAACGACCACCGTGAGCAACTCAATGGGCTATAAGCAGTCGCCCGTCCCTAATTTAGGGTCACTGGTTCCAGGGAAGGGAGAGAGCCAGTGCCGTAAGACAAACACAACATCCATGCCTCACCGGTATTCGAACCCGGACCCCGTTCGGACGAATGATCAGAGGCCAACGCCTTAGACCACTGCGCCACCGGGGCGGCTTATAAATGATTAAACTAATGTATTTCAAATTGCCATGCAGTGAATCTTATCGAATCAGTTATAGCTAGAACTTAGAAGCACCGAAGGAATGTATCACCATTTGTGTTGCCGAGTGGTCTGGGGTGCTGGCTTCCGACTATTCTACCAAGTTGGGCCCATGCTGGTATCCAGGTTGAGACATGGATCGTGTGTTTGCCTGGTGGCGTTGGTTCTGTACCTTCCCTGGAACTAGCGGCCCTAACCAAGACCGTGTAGAAAATATATAGCCATGACATTAGAGAGATGAGTTCCACCTTTTAATGACGGCACGCAGTCACTAAAAGGTGGAACAGGCTTCCATGGGGGTACTGATGTCCCAACATTGGCTTCCCATCGGCGTACTGATAGCACCGTCAAACCCCGCAATGTCTCACGGCTAAGAGAGCCTCTACCCTCAACAGAGAGATTTTTCAAAAATTTTGCGTAAACTTCACGTGAAATTGGTTAAAGAGACAGCCAGAAAATTTTCACGGTAGATTTGAATGAAGCATTAAAAAGAAAAGCATTTTTTCTCCCAGTAAATGAGCAAAAATTTTCAAGAAATCATTTTCGCTTTAGGTTTATAACAAGAAAGATAACACCGAATTTTCGGGTGTAATGAGCACATCTTTGGAATCTGTTCTGACGCGAATTAAATTAATAAAATCTATTCAAAGTCAATGGAACCGGTATGGGAAACAGTAGTATTTGATACAAGAAAGAAGTGTTTCAATCGGGCTAGAACTTAGGAGCACCGGACGAATGTAGCTAGAAACATCCCGCAGATATTGCAGTAAACGCAATCGTTAACTTAAGCATTCTGGTTGCATACTTGTGCGTTAAGAAACATTTGAAATTATATGAGAGGTATTTCGCAGCGGAAACGCTCTCCAACAAAGAAAGCATTTTTCACATCGGACTCTTAGAAGCAGATATATCGACAAATATAAGATATGCATCTACGCTCCTGGCGGGAAAAACATGCATTATTTTAAAAAGAGAATATTCTCAAAGGGTTTTTCGATATGAGCGGCATCGGTCCATGAAAAAAAATTTTTAGCCGAGTTTTCAGGAGCTCAGATTTTGCTGCAAATACATCACAAGCGGAAATGAACACTCACGCCCCCTGGTGCCAAACTATTATTTACCAAATATTAGAATTATATGAAAAACATTTCCCATCAGGAGTTGTATGTGATACAGGAAGAATTTTTCAAATCGCAGTTTAGAAGCAGAATATAGGGGGAAACGCAATTTTCCTTAACGCTTCCTAGCAGAAAGTCTATGAGTTACTTGACACTTGAAATTATATGAAAAACATTTCACACCGGAAACGCTATCCAACAAAGAAGGAATTTTTCAAATCGGACTCATAGAAGTAGAGATATTGACAAAAATAAGATACACATCTACGCCACCTGGCGTAGAAACCACGCATTATTTTAAGAAGAAAATATTCCTAGGCAAATCGGTCCACAAAAGAATTTTTTCAATCGAGATTTTAGGAGCTCGGATTTTTCTGCAAATACACCAGAAACAGAAATTAAGGCTTACGTCCCCTGGTGGCTAAAATGGTTTTTTTCCAAAAATTAGAAATGATATGCAAAAGGTTTCCCATTAGGATCTACTTCCGGAAGAGAAATAATTCTTCAAATCGGAGGTTTAGAAGCAGCGTTATCGGGGAAATGCATTTTACAATTACGCCCCTAGCGGAAAGTCTATGAATTACTTGAAAATTTTGAAATTATATGAAAAACATGTGGTACCGGAAACCCTATCCATTACGAGCAGAGCTATTGACAAAAAAATTATATACGTCTACGTCCTCTGGTGGAGAAACCATGCAATATTTTAAGAAGAAAATATTCCGACAAGGTGTACCTACGTTAGTGGCAGTAGTCCACGAATGAATTTTTTCAATCGAATGAATTTTTGCTCAGATTTTGTGGCGAGTACATCAGAAGCAGAAATTAACACTTATGCCCCTGGTGGCCAAACCATTCTTTACCGAAATCTAGAAATTATATACAAAAGAGTTTTCATAAGGAGTTGTATCCTTTGAAGAAAAAAATTCGAATCGGAGTTTAGAAGCAGAGATATCGTGGAAAAACGCAATTTACTTTTACGCCCCCTAGAGAATAATTTGTGCGTTACTTGAAAAAGTGACTATATCTAAAATACTCTTCGACATAAATGGAATTGAAGGGTGAAAATTTTTTTTCAAACGGATGTTTAGAAGCAAATATATTGAATAAAACGTATTTTTATTCGATATCATCAGTATTTACGTCCTCTAGCGGCAAAACTGTACATCGTAAAAAAAATAAAAAATAAAAAAAAATAAAAGATAAAAAAAAAGGAAATGAAGGATCATCATTCGCAATGTTTTTGCATACGTAAATGATGCTGACATACAGTGATATAAACTGGGATGACATACTTCTGATATAAACTGAGATGACATACTTTTATAATGCTTCTTCAAGTAACGCCTTCTTGAAGAAGCATCATAAAAGTGATATAAACTGAGATGACATACTTCTGATATAAACTGAGATGACATACTTCTGATATAAACTGAGATGACATACTTCTGATATAAACTGAGATGACATACTTCTGATGTAAACTGAGATGACATACTTCTGATATAAACTGAGATGACATACTTCTGATATAAACTGAGATGACATACTTTTTATGATGCTGACATACAGTGATATAAACTGAGATGACATAAATGATGCTGACAAAGAGTGATATAAACTGAGTAACGGAAAACAGCTATTCCAGAGGACTTGCAGCTATTCCAGAGGACTTGAGGCCCCTTTTCTCCGTCATAGAAATAGTTTCTATACATGTATAATAACAAGAGAATGTGAATGAAATGTCAGTTGAATAAGTGAAATTTTTATGTGAATGAGGATAAGGCGTTTTATACATAACACTTGTTTGCGCATAATTACGCATCCTTCACTATATGAGGTTGTTCTTCGCGGTAACGAAAGAAAAAGCAGAAACCTGTGTCATTTTTTTTACATGTAGCAAAGTAAAAAAGAAAGACACAATAATGTTACAATGCGGAAAACGAAAAGCATTGTGCCATTACGTCAAGTAGTAAATAATTTAAGTAATTTTACTCTTTTTGTGCCACAATCGCAAATACTTTTTATTTGCTTGCTTGTGTTCTGTATCTTCGTATAAATTAGAAAAGGTCTTTAGACACTGTTACACGGCCGTTACTTGTTTTGCCTGTGTGATCTGAGGCATTCCAAAGAGGCTAGCCTTAGTTTTCTAAAAGAATAAAATTTGCGTGATATGATTAACTTTGGCGTAAATGTTTTGTAATACTTTGTATTGGTATAAAACCTAGGGCAATCATTTGCAGCACAACGTGCACTGTTACACGCAATAAAGTGTAACAATTTTGGATTTACGAAAAATACCTATAGGTTCCAGAAAATTTGAATTATTAAAACGCTCGTAAAACCTAGTTAATAACATGGAATTTAGAAATTTCAGTGATTGAGAGCAAAATAGATTTTCGTAAAAGGGCCTCGAAGATATTTTTTGCTGGGGGAAGGGGAGAGGGGTAGTTTTCCAGGTACGCCACTGAGGCTTCCTATTGGTTTAAAACGCTGTTGGGTGTCACGTGAAACATGACACCGACGGATCGGTCCGTGTAACATGAGAGTGACGTCACAAACAGAGGGAAATCATTTTTCTAATGTCATGGCCTTGCACTTTCTAGACAGCCTTGCCCTAACTCAGGGACAGGCGACTGCTTATACCTACTATATGGTAGATCAAGATGGTTACTAAATCCCGAAACAAAATAAAAAGGGCTGCCCCGGTGGCGCAGTGGTCTGAGCGATGGCTTATGACCATTCGTCTGAGTTGGGTCCGGGTTCGAATCCCGTGAGGCATGGCCATTGTGTTTGTCTTACGGCACAGGCTCTCTCCCTTCCATGGAGCCAGTGGCCCTAAATTAGGGACTGGCGACTGTTGAGTTGCTCACGGTGGTCGCTAAACCTTCAATCAAAAAAAGAAAAACAAAAAAAGGAATCAAATTTTGAAGATGACAATCCGATTTTTGGCGTAAATGTGACAAGGATGGTAAGTCAGATAATATCCGAAAACTTGAAATATTTTTTTTTCATCGTCCTGGAGCGTAACGATGGAATCAATATAACAATGACGGGGAATGGATAAACAAGGTATTCATTCAAACAATACAAAGTGGAGAACATAACACTGTGGATGCACCGTAGATAAGTATAAAAAAAAAACGCACAAGACTTTATGGGAAAAAAATCGGTTCTTTATATATACCGGTGTGTTCATACAATATTTGCCAAACTTTCACTCGCCAACGGGCTGCTTTTTCAAGGCACTAGAACAAATTCAGACGTAAACTATGAATCAGATTACAGTTTAAGTACATATTATGTCTGAATTTGTACAGTTTACAATGCTATTATTGGCATATTTTCACTGTATTCATGTAACCACTTCCTTCAGAAAACTTGTAAATTTTCATCGTCCTGGAGCGGGAATCGAATCCGCACCTCCCGATTTCTGGTCGAGCATGCTAGTCATTATACTACCCAGGACATGGAAATTCCAAGCAACTGAACGTAGATATCTGAGGACCTTCAGATTTGTGCTAGTCAAAGCTATTCGTGCCCCATCGTAACGTCTCACGACCTTTTCTCACATCCAACGTCGGATGTAGGTCACAAATTCCAGTGATCAAAGTACATCATATACAACTGGGACACAAATTTCCTCTGAGAAATAATTCGACCGGAAACCGGGAGAAATAATTTGATCGGAAATCGATTCCGCTCCAGGGCAATGTAATTTTCAAGTTTTCTGAAGGAAATGGTTACATGGAATACTGTGAAAATATGCCCATAATAGCATTACAATGTCCACCATGTATTTATGAAGAATTATTTCTTCGGGGAAATTCGTTTGCCAAATTTATGTGTTGTACAGTTTATATTTAAATTATATCTAAGAACAGTTTATGTCTGAATTTCTACATTTTAAGCACTAGAACAAATTCAGACATACACTGTAAATCAATTTACAGTTTAAGTTTAACTGTAAATCGGATTACAGTTAAAGTCTGAATTTATTCCAGTGCCTTGGAAAAGCCGCCCGTTGGAGAATCAAATCTTTGCAGATATTGTATGAACACTCCGGTATATATAAAGACCCGGTTTTTTCCCCATAGAGTTTTGAGTTTTTTGGTTTATAATACAAACTGCTTTTTTTTACTAATAAATTGTGAATTATTTATTAACATGCAATTAAAATAGTTGTTTGTAATGCAGACTGCAGAACGCTTACAGAAAAAGAAAAATAGAAGCATTTTTTCTTTAATCAAAAGTACTGTAGCAGGATCAATTTCAATTTTTCGTTAACAGCCTCAGCATGATTTCGGCATTTAAAATCCACAGAAGCGATACTCAAAAATCTGTGTTTTAATCACTTTCCAATATAAGCCGTGGATTTTTAATGTGATAGTACCTTGCATTCGTTATGCGAGCATATTTCAGCGTTCAACAAATGCTGTATAATAGAAAGCGAAAATGCTGATACGGTACAGCAGTACAGTATCATCAATAATGAGTAAATTCTTATTAATAACGATTGCGTAACTCGACATAGCATGATATTGCTGATAATAATTTATTTGCATGTTCTTGGAAAAAGACTACAGTCGATATTAATAAAACATTTAATTATGAATATACGTCAATAATTTATTCTAGATATTGCTAATGTTTAACAAATTCGTCGATATATGGATTGCGTTGTAATACAGTACAACATTGTTAATATACTCAAATCCCACAATATGTAGTACCGGATAATTCACTCCTAGAATGAGTTTATTCATACATATAATTCAATATAAGCCGTCCCAGTGGCGCAGATGTCTAAGCGCTGGCTTCTTCTGATCATTCGTCCGTGATGGGTCCTGGTTCGAATTTCCGTGAGGCATGGATATTGCGTTTGTCTTACGGCACTGGCTCTCTCCCTTCCCTGGAACCCGTGACCATAAATTAGGGACGGGCAACTGCTTATAGCCCATTGAGTTGCCAACGGTGGTCGTTAAACCTTCAATTAAAAAAAACAATAAAATACCGAATAAATTAATATTTAATAAGTAGTAATCACGCGGACCCATGATAAATTAAATGTTTTCGTTCTAAATTAATCTATGTTTAAAAACTGTCAAATCTCGTATTTTCTAGTTTCCACTTTATTTTAATTGAACATAACAATTTCATTTTGTGTCATCACATCCTTCACCCGCCAATCCTTACCATTTCGGACGATAGTTGAGGCAAACCCGATCACATGAGAAATAAAACTAAAGCAAACAATCATTTTTTTCTCCACCGGCAGCTGTTTACTGTTTACATTTACATAAAATAAAATAGTAACATCTGTAAAGGATTTCTTATTTCTCTTTCAGAAGAAATAATATGGACCGAATTTTGAAATAAAATTCCAGGCAAGTCAGAAATCAATTTCTGCTTTGGATTAATTGTTCGAGATAGAAATGTTTTCTTCCCGTGCCTAACAGAACTCTGAAACAAATAGCGTTTTTTATTTATTTATTTTTTGTAGATGTAGAATTCAACACTTATATACATGTTTTTCAGGTTTTTAAAAATTCCATTTGCCTCCCCGATGGCGCATTGGTCTAAGCGATGGCTTCTGATCATTCGTCCGAAAGGGGTCCGGGCTCGAATCCCGGTGACGCATGGATGTTGTGTTTGTCTTACGGCACTGGCTCTCTCCCTTTCCTGCAACCAGTGACTTTAAATTAAGGACTGGCGACTGCTTATAGCCCACTGAGTTGCTCACGGTGGTAGTTAAACCTCCAACCAACAAAAAAAAAAAAAAAAAATCCATTCGAAGAAAAGGCGTCAGTTTTGGACGTGCTTTTTAGTTATTTCCAGGAGAAACTGAGACTTTAGTAAAAATCCTTTAACTATTTCTAGAGGAAACTGAGTCTTATGTCTTGCACATGCTTCGATCACCGAACTAGCAGCCCTAGACTAGTCGATCACAGAGATACAAGACGGCAATTAATTCTTTATACATGCATAAGCTTCACTACTCTCTTCAAATAGTAATTTATTTCATGAAAGAAAAACAAGATTACGCCATTAATTAGTGGTTAGCATACCCGGGCGTTTTCTGGGAGACGCGGGTACTAGTCCCGCTCTAGGACGATGAAAATTTTCAAGTTTTCGGTTATTATCTGACTTGCCATCCTTGTCACATTTACGCCAAAAATTGGATTGTCATCGTCAAAATTTGTAGTAATTTATTTGCATGTTCTTGGAATTTTTTTACGAATTGGGTCTGCACTTCACGTATCCGTCAGATATCTCGATTACATTTTTTTTTTCACATTAATTTGCACAAAGTCAGTACCGTAAGGCATACACAGTGTCCACAAATTTTTGAAGATTCGGGCACAGTTCGAGAAATTTGCCAGAAGCCCACGCCTAGTACCACTATGCCACCGGGGTGACACGAAGTTTTTTAAAGTAAAGAAAATATGTAGATGCAGTTAACGCATTAGTTCTGAAAACTTATTTAAAACACATCCTCAGAATCTCAGAATGTTTTCTATAGGGCTTGAATCATGGTTAAAGGCATGATGTTTTTTTATAAAAATTTCCAAGTGTGCTCTGATGTTTAGATGAAGGAGTTGGGAAGACTAGCAAATTAATTTTGCCTCTTTCTGGTTCATGCCATCGGGATCAATTGAATGTTTATTTATTAAAATTCTGATGATGATTCCATATTTCGCACGAAATCTGCAGTAGCTGAACATACCCAGATCACGATCTCATTAACTGGAATGTAAAACTAATAATTTTTCTTCGATGAAATTTACTAATACTGCTTATATTTAACAGAACCTAATTAAGAAATTGGAAAAATATAAAATCTCAGTCATGAAGCATTTTCTTCAAAGAAACAATTATTTTTATTAAACACGTCATCAGTAACTGACTTGGTGTGCAAGGCAATAAATTTTGAGTCAGTGAATGCGATACATTTTTACTGATTACATAAGATTTATAAGATCATGAAAATTATTTCTCATTTTTGTAAGAACAATATCGTCTACATGCTAACGGAAAAGTTCTTATGCTTTCATGATGTTATAAACTCATTAAAAATGTTAAATTTGACGCTTACGAGGTCTTTCTTGTCAAATTTAATTTCTCTTAATACAATTCCTTTTCTTCATATAATTTTAATTTTAGTAGCAGTTCGAGAGTGTGTTCTTTTCTAAGGATATAATAACATGAATAGTACATTAATATTTTTATAAGTAATATTTCTTTTCTTAATTTAAATAGAGTTTGTCATATTGTTTCAATCTTTTCTAATGTAGGATATGAATTGACATATTCAGTACTTTATCTAACTAAAGTAGATTCTAAATCTTCCTTTGTCATCATTTTTTTTTCTTTGTTTTTGATTAAGCGCATCAATACTAAAAAAATTCAGGATTATCTTTTGAGGCTTCTTCATTCTGAGAATTTAAGTTGTTAATGTATCTCAAATCTTTCTTTGAATGCAGGAACAAGAGGAATAGGACAGGTACTTAAATTAATCTTTTGAGATCTGTACTATGCTGACCTTAAGCATACGTTGATCGTCAGCCATTCCTTTTTCCGAAAATATTTGTGAAAAATTTTGCTTTAAAATGCAATTCTTGCTCTCGTTGTGATTTCATTAAACCGTCCACTATCTCGAAATGTAAACCATCGATTTTCCTGATTTCGTCAGTATGATTTATACTTAATTCTTAGTGGTTATTAATTACTTCGACTTATCAATAAAAACAGTCAAATGTAACGAAAAATTATTAAATATCACTAAAAAAGTAAATAATAAAAGTAACAATATACCTAACGGGGTTATACACTAAAATAACTATGTATATTAATAAGAAGTTCAATAACTTTAATTTTCATCGTAGATGAAAGAAAGGGCAGGTATTAGAAACTGTTTGGACTGTGCTTCTTGCTGTGTTCTTGCATGTAATTGCTTTACCTCTTTTGATGTTGTCGTACTTGATAGAGAGGAATTAGACGATCATATTTAATAGAGCAACGCTGTTTTGTGTTATAATAATAATAATAATAATTAATAATGTTAATAATAATAAAATTTGAAAAATATGCTGAAATATTAAAAAAATATATTCAGAACTATCCATGCAGTTCTTGTATACCGTCAATAATTTCACTTCATCTGTCTCACCTGTTTAAAACATTTTCATACTTTTCCTTACAAGACGAATCAGCTGAACTGTATAAATGCGTATTATGCTAGTTACGCAAAAATGTGAATATATGTTACCCTCACACAGTGGCGCACCTGGGATTTCTTTACAGGGGGTGGCCCAAAATATTGAAAATGTGAATTAAGGTACCTTGGGGAAAACATCTCCCAAAACAGTGGCAAGCGATAAAAATATCTCCGCCATATTAAGGCGCGTTTCCAATGATTCGTAAAACGTACAATTAAAAACATATACACATTTACTTGAAAATAAGCAGCCAATAACAAAAAACCAAGTGATACCGCTTGGGGAGGACCCAGGCACCTGGCCCACCTCCACTGAGTGTACCACTGCCCTCACGTGAAGCTAATCACGAAATCACATCAGTTTTTGTTACATATACTGAATGCTACAGAAAAGGCTTTGATTGCGTGCACATCAGCTGTAAAAGCAACTGGATATTGCGCAGATGATCAGAATATTCTTTAAATTAATGACATCCTATTAATGTTGTAGTGTACGAGAATGTGAATAAGCTATGTTTTCTGCTGTAAGAAAACATACACTGGGATGTTAAATTTCGGAAAGAAAACTGGCAAAGGTTTTGTGATGCAAAGCTTAGAAATGGCTGAAAACATCTTACTCCGTACAAAAAATGGTCTTTCAGTTTTAAAAGAATTGACATTTATGTCTTTTCTGAAACATATATATACATATATACTCAAAAATGTTCACAGTTTAAGAAAAAGAAGAACGAAAAAAAATTTATAGTTAAAAAAAAGAAAAAAGTATTATACAACTGAGCTAAGTTTTGAGCTGTGTGTTATGCCGCCCCAGTGGCGCAGTGGTTAAAGCGATGGCTTCTTATCTTTCGTCGGAGATAGTCACTAGTTTGAATCCCGGTGAGGCATGGATGCTGTGTTTATCTTAAGGCGCTGGCTCCCTCCCTTCCCTGGAACCAGTGACCCTAAATTAGGGACGGCGACTGCTGATATCCCACTGAGCTGTTCACGGTGGTCGTTAAACTTCCAATCAACAACAGCTGTGTTGTGTTATCTGAAACACAGTAGAAATGACACCGATGCATTATCTCACAAGAAAAGGAACTGTATTTTTTATTGAAGGTTTAAGGACCACAGTGAGCAACTCAATGGGCTAGCAATCGCTCATCCCCAATTTAGGGCCACTGGTTCCAGGGAAGGGAGAGAGCCAGGGCCGTAAGACAAACACAGCATCCGTGCCTCACCAGAATTCGATCCCGGACCCTTCGCGGACAAATGGTCATAAGCCAGTGCTTAGACCACTGCGCCACCGTAGCGATACAGTATTTTTGCATTTAATAAGAATGTGATACAGTATTTCTAGGAATCCTTGATGTATATTCTGTATCAACAAAACGTTGCTCTGATACATTTTCGGGCGTTTGCGTATTTTGGGAAAACGATTTCGATGTCACATTTCCAATAAAATACAGATTATGAATCTATGAGAAACAAGAGATGCAATGAAAATAAAACGTGAACAGAAAACCTTTTTCAAATCATTGAATTTTTTTATTTTTCAAATCATTTTTCAGTACAACATTGAATACAAAACATTTTTTTAAATCATTGACATTTGTATCGTTTTTGAAGCATACATATGCACTCATAAATTTTCATATCTTTTTTTTTTTTTTGCAAGCTGAAAAAAAGAGGCAATAGTCAAAGCAATAAGAAATTCTTGCAACTGACCTAAGTATTGGGCTGTTCTATATCTGAAAGACAGTAGAAATGATACCGATATATACTATTACAAGAAATGAAGCAGTACTTTTTCATTTAATAAGAATGTGGTACAATCTCTCAAGGAATCTTTGATGTACATTCCATATCCACAAAATGTTGCGCCAATACATTTTCAGGTATTTGCGCACATTGTCAAAACGATTTTTCGAAGCAACATTTCTCGTAAAGTACGGATTTTAAATCCAGGAGGAGCAAAGGATGCATTGAATACAAAACATTCCTCGAAGTGCGGTATCTTTTACCGTATACTGTGCTTTTATTTTACAACTTCAGAAGAAAACATTATGAAACACTTTATTTAAAGTTGTGTTTTACTTGCAGTTATGGAAAGTTACTGCAATTAACACTAAACAACTGTCAGAACAAAAATTAAGATGAAAACAACGGATACAATTTATTAAAAATTGCGGTGCTCTGCTGTACATTTTATTTCAAACAAAAGCTTAACCATTCGTCCTAGATTTTATATATATATAAGTGGCCTAGTGCCAAGATTCGGCAGTTTGAGAATACAGCACACATATAAATTAGAAAGGGAGTGAGGCAAGGTATATATCTCCCAAGCTCTTTAATGCCACATCGGAAAATGTCTTTCAATCACTGAACTGGGAAAACAAAGGGATAAAGATTACTGGAAATTATCTGACTCACCTTCGTTTTGTTGATGACGTAGTCATTTTTGCAACTTCCACATCAGAGCTGAAGAGTATGATCCAGGAACTTGCTGACAAGGGTATAAAGAAGTGGGATAAAAAATGAACTTTCAGAAGACAAAAGTGATGTACAATGCTTTTACAGGAAATGAAGATTTATCGATTGATGGAGAAAAGCTGGAGATAACAGATACCTACGTTTATCTTGGACAGCAGATATCAAGTGAGGGTCACATTGATGAAGAAATTAATCGGCGTATAATACTTGCCTGGAGAGCTTTTGGAAGAAACAGCATAATTTTCAAGAGCAATATGCCATTATGTCTTAAAAGGAAAGTGTTTGATCAATGCATCCTTCCAGTGCTTACATATGGTGCAGAGACGTGGACCTTAACTAAAAGTGATATACAAAGGCTGCAGACAACTCAAAGCAACATGGAGAGGCGCATACTTGGTGTAACCAGGAGAGATAAGAAGAGGAACTCGTGGATCCGGAAAATGACAAGACTGGAAGACATCATGATCAGAGTAAAATTCCTGAAATGGCAATGGGCTGGACTTACTGCCAGGAGGACAGACCATCGATGGTCAGCCGAAATTTTAGATTGGATTCCAAGGGACAGGAAAAGACCCAGAAGGAGACCACATGGGAGATCGGTGCATGAAATTCGAAAGTATGCGGGAGTAACATGGAGGAGACTGGCACAAGACAGACCGTTGGGGAAGAGGCTTGGAGAGACCTTCGTCCAGCAGTGAATTGATAATGGTTGACAATGATGATTTATTGCTTATATATATATTTCTGCCCTCAGGCTTAAACATTCGTCCCAGATTTTCATTAACTTTAGATGGAAAGCACTTCCTTTGACAAGTTTTTAATTTTTGGGGACACTTTTGCATCAAGAAATGGAGCAAACACATTATTCAAATAAAATACAAATTTCTGTAACGTTTATAACATTAAACGTACTCTTTTTTTTCACCGAAGAAAGGAATTCAAAGCAGAATGGAAAATACTGAAGAAAATTATTCAAAGTAGACTGGAAATACGTTTCTCTCAGATTTTCGTTAAATTCAGCTGGAAAATAAATCCTTTGATACATTTTTAATTTTTGGAGACACTTTTACATCAAGAAACGAAGAAAGCACATTATTTGAAAAAATACAAATTTTTGCAATGTTTAGCAAAGCACGCAAATTCGCATATTATTAAACATACTTTTCTTTCACTGAAGAAAAGAATTCGAATTAGAATCATGGAAAAAAATTAGTCTTGCAATTTACTTAACAATTTCATTTTGTATTAAAATTTGGACGAAATGTTTTCAAGTTACTGTACAAATTTATGATGAAAAGTAACAGCTCTAAATATTTCTTGCATGACATTTCTATGAGGATTAATCAAAAGCGAAACGAAGGCAACGGGAATGAATTTTTTTCATTAAAAAATGCGATTCAATGATACGTGTGAAAAAATTCTAAAGTTATTCTCTATGACATCAACCGATTATTTTATCAAGATTGGCCTTTTTCAGCGAGCTTGATTGCTGTCATTTCTAAATTCGGTAACATCCTGGAGAGATGGTGTGAAAAAGAAAGACACCGATGTATAAACATGTGGAAAACAGTCGAGTCAATCCACTGAAAGTATTAAAACATACATTTAAAATATGGATATAACATACACTATAAATTAACATATATGCTTAAGTGTTATTTATTTTCCAAAAGCATTTCCGCAGACGCTTTGGATTTTAAAATATGAAGTTGCTTGGAAGCAAAAACGCAAAAGAATAAATAAATAAATGTTATTTGAACGTTTTGTAAGAATGGTGCTTATGCATTTATTCATTATTTGAGTCAAAGCGGGCATTTGTTTTGTTTTTGTTCACACAGATTTTCAAAGATAGGTGTCTAATAAAAGCATCGTAATTATATTTTCTTGCTCTAGAAATAAACAGAGATTTTAATACATACTGAATGGAAAAATCGATACACCTTGGAAAAAGCTTGAAATTTTCATTACATCCTATAAAAAATTCCATCGAAGTTAGAGATGTGTTTTAATCAGCCGTTTTCCTACTGCTTTTAACAATTTAATGCAATTTCTTAATTCTTCTTAGCACGTCTTTTGTAAAAAAAGATCGTGCTTCTGTTATCGGTTTGTCCGTCCGTCCGTCCGCCTGTACCCACGATATCTCTGCAACTATTAGTCCGATTTGAAAAATTCTTTTTGCATTGGAAAGCTTGAAATATGCGAATGATGATCCTTTACTTCTTTTTTTTTACGATGTACAATTTTACCGGTAGAGGGCGTAAATGCAGATGATGCCGAATTCAAAAATACGTTTTATTCCACATATTTGCTTCTAAGCATCCGATTGAAAAAAAAATTGTATCTTTCGATTCCATTTATATCGAAGAGTATTTTAGATATAGTTACGTTTTTCAAATTACGCATAGATTTTCCGCTAGGGGGCGTAAAAGTAAATTACCTTTTCCTCGATAACTCTTCTTCTAAAACTCCGATTTGAAATTTTTTTTTCTTCAGCGGATACATCTCCTGATGGAAAATCTTTTGCATATAATTTAAAATTTTTGGTAAAGAATACTTCGGCCACCAGCGGGCGTAAGTGTTAATTTTTGCTTCTGATGTATTTGCCATAAAATCGGAGCTACTAAAATATCGATTAAAAAAATCCTTTCGTGGACTGATGCCACTCACATCGATAAATCTTTTCGGAATATTTTCTTTTTAAAATATTACACAGTTTCTCCGCCAGGGGGCGTAGATGTACAACCTTTTTTTGTCAATGTCTCTACTTCTAGGAGTAGAGACATTGACAAAAATAATAATTTCATGTAATTTCAAAATTTTCAAGTAATTCATAGACTTCCCGCTAAGGGGCGTAGCGGTAAATTGTATTTCCCCCTATATCTCTGCTTCTAAATCTCCAATTTGAAAAATTCTTTCTGCACCGGATACAGGTCCTGATGGAAAATCGTTTGCACATAATTTCGAATTTTTGTAAAAAATAGTTTGGCCACCAGGGGGCGTAAATCTTAATTTCCGCTTCTGTTGTATTTGCAGCAAAATATGATGTTCTAAATTCTCGATTGAAAAAAACGTCGTTTGTTGACCGATACTACTCATGTCGACAAACCTTTTAGAAACATTTTCTTCTTAAAATAGTGCATGGTTTCTACGCCACGGGGCGTAGATGTATATCTTATTTTTGTCAATATCTCTACTTCTAGGAGTCCGATTTTAAAAATTCCTTCTTTGTTGGATAGTGTTTCTAGTGTGACATGTGGTTCATGTAATTTCAAAATTTTCAAGTAATTCATAGACTTCCCGCTAGGGAGCGTTAAGGTAAATTGCGTTTCCTCCTATATCTCTGCTTTTAAATCTCCGATTTGAAAAATTCTTTCTGCACCGCATACAGCTCCTGATGGGAAATCGTTTGCACATATTTTCTAATTTTTGTAAGTAATTGTGTGGCCACCAGGTGGCGTAAGTCTTAATTTCCGCTTCTGTTGCATTTGCAGCAAAATATGAGCTTCTAAAATCTCGAATGAAAAAAAGTCGTTTGTTGACCGAATAAGTCGTTTGTTGACTCATGTCGACAAACTTCTTAGGAAAATTTTCTTCTTGAAAAAATGCATGGTTTGTACGCCAGGGGGCGTAGATGTATATCTTATTTTTGTCAATATCTCTACTTCTAAGAGTGCGATTTGAAAAATTCCTTCCTTGTTGGATAGTGTTTTAGATGCGAAATATTTTTCCTATAAATTCAAAATTTTGAAGTAAATCATAGGCTTTCCGCTAGGGGACACAAAGGTAAATTGTGTTTTCTGCGTTATTTCTGTTCCTAAAAATCTGATTTGAAAAATTCTTCCTGTATCGCATACAAGACCTGATGGAAAGTATTTTTCACATTATTTCTAATGTTTGGTAAAGAATGGTTTAGCCACTAGGGGTTAGAAGTGTTAATTTCTGCTTCTGAAGTATTTGTTGCAAAATCTGGGCTCCTGAAAACTCGACTAATTTTTTTTTCTTCGACCAGTACCGCTTATACGGATAAACCTTTTGAGAATACTTTCTTTCTAAAATAATGCATGGTTTTCCCACCAGAGGACGTAAAGTCACATCTTATTTTTGTTGATATCTCTGTTTCTAAGAGTTCGTAAGCTCACGATTCTATTTACAGCAATATCTGAGGGATTAAAAACCCGACTGAAAATCTTCTTTCTTTTGTCAGATCTATTGTTTTCCATACCGGTTCCATTGTCTTTGAGTAGCTTTGATAAATTTAATTTGCGTCAGAACGGATTCAAAAGACGTGCTTATTACACCCGAAAATTCGGTGTCATCTTTCTTGTTTTTACTTTTTGTTGCAAATGTCCAACAGTATTCCAAACTCTGTTAAGATATTATGAGCTGAAGTACCATGATCGGTAAAACAGAATTCATATCTGGAAAAAATTCCATAACTGAAAAACTCCTTAAATTTCAAATTCTATATTTTTGTCGTTTACTTGTGTGAAGAATTTACGAAATGCTTTGAATTTTACTGAGTACTCCAAAAGACAATAAAAAATTGAAATTATCATCGTGATAACTCTGTCACTGTTCTGCTTACGATACTGGGGATCAAAATTCGATATCTTTTCAGTTGGAAGGTAAGTTCTTTTTCATTGCAAAGAGGAAAAACGTAAAATTCTGCTTCGCCAACGCTTGATTGCACAAAAGAATTTAAAAAATACTGACATTTTAGATTTTTTTCTAGTAAAATGGCAAATATTTATAATATCTTCACTGTTTTGCGCTGAACAATTCAAGCACTGCGACTTTATAGACATCATAAATAAGTTTTTGAAATTTTATCTTGTGCGTACAGCATTTCTCTCCAATAAACTGCTCTGAAATATGTTCCTCCTTCTAACTTTATTTTCACACGAGTTTTGCTCGAAGTTAGATAATTAAAAGTTCTTCAGATGTTTTGCAAAAAGACAATGCAAATTCAATTGCTCATTATTACTTCATAAGGGCTGTAAATGTGGATTTTCATTAACCAACATTTGAAAATCTTACATACCCGGAAAGACGGCGTTAGGAAATATTTGAAAAGTGGCACCAACTATATCAGTTAAAAGTGCAGGTAAAGGATCTTGACAGAAATTCGGTACTTAAAATATGGTAGAACTTGCTGACAAGAGTAAAGAAGTATGGTAAAACATGACACAAATCAAACACTCAACAAAAGATACAAGAGTAAGAAGTATGGTAGAACTTGCTGACAAGAGTAAGAAGTATGGTAAAACTTGCTGACAAGAGTAAGTAGTATGGTAGAACTTGCTGACAATATAACGAAGTAAATTTCTCCGTCATTTCTGTCCACGCCAGGATTCGAAACCGGATCCCCTCATTACGGAATAAGTCACTCTACCAATTGAGCTACGCGGACGTTTTATTCTGATTCCTATCTGCCTTTATGTCGTGTGCGTCCTTCTGGCAGGCACGTCACATCTCCTGGTACGTTACAACAAGAGTAAGAAGTATGGTAGAACTTGCTGACAAGAGTAAGAAGTATGGTAGAACTTGCTGACAAGAGTAAGAAGTATGGTAGAACTTGCTGACAAGACTAAGTAGTAAGGTAGAACTTGCTGACAAGAGTAAGAAGTATGATAGAACTTGCTGACAAGAGTTAAGAAATGGGATCAAAGATGAACTTGGTGGAAATAAAGCTGATGCAATACGCTTTTACAACAGCTGAAGAATTAGACTTCGTTGTTACAAATTTAGAAGTTACTGATTTCTGCATCTTCACTGGATAATAGAAGATAGAAAACAAGGGCCGTATCGAAGAAAAAACTAATACGCATATAAAACTTGGACTTCGTTCGGAAGCAACAGTATAATTTTCAAGTGCAATTTACCATCTGTCTTAAAAGAAAAATGTTTTATCAATGCATCCTTCTAGTTCTTACTTATGGATCACAGAAACAGACTGTAAGCAACCGAAAGCAGCATGGAGAGATGTATGCTTGGTGTAAACAGGAAATGTTGGAAGACGCTCATGGATAAAAAAAATTGACAAGAGTTGAAGACATCATTAACAAATTAAAATCCCTGAATTGACAATGGTTGGACATATTACACGAACTGATAACCGCTGGGCAACTGAAATACTAGAGTGAATATCAAGGTGCAGGAAAAGAACTCAGAAAAAGACCATGTGACAAATGGGAGGATGGAACTTGAAAGCATGTTGGAATGACATGGAAGAAACAAGCTCAAGGTAGATAGTTATGGAAGAAACTTAGGGAGACACTCATCGAGTAGTGGATTGAGAATGGTTGGTGATAATGATGGCAAAATTGGTGACAAAATTCCTTTCTATGAATGTTAGCAAGAATAAAAACAAAATTCTTCTGGTTTTCATGCATGAAAAAACTACAGTTACTATGGGTGAGGCAAGTTGGAAAGAAATAACCTTTCATTTCATAATTTTGGTAGTTCACATAATTATTTGAATAAAGCTGACTTTGAGGGAGGAAAAATAATGGTCAATTCTCTTGAGTTTAAAAATGTCTTTTCTTTTCCAAAATACTGGTAGCAGCTAAAGCATATATTTACTGATGGCAACTTAAAAAAAAAACCAGTTTGCTGCACACGCGCGTGCGCGCACTCACACACATATACACTTTCCTTTTCTCTCACATATGCATGCGTGCAGGAGGAGAAGGGCGTTCGTGAAATTCTAAGCCCCAGTATCATAAAACGATGCATGAATGTTGACAGTACTTTTCAATATTGCGTCATTATATGGCAGTATGAAAATAGCGAAGCAGTTACTGGACATCAGTTATTTGAGATTAAAGGATTGATACGCTGCTACCTCAGTAATGCGGGTAAAAATTACAAAATAAAGCACCAGGCTGTGCCAAATTATTACCGAAGTAGTTATTGTTTTTGCCAATGTTAATAAGCATATTTGTAGCCAAATGGAAATTTTGCATCGTTCTTTGCGATCCTGATGCTCTTTAACTTCTCTGAAAAGAAGAAAACTTTTAGAGCCAATGAAGAGCTCCAAGAATCTGAAGACGCGGTATTTTTAGTTGCAGGGGACGTTGTCACAAATTAATAGCAAAATACTGACATAGTGCAAGGCGCAGTAGAATTCACTAAACACTCCTCGCATACGTAACCATCAACCATTCTCAATCGACTGCTGGATGAAGATCTCCCCATCTCCTGTACATATTATGCAATAAAATGCTGAAGAATCAGCAAAATGAAAAAGGACTGTAAAAATATGTATGATGCCTGCAATTTTTACTCACATGAAAGTACACTGGGATGATTTTGTAGTTTCCTGACGCCGGTGCATTTTTTGTATTGCAAGGTTTAGTGACTACCATGAGCAACCAATTGAGCTATAAGCAGTCGACAATCCCTAATTTCTGGCTGTTGGTTCTGTGACGTACTACAGAGGTAAAACACGTGTTAAGACGACAAATCTGCAGCGATACATTCCGTCCGTGTAGCTTAGTTGGGAGAGCAACTCACTCCGGAGTGAGGGGGCGCGACTGCGATCTCCGTCAAGGACAAATTTGCGTTTTCACAGTTTTTGAAAGGGGACAGGGCAGGTGCCATCGGACAGGTGCACCTCTCATGTCTTATCCGGGACCCGTCCGCGGGCCTACCTTGGATGTCTGTTCAGAATCCAGCACCTCAGACCACTCATTCTTCCAGCATATCTGCATCAAGACAAACACTTAATCAAATTAAAATTAATTAAACGTTTGCTATATGAAATTAAGTCTCATATCTGCGAAACGTATCACTATTTTCAAGAAAATAAAGAAAAGAAACTTTATAGTCTATCAAAGAACTTCGTAGAATGTTGCCTGTTCAGGTACTTTACCAAACATGCAATGTATTGAATTCAGATTGTTGCAGAATGCATTCAGGGCACATATTAATAAAAATAATTTACTTTTTTTTTTTCTATTTGTTTTAACGACTGTGGAACACTAGTTTGTCTGCACCCCGTCACTCCAGAGTAAGTTGCTCTCCCAACTAAGCTACTCCAAAGGGATGTATCGCTACAAGTTTGGCGTCTTGACACGTTCTCTGAAGTACGTCACAGCATCTCCCATTTATTTTTTATTTTGTTTTTAAGCGAAGAACGAGCTCTCATTAATTCTAGACGATGTGTGGAACAAACATCACACATTTTTCGAAGTACCCAACGACCAGTACATCTACTTTTACGTTTCGGCGCCAATGTGAAAACACAAGTTTGTCCGTGACGGGGATCGCCCCTCAATCCGGAGTAAGTTGCTCTTCCAATTAAGCTACACGGACGGAATGTATCACTGCAGATTTGTCCTCTTGACACGTGCTTTACCTATTTAGTATGGCACACGACCTTCATTAGCAACTCTTAGGATTATAACCTGTTGCTGGTGACTAATTTGGGGCCACTGATTCCAGGGAAAGGAAAGGGCAAGCGTCATCAGACAAGCAGATCACCCATGTCTCATCCAAGACTCGAACACGGGCCCATCTCGGAGGAATGATCATGGGCCAGCGCTTTAGACCAACTGGAGAAGTTAAACAACGCTAGGACCTTTAACTTAAGCGTTTGATTCGTAGCAAGTCTTTTAGATAAATTTATTGAGTCATATCTTACCATATATAAAATTTCCATTACTTTCTTTCAATTCCATGATGACATCTGAATAAAATATAACGCCTTTTAATGAAATTCAACAAGAAAACACTTTTGCAGTTGAGAACCTGAAAAATTAACGGGAAGTTGAAGCGCAAGTTTTTTCTTTATTATTTTTTCCCCCCAATGGCCTGAGTGTTTCTGGAAGATGTGTGTTCTCTTCGATTCTGGTTGTCTTCTTTACCTGCGGTCGGTCACATAAACTGAAGGTTGAAGGTCTCTTTTTCTTTGATGCTGATGTGTCTTCCATTTTGGAAAAAAACGTTGGTCAAACCGCCATCTCCCCCCAAGGTCATGCTATCCGTTATTACTTCTTCTGGAATGAAAAGAAGTACTGTTGGATATAATAGCGTCACCAAGCATTGCAATAGATATTGAAATACTGTAATTAATCAAATATTCTCTATTTCTGGGTTTTTTAAAAGATGATGTTGGTTAGTCAGACGTTTTCGGCTTCTTCTTGCGTCACGGGGCAGATCTCATTTAAATAAAATTGTTCTTGTTTCTCTAGGGGGAGGGGAGGGGAAGGCGGTTGGCAAAACCACCACTTTGATAAACTCATTGTGCTATAGGCAGTCCCAGTCTCTAATCTGGACAGACCAGCTCGCTCTAGGGAAGGGAGAGAGCCAGTGCCGTAAGGCAAACCCATCATCCATGCCTCACCTAAGATCCGAACCCGGAAGCATCTCGGACGACTGGTTAGAGACCCGCGCCTCTTACTATTCGTCCACTAGGATATCTGAAATTGGGCTTGCTGCGTCTGTATTATTAACAGTTTTCACATGTTGTGCTATCTATCTATGTTTTCTTGATCATCATGGTTTTTTTTTTCTATCTATTTTTCTTCACCACACATCGCATTTCCTAAGAGAGTGAGAGAGAGAAAGAGACAGAGAGAGAGAGAGAGAGAGAGAGAGAGAAAGAAAAAATTGATACATTTCTAAAGAGAGCTGTCACTTATAAATTTAATGAGATCTTATTAAATAATATTTTCTGTTGTTTTGTAGCTAGGGATAATGGAAAAAAAACCCGCAAAAAAAAAAACCGAGTATGTTGTTACCATGTGAAATCAGGAAAATGCAAGAGATAATCGCTCCCAGTGGCCGAGTGGTCAGAAGCTTAGGTCTCTATCTGGTGGTCCCGGATGAGACATGAGTTATGAGTTTGTCTTATGCGGCTCTTTCGCTTCCCTGGAACCAATGGCTCCAAAAATAGGGACGTGTAATCGCTCATAGATCTTAAGATTTATAAATCTTTATCCCGTAATAACAAGAAGACATAGGAGCTAACCAAACATATGGGCCAGAATAAAATGCAGGGACGTCGCCAAGGGGTGCGACGTCATTTTGTGCGATGTCATTTTAGGGTGGGCTCCAGCCCACCCTAAAATTTGTCTTGCCCACCCTGCCGCCCACCCAGTTCGAAATGGGCCATGTTTTCGTATGTTTAACTCTGACTTTGCCAAGTAATAATGAGTCTTGTGTTTTATTTCATGTAGACCTACGTTTTTTCCCTAGGAAGTGTGTTATTAATGTCTCCAAAAAAGGTTACCACAATAGCATCCGCAGGGCCATGGAAATTCAATTGTTCTCCATTCTTCAAATTCCTTAGTTTAGGCCTGATTTGCATCCAGGGGACTAATGAGGAGGGTGGACAGGAATTCACTGAGGGGGTCACTGCTAATTTCTTTGCTGTTTGTTTTCTTTTCAGAATAGGGATTCCAACACGGAAAGTGGAGTCAAAAGCTACACTAGTGCTCTTCAGACTGCTCCGTGACAGAGGAAGTGGTTGACGACTGCTTTCTAGGAGAGGAGTGCAAGGCAAAGTCGCTGGCTAAACGGAAGGGAGTTAAGGAGGGGCAGGGAACGATTTTGGTCAGTCGAGAGGCCCTGTGCACATGCTATGTCCGAGGCCCCCTCGATCAAAAATTTTCGGTCAACAGTTGAAAGGAATATTTTCTGGCAAATATTTTGTTGCAAGCAGTTTTTTTACGAGTAGTAATAAAAGCATTAAAACACTTCCCACTTGCTAGTCAACTTTATAGCCAATGCGTCTTGTAATACAGGAGCATTCACACCAATTGTACTTCCCCGCACACGCAGTGCTTACAGTTGTAACATTAATTGCTCTGGATTTTTTTTATTTTTTTTTGTTTTATAGTATCATTTACGGAAGCAAATAACTATCCTCCCAGAGTTATAATTCTAAACTTCTAGTTTACTATAAAGTTAATGGAAATAATGAACTGATAGTAGTTTAAGCTGTAAGAAGTAATCCCTCACAAAGTGTTACAGCTGATGACCACACACACTGTGGGATAAATTATTGCAACAGTCCATGTAAATTATTACAACAGCAGCGTTCGAATTACCTGGTCCACTGGCCAGTAAAAATTTCATCGGGCCAGTGAATTATTTATGCTATTGGCCCGGATGACCACTATTTTTTTGTCAGGTTTGTTTTGGAATTTACAGGTTTATAAAGAACTGAACCAAATTTCAAAATATTGAGGTTTGTTTATGGTAGTTTTCAAAGTTTTTGAAATTCAGATATATACTACTCAAAATCTGAATTGCAGATTCAGTTATATGAAAATTTTGGACTGTAGGAAACCGAGGTCCAAATCAAAATATTCGGATTAAGACAGCATAACTTTTTGAAAAAACCATACCATAATAAAAGACCCGTGTACATGAAAGCACGGGCCTTTTATTATGCTTTCCAACTAGAGGATGAAGACCCATTTACGCTCTGCTCTGGCTTTGCCCATCCGTCTGAATTCTGCCCACACGAGAGAACCTCCTGCCTTTCACACAGAAGCAAAGTATTTATTCTATGAAGGTGGCTTTTGGTATGTCGCAAAGTGCTTCATATTCAATCAATGCATTGTACTCACTGTACTGTATATGTATATATATATATATTCAATTTGATGACTTAAAAAAGAACCTTTTGATTTTTTTTATCAACTTTTTTCAAAATAGTTTGGAGGCCCCCCGAATTCTGAGGCCCTGTGCACGTGCAGAAATCAGGTCCTGAGGAGGGGGAAGGTATTGTGTCTGCTTGGCAAGACGTTAAAATTTGATTTAGAAAAAAACGATATTTCCCTTTAAATAAATTGTGTTCAAGTACAGTTTTATTTTTCGTAAGCAGGAATGCAAAATTTTGAAAAACAATTTAAAACAATGCATTCAGAGCAAGTAAAACGTTGGAGGGGGTGGGGATTGCACTCATTCCTTTGTAGCTGGTAATGAAAAGCATTAAAAATTCCTTCTTTTAGAGTTTCGTAAAAAAAAGTAGCTATAATGCTTACCCCTACCAAAAATAATGCTCACCCATCTTAATTTCGAAGTCTAGAGACGTTTCTGGTAAAATGCATTAACGCGAAAACAGCAGGCAACAAAAAAAAAAAAAAAAAGAAAAAAATGGGAGTGATTTTAGACATCAAGCGGCACCACAATTTGAAGCAGACCATAGCAGAATATAGATATCCATGCAGTTGGTAGTTTGAAATATATCAAACAGTATGTTCTACTCTCTACACACTTTTCGTCCTTTTTTTTTTTTTTTTTTCTTTTCTCCCAGTTGTAACATTTTTGCATTGAGTAGAAATAAACATTATTTTAAGAATCCGGGTGAAAAGAATTCAGACGTGTAGCGAATAAAAAAAAAAAAAAGAAAACCGAGATTCAGATAAAGATAGATATATTCGGCAACTAAGGAGGCGTGTGACATATCCGCTGACGATCAAGTCCTTATGCAAATCGCGGCCCGTGAAATTTGACTTCGGTCGATTTCGGCTTCCTTAGCCCGGGGGCGAGAAACCTCCAGGCCAACAATGCAGCACTTAGAGTGCCGGAAGTCACAACAGTAAAGGGTTAGTCGGCTCGCGACCACTAAATCAAGTCTACAAAGCCTCTTCGTTCACGCGCCACACTTTATATCTTCTTCTTTCCTCCTCCTTTTCACCCCGTCGGACTCTTTGTTCGCAGAATGGAGCCGGGGAGGGTAGCATGCTACCATTATGTCACGCGCTGTTGCAAAGCAGGCTTCACTTAGCGACGAGTGGCCAAGGAATCCACGTCTCCTCTCTCAAGCGCTCTGGTGTCGTAGCGCCATCTCTCGGCAGTATTAGTGGTGAGCAAAACGCCTAGCACAGTTGAACAGCACTGTTTTTTCGATGAAAACATGCTTGCCTTAATATTTATTTATTTATTAGGTGGAACGGGTTTTTTGATACGTATTTCGTATTGTTGCAAATGTCCGAATTCATGGTTGCGTAAAACATCAGGTATTTCTTTCCAGACTGTATTTTTGAAAAAATTAAAAATGCACGAGAAAGTAGCCAGGATTTCATTTTGGGTGGGGATCCGGGATCCTATCTTACACTGTAAGGCATGCTGTATGTGCGTATATTACGACTCGTACATATATACCGTATATATGATTTATTTATACAGTGGAACCGAAGCGTAACTCGGACGTGCCAGAGCCGTCGCGAGAGTGGGGCGAGCGGGGCGGCGCCCTCTTACGTTAGTCGAGCTGAGAACGTTAAAAATTTATTATTTTAGATTTCCTGGCTTTTCTATGAAATTTCCTAGGTATTTGTGTCTCATACGTTTACCGCTTCCAACCATGCCAAAATAGTTATTACAGAAGATAAAATTATCTTTAATTATTATAGAACGTAATTTGTACTTGTACAATTTTTATATAATATATACTTATGTTTTTGCTTATATAAAAGTACAAGTATTTTTTGACTACCCGTACTTGAAAATAACCAAGTTATAATAATTTTAATGCTTTTGTATTTTAGATTTGTACGTTTTATTAAAGCTACAAACGTAACAAACTAAAACGTTCACAAAATTATCAAAATGAACTGCCGAAACTTAATTTAATTAAAACCTAATTTGTAGTATTATATCAATTCCCATGATTAGTTGCAAAATGCCATTGAAGGAGAATAAGAGTAGCTAAACAACACCTTTAAATGTTTGCTATTTTATGTTCCTTTGCTTTGTTACATTCTATCATGAATTTAAAACTTAGGATTTTCTTTCTCTGGGGGAACGGGGGGGGGGCACCTTGTTGACACTCGCCCCGGGCGAGTGTCAACAAGGTGCCACAGCCAAAGCGACGGCTCTGGGACGGGCAGACGGGTCGGTTGAATGAGCGCAGCTCAAGAGAAAGCGCAATAATCATTACGCACAATGTGATTAAAATTGGAATCGAAACTTTTGCTCTAGTTTCTGATACATCCTTCCCCCCCCGTTCTTTGTCAGTTGACTATTTACAGAATTTGCCTATAATATGTTTCTCCAGTTTTTCGGTAACCTTGGCAACTTAATATTTACAGTTTTTCCTGAAAATGTTGAGGGGGCGTTAGTTGCACAAAGACACGCTAGCCCACCCAATTTTTTTGAACCCCCCCCCCCGCCCCCTCCAATATATTTAAGCAGTTAGAATACATGGTTTGAATGCAACTATCTGAGATTTAGGGAACTTGGATAAATGTACGAGATTATTTTTTGGAATTCACAGAAATATTGTCATATAAAATTATTTTTAATTAAATTTGGTGTTGTACTATTCTGCGAAACGGGGGAATCCTCTAAGCAGTGTCTAAGAAAGTACAAGAAAGACACTATCTCCGCAATTATAGTTTAAAAAAATAAGAGAGATATTCTTTGTCAAGTTACAAGCGAAACTCATAAACAGACTTATGAATGCAAATATTTAAAAACAACATAAAACAAATGGCGGGAGTGTGCTAAAATTGCGAATAAATAGTAAATTCTTAAAGCCGTCGTACCCATGGTTCCGAGTAGTACATACACTGAAAAAATACTACTTACAGTACGTACCTCAAAACTTTTTATTTTACTGGGGATAACATCATTAGCGTCGGGTAAAATCTACATGAATTGAATTTTTTGGCAAACTTCCTGCCAAGCACTTCAAATCACCACCCCGTACGATGCTTGCCATCCCCCATCCTCTCCCAGTTCTGAGCATTTGGCGTCGTCACTGGTTACCTTCAGATAATGACGGCCAGGTTGTGTTGTAAGTTGCAAAGTAAGGCTGTCGTTCACATTACTGAAGTTTCTATGGGGGGAGGGGGGTATTCGATTCTTACTGCGACTGCGAACCACGAAAGCCAACTGCATTCGGTCCGTTTAATGTGATACGGAAGATCTGAACTCCGAAGCAGTTGGGAATCTTTCCCTTCTGGACTTTCAAATTTAAGCTCTTTTGCTAATTGCAGTTGCACTTAAATAACCAATGCAGTAAAATCAAATATGCTATCAAAAATTGGGACATTGACAGATTTGTCGGTGATCTGCGCCTACTCGCTCGGGAGCAGTTGTTCTTACCGACTGAACTATACCGACGGAATGTATGGCTGCATATTTATCGCCTTGACATGAGCTTTACCTCTGTTTCACATCACGTCATATCCCCCTCTTTTTTTTATTTAAGCAAAGAAGGAGTTTTCATTAATGCGGATGATGTGTGTGACAAACATCACATATCTTTCGAAGAACCCAACGGCCAGTAGATAAGCGAAGAAGGAATTTTCATTAATTCCAGACGATGTGTGGAACAAACATCACGCATTTTTCAAAGAACCCAACGGCCAGTAGATAAGCGAAGAAGGAATTTTCATTCATTCCAGACGATGTGTGGAACAAACATCACACATTTTTCAAAGAACCCAACGGCCAGTAGATAAGCGAAGAAGGAATTTTCATTCATTCCAGACGATGTGTGGAACAAACATCACACATTTTTCAAAGAACCCAACGGACAGTAGATAAGCGAAGAAGGAATTTTCATTCATTCCAGACGATGTGTGGAACAAACATCACACATTTTTCGAAGAACCCGATGGTCAGTAGATAAGCGAAGAAGGAATTTTCAATAAGTCCAGACGATGTGTGGAACAAACATCACGAAGAACCCAACGGCCAGTAGATCCATTTTCCACAATCGGATGCCAACGTAAAATTCACAAATTTGTCAGTGGTGTAGATCGAAATCGCGTCTCCTCGCTCCGGAGCCAGTTGTTCTAACCGACTAAACTGTACCGACGGAATGTACCGCGGCATATTTGTGATCTTGACACATGCTTCTCCTCTGTAGTATGTCACATAATGTGGGATAGAAACTGGAAATTGGCAGTGTACGTTAATGCATTGAGGTTCAAATACGGTAAAAATTTGGGGTTGCTTTATGTATACATGCGTACCAGCTTTTTTTTTTTTTTACTTTTTTGTGTTGAACGAAATCTGCATCTGATTTCCTACTTTTTGTTCCGTATAGTTACACGAATATTTGAACTGCAGTCCTGGAAAGCCTGTTTCAACTAGACCAAAATCGCTTTTTCCATATGAAATTAATCAAGTAAAAATTAATTTTCGCATTCTTTAATTTTTCTCACTTTATAAATTTGCCTTAAAATGATTGCAGTTCTGGACATTTTAAATTTTTCAAGATATTTTTGATAAATATTTTGTTCATGATAGGTAAGTCTTGAGAAATAAAATCAGTTTTTTTGCACATTTGGATTTCTCTTCTGACAAAAGCACAGACTTTATTACAATTCTGAATTCAACTATCGCAGTAAAACTTATGACAATGGAATAAAATCTTCGATAGCCTCTCTCAGAGAATGCACCTAGTCTGTTACTTCTCAGCCACGGAAGTAATTTTCTAATGTTAAATTTTTCTTGGGACCTATGGGCAAAATGTTGTCAATTAAAAGGAATATGGGCAAAATGTTGTCAATTAATTATTGTCTGAATACAAAAAATGTAATTCGTAGATTTGCGTTGAAAAGAAGTTTACACAGGAAACGGGTATGCTGCCATACCATTTTATTTAAAGGTGGGTCCATTGGCGTTGACTATCAGGGGGCAAGGTAATTCTTACTTCTCCAATAATTTTTTTGAGGGGAGAGTGCTTACCCAATATCTTTCGTCCTGTTTAATTAAACAATAGTTTTGGACTCATAAGATGGATCAAGCTACACCTTATGAGGACAAAGCGATTTATTTCCAAAACATCAATAAATAAAAAAAATTAGTAAAACTTTCTGAATTGCTCATTTTATGAGAAACTGGATTACCAGCCGCGTATTGTGTTTGACATGTTCTCGTGATATGTGGTAAATATTTAAAACAAATATCAAAAGTGAAATAAAAATACAGAAACGTATAATCTCTAACTCCTTCATTTAAGTATTCATTTTTGAGCTTCTTGATCTTTGTTTGAGTAATGCCGCTAATTTCTATTATTTTTTTATGACCGTTTGGAAATAAAATCTCTTTGGGCACTTTTATAAAATCACAGGCTGAATTTCATTTTTAAAAATGTTAATAATCAGGAAAATAATATTTCTGTTACCTTGTTCATTTGCTGATGAGCAGTTACAATTGCGTTTTTCAATATACGTCGAAACTCGTAGTTTATCTTTTTGTCTGTATTTTTTTTTATTTTCCTCATGACAGTGGAAGAGACGTGCCCTTTCCACGTCTGATTTATGCCCCCCCGCCTCCTAATAATTTGGTGAAGTCGGCGCCCCTTGGTGGGGGCACCTCGATTATTTTCCCCAAAAGTGGGCCGCACAAAATCAACTTCCTGGTCCGTTTATGGATTGCCAGTCTGCCACTGCTTGACACTAACACCTCATTTTTATTATGAACATTTCTGAACATGCAAACAGAAGATGAAATTTTAACTTACTTTGAATATTTTTCAGGTATTAATACTTCATTGCTTTTACGGCATTCTGCCCCTTTCCTTGACAAAGACACAAATGTTAGCATGACATGCTGGAATCAAAACATCGGCACGTTTTGATTCCACCATGTCATGGAATTCCAGCAGATTCCATGACATGCTGGAATCAAAACGTGCCGTTGTTTTGATTCCAGCATGTCATGCTAACATTTGGTCCCTTTCCTTGACAAAGAAACAACGAAACGTGCAGATGTTTTGATTCCAGCATGTCATGCTAACATTCGGTCCCTTTCCTTGACAAAGAAACAACGAAACGTGCAGATGTTTTGATTCCATAATGTCATGCTAACATTTGGTCCCTTTCCTTGACAAAGAAACAACGAAACGTGCAGATGTTTTGATTCCAGCATGTCATGCTAACATTTGGTCCCTTTCCTTGACAAAGAAACAACGAAACGTGCAGATGTTTTGATTCCAGCATGTCATGCTAACATTCGGTCCCTTTCCTTGACAAAGAAACAACGAAACATGCCTGTGTTTTGGCTTCAGCATGTCATACTAACATTTGACCCCTTTCCTTGACAAAGAAACAACGAAACGTGCCGATGTTTTGATTCCAACATGTCATGGAATTCCAGCAGATTCCATGACATGCTGGAATCAAAAAGTGCCGTTGTTTTGATTCCAACATGTCATGGAATTCCAGCAGATTCCATGTCATGGAATTCCAGCAGATTCCATGACATGCTGGAATCAAAAAGTGCCGTTGTTTTGATTCCAGCATGTCATGCTAACATTCGGTCCCTTTCCTTTACAAAGAAACAACAAAACGTGCCTGTGTTTTGATTTGATTCCAGCATGTTATACTAACATTTGGTAGGAAGTTTGCTTCTGTATTCGATTATTGCGTAAAGAAAAAACATCAGTTCTAGTAAAATAATTTGAAAACATCATAAAAATTTAACAGCCTTTAAAATACCCATTTTAACTTCAATAAATGTAATAATTTTATTAACTTTTATCTGCTTTTCCACGGTTTACCACATCGGCAGATTCAACGGCCTGATATTTTAGGTGCAAACATTGCTTTGAATAACGCATTTTATAGTCGCACTTCAGTTTTTAAAGCAGCTCCGGATGGAATTCAGTTTTAATGTGATGATATTAATTTCCTGCATGATATTGGTCTATTATTCTTCAAGCTGGATTTATTTTACGCTTATAAACGTTTAGTCGTCAATAAATTATGATCACTGCACCTGATAACTGAAAGTAAGCTAAGGCCAGCAGAATAAAAGACCTGTTTCTGTAGAGTTGGCAGTATTTGATTGTCCGAACTTTGTGCCTGTTTATTTCCGTAAAATGATGTGTGACGTATACTATAATTTAACCTTCCTTTTTAGTTCCTGTCTTATGTAAATTTGGTTTATTCTTGTTAAACAATTTTCAGTCTGAACGCTACGGATTCCTTCTCCTGAATTTAACTTTGCAACAACCTGGGAACAGGTCAAAGTGCAAATACGTAACGAATCTTGAGAGATAAGAGTTGGGTGTTCAATGCTATACGTGGATTCTTGTCTCGAGGATCATTCATGTTTAGGGCTGCAGATGGCTATCTTGTTTTCGACTGAGTTATGTTTTTTTTAATATTATGCTAGGTAAATCAATTTGCAGAAAGAAAAACATCATATTTACGTAAAGCGACAGACTGTTGTTTTCTCAGCGAATAATTTGATGGATGTTATTGGATGTTCTGACATCCCGGGAGACTACTGAATAAACAAGATTGAACTGCAAGTAATCAAAGCAAAGTTGGTTCATTTACGTACCCGGACAGTTTATTACCGAAGTGTTTTGATCTGCGCATAGTTAAGTTTCCTTTTTTTTTTTTTGGTGTTTAATGACCACCGCGAGCAACTGAATGGGGCATAAGCAGTCGCTCGTCCCTAATTTAGAGTCCCTGGTTCCAGGGAAGGGAGAGAGCCAGTGTCGTAAGACAAACACAACATCCATGCCCTCATGGGATTTAAACCCGAACCCTTCACGGACGAATGGTCATAATCCGTCGCTTAGACCACTGCGCCACCGGGGCGGCTAGTTAAGTTTTCAGCTTCAATGTCTGAGACACTCCGGGACAACAACCTTTTAGATTAACGTTATAATACACTATCTACCAGCCAGTAATTGGACACCTGTGATAGCAAAGGAAAACGAAGTTTATTCACCTTCAATAGTTGGCGGAGACTCCACGAGCGGCGATTACAGCTACGACACTCCGGGGCATACTCTCAACTAGGCGTTGTACGACGGCTAGCGGTATTTTCTTCCACTCGGCTTGGAGAAGACAGGTCAGTTCCTTCACCGATTTCGAACGGTGGGGGCACCCCTTAAGTGGACGCTCCAACTCGTGCCAGAGGTGCTCGATAGGGTTAAGGTCCGGGCTTTGCGAAGGCCAGTCCATTCGATTAACACCATTGTCACCATACCAAGCCAGTGTGGACCTCCCAACATGACAGGTGGCATTGTCATCCTGAAAGTAACATTGGTCCACCTCGTAAAACTGCCACAACGTAAGAAGCCCATGGTCATCCAAAATGGTGCAGTAGATCTCGGCGTTGAGTCTACCAGGAATTGCGACCAAGGGTCCCGTGCCATACCAGGAGAAACACCCCCATAGCATAATTCCACCCCCGCCGAACTTCACAGTTGGCATAATACATTCCGGCAGGAGGCGTTCTCCAGGCAGACGCCAAACCCAGACCCGGCCATCCGAACGGTAGAGGGTGAACCTTGATTTGTCCTTCCAGAGAATCTGTTTCCGCTGTTCATCGGTCCACTGTCGACGTTCTTTGCACCACGTTAGCCGAGCAGCGCTATTGGACTTGGTGATCAAAGGCTTGTGGGCGGCAGCACGTTCATGATAACCGAGCAGATGGGATTCCTTACGGATGGTATTCATCGAAAGAACACTCCCGGATGCCTGTTGAAAATCCTCGCGGATGTGGCCCATCGATTTGGTGCGGTTCTTCTGAATTTATCTGGCCAGCACCCGTCGATCTCTAACTCACAGTTTTGTGGGTCTGCCGGGTCGGGGCACATTCCGACAGTCACCTTCATCTTCCACTTTCCAATCACGTAGGCCACGGTCGATTTGGGTACTTCATCTCGCTGGATATGTTACGTATGGATCGGCCATTTCTGTGACACCCGACAATCACACCTTTCTCGAAATCAGAGAGCTCCGAACTGCGTGGCATCTTGCATGCGACTGGTTGCGTTGTTGTTTCCAACTCGATATTTAACGGCGGCGGCCGTGACGTGTATGAGGACCGCAGATATCGTCGATTGCAGGGGTGTCCAATTACTTGTTGGTAGATAGTGTATATGTCTACAGTGAAACCAACGTGTACCTGAAGTAAAGGTTGAGATAATAGTTACAGAGACAATTCGCAATTGAATCAACTAAAGTATTATAGCCATCTACCCTAAGAAGTATGCAGTCTATGTTTCCTGGGTCCAGCAATTGTTTCTCTTTGATATTTTGTCTAATTTTATTTTTTGTCCACTGATTTTACCTAGATATACATTACCTTCACAAAGCGGTCAAATTGCACTTCTTGCGGATGATTCTAACTAGATATCTAGCGTCCTTAAAACTCGATCAAAAGGCACTATTTTCCCTTGGTTCTCACTAGATAATACCATAGAAAGTCTAAAATTGGGGTACTCAGCTATGTTTTCATTAGAGTTTTTAGCATCTTTGAAATTTGGTCAAACTGTGCTAGTTATCTTTGATTAACATTGGATAGTATCTTCGGAAGTCTGCCAAATTTTATGACTTTTGGACGAGTCTTACAAGATACCAAGTGCCTTCGACAGACCAGGCATTAGTAATAACATGGCCGGGTGTTGCTACCTCCATGTACGCTGTTTCTTTGAAGACGAAGAGGCATGACCGTAACAAGGTTTGATTACCTGGGAGGGCGAGACTTGAAATTACGCTCCTTCGAGTTGAAAATTACGCCACTTCGAGTTCCACTCAAATAATACATGGTTTTTATCTTCTCACACATCGCCGTTATAGGAAAGTATTACGATCGATCAAAATTCGCACTTCATGTTTTTTGGCATAATTCTATTAAAAATGCAACAAGTTAGTAAAATCATGCAATGTATTGATTAATTATGATACGCTTTCCAACATACCAGAAATCATTACTCAAATTATTACTCAAGTTATGAGAATAATGGCTGTGGAATAAATCTCGCTCCTGTGCCCTGACCTTTGACCCCATTTCAATGATATTAAACAGAATTGATTCAGTGTACCTCCGAAACAGCATGCTAAAGTTTTGTCGCAATAGAAGCATTTTTAGTCAAGTTATGAGGATAATGACTGCGAAATAAATCTCGCTCCTGTGCCCTGACCTTTGACCCCACTTCGATGGTATTAAATAGAACCGGTGCAATATATCTCCGGAACAATATAGGGAAGTTTTATCGCAATCGAAACATTTTTACGTAAGTTATGGCGCATAAGGGCAATGGAATAGATGCCCTCCTATGTCCTGACTTTTGGCCCCATTTCGCCCATTTTTGATAGGATTCCTTCCGAGGTTGTTTCCTACCACATACTAAAATTTCATCGAAATCGAACCATTTTAACGCGAGTTATCATGCGGACAAACAGAAAGACAGACAGACGGACAAAGCTGGAGCATATACGCTTCTTTAACCTACGGTTGGAAAGCTTAAAAAACTAGGTAAATACCCGAGAAACACATGTTGTAAATATTAAGTAAAGCGTAAACGTTACGTGAACGCCGACGACACAACACCACAGAAATGCAGAACGAAAAACAAACCAGCGCAGAACGCATGAGTATCGGATAGTGAACGTAGCAATAGGAAGAAGCTTTAGAGGTAGGGTTTGGAAAAATTCCGTTCCAGGTTAAACGCTTAAAGAACTTTCTGTGCACAGCAGAAAATTAGCTCTTCATCCCAACAACATGTTCGGAAAAGTCATAGAGATTAGCCATAGCAGCTTATTGTTTTCGATGCCTACTTTCACTGCTTTGGAAAATTCCCTTAATGGATATGAGATGTTCAGATCTCATAGTGTATATTATTCTGTAACCTGGTTGACTGCATGGAATATTATATGAGGCTAACGAAAGTCTTTAAAAGGAAAATACTGAACGGTGTAACTTTCTTTTTTTACTTACAATTTATATTTTTTACATCCCTCAGAGCATAAATTTACGCCCCTGGAATGACCATTCTGGGAGGGAAACCGTCCTTCCTGCCCTCCCCGTAGCGACGGCTCTGAGAAGAGGGAACAATACATGGCAATTTCGAGAGCAACATTGACGTTTATTCGAAAAATGAAAAGCATCCAAGTGAAATAGGAATTCCTTCAAAATAGCTGCCATTGTATTCAATTCTCAACTGTTTCTCCTCGGAGCGGGTACTGGACAAAGAAGAAAGATTTATACATCCCGGTTGTATTATTTACCCCTTGATTCTCACCAGATCCTGAGTGTCCCGTGAGAATCATGGGCAAGTAGCTTAAATCTGGTAGATTTTGTAACAGAAATGTTTGTTTGACCGTAGGAAGAACTTATATATCAAAATTGGTGTTCCTGGGATGATGTGTTAAAAATTTGCACGGGCTGGCAAAACACAATGAGCCGCTTGGATAGCCGAGTGGTCTCAGACCCAAGCTTCAAGCTATTGCTAAGTGGGTTCGAGTCCACGCTGAGGCATGGGCGGTGTCTTTGTTTTCTGACACTGGTTTCGTTTCTCTCCTGGAACTAGTGTCCCTAAATTAAGGACGGGCGCCCCGTTATAAACCTATGAGTTGCTCATGAATGATGATCGTTAAACTCCGAATAAAAAAAAGGACAATCAAACAAAATAACAATGTGATTAATTACACTAGATAACATGAGTGAAACAAGGGGTGTTTAACTAATTTCGGTATGCTGAATTCAAATATGACTGTAAAAGCTCTCCATCACGTAGGCCTACAGTTTTTTTTTTTTTTTGCGTATGAACGTTTGCCATATTTCCAGATACATGTGTACAATGCAAGATGTACACATTACATCTTCACATTGTAACGTATTACAGCTTTGCAATGTAATGTATTACAGCATTTATGTGTCTTGTCAGCTATAGAATTAGTGTTACAAAGTACAAATACCATATTCATAGATCACTGCATATGAGACAGCAAAAGAAAAAAAGAAACAGAGTAAACAATATTAACGCAAATGTAAGGTATACACACACATACTGGTATACCCGAATAAGTAGTTCATTTTTTTTCACTTGTGTGTAGTTTTGTCCTTCTACAAAAACCAGCAGTAATCACTCATCATTGAGGGATCCCATCTGTCTTGATACCTCTCCTGCGTTCGGATATCTCGGTGGAACCTTTATCCTTGTTCATCGCTGACTGATCCTAGGTTGTCAGGAAAGAAGTCCAGACGAGAAACGAGCAAATGTATTTTTAAGGACATCCGGCACCCAAGGTTTTTATAGTTCTTTAGAAGGTTGTAAATCAGCTGTTTATAATTGCCCTCTTTGTGGTTACCCAGAAATCCCTTAACCACAGATGTGAAAGATTGCCATGCGGCGAGCTCTGTGCTGTTTAGTTTTTCGGTAAAAACAGAATCGCGCAGTGGTTTCCGTACCTGACGACCAACGAAGATGTCTTCTTTGAGTTTTGCATCACTTAATTGCGGAAATGTTTGCTTTAAGTGCAAGAAACCTGAGCCAGATTTGTCCATAGCCCTTACAAAGTTTTTCATCAGCACCAGTTTCATATGAAGTGGTGGAAGCAGCACATCAGATGGATTAACTAGGGGCTTGTGACGAATCTTACTCTCTCCAGGAATGAAAACATCTCGTTTAGGCCAGTCTGTCCGTTTGTAGTGTTTTGCTGTGGCCCTACTGTCCCACATACAAAGAAAACCACAAAATCTGGTGAAGCAACTTTGAAGCCTAAGCAAGACTGATATCACTTACAGATCACTGCATACTGACCACCTAAACTGGTCATATTGTATTGCAGTGAGAATTTTGTCCATGCTTTCATACGTCTCATTCATTCCTACAGAATGTGTTACTGAATTGAAGGCTTCTAGTTCCGTTGGACAAAAGGACAGTTTTTTTGGGGGGAGTTTATAGACCACGATGAGCAACCACGATGAGCAAGCAGTCACCCGCCCTGAGCAACCACGATGAGCAACCACGATTAACGACCACGATGAGCAACCACGATTAACGACCACGATGAGCAAGCAGTCACCCGCCCTTAATTTAGGGTCACTGACTCCAGGGAAGGGATAGATCTAGTGCCGTAAAACAAACACAACATCCATGTTTCACCGTGATTCGTAAACGGACCCATCTTGGACGAATAGTCATAAGTCAGGTCAGCTTTTAAACTAACCTTCGATGAGTCGATAAATAGACGCCATTCCGTAGAATCGTGAGATATTCCTAATTCTGTCATTAGCCGCCGAATATCTGAACAAAAACACATACCATACTGCACTTCATAGAAAGAACATACACCCAAATTTCTATTTCTGAGCACAGACACACGTGTACTCTTCGCTAGCAGGTTCCACTCTTGCAGTCGGGAACCTAAAAATTCAGCTTGTTGTTTGGAAAGATGTAGGTTTCGAACGAGATCATTCAGTTCATTTTGCTCAAACAAGTGTTTATGTGTGTATGTGGGATCCGGATCTTCATGTGCATTCATATCTTCATTGGATGAATTTGAATCTATCTTTTCACAGATCAATGGAGCTTTTGTATTGGAAGATCTTTCCCATGAGAGACAAGCCTTAAGGCTGATGGAAAATTTGGATACTGTATTTTACTTTTATTCTTCTTCGTAAAGCCACTCACTATGATTAAACAAAAATAACAATCTTCAACGTGATCAGTTGGCTCACGCCAAATCATCGGAACTGCGGAAGGCATGGATTTCAGCTTCCCTTTCAACCATTCACTCAGGCCAACAAAGCAGGAAATGCAGCAGACATGTGGAGCCCATGATTTATTTTGATCTCCAACACCCAGCAAAAACACAAGTGCTGGGAAACTGCTGGCCACCAGCTGGCAGTTATGGGTCACTGCTGGCTGAAATCTGCCGCTCACGGCCCGGTAGTGGTCCGTTGGTGGCAGCGCTATCAGTTGGCGAGCCATTGATGGCCCTGCAGCATCGCCGTGAATTGTGGGCCTCCAAGCAAGTGCCACTAGTGGCCCGTTGCTGGCAACCAATGCAACCCCCAACAGCAGGTGGAAGCATCGGGACTGCGCATGCGCAGAAGCAACACTTGCTGTGTCTCTCATGGTACCAGTTAGTTGAAGACATCGCTATCATGTTATTTCAGTGGATGTTAAGAAAAAATCCATATGTGGAGAGGCGAATTAATTTCCTAATGAAATTTTACGTCGACGAAGATATCAGATTAAGCCGTGAAATACTAGATTACAGCCATGAAATACACCCACTCCATTCCCATGAATAACAATTCATGGAATGGAAAATTTGAAACCGCTTGAAACACATATCCTGGAAAACCATTAAAATAGCGTTTGTTGGAAGAAAAAAGAATTATACGTGTACAAAATTTATTAATTATTTGAAAAAAAAAAAAGCAACGCTATGTGGTGTACTCATCCATGGGTTGAATACACAAGACTGGGAGGAATTCGCTTCTAAAAATAACGAGAAGTAAAATAAAATATATTTTACTCTTTAAAACAAATGTAGCTTCGGACAACGGAAAGGAAAGACATAACGTTAAAAATGTAAGAGAATGTGACATGAACCCGGGTAAATATATATTTATTCAACAATCTCTTTTCAAGACGGCAAGGACAGTACAAAACTTTGGAAAGCGACTCTAAGTATGTACACGCCTTGAAAATGAGTGAAGTTCCCTTAAGGTAAAAAAAAAACTATCATTACGTTGAAAGAATTAATTTATCAATTATATGAAACTGACTTTTACGAAAAAATACCTCGCAATATAATAAAATGAAAGAGGGAAGCATTCGATTACAAATTGCATACCAAACAGATAGCTTCCAGCACGTACGCTGGTGTCGTGAATTAGTACGGTCGGTAGCGAGCGCGGCTTCCACGTAAACGGTCCGGGATAGAATCTAGTCAGACACAAACAGCGTTTTTCCGGTCTGTCGAGAAAATTTCCCCAGCGCAGTGCGTTAATTCACAAGCTTCGTAAGGGTAGAAAAAGAATTGTAGCTTTAGGAAACTGCGGTTATCCTTGCTTTTTTTTTTATTGCTACTATTGGGAAATTGGCGGACAAGATTCGGCAAGCCACCAGTTACGTCACGTGGTTGCTGGCTGCCACTAACGGCCCACTAGCGGACCACATCAGGCTAGCCATCATTTCTGGCAAGTACTTGCAGGGCCACTGAAGGGCCACTTGTGGCAGCTACTGCCTGTGATGGACCACTGATGGCCCTGTTGTGGCATATGACAACTGATGGGGTGCCAACTATTGACCAGCTGTTGGCCTGAACTGCTGGCCCTTCTGTTGGCCGCCCGGACATTTTATTGACGGTTCGGCAGCGGCAACATAGTGCTGGGCCATTGCTGGCAGTGCTGGCTGCCAGCAATGGCCCACTGCTGGCCCAGCAATACTGTTTTTGCCGGGCATGACATCCAAAGTACAAATAGTAGGTTTTCCTCACTGTCTTTGTCAATGGACGACTCTGCGATTTTACAATATACTGTCCGCACACATAGCAAAGCATATGCCGCCCCGGTGGCGCAGTGGTCTAAGCGATGGCTTCTGATCATTCGTCCGAAAGGGGTCCGGGTTCGAATAGGTTTTCTTCACTGTCTTTGTCAATGGACGACTCGGCGATTTTACAATATACTATCCGCACACATAGCAAAACATATGCCGCACCGGTGGCGCAGTGGTCTAAGCGATGGCTTCTGATCATTCGTCCGAAAGGGGTCCGGGTTCGAATAGGTTTTCCTCCCTGTCTTTGTCAATGGACGACTCTGCGATTTTACAATATACTGCCCGCACACATAGCAAAACATATGCCGCCCCGGTGGCGCAGTGGTCTAAGCGATGGCCTCTGATCATTCGTCCGAAAGGGGTTCGGGTTCGAATCCCGGTGAGGCATGGATGTTGTGTTTGTCTTACGGCACCGGCTCTCTCCCTTCCCTGGAACCAGTGACCCTAAATTAGGGACGGGCGACTGTTTATAGTCCATTGAGTTGCTCACGGTGGTCGTTAAAACTCGATTTGAAAAAAAAAATACATATCCGGAACGTTAATACATCCGCGACGATCTCATTTCGCCAACTTTTGCTCATACCATGCGCATGTTTCTCCTTCGATGTAAAAAACAACAATGGCCGCTCGGTTGTGGTTACATATTCTCTACCTCTGAAAAAATCAGTGTTGCCACCCATAATATGTGCGGTGGCGAAATATGACAATAAAAAGATCTAGTGTCGTTTTACATGCCTACAAGCGCTAATGTGGAGCAATAATAGTACATATTTAATGACCCATAGCAAAGGAAAAAAAAACCAAAAAACGTGGCGTTGTGGTCATTTTTTTAAGGTCACATCTGAAATCAGTACCTGAAAATTAGTTAAAAATAGCTACATTTGTTCACGTTGTAAAAACCTTGCAGACCAGTGTTATAATAATAAAATAAACCGAACTATACAGGTTTGCGGAAGGAAGCGAATAGCGAGCTCAAAGCCTTTTGAAGTGTATAATATCTGGAGACCACACAATACAAAATAACATCATCATATGGTACAGCAAAGTATAACAGCTGTGCTTCGTTATACAGCGTGATGATATAAAAACCTATTTCCAGTAGGACAATCTACAGTAGAGGGAATGACAGCCGCCGACGCACACTCTGCATTTCTTTCTCTCTCTCTCTCGGCCATGCTGGCGTCGAAGATGGAAAATTGACTATAGGCCCCATCATACCGCCTGCAGCAAGCAAGCATGACGAAATCCTCAAGATGAGGCAATTCATACTGCAGGCTAGCAGTTATAACCCCTGCTCAAGAATCCTTCGCTGTGTTCACACAGAACGCGTGACATTCTTGTTGCATACTCTAAACGTTGTGCTAGGCCATGCACACCCGTTTAAGTCTTGCAGTTTTCTGATGGCGCCGGCCTAGTGCAGAAGGATAAACCATCACCCACTCTGCCTGAAGTATGCGCATAAGGCTGGGCGAATATTCGTCATATTTCAATGTACAATAATTGAGAACAATCAACGTTATACCACGCGGGAGATAGCCGACATACTCAAAATATCCAAATCAAGCGTTGAAATTCATTTGCACCAGCTTGGTTATGTTAATCGCTTTGATGTTTGGGTTTCACACAAGTTAAGCGAAAAAAAACCCTGCTTGGCCGTATTTCTGCATGCAATTCTCTACTTGAACATAATGAAAACCTTCCGTTTTTAAAACAAATTGTGACGAACGATAAAAAGTGGATACTGTACAATAACGTGGAACGGAAGAGATCGTGGGGCAAGCGAAATGAGCCACCACCAACCGCACCAAAGGCCGGTCTTCACCCAAAGAAGGTGATGTTGTACATATGGTGGGACTGGAAGGGAGTCCTCTATTATGAGCTCCTTCCAGGCAACCAAACGACTAATATCAACAAGTACTGCTCCCAATTAGACCAACTGAAAACAGCTCTCGACGAAAAGCGTCCGGAATTAGTCATCAGAAAACGCATAATCTTCCACCAGGATAACGCAATACCGCATGTTTCTTTGATCACCAGACATAAACTGTTACAGCTTGGCTGGGAAGTTTTGATTCATCCGCTGTATTCACCAGATATTGCACAATCCGATTTCCATTTGTTTTTCTTCATGGAAAAAAATCTTCATACAAAATTCTCTTCATGGAAATAATTTCAATTCCCTGGAAGACTGCAAAAGGCACCTGGAACAGTTCTATGCTCAAAGAGATAAAAAGGTTTGGGAAGATGGCATTATGAAATTGCCTGAAAGATGGCAGGAAGTAGTGAAACTAAACGGTGAATACGTTGTTCAATAAAGTTATTGGTGAAAATGAAAGATGTGTCTTTTATTTTTACTTAAAAAACGAACGAACATTTTGGCCAATCCAATACTTCTCTGATCGGATAATTTCTTGAGTTAAATCTTATCAAACATAAAAGAGCTATCTGTAGTGTAGTGCACAAAGGTTCCCCACAAAATTGAGTATTCCTTATTGTTGACAGTAATAAGCCGTTTTTCCTGATCTCATAGCCACAAATGAATTCGTGTCTGAGATAACTCCAGATGTGCTCATAATTTGATGACCATTAAGTGCACATTAAAAGTTCCAGTATGATTGACGGAAGAGTAAATCCAATCCAAGATGCTGCCACATTATGAATCAAGATAAAAATACGAAACTGTGTTGATAGTTTCGATATCTTTCCTGCACATTTTTTCTCGTTTTAGCTCATACGTTTAATTTTATTCCTCAAAACAAAGTATCTTTTCATAGTTTATCTCTTCCTATAGACATTGAAAGATAAGAGCAGTCTACCACTCTTAAGTTGGGCGCTTGGTACTGAAGAAGTGAGAGAACCATGATTGATAAGTAAGCACAACACCGATCTCTCACTCTGAACTTAAACCCACAGAGCAGGCTAAGAGGCTAGTGTCGTAGCCATTCTATCATCTGGAAGGAAGGAAGCAAGATCCTCACCTTTGAGAAAATATTCTTCGGAAACAGGATTTCACGGTCACCTTCCACAAACTTGGCTTCCTCAATTGCAAAAGAGAAAATGAATTTATAGTTCAGTACATCTTCAGTCTTTTATTATCTCAAGATAATGCATTCTGCTTTTCTTGCTGAGTAACGTTGCCGATAGCTGTAAACACTTCCAAACCTAAAGTAGCGCATCATAATTACATTCACATTGGTTGTTTTCATTTCTTACGTCGAAAAAAATTGCCTCATTTAAATTCAGTCAATATGAGACACTTACAATCTCGTTTAAAGATTACCTTACAGGTGCATCAGGTTTAATACGAAGAACAAATAAAAATTAATTTCTGATGGCGCAGTATAGAAGGGATTAAAGATGTTTTCCGATCGTAATTAATTTTAAAGGATACGTGCGCTCTTCTTAAATTCTTTATCATTTTGCTACTTACTCTGAATAAAAGCATGATACGAAATTTTCCAAAGATCACGAGGGATTCTCATTATTACAGCACAGAAAATTTTCCTCTGTAAAAAATGAATCACCAAACTGATTTATTTTCACATCCATAAATATAACAATGATGATATTAATAAATTACAAAACACAGGATTGGATAATGTATTTTTGATCTCTTTTTTTTTTTTTTTTTGCTGAGAATTTACAGGTATAAACAAGTGGGCGCATTGGAGAGTCTGAAAATCGAATTCATGTCACAACTAATGTGTTACACGTGCCTCATAAGCTTTTGAATTCATAAATTTATTTGCAACGCCACGATTTTCGCGAAGATTGTGAAGCTCTGGTTCAGGTTTAACCAAAAAGAAAAAGAAATAGAGTTAACCAACCAAAAGCGGGAACAAATTTTTACCGTTGGCGAAAATGGCATTTCAAAATGTTGCTATAAATGATATGTAAGATTTTTGATACAAAATCTTGCATATGATTTATAGTAACATTTAGAATATCTGTGAAAAACAACGATCCCTCTGGACGTCCTTCAAACTAATAAGAAACGACAAACCACAGAATAGGTAAAAATAGTCTTCGGGTTGTGAATCAGGAAGTTTCATATAAATATCATCAATAAAAAATATTATAATATTTAAATTTAAATATATTAAAGTTAAGTTAAATATTTAAAGTTAATATAATGTTAAAGGTAATATCATTATATATATTAATATTATATTTCTTAAAATTGGAACAATTATATATATATACAATTTTATATTTTAATATCAAATATTTATATTTATACGAATAAATTATATTTACTCATTTATTATGAATAAATTATTAATAAAAATGTATTCATTTATTATTCATAAATGATATTTATTCATATAAATATCATCAGTATTATCAATTCACTGCCGGAAGAAAGGTCTAAGTCACTTTCGTGTCACTAAAGCAGGCTTTCGAATTTCATCCACCCATCTTGTACGTGGTCTTCTTCTGGGTCCATTTCTGTCCTCCTTTTTATCCATCCTAATGATGATATTAATAAATTACAGAAGTAAATTAAAAAATTAAATTAAAATAAATTAAAATAAAATATTAAATAATTAAAAATTAATTAATAAATTACAGATGTCCAACGGCGGTCACTTCTTCAAGCAATAATATGTAATGCCGCTACTGGTCGGTCTGTACATATGTAAATTAGGAGATAAGGAAAAATACAATACATTAGTTAAAAAAGACAGGCTTCTACACGGATTGGCTTAAAACGATACCAAAATTATGTTAAGTAATAAAATAACACCAAGGACCATCATGGTGGAAGATCAGTTGGCCGACCCTGTGGCGCAGTGGTGTAAGCCCTGGCTTCTGATCATTTGTCCGAGATGGGTCCGGGTTCGCATCCCGGGGAAGCATAGATGTTGTATTGGTCTTAGGTCCCTAGATCTCTCCCTTCCCTGGAGCCAGTGGCCCTAAATTAGGGACGGGCGACTGCTTATCGCCCATTGAGTTCTCACGATGTTCGTTCACCTCCACCCCCACCCCCACCGCCCAAAGAAGACCAGTTGATTGAAACCGTAAAGTCTTACGTGTATTTTTAGCAGCTTATTAAAAAGTATATTGGACGGAGTGATGAGATCGAGAGAAGGGTTTTACATTGGATGGCATTTGGAAAAACTGAAAACATTTTTAAAGAAGGCCCACTTTGCATGAAAAGGAAAGCATTTGGTAATTCTATGGTTCCTGTGTGGATTTATGGAAGTGAAACATGGAATGCGCCTGAAGAAATAATAAATAATTTGATAGTTATTCCGAATTTCTTCAGTAATGCTTGATATTTTGTATTTAGAGACCGAAAGAGAAATGAAGGCATTTGATCAAGAACACGTTTTACCGATTCTACACAATATCCAAATGAAGATACGCTGACCTTCCCTGCTAGATACAAGAAAAAAGATTGAAAAAGATGGCAACCGAAGAGTTATTACTTGATGGCAAAGGCAGGAGAGAAAGGCCAAGAAAAAGATGGCATGATAAATGAACTTGTGATTTATACAGGTTCTTATAAAGCCAGTTAATTTGATTCTTTTAACACCAGTGCTTTGTTCAAGCAGATAAAAAGGGATCAAAATTTCCCTCCCGTTGCGATATCATTTACTTACAGTATATATATATATATTATCATTATTAACCATTATCAATCCACTGCTGGAAGAAGAGGTCCCCCAAGTCTTCTCCACAAATGTCTGCCTTGAACCAATCTCCTTCATGTTACTCCGGCATGTTTTCGAATTTCATCCATTGTCTCCTTGTGGTTCCTTTTTCTGTCCCTTGGTATCCAGTCTAAAATTTCGGTTGTCCATCTTGCGTCCGTTCTGACGGTAAAATGTCCAACCCATTGCCATTTCAGGGATTTAACTCTGATCAAGATGTCTTCCGCTCTTATCATTTTCCTTTTCCACGAGTTCCTCGTTTAATTTTTCCTGGTTATACAAAACATGCATATCTTCAGGCTTCTTTTTGTTGTCTGCAGCCTTTGTATATCTTTTTTAGTTAAGGTATATGTCTCTTCTCCATATGTAAGAACTGGAAGCATGTATTGGCAAAACACTATCCTTTTAAGACAGAATGGCATTATGCTCTTGAAAATTGTACTGTTTCTTCCAAATCCTCTGCAGCCAAATTTCATACGCCGATTAATTTCTTCATCATATCATCATCATCATCATCATCTTTGTCAACCATTATCAACCCACTGCTGGACGAAGGTCTCCCCAAGTTTCCTCCACAACGGTCTGTCTTGTGCCTGTCTACTCCATTTCACTCCCGCATACTTACGAATTTCATCCACCCATCTCCCATGTGGTCTTCTTCTGGGTCTTTTCCTGTCCCTTGGAATCCAATCTAAAATTTCGGCTGTCCATCGATGGCCTGTCCTTCTGGCAGTATGTCCAGCCCATTGCCATTTCAGGGATTTAACACTGACCATGATGTCTTCCACTCTTTTCATTTTTCGGATCCACGAGTTCCTCTTCTTATCTCTCCTGGTTACACCAAGCATGCGCCTCTCCATGTTGCTTTGAGTTGTCTGCAGCCTTTGTCTGTCTCTTTTAGTTAAGGTCCACGTCTCTGCACCATACGTAAGCACTGGAAGGATGCATTGATCAAACACTTTCCTTTTAAAACATAATGGCATATTGCTCTTGAAAATTATGCTGTTTCTTCCAAAAGCTCTCCAGACAAGTTTTGTACGTCGATTAATTTCTTCATCAATGTGACCCTCACTTGATATCTGCTGTCCAAGATAAACGTACGTGTCTGTTATCTCCAGCTTTTCTCCATCAATCGATAAATTTTCATTTCCTGTAAAAGCAATGAAAATCACTTTTGTCTTCTGGAAGTTCATTTTTAATCCCACTTCTTTACTCTCGTCAGCAAGTTCCTGGATCATACTCTGCAGCTCTGATGGGGTAGTTGCAAAAATGTTTACGTCATCAGCAAAGAGAAGGTGGGTTAGATAATCTCCAATAATCTTTATCCCTTTGTTTTCCCAGTTCAGTGACTGAAAGACATTTTCCAATGGGGCGTTAAAGAGCTTTGGAGATTTGGTGTCACCTTGCCTCACTCCCTTTCCAATTTCTAGGTGTGTTGTATTTTCAAACAGCCGAATCTTTGTAGTTGCATTTTCACAGATGTTATTATTAATATTAATGTATGCATCTTTAATACCGCAGGATTTCAGAACGTAATTATATAATATTTTTATTTTTATACGTCGATTAATTTTTTCACACATATATACAGTATATACACAGTCTAGCCACATTACTGTGACCACCTCCTGCTTTTGACGTCAACAGCGCGTAGCCAATGAAAGAAGGCACGTGTCGTGAGCTGGCTTGGAGGGTATATAAAGTGTGCTGCAGGTAATCTGAAAACATGTCACTTGTTACTGTCGTGGATGAAAGGAGCGATTCATCAGATTTGTAAAAAGGGATGATTATCGGCTATCGGGACAAGAGTGGCAGTATTTCTGAAACAGCGCAGTTTGCGAACTGTTCTCGTGCTGCTGTGGTTTGTTTCGTGATTGGAGAAATGGCACCATTGCGAATAAGATACGTGAAAACTCCGGAGTACCACGTGCCATTGATGTGAGAGGTGAACATCGGCTTCGAAGGTGCGTGAGGGCCGATCGACATGCTGCAGTGGAGCAACTTACTGGCCGAATGAAGAAGGGGACTATAAAGGAAGTTTGTCTAAAACGACAGTGAAGCGAACCCTGCTGCGTATGAGGCTCCGATGCAGACGGATGGTCACTGCACCTATGCTAACGAAGGTGCATAGGCAGAAAAGGGTTACATTTGCACGGCAGTATCAGAATTGAACCTCCGCTGATTGGCAAAGGATTGCCTTCTCCGATGAGTTACGTTTTCTGCTTCATCGAACGAATGGGCGTTGGCGTATAAGGCGAGAGACATCGGAGAACAAACATTCTTCAACCATTTCTTCCAGAACACAAGCTGGTGGGGGCAGCTTCATGGTCTGGGGAATTTTTTCGTGGCACTCCCTAAGTCCACTCATACCTGTGGAAGGCACTATGGACCGAATTCGTTATGAATCCATCTTTGCAGACCACGTACACCCATATATGCTGATTGTCTTCTTTAAGCGGCGATGTAATCTTCCAGCACGACAATGCGACGTGTCACACAGCTAGAAATGTGCGAGAGTTGTTGGAAGAGAACGATGAAGACTTCAAAATACCTCTCTGGCCCCTTAATTCTTCAGACGTAAACCCAATTCAGCATCTGTGGGACCACCTCGATCCTGTTGTTCGCTCTATGGATCCTCCACCACGCCCCCTCCAGCAGCTGTCAAATGCACTGCAGTCAGCATGGCTCCACATATCTGTGAATACCTTCCAGCACCTTATTGAGTCACTCCCAGCCCGTCCAGCTGCTGCCCGCGCTGCTGCCCGCGCTGCACACGGCAGTTACCCTGGATATTAGCTGTGGTTTACAAAAACGTATATATATATATATACTGTATATATCCCACACTCACTAACCCGCTTGACTAATGTGGTGAGTTATGGCCAAACACCTCCAAAATGACTGCACAACTTAAATCATGGCCCTCAGTCTCCGGCAGCTGGAATTTACCAGGCCAAGGCAGCGGCCAGTGCGATATGAAGACAGAGGGTCCTAAGGTTTAAATATGCATTTATTAAACACTCGGAGTACAGAATGAGAATGTGAGTCATGAAATGATTATGTACAAATGAGCGCCAGAACAAGTAGGCAAAGAATCACCGGAGGACCGGACTAGGCTACTATCTGTTGCTGACCTTGGCTACTTAAAATGGACGCTCCCAGACTTCTGATTCAGAGCTCCTTGAATTGGAAGAGGAACTACAAAGGATCAAATGGGACATCGTCGGGCTAAGTGACGTAAGGAAAAAAGGAGAAAATCCCTTTGAACTGAAAAGTGGACATGTCTTCCACTATCGTGGGACATATACTGACAGAACTAGTGGTGTTGAACTTATAATAAACAAGAAACTGAAGGATAAAGTTGTAGAAGTTGAAAGTTCCTCTGACAGAGCTGCAGGACTCGTTATCCAACTCTCAAGAAGATGCCAGGCTAAGATTATTCAAGCTTATGCACCCACCACAAGTAATCCTGAAGAAGGAATTGAAGAATGTTATGAGGAAATTCGTCATCTAAATAATAAAGGCAAGCAGCACTTAAAGATCACTATGGGAGATTTCAATGCGAAAATAGGGCAACGGCAACAGTATGAAACTTCCGTAGGTAAATTCGTTCACTGCAACAGAAACCACCGTGGAAATACTCTCGTATACTTTGTAGAGGCAGAACGGTTTTTCATCATGAACTCCTTTTTCAAGAAAAAGCTGCAAAGGAAATGGACATGGAGGCATCCCAATGGATTGAAAAGTGAAACAGATTTTATTATGTGTAACAAAAAATTTGTCATGAAAGACTGCAGTGTGCTGAACAAGTTCAACACAGGTAGTAACCATTGAATGGCAAGATGTAAGATGTACCTCAATGCTAAACTCGAGCATAGTAAGCTCATAAAACAAACAAAGTGTATTCACATGACCAACCTTAAAAAACATCATATTACCTTCAAATTGGAACTGAGGAACAGATTCTCTGCTCTAGAAGGTCTAACGTCGGAAGAAGTGGACATCTCTGAAGTTAACAGAAAACTAACCAAAGCTTTTATGGAAACAGAAACAAAATTAGCTGGTACTAAGAACAAGTTGCATATGAACAAATTGTCAGGAAAAACCAAAATTCTGATGCAAAAAAGAAGAGAAATGAGGACCACTAAAGGAGGACTTCCAAAGTGGAATATATAGAGAGCTATGCAAGACAGTACGAAAACGTTTCACTGAAGACATAAGGAAATTCAACTGTGAACTAGTGAGCAAAACAATTGAAAACAACCAAAGCTTGAAAAGAGCAAAGGAACATCTCAGAAAGAGAAGAAAACATGTTATGGCACTTAGAAAAGAAAATGGTTCTGTAACAAGAAATAGATGCGAAATTTTGACAAGAGTGAAAGATTTCTAATCAAAACTGTATGAAAGGATTATACATGTACTCCAGACAATACGAAAGGTACCAGTACCAGAGTTCTTCCAGTCCTCCCAGCAGAAGTTGCACATGCAATCAAGAATATGAAACGAGGAAAAGCTCCGGGAGAAAATAGTATTACCGTAGATATCATACAAGAAGCAAGTGGAGAAATCGAAACAGTACTCACCCAAGTTTTCACTCGATGCTTTAATGAAGGGAAGATTCCTGAGGATTGAAATAATGCTACAATTATCCTGCTACATAAAAAAAGGTGACGTTGAGGATTTCAGGAACTACAGACCTATCAGCCTCCTATCAGTGGTTCATAAAATCTTCACTAAAGTTCTTTCACACCGCTTGAAGGCAACACTGGATATGGCTCAACCGAGAAAACCAACTGGATTCAGGAGTGGCTACAGCACTATAGATCATATCCACGTACTGAGAGAACTAATTGAAAGAGCGAGGGAATATGAGCTTCCATTATACATGGCTTTTATCGATTATGAAAATGACTTTGATTCGGTGAAACCATCAGCAGCTACCATTGCTTTGAAATCTGCGGTATTGAAGATACATACATTAATATTATTAATAGCATCTATGAAAATGCAAGTGCAAAGATTCTAGCTATTAAGAATACAGCACCCATAAACATTGGAAAGGGAGTGAGACAAAGTGACACTATATCTTCCAAACTCTTTAATGCCATATTGGAAAATGTCTTTCAGTCACTGAACTTAAGAAAACAAAGGGATAAAGATTAATGGAGATTATCTAACTCACTTTCGTTTTGCTGATGACGTAGTCATTTTTGCAACTACCTCATCAGAGCTGCAGGGTATGATTCAGGAACTTGCTGACAAGAGTAAAAAGTGGGGTTAAAAATGAACTTTCAGAAGACAAAAGTAATGTTCAATGCTTTTACAAGAAATGAAGATTTATCGATTGATGTGGGAATGAAGATTTATCGATTGATCTTGGACAGCAAATATCAAGTGAGGGTCACATTGATGAAGAAATTAATCGTCGTATAAAACTTGCCAGGAGAGTTTTAGGAAGAAACAGTATAATTTTCAGGAGCAATATGCCATTATGTTTTAAAGGAAAAGTGTTTGATCAATGCATCCTTCCAGTGTTTACGTATGGTGCAGGACTGTGGATCTTTACTAAAAGAGACATACAACGACTGCAGATAATTCAAAGAAGCATGGAGTGGTGCATGCTTGGTGTAACCAAGAGAGATAAGAAGAGGAACTCGTGATTCAGAAAAATGACAAGTGTGGAAGATATCATGAACAGAGTTAAATCCCTGAAATGGCAATGTGCTGGACATTTTACCGTCAGAACGGACGCAAGATGGACAACCGAAATTTTAGACTGGATACCAAGGGACAGAAAAAGAACCACAAGGAGGCCAAATGGGTGGGTTGGATGGATGAAATTCGAAAACATGCCGGAGTAACATGAAGGAGATTGGTTCAAGGCAGACATTTGCGGAGGAGACTTGGGGGGGGGGACTTTCATCCAGCAGTGGATTGATAATGGTTGACAATGATAATGATATTTAACTAACGGAAACTATACGCTTCCGTTTATCGTCGTAAGGAATTAAACAGACATTCAAGCATTCGCTCATCGACAGATGACTTTATCAAGTCATGTAGCATAAAACCAACTGAATACTATAAAGTTAAATTCATTCATGCTATTAGTGAGTAAAGGTTATCCCGTATAGTATGAGCTACCGGAAGGGATACTGTATCTAAATAATTAAATAAAATAAATACATCGCTCTTTCCACGTTCCAGAAACACACAGCAACCGAAAAATTGTTTTTCAGCCGCCGCTGTGGAAATGAACCACAGAACTCTCCATATCTAGCCAAGTGCGTTACATTTACACAACGATATCTAGCCGAGTGCATTACATTTACACTCAGTAGCTGAGCCCATCTTGCGGATTTATGATGTCAGAAGCTGACTTAAAAATACACATAGCACCGTGGATTGTTGGCCACCGTTGTATAAATGTAACGCACTCGGCTAGATATCGAGAGTTCTGTGGTTCATTTCCATAGCGGCGGCTGAAAAACAATTTTTCGGTTGCTGTGTGTTTCTGGAACGTGGAAAGAACGATGTATTTATTTATTTACTGTCGCCACGTATTTGGAGGATTTTCACCTAGGATACTGTATCACAATGTCACAACTCGTCGGTGATTTGAATGCTGGTGACGGGAGTAATGTAATGTGTCACAACAAACGGCACATCGAACCGTGATGAAAATGGGGCTGCGTGGCCGCAGGACGCTCTGAGTGCCCATACTGACTTCGGCTGACCACCGAAAGTGTCTGCAATGGGCACGCGAGAATCAAAACTGGACCTTGAATGATTGGAAGAAGGTTTTCAGGTCCGATGAATCTCATTCCTTGTTGCACCATATGGACGGCCAGGTACGTGTGTGTAGTTTACCCGAGGAATTATGCGTACCAGGATGCACCAAGGAATTAAAACGAGTCAATGGAGGAAGCATTTTGAACTCCAAGAAGTAAAGAAGTCTGCTGGGAAACCCTTGGTCCTTTCATTCATATGCAGGAAAATATGATATCTAACACATATATAAATGTACGTACTTGCAGACCAGGTGCATCCTTTCAAGTCAAAGATATACCCCTCTGGCAGTGTCTATTTCAGCAGAATAATACGTCATGCCACACTGCTGGATTGTTCGAAAATGGTTCTTAGAACATGAAAAAGGCTTTCAGGTACAGCCCTGGCCTTCAAATTTCCCAAACATCAATCCAATCAAACATCTGTGCCTTGTGTTGCAGCAGTAAATATGATCTGCTACGGCTCAACTACGTAACTTACAAAAGAATCGGCTGGTAACGTGTTAGTACCAGTTACCACAAGGCACCTTTAGAAATCTTGTAGAGTTACCACAAGGCACCTTTAGAAATCTTGTAGAGTTACCACAAGGCACCTTTACAAATCTTGTAAAGTTACCACAAGGCACCTTTACAAATCTTGAAGAGTTATCACAAGGCACCTTTAGAAATCTTGTAGAGTTACCACAAAGTACCTTTAGAAATCTTGTAGAGTTACCACAAAGCACCTTTAGAAATCTTGTAGAGTTACCACAAGGCACCTTTAGAAATCTTGTAGAGCTACCACAAGGCACCTTTAGAAATCTTGTAGAGTTACCACAAGGCACCTTTAGAAATCTTGTAGAGTTACCGCAAGGCACCTTTAGAAATCTTGTAGAGTTACCACAAGGCACCTTTAGAAATCTTGTAGAGTTACCGCAAGGCACCTTTAGAAATCTTGTAGAGTTACCACAAGGCACCTTTAGAAATCTTGTAGAGTCGATGCATGTCCGAGTAATAGCTGTTTTGGTGGCACGTAGAAGACCAACATCATATTAGGCAGGTGGTCATGTTGTTTGGACTCTTCGATGTATATCCGGGAAAGAGCTGTTTTTGTGGCACGTGGAGGACCAACATCATATTAGGCAGGTGGTCATAATGTTTTGGCTCTTAGATGTATATCCGGTAAGAGCTGTTTTGGTAGCACGCAGAAGACCAACATCATATTAAGCAGGTGGTCATAATGTTTTGACTCTTCGATGTATATCCGGGTAAGAGCCATTTTTGTGGCACGTGGAGGACCAACATCATATTAGGCAGATTGTCATAAAGTTTTGGCTCTTTGATGTATATCCGGGTAAGAGCAGTTTTTGTGGAACGTGGAGGACCAACATCATATTAGGCAGGTGGTCATAATGTTTAGGCTCTTCGATGTGTATCCGGATAACAGCTGTTTTGGTGGCACGTAGAGGACCAAATGTTTCGATCTCTTCGATGTATATAGGGGAAAGGGCTGTTTCAGTGGTACGTAGAGAACCAACATAATATTAGACAGATGGTCAAGATGTTTTGGCACTTCGATGTGTATCCGGGTAAGAGCTGTAATGGTGGCACGTAGAGAACCAACATCATATTGCTCACGTAATCATAATGTTTTGGCTCTTCTATGTGTATCCGGGTAAGAGCTGTTTTGGCGGCACGTGGAGGACAAACATCATATTAGACAGGTGGTCATAATGTTTCGGTTCTTCGATGTATATCCGGGTAAGAGCTGTTTTGATGGCACGTGGAGAACCAACATCATATTACGAACGTGATCATAATGGTTTGATTCTTCGATGTATATCCGGATAAGAACTGTTTTGGTGGCACGTGGTGGACCGACGTCATATTAGGTAGGTGGTCATAATGTTTTGGCTCTTCGATGAACATCCGGGTAAGAGCTGTTTTGGTGGCACGTGGAAGAACAACGTCATATTAGGCAGGTGGTCATAATGTTTAGGCTCTTCGGTGTATATCCGGGTAAGGGCTGTTTTGGTGGCACGTGTAGAACAAACATAATATTACGAACGTGGTCATAATGTTTTGGCTTTTCGATGTATATCCAGGTAAGAGCTGTTTTGGTGCCACGTGGAGGTCCAACATAATATTAGGCAGGTGGTCATAATGTTTTGATTCTTCGATGTATATCCGGATAAGAGCTGTTTTGGTGGCACGTGGAGGACCAACGTCATATTAGGCAGGTGGTCATAATGTTTTGGCTCTTCGGTGTATATCCGGGTAAGAGCTGTTTTGATGGCACGGGGAGGACCAATGTCATATTAGGCAGGTGGTCATAATGTTTTGGCTTTTCGGTGTATATCCGGGTAAGAGCTGTTTTGGTGGCACGTGGAAGAACAACGTCATATTAGGCAGGTGGTCATAATGTTTAGGCTCTTCGGTGTATATCCGGGTAAGGGCTGTTTTGGTGGCACGTGTAGAACAAACATAATATTACGAACGTGGTCATAATGTTTTGGCTTTTCGATGTATATCCAGGTAAGAGCTGTTTTGGTGCCACGTGGAGGTCCAACATAATATTAGGCAGGTGGTCATAATGTTTTGATTCTTCGATGTATATCCGGATAAGAGCTGTTTTGGTGGCACGTGGAGGACCAACGTCATATTAGGTAGGTGGTCATAATGTTTTGGCTCTTCGGTGTATATCCGGGTAAGAGCTGTTTTGATGGCAGGTGGAGGACCAATGTCATATTAGGCAGGTGGTCATAATGTTTTGGCTCTTCGGTGTATATCCGGGTAAGAGCTGTTTTGGTGGCACGGGGAGGACCAATGTCATATTAGGCAGGTGGTCATAATGTTTTGGCTCTTCGGTGTATATCCGGGTAAGAGCTGTTTTGGTGGCACGTGGAGGACCAACGTCATGTTAGGCAGGTGGTCATATTGTTTTGGCTCTTCGATGTACAATGAAGAGCAATTGAATTAGAGATACCTGTCTAGTAACGTGTAGCACCACCTTTTGCCCTGATGACGGCGGCGATTCGTCTCGGCATCGACTCGAGAAGACACCGGAAGCGTTAGAAAGCCATACGGATCCACGACCCCTGAACAAGCTGCCACAGTTCACGAAGATTTGATGGAAGAGGATCAGAGCCACGAACATCTCTCTCAATGGCATCCCAGATGTGCTCGATGGGATTGGGGTCAGGTGACCTAACTGGCCAAGGAAGCGAGGTCACGTCGGTGGAGTGTTCATCCAACATTTCGGATACAATTTGGGAGCGAGGACACGTCGGTGGAGTGTTCATCCAACCATTCGGATACAATTTGGGAGCGATGGCATGGTGTATTGTCTTGTTGCCGGATGAGGTCCTAAGTGGGATGTTGAAGACGCACAAACGGGTGCAAATGGTTGTCCAGGATATCACGGGGACGTTGATCTGTGAGGGACGATGTCACACGTACCAGGGATCCCATTTCAGTCCACGTAAACAGTCCCCAGACAGGAATACCACCCCACCAGCTTGAAGAGTACCCTACTGGCAAGAAGAATCCATCGCTTCGTGTGGTTTGCGCCTTACTCGTATCCTTCCATCCGCGTGTACCAATATGAATCGCGACTCATCAGTCCAGGCAATATTTTTCCACATGTCTAGAGTCCGGTGACGATGTTCCCGCGCCCATGCTAATCTTTGCACCCTGTGATGTGTGGTCAGCAGCTGTACCCTCGTGGAACGATGGCTTTTGTACCCCATAGCGAGGAGATGGTTCTGGACCGTGTGGCTGCTTACACGTTTTTGTGCACGAGCGTTAAATTGCCGAGTGATTTCTTGCACTGTGGCCCGTCTATCTGCTGTTACAATGCGAGCTAGCCGACGATGACCCCGCTCATCCACACGCTGCTTTCCACGGCAGTTGGCCCTTGCAAGGATGGCTTTACCGGGTGCGATGTACTCACGGTGCACCCGTGACACTGTGGCTCGTGAAAATCCCAGTGCCCACACGACTTCCGAGATGGAGTGACCCATTCTTTGTGCCCCACCAATTTGCCCATGATCAAATGTGCTTAGATCCTTCGTCTTTCCCATACTGCGTCCGACTCTTATTGATTCCAGTCACATCACTCCTTATATTGTCGGATCGCAGTATTGGTCATGTCGTTTTCGTTTACAGGGCCGCCCACAGCGCCATATTTGCATAACGCCAGCTGTCTCTAATTCAATTGCTCTTCAGTGTATATCCGGGTAAGAGCTGTTTTGGTAGCACGTGGAGGACCAACATCATATTACGCAGGTGGTCATAATGTTTTGGCTTTTTGGTGTGTATCTGCTTGCCGAATCAGTTGTTCACGGGAGCTTGAAATTTAAAAAAATTTGAAATCCATATCTGTTTAACAAAATGTACTATTTATCATTGAATTCAGAAAGTTGCTTTGGCGAAACTGGTTTTGTACCTCTGCGTACAAGCGACGACATTAGCATTATTTGTCTACTGCATCATTTTCTTTTGGCTGAAGAAACGGCAGCCTAAAAATACTACCATAATCTTGCATGCGTCGTTGTACTCCTTTTCCGAAAACGTTCTTTGTTTCAGCGGAGACGTTTCCAAAATCGTCTGCTTCTGGCATGTGTGCACGACCACTCGTCTTGAATCTCTTCCTTCCTCTGTCGCAGGTTTTTACACCTTTCTCAAGCCTTTTGCAGCCCAAAGTGCTTAACGTCTTTCGGTGACATTTCAACTCTTTATTGCTAATACCACAAACAGCCTTCCGTCGGAACATGAAAGCCTTTCAACACATTCGCTGTCATTCACCATGACACAGCCTTTATATGGAGACTAGTTAATAGCCCGTGCCATGTACTGGTGAAAAAGCTGTAACTGAAATTTTTATAGCACGAATCGTAAAATACTGTACATATACATAACTATAATAAACGATTGAATTATTAATAAGCAGTCTATAAGATGGGTTATAAACAACAGAATTTCTGTAATATTCCCATTAAATATGTTCGAGCACGTGCGTGTTGCCACAGATGAAATCGTTTGTCTTACTAACTTTCTTTTATTTTCCAGTATTTCTCTTTGATTTTACGTATCGTGCGATAGCGGTGAGCTTAGTTCCGATTTCGGCCACCAGATAAAAGTTGATGGCGCTGCAAGTACTGATGACGTTAGAGCGTTACGTCTCCTTTTTATGATATAGAATAAAGCTGTTTCCTTTTTATGAAATAAAATAACTCTGATTCCTTTTTATGAAATTACTTTGCAATGCGAAGAAAATGAAATAAAACACGACATAACACATACGTACCAGAACAAACGTCGCAGACATGTATAGAAATATTGTGAATATATTAAATATTGTACATGTATAGAAATATTGTGGTAGTCTCCCTATGACGACCCTGATACACAGCTAATAGGGGAAAACAGCGCGGGTAGTATGTTTCATGTCATCTGTTTTTCCTAATTTCTTGAAGAGAATTCAGTAGAATGCACAGTCTCCAGCACAAACCGTAATCGAAATGTAAATTAGTGAAACAATTGTGTCTTTATAATCAGGTTCTCACAGTACACTGACAAAAGGCAGTAAATTTTATGTAACAGTTTCTTACAGTAAGAATACGCACATTGAATGCTTTTGAACACAATCATATTAACTAGTTGCTCTCTGCTGTTTCGTACAACAGTCCAGTTTGATCAGAACAATTCAGAACATGGTTTATTGGCTTACCAGGACGCATTGTTCTGAGGATTACCAGGACTCCATTTTTTACCAAGAACCATGGTTTACCATTTGCCGTGGTAAGCCAGGTCTGTTATTTCTCTGAGAATTCGTTGTGTCCAAAGAGTCAGTATTCTTATTTCAACTGCAAAATTCAGTAATAACACATTGTTTTATATTTCATTATTCAGTAATTATGAGCTTAACGAGAAAAAGGATTAATTAAATTCCGCAGTTCTGCTACAGATGCGAATAGGAAATTCTTATGGAACCGAGAAATGCATGCAATGAATTCAGAGCAAACCCAAAATACTTTGACGACTAAATAAATTAGTGAAACGATTGTTTCTTTGTAATCACGCAATAAAATACCTAAAGTGAAAAAAAGAAAACAAAACAGAGCTTTAAAATAACTACTAATAAAATGTCTTAAGTTAAAAGAGATAAATGTCCCAGTGACCGAGTGGTCTGAGGTCTGGATCCAGGCCATTTTTTGGAGATGGGGCAAAGTTCGAGTTCCGGATGAGGCATGGGGGGTGTGATTATTTGACGGTGCTGGCTTTGTCCCTAACTTAGGGACGAGCGACTGTTTATAACCCTTAGAATTGTTCCTGCTGGTCCCTAAACATTAAAAAAAAATAAAGTGAAAAGAGGCTTCACGGCAACTCGAAATGAGTAGTTTCAGTAACAAAAATAAATAGCTGAGTCTTTAAAAATTTGGAAGAAAAACTGCAGAAAATGTGATTCAAAAAACATCCTTGCTATAAAAGCTGAACAATTAAAACGCTGAAGTAAGGAAACAAAAAAACTATTCCAAGGCAAAATTGAGATAAAATGATTGAAGCAAAATAGAAAAACTAACTCCCTTAGGAGAAACCTCACATTAAAATAATTCTAATAAGAAAAATAAAGTAGCTCTTCTAGATGCTTATAAAAACATGTGACTTAAATGAAATAAATAAAACCCTACTTTTGGAAAAATTATTAACACGTTTTTTTAATCAGTAAAGAAAGTAATTTGTAGGCTGCATGCCAATAAAATCATTTACGAAAAGCAAGATAATCAAACATTTTAGGATAACATGAGCAATAAAACACCTCAAATAACGCAAAATACAAAACTACATCAGGATAGACTCGGAATAAACACTTTAAGCAGGCAAGGCAAATATTTATATGTATTTAGAATAATCTGCAGATGCATACATCTGCAGATTATTCTAATGCTGCAGGAGAACCTCTCAATAAAATTATTCAGAATATATGTATTAGTAATTAATAACAAAGAGCTGTTCACCAACTATACTCAAAATATTACAACTGTACTAGCAATCCGAATTTCTTGGTGTATAATAGAAAACACACAAGTCTGTTATAAACCCACATCAGTCCTCAACCTGATGCTCCGCAGCTCATTCAGCCTCGCAAATTACAAGACAGCTTTCTTCCGTTCTCGAATCAGGAGAGCCTTTGCCGTCCCCTCTGATGTTCCTTCTAGACAACGCGAAGTAAAAAAGTTGTCGAATTGGCCATTGAGGCAGTATACACCCGGAACCTACTAAATAGCTATATGGAAAAACCAGAACAAGTCATGTTAATCTCTCTAAGCCAGAGCTACGCTACCTGGGCTTAATTCCCTACATACCAAATGTTTCCTATCAACTCAAGAACGCACTCAAGAAGATGAACCTCGGTGTTGGCGTTATACATCTTTATATGCCATACTTGAAAGAAATACTGAAAAGCCCCTTCTTTGCAGAGAGGCAGGTGCATATGCCATCCCTCTACAATATCCGGACGGCTCCAAACGATACCACATTGGAATGGCCAAGCGTCCATCTAGAATTAGAGTCAACGAACATAAAAGGGACACAAAGAACGGCAAAGTAACAACGGACCTATCCAGAGAAGTCAAGTTCAGGTCCACTGCTTCTATGCGGGATGACATAAATAAATTAGTTTCTTACTCCACCCCTAAATCTACTGCCATTCGAGAAAACTTTGGAGATCTTTACCAACGGTGAGTCCTGCAATGATAGCGTCTTACTGGGGTGGCCACAAATTTGGAACCAGTTCTTCAAATAGTGAATTCTTTTGTTTTCCGCCCAGGATTCCGCGTGCCAAATGAGCATGACGCCTCGTGTATTTGAGTGAATAATTATTGGGTTGAGGCATAAGTTCATGCCTTTTTTTCCACCGCACTACAGGAATGTATTACATCGGAAGGGAGAACAGAATCAATCAACTATGTATTCCCCCCCCTATTGCTTACGATGGTGTCCCAACGTCTGGATAGGTCTGCAATACCATTCTTGAAAAAAGGTACAGGTTTTACTGCGAAGAAATCATCAAGGAAATTCTGGAGATCAACATCATTGTTGAACGTTCTGCCACGGAGTGCATTCGACAGAGATCGAAACAGGTGATAGTCTGAAGGGGGCGACATTTGCGGAATAGGCCGGATGTGGAAGGACCTCCCATTTCATGTCATAAATGGCCATTTTGGTCATATTTACACTGTGAAGACGTGCGTTATCCTGTTGGAGAAGGACACCAAGACGCCAATGTGGCCGTTTCTGCTAAATTTCTCCCTTCACACGGCGGAAATGCTTATAATAGAGTGCAGCGTTGATGGTCGGATTCCTCGGCAGCATTTCCAAGTGAATAATGCCTTCCATATCCCACCAGACACACAACATGATCTTCGCAGGATGAAGATCATGTTTCGGACGTGGTGTGGGTGTCTTGTTTGGGCTTAACCATTCCCTCCGATGCATGAAATTCACGTACAGGAACCACTTTTCGCCTCCAGCAACAATACGTGACAAAAAGGGTTTGTGTTGCTGAGAACATTCGCGATAACGAACGAGCAAGGAACCACATGTGGCAACAAGCTGATTCTTGCTGTCCTCGGTGAGAGTGTGAGTCACCCAAGACCCTAATTTCTGGACCTTTCCCACACGTTCCAGGTGTCGCACCACTCAGGTCTGATCACAGTCCATTTCAGTGGCCAATTCGCATGTGGTTTTACGTGGATCCAAGTGGATGAAATGGTTCGAACGATCCTCATTAAAGTGAGATGGACGATCTGAGCGTGGAGAGTCGTTGAGGTCAAAATTGCCAACTCGGAACAGCTCAAACCATTTGCGGACTGTCCTCGGAGCAATAGCATCCTCCCCATACACAACAAAAATTTGTCGAGTAGCCTCGACGGCTGTGGATGCCATGTTAAACTCGTAGAGGAGCAGATGTTGTAAATGTTAATTCCTCTCTACTTGACACTACATACTTCCGGACCTGAAAACCAAAAACCATTAGCTGCAATCACACAACGTAATATGATTTAGATACACAATAGTACTGGCTACATTTTGTTATACAACTGGCCATCTATACCGTCGCTACTGACCTGGGAAACACTCGTGAAATAAAACGGCATGGACTTATGCATCAACTCAGTACATTCGCATCTGTTTGCTTATTGTCAAGTTAAGTCACCGCGTTCAAATTGTTGAAACGTTCTATTATTCAAGTTTGCAGTTTGCTGTCTACCTTCCTTGGAAAAAGCCATCTGGTTTATGTGCGAAATCTTGGAAACTTTTATTTCTATTCTACGCCAAGAAATTCGGATTACTAGTTCAGTTTGAGTAGATGTATTAGATTGATGCAGATGACTTGTCGGATTTTGCTGATTCGTGCAGTTGGCAGGCAATTTAGGACATAATACATCATGCGCTGTGACTTTTGATATGTAAATTTACAGCGTCAAGCCTACTGCCTATAAGCACTGATAATTTCTTCAGTGGCATCAGTTCCAAGAGGCCTGTGCTTCAGCGAAAATGGTGATGGATCCGAATTCGTGTCATTTTCTCGCATGAGTTTAAATATGGACACCGTGCATCAAAGGCAGCTCGCAACAATAATATAGCACTTCAGGAAAACACTGTTAGTAAACGATCAAGCGATGTGATCCTCGAATATGAACCAGTTCCGGTCAAGCGATGTGATCCTCGAATATGAACCACGCGGTAGACCAGAAGGAACTAACGATGATGCCAAGTTGGAGACCTTGACTGAATCATATCCACTTTAAACGACAAGACAACTTGGCAAAAAACTCGGAGTACACGATGAAATCATATCGTGACATTTAACAGCACAAAACACTGCGATTTGAGGTCTACTAAACTCTGCTCATCCGCAAACAACCGAATGACATTTTGAGGCTCCTCGTCACGTGTGATGAGAAACGGATGTTGCAGGACAATTACTGACGTTCTTCGCAATGGCTCGTACGCCGTGAGACCCAGAAACACTTCCTGAAGCCGGTACTCCATCCTAGAGAGACGGTGCTCAGTGTCTGAAGGTCCTTAGGTGGTGTAATTTACTCGTTTTACAACCGAATGAAACCATCATGGCGGGCAGGTATTGTCAAAAACTTAACATAGTGCATGGAAAACTGTCCGCCACCCTAGTGGCGCAGTGATCTAAGCGATGGCTTCTGATCATTCGTCGCAGATGGGTCCGGGTTCGAATCCCGGTGAGGCATGGATGTTGTATTTGTCTTACGGTGATGACTCTCTCCCTTCCCTGGAGTTAGTGGCTCTAAATTAGGGACGGGCGACTGCTAATAGCCCACTGAGTTGCTAACGGTGGTCGTCAGACCTCCAACAAAAAAAAACAACAACAAAAAAACTGCCCACCAAACAGCCGGCGTTAGCCACTCGCAAAGGACCCATACTTCTCTATGATAACGCGAGACCCCACGCTGCACCAAGATGATCCAGAATCTGCATCAATTACGGTACAAAACCGTACCTCATCCACTTTATTCACTCGATCTTCTTTCTACGGACAACCATTTTTTCAAGCACTTGGACGCCTTTCTACATAGCAAACCGCTTTTTAATCAAACATTATTTGAAACCGCTTTCCATGAGTTTGCCGCGTCCATAGAGCTCGTCATTTTTTCGCTACGGTATGTCGTTGGCAAAAGTGGGCTGCTACTGGTGGTGAATATTTTGATTAATAGTTTATTTTGCACAGTATTATGAGTATTGAAGTTTCCATAAATATTCCGAGATTTCACTTGCACCAACCTAAAGGTTTGTTCCCATTAAATATTCCGACATTTCATTTTTTCAAGCACTTGGACGCCTTTCTACATAGCAAACCACTTTTTAATCAAACATTATTTGAAACCGCATTCCATGAGTGTTAGAGCGAAAGCACTGGTCACGTGTCGTGGCTCCGCCTCCTACTTATGGATCTGAGGCGTCCACGCTATATGGCTCCTCACAGACGCAAAGAAGTGTTTGTGTTTCTCTGAAACACTCCTCTAACACTATTCGAGCGAACAAACGCAGCCTTCCCCACTTTAATATGAAATCTGTGATTCGGAAAGGCGGATCGAAAACAGCTGAACGGACAGAATAATACTCACACTAAAATATAATGATATCGAGAGGAGTTACTTTTGAAAACACACAAACATTTATTACGTAATCAATTAGGTTCCTGACGGCGGTGGATTACTCTTTCTCTAACATCAGGTTTCCCTAAGGATCAGACCTGACAAGAGGCGTGAAACACGAAAGCTAGGATAACCACTTCCGAAGAAAGTCTCTCTCGGCGTTGAAGTTCTAGCTAGAGTCTTCCTGCTATTAGGTAGATCTATATCTCTGCGAATATTAAGAAATAGTAGTCTAACTATTCCTCTCTGCAATATGTTTCAATCTTAGCCTGTGCTAAGATCGGATTCACCGTAGCGAAATATCTATTACACCAGCGGGATCCCTGACTAGGGCTTATACCGCTACAGCTGAGCACTCTGTCTTTTCTAGGATAGATGCCCGCTAAACTCAACCTGAGCGTCGGACCTCCATGGCTTGGAGCGTCCCTCGGCTCACACACAAAAAAAGGCAAACGCTTCGCATCCGCTTCTATCGGAGAACTCTTCTCTCCGTTGGACGAAAGCAGACTAACTAACAGATCTTCTTCCAGGGACCTGCTGTCCTCCCTCCTCCGCGCTACGCATGCACGAAGACCTCGGCGCTGAACTTGCCCTCTCGATGACCTGTTGATGTGGCTCGCCTCATCCGGTCACGTGGGTCACATTTCGCGCCCTTCTCCAACCACACCCCTGGACGTCGGCTCGGCGTCCTCGCTGATGAGTTTTAATCCTACCTTCCGCGTCTCTGTGGCCTGTCAGATCTTCCATTAGTGAGTGCACCTTTTGAGAAAGTAATCCTACCGCCGAAGTACATTCTTATAATAACACAATACACATTGTTATTCTCAAAATAGTATAACTGTATACTAAAAATCCGAAAATTTATTGGCGTAGAATAAATAATCAAAATTTCCAAGCTTTCGCACATCAACCAGATGGCTTTCTCAAGGAAGGTAGACAGCTAACTGCAAACAGGATAATAGAACGTTTCAGCACTTTGAACGAGGTGACTTGACTAGACAATAAATGATTAGGAGCAAACGTGATATTTCGAAGAAACGAGGTCACGTTGGTTGGGGACGCGGTACTGTGGTAGAAATCTCAGCATTATTTGAAGAATTGATTCCAAATACGTGGTAACTCCAGACAGACGCTATCGTTACAAGCCTCGCAGCTGGTCAAAATTTCCAAGGTTTCGCGAATGGCAGTAGATTTGGGTGTGGAGTATGAAGCTAATTTCTTTACATCACTCCATATAGGATCGGCGGACTTGAACTTGACTTCTCTTGATAGGGCAGTGGTTATTTTTCCGTCTCTTGTATCCCTTTTATGTTCGCTGATTCTAATTCCAAACGAACGTTTGGTCATTCCGATGTAGTATTGCCTGGAGCCGTCCGGATATTTTAGTGGGATGGCATAAATGCCTGCCTCATTGAGAAGAGGCTATAATCTATATATGAACTTGTATAGTCTTTGCGACCCTATTACCTTCAACAACCTTACCCTCCGGGTGAATATGTTAGTCGAAAGACTCCAGTCTTCCTTTTCATCCAGACACAGCAAGAAACTGGATTACCTGAAGTCTTCCCAGACTCCTAAAACTAAAGATTTCACCATTCCTTTCGTCAATATTTCTAACCGAACGCTCACCGGAGAGGAAACTAAAGTTTTGGAACTTGGACCAAAGTTCTGCTTCCGATCGAGACCGAACCCAAAAAGCGTCGTTTCTGAGTTTGAGACCATAATATCGCGAATTCCAGAAGACAACAAAGATGAACTACGTCAACTGTGTTGCTCTAGGTTAAAATCGTGGTACAATAGGAAGCAATCGTTTAATAATTTCAAAATTCCAAGGACGATTTCCAACCTTAGAAATGACCACTCCATAATATTGACGCTAACGGACAAATCCGGCCAGATAGCGATAATGGACGCAGCGGACTATAATAAAAAACTAGAAGAATTTATATCTGATTCTGGATCTATAATCTTACGAAGGAATCCTCTAAATTCTTGGATTGCACAGGTAAAAAGAACTGGAAGGTCAACTGATATTCCAGATGATCTCAAGAAATCCGCCAAATTACCGCCTGGCCCTCAGATCCCAAAACTCTTCGGCAGACTTAAACACCACAAACCCGGCAATCCATTGAGACCGATCGTGTCCAGAATATTCGCACCGACGTACCACTTAGAAAAAGCGTTAACCAAATTCTTAACTAATCATCTACCGGAGTCGGACTTTATAATAACCTCCACTTTAGATTTTATCACGAAAACCAAGCAGCTCACCATTGAACAACGCGACATTATCGGCAGTTTCGACGTAGTTTCTCTTTATCCATCGATCCCCGTACCGGAAGCCATCAGAACATTGAAAGAGGCTATATCTAATTCATCGGTTTATTCTCAGGAGTCTTGCCTCAGCATCTTCAAATTAATGGACTTGGTTTTAAATTCCAGCTACTTCAGTTTCCGAGGGCAAATTTATAAGCAAGTAAATGGCGCTCCGATGGGATCTTCGCTCTCAGCCGTCCTTGCGGAAGCAATACTTCGCCCCATTGAGCAACATATATTCACCAACATCACCCCAAGACCTACCACCTGGCTACGATACGCAGACGACGTATTTTTCATATGGCCACACGGAAAGGAGACTCTCCCGTTTTTCCTCGATAAAATAAGTTTTATACACCCTAGAATCAATTTCACCATGGAGCTTGAACACAATGGTACCTTACCTTATCTCGACGTCTCAGTGAGCAAATCGCATGACAACCGCCTTCATACGGAAGTCTATTATAAACCCACTTCCGTTCCCAACCTGATGCTCCGCAGTTCATTCTGCCCTGATGATTACAAGACCGCCTTATTCCGTTCACGAATTAGAAGAGCCTTAGCTGTCTCATCCGATGCCCGTTCTAGACAATCTGAACTAAGAAACATCGTCGAATTGGCCACTGAGGCAGGATATACTTTGAACCAGATGCATAACTTTATCGAGAAAGCCAGAACCAGGAGTGCTAATAATATTTCTATGCCGCAACTTCGCTACCTGGGCTCTATTCCCTACATACCAAATATTTCCTATCAACTCAAAAATGCGCTCAGAAGGATGAACTGCGGTGTCGGCATAAGGTCTCCGGCATCTTTATACACGATGCTTAAGAGAAATATTGACAAGCCCCCTCTTCTCAATGAGGCAGGCATTTATGCCATCCCACTAAAATATCCGGACGGCTCCAGGCGATACTACATCGGAATGACCAAACGTTCGTTTGAAATTAGAATCAGTGAACATAAAAGGGATACAAGAGACGGAAAAATAACCACTGCCCTATCAAGAGAAGTCAAGTTCAAGTCCGCCGATCCTATATGGAGTGATGTAAAGAAATTAGCTTCATACTCCACACCCAAATCTACTGCCATTCGCGAAACCTTGGAAATCTTGACCAGCTGCGAGGCTTGTAACGATAGCGTCTGTCTGGAGTTACCACGTATTTGGAATCAATTCTTCAAATAATGCTGAGATTTCTACCATAGTACCGCGTGCCCAACCAACGTGACCTCGTTTCTTCGAAATATCACGTTTGCTCCTAATCATTTATTGTCTAGTCAAGTCACCGCGTTTAAAGTGTTGAAACGTTCTATTATCCTGTTTGCAGTTAGCTGTCTATCTTCCTTGAGAAAGCCATCTGGTTGATGTGCGAAAGCTTGGAAATTTTGATTATTTATTCTACGCCAATAAATTTTCGGATTTTTAGTATATAGTTATACTATTTTGAGTTTAATTTGGTGTACAGTTCCTACTTTTTGAACACATTGTTATGTTTATACAAAGGTGGATGGCTGTTTTCCAGACTTTTAGGCGTCTGGACGACACTGACAATGTACAGCGAAAGTCGCGGTATCATTGAAGATGCTATCAGTTCATCCAAAAAGTCCTCTCCCTTTCTAAGGCCTGAGAAACTAAAGTCCTTTGCTTGAAGCTCTCGACATCTGAGAAATAAGAAATGTTCGCGAACCTTCTGTCGCCTTTTTGGGCTTGTAATGTCTTTTTCTGCAAGAAAAAGTAACGTAATGTTCAGCATTATTATAAATTCACATAATTAATATGTCCGTTCTTACAGTGAGTTTGCCGTGTCCATAAATCTCGTCATTTTTTCGCTACGGTATGTCGTAGGCAAAAGTGGGCTGCTACTGGCTGTGAATATTTTGATTAATAGTTTATTTTGCACAGTATTATGAGTATTGAAGTTTCCATCAATATTCCGACATTTCACCTGCGACAACCTGATGGTTAGTTTCCATCAATATTCCGACATTTCACCTGCGACAACCTGATGGTTAGTTTCCATCAATATTCCGATATTTCATGTGCATCATGGTTAGTTTCCATCAATATTCCGACATTTCATCTGCAATAATGTAATGGTTAGTTTCCATCAATATTCCGACATTTCATCTGCAACAATCTAATGTTTACTTTCCATCAATATTCCGACATTTCTTCTGCAACAACCTAATAGTTAATTTCTATCAATGTTCCAACATTTCACCTGCAACAATCTAATCGCCGCCCCGGTGGTGCAGTGGTCTACGCGATGGCTTCTGATCATTCGTCCGAGATGGGTCCGGGTTTGAATCCCGGGGAGATATGGATGCTGCGTTTGTCTTACGGCGCTGGCTCTCTTCCTTCCATGGAATCAATGGCCCTAAATTATGGACGGGCGACTGCTTATAAGCTACTGAGTTGTTCACGGTGGTCGTTAAACCTCCAATAAAAAAAACAAAAAAACTAATCATTGTAGTTCAGCATGAGTGGCAAAGTTATTACAGAATAAGTAAAAGAAATCAAGTGTCTCAGTGAACTGAAAAAACAACAACAACCTAGCAGTGATTTAATAAAGAAGTGCACAAGCAATTGATATAGAACAACTCTACAAAGAAGTAACTTAATTAAAAATCATGCAACAGCTTCAGTACAAACAGGCAATATCACATGCCTGAACTGAACATAAGCAAATATTTCTTTTTAAAATATTAAAAAAAATAAAACGAATTCTGTATCCATTTTTTGTAAAGATATGTATAAATATGTTTCTTTTTTCTCGTTTGAATGTATTGGAACCACTTCCTCAAGTTTGTAACTTTAACAGTAAATCTTATTTCACTTTATTCTTTTCCTGTGGTTTCTTGCTTTCGGTATTTGTCAAAGGACACAGTCACTTTTAACGCTGCATGTTGCACATCGTCCTCAAAAGATCCTAAATCCGAATCTCTTGTTCTTCTTGAAGATCCTCAGAACTTTTCCACTTTTCTTCAATGACTGATTCCACGAGTGAAATCTGAGAAACATTTTAAGTGAAGTCTTTAGAGACGTCTCTGTACCAACTGAAGTTTCCGCTGACCTTCGCTCCACTCGTGATTGGTGAGAATTCTCAGAAAGTGGAACTGTGTTGGGGCCAGAGCGGAGAGGGAGAGAAAGAGAGGGAGAAAAGGGGAAGGTAAAACTTTAAATTGAATTTCAGTGTCCGAAAGCAGCTACAGCAGTTCAGTTCTAACTTTCAACACAAATCAATGTCCACTCAGAAAAGAACACCCCGTCTTTTATTCACTGTAGTTGTCCTATATCACCAACTTCTCCTTTTTCACAAAACATGCTCAACTGATTTTTTTTTTTTTTCACCATGACGACTGCTAGACTTTATTTTTTTCTTCAACTTAGCTTTAATGTGGCCTCAAGAAATACTTACTATGCAAAAACATTAATTCTGCCTAGCAGTTTTCCCCAAACTGAAATCTTACTTCATTGATCTAAGGGGAATAATACATGGCATTAGAAAGGGCTAGAACTTTACGATGAAAATATTGGAAGAATAAATTAAACAAAATATTTTATGCGAATTATGGTTTGACGGTTTAGGTGTAGTTACACCCAAAAAGAAATACTATACATCGTTTTAGTAAATGAGCTATCACATCTAAGATGACGTGACTGATGGGAAGTTACAGTCTTCTTAACATATATTTTTCAGTCTGTCAACACATTCAGCTCATTGATGGTGCAGGATAAATCGATAATGAAAACTTTTCATCGATGATGCTGCGTGTAAACATAATTCTTAGTCATTCGTGTTACATTTATTTATCACCATCGAGATTTTTCCGATCAGACAGAAGACATGTTAAAATATAGAATATAATTCTTCGAACTCAAGCTTAATATCAGTCAGTTATTTTAAAATGAAATTGCTTTCAGAACGTACATATTAGAAAATTGTACTTATGTTTTTGGTTTGCATATCCGTCCATATGCAGATTAAAATGATTTTTAACGCCACAGATTTTTAAATTACATTTCCCCCTCCGTTGTCGAGGGGTACGAACGAAGCTCTGACCTCTAAGCATTCGTACGAAATTGGTTCGGGTTCGAATCCCAGATGAGGCACGGATGCTGTGCATGTCTTACGGTACTGGCTCTTTACCTTCTCTGGAACCAGTGGCCTCAAATTAGGGACAACAACTGCCACCCATAGCTCACTGATTTGCTCATGGTGATCGTTAAATCCCCAAACAAAAAGCAAATTGTATTTTTCCTTTACCATATTTGCTAAAAAAGGAATAAAAATATTTTTCTGAAATGGTACTGCAGTAAGTGCCCAACATGTTTTAAACATTTTTCACGGCATTCTGCTGCACAATTTTCCTTCTACGTAACAGAAATGAAAATTTGTTTTTCTGTCAATATCTCTGTTTCGAGAAGATGGATTTGAGCAATTATTTTCTTATCGAACAGAGATTAACATTATTCAGATATACTGTATATAAGTATTTCATAATTTTTGAGTACAGATTTTTTTTTCTTTAAATGACTTCAATATAGTTAAAGAAGATTAGATCTTGTATGTCTCAGGACAAGCTTTTTCCATCGCCTCAAAATTCTCTGGAAAGCTACAGTAACGTTACAGGAAATAAATAAATTTCATGCTCTTTTGCTTTTTTCCTTTTCCTGTATTTCTTTACTTTACCCTTATTTTTATTGTCTCTGGTTCTTTAATGTTACCTTTTTCATTTTTTTTTCGCTTTCCAACCGTAGGTTGAAGAAGCGTATATGCTTCAGCTTTGTCCGTCCATCCGTCTGTCGGCACGATAACTCGCGTAAAAATGGTTCGATTTCGATGAAATTTTAGTATGTGGTAGGAAACCACCTAGGGACGAACCCTATTGATAATGGACGAAATGGGGTCAAAGGTCAGGGCATAGGAGCGGGGTCCATTCCATTGCCCTTATGCGTCATAACTTGCGTAAATATGGTTCGATGTCGATTAAATTTCAGTATATTGTAGGGGACCGCCTGGGAACGAAACCTATTGAAACTGGGTGAAGTGGGGTTAAAGGTCAGGACATAGGAGCGGGATGCATTCCATTGCCCTTATGCGTCATAACGTGCATAAAAATGGTTCGATTTCGATGAAATTTTAGTATGTGCTAGGGGACCACCTGGGGACAAACCCTAGTGAAAATGGGCAAAATGGTGTCAAAGGTCAGGACATAGGAGCGGAATCACTTCCATCGCCATTATGCGTCATAACTTACTTAAAAATTCTTCGATTTGGATGAAATGTTAGGATGTTGTAGGGGCCTGCCTATAAAATGGGGTCAACGAATCCTATTGAAAATGGGCGAAATGGGGTCAAAGGTTAGGACACAGGAGCGGAATCTATTACATGGCCCTTATGCATCATAACTTACGTAAAAATGCTTCGATTGCGACAAAACTTTATCATGTTATTTCGGAGGTATACTGAACTGGTTCTGTGTATTATCATCGAAATAGGATCAAAGGTCAGGGCACAGTATCGAGATTTATTCCACAGCCATTATCCTCATAACTTGAGTAATGATTTCTCGCATGTTGGAAAGCGTATTATAATCAATGCATTGCATGATTTTACCAACTTGTTAGTAATGCCTTCGTGGTGCTTTATCGAAATACAGGAAGTACAGTCCATCTCTAAGAAATTTAGGTATTGAGTCTGAAAAAGGGAGACAATCAGAACTTTAGAATAAATACAGAATTTGTACCACCAGGTATTCAAACTGAGGCATTCCGCGTGAGAAGGTGAAATCCAAAATGTGATTGCAGAATGGCCGGTTAGGAAGTTAAATATCGCTTTGCCGGGTGATTATGCGTAATACCATGAATGAGTTGATATTATTAATTGAAATATATCTAACCATTAAGGTGGTACCACCTAAAATCTCTGCCTTATGTTTCCAATGACAAAACTTATTTACATATTTTCTTCGCAATTAATGTATTCCCAAGGATGAAAATTTGCACATCGATAAAACAAACTTTAAGTTGTAGAATAGGATACCCAATACTTGCTAAAACATAACCATAATTAAGCAATCCAACATTTTTTGTCTACTGACGTCAGCAATGCACAAATCGCGCCATCTATTAACAGGTCTGAACATTACACAAAGGAAAATGATTGATTTTTAATATAATTATGGTTATGATTTAGGAAGTATTAAGTATCCCATAAAGTTGGTTTTATCGATGTGCAAATTTTCATCCTTGGGAATACATTAATGGGGAAGAAAATATGTAGAGAAGTTTTGCCATTGGAAACATAAGGCAGAGATTTCTTTTTTTTTTTTTTTTTTTTTTTTGATTAGAGGTTTATCGACCACCGTGAGCAACTCAGTGGGATATAAGCAGTCGACCGTCCCTAATTTAGGGCCACTGGTTCCAGGGAAGAGAGAGAGTGAGTGCCGTAAGACAAACACAACATCCATGCCTCACGGGATTCGAACCCGGACCCCTTCCGGACGAATGATCAGAAGCCATCGCTTAGACCACTGCGCCACCAGGGCTGCCAGAGATTTTAGATGGAACCACTTTAATTAGCTAAGAATACACTAAGACTGAAAAAGTTTATTTAATTCCGTAACGTCATATGAAAGAGAATCTCTTAAAAAGCTGCATAAATAATAAAGAAACAGGAAGAGAGATAGCAGATACATACGAACAAAAAAGATCCGTTGCACTTACTTTTACAAGGTCTTTTAACATGTAAATATATAATTTGCAAATGAAATGTTACGAATTTGCAAACTTTTACAAATTTGGTGGAAAGTTCGTTATTTATGATTTTTTTTTCTCTAAAAAGTTTTCATTTTCAAATAATTATTATTTTTGATACACGCAAATATTTTTTAAAATGCCTCCCGGGAAGTGGCGCATGGTAGAAAATTAGACTTGGAATTAAAATGCAAAACACACCCAAGCTACTATGAAGTAACAATAACTTTTAGTACTGTTATGTATGTAGTAAATGTGAAATTTCTTAAAGAATTGCTACGCAAAATCAAGAAACTGCTGTTAAAAAAAACTCTCGCATAGCAGATTTTTCTGTACAATTTTTTTTTAACAATTTTTACCCTGATCTGAGGTTTACATGTTTTGTGTCTGTGCATTATGGAGAATTGTGCAATTACTAAAGAAAGCATATCATGCAAACTATCGTTACTAATTTTCTTTCTGCATTTAAAAGTGCGAAACTGCCACGAAACAATTTGTTTTCCTTTCATTTAAATTGCTGAAGTTTGAAACGTGCAAGGAAAATATAACCAGAAAAAAATGACGAATCTAGATGACGCAGGGATTTAGAGAATTTCTGACTTATTTCAGAGCTGTGTTGCTGAGTTAATTTAGGCACACCTGGTGAACTCTTAAACGTTACCTGCTGCCAAAGTTGTTCGGTTTCTAGCGCAGCGGGCTTTAGTTGGAGTATCGCACGTGAATCACTTTGTTCTTCCATTTTGGATCTATCGTGCGAGTTCAATAGGTTACTAACTATGAATTAGGGATGGCTGCATAAAGGGTAGAGAAACAAAGATTTGGCATCACAATTTTGCTTCGCATCCGTTTGGTAAAATTTGATAATGTTCATAACAAAAAGAGTGTGAAAGCAAGAACGATGATACCGAATTTTCGGTTATAATGAGCACGTCTTTCAAATCCGTTCTGACGAGAATTAAATTTATCAAAGCTATTCAAAGTCAATGGAATTGGTACGAAAAACGGCAGTATCTGATCGAAGAAAGAACTTTTTCTATCGCGATTTTAGTCCCGCAGATATTGCTGGAAATGGAAACGTGAACTTACTATACTGTGCAAATTAATTAGGACAAAGTAAAAAAATCACTCTTTTTTTCCAAAACTGTGCCTTTATATCATTCTATGCCTTGATATACACTGATAAATAAATACCTGTATTAGTATGAAGTATGTCCTCCTTTAGCAGAAATGGCCTCTTGAATTCGTTTTGGCATTGACTCCACTAATTGAGTGCACATATTTTTGACTTCATAATCGTGGAACCACACTTTTATAGCATTCGTTATCATGCGTTCTTTGGTTGTACAGTCCATTTTACCTAAACGTCTCTTTAAAATATTCCACAAGTTTTCTATGGGATTTAAGTCTGGTGAATTTCCAGGCCAATCAAGCAAATAAATTTGATTTTCCAGCATGAAATTCTTGACCAATTTCGAATTGTGACATGGGGCCAAGTCATGTTAAAATGTCCCGTCAAAGGTTTGCAAGAATGGAACAATTATACGTTGTAATATTTCTACGTACTTGGCTGAATTCATCATACCTTGAACAGAAACTGAGCTTCCAGTGCCATTTGATGTGAAAAAACCTCAAAACATCTATTTCTGAGGGGTTTTTTTACAGTTTGTTTGACATGCTCAGGTCTTAAGGGTTCACAGTTGCTTCGTCTAACGACATTTGCTTGGTAACCCTGCACAAATAAATGAGTTTCATCCCTGAAAATTACCTTTTTCCAGTCGTCAGCAGTCCATGATTTATATTTTTTGGCCCATGCTAAACGTTTTATCTTCATTTTCGCATTCAAATATTGTTTTTTCGTTGGTCTTCTTGCCTTCCGGCCAACTTCCAGAAAGCCTACGGCGTACAGTTGAATCACTAACATCGCAACCACTAGCCAATAAATCTCTTTGAAGGTCGGTGCTTGTTTTTTTTTGGATTCATTTTACTATTTCTTTTGGTTAAAATAACAGAGACGCGAAGAAAAATCAATTGGATTAACAAAACAAAACAAAAGGCAGTAACTGCAGCGTTTAATTAGCGTGTATGTTGAGGGAAAAATAATCTAAAACACTATTTTTTATTTTTATTTGAAGCGTCTCGAATGATTTCTCTCTGGCGCTTTGAAATGTCAATTAAGTAAAGAATGAACTTCGAAATAAGAAGCTTAAGTAACAGTTTTTAGCGGTACGCAACGCGTTTTTTTTTTTTTTTTTTTTACACATTGTTTCTTATCTTTTCCTCTAATCACATGGCAATAACAGTATAAAAATTTCCCAACTTATAATTTTTGAAAGAACTGCAACAAATAATTTAGCCGTGTTGGTTCTCCTTCCAGAGAGGCTTTTAATGTGATATCTGATTTCTTTTCAGTTGTTCTGTATTCCAAATTTCCTTGGGGAATTCTTCGCAAAATTTCAAAGCTTTAGAAAGTCCTTTCCTTGTTTTTCTTGGGGGAGACGTAAACTTGATTAATTGCGAATGCGATTAAAGATTCCTCTTCTCAGACACAATAATACTCACGTTGATTACATGAAGTGAGAAATGAATCTTTGTAGTAAACACGGTTACTCACGCACTTGTCAAAAGCAGAAACTTTATTTGAACCAACAGGCAATTTGAAGACGTTCCGCGGTAAATTGGAATGAACCACGTTTGACATTTAATTAAATACTTCAACTACATAGTACTTAGAGTCGCAATGGCACTGAGTGTCACTAAAACAAAAGGAAGTAAAAATGAAATAAAGTTTGCGTAAAACATCCCAAAAACATTAAAATTAGGGAGAAAACTACAAAAATATTTTTGAAGAGTAACATATTCGAATGAAAATTTCTTAATAAGTAAAGGAAAAATGATATATTAACCAAATATGGCTGAGAGCAGAGGTATGATACGTAGTAAATGTCACACATTCGTATTGCCCTCTTTAATAACAATATTTCTTACAGCCCTATTTAACAAAATTCTCTTTATAATGTGCACAAATTTGATTTGGGAAAACATTTTTTTTTTTTATTGGAGGTTTAACGACCACCGTGAGCAACTCAGTCGCCCGTCCCTAATTTTGGGCTACTAGTTCCAAGGAAGGGAGAGAGAGCCAGTATTGTAAGAGAAACACAAATTCCGTGCCTTATCGGGATTCTAACCCTGACCCATTTTAGGACGAATAGTTATAAGTCAGCGCTTAGCCAACTGCGCCATCTTATACCGAAATGAGACACGCAAAAAATGGTTGGCCTGTCAGTAAATCATGAGACCACTTGAATACCTCGAGCTATTTTCTAACTTCCGCCTTTTTTGTTTCTTTGTCAATTTTAGTTTGTTTCGAATTTTGCAGGCAGCATATAGAAACCTGCCTTCAGCTCAGAGTATTGTAAGGAACACTAAAGCTGGCGACTATTCCCTTAGCCAGACAAACGATGTCCAGGACTTGGGAGTCATATTTGATTCCAACTTGAACTTTAAAAGGCATATCAAAAGAATTGTACGTTCAGCGTAAGATATCTGGGATTCATCACGCGCCATTCTAAGTATTTTTCCAGTCCTCAGACACTAGTTCTCATTTCTGAGACTACCGTCAGATCTTCACTGGAATATGCTGTGATCATTTGGAGCCCTAGCCTCTTAAAACTAATAAATGAAATTGAATAAGTACAAAAAAGATTTCTACGACACCTTTTTCACAAATCTACTTGTGTTTATAACGCAGATATCCCGACGGCCTACCTTTCATTCTTCAAGATGAGCTCTCCATAATCGAGAAGGAAAGCTCTGCAACTTAAGTTTCTTTGTACGGTTTTTTTTTTCTTTCTTTTTTAATTTTTTATTAAAAAAATACTTTTTTCTTTTTCTTATTTTTTATGAAAAAAAATTATAAAAATGTTTTACGGTATTTTTTTTTATTATTTGGAGACCTAACCTCCTAACACTAATAAATGAAATTGACTAAGTTCAAAAAAGATTTCTACGACACCTTTTTCACAAATCCACTGGTGTTTATAACGCAGATATCCCGACGGCTGATCTGTCATTCTTCAAGATGACCTCTCTACAATCGAGAAGGAAAAAAAAGCTCTCCAACATAAGTTTCTGTGTACGGTATTTTTTATTTATTTATTTTTCAAATTTTTTTATTGAAGGTTTAACGACCACCGTGAGCAACTAAGTGGGCTGTAAGCAGTCGCCCGTCCCTAATTTAGGGGCACTGATTCCAGGAATGGGAGAGAGCCAGTGCCGTTAGACAAACAAAACATCAATGCCAGGGGCGGATCCAGAGAGGGGCGCTGGGGGCTCGCGCCCGCTTCTCAGGGACCAAGGAAAAGCTTCGATTTGTTAGGTTTTAATAACAAATTGAATATGTTTTCGTAAAAGAAAGTGTTACTTAAAAGTATATTACGTTCCTCAATCCATTGGAAGAATTTATAGACATACTAAGAACACTTTTTTTATTTTGCGGAAAAACATTAGAAAGGTCGCCGGTTATTCCCGACGCTTGCGCCCGCCCGCCCCTCACGTAAATCCTGGAAACGCCCCTGATTCATGCCTCACCGGGATTCGAACCTGGATCCAATTGTCGCAAGTTAGCGTTTAAACCACTGCGCCACCGCATCATCAATTGAGAGATAGATAATATTCAAATTGTAAACCTATTCAGTTTCCGTGAGTCACGTTAAACAAGGACAAAATGTGAAGTATTTGCAGCTCCATTCTTTAGGACTGATGCTGGGAAAAATTCTACGTTATGCAAAATGTATAGACTTCACAACTCACTAGAAAGATGCTCGGAGATTTTTAATGTAGGTTACAGTTTTTTTCTTAAAATTTGTTCTGCAAAATTGTATACTTCTCTCTCTCTTACTGCACTATGATGTTAAAGCACAATGATGTTATAGCAATTCCTATAACTAGATCTACCGTCTGGAGGGATGTCCTTTCAATATACAGGGTGAGTCAAAACGATGTTCCCGATTTAAATTATTTGGTACTCATGTTTAATGTAAAGCAGATACACACAACTAGCACTGTTGAAAAGCATATTTCAAAAAGTTTTGTTCAACTTACTTCTGAATGTTTCAATGTGCACTCCACGGGTAACACGACACACATCAAGTCGGCAATCCAGTTCCTGCCAAACTCTTTCTAGCATGTCGGTGTCAATTTGTATGATGGCTGTTGTGATGAGAGCTTGCAAATCAACAAGCGTCGTTGCAAGTGGCGATACATAGGCACGATCCTTTATTCATAGCGATGCCCATTAGAGTGAGAAATCTTTCACCCACAAGAAAAATCACACGAGGTGAGATCTGGGGATCGTGGTGCCTAACGCAACAGTTCTTCATCCCCTCAGCTGAACGGCCAATCCATCGTTTTGGCAGCCCGTCATTGAGGTGGCCCCGAACCTTGTTATGGGAATGAGGTGGAGCACCATCGATTTGAAAAATGAAGTCATCAATGTCTTCTTCCAGTTGTGGGACAAGCCATCGCGTTTGAGCCTATAGAGATAGGTAATTCCTGTCACAGTGGCTTTAGCGAAGGAGGGCCCATACATTTTTCGATGAGTAATTGAACAGATGCCATTAACTTTTGAGGAAGCACGCTTGTGCTGCAAGATTGCATGTGGATTTTCAGTGCCCCAAATTCCCACGTTATGCCTGTTCCCTTTCCTGAAATGTTGTTTTGTCACTAAAAACTAACTTTTCAGAGAAACTGTCATCTTCCATTAGAGTGAGAAATCTTTCACAGAAAGACGCTCGCAGGTGGCGGTCATCCCTGTTCAGCTTTTGAATCAACTGCAGATGATACGGTTGCATGTGCAAATGTTTCCTCAGAACTCTCCATACAGTTTTCTGAGAGACACCAAGTTCTTGACCTGCTCGATAAGTGGATGTCTGAGGGCTCCTTACGTAACTTACCCGAAAACGCTCCATTACATCGTTTCCTATCGACGCATGCACAGTCGATATTCCTTTGCAAATGCAGCATGTGTCTTGAAATTGTGAATACCAATTACGAATTTACTTTCCACTGGGTGGCCTTATCTCAAATTTTGTCCAAAAATACCGTTGAATAGTCACAACTGATTTGTTTGTACGAAAAACCAGAACACAAAATGCCTTCTGTTGTCTGCTTGCCGCCATTGTATGACTTGTTAATTCTGCCGGACGTATCGCGCCATCTACCGACCACCCACGGAATCGGTAGTGGGACATTGGAACTTGGAGAAATTACCTTCTAAAGTACACATTTCGCAACTACAAATACTCATTACATGTCGTGTGGTAAAGCATTGAAATTGGGAACATCATTTTGACTTACCCTGTACATATTAATGTCACATAAAGCAGAAATACGGTATCAGGATATCCAACAGGTCCTTCATGAATAAATTTTCGTGGATTGTATGGGATATGACTATCCAACGTTCTCTATTTTCTGCTTCTTCATTTTTTGTATGTATTTTAATTCTATGTTTATGAGTTATATTTTATATCAGACATTTTGGTTTTTCAAAACGCGCTGCGAAAAAGTGAATTTTGGATTGGATGAAGTAATTGTGTCAAGAATATTCTAGGTTTTCCTGTGACCCATTTTCCTCACTCGGTGGCTTGATTTTATACTTGTGCTTATCCTTACATCCTATGTTTAGAGTGCCCTATATTGTTCTTCTTATTATTATATATGCACAACAGAACTTTGATACGTTTCGAAACATGCTAAAGTGACTTATCAGGACTCTACGTCTCCCTGATTTCTCACCTTTGATATAAAAACAATTCTTGAAAGTGAGATCGCATGCGTTCTTACCAAATACATCATTTCGAATTAAACTAATAGCAAATTCTTGTACAAATTGTTTAAGAAAAACCAAAGTTAATGCAATTGTTATTCAATTCAATGGTGTTTGATAAACAAATTTAAATTTCGATTTTAATAAAATATATTATTTTTTTCATATATATTAGGTTGTTATTATATACGTACAACATTTTTTCAAAGCACGTCTTTTGCTGTAGATAGTCGCACGTTTTCGTAAAACTGTTAAAATTCTTCTGTGGACAGGAAATCTCCATTCCCTAAGAATTTATGAGAAGTTTTCTCGTCATTAGGAAACATAGGCAAACGTCAGGGGCGTCACGCCATTTGGGGCAAGGGTGTGCACGCCCCCACCAGAATAATATTTGATTTGTGTTGTTTTTCTTTACTTTTTTTTTAGAAATGTATATTTCTGCTTTTTGAATAAGGTATGAAAAATCTTATTGTTGAAATGTGTGAAAAATCGCCGATGTACAACAATAGGTCACGAACGTTTAGAAAACTTAATGTTGCTAGCCGAGAGACAGATTTCCTATCTGAGGGTGAGAGACCCGAACCCTCAGCGCTCTGCGCCTTTTGTCAGGTGAAAAAGAAGAAGATAAGATATTTGGGAACAGATTTCCCTGATAGAATAGTACGAAAGAAAAGTATGGAAATATTAGAGGAGAAGGAGTAGACGGTTACCCGTTAAGAAGTGAAGTCCGTTAAGAAGTGAAGCTGCCCTACATACTTACCTGTAACAACAAGCCATTCCAAGCGATATTTCTCTCTGCACAAAAATGCCCGGTACACCTGTGCCACAGATGAGTACAGGGGGAAAAGAAGGAAAGGACACGGGAAAGGGGAACCTGAAAAAAAAACATCACACACAGAATAAGTTTCCCAGAGAAAAATCGACGTTCAACACCGGATAAGACAAAACTGGCCATTTGTTCAGTGTGTCTCACGGGTCCGCTATTGCTTCGTTACTCGCCAGCCAATGAGAGAAAAGATTTTTCCCCATTGGTTTAAAGGATTTTTTCTCAGGTTTACTTTTGTTGATTCTTGCCAGGCATGTCAGAGTAACCATAGCTGAGGTGGTGTGATCACAATATTACACCGATCGAGGTTTAAGATACTCATTTTGAGTAAACAACCGAAAAATAAAAAAAGCCACAATCAGGGTTTTTATTCCTTATTTAGGGAGCCAGTAGTATGAGGGCCAATCATTTTTTTTTCTTCGCTACTTGTCTGCTTGTTGCACAATTATGTGCAACAGTGGAAAAAATTTAGTCCTGTTTTGTTTATTTATTATTATTATTTATTTTTTGTCAGAACTAATGCATAAGAAAAAAATTAATTTAAAAGACAAGACCAACAACACCTTATTAGTTAGGGGAGAGATATTCAGTACAAAAAAGCCGTGGAGGCCGAGCGAACCAATGACCTAGATTTAAAGAAAGTAGTGGGTTGTTTCTGGACCTTACATGACCGGCGAAAGAAAAAAAGAACGAGCAAGAAGAAAAGGTAAAAAAAAAAAAACCGTACTGTAAAACATGTTTAAAAATCTAAAATAACTTGTTACTAAACAAATTCAATATCAGTCTTTTAATTTTTGGCATCACAATCCCATATCGATTAATCTTTGTGCGATTGCATTTTTATTCAAACTAGCAATCATGCCCGTTCTCCGAACAGTGAATCTATAAAATCATTTTTTGAATATAAAATTAAAGAAAGGGAAAAGTAATTAAGGGAAAGAAAAGTAATTAAAATTCGTAACTGTTTTACAATTTAGAACAGCGTCGTAGCGTTAATGCATACGATCCGACGTAAAACGGAGCAGGTTTGGCGCCCCTTAATTTTAAATCAAAATATGAAATTTTCAAGGCATTTCAGTGATTCTTACAAAACTATCTTTAAACCTATCAGCATTTTGAAACAGTGAAGCTAAGCTACCCTTTTAAATGTTTTGGCTTTCATACTTTTTTCTGGGTGTAGAAGTGGTAGAAAAATTCAAGCAGACAGTGCTTCAAAGCGCGTTTTTTTTTTTTTTTTTTTTTTTTTTTGTTTTCGTGCATTTACAGGTATTCGGACTTTGAGACCTTCTAGCATGCCAATTTTTAGATCTCTAGGTTATTTAGAAGTTGTCTAACAATTCGCGAAAAGTTCAAGCAGACAGCGTTTTAAATCCGCCATTTTTTTCGGGCTTTTCTAGGTATCCGAACCTTAAGATGCATCAGCATGATAATTGTCAGATCTCTAAGTCATTTATAATAGAAGTGGTCAAACAATTTGCGAAACATTCAAGCCGCCATTTTGATTTTTGTTGTTCTTGTACTTTTCTAGGTATACGGAACTTGAGACTTATCAGCATGCCAATTTTCAGATCTCTAGATCATGTAGAAGTGGTCGAAGAATTCGCGGACAAACACACTCGCATTTTCCTTCTTTGCGTTTTATATACGAGGCGAAACCCTATATTTGCATACGTATTCACGCATGACGGCGGAAAACGCCGAACTTTAAAAGCGTCGTTACGTCATTAAGCATTGCGTCATTACCAGTTTGATCGTAGCCCGTCCTTTCACCCAATGAGAAGTCAGTACTAAAAATAGCTGCGTCACCATGGCAGCAGGTCACGGGACCAGAACTTTTCCTATGTGGTTAACGTTGAAGACAGATTTAGCCGCTCGTTTTTTTCCTTTGCGTCTTTAAAAAATGCTTAAAAATCAGAAAATTCCTTTTTCTTAAAAAAACATTTTTGTAGAAGAAGGATGATAGTTGTGAGTTTATGCTGTTAAAATTGCAATGCGTTATGATTTATAGTTTGCCATATATCCGATTTTTAAAATGCATCTCATCGCTAAAAGGAGAATTTTGTAAAATTTAATTTCTCGTAAACGAAATCGAAATAAAAAAAAAGAGCAACGAGGTGCAAACATTCGGCTATGGCGCTTACAAAGTTTAGTGGTTCTGTTGCTGTTACTGTGTCCGGAATGCGAACTGATAGCACTTTTTCGCTTACCTTAAATTTGAAATACAATAGCTCTTGAAGTATCTCTAGAAACGAAAAACGGTTTATTTCAGCGTGTTCTCCGAACAATTCTCTACAAACGATATACATTTCATATTTTTGTGTTTAATACTTTTTGCGCAGCGAGCTAACAAATCGCGAGTGTCGCGAAATTTCTAAAATAGCGGTGGCGGCAGTTACCTTTTTTTAGAATAGAGAGATTTATTATATAACTAGCATATTTTCCTAGAACAGGTTTAGAGGACGTTATAAATTTGTTTTAAATTTTGCTTATATAACGTCTCTCTGAAATTTCCTTAATGGAATTCGAAATGTCTCCCACTGTTTTGCATATTTTCGTGAAACGAGTTTGATGTAAAATTTGACGTGCTTTAGAATTTAGATAGTACTACGTATAGTTAATTGACCATGGTAAAATACCAAATCATGGTAAAATACATGTACAAATACATTCCAACATGCTCAAAATTCTGCTGCTTATAACCCATTGAGTTGCTCACGGTCGTCGTTAAACCTTCAAATTCTGCGTTATTGATTGTGATAGCGTAAAATGTTACTTCATCTCGAGATGTAATAATTTTTATATGTTTTTTTACTGTTTACCCAAGGACGGTCAAAATTTTTTTAACCAAGCGGTCACCTGCGTTAATCATCATCATCATCATCATCATTGTCAACCATTATCAATCCACTGCTGGATAAAGGTCTTCCCAAGTTTCCTCCACAACGGTCTGTCTTGTGCCAGTCTCCTCCAGGTCACTCCGCATACTTTCGAATTTCATCCACCCATCTCCCATGTGGTCTTCTTCTGGGTCTTTTCCTGTCCCTTGGAATCCAATCTAAAATTTCGGGTGTCCATCGATGGTCTGTCCTTCTGGCAGTATGTCCAGCCCATTGCCATTTCAGGGATTTAACTCTGATCATGATGTCTTCCACTCTTGTCATTTTTCGGATCCACGAGTTCATCTTCTTATCTCTCCTGGTTACACCAAGCATGCACCTCTGCATGCTACTTTGAGTTGTCTGCAGCCTTTGTATGTCTCTTTTAGTTAAGGTCCACGTCTCTGCACCGTACGTAAGCACTGGAAGGATGCATTGATCAAACACTTTTCTTTTAAGACATAATGGCATATTGCTCTTGAAAATTATGCTGTTTCTTCCAAAAGCTCTCCAGGCAAGTTTTGTACGCCGATTAATTTCTTCATCAATGTGACTCTCACTTGATATCTGCTGTCCAAGATAAACGTACGTGTCTGTTAATTCCAGCTTTTCTCCATCAATCGATAAATCTTCATTTTTTATAAAAGCATTGAACAACAATTTTGTCTTCTGAAAGTTCATTTTTAATCCCACTTCTTTACTCTTGTCAGCAAGTTCCTGGATCATACTCTGCAGCTCTGATGGGGTAGTTGCAAAAATGACTATGTCATCGGCAAAACGAAGGTGGGTTAGATAATCTCCATAAATTTTTATCCCTTTGTTTTCCCAGTTCAGTGACTGAAAGACATTTTCCAATGTGGCATTAAAGAGCTTCGGAGATATGGTGTCACCTTGTCTCACTCCATTTCCAATTTTTATGTGTGTTGCATTTTTAAACATTCGAATCTTTGCACTTGCATTTTCATAGATGTTATTAATAATATTAATGTATGCATCTTAAATGCCACAGGATTTGAGAGCCATTGTAACTGCTGATGGTTTCTGCGTTAATATATTCCTTAAATTCTGGATGGAGTTTACATTAAAATAACATTGATCAAATTCCTACTGACGAAAATTATAATGGATAAAATCCGATAAAAAATTAAAGGAAAAGTTGTATTGATGTATAACCAGAATTTTCCTCTTTATGAGCGCGTGTACCCCCCCCCCAATCTTTTGGGTGCGCGACGCCCCGACGGACGTTTCAATTTTCTTGTTTTAGCATATGGTTATGAAAATGCAATTTCATGGCACACAGCGAGTTGTGAATTTTGACGCTAAATAACGCAGGGTAAGTGGTCTTCATACACATTTAATCAAACAGGATTGAACTTCTTATATGAAGAAAACAGAAATACTTGGTAAAGATCGTTGGGAGGGGAGTGGGGAAGAGGTTATTCTGTGGCAAGTGATCAGCTGTCCACTTGGGATCATTGCCTCAACTTCCGTCGTTTGTTTCTGTTTCTCCTACAGAGCGCGATGCCTTGCGTGCGTTCGTATGTGTGTGTGTGTCTAAAGTGGTTACTCCCGAGGAATTCGCGTGGCATCGCGCTGTGTAGAAAAACGAAAGCAAGCTGAAGGTTTACATGCGTTACGCGGCTCTCCTGACCGCCATTACTCCCGCACAAACGCGATGAGCTGGCGACGACGATTCTAAAACTGACTTATATGACTCACGGGGAGTATAAATTCCCACCACCGTGGTCATAAAGTGCCAGCCATCACGTAAGCTACATGCTGAACTGGTACTATAGCGAATGACAGCCAACTCAAAACATGTCAGATCGCTCTCTTCTCTTACGGTCTGTTCCTTTCTTTTTCTTTTCCTTTGCTTTTCTCATTTTTTGGTATTTCTCTCTTTCTTTTGAAGTCGCCTACCTACGCTAAGGCGATTACACGACTCAAACTTAGTTTTTCCCCATCAAGATTTTTTGAGAATATTTTGTTACAAAAGCGAATTAAAAAAAAATCAACGAAATTCGCTGTGGCAAGTTTTAGCACACAGTCATTCATAGAATTTGTAACTGTTGTTCAGACAAAACAGTTGGGTGTTGCCACCGTGAAATTGTCAATAGGAGAATATAGGAATGCAGCTTCCCTCATAAGCATAAGATGCTCCTAAAACACATCCTCCCTTCCATTTTTTGAGACGGTTCGAATCATGCTGAAGTGATTTTTCAGGACTATACGTCTCCTTGATTCTTCACCTTTGGTACAAAAAGTTTCTTGAAAGTGAGATCGCATGCGTTCTTACCAAATACACCACTTTGAATTAAACTACTAATAACATATATATATATATATATTAAGATAATAACAACGTAGTTTGTCACAATATATATATATCATCATCATCATCATTGTCAACCATTATCAATCCACTGCTGGACGAAGGTCTCCCCAAGTTTCCTCCACAACGGTCTGTCTTGTGCCAGTCTCCTCCATGTCACCCCTGCATACTTTCGAATTTCATCCACCCATCTCCCATGTGGTCTTCTTCTGGGTCTTTTCCTGTCCCTTGGAATCCAATCTAAAATTTCGGCTGTCCATCGATGATCTGTCCTTCTGGCAGTATGTCCAGCCAATATATATATATATATATTTTTCCAAGCCGACCATGGTTTCGCTGCTTCATCAGGATGAGTCCTGATGAAGCTAGGTCAATTCCCTGCGAAAGCATGGTCTTCTTGAAAAAAAAAATGTGACAAACTACATTGTATTATCTTAATATATATATAATCGTCACAAGACTGTAATCTTTGAGATGAAGTTCTAGTAGCATATTCTTGTACAAATTGTTTAAGAAAAACGAAAGTTAATACAATTGTTTTTTAATGGAATGTTTTTTCATAAACAAATTTAAATTTCTATTTTAATAAAACCTGTATTACAGGTGACGTCTGCCCCTAACACTCTGACGTCATCAGTACTTGCAGCGCCACTGCTTTTATCCGGTGGCCGAAATCGGAACTAAGCTCACCGCTATCCCACGATACGTACAATCAAGGTGAAATACCGGAAAATAAAATAAAGTTATTAAGACAAACGACTTCATATCTGGCAACACGTACGTGCTCGAACAACTGTCTGCGACGTTTGTTCTGTTCCGTAGGTGTTATGTCGTGTTTTATTTCATTGTCTTCACATTATGGAGTGCGATTCGTGTTATAAACATTTCAGTCACAGCTTTTTCACCCATGCATGGCACGGGCTATGAGCTGGTTTTTTATTATTTATTTACGCTTTCCAACCGTAGCTTGAAGAAGCGTATATGATCCATCTTTGTCCTTCTGTCTGTCCGCACGACAACTCGCGTAAAAATGGTTTGATTTCGATGAAATTTTAGTATGTGGTGGGGGACAACCTGGGAAGGAACCCTATTGAAAATGAGCGAAATGGGGTCAGAGGTCAGGACATATGAGCGGGATCAATTCCATCGCCGTTATGCGTCATAACTTGACTAAAAATGTTTCTATTGCGACAAAAGTTTAGCATGTTGTTCCGGAGGTATACTGAACGAATTCTGTTTAATATCATCGAAATGGGGTCAAACGTCAGGGCACAGGAGCGAGATTTATTCCACAGCTATTATCCTCATAATTTGAGTAATGATTTCTGGTATGTTGGAAAGCGTATCATAATCAATGCTGCATGATTTTATTAACTTGTTATCAAATTTTTCTTCTTCTTCCTGAAGAACGATCAATGTCACGTGTAGATGAATCGCTGAACATTTAGCACTTCTTTAAAGATAACACACACACACACATAAAATCGGACGCTTTTGCGTTACCCAGTGACGTAGCAAAGGTGATAAGCGCTCGGGAGCTTATTACATAATTTGCGCTCTTTTGAAAATAAAAACACAAACGATTGAAAAAGTAGTTTCGGGAAGCGATTTAAGTGTCAGTAAGCAACTTCTACACAATAAAAGTTGGTTCTTTTTCTGTATTGAATATTATCTGATATATTTTTCAAAGCAAATTTAATTTCATATCACAATACGCTTGAAAACATGAACTTTAATCTAGATTCGACAGCGAGAATGGAATATCTATTGTGAACTAGTGCCGGGACGCATGGAGAAGCGGAAAAAGGCATGGCACCTAACACACACACAAAAAAAAAAAAAAAAAAAAGGCAAATTAAAAACAAAGATTTTAAATTTATGGGCATCTCGGTGGGGCCACAAACTTCTCGTCATCTCACATGGTCTCCCTTCCCGGGTGAAGAATATTTCGTGTATTTGTCTAATGGCGTTGTCTATTTCCTTTCCGTGGAGACAGTCACGTAATTCTAATAAAAAAAAGTGCCTTTTCGGTGAATGGGTTAGGTGAAACAAACCCAGAAAGGACTTTTTTTTTATATTTTATGATTGGAGGCTTAACGACCACCCTGAGCAACTCAGTGGGCTACTATAAGCAGTCGCCGGACCCTCATTTAGGGTCACTGGTTCCAGGGAAGGGAGAGAGCCAGTGCCGTAAGACAAACACAACATCCATACCTTACCGGGATTCGAACCCGGACCCCTTTCGGACGAATGGTCAGAGGCCATCGCTTAGACCACTGCGCCATCGGGGCGTCGAAACGAATCGATTTAGCTTTCTGTGTGTTATTGTGTGATTGAAGGTTTAACCACCACCGTGAAGAACTCAATGGGCTATAAGCAGTCGCCCGTCCCTGATTTAGGGTCACTGGTTCCAGGGAAGGGAGAGAGCCAGTGCCGTAAGTCAAACACAACATCCATGCCACACCGGGATTCGAACCCGGACCCCTTTCGGACGAATGATCATACGCCATCGCTTAGACCACTGCGCCACCAGGGCGGTGAAACGAATCGATTTAGTTTTCTGTGTGGGATTGCGTGATTGAAGGTTTAACGATCACTGTGAGCAACTCAACGGGCAATAAGCAGTCGCCCGTCCCTAATTTAGGGTCACTGGTTCCAAGGAAGGGAGAGAGCCAGTGCCGTAAGACAAACACAAAATCCATGCCTCACCGGGATTGGAACCCGGACTCGTTTTTGACAAATTATCAGAGACCAATGTGCCACCGGTGCGGCCCAGAAAGCACTAAAATTTTTCAAAAGCAATTTAGAATTTGATTTGTTGCTTTCACCAGTTAGTTTTTTTATTAGAAAAATATTAGTAATTATTTTTATAAACTTTTATTAAATCGCTTAATTGGAGCAACTTCAAATAAAAGTTAAAAGTTACACGGGAGTCAGATTCTAAGAATGTTATATATAAGTTTCCCTTTAGATACAGTTCTGTTGTTCTGTACGATTCCAAATATTCAGTGTGAAGCCTCTGACCACTCGGACCACCGGAGCGGAGCGTCCTTCTGCGTTACTCATAAAGAATCACAAAATGGTTTCAGGGTATTACTTTTGTTGGAGCCGTTGAGAGGTTTGGCTGAAATGCCCGTCTCAACCATAAAACGCTGGTCATCGGGGGGGGGGTTCCAACTTTGGCAGACTGCTGCGACGAACTCTAAGGCATAGAAGCAGCAGTTCGTCCCTAATTTAGGGTCATTGGTTCCAGGAAAGGGAAAAAAATCAGTGCTGTAAGGCAAGCACACTACCTATGCCTCGAATCTTCGCCCACCCAAACAAACTGTGATTAGCCTAGATGCACTTGTCGCCCTGTCTACATGGATGATCACATCTTGCTGCGTGATCCGACAGTTTAGTATCGCCCTTTGCAATACGAACGTTCTGTTAAGGTGCGAGCATGCTTTCATATAAATCAGTGTTCTTTTTACATGAGCAACTAAAAAAAAATCATTCCCCTGCTTTTTTACCCCAAATAATAACGAAAAGTGCCTTAGCGTTCCAAAGCCAAGCTAAGGCTCTTCTGCGTCACTGCCTGGAGACGGTGGTTCTTAGTTAAGGACGAGGGTCTGACTGCCTATAGCCGTTAGAAATAGCTCATGCTGGCGTTCAACCCCCTTCCCCCCAAAGTAGGTAAATATTCGATTGCGAGGAAATTTTCTTTACGTAAAAAGTGTGTTTCCGTATTATGAAATTACCTGCAGTTGCGCATTTCCAACTTTGGCAGCAACATTATTCCAAACTTTTCGGCGCCAGCATAGATTGGCCCCCTGGAGCAGCTCCCCATCTCTGCTTCGCAAGTCACTGCGCCAGAGGCGCAACGACGGGAGGAGATCAGAGATATCTGTCCTTCGGTCAATTAGGGTGTCCATCCGCCTATGGACTCTATATGAATGTCTGTCCATCCGTTAATCACATGTGTCCCCCACACTGTGGATACTATTATATCCCGGCAGCTATTAGTCCGATTTGAAAAATTCTTTTTGCATTGAAAAACTTTTTTTTTTTTTTTTTTTTTTGATTGGAGGTTTAACGACCACCGTGAGCAACTCAATGGGCTATAAGCAGTCGCCCGTCCCTAATTTAGGGTCACTGGTTCCAGGGAAGGGAGAGAGCCAGTGCCGTAAGACAAACACAACATCCATGCCTGACCGGGATTCGAACCCGGACCCTTACGGACGAATGATCAGAGGCCAACGCCTTAGACCACTGCGCCACCGGGGCGGGGCGGGGCGGCTTGAAAAACTTGAACTGTGTTAACCATGATCCTTACATTTTTTTTAAATTTCCCGATACATAACTTTGCCACCAGGGTGTCTAAAGACAGATGCCATCAAATGCAAAAAATATTTTTTTCCATGTCATTGCTTCTAAAGCCGGAGTGAAGCAATTCCTTTTTACCCGCGATACTTCTCCAAACGAAGACCATTTCCCGTGTAATTTTTTCTTCAAACAATGTGCATTTTGAACGTAAATGCATGTTTCATTTTTCTTGATATTTCTGTTTCTGAATGTCCCATTTGAAAAATTATTTTTGTGCCGGATATAGTTCTTGGTGAAGAATGTTTTGAACAGGATTTTTTAATTTTCGTAACCCACAGTTTGACCAAAAGGAGGGGCAGGGGGGGGGGCATAAGTGCATAATTTTGTTTCTGGTATATTTTCAGGAGCATCTAAGCTCCTTAAAAATCAGTTGAAAGAGTTCCTTTCAGTTGAGATATCGCTCGCAATGGAAAACATTTTGTGCATATTTCTCTCTCAAAATAATACGCAGTTTTTCAGCTAGGGGACGTAAACGTACATCACATTTTTCTCGATGTCCTTACTCTAAACAATCCGATTTTAAATATATTTTTTTCCATGTCGCACAGCTTCCTTAGCGATAAATATTTTGCATACAATTTCCAGTTTTTCTTAAAGGATAATTTTTCGCTTGAGGATGTAAGTCCGTATTTCTGTGCACAACATATTGGAAGTTCATCCGTGCGCTTAAAACCCGATTGAAAAAGTTCTTTTTCGGTCAGATACAGACAGCTCAACAAGAAAACGTTTTACTTATATTTTCTGCCGGATATGGCATCCAATTTAGCACCTACGGGATGTAAACATATACTTCATTTTCCTCAATATCCCTGCTTTTAAAAGTCTGATTTGGAAACAAATATGTTAGTGTTGCATACCACTTCCTTCGTGGAACATATTGCATATGTTACCGCAATGTCTGAAATTAAGCATTGAACAGATTGCCTAGGAAATCTGTAGAATGCCGAAAATGGGATGTCAAAGTATGAAACGCTTAACATTTCACACATTTCCTAGGCATTCTATGCAATGCCAAAAGGCAAATCGGCAAAGTATAAAATACCCCGGCCTTCTTTTTTTATTCACGTGGCGAGGAAAGTGACTTTCAATGCTCGCAAAATTGAATCTAAATTGAATCTGGAAATACAGGTCAAAAATATGAAAATGGGCTTTGACAAAAAAAATTCCTCCTGCATCTTTGGTCCGAGTTCCTATTCCTGACGTCGATAAGGGAAGGGGTGACTCGCGCAATCTGTTGGCAATTATTATGAGTGTGACAGAAGACGGTTTTTACCGATTTGGAACTACTCGAGGAATTTTGAACCAATTCTATGTCAGGTTACAATTCACTTTATGTCCAAATGACTTACTCAGAGTTGAAGACGTTCCCGACCACGAAATTTCTCTTAGATCAGCTACTATCGCTCAGTCTACAGGAAGTGGTCAAGGATTCGTGAAGTGTATGTGCAAGACCAACAGACCAAGTGCCAATATATGAAGTGCTCTTGTGTGAAAAAGACAATTAAATGTAATTCAAAATGCCATTCTAGTTTTTCTTGTTGCGACAAGTCGGTCAGTGCTAGTCTTTTTCTCTTGTTCTTTCAGTAAGAAAGTCGTATTCTTTACTTAGTATTTCTTCTTTGATTTTCATATACGTCTTTTTTAATAAAGTCTTTTTCATGATTCAATTTTCGTACTTCGCCTAAATAGTCCTTGTCGTTTTATATAATGCCTAGGATTTATATAAAATGCCAAGGAAAAGTATAAACAATATTAAAATAACATAAATATTTCATGCTTTGCCTAAAAAAGTCACGCATTCTATAGATTTCTTAGGCATTCTGCACAATGCCTGTTTTTCACACATTGCCGGTAACATATTATTATTCTTGGATTTTTCATAGTGCACAGTTCTGATGTCTGGTGGCGTTGTTGCATATTTCTGTTTCCAACTGTATCTCCACTTCTGAAAACAATAATGAAAAATTTTTTTCGTACTGTATGTAATTCGCTATAGTAAAGTTTGCGACCATAGTCTTTTTAAGCGATGCACTGTTTTCCAGCTGGGGCTGTTTCTTGCTCTTTCTGTATTTCTGCTTCTAGAAATCGTCCGTGGAGAACAAAATCATTCCCATCGTATAGCTCGCGCTATGAAGAACACTTTCGCATATTTTTTACGCTCTCATAATTCACAATTTCTGCCACCAGGGGCGTCAGCATACATCTGTATTTGATGAAGTATCTCCGATTTTAAATTTATCTTGGAAAATCCTTTCCTAGTTGGATTCTCTACATTGTGAAGAATATTTTGTGCCTATTTTCTTCTTCAAATATCGTACTTTGAGTGTGAACTTAGGTCGAGTTTTTACCCATTGCCCTTCTAATTATTCGACTATAAAAAACTGCCTCGGATATCTTCCACTATGAGGAACATTTTGCGCAGTTTGTAATTTTTCGTAATGCTCGTTTCTTCCGTTAGTGTACTGAAGCAACCATTTACACTGAACAGCAATTGAATTAGAGACAGCTGGCGTTATGCAAATATGGCGTCGTGGGCGGCCCTGTAAACGGAAACGACATGGCGTATGCAGCGATCCGAAAATATAAGGAGTGATGCGACGGGAATCAGTAAGAGTCGGACGCAGTATGTGCAAGACCAAGGATCTAAGCGCATTTGATCGTGGGCAAATTGTCGGGGCCCGACGAATGGGTCACTCCATCTCGGAAGTCGTGTGGGCACTGGGATTTTCACGAGCCACTGTGTCACGGGTGCACCATCGAATCCAGTAAAACCATCCCTGCAAGGGCCAACTGCAGTGGAAAACAGCGTGTGTATAAGCGTTGTCATCGTCAGCTAGCATGCGTTGTAACAGCGGATAGACGGGCCACAGTGCAAGAAATCACTCGGCAATTTAACGCTGCTGCACAAAAACGTGTAAACAGCCACACCATCCAGAACCATCTCTTCCCTATAGGGTACAGAAGCCATCGTCTCATGAGGGTCCCGCTGCTGACCGCACATCACAGGGTGCAAAGATTAGCATGGGCGCGGGAACATCGTCACTGGACCCTAGACATGTGGTAAAATGTTGCCTGGACTGATGAGTCGAGATTCACGTTGGTACATGCGGATGGCAGGATACGAGTACGGCGCAAAACCACATGAAGCGATGGATCCTTCTTGCCAGCAGGGTACTCTGCAAGCTGGTGGGGGTGGCATTTTCGTCTGGGTACTGTTTACGTGGACTGAAATAGGACCCCTGGTACATGCGACATCGTCCCTCACAGGTCAGCGTTACCGGGATATCCAGGACGACCCTTTGCTCCCGTTTGTGCACTTTAACATCCCAATGGGGACCTCATCCTGCAACAAGACAATGCAACTCCCGAATTGTATCCGAATGGCTAGATGAACACTTCACTGACATGACCTCGCTTCCTTGGCCAGCTAGGTCACCTGACCTCAATTCCATCGAGCACATTTGGGATGCCATCGAGAGAGATGTTCGAGGCTCTGACCCCTCCATCAAATCTTCGTGAACTGTGGGAGCTTGTTCAGGGGTCGTGGATCCCTATGGCTTCCCAACGCTTCTGGTGTCTTGTCGAGTCCATGCCGAGACGAATCGCCGCCGTCATCAGGACGAAAGGTGGTGCTACACGTTACTAGACAGGTATTTCTAATTCAATTGCTCTTTAGTGTAATTTTAACTATGTATTTTCCAGGCAATAGGGCATAAATTCGTTTTATTTTTCGCTAATTTTCTCTATTTAAAAATCTGCTTCAAAAATGTTATTTTACGGCTCAAAGATTTAAAGAATGTGTTCATCACGCCCAAGAATTTGGTGTCATCTTTCTTGTTTCTTACTGTGTTATTTCTAGCCGAAACTCACTTTTACAATGCCTTTCCATTGGATTATGGGAATTTCTAAACTCGTCTTTCTTCTAATGGCTTTATTTTGAAAACTCGGTTTCCTTTATTTTGAAAACTTGGTGCTCTCCATTTGTCCTCTATGGATGCCCTCTCTGGCTGCAGTTTCCTTGGCATCAGTGCACGGCCTTGTCAGAGCAATTTTATTCTTGGGCCATAAGTTTGTGATCATAGCAGCGCGATCTTGTTTTAAAGGTAATCGGTTCATGCTAGCAACATCGGAATTTTATTTCTTGAATCATCAGTGGGTATTCATAACAGTGCGAATTTGCTTCTAGGGTCATCAGAACATGTTAAGGTGGAGATAAAGGCATAGCCTTCTGCTCACACATGACGCTGAAAATCCTACTGCTTTTGCGACCCCTTCTTATGGGATCTGAGTTTTGTGAGGGAATTTCGTGAAGTGTTTCCCTCATCAGATGGTGATTTCTGAAAAAGCATCTGTCAGCAACTAAGATTACTAGCATCTGATTTCTGATTTACATACGTTTGCGGGTAGAAAAGCAAATAAACTGTATTGTAAGCGATTTAAATAATTACACTGATACCCTAAACAAATGTCTATAACCCCTCATTTATTATTGTTTATATGAAAACTTTTAGTATTCAAGAAAAAAGGTAAGGAAGTGCCATGTTTCCAGTACTTGACGTACGTATAGCGCCACCTATTAACGATATGCAACACTACTCCAACACGAGGAAATTTAATTTTAAAATATTCCTTATAATTTTTTCTCAAATTTTCACGCCACTTACTGTAATTCAGTGTTTTGTTCGTCCGTGAGCCAATTTTCACGAGTCTGGTATTATTCCTTGTATGTGAATTTGTGTAACTCAATTTTCACCATTGCAAGATAGCGGCGCATTTTCACTTGACGTCTACCTTAATCGCAGCGCAATTTTGTTGATTGGATAATCACTATATGTTCATAACAGTGTTATGCTGATACTTAGGCCATCAGCACATATTCGCAACATCATAATCTTGGTTTCTGAATCATCAGAACGTATTCTTAACCGAAAGATATTGCCTCTCGGGCTATAAGTACATGTTCATCAGCGCATTCCATAACAAAGCAATCCAACTTCCTACATCACCATTGCATTTTTTGGTCATTAATAAAATGTTCGTCACAGGGCAATTTTGCTGATTAAACAACCGGGAAATGTCCACAACAGCGCAGTGTTGCCACTTCGGTTCTCTACACATGTTTGCAACATCCTAGTCTTGCCTCTTGCATCACCAGTACGTATTCAATAACAGCGCAATATTGCTTCTTTAGCAAACAATGCTTGTTCGCAATAGCGCAATCTTGGAATTTAGGGCGTATGTTCTTTTTTTCTTTGGGGAAAAGAGTGTTAACGACCACGTAAGTAACTCAATGGGCTATAAGCAGTCACCCGGCCTTGATTTGGGACCAGTAGTTCCAAGGAACGGAGAGAGCCAGTGCCGTAAAGAAAACTCAACGTCCTTGTGTCATCCCGGATTTCAACCCGGTTTCATCTTGAACGAATGAAAACGAAATGGAAGCCAAGGCTCAGACTACTGCGCAACCGAGGCTGCTGAGTGCATGTTCACCATGGTTCAACCTTGCCTTCTGGGGCCATCACCTCATCTTCATAAAAGCTTGTTCCGCCCCGGTGCGCAGTGTCTAAGCTCTGTCTTACGGCACTGGCTCTCCCCTTCTCTGGAACCAGTGGCCCTGAATCAAAGACGGACGATTGCTTATAGCCCACTGAGTTACTCACGGTGGTCGTTAAACCCCTAACGAAAAAAAAGCCTAATTTTGCTTCTTGGAATACCAGCATATGGTCATAAAGCTATTTAGCCTCTTGGAACGTCATTCCTTCGAGGCCCATGTTCGTAATAGCTTTCAACATGTTTATTGAGAAAACTAGGATTGAAGAATTAGGGAGCCTCTATTTACAGTGCCAACAGAAACATAATTGACGACATATGCCACAGTTATATTTCTCAGACTACTTCATTCTCAACAACGAGAGAATGTTATGAGCCAAACGTAAAGAGCAGTGACCATGGACATGAAACCCATTTTTTATTTTTTGTTGAAGGTTTAAACACCACCATGAGCAACTCAATGGACTATGAGCTGTATCCCGTCCCTAATTCAGGGCCGGTAATTCCAGGAAAGGAGATAGCCAGTGCAGAAAGACAAACACGACATCGATACCTCACTGGGATTCGAACCCGGATCCTTCTCGGACGAATAGTCAGAAGCCAGCGCCTAGACCACTGCGCTTAAGACCCATGTTCTGTATACAGATTTCAAGTCCATGCTATTTATCCGCCACCGTAAGAATTTTTTTTTTTGGAGGTTTAACGACCACCGTGAGAAACTTATTGGGCTATAAGCAGTCGCCCGTTTCTAATTTAGGGTCAGTGGTTCCAGGGAAGGGAGAGAGACAGTGCCGTAAGACAAACACAACATCCACGCCTCACCAGGATCCGAACCCGGACCCTTCACGGATGAATGGTCATAAGCCAGCGCTTAGAATACTGTGCCACCGGGGCGAGAAAATTTTCAGCGCAATTTTATCTTCTGGAAGCTGTATTAGCTTTCTTAAATATTGATCGCTACACCGGTGGCTTAGTGGCATGAGGTTCTGGATTCTAACCATTCGTCCTAGTTGAGTTCGGGTTCGAGTCCCAGGTGAGGCATATATGGGGCACTAGTCTGATGACAATCGCTTCGTCCCTTCCCTAGACTAGCAGCTCCAAATTAGGGACAGATCACTGCTTACTTATAGCCCTCAGCGTAACTAATGGTGGTCGTTACACTCCTAAACAAAAAAGAAGTACCGATCTCATTAAGGCTACAATACAACTGACTGTCATAATAACATGAAGTTTTATAAACCACCTACGTGTTGCCGCTTATCTGTCTTTTTTCATACATGTGCGAACTTTGTCTGAAGTACAATATGCAAATTACTGTATTCTGACGTATCACTGTATGGGAGTACGGTACATCCTGTTACAAAATTTTGTCTGCATTATTTATTTATTTGAATGAATTTTTTCCAGAAGATTCCACGTGCTCACAAAAAGAACTATGATTTACCGATTGTGTTGTGAGGTTTCGTGATACAAGAGCAAAGTTCATTCTTTGAGCAATAAATAGAAGCAGGTAATCTTGGTATCAGATCACCCAGGGAACATCAACGCTACTATTTCCTTGTTTTTGATCATTAAGATTTCACATGAGTCTAATTTCTACAGTTCTAGATAATCTAGCTTGCCAGATTTTTCTGAACTTTAATTTCCGTAGATACAAATGCGAAATTAACTTATTTTAAAAAGCACCTGATGGAAGCAAGCAATGTAGTTTACTGCATTTACAGCATCTTGTACCCTCTGCAGTTGGAATCTGTTGATCCTAGTTCATCTAGAATTTGTGAAAGCTAGAATTAATTGATCTCAAAGCTGCTCATGTCTTCAGACCCTTGAATTTCCTTATCTCACCGTATCCGAAGTGAGTGAATAATATAATTATCCAATGTAAGGACATCAATCTCTAATGTTTCTTATTGGAGCCTACCAATTCAAATGCTTTCTTATTGGAGCACTATTTCAGTCACATTGTTTTCGTAGATTGTTCTATACTTTTTAATGACATAGAACTGACTATCTTAATACTATTTTGCAGATTTTAGTCCTTATTTCCAAAATTTCGTTAGAAAAATCTATTTTACATTAACGTACGTTCTCTAGCTTATAATTAACATATGCTTAATTAAAAGATGTACTGTGAAATTTGGAATGACGTTCGCTGAGAACAGAATTTTAATGTCCCTGAAGTGAGAGATCTTCCTTCTGTTGCTAAAAATTAAGGTCCAAATTCCTATGCAAAGCATTTCTGGTAAATTCTTTACGTACAAGTAGGGAACTCTTTTGGGAATGCATTAACTCATCTGAGGTTGCAATTCATTAAATTCTAGAATCTTTTTTCTCTAAAAGTATTCACCTGAAGCGAATCCAAACGTTCATTAACTGCCTTCAAACAACAGCCATTACCTTCTCTATCAAAATGACAAGATGCATTTGTTGTTGATTAAGATTTAACTTTGCTTGTTCTCCATTCATTGTTTTTGGAATAAACTCCGAAGATGAGTCACGCAAACCAACAGTCGTCGATTAAGAGCGCCCTTTGTTATTCAAAAGACAAAACAAATTAATACTTGTACACTTTCTAGCCGGGTATTGATCTTTGAAGCATTGTTTAGAGCTAGAAATCAGTTTCTTTTTTTTCTTGGTAATTTTTGCTTAAGCTGTTGCGTCGCTTTATTACATTCTACATTAGGATTTAAACATTCAAGGGTTACTTTAACTGAGGAGGGCAAAACAATTATACTTTATTAGGTCAATATATAAATAATGAAATCTTCCTCTGTCCAAAAATAACAGCAGTTGTTATTAGCACACGTACACACATGTATTCTATGGCGACTGCCTCTAATTTTTTGTGCCGTTGGATCTGGGTTCAAATTCCTGGAACAGACATGGGTGCTGTGTTCTCATGGAGATGGTTTTCTCCCTTCCCGGGAGCAATTGGCCCAACCTTACGCACAGACGATTTCAACTAGCCTCAGATTCTCAAGGAGGTCATCAAAATGCGAAAGACATGCGCACACATATTTATGTATGCTATTTATTTTCCTACGTAAAGTGCTTGTTTATCAGTTGGAACGACATTTCTTCCTCTTGAAAGCAGATGTGTAAAATAAGTAAAATCAAAGTTGCCCATGCAATTTCCACTTTCTCAGAGTCAAATCTCCTCCGCCCCCCCCGGTTATTTAAAAAACAACAACAAGATATATTTGTAGCTGTCACGATGTTCTCCTCCCCGAGCTCGGGGTTAACTAGTGGTCAAAGTTCGTGACTGCCACAGAAGAGTCAGGAACGAACCCAGCCAGGCAAGGTAAGAACGCTTGAACTAATAAAATCCGGCGTGCGTCAGATAGACACATCAAGCCATCGGACCACGGGTAAGAGCCCCCCCCCCTTTCCCATTTCATAAATAAGAGGTCTTTCTCCCACTTTCTACCTCGCTTCCGTGTGACTTTCACGTAGGGCACTCTACCCGAATTTCCAACTTCTAAGGGTTGCTTAAGACATGGGGTCAGACACTCCTTTCCTAAAATCCTATCTTTCTGCCTTCCCATAAAATGAACTTAAAAAGTTATTTTGGTGTTCTTTTTACTGACACTTCTCAATCCCCGATCCTAAAGAATTTTTTCAGTATATTTTTCAAAAAGGGTGAAGTAGTTTTATATAAATTCTCTAGGAAACATAAGTATCATGTTTTTCTTTCTCACGATATCACTGTTTGTAAAAGATGGATTTGATGGTTGTTTTCATTTTAAACTGAATAAGTAACAGGACGAACCAAAACTTCTTAAATGTGTTTGGTTTTCTTTTAAAACGGTTTATTATGTTACGAGTCTTAAATGCAGAATTTGCTTTTCATCTGCCTGGATATCTGTGTTTCCAACTATGAAACAGAGAAATTCCTTTTCGATTAAATGCAGGTGAACATATTCAAGATTTTCACACACACACACACACACACACACACACACTATACTGACAAAAGTCACCGGACACCTAAAAGAGAAACACAACATAGCATCGGCGCTCTTTGGCCAAACATGGCCCTTGCGCCATAAAAATCCACCAACCAACATAGCATTTATTGCCATACACTCACTTCCAAAAGTTAAGCACGGAGCAGTAAGATGTGAAAAAATGGAGAAATACTGTTTGGATTGACACGAAATGCGGCAGGAAAATAGGAAATATGTTTATTAATGAATCAAAACAAAGAAATACAGACAGAGATGAAAATAATATTGAATTTTCAGAAATTATAAGATGACGTCAAATTGGAGTCCTTTACAAAGTGAGTAATAAAGTCACAACAAACAACAAAACCCGACATTAATAGGGTATATGAGCACCCCTCATCTGCATACAAAGTTTACAACGTCTGACCATGCTTTTTATGAGGTGATCAGCCACCGCAGAGTCCAGTAATCGCCATTCCTCCTGTAGAGCAGTTTCCAAAGCTGTGAGAGTGGTTGGGGGAGGGAGACGTGAACACACAGCACGGCCGAGGGCATCCCAAAGATTTTCAACGGGATTATGGTCGGCCGAGTACGCCGGCCACTCTATACGCCCAATCCCCTCACTCTCCAGGTAGTCGTCGACGATGGCAGCTCTATGGGGACGCGCATTATCGTTCATTAAAACGAAGGCAGGACCTACTGCTGCAGCGTACAATCGCACAGTGGGGTCTAGGACTTCCTCCGGAAACCGTACAGCCGTCACAGAATCCCGTCTGTAGATGTGGAGGTCGGTGCGATATCCCAACGAAATTCCTGCCCAGATCATAATGCTTCCACCTCGGAATGCATGATGTTCGGTGATGTTCTGGGTCGATTGCGTGTGCCTTTTCCCCTCCACACCCGTAAAAGCTTGTCATCGGGTTGCAGGGCAAATCTGGACTCATCCGTGAACATAACGTTGCCCCAATCAGACACAGTCTAATTGACATGTTGGCGACACCACTTTAATCGTGCCCCTCTGGATTGGACGGATGGAGGAACACAAACTCATGGTACCCGGGCAAACAGTCCCTTCATGTGAAGCCTTAGACGCACAATAGTGGCAGATATCGTCTTACCAATGGCCGCCGTAACCATAGATGTCACACGTGTGGACGTCGCTCTTCGATTCCGCTTGGCTACAACAGCAATATATCGGTCTTCCGCGGGGATCGTAACCCTTGGTCGACCGGCCACAGGTTTGCGGACAACTGTTTGGCTGGTTAGAAATTGTTTTCATAAACGTGAAATGACGTAATGATTCACGCCGAAGAAACCAGCAACATCTGTGATTGACTGTCCTGCTTCAATGCGTCCGACAGCATGCCAGCGCTCAGAATCTTCCAATCGTCTTCTGGAAGCCATAAAATCAAGTCTGTCTTCAAAACAAATCCTCCGACAGTTCTCAACACCTTGTAGCAGCACTTGCATGCAATTCCTGCACCCCTTCAGAGTGCTGGCTTCTTATACGACTGCCTATTTTGCATATTTCTCGGCAAGACACCGTGATTCGCTGTTACCTAAAACATTTGCATATTTCCATCTACCGCTGCGGCGAATTGCAGCCTCTCCAATTCCGATTGGCTTCCGGAAATTAACTTCTCCCTCTGCGTGCTTAACTTTTGGAAGTGAGTGTACATTAGTACGCTGTCGCACAGACGCTTCGAGACATGCTTTCGACAAGGTTTTGGGAAACAGCGATAGGTATCCGCTTCCACTCAGTACATAATACTGCCGCTAACTATTGCTTAGTAGTAGGCCTTGGTTCCAAACTTCTTACGTAGCGCTCTAATTCATCCCATAAGTGCCCGATGGGATTAAGATCAGTCCTCTGTGCTGGCCAGTCAACACACGATAAGGAATTATTGTCGAACCACGCCGTAACAGTCCTTGCTTTATGGCTCGGTGCATTATCCTGCTGGTGCTAACAAGACCTGGTTCCAGAGTATTGACACAAAGTTGGTAGGGCATAATTGTCCAGAACATCGAGGTAGACGTGCTGGTTAACAAGTTTTTACACGATAACCAATGGGCCGGGACCATGCGACGAAAAACACCCCCACACGAGTGTACTGCCAGCTCCAAACATGACCGCAGGAACAGTACACTGTGGTAAATAGCGTTTCCCACACACTGCCATCAGACAGATGGATCATGTATCTGGATTCACCAGTCCATAGGACATGTTTCCATTGATCTACGGTCCACGAGAAACGTTCTTTACACCATGCTAAACGACGAGTAGCATTCCGAGTGGAGATGAAGGGATTATCAGCAGCCGCACGACCAACGGTAAAAAAGAAGTTTTCTGCGAATGGTACGTGTACATACCGAGGTTCCAGCATGTTTACTCCAATGTACACTGAGGTCTTGTGCATTACTCCTTCGATTAGCTGTAACGACTCACCTGAGGCTTCGACGTCTTCTATCACTGATTTTCTTTGGTCTGCCGGTACGTTTTGCTGCTTCAGGCACGCCATGTGGCTTCCACTCATTCAGTACATCCAAAACAGTTGACTTGGGTATGCTTAAACGCCTCTCAGTTTCTCTTATGGACAAACCACTAATATAACACCCAACAATCTTTCCTTTCTCAAAGTCAGTTCTCTTCCGCCTCAACATTTTTACTCAACCTCACAGTGAGATATAATCATGGTCAGCTGCAGCCTTGTATTTATACCGTGTGCAGGTGTATCGCACATCCTAAAAAAGCAGCGGATCCGTTCATTTGCTTTTGAAGGGGTGGCCGGTGACTTTTGTCAATATAGTGTATATACAGTATGTATGAAATCTCTACCTCATTCTATATGGTTAAGTATGATTTCAGCAAGTGGCGTTTGGAAACTTCACAATCCACTGAAATTATATTTCACAGTACGGAAGAAGGTTGAGAGCAGTTTTAAAAATATTTAGTCCCTTATAAATTTTAGGTCACCCTAAGCCACTAGACATGAGCACCATCAATGCTTCCTAACTCCGAACCGGGGACACAAGGTTAGACAGAAGCCAGCCTCTACACATAAGGCTACTCAAAAGTGTGCCGAAACGTATGTTTCTAAGACACTCTGACAGATATAGGGATCCTAACATAAAGTTCTGAATTTTGAGAAAAGTGTGAAGCAACGGAGAAAACTTACCTTATTGCCGCTCAATGTTCTCCCCTCTGCTACTAATGACAGCTTGCCAGCGGTGAAGTAGGTCCTGGATGCCCCGTAGTACGCCATCTTTGTTCAACTGTCGTGTTACTCGGGTCACGTCCAACGACAGTTTGTCCAGCGATTCGTAGCGAACGCCACGGAGCCGATTTTCTAACTTTGGGAAAAGGTCAGAGTCAGGTGGACTGAGATCAGGACAGTATGGTGGGTAGAATAAAGTTTCCCAGACATATTTCGACAAGTCTCCGTACCGACGCTGCACCATGACACAATGTGTTGTCATGCAGCAAGATCTCTCCCGCTTCCAACAAGTTGGGACGATTTTGACGAATTTCCGGTCTCAACCTTGTCCTCAGAAAGTCACGATACTATTGTACGTTGACATTTTGCCGTACCGGCACTCGAACAGAAACCACAACACCCTGGGCATCGTTCGCAAAAATAATCATTTGCTTCACTTTGGATTGTTGCCGACGACACTTCGAGGGGAGTAGGGAACTTCGATGCCTCCATTCCGCTGATGGTGATTTTAGTTCGTGCTCAATATCACGGGTCCAAGTCTCATCAGTTTTGTCCAGGAAGGTGTCGCCCTCCTTTTCGAACTTGTGGAGGTGATCCTGAGCAATGCTTACGCTGTCTGCCTTCTTCTCGGGGGCGGTTGATGCTGCGCCCAGCGCGTGACGATTTTTCTTTTTCCAAGTGAGTCGGTCAAAATCCAGTGAACAAGAGATGGTGGACAAATTTGCCTAATGAGCAATCTCCTCGACTGTCAAACGGCGATTGTCTTCGAGAAACATTTCAACAATGGTGACAGATGGTTTTTCTGTCGCCGTTTGAGGTCGAACTGAGCGGTGATCATCTTCGATGCTTCTTCGGACTTCCCGAAAGCGCGATTCCCAGCGAGAAAGTGTGCTTCGATCAAGAGTTCCTTTCCCACAAACTTCTTGCAAGGCAGTGTGGATCTGTGTCGTCGTTTTTCCTCGTAGAGTTTTTATTTTCATGCACAATCGCTGGTCTAACTCGGTGACTCGACCAACCAGAGAAGCTGCACGATTCCATTTCCAAACCCTCCCACGTCCACACAGCAAACGATAGCGCGTCGTTCTGACACCACTGCGTTGCTGAGAGTCTAACCTTTACAAGACGCAATCATTTTCTCGATTGAATCATCCACTTTCGTTTTAGATTATTGTGTGCGGAACTTTTGTTAGGACCCTCTTACCCATATGCTTTTTCTCATCTTACAAAACCAACTTCTGACCCTTCATCCATGCTAGTCCCAGATGCTGCCTGGGTGATATGCCTGTCTTATAGTCCTGGTTTTGTCCCTTTCTTTGACAAAGAATCCCTAAATTAGGGACGGGAGGTTGTTTACAACACTGTGAGATGCTCACGGTGGTCGTTAATCCCCGAAACTAAACAAAACAAAAATGTCTAATTTTTTGTCATCTCGTTCTTATTTCCTTTCAGCGATACAAATGAATTTATTAAATGGCAAATGCAATATGTTTGAAACTCTCTACTTTAAAAGTTCCTTTTTCTTGTCTCTTTTCCTCGAAAAAATTAGAACAAATAAGATCCAATTCTGTTTTAAAATAATTTTCCTTTTCTTATCCCTTGTGTTTTTCTCAATTCGATATAAATTCATTTTAAATTGTAAAGCAGAAAGTCACTCAAGAGAAGTATATTTATATGAACGCTGATTTTGATAAACAGTTAAACGAAATCCCAGAAGAGACAAACTTGAAACACTTTAATCGAAATACGGTGGTTTTCTAAAACACTTTTCAGTTGCCTCTATATCTTAGCGTAGCAATATTGTCTGTTAATCATTAATGCTTTTTTTTAAGGAAATCAGTACTGATTCTTTACACAACGAAACGAAAAAGCAATATTTCTGCATATATTTATACGAAATAAATATGGAGCGATTTCTTCATTGGCATCATTTCTACACTGAAGGCAAAGTAGGCTGAGGGAGCAAATGGTCCCATGGTGCCATGAATTTTAACTTTCCATCTTGCGTTCGGGATGCTGATTGCATTAGTAAGTTAAACGTTTCACATTTAATGGTTATAAATTGAAAAGAATCAAATGTCGTCACAAGTGACGTTATATCTGTTTTTTTGTTTTTTTTGCGAATATCCCAGCAGAGATATGATTTAGTTTTCTCAAAGACTTCTTTACCTTGTTTTCACTGAATTGGGATTGCATTTATTTGAGAAATATGTTTCGGTTTTACATAACTTCTTGAGACGATACATGTTTGCTGATTTAACCAGGCAGTTACGTTACTAAAATAACTTTCAATTATTTGTCGCATAGTGAGATTGAATCTAGAAATTTTTGCTAACATTTTCGTTTGACATATTATGAACATTTTAGAATATCCAAACGAGGGGTGCGTCTCTAATGCGTTGCTAATCTTTTTTTAATTTCTGGATGGATAGATAGCTGCAGTGCTAAACTTGTAATGAACACTGCAGAAATAACATTCTTCGCTTTCACTCAACATCCGAGAAAAAATGAAGTGCTGAAGGGGATCGGAAATATCATCTTCTATACATCGTATAAAAAAAGTCCCCGGTAGGCGTCTGTCTGTTTGTTCGGGCTAATATCGAGAATCGCTGGCCGGATTTTGATGCGGTTTTCACCATTCCATAGAGCATTTCTCGAGAAAGATTTAGGTGTATGAAACATTATTGTATAACAAAAAGGAACCGAGCAGTAACAATTTTAGCGACAAGAAAAAAAAACGCATTTTGCATTTTTTCGTGACTTCCACTGCCTAAACAACGATGCGCGGCGACCGGTTTACGAAACGTTTTCGCTCATTTGGAAGCAGACGCGAGGCACATGCGCGGCTACTGGTCTGACAGCATGTAAGGTAACAGACTAAATGCGTAGTTACATCGAACGCTGAAATAAATAGTTTATCGGCGCTAGCACAGTCTAAATGCGTAGTTGTTTTCGTCCACACGTATGTACATCTTTGAGTAGCTTTTTAATTAAAATTTAAATATTGTATTAACATTATGCCGAGACGAAAATCGAATATAGGTCGTGGTACATCGGACGCTAAAAGAATTTGTTTATCCCGTCATAATGAAACTTTCCAAGAAACAGAACGCCTGCTTATTTAAATTTCACCATTCTTTTTTCGGTTTGGAGGTTTAACGACCACAATGTGTAACTCGATGAACTATAAGCAGTCGCTTGTCCCTAATTTAGGGTCACTGTCTCCAGAAAAGGGCCAGTGCCGTAAAACACACAACATCCATACCTCACTGGGATTCCTAACTAGACCCATCTCGCTTGAATGATCAGAAGACAGCATTCAAAGCACTCTGTCACGAGGGCGGCATTTCGGCCTTCAAAACAGCAACTGTTGCAACAGATTTGGTGGGAGTTCAATGCCAGGAATTCGATATAGTTCATTTTTACTTCCACATCCTTGACTTTAAAATTCCATTTTTTTTTAAATTTCAGCATCCAAGGCACGAAACATTCGCGACAGATTTGGTCTAGTTCAAGGCGGAAAAGCATATATGTATATTTTTTTCACATTCTTGAGTTTCAAACGCCTATCTCTCTCTCTCTTTTTTTATTGAAGTTTTAACAAAAACCGTGAGCACCTCAGTGGGCCATAAGCAGTCTCGCATCTCTAATTTAGGGCCAATCACTACAGGAAAGGGAGAGAACCGGTGTCTTATAAGACAAACACAACATCCATGCCTTACCGGGATTCTAAACCGGATCCATCTTGGACGAATGATCAAAAGTCATCGCTTAGGCCACTGGTTCCCAGCCTTTTTGCATTCGAACCCGCAAAAACGTTGTTCGTGGACCGGCGATGCCGAAACAAATCCTTTAGACTATTTTCGAGTATTTTATTTGGTAATATTCTATATTATAATGATCACTGCGTACAATCCATAATTTATATACCAGATTATTCCATTTCACGTACTTACAGCTAATGTCATTTAATCTATTAATATTATGTAATGATTAATAAGTGCAATCCATAATCAAAATACCACAGTTTTCTCATCACCGTTAATATAATTTTTTCTGGGGTCAATGCGACATCTGTTGCTGCTGCTTCGCGATAATCTTCTCGAGCCGTCGTTCCAACGTCGTTGATGCAAGGCGCAGTTCAGTATTAATGTCCATAATGTTCCTGTGCTTTGTTTTGAATGCCGAAACGGCTGAAAAGGTTTTCTCGTAATAAATACGCGGTCGAAAAACTTACCAATAATTTTAGAGTTTTGTCGCTGAGACTTGGATATTTTTTCTCCATAATACCCCAAAACTGGGTCAGAGGTATGGATCTAAATATCGATATCAGACTGTCATCAGAAGGAAAATCAACAAAGCTTTGCTTTTCCTGGTGAATTAGCCTGCAGGAGTTCAGATACCAGACTGGCATCAGAAGGAAGTTCCACAAAGCATTCCTTTCCTATTGAATTAGCTTGCCGGAGTTCAGAAAACAGACTGGCATCAGAAGGAAGTTCAACAAAGCTTTCCTTTTCCTGGTGAATTAGCCTGCCGGAGTTCAGAAAACAGACTGGCATCAGAAGGAAGTTCAACAAAGCTTTCCTTTTCCTGGTGAATTAGCCTGCAGGAGTTCAGATACCAGAGTGGCATCAGAAAGAAGTCCAAAAAAGCTTTTCTTTTCCTGGTGAATTAGCCTGCAGGAGATCAGATAACAGAGTGGCATCAGAAGGAAGTTCAACAAAGCTTTCCTTTTCCTGGTGAATAAGCCTGCAGGAGTTCAGATACCAGAGTGGCATCAGAAAGAAGTCCAACAAAGCTTTTCTTTTCCTGGTGAATTAGCCTGCAGGAGTTCAGATACTAGACTGTCATCAGAAGGAAGTTCAACAAAGCTTTCCTTTTCCTAGTGAATTAGCCTGTAGGAGTTCAGATACCAGACTGGCATCAGAAGGAAGTTCAACAAACCTTTCCTTTTCCTGGTGAATTAGCCTGCAGGAGTTCAGATACCAGACTGGCATCAGAAAGAAGTTCAACAAATCTTTCCTTTTCCTGGTGAATTAGCCTGCAGGAGTTCAGATACCAGACTGGCATCAGAAGGAAGTTCAACAAAGCTTTCCTTTTCCTGGTGAGTTAGCCTGCAGGAGTTCAGATCTTCTGTAAAGAGTTTAGCGATCCAAGCTTCCCTTAATCTTCCGCGACAGGTGTTCAAAAAAATTTAGATCTAAATTTCCTCTTACTTTGACCCCATTTCAATTCAAAAGAAAATTAAATGAATTCATTCGTTTCTGGCGGACCAGAAGAAAAAATCTTGCGGACCGGCGGTTGGAAAACACCGGATTAGACCACTGCGCCACCGAGGTAGCCGCCTGTCTCTTTGAATTTGAGCATTCAAATCGGTAGCAATCGCAACGGATTTGTTGTTAGTTTAGGGAAGGAAAGCTGACCTATTATTTTCTATTTTTTAACAATCTTAACCACCAAACACCTATTTCTTTGAATTCGAGGTACAGAGACGAGATCCTAAACCCATATGTCAGGCCATTCAGGGGGAGCCGTTGGTCCATATTTAATTCTTATGGATGATAATTCTGATCCTTATCGAGCGAATGAAGTGGCCATCCAGATCCCTTGACCTCAATCCTATTGAGCGTGTATGGAATGCTCTAGGGAGACACATTGGAGATCGCCAGTCCCCTGAAAGATCCCCTCACGAACTCAGAACAGATTGTGTTGAGGAATGGTCATTATTCCTTCGAGAACTCACCAACACTCTCATAAACAGTATGAGGAGAAGTTGCTTGAGCTGAATGGCCATGAGAGGTGAACGTGCTCCATACTGAGATACTACATGTCTTAAGCAAAGGACTTTCACTATTGTTCTATTGACTGCCCTCTCTCTCTCTCTCTGTTTGGAACGCTTGACGTCACAGCAACATCTGCATTGTTGCGCCATCATGTATCGATTAATTCGCGTGTGCTCTCGAGTTATTAAAGTGATTTCCTAAATAGCACGCGATCACGTTGAGATGTCAAGGTGATCGCCTGCTAATTTAAAAACATTGGACTATCAATGATCGAGTTTTATTTATCCGATCTACAAAATTCGAATTGAATTATTAATATCACGGCAAATTGCGTTTTGTAACGTATACTCTAGATTCACTTTCCTTTTGATTTTTACTATCTCTGGTTATTTTATTTTACTATGTAAATTATCTTCTTACTGAACGCGATGTTATTTCACCCGCTGAATGTGATCTGGCAATGAGTGTAAGTCATGACGTGGTGGTAGCCAGTATAAATAGGCGCGTTCAACGATATATAGGGAGAGCGTTTGTTGTTGTATAGGGAGAGCGTTTTGTTGATGTGCGTAGAGTGAGCTGTTGTTGTACGAAGTGAGCTGTGGTTTATGTGTCAGAGAGCTGTTGTTGTATAAAGAGATCTTCGTTTATGTGAGAGCGAGAAGTTTACCAAATAAAAGAGTTTTAAGTAAGTACGTCTTTCTCAGTTCATAGTACTGTCAGACCTCTGTCTGGCTGTTAGGTTTATTTCATTAAGTGTTATTAGTAACAACCAGCATAAGACTTTATTCATCTTAATTACTACTACAACATTACTACCAGTTATAAGCTTGTTCATTATTATTACTACATTACTAGCAGGAAGGTTTATTCATGATATAATTAACAAAACAACAACCATTAGAAGAAGAATTAGCTTAGTGAAAGCTGAATGCATTATAATTCAGTAGAAGAAGCGTTATGTTCATTATAATTAGCTAATTAGAGTAGTGAAAGCATATTCATTATAGTTTGTACATTAATTTAATTTAGCACAATTCGAATGTTAATTTTTACGCTTTAATTATGTTTTTACTTTTTTAATTTAACTAACTTTCCGAGCTTAGTGCTGATTATATTATTCATTTTGCAAAATATCGATCTATCTAAAAGCTCTAACCTACAATAAATGTTGAAATCTTGAGATGTCAAAGTGAGCAAAATTGCATCTTAAAGCAGATGTCGCCCCAGTAGCACATTGTCGAGAATTGAGATAGTTTCGATTTGTAATGCTAGGTGTCTCATTATTTTGTAGAAAAAGCTTAGGTATGAAGTTTCAAACTAGCCATCGAATAGGACAGTCCAAAACAAGCCGTGAAAGGAATAACAAGTGTGCCGGAGAAAAAGTCATTTAACGCGAAAAATCAAAGTAAAACTTGTTAAGATAAGTTTACACGAAAATAACTTTCCGAGTTTAGTGCTGATTCTATTACACATTTTATAAAATATCGATCTATCTGAACACTCTAGCCTACAATTGTTAAACAATAAATATTTTACACAGAATGTTATTTATCGCGAGGTCTTTTGAAAAATGTGAAATAGCATATAATTTTTAGTTCTAACATAAACAAGTTCTTACTATATAAGTTTTTACTATATTTTCTTACAGAAATCCGACGTCTATTTGATTTGTTTTCAATCTGCTTGAATTAAAAATTTCACTTCGTCATACACTATCTACCAACAAGTAATTGGACACCCCTGCAATCGACGATATCTGTGGTCCTGATACACGTCACGGCCGCCGCCGTTAAATATCGTGTGGGAAACAACAACGCAACCAGTCGCATGCAAGATGCCACGCAGTTCGGAGCTCTCTGATTTCGAGAAAGGTGTAATCGTCGGGTATCACAGAAATGGCCGATCCATACGTGACATATCCAGCGAGTTGAAGTACCCAAAATCGACAGTGGCCTACGTGATTGGCAAGTGGAAGATGAGAGGTGACTGTCGGAATGTGCCCCGACCCGGCAGTCCCACAAAACTGGGAGTTAGAGACCGATGCGTGTTCACCAGAGAAATTCGAAAGAACCGCACCAAATCGATGGGACAGATCCACGAGGAGTTTCAACAGGCATCCGGGAGTGTTATTTCGATGAATACCATCCGTAAGGAAGCCCATCTGCTCGGTTATCATGGACGTGCTGCCGCCCACAAGCCTTTGATCACCAAGACCAATAACGCTGCTCGGCTAATGTGGTCCAAAGAACGTCGACAGTGGACCGTTGAAAAGTGGAAACAGGTTCTGTGGAGCGACGAATCAAGGTTCACCCTCTACCGTTCTGATGGCAGGGTCTGGGTTTGGCGTCTGCCTGGAGAACGCCTCCTTCCGTAATGTATTGTGCCAACTGTGAAGTTCGGCGGTGGTGGAATTATGCTATGGGGGTATTTCTCCTGGTATGGCACTGGACCCTTGGTCGCAATTCCTGGTAGACTCGACGCCGAGACCTACTGCACCATTTTGGATGACCATGCGCTTCCTACGTTGTGGCAGTTTTACGGGGTGGACCCACGCTACTTTCATTATTACAATGTCACCTGTCATGTTGCGAGGTCCACCATGGCTTGGTATGGTGACAATGGGGTTAATCGAATCGACTGGCCAGCGCAGAGCCCGGACCTTAACCCTATCGAGCACCTGTGGGACGAGTTGGAGCGTCGACTTGAGGGGTGCCCCCACCGTTCGAAATCGGTGAAGGAACTGACCTGTCTTCTTCAAGCCGAGTGGGAAAAAAACCGCTAGCCGTCGTACAACGCCTGGTTGAGGGTATGCCCCGGAGGGTGGCAGCTGTAATCGCCGCTCGTGGAGGCTCCACCAACTATTGAAGGTGAATAAACTTCCTTTTCCTTTGCTATCACAGGTGTCCAATTACTTGTTGGTAGATAGTGTAGAACAAGCAACATCCCTATATTAATATTTATTTAAAGCTTAAAAACTACCGTTCTTGGACAGGCTATACTCTATAGTATTACAAGAATAGTATATTAACAGATGCAAATTTTATGATTATGATTTCCTTCTGCTTGAGGTACATCAGTAATATAATAATAAATCTATTACAAAAACTCACCTAATTTCTTCATAAATGCTTTGAATTATGCATGAATTTATAAATTATATTTGAAATTTGAGCACCAGTATATATCCAGTGTCTCCCTGGTCGTTTTTACACCGCTAAAGAGTTCTGCACACTGGTAAGCATTGCAAATATTCACGCGTTTCTGCAAAACACTTTGAACTTGCTTTTTCGCTGTTCAGTTGAGCATCTAATGCTATGAGGAGTATCCTGTCTCTAATTTAGCGCAACTGATTGCAGCAAAAGAGCAAAACCATCGCTGTACGACAATCAAACTACCTAAACACCATTTGGGGCTAGAATCTGGGTCGAATTGAAACCTGCGCTTTTATTCACTCTAAAAATTTATTGATCCCGCTAGCAATTCGTGCGATTGGCCTGCAAATGCAATAGAAATAAACATGCAAAGTTTATTTCTATTTTACCTTGATTAGCCTCTTTAAAAATGGCATGGTTTTAATTCTTACGAATTCATAAATAAACAGAAAATTGAGAAAGAGCATTTCTTGTTGATTAAGTTTCGTCAGGAAAAGCATTCCATATAAATATTGGATGATTAATGCCTGCCGTTTGAATATCTTTACTCGAAGATTCTTGATGCGTACCTCTTTTTTTTATTTATTACTCGTATTCTTTCTCTCCCTTAATTTAACTCCATTTAGACTTCTTCTCTTGCTATGTGGTAGGCGTGACTGAAGACGCTTTTAATTGCCTAATGTTTGCCGACGATTTGAGTCGATCAGTCATCAGCTTCGCAGATTGAAGACAGTTTGTTTGAATTGCTTCATCAGCGGGTTAATCCACCTCGTCTTGCGTGGGAACTATTTAAGACCGTAGGAAGGCTCTTCACACGTGAGGACATCAACTGGCATTAATCCGCCGTTTCCTTTGACTACTGCCGGGAACAGGCACCTCTATATACAGAGGGACAAGCGGATGGCTGATTTGAGGGCACTTTGTTGATGACAACCTTCCGCCGCACCAACCGAGGATAATTACTACTAATTACACTGATGAGAGTGAGAGAGAGAAACTGTGGGACGACTAGGTAGACATACACTTATTATCCTCAGAGAGAGAGAGAGTAAAAGAGGAGTAGGCGGTGGAGGTCAAGAACAGCAATCAATAATGAAAGCAGCGAAAATGATCCCTTTGTGATTATGTTGCTGAAGAGTTGCAAAAGTTTCTAAATTCGTGACTCACTCTTGCATATTCATAAACAACCGAACACGCACATTTATCATTAACACTTCGCAAACGTGTAACTCTTGGCAATATTCTCTAGACTGAATTTCTCTTGGCAATCACCTTTGCTGATATTTGATTTTTGAAATGCTTTCGAGCCAGTTTTCCCTCGTGTTAATAAAAGCTGGGAAAAAAAATAAAATTGAACTAAAAGCTGGGTAATTTTTTTTTCTTTCAAAGTACAAAAAAGCCCCCCACCTTTTTTTTGCTTTTCCTCAAGCATTAAAATTGCTTCTAATTATCAATTTAAAAAAGTGTTGTTCTGAACGTCACTGTATTATTTAAATTATTAATATTAGGGGGCACAAATATTAATAATTTAAATAATCACTACGCCGCTCGAAGAGGAACTGGCAAAATGTCTGGCCGCATTGACCACTTCATCCATCTACTCGGTTTCCATTTCCATTCAGGTGTTAAACAAAATACATTCAATTTTATCGTCTAGCTTACAGTTTCTAATGGTTTCACTTGATATCATTTCTTTATATTCTAACGTACCCGTCCTTGCTGTCCACCACATTATCGAAAAAAATGCTTTTAGCCCAGGGAATTTACACCCATAATGAAATTCAAGACATTGTTAATGCCTTAAGACTAGCGTACAGTAGAACATTCTTTCGATTTAATGCTACCATTTACCATCAACGGGAGGGGCCCCCTATGGGGTTACCCCTCTCAGCCGTTCTACCAGAATTGTTGCTACAAGATCTGGAAAACGAAGTCCTTACAAACTTTCATGTGAAACCTATTCTATACCTGAGATACACGAATGATGTGTTATTGTTTTGGCAATCCACCCTTGAAAACCTAACCGAGTTCATCACTTTGTTATCTACAAAATACAGTTCCATAACATTTTCTGTGGAATTTGAGACTAGTTATGCATTACCCTATCTAGACTTCTTGTTGGAAAGAAACCCTATTACGAACGATGTTACTCACTCTGTATGTAGAAAACCATCTACAATAATATCTGTGATTCCTTACTACTCCTTCCACCCACCCAGGCAAAAACTCTCAGCCCTTCACTTTATGTTTTATCGAGCAGTAACACATTCGTCCACAATTGATGAAAGAGACCTAGAAGTTGCAGAAATTAAGGACCTTGCGGTGTTCTATGAATACCCATCTACCACCGTTAACTCCATAATGCGCCGTGTCTTTAATGCATCATACTCAACATTCCCAAGAGCGAGACCAACCTCTTCATACGTGGGTAAACTACCATACACTCCTGCTGTCACAAAAACCCTTGTGACGTATATTCTAATTTCATATTTAGTTTCTTTCCCTATGTAAATTTGAGTTTGTTCTCAGTTATACTTCACAAATTAACGTGACATCTTCTCTCTCAAACGAATACTGTTGGCAACAGATTTGAGGTCAGAGTGAACGTGACGTATGACTGTATGAGATAAGAACGATAGATAAAAACAACGATACAACAGTTGCTCGTGTGTGGGGTGTTGAATGTGTGTTGGATATGTGGTATGTGAATTCTGTTCTACCCTGAAATGCGATATCTGCGCTGGAGAAATAAAGAATCAATTACAGTAAGTTGACTTCTGTTTTAAATGTTTCGTCTGGCCGTTAAGGTTTCATTTAGGAATTATTTCATCCTACGGTTATGTTTTAAAAATAACGTAAGAAGAACGACAAAAGTTCAACACGAAAAGAGTTTACGTTATACCCTAAAAATGCATGTTGCCCATTTAATACCGATTTTGGCATAAAAACGTGCAACATTCTCGCTCATATTAAAAATGAAAGGGATCAGACCCCCTCCCCCCTTGATTAAAAGTTTGGTGTTTAAGCAATCCCACTAAAATCTATGAATCTTGATCCATCAGACCAGACATACAGAGGTTCTACCCGTCACAACCTTAATTTGTGTGTCTTTGAACACAAATATAATATTAAACCATGCTCTACCTTCACCGCTGTTTCAACACTATGCCTAAAGGGTCAACACCAACTTATCTGGGATAATGTTACTATGCTAAATACGTCGACTACCTGTTCTTCCATCCTTCTTCCAATGGTGCTAAATACGTCGACTACCTATGCTAAATACGTCTTTACTATGCTAAATACGTCAACTACCTGTTCTTCCATCCTTCTTCCAATGGTGTGGGTGCGTTATGTCTTGGAAGAGTATATATATATATAATATATATATACTCTTCCAAGACATAACGCAACCACACCATTTGATAACGGCCCCACAGTGGACTTGAAAGTGCTAATATGTTTAGTGACATGCTTTCGACAAGGTTTTGGAACACAGCGATAGGTATGCTCTTCCATTCAGTACATAATGCTGCCGCTAACTGTTGCTTAGTAGGACGCCTCGATTCCAAACTTCTTTTGCGGAAATCTAATTCATTCCATAGGTGCTCTATGGGAATAAGATCAAGGCTCTGTGTTGGCCAGTCCACACGCGACATGGAATTATCGTCAAACAACGCCGTAACAGTCCTTGCTTTATGGCTCGGTGCATTATCCTGCTGGTACCAACAAGGCTCGGTTCCACAGTATTGCCACAGAGTTGGTAGGGCATAATTGTACAGAATATTCAGGTAGACGTGCTCGTTAACAGGTTTGTCCACAGTAACCAATGGGCCGGGAACATACCACGAAAAACACCCACACACGAGTACACTGCGAGCTCCAAACTTGACCGTGGGAACAGTAAACTGTGGTAAATAGCGTTACCCCGGCTGCCGCCATACACACACACACGGCCATCAGACTGATTTATCGTGTATCTGGATACATCAGTCCATAGGACCCATTTCCATTCATCTACGGTCCACGATAAATGTTCTTTACACCATGCAAAACGACGAAAAGGATTCCGAGTGGAGATGAAAGGCTTATAGCAGCCGCACGACCACGGTAACCCATGGAATGAAGTTCTCTGCGAATGGTACATGTACATACTGAGATTCCAGCATTTTTACTCACCTGTACTCTGAGATCTTGTGCAGTACTCTGTCGATTAGCTGTAACGACTCTCCTGAGGCTTCGAGATCCATTTTCACTGGTTTTCTTTGGTCTGCCGGTATGTTTTTCTGCTTCAGGCACGCCATGTGTCTTCCACTCATCCAGTACATCCAAAACATTTCACTTGGGCATGTTTAAACGTCTTATAACGAAGTAAATTTCTCCGCCATTTCTGTCCACGCCAGGATTCGAACCCGGATCCCCTCATTCCGGAATAAATCACTCTACCAATTGAGCTACGCGGACGTTTGTTCTGATTGCTATGTGCCTTTATGTCGTGTGCGTCCTGCTGGCAGGTACGTTACAGCCTCTCGGTTTCTCTTATGGACAACCCACTAATATAACACGCAACAATCTTTCCATTCTCAAAGTCAGTTCTCTCCCGCCGCGACATTTTCATTCAACCTCACAGTGCGATATGATCGTGGTCAGCTGCAGGCTTGTTTTTATACCGTTTGCAGCTGTACCGCACATCTTAACAACGCAGCGGATCTATTGATTTGGTTTTGAAGGGGTGTTCGGTGACTTTTGTCAATATAGTGTACACACACACACACACTTATAAGTACAGACATACACATACAAGAACATACACACACATAAGTATACACAGCTATACAAAACAAAATTAACGTCACACCCCTGTGCATTCTGTTAATTTTATGTGGAAGGCATCATCAAGTTTGTAAATATTTGTACAACGTTTACCAGCTGCTTCGGATTTTCGGTACCACATAAAACGGACCGGATGTATCTCGTAGTCGTAGTAATGATGGAATAGCCCCTAGAGAATCTTTAGTAATGTGCGCAGCATCGTTATCTTGCAATGTACGTACAGCCGCGCCTTCTTTTTGAATGTGAGCAACTAACTTGCCCTAAAACTTTCGAGGAAGAAATAAGAATTTTATGCAGCCAAGAGTACCGAAACTGGCAACACATATGAACAAATTCTGTAAAGAGATAAATGACAAAGTATGGCGTGAAGACAATTCTACCAGGAGCTCGTGCAAAGATTTAATTTCCAGTTTTAATCAGATTGTGAGCAGTGATTTTTGCGCATTCTCTTCAGCTGCGCCCGGGGCAGCAGCCATGTCTGCCTCGCCCTAATTACGCCTCTGCCACCAAATTCTCGGGTGTAATGAGCGCGTCCTTTGAATCTTTCCCTACACGAAAAGAATATTTCAAAGCAGATTTTTAGAAGAAAAAAATCAGCAAAAATGAGAACATACAGTATTTGCGCATCCTAGAGAAAAACTGCGAATAATTTAAAATGTGCAATGTAGGCAGTCTTTTCTTCACAGTGTATTGAACCGGATACAAGATAAAAATATGTATATCAACCGAATTTCTATATAATCGCTAAAACATCCACAAACAGAAATAGCTACTTTGAGTCACTAACGGATGAAGTATGCTAATCCCAAATTGCGCGCAAAACTTTACTCATAGCAGAAGATATCCGAGGTAAAAGAGATTTTTTCAGATTGGATTCTTAGAAACGAAGATACGGCTCCAAGTATGGTTCAAACAGAAATCAACACTTACACCTCCTAGTGGCAGAACTTAGGAGTATAAAAATTTGTAAATATATGAAAAATATTGCTCGTGCAAACACTCAGTAGCAAGGAGAGTATTTTAGATCGGACTTTTAGAAGCGGAGCTGTGGTCATTGCAAATATTTATGTTAACTTCCTCTAGCTAGAAACACTATTTTGAGAAAAAAAGTGCACATAAATGTTTTTCGTTGTTAGTGGCGTCTGACTGGGGGAAAAATCAGTCAGATTTTAAAAAGCAAAGATACGATGTCAAACATTGTAGGGGTGAGACATAGACTTTTGTGCTAAGTCCCGCCTTCTTTCCGATATGCGTCCGTGAGTTAATTTAACAACTTCCCCCTACAGCAAATAATCTGAGGTTCTCACTCTCGTAATTTATTAATAATAAATTTATCATCCAGGCCCCTCTTCCTCCGCTTTTTTGTGTAATTATCCGCGAATCAAGGAAGGGAGAGAATGGCTACTGTAAGGCACTTCATCAACTTCAATAAATACTTCGTGAATAAGAAAGATAATAAATTCAATGAATCAAAGTACTAGTGAGAGTCTGGTTCCGGTGCCAATGTCCGCGTCGACGAATTTGTGGCATGCGTCGTCCGTCACGAATTGTTCAATCTCCAATCCGTTGCCCTACGCCACTCTAATATCCGAGTCGTTCCGACTCCACTATGTAATTCGAAACACTGTTTCACGCTAAAAACCAGGAACTGCGTTCCTCGGAGCATAAAATCTCCACCGCCTATCCGTCTTCCAGACACTCGTGGCAAATCCTTTTCACTTTCTCCCGAAGCCTCCAGCTTCACGCAAATAACAGGAACTGCGTTCCTTGGAGCATAGACGCCGCACGTCTACCCGCCGTCCAAGCGCACCTCGCAAATTCTTCTCTCTCCCGAAGCACACGGCTTCACGCAAAAACCAGGAACCGCATTCCTCGTAGTCAAGCTCCCGACGTCTACTCGCCTTCCAAGCTGCTTCGCAGTCCTCCTTCTCTCTCCGAATCTATCTCTTATCCCCCTCGCTCCAGAAGAACCCTCACTTCTTTTTTCGGCCCCCTCTACCACGAGGCGCTGACATACCACCAGGCGCTGACCTTGTCAGGTCCTGGAGCGAACCTGACCTTTGTCCGCAGGCACACTTTCTTCGAATCCGCACCCCAGCCGCTCCTGCTTCTGGGAAAATCGCTCGCCCTCGCTTATTGTCTCCGTGCAGGACGACAGCATACCAAACATTCCATCTAACGGACCTCTGTACGTGGAAACCAGACTCTATACAAACAGAACAAAACATACAACAATACTGACATTCTTTTACACAAAGGACGTATTCAGTCTTCCCAGACAGGCTGGCGCCCTTCTAACCTTGGGCATTGTATATGCACACAGTTAATGAAATAAAGTTATTTCCTTGTTTTTATGTACATAAATTAGCACTAGATCATATCTTAATTGATATGCATCTCATTATTACTTTTCGCCCTTACAAACATGTTGAAACAGAAATATGCACTTGTGGCAAGGCATTTTGTTAGAAAATATTGTAACATCGTCGTGGCCCCCAATAATGCAAAAATAATTTTTAAAAGCCGATTTTTAAGAAGCAGAGATTTCGAAAAATACACAATACATTTACGTTCCCTGGAGGTAACACTATGCATTATTTTGTATTAGAACTGTACGGCCTTTGTATGATATTGAAACTCTACGGCCTTTGTGGGATATTAGAACTGTACTTCCTTTGTGGTAGAAGAAAGTAACAGAGCCGCCCCGGTGGCGCAGTGGTCTAAGCGATGGCCTCTGATCATTCGTCCGAACGGGGTCCGGGTTCGAATCCCGGTGAGGCATGGATGTTGTGTTTGTCCTACGGCACTGACTCTCTCCCTTCCCTGGAACCAGTGACCCTAAATTAGGGACGGGCGATTTCTTATAGCCCATTGAGTTGATCACGGTGGTCGTTAAACCTCCAATGGCTACATATCCATCCTTGTTGACAACATGTATCCCTTCATGTTGGACGTTTACCAGAACAATGCGCCCTGCCATGTCGCTCAGTGGTGTACCTGACTGGTTCCTACTGGCACTCGTTTACCTGCCTATTTTGCTCTACTGGCACTTGATCAGAGACCACAACACCCTCCACGTCGTACGCAAAAATCCTCATTTGCTTCACTCGGGATTGTTGCCAACAATACACTGAGGGGCTTGGGGAACTTCAATGCTCCCATTCCGCCGACTGTGATTTCAGTTCCGGCTTAAAGTCACGGGTTCAAGTCTCATCAATTCCGACAATTCTGTTCAAGAAAGTGCCACCCTTCCTTTTGAACCTGTGGAGGATATCCTGTGCGATGCTCAGTCTGGCTGCCTTCTGCTCGAGAATGAGTTCGTTGCGCACCTAGCACGTAGCGATTTTTCTTTTTACCAGTGAGTTGGTCAAAATCCGGTGAACACGAGATGTTGGACAAATTTGCCGGATGAGAAATCTCTTCGACTGTCAAACAGCAATTCACTAGTTTTCTCGTCAAGGGCTTGGATTTGCCTCCTGAGTGAACATATGGGTTACGTTTGATCTACTGCACTTGTTCATTTCTTTCACCTTAATCACAAACCTAAACTTGGAGAGTCTTCTGTGGTCTAATGGCTCCTTAAACAATAAAGAAATTAACGTAAAGGGGCATCTCTAATTTTCACCAGTTTTTTAGGAAAGGTAGAAAAGACAGATATGCACATCAGTGATACTCTTGTGTCCTGAGACACGCTGATTCCTTGGGCAAGTAACTCACTTCCGTCCTACGATGAATTAACCCTTACTTCTGTACTTCTACGAATTGTCCGTTCTTTTTGTGCTTCGATTAGTTGTACCTCACTTGCGTCCTTTGATGAACTGTTCCTTTCATTTTCCTCTCACAATGAATTGTCTCTCACTTCCGTCTTTCGATGAATTGTCCTTCACTTCCGTACTTCAATAAATTGTCTCGCACTTCGATGAATTTCCCCCTTTTCGTGCTTTGATTAATTGTTCCCCACTTCCATCCTTTAATGAACTATTCCCTTCACTTTCGTCCTGCAACGAATTGTTCCTCATTCCGTCCTTCGATGAATCGTCCCCTCAATTCGTTCTTCAAGGAATTTCCTGTCACTTCCATCCTTTGATAAATTGTTCCGTTCACGAACGAATAAATAATACAGACATTTGACGTGGACTATGAACATCAAACAGAGTTCATCACTCTTTCCACGTTTATAATTCTAATTATTTGTTCAGTTGCTGCTTACTATCTTTGGTGAATCCCCAGCATTGTACGGGGCTCCAAGAAGCAACCTGCTACATTGGCTTGGCAGTTAGTGTATGTAAGTCTGAAGGAATTCGAGGCCGATGTGGTGCAGTGGAAGCATATCCGGCGCGTAACTGGAAGATCCTGGGTTCGATTCCCCAGTGGCGGCCAATGAGAATTTTTCCGTCACTCACTTATAAACGTGGAAAGAACGATGACCTCTGTTTGATGTCCCGTTCACTTCCGCCCGTCAACGAACTACCCCTCACTTCCGTCTTTCAATGAATCGTCTGTCACTTCCATACTTTGATGAATGCCCTCTCACTTTGTGTTTTAATGAATTCCCTCTCACTTCTTTCTTTTGATAAACTGTTTCCTTCACTTCCATCCTTCGAATAATTGTCCTCTCACTTCCGTGATTCGAATAATTGTCTCGTCACTTCCGTGCTTCGAAAAATTGTCCCGTCACTTCCGTGCTTCGAAAAATTGTCCCCTCACTTTCGTGCTTCGAATAATTGTCTTCTCGCTTCCGTGCGTCCAATAATTATCTCATTCTGTATTTGAACTCAGCTCACACAGTTTTCAGAGCACGTGCGCTCATCTTCTTAAGCACATGATGAAAGTGATGTTTTACGAGGACTCAACACTAAAGCAAGGACATTACCAGTTTCAATCTCTCTACCATTCAGTGACACACTTTCGTCTTGTATTCGGAGAGTCCCACATTCTACTTAATTTTAGGGAGACAGTCAGTGTTGTGCAACTGTAGAATCCACGTCTTTCTTTCTTTCTGTTTTAGGAAAAAAGTGTACCACCGCTTCATATTCTTCAAAGAAACAGGCATTTCGGTTCTTCTAATTTAAGACTTTTTTAAAAAATCTCATTCGCGCTGAAGCCACTTTGGGCATGTTATGTACAAATAGGTACGATGCAAACTGATGCACAGAAGGACATTTTAAAGTAGAAAGAGAGAAAGAGAGAGGAACAAAATTAAGTGTTGTGGGGGAACAAAATGGGATGCAGTGTCTCAGTGGGACCAATGGAGACCGGATGCTGAGGGAGCGTTGCTGCTGGCCATTCACGCAGCAGATATTCTTTGCCTCCTAGAGAATTGTGATCCAATTAATTCCGTCGTCTTGAAGAACGCGCCAGCGGGTAGAAGTCTGTAGGGTGAAGCGAGGGGGCGAATGAAAAGCGAGTGTCTGTGTGAAGGGGGGGGGGGGAAATAAGAGGCTGGAGGAAGACGGAACGCGTTGAAAAATGTCTCCTATTAAAAAGACAGAGGCGATCGATTTTTTGCATCATGGGCAGAAGAGAAAAAGAAAGAAGAGATAGTAGTACTCTCCTTTAATAGGAGCGGTCATCGATCAAACACTGAAGCTGATAGAGCTTGGTTAAGGAGCTGGGATGGTGGAAGGCGTCAGCAGCGGTCAGTGGCCGGACGGCTGTTTCCACAAATATGGCAACCTACATCCAAAGCGGTGTTTAAATCTTCCACAAGAAGAAAGGACACATGAGTTTCTGTAAAATTCCGCGCCAAGAGCCATTAAGAGCACTGGTAACAAAACTTCTCGAAAGCGCATCGGATGATGTTCTCTTATTTATTATTTTTCCTTTTTTTTTTTAGAGGAAACATCCCATGGGAATCCAGATATCTCTCACTTATCCAACATGTATCTTTGGACGATGAAAATCAGTGACTGTTGGTGCAGTTTTATGGACTTCAAATGGAGATGAAATTAATATTTAATATCTTAAAACCGTTTTGATTTTACGATTTCAATTAAGGTCTTTTGGGATCTGTGATATCTTTCAGACATCCAGCGTGTATCTTTGCATGATGATGAACATCTGCTGGAAAAGTTTTTCTTTTTTGCAGGTAAAAATTCGAGCAAGTTTAAATCCAGTTTCTTAAAAAGCTGTGACGTACTACATAGATAAAAGCACGTGTGAAGACGACAAATCTGCAGCGATACATTCCGTCCGTACAGCTTAGTTGGGAGAGCAACTTGCTCCGGAGTGAGGGGGCGCGAGTTCGATCTCCGTCACGGACAAACTTGTGTTTTCACATTGGCGCCCGAACATGAAAATGGATGTAGGGTTCTTTGAAAAATGAATGATGTTTGTTCCACACATCGTCTGGAATTAATGAAACGTCGTTCTTCGCTTAAAAAAAATTAAGAGGGAGATGATGTGACGTACTACAGAGGTAAAAGCACGTCCAAGACGAGAAATCGGCACAAATCTGCAGCTTAGTTGGGAGAGCAACTTACGCCGGAGTGAAGCCGTTGAGGCAAATCCGACAACCAGGACACTGAGATTATCCGGCGAGCTGGGCATGTCACCGACCACAATGGTTCATCACCTTCAGGACCTCGGCAAGGTCTACAGGAGCTGCTGCATTGTCCTTCACGAACTGATGCCAGCAGAAGCAAACCGCTTCCTAGAAAACCCACGAGGTGTACGTTTCATCAAGAGAATTGTTACGTGCGATGAAAAGTGGTTCTATTTCCGTAATCGTAACACACAACGGCAGTGGTTGAGCCTGGGCAAGCTTCTTGAACATGTTGCCAAACGTGGGCGCTTCGAGCACAAGGTGATGCTCTGCGTCTGGTGGAATTTCGAGGGGATAATCCATTGCAAATTTGTTCCAGACGACGGTCGGACCATCAACGCCAACCTCTACTCTGAACGTCTGGAGCAGATGTATGCCGTTTTGGAGGAGAAGATCCCGGTACTGGTGAACAGAAGGCTCGCTCTCCTACAATAGGACAACGCTCGGCCTCATATCGGGCGAACGACCCGTGCAAAACTCCAGGAACTTGAGGGTATTGAACTGATGCCACACCCACCATATAATCCGGACATTTCCCCGTCGGATTTTTACCTGTTGCGGATCATTACCCACTTCCTTCACGGGCGGCACTTCAACAACCAGGAGGAGATGGCAGCTGTGGTGAAGGAGTTCTTCGCCTCGAAGGACAAGAACTCGTACCACCGCGGAATCGAAGAACTGGCAGACAGATAGCTAAAGACAGTGCAATGCTAGTCAGTTTTCGTCATAAAGGTACGTGTAAAGACATAAAGTGATCCAAATATTGCAAAACTTTCGACTCACCCTCTGTAATAAGCTACGTCTGTCCACAACGCTCTGACGTCATGCAGTACTTGCAGCGCTATCTGTTTTTATGCGGGAAGCCGAAAAATCGAACTAAGCTCACCGATACGTAAAATCAAGGAAAAATACCGGAAAATAAAATAAAATTAATAAAACAAGCGACTTCTTCTGTGGTATCACACACGTGCTCGAACAACTGTCAGCGACATTTGTTCTGTTACGAAGGGGTTATGTCGTGTTTTATTCCATTTTCTTCGCATTGCTGAGTAATTTCGTAAAAAGGAATAAAATTACAGAGTATTTCATAAAAAGGAATCAGCGTTATCATGAGAATACTGCAAAAATTTTGTTCTTTGTGACTTCTCTTATAGACTACCCATTAATAATTCAACCGTTTATTATAGTTATATATATGTATTTTACGATTCGTGTTATGAAAATTTCAGTCACAGCTTTATCACGTTTGCAATGCACGGGCCATGAGTTCGTGACGTAATGATAACGCATGTCATATCACGCATATGAAATAATCATGGTAGCACTAAATGTAAACAATAAATTCCGACTTTCATATCCTATGACATATTGTGCCACGCTTTGCCTTAGCGTTTTGTGTATAATTATATAGATATCTTTACTGATTTCGATCCAAAGAATGGCAGTTACTGAAATCCACTGCTACTAGTAAAAGCATGAATTTCTAAAATGTTGCGTTTTAATTTTCTCCGATACCCATTAGTAATGTTCTACAATTTTCAAAAATATTTCTATCCTGTCATTTTTAGCCGGAATTTTAAACATATCCTCATTGGACTTTTATCGATAGAGGAGAATCGAGAGCATCATGGAAATTGTATCTTATGACGTGGTTCTGTTGTGTGAGACACTCAGAGCACAAAAAATTTTATTGCACGTAGCCAAGTGAAATACAGGTAATCATGTTCAGCTCGTATGCGATATATACACATTTCGTGAAATACGTTTTATGAAACAAGAGTTACATACGCTTTAGTTTAATACTATTACTTGTCTCGATCTTAAAGGGCAAGCACAGCATCAACTCAGTTGTTTCGTGAATATTGCTAATCTTACCTGATGCCATACCTCTGTTAACAGGACTTTTTCTTACCTTTGCAGTTCGGTGTGTAGGCTTAATTGCAGCTCGTTTTATGAGGAAGATCTACCACGAAAGAATGGATGAGAAAAATTGCAATTTCAAAGGAGTACTAAGATCGGTTGCGGAATGAAATTAGTTCTTTATTATTATTTCAGTATATACGGATTGTACTGAGGAATCATCTTACAAAATTACTACTTGAATCCCTTTAGTTTGTTACCTATTCTTGTATTCTATACTCTTTCTTGTTTACTCTATGATTCTGCCTAATTTCTTTTATATTTCATTTACTTACCTTACTCACTTCCCATTTTAGACTGGCCTTTTTCATGTAAAACAAACTGGCTGTCCGAAAATCCTCCGTTCTCAAAGCATCTTCCCGCAAATTCTGTCCCCTCTAGACTTCTTTTTCTCTTTCTTCCTGACACCTGTGTTTGACCTTTCGTGCCCCTGTTTTCCTGAGCCTCTTACCCCCCCCCCCGCTAAAAGGGGAGAGTGTTTCTATCTCTCACGCCTCTGATGCAATAAACTAATTAAGCAATCTGGAATTACTTGCTGACGACAACGCCCATGTTCGCAGCTAAGGCCAATAAAACGATATAATCACTTAAGAAAGGTCACGTCTGATTGCAGTTACCACCGTGAAAGCCCCCTTGTACACTCTCTTGCCGGCTGACCTTACATAAAAATAAATTAATATAATGACGCTTTAAAATCTCCAAAATCCCGTAACACCTCACCTTCGACCGAATGGTCTGAGACGTTGCCCTCTCATCATTCGTTCGTGATGGTCTCAGGCTAGTCCCAAGTGAGGCATAGTAAGTGTTGTTCTTCTCGATGACATTGGCTTTTTACCATCTCTGAAACCAGTGGGCCCTAAATTTGGGAAACGCGACTGCTTATAGCTTCACGAGTTTCTCATGATGGTCGCTAAAGCCGAAAAAAACAAACAAACAAACAGTAAGTTCACGTATGATGTGCAAATCCAAGTCCTAAGTTCGATTACCATGATGTAGAGCAACTCTAAGAGCTATAAGCAGTCGTCCCTTCCCCAACTTACGCCATTGGTTCTAAGGAAGCAAGAGAGAGTCAGTGTCCTCCGGTACTCGAAAATTGTCCCACTCGGATGAGTGGTCAGAAGAGACCACTGAGCCACCGGGGAAACATGGTCAGAAGAGACCACTGAGCCACCGGGGAAACATGGTCAGAAGAGATCACTGAGACACCGCTTAGACCACTGAGCCACCGGGGAAACATGGTCAGAAGAGATCACTGAGACACCGCTTAGACCACTGAGCCGCCGGGGAAACATTCATATCATAGATGTAAAGCATGCACACATACCCTCACACTGATATTGACCCACATAGGTATTTAGAATCAGATTTAAAACCAGTACGACTAGTTAGCAGACGAAATTACAGTTACAAATTTATAAATCGGTATCACACATTTTTTCCCTAGAGAGAAAGAGAGAGAGAGAGAGAGAGAGAGAGAGAGAGAGAGAGAAATGACAATGTTAACCAATAACCCGGACATTCCACATGGTTTGTCACAAACGCAGTTACACATCACAGCTTGGAGTCTAAGATACATTGAGGTGCTTCCTGGAACACAGTTGCCTCTATATTTTGCAGTGGATCTCTCAAGTGGCGGCTATAGTCTGCTCTTATTGCTGAAGTGGTTGAAGATAACGACCTAGACATACTATACATCCGGAGATGTAATTGGTCTCTGAAGAGCTGACAAGTTGTATAAATTTCCTGGTGCGTTATTTTGATCAGATTCCAGCAATGAAGGTAAAGCTTGTGGGTTCCAAGACACAATCATTGCAGCGCCGCACGACCAAAGTGCCAATGCCGATCGGCAACCATAGCTTATCGCACCCAGTACCATATCTCCTACTGCTTGAAAAGCGTGACGCGCGATGGCCACTGGTGAACTGATGGACTGACCGCACTGTCTTGAGACATTCATCTGGAAATCATTGTCCACATGATGAAACCATGATTTGTCCCTAAAGGTGATAAAACGATATTGCATTCCAGGTTTTCGAGATCGATATGACCTATTTATGTGGCTTGCTTGTCAGTGAAAAAACTACGCTGTGGAAGACGGGCATGCAGTGCTCATCGAGAGAAGCACTGTGATTAAGTATCTTCAGTATTTCCATTTCCGCAGCAGACCCCCGTAACAAAATTGGTCTTCTTTTCTGTGATGTTTTCTTTTGGCTTGATTCCAATCCCTGCCGGTGACAGGGTGTAGCTCCTCGCAACCGACATATGCCACTTCACTATCATGCTTCAGATGAGCCACTAAATCTCCGTAACCTAGCACTATGGCTGACGTACATGTTGCCTTGGCTTTCTCTACATGAACCTGCTTCCTCTGACATCGTAGTGTGGGATTACTCAGGTGCTTTTGGGCGCAAAATTCGAAGAAAGTTTAGACTAGGCTGCGATATATGTATCTCGCTTTCTAATACCGACACTCTTAGCTTGATGTCTTTGTTCTGCTACCCCAAAAGGCACCTATTAACACTTCACATACCACAGATGGTCTACATACTACTAATTCTTGCATAGCGGTTCTTCTCCAGCTTTTCACAAGGTAGAAACTTTTTAAAATTTAACATTGTCACGCCTTGTTAAGGCATCTTGGCTACATATTCGAAGACAAAAGTATCATATTTTAGACTGGCCTTCTTCATGTAAAACAAAATTTTTAGAGGTATCCCCTACACTTTTCTTTATTGTCCTTGCCAAAATCCAAGTCCTCAACTCAGATACAAGCAGGAAGAAGTTGTGACGTACCTGCCCAGCAGGACGCACACGACATAAAGGCAGATAGCAGTCAGAACGAACGTCCGCGTAGCTCAATTGGTAGAGTGACTTATTTCGGAATGAGGGGACCCGGGTTCGATCCCCGGCGTGGACAAAAATGACGGAGAAATTTACTTCGTTATAAAGTATGAACAATTAGACCAAGCTAAAATATAGTAACTAACTCTTCGGCTACTACCAGTAACTGGACTTTGAATAAATTACAACCTGTTGATATTAGCGACAAGTCACAAGTTCGACAGCAGAATTACATATGCTACATCCTTTCGCTCATGGAGTGAGCTCTTATCTACGTCTTAGCGACTTAACTGCAGGCCAAGTGTTTCCGAAATTGTAAGCGCTTGGGAGATATGGCGTCGATTGAGAAGAGGTAACGCGAAGTAACATAATTAAAAAAATAACAGACAACTAAAAGTGGAAGTCAAATTAGAGCATATGCATCATAGAACATAAGAAGTCGTTCGACTCTAATTTTGAGTTGTTGGTTGCAAGTAACGGAACAGAGGCAGCACCGTAGGTCAAGCGCGCCACCCATGGCAATCGGTCTTGGGCCTTCTTCGAATAAAAACCCAGAAGACCGCACCTCCGATAACTCTGACACCGGGCGGCTTAATTATTTCCGTCAGTGTTATTGTTTTATTATTATTGTGATTTTTTTCAGTATTTTAGCGTCATCGTGTAACTCAAAATCTTAAAGAACAAGTCCATCCATTATTTTTCAGATTTTATGGCCCTCTAAAAAAGCAAAAGGACCAGAACAGAATCAGAAACACAGCACCAATGACACAATGGCACTTAAAATCTAGGAAGAGGGAGTTACATTGTAGATCATAATTTCTGTGTTTTCATGCATGTCGTCTGATATTTTAAGATATTTTCCATTTTTTATGAGCTTTTAACTCTGGGAATGGTTTCCCATTGTAAAACTGGGTGCCCGATCCGGTGTATGAGGCCCCGAATAGACAAAGCCCGATATCTGTGTCTTTTAGATGGTAATTGGACCTAGACCTTGAAGAGAAAAATAACATCTTAAATACATGAAATTAGAACGCAAGGACCTTGATTGAAAAAGGGATTCATAAGCTGCGGACAGCTCGAAGCATGGAGAGATGTATGCTCAGGGTAACCGGGAAAAATAGGAAAAGTGACTCGTGGATAAGAAAACTGCCAAGAGTTTATGACATCATTATCAAAGTAATGACCCTCAGGTGGCGATGAACTGAACATATTGTTGAAAGAACAGATCACCGTTGGGCAGCTGAAATAGTAGACTAGATACCAAGGATAAGAAAGAAATCCACGTAGGAGATGATTGGATGTAATTACAAAGCATGCGGGAGTGACGTCGAAGAAAATGGCCAAGACAAAGAGTTGTGAATACAACTTGGGGCAGATATTCATCAAGCATTGGGAAGAAAATTGTTGATGACGATGACGAAGTTATTCGTGAATTTGCAATCTCTTTTTTTGTTTATCTGAACAAGAAGACTATATTCAGTATTTTAATATTTTAAAACCGGCTGGAACAATATAACTCAAGGTTAGTAAAATGAGGTGAAATCGATTGGAAAGAATGTATTCCCTGTGTAAGAAGTGAGTCAAACTCGGCTGAAAATAGTGAATCTTCGCATCAGAAAGCGCTGTTTCCCCCTTAGCTTTGTTATTAAAGTGATCTGTGACATGCCTGCACCGCAGGAAGCGCATGAGATAAAGGCAGATAGCAGTGAAAGCACATGTCCGTGTATCCCAGTTGGGAGAGCGACTTACTCCGGAGTGAGGGGATCTGGGTTCGATGCCCGGCGCGGACAAACTTGTACGTTATAGATCAGGTAGGGTGATGATTAACACTACCCGATCCTTTCAGACTTATTCTTGGGTTGGAAAGAAAGTAATGTCAGATGACGAGGTATCCGAAGTCGAAGGCCCGCCGTCCACGGTGCACATTGTCCACAGAAATTGGCCAGCACAGCGGCGTGACATCAACAGGAAGGCGGCTTAAGTCAGGGGCAGTTAGCCGCTGAAAGCGAAGATTGTAAGCGCTATCCAACATGGAAGCGAACCAGCAGCACATCTGCTATGGCATGCTATATAACTTTCGTCCCAGGAGCACTTCCACAAATGCTGTAAGGAATGTTACCAGTGTGTACCCCAATGCCACATCACATCGTCAGTGCTGTCGTTGGTTCGAACGGTTTCGAGAGGGAAAGACAGACCGTCCCAATGCCGGAATACCCACAACAGTGGATATAGAAATGCAGATGACCTTAGTGGAGACCGATCCACGTATGACGACGCGGAAGTTGGCCAAATTTCTGGGGACTACCCACACGAGCATTATCACGCTTCTGCGTCAAATTGGGAAAGTGCGCAACAAAGGAGTTTGTCTGCCCCATCAACTCGCAGTTGAGCAAATCGCATGAGTGCATGCGTTTCGCTTCTCGCACGTGACCAGAAATAGGTCCTGTATGACAATGTAAGCGCCCGAAAACAATGGTTGGACCCAAAACAGAAGCCCAGCCCAGGCCCTAAAGCTGGCTTACCCCCACGTGAGGCCTTGCCGTCTGTTTGGTGGGATATGCGGGGTGTCGTATTTTTTTGAGCTACTACCAGACAACACCACTATCACCACCGATGTGTGCTGCCGTGAGCTCGACGCTCACGCCGAAATGAACAGCACCACTGAAACGAATGGGCGTCCTCCTACAGCAGGATGGAGCCACACCTCACGCAACACATGTGACCTGTCACAAGACCAGGGACCTGCCGCACACAGTCTACTTCCCTGACATTGGCTCAAGCGACCACCCCCTTTTCCGGTCGTTGCAGAATTCCCTGGATGGACAGCGGTTGGCTAATCGGGATGATGTCGAACGATCGCTTACTCAGTTCTTTGCGTCCAAGTCACCACAATTCTACAGGGACGGTATCCAACACATGCCCACACGATGGGAGCAGATCGTGGCAAACGATGGCGTCTGCGCTTTGGATTGATTTGTACTTGTGTATACGGCAATTAGCACTTTCCTGTTGCCTTGCATTTGTAAACATTACTTTTTTCCAATCCAATATCTGCTAAAAGAGCTATGACTATGGCGTAGAAACAGAGGAAGGAGAGAGAGATTTGAGTTTCTACCTAGTGGCATGATATTCGTATCACAGGATTGGACCTTCCTCATTATGCCTTGAATCATGAAACAGAAAACAACGGACTGCAAGGTAAAGCTTATCACGCATGACAGATTTTTGGTCTGTACTTCTGAGGTGAGAGTTAGAAAGAAAGTGTTTTGCTATAGCTTTCGTAAAATCCTTACGCTTTGTGAGCATTTCTGTAGAATTTTTATAAATAAAAACAGAATCGCCAATTTTGGTTCTAGTTCATTGGCCGCTTGAAAGTTAAGCCAGCCCCACCGGTAACAGAAAGACAAACAACTTGATTCTGACGTCATCATAGAACTACTACATTTTCGTTTCCGGTGTTCGTCTATCGAAGAGAATGGGCAGCGCCTATACAGACGGAACAGATGTTTACGTATAGTGGTTGTTTATAGTATTTCGCGTTCAGAAAACGAACTGATTTAGCTATAAAAACACAGTTGACTATTGACGTAATGGGCCGCGGGTGACCTAGTGGTCAACGTTCGTGACTGCCATGGAGAAGACCTCAGGTTCGATCCCCAGGCACGGACGAACGCACGAACTACTCAGTGTCCGTCGTGCGTCGGATGGACACTTTAAGCCGTTAGACCCCGGGTAATGGCCCCCCGTAATAAATAAGGGCGTCTTCTTCCGCCTTTCTACCTCTCTTCCGTATCACTTTCCTATCGGGCACTCTAGCCCCAAATCTCCTATCTTCCTATTTCTAAGGGTTGTTTAAGATCTGGGGTCAGACACTCCCTTCCTAAAATCCTCTACATATGAACTGTTCTGATCTAGTGACGTAACTCAGTGCCCTCTATAGTTATGCTATATCAGAAATCCAATCGGTTTGCTAAACAAAATACGACTACATTTGAAGAAACGATCACATCTGTACATCTGCTGTTATTCCCGTTCAGAATACATCAGAAACCTCGTATTTTCTTTGGCTGAAGAGCACTGGAAACAAACATGCCGTCTACTTATGATGACGTAATGAAGGAATTGTTAAGCTTTCAGTTGCAGAAGGCGTTGGTTAAACTGTGCCATTTAAGCTGGTATTTTAACTGAGATTCTCGGGGAACGAATTTGACATCCAAACTACATAGAATGCTATTCTAGGGAATCAGTATGCATGAGGATATAATAATGCATGCAGATTCAAAAGCAAAGATACACCATTTAAAGACATACTTTGTAAAATGAAAAGTTTCGATCCGTAAATTTATTGGTATTAAAATGTAATACAGTTTACAAACAACATTGAGCTTTCGTACGTCGACCGCACGGCTTTCTCAATGTTCTAAACTGTAGGGTATATGCAATGTAGAATTACGATAATGAAATTCATTGACGTGTTTACAATTCTTTTAAAACACTAGGGGCTGCGCCACTAGGCTCGCTACGCTCGTTTCCAGAGTAGCGCTCGGCTCCTACATCCCGATCTTCAAGTATATCAAAACGAAATGAAAATGTTCTTTACTTTTGCGCTGTATCGAATCCAAGAAGGCAGCTTGTTTACAGTTTTTGTTTCGGTTCTGGTGAACTCCCTGTTGGATTTTTGTGGAACTTCATTCAATTTCCTTCTATTTTTATTGAAGGACTTCGAAAGACTCCACCATTCCGAAGTTTCCGAGTTTTTTTACTGTCGTTATTTTTTGGAAGGGGGACATTTGTCGTTTGAACTTATAGCACTTACTAAATTTACCATTAAGAAAAACAAAAGTGGTCCAAAAAACATTTCCGCAAACCGTAAACCGCAGTTTTGCTCACCTTAACTTTATTTCAGCGTGTTTTCCAAACAATTCTGTACAAACGATGTAAATTTCATATTTTTGTGTTCAATACATTTTGCGCTGCGAGCTAGGAAAGCAAGAGTGTCGCGAAATTTCTAAAGCAGCAGCAGCGGCGGCGACAGTTACGTTTCTTTAGAATAGAAAGATTTTAGGTGTTGTTGAGCATTTTTGGTGCTTTTTGAAAGTATTTCGGTGGTGTTTGCATATTATATTTTTACACCAATAAATTTACGGATCGAAACATTTAGTTTACCGAAGTACACTGAAGAGCAATTGAATTAGAGATACCTATCTAGTAACGAATAGCACCACCTTTCGCCCTGATGACGGCTGCGATTTGTCTCTGCATGGACTCGAGAAGACACCGGAAGCGTTGGGAAGCCATACGGATCCACGACCCCTGCACAAGCTCCCACAGTTCACGAAGATTTGATGGAGGGGGTCAGAGCCTGGAACATCTCTCTCGATGGCATCCCAGATGTGCTCGATGGGATTGAAGTAAGGTGACACAGCTGGCCAAGGAAGCGAGATCACGTCGGTGGAGTGTTCATCTAACCATTCGGATACAATTCGGGAGCGATGGCACGGTGCATTGTCTTGTTGACGGATGAGGTCCCCGTGGAATGTTGAAGACGCACACACGGGAGCAAATGGTCGTCCAGGATACCCCCGGTAACGTTGACCTGTGAGGGACGATGTCACAAGTACCAGGTGTCCCATTTTAGTCCACGTAAACAGTCCCCAGACGAGAATGCCACCCCCACCAGCTTGAAGAGTACCCTGCCGGCAAGAAGGACCCATCGCTTCATGTGGTTTGCGCCGTACTCGTATCTTGCCATCCACATGTACCAACGTGAATCTCGACTCATCAGTCCAGACAACATTTTCCCACATGTCAAGGGTCCAGTGGCGATGTTCCTGCGCCCATGCTAATCTTTGCACCCTGTGATGTGCGGTCAGCAGCGGTGCCCTCTTGGGACGATGGCTTCTGTACCCCATAGCGAGGAGATGTTTCTGAATGGTGTGGCTGCTGACACGTTTTTGTGCACCGGCGTTAAATTGCCAAGTGATTTCTTGCACTGTGACTCGTCTCTCCGCTGTTACAATGCGAGCTAGTCGACGATGACCCCGCTCATCCGTATGCTGTTGTGCACTGCAGTTGGCCCTTGTAGGGATGGTTTTACCGGATTAGATGTACTCACGGTGCACCCGTGACACAGTGGCTCCCAGTGCCTGCACGACTTCCGAGATGTAGTGACCCATTCGTCGGGGCCCGACAATTTGCCCATGATCAAATGCGCTTAGATCCTTCGTTTTACCCATACTGCGTCCGACTTTTACTGATTCCCGTCGCATCACTTCTTATATTGTCGGGTCGCTGCATACGTCATGTCGTTTCCGTTTACAGGGCCGCCCACAGCGCCACATTTGTATAACGCCAGCTGTCTTTAATTCAATTGCTCTTCGGTGTATATGCATGTGGATATTTTGTGCATTGCAACTTTTTTTATCTGAGCGGAAAGAGTGCATTTGGTACGTTAACCTGGGTTGGTTTTTCAATCTTTACATCGAGAATTCTGACATCTTAACAATATAGTGTGGAAGCACGTGAAAGTATTTCGAACACTGGCAAACTTTTGTTTTCAACAGAAAGGGAATAACATGTGTTGTTTGTCGAAGAAATTTTCAGTGTAAAAAAAGTATTTTCACTGATCATATTTAGTTCGAGTCTGGGTCGTATTTATCAGTTTCTTTCGCTTTAGTGAGTGCCGAATCAAAGCTTAGGCGGCAGCATAAAATGCTTACCGCCTAAACACAATTCATTCGGGACTTTTGATTACCTGCGCCAACTTTTATAAGGATGTTTTACCCCACTGCATTCTTTTCGAAAACCACAAAGCCTGTGCTAGCTTTGAGGCCAAGGAGATTTCATTTGTAAAGGAGCATACATAATTGACGACCGAAACATGACGCAGAGCTCTAATCTCATTGGATCGATAGTATTAAGACACAATCCTATCAAAACAAAAGACAAACAGTTTTAAATAACGTATGGCAGAGTAAAATTTCATTTGGTTCCCCGAGAGAACCAAAAGGAAAACATCTCGAAATGAAAAGGAAAAGGGAAAATAAAAGAAGCGGTGCGGAGAAATAAAGCTTGGGGTATACGGACATCAAAGGACCTAATACCGGTGCAAGATGTGTCGCTTGTTCTTCGTTTCATTTGGCGATTCTGATCGCACCCCGACACGTAAGAAGGCGAGAATATTTTCACATAGTCAATCTTGTTTCCGGAAAATAGTTCCAAAATGTGAGGAACTAAGACCAACAAAAACGTCTTCTCCAAAGTCGGGTAGAAGAAAAAAAAAAAAAAAAAGGAAACGCACAGAGAGAAAGAAAGGCATTTTGTAACTCACGCCGCTAAAAATATTTTCAATATCTCTTATTGATTTTCGACTCGCTAGGGAAATTCTTATCATTCCAAACTTTCATCTTAAAGCAACTTTGAAGTTTTTGCTCAATAGAAAAGAAACGACAAAGATTTCTTTCTTTTCTAGGAAAGCGATCTCGATCTGTTATTATTCTTAACTTCTATATCATAATAAAATACGGGAAGCCTGCTTTTATTGCAAATAATTTTTCAGGAAGATGCCAGCGGCGTTAGAGTTCCATGTGTATACTCTAAAATTTATCTTTAAATGAACACAAGTTTTTTTTTTTTTTTTTTTGTGGCAAAAGGAAAAATAATACAGAAAGTAGAAAATATTGACGCTTATTAACTGTTACATGTGTGCAGAAATATTCTTCATATAATTCAAATGGCAGTAGCAGGCCTGTATCCAAACGGAAAGAAAATATTCGTAGGAACCAGGATTTACGTATTTTACCCAGATTTTTTTATTCCGTCAGGTGGAAGTGTTTTTCGCCCTCTGTTGAACGTCATGCGCTCAACCTCCGATAAATCTGGTAGTTAACAGGACAATCTGTCCACCGTACACTTTTCTGGAGGGAGTACTGTTTCTCACAAGAGGGAAAATAGCAAAAGAACATGTATATCTTACGAAGTTTTCGAACCTCTGCTTGGTAGGGAGCAAAAACCGCGACCTTAGCCTCTTGTGTATCTTGAATCGACACACATTCCCAGTCCTATTTATTCTGATTTCAAAGGCCGAAACTGCATCCCACATTCGGTAAACTAGTTAACATTTTGAGTCTATGTGATAAGTAATATACGAAAGTAGACATTTACGAAGTGTTACTACATTATACATTGAGTGGCCACTTTATTATGACTACCTGACAGTTTTAAGCAAATGAGCTATGGCTACACGCTGTTGCCGTCAGAGGGCGAGGCTACTATAAAAAGGGAAAGCTCAGTGCTTGCGACAGTAGTAGAAGTGATTTTTCGGTGACGAGATGTGCAAAAAATGCGATTTGACGGACTTTCAAAGTGGGACGATTGCAGGAGCTCGGAGCCATGGAGCGAGTATCACCGAAACCGCCGCATTCGTGAAATGTTCCAGAGCAGCTGTTGTTAAAGTGTTTAAAGACTGGGCTGTCAGCCAAAAAACTGGGTCTTTACGTGCAACGCGTGGTTGTCATCGACTAGTGACTGCTCGGGAGGAACGGAGAGTGTCCAGATTGGTAACAGACAACAGAAGGGCAACAGTGCAGCAAATTACAGACCATCTTAATCAAGGATCCCCTCAAGTGATCTATGCACGCACTGTTCGCCGTACATTTCATCGGATGGGATATGGCAGCCGAAGGCCTGTTCGAACGCCTTTGCTGTCTGCAGTTAACAAGGGAAAACGTCTCCAGTTCGCACGTGAGCACAAGGATTGGACAGTCGGTAATTGGAAACAAATTATGTGGTTCGATGAATCACGTTTTTAGTTGCACCATGCCGATGGCCGAGTGAGAATTTGGTGGAAACAGCACGTAAGCATGGACCCCAAATGCATTGCTACAATTCTTCAAGCTGATGGGGGACAACGTTATGGCTTGGGGAATGTTTTCCTGGCATGCTTTGGGCCCTTTAATTCGTGTTGATCAACGCCTGACTGGCACATTATATCTAAACATCGTTGCGGACCAAGTGCATCCTGTCATGTGGATGGTTTATCCCAATGGCGGTGGCTACTTTCAACAAGATAATGCTTCCTGCCATAGTGCTCGTACTGAACAGGACAGGTTTCAGGAACATGCCGGTGAGTTTACTTTGCTTAGGTGGCCCCCACAATCTCCAGATCTCAACCCCATTGAGAATATTTGTGGGATGAAGTTGAACGAGCCATCAGACAGCTGGATCCACTACCCTGCAATCTCACACTCCTGGAAAGTGCTATAAATGAAGCACGGTCTCAGATTCCGCAAACCACCTATCAACATCTCGTGGAGTCCATGCCACGAAGAATCAACACAGTATTAAAGGCAAAAGGTGGCCCAACGAAATACTGAGGGGGTGGTCATAATAAAGTGACCACTCAGTGTATACATATTTTTTTTGCTGGCAAAATATTCCCAGTGTAACACGAAATAGAAAAATAGAAAACAAGGGTTTATTTTTTATTGGAGATTTGACGACCACCGTGAGCAACTCAATGAGCTAGAAGCAGTCGCAAAAAGGGTTTATAAACGATTTTAAGCACACGTAGATATGCAAATAGACTAAATGCCTGCTTCTTTTTTTTTTTTTTTTCGAGTGGAGGTTTAACGACCACCGGGAGCAAGTCGGTGAGCCATAAGCAGTAGCCCGTCCCTAATTTAGGGCTACTGGTTCCAGGGAGGAGCAGAGAGCCAATGCCGGAAGACAAACACAACATCCATGCCTCACCGGGATTCGAACAAGGATCCATCTTGGACGAATGGTCAGAAGCCAGCACTTAGACTACAGTGCCCATGCACTTCACTTCTAACCTACAGGGCGGTAATGCCAGTTTTCTAGGTGCAAAGTGAATAACCACTCTCTCTTTCTATGTCAGAGGATTCTGAATGGATTCGCCGTGTTTCCCTCCATTGGGAAACACGGCGGTTTCCCTTGCTTTCCACATCGCACTGATGGAACTCTTTTTAGATGACACTAGTTTTGTGACATGGAACTTTATCACGTCCATCAAACCATTCTCGCACGAGGCTGTCCCGATGGTACGAGGCATTATCATTCCTCTCTGGGTGAAGGTACAGTACTGTGGGGTGAACATTGTCCGCAGTAGTCCATGGTAATAGCTGGCGTTCATAAGTTCGTCCAAGCACACAGGGGTTCCAGTTCATATCATCAAAATAGGTTCCATATCATACAAATATATAGGCCGATGGGGGCAATCTATGAAGTCGATGCTATACATAACCTCATGCTCCAAATACGGATTTGACGATCAGCAGAATAGAGAGCATATCGTGATCCACCAGCACACCTGCTCCCAATCCTCAATTGCCCAATCCGCATGCACCAGGAGATTTGCTTGCTTCGATGCACTGTTCTTAGAAGATAGTAGCATATAGTAAGTATGCTCTTGTAGCCCATACGTGCTTGCGTACGACGCATAGTTGCGAGGGATACTGTTTTTAGTTGATCCATATTGTATTGGACCATCAATTGCGAAACTGTTCTGCGCCTATATCTCTTTGCAAGGTGACACAGCCGTGGCTCACCTCTGGAAAGCGTCTTGCCTCCCTCTACAGTTAGTTGTGTCACCTGTTGGTCGTTTCACCAGTTGGGTACCATCTCTGGCACACTCTAACCATGGGTGCCCTCGAACAACCCACAAGTGGGACCGTTTCCGAGATCGTTGCAAAACTGCGTGCACCCACGATTTGGCCTTTTGTTAATTTCTATAAATCCTTGGTTTTACCCATCGCGTCTGTACCTTTACTCTCAACTAAACCACTAACCCTTCATATGCATCCCTTTGCCTACAGCCCACGCCTACCTTCTCGTCCCGCTAGTACAGTGTGTAATTCACTTTGCATAGGTGTGGTCGTAGTTCAATAAGCACTCTTGTATATTGAAACGGTATTCATTTTACATCGAGCTACACTCTGCATTTTTCAATATTTCCAGTCTGATTCCTCTCTTTCCCTAACGAAATTATTAAAACGCTAAAACTTGCTTAAACAGTTCCCATAGATTTGTAGAGCATATCTGCGATGAAACCGACTCTCTTCACAGTCGAAATATTAACAGATTTGCTCTTCAGTGCTTTCTTGATGGCAAAAAACAATGAACATGAACTTCTCCTTCCTACTGACGAAAAGAGTTCTCTGCAACACATGAAAGTATTTCAATAAAGCAATTTCAAAGGGAATGATTTTGCTGTTACTTTGTAGGTTTGCAACGAAAGCCATTCCAAAGAGATTGCTTTCGTAAAATTTCAGTGATCGCTAACAGATCCTTTGAAAAGGAGCTCCTGCGCGCTTAAAATGTCACTGTGTCTACCTGTATGTGGGCATAATATCTCCGTGTCGATTCCGAAAGTTTTCATAAACCTCACAAGGAGATGCTTATTCACGCACTTACAAATCTCTGAGATGTCCAGTTCCGAAGCTAGATGGCGTAAATATATTTTTATGTTTTGCACATTATCTGAACTTCTGAAAATCGAATAAAAGTAATTTTTTTTGTTTGGTGGCTGTTGTTATCAGAAAAACACAACATGTATTCCTGTGAACGTTTTTAATGTTAAATATTCCCCGCAGATGGCGTAAGTTAAGATTCTTTGTTGAGTGATATCTCCAGTCTTAAATGTCGGAAAGGAAAAACTCCCTTATTATTTCCTTGCTTTGATTATGACTCGTATTAAATACATATTATAGCATTATCTAGATGCACTATTTTCACGTGAAGTGGCGTTTCGGTATATTAAAGTTTTTGATCATATCTACTTTTCTAAAAATCTAATCCAAAAAATCATTTTCTCATGTGAGTTTTGCAGTCATAGTATAAAAGATTTCTAGTGGCACTGCCTAGTTCTAACAAGTGTCAATGTTTTCCAAACGTTAGTGATTTTTCCATTTGCATTATTTTCACAGTAGGAAGCTTTACGAAATGTTTTCGTTTGTCCACTTTTGTGAGATCCTTAAATTCCTTTTGCTGTAACCACAACGAAGGTTTTCCATGTATTAACCAGGTTTCCTGATAAAAAAAATGTCCACATAAGTAGCTTAAAATTCGATTCTGTAACAGAATTTTGCTGACTGTTTGGTTTCAAATGAAATAAATAAATACGACAGTCCTAAAAACTTAAAATTGTCATAGTAGGGTTAAAACGTTTGTCTAGAGAGGTGCTGATTACAGCGGGGAAGTTAGTGCCATACTTGTTCTAAAATTTCAAACTTCAACGACTGATCGTATCAATTTACTACTGCATGTGTAGTCAGAGTTCGCAATGAATCGGTTTCAGGTCTCACCCACAAACAGACTGCGAGTGTGAAATATTTTTGTTACCCATTATGAAAAATCTAGACTCGGTCTTCAAATTTTAGTTTCAAATCTTGTAAATGCAGGCATTAGGTTATGACGCATATCCTAATTTAACTTTCATTTTTAGTTTCTTCCTTTATGCAAATTGAGTTCATTCTTTTCAGGCGTTTCAACCTTAATATCATATTTTTCTCATTCGCTGAATATTAATTGGCAACAGCCTTGAGGTCTGGTTGAATGACATATGGATGTTTGACAAGATAAGGACGAAGCACATAATGTGTTTGAACGAGTAGTGTTAAGTGTGGGTAGATTAGTGCAGCCTTGCGTTGTACCTTCAAAACCAGATATATACAGGGCAATCTGTTTGAGTAGGGATAATTGAAAATGCTATGGTATGGCTTGTAGAAGATATAATAAGTCAATATTTGGCAGAACTTATCTTTATGGATGGGCGTTAGTCCAGATTTCCACATGACGCCCCTTTGCGGACTCGAGAGAGTTCATACCGGATGTTATCAGGTGTGCAACTTAATTCTCGGCCCCTAACCGCAAGCGATCATAGAACGTCGACAAATACAAATAGCTGTGTGCGATAATGGCTGACTGCAGCGCCATCCAACAGATGTCCAGGCAACCATAACCGCTCACAGCTGAAGTGACAGAAGGGACGAAAGTTGACGGTGAAAGCAATGTCGTTCAAGAAGCAACATTTGAGGCATTGCCTCCTGTTCGCGTTTCAGCTGAACCAAAGTGCCGCGGAAGCCCAGCAAATGATCTGTGATGCTTTCGGTGAAGCTGCTGTGTCCTACAGTACGTGTAAGAAGTGGTTCCAGTGGTTTAAGCAGGGAAATTTTGGTCTCCGTGATGCAGAACATCCGGGACAGGCACAGAAAGTTGACGATGAGGAACTGGAACAACTGTTGGAAGAGAATCCCTGTCGCACACTGTCAGAGCTCGCCCAGGAACTCGGAGTGGCCGCCCCGGTGGCGCAGTGGTCTAAGGCGATGGCCTCTGATCATTCGTCCGAAAGGGGTCCGGGTTCGAAACCCGGTGAGGCATGGATGTTGTGTTTATCTTACGGCACTGGCTCTCTCCCTTCCCTGTAACCAGTGACCCTAAATTAGGGACGGGCGACTGCTTATAGCCCATTGAGTTGCTCACGGTGGTCGTTAAACCTCGAATCAAAAAAAAAAAAAAAAAAAAAAAAAGGAACTCGGAGTGACACGGCAAGCCATTGCAAAGCGACTGCACAGGCTTGGACGGACGGATTCACAAGGAGGGCCGTTGGGTGCCCTACCAACTCACAGCTGCTAACAAGTCTAGGCACTACAATGTTGCTGTTTCCTTGCTCTCCGGATTCAAGAAGAAGGATTTCCTCCACAAGATTATGACTTGTGATGAGAAGTGGATCCTTTACAATAATCCTAAGTGGCGCAAATTGTGGGTCTATCCAGGTCAGCCTACCACCAGTACCGCCAAACCGAATATACATGCCATGAAGTTGTTGCTGTGCATATGCTGGGATCAGCGCGGTGTCGTACATTATGAGTTGCTCAAACCTGGTGAAACGGTCAATGCTGAGCGTTATTGTCAGCAACTCATTCGTGTGAGTGATGCAATTTAGGTGAACAGGCCATACACCGGCAAGGGCATAAGGTCGGTTCTGTTGCTTCAGGATAACGTGCATCTTCACGCCGCGAAAGTGACTTTAAACACGATAACCGACCTGGGATGGGAGATTTTGTCCCACCCGGCATATTCTCCAGACTTCGCCCCGTCGGATTATCACCTCTTTCGCTCCCTGTAACATTACCTGAGTGATACGCACTTCACTTCTGTCGAGAAGGTCCACACAAATATTGATGACTTTATCAACTTGAAGCAGCCCTCTTTCTTCCGCAGTGGCATTCGGTAGCTCCCTGACCGATGGCTCAAATGTATCCAACACGACGGGGATTTTTTCCCTGATTAGGTAACGTATTGGATTTGCTATAATTTTCTGTCAACGTGTCCTGCCTGTGGCCGAGAATTAAGTTGCACACCTAATAAATTCTTGTCACGTGTTTTCAAACATCTGCAGAGTGATTTGTGCCAACTCTGCAGAAATTTTCACCTTCAAATCATCCAGGCTTTGAGCTCGTTGTGCGTAGGCGATGTTCTTCACCCCCCCCCCCGACGAAGAAATCGGGGTGAGTGAGATCCCGGGAGTTTGCAGGCCAAGGAATAGGGTCATCGTAACCACACCAGCTGTCACTGAATGTGGTGTTGATGAATTTCCTTACTTCCAGTGACCAGTGGGGTGGGGCCCCGTCTTGCTGTAAAATGACATCCTTATCCAGTTGTAGTACCAAGAAGTTATGTAGCATGCCAGGTATGGTCATGATCGTACAGTGTCCTCACAGAAGATAAAAAGACCGTACAGCTAGTGAGGACTCACCACGAACCACAGATGTTATAAAGCACATGGCAAGAACTGAGCAACCGGTATGAACCTCTGCCGAGTCCGCAAAGGGGTCATGCAGAGGCCTAGACAAACTCCCATCTAAAAAGGTAATTTCTGCCAAATATTGACTTATTATATCTATTACACCATTTTTACATTATCTCCACCCAAACGGATCACACAGTATTTTTGATAAAATGGTATTGCGACTGAGATGTTTGGAACCTCAAGTTACAGAGGTTAAGTTTATCGCATTTGTTGAAGCATAGTGCTGTTGACTGTTTAAATTAATCAATCGGTCGCCAAATGTTATCGTTCTCGAGTTATGTGTGTTATGTGCCTTGAAGACCTAATAAAGACATTCGTGAGTAAGTAAACAGACTATTATCTTATGGCCAATAGAAAGCCTAATTTTTAGTTTCTGTAATTGAAATCCCAATTTTTAGCACGTCTTCTGTAAAAAAAGATCGTGCTTATGTTATCGGTTTGTCCGTCCTTCCGTCCGCCTGTACCCTCGATATCTCTGCAACTATTAGTCCGATTTGAAAATTTCTTATTGCATTCGAAAGCCTGAAATATGCTAATGATGATCCTTTATTTCGTTTTTTACGATGTACAATTTCGCCACTAGAGGGCGTAAATGCAGATGATGTCGAATTCAAAAATACGTTTTATTCCACATATTTGCTTCTAAACATCCGATTGAAAAAAATCTTTTATCTTTCGATTCCATTTATGTCGGAGAGTATTTTGGATATAGTTTCTTTTTCAAATTACGCATAGATTTTCCGCTAGGGGGCGTAAAAGTAAATTGCATTTTTTCCGATAACTCTTCTTCTAAAACTCCGATTCCAAATTTTATTTTTCAGCGGATACATCTCCTGATGCACAATCTTTTGCATATAGATTCGAATTTTTGGTAAAGAATACTTTGGCCACCAGGGGCGTAAGTGTTAATTTTCGCTTCTGATGTATTTACCATAAAATCTGAGCTTCTAAAATATGGATTAAAAAAATTCTTTCGGGGACTGATGCCATCACATCGATAAACCTTTTCGGAATATTTTCTTCCTAAAATATTCCACAGTTTCTCCGCCAGGGGGCGTAGAGGTATATCTTATTTTTGTCAATATTTGACTTCTAGGAGTCCGATTTGAAAAATTCCTTCTTTGTTGGATAGTGTTTTCCATGTGGCATGTTTTTCATTTAATTTCAAAATTTTCAAGTAATTCATAGACTTTCCGCTAGGGGGCGTAAAGGTAAATTGCGTTTCCCCCTATATCTCAGCTTCTAAATCTCCGATCTGAAAAATTCTTTCTGCACCGGATACAGCTTCTGATGGGAAACCGTTTGCACATAATTTCTAATTTTTGTAAAAAATGGTTTGGCCACCAGGCGGCGTAAACCTTAATTTCCGCTTCTAATGTATTTGCAGCAAAATATGAGCTTCTAAATTCTCGATTGAAAATAACGTCGTTTGTAGACCGATACTACTCATGCCGACAAACATTTTAGGAACATTTTCTTCTTGAAATAATGCATGGTTTCTACGCCAGGGGCATAGATATATATCTTATTTTTGTCAATATCTCTACTTCTAAAAGTCCGATTTGAAAAATTCCTTTTTTGTTGGATAGTGTTTCCTATGCGAAATGTTTTTCCTACAAATTCAAAATTTTCAAATAAATCATAGAGTTTCTGCTAGGGCGCACAATGGTAAATTGCGTTTTTTGCTCCTAAAACTCCGATTTGAAAAATTCTTCCTGTATCACATACAAGACCTGACGGAAAATATTTTTCACGTAATTTCTAATGTTTGGTAAAGAATGGTTTGGCCACCAGGGGTCATAAGTGTTAATTTCTACTTCTGATGTATTTGTAGCAAAATCTGGGCTCCTGAAAACTCGACTAAATTTTTTTTCTTGGACCGATACCGCTCATATGGATAAACCTTTTGTGAATACTTTCTTCCTAAAATAATGCATGGTTTTCCCACCAAGGGACGTAAAGTCACATCTTATTTTTGTCGATAACTCTGTTTCTAAGAGTTCGTAAGCTAAAGATTCCGTTTACTGCAATATCTGAGGGATTAAAGACCCGATTGAAAAACTTCTTTCTTCCGTCAGATACTATTGTTTTCCATACCGGTTCCATTGGATTTGAATAGCTTTAATAAATTCAATTTGCGTTAGAACGGATTCAAAAGACGTGCTTATTACACCCGAAAATTCGGTGTCATCTTTCTTGTTAGTTTCTGTAATTGAAATCCTAATTTATAGTTTCTGTAACTGAAATAATAATTTTTAGTTTCTGTAATTGAAATCCTAATTTTTAGTTTCAACTGTCTTATATAATTACCCTTCTGTGACAATTTTAAGTTTTTACAGCTCTTTATATAATTAAGGATTTTGTGCTAATTGCCCGGATTTGAAGAAGATTCAGCGTCTCGAGAACCATCGATAGTACGAAAAGTAATGTTACAAGTGAATACGTTAATTTAAAAAACATTATAAGGTCTCAAAATACACGAAATTCGAGGGTAGTTCTAAAGGTTGGTGCAGTGAAACTTTCCTAGCAAGGTCATCCAACGTTCTGTTAAAAAATGACCGTCTTGACAGGTGACAACCAAATAGAGTAGTTCAACTTGCCAAAATATATCTCTCCTCACTTGAAAATTAAAATAAAAAGACTTACCTTTTTTAATCAGCCTGCAGTAAAGCGCTTGTTTTACTTTCCGCCCTGCCATTTTTATATTTAGGAATGTTATTCACTAGATATCTCACTAAGAGCCAGAAGTAAGACTGAGAATTGGGTAAGGTGTTCGAAACACAGGTACATTGTCGTGAATCGAGCGCTCCGAACTCATGTTTCCTGAAGAAAATGGAAGGTAAGAAGATGCCGAAAGCAACAGCAGAACTATTGAGCTTTGAAGACTCTACCACTCATCCCTTCTTCTTCCTTAAGGTGGACGTTAACTAATTTTTCTTCCTATACTTTCAATGAAAAAACTTTTGTACATATTTCCTTCACAATTAGTGTGTTCCCAAGGATGAAAATTTGAACATCGATTAAAATAACTTTCTATTATAACTTGAAATACTTAATATTTTCTAAAACATAACTATAATTATATTAAAAATCAATAACTTTTCCTTTGGTGGTGTTGAAACCAGAAAAATGATGGCGCGACTTGTACTTTGATGACGTCAGTAGACAAACAAATGTTGGATTGCATAATTATGGTTATGTTTTAGAAAATATTAAGTATTCCAAATTATAAAATGAAGCTATTTTAATCGATGTTCACATTTTTATCCTTGGGAACACACTAATTGTGAAGGAAATGTGTACAAAGGGTTTTCCTTTGGAAGTATAGAAAGCAAAATTACTTGACGTCCACCTTAAAGTCCAGGATGTGTTCTTTTCCCATCTGGAGAGGGACATCAAGCCGGCTGAAACAATACCGCCGCAATGTATAAAAGTTACTGTAAGTTCTTTGGAATACGGAGGATGAACCCCGTGGACTTCACGCTCCTATTTGGGACAATTAGAAATCGAAAACGCGTATCCTAGTTAACAGAAAACCATACAAACAAAATTTCAGAAGTTTTGAGATCTCAAGAACAACCCACCATTTACGATCTCCTGAAAAGTTATGACAGAGAGAAAGAGAGAGAGAGAGAAAAGGGAACGTGTGCTTCCCATTTTTAAGCTCATAGTCTTTTCGTCGCCTTTCTATAGCTTTCTAAGCAATGACATTTGAAACCGCGAAATAAAGATATATTGTCTTACGGGTTTTAAAAATGGTTGCTACTCGCTGCGTCTTGCAGGTGGTCGACAAATAAAGATCTCTGATTCATTGTTTCTATTGATGAAAAGATGCTAACCAGACAAAACTACCCACTTGAGCAGCTAACTGCGGAATATGAATGACCGTCAACATGTGTTTCATTGTATTCTGACACATGTAGAAAATATGTACTGTTATCATGATTCCTTATCTATTTTACCACATAGTGGCCACCGCGACTCATTTCTGCCACCGATGGTATAATGCCTTGATCCCGGTGGAAAAAAAAAATCCTTCCTGTCCTTCCAATCACGCACATCAAGCTTCCACCACGCCCGAGTCGGAGGCATATTGATTCGTATGTTTTTCTTCAGCTTGAAGAACAAATAAAAGTCACAAAAAGTAAAGTCTTGAGAATAGAGTGGGTGCTTGAGCAAATTAAATCCTGCCATCTCTGTAGCCCTTTTAGAAATCTAGGAGACGTAACTAGGTGCATTGTCTTGAAGGAAGAAGGCACTTTTCGCAGTTTTCCACGCCTCTTTTCCTTGACTGCTTCATGAAATTGGCTTTTGAGTTTGGAGTAGTATGTACAAGCGACAGTTGTGCCCTTTTCCATACAGTTGATATTGACGATGCGTTCTGCACACCCAAAAAACTCATGCCACCACCTTTCCGGATGAGAGAGCAACATGAAGCTTTTGTGAGGCTGAGAGGATGAATGCTTCCAGGTTAAACTTTGTTTTTTAATAACTGGGCCAAAACAATGAACCCATGCTTCAAGAATGTACCATTCGTGGCCGATTCGTCAAGAACGAATGACCCTTCGCTGTCAATGGTTTGCTCTAATCGCTGTTGAATAACCAATTACTGAGCCACACACTGCCCAGATATCACAGCATTGCAATTTAACGTAGACCCAACACTGAGCCATCGTCTTTTTTAGGCTGTGCTGCCTGAGTGAAGTTTGATTATTCAAACTTCAGTGATCATTCAATCCGCCATTATTGAGACACACTCTGATGTCATAGCCGTTTAACTTTCTTCTGCTCGCATCAGTTCGAAAAAGAATTCCCAATAAGAAAGTAATGTCGAGAATTAATAAGTGGCATCCATTATGCGACTGAGAAGTCAGCAGTCAACTAAGAAATAATGGTGAAACTTATGAATGGGAATGCTACGTGAGTACCGTACATTTGAATTTTGTAACTGAATCGTTCGCTCCTGGCAAATCATTCATCGTGAACGATGAATGGTTGAAGAGTTCGCGCTCTGTTGGATAGTTTGCTCCGTAAAAAAGTAAAACACCCGTGGCTTTGAAAAAGCAACACTGTATCCCTGTAACGAATGATTCACTCAGTAAGCTTAGTGACAACATTCGATCATTTGTTTGAATATTCATTCGTGAATGACTCTTTTGCACGAATGATGAATGATTCCCAAAAAATGATTTAGGCCATCACTATATGTTTTATTCATTACGACAATCCGGGACCATACGTTTATTGGATCAGAACTGTGTGTATTCAAGCTGGTGCGGCATGTTCGTTTGCAGCACGCTTTTTGTTGATTTGTCACCATTCGTGGGACCTATCGCGCACTAAGAGGGGGTGGGGAGGAGGCGTAAATATATATAAATATTTCCGATGCATTTGAAGCAGTATCTGTACATCTTAAAACTCGATTTAAGAAATTCTTTCATCATAAGATACCACAAACTAAGAGAAACCTCTTGAGGACACCTTCTACTAAAATGATGCACAGTTTTTCCGCCAAATGGCGGAGTAGAATATCTTACTTTTCTCAGTACCTCTGCTTCTGAGAATTGAAAAATTCTTTCTTTAACGGAGATCGTTTAATAGTCCGATTTGAAAAATTCTTTCTTTATCGGAGATCGTTTCTGGTGCGAAACGTTTTACATATAATTTCAAATTTTTTCTTGACACACAAGTTTGCCACTAGAGGGAACAATTTCACTTTTCCGTGTATCAGCAGATTTACAGCAATATAAGCGTATCTGAATTCCCGACTGAAGAAGCCCTTTTTCCATCAGAAAAATATCTTAACTATTGGAACTTTTTGTGTTTATTTTCTGTCCAAAATAATGAAAAAAATTTCCGCTAGGGGGCAGATGTTTAATCTGTTTTTTATACTTCTACCTCTACGTGTTTTACTTAGAAAATTCCTTTAACGCAGCATGCGACTCACCGTGTGAGGCATTTGCACGCACTCGTGGATTGTTTTTAGTCCACAGTTCTGGCGCTAGGTAGTGCTAGTGCATATGTACGTGTGCCACCGTATTTCCGCTTCTAAAAATCCTATCGAAAAATTTCTTTTTGTACTGTATGTCATTCGTTACTGTAAAGATGGGGAACATTATCCTCTTCAAATAATTCAGTTTTCCCACTAGGTGTCGTGAAGATCAAAACTTCTTTCTTGCTGTCTTTGCTTCCGAGAGACGTGTTTGAAAAATTATTTTTCCTTAGCATAGCTTTTGCTATGAAGAATACTTGCAGGATATTTTCTACTCTTTCGTTATTCCAAATTCTTATGCCAGGGATGCCAGTGCACATTGCTAATTGAAAGAGTTGGTTCAATTCCAAGAGTGCCTTAGAAAAATATGTTCTTCGCACGATATTCTTCATTATGAAGAGTATTTTGAGCCCCATTTTCTTCTTAAAGTAACCCAAAAGTTTTCCTTTAGGGGGCGTAAAGTTAAATCATGTTTTCCTATATATTTTTTCCTTTAACGTTCAATCTGAAAACCTCTTGTCTCTGATAACTTCTATCAGCCGTGACAAACTTTTAACTGACAAACTTTTGGTGCCCACTTTTTAGCACGTCTTTTGTAAAAAAGATCGTGCTAATAGCCCACTTTGAAAAACATTCTTTTTGCACTAGGAAGCTTGAAATATGTAAATGATAATCCTCCATCTGTATTCTTTTTTTTTTTTTTTTTTTTACGGTGTACAGTTTTGCCGCTAGAGTGCGTAAATACTGGTGATATTGAAGTCAAAATACATTTTATTCCACATATTTGCTTTTGAACATACGACTGAAAAAATCTTTCACTTTTCCATTCCATTTATGTCGAAGAGTTTCTTAGGTATAGTCACTTTTTCAAGTTACGCATAGATTTTCCGTTAGAGGGCGTAAAATTAAATTGTTTTTCCCCGATATCTCTGCTTCTAAAACTCCAATTTGAAAAATTCGTTCTGCACCGGATACAACTCCTGATCGGAAATATTTTCCATATATTTCTAATTTTTGGTAAAAAAATAGTTTGGCCACCAAGGGGTGTAAGTCAGCTTCCGCTTCTGATGCACTGGCAGCAAAATCTGAGCTTCTAAATCTCAATTGATAAAAATTCGTTGGTGGACCGATGCTGCGCATGTCGATAAACCTTTTCCGAATTTTTTTTTCTTAAAATAATGGATGGTTTTTCCGTCAGCTGGTGTAGACGCATATACACAGTGCGTCAAAGAATTTTTAAGACTGGCGCTAGATTTCAGCCTACGGTGACGCCACCAGTGTAATCGCGAATGCGTTATAAACTGTGACCATTTGCTAGCTTTCTGCCAAAAGTACTGCGCAATTGTTAAAGTAACTCAAACGAAACGGGCGTTCATTAGAGAAGTAAACTTTTTTTCATGTTGGATTATTAAGATGGAACAAAGGGCTGTTATTAAACTTAACGCAAAACTTGGTAAAAGTGCCTCTGAAACGTACCAAATGATGAAACAAGTTTACGGTGAGTTTTGTTTAAGTAGATTAAATGTTTTCCTGTGGCACAAACATTTTTTGGACGGAAGAGAGACGCTAGAAGATGATAAGCATACCGGAAGACCAAGTTCATCTATAGGACACCTGAGATTATTGAAAAAGTGCGTGATTTCGTGGCAAACAATCGATGTGAGTCACTAAGAATGATGGAAGTGTCTTTAAACATCAACAAAGAAACGATTCGAACCATCCTGCATGAAGATTTGGACAAAACAAAAGTCTGCGCTAAATTTGTTCAACACACGTTAACCAAAGAACAAAAATCAAGGAGCAGTGCACATTGCAGAGACATCATTTCTGCCGCTGAAAATGATCCAAACTTCTTAAAATCGATTGTTACTGGTGATGAAACATGGTGTTTTCAATATGAGCCTAAAACAAAGGGACAAAGGGCTGAATAGAAGCCAAAAAACTCGCCACAAACCAAAAAAACAAGAAAAGTTCCATCGAAAATCAAAACAATGCTCATTACATTCTTCAATAGTAAGGGTATTATCCACAAAGAATTTGTTCCAAGTGGACAAACAATTACTGGTGAGTTTTATTTAAATGTTTTGAGGCGTTTGACGGGCAGAATTCGTTGCATTCGTCCAGAATATCGAGATGAAAACAGTTGGTGTTTGTTGCATGATAATGCACCCAGTCACACCTCACTTCTTGTTCGTAGATTTTTGGCGAAAAATAACGTCTGTGTGTTGAATCATCCACCGTATTCGCCTGATTTAGCACCCTGCGACTGTTACTTGTTCCCAAAACTTAAAATGAAGTTAAAAGGGTGTTATTCTGATTATATTTCGACCATACAAACAGCTTCGACGCGTGCTTTGGAGGCAATTCCACAAAGTGAACTGGAACAGGCATTCGAATCATTATTAAATTGCTGTAACAAGTGTATTGAAGCCGCAGGGACTTATTTTGAATAACAAACCAAAACAAAATATAATTTCTTGTTTCTATTTCATTTTACAGACCCAGTCTTAAAAATTCTTTGACGCACTGTGTATATCTTTTTTGTCAATATCTCTAATGCTAAAGAGTCCGATTTGAAAAAATCCTTCTTTGGTTGGATAGCGTTTCCGATGCGAAATATTTTTCATATAATTTCAAAATTTCCAAGTTATTCATAGACTTTTCGCTAGGGGGCGTTAAGGTAAATTGCGTTTTCTCCAACATCGCTGCTTCCAAGACTCGGATTTGAAGAATTCTTCCTGTATAGCATACAGCAGCCCCCGGTGGGAAATGTTTTTCGTATAATATTTGGTAAAGAATGGTTTAGCCACCAGGGGGCATAAGCGTTAATTTCTGTTTCGGATGTATTTGCAGCAAAATCTGAGCTCTTGAAAACTCGACCGAAAAAACTCTTTCCTGGACCAATACCACTCCCATCGAAAAACCTTTTGCGAATACTTTCTTCTTAAAATAATCTATGTATTTCCGCCAGGGCCGTAGATGAACATCTTATATTTCTCGATATCTCTGCCTCTAAGAGACCGATTTAAAAAAAAAAAATCTTTGTTGGAGAGCGTTTCCGCTGCAAAATGTTTCCCATATAATTTAAAAAAATTTCTTAACGCACAAGTCTGCAACCAGAGGGCGTAACTTCACGATTCCATTTACAGCAATATCTGCGGGATTAAAAGCCCGATTGAAAAACTTCTTTCTTCGGTCAGATCCTACTGTTTTCCATACCGGTTCTATTGGCTTTGAATATCTTTGATAAATTTAATTCGCGTCAGAATGGATTCTAAAGGCGTACTTATTACATCCGAGAATTCGATGTCATCTTTCTTGTTCAATTTTCGTAGCAATCTTTTAAACCGCTAGTCTGCGTAAATAGCTACGTATTTCTGAACATTTTATCGATTGCAAAAATCCGGTTAATATAGTTCAGCCGCTTCCATTTGCGATAAATACCCTGCTTTCATTACGTGTTTTAACTTACACGCAGTTCTTTTCTAGGTGGAGTAAGTGTATTTTTACTTTTGCTGAATTTTTAGATTTTTTGAAAATCAGCTATGAAATATATTCTTCGTCTCCGAAAAGATTCAAGAGACGTTCTCATTGCACCCGAGAACTCGGTGTCCTCTTTCTTGTTATATTAGCTCATTTAGTAACCAACAAGTTAGTAAAATCATGCAATGCATTGATTATGATACGCTTTCCAACATATCAGAAATCATAGGAAAATGCCTTGATTTTGAGGGGACTAAACTATGGTATAACGTTTGAGGTTCACATATATCAAAATTAAACCTCTTTGTGCCCATGTTACCTATTTCTAGTATCAAGAGCTACCAAACATAAGCAGTTTTATAATTAAAAATCCCATCTAAATCGGGCAATATCACGGAAGTTATCGTGCGAAAATAATGGCTAACGAATCTCACGCACGCGCACTCCCCGCAATTTCTGACAAAACACATTTTCCGCGGGACTGCTTCCAAGGTCGTTACAGAGCAACGTATAGTATTTCGTCGTAATAGAAGCATTTTTACTCAAGTTATGAGGATAATGGCTGTGGAATAAATCTCGCTCCTGTGCCCTGACCTTTGACCCCATTTCGATGATATTCAACAGAACTGGTTTAGTATATCTTTGGAATAACATGATAATGTTTTGTAGCAATCGAAGCATTTTTGCGTAAGTTATGACCTATAAAGGCAATGGAATACATCCCGCGCCTATGTCCTGACTTTTGACCCCATTTTGCCCATTTTCAACAGGGTTCCTTTTCATGTTATCCCCTACCACATACTAAAATTTCATCAAAATCGAACCATTTTTACGCGAGTTATCGTGCGGAAAGACAGACGGGCAAAGCTTTAGCATATACGCTTCTTCAACATACGGTTGGAAAGCATAAAAAATAACATAAAAGATACCAAATTATGGTAAAACGACGTTAAAAATATGCAGGTAGTTCATATAGTGGTTGAAACGCGTTATGGCGTCACTTGTTGAAGCTCTTGCATCGACAACTAAGAGATCACAAAATTTTTGAAGTGCGTCGCTGACGCCGGAACAAATTTGTTTTCCAAAGAGCGATCTTTTCAGGTGGGGTTTTATGCCGTTTAGGCCGAACGTTACGGTAGGTTAGCACACAACTTTGCAATCGCCACTTCTAGAAGAGATCGGAGCTCCTTTTTCAAAAATCCTACCCCTTTTTTACCTTTCATGAAATAATTTAATTTCAGAAGCGTTTCAGTCATAATGCTTAGTGTCGCGTACCATAATGTTGTTTATTTCCTTTATAAATATACAGTTGAATTTATATATCAAGCCTTATGACAGCATATCGCTAGAATATTTTTCCCTGGAAAAACTCCTCAGAAACTCTTGAACTTTTCCTTTAATTCTTACACTAATCATAGAAGCTATCTCGTCGAAACAATTCCTTTTTCTTTTCGCAACCGTAAAAAAAAGAGTTCATTATTTTTAATGTCATTTTAACCCAACGTTTTAGTTCAAGATATTACACAGCAGTTAGGCTTGCCAAAAATTCTTTTGTTTTTGCCCTTCTTTAAGGAGAGCGTCATCCAAACAAGAGAGCGGATGACCCATCAAAGAGAGAATTCATTCAGTTTCTTATTTTCAGCAAGACTTTAAAACAAAAAAAAATAACGCATTTCCCTTCTTTACTTTGCAAGAATAAAAATTAGGAAGAAAAGAAATACTGTAGAAAGCAAACTAATCTACGAAGAGAGACTTCGCGCATTCTCTCAAATCTCCCAAATGGGAGAAAGGCAAGAAGAAGAAACTATTGGGAAACTGGAAACAAAGGAGCAAAGAAGATAAAAGAAAAGGAGAAGGATGCAGAGGGGAAGGGAGCCTTGTTGTTTTCGCGTCGTGTGATCTGACTCTTTAAACTTTGACTTTTGCGTAATTAGCAGTGACACGTTGTTGTGCAAAAGACGCGCAAGAGGCGGAGATATCCGCTGCTGGTCCCATAGTGTCGCAATTCCAGAGATGCTCAAAATGCCTCGACAGAGTGGAGTGCACTCAACATTGATTTGCATGGGACTAGTCAGCCTAAAAGGAGGCCCGGTCGTAGAGGACCCTGCTAGAGCGGGAGGGAAGCTATGTGCGCTAAATGTGCCGCCGTCAAAACGACACACAATTCACAACTCAGGGAGTTCCGACGGGGTGGGGGGAATCGCGTGTTTAAGTAAAAAACTTCTTTGAAAAAAAAAGCTGTATATAAAAAAGTAGGCACTGAAGATGTTTCTCGGGGGCTGAAGTAATCTCCCATCTTAAATTCTCATTGCTGCAAAAGTATTTTAAAAGACCATAAGAAAGACTAGCACTGTCCGTTTAGCTAAAATGGCTTATTTTTTTACCCTTTTTTTTTCCCTTCGTTTGTTTGTTTGCATGTAAAACTATAATGCTACTGGATTGACAGTGATATATGCGCTCAGCTCCTGCAGTGCATCAAATAAATCTGCTTTGCAAAAGCTTGAAAACAAAAACAGAAAAGGATACCCTGATACTCATAAAGCCTTCCCTTTCATTCAACGAATAACACACTGCTGTAGATATTAAGATAATTTAAAGGCAATTACGTGTGACAAAGAAATAAGGAAAAATTATTTTGTTGAATGGGCCTCTATAACAAATTAAAATATGTGCAGTTCATTTCAATTCTTTTTAAGAATGTTTAGAAACACTGAATTCTGTTAGATTATCACAGAGAGGGTTCAGAAATGCCTCCGTACTTATATACACTGAGTGGCCACTTTATTATGACCACCTCACCGTTTTAAGCAAATGAGCTATGGCTGCACGCTGTTGCCGCCAGAGGGCGAGGCTAGTATAAAAAGATAAAGCTTAGTGCTTGCCACAGTAGTAGAAGTGATTTTGGGGTGACGAGATGGGTCAAAAATGCGATTTGACGGAGCCATGGAGCGAGTAGCACCGAAACCGCCGCATTCGTGAAATGTTCCAGAGCAGCTGTTGTTAAAATGTTTAAAGACTGCACTGTCAGCCAAAAAACTAGGTCTCTACGTGCAACGTGTGGTCGTCATCGACTAGTGACTGCTCGGGGGGAACGGAGAGTGTCCAGACTGGTAACAGGCAACAGAAGGGCAATAGTGCAGCAAATTACAGACCATCTTAATCAAGGATCACCTCAAATGATCTCTGCACGCACTGTTCGCCGTACATTGTATCGGATGGGATATGGCAGCCGAAGGCCTGTTCGAACACCTTTGCTGTCTGCAGTTAACAAGAGAAAACGCCTCTAGTTCGCACAGGAGCAAAAGGATTGGACAGTCGATAATTGGAAACATATTATGTGGTCCGATGAATCACGTTTTTGTTGCACCATGCCGATGGTCGAGTGAGAATTTGGCGGAAACAGCACGAAAGCATGGACTCCAAATGCATTGCTACAACCCTTCAAGCTGGTGGAAGCAACGTTATGGTTTGGGGAATGTTTTCCTGTCATGCTTTGGGCCCTTTAATTTGTGTAGATCAACGTCTGACTGGCACGTCATATCTAAACATCGTTGCAGGCCAAGTGCATCCTGTCATGTGGATGGTTTATCCCAATGGCGATGGCTACTTTCAACAAGATAATGCGTTCTGCCATAGTGCTCGTATTGTACAGGATTGCTTTCAGGAACATGCCGGTGAATTTACTTTGCTAAGGTAGCCCCCACAATCTCCAGATCTCAACTCCATGGAGAATTTGTATGATGAAGTTGAACGAGCCATCAGACAGCTGGATGCACAACCCCGCAATCTCACACTCCTGGAAAGTGCTATTCCTCAAGTATGGTCTCAGATTCCACAAACCACCTATCAACATCTCGTGGAGTCCATGCCACGAAGAATCGATGCCGTATTAAAGGTGGCCCACGAAGTATTGAGGGGCCACTCAGAGTGTAAGCTCAGTGGCAAGGTATCAAATTTAGACAAAATAAGAACAAAACTCAGAATTTCTACTTTAAATTCATATATTTTAATTTCCTTCAATGATCTCCTCACGTTCAATACATATACGCCAACGTTTATCAAGATTTTTAAACCCGTCTCTGTAAAAATATTAAGGTTGTTCTCGGAACCCGTTTCTTCTAGCGGCATGAAAAGTTTCATTACAGCAGAACTGAATTCCTTTTAGATGTCTCTTGAGATTAGAATATAACCAAAAGTCGGACCGCATCAAATCTGGACTGTAGATAGGGTGTCTAAGTAGGGCCGGATTTAGATGAAATTTGCCCCTGAGCTGTTTTTTGAAATTTATTTCCCTCTCCACCCTCCACCTATTTGCCACCCATCATTTTTCTTTTATACACGGCTGGCCATCCAAAATGCAATACCAAGACGGACACGAGATAGCAAAGCCAGATTTACTTGACACATAACAACAGATACAAAGATGAAACGATTGGGCTTACAGGCCCGTGCGACTTGCGGAACACGCAGACATCAATAGTTCGTGTGGCTCCCATGGCTGGTCAATAACGGCCGCTACACGCCGCGGCAACGAACGAAAGAGTCTTTGGATGTGGGCTTGGGGTATGTCTGCTTCCGCACGTTGCCACAGTTCATCAGGCGTAGCCGCGGGTGGTGCTTGCCAGGCCACTCGGTTGCCGATCAGCGACCAGACGTGTTCGATGGGCGACATATCTGGAGAACAGGCGGGCCACGGAAGCAGTGACACCTAGTGGGCCGTGAAGAATTGTTGCACGATGCGTGCCACGTGCGGTCGCGCATTGTGCTGTTGAAACGTGGCCGCTGGCAGGTCCTGTAGGTAAGGGAGGACTACAGGCTCCAAAACGTCGGAGATGTAGCGGTAGCTGTTGAGTGCACCGCGATGCGTACCAGAGGGTGCGGGCGTCATATCCAATTGCGCCCCAAAGCATAACGCCCGGCGACGAACCGGTGTGGCGATGCATAATGCAGGCGTCATACAGTCCCTCGCCGCGGTGACGCCACACGCGGATACGACCATCGTGGTGCTGCAGGCAGAATCGGGATTCGTCGGAAAAGACAATGTCGTGCCACTCCGTAGTCCAGGTGCGGCGCTCAACGTCCCAGTGCCGCCGCACTCGCCGGTGGTGTAACGTCAGTGGTAATCGGAGCAATGGGCGCCGTGCGACAAATCCCCGCTCCTGCAGACGACGTCGGGTGGTACGTGCTGACACAGGTTGTTGCGCAACACACCCTAATTAGCATGGTGTAAAGAACATTTATCGTGGACCGTAGATCAATGTAAAGGGGTCCAATGGAATGATGAAACCAGATACACGACCCATCAGTCTTATGGCCATGTGTGGGTATGGCGGCAGCCGGGGAGGGGAAGCTATTTACCATAGTGTACTGTTCCTACGGTTAAGTTTGGAGCTGGCAGTGTACTCGTGTGGGGGTGTTTTTCTTGGTATGGTCCCAACCCATTTATTATATTGGACAAACCTGTTAACCAGCACGTCTACCTCGATATTCTGGATAATTATGCCCTACCAACTTTGTGGCAATACTATGGAACCGAGACTTGTTGGTACCAGCAGAATAATGCACCGAGCCATAAAGCAAGGACTGTTACGGCGTGGTTTGACGATAATTTCGTATCGTGTGTATACTGGCCAGCACAGAGCCTTGATCATAATCCCATAGAGCACCTATGTGATAAATTGGAGTGCCGCATAAGAAATTTGGTATCAAGGCCTACTACTAAGAAACAGTTAACGGCAGCATTATGTACTGAATGGAAGCGCATACCTATGGCTGTGTTCCAAAACTTTGTCGAAAGCATGTCTCGAAGGATCAGTGCATGCATTAAGGTCAAAGATTGACCGACACCGTAGTAATGTATCGCAATAAATGCTATGTTGCGCTTCTCTTCTATGTGACCTGTGACTTTTGTCAATATAGTGTATGTTGAAAATCGCAAAGGAATGAGAGGAAAATACTTATTTCTAAAAGCAACCTAAATCTCTCATTCCTAACGCCACTGATCAATTTGCAAGAATCCCAACTTCTTTTCGTGGGAGTGTGAAATCCCATCAAGTGAAGCTTTCAGGCTGAATGGGTCGGCAAACGTGATTTTACATCTGAATGTCTCGTAAGCGCATTGTATCCAGAAGCCAGCTATTTAGTGCATTCTGTTTGTTTATCAGTGTTTGGTTAGTATTAACGTGGGACACGAACACAAGGAACATAGGCTTCAAGTTATTCTCATTCGTTTTCTGATGCTTGAAGTCTTTCATCAAATCCTCCTGAAAAGTGCTGGACAAACTAAAAACATGTGAAAAAGAAATGTGTTGAAAATAATTCCGTCAGTTGCCTGCTTCAGAAATAATTCTCATTCTAAAGTTCCTTACTGGTCAATATGTAACGTGCTACACAGAGCGCATGTTACCAAGAAGTCATGCTACTGCCATAACAGAATGTTTTTATACACTGGCGTGCAAAAATTAAGGACGAGACGGTTTTTCGAATGTAACATCGTGCAGAAGTGCTCCACATCGACTCAAATCATACCATAAGATCCCCAAGATGTACGAATACGGGACAAGTGAGCAAAACCGTCCAAACAAGGAATCCAAAGGATACAAAGGCACTTTATTGAAAAGGTAGCTTCGAGCACAATTGGACAAAAGACAGAAACGTCCATGTAACAGGCGGCTGCTAAGAAAAATCCAGTCTCTAGTAGGGGATATGATCACCCCTGACTACGTTGCAGGATTTACAACGTATGTCCATGCTGAGGACGAGGTTGTCAAGGAGCTCTTGAGGCATCGCGGCCCATTCCTCTTGTAGCGCTAATTGCAGCTGCAGAATCGTTGTTGGCGGTTGGTGACGTGCTGCCAAGCGTCTCCCGAAAAGATCCCACACGTGTTCAATTGGATTTAGGTCCGGGGACCTTGCGGGCCAATAAATGCGTTGAATATCTTCACTCTCCAACAGCTCTGCGACAGCCACTGTACGATGAGGTGTAGCGTTGTCGTCCATGAAGAGGAACTCAGGACCCACAGCACCTCTAAACAGACGTACGTGAGGCAGGAGAACCTCGGAACAATGGCGGACATCAGTGACTGAACCTCCTTGGAAGATGTGGAGGTCAGTACGGCTACCAAGCATGATACCGCCCCAAACAAGAACTCCGCCACCTCCAAACTGGTCCCTTTCGTTGATGTTGGAGATGTGATTGCGTGTTCCCTGCTCTCTCCAGATGTGTATACGTCCAGAATCGCTCGTCAGACTAAATCGGCTCTCATCCGTAAAAAAACTCGACCCCGTTGCTGATGTGTTCAGTTCTTGTGTTCCTGGCACCACAGAAACCGCCGTCTCTTATGATCTCGCGTTAATGGCACACGCCGTACTGGTCGTCGTGCAAATAGACCACCTTTGTGCAGCCTCCTGGCCACGGTAAAACGCGATAACGGATGTCCAGTTGCCTGTTGCATGTGCCTTGCGATTTCTCCCGCTGTCTCTGCCGTCTGTCTCTTCTCGGCTGTAGGAAAATATACCGGTCGTCCGCCGCCGTGGTTGCTCGTGGACGACCACTGCTGAACTCTCGAACAGCTGTTCCTGTCGTTTGAAATGCTCTCCAAGATCGTGAAACGATGCTGTGAGCGATCCCGAACTCCTCGGCCACACTAGTAACACTTCGACCTTCTTCCAACTTCCCAATGACGCGATCTCGGGTAAAGTCATCTAGATGTCGACTACTGGGTTGCCTGTTGGCCATACCACACGGTGGCAGCAACTCGAAGTCGTTCAAACCGATGTACACCGTGCAATAGCTTTCGCCGAATTGCTGAACGTACATAGCTCGTCGTCTACTTTATACCCTTCCTACCCCCCCCCTCCCTACGTCGTACTGCATATATGCGCATGCCCTACCGTATCGGACCTTAGTCTATCACCTGAGTGGTCTTTCGGTCCGTTTTGCCTGCTCGTTTCACTGTTATGCTAATTTCTCCTCTTTGTCCTTAATTTTTGCACACCAGTGTATATATGCAAAATAGTTATTAACACAAAAGCATACAATGTAGGCAAAAGTTTTCGGACAACTGCGTCGAATGAAAACAAGAGCTTTAATTAGCAGAAATCAGTACACAGTAGACAACCTTTGGCCTTTAAGATTGCAACGACCCTTCTAGTCATGCTTTCTACAAGATATCGGTACGCCTGTACAGAAATGCTCCACCTATTCTCTTGCAAAGTGTTTAGCAGAGCTGCCATGCAGGAAGGTTTTACCGGCCGAGATCGGATTCGGCATTCCAGCTTGTCCCACAGGTGTTCTATTGCATTTTGATTGGGACTACAATCCGGCCAATCCAACACTTGGACGTCCTGCTCCTCAAGCCAGGGCTGGACAGATCTTGCAGTATGGCAAGACGCTAGATTTTACCGAAACAGATTGGAGTCTGTGCCGAAGTACTGCCACATTGTAGAGAGCGCGGAATTGTTCGGATTACCTTCGAACTTGGTGGGGCCGTTAGGCTAGAGGGCACCACAACCAAAGGACTGAGTCCTTCACAGTTCAACCAGCCCTGCACTATCAGAGATCTCCCTCCAAATTTGACTCTAGGGACAATACAGTCCGCATGAGAACATTCTTCGGGAAAACGCCACACTCAAATATGCCCATCCGAACCAAAGAGTGAGTAGCGTGATTCGTCATCCCGCAGGCCCCTTTTCCACTCTTCTGTTTTCCACGAACGGCGAGCATGGCCCCACTAAAATCTTCTCGAATATCCTTGAAGTGATTGCTTTTAAAGCGCTGCTCACCTAGAATGGTATCCGTGGGCAAGGGCATGCAATACTCGACGGACTGTTTTGCACGAAACGGTTTTTCTAGTAGCTTGTGCGACGTCGTCGGCCCTGTCTGTGGCAGAGGGACATGCGTACCTTCCTTTCATTCCGCAGTGTGATCCGTTCGGCACGATCCCTTAGTCCGGGTGGCCTCCTAGAGTGCGTCTTTGCTGTAGTGGCAACATCTGTTTTCCTGGAATGAAGAACATCAGTGAAGTGGAGTTAGGGAATCTCACTTGCTACGCACTGATTGCTTCATATTTAGGTAATATTGAACCACTATGCCTTTTAGAAAGTTAGACAGCTCAGAGTCGTACTGCACAGTCGCTTCCAATATGGTCTAACATGTTTTCCAACGCTCCCCTTATATACAGCACCCAACAAACTTAGGGAGTGAGTGTTTGGTTCTGTAAATATTCGTTTATTTGCATATAGAGATGTCTGAATACCTTTCTCTACATAGTACATATATACTGAGTGAACAGAAGCCATGAGATGCCGACCAATTAACGAGTAGGCCCACTTTTCTATCGATTATATCATCCCTTCATGTTAGACGTTTACCCTGGTGGTGATGGTGTCTACCAACATTAAAGGGCGCCCTGTCATGTCTTTAACGGAGTGCGTCACTGGTTCCAGGGACACAACAGCGATGTCTCCGTTTTCGCTTGGCCGACGAAATCGCCCGACATCAATCCCATAGAGCACTTGTGGGACTATTTGGATCGTTTGGATCAATAGGCTTGACGTGCCGACCCACAACTACGTCATATACGTGACCTTCGTGCCCTGCTGCAGACTGAATCGGCACGCGTGCCCCGGACAACATTCCAGGCCACTCATTGTGTCTCGTCACTGTCACAAGGGTGGTTATTCCCATCATTAGGTAGATGGTGATATTATTATGATACGACAGTGTGTGTGTGTGTGTGTGTGTGGGTGGGTGTGTGTGTGTGTGTGTGTGGGTGTGTGGGTGTGGGTGTGTATAGCATAGGAAAGTTAAATTTTCACTCATGTAATATAATATAATATAAACCACAACAAAACTGCGCAATGCTGCAAGTATTAGATGTAGTTAGTGCATGTAAAAGAATATTAACATACAAGCAATCTACCCTCATAAACAAACAAATAAGGCCAAAAACCCTCAGATAAAAAAAAAACTAAAGTAAATAACAAAATGACGAAACAAGGTTAAGAAAATATTTATAAAAACATTTACTCAGAACCCCTGGATCACTCTTCAGGGAAAGACATCCAGAGGCCCTGAGCACACAAGTTCAGTTCAGGTTTCATGAGAATGCAAACATCTCAAAAATGCAATAATGGATATCCAATTTGAAATTTTGTGTTGTAAATTTTGATGCATTCTGTCTTCCCTACCTGAACTATAGAAAATACAAAAGAGTCACTGGGATTAAAATTGAACTAAAAGATGAACTATAAAAAACCTTACGAAAACAATAATGTCTCATATACTGTTGTATAAATGAAAAAGAAACATCAAAACATAAAATGAGTCAAAATTCTCCCCATAAGAATAAAAGACAGTAACAGTAACATAAATCCTTCCACCAAACCCTTCATGACATAAACAAAGTCATTCGTAGAGAGTCGCTGTTAAGACGTAAATCGCCGCCGCGGTGGCGCAGTAGTCTAAGCGATGGCCTCTGATCATTCGACCGAACGGGGTCTGGGTTCGAATCTCGGTGAGGCATGGATGTTGTGTTTGTCTTACGGCACTGGCTCTCTCTCTTTACTGGAACCAGTGACCCTAAATTAGGGACGGGCGACTGCTTATAGCCCATTGAGTTGCTCACGGTGGTCGTTAAACCTCCAATCCAAAAAAAAAAAAAAAGACGTAAATCCAAGTTGGAAAATTAAACTCGCCGCCCCGGTGGCGCAGTGGTCTAAGGCGCTGGCCTCTGATCATTCGTCCGTAAGGGGTCCGGGTTCGAATCCCGTCAGGCATGGATGTTGTGTTTGTCTTACGGCTCTGGCTCGCTCCCTTCCCTGGAACCAGTGACCCTAAATTAGGGACGGGCGACTGCTTATAGCCCATTGAGTTGCTCACGGTGGTCGTTAAACTTCCAATCAAAAAAAAAAAAAATTAAACCCCAGGTGTGTTCAGAAACCGAGGTGAACAAATTTAAGCTGCAATTTCCTAGGTACTATCTGAAATAATAAAACAATTTTTCCTCCGAGTCGCCCCGGAGACTTATAACACCCGTTCTTTACATCCACTAAAAACATTTATTCGACATTATAGAAATTGGGTTATTTCAGAAAGTACCTAGGAAATTGCAGCTTAAATTTGTTCACTTGGGTTTCTGAACACACCTGGAGTTTAATTTTCCAACTTGGATTCTTTTTTTTTTTTTTTTGATTGGAGGTTTAACGACCACCGTGAGCAACTCAATGGGCTATAAGCAGTCGCCCGTCCCTAATTTAGGGTCACTGGTTCCAGGGAAGGGAGAGAGCCAGTGCCGTAAGACAAACACAACATCCATGCCTCACCGGGATTCGAACCCGGACCCCTTACGGACGAATGATCAGAGGCCATCGCCTTAGACCACTGCGCCACCGGGGCGGCCAACTTGGATTCACGTCTTAACCGCGACTCTCTACGAATGACTTTGTTTATGTCATGAAGGGTTTGGTGGAAGGATTTATGTTACTGTTACTGTCTTTTAATCTCATAGGCAGAATTTTGACTCAGTTTTCGTTTTGATGTTTCTTTTTCATTTATACAACAGTATATGAGACATGAAGAAGGAGTTCAAGATGAAAGAAGGAGTTCAAGATGAAAAACCCTTCTGCCTCTGCAAACTCAACGAGAGTATTTCCACGCTGGTTTCTGTTGCCATGACCGAATTTACCTACTGAAGTTTCATTCTGTTGCCGTTGCCCTATTTTTGCATTGAAATCTCCCATAATTATTTTCAAGTGCTGCTTACCTTTATTATTTAGATGACAAATTTCCTCATAAAATTCTTCAATTTCTTCATCCTGAAGAAGAAATTGAAGAATTTTATGAGGAAATTTGTCATCTAAATAATAAAGGTAAGCAGCACTTGAAAATAATTATGGGAGATTTCAATGCAAAAATAGGGCAACGGCAACAGAATGAAACTTCAGTAGGTAAATTCGGTCATGGCAACAGAAACCAGCGTGGAAATACTCTCGTTGAGTTTGCAGAGGCAGAAGGGTTTTTCATCTTGAACTCCTTCTTCAAGAAAAAGCCACACAGGAAGTGGACATGGAGACATCCAAATGGGACGACAAGTGAAATTGATTTCATTATGTGTAACAAAAAATTCGTCATAGAAGACTGCAGTGTGCTAAACAAGTTCAACACAGGCAGTGACCATAGATTGGTGAGATGTAAGATGCACCTCAACACTAAACTCGAACGTAGCAAGCTCATAAGACAAACAAAATGTATTGACATAACCAACCTTAAAAAACACCATAATACCTTCAAATTGGAACTGAAGAACAGATTCTCTGCTTTAGAAGGCCTAACATCGGAAGAAGTGGATATTTCTGAAGTTAACAGAAAAGTAACCAAAGCTCTTATGGAAACAGCAACAAAATTAGCTGGGTCTAAGAACAAATTGCATGTGAACAAATTATCAGGAAAAACCAAAATGTTGATGCAAAAAAGAAGAGTGATGAGGACAACTAAAGAAGATGTGACTTCCAAAGTGGAATATATAGAGCTATGCAAGACAGTACGAAAAAGTATCACTGAAGACGTAAGGAAATTCAACTGTGAACTAGTAAGGAAAGCAATTGAAAACAACCAAAGCCTAAAGATAGCAAAGGGACATCTCAGTAAGGGGAAAAAACAGATTATGGCACTGAGAAAAGAAGATGGTTCTGTAACAAGAAATAGAGGCGAAATTTTGACAAGAGTGAAAGATTTCTACTCCAAATTATATGAAAGGGATGATACATGTACTCCAGACATCATGAAAGGTACCAGTACCAGAGTTCTTCCAGTCCGTCCAGCAGAAGTTGCACATGCAATCAAGAACATGAAGCGGGGAAAAGCTCCAGGAGAAGATGGAATTACTGTAGACATCATACAAGAAGCAAGTGGAGAAATCGAAACAGTACTCGCCCAAATTATCACTCGATGCCTTAATGAAGGGAAAATTCCTGAGGATTGGAACAACGCTACAATGATCTTGCTACATAAAAAAGGTGACATTGAGGATCTCAGGAACTACAGACCTATCAGCCTCCTATCAGTGGTTTATAAAATCTTCACTAAAGTTCTTTCACACCGCTTGAAGGTGACACTGGACATGGCTCAACCGAGAGAACAAGCTGGATTCAGGAGTGGCTACAGCACAATAGATCATATCCACGTACTGAGAGAACTAATTGAAAGAGCGAGGGAATATGAGCTTCCATTGTGCATGGCTTTTATCGATTATGAAAAAGCCTTTGATTCGGTGAAACCATCAGCAGTTGCAATGGCTCTGAAATCCTGCGGTATTGAAGATGCATACATTAATATTATTAATAACATCTATGAAAATGCAAGTGCAACGATTCGGCTGTTTGAAAATACAACACACATAAAAATTGGAAAAGGAGTGAGACAAGGTGACACCATATCTCCGAAGCTCTTTAATGCCACATTGGAAAATGTCTTTCAATCACTGAACTGGGAAAACAAAGGGATAAAGATTAATGGAGATTATCTAACCCACCTTCGTTTTGCTGATGACATAGTCATTTTTGCAACTACCCCATCAGAGCTACAGAGTATGATCCAGGAACTTGCTGACAAGAGTAAAGAAGTGGGATTAAAAATGAACTTTCAGAAGACAAAAGTGATGTACAATGCTTTTACAAGAAATGAAGATTTATCGATTGATGGAGAAAAGCTGGAGATAACAGACACGTACGTTTATCTTGGACAGCAGATATCAAGTGAGGGTCATATTGGTGAAGAAATTAATCGGCGTACAAAACTTGCCTGGAGAGCTTTTGGAAGAAACAGCATAATTTTCAAGAGCAATATGCCATTATGTCTTAAAAGAAAAGTGTTTGATCAATGCATCCTTCCAGTGCTTACGTATGGTGCAGAGACGTGGACCTTAGCTAAAAGAGACATACAAAGGCTGCAGACAACTCAAAGAAGCATGGACAGGTGCATGCTTGGTGTAACCAGGAGAGATAAGAAGAGGAACACGTGGATCCGAAAAATGACAAGAGTGGAAGACATCATGATCAGAGTTAAATCCCTGAAATGGCAATGGGCTGGACATACTGCCAGAAGAACAGACCATCGATGGACAGCCGAAATTTTAGATTGGATTCCAAGGGACAGGAAAAGACCCAGAAGAAGACCACATGGAAGATGGGTGGATGAAATTCGAAAGTATGCGGGAGTGACATGGAGGAGACTGGCACAAGACAGACCGTTGTGGAGGAAACTTGGGGAGACCTTCGTCCAGCAGTGGATTAATAATGTTTGACAATGATGATGATGATGATGATGATGATGATATGAGACATTATTGTTTTGGTAAGGTTTTTTATAGTTCATCTTTTAGTTCAATTTTAATCCCAGTGACTCTTTTGTATTTTCTATAGTTCAGGTAGGGAAGACAGAATGCATCAAAATTTACAACACAAAATTTCAAATTGGATATCCATTATTGCATTTTTGAGATGTTTGCATTCTCATGAAACCTGAACTGAACTTGTGTGCTCAGGGCCTCTGGATGTCTTTCCCTGAAGAGTGCTCCAGGGGTTCTGAGTAAATGTTTTTATAAATATTTTCTTAACCTTGTTTCGTCATTTTGTTATTCACTTTAGGTTTGTTTTTTGTTTTTATCTGAAGGTTTTTGGCCTTATTTGTTTGTTTATGAGGGTAGATTTCTGTATGTTAATATTCTTTTATATACACAAACTACATCTAATACTTGCATCGTTGCGCAGTTTTGTTGTGGTTTATATTATATTAAATGAGTGAAAATTTAACTTTCCTATGCTATGTATATACACTGACGGAAAAAAATCCCAACACCACGAAAAAATAGTTATAGAGGAATGAAATGGCGGCAATACATTTGTATAGGTAACATTTTTAATCGATTAAGGTTTCAAGATCACAGCTTATTGTAAGCGCGAGAAGAGCCATTTTAAATGTGAAATGCTGGTACATTAATATCCGGTGTAACCGCCAGAATGTTGCATGCAAGCACGCAAACGTTCATGTATTGTGTCGTACAGGTGCTGGATGTCAGTTTGTGGGATAAAGTTCCATGCCTGTTGCACTTGGTCGGTCAATACAGGGACGGTTAATGCTGGTTGGGGATGACGCTGGAGTTGTCGCCCAATGATGTCCCATACGTGCTCGATTGGTGAAATATCTGGAGATCTAGCAGGCCACGGCAACATGTCGACACTCTGTAGAGCATGTTGGGTTACAACAGCGGTATGCGGGCGAGCGTTATACTGTTGGAAAACACCCCCTGGAATGCTGTTCATGAATGGCAGCACAACAGGTTCAATCACCAGACCAACGTACAACTGTGCCGTCAGGGTGTGTGGGATAACAACGAGAGTGCTCCTGATGTCATAGGAAATTGCTCCCCAGACCATAACTCCAGGTGTAGGTCCAGTGTGTCTCGGCCGCAGACAGGTTGGTTGCAGGCGCTCACCTGGCCTCCTTTTAACCAACACACGGCCATCACTGGCACCCAGGCAGAACCGGCTTTCATCAGAAAACACAACAGATCTCCACTCCGTCCTCCAATGAACTCTAGCTTGACACCACTGACGTCGCAAACGGCAGTGGTTTGGAGTAAGTGGAATGCACGCTACAGGGCGTCTGGCTCGGAGCTCTCCTTCAAGTAACCGATTTGTAACAGTTCGTTGTGTCACTGTGGTGGCAACTTCAGCTCGAATTGCTGCCGCAGACGCGGTACGATGCGCCACGGCCATACGCCATACACGGCGGTCTTCCCTCTCAGTAGTGCCACGTGGCCGGCCGGAACCCGGTCTTCTTTAGGCAGTACCTTCCCTTGACCACCGCTGCGAACAATCGTGCACAGTGGCTACATTCCTACCAAGTCGTTCTGCAATATTGCGGAAAGAAAATCCACTTTTTCGTAGCCCTATTACGCGACCTCGTTCAAACTCCGTGAGCTGTTGATAACGGCTTCTTCGTCTTCTTAAAGGCATTCTTGACTAACATCAACACACTACGTCGAATCTCAACGATAACTAACGCTCACGAACGTTACAGCGCGTATTTACAGCAAACCTGCTTTGCATGTTCCGAGGGGCGCTACTAGCGCCACACGCATGCGCCGAGCGCGAAATTTGCATAGACGTTATCTTACAGATGTACTCTCACCGCCTACCAACTGTCGTTTATCTAACACAACCCCTTCTTGGTGTTGGGATTTTTTTCCGTCAGTGTATATATATATATATATATATATATATAAGTAAGAAAGTACACGTTGCTGTATCACTCGTTGTATATAATATATATAAGTTGAAAGTACTCCTTGCTGTCATGGATAAAAGGAGAGACATCAGATTTGCAAAAAAGGATGATTATCGGCTTTCCGACCGAGGGTGGCAGTATTTCTGAAACAGCACAGTTTGTGGACTGTTCGTGTGCTACTGTGGTTAAAGTGTATCGTGATTGGAGAAATGACACCAATTCGAATAAGCGACGTGGAAACTGCAGAACACCACGTGCCATTGATGTGAGAGGTGAACGTCGGCTGCGAAGGTGCGTGAGGGCCGATGGACAAGCTACAATGGAGCAACTCACTGGCCGAATGAACCGGGGGGCCACCGGAAGTGTGTCTAAAACGACAGTTCAGCGAACCCTGCTGCGTATGGGGCTCCGATGCAGACGGATGGTCGCCGCACCTATGCTAACAAAGGTGCATCGGCAGAAAAGGCTTATATTTGCACTGCACTGTAGGAATTGGACCGAAGCTGATTGGAAAAGGATTGCCTTCTCCGATGAGTCACGTTTTCTGCTTCATCGAATGGATGGACGTTGGGGCGTAAGGCGAGAAATTCCAGAAAACAAACACTCTTCAACCATTTCTGGATGAAAACAAGCTGGTGAGGGCAGCGTTATGGTCTGGAGAATGTTTTCGTGGCATTCTCTAGGACCACTCATACCTGTGGAAGGCACTATGGACTGAATTCGTTATGAATCCATCCTTGCAGACCAAGTACACCAATACATGTTGATTGCCTTCCCTGGGGTGTATGGGATCTTCCAGCACGACAATGCGACGTGTCACACAGCTAGAAATGTCCGAGAGTGGTTGGAAGCGCACGGTGAAGGCTTCAAAGTACTTCCCTGGCCCCCTAATTCCCCAGACTTAAACCCAATTGAGCATCAGTGGAACCACCTCGATCGTGCTGTTCGCTCTATAGATCCTCCACTACTCACCCTCCAGCAGCTGTCAGCTGCTCCGCAGCCAGTCTAGCTGCTGTCGGCGCTGCACAAGGCGGTTACTCTGAATATTAGCTGGTGGTCACAATAATTTGAATCGACCGTATGTATATTTACTGCATATATATAGGTGGCCACATTCCTTTAGAAATCACGCGATTTCCGAAGAATAACTCAATTTCATCCATGCTCACATGTGATGTATTGCAAGGTGCCCCATCTTGTTGAAAATACCTGGTGGTCAGCTCTTCATGGGTAAATTGGTTAACGAATGCCTGAAAAATATCCTTTTAGACGGCTGTTGTGACCGTACTCTATAAGAAGATATGGCCTCTATACTTATAAAAGTTTCTCTTATGAGTATATACGTGTTATAATGTAGAAGATAATGTTGAGATTTTTGTATGGGTAGGGGTGTCTGAGGAAAGTTGGGGGTGTGTTGAGAGGTGTGTATAAATCCCTAGCTGCTCACATGGAGATCTGTGGGGCCGCGGGTGGCCTGGTGGTTAGCGTCCGTGACTGCCATGGATATAACCTCAGGTTCGATCCCGGGCAGGTACGAACGTTCGAACCACTAAATACCCGCCGTGTGTCGGATGGGCACGTTAAGCCGTCGGGCCCCGGGTACTGCCACCCCGGTAATAAATAAGGGTGTCTTCCTCTCCCTTTCAACCTCACTTCCGTGTCACTTTCCTATAAGTAAGCCCAAATCTCCTAGCTTCCTATTTCTAAGGGTTGTTTAAGACCTGGGGTCAGACTCTCCCTTCCTAAAATCCTCTACATGTGATGTGATCTGGAGATATGTGGACTCTTGAATCTTGGTATAGTTGGAACGTGGAGAAACCGTAAGTATACCCTCTGCTTCTCTGAGAGAAGTTCCTCTTCTATGTTTAATTTTACATGAAATCTATTAGCACATTGTTTCCCAGCGTAATGTCACAAACCTGTTTACTTTCTTTCTTATAAACACCAAAAGGGGAAGAAATACCGCTTTTTCGCCCTGCCACATATTAATTAATTAATGCTTTGAAGTTTCAGTGTCTTCCATAATTCAGAAAAACGGCAGAAAATACTCGTATCTACGAGTTTATTTCTAGATTCTTTTTCTGCCAATGCACATTCCCACGCGTTTCTCTTCGCTGCGTGTAAGTATGGAGGCACATGCAGAAAAAGGAAAACAGGAAGAAAAAAAAAGGCAAGTGTTTCTGTGAATAACAAAAATGCATAGAAGAAAAAAAGATTTCGGTCCAATTAGGCCCGAACAAAACCTTCACAAATAGGAAAAGCATATTCGACTAATGAATCTGGTTACAGAGTTTTATTGGGCAAACACTCGAATGACATGAAAAAAATATATATATTATTTCTCTTTCTTTACGCATTCTACCTTACTGAACTGATGAAGCGAACTGCATGGATATCTTCTTACTCGATTCTATGAATTAAGCTACGCTCGTGCTTTTGAATGCGGGATCTCCTGGAGTTCTTTAATGAGCTCAATGAACTCCTGATTTTTTAAAGCTTTTTATACATTCTGCCCTTGTAGCTCGGTTTCAAATTATAAATATGAGCTTCTGGTAGAAGGAAATAAATAAAACTCACCTTACTCATGGTGCAGAGTACCATTATTTTTTACGAAACTAAATAAATAAATAAACAAGTTAGTAAAATCATGCAATGTAGTGATTATGATACGTTTTCGAACATACCAGAAATCATTACTCAAGTTATGAGGATAATGGCTGTAGAATAAATCTCGCTCCTATGGCCTGACCTTTGACCCCATTTCGATGATATTCAACAGAACCGGTAAAGTATACTTCCGGAACAACATAATAAAGTTTTGTCTCAATCGAAGCATTTTCACGTAAGTTATAACGCATAAGGGCGATGGAATGGATCCCGATCCTATGTCCTTGAATTTTGATCCCATTTCTTCCATTTCCAATAGGGTTCGTCCCCAGGTGGTCCCCTACCACATACTAAAATCTCATCGAAATCGAACCATTTTTACGCAAGTTATGACGCATAAGGGCAATGGAATGGATCCCGCTCCTATGTCCTGACCTTTGACCCCATTTCACCCATTTTCAATAGGGTTCGTCCCCAGGTGATTCCCTATCATATACTGAAATTTCATCGAAATCGAGCCATTTTTACGCGAGCTATCGTGCTGACGGACGGACAAAGCTGGAACATATACGCTTCTTCAACTTACGGTTGAAAAGCGTGAAAAAGGGGCAAAGCTACGTTTTTTTATATGCTGACAAATTTTATTTTTCATTTAGTACCTGAAAAATTCCGCAAATGCGACCAGAATACAAACATTTGCAATTTTTCCAAATCATTTACGGAGTGTAAGCTTCGTTGAAGTTATACGAACTGTAGAAAATGAACAAATTATCTCGTAGAGTTCGGTTGAAACATAACAATTACTTCAGTCTTACCCACCTTTTCTTTTCCGTTCGATGGGCTGTATTATTACGTATACAGTTCACAGCACATGAATGAAAGACGAACCTTCAACAAAAAATAATAAAACTATGCTAGTAATCCAATTTATTGGTGTAGGAATACACTGTATAAACAACAGTTTCCAATTTCTATCTGTCTTCCTTGAAAATACCATTTGGTTGATGTGAGAAAGCTTAGAAACGATTTTTAATGTATTTCTACGCCACTAAATCGGATTACTAGCATCGTTTTACTATTTCCTACATACTTGGTGTACCCTATAGTTTCTTGTTATTATTTTAAACCTTTAACAGGTTTGTAACACTTTTTTCTCTAATACACTGTAAAAAATAAGTGGTGTGAATTCACAGAAAATTTCTGAAAATAATGTGCAGCAAAGTTGCCGGTTGGTATCCGTGCTTTTCAGAAATTTCCGTTTTTAAAAGTGCCCGTTTATTTTAATTTCCGTATTTTCACAGATTTTTCCGTAGTCAGAAATTCCGTTTATTTCAGAAAAATCCATTTCAGGTTTTTCCGTCTTAAACTGAAATTCTGCAAAATCGACGACCCGGAATTTTTCAGCCCTTACACCAGGTAACCCTTCCATCGCAGTCAGGATTGAACTCTTGCCGTTTGGGTTAACAGATAACTTACGTCTTTAAGTACTGAGCTTTAAACACTCGAAAATCCGATTCACGTATATCGTAAAACAAACTGCGCAAAGATGATTTTTTTTCTTGTCATTAATGCGAGTGATTTATTCATTTTATGTTCTGTTGGAGCTTATTATTTTTCTGAATAGGTTTGTAATATTTTTTCTGTTGGTGGATTTTTCACAAATAAAGCATTTTTCATCCTGATGATTTTTCGAAGCAACAATATGCTCTGCAAATGGATTTTTTGAACTGACAATGCCTTTCAGTTATTTAAAAAAAGTGAAATGTACCTTTCTATAGCATTATGTCACACACACACACACACACACACACACACACACACACACAACTCCTAAATGTAAAACTTATTCTTGGTAGCTATTATAGCTTTTGTCTTAAGTTGTCCAAAGACTGATACATAGACATCGTATAGCCATCTGCACAATAAGTTCAGTACCCGATTTTTTACGGTAACGCAATGTATAAAATAAATAGCCCCCAAACTATGAACGTGCTGTTTTATACACGATAAAAATGCCGAAAATGACATTTAAAAACCTTTAATGATAAGTTAAAACCAATCTCATTAGTGCTTTCAATCCTGCTTTAGGACCATCCTCAGATGAAAATGAACACGACCAAGAGATCACACAGGTTAATATAACATACACATAGCTAGATTACCTTATACGCATGATTAAGGTTCAACACACTATTGACGTAAGCAATATTAATATCCTATGAAACAGAGTCAGCATTCACGGTGAAGGATAGGGTTGTGACGTCCAGACTGTATGAGGTTCGTCCACACTCCCGATACAGATACCGGTACCTCATCAATGCAGCACCGGTCCGTATTCTTAAGAATTAACAAACTCTGTGCAAATAACAAAGATGGCTTACTTAATGGAGTCACCAACACAGCTGCCTTGTCCCATTCTGGTTCGTATTTCCCTGCGTAAACAGTCCTTGCCAACGCTGTATTTTGTGCACCATTGCGGACACTGTATTTATGTCTCATAAGTCTAGTCTGTAATTTTCTGGAGGTAGAGCCTATGTATACAGACTCCGAGTTACCTGCATCATTAGAACGTAATGGAATATTGTAAATTCCCGATTTGTCGTTGCCTTTCATAGAATCTCGGTCGTTGTAGATCAGGGCACGGATTCTTTTGCCCTCACCCCAAAATCAATATGATATTTTCAGCGGATATTCTTTAGGGCTTAAACAATAGGCGGCACATATTGTACTGATCCTACATATCGTGAGATTCGGTCCTCACTGGACAGCGTGATAGTTGTCCGGTTCGAAACTCTGTGAATTGCACTTCGTATCATGTCCTACGGGTACCCGAAGTCTCGAGTTTGGTCCTTGATTATCTGCAGCTTAACATTTCTAAACTGTAAAGAGGACGAATTAATAGCCGGTGCACAAAATAGGGGAGAGGAGAAGAAATATCTTGAAATAAAATTCATGCGATATGCTATCCACATTATCCGATCTAGCTGCGGAACTTCCAAATTAGACAGACGATTGAAATTTAAAAGTTAATCAAACCTCAAATACTCTCACCAATCGCTCCTATTACCGGTAATTTCTCGTCATACGGATACGGAAAAAGTGAGAACGGAGATTTTCCGTTATTATACGAAAGGAGTTCCGGAAAGGGTTCTGAGCCACCCCGGTGGCGCAGTGGTCTAAGCGATTGCCTGTGATCGTTCGCCCGAAAGAGGTCCGGGTTTGAACCCCGGTGAGGCATGAATGATGTGTTTGTCTTACTGCACTGACTCTCTCCCTTCCCTTGAACCAGTGACCCTAAATTAGGGATGGGCGACTGCTTATAGCCCATTGAGTTGCTCACGGTGGTCGTTAAACCTCTAATCAAAAAAAAAAAAAAAAAAAAGGTTCAGAATTTTTTCGAGGTATGAAAAATCTGTGAAATTCATGGTTTCTTTCCGTCATTTGACGGAAAAGTTTGTATCAGAAATATGCTTCGTTAATTCATGAAAGAAATGACGGAAAGTGGAGTTCGTGAATTTCGGAAAACACTTTACGGTGTAGTTCAAAGCTGCAGTTTCAAGCACAGCATTTGTAAACTTGATGGATACTTTGTTTTTGCGTTTTCGTTTTATTTCGTGGTGCAACGTCCTTGATCGACATCAATGACTTGAGTCGCTTATGTGTGTAATTTAGAACCACTTATACCAAAGATGGAAAGAAAACTTGCTCCGTGACAAAAACAACATCCGTATCACCTTCTTTGTTCGTTTTGTTTTGTTTCTTGTTCTGGGGTTTAACGACCACCCTGGGCAACTGTGAAGGCTATAAGCAGCCGCCGGTCCCTAATTTGGAACCTGTGATTCCGGAGAGGGAGCAGGGTCAGCGACATTGGAGAAACAGACCCCACGCCTCATCTGAAGTCAAACTCAAATTCGGAATAGTTGAACTTTTCTTCTCGGTATTCACACCAAAAGACTAAAGGGACGTTATAAAATTTTTTTGGTTCCAGAATGCGACGCTAAAAAACATTGAGTGGACATCAAATCTGAGATACTTATACCTTGTAGAGGATAGGCCCACCTTTTTACCGGATGAGATCAGTCAACTCGGCGAGGCATTGAGTCCACTAAGTCACGCATGCATTACGCAGGTACAATCAAACCTCGATTTAACGAACTTCAGGGGACCAACAGTCTTGTACCTAAAATCGCGGAATTCGGTAAATCGAGGAAACCTTTCGAATGAAACATTCAAATTAAGCTAGTGTTCATAATAGAATACGTAAGCAGCTATGTTCTCTTTCTTTCAGTGACTAACTTTTCTATTGCTATCTGTGTTCATCAAAACTTTGTCCGTAAACGAGCTGCGTTGTTTAATTGAGCTGTAGATTTAACACTGAGAAGAAAAGAAAAAAAAGCGGAATTTGGCGAAAAATTCCAGAGGTTCAGGAATGGGTACGTACCATGTGTGTCCCTGACTTCACAGAGTGCTATTGTTCTGTCTGTAGCTGAAAACAAGAATACCCAGGGCAATCTAAATTTCCTTACCCACACCGCCTTTCTTTTTCTTGCTTCCCACCCATGCAAGAAAACATTGCGCTCCTTTGAAACTTATTGGTCATTTGCTTCCTCCTGTAAGAAGCTTACGCTTGATAGTTGGAGGAAATTTATAATTCTGTCAAAGTGTGTCGCACATGGTGTTCTTCGAAACGCTGGTTAACTGCGTGCGTAAAATTTTCCTTTTACGCGAAGCTCTCTTTCTAATAGTTGACTTTTAACGAGAAAATGCTGGTTATCATAATTTGGTGGTTTTAAAAAAAAATGTTCGCTAAGTTGTGGAAATGTGTTCGTTAAATCGGGAAATGCCAAACATTAATTTCAATGTGGTTCCATTCGGACCACAAAACATGTACGTAAATTCGCGGAATTCGTTAAATCGTAGTCCGTTAAATAGGGGTTTGACTGTATATTCACCCATGCTTGCCTCACCGCTGTTCATAATTCCGTCGCATTCTTGGATGGAGGATCTAAATCTCGAACGCACCTTTCCAAAAACATTCCACTGTCTTCATTTTGGTTAAGGGGCAGGCCATTTTAGGATAGGGACTTCTGCGGAATGACTTCCTAACCATGTTCTAGCCACCATGTCCCTGAAGGAGGCCTCTTATCCTGCTGGAAGATTCATATGTCCTGTGGGTGCATGATGACCATGGACGGATACAGATGATCAGTAAGGACGGATACACAGCATGCATCGTTCAGAGATGCATCTAAATGCACGACACGGGATAACGTGTGCTATTTGAACACGACCTAAACCATAAACGACCCTCCACCAGTCTGAACAGTTCCTTCTTGATATATTGGGGCTATCGCTTCGTTCTGTTTTTGATAGATTTGTACCTAACAGCGCATTGGCCCACCTGGACACTTTCCTGTGGACTACTAGTGAAATGGCCCACTTCCTGGTATTCTTTTTCCTGAGTTTTTTAGAACGTAGTTTTGAAAAGATGCTGAATTTTCTGAAAATAAAGTCCTCTCTTTCATTCATTTAACATTATTTTAAACATAACGAATCTCTTCGCTAATGTATGCACACCGATGAACCACTCCATTATGACCACCTGCAGCCTAGAGAAATGAGCGGTGGCGCAGGTGAAATTCACAGAGCAGAATATATACAACACAAGGACCGGCTTTCGGTTATTAGAGTGTTCGGAAACAAAATGGGAAAAGTTGCCGGTTTATCGGAACTTGAGAATGGACAAATTGTGATGGCACTGCCCCTCGGAACCATGATCTCGAAAACGGCGCTGCTTGTGCGTTGTTTATGTACTGCTGTAGTGAGTGCGTATCAAAAGCGGTGCACAGAACAGCAATACAGGCCCGACAGCGATGTTCCATGCTGTTAATTATGGTGTCGAGCAGTTCCGTGGGTAGCTACGTTCATTGTCCGAGCAAAGCAGTGCTGGGCCCCTGCAGTGTTCGGGGAGGGAGCTGGAGGGCAGCAACAAGCCTCCCGAAATCATTCCAAACATGCTCAATGGGATTCAGATCGGGAGAGCGTGTTGGCCACTCCATACGTACTATAGTCTCCTGTTCCAGGTACTGGTGCATGAGGAGAGCTGTGTAAGGGAGGCCGTTATCCGCCTGCAGTACAATTGTATCGCCAATTGCGGCCTCATACAGACGAACAGTACGGTCCAGGATGTCATCTCTATACTTCTGAGCATTTAGGTCCATGTGGCAACGCAAAGAGGTCGGTACGGCTACCTAACGATATGCCTGCCCAGACAAGAACACTACCACCACCATAGGTTCCCCTTTCCTGGATATTAAAGGGAAGATAGCGAGTACCGGCCTCTCTTTCCAGATGTAAACTTGGCGAGAATCATTCTATAAAGAGTATAGCGACTCAACAGTGAACAGAACGGACCTCCACTGGTTTTGAGTCCAGTTCACATGCAATCGCGCCCAATTGAAACGCTCCATCCGGAGGCGGAGGGGAGAGGGGCACGCATAATACCGGTCGCGGAGCATACAGTCCTTCTGCATATAACCTTTGGCGTACCGTCGAAGCTGATACCGTCCGTCCGGTGGCTGCCGCAAACACAGATATGTGATGACTCGGTGTAGCCGTCCTGTTCCCTGTACCAAAAGCCGCAAATACCAGTCATCCGCGGAGGTCGTCGCCCTTAGCCTACCTGTGCTGTACCTTCGGAAAGCTGCACCCGTGGCTCGGAACAGCTGCCACATCCTGCTGACCACAGAACGATCGACGTTGAGCTATCTTGCGACGTCCGCCTGCCGTTGCCCTGCTTCGAGTTGGCCTATCGCTCTGTAGCGTAGCTCCGTTGGTAAATGACGTCTCGAAGCCATGTTAACAAAATCGCTCTATCGAAATCTTGTTATTCACCGCCGCACACGAATTGGCGACTCCCTCCGAAACACCTGGTTTTAAGCTCTTGCGCATTTGCATAAAGCGCTGCCGGCGCCACTCATTCATTTGCCTTCCGTGCAAAGATACCGTATGCCTTCGCCCTTAATATATGCAAATTTCGTGCAATTTGAACTATATTTTGCCCAATTATCGCGAATTTTCGGTTTGTTACTTAATTTATGGAAACCAGTGTATAATACGCAAACGTCAAGAATTCACAACTTCAAGTAACTCAGTTTCGCAAATACTATTATATCGTCATATTACCAACATATCAACATACTGCTGCTGCTGAAGCATTATATATCGTCCAGTTCTCATTTGACACATACGCACGTCATACGTTCTGACATCAAGGTGTTGCCAACCATACTCTTGCAAGAGAGAAGATATCACGTTTAGTTTAAGTAACGCGAAGGAGAAGGAACTCAAATCTACATAGAGAAATAAACTAAAAAAGAAAGTTAAATTAGAGTATGCGTAACAATCCTTCTTAACGAAACTGTTATGTAAAATGCTTGTGAGTAGACTTAATATGAGTGATGTAATAATAAGATGGTCAGGGGATGTATTTACTCTCTAGAATCGTACAGGAATTCGAATTCGTAACGTGCATAAAACGTCTTCCGATTTCCCCCTTTTTTTATCGGTTTCTTCAGATTTTCGGAACTTTTGTAATTTCTTACAAAATGCGTATAACCAGTTCCCTCGGATCACATTCTTTGCAAGGGCTGGATTTTTTTTTCTTTCTGTAGTATTATGCACAGTGAAAAACTGAAGTTCATAGGGGCGTTGAAGCGAAAAAAAAAAAGAAAAAAAAGAGAATAGCCGAGAAAGAGCTCTCAGGAACCAGCAGAGGTTTCACTCCGTGAATAGTTCTAAAATTTACTCCCAATTTCTCCTTCCACTTTTACCGATGCATTTTACACGTCTAAGAGTGTTTTCTTGGTTTGGTAGCACCGAATGCTTCTATTGTGAAACGAAAGATTAATAATCTCCGCCAAACCCATCCGCACATTCCCCGAACCCTTCCCAAGCTGGATGCTCCTGATACAGGGATTTCGGGATGGCACTCTTTTTCTGTCCGCAATATATCGATGAGGAGCGTTTTCCAAGATGCACAGCATCAAAAGCAACATCTACCCCTCTTCCAATGAAAAGTCAGCCTCTATCGCGAATACGCTACAGGTTTTAAGTAAATAAGAAAGAAAGAGAGAGAGAGAGAGAGAGAGAGAGGGTGTGTGTGTAAGAAGAAGGGGGAGGCTGCGAATGAATGAACGAGTTTCATATTCAATATAGGTGTGAATAATCTTTTGAAAAGAAGAATAAAAGAAAAATAGTTGCTTGCGTAACGCAGGAGGAAAGAGATAAAATGCGATGTTTATGAAATATTGCTGTAGATGTACTTTCACTAAAAACGACAGAGAAAAGAGGTAATGGCGAGTATTGCTGGATGCTGTGAAATTGAAGTATTTTGTGGGAAATCTCTTGTTGCTCAGCATGTTTGATGAAATATGTTTGATCGACACTTTGTGTGCGCGTATTAATGCTTCGTTCCATTCAGATTTCTAGATGCACATTGCGTGTGCTCAACGCACAAAACGCATTAATATTTAAAGCTGAAAGTAACAGAAAGCTTTGTGTTTGAAATGTTCATTTTCTAAAAACCGAAACAATTTACAAAGAGTTCTAAGCGTAGTATTTTTCTGTAAATTTGGGTTTGAGATCTTGTTATTGAAAAAAGTTCCATTTTCGTTTTCCTGAAGAAACATATTCCTTCACTTTTGATTTTCTCTTAAGAGCGAGTCATTATTTCTGTAATAGTCGTTGTTCGTATATCTTGCACAAAGTGCTGACGTTCAACGAAGGGTTTTTGCATATTTACAGTTTAGTTTTCTTTCGTTCGAACATAACGAAAAATACAGAAATATATTAAACTCTTAAGTATAATAAAACAGATTTGACAGCTGCTCAATAAACAATTGCTGTTTTCTTTTCATATACATAAAAATAAATGGGACATAAATTTAATTTATTTTTTCTTACTGTGTCAGCTAAAACATGATGACGATGTTGATCATTTTCTTTATTTCGTCTGTGCTGTTGCTACATCATAGTTTTTAGTCCGCAACATTTTTTCTTCAAGAATTTCAGAATGCTTCGTTCGTCTGATGCTCATGAGTATTTCATAAACAAAGGTCCAAAAAAGGTGCCTGCTATTCTTTTATTACAGTGTATAACTAGAAAAAGGAGTACTACTTCAAGATTGATGCATACTTTTACTTAAGAGTGATGCATACTCTTATTTAAGAGCGATGTATACTCTTATTTAAGAGTGATGCATATTTTTTTATTTAAAAGTGATGCAAACTCTTATTTAAGAATATGAATCACTTTTTAGTTTCTGTCTTCCAGGGGTTTATCCAGCAATTTCACATTGGGGTGGTGGTGAACAATTTTAGGACGGAGGTCGAAAAACTGGGAGTGTTGGATGAAAGGAAATTTTTAGAAGGCTGAAAATTGTTATACTGAAATATTTTGGCTTTAAACCTATAATTAAAAATGAAGAAAACTTAAAAATTGGAGAACTGTTGAATTTTTAATACGATAGTTAAGAATAGTTTAAACCGGGACTCTTTCCTCCAAAAACTACTCGCGGTTATTTTGTATTTTGTGCTGCTTTTATGTTTTATCTCTCTTGTCTAAATGTTTCCCTAAACAAGTCTAGACAAAATAGTATTAACATAGATTGCTCAAACAGTAGATATTGACATTTTCACAAATTTGGTGCAGCTGAAATGATGCATGTAACTGCAAAATCTGTGACATATTAAAATGAAAGCATCAGCACATACGTTTTGTGCATGCTATGACTCACTTTAAACTTATGCTTTAAACAAGAAAAACTACAAAATAAGTATTATACTGCTATACACGTAGACTTTAAATAAAAAAGAAAAGAAAAATTATTGCATTGTAGCAGTAGGTACTTCAAAGTAAAGCTGAGGAATTTATATAAATGTTTACTGCTGTTGACAACTGTGTTATATGGTAACCAACAGAAATAATACGAAAATTATAAACTTTATATATGCGCCTGTGTGTGGGAGGAGTGTGCTACACTCCTCCAAATGGACGTGTGTTGAGATTTTTATGGGGGTGTCGGAGTACATTTCAGGTGGGGGTGAAGGGGTGTTAAGTGTGTGTGTGTAAATTCCTGCAATCTTCTTATGCAAATTTTTGTTTATTCTCGTTAAATGTTTTTCCAATCTGAACGCCACATATTTCTCTCTCGACGAATTTGTGTTTGGCAAACCTGACAACATGTCAAAGTGTGATGATGTACTGTGACGTGCCTGCCCCGCAGGAAGCACATGAGATAAAGGTAGATAGCAGGGAGAGCACAAGACAGTGTTGTATAGTGGATAGCACTCGGGGCTCCCGAGCCGAGAGTAGCAGGTTCGAATCTTGCCCTTGGCATAAAGATGATGGAGAAATTTACTTCGTCATAGTACGAAAGAACTGATAATAAGACAGGCTATTTTGAGACGATTTGAAGGTATTCACCTTGAAGTGAGTAGTCATTCACGTTCTCACTCAGTGTTTGCCCCTTCCTTGTTTTAAACTAGTCTGACTTGTTTGTAGAGTGTTAGCAATATTTTATGATTATCCTGTTTTGAGCACGACATTGTGAAGTGAGCAAATTACGAATAGCATGCTTAGTACTGTATTTTCCTGAGAGAGAGAGCATTGTTTTTAAGGGGATGTTCTATTACCAAGCTATTTGATTGAGCAGAGTGTTTGCCACGCTACCTATTCTTGCCGAACGTAAATAAAAGATTGGACTCTGTAATTACGATTTATTTGACTTTCATCTAGCCGTTTTTATTCCCTGGTGAATTCATGTCTGATTAAGTATACAGTTGCAATGAAGCAAAGCCATCCGGGATTCATCTAAAGCAATTCAATAAGCTTTACGGCAAAGCAAAGTTACTTGGCAAGTTAAGCTCAGTCTGTGATCGTAGTACTGCTTTAGAGTGAAACTTCATGTAAGGGTAATAGTTGGAAAAATAAACATTTTCTGTAAAACCGCTACTTTGCAACTGCAGGCTTTTATTCCTAAAACTCCCCGCAACTGTGCTTAATAGGCTTTTAAAGTTTGCCTTCTCTATCCTAGTCGAATTGAACGTAATGTTCTTCTAAAGTAGTATCAACTCTACAGGATTATTAATAAGGCATTCAAAACAGCCTAGTTTACTGATCAACTTTTAAAACAAGATCAGAAAACTTGAAATTTACAAAAACCGTTCCATAGAAACTGAGAGTAGTTTTTTAATAGTTGGCAACAGTGCAAAGGGGGAAATAACCACGCAGACTATTAACCGAATTAAGGAAGTATCTATGGCAACAGTTATTAGACGTGGCAGACGATTCAGGTTTTGTTATTGCGCAGTTGTTTAAAGTACTTCTGCATTTCGCTATACAGCTACGGAGTTGAGTGATTTAGAGTTAAGAAGTCAAATGCGTTGAGAGATAAAAGTTTACTATAGTTTGGGCAAAACGGCTCCAAAAACAGTTGATTTAATGAAAAAAGCTTACAAAGATAAATGTTTAGGTGACTTAACGATTTTTAGATGGCACCATGATTTCAAAAAAGGGTGTTTGTCGGCGGAACTCGCTCCTAGGCCTGGCCAACCTGAAAGTGCTGTTTCGGAGCGTATTATTTACACTGTTTGAGCAATACTGCAAGAAGATCGACGAGTGACGTGTGAAAATATAGCTGCGTCAACTAATATTTCAGAAACGTCGGCATTCCGCATTCTACGCGACAAATTACTGCTGCATCGTGTGTGTTTCAGACGAGTACCTCATCACCTGACGAGAGAACAATTGTTAGCCAGAGTTCAGGTGTGTTATGAGTGGAAACAGATGATTGCAAAAGATCCAAACTTTCCAAACACAGTAATAACTGCCGATGAAACATGGGTCCACTATTTCGACCCCCTCACGAAGCATGCAACTAATGTCTCGAAACACACAGGCTCGCCTCCTCCGAAAAACGTCCGTCAAACCAAATCAGCTGGGAAGGTGATGATGATAATGTTCTTTGATCATATGGGTGTCGTCTACAAGCATGCCATTCCTCCAGAAATTACTATCAATGCTGAGTAACACATTTCAGTCTTGAAGCGTCTGCGAAGATACATATCGATTAAGCGACTGAAACTCGTGGGCTAGTGGACCCTGCTCAATAATAACGCCCGTCCACATGTGGCTGTTTGTGTTCAACATTGTCTTACGAAATGCTGTGTTGAAATCCTGTCACAGCCTGCTAACAGTCCTGATCTCGCCCCGTGCGATTTCTTGTTGTTTCCAACAATGAAGCAGAAGTTCCCTGGCGCAACATTCGACACGGATGCTGACGTTAATAAAGCTGTACAGAGATCGCCAAAGCAGCTTCCACAAAATGCCTTCGCCACATGCTTTGAAAAGCGGACTGAACGATGGGACCGTTGCATAACATCCGAGAGAAGATACTTTGAGAAATAATAACATATATTTTTCTGTACCTATATTTCTTCATGTTGTGGGATTTTACTCTCAGTTTTTATGGAACGACCGTTATACATCACCCTGGAGAGAGAATCGAATCCACGTCTCCTGTTTGAGTATACTCTCCGTTAAGCCACTAAGAATAACGAAGTTCCAAGTATCGGAAAAAGGAAATCTGAAAATCTTCAGATTTACACCATTTGAAGCAATCCGATGCTGCCTTGTAGCATAATAATTCACCAGTGTCACATATATAAAGTATTATCAGTATCCCCTACAAGGAAGCATCGAATTGCTTTAATATGTACTGTATACTCTAATTTAACTTCCTTTTTTGGTTTCTGTTGCCTTTTATAAATTTTGGTTCATTCTCCTTAAGCATTTTCTGATCTTAATACTACATTTCTCTCTCGTTCATGTTTTTGTGGCAACTTGACTTGAGGTCAAAAGTTGAATCACGTATGTTATCCAAACCGATAAGAGAGATATTTACGAATGTTTAAGATCTTTCGTTAGAATTCGGCTAGATTGTGAGATCGTTGTAGTTGCTTTGGAGGGAGTTGTTAGGAGAGCTTAGCCTAGTTGTTAATGATTCACGCTTTCATGTTGAATATTGCGTTTCGTTGACATATATATTGAAAACATAAATTGCTGTTGAGTTCATAAAAGACTTGTGAAGTATTCTATATGTTGAGAATCTGTTGCATTTCGATGTCGAAGTAGTAGAAGGTTACGTAACAAGTAAATTCTCTTTTGTTGCGACGAATACCTATCAAGGACAGATGACACGTTAAATTTGTAAGTAGACATGTCTTTTATGGCCGTTAGTACTGTTAAGTGCTTACTTAAGTGTATAGTTAAGCTATTCGGATCACGACTTAATTTTATAGAGTATTTCAGTTCGAAGAGTATTTACATTGAAGAAATGCTTGTGTTTTGGTGTAACATAGACAATTAACCAAAAACTTCGGCTAAATACGCTAAAGATTTTACAGAATTGCATAATCTGGGGTTGTTCATATTCCGCATTTTTAGATACTTGTAACTTCCTTTGCTTGAGTAGTGTAGCGAAAAGCATGCTCGAACGAAAATCGGGAGATCCAGGTTGAACAATAAACTAGGCCATTTAGACTATTCTGATAGACTTGTCAATAATCCTGTAGTTGTTCAATGTATTTGCGAAGAACCTTTTTACCATATTTTCTAGTATCAAATTTGCCTTTAAATACGAAATTTTTCTACAGTGCTTCCATAGCAATGCCTACTGCACTTTGCTATAATTGTACTTCCTGTGACTTTTAGTAATTGTTACTTATATGCCTTTGAATTCCCGTGACAATGTCATTGTACCTAGAGCACTATCTCAACAGTGATTTAAACTTAAGCCCGATGTACCTTCACCCTTCTTGTTTCTACGATGTACGATTTATATTTGTGGAATCCTGCTCTTAAAATAATTATAGAACCGCACTTATTGTGCTTTAGAACTAACATTTGTTTGATCATATCGAGAGATGTGCCCACTCTTTTTTTATGACTCTATCCAATGAATTTTTACAATTATGCTAATTTTGTTATTTTAATTTATCCGCCAACATCTAGAAATTTTAAGTAAATAATTAAAAATAAACAATGTTAGAGAAAATTATAATAGTTTTGACGTACACTATATTGACAAAAGTCACCGGAAACCCCTTCAAAAGCAAATGAACGGATCCGTTGCGTTGTTAAGGTGCGCGGTGCAGCTGAAAACGGTATAAAAAAAAGCACGCAGCTGACCGCGATCATTTTGCACTGTGAGGTTGAGTGAAAATGTCGCGGCGGGAGAGAACTGACTTTGAGAAAGGAAACATTGTTGGGTCTTATATTAGTGGGTTGTCCATAAGAGAAACCCGGAGGCATTTAAACATGCCCGAGTCAACTGTTTTGGATGCACTGAATAAGTGGAAAACACATGGCGTGCCTGAAGCAGTAAAACGTACCGGGAGACCAAAGAAAATCAGTGATAGAGGACGTCGAAGCTTCAGGATAGTCGTTACATCTACTCGACGGAGTACTGCACAAGTCATCAGTGTACAGGTGAGTTAAAGTGCTGGAACCTCGGCATGTACACGTACCATTCGCAGATAACTTCATTCCATGGGATACCGTGGTCGTGCGGCTGCTCATAAGCCTTTCATCTCCACTCGGAATACTACTCGTCGTTTAGCATGGTGTAAAGAACATTTATCTTGGACCGTAGATCAATGGAAACGGGTCCTATGGACTGATGAATCCAGATACACGACCCATCAGTCTGATGGCCGTATGTAGGTATGGTGGTAGCCGGGAGAACGCTATTTACCACAGTGTACTGTCCCTATGGTCAAGTTTGGAGCTGGCAGTGTACTCGTGTTGGGGTGTTTTTCGTGGTATGGTCCCGGCCCATTGGTTATCGTGTAAAAACCTGTTACCAGCACGTCTACCTTGATATTCTGTACAATTATGCCCTCCCAACTCTGTGGCAATACTATGGAACCGATCCTTGTTGGTACCAGCAGGATAATGCACCGAGCCATAAAGCAAGGACTGTTCCGGTCTGGTTTGACGATAATTCCGTACCGTGTGTGGACTGGCCAGCACGGATCCATGATCTTAATTCCATAGAGCACCTATGGGATGAATTAGAGCGCCACATGAAAAGTTTGGAACCAAGGCCTACTACTAAGCAACAGTTAGCGGGCGGCATTATGTACTGAATGGAAACGCATACCTATCGCTGTGTTCCAAAACCTTGTCGAAAGCATGTCTCGAAGGATCATTGCATGCATTTAGGCCAAAGGGGGACCGACATTGTACTAATGTATGTCAATAAATACTATGTTGTGTTTCTCTTCTAGGTGTCCGGTGACTTTTGTCAATATTGTAAATATTCTAATTTAACTTTCATTTTTAGTTCCTTTTCCTATGTGAATTTGAGTTTGTTCTCTTTTGCACTTTCCAAACGTAACGTGATATCTTCTCTCTCACATGAATGAGGTTGGCAACACTTTTAAGGTCAGAGGGAGTGACGTATGAATGTGATAAGAACGTTAGATAAAAAGGACGATACAGCAGTTGCTTAGTGTGTGTGTGTAGATGTTCGATCGTTGTTAAGATAGATTATACGACCGATAATTGTAAAACTCTCAGTGCTATATTTTGGATTTCCTCTACTGTGCTGGACCAATAAAAGGTTATCGTGAGTTTGACTTCTGTATATGTTTGTTTGGCCATAAAACCTTAACTTGGGCTATCCAGTGTAACTTTTGCATCGTATTCTCATTTAGTTCAACATTTTCTTTGTCATTGTTTTAAACATAGCGTAACACCAATCTCGCACACGAGAAAGGGTTAAGTTATATAATGCTTGTAAATGTTAATACTGTCTCTTTCCCTCTGCATCGGTTTTCTTAACCACCTATCCATCTAGATATCTGCTCTTATTCTACAATCATGCCCAGCCGTTACGAGAAATTACACACCTTCAGTGGTTCATGAGCTTCTTTTAGTTGGATATTGTAAAAAGTTCTACTGGGTTTGTCGATTGCGCGGTTAAAACGACATTCATATAGAGATCAATTCATGTTATCTTTAGATGTTAAATCCACACTCACAAGTATTCCCCTGAAAGGAGCTCTCGAATCATTAAAAGCAAGTCTCGTTCAACATCACTACAGCCAACCAGAAGTAAATGATATCTTGAGATTAGTGGAAATTTACATCAGACAAAATAGTCCCGATGCGTCACTTTGAGGACAAATTCTTCTAGGTTGTGACACTTGTCCTGTGGATTTGATATGTAGACGATATCTTTGCTGTCTGGAGTGGCAGTAATTCGGAAACACGCGAAATAGTTGAACTTATGAATTTATTTGATTCACATATATACACTGCTGGTAACCCAAAATGCAACACCAAGAAGGACACGAGATAGCAAAGCCAGATTTACTGAACACATAACAACAGATACATAAATGAAACGATTGAGCTTACAGGCCCGTGCGACTTGCGGAACACGCAGACACCAATAGTTCGTGTGGCTCGCATGGCTGGCAATAACGGCCGCTACACGCCGCGGCATAGAACGAAAGAGGCTTTGGATGTGGGCTTGGGGTATGTCAGTCCAGGCTGCTTCCACACGTTGCCACAGTTCATCAGGCGTAGCCGCGGGTGGTGCTTGCCGGGCCACTCGGTTATCGATCAGCGACCAGACGTGTTCGATGGGCGAGATATCGGGAGAACAGGCGGGCCACGGCAGCATTGACACATGGTGGGCCGTGAAGAATTGTTGCACGATGCGTGCCACGTGCGGGTGCGCATTGTCCTGTTGAAACGTGGCCGCTGGCAGGTCCTGCAGGTAAGGAGGACTACAGGCTCCAAAACGTCGGAGATGTAACGGTGGCTGTTGAGTGTACCGGCGATGCGTACCAGAGGAGTGCGGGTGTCATATCCAATTGCGCCCCAAACCAAAACACCAGATGACGGACTGGTATGGCGATGCATAATACAGCCGTCATACAGTCTCTCGCCGTGGTGCTGCCACACGCGGATCCTACCATCGTGGTGTTGCAGGCAGAAGCGGGATTCGTCGGAAAAGACAATGTCGTGACATTCCGTAGTCCAGGTGCGGCGTTCAACGGCCCACTGCCGCCGCACTCGCCGGTGGTGTAACGTCAATGGTAATCGGGGCAATGGGTGCCGTGGGACAAGTCGCCGCTCCTGCATGCGACGTCGAACGTTACGTGCTGACACAGGTTGTTGCGCAACACACCCTAATTCTTGTGCTAACGTTCGTGATGTTGCGGTGCGAGCCGTCAATGCCCGCCGCACAACATGCCGTACCTCTCGTTAGGTGGTGTACCGCGGCTGCGGCAATCGCTCACGTTGGTCCGTCCGTCCCTCCTGCACCCACCGAATCCATACTCGCCTCACTGTGGCTGGATGTTGTCCCACACGGGCGCTGATATCTTAGTACGATAAACCGCTGTCGCGATAAGCCACTATTCGTCCTCTGTCGAACTCCGAAACGTGCTGGAATGATTGCCGTATTCTGCGACCAGGCATCAGGAAGCTTCCCACGCACAGGTCCGGCAGCACAACACACTTCCACTACTTACACGCCGCCTTCTGTGCACTCTTCTTATAGTGCTTCTCGGTGACGTGCCGGGCGCACATGATTTGCACATGCCCTGCAATGCTAATCGTTTGCATGTCCTCTCGCGGGCGTCGCATTCTGCGAATTTCAGGCCAATCGGATGCTTCCTTCTTTGTGTTGCATTTTGGGTGGCCAGCAGTGTAGTTCACTTGTGAGACTGAGAATAATGGCTGTTTCCATTCCTTGATGTTCATTGTGTCTCGCTCAGAAGGATTCTTCACTACAACAGTTTATGGCAAACTATTTTCTGTTTTCTTAACCCCACATGTAAAGTCAAATGACCGCTGAAAACAAAAAGTCACTACTTTCTATATATGTGTTGTATATCGTGCAATACATATCTGATCAACTGAACACTCTTTGCAGAAAGGTTTTGGTTTTCTTGAAGGAATTGAAAGACGCAAAAGATATATGAGCCTTCCGTTACAGGTAAAGTGATCCAAAAATTTAGCAAACTGAAGTCTGTCTGCAAGCTGACGTCTACAGATATCCCTGGACAAGAGAATTGGGCTATTATCACATTTTCTCCTGAGATCTGCTTCTGAATTCCTAAAATTTGCTAGTCTTAATTTCAAAGTTATTTTCAAATCCATAAACAAAATAATTTTTTTGCGGATCAAAAGACTATGTCAGTGGTATAAATAAAGATATGAATTCCTGGGGAGTTTATCAGATCTCTTATGAATGTGGACTTTCATATATAAGACATACCCGTTATGCCTTATGCTTCCTTGTAAAGCATAACTTACGTACGGAACTCTGAACTGAAAAAAGTCCTCTGTAGGCAAACATTTTCACGAAAATAACGATAAAGTCTGGTTTGAAAACACTTAACTTGTTGATAAACTTGATTTGACTATCAGGGTTAATATTTTAGAAGCTTTCCACATACATCGCAACTCTAGGATTTAGCGTGTTAAAAAAGTCCTAGTTTCTGATATATGGAAACTTAATTAAGTAAGCGTCAAGAAATTTCAGGAGAAAAGTTTTCATTCTTTTCTCTACCACTGCTCAAAATAACACATATTTTGGATAGCCGTAAAAATTTCTAAAAATAACTTTTGTTATTTTTAGAAATGAGGACACTCAAAATTTAGAGGATTTTGACTGATACCGGAAAAAAAAAAAAACCCCACCATTTTCCAGTTCTTAAACAGCAGTAAATCAACTTTTCCCACGTGTATTTCCTTCTTTGAAAGTTTAAATGAAGCAATTGTTGAACTGATGTCAGTTTTTCGAGCCAAATTCGTTTTTTTTCTCTTATCTTTCGCATTTTACATCATAAGAACGATGGATACCCCAAGCGTTAATCCTGCAAAGAATCGAATTTTCTTGACTCATAGATTCCAGAAAGCAATTAATATCAGCAGCTATAAATTCTGTTTAGAGTTTTAAAATCTGCATAATTCTAAAGCTTAATAAAATGAGCTAAAATTTCAAAAACCGTAAATGTGAAGAGTTGTTTCTTCGGGTCTCCTTCTAAACAACAGAAAATTAACTCTGACGCCCGTAAATTTCCCTTCGTTCCAAATTTCTCGCCAGAATAGCTAAAATTCTGAAAAATGTGACCCTTCTTTCTTTGATGTATGAAATGCCTGTTTCGCTACGGGCAAAAGTTTGTAAGATAAATTCTTCAGATAAATGCCAACAACCTCATGTAGAAAATACACCACGTACTTCTCTTCGGAGTGCACGTCATTCTTGTTGATCTTGAACATTCATTGGAAATAGCAGAGCAGTGCAATATCTGGAACATTCTCTGCCTTGGAAGCATGTTCTTATACACCTACTACTACAGACTTTTCGACCCCTTTTGTTTTAAGGCTAACAGAAAACAGGGGCAGACATGGAGGGATATCAGTAGAAGGATGATTAAATAAAATCATTTTCATGCTCCAAGCAGAGGAGAAAACATGTTTCTGAGATCCAGAAAATATTGCTTACTTGTCAACAAGAATGTAGAGTTTCCAACCCCTTCTCAGCCCTAACTTCACGAAACGTTCCCCTTCCCCCACCTGATTTTGAAGCAAATGACGTCGCATGTAGTCCTCTTGTGTGATCGAACAAACCCAATATTATTTCATTAAAACTGTGCAGTTGAGCCATGAAGTAATCGTATGCGACGGAGTAAACGAAATAAAAATAAAAGCAAACTACTTTCGGAAGAGAGTGAGCGAGAGAATGCTCTTGGTTGGAAGCTAGAAGACTGAACCCGATGTATAAATACACTAGTGGTAAGCGATAAAAAAAAAGAAAAAAAAAGGAGAATATGCTGTCCTGTGCGGCGGCGAACACCATCCAGATAACGGACTGCATCAATCAATTTTTGCTCTGGCACATTTCGAGGCAAAAACCAATTCCAGAGCACAGATAAGAAAGCAATGGCATGATGCGAAATCAATGGAAGATAATTGTGGAAAAGGCGCTAGGCTCGAACGAAGCTACAAGCAGTGAATTTAATAACTCCTAAAACCATTAAGTTCATTTCTTAGTGAAGCAGCAATGGCGAAGGTTTAGGACCCGCCGATACTTCACGCTAGCCCTTCGCTGTTACTTTCATTTCCTTTTTAGAAGATGTCGTGAGCATGGATTTGTAAAACACGTAGCTTCACATAATTAGGGGTTGTTCTTAACTCCAGTTTAGACTCATCGGTGTGATCTGCAACATACCGGTTTCTTTTCTCTCTCTTTTTTCATTTTACCTCACAGTACTCCCTCTCTCTTTTTTACCTCACAGTACTCTCTCTCTGTCACTCTCTCTTTTTACCTCGTAGTACTCTCTCTGTCTTTTTATCTCACAGTACTCTCTCTTTGTCACTCTCTCTTTTTACCTCGCAATACTCTCTCTCTCTCTCTTTCTTTTTTCCTCACAGTACTCTCTCTCTCTCTTTCTTTTTACCTCACAGTACTCTCTCTCTCTGTCACTCTCTCTTTTTACCTCGCAATACTCTCTCTCTCTCTCTTTCTTTTTTCCTCACAGTACTCTCTCTCTCTCTTTCTTTTTATCTCACAGTACTCTCTCTCTCTCTCTTTTTCTTTTTACCTCACAGTACTCTCTCTCTCTCTCTTTTTCTTTTTACCTCACAGTACTCTCTCTCTCTCTCTCTCTCTCTCTCTCTCTTTTTACCTCGCAGTACTCTCTCTTTCTCTCTGGCTCTCTCTCTTTTTCTTTGCACCCCACAATACTCTCTCTCTCTCTCTCTCTCTCTCTCTCTCTCTCTCTCTCTCTCTGCGTCTCTCTCCTTTTCTGTTTACATCACAGTACTATCTCCCTCTCTTTCGTTTTACTTCACGGTACTCTCTCTCTCTCTCTCATCCTTTTTATCTCACAGTGCTCTCTCTCTATCTTTTTTTCTATTTTTCCTCACAGAACTCTTTCTCTCCCTTTCTTTTTACCTCAAAGTACTCTCTGTCTCTCTCTCTTTTTCTTTTTACCTCACAGTAATCTCTCTCTCTCTCTCTCTCTCTCTCTCCCTTGCTTTCTAACTCACAGTACTTTCTGTCTCTCTTTCTCTTTTTACTTCACAGTACCCCCCCCCTCTCTCTCTCTCTCTCTCTCTCTCTCTCTCTCTCTCTCTCTCTCTCTCTCTCTCTCTCTCTCTCTCTCCCCTTTTACCTCACAGTATTTTACGCATATATACGAACGTAAATAAAATATATCTTTGCAAACACTTTCTTATTTTACATGCTATACAGTTATAAATTTCAAAATACCACAATTGAAACACTAGTATTGAATTCAGTATCTCATAGAAGACGGCAATACAGAACTTGTACAGTTTTAGTGGTTGTGGAAGTTGTATTGCTTATGCTGCAACTAATACCTGCGACGTGCTCGTACAATTGACGCAAGAGTCAAAATGGCAAGTTGCAGCGATAAGCCAAAAGTCGGTGTGGTTCAGTCGGGAGAATCATTCCAGAGCGAGGAGACGTAGCTTCGATTCCCACCACAGACAAAAAGGCTTTATTTTCACATTAGATCCCGAACGCAAAAATGAATCTTCTAGCCCTGAGGTTCGAAAATAATGTGTCATGCTTTTTCCATATATCGTCTGGAATTAATGAAAAAAACTCCTTCTTCTACAGTGAATAAACTCTCCTTCGAGCATGATGCGCCATCTGACGCGGAAAACTCGCTTCCATTCCAGCCCTTTCTCAAGACGAGGGGATATAAGTGACGTATCACGGAGGAGGTCAAGTCACATATCTCCCCGTACCACAGAAACTCAAAAGTCGGTGTAGGTCAGTCGGGAGAATAACTGGTTCCAAAGCGAGCAGACGTGCTTCCAGTCCTACCACCGGCGAAAAGGACTTAGTTTTCACATAGCCTATGCTACAGAACATGGCTTCCCTGTAAAGCTGGTCTTCGTGCTCCGGATAGCTTCATTAAACAACAAAAACCTAATTAGGCACTGAATGGTATTAAAGGCCAGCTTAGATAAGAAGTATTGTACTTACAATATGTAATATCTTAATTAGGTTCTATTGAAGCACGTAAATGTCAGCACAACACAAGCTGTAGCATTCTCGTATAATTTAGCTTTGTACTTAATCTACTAGTACTTTCATACCTAAGTACACTGAAGAGCAATTGAATTAGAGATACCTGTCTAGTAACGTGTAGCACCACCTTTTGCCCTGATGACGGCGGCGATTCGTCTTGGCCTGGACTCGACAAGACACCAGAAGTGTTGGGAAGCCATACGGATCCACGACCTCTGAACAAGCTCCCACAGTTCACGAAGATTTGATGGAGGGGGTCAGAGCCTCGAACATCTCTCTAGATGGCATCCCAGATATGCTCGATGGGATTGAGGTCAGGTGACACAGCTGGCCAAGGAAGCGAGGTCACGTCGGTGGAGTGTTCATCCAACCATTCGGATACAATTCGGGAGAGATGGCACGGTGCATTGTCTTGTTGCAGGATGAGGTCCCCAGTGGGATGTTGAAGACGCACACACGGGAGCAAATGGTCGTCCACGATATCCCGATAACTTTGACCTGTGAGGGACGATTTCACACATACCAGGGGTCCCATTTCAGTCCACGTAAACAGTCCTCAGACGAGAATGCCACCTCCACCAGCTTGAAGAGTACCCTGCTCTCAAGAAGGATCCATCGCTTCATGTGGTTTGCGCCGTACTCGTATCCTGCCATCCACATGTGCCAACGTGAATCTCGACTCATCAGTCCAGGCAACATTTTTCCACATGTCTAGGGTCCAGTGGTGATGTTCCAGCGACCATGCTAATCTTTGCACCCTGTGATGTGCAGCGGTACCCTCGTAGGACGATGGCTTCTGTACCCCATAGCAAGGAGATGGTTCTGGATGGTGTTGCTGCTTACACGTTTTTGTGCACCACCGTTAAATTGCCGAGTGATTTCTTTCACTGTGGCCCGTCTATCCGCTGTTACAATGCGAGCTAGCCGACGATGACCCCGCTCATCCACACGCTGTTGTCCACGGCAGTTGGCCCTTGCAGGGATGGTTTTACTGGATTCGGTGTACTCACGGTGCACCGTGACACAGTGGCTCGTGAAAATCTCAGTGCCTGCACGACTTCCAAGATGGAGTGACCCATTCTTCGGGCCCTGACAATTTGCTCACGAACAAATGCGCTTAGATCCTTCGTCTTACACATACTGCGTCCGACTCTTACTGATTCCCGTCGCATCACTCCTTATATTGTCGGATCGCTGCATACGTCATGTCGTTTCCGTTTACAGGGCCGCCCACAGCGCCACATTTGCATAACGCCAGCTGTCTCTAATTCAATTGCTCTTCAGTGTATAGTAGATTCTTTTAACACAGAATACTCTTCAAATCTTATTAACTCGACAGTTTTAGACTTCGATGATTTACCAATTTAGCAGTAGTATCTCATCTAGATCACGTTACGCAGTATTTTACAACGTCTTTTATTTCACTCTTTTTTACGCTTTCCAACCGTAGGTTGAAGAAGCGTATATGCTCCAGCTTTGTCCGTCCGTTTGTCTGCCTGTGTGTCCGACCGTGTGTCGGCACTATAACTCGAGTACAAATGGTTCGATTTCGATGAAATTTTAGTATGTGGTAGAGGACCAGCTGGGACGAACTCTATTGAAAATGGGCGAAATGGGGTCAAAGGTCAGGACATAGGAAGGGGATTCATTCCATTGCCCTTAAGCGTCATAACTTACGTAAAAAGGCTTTGATTGCGACAAAAATTTAGTATGTTGTTCCGGAGATATACTGAACCGGTTTTGTTTAATATCATCGAAATGGGGTCAAAGGTCAGTGCACAGGAGCAAGATTTATTCACAGCCATTTTCCTCATGACTTGAGTAATTATTCCTGGTATGTTGGAAAGCGTGTCATAATCAATGCATTGCATGATTTTACTAATTTGTTTTCTTTATTGGATGTTTGGTGATTTAACGACCACCTTGAGCAACTCTATGAGCTATAAGCAATCTCTCTTCCCTCATTTAGGGCCACTGGTTCCAGGGAAAGGAAAGAACCAGTGTCATAAGACAAACGCATCATCCATGCTTCACTGGGATTTGAACTCGGATCCATCTCGGACAAATGGTCAGAGAACAGCGCTTAGACCACTGCGCAACCTGCGCGGCATCCTTAACTTCACTTGATCAATCTGTTAGCATTATAGTTAGGAGGAAACCTAGAGGCTTTTAGGATCTTCAGACAATAAACAGCTCTGCATGCTATTGTAAATTCCTGATTTTTTTCATTTTTCGTAGTTTATGAAAAATTATTTTTCCTTCTCATGTCCGCACAAGGCCTCCTGGGTCCTGCCACGAGATGTGGTGATGCTTCGTTGCCAGAGAGGATGGCGGGTTCTATCCTGCGCAGTGGGGGCCGGACATGCTTGCCACTAGTGCCTCAGGCGGGCAGGAGCTCGGAGACAATTCGAGCTGGTACCCAGAGGCCACCGCATCTGACCACTTGGTCCACAGGGCAGCAGAAAAGTTCCGTTGGAGTTTCATTTTGCTTTTGTTTTAATGTATCAAATTCTTTTTAAATCAAAAGCCGGATCATGCTGCACAAAAAACGTATCACTGAAGTCTAAATGTTTATCAGCAGGAACGGTTGTGCCAGTGAATCTCGACAGCACACCCACAGGATTTATTGGTGTTGAGGCTAACAAGAGGGAAAACAATGTTAAAGACCTTTTATACAAAATAGCGTTACTGAAAAAGAAATGGTATTGACCCAGGATTGCATGCAAAAATCATAGACAGAGTTATCAAGAAACTCAAAACTTCTACTAGAGTAGCTCAGTTACATTAACTAAGTTCGATAAGAGGACGACCTCCGCTATTTGGAAATATGATCTATTAATTTTCACAAGTATTAGCAATGTTTTCTCCAAATTTAAATAGTGCAAAACGTTGTTTAAAAAGCTCCTCAAATAAAAAGATTCTCTTCCATTACCCAAAACTCCGATTCCACATTACTACATGGCTCGAGTTTACACTTATACCTTGGCAGCCCCGGCGGCGCAGTGGTCTAAACAATGGATTCTGACCATTCACTCGAGATGTGTCTGAGTTCGAATCCGGGTTAGGCATGGATGTCATGCTTGTCTTACGGCACAGGTTCTCTCCCTTCATTGGAACCAGTTGCCCTAAATTAGCCCCGGAAGAGCGCTTACGGCTCTTAGAGTTGCTCGAACAGCTCGTTAAATCTCCAAGCAAATATATATATATATATCATCATCATCATCATCATTGTCAACCATTATCAATCCACTGCTGGACGAAGGTCTCCCCAAGTTTCCTCCACAACGGTCTGTCTTGTGCCAGTCTCCTCCATGTCACTCCCGCATACTTTCGAATTTCATCCACCCATCTTCCATGTGGTCTTCTTCTGGGTCTTTTCCTGTCCCTTGAAATCCAATCTAAAATTTCGGCTGTCCATCGATGTTCTGTCCTTCTGGCAGTATGTCCAGCCCATTGCCATTTCAGGGATTTAACTCTGATCATGATGTCTTCCACTCTTGTCATTTTTCGGATCCACATGTTCCTCTTCTTATCTCTCCTGGTTACAATAAGCATGCACCTGTCCATGCTGCTTTGAGTTGTCTGCAGCCTTTGTATGTCTCTTTTAGCTAAGGTCCACGTCTCTGCACTATACGTAAGCACTGGAAGGATGCATTGATCAAACACTTTTCTTTTAAGACATAATGGCATATTGCTCTTGAAAATTATGCTGTTTCTTCCAAAAGCTCTCCAGGCAAGTTTTGTACGCCGATTAATTTCTTTATCAATGTGACCCTCACTTGATATCTGCTGTCCAAGATAAACGTACGTGTCTGTTATCTCCAGCTTTTCTCCATCAATCGATAAATGTTCATTTCGTGTAAAAGCATTGTACATCACTTTTGTCTTCTGAAAGTTCATTTTTAATCCCACTTCTTTACTCTTGTCAGCAAGTTCCTGGATCATACTTTGTAGCTCTGATGGGGTAGTTGCAAAAATGACTATGTCATCAGCAAAACGAAGGTGGGTTAGATAATCTCCATTAATCTTTATCCCTTTGTTTTCCCAGTTCAGTGATTGAAAGACATTTTCCAATGTGGCATTAAAAAGCTTCGGAGACATGGTGTCACCTTGTCTCACTCCTTTTCCAATTTTTATGTGTGTTGTATTTTCAAACAGCCGAATCTTTGCACTTGCATTTTCATAGATGTTATTAATAATATTAATGTATGCATCTTCAATACCGCAGGATTTCAGAGCCATTGCAACTGCTGATGGTTTCACCGAATCAAAGGCTTTTTCATAATCGATAAAAGCCATGCACAATGGAAGTTCATATTCCCTCGCTCTTTCAATTAGTTCTCTCAGTACGTGGATATGATCTATTGTGCTGTAGCCACTCCTGAATCCAGCTTGTTCTCTCGGTTGAGCCATGTCCAGTGTCACCTTCAAGCGGTGTGAAAGAACTTTAGTGAAGATTTTATAAACCACTGATAGGAGGCTGATAGGTCTGTAGTTTCCGAAATCCTCAATGTCACCTTTCTTATGTAGCAGGATCATTATAGCGGTGTTCCAATCCTCAGGAATCTTTCCTTCATTAAGGCATTGAGTGAAAATTTGGGCGAGTACTGTTTCGATTTCTCCACTTGCTTCTTGTATGATGTCTACAGTAATTCCATCTTCTCCTGGAGCTTTTCCCCGCTTCATGTTCTTGATTGCATGTGCAACTTCTGCTGGAAGGACTGGAAGAACTCTGGTACCTTTCATGATGCCTGGAGTACATGTATCATCCCTTTCATATAATTTGGAATAGAAATCTTTCACTCTTGTCAAAATTTCGCCTCTATTTCTTGTTACAGAACCATCTTCTTTTCTCAGTGCCATAATCTGTTTTTTCCCTTACTGAGATGTCCCTTTGCTATCTTTAGGCTTTGGTTGTTTTCAATTGCTTTCCTCACTAGTTCACAGTTGAATTTCCTTACGTCTTCAGTGATACTTTTTCGTACTGTCTTGCATAGCTCTATATATTCCACTTTGGAAGTCACATCTTCTTTAGTTGTCCTCATCTCTCTTCTTTTTTGCATCAACATTTTGGTTTTTCCTGATAATTTGTTCACATGCAATTTGTTCTTAGACCCAGCTAATTTTGTTGCTGTTTCCATAAGAGCTTTGGTTACTTTTCTGTTAACTTCAGAGATGTCCACTTCTTCCGATGTTAGGCCTTCTAAAGCAGAGAATCTGTTCTTCAGTTCCAATTTGAAGGTATTATGGTGTTTTTTAAGGTTGGTTATGCCAATACATTTTGTTTGTCTTATGAGCTTGCTACGTTCGAGTTTAGTGTTGAGGTGCATCTTACATCTCACCAATCTATGGTCACTGCCTGTGTTGAACTTGTTTAGCACACTGCAGTCTTCTATGACGAATTTTTTGTTACACATAATAAAATCAATTTCACTTGTCGTCCCATTTGGATGTCTCCATGTCCATTTCCTGTGTGGCTTTTTCTTGAAAAAGGAGTTAAAGATGAAAAACCCTTCTGCCTCTGCAAACTCTACGAGAGTATTTCCACGCTGGTTTCTGTTGCCGTGACCGAATTTACCTACTGAAGTTTCATTCTGTTGCCGTTGCCCTATTTTTGCATTGAAATCTCCCATAATTATCTTCAAGTGCTCTGCTTACCTTTATTATTTAGATCACGAATTTCCTCATAAAATTCTTCAATTTCTTCTTCAGCATGACTCGTGGTGGGTGCATAAGTTTGAATAATCTGAGCCTGGTATCTTCTCGAGAGTTGGATAACGAGTCGTGCAGCTCTGTCAGAGGAACTTTCAACTTCTACAACTTTATCCTTCAGTTTCTTGTTTATTATAAATCCAACACCACTAGTTCTGCCAGTATCTGTCCCACGATAGTAGAAGAGATGTCCACTTTTCAGTTCAATGAGATCTTCTCCTTTTCTCCTTACCTCACTTAGCCCGACGATGTCCCACTTGATCCTTTGTAGTTCCTCTTCCAATTCAAGAAGCCTTGAATCAGAAGATAGGGAGCGTCCGTTATATGTAGCCAAGGTCAGCATCAGATGGCAGCCTAGTCCGGTCCTCCGGGGATTCTTAGCACCCTCTGCCTTCATGTCGCACTGGCCGCTGCCTTGGCCAGGTACATTCCAGCTGCCGGAGACTGAGGGCCAAGATTTAAGTTGTGGAGTCATTTAGGAGGGGTTTGGCCATAACTCACCACGCTGGCCAAGCGGGTTATATATATATATATATATATGCATATCTTGTGTATGCGATAAATCCTATGTGGGCCAACCACGAAGAAACCTCTCCATCCGCATGAAGGAGCACAAAATTGTGGAATAAGAGATCGAAACCCCACAACATCTGCTTTTGCGGAACATTCAACTGATCTAAATCATATTAAATCAGAAGACGCCAAAATTATTTTTTAAATCTCCTTTCCTTCCTCATTTCAACATGAGAGAAAGAGTTGTTGGAGATCTTCAAGAACAAAAATCAGGTTCTAAACAGAGTTTTAAGCCCAATTGCAAACTTTCTGAACTTCTGAGAACCTGTCCTTGAGAAACTTGGATACCTTTTCGGTGGCGCAGTGGTCTGAGCGCTGGCTTCTGACCATTCGTATGAGGTAGGTCCGAGTTCGAATCCAAGTGAGACATGGATGATGTGTTTGTCTTATGGTACTGGCTCTCTCCCTTCCCTGGAACCAGTGACCCTAAATTAGGGACGGTCGACTTCTTATAGCCCATTGAGTTGCTCACGGTGGTCGTTAAACCTCCAATAAAAAATATATATATACACTGAAGTGCCAGAAAAACTGGTACACCAGTCTAATACTTTTACGTCCCCCACGGGAACGCATCACTGCAGAAATACGACGGGGCATGGACTCCACTAGCTTCTGGAAATATGCTGTAGGCAATGCACACCATACTTCCTGCAGAGCGTTCCACAATTCGGGTGTATTTCAAGGTCTCGGATTCCTGTGCTCGATAGCGCGTTGCATGGCATCCCAAATGTGTTCTATCACGTTCAGATCTGGGGACTTGGGTGGGAATGGCAACACCCCAAACTCAGATGAATGCTCCTCTAACCATAATGTGGCGTCCCGACTCTTGTGTGGCGGTGCATTGTCCTGTTGGAACAGGCCCAACCCATCAGCATGAATGCAGGACATGAACGGGTGTACCTCGTCAGAAAGGATGCGCACATAGAGTTGCCCGGTCACAGACGTTTGTAGACGTATCAAGGGTCCCAGTGTAGTCCAGCTAAACACACCCCATACCAATACGGACTCCCCACCAGCCGATAGAGTTCTATGTTGACAGGCGGGATCCATGGCTTCATGGGGTTTGCGCCACACACGTATCCTTCCATCTGCCCGATACAGTTGGAAACGCAACTCGTCAGACCAGGCTACTTGTTTCCAGTCATCAAGTGTCCAGTGGCGGTGTTCCCGTGCCCAAGCAAGGCTCATAGCTCTGTGTCGTGCACCCATCTAGGGGACTCCAGTTGGGCGTTGGCTTCAAAAGCCCATATCGTGCAGGTTACGTTGCACACTCGGTACGCTGATGATTGTTGAGGCTCCAGCATTGAATTCCGATGATACCTGCGAGAGTGTTGCACGCCTATCGCGTAAAACGATTCTTGACAGCCGAAGATGGTCACGTTCACCCAATATCTTTTCACGGGAACACTGGTATTGTAGGTTGGAGGTTTTGCCGGAATTCTCGTAGTCACGGTACACCCTTGCAATGGTCTTCCGTGAAAATCCAAACTTCGTTTCTACCTCCGAAATACTATGGCCCATCTCACGAGCGCCAACTATGACACCGCGTTGAAAATTGCTTAAATCGTTATTACTTGTCATTCTCATGCCGAAAACGGCTCTGACAGCTGGCAAGGATGTCTATCACTTAATATACGCACTGGCAGACGCAACCGAGTACGCGCATAGGTGACGTTGCTATGTATTTTGCATGAGCTCGTCTGTACCAGTTTCTATGGCACTTCAGAATATACATATATGTAGTTCAAAACAGATTTGTCAGGGTCGGATCCGGGTCACTTACAGATCCGGGTGGAGTCCAATTATCTGACGTCTGGGTCCAAAATTTTTGGCCCGTTTATAATTCTGCCTCCAAAAACACTTGGCCGTCCCGGTGGCGTAGTGGTCTAAGCGATATAGGCTCTGATCATTCGTCCGAAACGGGTCAGGGTTTGAATCCTGGTGAGGCACGGATGTTGTACTTGTCTTACAGCACTGGTTCTCTCCCTTCCCTGGAACCATTGACCCTAAATCAGGGACGGGCGACTGCTTATAGCCCATTGAGTTGCTCACGGTGGTCGTTAAGCCTCCAATAATAAAAAAATATATACGGTTGAACGATGAACGCACCTGATTAAAATAGCGTCGAGTCTATTTCCAACATTTTGTTTTTCCATTTCCCTTTTCGCTAACTGAACATATTGTTAGCCTTGCACCAGATGGAGACATAACTGCAGTTATGTTGAAACACTTAGAGTGCTTTATTGTTTTAAAAGTTTCTTAGCTTACTGAAGCCTTTTGAGTGCAAAATAAAAAATCGTCGTTTGTAATCAACGTTTTTAATTGTGGCAGAAACTTAAAATTTTAGCTGATTTTTGCTGTGTTTTGGCAGCAACAATCAGCGTTAAATAAAAGATGGTATCCAAGGTGCAGTGGTCATCTTCAAGTAAAAATTCCAAAGGTGTGCTTTCTAGAAGAAAACTAATTTGCTTTTAGAAATTTTGTTGTTGTTATTGTTGTTGTTTTGGGTTAATGACCACAGTGAGTCTACGGGCAGTCGCCAGTCCCAGATCTTTTTTTTTTTTTTTTTTTTTTTATTGGAGATTTAACGACCACCGTGAGCAACTCAATGGGCTATAAGTAGTCGCCCGTCCCTAATTTAGGGTCACTGGTTCCAGGGAAGGGAGAGAGCCAGTGCCGTAAGACAAACACAACTTCAATGCCTCACCGGGATTCGAACCCGGACCCCTTACGGACGAATGATCAGAGGCCATCGCTTAGACCACTGCGCCACCGGGGCGGCTCCCAGATTTTGGACAACTGGCGCCAGGAAAGGGGGAAAAGGGATAGCACCACCGGACAAGCTCATGAGCCATGCCTCACGCCATGCCATCTCGAACGACTGGTCAGCAGCCAGCGCCTTAAACCACTCTGCCACTATGCGATTTCTACGGGAAAGAGGAAGTAATGAAAACGAGGGAGCTGAGAATGCGTATGTGACATTAGAGGTCTGAACGGGCCGGGCTGGCCCGCAACTCGGGATGGATCGGGCCTTTTTTTAATTTAGAGAACATACCAACGGACTGGGCAGAGCCAGGCCGGTCTTTTTCCTAGACACTTAGAGAACATACCAACGGACTGGGTAGAGCCAGGCCGGTCTTTTTCCTAGACACTTATGACCGAGCCGGGCCGGGCCAAGTCGATCCATTCTTGTTTCGCAATGGTAAAAAAAGAAAAAAGTCATGTTCCCCGATTTCCTGGTGTGTCTAATTGTTTGGCTGATTTTACTTAATCCCATGACATAGCCTAGGGCGGAATCAGAAAAACAAGGAAAGGCACTCACAGTGATTTTACCAATCTACAAGTGCTTAGATGGTAAAACTATTTGGGGGCTTATTGACAACAAAATGATTCGACCCCGAGCGTGTGTGTGTGTGTTGTGCAGAGTGGGGTACAGAGCTTGTCTGCAGTGGCGTGGGTGTCTGTGTGTGTTTGAATGAGAGAATGGGACGACACCGATTTTTTTCTTATATTCCTAATCTCTATAGGGATTGATTGTTGCAGTGTTGCAGCTTACTACACTGCCGTGCAAAAATTAAGGACGAGACGGTTTTTCGAATGTAACGTCGTGCAGAAGTGCTCCACATCGACTCAAATCATACCATAAGTTCCCCAATATGTAAGAATATGAGAAAAGTGAGCAAAACCGTCCAATCAAGGAATCCAAAGGATACAAAGGCACTTTATTGAAAAGGTAGCTTCGAGCACAACTGGAGAGAAGACAGAAACGTCCATGTGACAGGCGGCTGCCAAGAAAAATCTAGTCTTTAGTACGGGATATGATCACCCCTGATTGCGTTGCAGGATTTACAACGTCGGTCCATGCTGAGGACGAGGTTGTCAAGGAGCTGTTGAGACATCGCAGCCCATTCCTTTTGTAGCGCCAATCGCAGCTGCGGAATCGTTGCTGGCGGTTGGTGACGTGCTGCCAAGCATCTCCCGAGAAGGTCCCACACGTGTTCGATTGGATTTAGGTCCGGGGACCTTGCGGGCCAATCAATGCGTTGAATATCTTCACTCTCCAACAGCTCTGCGACAGCCACTGTACGATGAGGTGTAGCGTTGTCGTCCATGAAGAGGAACTCAGGACCCACAGCACCTCTAAACAGACGCACGTGAGGCAGGAGAACCTCGGTGCAATAGCGGACACCAGTGACTGAACCTCCTTGAAAGTTGTGGAGGTCAGTACGGCTACCAAGCATGGTACTGCGCCAAACAAGAACTCCGCCATCTCCAAACCGGTCCCTTTCGATGATGTTGGAAGTGTGATTGCGTGTTCCCTGCTCTCTCCAGATGTGTACGTCCAGAATCGCTCGTTAGACTAAATAGGCTCTCGTCCGTAAAGAGAACTCGACCCCATTGCTGATGTGTCCAGTTCTTGTGTTCCTGGCACCACAGAAACCGCCGTCTCCGATGAGCAGGCATTGATGGCACGCACCATACTGGTCGTCGTGCAAATGGACCACCTTTGTGTAGCCTCCTGGCCACGGTAAAACGCGATAACGGACGACCAGTTGTCTGTTGCATGTGCCTTGCGATTTCTCCCGCTGTCTGCCGTCTGTCTCTTCTCGCCTGTAGGACAATATACCGGTCGTCCGCCGCCGTGGTTGCTCGTGGACGACCACTGCTGAACTCTCTGACAGCTGTTCCTGTGTTTGAAATGCTCTACAAGCTCGTGAAACGATGCTGTGAGCGTACACCACCCGTGTGCTTTACACCCTTCCGACCTCCCCCCTCTACGTCATGCTGCATATATGCGCATGCCCTACCGTACCGGACCCTAGTCTATCTCCTGAGTGGTCTTTCGGTCCGTTCCGCCTGCTCGCTCCGCTCTTATGCTAATTTCTCCTCTTTGTCCTTAATTTTTGTACACCAGTGCAGTTCAGAGAAAGGGAGATCCTGAGCGCGCTTAATCTTACTTTTTCTCTCTTTTTAAAAGTTATAATTTTCGATAATTGTCAAAGTTTAGTTAATATTTTTAGACTTACATTCAATTAAATATTTTCAATAATATCCCATTTCATTTCATGATTTCATTTTCACGTTTTAATAAAATGCAATAGAAACACAAAATAATACAAAATGTCACATCACTGCCCCGACCGGGCCGGGCTGTGCCGGATGGGCTTGGACCAGGCCGGGCTCACCAAATTAAGCCCGTGCAGACCTTTATGTGACATTCCTCGTGCGTGCGTGCTCTGTCATTGGAGATGGAATTTAAGCTTTGCTGTCACATATGCATGAAATGAAGCAAAAGAACTTCCATTATTTGGGCACAGTTATTCGAGTGGTAGTCGCAATCTTTGGTGGCGACAGATCTGGATTAGCCTTCTAATAGAGAGCTTCCTTGCTGGGTTAATTATTTTTTCTACGGTTCACATTGGATTATACAGGTTGTATTTGTTAAACTTCTTTACATTGCATTTCTTCTAAAAGAAGAAATTCATGGTTGCAGGTGGGGAAACAGAAAAAGCGGAAAGGCAGAGGGAAAAACAACTGAGCACCGAATTGAAAAACGATTAATTTAGTTTATGAAGAGGGAATTTGACCCTAAAATTGAGGTTTTTGCCGTATTCACGTATTTCAATGATTTTATTACTCCAGTGATTACCATATTTGCACATATAGAGGGCAAAAAATCAAACATATGTCGTGGTAATGGGTTTCAGAAGGTGTTACTCATAAGCCAGTCATTTACTGTTGTGAAATTCATAAGATACGCAAAACATTTGAAACGGTGTACCTGGAGGGAGACCAGGAACAATTTCGCTAGTATTCAAATCAAATAAAAAATAAACCAATTTAGCTAGTATTCAAATCAGAAAAAAACACGCATAGCGCCGTGAATTGTTGGCAGCTGTGGTGTAAGGCTAACGCGCTCGGCTAGATATCGAGAGATTCGGTATTCGATTCCCCGACGGCGGCCGAATAACAATTTTTCGGTTGCTGTGCGTTACTTAACGTGGAAAGAGCGATGGATTTATTTATTCAACTGACGTCACGTATTTTGATGATTATCAAATCAAATATTTACATACTGCAAAATTTTGTAATATTTTTTATTAGGGGGTTTAACGCCCACGGTGAGCACTTTAGTTATTAATTAAGCTTTATTCAGAACAATAAGCATATTTGGTGTAACGAAAATGGGTAACGGAAATAGCCAAAATCCTTGTTGAAATCTGATTTTTGAATACTGTCCCATGAAGTGAAACCACAATAAGTTAATTTCATTGTTACTCGGTAATATATTTTACTGAACTATCGCCGTACATTATATCATCACGTTTTACATAAACGTAACAATATCTCATTGTTATCTGCGTATATTGCGAGAACCTGATGCTAAATGTGATAAAAACCATTACAGAAATGCATTTTTGATGCTATGTATCTTTCCCGACAGTATGCGTCGAAACGAAATGTGGCTTCCTCTCGACTCCCACCCAAGGGGGGAAGTTATCTGCTATTGACAAGAGCTTTAAAATGATGTATAGTACGATGGCATATAACGTGTAGATATCCTAGTTCAAAAGTTACCAATCCCCCTCACTAACACACCTGCAATTCATCTTTCTTTCTATCTTGAGATCAGATTTTAGCTTGCGCATGTGTAGATGGACTTTCGTAGCTACATCACATTTTATGGGGGTCAGGGTTGTTCCTTTTGTTCATCTAAATCATAATAATAATAATAATAATAATAAAATAAATATTACAAATTTTGAAGTTCTGAATCCGTTTATTGGTGTAAATATGGCATGAATGGTAAGTCAGGTAATATCCGAAAACTTGAAAATTACGTCCGTCTGGAGCAGGAATCGAATCCGCGTCTCCCGGATAACGCTCGAGTATGCTGACCACTACACCACCCAGAACGACCAAGTTTCAAGTTTCCGATTAATTTGAATATAATTGAATTTTCAAGTTTCTTTGATATTATCTGACTTACCATTCATGTCATATTTACACCAATAAACGGATTCACAACTTCAAAATTTGTGTTGTACAATGGTGTAATCCGATATTTCATTCATTGAAAAATAAATATTGCTTTTGAAAACTAAACAGTTATAGTAAATACTATTGCCGCCGATATAGTTTAGTAAATATTGACTTTTATGATTCACATATCTTCTTTCATCAGTTCTAAGACAATAGGACAATAACAGTCATTAGTCCGCCTACCTAAGTACTGCTCAATGTGAGGAATTAGTAAACCTTATTGTTTGTTGTTATGATTTAATTCAACTTAGTATGTATCGGACTGTTTTTCGGTATGGTCGTGATTGTGACGCAAGTAAATTCAATGTGTGAGGTTAATAAACGCATACTTTCGAATAACTTGTTTTATTTTACACCCACAAAGATCTTGGCATGAGAAAGATGCATAGCAGAAATTACCTAGAAATAGTATCAGGGTACTCCTTGAGTTTGTTTTTTTTTTTTTTTTGTGGCTGATCATATTCTACTGACCTTTATTTTAAAAAAGAAAATATAATAGTGTGAGGAAAAAAGCCGCATGCAGTTGTTTTTATGATGCATTACGTGCCCAGAATATCATTTACATCTCAATGATCGAGTGCAATCGATTTAAATGTCTTGTAAAATTGGACTAATAGATAAAGACTGGTAAAAATGGTTAATTAGATTAAATGTTTTACTAGCCTCCGGTGAAATGTTTTTCCTAGTCTCCGGTAAAACTAGTAAAAATAGTTAATTGCATTTAAATGTTTTTACTAGTATTCAGTAAAATGGATTAATACTAATGAAAGAAATTTTATATCTTGGTATTGATGACAATTTACTGGGAAAGTAAATAAATAAATTTAAATAATATTAAAATGTCAACATGTGAAACATTTTATGTCTAATCGCACATCCCCAGTCTGTAAAACGGGGTGATATTAAAAAAACACCCATAAGCTGTAGCTGTTTTTCATAGAAAAATTAAGCGTCTGAATGAAAAAAGTCAGCTCTTAAAAAATGAAAAGTTTCTTGCGCTTCATCATGTACCCTGTTTCCAGAAGAATACACATATCTTCTTCCAAAAAAGAAAAAGGTTTCCGAGGAAATAAGGAAATTTAAATGAAAAATCAATGTATTGAAATATCTTGGAAATGACTGAGCAGAAGTTTCCTGAAAAGTATTTGTATTTAATTTTTAAAAAACAACATGCTGAATATTTTGCGACTCAGCTCAAGTTTTTGAAGATTTGGTTAAATTAAATAAAGGAAGGCACACGCATTATGACAAATACACATATTTTGTGAATGATCACGTTTATTTCGCAGAAGTTTAAATGTAACAAATCAACGTACTCTAACATTATGTGATACACAGTTGAATCACATTCTTGTGACCACTTCCTACTTTTGACGTCAACAGCGCGTAGCCAATGAAAGAAGGCACGTGTTGTGTGCTAGCTTCGAGGGTATATAAGGTGTGCTGGTAGGCATTCTGAAAACATATCACTCGTTGTTGTCATGGATAAAAGGAACGCTTTATCAGATTTGCAAAAAGGGATGATTATCGGCTTTCGGGCAAAGGGTGGCAGTATTTTTGAAACAGCGCAATTTGTGAACTGTTCGCGTGCTGCTGTGGTTAAGGTGTATCGCGATTGGAGAAATGGTACCATTGCGAATAAGCGACGTGGAAACTGCGGAACACCACGTGCCATTGATGTGAGAGGTGGACGTTGGTTGCGAAGGTGCGTGAGGGCCGATCGACACGCTACATTGGAGCAACTCATCGGCCGAACGAACCAGAGGTCTACTGGAAGTGTATCTGAAACGACAGTTCAGCGAACTCTGCTGCGTATGGGGACTCCGATGCCGACGGATGGTCACAGCACCTATGCTAACGAAGGTGCACCGGCAGAAAAAGCTTACATTTGCACGGCAGTATCGAAATTGGACTTCCGCTGATTGGCTAAGGATTGCTTTCTCAGATGAGTCACGTTTTCTGCTTCATTGAACGGATGGACGTTGGTGTATAAGTCGAGAAACATCGGAGAACAAACGCTCTTCAACCATTGCCGGAAGAAAACAAGCTAGTGGGGGCAGCGTAATGGTCTGGGGAATTTTTTTCGTGGCATTATCTTGGTCCACTCATACCTGTGGAATGCACTATGGACCGAATTCGTTATGAATCCATCCTTGCAGACTACGTAACCCATACAAGCTTATTGTCTTTCCTGGGGTGAGTGGGATCTTCCAGCACGACCATGCGACGTGTCACACAGCTAGAAATGTCCGAGAGCGGTTGGAAGAGCACGATGAAGACTTCAAATTTCTTCCCTGGTCCCCTAATTCTCCAGACTTAAACCCAATTGAGCATCTGTGGGACCACCTCTGTCATGTTGTTCGCTCTATGGATCCTTTATTACCATGAACCCTCCAGTAGCTGTCAGATGCACTGCAGTCAGCATGGCTCCCCATACCTGTGAAAACCTTCCAGCACCTTACTGAGTCACTCCCAGAACATCTAGTTGCTGTCGGCGCCGCACACGGCGGTTAGTCTGTATAATAGCTGGTGATCACAATAATGTGACTCGACCGTGTATATTGCTCATTTTCGGAAAGTATGAAGCCCATTACAAGGTAATAACGCATGTTGACAGTGTTTGTGAGCACTGGATCGTCCTAACTTAAAAGCGCAAAAATGGCAAAACATTCGCTAGATACCAGTTGCAAAAGCGCAGAAAATGCATTTGTACAAGTTATTCTGTAACTTTAAGCCACGAATAACGGACGATACGCCGCGTCAGCGAATGGGTGTTCGGAGCAGTAGGTTTCTGGGCTGGTCGGCCAAGCTGGTCCCTGCTTCAATTCTCGGATGTGGTGTGCTTGTCTTAGTGAATTTGTTCTTACCCTTCCGTGTAACCAATAGCCTGAAATTAGGGACGCAATACTACTTGTAGCCCTTAGAGTTGCTCATAGTGTTCGTTAAACCCAAAAGAAAAAAGGTGATACTAACTAAACAAGGCTGGGTGCCATACAAAAATGGTCCTTGTACAGGTCAAACAGTGTGTTTAAACTCAGAGAAATTCTGACGTAAGGTTAGAAATTTTTTGTATGAAAAATTGTGGTACAACACACAGGACCACAGCTAATACCCAGGGCAGTGGAGCGAAGTGGGATTGTGTGAGATTGTACCATCAGCACAAGTCAGTCCTGCGTGAAATTGCTAATTATAATATTGTAACCTGGGCATCAATGTTCTGACAGGAATGAATTTAGGTAAATATTTTGAGCATAGTAAATCTGAATCATCTTCCCTCTCCTCAGCGTTTTTTTTTCGCCATTTCAATGTAGCTGGTCAGTGTGCTGGCTCTCGTATCTTATTGTCCCATTCGAGGGAAAGTTAGATTTACGGGGTTTTGTTACCAAGCGACGGTGGAATTGGATAATGATCTGTGAGGAGTCAGAGGAAGGCAATTAAGGAACATCCGCGACTTCTAGGAAAAGAGGGACACTTTTCGGTGTTTCTCAGCCGTGGACTTTACTCTTCTACTGGGCGAAGGGTAGGTTGAAAGTAGGTAGACAGGATGGTGTCGAGAATTTTGCGTTCCTGAGTGTGAAACCGGGGAATGCTGATGATTAGAGCAAGCGAATGCTGTTCGCGCGAGAAAAGGGGATTCAACGTGTTACTAGTATAGAGAATGAATGGAAATCCGGACAATGCTTGAGACCTTCCCCATAACATCTGAATAAATACTTTCCTCACTGCAAGAGCTAATTATAACTTTAGCTGATATTTTATTTATCTGCTCTAGCCTCGTTAAATACGGGTTAAACACCCGAAACAAAAAAACTCTCTGCAAGCGAAGCATCAACGAACCCTTCATACAGGTCATAAAATAAGGTTGCCGTCTTATGCACGATTAGAATAACTAAAAGTTAAAAGAACTGATGCTGCTGTACACACCAAATGTGGTGAAGGTGATATGAATGACAGGTTAAAACAAACTTGAGATCTTTCAATCCCTCTTGGGATCATCCTCAGATGTGCTCTCAAATTAGTGATTCTGACCCTTAAATAACAGAAGAGGTAAGTGTCATGAATGAAACTGTGCGTTCCCTGCGCATGTCTGGGATTGTTCACGGGAAATTCCGAATCGCTGAATGGGTGATTGTGTCATCTGGTGTTAAGGCATTCAAGGTGTTGTCACTTTGAACATTATTTGAGTCCCTAGGCAAGAAACGTGAAGCAACCTTGGCTTCATTCCTTAAACCCATAACCCTAACTCAGGGCTACTCTGTTTCCAGTTCGAAGGAAGTCTTGTCGAGGATTCAAACTTTTAGTGGTCAAATATCTCCCTTCATTATATCCTCACTGGACGTTACGGCCTTATACCCTAATGTGCCTGTGCCTTTGGTTCACTCTTTAATTGCCGAAAAACTGAAAGAATCAGACATGCCTGTCTCTGAGATCGCCGCATCTCTTAGTGCCCTGAGACTTATTCAAAATCGTTCATACTTTTGCTTCAACAACATCATTTACAGGCAAACAGAGGGTGTCCCAATGGGTTCCCCTTTATCACCCGTTTTGGCCGAGATATTTATGCAACACCTAGAGCACCTGGCGTTGAACCCTTTACCTGAAGAACTGGGTTTATATTTGAGATGTGTCGATGATATTTTGGTTTTTTGGTTGGGCACCGAAGAAAAATTATTGAATTTTAGGGATTTCATGTCTTCACTACATCAGTCAGTGAATTTTACGTTGGAACTGGAAACTGAAGGAATCTTACCGTTTTTGGATATCTTGCTAACCAGAAATATTACAAATCACCCTATTCAAACCTCAGTTTTCAGGAAGCCTATGTCTGCCCATAGTATGATCCCCTACAACTCTATGCACCCTCTATGTCATAAACTTGCAGCTATTCGTTTTATGATACAACGAGCCATTACACACTCCTCCAGCAGCCCGCTGAAGAAAAAAGAAATTGCAAAAATTAAAGAAATCGCCCGAAACCATGGCTATGGAAATCATTTGGTGGATTCGATTTACAAGAGACTCGGAAACTCAACCAGGTCCAGACTTGTGAGGAAAACAAGAGATAAGAAATTTGTTGGGTCTATGTGCTATGACCCACAAGTCACTCGCATTATGAAAAACATGTGTCATCGTCACAAAATCGATTTTGGCCTCAGAACATCAAATACTTACTCCATCATTCGCAACGACCGCGATCAAATCAAACAGGGATCCCGTCATGGAGTATATAACATACCTCTTTACAGTACTGAGCCTGATGACCCATCTTTCACTTACATAGGATCTACTCAGAGGACGTTGGACATCAGTATGGAGGAGCACCTTCATGACATTAAGACTCGAAACCAAAAAACTGCGTTATCACGCCTTACCAACAAGGGTTCATATTTCCCAGCTTGGCAGGAGGCTTAAATAGTTACAACACCACGGAACAAAACCTCATTACTTTTTGCAGAGAGCTTGTTAATTTTCATCAAGGGCAATCAATGTTGTAACGACTATATACCTATGTTCATACCCAATTCTTGGAATACTTTCTTGCCTAGGGACTCAAATAATGTTCAAAGTGACAACACCTTTAATGCCTTAACACCAGATGACACAATCACCCGTTCAGTGATTCGGAATTTCCTGTGAACAATCCCAGACATGCGCAGTGAACGCACAGTTTGATTCATGATACTTACCCCTTCTGTTATTTAAGGGTCGGAATCACTAATTTGAGAGCACATCTGAGGATGATCCCAAGAGGGATTGAAAGATCTCAAGTTTGTTTTAACCTGTCATTCATATCTCCTTCACCACATTTGGTGTGTACAGGAGCATCAGTTCTTTTACCTTTTAGTTATTCTAATCGTGCATAAGACGGCAACCTTATTTTATGACTAACTGAGAACGAACTTTTCAGCTATTTTAACCTTCATACAGGGCACTGAAATATAACTCAGTACCAAGTCCTGTAACAATATTATATTTCCACTACTAAACATCAAAGATGACATCGAATATTCGGTTGTAATAAGCACGTCTTTTGAATCTTTTCCGACACGAAAAAAATATTGTAAAGTCTATTTTGGGAAAACCTAAAAATTCCGCTACAAAAAAGAATAAGCTCATATCTAGAGAAAAACAGGTACAATTTAAAATATGCAGTGTGGGCGGGGTTATTTATAACATAAACAACTAAAGGGTCTATTTGTCGATGTTTTGTCGATCGCATTTCTGCAATCAATAAAACATCCGCAAATAGGTATAGCTACTTAATCCTACTAGCGGTTGAAAAATGTGCTACAAAAATTAACAAACTGAACACAAAACGTTTCTCATAGCAGAAGATATCAGAGGAACAAAGGAATTTTCAAATTAAACAACTGAAGGAAGAGATGTAGAGTATAACGTAATATAACTATAGCGGAACAGTTGTACATTACTTAAAGAAAGAAATGAGTGCAATGATAATGGAAATTATCCTATCAAAAACGAATTCTTCTGTAGGAGTTTTAGAATGAAACAAAGCTTTCCGCATTGAATTATGCGTTTTCGTCTCTCAGCGGCAGAATTTTAAAAAACGGAAAAGTAGAAACTATGCGAAAGTTATTTTTCCATGCAAAAGTTACGCTAAAGAAAAAGAATTGCTCAAATAATACGTCTTCTCGGAGTAGCGATAGCGAGATAAAAGTCTTGACATTTATGCCAACTAGCAGGAAAACTGCGCGTTATTTAAAGAGGATAATGTTTTAATATTCTTTGTATGGAATGGCATGCATTAAAAGCAGAATTTCTTCAACAGGATTCTTAGAAGTGGACTTACATTTTCAAAAAACAGTACATGCAACACCGCTTAAGGCCAGAAATGTGAATTAAAAACAAGCTATGGGTACGAACAAGATGTTTCCCAAGGTGAAATGGTTTCCAGTGATGAAAGAATTTCTTAAATCGGACTTTTCGAAGAAGAGATATCGAAAAAAAAAATAAAAAAAAACATGTGCATGAATTAAAAATCTCATTTGGTGCAGGAAATACCCATAAAATGTTTTCGTAGTTAGTAGTATATGTTGGAAAACAGATTTTTCAGTCGTGTTTTTGACGCGTAATACTGCTGCAAATATGCTGTAAACGGAAAAGTGACTTGCGCCCTCTAGTGACAAACTTGTACATTAAGAACATTTTTAAATCTTATGCAAAACATTTCGTATGAGATACGCTGTCCAACAAAGAAATATTTCTTCAAATCGGACAGTTAGTACCACAGTATTCAACAAAAATAAGTTATACATTCACGTACCCTGGCGGAAGAACTGTGTATTATTTTAAGCAGAAAATATGTGCCAAAGCTATTTCCTGTTTGGAGATATCTTAACGGATCATAACTTTTTCAATCGAGTTTTCAGAACCGCAGATAGAATTCCAAATATATCGGAAATATGGATGTACTCTTACACCCCCTTGTGGCAAAACACTTTACAGATAAAATTAGCAACTATATGCAGAAGGTTACTCAACAGAATTTCTATCGACGGATCTATTTTTCAAATCGGACTTTTAGAAGCAGAGTTTTCGGAAAAAATCGCAATTTACCTGTGCGCCACCTAGCGAAAAAATTGTGCATCACTTCAAAATAAACATTACGCCAAAAATTGTCTTTGTAACAAATTCTACATAAAAAATGAAAGAATTTTTCAATCGGATATTTAGACGCAAATATATGGAATAAAATGTGTTTTGAATTCCTCAGCATCTGCATTTACGTCCTTTGGCGGGAAAGTTATACATCAGAAAAGGATGGAAAGCAAGGATCATCGTTCTCAGGTTTCGGGTCTCCCAATGCAAAAATAATGTTGCAAATCGGATTAACGGTTTCAGAGACACGTTTTTTTTTAAGGTTTAACTGTAAAATGTTGAAACGTTGAATGAAATACGGGCTTACACCAATGTACAATACAAATTTGGAAGAAGTGAATCCGTTTATTTGTGTATGGTTATATTCAAATTAATCGGAAACCTGGTCGTTCTGGGTGGTATAGTAGTTAGCATACTCGGGCGCTATCCGGGAGACGCGGTTCGAGTCCCGCTCCAAGAGGACGAAAATTTTAACGTTTTCGGATATTATCTGACTTAACATCCAAGTCACATTTACACCAATAAAAGAATTCACATCTTCCAAATTTATATTGGTGAAACCTTGCACGACCGTAGTATTATTACCGCCCCCTCATGGGTATGGCTAACCACTACTACGTCTTATTCGCCGTAGTGGGATTATTTTAATTTAATGGCCAAAACATGCAAAATTTCACCCCGTGATTTTTCCTAGTGGTGTCGGCGCGGAAATTATGTTCCCTAAACAAGGGTCTCCAATCTCAGGGTCGACAAGATCTTACGTTGTGTTTCATATGGAACAACTCCCATGCTCTTCCATACGCCGCAATATTTTTTTAATTTTTTATTAGTTACTTATCAGCAGAGAAACATTTTGTGAAAAATTATTATTTTGATTGCATTTGAAACTATGAACAGTTTAGAAAATGACTGAGAGACACACTACGCGTTGAGAGAGAGAGAAAAAAAAAGAAAAGAAAGAAAGAGAAAATAAAATAAAGTGGAAGAGGTTCGGCGGCCTGAATATTGCAAGCCCGGTAATTATTGAGACGAAGATTAATTAGAGTAATGTATCTCAGGGTCAACAAGATCTTACATTGTGTTTCATATGGAACAACATGGGGTTTCCATGCTCTTCCATATGCCGCAATATTTTTTTATTTTATTATTAGTTACTTATCATCAGAGAAGCCGTTTGTGAAAAATTATTATTTTGATTGCATTTGAAACTATGAACAGCTTAGAAAATGACTGAGTGACACACTACGCGTTGGGAGAGAAAAAAAAAGGAAAAGAAAGAAAGAGAAAATAAAATAAAGTGAAAGAGGTTCGGTGCAGCCTAAATATTGCAAGCCTGGTAATTATCGGGACGAAGATTAATTAGGGTAATGTAACGTTCTAAGTTGGCCCCTTTTTTAAACCGATCTGTAATCCGGACCCCTTTTCGCCAGTAAAAATTCACCGAGGCTGAACCGGAAAGTTTTGAGAAAATGGAAATTATTAAAATTTGAGAAAAAGAATAATGAATTTTGAATGTTGAGGAATACGGAGAATTCCGCTGTAACAGTATGCGTGATCTGCGGTGAGGGGACATTATAACAGAAAACGTTTCCAGTACACTAAACGCCTGAGTTTGATAGCTTGTCTTATGGTTTCAACATGAGGGAAAGGTAAAAAAGAGTTCGTCTCCGGTTGTAGCGTAAACGAACTTCTGGGGATGATAATTGTTTATAACATTGTAAAAACTGTTTCCTGATGGGTTTTTTATTCTTGTGATAAAGCGCACGGAAATCTTACGAATACACGTACCACTATTTCCCGTAAAAGTTACGGCTGCACACACACATTCCCTTTTACTATTATAGATATGTGTTTTTTATGGAGAACTATTTTCAACTGTATCATTTATTTGACAAGAAACTGTAACAACGCCATTCTAATCACCACAGCAACTCAAGACGTAGCAATCTGTTCCCAACAACAATAACAACAAAAAAAATGTGAGGAAATAAGGATTATGAAAATGGAAGTTTATCCTGACCAAATCGTTAAATTTCTCATTTTTCTTATAACTGGCTCTATGAGATGAGGTATTCTTGATTTTTGTATTTAAATGCACTAAAGGAATGTCTGTTCCAATGACATATATGGATCGCAGAATCTCTTCTGTTTGTGTAAATAACTGTATTTTAAGCTAAAACTTTTTTCCCCGGAAAGGAAAATATTCTGTAAATTCATCCGGTGTAGGATGCCAGATGTATGTGTGATGACCTCAATCGAATTCAGATGTAGCAAGCTGGGAGCTTGTTCTTTGAGCCTGCCGCTTGAATGGATCTTAGAGAAGAGCCCTTTAGAACTTCCTTTCCTATTCACGCACACCGTTATGACCTATTTTAGTCCCCGAAACTATGACGTCACTAGCATTTTCTCCCGTCGCTCCTACTTGCTGATGGGAAGTAGATATACGGGGAAGGTATGAATTTTTTCTCCTCTTTTTTTTTCATCCGGCTGGTTCAAGAAAATCATCATCTAAATTTACTTCAACATCGTAAGCCAGACCGGCTAAAGGCACTTTTCCGAGTATATTAATCGGCGTTTTTCTAATAATTAATAAGGAATTAAAATAGATTTAGTGAATGGTTACTAGGACATTTGTGATCTGGATCGCATATAAAATGATTTGTTCATAATCACTTAGTGTAATAGGAAAAGAATTTCAGTTGAAAAATTAACTTCAGCAGTTGTTATGAAAATCATCCCTGGATTAGTCATACTATTAATTGCCTTTACAATTTTCCGTTTAAGTGAACTGCTAACGCCTACTATGAGAGAATACGTTGTATATTTTTATAAATATTTTGGTCAGTAATTTGGTTGATCTAGAAGTCTTAATTAAATATAAATTGTGAGTCTATAATATAAAGAGTTTCCAGGAAATATGTGAAATAAGCGAATCGCAAAGTAAATTTACCTTTTGTATCACATCTGACTGTTTCGTCTCTGACTTCAGAGAATGATTAATACTAAAAGTTTTATTTGATAATCTCATTGATTTTAATTCTTATTATTCTAAGTCACTAACCTGTTAGCCTCATTTGTCATACAATCTTGCAAATTTTAAATTTGTCACTGCGATAGACTCGGATCACAGATGCAATATTATAGAACTATATTTGATAAGAAATTCTGCTGTTTTATGTTATCTATTAAATTTTGGTATATTGAAATCAATGAAAGAAGCGTATTATCACAAAGCTCATAATCTTATTCTCAAGTGGGATAATATTAAATTGCAATTTATAAAAATTATTAAATATTTTGAGGATGTTTTATAAAGCATGAATGTATCAGAAACACTGCAACATGTTATTATCTCCCCTTTGTACTCAACAGAGGTATTGTCTTCGCAGTTTAGAAAGACGTTTAGATAAAAGTCTGTGTGATAACTAGTAAATGAATTTAAAAAAACCTTTGCGAGAGAGAGAGAGAGATGAAACGCTTTCATAATGACGATTTGATTAAAGTACATGAATATATCATAAGAAGCAAAACTTATCTTATTTGGAATGAAATGGTAGTGTGTATTAATGGTTTCTGTATTTCTATATTGAATGCACAATATTAATCGAATCGTCCTTCAGATAAAATACAGCAGAGAAAGAAACGCTTAGATAATGTATTCCGCCTAAGATAGGAAAGAGTAAATATCTTCCATTATAAATTAGTGAGCGTATCTGGAGACAATGATACGCAGCTGCTTCATTTACTTTAAAAACTCTTGCATGGAAAGGGCGACTTTGAAGACAAAATTATTATTTCAAAACTATGTTCTTCGATGTATTGGTTGATTAATCTTACTACGCACTCACAACCATTATCATTAATCAAAATGATATCGTCACTAACTTCATAAGCATAGAACATGGTGTAAAATCTCCACGAGTTTCAAAAATGTAGGGTATTAGAAGAAATTACAACCCCCTGTACGAGGAGCACAACTACATCCAGCAAATACATGGGGTCATTATGTTTTCCCAATTAAAACGCAGTTGCACAAAAAGAAAACCACCACTGAAAAGATATGTCGTACACATACAACGCCAAGGGACAACCGTCATCTAATGAAGATGTCTTCGAGTAACCATTCTGCATCATCAACAGTCTTGGCGCAGCAGTGGCGAACGGTGACACATTCTCCCATGTCAGCTGTTACAATACGACGCCGGTTATTACAGTTCGGACTGCCGTTCCTCCTCAAGCCACCTTTGACACCCAGCAACGAACTGCCAGGCTGCAATGGTGCATCGAACGAAGGGATTGGGGTGACGAATGGGAAGACATCGTGTTCTCGGACGAAACGCGCTTCAGTTTAGGCAAAAATTATAACCACTTTTGTGTCCGCCGAAGGCAGGAGGTGATGCGTCGGGAAGAACGTATAGGTATACATCGCCAACATGAGGCATTATGGCCTGCGATGCTATCAGGTACTAAAGCAGATCATTTCTCGTGAAAGACCGTACCAGCATAATCAGTGACCGTTAATTCAATGATATTTTATATTATTTTTTTTGATTGGAAGTTTAACGACCACCGTGAGCAACTCAATGGGCTATAAGCAGTCGCCTGTCCCTAATTTAGGGTCACTGGTTCCAGGGAAGAGAGAGAGAGCCAGTGCCGTAAGACAAACATAACATCCATGTCTCACCGGGATTCGAACCCGGACCCCTTTTGGACGAATGATCAGAGGCCATCGCTTAGACCACTGCGCCACCGGGGCGGCAATGATATTTTACTGCCGGTTGCTTTTCCGGACCTGCAGAACGTCGACGGAGCCATTCCAGCAGAACAATGCTACACCGTATCCCGATCATTCGTCCCAAAGGGTCCGGGTTCTAATCCCGGTGAGGCGTAGACGTTGTTTTGTCTTATGGCATCAGTGGCGGCTCGTGGTTGGAAAAATAGGTGAAGAGGTACAAGAGCAGTATGAAAAGATGTATACTGTCTACAATGAAAATCCCTTAATGAGGACTTACTTATTTTTTGTATATTAAATCAATTTTTCTTCCTCTTAAAGCTGCAAATTTGTCGATTATGTCGTCATAAGATGGTTAGATGATTGTTTCTTCGTGAGCATCAATAAAATGCCTTCCTAAATAGAAATATTTGCCAGAGAAGCAAGTCTATCTTGGGAACTAGTGTTTCTTGAGCAAGTTTGTATTCTTTTAAGAAAACTTCTTTCTACTGGCATACTTGTAGATGTAATTGTTAAACTGAGGAAAACCAATTTATAATCTTCTGTAAAAATGTCATTGTCTCCGTGAAACACTCGAAGGAGTTCTTGAGTCAATATATTCCTTAATTTTTCATCGGCATATACAAGACTCGGTTCATTTTTAAGGCGCTGGTGTTTAGTAAATATGTTTCCGTAAAAATGTAGATTTTCAAGAGCGCGAGTGGGAAAGCATGCATTAAATTATTCGAATTTGGTTGTGTCAGCAAGTCAAACAAATTGAAGTTTCTTACAGTCTTGAAATCTTATGTCCATTTCCATAAGAATGTGGTCCAAAATTTCAAAACACAATTGTTTATAATTTTGAAAAATTGTTTCCTGTGTAAGAGCAGCATATTCCCATGCTTATTTATGTGATTTTGCTAGCTTTTCCAAACAGTGTTTCAAATAACTCATCGTTCCTTTTATGGCTCAAAATTTCACGAAGTTGGTTTTTTTTTTTTTAATTTGAGTTACACAGTAGTTTATGTTTAGTTATTTTTTTTCAAAAGTTTGAATAATAGATCGGTGGAGCCACAAATGTGAACTCAAAAGTGTTCAAATCATTCAAAAATCACTTGGCAAGATGAATTGATTTTTTGTCTGATTATAATCAGACGAATAATTATTCGCTATTCGTCAGAAATCCAAACACTTCCTTCAATTTATCCCAATCTTCAACAACTACACCTACTTATTTCGAAGTGGAGGACCATCGAGTTTCTGTTATGGTTGGTCTGCATCTTGCGGTTGTTGATAAAGTGTGTAAGACCGCTTCGCAGAATGGTGAACAAACGAAGCAATTCCACTGAGGCTTGCAAAAAGTATTCGACACTTAGAAATTTTAGAAAAACTCTGGTGTAATACAAGTTTCAAACGATGAACTAAGCATTGAACAAACACAGCTTGAGAAGCTTTATCCTTGTCTTTTTTCTCTGTAGCCCATTTAAGTGTCCAGACATTATACTTGCCCCATCGTAGCATTGTCCTATTTATTTGTGTTGGTAATGAAACTGTTCCAAAATTTTGTCTAGCATTTTGTATAAAGCTCCTGACGTTCTATCTTCATTCACATCATGGAAACCCAAAAATCCCTCAACCAATACACCTTCCGAATCAACAATCAAAAATTATTTAATTTTTGACGTGATCGTTTATATATTCATAAATACATTCAATTAATTCGTTTTGAATAGTTTTTTATCCTTTCGTATTGATTTTCAATTTCTAAAGAACTTCATATCAACAATGAAAGTAATTCAATGAAATTTCCACGATTTATCGAGCCCATGCTCTCGTCATGGACATGGAATGCTAGTTCTTGTTTGCTCAAATACATTATAGACTAATACTGCATCAATCACTGTCTGCAGGAAAAGTCTATTTAAACGAACGTTTTCGTTAAAATGCGTTTTCAAAAGCCTAGCATTCTTCCTCAGGGCATCGGCAATGGTATTCTGAATTTTTTCGAAATTACTTAACATTAATCCGCATTTCATGTGTTTGCTAGAATCACGATGTTTATAAAGTGACCGTGTTACGCTTAATAAATCTGAGAATCCGTCTTTATTCCACGCCCAATGTTTATTACTAAAAAGTAAGCAGGGCCCAAAAAAAAAAATTAACACAGAAGTGCTGCAAATCCATTTATATTCAGTAAACCAACAATTTTTAAAATTAATATTGTTAGATTTACCGCTCTTCTTGATTTCGTTCTTGGCAACAATTGTCAGTGAATCCGTTGGTCGTCCTTGAAGCAAAAATGTCTCTTTCATCTTCATCTTTCCACAGAGTAAATGGTGTTTGCAATAAATTACAAACAATGTCTTCCACACGATGCATACTAAAAACTATCACTATTAGTTAAATTGCACACAAACCTAAAATATCAGTTAAAGCTTTCAACAAATAATCACAAAGCACGAAAGAACAAATTGCTTTCGGAAAATAATGTACCACAGCATTACAAGAAAAAAAAACCCCTAGCAGATTGAATGGTAGTCCGCTCACTCCACCGTGATCTCTCACGACTTTACGCTCAAAAACTGAAAGATGCAGAAGTAAGGCGCGTGAAGCTGAAACTCTTCACTTGAGCGAGCAGATTGGGGAGGGTGACGTCACGGTTACCATGGCAACTCGGCGAAAAACTGCAAACTTCCAAACATTCTCATTTCGGCTCTTCACTTGCAGTGTTTTGCGTATAAGGATTTGTTTTCCGTATTGAGCGCGCCATGTGAATTAATAACTGTTCAAAATTTTGGGTATTTTGAAACTGAATAAAGGCAAAAAAGAATATATTATAAAAAAATACTAAATAAAACTTTATTTTGAGTAAAATAGGTGAAGAGGCACTTCACCTACTTCACCTGAAAAGTCGCCACTGTATGGCACTGACTCTCTCCCTTCCCTGGAACCAGTGCCCCTGAATTAGGGACGGGCGACTGCTTATAGCCTATTGAAATGTCCACGGTGGTCGTTAAACCTCCAAACAATATATATATGCAGGAGCGACATGGAGGAGACTGGCACAAGACAGACCGTTGTGGAGGAAACTTGGGGAGACCTTTGTCCAGCAGTGGATTGATAATGGTTGACAATGATGATGATGATATATATATATATAAATATTACAGCGACAGCAGCCCTGGTGGCGCAGTGGTCTAAGCGATGGCTCCTGATCATTCGTCCCAAAGGGGTCCATGTTCGAATCCCGGTGAGGCATGGACGTTGTGTTTGTCTTACGGCACTGACGCTCCCCCTTCCGTGGAATCAGTGGTCCTAAATTAGGGACAGGCAACTGCTTATAGAACATTGAGTTGCTCATGGTGGTCGATAAACCTCCAATGAAAAAAAAAATATATATATATTAATATATATATATTAATATATATATATTAGAGGGACAATACGTGCCTTCTTTGGGAATAACAACGTTTCACTTCCGCCTTGGCCGGCTACATCGCCGAGTTTATCAACCATAGAAAACCTCTGGGACATGTTCAAACGACAGGAGCAGCGGTACCACCGTCGGCCAGCAACTCTTGATGAACTTTGGACGCTGGTCAATACGGCCCAGATGGCTATTCCACAGTACACCATTCACATATTATTTAATTCGATGCCTCAGCGCGTACAGTAGGTGACTTTTTTTATTAAGGGTTTAACGACTACCGTGAGCAACTCGATGGGCTATAAGCAGTCGGCCGTCCCTAATTTAGGGCCACTGGCTCCAGGGAAGGGAGAGAGAGACAGTGCCATAAAACAAACACAGCATCCATGTCTCACTGGAATTCGAATCCAGACCCATCTCGGACGAATGATCAGGAGCCAGCACTTAGACCACAGTGCCACCGGGGCAGTGCACAAGCCAAAGGCGGCGACACTGATTACTAGCTACATCGACGCATCTGGTTCGTATGACACCTAGATGCTAATTATTTGTTCTGTATTGCCTGATGAAAATATCTTGTAAAAATCAAATTCGTAGCTCTACTCCTTTCATGTAATCTGTATTCTTTGAACATGAGCACATACGCATGGGCATATAAATTCATATTCAAAGTTGCCATTACTTTTTGACGTTCCGTGAACATTTGAAGATCTTTACAAAACACGTGCTAGAGACATGACATTCGTCAACAATGTTCTTCACACTTTGCTGATTTGTATATAGCACGGCAGCCGGTATAATTAAGAACGCGTTTGCTCACTGCAAGGAGAAAACAAAAATAGTATTCAGTGTAAAACACAATGCGTTCATCATAGAAAAGTGCCACCCAGTGTTGAAGACGACGTGTTCATATTGAGAAAATGGCACATTCATGACGGAAAAGTGGCGCCCAACGTGGACGAAGGTGTGTTTCATGGAAAATGTCGTTAAAATCTAGTTGTTTCAAGCTACTCTGTGTTATTTCCATCAGTGGTTTAATGATGTAAGGTACCAAAGAAACCCGAACTATGGAAAATCACTGAATATTCATCTGCACAGGGCATTTTATTGCCAGCTTGGCATCCAGCACTCTCAAAGCAGTATTTCTGAAGGAGAGCTTCAATGTGCGCAGTAATGCATGCAATATTCCGTAAATAATTTCAAATATTTTTATTTTTCGTGACAAAATTGACAACAGAAGCGTGTAATCAATGTCCATAACAGAATAGTTTAGGTAACTTAAATGGAATAAAGGAATTGAAGCATTGTAAGTGATGGAAAATTTTAAGTATTTAAAATCATAACTGAAAAACAAAATGTATGCTTATCCACATGCATGATACGTGTTTTATGAAAAATGAATGAAAAACTGGGTGTTCAAAAAGCCCACATTTGTTGAGGGTTCTAAAAGTGTCTAGAACCCCCAAAGTCAGCACCTATGTTAAAAAAGTGCGTAGAGAATATATATAAACATAACAATATCATATCATATAAAAACAATGTTTTTTATCGTATTTTAACATTTTAATAAAATCTTTAAATATTTTATTTTAAATACTATTAAAACTAAGTGAAAGTCTGTCAATAATGAAGGGGGAAATAAAGTATGTAGAGTAAATTTTTAATAACTAGGTATTCATTTTGCTTGTGATGGCCAAATGTGAAAGTATGTTTCATGAGCATTACAACAATGAATATTACAACAAAGGAAAAACGTATTAATAAGGAGGAACTATACACCAATTATTTAGAAAATGGTAAAACTATGCTAGTGATCCGATTTATTGGCGTAGGAATATATAAACAATCGATTCCAAGCTTTCGCTTATCAACCAGATCAGAGGTGGAAACGGGTCACGGGTCAACGGGTCGACAATTTCTGGCGGGTCCAACGGGTCGGGTCAAAGTGTTCCTGACCCGATTTTGAACAGGTTTATTCTCGTTTTATTTTTGAAAAGAGAAAAATATATTGAAAAGAAAAATGTGCGTTGTGGGATTCTGTAGTCGATACTGGTGCCCACGGAGTGAATAATGATTTGCCATGCAAAAATATTGTCGTCTCTTTCTTAAAGCAACGAAGATTTCCACCGAACGACGTCAGATAAACCGACACCATATCGTAAAAAGATACTTCCTTTGCGTTCTTTTACAGTGCAATTGTCCAGGGAAAGGTGCAGGCAAACGCCATTCGCCTGCTTCTCAGCTGACTCACTCTCTCCGTGCGAAGTTCACTGTATGAGTATGAGCTACTTTTCACATCACATCTTTTACATTGAGCATTCAGAGGTTTTATATTGATGTGCTAACATCCCGTTCACATGACATGTCATATCGAAATTAACTCCCTATTTGTTAATATGGATGGATTTAATATTAAGGAGGTTGAGAAAGGCATCGAGGCCAACAACTACGTGCTTGTTGAAAACCACAAGGCGAAGAATGAATGCTGGAAATTGTTTCGTCTCATTAAGGAACCGGTGAATAATTCTGTATTGTTTGGTCTTGCTTGTTGTTCAAAATGTGGAAAGTGTATAATCACAAAGAAAGATGTCGACGGCGTAATACACTGGCGTGCAAAAACTAAGGACAAGACGGTTTTTCGAATGTAACGCCGTGCAGAAGTGCTCCACATCGACTCAAATCATATCATAAGATCCCCAAGATGTAAGAATATGGGACAAGTGAGCAAAACCGTCCAAACAAGGAATCCAAAGGATATAAAGGCACTTTATTGAAACGGTAGCTTCGAGCACAACTGGACAGAAGACAGAAACGTCCATGTGACAGGCGGCTGCCAAGAAAAATCCAGTCTTTAGTGGGGGATATGATCATCCCTGACTGCGTTACAGGATTTACAACGTCTGTCCATGCTGAGGACGAGGTTGTCAAGGAGCTGTTGAGGCATCGCGGCCCATTCCTCTTGTAGCGCCAATCGCAGCTGCGGAATCGTTGCTGGCGGCTGGTGACGTACTGCCAAGCATCTCCCGAGAAGGTCCCACACGTATTCGATTGGATTTAGGTCCGCGGACCTTGCTGGCCAATCCATGCGTTGAATATCTTCACTTTCCAACAGCTCTGCTACAGCCACTGTACGATGAGGTGTAGCGTTGTCGTCCATGAAGAGGAACTCAGGACCCACAGCACCTCTAAACAGACGCACGTGAGGCAGGAGAACCTTTGTACAATAGCGGACACCAGTGACTGAACCTCCTTGGAATATGTGTAGGTCAGTACGGCTACCAAGCATGATACCACCCCAAACGAGAACTCCGCCACCTCCAAACCAGGCGTTCGGCTGTCATGTCCCATCCGATGCGGTGTACAGCGAACAGTGCGTGCAGAGATCATTTGAGGGGATCCTTGATTAAGATGGTCTGTATTTTACTGCACTTTTGCCATTCTGTTGTCTGTTACCAGTCTGAACACTCTCCGTTCCGCCCGAGCAGTCACTAGTCGATGACGACCACACGTTGCACGTAGAAACCCAGTTTTTTGGCTGACAGTCCAGTCTTTAAACACTTTAACAACAGCTGCTCTAGAACATTTCACAAATGCGGTGGTTTTGGTGATACTCGCTCCATGGCTCAGAGCTCCTACAATCATCCCACGTTGAAAGTCCGTCAAATCGCATTTCTCACCCATCTCGTCACCGAAAAATAACTTCTACTACTGTCGCAAGCACTAAGCTTTCTCTTTTTATACTAGCCTCGCCCTCTGGCGGCAACATCAGGCAGCCATAGCTCATTTACTTAAAACTGTCAGGTGGTCTTAATAAAGTGTCCACTTAGTGTATAATTCCTTTTTTTTTTTTTTTTTTTTTTTGATTGTAGGTTTAACGACCACCGTGAGCAACTCAATGGGCTATAAGCAGTCGCCCGTCCCTAATTTAGGGTCACTGGTTCCAGGGAAGGGAGAGAGCCAGTGCCGTAAGACAAACACAACATCCATGCCTCACCGGGATTCGAACCCGGACCCCTTACGGACGAATGATCAGAGGTCAGCGCCTTAGACCACTGCGCCACCGGGGCGGCATATAATTCCTTTGATACATGATGTAAAGTGTAGATGTTTAAATTTAATAATTGGTGTTTTTTGGTTTGGAGGTTTAACGCCACACCGTCAGCAACTCCGTGTGCAACAGTCGTCAGTCCCTAATTTAGGGCCACTGGTTCTAGACAAGGGAAGTGATCTAGTGCCGTAAGACAAACACACCATCGATGCCACCTACGGGATTCGAACCCGTACCCCATCTAGGACGAATGGTCACAATCCAGGACTTAGACCACTGAAAATAAAAATATTAGCCAACTGATACAAATTAAATTGTATCAGTGGCTAATATTTGGTATTACAAACCATGATTAAATTGTATCAGTTGTATTTCGACATCAAAGATGAATTAATTGTTTATCCACGAGACGAAAAGAGACTGAATCATATCAATTAGAAAAATAAGAATGATAAAACGACGTCAAATGTTAGTATGAATAAAGATTTAGTAATATTTCACGGCGTCATTAGGAATGATTAAGCAGAATTTTTTATATCATATTAATTGATATCATGGTTTATAAATTGGTGATACATAGAATATTTAGATGATTTCTTTTGCCAGTATAATGCATGATTACATGATGGAAACTGAACATGTATGAGGATCAAAAGAGAACCGGGTACATGTGTAAAAGATTCTAAGAAAAGCAGAGATATGCCATCTAATTACCGGCAAATAGAAAGGCAAATGCCGCCATTCGTCGAACAGAGACTTCTCCGTTCCTCGTGGCAAGACAGTGAAATCCCTGGTTATTAAAACCACCGTGGTTATTGACAACTTTGACGTTTTCTCCCCTAATGCCCGGAGATTTTCTTCGTTGTCATGGTTACGCGTCGCTTAAGATGCAACGATATGCGACATTGCTTTTTTTTTTTTTTTTTTCCTCAGAAAAGAAGGAGATGCGGTAGATGGATTTTTTCGAGAGGTAGACAAAGAGTTTCTCGTAAAATGAAATAAAAAAAAAAAGGAAAGAAACATATTCTGTAGCCCAGGGTGCCCCTAGAACCATCAGAAGAAGTCTTCGTGGGAAGAAGCTGGGGTGTTGATTGTCCAGCAAAAATTTAAAGGAATGGAAGAATATCGGGGGGACTAGTATCGAAAGTTGGGGTGGGTGGAAGCGTGTCGGCCGGTCTCTTGCCTCGTGGAAGGCAAGCAGTTGGATCTCTCGGAGCATCTAGGGACTGTCATAGGCTGCGCTAATGATTTTTCTTCTTCTTCTCCATCACTCTGGCGTGCATTTTTGCTTCTCTTTTGTCTTCCTAACGAACTGACTATGGAACAAGAAGAGCAGGAGGATGTGGTGAAGAGAGTTTGCATGCGCCAGTAGATTCGGGAAAACTGGGAAAAGAGAAGCAGGAGGTGGGACAAGAAAAAGGGGGTAGGCGTTGTTTAAAGGAACTAGATTCTTCTTCTTCTTTTTACTATTTATTTTCTTTCGCGGATGTAATTCTTTTGCTTCCCTTACTGTTGTTCGAACTAAAAACGGCGGATGGTGGGGTATGATTTTAAAATGGCGTACAGCATTTAAATATTATCACATAAACGTAGTTTCCATTCAAAAAGCGTTGATTATCAAAGTATTGATTTTTTAAGCCGAGGCATTTTGAAAATTCATCGCGAATATTTCCAGTTCGTGCAAAAGAATTTTTTATTTGAAACTCGTTTCAGAAAAATGTTGATAACATATTATTTTTTTAACACTCGGTGAAACTTAAGAGTCTGAGGATGCTTGAAATGAAAAGAAATCCTTTTTCTGTTAAAATAATATTTTAACGCAGTCCAAGCGAAAGAGTGATTACTTAAAACGGTAATTCAAGAGGAAAAGCCAAAGTAAAATGTTCGAAGTTATTGATTTTAAAGAACTGAAATATGCTACTTGTTCACGTAATAACAGAAATTGACAGACATAAAAAGAAAGGAATAGTTCAGATGAAAGCAGGAAAAGTACAATCGCGAATGTTTGTAACAAAGTTAGTTGTAGCGAAGAACAGTCATCCCCCTTGATTTAGATAGAAAACTACATGATATACTGTTTATTTTATAACGAAGTCACGAAATTTTCTATTATGGATATAACGAAATGCTAAAACTTCTTCACTGTATTGCCCAAAACGGCAAAGGAGGGAAAGAGGAACTGAGGAATGTCTGAAAAATTAAGCAAAGAAACAACTTGTAACGTCTGTAATTGCTTGAGGCAGAAAGGAATTTTTACTCAGTTGTGTTGGGAATGAAGCACTTAAGGGATAACAGGGAGAGCGGGAGGAACACTTAGCACTGAGCATGCAGAGATGGCTGTTAAGGAATCAAGTCCTGAACCGGTTCAAATGCGGAACAAAATTGTTCAGAACGACCTAAACGATAGAGCAGCACTCCAAGACTTTTGCACTGCTGACGATGACGTTGTTGTATGACTACTTCCAAAAGATGCTAAGATCTTTATCAGATCCAATGGAAGAGGTCTGACATTTCCACTTCTGACACTGAGGAAGTGGAAGACATTACAGGACTGACGCTATCGGCAGCATCTGCAAAATCTTTTTTGAACACTGTAACAAAACATTTAATGTCACACAACATGCATGCTTCTAGTGCAGCAGGAAAACTATCCCATTAAAAATTAATCATGTCCTGTATTACAAAGAACGTGAGTGTTCATTTCTGTACGAATTACAAGCATACGAACATTTTTTTCCAAAATGTTACTTTTTCCTTTCTGTATGAATCACGTACTATTGCTATCTACATACTACGTGCTACTACTTCATTTTATCAATAATTTTTGATTAACAAAGTTTTCATCAAGGTTCCTTGGACCTCGCTCGGCACGACTGTGCTGTTTTTTAAGGCTAAGCAATAATAATTGCTAAAATACAAAGCTCCAAGTTACTGATAAAAAATACTTGACCATGAGAATTGTGCAGACGGAAAGACAGAAAATTAAAAACCAGTGTAAAGGATAAAAACTTAGACTAAATGGGTCTTAATTTTGGGTATCGGGAAAAAAATTGCATTCTTGCATTGTATTCTTGTGTGCCGCTAATTTGCGTAGCTTCAGCGGGATAGGTTGTTGATAATGCAGATCGTGCAAAAGATCGACGCGTAGGGAACTAGTTCATGTGTGATATACAAGTTTCTAAAAGTGCACTGAATATTTATGGCATCGTTTGAGATCGTGCTTCTGTTTACGATTACTGGAAGCACAACCGAAGCTACCGAAACATTCCGCAAAACAAACGAAGTCGAAGGCAAAGCTGCAGCAGTCACTAATAAATCTGGTTCAAGAAGTTTGCAGCTGGGGATATGAGGTCGAAGAGGAAGCAAATTTCGGGAATGCCCTCTGTAGTTAATTTTTAAACAGGTACATCAAACAGCGCACTCAAATTGTTAGAAGAACTGGAAGTTTTCAAATATGCCATCGATGACCACCTGAACAAGCTCAGAAAACTCTACAGACGGCGCATGAATTGATCCCACCACAGGATGAACAACGCGTCGAAATCTGCCAGAGATTCCTCAAGTATCCCTTTACTGAGGACGAGAAGTGGATTTACGTGCATACTCCATTCACACCTGTAGTGGTTGCACCCATGGGAACCAACTTTACGTGTCCCTAAATGCGAACGTTTTGAGAAAAAGGTCATGCTATAAGTTTTGTAGAATTACGCTGATGTGATCCGCTTTTAGCTCGTTCCTGATATCCTGTCTATCAACAGTTAACTGTGTTCCAAGAAGTTAGATCGAATGTACAACATGCTGAAGCAAGCTCTCTCCCTATTTCAGTGAACAGAAAGCTGGTACTTCTTCAACAGAACAATGACAAGCCTCATTCCGCCTCTACGAGCTAAGTAAATCTTCATAACCTTGACGAAATCTAGGTCCATCTTCACCCAGCGTGGGTTTCCTTTCTTATCTCTTCTGACCTGTTCATAGCAATGGCACGTTTTCTCCGCAGAAGACACTTCGATATTTGGGAATACGTTGAATTCGGCTTTCAACAGTAGCTTCTCCTCTCAGCCGGTTACATACCGGGACAGAACACCTTGTCGAAACATTGGTGTAAACTCTTGAACAAGATGATACATTGATGGTAGCAAAGATCTGTCGAAGCACATTTCTACATCTAAATGAAACCGAAGTTTTCTCCCGGACACCCCCAATATACACTGACGGAAAAAAATTCCAACACCAAGAAGGGGTTGTGTTAGATAAACGACAGTTGGTAGGCGGTGAGAGTACATCTGTAAGATGACGTCTATGCAAATTTTGCGCTCGGCGCATACGTGTGGCGCTAGTAGCGCCCCTCGGAACATGCAAAGCAGGTTTGCTGTAAATACGCGCTGTAACGTTCGTGAGCGTTAGTTATCGTTGAGATTCGACGTAGTGTGTTGATGTTAGTCAAGAATGCCTTTAAGAAGACGAAGAAGCCATTATCAACAGCTCACGGAGTTTGAACGAGGTCGTGTAATAGGGCTACGAGAAGGTGGATTTTCTTTCCGCAATATTGCAGAACGACTTGGCAGGAATGTAGCCACTGTGCATGATTGTTGGCAGCGGTGGTCAAGGGAAGGTACTGCCTCAAGAAGGCCGGGTTCCGGCAGGCCACGTGGCACTACTGAGAGGGAAGACCGCCGTGTACGGCGTATGGCCGTGGCGCATCGTACCGCGTCTGCGGCAGCAATTCGAGCTGCAGTTGCCACCACAGTGACACAACGAACTGTTCCAAATCGGTTACTTGAAGGACAGCTCCGAGCCAGACACCCTGTAGCGTGCATTCCACTTACTCCAAATCACTGCCGTTTGCGACATCAGTGGTGTCAAGCTAGAGCTCATTGGAGGACGGAGTGGAGATCCGTTGTGTTTTCTGATGAAAGCCGGTTCTGCCTGGGTGCCAGTGATGGCCGTGTGTTGGTTAGAAGGAGGCCAGGTGAGCGCCTGCAACCAACCTGTCTGCGGCTGAGACACACTGGACCTACACCTGGAGTTATGGTCTGGGGAGTAATTTCCTATGACAGCAGCAGCACTCTCGTGGTTATCCCACACACCCTGACGGCACAATTGTACATCGGTCTGGTGATTGAACCTGTTGTGCTGCCATTCATGAACAGCATTCCAGGGGGTGTTTTCCAACAGGATAACGCTCCCCCGCATATCGCTGTTGTAACCCAACATGCTCTACAGAGTGTCTGCATTTTGCTGTGGCCTGCTAGATCACCAGATCTTTCACCAATCGAGCGCGTATGGGACATCATTGGACGGCAACTCCAGCGTCACCCCCAACCAGCATTAACCGTCCCTGTATTGACCGACCAAGTGCAACAGGCATGGAACTCCATCCCACAAACTGACATCCAGCACCTGTACGACACAATGCATGAACGTTTGCGTGCTTGCATTCAACATTCTGGCGGTTACACAGGTTATTAATGTACCAGCATTTCACATTTAAAATGGCTCTTCTCGCGCTTACATTAAGCTGTGATCTTGAAACCTTAATCGATTAAATATGTTACCTATACAAATGTATTGCCGCCATTTCATTCCTCTATAACTATTTTTTCGTGGTGTTGGGATTTTTTTCCGTCAGTGCATTTCTCTGTAGGAATGATGGAGATAAAAACAGGACTGATGAATAGACTATGAATTCAACGAATACTAACGAATGAAATTATTTTTATGTTTCTGAGTAGATTTCAAATTAATTCTGCAGACCCTTTGGATTATTATCAGAACGTTTCAAGAGATGCAATTATTAAAACGTTAGATTGTGAGTTTGATAATACTGATATTTTAAAACATTAGACTGTAAAGAATGCTTCCGTTGATCCAAGCTCTAAATTAAAAGTTAAAAACGATATGGATTCTTCAAGGGAAATGTTAAAACCAATTGGCTTAAACACTATACACCGAAGAGCTCCAAACCATTATGAACAAAGCGTCTTTATACAAATCGAAGCAATTGCAAGTAAATAACAAGGCGTTAAACGGCATAAATAAGAACTGATACTGAGCTCTGCTTATCAGCGCTATTCCTGTCCTTCAGCTGCGAAAGGTAGCGGACTTAAGCGATTTTGACGAAGGCCAAGCTGTAATGGCCAGACGACTCGGTCAAACATTTCCGAGACGTCCAGGCATGTGGGTTGCTCGCGGTTAGTCGTGTTTAGTACCTTCATAACGTGGTCCGAGGAAGGAAAAACCACGAGCCACCGGCAAGGTATAGACCGACCACGGAACATCGATGCTAAAGGTGAGTGAAGGCTATCTCGGATGGTACGAACCAACAGGAGGGATACTGTGGTGCAACTCGCTAATAATATGAATGCTAATGAAGGTAGCAATGTGTCACAACATAAACCCTGCTGAAAACTGGCTGCGTAGCCCACAACTCCCCGAGGTCCCATGCTAACCGCGGTGCACTGTCGAAAGTGCCTACAATGGTCACGCGAGAATCAAACCTCGACCTTGAATGATTGGAGAAAGGTCATCTGGTCCGATGAATCTCATTTTCTGTTGCACCATTTGGGTGGCCGGGTACGTCTGCGTCGTTTATCTGGGGAAGTGTTAGCACCAGGATAAACCGTGAATCAAAAACCAGTTGGTGAGAAGATCTACTGCTTTGGGCAATGTCCTGCTGGGAAACTCTAGCGCCAGTCATTAATGTGCAGGGAACTCTGACATCTACCACCTACTTAAACGTCAATGAAGGAAGAAATATTCTTCATAATACATGGAATATTCACAGAATATCCAAGCAAAGCAAACTGAATTTGCTTGTGCCACTTACTGGTCACCCATGTAACACATCTCAGAAAACTTGAAAATCTCGTCGCCCTGGAGCGGGAATCGAACCCAGCATCTCCCGATTATTGGTCGAGTATGCTAACCATTACACCACCCAGGATAGTGAAGTTCCAAGCAACTGCGACATAGGAATCTGAAAGTTCTCGGATTTTCGCTAGTGAAGCATCCGTGCTTCCTCATAGTGGTTTGACCCGTCACTGTCGTGGGTGGTGTAATAGTTGGCATACTTGATCGGTAGTCGGGAGATGCGGGGTTCGATTCCCGCTCCAGGACGATGAGATTTCCAAGTTTTCTGAGATGTGTTACATGGATGACCAGTAAGTAGTACAAGCAAATTCAGTTTGCTTTGTTATACTTAAACATCATTGTACAACCAGGTGCATCTTTTCATGGCAACACTATTGCACTCAAGTGGTACTTTCTTTCAGCAGGAAAATGCGTCATGCCACACTGCACGGATTGTTCGAGAATGGTACGCGGAACATGAAGCAGACTTCCAAATATTGCCCTAGCCTCCGAATTTCCGAAACGTCAATCCAATCGAGCACGTTTGGTTTGTTTTTAAACAGCAAATTCGATCTGCTGCAGCTCAACCACGCAACTTACAAGACTTAAAGGATCTGCTTGTAACGTGTTGGTACCAGACACCACAAGACACTTTTAGAAATCTCGTATGATTAATGCCTGGTAGGGTAAGAGCTGTTTCGGCGACTTAATGTTTTGGCTCTTTGATGTACAATGACTGTTATTTAACTTAAAAATAATAAAATGTTTTAAAACTTAAGGTAGCAAGGATCGTTCAAAAATATTAATAATGATTCTTTAAAATATTCAGGTAAGGGAACTTTTCAATTCCAAGTCTAAAATAGACCATTTAACTCAGTTTTCTTTCCTAAATACCGTAGCATTTCTCTTTGTGAAGATAAGCATCGGCATTGGCAATTCATTGCAAATGTTGCATGGAATATAAAATTGGAGATAATTATAGAATTTTCGAAAGTAGAAGATGTCATTCTTACTGATTAAATGTGGAAAAGAACATAATATATTTTTAATATGAGGTTAACTGAAATTACTTTGGGAAATTTAACTTTATTTCGCAATCTCCAGGATGTCGGGGATGTATTTGAGCAAGTGAATTTTGGAAAAACTCTGATTCGAAATAGGTCTACAGAAAATCTGAGATGGACTGATTTCATAAATTGTAGATTGCAAGCATTGGGCTGAATATAAGATTAAGAAAAACAACGTTTATTCACAGTTATTCTATATTTGTTGTCGACCAAGGTTTTGCTGTAGTTTGTCACAGCCTCTTCAAGACGAATTGCATGAAAATATTCAAATCGCATATGCATCGTAAACCATGGTGACCGTCGTATACGGGTATGTTCAGATAAAGACCAGAGATGGAAACGGGTCACCGGGTCAACTGGTCACCGGGTCGATAATTCTTTGCGGGTCAAACTAGTCAGGTCATGATGTTCGTGACCCAATTTCGATCCGGTTTTGATTTCCGTTTTATATTTGAAAAGAAAAAATTATTTCAAAGAACCCTTTTGAGGTATGGGCGCCTACAGGGGGTCACATGGGTCACCTGACCCACCTGTAGAATTATTTATTTTATTTTATTTATTGCTTTTTTTTATTCTTACAGAACTGGACCACAAGGAAAAATGAAGTTTGAGAGTTTAATTTAATATCCCAATTTTATTGGAAATTTGGAATTCGAAAATGATAACGTGAAAGCGGAAAACCTAGCAAACCGTAAGTTAGTACGGCCAAATAAATTCCGCTCAGGGAGGTGTGTGCTGAACTTAAAAGGCTTGGCGTGGCTCTGCTCGAGTCTGTTCATTATTTTAAAAACAGTTACCATTGTACATGATAATACGTACATGACTATTACTAACATACACTTTCTTCAAGAGCAGCATCAATTAATAATAATAATAATAGTAGTAGTAGTAGTGTTCTAGTGTAGTAAGTAAGTAGTAGCAATAGTAATAGCATTAATCTTTCATTTTCACGAATTACTGTTTTCAACATATAAGCCAAATCTCACGAGTAAAAGCCGTCTTTGTGCGGATAATTGAAAATAAAATAAAACTCGGCTTAGCTTAAATAAAATTAACTCATATTATGACACATAAATTTAATAAAATCTCATGATATTTTGAAAAACAGATTAAAAGACATGAGTACTTTCGGGGCATCGCATGTCCCATCTTCAGATGGAACAGCCAAATTGACAAGATCCGCGGAATATATATATACACACACATGAATGCAGTCAAAGTCGGTTGTTGTACATATATGCAAAGAAGGAAGACATTCCTCCCGGCACATTATCTCACGGTTACGGGTAATTCAAAGCCCCTAGGATTAGAGTTAATTAATACCTTATAGGCATTGGGGAGCTCATAAGGCATATAGTCATTACAACAAACATTTTGTGAGTGAAAAATGAACATGCTCTCGGTAAGAAGCAGCGTACTGCGATTTTTAGGGGTAACCAGAATTTTAAAAAATTCCTAGTCCGGATATAAAATCCCTTCTGTTACTTTCTTAGCAAGTGCAGTGTTGGTACCTCCACTGCACGCGTTGCATAACTACAATGGGTCTCGTCGTTTGCCTCCCAATTTGGATATCCTGATTAAGTTTTTAACCGGATCCATTCCCGAGTTAAAAGTAAACTTGCTACTACATTACAACCGTTTTTGCCAACACCATTTCGTTTCATTACTTCCATCGATTACATCCCTTCAATTACTCAACCTCTTCGTAACATTTGCCGAAAATTTGGATTGGATTTCAGCACTCGCTCCCTTAACATCCTGCCACTTGTTAGAAAGGACAGGACCCCGACGGATATTTCACAAAGATCTTTATTGTGTTCCATTAAAAGATGTTTTCGGAACTACTCAATCTGTCTATATAGGATCGACCGGACGGAATTTGTCTTGCAGGGTGAAAAAAAAAAAACACCACTTGCTAAGAAAGTAACAGAAGGGATTTTATATCCGGACTGGGAAAATTTTAAAATTCTGGTTACCCCTAAAAATCGTTGTACGCTGCTTCTTACCGAGAACATGTTCATTTTTCACTTACAAAATGTTTTTCGTAATAACTATATGCCTAATGAGCTCCCCAAATGCATATAAAGTATTAATTAACTCTAATCCTAGGGGCATTGAATTACCCGTAACCGTGGGATAATGTGCCGGGAGGAATGTCTTCCTTCTTTGCATATATGTACAACAACCGACTTTGACTGCGTTCATCTGTGTGTATATATATTATGCGGATCTTGTCAATTTGGCTGTTCCACCTGAAGATGGGACATGCGATGCCCCGAAAGTACTCATGTCTTTAAATCTGTTTTTTTTAAATATCATAAGATTTTATTAAATTTATGTGTCATAATATGAGTTAATTTTATTTAAGCTAAGCCGAGTTTTATTTTATTTTCAATTATCCGCACAAAGACGGCTCTTACTCGTGACATATAGCTAGTGCGATTCATCAGTATTGATATAAGCCAAACCTTAATTAATTACACTTGACCCCCTTAAAAAATTTCCTGCAGGCGCCCATGTTCCCAGGTCTTTGAAATAATATTTAAGAGCTGCAAAGTAGGATCCAGGAACTTGCTGAGAAAGAGTAAGGGATTGAAAATGAACTTTCTATGGGATTAAAAATGAACTTTCAGAAGATAAAACTGAAGTACAATGCTTTTCCAAGGAATGAAGATTGATCAACTGATGGGGAAAAGCTGGAGATAACCAATTCGTACATTTAGCTTGGGCAGCAGATATCAAGCGAGAGTCACATTAATGAAGAAATTACCTGGCGTTTTTGGAAGAAACAGTACAATTTTTAAGAGCAATGTGCCACTACATCTTAAAAGAAAAGTGTTTAATCAATGCATTATGTTTACTCGATTTTACGTACGTAGCAGAGACATGGACCTTTACTAAAACGATATGCAAAGACTGCAGACAACTGAAAGAAACCTGGAGAGAAGCATGCTTGGTGTAACCAAGAAAGGTCAAGAGACGAATTCGTGGATAAGGAAAATGACAAGAGTGGAAGAAATCACAATCAGGATAAAATCCCTGAAATGGCAATGGATTGGACATATTGCCAGGAAAACGGACCACTGATGAACAACCGAAATTTTAAACTGGATTCAAAGGGACGAAAAAAGACCCAGAATAAAACCACATGGGAGATTGGTGGATGGAGATGACTAGCCCAAGACACCCCGTTGTTGATGAAACTCGGGGAGACCTTCAGTGGATTGAAAATGATTGATAATGATGATGATGATGTTATATTCGAATTTGTGGTTCAAAGCCGATTTTTCCGAGTTAGGTCTGAGTCGGGTCGATTATGTGACTTCCAGGTGCGGGTCCAAACTTTTTGACCCGTTCTAATGAAGACCCTTCGAAAAAATAACTTGATTTTCTTAATAGTATTGAAATAAAGAGAGGATACAAGCTTTTCGTTATAGAAGAGGATCTTAAAAAATTTCAGAAATCCAAGCCTATTTCTGCGTCGTATCCTATTGTGCGTCTTTACCACAGAACTTTGCCACTGTTCCATTTTTCCGTGATTTTGCGTTCAAGAATTTTTTAAATACCAAAACTTTTCATGTTTCAGTGTTTTTTAAACTCTTAAATAAACTTTTGGATCAAAGCACCATGTTGAAGATATAACTTTGTGGAGTATTTATCAAATCCCATGTAAAGGTGGTCTTCCGTATGTAGGACAGACCCGTAAGTGTTGGATTTTCGATTGAAGGTCTTACATACGGAGTTATGACCTAAAGAAATCGTCCATAGTTAACCACTGTCACGGAAATGATCATTGATTTCTCTTTGATGAAGCGCAACTTATCGACAATCCGGATTCAACCACCAAACTTTGTATTTTGGAAGCTTTCCATATACACATATCAAAATTCTTCACAACTTGCCAACGACATGACATCCACACAGTTTTTATCAAGGTCGCGGAAGCAATTGACAAAAACCCGTGACCGCCAACACCGTTGTGACGTCACATGCGATTTGGATATTTAAGTGTCATTCGTCCAAGAAGCTGTGGTCAGCGTTCGTGACTGCCATGGAGAAAACCTCTGGTTCGATCCTGGCCAGGTGCGAACATTCGAACCACTAAATACCCGCCGTGCGTCGGATGGGCACGTTAAGCCGTCGGGCACCGGGAACTCCCCCCGGTAATGAATAAGGGCGTCTTCTCCCCCTTTCTACCTCGCTTCCGTGTCACTTTCCTATCGGGCATTCTAGCACAAATCTCCTAGCTTCCTATTTCTAAGGGTTGTTTAAGACCTGGGGTCAGACACTCCATAAAATCCTCTGCATATGACCTATGATTTAAAGTTGAACTACTTCCCCCCCTTCCCACCCCGGATTGGTATCACGGTTTACTTAAAAGATAAGCTCTCCTCTCCTTTCACTTATAATGGGCACGTTAAGCCGTAGGGCCCAGAGTACTGGCCCCCCGGTAATAAATATGGGCGTCTTTCCCTCCTTTTCTGCTTCGCTTCCGTGTCACTTTCCTATCGGGCACTCTAGCCCAAATCTCCTAGCTTCCTATTTCTAAAGGGTTGTTTAAGACCTGGGGTCAGACACTCCCTTCCTAAAAACCTCTACATATGATCTGATCTTTCACTTATTTTCTGTTTCTCTTTCCTATTGAGTTCACATTCTCAGATCTCCTAGCTTCCAATTCCTAAGAGCAGTTTTAGACCTGGAGTCAGACACTCCCTTCCTAAAACTATTACAAACGAAGACCAAAGACAAAGCAGCTGAACCAAAACACAGCGAAAGCTTGGTCTACAAGAAAAATAAAATAATTTTGAATAAACGTTGTTTTCATAATCTTGAGATGAAGGAGTCTTTATAAGGTTTCTGAATTTAAAAAGAATTATTCGCACACTAGCACACGTCCTATTTCTGTATTTCATTTCCCAACAAATGTAAACACTCATTGGTAGCAAAAGAACGAGTCAAAGAACAGTTTCATCAGAACAAACACTACGGAACATGTTGATGCGCATATTTAAAATTAATCCGCGAACAACAGAAAAGTAGAAATTCTCCGAAAGGAACAGTATGCATGTCCTCAGAGAGTTTCATGAAGAAACGTAATGCATTACCTCGCTGGAATGAAGGGGAAATCCGGATTAGGCTAGATTCAAAAAGTTACAGACGACAAAAATTCCGATTGTTGTATAGTGAAGGTTGCCATTGGGGAAAAGTGGAGTGCAGTAGATTAAAGAAACTAAACCTGTCTGGCAGAATCTCGCTATCGTCAAAAAGATAATGCCGTTGGTTCATCGAGAACAGAAATTTAATCATTGAATTTCCGCAAGGTTGTGTGTATCGTAGGTCGTGGTAGGATGGCATACGCGACGAACTGCAGGTCGTTTGGGACGTGAAGTATTAACAGTTACCTGCAGGCAGCAGTGGATGCGGTAAGGTGTTTCGCGTCGTTTATCAGAACCCGGTCATGCTCGAGTGACTTAGGATCGGAATAATCCCCCAGTTTCGCAGGATGACTGTCAGTACCAGAAACGCGACTGACTAACCAAAACCTAGTTACAGAAATAATAAGAGGACCGCCATTACCTGTCAGTTCCATTCGTCACCGCGAGTACGAAAATGGCGCCCTTTCGCTTCAAGGCTACTCACACAAACCGGCATGCCACATTGCATACTCCGCTGAAAGGGCATCAGCATGGTATGTCTCGACCATTTTGGAGTTGTGCGAAGTCTCTCTGATCTTGCACAATTGTAGGAGAGGTGCAATTTATCAACCCAGAGGTATGTGGAACCATTCTACACCCTGTGCTCTCATTACTTCCCCAGAAAATGCCAAACACCTCACACCAACACGACAGTTCCAAGTCACATGCAGCATACGTTGTTCAATAGTTCGAACAAGCCCCGCTACGAAGGCAAACATAATCCCCGAACCTGTCTCCGATTGAGCATCTGTTGCGTCATGAAACAATGTCAGAGAACAGAGATCACTTCAGCTCATTACGAGACGGATCTTCAGGTGTTAGTGTAGTAAATCTAGAGAACTAAAGACCAGATCATTATTAAAAACTTTTATGACTCATTTCCAAGCTGCTTCTGTTGGCACGAGAGATCGTCACACCCGTAATGGTGTTATACCATTATCCATGTATCCTTCTCGCTAAAAAAAGGTTCATATAAGATCAGTTTTTATTTACACTAACACCTTTTAACAAAGACTGTATATGAAATGTATGAAACACACTCTTCACTGAAAAAAAATTACCCCTTCTGTATGGCCAAGATGGTCGCCGGATCAGCCTTCGACTTTGCATTTAAGATATCATGAAACGATTTCTATTCGGGGGGCTACAATAGGTGCAGCCAGACGCATTATGTATATAGAGAAACCACTTTAAATAATTGGACACCAAAGATTCAAAGATTGAGGCATTCAGACAAAACATTTTGGAATGAAATGAAAGAAATGCAGAAAATCTTGAAGACCATAATTTATGGCTTTTTTAATGACCAGAACAAATAACAGCCTTCTCATTTCCCAATGAACGTCTATTCCAAAGATCCTTTCGAAAGTCTCGTGGGGTGTAGACAGGATCTCTTTGTTTCGCATTTACCATTCTTTGATACGGTCGAAACTGGATTATGGTTGTATCGTGTATGGCTCTGCGCGTCTTTCCGTTCTCCGGCCTTTGGACACTGTTCACCATTAAGCGCTACGTCTTCGTACGGGAGTATTTCGAACATCTCCGATTCTAAGCTTTTACGCTGACGCGAACGAACCATCTCTTGAATTACGCCGTCTGCAGCTGTCTGCTCACTTTTACTTAAAACTTCGATCTCTTCCAGACCATCCTTTGTACGATGCAGTTTTCCATTCTCAGCATGCTCGTTTATTTGAGAACCGGCCCTCGTGCATTCCAAACTTTGGTCTTCGTATGGCGGCCGTAGCTCATGATGCAGAGCTCGACTTGTCTCTTGTTGGAGCGACCAGGGTCGTTGGTGACCCGCCGTGGCAGCCTTTTGAGGTTGTCACTGTATAACGAAGTAAATTTCTCCGTCATTTTTGATCTACGCCGGGAATCGAACCCGAGTCCGTTTATTTCGGAACAAGTCGCTCTACCAACTGAGCTACGCGGACGTTTTATTCTGATTCCTATCTGCCTTTATGTCGTGTGCGTCTTTCTGGCAGGTACGTCACATCTCCTGGTACGTTACAACTGATCTCAACTTTACTTCTTTTGATAAGTCCTGAACTCCTGCTTCCGTGTACCAGGTGCTCTTCGCTGAGCACCGTGCCCTCAAATTCTGACTACACTCCTATTTTCACTGATGGCTCCAAGATGCATAGAGTCGTTGGATCCGCGGCTGTCTGTGTAGATGACGTTTCTGTAGCGCGGATTCTAGCTGAGCCCACGGTATTTTCGGCGGAGATGCATGCTGTGTATCTCGCCCTTTTCCATGTTCAGTCGAGTTCTCATCATCGGATTTCTTAAGTGTCTTGCAGTCTTTGTAATCTGCAGATTGCCGTGACCATCCTTTTCTCTTTAATGTGAGACGGTTGCTTCGTCGTTTGCTCGAGGCCGGTTTGCAGGTTCACTTTTGCTGGATTCCTGAGCATGTTGAAATCTCGGGTAACGAATGTGCTGATGCGACTACTAGATCTGCTTCCTCTTTGGTCGTCACACCTTTGCCACTTTTTCATCGTGATTTTCGCTTTCCTGTTCAGGGTCATATCAAGCAAACGTGGCAGGGTCTGTGGGATCAACAGGTGGAAAATAAACTGCATCGTATTAAACCTATTCTTGGAATCTAGAAATCCTCATATCGTCGGAACCGTAGGGAGGAAATGGTGCTCGCGCGTCTCCGCATTGGACATTGTCGTTTCACTCACCGCATTTTGCTGTGTGGCGACACTGCGGCGATGTATGAGACGTGCAATTGCCGACTCACTATAACTCATATTCTATGTAGCTGTGTTAGTTTTCGTGATGTACGTTGTCACTTCTTTCATTCTCATTTGTTGACCGAGGACGCCGCTACTCTGCAGCGGCTCCTAGGTGACCACTGCGATACAGTCGCTGTCTTTTCATTTTTTAAACAAATTGACGTTTTTAAACGTATCTAGATTTTTAGGCGTTCCATCATTCTCATTTTTTTTTCAGTTTTACTGAATCAGCCAGATTTTAATCACTGTACCATGTTTTAATACTGTTTGTTTTATTGTCTTTTGCCCTTCCATCATTCTCATGTTTTTCACTTTTAGTGAATCAGCCAGATTTTAACCATTATACTATGTTTTTAATACTGTTTGTTTCATTGTCTTGTGTTTGGCGCTTTTTGGCCAAAAATGGCCCTTGCGCCATAAAAATTAACCACCAACCAACCAACCCAATGAACGTGGATTTCTGCTATATAAATTTTGTATGAAGGGCTTAGAAAAAATAATTTGGAATAAAACCCCAATTACTCCCTAAAAATCCAATTTTATATTTTCTGGTAGATATAGTCCAATATTTGTATTTCCTCCTAAAATTCTCAATTTAGACAAAAAAATTTAAAAAACTAACACACATGTTTATCAAATCTCATCCACTATATATTGAGTGTGTTCAAAAGTTCTACCCGTTTTTGTAATAGATGCAAATTGCAATCGAAGCAGTTACGTCACAGATGACGCTGATATGCCGAATTTTCGGCCAATAAAGCGTGGAGCAGTAGAGCATATAGAGGCACTAAGTTTGTCCGACTAAGTCATTCCTAACGGAAATCACGGACGAAGTAACATGGCACGCGATAAGGATCACATTAGACATTGTTTACTGTACGAGTTCGATATAGGCAGTACTGTAGCCGCGGCTTGCCGCAAAATCTGTCAAGTGTATGAGGAGGATCAGTTGATAATAGAACATGTCGTAGTTGGTTTCGGAAATTCCCGGAAATAGACAGAAGCTGTAAAGATCAACCACGTCCTGGAAGTCCATCCGTGGCTTCTGACGAGGATGTGGACCAAGCTATAACTAATGACCCACATCCAACCGTTCAGGAATTAGCGGAAACGTTTTCGGTACACAGAACAATAGTCGAAAGACGAATGCACGCGTTTGGGTTCATCACCAAGTTCTATAACTGGGCTCCGCACCAGCTTTCCGCAAAGCAACGAGAGGAGAGAATCCGTACCTGCGTTTCTTTGCTTTCTCGTCACAGAAATGAACCGTTTTTCGGTACGAGTTGTAACGGGTGATGAGAAGTGGGTACTGTACCGTAATTTAAAGCGTCGACGGACCGTGTGCCAAGGCGCGGAGTCTGCTCCATCGACCTCAAAAGGAAGACTGTATCCCAAAAACGTTTTTTTAGTGTTTGGTTGGATGTCCAGGGAATAATCCGCTGGGAGGTGTTGACACCCAACCGAACGATAAATACTAACCTCTAAACTGCCAACAGTTGGACAGATTGCGAGAACAACTGACATCGAATGAGTCAGCACTAGTCAATCCCAAAGCCGTGATCCTTCATCATGATAAAGCCAGACATCATGGTTCTTTAATCACTCGGCAAAAATTACTGGACTTTGGTTGGGAATTGTTACCTCACCCGGCGTATTCCCCTGATGTGGCACCTACGGACTACCACCTTTTTCGATCATTACAGAACGCCTTCGCTCTGCAAACTTTCGATGATGTGGAAACGGCGTTACATGACTTTTTTGACTCTAAAACACAAGAGTTTTTCCGGCGTGGGATTCACCTACTCATAGACAGATGAAAAGAGGTCATACAAAATGATGGCAATTATGTGAAATCCTAATTACGTTATTTGTTGTGTTCTCCTTCTTTCTTTGTAGCCTACGAAAACGGGTAGAACTTATGCACCCACCCCATATAAGTTACTTAAAAGATCAACACGCTATATATCAGAGTGCACAAACATGCTCTTATTTTTTCGAATGCGGTCGCGTCGTAAGAGCTGCTGTCATGATGTTTTCAAATTAAAAAGCAAAAGAATAAAACATTATGACGCTGTATTTATTCGCGTACCACAAGAGAAACGTCGAAAAAAAGTAGTCTGGGACAATATCGAACCATGGTTTTCTAACGCTTTCATAGTAAGATCCGTAGCTACTGCCCTCCCCTAGAGTAACCATACCAGGGGTGTAATTTCATGCTGTAAGGGGCGTAAAATATTGAAATGCACAATGTGTGAATAAATTTACTGAAAATTTTAACTGAAAAAGGAAGATATACCCTTAAGTATTTATTTTTTAAAGACTTTAGTTCGCCGAATACGGTATGCGGCGCAGCTAACTAATGTACAGGGAAAGCTATCGTGTGAAGTGTGGACCCCTTATATACATGAAAGCAATTGCCCGAAACATCGGAGAGAGGCATGTAAAACAATATGTTAATATGCTTTATATCCGTGACCTTTCCGAATACGCTATGGGGATGAAGAGTTAATTAGTCATGTGTTCTCTTTCGCAGAAAGCCCCTCTTAATGTTTAACCTTCAATGGAATTTTTCCTAGCCCTATTCCAAAAGCATCCTCCTATTGTCACGCTCACTATCTATTTAGTCATTCATTCTTTATTTCTGAGGCGTTCTGCATGTATTGTTAGCATTCACATAATTTTTACGTTTCACTTGATATTTGCAATCGCTGGGTCTTGGATGTTTACTTAGTTTTCACATTATTATTATTATTATTATTATTATTATTATTTTGTAAACGTATGTCAAAAACTGAAAGTGCGATTTTTGATTTATCATATGTTACGTGCCTACCTGACAGGACACACATGAGATAAAGGCAGATAGCAGTGAGGGCACTTGCCAGTGTAGTATAGTTGATAACACTCGGAGTTCCGGAGCCGACAGTTGTGGGTTCGAATCCTGTCCCTGGCGTAAAATTAGGTTTCTCGCAATGGTGTGATGTTCTTTGTACATAGCGAGACAGGAAAAATGAGAATCCCTTCTTCAGGGTTTCGAAAAAAATAAATCAGTGTGATAAATAAATCAGTGTGTTCCACACACCAAATTGTCTGAGATTTCTCAAATACACGTTCTTCATGGGATGAGTGCTTACAGCGACACATGGTCCCTGGTGACCAGAGGGCCACGCCCCCGGCCCTCTTTCTGGGGAGAGGAGCGATGTGACGTGCCTGCCCCGTAGGACGCACATGAGATAAAGACAGATACTAGTGAGAGCACATGCCAGTGTAGTATAATGGATAGCACTGGGAGCTCGGGAGTTGTGGGTTCGAATCCCGCCCGTGGCATAAAAGTGACGGAGAAATTTATTTCGTCATACATATTACTTTTAATACAACGGAAGTATGAGTGATTAAAATCTTCGAACTATTGGAATGGAAATGGGGAATTCTTGAACATAAAGGGGCGTCATTTCAAGTGTCGTTCCCCCAAATCAGAAGTGCATGCTCCTGCCTAATGCATAGTCTCAGGTTTTGTTGCTTTGGACGTGTGGAATTAGGATGTAGAGAGTGAACCAAGAGACCGGTGGGAACGCTGCTATAAATCAGTTAGCGAACTAGCTTACAGTGTCAGGGTCCTTTTGATTTTGTATATCTGTCCTAAAAAGGCAAATTTAAAAAATTAAACTGAAATGAAAAGTTTATTCTTTAAACTTTTTTTTGCGTGTTCAGGAAAACACACACACATTTCGTGTACTCAAATAGGCCAAAAAGTACGTTATTTTTCGTTTAGCACCCAAGTACGTTTCTAATGCTAGAGTTTTCCATCTCAAATTTTGAGTTACTAGCTCAAGGAAAGGTCTTTAACTTGTGTCACATAACAAGTAGGACACCTATATTCAGGGTTCACACATGTTTCGTGTATCCAAATAAGCAAAAAGCATGTTATTCTTCTTCCAGCATCCAAGTGCGTTTCTAATGCTAGGAGCTTTCCATCTAACATTTTGAGTTACTAGCTCAAGGAAAGGTCTTTAACTTGTGTCACATAACAAGTAGGACACCTATATTCAGGGTTCACACATGTTTCGTGTATCCAAATAAGCAAAAAGCATGTTATTCTTCTTCCAGCATCCAAGTGCGTTTCTAATGCCAGGAGCTTTCCATCTTAAATTTTGAGTTACTAGCTCAAGGAAAGGTATTTTACTGGTGTCGCAGCACAAGTACGACGCCTATATCCAGGTTTCGCACGATCTCTGGAATCCTGAAAAAGTATGAAATTTGATTTCCTCTGTTTCCAAGTCTGGAAAGTCCTTGTTCTTTTTCTATATTTTTGCGAAAGGTCCTGGAAAAGTCCTTGAATTGTTTCTTGCAATTAAAAAACAGATAATTGGTTTAAATGTTTGAATTGATATAATCACTTTGTCCTAGCTCCCTGCGGCGTCTGCTTGCGATGACATCACTTGCTTCCATGAAGTGATGTCATCTCTTTCATCTCATGTAACGCTAAAGTGCAACATGTTAAAGTGCCATATTTCAAGTGACCTTGGTTTGTGGTATAGCAATTTGTGTAGTTCAAGTCACAACAGCGTGTGGGAATCTTTTTGGGAGACCACACGCTGTTGAAATCTTTCTGGGAGTCGCGCTTTCTTTACTGAAAGAGATTGAATCTCGTCTTCCTTCCATTACGCGTTTTCTTTACTGATGGAGATTGATATTTCGTCTTCCTGCCGACAATGTGCGTTGCCATGGAACAGAAAATTTTCAGTGCCATGGCAAAATTGTTTTGTACTGTGAACATTGTGCTAAGTTACAGATTACTTCATATACATTTTATACACAGCAATTTTTGTACGGGGAAATATTGCCGTTTCATTAACAATGTAACACACACTGAAGAACACTGTAGCAGCGGAATCCATAGGGTGTCATAAGAATTCTAAATGCATAGTATATTTCAATCCAGTTTGAGAAATATAAAACAAATCACTATGATTCTATCAAAAAATGTAAGCTTCTGGAATTTTTGGATTAATTCCTGGAATTGTTTGATGCATTACTGGAATATTTTATGCATTGCTGGAATTTTTGGATGAACCCTTGGAATGTTTTGATGCATTCCTGGATTATTTTTATTAACTCCTGGAACATCTCTAGAAAAGTCTTGGAATGTATTTTCTATAAGTGTGTACGAACCCTGAATATCACGTGAAGGATTTGAACAGATCTCCAACTTATACTCAAATGGATAAAATGTATTCTTCGCTTCCCTCAACCGAAAAAGGCTGCATTAGCGGATATTCTTGAAAACTGTAAATATATTGCCGGCTTGAACATTTTTTAATCCTCTGGCTCGCACTTTTTTTTATGTAACCTTAGATTATAATAAAAAAAAAGTTTATTTCTTCTCTATTCTTTTTCCGCTTTAAACGAATAACAGCATAACCCTTGAAATTTTACTCAGTGTTATTTCCTTAGAAGGTTAACGTGAATTTCTAGAATCTTTTGTGAAGTTTGATGGCTTCATTTTGGAACTCCTGTATTTCTTTTTTTTTCTTAACGGAATTCTGCTGGGTAGCGACCAAAGGCAGGCCGGAGGATAAGAAGGAGACTAAAGTGAAGCACAGGAATAAATCTCGTTCTTGGATGTTATGCGTCGCCAAGGGACACAAAAGGAGTTTGCAATTATTCAAGTGACCATGCGCAAATCCTACCCACCCAGAGGGTTATGTCGTAGCCGGAATCACTCGAGACTTGAAGAACTCAGCAGACAGGAACCGGCAGATTCATCTGCATACAGGAGCACCATCGCTGAAGGAAGAAAAAAATGAAGAAAAGAAAAGAATAAAAAACGAACGAATAAAAGACGTAGTCAAATAAAGACATATGAAGAAGAAGGAGGATATCTTCGATGCTGCTTGGCTCCGGAGATCGAAGGAGGAAAAAGATACTTGAGGTCTGCAACTATAGAACAGCAACAAAAAATTCTAAATGGACCGAGACCAAGTTGGTTTTTCGCACAGTGAGGGTCTTCCTCGGCAGCCAATAGCGCTACTTCGTAAGCTTCTCGGCAGTATCTACATCATGATTGCATTCCTTTTTTTTTCTTTTTTATTTCTTCTTTTCTTTTTTTTTTTATTCAGCGTTAATCATGGCACTGAATATCGATTCAAAAGAGAACTATTGTTCCCAATACTGGCATACGTGGTTTTTGGCAAGAATTCAAAATAACTAAGGCTGTTTCTTTTTAAGCATTTTGAAAATTATTTCGTCAAAAACCTACTCTTCCGCATTGGAAAATTTATCCCTTAGTTGCTCTAGATGGAAGAACGATGACATTGCACTCATTAGAGATTTAATAGAAACTTGAAAGAGCGAAATTATATAAATGACAAAAAGAAATAACGAGGTATTATTCCTCATTTATGCATTTTTCATTGTACTGTGAAAAGTTCTGTTATTCTAGACCGGTTTTCGGAAAATGGGTGTGCGTCTAGATCTGGCAACAATGGGTGCTAACGACACTGCTTGCCTACTTTATTATTACAAGTTTCAACTCATGCTTGCAGGGAGAATTGAAATGGGACATATTAGTACTGAAATTCTAGTTGTAAGGAAGTCGTCGCTGTTGATTGAAGGTTTAACGATCACCCTGAGTAACTCGATGGGCTATAAGTAATCGTCCGTTTCTAATTTAGGGCCATTGGTTCCAGTTAAGAGAGAGAGAGCGAGTGCCTTAAGACTAGCAGAACATCAATGTCTCACCGGCATTCGAACCCGGACCTTCACGGACGAATGGTCATAAGCCAGCGCTTAGACCACTGTGCCACCAGGGACGTCTTTGTAAGGAAGATATGCGTTTGAGAAATATTCAACCAAATAAAATCTACTACAAACATTGAATTTTGTATTTAATCATGTAGTCATGTTTACGGTATTCCAAGAATACTGAATAAGTTTTGATATCTAACGACCTCTGTGAGCAGCTCACAGCAGTCTCTGGTCCCGAATTTAGGTCAAGCGGTTATAGCAAAGGGAGAAATCTAGCAGTTTAGGATAGACACACCAAACATGCCTCAGTAGGGACTCAGACCCTGGACTAGCTAGAAACTAAATCCTGTGACCACTCGGCCGAGAGGACGGCTGTGGGAGCTTAAACACACAACTTTAAAAAGAAGCAAGGAAAAGGTGGAGAATTCCATATGTGACTGAAATTAACATATGAAAAAGGAGAAGAGTCGGGTGGAGGGATGCTCTCCTTGCAATTTAATAAATGACTGATATCATATTTTAGTTTTATGTCAAAAACTGTACGTATTATTTTTTGGAAATTATTATTTAAATCTTTACACTGCTATGGTTTTTGCTTTCCCTAGATGTACTATGGGGATAGGGTTGAAGTAAGGTATCAGGAAGTGTACATACACTCATGCATAAAAATTAAGGATCAACGACAAAAGCCTAAATTTCGGACTCGCAAGTTGTTAGCTAGCGGCCAAAACATGTAAGAGAAAGCTATGTGAGAGTGTTTGGTCATACGCAGGCATGAATCACGTGACAGCTGTTTGCTGCAGATCGGCGATAAAAGCTGAAGCGTGAATGGAAAGAAATCGTTTGCATTGTAGGTGATGGAGTGTGGATCAGCCTATTGTTTCTTTATGGGGACTTGTAGAATATCTAAAAGTACTCATCTGAATGAATTTTATCCGTGGGCGAATTGCTGATAAACTGGAAGAAGGGCGGACAACAAGAGACGTAGTTCAGAATTGTCCAGAGCGTAGTAATACGTATCTGGAAACAATTTTCTGAACATGGTAATAGACGCTAGAAGGTTCATTAGTGGTTGACCACGCAAAACTACTCCATCACAAGATCGTCATCTTGTAATAACGGCTGAAAGATAACGCCGAATAACTGCTGGTAAGTTAACAAAACAGCTGGAATCAAGGACGGGTACCAAAATATCGCGTCAAACAGTGCCAAGGCGGTGGAATAATTTCGGATTGTATGTCCGAAAACTTGTACAGTGTATTCCATGGAGCTCAGAATGCAAAACAACTTGCTATAGATGGTGTCGTGAACACTCCACATTGAGTGAAGAGCAATGGGCCGATATTTAATTCACAGACAAAAGCCGATTTTGTTTATGATCTGACTCCAGGCTGAAATACAACTGGCTAGAACCCCGCATTGGCTATTCAACCACAAACGTCGTAGAAATTGAGCATTACAGGGGTGGTAGAGTAATAGTCTGGTAAGGAATAATGATCAATGGGCATACAGAGCTGCTAGTGTTGGAGAAAGGGTCAATGAATGCCTCATTTTAGAACATGCAAGGCTATTTCCTGGTGCTGTGGGAAATTTTTTCGTTTTTGTGGATGATAAAGCCGGTCCTTATCGATCATCATGTGTTGGTGAAATTTTGGAGAGCAAAGAGATTGACAGAATGGGGTGGCCTGCGTACTCTTCCGACCTGAATCCAATCGAAAATGCTTGGAACGCTCTAAGGAGGCGCATTACAGAACGCGACTCCCCTTCTGGCATCAAAAAGATTTGGTGATGGTGCTGAAAGAAAAATGGAGAAACCTCCCTCAGGATCTTCTGGACAATCTCGTCAAAAGCATGGCCAACCGATGCTAATCATGGATTGCAGTCAGAAGCGGTCATATACCCTATCAAAATGATCCATGAACAGTTTTTTATTTTTTTTTTCTGTCAGTTTTAGCAATTGTGAATTAATACCAGAAAATAGTACATTTTGTTCTGTTATCGATTTTCTCTATTAATAGGCACAAATTCATGCTTATTTATGGATGTATATGTCCTTTTCATCTCTGTTTACTCCTTATTAAAATATTTTCATCAGCATCTCGTTGGAGTAAAAGTATGCTACGAACATATAAGTGATTCTTAATTTTTGGACATGAGTGTATATTCTGCAGATATTTACATTTGAAGTAATTCAGAACGCAGTATTTAAATTCTTGACTGCAAATTTATAGGTTGCGATGCGGATAAGAACTGACCGTTGCTTTTAAAAATATTTGAAATCGATAAAAATTCGAAAATAAAAATTTCCAGAAGTCTTTCTTCGGCATTGGTTAAAAACTGGACATTTGTAATTTAAGAAAGTTTTCTTGAAATGTTTTCTGAATTTCATTTATTTATTTTCATCTTCAATTTTATTAATTTTTTATTAATCTTTATTATTCTTTATTAAAATATGATTTTGTGTGAAAAGCGACCTTTTTTGATAACCTTTTTAGAAAACCCGTCTCTCTGGGATGCTGAAGTTATAAATAAAACATTTTGAATGTACAGCCCGCTACAAACCATGGCTCATTTATTTCTGAATTTTAAGGGTTTCTTACTCTTCGTTAGTATTTTCTCAAGTCCTAAAATATTTTTCCAAAATTACTTCTGACTTAAAATTTGAAATCGAACCTTTAACCGGCCGATACAAGTTAACTAAAGGTTAGAAAAAAGAGCTGAAATCAGTTCGAATAGTTGCTGTATAAGAAGTGGGCTGAAACTAGCTAACCTCGGCATCTGAAAGCATTGCTTTTCCCTTTTCGCTTGTCATTGTATAAATTGGTCACTTTGCGGCGGGGATTAATTATTTATGCTAATCCTTTCTAACTGCTTACGTGGTTGGAGGCTATAACAATGGCGTAGAACCTAAACATGTTAGTAAAATCATGTAATGCATTAATTATGATACGCTTTCCAACATACCAGAAATCATAACTCAAATTATGAGGATAATGGCTATGGAATACATCTCGCACCTGTGCCCTGACCTTTGACTCCATTTCGCTGATGTTAAACAGAATTGGTTCAGTATACTCCGAAACAACATGCTAAAGTTGTGTCGAAATAGAAGCATTTTTTGTCAAGTTATGAGGATAATGGCTTGAAATAAATCTCGCTCCTGTGCCCTGACATTTGACCACATTTCGATGATATTAAACAGAATTGGTTCAGTATACCTCCGAAACAACATCCTAAAATTGTGTCGAAATAGAAGCATTTTTAGTCAAGTTATGAGGATAATGGCTGCGGAATAAATACCGCTCCTGTGCCCTGACCCTTGACTCCATTTCAATTATATTAAACAGAATTGGTTCAGTATACCTCCGAAACAACATGCTAAAGTTGTGTCGAAATAGAAGCATTTTTAGTCAAGTTATGAGGATAATGGGTGTGGAATAAATCTCGCTCCTGTGCCCTGACCTTTGATCCCATTTCGATGATATTAAGCAGAACTGGTTCAGTATACCTTCGGAACAACATGATAAAATTTTGTCTCAATCGAAACATTTTGTGCATAAGTTATAACGCATGAGGACGATGAAATGGATTCCGCTCCTATGTCCTTACCTTTGACCCCATTTCGCCCATTTTCAACAGGGTTCGTCCCAAGGTGGTCCCCCACCACATACTAAAACTTCATCGAAATCGAACCAGTTTTACGCAAGTTATGACGCATAAGGGCAATGGAATGGATCACGCTCCTATGTCCTGACCTTTGATCCCATTTCGATGATATTAAGCAGAACTGGTTCAGTATACCTTCGGAACAACATGATAAAATTTTGTCTCAATCGAAACATTTTGTGCATAAGTTATAACGCATGAGGACGATGAAATGGATTCCGCTCCTATGTCCTTACCTTTGACCCCATTTCGCCCATTTTCAACAGGGTTCGTCCCAAGGTGGTCCCCCACCACATACTAAAACTTCATCGAAATCGAACCAGTTTTACGCAAGTTATGACGCATAAGGGCAATGGAATGGATCACGCTCCTATGTCCTGACCTTTTACCCCATTTCGTCCATTTTCAATAGGGTTCGTCCCGAGATGGCTACCACATGCTAAAATTTCATCGAAATCGAACAATTTTTACGCGAGTTATCTTGCGGACGGACGGACAGAGAGATAGACAGACAGACGGACAAAGCTGGAGCATATACGCTTCTTCAACTTACGGTTGGAAAGCGTAAAAAAGGAGGGGGATGTGTGAGCAACTTGTTTCTAAGCAGTGGCATGATGTCCGTCGAAGCCTTTCGTATTGTGACTTCGATCATCGGCTCGAGAATAAAGAACTAACAGGAAGCATTTATGAGGAGTTACAGATTTATAGACGGTAATATAGTGAGATGAGAAGGGGAAAGGAATTGTCCTACCGAAGCTTTCGTAAAATCCTGCTTCCGCGTGAGCATTTGTCTTTGGGGAGCTCAGAAAATTTTAGGCACCATTTGTTCCAGGTACTTCGTCCGCTTAAAGGGTTAACAGCAAGCATAAATGATGGCTTATTTATAATCAGTTTGAAGTTCACACGTCCTTCGTACATCCGGGACAACATACCCTGCAACGCACTTTTCCTCCCCGCCAACAGTACTTTGTCATCATCAAACAAAACTTATGGTTTTTGATCTAGGAACTGTTAGAGATAAATGAAAGATCAATATAAATGGTACAGATATAAACCAAGGTAATTTCTTCTTTACAGGGTGATTCATAAAGAAGTATACAGTTTCAACGCAATATAAAACAAGAAAAATGTAAGATATTTTATTTTACCTGTAACAGAATTGTAGGGGAATGTTTCAAGTTTTTTTAGAGACAGTCACAGATGTTCTATCTGAGCACCCTTAGTCACACGACACACATCGAGCCGGTAATCAATTTCCGGCCAAACGCGAGGTAAGATATGTGAATCAAGTGCAGTGATAGTGGCTGTGATACGCTGTTTCAGCTCCGCTAGATCAACAAGAAGGGGAGGGGCGAACACCTTGTTCTTTACGTACCCCCACAGGAAAAAGTCACAAGGTGTTAAGTAAGGACTTCTGGGTGGCCATTAGGTCAGTGGCATGTTGCAGTCCGCAGCTCGTCCAATCCATCGGTGAGGAAGATGTTCATCGAGATAATCTAGTCACGTGACACTCGCGCTATCGCCTACGTCACTTCCCTCAGTAGCGGGGCAAAAACTTTATGAGTACATCTACCAAACGGTTCGCAGTTGTGGTCCGTGTTTTCAACTGTTACTGTTTTACAGAATCTGGAAACTGTATACTTCTTTATGAATCACCCTGTATTTAGGAAACATGTTTCATCGACAAAAACAGATTTGATGGGGAAATTAGTAGGTGAGTGAATGTCTTTCTGAAAGTCCCAACTGCCTCAGGAAGATTTCACAAGATTGAAGGATTTTCTAAAAGATTACTAATAGTAAAACTAATGGTGAAAATCTTCCGAATACGTGGGGACAATGTAAACAGACAAAGTCATCGCTCTCTCGAAAACGAGATATCTGGGATTCGATTCAAACGGTGTCGAATAACAATTTTTCGGCTGCTCTGTGTTGGTTAAAGAAAGACGTGAAAAGTGCGTCGACTTTGTCTATTTAGTAAAACTAATGCCGTCTTCTGCACGATTAAAATACATTGAAGTGCAAGAAAAACTGGTACACCAGTCTAATACTTAGTATGTCCCCCTCGGGAGCGCAGGACTGCAGAAATACGACGGGGCATGTACTCCACTAGCTTCTGGAAATATGCTGTAGGCAATGCATACCATACTTCTTGTAGAGCGTTCAACAATTCGGGTGTATTCCGAGGTCTCGAATTCCTGTGTTCGATAGCGCATTGCATGGAATCCCAAATGTGTTCTATCACTTTCAGATCTGGGGACTTGGGTGGGAATGGCAACACCCCAAACTCAGATGAATGCTCCTCTAACCATAATGTGGCGTCCCGACACTTGTGTGGAAGTGCATTGTCCTGTTGGAATAAGCCCAACCCGTCAGCATGAATGCAGGACATGAACGTGTGTACCTCGTCAGAACGGACGCGCACATAGCGTTGACCTGTCACAGACGTTGGTAGACGTACCAGGGGTCCCAGTGAAGTCCAGCTAAACACACCCCATACCATTACGGACCCACCAACAGCCGGTGCAATTCCCTGTGGACAGGCGGATCCATAGCTTCATGGGGTTTGCGCCGCAGACGAATCCTTCCATCTTCCCGATACAGTTGGAAACGCGACCCGTCAGACTTGTTTCCCGTCATCAAGTGTCCAGTAGCTCTATGTCGTGCACCCATCAAGGGGACTCGAGTTGGGCGTCGGCTCCCAAAGCCCATATCGTGCAGGATACGTTGCACAGTCGGGACGCTGATGCTTGTTGAGGCTCCAGCATTGAATTTCGATAATACCTGCGAGAGTGTTGCACGCCTATCGCGTAAAACGATTCTTGACAGGCGACGATGGTCACGTGTCTTTTTACGGCCATACTGGTATCGTAGGTGAGGTTTTGTCGGAAGTCTTGTAGTCACGGTACACCCTTGCATTGGTCGTCCATGGAAATTCGAACTTCGTTTCTACCTCCGAAATACTATGGCCCATCTCACGAGCGCCAACTATGAAACCGCGTTGAAAATCGCTTAAATTGTTATTACTTGTCATTTTCCTGCCGAAAACAGATCTGACAGCTGGCAAGGATGTCTGTGGCTTTATATACGCACTGGCAGAAGCAACCGAGTACGCACATAGGGGACGTTGCTATGTATTTTGCATAAGCTCGTCTGTACCAGTCTTTCTGGCACTTCAGTGTAGTTTTAAATTTAAAAACACTAGATAAAATACATTACATAAGACCTTTCGAGTTAGCTTCTAACTCATCTTCAGATGTAAGGACAATGCGCACAAACCGGAAGAGAACATTGATTATATATTGGTGTACGTTAGATGTCATAAAGTTACGTAACTATGTGGTGAAGTGCATGTCCAATGAAGGTCATGAAATCGTCAATGGAATAAATTCAGTCTCATTTTATCTGTTATAATGTAACCTATTTTCGTGTGCGAGATTGGTGTTACGCTGTGTCTAAAACCTTGACAAGGAAATGTTGAACTAAATGAGAATACGATGAAATAGTTGCACGGGATTAAGGTTTTACGGCCAGACGAAACATATACAGAAGCCAAACTTACGATAACCTTTTATTGGTCCAGCACAGTAGAGGAAATCCAAAATATAGCACTGAGAGTTTTACTCTTCACATATAATACCTTAATTATCTGTCGTATAATCTATCTAAACAACGATCGAACATCTCCACACACACGCACACCACGCAACTTCTGTACCGTCTTTTTATCTAACGTTCTTATCACATTCATACGTCACTTTCTCTGACCTCAAAAGTGTTGCCAACCTCATTCATGTGAGAGAGAAGATATCACGTTAAGTTTCGAAAGTGCAAAAGAGAACAAACTCAAATTTACATAGGAAAAGGAACTAAAAATGAAAGTTAAATTAGAATATACGTCACACTGTCCTTGTCGACTAATATTTTTCACGGTAGAGGAATTATGCATGTGTAATCCTCATTACAACATCTCTGGTTCATTTTGTATACTGACAATCTTTCAGTTTAAAGCTGGGAGGATCGTAATTCTGGTGAGCTAAGTATCGTCGCCTCGGTCCAAAGCGGTTGATGGGTACCTCGCAGGCATGTTCTTGAAAGAGCAATTGATGATGAGCATTGATTAATACACACAATTGACGTGAATAAGGACATCAAACAAAAGTCATCGCTCTTTCCTGTGGTGCTATGGTGCAATGGTAGCATGTCCGGTGCGTAACTGGAAGACCCTGCGTTCGATTCCCGGTGGCGGCCGATGAGAATTTTTCCGAGCCTCATTTATAAACGTGAAAAGAGCGATGACTTTTGTTTGATGTTTCTAATCCACGTCAATTGTGCGTATCAATTACTCATTCACCTCCTAGTTATTTGTTTAGTTGCTGCTTACAATCTTTGGTGAATCCCCAATATTGTGCGGGGCTCCAAGAAACAATCTGCCATGTGGTTTGGCAGTTAGTCGTATGTGAGTCTGGAGAATTCGAGGCCGCTATGGTGCAGTAGCAGCATGTCCGGCGCGTAGTTGCTGCTTACCATCTTCGGTATTATGCGAGGCTCCAAGAAGAAACCTGCCATGTGGTTTGGCAGTTAGTCGTATGTGAGTCTGGAGAATTCGAGGCCTCTATGGTGCAGTGGTACCATGTCCGGAGCGTAACTGGAAGACCCTGGGTTCGATTCCACAAAAATGTGTAAGACGCCACACCATCCAGAACCATCTCCTTGCTATGGGGTACAGAAGCCATCGTTCCACGAGGGTACAGCTGCTGACCGCACATCACAACGCGGCAACATCGCCACTGGACACTAGACATGTGGGAAAATGTTGCCTGAACTGATGAGTCGAGATTCACGTTGGTACATGCAGATGGCAGGATACGAGTGCGGCGCAAACCACATGAAGCGACGGATCTTTCTTTCCAGCAGAGTACTCTTCAAACTGGCGGGGGTGACGTGGACTGAAATGGGACCCATGGTATGTGTGACATCGTCCTTCAGAGGTCAACGTTACCGGGATAACCTGGAAGATCATTTGCTCCCGTTTGTGCGTCTTCAACATCCCACTGGGGACCTCATCCTGTAACAAGACAATGCACTGTGCCATCGCTCTCGAATTGTATCCGAATGGTTAGATGAACACTCCGCCGACGTGACCTCGCTTCCTTGGCCAGCTAGGTCACCTGACCTCAATCCCATCGAGCACATCTGGGATGCCATCGGAGAGATGTTCGAGGCTCTGACCCCCTCCATCAAATCTTCATGAACTGTGGGAACTTGTTCAGAGGTCGTGGATCCGTATGGCTTCCCAACGCTTCCGGTGTCTTGTCGAGTCTATGCCGAGACGAATTCAGGGCGAAAGGTGGTGCTGCACGTTACTAGACAGGTATCTCTAATTCAATTGCTCTTCAATGTGTTCTGGTCATATGAGGATTGAAACATGTTGCAAATGTTTAATGTGAAGGAAAATGTTAATTTCTTTTAGGAGCTAACTTCTGAATCTCAGAGAACAACTTACTAATATGAGTGTATGCACGGTCGTATCAAAATATTATGGCCACCTCTCTAATAATGGGAATAACCACCCTTGGCCCGGATGACAGCGAAGAGACGGCGTAGCATAACCGTAATGAGGCCCTGGAAGTAGGCACACGTGGCCAACGGACGGAGTTCCCGGAGATGACGTGGTTGTGGGTCGGCACGTCGCCCCTGTAGATCAAAATAGTCCCGCAGGCACTATAGGATTGAGGTCTGGCGATCTCGCCGGCCAAGGGAGAACGGAGACATCGCTGTCGTGTTCCTGGAACCAGTCCCGCACCCCTTTAGCTACGTGGTAGGGGGGCATTGTCTTGTTGGTATATCATCACCACCAGGATAAACGTCCAACATGAAGGGATGCATGTGGTCAGCGAGGATGGACAGGTAGCCATTGGCGTTCAGGAAGCATTCCAGTGGTACCAGCGGTCAAAATCCCCAGACATTCGCACTGCCATGCCACTGCCGGGCGGTTCTTGACCGATACGCCTCTCTGGATGTTGGTTCTCTTGTGTGTGACGCCGTATCCGCCACCGCCCATCACTTCTGTGGAGCAGAAACCTCGATTCGTAGGAGAACGCAACCTTTTCCCACTCTTTCACTGTCCAATGTCGGTAGTTCCATGCGAACTGCAGGCGTCGTTGCCGATGGACCTGAGTTAACATGGGCGTCTTGACGCAGCGTCCACTTCGGAGACCCATGCGTAACAGGGTTCGCTCTACTGTTATCGGTGGCACGTAACTGGGTGCCCAGAGTTCATTTGAGTGGTTACTTTCTGTACTGTTGCGCGTCGATTGCCCTTTAAACTAGTTGACGAAAGTGGCGTTCTACTCTATAGTTGACGGCCTCTGGGGCTCCACAGTTATGACGTCGGGAGGTACTCGGTGTTCGAACGGTCCAATCTTAGTCCACCCTTACTACAGCACCTCGCGAATCACGAAGTCTGCTATTTCTGAGACCCTTGACGCGGTAGCCGATGATCATTCCTTTTTTTTTTTTTTGAACGTCCGTCAGATCACTATCTCTCCCTATTGTGTTCACGTGACGCACTATTGCTCATCTAACCAGGCCGGCAGCTTATATCTCCGTGTGGTCGACCTTGTCACGTGCACTCTGTGGTGCGCATGGACGGGTACACTGTGATACCGGGGGTGGTCTTATTATTCTGATACGACTGTGTATGTTTCTGATGTTTAATGTGAAGCAAAATGTTATAAGTAAGAGAGAGAGACAAATACTCTGATTTGCTTTAGCCTTGTTGAATAATGAATGGCATGTTTCGTATTAAGAGAATTTATTCAGCCCAAGTGACAGGAAAGAAAAGTAAAGAAAATCAAAATAAATCATGGGAGGACCATATTGCCGAATGTCTGAAGGAGGAAAAAATAACAAGTAAAAAAGGTCTTGGGTGAGACATGTGATGGACTCAGTGAAACTCGAGTTGTGTGCCTAGATCGCTGTAAACGGAGACGTTTTATACACTATCTACCAACAAGTAATTGGACACCCCTGCAATCGACGATATCTGCGGTCCTGATACACGTCACGGCCGCCGCCGTTAAATATCGTGTGGGAAACAACAACGCAACCAGTTGCGTGCAAGATGCCACGCAGTTCGGAGCTATCTGATTTCGAGAAAGGTGTAATCGTCGGGTATCACAGAAATGGCAGATCCATGCGTGACATATCCAGCGAGTTGAAGTACCCTAAATCGACAGTGGCCTACGTGAGTGGCAAGTGGAAGATGAGAGGTGACTGTCGGAATGTGCCCCGACCCGACAGACCCACAAAACTGGGAGTTAGAGACCGACGGGTGCTGGCCAGAGAAATTCGGAAGAATCGCACCAAATCGATGGGCCACATCCGCGAGGAGTTTCAACAGACATCCGGGAGTGTTCTTTTGATGAATGCCATTCGTAAGGAAGCCCATCTGCTCGGTTATCATGGACGTGCTGCCGCCCACAAGCCTTTGATCACCAAGTCCAATAGCGCTGCTCGGCTAACGTGGTGAAAAGAACGTCGACAGTGGACCGTTGAACAGTGGAAACAGGTTCTCTGGACCGACGAATCAAGGTTCTCCCTCTACCGTTCGCATGGCAGGGTCTGGGTTTGGCGTCTGCCGGAATGTATTGTGCCAACTGTGAAGTTCGACGGCGGTGGAATTATGCTATGGGGGTGTTTCTCCTGGTATGACACGGGACCCTTGGTTGCAATTCCTGGTAAACTCAACGTCGAGACCTACTGCACCATTTTGGATGACCATGCGCTTCCTACGTTGTGGCAGTTTTACGGGGTGGACCCATGTTACTTTCAGGATGACAATGCCACCTGTCATGTTGCGAGGTCCACTATGGCGTGGTATGGTGACAATGGGGTTAATGGAACAGACTGGCCTGCGCAGAGCCCGGACCTTAACCCTATCGAGCACCTCTGGGACGAGTTGGAGCGTCGACTTAAGGGGTGCTCATACCGTCCAAAATCGGTGAAGGAACTGACCTGTCTTCTCCAAGCCGAGTGGAAGAAAATACCACTAGCCGTCCTACAACGCCTAGTTGAGAGTATGCCCCGGAGGGTCGCAGCTGTAATCGCCGCTCATGGAGGCTCCACCAACTAGTGAAGGTGAATAAACTTCGTTTTCCTTTGCTGTGACAGGTGTCCAATTACTTGTTGGTAGATAGTGTATATGAACAGCAAATAAAATCGAGCATCATCAGTTTTAGAATTTTATTTGGCAGGTGACTTTTCTTTCAGGAATTAACATCTGAATCTCAGAGAAGGGCTCGTTATATGTGTGTGTATAAAAATGATTCCCCGTTTAAATTGGCACTCGGAAAATTTGTCAATCTTTAGTATTTTGCTCCTTTGTGTTTAAAAAAATTATCATCTGTCACACTATATACACCTTGAAGTACAATCAGGACATCTTTTATAATCAGTACGCTCTCATAAGAGTGAAAGTGCATAAGATCTGCGATATGTCTTCAAGAAAGAATATATAAACATGACATTAAGATATTTAGAATTAGTACTGAAACTTTATAATGTGCTCAAATATAAAAGTGGAATATATGTGACGACCAACTAGTGTACATATTTATTTATATTCAGCTATCTTTTGAAAATTCGTACAACAAATGTTATGTCTTCAAGGAAGTATATATAAACGTACAACAAAAGTTATGTCTTCAAGAAAGTATATATAAACGTACAACAAAAATTATGTCTTCAAGAAAGTGTATATAAACGTACAACAAAAGTTATGTCTTCATGAAAGTTTATATAAACGTACAACAAAAGTTATGTCTTCAAGAAAGTGTATATAAACGTACAACAAAAGTTATGTCTTCATGAAAGTTTATATAAACGTACAACAAAAGTTATGTCTTCAAGAAATAGTATATAAACGTACAACAAAAATTATGTCTTCAAGAAAGTGTATATAAACGTACAACAAAAGTTATGTCTTCATGAAAGTTTATATAAACGTACAACAAGAGTTATGTCTTCAAGAAAGTGTATATAAACGTACAACAAAAGTTATGCCTTCAAGAAAGTGTATATAAACGTACAACAAAAGTTACGTCTTCAAGAAAGTATATACTGTATAAACGTACAGCAAAAGTTATGTTTTCAAGAAAGTGTATATAAACGTACAACAAAAGTTATGTCTTCAAGAAAGTATATACTGTATAAACGTACAACAAAAGTTATGTCTTCAAGAAAGTATATATAAACGTAAAACAAAAGTTATGTCTTCAAGAAAGTATATATAAACGTACAACAAAAGTTATGTCTTCAAAAAAGTATATATAAACGTACAACAAAAGTTATGTCTTCAAGAAAGTGTATATAAACGTACAACAAAAGTTATGTCTTCAAGAAAGTGTATATGAACGTACAACAAAAGTTATGTCTTCAAGAACGTATATACTGTATAAACGTACAACAAAAGTTATGTCTTCAAGAAAGTATATTTAAACGTACAACAAAAGCGATATGTCTTCAAGAAAGTGTATATAAACACGACATTAAATATTTAGAATTAGTACTGGAACTTTATATTGTGCGCAAATATAAAAGTGGGATACATGCGACGACCAACTGGTGTACATATTTATCTATATTCCGCTATCTTTTGGAAATTCGTACAACAAAAGTTTTCCCTTTCTTTTTTCTTTCATTTCCTTGCCACGCAACCCAAAAATACTTTTATATTTGACAAAATACAAGTACATGGTCATCTTGGGAAATCTTGTTATAGATCTGGTGTGTGTGTGGAGAAAATCTTTCCTTCTCATTTCCGTAGCATCGAACGCAAAAGATTTTTCTTCCGCAGAAATTGTGACAACAGAACATTATGATAGATGAAATTTGTTTGGTTCCTTAAATACGCCACCCTGGAATTTTTCTGAAAACTTCGGACCATCTTTCACGAATGGAATGACATGCCAGATATCATTCGATCAATATAAATAACATAAAAATAAACTCGGTTTTCGTTTTCATTCTCCCGCATTCCAGTTCTAAAGGAAATCGCGCCCGAGATCGAATTTGTATGCTCTTCTGGAGTGAAGGTGGGGAAACACCTATTAATGGTGGTTGAGCAAAATCCAACCACTAAGCAGATCCCTACAATTCCATTTCAGATAGAACATCTGCTCTAAGAGAATGGATTTGGAATTTTTAACAAGTTGAAGAGAAAGAAGCAAAAAAAAAAAAAAAAAAAAAAAAGAGAAAAAAAAATGCGCGTGTGTGCTTTCTTCTAATCAAACACTGAGACTTAGTTTCTTAGTTGCGGTCAAACATTTTTGGTTTTTGGTCATCTTTGACTGTGGTTTTTGCAATTTTTTTTTCTGTATGTTTTCGTGGTTTTAAATTTTTGGCTTTTGCTCTCTTCTTTGCTCTTAAATTCTGTCTATTGTACGGTTACCATACGTTCCCTTTTAGCCAAATATATCCCCTTTCTTAACAAGTAAAATAAAAAGAAGTAATAAATATGTGCGTTTGTACCTTCTTCTAATCAAGCACTGAGACATGGTTGCGGTCAAATATTAGGGTATGCAAAAGTTTCCGTCGCCCCCGCTAGCTGGCGCTGTAGGGGTCTAACCGGCAGGCGACCCGTGTTGTCAGATCGTACACGAAGCCAAACATGGCGGCCGAAAAAGTTCATTTGCGGCACTGTGTGATATTCATGTTTAATTTAAGGAAAAGTGCGAGTGAAGCATACGGTTCAATATGGCAGGTGTATGGCGAAACGGTTTTGGGTGAGCGGACATGTTGAGAATGGTTTTTCAAGTTTAAGAAAGGTGATCTCAACTTGGAAGACAAGCCACGTGCAGATAGACCGCAGGAATTCGCAGACGAGGAGCTGGAATCGCTGTTGCAAGAGGATGTCACGCAACCTACCATTCAACTGGCGAAACGTTTGAAAGTTGCTCAATCGATGGTGGTAAGGCGTCTACAGGCCTTGGGGAAGATCCAGAAGATTGGTAAGTGGGTTCCACATACTTTAACGGAGCGTAATATTGGCCAACGGTTGGGCATCTGCATGTCGTTACTGAAGAGGTTTCAAGGGAAGAATTTCTTGTGGAAGGTTGTCACCGGGGATGAAAAATTGGTCTATTGCGACAACCCCGTACGCCATGAGTGAACAACAGGTGTGAGGAGTTGGTGTAAGTCCACTCGTCCTAGTTGAGCCTTAATTCAAGTTCAGGGTGAGGTATGCGTGGTGTGTTTGTCTAACAACGCTGGCTTTTCTCATTTCATTGAACCAGTGCTCCCAAATTAAGGATGGGCGCTATTCCCAATACACTGCTTGGTATATAAAGTGCTTTACCCAGAAGGAATGAGGATAGAGGGATGAAATTGAGTATACAAATAGGAATAGATAAGGGTTTACCTTGATGTTATTCTCAACCAAATGCAGTGCTTATCAGATGTGATAACGCAGCACAATATTGTACGCCTCAGTAAGCTGTTGCACCACCACGAATGCCAATACAGACAGCAATACGGCGCGGCAATGAGTCATACAATCGACGGATATCGTCCTGAGAAATTGAACGCCAAGCACTGTTGACTTGCTCCCATAATTAATCGAGATTGTACGCAGACCGTTCGATTATATGCGACGTCCGATGAGGTTCCGCAGATTTTCGATTGGAGATAAATCGGGCGAACTTGCTGGTCATGGAAGTGTTTGAACATGTAGCAAACATCGTCTGGAGACCCGAGCTGTGTGCACATTGGTGTCATCTTGCTGGAAAATGGGGTGCTGTAGACCATTCAGGAACGGTATTAAAATGGACTGCAGAACCTTACTCACGTATCGTTCAGCTGTCAGTGTGCCCGTGATTCGGACAAGAGGTGACCTGCTTTCACGCAAAATAGCACCCAGTACCATGATGTCTGCCTGAAAGGCGGTGTAGCGATAGCGGCAAAACTGGGATCCGTCCGTTCACCAGGATGCCGCCAGACAGGGATCCGTCGATCGTCAGCACCCAGACAGGAATGAGATTCATCAATAAAGACCACAGTGGTCCATTCGAGATCCTAGTTCGCATGATTTCGGGACCTAGCCAGACGTGCGCTGCGATGGCTGACCGTCAATGGCAGTCGACGTAACGGTTGCCTACTGCGCAGGTTTGCCAGACGTAACTTTCGGTTTACAGGTCGGATCGTCATGGCGACGTCCATCATCGGTAACAAAGCACGTCGAATATTGACTGAAGAAAACACAGCTACAAAAAAACACAGAGCCAAACACCGAATCTTTAATCCCGAATGCCACCATGTAACATTCATACCCCTGAAGAAAAAGAAAGTATAAACCCAACCTTCACGTTACCGCTAAAGACCTAAACGATCCCTCTAAATCGTTTGACAACAAACACTGATGAGCTCATGTGACTCTAACCCCTGAAGAGAACAAAATGACGAACGAGCGTGTCGAACAATTCGCCTATCCACGCGTCCTGAAGTCTGTCGGACATGTTCAATAGGCGACATGTCTGGCGAACGTGCAAGGCCAGAGACGAAGCGGTATCTGCTATGCTGCAAAGAGAGCTTGAACATTCCTCTCAACATGTGGTCGGGCATTGTCCTGCTAGTAAATGGCGCCAGGAGTGCTATGAAGGAAAAGGTATGACTTCTGCCGGTACAACTGCCCTGATGTAGCGGTCGCTGTTGAGACTGCTCTCAAGTCCTAGCAGCAGAGTTCGTGCCCAATGGTACCCCCCCCCTCCCCACACACACACTATTGCACTTGGCGTTTGGCCCTTATGACTCTGGAAGAAGGCGCTCACCAAAGTACCGTCTAATACGTATGCGGGTATCATGGTAGTCCAAGTTGAGTCGGAACTCGTCCGAAAACACGACATGTTGTCAATCAGCACGCCATTGTCTATAGCCCATTCCAGCCTGAGGCATCCATGGTTCAGGGTCAAAGGAATTCGCCACAAAAGAATGCGTGTTTTCTGTCAAAATACTCGTAAGTCCTGTGCAGCAGACGACGTAGAACTATGCAGTCAGTCAATGCCACACTTGTTGCAGCCCTCCACTGTTGTGTTAACACTTTGGAAGATGCCGAACGGTTCGTTAATCCCATGCGGATAGGGTGTCGGTCATCTCCGATGTCGTCACATTTCTCGGTCCACTGCCGGATTGTCGATACACCTGGCTCTTCTCGGTCCACTGCCGTCACACGTGCATAAGCGTCGTTGTGTTATGTCCCGTCCGAGCAGCAATGTCGCGGTACGAAAATTCACCTTCATGCAGACCAATTTATTCGTTGCCGTTCAAACTCTGTCGTATAGTGATATTGCGGTCTTCGTCGTAGCCAAGGCATTACCGAATTCTGGAAACACTTTCACAATTCGCTTTTTGCGATGAACTACTGGTGTGTATCCTAAACAGCCCTCTCTTTGTACCCCTTACTCGTCTGTTCCAAGGGCGCTGCCGGGACCAGACATGCGCAGTGACTCTGCATTTCTAATCATTTAAATGTCCTACCCTGCTCTACATATCCAGTACGTTTCACGTGATTACCATCATTTCTTCATGGTGTTACAATTTTCACAAGCAGTAGTTTATAATCCAGATCTAGAAGCCAGCTCCAAATATTAGGAGCCAGGTAAAACGAATTCAGTTTCAAATTACAAAGAATAATACATAAACGCAATGTGTGGTGATGACGCAGGAACACAAAGTGATATCGTGTATTTACTACCATTTTTTTAACAAAAACCATTTACTATTAAAAAAAATTCCGATTTGGTCTATATGTTTCAATTCCAATTTTGTCCATATGTTCCAGTCGCTGCTCTCAAAAAATTAGAACTTTAGATTTCATTATGTTACAATTTGTTGAAGTTAAATTTTGCACATATAAAACACAGAAAGCCATATTTTTCTTGGTATAGTCCGTAGATCGTGAAATATGATTTTTTTTTTTTACCTAATCGTACAGCCTACAAAGTCATATAATCTTTGGCCATGAAATTCAGATAGAAATTGTCATGCATAATCCGCGGGGGCGAAATTCAGAAAAATTTAATTCTTTGTATAATCCTCGGCGACGTATCTGTGACCGTGAAATTCAATATATGTATATCATCATCAACCATTATCAATCCACTGCTGGATGAAGGTCTGCCCAAATTTCTTACACAATTGTTTGTCTTGGTCCTGTCTTCTCCAGGTCACTCCAGCATACTTTCGAGTTTCATCCATCCATCTCCCATGGGGTCATCTTCTGGGTCTTTTCCTGTCAATCGGAATCCAATCTAAAATTTCGGTTGTCCATCGGTGGTCCGTTCTTCTGGCAACATGTTCAGCCCATTGCCATTTCAGGGATTTCACTCTGGTCATGATGTCGTCCACTCCTGCCAATTTCCTTATACCCAAGTTCCTCTTCTTATCTTTCCTAGTTACACCAAGCATGCATCTCTCCATGCTACTTTGAGTTGTCTGCAGTCTTTATATGTCTTTTTTAGTTAAGGTCCATATCTCTGCTCCACACGTAAGCACTGGCAGGATGCATTGATTAAACACTTTTCTTTTGATACATAATGGCATACTGCTCTTAATAATTGCACTGTTTGTTCCAAAAGCTCTCCATCGAAGTTTCATACGGTGATTAATTTCTTCATTAATGTGACCCTCACTTGATATCTGCTGCCCATGATAAATTTAGGAATCTGTTGTTTCAAGCTTTTCTCCATCAATCGATAAATCTTCATTTCTTGTAAAAGCATTGTACATCACTTTTGTCTTCCGAAAGGTCATTTTAATCCCACTTCTCTACTCTTGTCAGCAAGTTCTTGGATCATACTCTGCAGCTCTGAAGGGGTAGTTGCAAAGATGACTAAATCATCAGCAAAACGAAGGTGAGTTAAGTAATCTCCATTAATCTTTATCCCTTTGTTTTCCCAGTTCAATGATTGAAAGACATTTTGCAATGTGGCGTTAAAGAGCTTGGGAGATATGGTGTCACCTTGTCTCACTCCTTTCCAATTCTTATTTGGGCTGTATCCTCAAATATCCGAACCTTTGCACTTGCACTTTCATAGATGTTATTAATAATGCTAATGTATGCATCTTCAATACCGCAGGATTTCAAACCCATTGTAACTGCTGATGGTTTCACGGAACCGAAGGCCTTTTCATAGTCAATAAAAACCGTGCATAATGGGAGTTCATATTCCCTTGTTCTTTCAATTAGTTGTTTCAGTACATGGATATGATCTATAGTGCTGTAGCCACTCCTGAATCCAACTTGTTCTCTTGGTTGGGCTATGTCCAGTGTCACCTTCAAGCGATGTGAAAGAACCTTAATGACTATTTTATAAAAAACTGAAAGGTGGCTGATGGGCCTGTAGTTCCTGAGATCCTCAACGTCCCCTTTTTTATGGAGCAGGATCATTGTAGTATTTTTCCAAACCTCAGGAATCTTCCCTTCATTAGGACATCTGGTGAAAACTTGGGCGAGTGTAGTTTCAATTTCTCCACTTGCTTCTTTTATAATGTCCACGGCAATTCCATCTTCTCCTGGAGCTCTTCCCCGTTTCATGTTCTTAATTGCATACGTATCTTCTGCAGGATATATATATCATAAACCATGATCAATTCACTGCTGGATGAAGGTTTCCCCAAGTTTCTTCCACAACAGTCTGTCTTGACCCAGTCTCCTCCATGTTAGTCCGGCATGCTTTCGAATTTGATCCACTCATCTCCCATGTGGTCTTGCGGGCCTCCTGTTTCTTGGAATACAGTCTAAAATTTCGGTTGTCCATCGGTAGTCTGTTCTTCTGGCAAATATGCCCAGCCCTTTGTGGTTTCAGCGATTTGACTGTGATCACGATGCCTTCCACTTTTGTCATTTTCCTTTTCCAGAGTTCTTTTTCTTATCTTTTCTGGTTACACCAAGCATGCATTTCTCCATGCTCTTTCAGTTGTCTGCGGTCTTTGCGTGTCTTTTTTCAGTTAAGGTCCACGTCGCTGCTCAAACCGTAATTTCTGACAAAAAAGTCGCTATTCACAGAATAACAAAAACTTCCAACTCTGTAAGAAACACACTACGTTCATATTAAAAAAAAACTATCGTTTTATAAAATACTTTCGTGTTACTTTCAAAAGAATAAAGAACAAAAAGCCACAGTTTTTTCAGCATCCTGTTGTTCATTTGTTAGACCTAAAAATCCGTAGAAACTGCCGCCAATCCGTAGTATTTGGCATTTCTGGAAATGTGTCTGGGAAAAAAGCCTTAACTAACAGGATTAGTGCAGCAGGAAAACTAAGAAATCCGATTAGCAAAGTGACAACTTCACTGAGAAGGCAACAATTACGTGCCATGGAATGACTCAACATGCTTCACAGGTAGCCTTCCGCAAGCGCAAATAGTGCCCCTTTCGTTGCATCATTTTTTTCTGTCAAAATGCTCGTAAGTCCTTTTCTTTGCGGCTCTCTATACCTGCGTTACTTTTTTCCCGTTGTTTGCTCATTTTAAATTATTTTTTAGTACTACCAGCTATTCTGACATAACGCAGATTTTTTTTTTTAAATTAAAGTGGCGCAAAATGTTTTTTTGTATTAGCAGCAATACTTAAACTTGTAATTGTTTATGAGAGAATCTACGGATCACACGACAGAAATTACAGTACTTACTACGGATTAGGAAATTTGAAATAAAAAAACCAAACGCCAGCAAGACCCGGTGCTCGATAATTTTCCATCCCTTCCAATATGACGTTAACTTAATGGTAATGAACTGAACGAGAAATGATATTTCTGATTTCAATTAGTAAGGTAGATCAATCTGATGCTAGTATACGTAATCCTTTCTATTAGGGGTATGCAAAAGTTTCCGCCGTTTTAAGGAGAAAGGAGACAGGAACAATCAGGAAACCATTACACATTTATTCAATGAAATATTGGCCGTCTGCATCAATGACCTTTTGTCATTTTTTCAAGCAACAAATAAATGCCCCTGTGATAGAAGGACTCTGGTTTTGAGCTGAAGAACGCAGTGACGAAATTTCCCACCTCTGGAACTGTGCTGAACCGCTGTTGGGCTAGGGAATGTTGCATAGAGCAAAACAGATGAAAGTATGAGGATGCAATGTCCGGGAGTAAGCCGAATGCGGTAAAACCTCCCAGTGTAACTGTTCAGAGGTTGATTTTGCGATGGCACCGACATGTTGTCTAGCAATATCGTGTAACAGGATGTCTGGGTGGCGTCCTTTACTTGTCCATGGGCGTTTTTGCTCGATTGCGGAGTTCAGTTTCATCAAATGATCGCTATAACGTTGTGCAGTGATTGTTTCGCCCAGTTTCACCAGTTCGAAGTACAGCACTCCATGCATATCCCACCACACACACAACACCACCTTTTCTCGTGGATATCCTGTTTCGCAGTGGATCTTGATGGCTGACCTGTGTCGACCCAGGATCTCTTGCGTACGATGTTGTCGCAATAGACCCATTTTTCATCCCCGGTGACAACCTTCCACAAGAAAATTTTCCCTTGAAACCTCTTCAGCAACGACATGCAGATGCCTAATCGTTGACCAGTATTACGCTCCATTCAAGTATGCAGAACTCACTTACCAATCTTCTGGATCGTCCCCAAGGCCTGTAGACGCCGTGTCCCCGTCGATTGAGCCACTTTCAAACGTTTCGCCAGTTGCGCGGTCGATTGTGTGGCATCCTCTTGCAACAGCGATTCCAGCTCCTCGACTGCGAGTTCCTGCAGTCTACCTGCACGTGTCTTTCTTCCAAGCTGAGATATTTGCACTCAACCTCACAGTGTGATATGATCGCCGTCAGCTGCTGTCTTATTTTTTATTCCGTTTGCAGCTGTACCGCGCATCTTAACAACGCAGCGGATTCGTTCATTTGCTTTTGAAGGGGTGTTCGGTGACTTTTGTCAATATAATGTACAGTATATCTCCTAACGACCATTGTATTACACAACTTAAAAAAACGACAACTTCTTTTATACAGCTTCTCCCTTTTACTATGTGAGTACCTCATCCTAAAAACCAGGCTTGTTTCTCGTCATGTGAAGACTTTTTTTTTTTCTCCTAGCAACCAGTTTTTGTTCAAAACAAGAGATGGATCTCAAAACCCACTACTATTTTAATGTCTAGAACATCAGAAAGCGAGAAACCAGAAAATGCTTACTTTTCAGCATTTTTCTTATTCGGGGGTTTAACGACCACCGTGAGCAATTCTATGGGCTGTAAACAGTTCCCCGTCCCAAATTTTGGGACACTGGTTCCACGTAAGGAAGAGACTCAGTGCCGTAAGACAAAAAATCGGGATTCAAATTTGGACCCATCGCGGTTGAATGTTCACAAAAACTTTATGTATACCCGACTGTTAACTTATTGGAGTTTTTGATCTTTGACCTATTGTTAAGTCAAAATATCTGCAACTATCAATATTTTCATGCTGCCAATAATATATATATATTAAAAACACACACACACAATCATAAAAACTATTCGGGCATGACAATGTTATGGAACAAATGCGTTATTCGTAATTAGTAGTTACAAGATCCACTTTTTGCTTGAATAACAGCGGCCAATAGTCGAAGAAGACTATCAACCAATTTCCGGTAGGTCTGGACAGCAACTTCTCGCCATTCGTCTTGCAAAGCTGCTTCCAGGGTGTAGAACGAAGCCGGTCGTTGCGGGATATTTTGTATCTGTCGCTCCAGTTCATCCCAGAGATATTCTACGTGATTGCGATCAGCACTCTAAAAATGCCAGTCTACCAATTCCACCTCATTTTGAAGAAACCTGCATACGTCGTGCAGTGTCGCAGGTAGCTCGATAGTGTTGCAAGAGACAACGGTCATTTTCATATTGCTGCAATATTGTTGTTAGGGCAGAATTATCCAGAACGTCGAGGTACACTTCAGAGTTCATGATTTGTGTATAATAACCAAAGATCAGCACTCTGATATGCCAGTCTAACAATCCCACCTCATTTTGAAGAAACCATTCCTGCACATGTCCTGGAGTGTGGCACCAAGCTTGATAGTGTTAGAAGAGACAACGGTCATTTCCATAATAGTGCCATATTGTTGGTAGAGCAGAATTATCCAGAACATCGAGGTACACTTCAGAGTTCATGGTTTGTGTATAATAACCAACGATCAGCACTCTAAAAATGCCAGTCTGACAATTCCCCCTCATTTTGAAGAAACCAGTCCTGCACACGTCCTGGAGTGTGGCAGAGAGTTCTATAGCGTTGGAAGAGACAACGGTCATTTCCATAATACTGCCATGTTGTTGGTAGAGCAGAATTATCCAGAACATCGAGGTACACTCCAAAGTTTATGGTTTGCGTATAATAACCAACGATCAGCACTCTAATATGCCAGTCTAACAATTCCACCTTATTTTGAAGTACCAAGTACTGCACATGACCTGGAATGTGGCAGGGAGCTTGATAGTGTTGGAAGAGACAACGGTCATTTCCATAATAGTGCCATATTGTTGTTAGAGCAGAATAATCCAGAACATCGAGGTACACTTCAGAGTTCAGGGGTTTGTGTATAATAACCAACGATCAGCACTCTGAAAACGCCAGTATAACAATTCCACCTCATTTTGAAGAAACCAGTCCTTCACACGTCTTGGAGTGTGACAGGTAGCTTGATAGTGTTGCAAGAGATAACGGTCATTTCCTTAATACTGCAATATTGTTGGTAGGGCAGAATTATCCAGAATGTCGAGGTGCCCTTCAGAGTTCATGGTTTGTGGTATAATAACCAACGGACCGAGTCCCAACCACGAAAAACAACTCCATTCTACGATGGAGCCTCCGCGTGACTTAATAGTTAGAAGAACACAGTCCAACGGAAAGCGTTCACTAGGCTGTCGCCATAAATCCAAACGTGGAAGGGTGAAAAGCGTGACTCATCACTCCAAAGTACAGATTGCCAGTCGCCCACAGTCCAGGAGCGACGGGAGACACAACACTCCAAATGGAGCTTCGCATTCACAGTAGTGATGTGTTTCTTGTATGTCGCTACTCTACCATAATAGCCCACACTGTGCAACTCTCTGTGGATAGTTATGGTACTAACCGAGCCATCACAAGCATTTCCTACTTGAGCAGTGATGGAAACGTCAGAAGAGGGGGATTTCTTAACATTTCTTACCATGGCTCTTCTGTCTCGTTAGGTCAGTTTGTGCGGCCTTCCTGGACGCACAAACGGACGTAGCGAGACAGAAGAGAAACTTCTTAGTGGTTTTGAAGTTCACAGTTTTAGCTCCAGGAGATGTTAGGATGCATTTGTGTTTGGAACCTTTACTTACCTTCTAAATATCCTATTGAAAAAATTCTTCTTTCACTGCTTTCCATTCGTTACAGTAAAGATGGGGAACGCCATCTTCTTTAAATAATTCAGTTTTCCCGCTAGGGAACCAAATTGTCCAAACTGTTTTCTGTTTTCTATTGTTCAAAATTCTGCCACGTCGGGACTTCAGCGTATGTTTCAATTTGCAAGCATTTATTCGATTCTAAAAATGCTTTAGAAAAATATTTTGCTTGTACAATACTCTTCGTTATGAAGAGTATTTTGTACCCATTTTCTTCTATAAGTGAAACAACGCTTTTTCACAAGGGGGCTTTAAGTAATCATGCTTTTCTTTATATCAGTTCTTCTAATTGTTCTATTTGAAAACACCTTTGTTTTTGATTTTTTCCTTCGCCTAGGTGAAAACGTTTGGCGAACACGGTGGTGCATTCGTCAGAAAAGGATTCAAATTCCAATCCTGGTAATGAATAGATGTTGTGTTTGTCTTTCTACACTGCCTCTCCCCCTACCTTGGAGCCAGTGGTTCTAAATTAGGTAGGGGCGACTGCTTATAGCCCTTTGAGTAAAACAGAAACCTTTTGCGTTCAATTTGTTAATTTTCGCAACACACTTTACAGCCCCCAGTGTGAGTAAGTAGTTATTTCTATTTCTGGATGTTTTATCGATTGCAGAAAACCAGCTGAATTTTTTTTTAACCGGTACTATTGACTATGAATAATCCTACTGGCCTTACGTTTTTCAAATTATGCCCAGAGTTTTCCTGGGTGATGTACGTGCATTTCGTTTTCTCCTGAATTTTTAGATTTTCTAAAAATCAGCTTTGTAATATGTGTTTCGTTTCGAAAAGGTTTTAAAAAATGTGCTCACTGCAACCGAAAATTTGGTGTCATCTTTCTTCTCATTCTTTAGGACAATTGATAGTTTGCATTCATTACCTCTGGTAAAGTTTGCTGTCAGAAAAATGATTTTTCACATCTTACACGAAAACGTACCACTGATATATATTTTTCCACTGCCCCAAATGCTCAAGCTTCTGAGTGGACCACCGTTTTTTACGCTTTCCAACCGTAGGTTGAAGAAGCGTATATGCTCCAGCTATGTACATATGTCTGTCTGTCTGTCCGTCTGTCCGTCCGCACGATAACTCGCGCAAAAATGGTTCGATTTCGATAAAATTTTAGTATGTGGTAGGAGACCACCTGGGGACCAACCCTATTAAAAATGGGCGAAATGGGGTCAAAGATCAGGATATAAAAGCGGGATCCATTCCATTGCCCTTATGCGTCATAACGTACGAAAAAATGCTTCGATTGCATTTTGTTCCGGACGTATACTGAACCGGTTCTGTTGAATATCATCGAAATTGGGTCAAAGGTCAGGACACAGGAGCGAGATTTATTCCACGGCCATTATCCTCATAACTTGACACAAAATGCGTCTATTGCGACAAAACTTTAGTATGTTGTTCCGGAGATATACTGAACCAATCCTGTTTAATAACATCGAAATGGGGTCAAAGGTCAGGACACAGGAGCGAGATGTATTCCACAGCCATTATCCTCATAACTTGAATAAAAATTTAAGTAATGATTTCTGGTATGTTGGGAAGCTTATAATAATCAATGCAATGCATGATTTTACTAACTTATTTAAGCTTTCCAAACGTACGTTGAAGAAGACTATATGCTGCAGCTTTGTCTGCCTGTCTGTCCGCACGATAACTCGTGTAAAAATGGTTCGATGTCGATGAAATTTTAGTATGTGGTAGGGGACAACCAGGGAACGAACTCTTTTGAAAATTGGCGAAATTTAATGAAAGGTCAGGACATATGAGAGGATCCATTCCATCGCTCTTATGCGTCATAACTTATGTAAAAATGCTTTGATTGCGACAAAACGTCATCGTGTTGTTCCGGAGATGCACTGAACCGGTTTTGTTTAATATCATCGAAATGGGGTCAAACGTAAGGGCACAGGAGCGAGATTCATTCCACAGCCATTATCTTCATAACTTGAATAAAAAATGCTTCTATTGCGACAAAACTTTAGTATGTTGTTCCGGAGGTATGCGCAACTAATTCTGTTGAATATTATCGAAATGGGGTCAAATGTCAGGGCATATGGAGCGAGATTTATTCCACAGGCATTATCCTTATAACTTGAGTAATGATTTCTGGTATGTTGGAAGTCGTATCATAATCAATGCATTGAATGATTTTACTAATATGTTCAGGGTTCGAGTCATGGGAGAGGCATCGGTGGTATATTTCTTTCACAGCGTTGGCTTCCTCACCTTCCTGGAACCAGTTTTCCCCAATTAAAGACAGGCGACAGCTTATACGAATAGTTCTGAAAGCTGCTCTCATGGTGGTAGTTTAATCCCCTCCCACCTTTAATTCGTTTTCCATTTCTTAATTTTTATTTATTTTTTGAGCATTATGTAATTCCTAAAATAGTATAGGTATATTAGTAATGCGAATTTCTTGCCGTAGAATAGGAATCAAAGTTTCAAGCTTTCGCACATCGACCAGATGGGTTTTTCAATGAAGGTAGACAGCAAACTCCGAACATCTTTCACTTTGTAGTCTACCTTCCTTGAAAAATCCACATGGTTGACGTGCGAAAGCTTGGAAATTTTGATTTCTATTCTATGCCAAGAAATTCGGATTGTTAGTATCCTAATAATATTAGATTTTTAGTATCTTCATAATATGTTTATAATAGTAGGATTGTTAGTACGCTATTTCAATTATACATGTAGTTGGTGTACAGTTGCTTTTTATTTACGCTTCTTCAACGGTCTGTCTGTCCGCACGATAACTCGCATATAAATGGTTCCATTTCGATAAAATTTTAGTATGTGGTAGGAGACCACCTGCGGACGAACCCTGTTGAAAATGGGGGAAGTGGGGTCAAAGGTCCCGACATAGGAGCGGGATCCATTCCATTTCCTTTATGCATCATAGCTTGCGTAAATATGGTTCAATTTCGATGAAATTTTAGTATGTGGCAGGGGACAAACTGGGAACGAACCCTGTTGAAAATGGGTGAAGTGGAGTCTCAGGTCAGCACATAGGAGCGGGATGGATTCCATTGCCCTTATGCGTCATAACTTGCGTAAATATGGTTCGATTTCGATGAAATTATAGTATGTGGTAGGGGACCACCTGGGGATGAAACCTATTGAAAATAGACGAAATGGGGTCAAAAGTCAGGACATAGGATCGAGATTCATTTCATCGCCCTTACCCCATACTATTAAAGGAGCAATTCTTGTATGTATGTAAATTTTATTTTGAAAACGGCTCTAAGCATTTTGAGGAAAGTCGTTAACCTACCGTTTTCTGGTGTTAGAAATCGATTTAACTTGATCTCGACTTTAGGAAAATTCGCTTAGTAGGTTAAATAGCCACCCCGAATCACCACGTTTTTAGTGTCATGGCGTCGTCCCATTGTTGTTACCCATGCTTAGAAATCTTATGACGTTACACTCTCGCGATTGAGATGTTGGCGCGCAGTCACGCCATTTGTCTCATTACGTCACGCGTTGTGTGTGGATGCTATTAAAGTTTTATGACGCCACACTCTTGCGAGCAGATGGTCGCGATTCCCATCTGTCTCATTACGTCATGCGTTGTGTGTGTATGCCCGTCCGCAAGATAGCTCGCGTAAAAATCGTTCGATTTCGATGACATGTTAGTATGTAGTAGGGGAACACCTGGGAAGAAACCCTATTGAAAGTGAACGAAATTTGATCAAAGGTCCGGACATAGGAGCGGGATCCATTCCAGTGCTCTTACGCGACATAACTAACGTAAAAAAGATTCAATTTAGATGACATTTTAGTATGTCGTAGGGAACAACCTGGGGACAAACCCTTTTGAAAATGGGCGAAATGGGGTCAAAGGTCAAAACATAGGAGTGGAATCAGTTCCATCGTCATTATGCGTCATAACTTACGTAAAAATGCTTCGATTGCGACAAAACTTTATCATGTTATTTCGGAGGTATACTGAACCTGTTCTGTTGAATATCATCGAAATGGGATCAAAGGTCAGGGCACAGGATCGAGATTTATTCAACAGCCATTATCCTCATAATTTGAGTAATAACTTGAGTAATGATTTCTGGTATGTTGGAAAGCGTATCATAATCAATGCATTGCATGATTTTACGAACTTGTTAATCATGTAATTCTTTATTCTTAGACCTAACTTTTTTATATTATTAAACCGCTCCCTTGCCATAAACATACTCCATTGCAATTTTCTTTTGTCAGACCGACGTAATTATTACCTGCCATGTAAATGAACTATAGGAATACTTCTTTTACACACCGTGATAATTTTTTCTCACCATGGAAATATTCCATACTCACACCTTTCTCTGAACATCAGCAATATCTCCTCATCGTGCATGCATTTTCTTCAGCCATCGTTTTCTTTGCACACCATATTTTGAAAGGTTCAAATGAAGCAAATAGTAGCGTCTCGCGCAAATGCAGCTTTTCATTACAAGTCCCATTTTTCTAAAATGGATTAGCAACGAAACAAAAAAAAAGGAGAAAGGTTTTCTTAAAAAGTTTCTGCCTGAAACAAGAAAGTACCTGGCAACCTGTAGATGCTTTCTAAGACCTCGCATCGGTGATTAAAAGTACGGAAAATCTGCTTTATAAGGAGGAACTGATATTCCTCTACAATTATAAATGTAATTTTTCCTTCGTACCTAATTCAAAATGCATTTCATCGTTTCATTTTTTCGTTCGCTCTTCAGTCTCGATAAAATTCCCCCTCTCGCATAATTACAGTTAACGTTTTATGCAACCCATCTCGGCAAAAACAAACCTTACACGCAATCAGTTTCTTCTCTCTCTCTCTCTCTCTCTTTCTTTAGTTTCCTTTTCGCCCTGTTTTTTTTTTTTTTTTTAACATTCACGTCCATGTCTTCTGCATATTTTAATGAAGCATCCGTGCTCGCGATTGGTTGCCGCTGCACATCCAGATTAGTTCCTAGGAATAAAATCTTCCTCAGCATCTTTTTCTGAGAGAAAAATAACACGACGAAAGGATGAAAAAAGAAGAAGAGCATAAAAACCAACAACTGAAGCTTTTTCTCGCGGGGATGGAAAAATTCTGCACCACTCTCTTTTTTTTTTTTTTTTTTGAAGTTCTCCCGAACAACCCTTTATGGACTATCTACGTTTTCAACTGAGAAACTAATTTGTTAGAAAGAAAACCCTAGCTTCGATATCCACTTACCAACCGCACTGATCAGAGTAATGACTTAAAAAATATAGATCTATGTTGCAAACAAAATAAGAGAAAAAAATCCGCACTTGGAGAATATATTACTTATCCACGTGTATTTTCTATCTTTTCTTTCGATTAAATTTTTACCGTTTCTGTTTTTCATTTGCAGTGTTAGATAATCAGGAAAACGAAGTCGAAACAAGAAATTGGCTCCAAGCATTCATTTTCAATCGAAGTAAAAAAAAAATATATTCGTTTATGCATTTCTCCAACATTCGGCACGCACGCAAGGAATAATTCTGATCAGTGGATAGGAAGTGAAAAAAAAAGTGAAATAGAAATGTGAAAAGAAAAAGAGATAAGCCTAAACGTCATTAAGAAACCAGTTCATTTTCAGATGGGAAAAAGAACGGGCAGCTGGAGCACATTATTCACACAACATTATAATTTCATTAAGAACATAAATAGGAAAAATCTCTGCTTCGGAGGACGCAATGTGAAGAGAGAGAGAGATGGAATGGGAATAATGGATCTCAGTTCATTACTGGATTTTGTCCTTTTTTAATCTCTGTCGTGAGTTTTGCGGGTTTGTCGCCATTTCCAAATTCACCGAAATGATGAAAGAATTAAAGGAGGAGAAGTTAAAATGAGTTCTGCATAAACCAGTACAGCTGTGGTAACTCTTAAAGGCATTCCATAAAAGAAATTAAAAAAAAAAGCTTTTATTTTGTGCGGTAAATATTCGCGAAACTGCAGCACATAGATTGAAAATTTCTTCATCAAACCAATGCTTCCAGTCAAAAAAAATAATAATAATAACGCGTGGGGGAGATAAAAAGCGAAAATAAAAATAATTTTGAAGAAAAAAAAGGGCCTTTTATGTGGAATACTTTATTATTTTCTTGCATTTTCACAGTCTTCTGTGTTGAAAACTGCTTCGCAATTAAACACCGGGATTCTTAAAATTTCAAAAATGTAGGTGGGTGTTTTTTTTACGTAAAAAAAGCGCACATTTTACATTGTAGCATGTTTGTTTTCTCCTAGTTTTGAATTCGATTTTTTTGAATTCCTGTTTTAGAATGACATTTAAAACTTCACCCTTTATTCTGTACATCGACGAATACGAAATGTAAATGAGCGTTAACAGAATGTTCCGAAAACCTTATTGACAAATTTGTCTGTATATAAGCTGACATTTCGTATTTTTAATTTGACCCACAAAGTAATGGAGAGATTTAGGTAGAGATTTTAGGAAGGGAGTGTCTGACCCCAGGTCATAAACAACCCTTAGAAGTAGGGATCTGGGAGATTTGGGCTTGAGTGCCTGACACGAAAGTCACAGGGAAGCGAGGTACGTAAAAAGTGGGAGGAAGACCCTTGTTCATAACCGCGGGGTCTGTACCTGGGGTCCGACGGATTAAGGAGTCCATCCGACACGCAGCGGATATTTAGTGCTTCGAGCTTTCGTGCCTGCCTGGGATCCATCCAGAGACTTCACCGTGGTAGTTACGAACGTTGACCACTAGACCAACCGCGGGCCCCAAAAGTGCTTAAAGACGGTTTCACCAGTGAAATACGTACACTGGGGTAAAAGACGTTAGGAAATATTCAGAGTGAGACTATGTTTTGCTCTTATATGGCTATGAAATGACGAGACTGCTTTTGGGGAATGAAACTCGTGTGGTGCAGATCCAAAGTGGGTAAGAAGTTACTGTTCGTAACCGGAAAAAACAAAGTTTTTTTTTTTGGTTCGAGGTTTAACGACCACCGTGAGCAACTTAATGGGCTATAAGTAGTCGTCCGTCCCTAATTTAGAGTCCCTGGATCCAGGGAAGGAATAGAACCAGAAACACAACATCCATACCTTACGGGATTCGAACCCGAATCCACTTGGTTGGTTAATTTATTTTTATGGCGCAAGGCCATATTTGGCCAAAGAGCGCCAGACACAAGACCAAGGAAGAAAGATATCTTAAAAGCGTGGGATAAAATTTAAAAAAGATATCTTATAAGCGTGGTATAAGAGTTAAGAAAGATATCTTGAAAGCGTGGGATAAAATTTAAAAAAGATATCTTAAAAGCGTGGTGTAAGAGTTAAGAAAGATATCTTGAAAGCGTGGGATAAAATTTAAAAAAGATATCTCAAAAGCGTGGTATAAGAGTTAAGAAAGATATCTTAAAAGCGTGGGATAAAATTTTAAAAAGATATCTTAAAAGCGTGGTATAAGGATTAAACATATATCTTAAAAGCGTGGTATAAGGATTAAACATATATCTTAAAAGCGTTGTATAAAAGTTAAGATATCTGAAATGCGTGGTATAAGAGTTAAGAAATATACCTAAAAAGCATGGTATAAGAGTTAAAAATAGGCTGACGTTGTAAAGCGTAAATATGAGAAGGATGAAAACTTTAAAAGCTACACTGCTGGCCACCCAAAATGCAACGCCAAGAAGGACACGAGATAGCAAAGCCAGATTTACTGGACACATAACAACAGATACAAAGATGAAACGATTGAGCTTACAGGCCCGTGTGACTTGGGGAAAACGCAGACAACAATAGTTCGTGTGGCCCCCATGGCTGGCAATAACGGCAACTACACGCCGCGGCATCGGACGAAAGAGGCTTCGGATGTGGGCTTGGGGTATGTCAGTCCAGGCTGCTTCCACACGTTGCCACAGTTCATCAGGCGTAACCGCGGGTGGTGCTTGCCGGGCCACTCGGTTGCCGATCAGCGACCAGACGTGTTCGATGGGCGACATATCGGGAGAACAGGCGGGCCACGGCAGCAGTGACACCTGGTGGGCCGTGAAGAATTATTGCACGATGCGTGCCACGGGCGGGCGTGCATTGTCCTGTTGAAACGTGGCCGCTGGCAGGTCCTTCAGGTAAGGGAGGACTACAGGCACCAAAACGTCGGAGATATAGCGATGGCTGTTGAGTGTACCGGCGATGCGTACCAGAGGGGTGCGGGTGTCATATACAATTGCGCCCCAAACCATAACGCCAGACGACGGACCGGTAACGCATAATACAGGGGTCATAGAGTCTCTCTCCGCGGTGCCACCACACGCGGATCCTACCATCGTGGTGTTTCAGGCTGAAGCGTGATTCCTCGGAGAAGACAATGTCGTGCCATTCCGTAGTCCAGGTGCGGCGTTCAACGGCCCACTGCCGCAGCACTCGCCGGGGGTGTAACGTCAATAGTAATCGGAGCAATGGATGCAGTGCGACAAGTCCCCATTCCTGCAGATGACATCGAACTGTACGTGCTGACACAGGTTGTTGCGCAACACACCCTAATACCTGCGCTAACGTTCGTGATGTGGCAGTGCGAGCCGTAAATGCCCGCCGAAGAACATGCCGGTCCTCTCGTTCGGTGGTGTGCCACGGCAAGGGCCATCGCTCACCTAAGTCTGTCCGTCCCTCCTGCACCTATCGAATCCATACTAGCCTCACTATGGCTGGATGTCGTCCCACAAGGGCGCAGATGTCTCGGTACGATAAACCGCTGTCGCGATAAGCCATATATTCGTCCTCTGTCGAACTCCGAAACGTGCTGGAATGACTGCCGTATTCTGCGACGAGGCATCAGGAAGCTTCCCACGCACAGTTCCGGCAGCACAACACACTTCCGCTACTAACACCCCGCCTTCTGTGTATCCTTCTTATAGTGCTTCTCGGTGGCGTGCAGGGCGCACATGATTTGCATATGCCCTGCGGTGCTAATCGTTTGCATGTCCTCTCGCGGGCGACGCATGCTACGAATTTCAGGCCAATGGGATGCTTCCTTCTTGGTATTGCATTTTGGGTGGCCAGCAGTGTAGATAAGTTTAAAAAAATGCAATTTCTTTAAGAAACGAAAAGACTGTGTTCGAAAGACTCAAGTCTTAGTCTTGAAGACCTGAAAGACTTAGTTGTCACCTACGATTCGCTGCAGCGTAACGGCGCTATCATCCAACAAATGAGAATTGAAATAGTGAAAACGATGAGCACGAAAACGAACGCGACTACTAATGAAATATGGGTGACAGTGAGTTGGCAGTCGCACGTCTCACACATCTGGGCAGGGTCGGCTCACAGCAAGAAGTGGTGGTTGAAACGACAATGTTCAGGGCGGAGGCGCGCAAGTATAACTTCCTCACGACGGTTTGTTCGCAAAGTATATGGCCATAGTCCGATCTGTGGTTTGATAGAGAAAAGTTTTTACTGCCCTGTTGAAAGCAGAGCAACTACTACTCAGCCATGGTGAGTGTGTGGATGCCAGGACGGAAATCCAGTGGCAGTCGAGTGATGGGCAAGGACGATACGGTTCTTTCAGAGGCATCCTCCAGCTCATTACCCCGAATCCCAGCATGGCCAGGAACCCAACTATAATGAATAGCTTTCTCCTGCTGGACGTGTAGTGCAGGAAAGCTTACGTTAAGTTACGTTAGGGTTATTGAAAGGTTACTTGACGTAGCTAAAGTGTGCTTAATCATCAAAGTGCTAGAGTTTGTTTAGGTAAGACACTCACGTGCCATAAATACCAAGAATATGGAATTATTCTTACTCAGCGTTCCTTATCTTGAATATCAGTAATACACTGCTGGACAATTGCTAAGGACGGATCATAAACGGCTATACAGCGCATAAAAAAGTAAGTGTGGTTGGATGCCAAGTGAAATAAAATAATGTCAGAATGCCAGGACATTACAAGAAAGACAATTTATTGTGCTTTGAAATCCAGAAGGCTTTGGAACGTATTCAAGGGACAAACAGGCCATTTTGTGCAGAATACGTAAACGAGAAAAAAATGCAATTACCGTCCGCAGGTGTTCCGGCGTAAGATGTCAATACGGGATATGGCCACCATGGAGGGCGATGCAAGATTCCACACGTCGTGTCATGCTTTGCACAACATTATCAAGCAGCTGTTGGGGTAATTTATCCCATTCATCTGTCAGTGCACGGATGAGGGTGTCCTTGTTTATTGGAGGGCATTGGCGACCAGCAAGACTCCTTCCCAAAGCATCCCACACATTTTCAATGGGATTCAGATCTGGAGAACGTGCTGGTCATGCGAGGCGTTGAATATCCTCGCTCTCAAGACACTCCTGGACAGCGACTGTTCGATGACATGTTGCGTTGTTGTCCATGAAAATGAATCTATCACCGACAGCACCACGGAACATGCGAACATGAGGTAGCAGAACATCATTAATGTATCGTTGGCCAGTCATAGTCCCAATTGAAAGCACAAAGAGGGACGTACGTATATTGATCATGATGCCAGCCCATACCATGACACTACATGTCGCATATCGGTCCATTTCCTGTATGTTTGCTGGACAATATGCAGTACCACTATCACGCGAGATCAGTTGTCGTCGACAATTAGACGATAGACTGTATCTACTCTCATCTGAGAAGAGGACAGCAGACCAGTCGTTATCAGTCCAATTGCGATGTTGATGGCACCATTGCAAACGGGCGGTACGGTGACGTCTGGACAATGGGATGCACACAACAGGACGGCGGGCGTATAGTCCTCCTTCATGCAAACGTCTGGCGACAGTTTTTCGGGAGATCCGCTTGCCAGTAGCAGCCATAAACTGATTTGCTACCTCACTAGCTGTGCTGCGCCGGTGTCTTTTTGTTGATAGCACTATGTACTGATCTTCTGCAGGTGTCGTACTGCGAACACGACCTCCCCCGTGACGTTTGCTACACTCTCCATTTGTTTGAAATGATTTCCAAAGCCTTGAAACAACACTGTGGCTGACGTCGAACTCCCTGGCAACATCTGTTATTTTTCGCCCTTCTTCAATCTTGCCAATAATACGGCCACACGTAAAATCATCTAGGTGATGTCGGGAAGACATACTGAAAATTGCAAGTTCGTCAATTGATTCTTTCCCTTTCAACTTTGCGTTTGAACAACAACGGTCAATACGCGTCAAATCCTTTATATCTCTTATCAGCGCTATGACGTCACGAACAAGTTCGGCAATCCAAAATTTGCATACGCACAATACGTCTTACTATATCCCGCACGTATGCTAATTTCCACATTTTCCTGCCTTCCATTTTATGGTTGCTACCGTTGCTATTGTCATCCGTCCTTAGCAATTGTCCGGCAGTGTATAACTTCGATTTTAGTACATTAGTACCTTGAAAGCTTCTTATTAGAGAGGTAAACACAATATCCCCTGAACTTAACGCACACACTCAATGAAATGGACTTAACGGCCAGACAGAGGTCTGACAATAAAATGAAACTAAGAAAACGTACTCACTTTTAACCTTTTATTGGAAGCTCCTGGTATCACTCAATACACACTCCAATATAACACAACTACTGTTATATCGAACTTTCGTAGAATCACATAACAATAACTAGGAAGAACCTATCATATATACAACACGAACCTCTCTGGTATACTTGAGCGCGCCTATATATACTGCATACCACCACGTCATGACGTACACTCGTTGCCACATATAATTCAGCGGGAGAAACAATATCTCGTTAAGTGAGAAGATAATTTGCATAGGAAAATAAAATAACAAGAGATAGTAAAATCAAAAAGAAACTGAATCTAGAGTATACGTTACACAACAGAATCGAACCAGGAATCCAGCACCAGTCAAAGTCCGCAGGAAGTGACGAACATATCTGGTGACCGGAGAAGATAAAACTTTGATGGCAGACTGGGAATCAATGCAGAACATGGCGCGACTATGGGGTTGAGACTGGATATGACGGATCCATTTGGTCGAACAATCAAAGGCCAGCATTTAGAACACCGCACAAAGTTCGCCTCACCATCTATATATTAGTCCGGTGACACATGTCAATGAAACCAGACCTGTTGTTTGTCGCACGTTAGGAAAATGCTGAATTTAAGAATTGAATAACGCGTAAAATTGAAAATTTTGGTAATATAAAAAACGAAGAAAAAAGCGTATCTTCCGTATGTTAAATGATGCTTACGGGGAAGATGCTTGTTACGTGCGCGTGCTATTGGGTCCCGTTAAAGCTTCAGTGACGGCCGTGAGGACATTGAAGACGATACGTGAATCGGACTCCATGCTGTTTACGAATATGCTTCTACGATTAGTGCGCAGCACGTATTGTTAACGCTATAATGGTTTCAATTGGAACCGATTTTTGTCACAGGCGGTTGGACAAAAGTCGTCCCATACTATCCGCGGAGTTAGACGTAGTTCTACGTCAAAACAGTCGGTGATTTGGAAACAACAACGCCATCAAGGATGGAAAAAGCACGGCAAAGGGAATTTCAGACCATGTTAATTGTTTTCGTTCAGATTAAGTCTGTGATATCTGCAGAGTGGATTTCCTACGGAGCAATACTGAATCAGCATTATAAAAAAAGGTTCTGGTGACTTTGAGAAAGAGTGTAAGTAAAGAAAGAGGCCAGAGTTTTGGAGAAATGGCTTCATCCTCCATTAAAACAACACGACAGTTAATTCAGCGATCTCACTGGAGTTGCTTTTATCCAAAAAACGCATCACAGTGCTTAACTATTTAAGCGGCCGATATCACTTAACCAACTGGTGCTCAAAATTTTCAGAGCTCCCTAAACAGAAATGTTCACATAGCGGCCGAGGTTTTCTCTCTGAACGGCAAGTCAAACGTTTTGTTTTAAACAAAGCCACAGCTAAGCAATTCATATCTCTTTCTCATCTGAGCAGTATCGATAATAAATCTGTCACAAGTGATAAGCCATCCTTTCTAGTTCTTCATTCTCTGCTCCATTACCCAGGTTATAAAGGGAAAAGGGCAAGTCCCGCTGACAAGGACATCATGCCACTGGGTAGAAACGTGTGACTCAAACATCTTCTCTCTCTTTCTTAGATTCGTCGCCATTGTTATAGCCCAGTTTGAAGGTAATCAGTCAGTAAGGATTAGTTTTAATCATCTCCCTAAACGACCATTTTGAATAATAAAGCAGAGGGGAAAGCAACGCTTTCTGACGGGAGGCTCACTCGTCCCACCCGCGTCCGGCCAGTTTTTTAGACAGCGCAAATATTCGTTCGACCTGATTTTAGCTCATTTTGCTAACCCCGAGTTAATTAGTTCCAGCCGGTTAAAGGGTTAAACATCTTGCCTACCAGCCAGATTTTGCACTTTTTTCTTTTCAGCAAAGTCAAATCTGTACTCCAGTGGACTCGTGAGTCAGTTACTGTAGTGAAGAAGTGAACGATCAAGCTTCTGAAATGGAACACACTACATGAACTACAGCACTGCTTTGCGCAGTAAAAGATCAGAATGCAGTGGAGTGTTGATACCAAAAGCGTCGCACCAGTAGCGCAGTGGTCTAAGCGCTGGCATATGACCATTCGACAGTGGAAGGTCCGAGTTCGGATCCCGGTGAGGCATGGATGATGTCTTTGTCTTACGACACCGGCTCTCTCCCTTCCCTGCAAGAAGTGGCCCTAAATTAGGGCTGCTTATGGCCCATCGAGTTGCTCACGATGGTCGTACCTCCAACCCAACCCAAATGCCGAAAGGAAGTACATTGAAGCTGATAAGAGTGAAAACTGTAAGTTTCATATTTAACTAAAGTTATAGAGTCGATCTCATTGTTTAATAGCCATAGCTTATTTATACTTGCTCAGTTGAATGAAACTAATTAGTAGCTGCGTCTGTACACAACCGGAAATACATGTGGGTTTAGAGATGCAAAGCATACAGTAGAAATTTTTTAAGGAACACCATCTCTGTGTGTGTGTGTGAAGAACTGATTTTTGTTTCTGATTGAACGTTCAACGACCACCGTGAGCAACTCAATGCGCTTAAAGCAGTCGTCCGTCCCTAATTTAGGGTCACTGGTTCCAGGGAAGGGAGAGACCCAGTGCCGTAAGACAAACACAACATCCATACCTCACCGGGATTTGACCCCGGACCCATCAAGGTCGAATGGTCAGAAGCCATCGCTTAGACCACTGCGCCACTGAAGCGGCGAAACGAATCGATTTAGCTTTCTGTGTGTAATTGTGTGGTTGAAGGTTTAACGACCAGCGTGAGCACCTCAATGGGTTATAAGTAGTCGTCCGTCTCCAATTTAGGGTCACTGGTTCCAGGAAAGGGAGAGAGCCAGTGCCGTAAGACAAGCACAACATCCATGCCTCATGGGATTCGAACCCATACCCATCAAGGTCGAATGATCAGAAGCCATCGCTTAGACCAATGCGCCACTGGAGCGGCGAAGAACTGGTTTTGCAGTTATTTCGAAATGCTAATACTTCGTTGGCCTCCTCTTACTAGTGTCATTTTCCTTGCCGTTGCCACCTGTTGGCTGTGTGCCCATATTTAAGCAGAAGATATTCCAAAATTTCCAGAGTGTTAACTAAAGCATCTACCAAGCAAAACTTTCTTCCAGTACGTCCATCTAATGCTCAGTGGAATTTAGATCAATTAGCAGGACAACCAGCAATGCTCTTCTAACAAGCAATTCAATTATGGAGTTTTGCGAAGGTAAAAGCAGCTGGAATCCTATGAAGAGGCACATACGTACTTCTGAAGTGTCAATGTACCATTTTTGGTAAATCAATAAATCCAACAGAGCACACCATAATTCTTCGTCTGCCATAATTTTGTCTTTACTGAACAACATGGAAGCGACTTTGAGTTCAGCTCTGATGTGAGACATGGGAGAAAAAGAAGTGAATCACAACCCATGCCACCTGGGAATCTCAGTCGACTATATATTTCCTGCAAAACAGTAGTAGCCCATCCAATGAGACCTCTGTCCTTTTGATCAATACTGTGACGGGCAACCAGTTCGATACACACCTATTTTGCCATCGGCACCGTATAGTTTTGATTGGATCTAGTCTGCCGGTGGATATGAAGAATTCACCGCTAAAAACTGCAGCTTTCTGTCTCCGACTGCCTCCACAAGAACATGATGTACACATATTATCCTTCGCTTCTGTTGATGCGGGGATACCATGAAAGCATCTTCTCGCGTATTTTCCTAATTTATTGGAAGCGATTCCAGAGCCAGCCGATAGAATTTTGCAACTCTCTATGGACTTACGCCTAAGCCACCTTCTCGTTTGCCCAGCTCTCCAGGATATCATTACTAAACCGAGCTGTGGATGTTGGTTCATGGCATTACTGAGACATCATTCAACAACAAAGTACTAAAAAACTCGTGAGAAAATTTCGGTGAATTAAAACAAGTCTTTTTCATCCGTTGTGTTTAGTTTCGCAGAGGTTATGAATCGTAAGTGTGATTCGCTTGCGTATTGGGAATCTACATTTAAATGACCATGGGACTGTTATCGTCATGTCAAATTTTACCAGCATATTACTCAAAGTTTCCATTCCGGTTCCAGTTGCAGACGCACCTCTTTTTTCTATACGTCTTGGCGGGAGAGATTTTTTTTCGCGGTTTAACGGTTCTTATGAGCCTCTGAGCATCGCCCTAATTTAGAGCTGCTGGCCACAAAGCAGGGAGAGAATCTGAGTCATAAAGACAAACACAACGCCTATATTATGCTCCAGGACCCGAACCTGAACTCAGCAGTTTGAGAATTCAGACATGAAAACGTTACATAATCACAGATGGTATACGTGCATGATTCTTTACACACTGAGTGTAAGTTAAAAATGAACACTACGACAATCCATTCTGTTGAGTTTACTCTCTGTAAGACTTTGGCTGGCACAGCAACAATATTATCCTGTAGGGTATGTGTTTTTTGTTCAGTAGAACGGCAAACATGCTTCCAGTGCATCCCTACGGCAATCATGTTTTCGGTTTCCCACCATTGCTCGTCTTTTGGAATATCTTTAATCACATTCCCAACAGTTTGCTCTGTGATACGTCTTTGTCAAGATACCGTTTACATTACGAACGTCCGCAAGAAACGAATGCCACATCAAACAGAAGTAATCGCTCTTTCCACGCTTATAAGTGAGTCACGAAAATTTTCTCATCGGCCGCCACCGGGAATCGAACCCAGGGTCTTCCAGTTACGCACCGGACATGCTACCACTACGCCACAGCAGCCTCGAATTCTCCTGCCTCAATGCAACTAACTGCCAAACCACATGGCAGGTTACTTCTTGGAGCCTCGCAAAATGCAGGGGATTCACCAAAGATGGTGAGCAGCAACTGAACAAATAACTCGGAGGCAAGTGAATAATTATCCACTCGCCTCCTAGTTATTGTTTATTTATTATCATTTCACCTCCTAGTTATTTGTTCAGTTGCTGCTTACCATCTTTGGTGAATCCCCAGCAATGTGCGGGGCTCCAAGAAGCAACCTGCCATGTGGTTTGGCAGTTAGTTGTATGTGAGTCTCGAGAATTCGAGGCCGCTGTGGTGCAGTGTTAGCATGTCCGCGCGTAACGGAAAGGCCCTGGGTTCGTTTCTCTGCGGCGGTCGATGAGAATTTTTCCGTGACCCACTTATTAACGTGGAAAAAGCGATGACTTCTCTTTGATATCCCTAATCCACGTCAATGGTGTGTATTAATTACCGAATGGCACGTTTGCGAAGAAGAGTCTTGAAATGCCACTTCTGTATTATATTTACAATTACCAGGGTAAGCCAAAAGTTCGTCCCGTTCCCAGATACAAGTGACATACGCCCTGCATTCCTGTGCGAAACGAACGCCAGCATCGACTGGGTACCGCGATGACGTGGAACACAAGAGACTTATGATGTGCATTAGGCACCGATCCAAATGTGTTATCAGGTGAGTAGAGGATGGAGGTCGATAAACATGTTGTTTGGGTGCTCCTATGCCATTATTGGGATAAAATGATTAAACGCAAGAGCAGCGGAGAAGGAAATGTCTACAGTTGAAGGCTAGGAAACAATGGACTGCAGCACTGCATGAGAATAGCTCTTGCGTTTCAGTGCTGGAGACACTAATCTTGAAAACAAGCTGATGTCAGAACGTTGAACGACCACCAGCACGTCACACTGGTCGAAACTGTGAAACCGAACTCCGCTAGCAGTACACCATAATAGTTAGCTGAGTTGGGGATTTTCCATTCCACAATCGCTCGTCATTCGCATCAGTTTCATTTTTCCTCGAGGCGCCATCGAATTATTCCCCAAAAATTGACACCCCAACAGGCAAACCAGCGTGTCGTTCTCGGTCGCAAATAGCTGTTAAATCCTGAGTACAACAGGTTTTTTTGGCGCCGCATCTTCGGAAGTGTTGAAAAGTGGATATTCCTACGCTTTCCTACCATTGTGGCTGTGCCACTGGTGCAAATAAGCCGGCTTGAGGGAAAAGTCATTCTGTGCATTTGGTGGATTTGCGAGTTACCACTGGGAGTCAGTGACTGAGGCAAAGCCAGGAAGCACAGCGAGTGGTGCAAAGAGGAAGGTTCGAGAGGAAAGTCGTGCTATGCATTTGGTGCAATCGTGAGTTACGACTGGAAACCAGTGACTGAGGCCACGGCAGGAAGCACAACCAATTGTGCAAAGAGGGCGGTTCGAAAGGAAAGTCATGCTGAGCATTTGGTGGAATTGTGAGTTACAACTGGAAACCCGTGACTGAGGCCACGGCAGGAAGCATAACCAATTGTGCCAAGAGGGCGGTTCTAGAAGAAAGTCATGCTGAGCATTTGGTGGAATTGTAAGTTACTACTGGAAACCAGTGACTGAGGCCACGGCAGGAAGCACAACCAATGGTGCAAAGAGGGCGGTTCGAGAGGAAAGTCATGCTGTGCCTTTGGTGGAATTGTGAAGACCCTGTGCGCTGGAAACTCGTGTCAGATAGCCAGGCTGTGGACGCGAACCTTTATGCTGAACAACGGCAGTGTGTCCATGATTCTTTTCCTCAGCGCTACCTGGCGCTCATCAACAGGATGTGGAAGTTGCTGCAAATAATAAATCATACACCTCCAGTGTATTCAGCTGAAAACAGCTGGAGTCGGAAGGGACCCAGATCTTACACCATACATTCCTGACCTTGCCACATCCGACTACCACCTGTTTCGCGTCATGGACCTCTTACTACAACGACTGCACTTAGCTTCAATGGTGGATATGCATAGAATATGGCATGAGAAGGCTTCTATCCTCGTAACATTCCGATTGGTACCGTAGTGAGATATTGGCTGATGTGGAACGTGGGTAAATGACTACAGAAAAGCAACGTCCTTTACTTTGCAGAACGAGGTGAGCGTGTGTGACTTTCTTGCATCATTAAGCATTTTAGCTACAAACGATACGAACTTCTGATTCACCCTGATATGTTGGAAATCACAATTGTAAATACGGATGTCCTTCGCAGAAACTCTTGTTCTTTTTAACTTTCTCAGGACCAGGAGCTAATTACAGGTAGATACATCTTGCCAGAAGAATAGTACCAACATATTTTGGTTATATAAGTTCAATGATTAATTCATTATTCCTTTATAAAATATATCGTTTTCAGTTACGCAATGTGTCATACTTTATATGCCGACGTAACAAACGCCGAACTAGTACTGCTGAAACTGTAACCTTGCAAAAATAATTGCACGCTGATTTTAAAACTAAGATTTATTCTTCAAAGACTTTGGTGAATGTGCATACGGAAATCTATTAATTTCTTTTCTCACATTTCTCAAGCTAATCAAATGATCTGACTCTTAAAACCAAAACTGTCAATGCACTGATCTCTTTCTGTAAAATGAGACTTTATGACAAATGCATCCGTTCTCTCTACAATATTGAGTTACATGTGTGTTCTACAGATTCAATTCTCTGAACCCCGCTAAGGCAATAGATAGAGAGAATACAATTGTATTCCTTGATGTGGCATGGGTATTTTCATGCTTCTGATGTAATGTCCTTCACAAGCTTATTCCAGACCCTATGGGTTCGAATCACAGTGAGGCATGGATGTTGTGTTTGTCTTACGACGCTGGCTCTTTCCCTTCCCTGGAATCATTGGCTCTAAATATTGGGTGGGTGACTGCATATAGCCCACTGAACTGCTGACGATAGTTGTTAAACCTCCACTAAAAGTAAAAAAAGGCCCCAGTGGAGCAGTGGTCTAAGCGATGGCCTCTGATCATTCGTCCGTAAGGGGTCGGGGTTTGAATCCCGGTGAGGCATGGATATTGTGTTTGTCTTACGGCACTGGCTCTGTCCCTTCCCTGGAACCAGTGACCCTAAATTAGGGACGGGCAACTGCTTATAGCCCATTGAGTTGCTCACGGTGGTCGTTAAACCTTCAATTAAAAAAAAAAGTTCCCTGAAAGTTTCTCCATCGTGACAACATTTTATGTGTTATTCAGTGTGTTTTACTCAATTTTGAGAAATATTTTGCGTTATAAAATGCACACTCACTTGTTGAATCACCTACACCGGTGTCCAAAATTAAAGTCTGCAAGGCAATAGCGAGCAAATAATCCGTTAAAATGTTACGATGTTCACAGGACATATACAAATGGACACGAGAAAAATATGCAGCCAGTGAATTTGCATGTCAGTTGGCAAAATGCTGCCCATTATGTAAGTTAAGTCACTGAGTTAAAGCCAAAGGGAAACTGCCGGGGTATTTCTCGTTGACAGCGCGTATAAGAAGCATCGCGGTGTCTTCAAATGCTTCCCTTATGTCCTACACGTGTGCCGCCGCTGTACTGTGGCGAGGCTAAGGACGACTAGAAGCAGACGACTCGCAAGCCAAGGTGACAAGGGACTTAAATATCCACCCCAGAGTGGTTTCATCGTTACGGCAGCAATTCAACAACACCGGTGTGGTGTCACACAGGCCTGAAGAAGGTCTTCCAACGTGTATGACTCCTCGTGAGGACCGTTATGTCTCTTTAACCGCACGCCGTCGTACGTCCTATACATCGGCAATTGTCTTCGGAATTCTCCGCTGCCTCTGGGACTATGGTATTAAGGCAAACTATGTATCAAAGGCCTAATGCATGGGTCTCCTGTCCTTTATGCCAAGAGACCTATGGTTTGTGTCCCACTAACAGCATGCCACAGGAGATCTCGCTTGAACTGGTGCGAGTAACATCGTTCCTTGAGCCCAGACTAGTGTGACTGTGTCCTTTATACAGACGAGTCGAGATTCAGTCTGCATGCGGATTCTTGTCGGCAGTTCATCAGGAGAGAATAGCGAACCCCTATCAATTCTGCAAACGTCCGTGAACGAGACTTCTTTTGGAGGCCGTGGTCTTCTCGTGTACGGTGGCGTTTTGTTCAACGGCCGCACACCACTTCACTTGTTCTCAGGAGACAGTGTGAATGCTGATCGCTACAGAGACAAGATCCTAGAACCCCGTGTCATACTTTTTCGGGAAGCTGTTGCCCACAGTTTCTTTTAATAGATGATAACGCTCACCTGGACAGGTCTCAACTTGTTGATGGCCGCCCCGGTGGCGCAGTGGTCTAAGGCGTTGGCCTCTGATCATTCGTCCGAAGGGGTCCGGGTTCGAATCCCGGTGAGGCATGGATGTTGTGTTTGTCTTACGGCACTGGCTCTCTCCCTTCCCTGGAACCAGTGACCCTAAATTAGGGACGGGCGACTGCTTATAGCCCATTGAGTTGCTCACGGTGGTCGTTAAACCTCCAATCAAAAAAAACAAAAAAAAAACTTGTTGATGCTTTCCTGCAGAGCGAGGAAATCATCGAAAAGTGTATAGGGTTCAGGTCCGGTGGACTGTGTAAGCCCCGGTCACCGAATCTGAACCTTATACAGTATCCTTGGTATGCTCTGGGTCGACCTCCATTTGCTTGTACCACTTACTGGTGTTCCATGTAACGTCTCTTAGAAAACTTGAAAATTTGATCTCCATGGAGCGGAAATCGAACCCGCATCTTCCGATTTCCGTTCGAGTATGCTAACTGTTACATCACCCAGGACAGTGAAGTTCCAAGCAACTGAGACTAAGCAAACTTAGCTTAGGAATCTGACCGATACATCACCCAGGACAGTGAAGTTCCAAGCAACTGAGACTAAGCAAACTTAGCTTAGGAATCTGATTCAGATTCCTAAGCTAAGTTTGCTTAGTCTCAGTTGCTTGGAACTTCACTGTCCTGGGTGATGTATCGGTTAGCACACTCGAACGGAAATCGGAAGATGCGGGTTCGATTTCCGGCCAGGGCGATGAAATGTTCACGTTTTCTAAGAGATGTTACATGGTTGACCAGTAAGTGGTACGAGAAAATTCTGAATTTATATTCTGTTTGTTTTGAATATTCTAAGATAATTTTGTTCAGTTACAGCACATGTTTTTCTCTATACCTTAAGGTTTTCAGACTTTTCTGGATCTCGGACAACATGGCAAAACGCAATAGTACTCGAGGGCCTCATGGAAAGCAAAAGCAAAGAAATACATATGCTTATTATGAGTATCGATTATTTCAGACAGGTTTTGAATCCTAAAAGTTAACTTTCGGAAAACGAACGATGCAGTTAATTTTTTTTTTTTTTTTTTTTTTTTTTTGATTTGAGGTTTAACGACCACCGTGCGCAACTCAATGGGCTATAAGCAGTCGCCCGTCCCTAATTTAGGGTCACTGGTTCCAGGGAAGGGAGAGAGCCAGTGCCGTAAGACAAACACAACATCCATGTCTCGCCGGGATTCAAACCTGGATCCCTTTCTTTTTTTTTTTTTTTTTTTTTTTAATTTGAGGTTTAACGACCACCGTGAGCAACTCAATGGGCTATAAGCAGTCGCCCGTCCCTAATTTAGAGTCACTGGTTCCAGGGAAGGGAAAGAGCCAGTGCCGTAAGACAAACACAACATCCATGCCTGACCGGGATTCGAACCCGGACCCCTTTCGGACGAATGATCAAAGACCTTCGCTTAGACCACTGCGCCACCAGTGCGGCCGATGCAGTTAAGATGATAACTACGTTGCAAAAACAATTCCGAAATAGGTACCTGAGACGCCTACATCTTTCAGAATTCTTTAAAAATTTCTGTGTGAGTATGTGGATATTTATTTCTCCATTTTCAAAATGTATTTTGTTCCATTTTAGAATTTCTTTTGGGAACAATATCTCGTGAGCCGTTAAAAAGCGCTACGCAAGACACGAGTTGTAGACCCCTGCTCTAAAGGAAGAATTGCGTTATTTCGAATAAATGGCGGAGAACACTTCAGAAAAGTACAAAACTGGTCGGTTCGGGTCTGGACGGGCAGGGCCAGGCTTTCCAAATTAAGGAAAGTGCAGACCTCTAATTAGAGGCAGGCGTCACACAACAATGGACAAGACGGGTTTTTCCTTACAATGGCGTAAATGCGTATTTGTAGCAGAATGTATGAAAAAGTCTATTACTTCTTTTATTGAACATATTGTTTTACGATCAGTTTAACTTATAAAGGTGAATCCTTTAGTTGCCCTTAGCGTTTTAACTGTAGATTTCAACATAGAGTTTGCTGCAACAGCATTCTACACAAGGCATCTATTATGTTTGTGTTCACACCAGAAAAAAGGAAATAGGCTATTTTTACGGTCTCAGAATTTGAAATTGCTTTCTACAGATTATGAAAGAAGCAGTAAAACTATACTAGTAATCCGATTTATTTGTGTAAGGATGAATAAACAAACATTTCCAAGTTTTCGCATATCAACCAGATGGCTTTTTCAAAGAAGTTATACAGAAACCGCAATCTGAACGCTGCAACAATTTGAACGCGGTGGCTTGGCATGATAATAAATACGATGTAAAATTGGTGCAGTGGTCCAAGCGATGGCTTCTGATCATTCGTCCGAAAGGATCCGGATTCGAATCCCAGTGAGGCATGGATGTTGTGTTTGTCTTACGGCACTGGCTCTCTCCCTTCCCTGAGACAAGTGGTCATACATTAGGGACGGGCGATTGCTTATAGCCGATTGAGTTGCTCACGGGGGTCGTTAAACTACCAAACAAACAAACAAACGTTGGTAGTGCACGCGGTATCGTGGTAGGAAGAAGGCGTTACTTGAAGAATTAGTTCCAAATTCGTGGCATCTCTAGCTAGACGATAGCATTGCAGGACTCACTGTTGTTAATGCTGCTCTCCAAGGTTTATCGAATGTCTGTAGATTAAGGTGTAGAATAGGTAGCTAATTTCTTTATATCATATAGGAGTAAAGGAATTGAATTTGACTTCTCTGGTTAGGGACGTGATTACTTTACTGTTTGTTTTGTCACTTTTATAGTAGTTGATTCTGACTGTAAACGAAACGATTAATCATTCCAATGTAGTATTGTCTAGAGCCATCCGGATATTATAGGCGGATTGCATAAACATCTGCCTTGCTGGAAAAGAGGGTTTGTCAGTATTTCTCTTTAGCATAGTATATAAAGATGCAGGAAACCTTATGCCGACACCGTAGTTCTTCCTCTTGAGAGCGTTCTTGAGCCTGAAGACACATTTTGTATGCAGGGAATTGAGCCCAGGTAGTGAAGCTGAGGCATTAGAAGTGTAGAACGTTTGACATTGGCCTTTCGGATACAGTTATTATACACTGCCGGACAATTGTTAAGGACGGATGACAATAGCAGCGATAGCAACCATAAAATGGAAGGCAGGAAAATGTGGAAATTAGCATAAGTGCGAGATACAGTAACACGTGTTGTGCGCATGCAAATTTTGGATTGCCGAACTTGTTCGTGACGTCATAGCGCTGATAAGAGATATAAAGGATTTGACGCGTATGGACCGTTGTTGTTCAAACGTAAAGTTGAAAGGGAAAGAATCAATTGACGAACTTGCAATTTTCAGTATGTCTTCCCGACATCACCTAGATGATTTTACGCGTGGCCGTATTATTGGGAAGATTGAAGAAGGGCGAAAAATAACAGATGTTGCCAGGGAGTTCGACGTCAGCTACAGTGTTGTTTCAAGGCTTTGGAAATCATTTCAAACAAATGGAGAGTGTAGCAAACATCACGGGGAGGTCGTGTTTGCAGTACGACACCTGCAGAAGATTGGTACATAGTGCTATCAACAAAACGACACCGGCGCAGCACAGCTAGTGAAGTAGCAAATCAGTTTATGGCTGCTACTGGCAAGCGGATCTCCCGAAAAACTGTCGCCAGACGTTTGCATGAAGGAGGACTATACGCCCGCCGTCCTGTTGTGTGCATCCCATTGTCCAGACGTCACCGTACCGCCCGTTTGCAATGGTGCCATCAACATCGCAATTGGACTGATAACGACTGGTCTGCTGTCTTCTTCTCAGATGAGAGTAGATACAGTCTATCGTCTGATTGTCGACAACTGATCTGGCGTGATAGTGGTACTGCATATTGTCCAGCAAACATACAGGAAATACACCGATATCCGACATGTAGTGTCATGGTATGGGCTGGCATCATGATCAATGGCCGTACGTCCCTCTATGTGCTTCCAACTGGGACTATGACTGGCCAACGATACATTAATGTTGTTCTGCTACCTCATGTTTGCCTGTTCCGTGGTGCTGTCGGTGATAGATTCATTTTCATGGACGACAACGCAACATGTCATCGAACTGTCGCTGTCCAGGAGTGTCTTGAGAGCGAGGATATTCAACGCCTCGTATGGCCAGCACGTTCTCTAGATCTGAATCCCATTGAAAATGTGTGGGATGCTTTGGGGAGGAGTCTTTCTGGTCGCCAATGCCCTCCAGTAAACAAGGACACCCTCATCCGTGCACTGACAGAGGAATGGGATAAATTACCCCAACGGCTGCTTGATAATGTTGTGCAAAGCATGACACGACGTGTGGAATCTTGCATCGCCTTCCATGGTGGCCATATCCCGTATTGACATCTTACGCTGGAACGCCTGCGGACTGTAATTGCATTTTTTTCACGTTTACGTATTCTGCACAAATTGGCCTGTTTGTCCCTTGAACACGTTCCAAAGCCTTCTGGATTTCAGAGCACAATAAATTGTCTTTCTTGTAATGTCCTAGCATTCTGACATTATTTTATTTCTCTTGGCATCCAACCACACTTACTTTTTATGCGCTATATAGCCGTTTATGATCCGTCCTTAGCAATTGTCCAGCAGTGTATCTGATTCAATGAGTATCCCGCATCTTTGGCAGATTCGATGACACTTTTGATTTCGTGTTGTCTGGAATGGAGGAGACGGCGAAGGCTCTTTTAATTCGGGAACGGAAGATAGCTGATTTGTATTTTGTGGGACAGAACGAGCTGCGGAGCATCAAACTATGGACGGACGTGGGTTTACACTAGACTTGTGTACAGACGCGGTTGTCAGACGATTTGCTCAGTAAGACATCCAGATAAGGTAAAGCACTACTGTGTTCAAGCTCCATAAAAAAATGTCCCTAGATGTGGTATTATGAGACGGCAAAAAACATACAATATCTAACTTTTTTTTTTCTCTGAACTCAATACTGACAGAACAGCTACTATTTCGTAGATGGCACAACAATATGTTTGGAAGTTTAACGACTACAATTATGAGCTCTTAAGGGTCACGAGCAATTGACCGTCCCTAAATTGCGGCAAGTGTTCACAAGGTAGCAGAGCTATGGGGCAAATGTGCGACTAATACTTCATCCGGGACTCGAACGTGAGCCCATTTTGAACGACTGACCTGAAATCAACAACGCCTCTGTCCACTCGGCCAACGGGGCGGCATGTCCATTTTCTAGCAAAATTTACAAACGCATTAAAGATACGTCTTTCGTTCTTATACATTGAATCGTACTTCACAATGGGCTATGTCAAAACAAATACAGTATAACAAAGATATGTGGCGTGCCACTTAGGTGACGCAGGGGTCAAAACGGCAAATTACAGCGACAGACCATGGTCGGTGTAGTTCAGTCGGGAGAATATCTGGCTACGGAACGAGGCGACGTGAGTTCGAATCTCACCGTCTTCAAATTGGCTTATTTTTACAAATGTCTTAAATGACATTGTGACTGACGATTATCTAACTGAAACTGAAGTTTTGGACAATTTGGAAAGTGAAATAATTACTTTTTTATTCCTTCTTTTTTTTTTTTTTTCAGTTTTCAAGTGTATTTAAAAATTGAGTACAGATTGTCCACCTAGAGAACTGTCTCGCTTAAGAACTTATCTCTTTATTTATTTTGGATGTTTTTGGAACTCATGCCAGAATTTAAGTGTAGCAGTAATAGTCCATATCAAATTTAGGGGCACTGACTCCAGTGAAGCCGAAAAAGCGAAATTAATTCAACAAAGACATCATTCGTATTTCGTCCTGCATTTGATCCCGAGCCAAGAAATGATCATTAGATTCCGGTGCTAGATGAAACATAAATGATGAAAAAACAATCCTAACTGATAAAAAAAAAGCATAGCTGATAAAGCATGAAGTAGAGTTAGAACATTGGTTCACAAAATCAACGAAAGCTGAATAAAAAGAATTTATGGAACTTTTCTGCATAACTTTCTATCAATGATTGTTTAGAAAACATTCGGTTTATGCCTTTCTCAAAAAATGAGCTGATTCAGGTTTGGGTTTTAAAACTTTTTCCAAAAAATGAAATTGTTTGATTTTGCACTCATTATAAGGCAAAAAGTTTCTTTTTTTAATTCATGCATTCCGTAAAAATACGTCCAAATAAAGAGATAATCAGTTTAAAATTTAATTTTGTGGCCCTGGGCAGACTGCTTCTATACAGATATTTCGTACCATAACTTATAGTTTAATCGTATATGTAATTTAAATGTACGTTTGCTCAGTGTTTCTGGTAAACCTGGACACAGGCGCCGACTTCGTGGGTTCGAGACACTTTCTGAACATCCAATGATTTCGTCGTGGGTTCCTCGAACCCCTGATATTTTTGCTCGTATTACGTGGGAAAAATACACGTACGCATATGTGCACAAATTTTGTTTTTCTTTATCAATTCTTCAAGTTTTTTTTTATTATTCACTCCCCGTTTATTATATATAGAAAGTGTATATAGAAATTTAACCCTCAGACTGTTTATTGTGCCTCAAAAAAGAATTAGTGTTTGTTCGTGCTCATTACAATTTGACGCGACAGACAATACCTCAAGTACCGTTGTTTAAGAGCATTTAAAACTGCCCCCTTTCTAAAAGAAAATTCTTCGGTTTGTCTGGGTTCCCACATAATACAAAAGTCTAGCTCTACATTCGGAGACGAGAACCTATTCGAGGTCATAGCGATTAAGGCGGAAATATGTTGTACAGTCAGTTGACGCGCCCTATCTTCGGCCAGTTGGGGACCAAGAAGGTTAGAAGAGAGAGAAGATGGCATCAGCAGTCGCTGGTGAAGCCAAATCTGATCATCTGGTTCCTTGCGCCCTTCGGGTGGGGAGGGTTCAGTGACGTGACGTCACTAACAGAAGACCTGTGCTGGAGCACAGGTTGATAGCGGCCGTCTCTTACTCTATGCAGCAGTCCCTGAAGATCAACAAGGCTCCCACTGCTTTACCGAGACCATGATTGCTTAATACGCAATATGCACTTCCGGTCGACGAAGCATAATTTTGTATAATTTTTTAAGACAATACTAAACAGTATTTCTGTAACGTTTTGGAAATTTGTAGTTATGTGCATGTATATTTCGGTCTCATTTTTTTCCTGACTGTGCATGCTGCGCCTCTAAAACCTCTTCAAAATCAACGATTTCCCCATACAAAAGTACAGAAGCACCCCAAGTTGGGCATACTGGACATACACATCTGATACAAAGTAGCGCCCACGGAAAACGCAGGGCGTGCGGTTGATGCCATGTCCTCTCCCTTCTAACCTCCTACTTTAACTCAGAAATCATTTGAAGAAAAATGTGTTGGCATTTTCAAAATTGGTAAAAATAACCTTAAAATAAATTCCACATGTTTTTTGTTACTTTTATAAGACAATTGAGTTGGAAATTCACACAGTATCGGTGTATTGTATATAATAATGTCGCGCCTATAAAAGCAAAATAAATGAAATAAATAATTATCTAGAGAAAAAAGAAATTCTGTAATTAACTATAATTTGTTTTATTTTAGTATTTCAGGCGTGTTATTGTGCCAGATAATCTGACTGAATGAAATTTAAATTAGACTTAAATACTTTGAAAAAAATGCATGGGTAATTCGATTAAAAATTTCTGGAGCCCCCAATAATTTTTCAAGTCGGCGCCTATGAACCTGGATAATGATTCTCTGTTATAAAAGCTTCACAATTTTACCTGCTCTGAAAAAATTAAATATTTAACGTAGGTTGCATATACGTAAGACGAACTTCTTTGCGCATACGAAACTGGTAAAATGATAGGTACCCATACAGGGTGTATAATGAATAGAATTCTCCAGCTGGACGTGTAGTGCAGGAAAGCTTACGTTAAGTCACGTTAGGGTTATTGAAAGGTTACTTGACGTAGCTAAAGTGTGCTTAATCTTCAAAGTGCTAGAGTTTGTTTAGGTAAGACACTCACGTGCAATAAATACCAAGAATATGGAATTTATTCTTACTCAGCGTTCCTCATTATCTTGAATATCAGTAATATAACTTCGGTTTTAGTACATTAGTACCTTGAAGGCTCCTTATTAGAGCGGTAAACACAATATCCCCTGAACTTAACGTAAACACTCAATGAAATAGACTTAACGGCCAGACAGAGGTCTGACAATAAAATGAACTAAGTAAACGTACTCACTTTTAACCTTTTATTGGGGAGCTCCTGGTATTACTCAAATACACACTCCAAAATAACACAACTACTGATAGCCCTGACTTTCGTACTATCGTAATATCGTAGAAAAGTAGGTAAATCGCATATCAATAATCAGGAAGAATCTATCACATATAAAACGAAGCTCTCTGGTCTCTTGAGCGCGCCTATTTATATATATATATTGCTTACCACCACGTCATGACTTACACTCGTTGCCACATATAATTCAGCGGGAGAAATAATATCTCGTTAAGTGAGAAGATAATTTGCATAGGAAAATAAAATAACAAGACATAGTAAAATCAAAAAGAAACTGAATCTAGAGTATACGTTACAGGTGTTTTACGAAGATGTCCGAAAGGAGTAGAAAAATAGCAGTTGGTCATAGCAGTAAAGTGAAAATTGCAAAATACGAAGCAAAAAGAAGGCGATTCAGCTATGATACAAATTTGTAGTTGCACCCCACCCCCGGAAACCGGTGCCGATGGAAACCGGTGCCGATGTTCTTTCCAACACTCTTAGTGAAACACCCTGTGTACTGGGGTTTGAAAACATATTAAAAACATAACGTATTTTATAAGGCCTTGAAAAAAAAGGAAATATGCTTTAATGGCAGAATCATCATCATCATCATCATTGTCAACCATTATCAATCCACTGCTGGACGAAGGTATCCCCAAGTTTCCTCCACAACGATCTGTCTTATGCCAGTCTCCTCCATGTCACTCCTGCATACTTTCGAATTTCATCCACCCATATCCCATGTGGTCTTCTGGGTCTTTTCCTGCCCCTTGAAATCCAATCTAAAATTTCGGCTGTCCATCGATGGTCTGTCCTTCTGGCAGTATGTCCAGCCCGTTGCCATTTCAGGGATTTAACTCTGATCATGATGTCTTCCGCTCTTGTCATTTCTCGGATCCACGAGTTCCTCTTCTTATCTCTCCTGGTTACACCAAGCATGCACCTCTCCATGCTACTTTGAGTTGTCTGCAGCCTTTGTATGTCTCTTTTAGTTAAGGTCCACGTCTCTGCACCATACGTAAGCACTGGAAGGATGCATTGATCAAACACTTTTCTTTTAAGACATAATGGCATATTGCTCTTGAAAATTATGCTGTTTCTTCCAAAAGCTCTCCAGGCAAGTTTTGTACGCCGATTAATTTCTTCATCAATGTGACCCTCACTTGATATCTGCTGTCCAAGATAAACGTACGTGTCTGTTATCTCCAGCTTTTCTCCATCAATCGACAAATCTTCATTTCTTGTAAAAGCATTGAACATCACTTTTGTCTTCTGAAAGTTCATTTTTAATCCCACTTCTTTACTCTTGTCAGCAAGTTCCTGGGTCATACTCTGCAGCTCTGATGGGGTAGTTGCAAAAATGACTACGTCATCAGCAAAACGAAGGTGGGTTAGATAATCTCCATTAATCTTTATCCCCTTGTTTTCCCAGCTCAGCGACTAAAAGACACCCTCCAATATGACATTAAAGAGCTTCGGAGATATGGTGTCACCTTGTCTCACTCCCTTTCCAACTTTTATGTGTGCTGTATTCTCAAACAGCCGAATCTCTGCACTTGCATTTTCATAGATGTTATTAATAATATTAATGTATGCATCTTCAATACCGCAGGATTTCAGAGCCATTGTAACTGCTGATGGTTTCACCGAATCAAAGGCTTTTTATATGTAGTTAAAACAATTTCGATTTTTTGACTGTGTATTGTGACAGGTGTTTCAACTAATCCAACAGAATAATTTTTACAAAACTGAAAAAAATTGCATGAAGGATCTGTCTATCCTTTGAAGAGGACAAAATATTGTTACCGCACAGCATCGCGGATGGCCAACGTTCGTGACGGCCACGAAGAAACCTCAGGTTCGATTCCAGCAGGTACGAACGCTCGAACCATTAAACACCCGCCGTGCGTCGGATATGTACTTTAAGCCGCCAGATCCAAGGTACTGACCCCCCCCACCCGTAATAAATAAGGCCGTCTTAAATCCCCTTTCAACCACGCTTCAGTGTCATTTTCCTGTTGGGCACTCTTGCCCAATATCACCTGTTTCTAAGGGTTGTTTATGACTTGGGGTCAGACACTCCCTTCCTAAAATCCTTTACATGTAATCTGATCTGATTTGGCTGGGACATTCGTGCCGAAAATAGCAACTTTTTCAATTTCACCAGAGGAAACACTTTCAGAGTCATGGCTGCGTTTACAAAGCGAGGATAAACAGAGCAAGGATGAATAGATGTTAAAGACTTAATCTCACTAAGACGTTGACAAGAATTGTTCGAGAGAAAAACAGAGAAGTACTGCAAATAAGCGCAGATCCCGTGCCACAACAACCGAGTTTTGCAAAAAAACAATTTCTCCGCTAGAATTTATAACAAGGTCACCATTCCCGAACCACTTTTTTCAAACTGCTATACTCTAGTGTGAAATAGAGTCACAATATGAAAAATCGGCATCTTGACCCAGTGGTGTAGTTCGAAACAAAAAATTATCTTAGCGGCGAACAGATTAGGAAACAGTGATCAGGGAAGAAGACTTTAAAATTTTGCAAAAACCCTCTGAAATTTAATTTATTGTTTTTATTATTTAGTATATTTTATTAAATTTTCATTACTATTTATTTTTATCAATTTATTTAAAAATTGCTTAATTTGGGCGATTTTGAATAAAAGAAAGAACGTTACGTGAGAGTCTCATGCTAAGAATATCAAATGTATATTTAAATACGGCTCTGTTTATTTACACGGTTCATCTACTACACTGCTGGACAATTGCTAAGGACGGATCATAAACGGCTATATAGCGCATAAAAAAGTAAGTGTGGTTGGATGCCAAGTGAAATAAAAATAATGTCAGAATGCCAGGACATCACAAGAAAGACAATTTATTGTGCTCTGAAATCCAGAAGGCTTTGGAACGTGTTCAAGGGACAAACAGGCCATTTTGTGCAGAATACGTAAACGTGAAAAAAATGCAATTACCGTCCGCAGGCGTTCCGGCGTAAGATGTCAATACGGGATATGGCCACCATGGAGGGCGATGCAAGATTCCACACGTCGTGTCATGCTTTGCACAACATTATCAAGCAGCTGTTGGGGTAATTTATCCCATTCCTCTGTGAGTGCACGGATGAGGATGTCCTTGTTTATTGGAGGGCATTGGCGACCAGCAAGACTCCTCCCCAAAGCATCCCACACATTTTCAATGGGATTCAGATCTGTAGAACGTGCTGGCCATACAAGGCGTTGTATATCCTCGCTCTCAAGACACTCCTGGACAGCGACTGTTCGATGACATGTTGCGCTGTCGTCCATGAAAATGAATCCATCACCGACAGCACCACGGAACATGTAAACATGAGGTAGGAGAACATCATTAATGTATCGTTGGCCAGTCATAGTCCCAGTTGGAAGCACATAGAGGGACGTACGGCCATTGATCATGATGCCAGCCCATACCATGACACTACATGTCGGATATCGGTCCCTTTCCTGTATCTTTGCTGGACAATATGCAGTACCACTATCACGCCAGATCAGTTGTCGTCGACAATCAGACGATAGACTGTATCTACTCTCATCTGAGAAGAGGACAGCAGACCAGTCGTTATCAGTCCAATTGCGATGTTGATGGCACCATTGCGAACGGGCGGTACGGTGACGTCTGGACAATGGGATGCACACAACAGGACGGCGGGCGTATAGTCCTCCTTCATGCAAACGTAGGTGATGTCGGGAAGACATACTGAAAATTGCAAGTTCGTCAATTGATTCTATCCCTTTCAACTTTGCGTTTGAACAACAACGGTCAATACGCGTCAAATCCTTTATATCTCTTATCAGCGCTATGACGTCACGAACAAGTTCGGCAATCCAAAATTTGCATACGCACAACACGTCTTACTGTATAACGCACTTATGCTAATTTCCACATTTTCCTGCCTTCCATTTTATGGTTGCTATCGTTGCTATTGTCATCCGTCCTTAGCAATTGTCCGGCAGTGTATATAACGAAGCTGAAGAGAGGTTCAAAAGCATTCAATAAATTCGGACTTCGTCATAATCGGACAGATAAGGGAAGGGCAATTTTTGGCATATTGCCAGGCTACAAGTAGTCAATCATAAACTATTTACAGATTAATCGAAGGTAAATGATACTGTTTTATTGAAATCTATAGCTAGCAAAAATAAAATGCTTGACATATGCAAAATGAAAAACTATTTAACGGATGTAAAAATTAAAGTAACTGACAAAAAGTTTGAATTTCACCTGTTACGTGTAACGTCGGATATACGAGCCAATTCTTGCTTGTTTTAAATGTCTTTCAATTTCCTCTCACACAGTGATTCAGATGTTTCCAGATGCATATATATATATATATAGCTGTAAAATTATATATATATATATATAATTTTAGAGCTTATTTTACATACGAGCCAATTCTTGCTTGTTTTAAAATGTCTTTTAACTTCCTCTCACGCAGTGATTAAGATGTTTCTAGATGCAAAATAAGCTCTAAAATTTTCTGAACAGAGATTTAGAGATTCAGTGATTGAGAGGTGTTTAGAAGATGAAAAAAAAACAGCATTCTCCCAAGAGATATACACTATATTGACAAAAGTCGCCGGACACCAAGAAGAGGAACACAACATAGCCTTTATTGACATACATTAGTGCGGTGTCGGTCCACCTTTGGCCTTAATGCATGCAATGACCCTTCGAGACATACTTTGCGATAAGGTTTTTGAGACACAGCTATAGGTATGCGCTTCCATTCAGTACATAATGCTGCCTCTAACTGTTGCTTAGTAGTAGGCCTTGGTTCCAAACTTCTTATGCGGCACTCCAATTTATCACATAGGTGCTCTATGGGATCTATGGGATTAAGATCAGGGCTCTGTGCTAGCCGGTCCACACACGATATAGAATTATTTGTCAAAACACACCGTAACAGCCCTTGCTTTATGGCTCGGTGCATTATCCTGCTGGTACGAACAAGGCTCGGTTCCATAGTATTGCCACAGAGTTGGTAGGGCATAATTGTCCAGAATATCGAGGTATACGTGCTGGTTAACAGGTTTGTTCACCATAACCAATGGGCCACGACCATACCACGAAAAACACCCCCACACGAGTACACTGCCAGCTCCAAACTTGACCGTAGGAGCAGTACACTGTAGTAAATAGAGTTCTCCCGGCTGCCGCCATACCCACGCACGTTCATCAGACTGATGGATCGTGTATCTGGATTCATCAGTGCACAGGACCCGTTCCCATTGATCTACGGTCCACGATAAATGTTCTTTACACCATGCTAAACGACGAGTAGCATTCCGAGTGGAGATGAAAGGCTTGTGAGCAGACGCACGACCATGGCAACCCATGGAATGAAGTTCTCTGCAAATGGTACGTGCATATACCGAGATTTCAGCATCTTACTCACCTGTACACTGAGGTCTTGTGCAGTATTCCGTCGGTTACCTGTAAGGACTCTCCTGAGGCTTCGATGTCCTCTATCACTGTTTTTCTTTGGTCTGCCGGTACGTTTTGCTGCTTCAGACACGTCATGTGTCTTCCACTTATTCAGTACATTCAAAACAGTTGACTTGAGTATGTTTAAACGCCTCTCGGTTTCTCTTATAGACAACCCATCAATATAACAGCCAACAATATTTCGTTTCTCAAAGTCAGTTCTCTCCCGCCGCGACATTTTCTCTCAACCTCACAGTGCGATATGATCGCCGTCAGCGGCAGGCTGACGGCGATTATACCGTTTGCAACTGTACCACATTTTAACAACGCAGCGTATCCGTTCATTTGCTTTTGAAGGGGTGTCCGGTAACTTGTCAATATAGTGTATATTATCCCTTCCCCCGGAGAAACGGGTATACTTGAATCATGGTAATCCTCCATGACAATCTCTGTAGATTGTTCGTGGGAATATAAATTAAGGCACAGAAATTAATACTCGTATAAAGCTCGGATAGAGAGCATTTGGAAGAAAGAGGGCAATTTTCAAGAGCACTTTATCATTATGTCTAAAAGCAAAGTGTTTATCTGAGACTTTAAATAAAAAATGTCAGAAAAATTCAGAGACTGCTGACAACTCACAGAAGCATGTAGAAATACATGTTCTTTGATCAGGGAAATAACAAGAGTGAATAATATCGTAATCAAAACAAAGATCGTCAATTCGTAATGTAATGGTCAGTTGAAATACTAGACTGGACACCAAAGGTCAGCATAAGATTCAGACGAGAACCACTTAAGGAATGGTGTGAATGAAATTCGAAAGCATTCCAGATTGACATGGAGAATTATTTACCGAAGCAAGGAGTTGTGGAAGAGTCTAATGTTTTGACTATTTTTATGCCGGGTAGCTAAAAGCTTCATTTAAATTCAAAATCTTTATAACGAAAGAACAAATGCGTGTAGTACACTGTAAAAAATAAGTGGTGGGAATTCACGGAAAATTTCTGAAAATAACATGTAGCAAAGTTGCCGGTATATGTCAGTTTTTTAACGGAATTTTCGTTTTTTTTTAAAAGTGCTCGTCTTTTTTTTTTTTTTTTTTTTTTTTTTAACTTCCGCATTTTTACAGATTTTGCGTACTCAGTAATTCCGTTTATTTAAGAAAAGTGCGTTTCAAAATTTTCCGTACTTATTAAGAAAATTCGCACAATCTGAAACTTTCAGCACTTAACGGTAGTGAAGATCGAGCCCGGGTCATTTAGGTTGAAGCCGTGCGTCTTAACCTCTGAGCCAGAATACCACAGACGTCTTGATCACGTTCAAGGTAAAACTTTATTGCGCGATGGTGATTCTTTTATTTTGTTTTTCCTTTTCTTTTCAGTAATCCGAATGATTTAGTCATTTCACTTTCTATTGGTGTTTGTTATTTTTTTAATATGTTTCTAATAATTTTATTTTTTTCTCTAAGAGATCTTATTACAAATCACGTGCTTTTTTCATCATAAATTTTCGAAGCAACAGACGGATTTAGAGTTTGAGATCTTTTTTCAACTGACAATAACTTTCAATTATTTTTACGAGAAGGTGCAATGTATGTATTGTGTCATAAATTTATCTCACAAAAATTCTAAATATAAAATTTACTTTTAATAGCTATAAAGCTTTGGTCTTAAGGACTCCACAGACTGGTAAATAGACATCGTACAATCACCTGTACAATAAATTAAGTACCCGTTTTTTTACAGTAACACAATATATAATAGGTGGTGCACAAAATGGGGAAAAGGAGAAGAAATATCCTGTGTTACAGTAATTAAAATTCATGCGATATGCTATCCACAATATCCGATCTTCAAAATCAAATACTTCGACAGACTATTGAACTTTAACAATTAATCAAACCCCCAAGTGTTCCCGTGAATCTGTCCTATTTCCGGAAATTTGCGTTAATATAAGAAAAGAAAAGCGGAAAGGTTTCTAAAAATTCAGAATTTTCCGTTAACACATTTTGAGAAGGGTAATCTACCGTCAATATAAGAAAGGGTTGTAATTATACCAAATGTGATACTAAGGATATTAGTATCATTTAATCAAAACGTGTTATACAAATATATATTATTAACATTACACAACTTAACAAGAAGTGTGTATGTTTGTGAAAAACTCTTCACACGTTATTCTTGAGTAGCCAAGGACATTTAAGTACGTTGAAGCATACCACATCCAATGTATGAGAGCAATTATATCTGCGACCATTTGCAATAGGCTGACTTATTACTGACATAGTAGTATCTGCGATCATCTGCTACAGACAGACTTTTTCCTTTTATTCTTTTCCTTTCTTTTTCTTCCCTATATATATATATATATATATAATGTAATCACTACGTAAATTCTAGCATATTAAATATTCATTTTCGATATCTTATATAACAATACTATTCTCTGACGTTATATTTAACCAGACATAGCGAACCACTTGCAGGTAATGGAATCAAAAGTCTAGTGCACTCAAATATGTTCAGTCCATATATCATCATCATCATTGTCAACCATTATCAATCCACTGCTGGACGAAGGTCTCCCCAAGTTTCCTCCACAACGGTCTGTCTTGTGCCAGTCTCCTCCATGTCACTCCTGCATACTTTCGAATTTCATCCACCCATCACCCATGTGGTCTTCTTTTGGGTCTTTTCCTGTCCCTTGGAATCCAATCTAAAATTTCGGCTGTCCATGGATAGTATGTCCTTCTGGCAGTATGTCCAGCCCATTGCCATTTCAGGGATTTAACTCTATTCATTATGCCTTCCACTCTTGTCATTTTTCTGATCCACGAGTTCCTCTTCTTATCTCTCCTATTTACACCAAGCATGCACCTCTCCATTCTACTTTGAGTTATCTGCAGCCTTTGTATGTCTCATTTAGTTAAGGTCCACGTCTCTGCACCATACGTAAGCACTGGAAGGATGCATTGATCAAACACTTTTCTTTTAAGACATAATGGCATATTGCTCTTGAAAATTATGCTGTTTCTTTAAAAAGTTCTCCAGGCAAGTTTTGTACGCCGATTAATTTCTTCATCAATGTGACCCTCACTTGATATGTGCTGTCCAAGATAAACGTACGTGTCTGTTATCTCCAGCTTTTCTCCATCAATCGATAAATCTTCATTTCTTGAAAAAGCACTGAACATCATCACTTTGTCTTTTGAAAGTTCATTTTTAATCCCACTTCTTTACTCTTGTCAGCAAGTTCCTGGATCATACTCTGCAGCTCTGATGGGGTAGTTGCAAAAATGACTACGTCATCGGCAAAACGAAGGTGAGTTAGATAATCTCCATTAATCTTTATCCCCTTGTTTTCCCAGCTCAGCGACTGAAAGACACCCTCCAATGTAGCATTAAGGAGCTTCGGAGATATGGTGTCACCTTGTCTCACTCCCTTTTCTACTTTTATGTGTGCTGTATTCTCAAACAGCCGAATCTTTGCACTTGCATTTTCATAGATGTTATTAATAATATTAATGTATGCATCTTCAATACCGCAGGATTTCAGAGCCATTGTAACTGCTGATGGTTTCACCAAATCAAAGGCTTTTTCATAATCGATAAAAGCCATGCACAATGGAAGTTCATATTCTCTCGCTCTTTCATTTAGTTCTCTCAGTACGTGAATATGATCTATTGTGCTGTTGCCACGCCTGAATCCAGCTTGTTCTCTCGGTTGAGCCATGTCCAGTGTTACCTTCAAGCGGTGTGAAAGAACTTTAGTGAAGATTTTATAAACCACTGATAGGAAGCTGATAGGTCGGTAGTTCCTGAAATCCTCATTGTCACCTTTTTTTATGTAGCAGGACCATTGTAGCGTTGTTTCAATCCTCAGGAATCTTCCCTTTATTAAGGCATCGAGTGAAAAATTGGGCGAATACTGTTTCGATTTCTCCATTTGCTTCTTGTATGATGTCTACAGTAATTCCATCTTCTCCTGGAGCTTTTCCCCGCTTCATGTTCTTGATTGCATGTGCAACTTCTGCTGGGATTACTGGAAGAACTCTGGTACCTTTCATGATGTCTGGAGTACATGTATCATCCCTTTCATATAATTTGGAGTAGAAATCTTTCACTCTTGTCAAAATTTCGCCTCTATTTCTTGTTACAGAACCATCTTCTTTTCTCAGTGCCATAATCTGTTTTCTTCCCTTACTGAGATGTCCCTTTGCTATCTTTAGGCTTTGGTTGTTTTCAAATCCTTTCCTCACTAGTTCACAGTTGAATTTCCTTACGTCTTGATACTTTTTCGTACTGTCTTGCATAGCTCTATATATTCTATAACGAAGTAAATTTCTCCGTCATTTTTGGTCTACACCGAGATTCGAACCCGAGGCCGCTTATTCCGGAACAAGTCGCTCTACCAACTGAGCTACGCAGACGCTTATTCTGATTCCTATCTGCCGTGTGCGTCCTGCTGGCAGGTACGTCACATCTCCCACATCTCCGTCACATGGCCCACGGGTCAGCCGTGACCATGAATCGTAGCAGGCAGGCATCCACTGTAGAACGTGCACTTGAGAACTCCCAGTCAATCTGCTGTGTGGAATGCAACATCACACATTTTTTTTTATTTTTCGAAGCGCTGGAGAAGGAATTCTCTGATTTTTCCTATCTCGCGGTGTGGAAATAACATCACACCATTGCGAGATTTTGAACGGTCGGGTCATCCGGATAGTTCGGGCGCCATTATAACGAAGTAAATTTCTCCGTCATTTTTGGTCTACGCCGGGATTCGAACGCGAGGCCGCTTATTCCGGAACAATTCGCTCTACCAACTGAGCTACGCAGACGCTTATTCTGATTCCTATCTGCCTGTATGTCGTGCGCGTCCTGCTGGCAGGTACGTCACAATTCCACTTTGGAAGTCACATCTTCTTTAGTTGTCCTCATCTCTCTTCTTTTTTGCATCAACATTTTGGTTTTTCCTGATAATTTGTTCACATGCAACTTGTTCTTAGACCCAGCTAATTTTGTTGTTGTTTCCATAAGAGCTTTGGTTACTTTTCCGTTAACTTTAGAAATATCCACTTCTTCCGATGTTAGACCTTTTAAAGTGGAGAATCTGTTCTTCAGTTCCAACTTGAAGGTATTATGGTGTTTTTTAAGGTTGGTTATATCAATACATTTTGTTTGTCCTATGAGCTTGCCACGTTCACGTTTCGTGTTGAGATGCATCTTACATTTCACCAATCTATGGTCACTACCTGTGTTGAACTTGTTTAGCACACTGCAGTCTTCTATGACGAATTTTTTGTTACACATAATAAAATCAATTTCACTTGTCGTTCCATTTGGATGGCTCCATGTCCATTTCCTGTGTGGCTTTTTCTTGAAAAAGGAGTTTAAGATGGAAAACCCTTCTGCCTCTGCAAACTCAACGAGAGTATTTCCACGCTGGTTTCTGTTGCCGTGACCGAATTTACCTACTGAAATTTCATTCTGTTGCCGTTGCCATATTTTTGCATTAAAATCTCCCATAATTATCTTTAAATGCTGCTTAACTTTATTATTTAGATGACGAATTTCCTCATAAAATTCTTCAATTTCTTCTTCAGGATGACTTGTGGTGGGTGCATATGTTTGAATAATCTGAGCCTGGTATCTTCTCGATAGTTGGATAACGAGTCGTGCAGCTCTGTCAGAGGAACTTTCAACTTCTACAACTTTATCCTTCAGTTTCTTGTTTATTATAAATCCAACACCACTAGTTCTGCCAGTATCTGTCCCACGATAGTAGAAGAGATTTCCACTTTTCAGTTCAATGATATCTTCTCCTTTTTTCCTTACCTCACTTAGCCCGACGATGTCCCACTTGATCCTTTGTAGTTCCTCTTCCAATTCAAGAAGCCTTGAATCAGAAGATAGGGAGCGTCCGTTATACTGTACGTAGCCAAGGTCAGCATCAGATGGCAGCCTAGTCCGGTCCTCCGGGGATTCTTAGCACCCTCTGCCTTCATGTCGCACTGGCCGCTGCCTTGGCCAGGTACATTCCAGCTGCCGGAGACTGAGGGCCAAGATTTAAGTTGTGGAGTCATTTTGGAGGGGTTTGGCCATAACTCACCACGCTGGCCAAACGGGTTGGTGAGTGTGGGATAGCATTTCCTCTAATCCCGATGGTATAGTTATACCGCTATTGGCGGTCGTCAGAGCCCCTTTAGTGGGAACAGGATGTACCACGAGAAGGCGGGGTTGACATTTGTCAAGGAGAGGCTGTGATGTTACGCATCACCTGACCTTACATCCCATATATATATATATATATATATATATATATATAGGGAAGAAAAAGAAAGGAAAAGAAAAAAAGGAAAAAGTCTGCCTGTAGCAGATGATCGCAGATACTACTATGTCAGTAATAAGTCAGCCTATTGCGAATGGTCGCAGATATAATTGCTCTCATACATTGGATGTGGTATGCTTCAACGTACATAAATACCTTTGGCTACTCAAGAATAACGTGTGAAGAGTTTTTCACAAACATACACACTTCTTGTTCAGTTGTGTAATGTTAATATTATATAAGAAAGGGATTACGGAAAAGTTCCTGAAAATTAAGAATATTTCGTTAGATTTAGAATTTTCCGTTAACACATCTTGAAAACGGTAATTCACCGTCAATATAAGAAAATAATTACGAAAAAGTTTCTGAAAATTAAGAATATTTCGTTAACACATCTTGAAAACAGTAATTTACTATCACTATAAGAAAATAATTACGGAAAGTTTTCCGTTAACACATTTTGAGAATGGTAATCTATCGTCCATATAAGAAAGGAATTGCGGAAAAGTTTCTGAAAATTCAGAATTTTTCTGACGTACGAAAAATACGTAAAATTCAGAGTTTTTCCCGTCATTTCACGAAAAATGTTGTATCAGAAATGCGCTTCCTTACTTCACGAAAGAAATATCGGAAATTAGCTCGTGAATTTCAGAAATGTTTTTAGAGAGTACGGTACGTTTGTAAGATTTGCCAATAAGAGAAATTCATTCGGCAATGGAAAAACTTTTAGTTCGAAAATGCGACGAGAGCGGTCGCTCTACAAGCATGCAAACAATGAAAGATATGCAAATATGACGCATTTGAAAGCACTAAATGATAAACTGCAGCGACTATGTATTGTCTTTATTCGCGTCGTTATTGAAAACGGTCTTGAAGAGGAGTGTTGCTACAATGTTGACTTGTCCAAATAAAGCAATGTTAGTGAAGCTTTTTTTACTAGTATGTTAGCGGTAGTGTAAGTTTTGCGAAAGTTCCGAACACAGGAAGAACTAAAGAAGGGCCAAGATGCCTTCTTTAATCCTATCAATCACTTGTGCCGGTTTGCAATGCCTGATGAGACGATTTAAGAAAACAGGAAATAAGAAAACGATTTAAAAAAAACTTGCTGAACATGGGCACAGGATAATCCACATTCGTGCACAGATGAGCAACTGCATTCACCGGGAATCATAATGTGGTATGGAATCACTACATCCGTCATTCATGGGTTTTCTTCCTTTGAGAAGCAGTGCCCCATCCAGAAACGGCTGGAACACTTGCTCAGTAGATGCCAAATGCTACTTAAAACTGCTGCTTGAAAACGTGATGCCATGTTTGCTAGAACAAAACTGCTTCACTAACTCGGGTTTATGTAGGATGGTGCGCCAGCTCACGTCTTATCTCCTGTAAAGAACTCTTTTTGTCATTACATTTGGTGCAGAAAGACAAATAAGCAGGCACTGCAGCATCCCGTGGCCACCTAGGTCGCCAGATCTGACACCGGTGCATTTCTGGTTCTGGAGCTATTTAAAGTCCACAATATTCCAGACAAGACCTCTTTCCACACTTCCACAATTAAAGGATGTGACATACTACAGAGGTGAAAACATGTGTCAAGACGACATATCTGCAGCTAGATATTCTGTCCGCGTAACTCACTTAGGAGAGCGACTTACTCCGGAGTGAGGGGACACGGCTTCGATGCCCGTCGCGGAAAAGCTTGTGTTGTCATAAGGAAGCCATTCTCACGCTAAGTCTAATGCACTCACTCGAACATGTTACATTCGGTGGTCACTGGAGTTGTGGTGTAGGACATGTTGAACAATTACCGTTGTGAATGTGTCACCAAAAAAATGTAACGTAATTATAATAACCACCTTCACAATGCTGTCGTTACACGATTTAAAAAAGCAGGTCTCAGTTGCAATTAAAAAATGAACTTTATTTACATCTAAAACCATCACACGAAACATGCTAGTACTCTCGGACCCACACTGGGTCCATCATCGGGCAACATATTGGGCCAAACTCCTGTTTATAAGGAGGTGGTTCGTCACCTAAAGTCACTGATTGGATGACGTAGTTCCATTTAACGCAAGCGCACTTCAGCATGATATACACATACACAAATAAAAACCACTGCAGGTTAATATGATGGTATGAATTATGAATTGTGATAAAATGTGCAATGATTAAAAATGAAATGTCTCCATGACGATGGTTATGTATACATGGTGAGTCATCGTTACAGCATTGGTTGGAGAATAAGTTGATAAAAATGCTCTTTCTAAATAGCAAATTAGTTTTGTTGGATGTTGTTGCTAAGTATTTAACATTGTTCCAATCCGGTATATGGCAGACCTGATTAACCAGTCGAGATAATGCTGTAGCGCACGAGCCTTTCCTTACATTGTAGGCATGTTCAGAAATCCTAGTCGAAATATTTCGAAGTGACTTTAGGTGACGTCATCCAACCAGTGACTTTAGGTGACGAACCACCTCCTTATAAATAGGAGTTTGGCCCAATATGTTGCCCGATGATGGACCTAGTGTGGGTCCGAAAGTACTAGCATGTTTCCTGTGATGGTTTTAGATGTAAATAAAGTTCATTTTTTAATTGCAACGACAGCATTGTGAAGGTGGTGATTATAATTTATTGACACAAATCTCCACGAATTTTGGGTGACGTAATTATTTTCATTGATTTTCGCTGCATTTACAAACTTTTTAGACATTATCCCCTTTTGTCGGTAACGATTTGTACTAAAAGTTCTTCCGTCGCCAAATAAAATCCCCCTACTAGTTGATGGTTTTCGTGCAAATCGCATTGTCACACACTCATTTGTTCTTTTTTAATAAAGTTTTGAAATTTAAAATGACTTTTGAGCCACTCGGTACAGTGCGATATTCAACAATATTCGAAACATATATTTCAAAATTTATTTCATTTCATTTATTTATTTAGTTATTTTTTGTTTTTACATGATTCTAAAAAAAAAAAAAAAAAAAGAGTGAAAGTAAATTTTTTTTAACAATTCATAAATTTCGACCATGTACAGAAACAACAGGGAAGACAAGGAAAAAGTGCCGAAAATGGCCTGACATAGCCCTCTACTCCCCACAAAAGAAAAACAAATGAAATAACAGATAGATACATTAAGTCAGACAATCAGAATAAGTTTTACCCATTTTCTCTTTTTTTTTTTTTTTTTTTTTGAGTTATTGAAAAAGAAAAATTAAAATTTTTTTTTTAATTAATTAAAACTATTCAAATTAGTCAGGTCACTAGGTAAAGAATTCCAGTATTGAGGACCTCTATAATTTAAGGAAAGTTTCATTGATTCCGTTTTTGGAAAAATAGGTTTTAATTGTAATTTATTCCTTGTCTCATAAGGTTGTTCATGTGTATTAAGTAATATAAGATCTGAATATAAATTTTATTTAATTCGCTTGAACATAATTTTACAAGATTAAAATAGTATAGCTGAGTAATAGGAAGCATATTATATTTATTAGGATATGCTTTTATTCTAAAATTTATTAAAGGTCGAGTATTAGGCTGTGATTTGAGATCAATTATGAGTCCAATGTATTTGTTTTGTAGAATTTGCAATTTATTAATCTTGTATTATGTCGTTTTTCCCCAAGATAGTATGCAATAATTAATATGAGTTTGAAATAATGCGTAATACAATGAGATCAATGTTTTAATTGTAAAATTAGTCAGAATATAACTTACCATACCATTGTTTCTAGATAATTTAATTAAAAGAAAATCAACATGATTATACCATTTAAGGTCAAAATTTATTACAGTTCCAAGGTAATTATATGAAGGCACTATATCAATTCACTTATTATTGAGTGATATCTGTACATTTGATATTAAAGGAGATAACGAATTAGAGAAAAACATTGCTTTAGTTTGATTAACATTCATTATTAATTCATTTGGATTTAACCAGTCGGAAATCGTTTGCAACTGATTATTACATTGTGTTAAAATTTCATCGCAGTTTTTTTTTTTCCTTTTATAAGAAAAATTGTATCATCCGCATATAGAAAAATATCAATATGAGCTGAAAGTGAAAACAAATCATTAATGTATATGTATTAAACTACTAGCGTATAGCCCGTCCTAGGACGCTTGTTTTTAAGCTTTAAATAAATATTAATATATAGGGGATGTTGCCCGTCCTGTGACGAAGGGAAATTTTTAATTGAAGCAGATTGAAAACAAATCAAATAGACGCCTGATTTCTGTAAGGAAATATAGTAAAAACTTATATATTAAGAACTCATTCATGTTAGAACTAAAAATTATATGCTATTTATTTCCGTTTTTCAAAAGACCTCGCGATAAATAACGTATTGAGTAAAGTATTTGTTGTTTAACAACTGTCGATTAGAGCGTTTAGATAGATCGATATTTTGCAAAATGTGTAATATAATCAGCACTAAACTCGGAAAGTTGTTTTCGTGCAAACTTACCTTAATAACTTTTTCTTTGATTTTTCGCGTTAAATGACTTTTTCTCCGGCACACTTGTTATTCCCTCCACGGCTTGTTTTAGACTGTCCTATTCGACGGTTAGTTTGAAACTTCATACCGAAGCTTTTTCTACAAAATAATGCGACATCTGGTATTACAAATCGGATCTAAATTCTCGATAATGTGCTAATGGGGTGACATCTGCTTTTAGATGCAATCTTGCTTACTTTGACATCCCAATATTTCAGTTTTTATCGTAGGTTAGAGCGTTTAGATAGATCGATTATTTTGCAAAATGTATAACATAATCAGCACTAAACTCGGAAAGTTAGTTAAATGAAAAAAGTAAAAAATGATTTACAGCGTACAAATTAATATTCGCATTGTTCTAAATTAAATTAATATACAAACGCAACTTGCCGTGATATTAAGATTTTAATGCGAATTTTGTAGATCGGACAAATAGAGCTCGAGTCACTGATAATCCAATGTTTTTTAATTAGCACGCGATCACTTTGCCATCTAAAAGTGATTGAGTGGTATTACATAGCAGCAATTACAGTATTTTTACATCGCGAGAGCACACACGAAATGATCGATAAGTGATGGCGCAACAATGCAGACGTTGTTGTGACGTCAAGCGTTCCAGAGGGACAGACAGATAAATCTGGGTGTTTATATATATTATTGAGATAATTTAGAGTGTACAACGTATCGTACTTTCTTTTATTTAAAAAATTCTTACACTTTTGCGTTAGTTCCTTTATTTCAATTTTACTACGCATTCTGCGTTCAGAAATATTTTACATTTTGATTAGACAAAACAAGAAAAAGTTGCTTTACAAAAACTGGGGGAAGAAATATGAAAACTATTTGTTTTACATATTATGCAATTTGTACTAAAAGGCTCACGCATTTCAACTCAGTTTTTGTTCGCTAAGTGATATAGCCGCGGCGATCTTGAAGTAGTCAGAAGCTCGACCTCCTGGTTATTCCCCCGAATTTGGCTAGGGTTCCAACGCTTGATTGGCGTGGTCTTTTTTTTTTTTTTTTTTTTTTTTTTTCAACGACGCTGATTGCGTCTTTTTCTTGACAGTAGTTGCCCAAAATTATGGGTAGGCAGCTCCTTGTTGATGCCACAGAAGACATTAAACCTTCAAACAAATCACTGTACGATGTATTAATCATTGCTTTCTTCAAAGCGGTTTGTTTTCAACAGGAATTTTTTAAAGCTGATTGCCCGAAGGTACAGAAGAGTTTTTCCGAGTTTCCTTTAGCTCTTTTCTGATTCTGCCTATTCCCAATTTTTTTTTTTTTTTTTTTTCTTGGCCAAGTCGACTTTGGAAGTTTCCAATTTGCATCGAATTCTTTATGAATGATTAATATTCTTTTCAAAGACAAACATCCTCTTTTGAGAGACGCATCGTTGAATTTCAAAAACGAATAAAAGAGGTTAAAAATTTTACAACTGAGATTCCAAAGCAAAAGTGTAAAGATAGAACTGCAAAGAGATCCGAAAAAGATGACGCTAAAAATTATTCAGCGAGGTGCTTTATCTATGATGAGCTGACAATGGATAAGATAGAGAGGATACGCTGTATGTTGTTGTTGGGGCAGTCTCTTGTTCAATAGTCCGTGAAGGAGCATAAGAACTGTGCATAATGTGCAAGAGTTTAGTCATGATCAATAATATCGCCTTAAAAGAGTTCATTCATGAAGAATTCAAGCTAATTGCAGTTCTTTCTTCTCTTGAAGCTTTGTCGCGTTTCTGATTGCGTATAGAGAAATCAAAGAGTGAAAATGTTTTAAAATCTGAGTTCCGAATATGACGTATAAATAAACTGCGCATGACTGCTGAAGCAAAAAATATTGTTGCTAGAATAAAATTGCGTAGAAGCTACAGAGAACGTTCACACATTTTTAGAACGTTTTGATTAGAAATTACGGAAAATAAAAGAAGTTCAAAGAATTGAAACGGGCAACGGCGAGTTAGATGAACATAAATGAAATATCTGCTGCTGTTACATATCGCCTGCTAAGAAAATGGTTCACAGAAACAAACTGTGGATAGAAGGATATGTTTTTACTCTTTACGAAGAGAAATATCCGTATTCTGCAATTAAAGAAGTTAGTAAAAACACTGATTTTGATACGCTTTCCAAAATACCAGAAATAATTACTCAAGTTATTACTCAAGATATAAGGATAATGGCTGTTGAATAAATCTCACTCCTATGCCCTGACCTTCTACCCCATTTCGATGATATTCAACAGATCCGGTTCAGTACACCTCCGGAACAACATGGTAAAGTTTTGTGTCAATAGAAGCACTTTTAGTCAAGTTACAAGGATAGTGGCTGTGGAATAAATCTCGCTCCTGTGCCCTGACCTTTGACCCCATTTATGATATTCAACAGAACTGGTTCAGTATACCTCTAGAACAACATGATAAAGTTCTGTCGCAATCAAAGGATTTTTACGTAAGTTATGACCCATAAGGGCGATGGAATGGATCCCGCTCATATGTCCTGACTTTTGGCCCCATTTCGTCCATTTTCAGTAGGGTTCCATCCCAAGTGTTCTCCTACCACATATTAAGATTTCATCGAAATCGAACGATTTTACGCGAGTTATCGTGCTGACGGACATACGCACACAACGTGTGACGTAATGAGGCAGATGGGAATCGCGACCATATGCTCGCAAGAGTGTGACGTCATAAAACTTTCATATGATTCACACACAATGCGGGACGTAATGAGATAAGCAGCGTTACCGCGCGCCAACATCTCAATCGCCAGAGTTTGACGTCATAAGATTTCTAAGCATGGGTAACATTGATGGGACGACGCCATGACACTAAAACCCTGGTAATTCGGGGTGGTTATTTAACCCACTAAACGAATTTTCCTAAAGTCGAAATCAAGCTAAATTGATTTCGAGTACCAGAAAACGGTTGGTTGACGACTTTCATCAAAATTCTTAGAGCCGTTTTCAAAATAAAATGTATATACATACAAGAATTGCTCCTTTAATAGTATGGGATAAGGGCGATGGAATGGATCCCGATCCAATGTCCTGACCTTTGACCCCATTTCGTCCATTTTCAACAGGGTTCGTCCCCAGGTGGTCCCCTACCACATATTAAAATTTCATCGAAATCGAACCATTTTTACGCATGTTATGACGCATAAGGGCAATTTAATGCATCCCGCCCCTATATCCTGACTATTGACCCCACTTCAACCATTTTCAATAGGGTTCATTCCCAGGTGATCCCCTACGACATACTGAAATTGCATCGAAATCGAACCATATTTACGCAAGTTACGACGCATAAGGGCAATTTAATGCATCCTGCTCCTATGTCCTGAACTTTGACCTCACTTCACCCATTTTCAATAGGGTTCGTGCCCAGCTGGTCCCTTGCTACATACTAAAATTTCATCGAAATCGAACCATATTTACGCATGTTATGACGCATAAGGGCAATGGAATGGATCCCGCTCCTATGTCGTGATCTTTGACCCCACTTCACCCATTTTCAACAGGGTTCGTCCCCAGGTGATTCCCTACCACATACGAAAATGTCATCAAAATCGAACCATTTTTATGCGAGTTATCGTGTTTACAGACGGGCGGACAGACGGATAAAGCTGGAGCATATACGCTTCTTAAACCTACGGTTGGAAAGCGTAAAAAACGGTGTGGAAATCATAGAATTAGTATTTCTAAATGAAAAATAAACTATATTATTAATAATAGAGGGGGAAATCACCAAGCATTTAACAGGAAAAAGAACACCAGACCAATATCCAAAGAAGGTACGTACTTTTGCGACTGTTTCCAAAGTAAGGTCTGTTGTCTTAAAAGAAAATCCACCGACCCAAAGAACAATAGCTAAGTCGTTAAAAATCTCTGCATAAATTGTAAACAAGGTAATAATCAAAGATTTGAATCCGGGGAAAAAAAAAAAAAGCATAATGTTCATCTCCTTTTGCATAGTCACTTTGCTGAGCCCAGAACACAATGTAGACTTCTTTATGAAAATCACTTAGCCGGAGACAAACAGAAATTTATTGTGACTATTGATGAAACATGGATCTACCTAAACGACTGCAACAAAAACAGGTCAATTTATTATTATTGCAAAAGAGCAGAAAAAGACTTACAAACTTGGTCCCTAGAATCCAAAGAAAGTTTCAGTTAAGGATTCATGATTATCGCTGGTTTTTCGTATAATAAAAAATTAAAGAAAAGTTGATAAGAATGTTGAAATCACTTCTACATATTACCAAAATAATGTTTTAACTCCTATATTTAAAGAGGAAATACCATTCCTTTTTTCACAAAGCCTTCAAAGAATAGAATTCCATCAGTGTTGGGCTGCCAGTCATACATCCAAATCCACCACTCTCTTTCTTGAAAAAATGAAAACAAGTTAGTAAAATCATGCAATGCATTGATTATGATTCGCTTTCCAACATACCAGAAATCGCGCGCAGACAGACCCTCCTCCTTACCCTGACTATTGATTCGTTCAGTATACCTCCGGAACAACATACTAAAGTTTAGTCGCAATAGAAGCATTTTTACTCAAGTTTTGAGAATAATGGCTGTGGAATAAATCTCGCTCCTGAGCCCTGACCTTTGACCCCATTTCACTGATATTAAACAGAATTGGTGCAGTATATCTCCGGAACAACATACTAAAGTTTTGTCGCAATAGAATCTTTTTTAGCCAAGTTATGAGGATAACAGCTGTGGAATAAATCTCGCTCTTGTGCCCTGAACTTTGACCCCATTTCGTCCATTTTCAACAGGGTTTGTCCCTAGGTTGTCTCCTACCACATACTAAATTTCCTCGAAATCGCACCATTTTTACGTGAGTTATCATGCGGACAGCAGACAGACAGACAGACAGACGGACGGACAAAGCTGGAGCATATACGCTTCTTCAACGTAAAAAAGAGACGGGCGTATATTTTTCTCATACTCCTTCAAAATCCCCTGATGTATCAGAAATAGACTATTGTGTTTTCGGACTGCTAAAAGGAGCGCTTTCTAAACGCATACATAAAACAATGATTGGACTGTGGACAGTAGTGGAAGAGGAGTGGAATAAAATACCACTTCCAATTTTAAGAAATGCTCTGTTATCTTGAAAATCTAGATGTTGGTTCATAGTGCACAGAAAGGGCCATCAGATAGAACATTTAAGAAAGAAATAATGTTATTTTAAACATTGATTCCATTGCTGGAAAATCGTTCTAAAAATGTGTGAACATCCTCTGTAAAAAATACATACATAACCTTCGGGAATTTGCAGGTGATTTGTAAAAACAGGCAGTCTCATACTGGCTGAGAGAATGACCAAGTGATCTGAGGCACGAGCCTAGCTTCAGTATTCGAAGATGGATCAAGGTTCCAGTTCCCGACCAGGTATGTGTGATGTCTTTGCCGAATGTGGCACTGTCCCTTTCTAAAAGCAGTACCCGTAAATTTCAGAAGGGACGCTGTTTATAACCCTTGGAGAAGCTCATTCTGGTCTTTCAGACCTCATCCTTTCCCGAAAATATATATATCATGTTGTACTTAGGATGACTGCCATAATACACAGGTGCTTAATATTAAAAGATAATTTATAAATTCGTAAATAAATCGAACTATTTATGAAGAAATTTAATGAAATTTGGTAAAGAGCTATATTTCTTATGTAATTCAAGCTGATTAAAATCACATTCTTATAATTTCCATATGTGTTGATATCATCTTATAATTCAGTCCACATTTAAAGTCGTTTGCTTAAGATATGTGTTGTTTTAATATGGAGTATTATCATCCCTGACAGCCATGCTGCTCAAGCCACGAGTTCACACACTGTTTATGAGGTTACTGACGAGGTCTTGAGGCATTAATGACCACTCATTAATGAATCAACTGAAAAATTGTTTGAAGCTGTAAAACATAATAGCTCTTCAGAGGTTGAGTAATGCATTATAGCAAGAGCATTTGTTAATGCCAAAAATGCTGAGAGTGGGACACTTTTACATTATTCTGCATGGAAAGGTTATGATGGAGTCGTTAATATTCTCTTGCAAAAGAAGAGTGATCTTAATGCTGTTGGTAACAAGGGATTTACTCCTCTGCACTATGCTGCTAAATTCTCTCACTTTGAAGTTGTAAAGGTTCTTTTATCTAATGGGGCAATATATAATGCTGTTTCAAACAGTGGTAAAATGCCATTAGATTTTACTGTCGATAAAAGTATAATTAATTTACTTAAATTAGTGAGTGAATCATTTAAAAATATTAACAAGAAAGATGACACCGAATTTTCGAGTGTAATAAGCACGTCTTTTGAATCCGTTCTGACGCAAATTAAATTTATCAAAGCTATTCAAAGTCAATGGAGCCGGTATGGAAAACAATAGTATCTGACGGAAGAAAGAAGTTTTCAATCGGGTGTTTAATCCCTCAGATATTGCTATAAACGGAATCGTGAGCTTACGTTTTCTGGTTGCAGACTTGTACGTTAAGAAAAACTCCAATTTATATGAGAAACATTTCGCACCGGGAACGCTCTCCAACACAGAAAGAATTTTTCAAATCGAACTTTCAGAAACAGAGATATCGACAAAAATAAGATGTGACTTTACGTCCCCTGGTGGGAAAACCATGCATTATTTTAGGAAGAAAGTATTCTCAAAAGTTTTTTCCATATGAGCGGTATCGCTCCAAGAAAAAAAAATTAGTCGAGGTTTCAGGAGCCCAGATTTTGCTACAAATGCATCAGAAGCAGAAATTAACACTTATGGCCCCTGATGGCCAAACCATTCTTTACCAAACATTAGAAATTATGTTGAAAATATTTTCCATCAGGTTTTGCATGCGATACAGGAAGACTTTTCAAATCGGAGTTTTAGGAGCAGAAATAACGCAGAAAAAGCAATTTACCTTTGTGCCCCTTAGCGGAAAGTATATGATTTACTTGAAAATTTTGAATTTATAGGAAAAACATTTCGCATCGGAGACAGTATCCAACAAAGAAGGAATTTTTCAAATTGGACTCCTGGAAGTAGAGATATTGACAAAAAAAAAAAAGAAATACATCTACGTCCCCTGCCGTAGAAACCGTGCATTATTTCAAGAAGAAAATGTTCCTAAAAGGTTTGTCGACATGAGTAGTATCGGTCAACAAATGACTTTTTTTCAATCGAGATTTTAGAAGCTCTTATTTTGCTGGAAATACATCAGAAGCGGAAATCAAGATTTACGCCCCCTGGTGGCCAAACCATTTTTTTTTACAAAAATTAGAAATTATATGCAAACGATTTCCCATCAGGAGCTGTATCCGGTACAGAAAGAATTTTTCAAATAGGAGATTTATATGCCGAGATATAGGGGGGAACGCAATTTACCGCTCCGCCCCCTAGCGGAAAGTCTACGAATTACTTGAAAATTTTGAAATTATATGAAAAACATGTCACACTGGAAACACTATCTAACAAAGAAGGAATTTTTCAAATCGGACTCCTAGAAGTAGAGATATTGACAAAAATAAGATATACATCTACGCCCCCTGGCGGAGAAACCATGCAATATTTTAAGAAGAAAATATTCCGAAAAAAAATTTATTGACGTGAGTGGCATCGTTCCACGAAATAATTTTTTCAATCGAGATTTTAGAAGCTCAGATTTTATGGCAAATACATCAGAAGCAAAAATTAACACTTTTGCCCCATGGTGGCCAAAGTATTCTTTACCAAAGATTTGAAATTACATGCAAAAGATTTTCCATCAGAAGATGTATCCACTGAACAAAAAAATTTTCAAATTGGAGTTTTAGAAGAAGAGTTATCGGGGAAAATATATTTTACTTTTACGCCCCCTAGCGGAATATCTATGCGTAATTTGGAAAAAGTAACTATATCTAAAATATTCTTCGACATAAATGAAAAGGAAAAATAAAATTTTTTTTTCAATCGGATGTTTAGAAGCAAATATGTGGAATAAAACGTATTTTTGAATTCGACATCATGTGCATTTACGCCCTCTAGCGGCGAAATCGTACATCGTAAAAAAAACGAAAAAAAAAAAAAGGATCATCATTCACATATTTCAAGCTACCCAATGCAAAAAGAATTTTTCAAATCTGACTAATAGTTGCAGAGATATCGTGCGTACAGACGGACGGACGGACGGACGGACCAACCGGTAACATAAGCACGATCTTTTTATACAAAAGACCTGCTAAAAATGGTAAAGCCAAAGTTATAAATGATCTGAACAAAATAAAGGATATTGATACAATAAGAGCAATAATGAGTGCTCGTAATAGAGAAAACAAAACACTCATAGTTGTTGCAATTCATAGTGATTTTCCAAATATTAAGCAGTTGAAAGAGATATTACAAGGTGAGGTATCTACTAAACCTAGCAAGGCCTTAGTGCTCTTAGATCAGGGTAATTATGAAACAGCCTTAAGTATCCTCAAAAGTGTTTCCCACTGTTAGTTGCAGCGAGCCCAAGACTAATTTTGTCCCTATTAACTTTGATTTCAGTATCAGCACTTACAACTGAACCATCACTGTTGTAAACTGCCTTACCAGAAACAGTTTCATAGCCACGGAATGGTGTTGCAACTATTAAATTTACTGTACAAGATCTTCTGCTAGACAGAATACTACGCCCATCAAAATCAACAACAACTTTTCTTCGAGGGGCCCACTGAAATTCACCTTTGGTCTTGTAGTTTTCTGCTGAGTACATGTGTGACAGTGAAATTCACCTTTGGTCTTGTAGTTTTCTGCTGAATACATGTGTGACACTGAAGTTCACCTTTGGTCTTGTAGTTTTCAGCTGAATACATGTGTGACACTGATATTCACCTTTGGTCTTGTAGTTTTCTGCTGAATACATGTGTGACACTGAAGTTCCCCTTTGGTCTTGTAGTTTTCTGCTGAGTACATGTGTGACACTGAAATTCACCTTTGGTCTTGTAGTTTTCTGCTGAATACATGTGTGACACTGAAGTTCACCTTTGGTCTTGTGGTTTTCAGCTGAATACATGTGTGACACTGATATTCACCTTTGGTCTTGTAGTTTTCTGCTGAATACATGTGTGACACTGAAGTTCCCCTTTGGTCTTGTAGTTTTCAGCTGAATACATGTGTGACACTGAAATTCATCTTTGATCTTGTAGTTTTCTGCTGAATACATGTGTGACACAGACATATAGATATCTCTGGCTGCAGCAAACGGAGTAGTGAGGTTTGCTCCACCTCGGTATTCATTTCCAGCCAGAGATCTAAATATACCTGCAGCAATCTTCTTGTCATAACTTCACTTAATTTCAGCTCTGCTTGACATTTCTGAGGGGCTACGAGCATGAGTGACCTCCATGGAAATGGATTCCCACTTATAGAAGGTGGTCTGAAGTTTGGCATTAGCATAAATAGATGTACCATATCGGTCTACTGAGTATTTTCCATTGGTGGCAAATATGATTTGGTTTGTACGGTCCCACAAGCCTGATATCTGAGTATTCCACTGCTGGTCACTGTCAGAATGAGCAACATTTACAAGAGCTGTCTTGAGTTCTTCAAGTGTTCTAGCAGAAGTTTAGCAAGCTTCAATGCGTCTCCCTAGAGCATCCCATGCATGCAAAATGAGATTGAGATCAATGGAAATGAGTAGCCACTCTATTCGGAAAATATCTTCCTATTCAAGAAAATCATCAACCAAATGAACTCGATGCGGTTCGGCATTATCTTGCATAAGAACAATATCTAGACAGACGGCTGCTCTCAACAATGATGTATTATTCTCTAGACACGATGAAAATTTATACTGTAAAGTTTTCTGGTGACTAAAATTTAAGGTTCTGTTAGCTGCAATGTGAAAATGAGAATTTCCAGCCGTTCGTTGAAAACATGAAGGTGAGCCGTGGTAAACGAATTAACTTAATACAATTGGAAAAACCAAATGAAGGACATTTTGTTACCTTAATATGATGCACGTAATAATAATTCTATATCTCTGTCTCTTATTTTTTGAAGTAGCGCGACATTAACGGGAAGCACTAACACTCTTATCAGGTGATGTAGATATGAATAGAAGTACAACAATATGCTTTATTTTTTCCTTATTCACATAGGTAAATTCGCGCTAGTATTCAAACCTGGGACAGTCATGAATAATGATATAACGTGCGCGGGCTGACCAGGGCCAGTCATAAATAATGGTATCACGGGCCCGGGCATGAACCGGACTTTAAATATCCGGGCTGAACCCGTGCTTTAAAAAAGGAGCTCGTGATCATCTCTAAAATGTAGCTCTAGAATGGCCATGTTTTGGTCAATGACAAACATCTCTTGTTTGTTGAAACTGTTTCCACAGTCTTGAGAGAATGTTTTGTGGAACATTCAGTGCTCTAAAAACTTCCATCTGGGACTGACCTGCTTAAGTCCTAACATTCGCTTTCTACCACTGGAAGTCTTCCATGCGATATCATCGTGACATAATCTGCTCGACTTGCCACAAGTGTTGCCTAAGACAACTTCAAGGTGCAAGTTGATTCGTCCTTCTTTTTAACGCAATCCTAATTTGCATATTCCGGCTCACATGCGACAAAAGTGCAACGGTTGTACTAAAAGGACTGAGAAAGTTTCTGTAAAAAATATGTGTACCTTAATTATCAAAAAAGTGCTCATATTTTCCAAAATACGTACTGTCCATTGCATTGTAGCGTTCTTCACTAACTTATTTGAAACGTGTATATATAGCTTACTGAACAATACGTACAATCAGTTCTTCTTATCCACTCATTTTATGTGAAACAGGAGTCACTCAAATAAAGTCCAAGAAATATTTACTTACAGTTCTTTCTTTTATTCTGTCAACACCTCATAAACACTGTCCATGCAGAACGTTAATAGTCGAACATACTTGAACTAATCACAATGGTATAATTACTTCAAAACTAATTAAGCCGCCTCGGTGGCGCAGTGGTCTAAGGCGTTGGCCTCTGATCATTCGTCCGTAAGGGGTCCGGGTTCGTATCCCGCTCAGGCATGGATGTTGTGTTTGTCTTACGGCACTGGCTCTCTCCCTTCCCTGGAACCAGTGACCCTAAATTAGGGACGGGCGACTGCTTATAGCCCATTGAGTTGCTCACGGTGGTCGTTAAACATCCAATAAAAAAAAAAACTAATTAACAAACGTTAGTAGGCAGAGCACTTTAACTCAAAACATTATCTATATATAACTACTTTAACACGCAACCTGCAAATAGACACAACTTCAAAAAAAAAAACAATGCCGCTTACACGATTATAACAGCACACCATCATATCACACTTTTGGCTGATATTTCAACATTATGTATCTCTAGTTCTTATCTGTCACGGGTATCGTTCACTTAATCGAAAAGTCACTTGACCAAAAATCACTTCGCCGAAAATCACTTGATCGAAAGGTACATTTCACTGAAGGGTTACTTGACCGAAAAGTTTACTTCACCGAAAGGTCACTTCACCTAAAAGTTCATTTCATCGAAAGGACATTTAATCGAAAAGTTCATTTCAACGAAGAATTACTTTACCTAAAAGTTCATTATATCGAAAGATCATTTCACCGAATGGTCATTTTACCGAAAACTTAGAATTTTGTTGTTAGAGATCTCCTGGAGTGTGGTGCAGGTTTTTGAAAAACTGGCCACCTAAACAATATCGGATTGTATAAAAAATACACTTTTAATTTCTGTGAAACACTTCCCCATGAGTAGGTTTTTCGAAATATAGCATTAATTATGAAGCCTAGATCTGTGCCTTTTTGTCAAATTTTATTCCTCCGAGCTCATATTCATAAGGGTTACATAGCAGATCAAGTAAGTAACGTTCCACTTTTACTCAACAACAAAACATAAATGTTTTGACCGTAGGCCTAGATACAGGCCATTTTAACAGATACTCATATTCATAAGCATTACATAAAATGTAAATTAACTTTTTATGTAAACCTTATGAACATGAGCACGCACGGTTAAAAATTGCTAAAAAGGCCTAAGCCGAGGCCTAGGGACCTAAAATTGATTCTTTTTGCCTGAAAAAATGTGCAACATTATTAATTTTACTTTTTATGTAAACCTTATGAACATGAGCACTAAACATGACTTTTATGTAAATCTTATGAACATGATTAAAATTTGCTAAAAAGGCCTAAGCCAATGCCTATTGTCTTAAAAAAAAAAAAAAGATTTGTCTTAAAACTAAATCTTTGCGTTCTCTGTGACACGGAGAAATCAAAAGTGCAATATGAGTGTAATCCCCTAACGTTTCGCTGGTCTGTCTGCCGAACTTGCACCATACTTCAATAGATCCTGTAATGAAATCCAAAGTTTTCGATAAACTGACCCTTCGGTGAAATGACCTTTCGGTGAAATGAACTTTTAGGCAAAGAGACCTTTCGGTGAAATGAACTTTTCGATCAAGTGGCCCTTCGGTGAAATGTACTTTTCGATAAAGTGACCCTTCGCTGAAATGAACTTTTCGATCAAGTGATCTTTCGGGGAAACAATCTTTTCGGGGAGGTGATTTTCGGTCAAGTGACCCTTCGGTGCAGTAAACGTAGTGCAAATGAACCATTCCTATCTGTCACATGCATACGTCATGCTCTCTGACCTCAGAAGTGTTGCCAACCTCATTTTGTGAGAGAGAAGATATAACGTTAAGGTTGAAAGCCCTGAAAGAGAATGAACACAAATTTACATGGAGACAGCAACTACAAATGAAAGTTAATTCAGAATGTACGTCACAGCGTCGAATACAGGTGTTCCAACGTTCCTCTCACTTTTTGAATACCTTCTAGAATTATTTTTCTAAAATGTCACTGAAACACCCCTGCGCAGCTGTAATAAGTGTTGATCAGTCTCCCCGTTATGTCTTTTTTTAAAATGGGGAAAAACCAGAAGTCACATGGTGACAAGTGTGGACTATATGTAGGTTGGGTAATCAACTTAATATTCATTTTCTCCAAATAAGAAACCACAGAACTGGAGACGTGCGGTCTTGCATTGGGACCACGTGAAAAGAAATGGAGAACCTAAGTTGAACAAACTCGTTTCATGCCAAAATGCTCGGTTGAAATTATGTGAATTAATGATTTTGAAATGTGAACCATATCTTTGATATCTCTAATTGATAAGTGTCTGTCTTCCCGTATAATAACACCTATTGTATTGATGTTTACCTCTGTAACACTCGTTGAAGGTCTTCTTCCAAGCGCGATCAAAGCCGCCGAATCACGACCATCGATAAATTATTTATGCCATCTGTAAATTGTTGATTTTTCTATATAAGCATCCTTATAAGCCTCTTCCATAAGACGGAAAGTCTGTCCAACAGACTTCCTAAGTCGACAGCAAAATTTAATGGCGCGTCTTTGTTCCTCGTTCAGATACATTTTTTCGAGAAAACACTTGTTAGGGGTTCACGAAACAACGCTTATTAAACTGCGCACTACCAACGACGCATGCCGGTGTGGCAGCTTGCTATGCTTACTACAACGACTACCGTTTTTTTCGAGACTCATGCCAATGTCGAACGCAGTATTGCACATTTTTTTATCCAACATTCTAAGTTGTTTTGGGACAAGCTATGTAAATTTGGGATGTGACACCGAAATATTCATGTTCGCGAATTTTCAATACATTGCTTTACATACGTTTGCAGCCATATACGTTTTTGTAGGTTATCCTTCAATTTTGAACATCAGTGTACGTTTAGCTGCGTTATGGGGGAAATGTTATTGAAGCGAAGACAGCACAGGTTGCTTTTCTCCGCTGTTTCATTCAACTTTTTTTTTAAACTGATTTTAGTTTGTTTGTTTTTTATTAAGAAGTAATTCTGATACGTGAGGTAAAAGAATCATACTTGATTTGAGGGTGTTATGTCTCAGTATCCCCCCCCCTCTCTCTCCCTTTTTTTTAACCGCCATTTTTCCAATGCAGTGAAGCAATGAGCAAACGTAATGCATTAACGCATTTTCATCTTTGAAGAAAAGCTTTAAAGTGGGAAACTCTAGTAGAAAAGAAATTTCTGAGATTCTTCGCTTTCATTCACAAAAAGGAAAAGAAAAATTTAAAAAATAACTTCCGGAAAACTTTAATTTTGGAGTGAAGAGAACGATGTCGGCCTTTCCTGACTTGATGCACGTAACGCCGGACTTTATTGATTTGCGCTTCAGCATCACCGGAAATTAGAAACTTCGGCAGGGTGAAAGGCGACGCAGGTGTACGTGTTTAACTTCGCCTGTTGTTAATCTTGCTAAGTGTATGTGTTTAGTTGCAAAGGGCGCAAGACGTACGTCCACTCTGAGGACCAAAAACAAGCAGCCCTTAAACTCGAATTCTAGATTTTTCTTCCGCGTCTAAGACAACAACATTTTTAAACCCACATTATTAGATTAAGTAATCTTGATTCTGTCACATACATCAACTGGATGATCAGTCTTAAGGAAAAAGAACAAAAAATATATATATAATCTTGTGAGTTGCATTACCTCTCTCGACATCATCTTCCTTATTCATTCCAGACTTTGAAAAAATTATGTATTGATCCAAATCATTCCACCAATACTATTTCTACAAAGTAAATATAAAGAATCTAATTTCAGACAGGCGAAAATTACTTTTCCAGTCACCTGAATTTTTTTTTATGTGATTCACATTTCGGAAGCCCTGTATTTTGGTTTTAGCTTCAATCCGGAGTGCTCTTCGAGAAGACGAAATACGCTACAGTCATCTCATAAAAGAATTTTTCACGAAGGTAGAAGCCTTTTACGGATGCTTTTTTTTTTATAACTCGTTTATTTATCACACTGGCTTTTCTACAGAATTTCATACTTCACAAGGTGCTACCATGCGAAATAAAAAAAAGATCTAAATGGGAAACCAAAGTGAATACGAAAGTTTTCACTGAAACTCTACATGGAATTCAAATGTAATTTTGAATAAAGCTTGCAGTGAGTAAAGCTTTCATTGAACAAAGCTTGCGCATGAAAAACATACATGTAAGTAGAGACGTCATTTCATACACAACAGTTTGAGAATAATTTACAAGAACACTTGATGACTACCAACTTAATATATTTTTTCCTGATTTCTCGATTCTTTGCAAATGGTATTTTCATTTATACTTTATATTCGTTGGAGCATTTTGAGCTAGCTACTTTTCTTCCTTTTTATCCTTACATAAAATGAAGTTATGTCTTTCGAAAGGCAACATCGGAATGCAGCCACTAGGTTCGGAAAGCACTACTCCAAAATTTTAGCAGAAAAAACATTCAGTGTGCAATCTTTTTTTTTTTTTTTTGAGATGCGCAAATTTAAGGAGAAAGGCATTTTAGAAAACGCATTCTAAATCTCTCAGTTTTGGCGGAGTAGAAGGCTTTCATATTCGCGAATCCCAATAACTTTCTAATCAAGAAACTGCGATTTGGATACTATGAGAATGTATTCTTCTTTTAAAAAGTGTCACAATCGTAATGGCGGGAAAGCATTTTTGAATTCCGCAGCTCTTTTTAGGCTCGTTCTATGGACATTTGTCGATGGGGAGAGTAACACCCCAGAAAATAAAATAATTTCATCAAATAGCACACTTAAACACATTCTATGCATTGTAAACTGTTTGAAATGTTTATTCTGTACATGTCAATTTTTGTGAGAAGCCCACTCAAACTGCAGTAACTTTCGAGGCAAACCAAACTAAAATTTTGGAAAATTGCATTCAAACTGCAGAAATTCTTTACCGAACAAAGGAAGTATCTTTTTTGTCCCACTCGGATTTTAACTAAACTTAGTACAAATGTTCATCATCACCAATAATAGGTTAATGAAAAATATTTCGTCGGAAATCCTATAGGTTAGGGAGATAAAGGGTGTGGAAGTTTCCGCATGAAGAGTAACACTAACGTACAAAATTTGACTTTGTTTAACATTATTGAAAAATTGAGTGAAATTAAATACAGATATGAAGATTAACAACTGATTGTTCAAGCAGAATATTTCTAGGGATGATCGAAAAGTAACGCACAGCAATTTTTTTCTCATTGCAGTTGCAAGTAGAAGGTTGCAGATTGACAGACAACGAGTTTGAATATCACACTATAGAGCAGTTTGGCTGGATCAGGAGTCGCCGTGGTGGAAGAGGGTGTAAACGATGGCACAAAGATGTCGCGTTTGTTAGCGTCGTCTACGAATAAAGAGCAACGCGGTGTAGTCCGATTTTTGTGGGCTAAACGGAAAACTCCCGCGGAAATTCACAAAGAAATGGTCGAAGTGTATGGTGGTGATTGCAGGAACCGCAGCAATATATCCAGATGGTGCGGTTTCTTTGCAGAGGGCCGTGGCAACAGCACCAATTCGCCACGTTCCGGTCGACCTGCAACTGCGTCATCACCTGCCATTGTGAGAGGCGTTGAACAGGCATTCCTGACTGATCGACGGATCCATCTGCGCACATTGGCACAGAAGGTCAACATTTCGTATGATATTGTGCGTGAGAAATTGCAGTTTCGCAAGGTCAGTGCGTGATGGGTGCCCAAGAACTTGTCAGACGCCTGGAAGGGACAGGGATAATTGCGCAATTAGTCTGGGAGGCAAATAAACAAAGACATTGCTCTTTTCAACAATTTTTCGGTTGCTGTGTGTTGCCAAAACGTGGAAAAAGCGATGTCTTTGTTTATTTACTGACGTCACGTATATGGAGGATTTTCACTTAGGCTGGGAAGTGCTCCAGCACTCACGGTAAAGTCCGGATCTGGCACCTACGGTGTTTCATATATTTGGTCCCTTGAAAAGATAAAGATTCCTGGTTGACTTCGATTCGACTGATGAAGTCAAATCGATTATCCAAAGGTGGCTATACGCCCAGAAAACGGACTTTAATGAACAAGGTATACTAAAACTGGTACCACGCTGGGATAAATGTCTCGAGCGTCTCGATTCTTATGTTGAAAAATAACTAAGAAATGTAGTTTAACTATACAAATTTTGAAGATGACAAACTGATTTTTGGTGAAAAGGTGACAAGGATGATAAGTCAGATAATATCCGAAAACTTGAAAATTTCATCGTCCTGGAGCGGGACTCGAACCCACGTCTCCCAGATAGCACCCGGGTATGCTAACCACTACACCACCCAGAACGACCAAGTCACAAGTTTCCGATTAATTTTAATATAGCCATCTCAGGATTCGCTAGTCGAAGCAACCGGCATTCATGTTTAGCGAATGTGGAGGTTAAGAATCCTATCCCGTGATTGCCCGGAGAAGCAGATAAATCATGAAATAAATACGGTATTACACCATGTAATACAAATTTTGAAAATTACAATCCGATTTTTGGTGTAAATGTGAAAAGGATGTTAATCAGAAAATATCCGAAAACTTGAAAATTTCATCATCCTGGAGCGAATCCTGTGATGGTTATATTCAAATTAATCGGAAACTTGAGACTCAGTCGTTCTGGGTGGTGTAGTGGTTAGCATACCCGGGCGCTATCTGGGAGACGCGGGTTCCAAATAGCGCCCGGGTATGTTATCTGACTTAACATCCTTGTCACATTTACACCAAAAATCGGATTGTCATCTTCAAAATTTGTATTACATGGTGTAATCACGTATTTATTTCATGTACACTGCTGGTCACCCAAAATGCAACACCAAGAAGGAAGCATCCGATTGGCCTGGAATTCGTAGCATGCGTCGCCCGCGAGAGGACATGCAAACGATTAGCATTGCAGGGCATATGCAAATCATGTGCGCCCGGTGCGCCACCGAGAAGCACTATAAGAAGGGCGCACAGAAGGCTGGGTGTAAGTAGTAGAAGTGTGTTGTGCTGCCGGACCTGTGCGGGGGAAGCTACCTGATGCCTCGTCGTAAAATACGGCAGTCATTCTAGCACGTTTCGGAGTTCGACAGGGGACGAATAGTGGCTTATCGCGACAGCGGTTCATCGTACCGAGACATCGGCACCCGTGTGAGACGACATCCAGCCACAGTGAGGCGAGTATGGATTCGGTGGGGGCAGGAGGGACGGACGGACTGACGTGACCGGTTGCCGCAGCCGCGGCACACTACCGAACGAGAGGACGGGCATGTTGTGCGGTGGGCTTTGACCGCTCGCACCGCCACATCACGAACGTTAGCGCAGGAATTAGGGTGTGTTGCGCAACAACCTGTATCAGCAAGTACCGTTCGACGTCGTCTGCAAGAGCGGGGACTTGTCGCACGGCGCCCATTAATCCGATCACCATTGACGTTACACTAGCGGCGAGTGCGGCGGCAGTGGGCCGTTGAACGCCGCACCTGGACTATGGAATGGCACGACATTGTCTTCTCCGACGAATCCCGCTTCTGCCTGCAACACCACGATGGTCAGATCCGCGTGTGGCGGCACCGCGGCGAAAGACTGTATGACGCTTGCAATATGCATCACCATACCGGTCCGTCACGTGGCGTTATGGTTTGGGGCGCAATTGGATATGACACCCGCACCCCTCTGGTACGCATTGCCGGTACATTCAAAAGCCACCACACCATCTCCGACGTTTTGGAGCCTGTAGTCCCCCCTTACCTGCAGGACCTGCCAGCGGCCACGTTTCAACAGGACAATGCGCTCCCGCACGTGGCACGCATTGTGCAACAATTTTTCATGGCCCACCAGGTGTCACTGCTGCCGTGGCCCGGCAAGCACCACCAGCGACTACGCTCGATGAACTGTGGCAACGTGTTGAAGCAGCCTGGACCGACATACCCCAAGCCCACATCCAAAGCCTCTTTTGTTCGATGCCGCGGCGTGTAGCAGCCGTTATTGCCAGCCATGGGGGCCACACGAACTATTGAGGTCTGCGTGTTCCGCAAGTCGCACGGGCCTGTAATCTCAGTCGTTTCATCTTTGTATCTGTTGTTATGTGTCCAGAAATTCTAGCTTTGCTATCTCGTGTCCTTCTTGGTGTTGCATTTTGAGTGGCCAGCAGTGTAGTTTCACTGTTTATGTTTTGTTTTGACTACCTATTAAACTGTCACCAAAAAAAAAAAAAAAAGAAAAAAATTGTGCGTTATGTTACTTTTCAATCCACTTTTGTATATGTGCAATGAGCACGTCGAAAAAAAATATTAGTACAATTATCAGTACTACAAGTGTCTAATTCGGGCTTGAAACAATATTCTAATGGTGTTACATAATGACCTGAATGAGAGAAAGCTGATTCAGAAAAACCGTGATCGATGAAATTTCTGAATCTAGGAGCCTTAAATCGGAAGAAAGAAAATGACTGTAATTTTAAGGAGTTCTCTTGTTGACAAATATTGAAGTTTTGATCCGTTGTTATTGTATGAGTGATAAATCGAACAAATTGCTTCTATGATCTGAAGAATTCTACATCCAAAGCCTGAATAATACCAGAACAACGTTCAGATATGAGACACCTTTCCATAATTTTGACTTGAGAGAGGCTTTCTGTCTTCTCATTCAGGTCATTATGTAACACCACTAGAATATTGTTTCAAACCCGATTTAGACAATTCTAGTCAGTGGCGTACCGGAAGAACTAGGTTTTACAGGCGTTTTAATAATTACAATTCTTTGGAGCCTACAGCTATTTTGCGTAAAACCAAAACTATTCTGCTTTACAGGTTATAACACAAATGTGCACGTTTTAATTGAAATAATTGCCCTAGTTTTATACCAATAGAAAGTACCACGAAACAGTAACGTCAAAGTTGAACATGTCATTCAAATTTTATTCTTTCAGAGAACTAAGGCCAGGCTTTTTTTTTAAATGCCTCACGATCGGACACACAAAACACATGCAGTGTGGCAGTGTCTGATGACCTTTTCCGATTTATATGAAAATACGGAACAAGCAAGCAAAAAAATAAATAACAATTAAGAATTGTGGCACAAAAATCGTAAAACCACTTAAATTATTTACTCTTGAATATAAAAAACACACTTGCTATAATGCCACAATGATTTGCACATAAAAAATGTTTCTCTTGACTCTGTTATTTAAAAAAATCATACAGGTTTCTGCTTGTCCCCAAGAACACCTTTCAGTTCATTATATTCTGAACCATACGTACTTACGTGCAAATTATTGTAATGAATAACACCTTAACCTCATTGGTAAAACCTTTTCATTCGTTGACCTTGTATTTTTTTCACATTCTCTTGTTTACATACATGTATAGGAACTACTGCTATGATTATGAAAAGGGGTCTAAAGTACTCTGAAATAACTGTTTTCTCGTCATAAAGTTTTTATAAATTTAAACCGCGAAAAAAAAAACAATCAAAAATTGCTTTTCTTTATACTACTTCTTTCAAAACTTCCGTAAAAAATACTGGGCTATTTCCGCCTCCTCCCGCACAGCGGGGGCGGCTATCAGTACGCCCCTGATGTAGTTCTGATAATTGTACTAACATTAGTTTTTTTTTTCGATGTGCTCATTGCACATATTTATTCTGTTTTGAACATTCAATTGTCAATCTTCATATTTGTATTTAATTTCACTCAAATTTTCAATAAAATCTTAAACAAAGTCAAATTTTGTGCGTTTGTGTTACTTTTTAACTTCCGCGCTCTGTATCTCACTAACCTATTGAATTTCCGACGAAATTCTTTACATGTGCACATCATTGGGATGATGAACATTTGTGCCAAGTTTAGTTAAAATCCAAGTGGGAAAAAAAAGACACTTTTCTTGTACACTTTTCACTTGCCCTCCTCTGAAAATTTCAAAATGCCCTTTCTGTTCTTGGAAGGTGGCCCGGAGATTTTCGTGACAGCACTAATTTTGATTGCTAATATTTTTGTTGAACTTAAGGTTGGTTATGTACTCATAAGAATAGGAAAAGATTGGGAACTTTCAGTAGAAAAAGCGGAAATTTACAGTAAAAAGTGATAATGAAATTTGCAGTTGCATGTTGGAGAACAGCGTACATACGTAGAGTATGGAAAATGGTGAAAGGGACGCATTGGTGGCGTAGTGGTCTAAGCGCTGGCTTGTGACCATTTGTCCGAGAAGCGTCCGGGTTCGAATCCCGGTGGAGCATGGAATTGGTGTATTTTCCTTACGGCACTGGTTCTTGCCCTTACTGCATCGTAAAAAAAACCCGAAATGACGGATCATCATTCGCATATTTCAAGCTTCCCAATGCAAAAGGAATTTTTCAAATCGGACTAATAGTTGCAGAGATAGCGTGGCTACAGACGGACGGACAAACCGGTAGCATATAAGCACGATCTTTTTTTACAAAAAACGTGCCAAAAAATATTTTTTTAATACGGAACGTCAGGAGTGTTTTTCAAAATGAATGGGCCTCAATTAAAAAGGGAAAATTTTCAAAAGCATTTCTACAGTCAGTAAAAATGTGCCTGTAGAAATAGATACTCACGCGTAATAAAATCTATGCGTTATGAAAAATCACAAATTATATGTGCACTGCTTATCATAGCAGAAGATACCTGAAGCAAAATCAAGTTTTTAGGTCTAGCGATTAGAAACAGAGACATTCAAGAAAAATCTAATACAACTTTACGTCCTCTAGCGGAAAAACGCGCCTTATTGAAATAAGCAAGTGCGTGCAAAATGTTCTGCATTGTGAAGAATATCCCACCAGAAGGAGTTTTTAAATAAGATTTCGAGAATCGAAGTTACTCTTGGTAACTGAAATATACAAAGACATGCTCTACCGGTAGAGCTACGCATCATGAAAATACGCGTAAAATATCACTCACAGAAGACGCTATCCAACGGAAGTTTCGCATTGCGGCTTTTAGAAGAATAGATATCAAGAAAACAGTTTGCTCATATACGCCCTTTGTGGGAAACCTGCGCATTATTTAAATTGCATATCGTTTGAAATCTTTACCATACCGAGTGGCACAAGAAACTTTTTTTTTTTTTTTTTTTTTACCAGAAACAGTCACACACTTGCAAAACTGCGCACTTTGAAGAACTGAAAAAATTATCCGTAGTGAATGATATCAGATGCAAAGCTAGCTTTTGAAATCGCACTTTTAGAAGGAATATCAAGAAAGATGTAATATACATTTACTCCTATTAGTGAGAGAACTGTGAATTGTACTGAAAAGAAACTGTGCACAAAATATTTTTTTTTCGAGTAACCGGTGCTTAACTTAGATATTTTTTTTTTCCAATTTGCATTAAACGCGTTGCAGACAGAAGTATGAGTTCACATCTCCTCGTTAAAAAACTGTTCGCCATGAAATGTTAAATATTATAGAAAAATAATCTTCAACGTAAACTCTATCAGACGCAAAGAGAATGTTTCAAATAGGACTTTTAGAAGCAGAATTATCAAGCAAATTATGAAATACATTTATCCCTAGCGGTAAAACTGCAATTTATTTTGAGTTATACCTAATAAGCGTTATCTAACAAAAAAAAAATCAAACCGAATTTTCAAATACGGCCACAAATAAATTGCAGATATATGCATGAACGCCTCTAGTGTCAACAAGTTAGTAAAATCATGCAATGCATTGATTATTGTACGCTTTCCAACATACCAGAGATCATTACTCAAGTTATGAAGATAATGGCTGGGGAATAAATCTCACACCTGTGTCCTGACCTTTGACCCCATTTCGATGATATTCAACACAACCGGTTAAGTACACTTCCGGAACAACATGATAAAGTTTCGTCTCAATCGAAGCATTTTTAGTGAAGTTATGATGCATAAGTGCAATGGAATGGATCCCGCTATTATGTCCTGACCTTTGACCCCATTTCTCTTATTTTCAATAGGGTTCGCCCCCAGTCGCTCCCTACCACATACTAAAATTTCATCGTAATCGAACCATTTTTCCGTAAGTTATGACGCATAAGGGCAGCGGAATGCATACCTCTCCTATGTTCTGACCTTTGACCCCCATTTCGACCATTTTCAAAAGGGTTCGTTCCCAGGTGGTCCCCTACCACATACTAAATTTTTATCGAAATCGACCAAATTTACGGGAGTTATCGTGCTGACAGACAGACGGACGGACAAAGCTGGAGCATATACGCTTCTTCAACCTACAGTTGGAAAGCGTAAAACATGTGCCAAACACAAAATTAGAAATAACATGCAAAATATTTTTCGCCGAGAACACTATACGACGCAAAAAGAATTTCTCAAATCTGAACTTTATGAGCAATGATATTTAAAAAAATCAATATAAATTTAGGCTCCCATCGGAAAAATTGTAAACTACTTCAAGTACAAACGTGAAATTCTCTTTTGTTAAAAGGAATGGACAAAAAGACCATTTTTTTTTCAAGTTGTTCTTTAGAAACAGTGACATAGAAGGAATATTATTTGAATTGAGTATCATCTGCTGTTGTCCTTCATAGGTTCGTCCGAGATAGGTCTGGGTGCGAATTCGGGTGGTGCATATATGGTGTGTTTTTCTTACGGCACTGGTTCTCTGCCTTCCCTGGAACCAGTGACCCTTAATTAGGGACGGGCAGCTGCTTATAGCCAATCAAGTTGTTCAAGGATGTCGTTAAACCTCCAATAAATAAATGAATGATTGCATAACCTGTGACGTACTACAGAGGTAAAGCACGTGTCAAGACGACAAATCTGCAGCGATACATTCCGTCGGTGTAGTTTAGTTGGGAGAGCAACTTACTCCGGAGTGAGGGGGCGCACACAAATTTGTGTTTTTACAAGCCTTCCTAGTGGCTAGATTGTTCTCCTGGGGGGGGGGGAAGGAGCACAACGACGACAGTGTGGTGTGTGTGATGTATCATTAACGGTTTATAAATTGATAAGAGTAGTAGTGTTAATAAAATAATTCTACCAGAATAACCCGAACACCATACAAACCGTCATCATTTTAAGTTACAACTTTATTTCCCAATTTGTTTCAAACAAGTTTTTTCAAACACGGAAACAAGAAATATTTTTCGGACGTAAAGAAATTAGAAAACATCCTTTACCACTTTATTTTTGCTGCGTTTTCCTCCATAATTTTAATCAAGAATTCGGTCTTCATATTTATACGAACAAATAACTTCTCTTTTTTTTTTTTTTTGTATGCAGCTTTGCGGAACTGAAGCGATATGATTAGTTCATTATCTTTTCCCCTAGACTTCCATCGATAATTTCAAGTACGTTGTAGAACACTGGCATTCTCTAATCTTGCAGGGAAAGTAGAATGAGCACAATTATTCCGAATCTCCTGTGTCCCTGATGATTTGCAAAGTACGTTCTTTCAAGGCGTCTGTATAATTTGCATTTATATCAAAGAACAAATTTTTTGTGGCGGAAATATTCTAAACGAAATATTTGGATACGTATTAATAATGCCTGTTTATTTGCAAAGCTAAATAATGAAAAAAAAAAGAAAAAACGGAATTCTTCCCATCAAATGCTCTCCGGCTCCCCAGTTTTTATTTCTGTCCCTTTTAATTTAGATCATTTGAGTTTTTTACCTACTCTCTGATTTTCCACCCTTCTTCAGATAAAATGATTTCTTTTGCTTATTAGGCCTTACTCATATTTATGTATCACATAGAGCAGTAGATCAAGTACACCACTTTCTTATTTGAATTCCTCTACATTCAGTTTATATTTCTTGCTTCTAACTTACTAATGACGTTGTGATTGTGTATAAGATTTCTAAAGGTATCCAAACAAATTGATATGATTCTGTACTCTAATAAAAGTTCATTAAAAACACAAACATTTTTCAACAAACAAACTTTATATGTGGGAAGAGATTTCTTTTGCTAAAAATTGAAATTTCTCTTTTACTAATGCATCTTTATCTGCATCTCAGAAGTCTGGGTGCCTTGATTTTCTATGTATATAAGCATCTATTTTCTGGATGTGAACTTTAGCTGGCGGTAAACAATTTCATAAATCTATTATAAAGATATTTATATGCGTTTCCAGAAATATTTATTTCTCATTTGTTGAAGTTTTAGAAAAACAGACAGTCTGCTCCAGCGATTTAAAATGTTTTTCCCTGAAGTTTTCTCAGTGTTATAAAAAAAAAAAAAGAAAAAAAAAAGAAAGAAAAAGGCGTTACGATACCTAATCATCGAGCTTCATGATCACATTTGAAGATATATGATGATATAAAATGTAATAATTATCGAGTGTTTATTTGCATATGAAAACTGACACCTGAGGGTTTATTACCAGCAAAGTTTTGGCTAGTACGTAATAAAGTCTTATACAGAATGCTGCCGGGAGCAAAAAATGATTTTTAAAATACCTATTTCAAAAGAGATGCGGCTACAAAGATAAATATGGATTTCTACCTCTACCAGGAAACTGAATTACTAGCAGAAATTTCAAGTGAAATGTTATTCATAAAGAAATCTATCCAAAATAAAATATTAAAAAATGTTGTTATACAAACTCCTGTTGTTGCAAACACTCTGACTCATAGTCTAAAATAACTTTCATTTTTAGTTGCTTTCTCTATGTAAATTTGAGTTCATTCTCTTTTAGTGTTTTCAACCTTCGCGTTATATTTTCTCGCTGGCGCACTGATGTTGGCAACAATCTTAATGTCAGAGAGCGTAACGTATGCATGTTGACAGATAAGAACGAGATACACTGCTGGCCACCCCAAATGCAACACCAAGAAGGAAGCATCCGATTGGCCTGAAATTGGCAGCATGCGTCGCCCGCGAGAGGACATGCAAACGATTAGCATCGCAAGGCATATGCAAATCATGTGCACCCGGCACGCCACCGAGAAACACTATAAGAAGGGTGCACAGAAAGCGGGGTGCAAGTAGTGGAAGTGTGTTGTGCTGCAGGACCTGTGCGTGGGAAGCTTCCTGATGCCTCGTCGCAGAATACGGCAGTCATTCCAGCACGTTTCGGAGTTTGACAGAGGACGAATAGTGGCTTATCGCGACAGAGGTTTATCGTACCGAGACATCGGCGCCCGTGTGGGACGACATCCAGCCACAGTGAGGCGAGTATGGATTCGTTGGGTGCAGGAGGGACGGACGGACCGACGTGAGCGATTGCCGCAGCCGCGGCGCACCACCGAACGTGAGGACCGGCATGTTGTGCGGCGGGCATTGACGGCTCGCACCGCCACATCACGAACGTTAGCGCAGGAATTAGGGTGTGTCGCGCAACAACCTGTAACAGCACGTACCGTTCGACGTCGTCTGCAGGAGCGGGAACTTGTCGCACGGCGCTCATTGCTCCGATTACCATTGACGTTACACCACCGGCGAGTGCGGCGGCAGTGGGCCGTTGAACTCCGCACCTGGACTACGGAATGGCACGATAATGTCTTCTCCGACGAATCAAGCTTCTGCCTGCAACACCACGATGATCAGACCTGCGTGTGGCGGCACCGCGGCGAGAGACTGCATGACGCCTGCATTATGCATCGCCATACCGGTCCGTCGCCTGGCGTTATGGTTTGGGGCTCAATTGGATATGACACCCGCACCCCTCTGGTACGCATTGCCGGTACATTCGAGAGCCACCGCTACATCTCCGACTTTTTGGAGCCTGTAGTCCTCCCTTACCTGCAGGACCTGCCAGCGACCACGTTTCAACAGGACAATGCGCTCCCGCACGTGGCACGCATCGTGCCACAATTCTTCACGGCCCACCAGGTGTCACTGCAGCCGTGGCCCGCCCATTCTCCTGATATGTCGCCCATCGAACACGTCTGGTCATTGATCGGCAACGGAGTGGCCCGGCAAGCACAACCCGTGACTACGCCTGATGAACTGTGGCAACGTGTAGAAGCAGCCTGGACCGACATACCCCAAGCCCACATCCAAAGCCTCTTTCTTTCGATGCCGCGGCGTGTAGCGACCGTTATTGCCAGCCATGAGGGCCACTCGAACTATTGATGTCTGCGTGTTCCGCAAGTCGCACAGGCCTGTAAGTTCAATCGTTTCATCTCTGTATCTGTTGTTATGTGTCCAGTAAATCTGGCTTTGCTATCTCGTGTCCTTCTTGGTGATGCATTTTGGGTGGCCAGCAGTGTATATATAATGCTGAAGCAGCGGCCAAATAGTGTCGTGGTGGAAGCCGTATTAGGCTGAAACTCTGTTTACTTGAATTGAAGTCTACGAAAATAGTAAAACTGTATTAATAATCCGATTTATTTGCGTAAGGACATATAAACAAATGTCTCCAAGTTTGTTTGTTTTTTATTGAATGCTTAACGACAACGTGAGCAACTTAATGGGCTATAAGCAGTCGCCCGTTCCTAATTTAGGGTCATTGGTTCCAGAGAAGGGAGAGAGGCAGTGCTCTAAGACAAAAGCAACATCTCTGCCTCACCGGGATTTGAACCCGGACCCTTCACGGACGAATGGCCTGGAGCCAGCGCTTAGACAACTGCGCCACCGAGGCGGCTCCAAACTTTCGCACATCAACCAGATGGCTTCTTCAAGGAAGACAGACAGAAACTGCAGTCTGAATAATAGAACGCTTCAACAATTTGGACGCGGTGACTTAACTTGACAATAAATAGATTCCACGTAATATTCATTTAAAGACACGAAGCATCCTGTTGGTTGTGCACGCGGTATCTTGGTCGGGAGAAGCTGTTACTTGAAGAACTGGCTCTAAATTCGGGGCAACTCTAGCGAGACGCTATCAATGCAGGGCTTACTGCTGTTGGTAATGATCTCCAAGGTTTCCCGATTGACTACACATTTAGGTATAGAGTAGGTAGCTAATTTCTTTATATCTTGCATAAGAGTAACGGACTTGAATTTGACTTCTGTGGACATGGCCGTGGTTATTTTATCGTATTTTGTGTCCCTTTTATGCTCGTTGACTTAATTCTAAACGAGATGCTTACTAACTTACTTTAATTCGAATAAGTGTTTACTATGCTATTGGAGCGATGCTTGAGAAAAGTGCAGCTGAAATAAAAGAACTGTAAGCTAATTATTCTTCAGTTTTATTTGAGTGACTTTGTTACACCTCGAGGGAGTAAATAGAAAGAGGAAATTCTTAAGTAGTGCTCTCAAGGATACACGCGTTTCAAACAGCTCAGAGCGTCACAACAGAAATAAACGCGTTGCGGGAAAGGGGGGGCATCATTAGAAGTGAGAAATGTATATACAAAAGCTTATAAGACACTGGTGTCCAAACATTAGGCATAGTTGAAAAACATACATTTTAGAGCACACTAAAGAGGGAAGAAGAGTCATAAGCGAGAAGACCTGCAGTTTGCATCCGACTTACTCCGTCAAAAAGAAATGCTAGGGTGCTGTGGTGCAGACAACATCGAGACTGGGACGAAAATCAATGGGCCAAAGTCCTCCTTATGGCTCAATGGACAAGGTCTGTAAGCGAGCATACCTGCAGTTTGCATCCCACTCACTCCATCAGCAAAAAATGCCAGGGTACTGTGGTGCAGACGACATTGAGACTGCGACGAAAATCAATGGGTCAATGTCCTCTTTATGGGTCAATGTCCTCTTTATGGCTCAATGGATTAGACTATGTGCGAGAAGACCTGCAGTTTGCATCCCACTCACTCCATCAGCAAGGAATGCCAGGGTACTGTGATGCAGACAACATCGAGACTGGGACGAAAATCAATGGGTCAATGTCCTCTTTATGGCTCAATGGATAAGACTATGTGCGAGAAGACCTGCAGTTTGCATCCCACTCACTCCATCAGCAAGGAATGCCAGGGTACTGTGATGCAGACAACATCAAGACTGGAATGAAAATCAATGGGCCAAAGTCCTCTTTATGGCTCAATGGACAAGGTCTGTACGCGAGAAGACCTGCAGTTTGCATCCCACTCACTCCATCAGCAAAAAATTCCAGGGTACTGTGGTGCAGACAACATCAAGACTGGGACGAAAATCAATGGGTCAATATCCTATTTATGGCTCAATGGATAATACTATATGCGAGACGACCTGCACTTTGCATCCCACTCACTCCATCAGCAATGAATGCCAGGGTACTGTAGTGCAGACAACATCGATACTGAGACGAAAATCAATGGATCAATGTCCTCTTTATGGCTCAATGGACAAGGACTATACGCAAGAAGACCTGAAGTTTGCATCCCACTCACTCCATCAGCAAGAAATGCAAGGGTACTGTGGGGCAGACAACATCGAGACTGGGACGAAAACCAATGGGAGAGTATCATCTTCTCCTATGAATCCAGGTTAAGTCTCGAAAGTGAGAGCCGTCGCGTTCTCATCTGGTGAGAACCTGGAACTCGTTATTTACCCCACATACATCCAAGAAAAGCACCATTACATAGGTGGAGGTATATTTGTCTGGGCCGCTCCTTGTGGAGCAGTGGTCTAAGGGCTAGCTTCCGACTATTTGTCCGAGGTAGGTCCGGGTTCGAATCCGATGAGGAGAGGATGTTGTGTTTGTCTTACGGCACTGGCTCTTCCCTTTCCCTTGGAACCTCTGGCCCTAAAGTAGAGACGGACGACTGCTTATAGTTCATCTAGTTGTTCACTCTGGTTACTAAACCTCCAAACAAACCAACAACCTTGCATGAGTTGGCATATGTCCAATGGGCGCGCACAGCTATATATCTATTCTGGTGGAACTTAGCAGGTCGGAAATACAGAGACGTAATCTTTGATCACTGCGTGTTCCTTTTTCCGGGTGCTGTTGACCCAGATTTCCTGTTCGTGAATGATGACGCGGGACCTCACAAAGCTGCTATTGTCGATGATTAGCTGGAAAATGAAGATATTCGCCGTAAGAGATCGCCACACGCTTTACTAGGCCGTTGTACAAAAAAACAAACGTCTCCGGAAAATTCCTGCAGTTTTCGCTACTTGGAACTATTCGTACGATTTTCCTGCTTCATAATTTTTTTACGTGATTTTTACTGCATATTTAGTTCCTCACTAAGATACACTATCTACGAACAATTAATCGGAAACCCCTGCAATTGACGATATCTGCGGTCCTGATATACGTCACGGCCGCAGCCGTTAAATATCGTGTGGAAAACAACAACACAACTAGTCGCATGAAAGATGCCACGCAGTTCGGAGCTCTCAGATTTAGAGAAAGGTGTAACCGACGGGTATCACAGAAATGGCCGATCCATACGTGACATATCCAGCGAGTTGAAGTACCCAAAATCGACAGTGGCCTACGTGATTGGCAAGTGGAAGATGAGAGGTGACTGTCGGAATGTGCCCAGACCCGGCAACTCACAAAACTAGGAGTTAGAGACCGAGGGGTGCTGGCCAAAGAAATTCGGAAGAACCGCACCAAATTGATGGGCCACATCCGCGAGGAGTTTCAACAGGCATCCGGGAGTGTTCTTTCCATGAATACCATCCGTAAGGAAGCCCATCTGCTCAGTTATCATGGACGTGCTGCCGCCCACAAGCCTTTGATCACCAAGTCCAATAGCGCTGCTCGGCTAACGTGGTGCAAAGAACGTTGACAGTGGACCGTTGAACAGTAGAAACAGGTTCTCTGGAGCGACGAATCAAGGTTCACCTCTACCGTTCGGATGGCAGGGTCTGGGTTTGGCGTCTGCCTGGAGAACGCCTCCTGCCGGAATGTATTGTGCCAACTTTGAAGTTCGGCGGCGGTGGAATTATGCTATGGGGGTGTTTCACCTGGTATGGCACGGGACCCTTGTTCGCAATTCCTGGTAGACTCAACGCCGAAACCTACTGCACCATTTTGGATGACCATGCGCTTCCTACGTTTTGGCAGTTTTACGGGGTGGACCCATGTTACTTTCAGGATGACAATGCCACCTGTCATGTTGCGAGGTTCACCATGGCTTGGTATAGTGACAATGGGATTAATCGAATGGACTGACCTGCGCAGAGCCCGGACCTTAACCCTATCGAGCACCTCTGGGACGAGTTGGAGCGTCGACTTAAGGGTTGCCCCCACCGTCCAAAATCGGTGAAGGAACTGATCTGTCTTCTCCAAGCCGAGTGGAAGAAATTACCGCTAGCCGTCAAACAACGCCTGGTTGAGAGTGTGCCCGGAAGGTCGCAGCTATAATCGCCGCTCGTGGAGGCTCCATCAACTATTGAAGGTGAATAAACTTCGTTTTTCTTTGCTATCACAGGTGTCCAATTACTTGTTGGTAGATAGTGTATCTTCATATAGGAAACAAGCTATTTCATTGTGCCTTCTCGTTTTTGTAATTTAATACTTTTGTTGATGATGCTTAACTTTTGGAGTTACTGGTTCCTTATACAAAAGAAATTCTTCCCATCGATATTTTCGAAGCAAAGCAATGATTTCAAATTGAAATATTCATTACTGTCCTCTTAGAATTTAACTATGCATCATGAAAAAGCAAACAGGGTATACGAAATTCTTCTTATAATAGAATCTTTCTGACACAAAAATTACTGGCACGTGAACGTCGCTCAGTACCAAGTGGGAAATGAAAGCGTCTATTCTCACGTAAGTTCTGCCAACAGAGCCGTGCAACTTCAGGCGTACGCGCACTCGGAAGAGAAAATGCTCCCGGCTGCAAAATAAACTGCGTAGTTGCTGGTTCCTAAGCTTTCTGCCCATGTGTGTCCATGAATTAATTCGTAAGATGGAAGGTGGATTGAATTATGTATACTCTTTAGTATGTGTGTATGTGAGTGATAAGAACAGTGTATTTGCGATTGATGAATTTTGGATTCAGCTCTGCATTGAAAAGAAAAATTTGGTGTTTAATTTAGCTCCCACAACGTTTTGTATTGCCTATCTGCATCGTCTAAGTACTGTTTAGCACGTCTTTTGTAAAAAAAGATCGTGCTTATGCTATCGATTTGTCAGTCCGTCTGTGTACACCATATCTCTGGAACTATTAATCCGATTTGAAAATATCTTTTTGCATTGAGAAGCTTGAAATATGCCAATGATGATCTTTTCATTTCGTTTTTTTTTTTTTTTTTTTTACGATGTACAGTTTCGCCGCTAGAGGGCGTAAATGCAAATGATGTCAAATTCAAAAATATATTTCATTCCATATTTACTGCTTATCTTCCCATTCAAAAAATTCGTTTTCCCTTCGATTACATTTATGTCGAAAAGTATTTTAGGTATAATCACGTTTTCAGGTTGCGCATAGATTTTCCGCTAGAGGGCATAAAAGTAAATTACGTTTTCGCTGATATCTCTACTTCTAAAACACTCCTTTCAAAATTTTTTTATTCAGTGGATACAACTCCTGATGGGTAATCGTGTGCATAAAATTCCTAATTTTTGGTAAGGAACGGTTTGGCCACGAGGGGCCGTAAGTGTTAATTTCTGCTTCTAATGCGTTTGCCACAAAACCTGAGCTTCTGAAATCTCGATTTAAAAAATTCGTTCTTGGACCGATGCCAATCACGTCGATAAACTTTTTTCTAAATATTTTCTTCTTAAAATAATGCATGGTTATTCCGGAAGCGGGCGTAGATGTATATCTTATTTTTGTCAATATATCTACTTCTAAGAGTCCGATTTGAAAATTTTCTTCTTTGTTGGATAGCGTTTCCGGTGCAAAATGTTTTTCATATAATTTTTTAAAATTTTCAAGTAACTCATAGACTTTCCGCTGGGGGGTAAAAGTAAATTGCGTTTTTCCCGATATTCCTGCTTCTAAAACTTCGATTTGAAAAATTCCTCCTGTATCGCATACAGATTCGGATGAAAAATATTTTTCGTATAATTTCTAATATTTGATAAAGAATGGTTTGGCCACTAGGGGGCATAAGTGTTCATTTCTGCTTCTGATGTATTTGCAGCAAAATCTGATTTCCTGAAAACTCGACAAAAATTTCTTTCCTGGACCGATAACACTCACATCGAAAAACCTTTTGAGAATACTTTCTTCTTAAAATAATGCATGTTTTCCCCGCCAGAAGGCGTAGATGCATATCCTATTTTTGTCGATATCTCTGCTTCTAAGAGTCCGATTTGAAAAATTCTTTCTTTGTTGGAGAACGTTTCCGCTGCGACATGTTTCTTATATAATTTCAAACTTTTTCTTAACGCACAAACCTGCACCAGGGGGCGTAAGTTCACGATTCCATTTACAGCAATATCTGCGGGATTAAAAGCCCGATTGAAAAACTTCTTTCTTCGGTCAGATATTATTGTTTCCATACCGGTTCTATTGACTTTGAACAGCTATAATAAACGTCAGAACGGATTTAAAGGACGTGCTCATTACAACCGAAAGTTCGGTGTCGTCTTTTTTGGTTTTCTTGTTTTCACCTCCGTGTATATAACATTCATTTAATTTGTTTCTTCTTTCGTACTCCACTTAATGACAAATCATCTCAATGAGAGTTTTATTCGGTTTTGCAGCATAAACAGGTACCATGAATCTTCCTTAATCGTGGCTTCTGCGGGTTAACTTTGCTGCCGTCATTTTGGAATTTGGAATCTACGTGGTTCTATTCATCTCCAACCTTCCACAAAAAGAACTTTTCAGATCTGAGGTTTACAGGAGGTGATAATGAGGGACATACTGCACACTACTTTGAATTATACAATGCGTGCAGTATTCTTCTATTGAAGTGCACCCAGTAAAAAAAAAAATCTACGAAATTTTGAAAACGGGGAAATGTATTTGCAAGTGTAAATACACACCCACGCCTACTAGCAGCACAAATGTGTATCATAAAGAAACAGAAAATATGGACAAAGTGTATTAAACAGTGGGACGTAAGTAAAGTATAAAAAGATGTTTCTAAATTGGAATTATAAAACCAGAGATATCGGAAAACACATTTAACATACCTTTGCACTCCCTACTGCGAAAACCTTACGTTATTTTAAGAATAATATGAGTGCAAACTGATTTTTATTATCAAACGTACCTAATCAAAAAAGGATTTTTGAATGGGAATTTCAGAATCAGAGACACCATTGCCAATAGAAAAACGCTTTATTTCCTCTATTGCCCAAAATTTAAATATCCTAAAAAGTGAAGAACATACGGAAAATATTCCCCGTAGTGGAAGCTACTCGATGCGAAGATATTTTCGAAGTCGAACTTTTTATACATTTATGACCCCTAGAGTGAAAACTGTGAGTTAAAATTTTGCACAGTGGTAATAAATAGACAGTTCAAAAAATTCAGCGTGTTAGACAGGACGTGGCCAAGCTACGAAACTGGTTCTTCTTCACGACAATGCGCCTACACACACCGCTACCATCGCCTAGCAGTTTTTCACACGGAATGGTGTTACAGTGCTACACACTCACAGTATTTTCCGGGTTCGGCACCTTCCGGTTACTTTCTGTTTCCCAAAGTGAAATCTCATCTCAAAAGGCACGTTGTTTTAGAGATTCAAAACAACTTGGCGATAGGGTTAAAAGGATTCCACAAGCCCAGTTCCACGTAGTCATTACGGCTTTGCAAAGAGGTGATCTCAGTTAAGAAGGATGTACTGTGAAGATTAAAGGGTAATAAACTGTTTGCCTTTAAATTTGACTTTTTGTAAATGCAGTCCTAAATTGTTTCAGGCAAACCTTGTGTTTTCATATAAGCACCTTAAAATTTTCTCTTCTTTTAGCATCTGCTCCAAAACTTTCAAAAATCCATCACTACATCCACTGAAATGTCAGATATCAAGTTCTCATGCGTAGAAATCATTACTGAAATATTAATGTATCATTTGAAACATAAATGTGCATGTTATTGCATAATCTTTAACAATTGCTCAGGCAATTTGTTAAAGATTACCATTCTCATCGTAAACTCGTAAACTAAACGAAATATTTTTCGACACACTCAGTATATGCCTTCTTTTTCTTCTTTCAGCTAAATTCGGAGGACCTATGAAGATTTATGGCAGAAATGACGACAAACGGTAATATAATAATTGTACGGATTATTCAATTCCCATTGTTTGCTTTTTAATCTGCTATTTCCTGATACCAGGACAGTTATTACCAGAATGAATTGCTTCGCTTTTTAATTTTTGTGAATCTTATTTCATGTACCTCTTCCTTAAAATGTTATCATTTTTGAAATAATATTAGTAAAAAACATAAAAGCAATAAAGATGACATCGAATTTTTGGTTTTAATTGAGCACATCCTTTCCGACGCGAATAAAATTTATCAAAGTTATTCAAAGACAATGGAACCGATTAAAAAAAAATCAACCGGATTTCTAAAATCGATAAAACATCCAGAAATACAAACAGGTACTTACTTCCACCAGCGGATGAAAAGTATGTTACGAAAATTAACAAATGTATCAGAGACAAAGAGATTTTCATATCAAACCGTTAAAAGAAAAATGTAGAAGGAAACATTATATGCCGCCCCGGTGGCGCTGGCCTCTGATCATTCGTCCGTAAGGGGTCTGGGTTCGAATCCCGGTCAGGCATGGATGTTGTGTTTGTCTTACGGCACTGGCTCTCTCCCTTCCCTGGAACCAGTGACCCTAAATTAGGGACGGGCGACTGCTTATAGCCCATTGAGTTGCTCACGGTGGTCGTTAAACCTCCAATCGAAAAAAAAAAAAACATTATAACTCTCTGCATTCTAGAGGAAGAATTTTGCATAATGTATGAGTTTAAAATAAGCGAAAAGTATTCTTCATGGCGAAAGTTATGCTACGGAAAACCTTTCCGCCCTCTAGCGGGAAACTTTTGCATTATTCAAAGAGGAAAATACTCCCCTCTTTACTGTGGCGAATGGCATACAGTAAAAAAAGAAATCCCCCAATAGGGTTTTTAGAAGCAAAGATATACCTAGAGGTCTGCACGAACCGGGCTGACCCGCCAAGCCCGAGACCGGCCCGACCCGCCGGCAGGTCGGGCCTTCTTTTTGTTTAGAGAAAAAAAGCAACGGACCGGGCCGACCCATTCTTTTTATCGCAATGGTAAAGAAAGAAAAAAGTCGTGTTCCGCGATTTCCTGGTGCGTTTAACTGTTCCTATTAACTTACTTCCATGACAGCCCAGGGCGTAATCAGAAAGGCAAGGAGAGGTACTCACAGTGTGTTTACCAATCTGTAGGTATTAAGATGGTAAAACCATTTTGGAGCTTATTGACAACAAAAAAGATTCGACACCGAACTAGTGTGTGTGTGTTGTGTAGAGTGGGGGACGGGAAATGTTTGCAGTGGGGTGTGTGTGTATGAGAGAGTGGGACGACATTGATTTTTTCTTCTATCATTAATCTGTTTAGGGATTGACTTTTGTAGTGTTACCTCTTACTAGTTCAGAGAAAGGGAGATTTTGAACTCGCTTGATCTTCCTTTTTCTCTCTCTCTAAAGGTTATATTTTTCGATAAATGTAAAAGTTTAGTTAATATTTTTAGGCATACATTCAGCTAAATATTTACAATAATATGTCATTTCATTATTTAATTTTCACATTTTAATAAAATACAATAGAAAGACAAAATAATACCAAATGGCACATCACGGGCCAGGCCTAAATAAGAGCTGCAATTGACGGGGCCGGGCTCACCAAATTAGGCCCGTGCAGACCTCTAGATACACTTGCAAACTGAAGTACGCAAGCGCTACCTAGCGACAGAATTGTAAAATACAAGACTCTTCAACTACAAGCCTAAAGTGATCTACAAGGTAAATGGTATCCGGTGTCTTTCAAATCGCACATTTAGAAGCAGAAATATTGATGAAATCAGATTAAATATTTGCGCCCCATAGAGAAAAAATGGTGCATTGTTTTTGGAAGAAAATGTACCCCAAAAGTTTTCATCGTTAGTAGTGTCTGACCGAAAAAGAAGTTTTTCAATAGGGTTTTTATTCCCGTAGATATTGCTGTAAACGATAACGTGAACTTACGCCCTCTAGTGGCACACTTTTACGTTAACAAAAATTTGAAACTATATGAGAAACATTTTGCATCATAAATGCTCTCCAACAAAGAAAGGGTTTTGCAAATCGGGCTCTTAGAAGCAGAGATATCGACAAAGATAATATGTAGATCTACGCCCCTGGAGGAAAAAACTGTGCACTATTTTAAGCGGGAGGTGTTCTCAAAAGGTTTTCCGAGTTAAACGGTATCGGCCGGAGTTTTCAGATCAGACTTTTAGAAGCAGAGATATCGGGGGAAATGCAGTTTAACTTTACGTCCCCTAGCTGATTAATTATCTATGCATTAGTTGAAAAAGTGGTTGTACCTAAAATTGTCTTCAATATAAATGGCATCGAAAAGAAAAATAAATTTTTCAATCGGATATTTAAAAGCAAATATATGGAATCAATTGATTTTTGAGTTCGATATCATGCGCATTTATGCCTTTTAGCAAAAAAGTTGTGCATTGGAGAAAAAAATATGTAAGGATCATCATTCTCGCATTTAAAGCTTCCCAATGCAGAAAGAATTTTTCAAATCTAACTAATAGTTGAAGAGATATGGTATCCACAGACAGATGCACGGACGGACGGACAAAGTGATAACATAAGCACGAGCATTCTTTACAAAAGACGTGCTAAAGCGGTTCTTCTGTGTGCATCATTTACATTTATCGTTTCATACAAATATTTACTGCATTAAAAAATGTAAAGCACCCGAAAGAAAGCTATGCTGTATGAACAAGTCGGGAAGCACTCATTGATGGCATAAAACCACTACTCATCCGGATTCGAGTACCGGAGGACTCATGGTTGATGCGTTTACCTTACGGCGCTGGCATTCTCTCCTCCCTGGAACCAGTGCTTTAAATTACAAAGGGCCGACTATTTGTAACCCTAAGAGTTGCTCGTGCTGGTCGTTAATCCCCCCCCAACTAAAAAAAAACAAGCATTGGATACAAAATATTTTCAAATTTCCATTGTTTCTATAGAGGTCTTCACATTTTTCGTTTTCTGCGCAGTAAGAACATTACATACTACTGATAGCATTTGCTTTTTCTGTAGACGTTTGCTTTTTGTTACTCAGTGTAACCAACACAAATGACCAACTAATGATGGTTGTTCCGTAGAGCCATTAGAATTATTTATATCATATGATGCAGTAGTGTGCACAAAGTGGTGCTTTCGGGTGCTACCCCCCCCCCCCAAATACACCATTTGTAACCGTACTACTTTTCAAAAAGGCAAAATTTATTTTGTTAGTATTTTAAATTGTTTTTGTCTCATGGCAACAATCGAACGTGACGAGGTTGCGGCAAGGAGCCAAATACCAGAATGTACCATTTCAATGAAAAGCCAATACATGGTTATACTGATAGTTTCTGTGGCAACAAGGCAATGCCAAATTTGAGTTTCATGACTTATTTCAGACTACTCTAAAGCACGCTGAGAAGCAAGGAATCACACCAACGCTGTATGATATAAACACAAAAAATCCAGAAGACTGTTACAGGATTTCAATTTGTGTACCATTTTTAGACATGTTTATTAGTGCTTTGGAAAATAAATTTCTCGCACGCAAATCGGTCTTATCAGGATTTCAGTCACTTTTCCCAACAAATCCCAATGTGCCGCCATCTTCTCAAGATATTGATGGTTTTACAACTTTAACTGAATTTTACACAGGTGACTTGAATGGCTCGCAAGAAGAACTAATCGCAGAATTGAAACTGTGGTGCCATATAAGATCACCTTCAAAGAAAAGGAGTACTGACCAAAAGATACATTAAGTGCTTTAAAACTGTTCTACAGTGAGATGTTACCCAACACTGTTTCACATACTATTTAATCTACCAGTGGCAACTTCAGAAAACGAGCTTCTGCTTTTAACACTGCGTCCTTAAAATCATATCTACATAATACCATACCAGAACTGAAACTCAATGGGTTAGCATCTTCACATTCATCGAGAATACACAACAAAAGCTGAAGAAGTTTCAGGTGAATTAGCAAAAAAGCCCGAATGCTGGGAATACGAGTCAAGTAATAGTAAGTAAAGGTAAACAACTTCATCTGTGGCAACACGCACATTCTAGAACAATTTTCTATGACGTTTGCTCTGTTACGTAGGTGTTATGTCGTGTTTTATTCAAAACATATTAATTAATTTCAATAAAATTTATGTGTGACGTATTCAGAGATTTTTCAGATTGCTCATGATTCCAATACCAGTCAGATTCCTTTTGAAAGCACTGTAAAATATTTCGTGGTAACCCGACGAATTTCGGAAGTGTTCTTACAGGCTTCAGATATTCGATAGAAACATTTAAGCTCTTACACTTCAAATGGCCCGTATGGGGCTATTACATCCGTGCGCATTCGGTTTTCAGTAACTACACTGCTGTTTGTGAAAAATGAAACACCAGGAAAAATGTGTGCGCTCTGACAGAAACGCCCAGGATGGATAAGTCACATGAGGAGATGCTAACCACGTCCTCGTAGCTGTCCCTCAGGGGATATAAATGCAGAACACACAGGGCAAGTTTCCATCGTCGATTCGCAGGAATCGTGGCAGTAAGGTTGTGGTAGGAATTCAGTGTGCCCCGCAGCAGCAGATGAGACCCGTACGTACAGCTGACGGAATTTGAGCGAAGTCGATGTGTTGGATTGCTGGAAGGCGGACGTTTCTTCCTCAACATAGCCGCTCGTATTGGACGAACATCTGGCATAAGGATGCGAACATGGCTTTCTTGGGAAGAGGAAGGCCCGAAGCACCAACATTTTAGCCCAGCGACGGCTCAATGCACGGGAAAACTGTCATCTCCACTGTATGGCGTTGTCAGACCACCAAGTTCCGAGCGTTAGCAAAATAGTAGAGGTCGATATCACATCAAAGATTTTCTGCAAGCAACGTCCGACGCCGTTTGCTTCAGACATGCCTCGTCGCTCGTCATCTGTTGCTTCAACTTCCCTTGATCTTTAAACACAAACGTCAGCGGCTGCAATGGGGCAAAAAATGCAGACACTGGCATGATGAATGGTAGCGCATAGTATTTTCCCACGACTCACGATTCAACGTAATGACCCAAAATGGACGTATCCTAATACGGCGACACCGTGGTGAATAGATACTGGAGGCATGCATTATGGAGCGTACAGGCACGACAACGGGCTTTCTGGAATGCGGTGCTGTTGGGTTCCATTCGCGTTTCCGGTGTTCTGGTGTAGGGTACTGCTGAGGTCCATTCACATCTCCGGCGTTCTGGTGTGGGTTACTGTTGGGTTTTATTCACGTTTCTGGCGTTCTAGTGTGGGGTGCTGTTGGATTTCATTCACAACACCCCACACTAGAACGCCAGAAACGTTCTGGTGTGGGATGCTGTTGTGTTTCATTCCCGTTTCTGGCTTTCTGGTGTGTGGTGCTGCTGAGTTCTATTCACGCTCTCGCTTTCTACAGGAACCATGACTATATAGCAGTCCATCGCGGAATTTGCGGATTCTGAAGTGCTGCCATATCTGTAGACGGTCCTGGAGCCATTTTTCAACCGGAAAGTGCCTGAATATATGTAGCACGAAATGTCTTAGATCCCTTGGGTGCTCATCATGTGCCACGTCTTCCTGTAGTCAGCCCGTTCGCCTGATTTGTCACCCATTGAACAACTGTGGGGTATGGTTGCTCGACGCCTGGCATGTAAGACTCCGTTGCCAATTACCCAAGATGAACTTTGGATACGAATCGAGTAGCATGACCTTCCGCATTGCAACATCTAAAACCTCTTAATGTCGATGTCACGCTGTTTATGAGCCGTTATCGCTGCTTGTGGTGGGTATACAATGTACTGAGTCTTGTGCGTCCAGCATCACTTAGCCGTCCTGGTGGCGCAGTGGTTTCAGCGGTGGCTTCTGATCATTCGTCCGAAATGAGTCCAGGTTCAAATCCCGGTGAGGCATAGATTTTGTGCTCGCCTGACGGCCCTGGCACTGTCTCTCTCTCTCTCTCCCTTCTCTGCAACCAGAGGCTCTAAATTGATGAAGAGAGACTGCTTATATTCCATCAAGTTGCTCACGGTGGTCGTTAAACCTCCAAATAAAAAAAAAATAAACATCACTGTTTTTGATCATTTACGTCTTGTATTTTCAGTAATATACCCTGTAAATCTCAGTTCAGAATCTCAGGTCTTTCTGGCTGCTGCGTTTTCAGCAGTTTGTTATGCAGGCTTAATTTTTAATTCTACTCGTAAAGTGACCTACAGAGCCATATCAAAGTCCCAAAAGGAATGATTTTACAAATTGGAGCACAGGTGTAGATGCCTTTTCTTTTTCACAAACGCGCTACCGGGAAATATTAAACATGCCACTGTTGAACCGTTCACGCCGCTTCAGAAGGCCACACTGGTTATGAGAAAGAGCCAAAATTCACTAAAAAGTTTAAAAAGAACATGAAGACAAGAGAAATTTAGGAAATGTTTTTAGATATTCATACCTTACACCTCAAGTTTCTTTATGTTCTTTTCCAGCTTGTTGAAAAGCATCAGGATTCATTCCAATCAAATTTCAAAAATAATATCTCTATATTTGCTTTATTTCATCCCTCACTGCAAAAATAACTTAAAGCGCAGTCTTAAACAATCTGTACTTGCGGAAAAGTGCGAACAGCACTTCGTTTTCGGAAAGTAAGCATACACATGATGCGCGATGTTTTGAAAAATAATAAACACACTAAAATTCCTGATAATTTTTCGAAAGAAAAATTACAGATTTTCTCATGGTTTTTTTTCAACTTTTAATTCCATATTTCTTATAAATATTTTCAGTATTAACACAGTGTGAATATTTATGTTCCGTAGGGGTATATTGTGACTTAACTCTGTAAATAATTCTAGGATGTAAACCAGATTTAACACGGAGATGTGATCATTGCTTGAATTCCAAAATAATAACAATTCTTATTTAAGTAGGTGAGGCTTAATGTGCGTCCCATTGTCCTTAAAAAAAAAAATTTCACATAGTTTCTTCTACTCTCCAACTAAAATAATGAGCGCTACGAAAGGAAAAGTAATGAGAACAACGCAAAGAAAGTAATGAAAGATGTTCAACAAGGGTAATGAGAGTGTTCCTATAAAAATTCTAATTACACAAAACACAGCAGTTCCTGCGAGGAACGACGAAAAAGATTCATCCGACATTTTTTTGAAAGTGATTTTCTGTTTTTATCGACCCCACATTCTTCGTTTCGTGACTATTATCTCTTTTCGTAAGTTTACATACGGCAGCTGCGTTATTTAACATAATACGGGCGAAGAATAACAAGCTCTGTTTTTCGGCTGATTCTCTCTTCTGTTTATTAAATCTTGATATATAATACGCTTAGAAGATGCGTAATTTCTTTCTTGTGTAACGAACAACGGAAATGAGTTCAGACGTTAGAAATTTAAGACGATGCGGACGAGTTTGGAGAAGGCGCTGATTAATCTCCGTCCCGAGAGCTTTTTCCCCTTCACCGTTTAGCAACATGCAGATGATATGCGTAAGTTCTATTACGACAGGGACGTGTTCTGCGAAGAATAGAAGCTTCTTTAGTTTCAAGTCCTCCACAGAAAGCGGATGATGATGAGGCCTCATCTCCGAACATTCCTCTCTCGCGGCAGCGTCCTCCTCTTCCATCTTCCCCAAGCGCTAATGATGCAGTATCAATATGCTAATGAGATGCTAAGAAACGGCTCCAAGTTCTTTTAAACTTTCATAAGAGAAAGATGTAAAAATTTTTACCTCCTCTCTGATTCCTGAGGGAAGCTGCCCGGTTAAAATTACATCGCGATCATAGGTAGGCATCTGACCCGACCCCTTACCACCGCAGCCACCAACCCCCACCACCAGAAGTCTTCCCTTGTGAGTACCAGCTGTCGACGAAGACTAACGTCAGGAGAAATCCCTTCCGCTGGAGCCTATTGATGAGAAAGCCAAAAGCCATCCTGTTTGCATCTATCTCATCTAGGCCATGTAGGTCTTTTCATCAGCCGATATTACTGCATCCTCTTTCGCCTTTAAGTGGTTACATTTTCTAATCTTCATCTGGCAGTTTTTCGAATACTTTTATGCAAATCATGATTTACTGCATTCAGTGAAACTAATATTTCAGAATTGCAGTGCTTTTCATGTTTTATCAAGAATTTTATTATAAAAAGCCGCTGTTTTTCTTTTCAATTTCTAGTTGTTAACGCAGCGAATCTACGGTTTTATTAGGATATGATTGATACACTATAAAAATTAAGTAGTGAAAATTCACGGAAAATTCCTGAAAATAACGTGCAGCAAAAGTTTCCGTTGGGTGTCCGTCTTTTAACGAAATTTCCATTTTTAAAGTTTCCGTTTCTTCTAACTTCAGCATTTTAACAGAACTTCCGTAGTCATTAATTCCGCTTATTTCAGAAAAATCTGTTTCGGGTTTTACCATATTTATACAGACATTTCTCAAAACCTTCAATTTTAACATATTGAGATTCCTTCCACCAGATGGGGATTAAACTAGGCCCTTTCGTCTTCGGCTGCAACTGAAGACGTGGCTGCTATGCATTAAGCCAGGAAGCCACGTAAAGCGCCGTCGCGTTCAGGTTGAACTCTAATTCCGCAATAACGATTCCTTTTTCTTTTCTTTTTATTTATTTCTTTTTTTTCTTTTCTTTTTTTTTCTTTTTTTTTCTTTCTTTTTTTTTCTTTTCTTTTTTTTTTTTTTTTTTTTTTTGTTGATGCGGGTCAGGGTGAATTCGTAATTTTATTTTATGTTGCAGTTTTAATTTTTCTGAATAGGTTTGTAAAAATTTTAATCTTTTCTGTAACAGGACTTATTAATACAGATTACGTATTTTTTTCATCGTGATTTTTCGAAGGCGACAGAGTGCTTGATATTTTTTAAATTCACAATGATTTTTTAATTATCTTTAAGAAAAAATGCAAAGTACTATTTTGTAGTATTATTTAACAAAACCCAAATACATTTTCTCTTGACAGCTAAATATAGTTTCTGTCTTAAAGGGTCCACAGGCTGATATAAGGGCGTCGTACAACCATCTGTACAATAATTTAAGCACCCCATTTCTTACAATAACATTATACTGCAGCAGTGTTATCGTAAGAGACTGTGTGCACAAATTGGGGCAGAGGTGAGAGAATATCCAGTACCACAATAACCAAAATTCCATGGGATGTGCTATCCACAATATCCAATCTTGCTGCAGAACTTCGAAATCAGATCCTCCGACTGACGGTCGAAGTTTAATAGTAAATCAAACCTCAAATATTCCCACAAATCGCTCCTATTACCCGAAATTTTCTGTCATATAGATATGACAAAAGTGAGAATATAAGTTTTCCATTAAAATTCGAAAGGAATTGTAGAAAAGTTTCTGAAAATTCAAAGAAAAATTCACGAAATTCAGGGTACCTTCCGTCATTTCACAGAAAAGGTTGGGTCAAAAATATGCTTCGTTAATTCACGATAGGAGTAACGGGAAATTGCTCGTGAATTTCAGAAAATGTTTTATAATGTATCCGTATCTTTTACGCTTTCCAACCGTAGGTTGAAGAAGCGCATATGCTTCAGCTTTGTCCGTCTGTCTGTCCGCCCGTACGCAAGTTAACTCACGTAAAAATGGTTCGATTTCGATGATATTTTAGTATGTGGTAGGGGGACCACCTGAGGACAAACCCTATTGAAAATAGACGAAATGGGGTCAAAGATCACGACATAGGATAGGGATTATTTCCATCGCTCTTATGCGTTATAACTTACGTAAAAATGTTTTGATTGAGACAAAACTTTATCATGTTGTTCCAGATTTATACTTTACCGGTTCTGTTGAATATCATTGAAATGGGGTCAAAGGTCAGGTCATAGGAGCGAGATTTATTCTACAGCCATTATCCTCATAACTTGAGTAGTAACTTGAGTAATGATTTCTGGTATGTTGGAAAGCGTATTATAATCAGTGCATTGCATGATTTTACTAACTTGTTATTTATGTGCTGACTTCAGGTGTGATACACGACACCACTACTATTTCCCAATTTTATTTTATTTTTTCGAGGTTTAACCCCCCTCTAAACCAGACGCGGCGCTACGGATTGGCACAGATTAGCAAGAATAGAAAATAAAATATATTTTTTTGGGAGAGGGCCGCTAAAGGGTGGGATGAAGCCCGCCGTTTAGCGGCCCAAAACTCTGCACTGTGAAATATTGAAGAGTAGATACAAAATATTAAAGAGTATTGAAGAGTAGATACTATGAATATTGAAGAGTAGATACAAATAGTGGCCAAAACTCTGCACTATGAAATATTGAAGAGTAGATACAAAATATTGAAGAGTATTGAAGAGTAGATACTGTGAATATTGAAAAGTGGGTACAAAATATTGAAGAGTATTGAAGAGTAGATACTATGAATATTGAAGAGTAGATACAAATAGTGGCCAAAACTCTGCACTATGAAATATTGAAGAGTAGATACTAGATACAAAAGGTTTCACAAAGTGGTTAAAACAGTTTTATATAAACGCCACCTAGCGTTAAAATTATGCACTATGAAACATTCAAGACTACATACAAAATGTTTCACATAGTTTAAAGAGTTTGTTTTTCAAATTATATTTTTAGAAGCAGAGATATCAAAGAAAATATACTATTGCATCTCTAGCCAGTAAATTTTGTATTATGTTGGGCAAGAAATGCGAATAACATTTTTAATTCCTACCCATTTGAAACCCAGGTGTTGTAGAAGTGCGGTTATTGTAGGAAAGAAATTTTTAAATCCGGTTTTTAATCGCAGAGATATTGCTGCAAACATGTTGTAAACAGGAACATGAACTTACGCCCTTCACGTGGTAAAACTGTTCGTTACGAACAATTAGAAATTACGTGAAAAACATTTTTCACCGGAATCTCTGTCCGACTAAGAAATAATCTTTCAGACTGGATTGTTAGAAATAAAAGATACGTAGTGAGATCAAAAAGTTCCGAGACTAGGTACGTAGCGCACCAACAGATGGCAGTACGCGGATGCGTGAGCAGCGGTCGAGAGCAGTGACCTTCATGAGTCATTGTGCTGAGTGGCGTCGTTCTGTGAACATCGGGAGCTGTGCTACACGATATTTGTTGACCACGTCCTGCGATTTCGGTATTGGCTGAAAAGTAGAGCAGCGAGCGAACAGCAAATTCTGCGTCAAACTCGACAAATCGGGAACGGAGACGCATGAAATGATGCGGCATGCTTATGGCAATGAAGCAATGAGTCGCGCGAGGTGTTTTGAGTGGCACTTGCGCTTCAAGAGAGGACAAACGGCACTGAAAGAAGAAGAGAGGTCAAGCTGACCATACACGAACAAAGCCCCCGAAAATGTGGATATTCGTGGGGTTGTGAACCGTGAATTCGTCCTCCAGGGCCAGACCGTCACCGCCCTTTTTTACTGCGATGTTCTGCGGCGTCTTAGGGAGGACATTCGCCGCAAACGACCTGAAATGTGGCGCAGGGGCAATTTCCTGCTCCATCACGACAATGCAGCAGCTCACAGAGCGTTAGCAACACGCCAGTTTTGAAGCCGCAACAGCATGACTGCCCTTCCTCACCCGCCTTACTCGCCGGATTTGGCCCCCCTGCAGCTTATTTCTGTTCCCGCAGATGAAGCTAAAGCTCAAGGGTCGCCATTTTGAAACCGTGGAGGATATTCAGAGCAGATCGCAAACAGCGCTTGACACGATTCGCGAACAGGACTTTCAGGGAGCGTTCCAACAGCGGCAAAAACGCTAGCAGCAGTGAATCGCTGCCCAAGGAGACTATTTTGAGGGTGATCATAGCCAGACTTAAGTAACGTAAGTACTTTGTTGTATATCAGCCTAGTCTCGGAACTTTTTGATCGTACTTATCAAGGAAAATATTAAAAACGTCTACGCCTCGTAACGGGAAGACTGCGTTTTTATGAGGAGATAATATGCGCAAAAGATTTATCGTAATGAGCGGTGTCTAACTGAAAGATATGTTTTTAATCGACTTTTCAGAACCGCAGAAATTGCTACAACTGAAATATAGACTTACGGCATCTGGAAGCAAAACTGTTCCTTTTGAACTATTGTAATGCACGAGGGCTGTTCCAAAGTAACGAGGCTGATTTTACATTGGGGTAGAAGTGCAACGCAGGAAACATACTTACACTTACATGCTTTCGAAGTATTCTCCCTCTACCTGAATGCACCGGTCCCACCTTCTTATCCACTTCCGGAAGGTGTGTTCGAAGCCCTTCCTCGTTATGTACACTGCTGGCCACCCAAAATGCAACACCAAGAAGGAAGCATCCGATTGGCCTGAAATTCGCAGCATGCGTCGCCCGCGAGAGGACATGCAAACGATTAGCATTGCAGGGCATATGCAAATCATGTGCGCCCGGCACGCCATGGAGAAGCACTATAAGAAGGGTGCACAGAAGGCGGGGTGTAAGTAGTGGAAGTGTGTTGTGCTGCCGGATCTGTGCGTTGGAAGCTTCCTGATGCCTCGTCGCAGAATACGACAGTCATTCCAGCACGTTTCGGAGTTCGACAGATAACGAATAGTGGCTTATCGAGACAGCGGTTTATCGTACCGAAACATCAGCGCCCTTGTGGGACGACATCTAGCCACAGTGAGGCGAGTACGGATTCGGTGGGTGCTGGAGGGACGGACGGACCGATGTGAGCGATTGACGCAGCCGCAGCACACCACCGAACGAGAGGACCGGCATGTTGTGCGGCGGGCATTGACGGCTCGCACCGCCACATCACGAACGTTAGCGCAGGAATTAGGGTGTGTTGCGCAACAGCTTGTATCTGCACGTACCGTTTAACGTCGTCTGCAGGAGCGGGGACTTGTCGCACGGCGCCCATTGCTCTAGATAGCATTGACGTTGCACCACCGGCGAGTGCGGCGGCAGTGGGCCGTTGAACGCCGCACCTGTATTACGGAATGGCACGCCATTGTCTTCTCCGACGAATCCCGCTTCCGCCTACAACACCACGATGGTCGGATCCGCGTGTGGCGGCACCGCGGCGAGAGACTGCTTGAGGCCTGCATTATGCATCGCCATACCGGTCCGTCGCCTGGCGTTATGGTGTGGAGCGCAATTGGATATGACACCCGCACTCCTCTGGTACGCATCGCCAGTACACTCAACAGCCACCGCACCATCTCCGACGTTTTGGAGCCTGTAGTCCCCCCTTACCTGCAGGACCTGCCAGCGGCCACGTTTCAACAGGACAATGAGCTCCCGCACGTGGCACGCATTGTGCAACAATTTTTCACGGCCCACCAGGTGTCACTGCTGCCGTGGCCCGCCTGTTCTCCTGATATGTCGCCCATCGAACACGTCTGGTCGCTGATCGGCAACCGAGTGGCCCGGCAAGCACCACCCGCGGTTACGCCTGATGAACTGTGGCAACGTGTGGAAGCAGCCTGGACCGACATACCCCAAGCCCACATCCAAAGCCTCTTTCGTTCGATGCCGCGGCGTGTAGCGACCGTTATTGCCAGCCATGGGGGCCACACGAACTACTGATGTCAGCGTGTTCCGCCAGTCGCACGAGCCTGTAAGCTCAATCGTTTCATCTCTGTATCTGTTGTTATGTGTCCAGTAAATCTGGTTTTGCTCTCTCGTGTCCTTCTTGATGTTGCATTTCGGGTGGCCAGCAGTGTAGTTCAGGATACCCATCACAGCATTATTTGATGCAAACCAATGCCCACGAAGTTGTTTTTTTACTTCAGGGAATAGGGGGAAGTCACGCGGTGCGAGATCCGGTGAATATGGACGATGAACCATCTTTTCGATGCCTAGATCTTGGATAATCTGTTGGACAAGCAAGCACGATGTTAGTTTTATGCAAAATCCAACCAGTTTGTACACATTTTGGGCGTTTTGGGAATATTTTTTTCAGAGGACCTTTGGCAACTTCAGAATAATAGGCACGGGTAACAGTTTTCCTTTGTAGGACACCATGTTCATACACAATTCACTTTTTATCGAAGAAAACCAGGTGCATGACGTTCCCTACACTTGCTTGAACCTTTGTTTGTTGGATCGGGCACTCTGTGCGTGTTTCCATTGGGTGCTCTGTTGTTTTGTTTCTGGATCGAAATGGTGAAAAAATATTTCATCATGTGTGACGATTCGATCGAAAAAGTGCGGCTCCCGTCGTAGCCAGAACTTCCATTGGCAGCATGTGATAACACTATTTGCCTTGTGCTCATCCGTGAGCAAGTGAGGAATCCACTTTGCAGTGACTTTTCGGTACCCCAACCAGTTTTTTCCAGTGTCATAAACGGAACTAATGTATCACATTAGCAACCTTCTCAATGGTTATTCGTCGGTCTTCGCGGATGATTACCTCGATGGTATTAACATCCATAGTCGATGTCGAAGGTCTACCGGAGAGTGGCGCATTATCCAGACACTCTTCACCATTGACAAATTTCTTGTGCAACTCAAAAACTCTTGAACGGGACAAAGCATCTTTCTCATTAATATTTTCGTGCGTTTCTGTGGCAGTTTTATTCAAACGCATGCAAAATTTTATAGCTGCTCTTTTCTCCAGTTCTAAATCCATACTGGGGTACAGAAACACGTCTGAACTCTACGCCGTCTACTATACGAAAGAACCAGCGGAGCGCTGTAACGACGCGTCGTCATGTGACTGGCATTGTGGGTGTTCCTACACAGGCAGCTGCATTTTTCTTCGTGGGTTTCTTTCGGCGCTATGACGTCAGTCTCGTTACTTTTTGAACGACATACGTACACTAGCGTGCAAAAATTAAGACCGAGACGGTTTTTCTAATGTAACGTCGTGCAGAAGTGCTCCACATCGACTCAAATCATACCATAAGATCCCCAAGATGTAGGAATATGGGACAAGTGAGCAAAACCGTCTAAACAAGGAATCCAAAGGATACAAAGGCACTTTATTGAAAAGGTAGCTTCAAGCACAACTGGACAGAAGACAGAAACGTCCATGTGACAGGCGGCTGCCAAGAAAAATCCAGTCTTTAGTAGGGTATATGATCACCGCTGACTGCGTTGCAGGATTTACAACGTCTGTCCATGCTGAGGACGAGGTTGTCAAGGATCTGTTGAGGCATCGCGTCCCATTCCTCTTGTAGCGCCAATCGCAGCTGCGCAATCGTTGCTGGCGGCTAGTGACGTGCTGCCAAGCGTCTCCAGAGAAGGTCCCACACGTGTTATTTTGGATTTGGGTTAGGGAACCTTGCGGGCCAATCAATGCGTTGAATATCTTCACTCTCCAACAGCTCTGCGACAGCCACTGTACGATGAGGTGTAGAGTTGTCGTCCATGAAGAGGAACTCAGGACCCACAACACCTCTAAACGGACGCACGTGAGGCAGGAGAACCTCTGTACAATAGCGGGCACCAGTGACTGAAACTCCTTGGAAGATGTGGAGGTCAGTACGGCTACCAAGCATGATACCGCCCCAAACGAGAACACCGCCACCTCCAATCCGCTCCGTTTCGATGATGTTGGAGGTGTGATTGCGTGTTCCCTACTCTCTCCAGATGTGTATACGTCCAGAATCGCTCTTCAGACTAAATCGGCTCTCATCCGTAAAGAGAACTCGACCCCATTGCTGATGTGTCCAGTTCTAGTGTTCCTGGCACCACAGAAACCGCCGTCTCCAATGAGCAGGCGTTAATGGCACACACCGTAATGGTCGTCGTGCAAATAGACCACCTTTGTGCAGCCTCCTGGCCACGGTAAAACGCGATAACGGACGTCCAGTTGTCTGTTGCATGTGCCTTGAGATTTCTACCGCTGTCTACCGTCTGTCTCTTCTTGCCTGTAGGACAATATACCGGTCGTCCGCCGCCGTGGTTGCTCGTGGACGACCACTGCTAAACTCTCGGACAGCTGTTCCTGTCGTTTGAAATGCTCTCCAAGCTCGTGAAACGATGCTGCGAGCGATCCCGAACACCTCGGCCACACTAGTCACACTTCGACCTTTTTCCAGCTTCCCAATGAAGCGACCTCGGGTAAAGTCATCCAGATGTCGTCTACTGGATTGCCTGTTGGCCATATCATACCGTGGTAGCAACTCGACGTCGTTCGAACCGATGTACACCGTGCAATAGCTTTCACCGAATTGCTGAGCGTACACCGTCCGTGTGCTTTATACCCTTCCGACACTTCCCCCCCCCCACCTCATGCTGCATATATGCGCATGCCCTACCGTACCGGACCCTAGTCTATCTCCTGAGTGGTCTTTCGGTCCGTTCTGTCTGCTCGTTCCTCTGTTATGCTAATTTCTCCTCTTCGTCCTTAATTTTTGCGCACCAGTGTACTTCAGCGTGTTGTGGAATGCATGCCAAAATCGCATACGTTCTGTAATTCGGGCGAAAGGAGGTCCAACCCGGTATTGAAAAAAGTTTCTAATTAAGTGACCGGTATGAGTTCTTTGTTCATGCTCATGAGAAAATTGCGATGGATCAAAAGCAAAAATCTTTTTCGATTCAAACAATACATCTGATGGAATATTCGAAATTGTGGAATAAATGCGTTCTCTCCTGCTGCATGGCTTCAAAAAACAAACCAGTAACCAGAGGGACAAGGAAGATCCCTGCAAACCAAAGTCATCCCTAGGTAGTTTTATATTCCTGAGAGTGACTTCAGCTTGCCAACCCTGCAAACACAAAAGCCCACACCTGCTGCTATTTTCGGCTTTTTATGGGCGTGTCAAGAGCATGTGGCATTGGTGTTACTTAGCAACGTACTGGTTGTCCAGACTTTTCGGAGAAAAGAAGAATTTTTGAATTTTTATTTTTTGTTACCTCCACATGATGAAGAGTTGTCTTACCAAAATAGTTTGGTATATATTTACTCAATTGCATTGTTGTAGAGTTAAAGGAAGTAGGGAAGACTGCTATTTGTTAAAGATGTTCACTGTTTCATTTCTCACCTATTGTCAAGATTGTTCTACACTGCTTCTCTGGCATCTTAAATCTTGTGATACCATTTCCAGAAGCGTTCACTGATATTGCTCCGCCTTTATCCTCAGACAGAAGAGTATATCCTGATACTAAGGAGGAATAATATTCGATACAATGGGCATCGATTTCTTATTTCAAGTATCTTTCAGGAGATTTCTTAAGAACAGTTTTGTGAACAGAATATTTCGTAGATCGATGAAAATTTCATTATTGTGAAGAAGTTAGCCTGAGTTGACGCTTCTGTAAGGCTAATGCACTAATTTGGACTAAAATATCATCAAAGCTGAATTTTAGATTCTAAAAGTTGCTTCGCTTTAAGGCAAACTTTAATCACCAAGTTGCGTACATATAATAAACAATGCACCGAACTTCAGCCATCGATGTCCTTAACTTTTGTCCAGACACCCTTATCAGTAAATCGTGGTGATACTGCGATTTTCGGCATGGTATCAACTGATCAAATGTTTCTTTTGAAGTTGTGTTGCATGGAACAACATCTCAAGTTTAGGATAAAACGCAATGGGGATTCGAGTGCTCCCACTCATGTAGAGGCTAACGTATGCGGAACTGGAAATCAAAATGAGTATCTACTCTACGTAACCCGCAATTTTGTCAAAGTTCATTCATAGCATTTTCCGATGCTAACATACACTATCTACCAACAAGTAATTGGGCACCCCTGCAATCGACGATATCTGCGGTCCTGATACATGTCACGGCCGCAGCCGTTAAATATCGTGTGGGAAACAACAATGCAACCAGTCGTATGCAAGGTGCGACGCAGTTTGGAGCTCTCTGATTTCGAGAAAGGTGTAATCGTCGGGTATCACAGAAATGGCCGATCCATACGTGACATATCCAGCGAGTTGAAGTACCCAAAATCGACAGTGGCCTACGTGATTGGCAAGTGGAAGAGGAGAGGTGACTGTCGGAATTTGCCCAGACCCCGCACACTCACAAAACTGGGAGTTAGAGACCGATGGGTGCTGGCCAGAGAAATTCGGAAGAACCGCACCAAATTGATGGACCACATCCGCGAGGAATTTCAACAGGCATCCGGGAGTGTTCTTTCGATGAATACCATCCGTAAGGAAGCCCATCTGCTCGGTTATCATGGACGTGCTGCCGCCCACAAGCCTTTGATCGCCAAGTCCAATAGCGCTGCTCGGCTAACGTGGTGCAAAGAACGTCGACAGTGGACCGTTGAACAGTGGAAACAGGTTCTCTGGAGCGACGAATCAAGGTCCACCCTCTACCGTTCGGATGGCAGGGTCTGGGTTTGGCGTCTGCCTGGAGAACGCCTCCTGCCGGAATGTATTGTGCCAACTGTGAAGTTCGGCGGCGGTGGAATTATGCTAAAGGGGTGTTTCTCCTGGTATGGCACGGTACCCTTGGTCGCAATTCCTGGTAGACTCAACGCCGAGAACTACTGCACCATTTTGGATGACCATGAGCTTCCAACGTTGTGGCAGTTTTAAGGGGTGGACCCATGTTACTTTCAGGATGACAATGCCACCTGTCATGTTGCGAGATCCACCATGGCTCGGTATGGTGACAATAGGGTTAATCGAATAGACTGGCCTGAGCAGAGCCCGGACTTGAACCCTATCGAGCACCTCTGGGACGAATTGGAGCTTCGACTTAAGGAGTGCCCCCACCGTCCAAAATCGGTGAAGGAACTGACCTGTCTTCTCCAAGCCGAGTGGAAGAAAATACCGCTAGCCGTCATACAACGCCTGGTTGAGAGTATGCCCCGGAAGGTCGCAGCTGCAATCGCCGCTCGTGGAGGCTCCACCAACTGTTGTAGGTGAATAAACTTCGTTTTCCTTTGTTATCACAGGTGTCCAATTACTTGTTGGTAGACAGTGTAGTTTACGACTCAGTTTAAATAAATAGAATTAATTTCAGTCTTTGACTTCAGTTTGCCAATACATATCCAAATATCATATATTAGTCGAAGAAATCTTTGTATTTTAATATATTGTTGAACTTTCTAGTTCTCTGCATAAAAGCACATAGCAGGTACTTTTGCATTTGACATACCTGTTGGTGGTATTATTTGTTGCAATCCGTCGGGGTGTAGCCATAAGCACTTTGCCAGAACATTGTGTTTGCTAATGCGTGTGTCAATAGTCCTCTGAAATAGCAGAAGAATTACGTAAATTTGTCAGTTTTCTCCTTGCCAGGAACAAAGACGTTTCTTTCTTCGCCATTTTATCTCTTGCAACTTTCGTCACGTGAAGTTACAAATAGGATCTTAACCGATATCCCACCACATTTGTGTGTGTGTGTATGTGTGTGTGTGTGTGTTTTCACAGGGAGCATGAGTCTCACACTGCATTTTATGCACACTGATCCCAGCTTACTTTGAACAGCCGGAGGAGATCACGAAAGAAATCACATGGCAATGACGAATTTCTTTGATTGTATTAATGATTAATTAAAAGTCAATGCTCTCTGTTTAAGTGTGATAATCCCGTTTATATTACCGGAAAGTAACATGCTTAGTAAGCTAAGGACATTGACACACCTCGTTCCGCCGGAGGAAAAAATTAACTCCTTTTTTATCTTACGGACATACACCATATGGACAAGAGTCAACGCACACCTAGAAGAGAAACACAACATAGCATTTATTGACATACATTTGTACGGTGTTGATCCACCTTTGGCTTCAATGCATGCACTGGCCCTTTTAGACATGCTTTCGACAAGGTTTTGGAATACAGCGATAGGTATGCGCTTCCATTCAGTACATAATGCTGCAGCTAACTGTTGCTTAGTAGTAGGCCTTGGTTCCAAGCTTCTTATGCGGCGCTCTAATTCATCCCATAGATGCTCTATGTGATTAAGATCAGGGCTCTGTGCTGGCCAGTCCACACGCGATACGGAATTATCATCAAACTACGCCGTAACAGTCTTTGCTTTATGGCTTGGTGCATTATCCTGCTGGTACCAACAAGGCTCAGTTCCATAGTATTGCCACAGTGTTGGTAGGGCATAATTGTCCAGAATATCGAGGTAGACGTGCTGGTTAAAAGGTTTGTCCACGATAACCAATGGGCCTGGACCATACCACGAAAAACACCCCCACACGAGTACACTGCCAGCTCCAAACTTGACCGTAGGAACATTACACTGTGGGAAATAGCGTTCCCCCGGTTGCCGCCATACTCACACACGGCCATCAGACTGATGGATCGTGTATCTGGATTCATAAATACATAGGACCCGTTTCCATTGATCTACGGTCCACGATAAATGTTCTTTACATCATGCTAAACGACGAGTATCATTCCGAGTGGAGATGAAAGACTTTGAGCAGCCACGGTAGCCCATGGAATGAAGTTCTCTGTGAAAGGTACGTGTACATGCCGAGGTTCCAGCATTCTTACTCACCTGTACACTGAGGTCTTGTTTAGTACTCCGTCGATTATCTGTAACAACTCTCTTGCGGCTTCGACGTCCTCTGTCACTGACTTTCTTTTGTCTGCCGGTACGTTTTGCTGATTCAGGCACGTCATGTGTCTTCCACTTATTCAGTACATCTAAAACAGTTGACTTAGGTATGCTTAAACGCCTCTCGGTTTCTCTTATGGACAACCCACTAATATAGCCCCCAACAATCTTTCCTTTCTCAAAGTCAGTTCTCTCCCCCAACGACATTTTTCCTCAACCTCACAGTGTGATATGATCGCAGTCGACTGCAGGCTTGTTTTTATACCGTTTGCAACTGTACCGCGAATCTTAAGAACGCAGAGTGTCCGTTCATTTGCTTTTGAAGAGGTGTCCGATGGCTTTTGGGAATACAGTGTATGTGGCATGTGTGTTGAACAATTAAAAATTCAGTGGATGACGTTTATCTCTGGATATCATTCTTTATGAAAGGGGAGTGATGATCAGTTCTTATCTGGATAGAAGAAGTATCATACATAGCTTGTCCCAAAGCAACTTAGAATGTTTGTTTATAAAAAATGGGTAGTACTTTGTTCGACTTTGGCACGAGTCTCGAAAGAACAGTAGTTGTTGTAGTAACCATAGCAACTGGACACACCTGTTTATCATGCAAGCGTCGCCTGTAGGGCGCAGTTTAATAAGCATTGTTTCGTGAACCCCTAACAAGTGTCTTCGCGCTGTGAGTTTTCGAATAAATGGACGTGAAAGAGGAACAAGGATGCGACATTAAATTTTGCTGTCAACTTAATAAATCTGTAGGAGAGACTTTGCGTCTTATGCAAGTCGTTTATAAAGATGAATGTTTAGGTAACTTTACAATTTACAAATGGCATAAAGAATTCAGGGATGGTCGTGAGTCGGCGGCTTTAATCGCACACGGAGGAAGACCTTTCACGAGTGTAACAGAGGTAAACATCAATACAATAGATGTTATTATACTGGAAGACAGAGTTCTGTCAACCAGAGATATTGAAGATATGGTTCACATTTCAAAATCACCAATTCACAGAATTTGAACCAAGCATTTGGGCATGAAACTAGTTTGTTCAACTTGGGTTCCCCATTTCTTTCCATGTGTGGCCCAATGCACGGCCATACGTGGCCAGTTTTGTCGTTTCTTGTTTGGAGAAAATGAACATTACGTTGATGTCCCAACCTACATATAGTCCAGACTTGTCACCATGTGACTTCTGGTTTTTCCTCATTTTAAAAAACGACATTACGGGGACGATGATTTGAGACTGATCAACAACTTATTACAACTGCGCAGGGGTGCTCCAACAGCATTTCAGAAGAATTCCAGAAGACATTCAAACAGCGGGAGGATCGTTCGGACGCCTCGTATTCGATACAATGGAGAGTATTTCGAAAAGGATGACCACTCCCTTGATAATTAAGATACGCATATTTTTTTATAAAAATATTCTCAGTTACTAAAAATAGTATTACTATACTTGGAATCCGAATTTTTTGGCGTAGAGTTGAAATCAAAGTTTCCAAGCTTTCGCATATCAACCAGATGGCTTTTTCAAAGAAGGCAGACAGCTAACTATCAACATTTAAAAAAAAACTAAAGACATCAACCAGAGAGCTTTTTCAAAGAAGGCAGACAGCTAACTATCAACATTTTTAAAAAAAACCTAAAGACATCAACCAGATGGCTTTTTCAAAGAAAGCAGACAGCTAACTATCAACATTAAAAAAAAACCCTAAAGACATCAACCAGATGGCTTTTTCAAAGAAGGCAGACAGCTAACTATCAACATTAAAAGAAACTCTAAAGACATCAACCAGATGGCTTTTTCAAAGAAGGCAGACAGCTAACTATCAACATTAAAAAAGAAACCTAAAGACATCAACCAGATGGCTTTTTCAAAGAAGGTAGACAGCTAACTATCAACATTAAAAAAAACCCTAAAGACATCAACCAGATGGTTTTTTCTAAAGACATAAACCAAATGCTCTAAAGACGTCAACCAGACGGCTTTTTCTAAAGACATCAACCAAATGGCTCCTAAAGCCATCTGGTTGATGTGCGAAAACTCTCCTAAAGCCATCTGGTTGATGTGCAAAAACTCTCCTAAAGCCATCTGGTTGATGTGCGAAAACTCTCCGCCAAGAAATTCGGATTCCTAGTATAGTTATACTACTTTTTAGTATTGTTGGTGTATAGTTCTGTATTATTAATTACATTCTCAGTTGTTTTGGTACAACCGTTGTACTAAGGGGTTATCCAATTTACTATAAATGTGAGATTAACGAATTCCTGACTTTCATCTTGGGAAAGATGTTTTTTGTAGGGTTTTTGTTGTTATTAAGGTAGCACGTTTTTAACATGGGCACTTGCTCGAAAGCTGCTGGACAGCGTGTCTATTACTACGTTTATCACCAGTTATTTTACGTTTACAGCATGGATACTGTCATTTGAATGTTGCTAGGTAATGTTTCGATTACTACGTTAATCGACAGTTATTTTGAACGCAAGTAGACTACTGGTCGGCACTCGCGACTTTGGACCGAAGGGTCCCACTTTCGTGTTCCTATCTAGCCAACCACGAGCCGTGGTTCGGTACTCGGTTGTACCACGTAAGAGTCTCTTCGCTGTAAACAAGTCTGACGCTCTTCTCCTTGGATACGGCCCGAACCATTTAGCATAAGCAGTGCCCAGTCGGTATTTGACAGCCAATCGCCTGCCGTTATGACTGTCACCTCAGACATTGTGAGTGCCTTGATAAATTGAAAAACTTAGCCCTTCACTTTAAAAAGAGCATGCAACCAGATTCAATGAGCTGTTTAGTATTATTCAGGATGGCTTTTATTTTACCTTTGAATCTATGTTATAAAACAGTCTTCATTGGATGTATTGTCTGCAAGTATTGTGTAAAGTAAACCGCATAGATAGATTAGCCATACGGTTGAATCTTGCTCTTAATACATCCTGTCGAAACTGCTTTTTCCGAACTCGAAGTAGAGGTTGCAGAAAGCCGTCATTCAGAAACAGTATTGTAAATCACAGCAGAACATTTGTTTCCCTTCTGTCTTTTTCTTGCCTGCATCCATTATATCTCTTTTTTCTTTCGCTTACTGAGGAATCCACACTGGAGCTCAAAATTAAAGGATAAATTCGTGCGTAACTCGAAGTATCTAAGAGGAGTTTAAATGAAATTTGGTAAAGAGGTTTATTATTGTCTTACTTATGTATGATAACTCAAGCAGAAGAAAATCCTAATCTCATAATTTGCACGTGTTAACATTACAATCTTGCAATTTACGTGAAAGAGCTGTCCATGAAACAATATTTAAAGTCTTTCGGTTAAGATACGTGGTATTTTTATATCGAGTGTTATCTCTCTGACAGCAATGCAGCTCACGAAACGACTCCTCATATTGTTTATGGGGACATTAATGAAGTCTTGCGGGATGAATTACTCCTTCTCAGCAAGAGCTCTTCTGAGTTCTTGAAGTGTTCTGGCAGGAGGCTAGAGAGTTCTAATGTGCATCCCTAAAGCATTCCGCATATGCGAAATGGGATTGAGGTCACAGGATCTGGGTGGTCACTTCATTCGTCGAATACCTTTCTCTTCGGGAAAATCGTCAACCAAACGACCGACAGCTTCCCTGAATGGCCTGACATGTGACATCAGGATCTCGTTTCTCTATATCAGAGCGGTATTAGAGGGAATCTGAAAATGTGAAGGTTTGTACGCGCGTTCTTCGTGATTCCTAGCGGGAAGGCATTCACTAGTGGAGTGATAACGGCTGTTGATGATGATGATATGTCACCACCAGAGTAGTCTCTTTCTGTGATGTTAGAGGAACTACTGCGGGTCCCTGGTTCTCTCCAGATGATATTGCACCGCAAATCAGCATTTCAGCTGAATCGCGACTCATCTGTGAAAAGAACATTCACCCATTGGTCTGGACTTGAAGTGTGATGTCGGCGATTCCAAGTTTAGGGAGCTCACCGGACGAAGGAAGTCAGGGGGACACGAATAAACAGAAACCGTGCGTAAAGATCTTGCTCATGAAGTCTTCTACAAACTTTCGTTCCTGTTGTTGTTTCTTCAGAAACCTTCGTTCTTGTAGCTGTGTCTTCAAAAACCCTCGTTCCCATAGCTGTGTCTTCAAAATTCTCGTTCCTGTAGCTATGTATCCGAAAACCCTCGTTCCTGTAGCTATGTCTTCAAAAATTCTCGTTCGTGTAGCTCTGTCTTCAAAAACTCTCGTTTCCGTAGCTGTGTATTCAAAATTTTCGTTCCTGTAGCTGGGTCTCCAAAAATCCTCGCTCCTATAGTCCTCAAAACCTTCGTTCCTGTAACTGTGTCTTCAAAAACCTTCGTAGCTGTAGCTGTGTCTTCAAAAATCCTCGTTCCCGTAGCTGTGTCATTATCAACTCTCGATCTCGTAGCTGTGTATTCAAAAACAATGTTCCTATAGTCTTCAAAACCTTCGTTTCTGTAGTTGTGTCTTCAAAACCTTCGTTCCTGTAGCTGTATATTCAGAAATCCTCGTTCCCGTCGCTGTGTCATTAAAAACACTCGTTCTCGTAGCGGTGTATTCAAAAACTTTCGTTCCCGTAGTCTTCAAAACCCTTGTTTCTATTTCTGTGTCTTCAAAGCCCTGGCTCCTGTAGCTGTGTTTTCAAAGCCCCTCGTTCTTGTAGCTGTGTATTCAAAAATCTTCGTTCCCGTAGCTGTGTCATTAAAAACACTCGTTCTCGTAGCTGTGTATTCAAAAACTCTCGTTCCCGTAGTCTTCAAAACCATCGTTTCTGTTGCTGTGTCTTCAAAGATCTGGTTCCTGTAGCTGTGCCTTCAAAACCCTCGTTTCTGTTGCTATGTCTTCAAAACCATAGTTCCAGTAGTTGTGTCTTGAAAACCCCTCTTTCTTGTAGCTGTGTCTTCAAAACCCTCGTTCCTGTACCTGTGTCTTTAAAAACTCTCGTTTCTGTAGCTGTGTCTTCAAAAACCCTGGTTCCTGCAGTTGTGCTTTCAAAACAATCGTTCCTGTATATGTTTCTTCGAAAACCCTCGTTCCTGTATTTGTTTCTTTGAAAACCCTCGTTCCTGTACCTGTGTCCTTAAGAACTCTCGTTTCTGCAGCTGTGTCTTCAAAAACCCTGGCACATGTAGCTGTGACTTCAAAACCCCTCGTTCCTGTGGTCTTCAAAACCCTCGTTTCTGTTGCTGTGTCTTCAAAGCCCTGGTTCCTGTAGCTGTGCTTTCAAAACCATCGTTCCTGTAGTTGTGTCTTCAAAACCCCTTGTTCTTGTAGCTGTGTCTTTAAAACAATTGTTTGCTGTATCTGTGTATTCAACACCCTCGTTCCTGAAGGCGTGTTTTCAACACCGTCGTTCCTGAAGGCGTGTTTTCAAAAACCCTCGTTCTTGTAGCTGTGTCTTTAAAAACTCTCGTTTCTGTAGCTGTGTCTTCAAGAACCCTGGTTCCTGAAGTTGTGCTTTCAAAACAGCCGTTCATGTAGCTGTGTATTCAAAAATCCTCGTTCCTGTAGCCTTCAAAACCTTCGTTTCTGTTGCTGTGTCTTCAAAATCCTGGTTCATGTAGCTGTGACTTCAAAAACCCTCGTTTCTGTGGTCTTCAAATCCCTCGTTTCTGTTGCTGTGTCTTCAAAGCCCTGGTTCCTGTAACTGTGCCTTCAAAACCATCGTTCCTGTAGTTGTGTCTTCAAACCCGTTGTTCTTGTAGCTGTGTCTTCAAAAATCTTGGTTGCTGTAGCTGTGTCTTCAAAACCCTCGTTCCTGTAGTTGTGTCTTCAAAACCCCTCGTTCTTGTAGCTGACTTCAAAAACCTTCGTTGCTGTAGCTGTGCCTTCAAAACCCTCGTTTCTGTAGGCGTGTTTTCAGAAACCCTCGTTCTTGTAGCTGTGTCTTTAAAAACTTTTGTTTCTGTAGCTGTGTCTTCAATAACCCTATTTCCTGCAGTTGTGCTTTCAAAACAGTCGTTCCTGTAGCTGTGTCTTCGAAAACCCTCGTTCCCGTACCTGTGTCTTTAAAAACTCTCGTTTCTGTATCTCTGTCTTTAAAAACTCTCGTTTCTGTATCTCTGTCTTCAAAAACCCTGGTTCATGTAGCTGTGACATCAAACACCCTCGTTCCTGTAGCTGTGTCTTCGAAAACCCTTATTATGGCTGTGTCTTCAAAAACCTTCTTTCCAGTAGCTTCTCCAAGCTCAAAAGAAAGTTACTATCTCTCTATTGCGTCTGGTGTTGAGACTCATATAGTGGTCGTTTTTGGTAATTGTGTCCTTGGGATGGCCCTCCTGGTTGACAGCGAATATCTTCTGTCTGTTGGAATTGCCTCCAGAGTCTTGAAAGGACATTTTGTGGAACATTCAATGCTCTAGAAACTCCCGTCAGGCCCTGCTTCTATCGTTCCAATCGCTTTCCACCGCTGAAAATCTTCCATACGATGTCCTCTCTACATCATTATACTGACGCACCCTTGAAGTGAAAGCAAGAGTTGTCCAGAATAGCTACAAAATGCGAGTAGATTCTCCCTTCTTTTTACGACAATCCTAATTTACATATTTCGTTTTAACTGCGTCAAAAGTAAATGCGGAGTAGTCTTCCGCGTAACGACATTTACATGTTTGCCAACTTTGAGAGCATTATTTTACAAATATCGGCTGCTGTATACATCTTTGCAGGTTATCCTTTAATTTGAGCACCACTGTAGATTTCTCTTTGCTGTTGTGATTCTTCTCCTACTTCATTCTGTTCAAGGGTTTAGATAGCTTTTCATGTAGCCATTATGTTTGTTTTTATTTTGTTCGTGTGCTCTTGAAAGTTCCGCTGCTCTGCATTCGCCCCTAGGTATTAGGCTATTCACTGTTGCAACTTCAAGTGCCAGGTACGCAACGTTTTGGATTTGTCGTTTAGCAAATCTGCGGTAGGCGCATTGATTTCTACCCGCACCTGCCATTTTATCAGTAAAAGACGATTCAACGATATTAAGATACAGTTAACAAGTCGTTGTTATCCCTTATAAGAAGGCCGAGGCGCAGCATACGTGTTATCATACTTGAGTAACTTTTTTTTTGATGGTTTAATCAAAATAAAATAAATAAATAAGCAGTCGCCCGTCCCTGATTTATGGCCACTAGTTCCAGGGGAGGAAGAGGGCTAGTGCCGTAATAGAAATACAACATCCGTGCATCATTGGGATCGAACCTTGTCCCCCATGCATCATCGGGATTTGAACCTTGGCCCATTTTGGACGAATAATCAAATGCTACCACTGTACCACCGGGGACCACTGTACCATCGGGGTGGCGAGTACCACTTGGACCACTGTACCTCCGGGGACCGCTGTACCACCGGGGTGGCGAGTACCACTTGGACCACTGTACCACCGGGGTGGCGAGTAACTTTTAAACAAACGTTGTTTACGTTGTGACGTATATTCTAATTTAACTTTCATTTTTAGTTCCTTTTCCTACGTAAATTTGAGTTTGTTCTCTTTTGCACTTTCCAACCTTAACGTGATATCTTTTCTCTCACATGAATGAAGTTGGCAACACTTTTGAGGTCAGAGAGAGTGACGTGTGAATGCGATAAGAACGTTTGGTAAAAAGGACGATACAACAGTTTCTTATGGTGTGTGGAAATATTCGATCGGTGTAAAGCCAGATTATACGATAGATAATTAAGGTATTATATGTGAAGCATAAAACCTGCAGTGCTAAATTGTGGATTTCATCAATCGTTGCTGGAGCAATAAAAGGTTAACGTAAGTTTGGCTTCTGTATATGTTTCGTCTGGCCGTAAAACCGAGCTATCCGTGCAACTATTGCATCGGATTCTCATTTAGTTCAACATTTCCTTAGTAGTGGTTTTAGACATAGCGTAACATCAATCACTCACACGAAAAAGGCTTACGTTATATTGGCGCCCGATTGTGGTCAATGTATCCACTGGCCGTTGTACTTCTTCGAAAAAAATGTGTGATGTTTGTTCCACACATTGTTGGAAATTAATGAATAATTCATGAAAGAAATACGGGATTACACCATGTAATACAAATTTTGAAGATGTCAATCCGTTTTTTGGTGTAAATGTAACAAGGATGGTAAGTCAGATAAAATCCGAAAACTTGAAAATTTCATCGTCCTGGAGCGGGACTCGAACACGCGTCTCCCAGATAGCGCCCGGGTTTGCTAACCACTACACCACCCAAAACGACCAAGTCTCAAGTTTTCGATTAATTTGAATATAACCATCACAGGATTTGCTAGTCGAAGCAACCGGCATTCATGTTTAGCGAATCTGGAGGTTAAGAATCCTATCCCGTGATTGCCCGAAGAACGAGATAAATCATGAAAGAAATACGGGATTACACCATTTAATACAAATTTTGAAGATGACAATCCGTTTTATGGTGAAAATGTAACAAGGATGGTAAGTCAGATAAAATCCGAAAATCTGAAAATTTCATCGTCCTGGAGCGGGACTCGAATTCTCGTCTCCCAGATATATGGTGGTTATATTCAAATTAATCGGAAACTTGAGACTTGGCCGTTCTGGGTGGTGTAGTGGCTAGCATATCCGGGGGCTACCTGGGAGACGCGGATTCGAGTCCTGCTCCAAGACGATGAAATTTTCAAGTTTTTGGATTTTTCTGACTTACCATCCTTGTTACATTTACACCAAAAAACGGATTACCATCTTCAAAATTTGTAGTAATGAAAAATTCCTACTTCTCTTTAAAGAAGAAAAAAATTAAGAGGGAGATGATGTGACGTACTTACAGAGGGAAAAACATGTGTCAAGAATGCAAATCTGTAGCGAGCGATTCTGTCTGCGTAGTTCAGTTGGAAGAGCGACTTACCCCCGAGTGATGGGACACGGTTTCGATTCCAGTCGCGGACAAACTTGTGTTTTCACAATGTACATAAATACATACTATAATGAATTAGCTTTGTTTATCTTTTTGCTAAGCTAATTATTATGAATGAATAATGCTCTAAGCTTCAAAATAATGAATTCCCAAAAGGGTGTTGTTACTCGTTAATTATGAACTTAAACAAAGTCTCAACGCTGGTTATTTATATTAAGTAATCAAAGTCATAAACCTAACAGCCAGACAGAGGTCTGACAAAACTAAGAATTGAAAAAGACTGAACTTACAGAACAACTTGTTTATTATGATGACTCCTGGTCAACTAAGGCACTCATATATCACTACTACATAACAACACACTGCAACGCAACGCAACACACCACCAACAACACCAACCACCCTCAACTCCAACGCAACAACACACAACTACAACGCAACAACACAACACCCACTTCTCGATGAACGCGCCTATATACGAGCTACCACCACGTCATGACTTACACTCATTGCCAGATCTCATTCAGCGGGTGAAATAATATTCCGTTCAGTAGGAAGATAATTTACATAGTAAAATAAAATAACCAGAGATAGTAAAATCAAAAGGAAAGTGAATATAGAGTATACGTTACAATACGACAAATGTATTATTCATATCCCAAGGTAATATCTGCTTTTCATTAAAACTCTTCAAAACCTAATTAAACAAAGTTCAGACTCAGTTCAGAAAAATTGTCATTTAGTTGTAAGGACACCGAATTTAAACAGGTTATCACCTTTTTGAGCTGAATCGCAAGCACCCAATAGTAGGAAATTTAAACTAATGCTTTTTATGCAGTCAAGCAAAGAACGATCTACAAGGCATGTATCATTTTTTCAACTACATTTTTATGTACTCTCCTGAAATGAAAGAAAATGTTATCTTCACGGGAATGTAAATTTGCAATTTCGAAATGAAGAGCATAATTTAGCAATCGCTTCCAAACACAGTAAGGGAAAGCCACGTACATACTTTGTTTATTCATTAACCGAGGTCATGAAATATTCATTGATTTTAAACAAATATTTGATGAGGAATGCAGCCGAATTCTTCGGTTTTTGAATTCTCAAAAAAAAAATCATCACTTTCTTTATCTTGATCATCATGCTTCTTGGGACTGAATATTTCATAAAAATAATCGGAAAAAAATATTTTACAGAAAGAGTTGTTGAAGCAAATACATGGGAAACATCAACGGAGGTTCCAGTTTGGAATCAATGTAATTATTGGATAAAATTAATTTTCTTCCAGTTAAGTTGCTTTCGGAAGAAAAAAATTACGTATTTCACTGGTATGCCTTCAGAAAAATGAACTGAGGTTCAAAACAAATTTTAATATTGCATCAATTTACAACTGAGATGCTCTAAGAAAAGAAAATCCTTTAATTTGTATGGGACTTCAGCTGCATTTTGGAAATCTGACTAATAAACTACAAGAAATTTTTCTCATTTACTTATTTCATTAGACCACTAAAAAAAAATATCGAGGTCAAAAAATAGGTATTACTCAGTGTTTCGCTTTGTAATGTAAGACAAAAGAGTAAATGCAGAAATGACTCTACCTAGTCCCAGCAGAATGAAGGGTCAGATAGTTAGGGAACTCTCGACATTCATTCTGCTGTTCGTACCTTCAAAACGTGGCCCCTCCTCGGACCACTTTTTGAAGGTACGAACCAAGGCAGACCGCGTGAGCTGTCAAACTCGCTTAAGTCCGCTGCCTTTCCCATCTTAAGAACAAGAATAACACTGATTAACCGAACTCAGCACAGGTGTTATTTATGTCGTTTCACGACTTTCACACGTGCAGACAATTTGCATAAAGACGCTCTGGTCATAAAGTTTCGGCATTTCGATGTATAACACGACCCACAAGTCAGTACGGACATGATGTCAATTTCAGACATAGTTATTCATAGTTTAAAAACACCATGTGATGTGTTACGTATCGAGAATCCTCGTTAATTTTGGGACTTAGGTACTGTGCATCCAAACCATTAAGCTGAGTTATAAGTTCCTGAGGAACTATACTAGTTAAAGAGATAATTAGTGGATGGATATGAACCGTTTAATCTGTGCAGCCAGTTTAACGAACAGTACTTGCTGATTTTTGTCTCAGAGATAGTTTAAATATTACGGTCTAACGGTACCGTGAATAAAAATGATTAATGACACTTCCTTCTGCTTTCTGTAACGTAGCCCTGCGTCTGTAAAACACACAAAAATGGATTCGTCTATTTTGATCTCACAGTTCGAATATAATTTGTATTGTACGTTATCAGTAGAATCTCAATGGGTTAATACTTACATTATGGTACTTCTAATAATCCTGACCTAAAGTAAAAATATCAACGTTTACCACAATGAATGATTTATTATATATCGACTATAGTTTCGCAGTTCTTCTGGATCGGTTTCATCAGGACGAATGGAGCGTAAACATTCAAATCATTGTGACATCATCAGAATTCTGACAGCCACGGTTTTTGGTAAGTTCCGGCGTGAGTGTGCAGACAGTCTTTGGTTTTCTAAATTTGTGGACAGCTTTATCTACGTCGGAACGTGTATATCCTCTGTGTACTGCAATTCGTTTAAGAAAATCTAGCTCTTTCTGCAAGGAATCCTCAGCTGAGCATATATGTATTGCACGATATACGTATGTGTAGAAGGCAGAGATTTTTGTTTCCATGGGTGATTTGATTTTGCATGTGGGGGTAAGGAAACAGCGAATAGTTTTCGATAAACTGTTGTGCTAAAGGATCCTTCAGAGCGTGACACAAGGACGTCAAGAAATGATAAACAGCCATTATTTTCAGTCTCACATGTGAACTGTATATGAGGATCAATTGAATTGATGAGTTTCCACTAATTTAGGTATTTCCGAATTCATGCCTTTCCAGAGAACAAAAGTATCATCAACGTATCGAATCCAAAGGTCAAACGTAACGAGCTGAAAGAGTTTGTCCTCAAAATGACGCATATAGACTTCGCATAAAATAGGCGACAATGGGCTACCAATTGCAAGGCCTTCCGTCTGTTGGAAAAATCTTCCACGAAAAAGGAAACTGTTTTGTCTGGTACAAATTTCCACTAGTCTCAAAATTTCTTCTACTTCCGGTTGACTGAAATGATGTTCAGTGAGACTCACTTTCAATGATTAGAGGGCTCCATTCAGTGGGATGCTTGTGAACATGGATTTCACATCAAAGGATAACATGAATTGATCTGTGTACGGATGTCGTTTTAGTCGATTGGCAAACTCTATGGAAATTTTTTACAGTTGTTTTGTTCGAAGAAATCGTTAAGGCGGATAATTTTGAACATAGAAACTTGGCCAACTTATATGTAGCTGAGCCAATGTTGCTGACTGTGGGACGGAAAGGGATACCAATCTTATGTATCTTCGGAAGTGTATAGAAGCGCGGACAACGGACATAGGTGGTCTTTAGACGACTTTTTGAACTTTGGTCAAGAGTTACACAACTTGATAAACTTCCTTTAATTGTTTCTCTGATGGATCCTTTTTTATTTCTTTATAGGGTCCTTCGGAAATAAGTTTTTCAACTTCTGTCTCATAACGTGTTTTGTCAAGAATAACAATTTGTCCTCCTTTATCTGCTTCAGTAACGACAATATCTTGATTTGACTGTAATTCTTTTAAACCCAATCTCAACAAAGAAGAATATAATGCTTTAAAAGAATTACAGTCAAATCAAGATACTGTCGTTACTAAAGCAGATAAAGGAGGACAAGTTGTTATTCTCGACAAAAACGTTATGAGACAGAAGTTGAAAAACTTATTTCCGAAGGACCCTATAAAGAAATAAAAAAGGATCCATCAGAGAAACAATTAAAGGAAGTTTATCAAGTTGTGTAACTCTTGACCAAAGTTCAAAAAGTCGTCTAAAGACCACCTATGTCCGTTGTCCGCGCTTCTATACACTTCCGAAGATACATAAGATTGGTATCCCTTTCCGTCCCACAGTCAGCAACATTGGCTCAGCTACATATAAGTTGGCCAAGTTTCTATGTTCAAAATTATCCGCCTTAACGACTTCTTCGAACAAAACAACTGTAAAAATTTCCATAGAGTTTGCCAATCGACTAAAACGACATCCGTACACAGATCAATTCATGTTATCCTTTGATGTGAAATCCATGTTCACAAGCATCCCACTGAATGGAGCCCTCTAATCATTGAAAGTGAGTCTCACTGAACATCATTTCAGTCAACCGGAAGTAGAAGAAATTTTGAGACTAGTGGAAATTTGTACCAGACAAAACAGTTTCCTTTTTCGTGGAAGATTTTTCCAACAGACGGAAGGCCTTGCAATTGGTAGCCCATTGTCGCCTATTTTATGCGAAGTCTATATGCGTCATTTTGAGGACAAACTCTTTCAGCTCGTTACGTTTGACCTTTGGATTCGATACGTTGATGATACTTTTGTTCTCTGGAAAGGCATGAATTCGGAAATACCTAAATTAGTGGAACTCATCAATTCAATTGATCCTCATATACAGTTCACATGTGAGACTGAAAATAATGGCTGCTTATCATTTCTTGACGTCCTTGTGTCACGCTCTGAAGGATCCTTTAGCACAACAGTTTATCGAAAACTATTCGCTGTTTCCCATCACCCATGGAAACAAAAATCTCTGCCTTATACACATACGAATATCGTGCAATACATATATGCTCAGCAGAGGATTCCTTGCAGAAAGAGCTAGATTTTCTTAAACGAATTGCAGTACACAGAGGATATACACATTCCGTCGTAGATAAAGCTGTCCACAAATTTAGGAAACCAAAGACTGTCTGCACACTCACGCCGGTAGATCACCGAATACGACAGAATTGGGCGGTTATCCCATTTGCTCCACAGATTTGCTTCGGAATTTCAAAAATTCTCAAGAGTTTTAATTTTAAAGTTATTTTCAAACCCATAAACAAGATACTTTTTTTCGGATCCAAAGATTACGTCGAAGACATAAATTCCTGGGGAATTTATCAGATACCTTGTGAATGTGGACTTTCGTATATAGGACAGACCCGCAGGGCTTTAACTTTCCGTGTGAAGGAACACCAGACCTACGTACGGAATTGTGAACTGAAGAAGTCGTCTATAGCCCAGCATTGTCACGAAAACAACCATAAACTTCTGTTCGGAAACACTATGCTCATTGATGAAATTGATTCAACGATGAAGCTTAATGTATTAGAAGCTTTTCACATATACCGGAACTCTTCACTGCTTGTCAACGACATGACGTCGACTCCATTTCTTTCAAGCGCGTGGAAACAACTTACCAAAAACCGTGACCGTCAGAATTCTGATGATGTTACAATGATTTGAATGTTTACGCTCCATTCGTCCTGATGAAGCCGAGCCAGAAGCTCTGCGAAACTATAGTCGATATATAATAAATTATTGATTGTGGTAAACGTTGATATTTTTACTTTATTCAACACCACAAGTTTGTAGTCATAAATTATATATAATCCTGACCTAATTTTTGATGCATTATCTCAGCAAATTTACTATGTAGCCGTATATAATCAACACTGGATAGCATGGCGCATGAACCGCAGATGTGCTGAGCGGTTTCTTTGCACATACGACATCTACATTTGTCTGTTTGCAGATACTCCTTCCTTATATATTTTCTTTAGTCTTTGATCGGAGTAACTTTACCTTGAATAGCCATCATAAACCAATAGTCTCTACATATAATAGTCTACGCTTCAGTTCTTGGTTTCAGGCTTTCTTCCAAACTCCTGTCCCATTTAACTGGCTATTGTGAGTCATTATTATTATTATTACTATTACACTGTGTAACAAAATCTGAAATATTACATGTTTTTTTTTTTAATATTTTGATGCTTCGTTAATAATTTTGATGCGAGGATTTCAAAATTGTCGTTATTTTTTACATAGCGTCAGTCGTTTAGCCACAATTTACGCTGCTCAAAATCTATGGAGTTGTATAATGTACGACGTGTACATATTACAATGTATTAGACAATAGGATAGGTGATGTAAGAGAGTTCAAACCATGAATACTACCAATACACAGCACGAATTGAAACAATTAAAGACAAGAAGTATATCTGTCCTAAAAAGTAACTTTTCAATTGCTTTTGCCTCTTATGAACACTATCAGGGTTTCGCACCAAACTCCAAATGTAATATCCTATTATGGCTTCATCTCATCTTCCTTGATATCTCTTTTCCACATTTCACATGTCTTGATGAAACCTCTCACCATTTTCATCTCACTCACTGCTCCCATTTTTTTTCTCTGAAAAAATCGACATGTGAGTGCAAGTAATGAAATTTCACTGACATTCGACATCCCATTCCTCGCAAATTGTCTGATAAATTCTCCACAATCTGCTTGTAGTTGGTGCTCTTCCTATTTCCAAGAAATTCATTCACAAAAAGACAGAATGACTGCCAGGCATTCTTTTGAATATCAGTCATTTTGCTTTCTAGTTCTGAGGCCAGCATTAACTTTATCTATGGCCCCACAGATACACCATCTTTTACTTTGGTATCCAAGAGATTTGGAAACATTGAGCGAATGAACATGAATGCTTGTCCATCAGGAGTTAATGCTTTCACAAAGTGCTTCGCCAGCCACAACTTGATATGCAGTTAGGGTAATAAGATTTTCTGTTCTGTGACGAGGGCATTGTGTATGACATTCTGTGTACTAGCTCACAACTCAACTCTTGGAGGCTATTCTTATGTTGCGTAACATTTACTGACTGCTCTGCTGTCCCACAAGCAAAGAAAACAAAGATACTTTGCGAAGCCTGGTTGTAAGTCCAAAAGGAACCAAATCATCTTAATATCAGTACAGACACCCCACCTGTTTCATTTTTATTGAATAAGCTTGACATTGGTGTATTCTTCTTTCATGTGCATGGAGTGTGCTACTGGATTTGAAGGGTTGTATTAGGCGTATGCAAAAGTTTCCGCTGTTTTAAGGAGAAAGGAGACAGGAACGATCCGGAAACCAGTGCACATTTATTCAACGAAATATTGGCCGCTAGCAACAATGACCTTTTGCCGTTTTTCATGCAACAAATGAATGCTCCTGTGCTAGAAGAACTCGGGTTTTGAGCTCAAGAACGCAGTGACGAAATTTTCTACTTCTGGAAGTGTGGTGAACCGCTGTTGAGCTAAGGAATGTTGCATAAAGCAAAACAGTAAGCAGGGTGCGGTAAAACTTCGCAGTGTAACTGTTCAAGGGTTGATTTCGTGGCAGCACCGAAATGTGGTCTGGCATTATCGTGTGACAGGATGACTGGGCTGCATCCCTTACCTGTCCATGGCCATTTTTGCTCGATTGAATTCTACTGATCGCTATATCGTTGTGCAGTGATTATTTCGCCCGGTTTTAACAGTTCGAAGTATAGCACTCCATAAATATTCCACCACACACTATAACGAAGTAAATTTCTCCGTCATTTCGGTCCACGCCAGGATTCGAACCCGAGGCCGCTTATTCCGGAACAAGTCGCTCTACCAACTGAGCTACGCAGACATTTATTCTGATTCCTATCTGCCTTTATGTCGTGTGCGTCCTGCTGGCAGGTACGTCACATCTCCCTCCCCCCGAAAGAGGGCCGGGGGCATGGCCCACGGGTCAGCCGTGACCATGAATCGTTGCATGCAGCCATCCACTGTAGAACGTGCACTTGAGAACTCCCAGTCAATCTGCTGTGTGGAATGCAACATCACACATTTTTTTTTTTCGAGGCGCTGGAGAAGGAATTCTCTGATTTTTCCTGTCTCGCGGTGTGGAAATTACATCACACCAATGCGAGATTTTGAACGGCCGGGTCATCCGGATAGTTCGGGCGCCATTATAACGAAGTAAATTTCTCCGTCATTTCTGTCCACGCCAGGATTCGAACCCGAGGCCGCTTATTCCGGAACAAATCGCTCTACCAACTGAGCTACGCAGACATTTATTCTGATTCCTATCTGCCTTTATGTCGTGTGCGTCCTGCTGGCAGGTACGTCACAACACACAACATCATCTTTTTGCCGTGGATATCCAGTTTTACAGTGGGTGTTGATGGCTGGCCTGGGTCGACCCAGGATCGCTTGCGTATGGGGTTGTCGCAATGTACCCATTTTTCATCCCCGATGACAGCCTTCCACAAGAAATTCTTCCTTTGAAACCTTTTCAGCAACGACATGCAGATGCCCAATCGTTGACCAATATTACGTTCCTTTAAAGTATGCGGAACTCACTTACCAATCTTCTGGATCTTCCCCAAGGCCTGTAGACGCCATACAACAGTCGATTGAGCCATTTTCAAACGTTTCTTCAGTTGCGTGGTCGATTGTGTGGCATGCTCTTGGAACAGTGATTCCAGCTTTTCGTATGCGAGTTCCTGCGATCTACCTGCACGTGGCTTGTCTTCCAAGCTTAGATCACCTTTCTTAAATTTGTCAAACCATTCTCGACTCGTCCGTTCACCCACAACCGTTTCGCCATAAGCCTGACATATTGAATCATATGCTTCACTCGCACTTTTCCCTAAATTAAACATGAATAACAAACAGTGCGCAAATGAACTTTATCGACCGGTGACCTGTGCTGTCAGTTCATGTACAAACTGACAGCACAGGTCACCGGTCGGTTAGACCCCTACATAGCCCACTAGCGGGGGCGGCTGAAACTTTTGAATACCCCTAATATTTCCATTGTGCAGTAGCACTCCCTTCGGACTTCTAACCGAACCGTTTATATATGGTTTCAATTCTTCATATATGTGAGGAATTCCAATGTTATCAAAGATCAAGAGCATCAGTCATAGCATAATATTGCGCATATGTCTGATGTCTTTTCCTGTACGTGGTCGAATTGCTGCTGGAATCCAATGAGTTCCACTCTTTCGAAAAAGAATTCAAAATTTCTGCATATGATTTCCTTTAATTAAATCATAGAGTGTTTTGTTGATTTGGAAAATGTGTCTGAGCCTTGCACGATGCACTTTGGAAGTCCATATCTTTGTCGTCCTCACAATCATCGCCAGACTGTACATCTTCCTCTGTGGTTTCCATAATTTTTGTTGGTTGTGGAATGGGAAGCTCATCGCAAAATGTGGAACAGTTACAGTAAATGATGGTATGTTGGTATACACTGAAGAGCAATTGAATTAGAGATACCTGTCTAGTAACGTGTAGCACCACCTCTCGCCCTGATGACGGCGGCGATTCGTCTAGGCATGGACTCGACAAGACACCGGAAGCGTTGGGAAGCCACACGGATCCACGACCCCTGAACAAGCTACCACAGTTCACGAAGATTTGATGGAGGGGGATCAGAGCCTCAAACATCTCTCTCAATGGCATCCCAGATGTGCTCGATGGGATTTAGGTCACATGACCTAGCTGGCCAAGGAAGCGAGGTCACGTTGGTGGAGTGTTCGTCCAACCATTCGGATACAATTCGGGACCGATGGCACGGTGCATTGTCTTGTTGAAGGTTGAGGTCCACAGTGGGATGTTGAAGACGCACAAACGGGAGCAAATGGTCGTCCAGGATATCCTGGTAACGTTGACCTGTGAGGGACGATGTCACACTTACCAGGGGTCCCATTTCAGTCCACGTAAACAGTCCCCAGACGAGAATGCCTCCCCCACCAGCTTGAAAAGTACCCTGCTGGCAAGAAGGATCCATCGATTCATGTGGTTTGCGCCGTACACGTATCCTGCCATCAGTATGTACCAAAGTGAATCTCGACTCATCAGTCCAGGCAACATTTTTCCACATGTCTAGGGTCCAGTGGCGATGTTCCCGCGCCCATGCTAATCTTCACTCCCTGTGATGTGCGGACAGCAGCGGTACCCTCGTAAGACGATGGCTTCTGTATCCCATAGCGAGGAGATGATTCTGGATGGTGTGGCTGCTTACACGTTTTTGTGCACCAGCGTTAAATTGCAGAGTGATTTCTTGCACTGCGGCCCGTCTATCCGCTGTTACAATGCGAGCTAGCCGACGATGACCCCGCTCATCCACACGCTGTTGTCCACGGCAGTTGGCCCTTGCAGGGATGGTTTTACCGGATTCGATGTACACGGTGCACCCGTGACACAGTGGCTCGTGAAAATCCCAGTACCTGCACGACCTCCGAGATGGAGTGACCCATTCGTCAGGCCCCGACAATTTGCCTACGATCAAATGCGCTTAGATCCTTCGTCTTACCCATACTGCATTCGACTCTTACTGATTCCCATCGCATCACTCCTTATATTGTCGGGTCGCTGCATACGGCATGTCGTTTCCCTTTACAGGGCCGCCCACATTGCCACATTTGCATAACGCCAGCTGTCTCTAATTCAATTGCTCTTCAGTGTATGTAATGGCTTCAGAGCTCTAGGCTTCTTAATTAATTCTTGGAAATATCCACCATACAAAAGAAACCGTCATCAAGATGACTCTGGTGTTCTCCAAATTGGTGGAAGGGCAAATGGCATTGCTTTCCTTGCACCACAATGCCAGCCTTCCAAAGTTGACCTTCAACTAACACAGCAAAAATGTGGTACCAGACCTTTTCTTGGTCTCCTATAGGCATTCCGAAGTAAGCTTGATATGCATTCGAATTCTTAGTTCCTGGGGAAGTTTTGTGCTTGACATGCTTAAGACCAACATAGTATCCACAAACACAACAGAAAGAGTCCGGGGAGATCTTACAACCTGTTGTAGTGGTCATGTTTACCCTTTAACAAAGGCAAATAACAGTGCATAAATAAAAACACAAAATGTAGGATAATTTTAACACAAAATTTTAAGAAGTTTTGATGATACGAAAAACAAATAAAGACCACAATTGAAATCATCACCTCGGAATTGTTTACGAAGCATTAATACATCAACATAAACAATTTCTGTGCTACACAGTGTTATTTATTTATTTAATTATTTATTTATTTATTTTTAATACCATTAAAAGTATACGTCGATTTGCACGACAACAGAAAAGAGCGTGGAAATGCTCTTGTACACTTTGCACAGGCTGAAAGGGATTTCATCATGAAGTCCTTTTTCAAGGAAAAGCCGCATACGACAGGGCATTTCTCACCTCAATGAGGTGAGAAATAAAATTAATTTTATACTGTCTAGCACAAAAATCGTCATCGAATACTGCAGTGGGCTTAACTGGTTCAACACAGAGAGTGATCATAGAATAGCGAGATCCACTTGAATGTCGCAACCTAATAAAGAAAACGAAAAGGATCGATATGACAACCCTTAAAACACACCACAGAGCTTTCAAATTGGAACTGAAAAGCCGAATCTCTGCCCTGGAATATCTAACAGCAGAACAGATAGACATCTCCGAAGCTAATGGGAAAATTTCCATGTCCATTAAGAGAACAGCTACAAAATTATGTAGTACTAAAAACAATAATTACGTGAAGAAAATGTTAGAACATACAAAGATGCGAGTGGAAAAATGAAGGGAGATGAAGAAAAATAAAGAAAATGTAACTCTCAAAGGGAATAAATGCCATTGAAGACGAAGAAACTGAATTGTGAACTAGTGAGAAAAACACTGGAGAGCAATCAAAGCCTGAAGAAAGCTAAGGGTCATCTCAGTAATGGAACAAAAGAGATATGGCACTCAGAGAAAAAATGGTTCAATAAGGAGAAATAGAAGGGAAATTTTGAGGTTCTACACTAAACTATATCTGAAAGTGATGATTTTTTTATTTAGAGAGTTCTACACTAAACTATATCTAAAAGTGATGATTTTTTTATTTAAAGAGTTCTACACTAAACTATATCTAAAAGTGATGATTTTTTTTGTCAAAACAAAAATTGTTTAAAGTATCTCGTGCAACGCACTCCGTGTTGTACATCGTCCGATATTGCATATTGCATTCAACCAATACTGGAGTTTTAAAATTATTTCACCGCCGAATTGTTAAAACGTCTTCACGGCTGCATTCGTTTTACAATGCATCATTCAGAATCTAATAGAATTTTTTTTTTCACGAGGGAATTAATGAGGTGTTCTCTTATAGGTACGTATGTTTTTTAAGTGTACCGTAAGACTAAAATTCCAAGCTTGGTTTAATGGCCCCAATCCGTCTCTGTTTTGTGGAGAGTTTGTGATTAGAAAGTGACAGAGAAACATCACAGATTTCGTAAAAAAATTAAATAAAAAAAAGCTTACTATGCAGACTTTAGAGGGAAACTTAGGGAGCAGGACAAATAATGGGTTACACACAGAAGCGCCTAACTCCATTTTTTGTGAAGGGGCATGGAATATGATTAGATATTTGGATGTTTGATATTCTTCCAAACATCCAGATGTCTAATCATATCGTAGTTTTTCTGTTTTCCAAGTTTTTGTCAGGCCTTCTCATTGTTTGCAAATACGTGATGCTATGTTTTTATATAAGCTGGCGAATGTGGCTTGTGGCTTGTGGCTTGGGATTTCATCCTTTAATTTTTCAATTTCGTACATTAAATCATATCCACTTATTTTAAGACAGCAAAATTTTGTATGTAGAGGTGACTTTTTGTTGATATTTTTTCAAATACATGTTTTTCAGCAGTTAGTTGTTAGTTTTGTCTAGATGATAGGTCCAATTGTGCGTCATGCCTGGTATTGTCAAATCTGCAGTTTGTTTAAAAATCCTTTGAGTTCAAAATTGTGGAGTTCAAATATTTTTAGTTTTGTTTATCTAAAGATATATTTCTCTGGTACTGCTGAAATCCTTTATTTACAAAGTGTTACTAGAAATTGGTCTAATATTCGTTAGCTTCCCCTGAATTACCCTAACTTATAAAATTTTTCCTGGGGTTTGGAAATTTGACATATCTGAGACCCACTCTTACTTGGTCTGTGTAGAAATAAAAGAGCTGTGATTCGTGTCGCCCCGTGGAAAAGCCCCAGATGACAACTGCCAAAATTTTCTGCAATCTTTCCGCCTTTTAACAAGCAACTTCGACTTACACTTCTGGTTTATCAGCATGGTGGGAGAGGAAACATAAACGCGCATCACTACGCTGTTTATATTCTTTTTCTTACTTTTTCTGGAACTTGGGTCTTTTCTATCGAAAGAAATGGTTTTAATTTTTCTCATTTTTTGGCAGTGCTGAAATAATTTTATATATGAAATCTTTATTTACAGTTCAGCAATTCAGCCATGAGGAAAATAACAGATTCTGGTTGATTTTTCAAATTTTTAAAGTTTAAATGATTTTAATTATTTGAAAATAATACAGTTCTGATTAAAATTTCATAAACAAAATATTACTTGAGTTTCTTTCTCATCTGCCTAACTGTAATGAACATTAAAAAGTGCAAAAGGGCGCAATGGCGTAATTAGAAAATCTCAGAGAGCTGGTGATATTGTTTCGCAATATTTCTTAAATTTTATGAATTTTTCCTTTTGTTTAGCAGTATATATGATTCAACCTAAATAAGTCGAATAGTAAATAGAATTCAGGAAAAACACTTTTTTCTAATCGAAAGTGAACTGAACATAAAACTCCCAACAGGAATAAGAAAACGGAAAAAATTGAAAGTATGGAAGTGTTTCAGAGTGATTACGAACTTTCTAAAACATTTCAAACCAGTACATTCACCGCTGATATACAATGACGCGGTAAGTAAGAAAATATCCCACACTCAGAAAAAATGTTCCTATAATATGGAAAATAAAAATTGCAAGAAGAACTTCATTTTCAATCTTTCTGAAACAGGGTTATCATCAGAAATGAATTGTGCGTTTCAATCCTTAGCTAGAAAATTGCGCCACATAAAAGTTGAAAAATTTATTAAAATCATGAACATGCACGTCTTTGTTTAATACAAAAGAATCTGTGTAATCTAGAAAATGAAATATCGCCACAAATAAAAATATACATTTATACTACATATAATAATAAGAACTAAGATGCACAGAGATAGCGACGATGCGCTTAAAATGGAAACTAATTGATGGTAAAGTTATGAAGAGAGATATTTTTTCTCGCGGTAAATATAACTTCATTTGCTTAGGGAAAACTGTCATGAAAAACCAGCCTTCGCAAAATCAGTCTAAAGCTAGTAAATGTTGGTGTACTTTACCCATTAAATTTGTAAGGATATGAAGGCTCAAAATGTGTAATTAATTACATCAAATGAAAGGACTTTGTTCCCAGACAAAATATGCAGTACTGTAATTTTTGCGTTTTGAGTATTGTACAAGTTTTTTATTTTGGTTGGTTTTATGCTATTTTCCAGTTTAAGCAAAATTTATGGATAATTTGTCAAATGTGGGGAAGATCTAATATATTTCACCTTGCACATTCTCTTAATTAGATAAATCACTGACAGTAAATCTGCTTTCTCAGATCAGTCATGTTAACTTCACCTTTCCTCTGGAGAAGTGTTGCTATGGAAACTTTTACAAATCTTGGCAACTGTAATTCGCATTTGTTTTCATTGGTATACCAAAAGAATCTTGCAATTTTGCTTATTCTCTCTCCCTCCCCCTTCTATTTACACATATCAGAAAATTACGCAGCAGGATATGGAATTAAAATATCTAGAAATAGGCTTCACGTAAAAGCAAGTTTGGCGTAAGAAGAGACGTATAAAAATGACATTATATTATTTTCTCTTAGAATAATGATGGTATTCGACTAATTTAAATTCAAAAGTTCCAATTTACCGTTGTCAAAAAGAAGCTCTGTTTCAGAGTTTCTGGCCCGACTAAAGCATGGTATATTTGTATATTTGTAATCAGTGACCCTAAATTTGGGATAGGCGATTTCTTAAAATCTTAGATGCTAACTCAAAAGGGTTGCTAAACTCAGAAACAAAGCAAAGCATTAACAAAACGACACACAAAAAAATAAACGTTTTAAATAAGAAGTTTCTTCAGCCAATTATGTATAACTGAGTCACGTCACTTTTTCGATATGTTTTACGGAAATAAATCTATCATATCCCTCTGAGCATTTTTTTTAATTTTAAGTTTTTTTACTGTTTTATGTTCTTCCTTTTCTTTTTCATTTCCAATTTTTTAATGTGGAATTTAGTTTCTAAATATGGTTGAAATTCTTACTTAACGCTCTGTCTCACGTTGTTCGAAAAGACGGTTGGCAGCCAAGGATAAAATAAAGTTAAAATTTGGAAGAGTAACATTTTAGATTTTAGATAGAACGTTTAACGAAAGTAGATAGTGATCACAGCCAATGAAATGTCCTTTTTTACGCTTTCCAACCGTAGGTTGAAGAAGCATGTATGCTCCAGATTTGTCCGTCTATTTGTCAGTCTGTCCGCACGATAACTCGCGTAAAAGGTTCTATTTCGATTACATTTTAGTATGTGGTAGGGGACAACCTGGAAAAGAACCCTATTGAAAATGGGAAAAATGAGGTCAAAGGTCAGGACACAGGATGGGATCCATTCCATCACCCTTATGCGTCATAACGTACGTAAAAATTCTACGATTGGTACAAAACTTCATCATGTTGCTCCGGAGATGTACTGAACCGATTCTGTTTAACTTAAGCGAGATTTATTCCACAGCCATTATCCTCATAACTTGAGTAATGATTTCTGTTATGTTGGGAAGCGTATCATAACCAATGCATTGCATGATTTTACTAACTTGTTATATTTTCGGAACTATCACAATGTTCTTTTTTCTACTCTGAAACCTAGTATAATACAGGAACGTCGCTAGATTAAAAGCATTTGGGAGGAGGGGTTGAACAGGGTTGAATTTTTATTCAGTACATAAAACTCACCTTCATCTTCCCTCTTCAGTAATGAAAAAAAAAATTACAGGATTTTAAAATTGATATTTGTCACTTTTAATTTTATTGCGTTTGAAATTTAAAATAATTAAGTTGATCTAATTTGATTTAAAACCAATATAACCCCGAGATCTTCAATTTTACGATTAAATTTAGCGCAATATTAATATTTAACAGTTGACCTTTCTCCCATATTCAGTGGATATTTCGAGACTTTAGAGATGGTCCTTACTTGCTTTGCTGAGAAGAAGAGTACTTAGCAGTGCTTTAATAGGCTTGCCTTTCTTCTGTTTAGGAGGATTTCTATTTGTTACCTTTGTTAGGAAGAGCAAAAAAATCCGTATGCAAAAGTGTAGAAACCAAACTTTCAACTTTATAACTCCCGCAATTTAAACAAGGGACAGAAGGAATGGTGGATCCTACGTGTTTTTTTTGTGTGTGTGTGTGTGTGTGTGTGTGTGTGTGTGTGTGTGTGTGTGTGTGTGTGTGTGTAAGTGTGTGTTGGCTGAGTGATCTGGTTTATTGGGTGGCGATGGCATGGAATGTCGGGCTTTGGAGATAGACAGATCATCCTAAGTTAAGATTAATTAAGAGCAATAAAGAGAGAAACTCACAGCAGGGCAAGAAAACAAAAATAATGTTTGGTTATTAAAAAATTACTCATTTTAATTTCCCCCTTCAGTATTGACGGGCTTTCACCTAGTTACCATGTAATTATTCAGCTTTGTACAATACTGAAAATGAAAAAGTTCGCAAAACATATGGCATTTCTTTCATTTCCAGTTATCTAATTTTTTTTAACAAGCGCATCAAATTATCAAATTACAATCAGAGCGCCTCTTTACATATAAAACTTTAAAAATCAAAATTAAATAGTACCGTTGTACTATTTTTTGAAAGAATGTAGTAAGAGGTGTGATTGATCAATGGTTTCTGATATCAAATGCAATATAGTTTCCTTTGTCTGAACAATTAAGCGTTTGTCCTGCTTTCGTGGAGCTGTGGAAAGAGCACTTGCCTGTTTTCATTGTCGAATCCCTGCCTCAACCAAAGTATTTTTTTTTTTTATGATGTTCATGATACATACTTTTACATTTGAACATTACAAACAAAAGGAATACCTGGTAACTAAAAAATTACTCTATATATCTTATTTTCACCCGTCATTACTGACGGCTTTTCACCTAATTTCAAGTAATGTCTGCCTTGAATCCTAATTTCGAGGTTCACTTTTATATTTAAAAATTTTTAAGAATTCTCTAGTAATTTTGAATCATTTTATTTCTTTTCGGAGTAATCTGATAATGTGCGTATATAAATCATCTTACATTAGGAAGAAATTCTACGATATTAAAGATGTTTACATTATCATTATTCATAACATTTATGAAAATGCAAGTGCAAAGGTTCGGTTATTTGAGGATAGAGCACCAATAAAAGTTGGAAAAGAAGTGAGAAAGTGTGCCATCATGTCTCCCAAACTCTGTAATACCACATTGCAAAATGTCTTTCAATCATTGAACTAGGAAAACAAAGGAATAAAGATTAATGGAGATTATTTAACTCACCTTCGTTTTGCTGATGACGTCGTCATTTTTGCAACAGCCCCTTCAGAACTGCAGAGTAGAATCCGGGAACTTTCTGACAAGAGAGTAAAGAAGTGGATTAAAAGTGAACTTTCAAAAGACAAAACTGATGCACAATGCTTGTACAAGAAATGAAGATTTATCGATTGATAGGGGGAAAGCTGGAGATAACCTATATCTACATTTTCCTCGGATAGTATATATAAAGCAAAGGTCACATTGATGAAGAAATTAATCGACGTATAAATCTTGGTTGAAGAGCTTTTGGAAGAAGCAGTAGAGTTTTTAAGAGCAATATGTCTTGAAAGAAAAGTGTTTAACCAGTGCATCCTTTCCAGTACTTACATACGGAGATGAGGGGTAGACCTTTACTACAAAAGACTTACAAAGATTACAGACAAATGAAAGAAGTCTGGAGAGATGCATGTTTGGTGTAACCAGGAGAAACGCATGTTTGGTGTTACCAGGAGAGATAAGAAGAGGAATTCATGGGTAAGGAAAATGGCAAGAGTGGAAGACATCGTGATCAGACTAAAACACCTGAAATGGCAATGAGCTGGACATGTTGCCAAAAGAATGGGCCACCAATGGACACCCGAAATTTTAGACTGGATTCCAAGGAACAGTAAAGGACTCAAAAGAAGACCGTGGATGAAATTCAAAAGTATGAGGGAATGACATAGAGGAGAGTGGCGTTAGATAGACCATTGTGGAAGAAACTTGGGGAGACCTTCATCCAGCAGTGGATTGATAATGGTTGATGATGATGATGATGATGATGATGACATTAGGAAAGTTCTGCGGAACATTTGCGCATTCTGATGACACATTCATTCAAACGAAATGTTTTCTTATACATGAATGAAGTCTCTATTTGCATTAAATATCCGTATTCCGTTCACTATGTTATGGTAAAAGCGGTTCGCTTTTGCAGCTATGCAATAAATGGCTTCGCACTACACGTGTTCATAGAAAAGTATAAGCGGAAGAACTCTTTTAATTAATGATTTAGGCCTTGCGGTAAAATGGAACACCCTAGAAACCCTGAAGATTATTTATATGCGCACTCGCAACACACAGTAAAAAAAGTAAAAGACAAGTCCGTGTAATTTGTCATTTCACCGTTACATGTAAAATCTGATGCCCTCGTCTAACAATCTCAGCAATGACCAATGGGCAAGAGGCCGGAACCAGAGTCTGATGCTTTCTTGAATCCCAAGGTACACGAGAACTTCAATCCATCATCTCCTTGACGGCCTCTTCCATTATTTTTATTTTGTTCTCATTTCTTTTGTGCCACTAGTATGGCTGATGTCATGTAATACATCATTTTCGATGCAACTGACAAACAATTCTTAATTATCGAATGTCCCTGCTTTATGTCCAGCTTAGTTGCCACCCTGTACGAACGAAAAAAGAAAAAAAAAAACCTTTTGCTGATGTACTGTGATTGAAATAAAGAGTCGATGCACACGGAATTCAAAATGTGTCTTCGTTTGGCGTACGAGTTGCTGACAACTTGACCTGAATTACGGACTTGTTGATACATAAAACAACGGAAAGCGAATAGCAGCTGCGTGCACTACGAGCTCAAATGTAGGCTGTGTTCGAATAAAAAGGTTTCACTAGTTAACCTTTCGAAATGTAATAATATCGCGAAGAACTTTAAATCAGCTCTGAAAATGTTCTTAGTCCGTGCTATTCGGGTGCGTCAGTAAGTGAATAAAAATATTAACCAAAATTATTTCCTTTCTTATATGAACAATATTCACTATCAAAATTTTCTCTCTTTTTTAGCACGTCTTTTGTAAAAAAAGATCGTGCTTCTGTTATCGGTTTGTCCATCCGTCCGTTCGTCCGTCCGTCTGTACCCACGATATGTCTGCAACTATTAGTCCGATTTGAAAAATTCATTTTGCATTGGGAAGCTTGAAATATGCAAATGATGATCCTTCATTTCGTTTTTTTTTTTACGATGTACAATTTCGCCGGTAGAGGGCGTAAATGCAGATGATGTCGAATTCGAAAATACGTTTTATTCCACATATTTGCTTCTAAACATCCGATTGAAAAAAAAAATTATCTTTCGATTCCATTTATATCGAAGAGTGTTTTAGATATAGTTACTTTTTCAAATTACGCATAGATTTTCCGCTAGGGGGCGTAAAAGTAAATTACATTTTCCTCGATAACTCTTCGGCTAAAACTCCGATTTGAAAATTTTTTCTTCGGCAGATACATCTCCTGATGGAAAATCTTTTGCATATAATTTAAAATTTTTGGTAAAGAATACTTTGGCCACCAGTGGTCGTAAGTGTTAATTTTTGCTTCTGATGTATTTGCCATAAACTCGGAGCTTCTAAAATATCGATTGAAAAAGTTCTTTTGTGCACTGATGCCACTCACATCGATACACCTTTTGGGAATATTTTCTTCTAAAAATTTACACAGTTTCTCCGCCAGGGGTGTAGACGTACATCTTATTTTTGTCAAAATCTCTACTTCTAGTAATCCGATTTGAAAAATTCCTTCTTTGTTGGATAGTGTTTCTAGTGTGACATGTGGTTCATATAATTTCAAATTTTTCAAGTAATTCATAGACTTTCCGCTAGGGGGCGTAAATGTAAATTGCGTTTCTCAATATATCTCTGCTTCTAAATTTCCGATTTGAAAAATTCTTTCTGCACCGCATACAGCTCTTGATGGGAAATCGTATGCACATATGTTCTAATTTTTGTAAGAAATGGTTTGGCCACCAGGTGGCGTAAGTCTTAATTTCCGCTTTTGTTGTATTTGCAGCAAAATATGAGCTTCTAAAATCTCGATTGAAAAAAAAGTCGTTTGTTGACCGATACTACTCCTCGTGTTGACAAACCTCTTAGGAAAATTTTCTTCTTGAAAAATGCATGGTTTCAACGCCAGGGGCGTAGATGTATATCTTATTTTTGTCAATATCTGTACTTCTAAGAGTACGATTTGAAAAATTCCTTCTTTGTTGGATAGTGTTTCCGATGGGAAATGTGTTTCCTATAAATTCAAAATTTTCAAGTAAATTATAGACTTTTCGCCAGGGGGCACAAAGGTAAATTGCGTTTTCTGCATTATTTCTGCTCCTAGAGGTCTGATTTGAAAACTTCTTCCTGTATCGCATACAAGACCTGATGGAAAATATTTTTCACATAATTTCTAATGTTTGGTAAAGAATGGTTTAGCCACCAGGGGTCATAAGTGTTAATTTCTTCTTCTGAAGTATTTGTTGCAAAATCTGGGCTCCTGAAAACTCGACTAATTTTTTTTTCTTCGACCGAAACCGCTTATATGGATACACCTTTTGAGAATACTTTCTTCCTAAAATAATGCATGTTTTTCCCACCAGGGGACGTATAGTCACATCTTATTTTTGTCGATATCTCTGTTTCTAAGAGTTCGTAAGCTCACGATTCCGTTTACAGCAATCTCTGAGGGATTAAAAACCCGATTGAAAAACTTCTTTCTTCCGTCAGATACTATTGTTTTCCATACCGGTTCCATTGACTTTGAATAGCTTTGATAAATTTAATTTGCGCCAGAACGGATTAAGAAGACGTGCTTATTACACCCGAAAATTCGGTGTCATATTTCTTGTTAAAGTTGTAAGGATATAACCAATGAGCCATTACATTATGACCACCCCCAGTCTAGGAAAATGAGCGCTCCTGGAGACCAAACGGTGGCGCAGGTGAAGTTCACAGAGCAGTTTATATACAATCGGAGGATTGGCTTTCGGTTAGTAGAGTGTTCGGAGTCAGAATGAGAAAAGATGCCGATTTATCAGAATTTGATAAAGAACAAATTGTGATGGCACGGGGCTTTGGAACTACGATCTCGGAAACGGCGCTGCTTGTGGGTTGTTCACGTGCCTCTGTAGTGAGTACGTATCAAAAAAAGTAATGCACAGACGGCCAAACGACGAACCGTCGTTCAGCCGTGAGTCGTCCGCAGCTCACTGATGCCAGAGGGGAGCGGAGACTGTCGCGCATTGTTCACAGCGACCGCAGGGGCACAGTGCAACAGATCACCCGCAGCTACAACAGTGGTGATCAGGGCAATGTGTCACAGCACACTGTTCATCGCAGCCTTCTGTGCATGGGCATGCGTAGCCGAAAAGCTAGCCAGATCCCCATGCTCACTGCACATCATCGCCAACAACGCATGAAATGGGCCCAAGATCATCGAGATCGGACCGTGGATGATTAGAAGAAAGTGGCCTGGTCTAACGAATCAAGATTCCTGGTGCATCACGTAGAAGGCCGAGCGCAGATACGCAGATTACCAAAGGAGGCTACGGCACCTAGATGCACTGTTGGGAGGAAACAGGGCGTCGGCTGCGGTGTCATGCTGAGGGCAATGTTTTCTTGGGACACTTTAGGCCCTTATCCCAATAGCACAATCCCTGACAGCTGTCAGGTATCTGAACATCGTTGTGGACCAAGTTCACCCATTGATGGCAACTGTGTTCCCTGCTACTGATGGCCATTACGAACAGGATAATGCGCCATGCCACACTGCCAGAATCGTCAAGTAGTGGTTCGAGGAACATGCTGGTGATTTTCTGTTAATGCCCTGACCTCCAAATTCACCTGACATGAACCCAATCGAATTGGGTTCGATTTGGAAAAGCGGCTTTGCGCTGAATCATAACCACCCCGAAATGTACGGGAACTGGAGGACATGCTGTTGACATTGTGGTACCAGATACCCCAAGATACCTATTGCGATCTCTTCGAATCGATGCATCGGCGAGTGGCCGTTGTTGTGCGGGCTAAAAGGGGTCGTACACATGTGTGTGTGTGTGTGTGTGTGCTCCTTGCAAACCATTATCAATCCTCTGCTGGATGAAGGTCTCCCTAAGTTATATATATCGCACAGCTATCAGGAAGATGACAAAAGTGACGTCATGATCTGGGTAAAATCCCTGAAATGGCAACGGGCTGGACATATTGCCAGAAGAACGGACCACCGATGAACAACCGAAATTTTAAACTTTATAACAAGGGACAGGAATAATCCCAGAAGAAGAAGACCACGTGTGAGATGGGTGGATGAAATTGAAATCCAGCTGTGGAATGATAATGGTTGACAATGAGATATACACACACACACAGACACAGACACAGTCACCGCGCTTGATATACCGCCACCGTTTGTTAAATTACATCGTGTCATTATATCGAATTTGCTAAATATTTGTAGTCAATACGTTTTGTTAATTACGGTTCATCGGAAATCATAATCAACATTAAGTTAAAAGCATGTTAATTAGAAAGAAATGTAATTATATGTTGTGTACTTACTGCGTATTGTAGTTCGAAGTATATGTTCCATCTCGGAAGCTTCAAGTATGCATTAAAAGCAGAAATTTACTTGCATAGCAGGAAAACAAAGTTAGCATTTTAATTATAAGGAAATAAATAAAAAATCTTGTTACATTACTGAAACTTTATGAAGTGTAAATTAATAGCATTGCATAATATTGTTTTATATACCTTAGATTCTTTTAAAAACTCGTCAATATTCATTTGTCTTCTAGATTTCAATGCAATTACAGAGGATGCTCACACATTTTTAGAACGATTTTCGAGCATCATAATTAATGTTTAAAATGCAATTGTCTTTTTTAATGTTCTATCTGATAGCCTTTTCTGCGGACTATGAACCTACATATAGATTTCCAAGATAACAGGGCATTTTTTAAAATTGGTAATTGTATTTTATTCCACTCCTCTTCCGCTGCTTTCCACAGTCCAATCATTGTTTTATGTCTGCGTTTAGAAAGCGCTCTTTTTAGCAGTCCAAATGCACAATAGTTCATTGCTCACACATCAGGAGGCTTTGTAGGAATATGAGCAAAATATATATACTTGATACCCGTCTCTTTTTACATTTTTTTCAAGAAATAGAATGGTAGATGTCAATGTATGACTGGTACCCTTATCCTGATGGAGTTCTACTCTTTGAAGGCTCTGTGGATAAAGGAATGGTATTTCCTCTTGAAATATAAGAGATAAAACATTATTTTGGTAATATGTAGTATTGATTTTAACATTCTTTTACTTTTCAACTTTTCTTAACTTTAATTTCCCATTGTATGAGAAACCAGCAATAATCGTGAATCCTTTACTGAAACTTTCTTTGAATTCTTGGAACCAAGTTCGTAAGCCTTTTTCTCCTCTTTTGCGGTAGTAAATCGTCCTTTTTTTTTTGTTACAGTCGTTTAGGTAGATCTATGCTTCATCAATAGTCACAATAAATTTCCATCTGTCTCGGGCTAAGTGATTTTCATAAGTCTACACCGCGTTCTGTGCTCAGCACCGTGCCTAGGCAAAAGGCAGTGAACATTATATATACAGAATATTTTAAATACATATATCATCATTGTCAACCATTATCAATCCACTGCTGGACGAAGGTCTCCCCAAGTTTCCTCCACAACGGTCTGTCTTGTGCCAGTCTCCTCCATGTCACCCCTGCATACTTTCGAATTTCATCCACCCATCTCCCATGTGGTCTTCTTCTGGGTCTTTTCCTGTCCCTTGGAATCCAATCTAAAATTTCGGCTGTCCATCGATGATCTGTCCTTCTGGCAGTATGTCCAGCCCATTGCCATTTCAGGGATTTAACTCTGATCATGATGTCTTCCACTCTAGTCATTTTTCGGATCCACGAGTTCCTCTTCTTATCTCTCCTGGTTACACCAAGCATGCACCTCTCCATGCTTCTTTGAGTTGTCTGCAGCCTTTGTATGTCTCTTTTAGTTAAGGTCCACGTCTCTGCACCATACGTAAGCACTGGAAGGATGCATTGATCAAACACTTTTCTTTTAAGACATAATGGCATATTGCTCTTGAAAATTATGCTGTTTCTTCCAAAAGCTCTCCAGGCAAGTTTTGTACGCCGATTAATTTCTTCATCAATGTGACCCTCACTTGATATCTGCTGTCCAAGATAAACGTACGTGTCTGTTATCTCCAGCTTTTCTCCATCAATCGATAAATCTTCATTTCTTGTAAAAGCATTGAACATCACTTTTGTCTTCTGAAAGTTCATTTTTAATCCCACTTCTTTACTCTTGTCAGCAAGTTCCTGGATCATACTCTGCAGCTCTGATGGGGTAGTTGCAAAAATGACTACGTCATCAGCAAAACGAAGGTGGGTTAGATAATCTCCATTAATCTTTATCCCCTTGTTTTCCCAGCTCAGCGACTGAAAAACACCCTCCAATGTGGCATTAAAGAGCTTCGGAGATATGTTGTCACCTTGTCTCACTCCCTTTCCAATTTTTACGTGTGTTGTATTTTCAAACAGCCTAATCTTTGCACTTGCATTTTCATAGATGTTATTAATAATATTAATGTATGCATCTTCAATACCGCAGGTTTTCAGAGCCATTGTAACTGCTGATGGTTTCACCGAATCAAAGGCTTTTTCATAATCGATAAAAGCCATGCACAATGGAAGTTCATATTCCCTCGCTCTTTCAATTAGTTCTCTCAGCACGTGGATATGATCTATTGTGCTGTAGCCACTCCTGAATCCAGCTTGTTCTCTCGGTTGAGCCGTGTCCAGTGTTACCTTCAAGCGGTGTGAAAGAACTTTAGTGAAGATTTTATAAACTACTGATAGGAGGCTGATAGGTCTGTAGTTTCCGAGATCCTCAATGTCACCTTTCTTATGTAGCAGGATCATTGTAGCGGTGTTCCAATCCTCAGGAATCTTTCCTTCATTAAGGCATCGAGTGAAAATTTGGGCGAGTACTGTTTCGATTTCTCCACTTGCTTCTTGTATGATGTCTACAGTAATTCCATCTTCTCCTGGAGCTTTTCCTCGCTTCATGTTCTTGATTGCATGTGCAACTTCTGCTGGAAGGACTGGAGGAACTCTGGTACTGGTATCTTTCATGATGTCTGGAGTGCATATATCATCCCTTTCATATAATTTGGAGTAGAAATCTTTCACTCTTGTCAAAATTTCGCCTCTATTTCTTGTTACAGAACCATCTTCTTTTCTCAGTGCCATAATCTGTTTTCTTCCCTTACTGAGATGTCCCTTTGCTATCTTTAGGCTTTGGTTGTTTTCAATTGCTTTCCTCACTAGTTCACAGTTGAATTTCCTTACGTCTTCAGTGATACTTTTTCTTACTGTCTTGCATAGCTCTATATATTCCACTTTGGAAGTCACATCTTCTTTAGTTGTCCTCATCTCTCTTCTTTTTTGCATCAACATTTTGGTTTTTCCTGATAATTTGTTCACATGCAACTTGTTCTTAGACCCAGCTAATTTTGTTGCTGTTTCCATAAGAGCTTTGGTTACTTTTCTGTTAACTTCAGAGATGTCCACTTCTTCCGATGTTAGGCCTTCTAAAGCAGAGAACCTGTTCTTCAGTTCTAACTTGAAGGTATTATGGTGTTTTTTGAGGTTGGTTATGTCAATAGACTTTGTTTGTCTTATGAGCTTGCCATGTTCAAGTTTAGCGTTGAGGTGCATCTTACATCTCACCAATCTATGGTCACTACCTGTGTTGAACTTGTTTAGCACACTGCAGTCTTCTATGACAAATTTTTTGTTACACATAATAAAATCAATTTCATTTGTCGTCCCATTTGGATGTCTCCATGTCCATTCCCTGTGTGGCTTTTTCTTGAAGAAGGAGTTCAAGATGAAAAACCCTTCTGCCTCTGCAAACTCAACGAGAGTATTTCCACGCTGGTTTCTGTTGCCGTGACCGAATTTACCTACTGAAGTTTCATTCTGTTGCCGTTGCCCTATTTTTGCATTGAAATCTCCCATAATTATTTTCAAGTGCTGCTTACCTTTATTATTTAGATGACAAATTTCCTCATAAAATTCTTCAATTTCTTCTTCAGGATGACTTGTGGTGGGTGCATAAGTTTGAATAATCTGAGCCTGGTATCTTTTCGAGAGTTGGATAACAAGTCGTGCAGCTCTGTCAGAGGAACTTTCAACTTCTACAACTTTATCCTTCAGTTTCTTGTTTATTATAAATCCAACACCACTAGTTCTGCCAGTATCTGTCCCACGATAGTAGAAGAGATGTCCACTTTTCAGTTCCATGAGATCTTCTCCTTTTCTCCTTACCTCACTTAGCCCCACGATGTCCCACTTGATCCTTTGTAATTCCTCTTCCAATTCAAGAAGCCTTGAATCAGAAGATAGGGAGCGTCCATTGTACGTTGCCAAGGTCAGCATCAGATGGCAGCCTAGTCCGGTCCTCCGGGGATTCTTAGCACCCTCTGCCTTCATGTCGCACTGGCCGCTGCCTTGGCCAGGTACATTCCAGCTGCCGGAGACTGAGGGCCAAGATTTAAGTTGTGGAATCATTTTGGAGGGGTTTGGCCATAACTCACCACGCTGGCCAAGCGGGTTGGTGAGTGTGGGATAGAATTTCCTCTAATCCCGATGGTATAGTTATACCGCTATGGGCGGTCGTCAGAGCCCCTTTAGTGGGAACAGGATGCACCACGAGAAGGCGGGGTTGACATTTGTCAAGGAGAGGCTGTGATGTTACGCATCACTTGACCTTACATCCCCATATATATATATATATATATATATCATCATCATCATCATCATTGTCAACCATTATAAATCCACTGCTGGACGAAGGTCTCCCCAAGTTTCCTCCACAACGGTCTGTCTTGTGCCAGTCTCCTCCATGTCACTCCCGCATATTTACGAATTTCATCCACCCATCTCCCATGTGGTCTTTTTCTGGGTCTTTTCCTGTCCCTTGGAATCCAATCTAAAATTTCGGCTGTCCATCTATGGTCTGTCCTTCTGGCAGTATGTCCAGCCCATTGCCATTTCAGGGATTTAACTCTGATCATGATGTCTTCCACTCTCGTCATTTTTCGGATCCACGAGTTCCTCTTCTTATCTCTCCTGGTTATACCAAGCATGCACCTCTTCATGCTTCTTTGAGTTGTCTGCAGCCTTTGTATGTCTCTTTTAGTTAAGGTCCACGTCTCTGCACCATACGTAAGCACTGGAAGGATGCATTGATCAAACACTTTTCTTTTAAGACATAATGGCATATTGCTCTTGAAAATTATGCTGTTTCTTCCAAAAGCTCTCCAGGCAAGTTTTGTACGCCGATTAATTTCTTCATCAATGTGACCCTCACTTGATATCTGCTGTCCAAGATAAACATATGTATCTGTTATCTCCAGTTTTTCTCCATCAATCGATAAATCTTCATTTCTTGTAAAAGCATTGAACATCACTTTTGTCTTCTGAAAGTTCATTTTTAATCCCACTTCTTTACTCTTGTCAGCAAGTTCCTGGATCATACTCTGCAGCTCTGATGGGGTAGTTGCAAAAATGACTACGTCATCAGCAAAACGAAGGTGGGTTAGATAATCTCCATTAATCTTTATCCCTTTGTTTTCCCAGTTCAGTGATTGAAAGACATTTTCCAATGTGGCATTAAAGAGCTTCGGAGATATGGTGTCACCTTGTCTCACTCCCTTTCCAATTTTTATGTGTGTTGTATTTTCAAACAGCCGAATCTTTGCACTTGCATTTTCATAGATGTTATTAATAATATTAATGTATGCATCTTCAATACCGCAGGATTTCAGAGCCATTGTAACTGCTGATGGTTTCACCGAATCAAAGGCTTTTTCATAATCGATAAAAGCCATGCACAATGGAAGTTCATATTCCCTCGCTCTTTCAATTAGTTCTCTCAGTACGTGGATATGATCTATTGTGCTGTAGCCACTCCTGAATCCAGCTTGTTCTCTCGGTTGAGCCATGTCCAGTGTTACCTTCAAGCGGTGTGAAAGAACTTTAGTGAAGATTTTATAAACCACCGATAGGAGGCTGATAGGTCTGTAGTTCCTGAGATCCTCAATGTCACCTTTTTTATGTAGCAGGATCATTGTAGCGTTGTTCCAATCCTCAGGAATCTTCCCTTCATTAAGGCATCGAGTGAAAATTTGGGCGAGTACTGTTTCAATTTCTCCACTTGCTTCTTGTATGATGTCTATAGTAATTCCATCTTCTCCTGGAGCTTTCCCCCGCTTCATGTTCTTGATTGCATGAGCAACTTCTGCTGGGAGGACTGGAAGAACTCTGGTACCTTTCATGATGTCTGGAGTACATGTATCATCCCTTTCATATAATTTGGAGTAGAAATCTTTCACTCTTGTCAAAATTTCGCCTCTATTTCTTGTTATAGAACCATCTTCTTTTCTCAGAGCCATAATCTGTTTTCTTCCCTTACTGAGATGTCCCTTTGCTATCTTAAGGCTTTGGTTGTTTTCAATTGCTTTCCTCACTAGCTCACAGTTGAATTTCCTTACGTCTTCAGTGATACTTTTTCGTGTTGTCTTGCATAGCTCTATATATTCCACTTTGGAAGTCACATCTTCTTTAGTTGTCCTCATCTCTCTTCTTTTTTGCATCAACATTTTGGTTTTTCCTGATAATTTGTTCACATGCAACTTGTTCTTAGACCCAGCTAATTTTGTTGCTGTTTCCATTAGAGCTTTGGTTACTTTTCTGTTAACTTCCGAAATATCCACTTCTTCCGATGTTAGGCCTTCTAAAGCAGAGAATCTGTTCTTCAGTTCCAACTTGAAAGTATTATGGTGTTTTTTAAGGTTGGTTATGTCAATACATTTTGTTTGTCTTATGAGCTTGCCACGTTCCAGTTTAGTGTTGAGGTGCATCTTACATCTCACCAATCTATGGTCACTACCTGTGTTGAACTTGTTCAGCACACTGCAGTCTTCGATGACGAATTTTTTGTTACACATAATAAAATCAATTTCACTTGTCGTCCCAATTGGATGTCTCCATGTCCATTTCCTGTGTGGCTTTTTCTTGAAAAAGGAGTTCAAGATGAAAAATCCTTCTGCCTCTGCAAACTCAACGAGAGTATTTCCACGCTGGTTTCTGTTGCCGTGACCGAATTTACCTACTGAAGTTTCATTCTGTTGCCGTTGCCCTATTTTTGCATTGAAATCTCCCATAATTATCTTCAAGTGCTGCTTACCTTTATTATTTAGATGACGAATTTCCTCATAAAATTCTTCAATTTCTTCTTCAGGATGACTTGTGGTGGGTGCATAAGTTTGAATAATCTGAGCCTGGTATCTTCTCGATAGTTGGATAACGAGTCGTGCAGCTCTGTCAGAGGAACTTTCAACTTCTACCACTTTATCCTTCAGTTTCTTGTTTATTATAAATCCAACACCACTAGTTCTGCCAGTATCTGTCCCACGATAATAGAAGAGATGTCCACTTTTCAGTTCAATGAGATCTTCTCCTTTTCTCCTTACCTCACTTAGCCCGACGATGTCCCACTTGATCCTTTGTAGTTCCTCTTCCAATTCAAGAAGCCTTGAATCAGAAGATAGGGAGCGTCCGTTATAGGTAGCCAAGGTCAGCATCAAATGGCAGCCTAGTCCGGTCCTCCGGGGATTCTTAGCACCCTCTGCCTTCATGTCGCACTGGCCGCTGCCTTGGCCAGGTACATTCCAGCTGCCGGAGACTGAGGGCCAAGATTTAAGTTGTAGAGTCATTTTGGAGGTGTTTGGCCATAACTCACCACGCTGGCCAAGCGGGTTGGTGAGTGTGGGATAGCATTTCCTCTGATCCCGATGGTATAGTTATACCGCTATTGGCGGTCGTCAGAGCCCCTTTAGTGGGAACAGGATGCACCACGAGAAGGCGGGGTTGACATTTGTCAAGGAGAGGCTGTGATGTTACGCATCACCTGACCTTACATCCCATATATATATATATATATATATATATATATATATATATATTTCGTATTCCAATCTTTGTTTATTACCTTATTTACAGCTGATACAGATATTTTTAACGACTAGGCAATTGCTCTTTCGGTAGGTGGATTTAATTTAAAACCAGAGACCTTACTTTTGAAATAGTTATAAAAGTACGTACCTGTTTTGGATATTCGTTTAGTGTTCTGTTTTACGGTTAAACGTAATGCTTGACAATTTCCCCCTCTATTATTAATAACATTGCTTATTTTACATCAAGAAATGCTGTTTCCATGATTTTCAAAGCGTTTTTTAATTACAGAATACGAATATTTCTCTTCGTAAAGATCAAAACTATAAATTTCTATCCGTAGATTGTTTACGTGCGCCATTTTCTTAGTAGACGATATTTAACTGCAGCAGATAATTGTGTTAGCGTCCTCTGTATTTCCAAAGTGTAATCTAATTTAATAAGTGCCTTTGAAATACTGACATGGTGCAAGTTTGCTTCAAAGAATCTTAATGTTAAAAGACACTGATCTGCATTTTAGATTGAATCAGTGTTTTTAACATCAAGATTCTCCACGATTGAATCGTGGTCCGAGAAAAATGGGAAGGGAATTCTCACACAGCTTGCAAGTGGCGTTAGATCAAGTATATCTTGTTTTGGAAAAAGGTGTCTGGTGGTTGGCGGATGGCGAGCATGTGGCGGTATATCAAGGAATCTAGGGGGTATTTCATATTGAGCACCTGTGTTTAGACCAGTGCTGAGTTCGAGTTCACTTTTAAGAACCCCAGCCTGTCCGAGCCCAAAAGTACGTTTGTCAGCCCTCGTCCCCGAATTTTAATAAGGTATAAAATATTTTATTACTATATTTAAATAATAATATAATTTAATATATTATTATTATTATTATCATTATTATTATCTTCTTCATTCGAAATATACGAAACACAGCCTATCACAATCAAACATAAACAACAAAATTATCATTGACTGGTGTCGCTGATAGCTGATACGAGTTTCCTCCGGAGACCTAGGTATCAGTCAAGAATCGGCGTAAAATATATGATGTCCCAAGTAAAGCTGTCGTCTGCAGTTCTGTAGGTGGTATATCAGAAAACTGCATTTTTTTAAATGATTCATAAAAATTTTTGAAAATGTACCAAGTGCGCCGATGACAATGGGGACTAGCGGTGTGTGTTTAATCTATAATAATCGGGTAACTTCTATGGCCAGGTCTCTATATTTAATTATTTTTCCAGTTATTTTTCCCTCAACTCTGGCATCTCCAGGAATCGCTATATCAATTATCTAGACTTTCTGATTTTCTATGACTGTTATGTCTGGTGTGTTATGTTCTAGGCGCCAATGGGTTTGAATTCGAAAATCCCACAAGATATTGACTTGATCATTTTCTACGACGTTCTCAGCCTGATGTTCCCATCAGTTTTTCGATGATGGTAGATTGTGCTTTCTGCATAATGACTAGTGAATCAATTTTGGCACCCTGTAGTGTCTAGCTTTGTAATTATTATTATTATTATTATTATTATTATTATTATTTTTATTATTATTATTATTATTATTAAGATAATAATAATAATAATAATAATAATAATAATAATAGAGAGAAAAAAACCTCTTCTTGAGGTTTTTTTTCTCTCTTCCTTCCGGGAAGGGTACGACGTACCAAGTCTGGCAAGTGATATTTCATTCTCTCAGTTGTCCAGGAACTTCCTTGCTATTCTACAAGTGTTCAGAATATCGGCCTTCTGTAGTTCCATGTAGGTGTTAGGTTGAAGGTCTAGTGTCTGTATAGAGCTGTGAATGGTCTTAGGTACAACTCCTGTGGCTGATATTACTATGGGGACGGTGGTGACGTTCTCCATATGCTACATTTTCTTTACTTCGTATCGTAGATCATTATACTTTAACAGCTTCTCTCCGTGCGTCTTCTGGATGTTGCACGTGTTGACGCTATCTCTCTATCTTATCTCTCTCTCTCTTTCTCCATATTCTCTCTGTCTGTCTGTCGGTCTCTCTCTCTCTCTCTCTCTATCTTATCTCTCTCTTCCTTTATCTTCTCTCTGTCTGGCTCTCTCTCTCTCTCTCTCTCTCTCTCTCTCTCTCTCTCTTCTCTTTCTTTTCTTTCTCTCTATGTTCTCTCTGTCTGTCTCTCTCTACGTTGCTATCATCTATCTATCTATCTATCTATACTATCTATATTTCTCTCTCTGTCTTCTCTTTATCTATCTTTCTTTTCTTTCTCTCTATCTTCTCTCTGTCTGTCTCTCTCTCTACGTTTCTATCTATCTATCTATCTATCTATCTATCTATCTATCTTCTCTTTGTAATTGTGTCTGTCAGTCTCTCTCTCTCTCTCTCTCTCTCTCTCTCTCTCTCTCTCTCTCTCTCTCTCTCTCTCTTCTCTTTATCTCTTTCTTTTCTTTCTCTCTATCTTCTCTCTGTCTGTCTGTCTCTATCTTTCTTTTCCTTCTCTCTTTCTTCTCTCTGTCTGTCTGTCTCTCTCTTTATATATCTATCTATATATCTATCTTTCTCTCTCTCTTCTCTTTGTGTGTGTGTCTGTCTGTCTGTCTGTCTCTCTCTCTCTCTCTCTCTCTCTCTCTCTCTCTCTCTCTCTCTCTCTCTCTCTCTCTCTCTCTCTCTCTCTCTCTCTCTGAGCTTTCAATCCATATCACAGTCTTTTCCTTAACCTTAAAGCAAATACTTCTTTGAGAAAATCATTTTGTCTTTATGACAATTTTCGCATGTGATCTTTACGGACGACAATTTTCACGTAACAATTTTATTAAAATACGAGATTTATTTGCAAGGTCTCGAAATGAAATTTTACTCTCCGGCCCCTCAAAAGTTGCATCAGGCCCTGAAAAGAAAAAATAAGTAGGTGTATAAAACTTGGTTTAAAAGCTTTTGGAAGAAACCGTACAATTTTCAAGAGTAATTTACCACTATGTCTTAAAAGAAAAGTGTTTGATAAACGCATATTTTCAGTTCCTCCTTATGGATCAGAGGTGTTGGATTTTAACTAAAAAAGGCATACAAAGGCTGCAGGCAACTCAAAGAAGCATGAAAAAGTGTATCATTGGTGTAATAAAAAAAACATGCGAAAAGAAATCTATGTAACAGCAAAATGCCAAGAGTTGAAAACATCATGATAAAAGTGAAAACCCTCAAGTGGCAATGAGCTGAACAGAGTTGGGCAGCTGAAATACTTGACTGAATACCAAGGGACAGAAAATGTCTCAGAAGATGACCGCAAGTAAGATGGGTGGGCGTGCTGGAGCGATATGGAGGAGACAAGCTCGAGACAGACATGCAGTTGTGGAAAAGACTTGGCGAGACCTCTTTGGTGAATTGATAATGGTTGATGATAATGATAGTGATAGTATGTACAATATGTTTAAACTATGGTACTTCACTTTTGTTGATTTGCAAACACCTACCATATATTTAGTGTGTTTTTCGGCCGGGTTTAACGACCACAGTGATCAACTCTAAGAATAAGCAGTCGCCTGACCCTGACTTGGGGCTATTGATTCCTAGGAAAGAAACAGACCCGGAGCCATCTTAGAAGCACTTTGACCATTCCTCATCCCTGTCTGAAACCCTGGATTACCTCTTGTGTCTACTCCAAAGCCCTGATGTTTAAATATTGGTTCTACTGTATTTACAACAAAGGTTGTTGAAGTTTAAAAGTTAATACTTGAAAAACACTCTGTATTGATCTTCGTATTACCACCAGGGAGTGTAAGAACGTAAATCCGGTCACAGTACTGGAACAGGTTGACACCTTGTCTCCTAGCATGATGCGTAGTTGTGTTTTTAATCTCTACAACAGAGAAGAAAGCATTTCCAGGAGCAGAACCCGGTAAGATTTTTTTTTCACTGGACACTTTTGATGTAGGGCTACGTCTAACTCCGCGGATAGTATGGGGCGACTTACGGCCGACCGCCTGTGACAAAAATAGGCCCCAATTGAAATCATTAGAGCGTTAAAAATACATATAGCACACTAATCGTCTTAGCATATCCATAAACAGCATGGAGTCCGGTTCGCGTACTGCGCAATACATTGTGCACGCGACGCTCCCCTCGCTCCCAGTGCTCGGGGGAAGTGATGCGAAATGAGTGAGCCACCGCGTTTGACTCAGCCTATCTCGGCAACCGTGAACGCAACACGACTGTGCGTGATATCGTCTTAAAGCTCTCGACGAGATCTATTCAAATATACGAAGAACACTGCGCAGTGGTTTGACTTGAACATTTTAAGAATTGTTTTCTTGTGAACCGGTGAACACTTTTGACTATATCGCGGTTTATCTGGACAACCGCGAATGCGAAAAGACTGTGCGTGGTATCGTTTTAAAGTTCTCTACGAGATCTATTCAAATATATAAAGAACATATCGCAGTGGTTTAAACTAAAATTTTAAAAAATTGTTTTCGTGTGAACGGGTTAACATTTTTGACAATGCCGCGGAATTTGCAGAATGAGGGCAAGCAAAAGTGGAGAAAATCAAAACGAGAGACAAGAGCAAGTGATCAGGAATGTAAGAAGCCCAAGTAAAATGGAGCATAACGAACTAGAGGATATCGAGAACGCCTGAGAGCAGACGCCGCCAAAAAAAAATCTAACACACCAATGGAAAGCGTAGCAGACCCATCTCGAACTCTGCTTTGTGTTCGCAATGTATCCAGCATTATTTGTAAAAATTATGTCAGCTGCTTTTCATATCATAGACCTGTGTCGGCTATAGGAAATTAAATGAACGCTTTGAAACCATATTCGACTAGCTCATTTCAACTCTCCGATCTGCAAGTCGTTGTCCTACGTTCCAAACTGACGGCTTTATAAGAACTGAGCCTACCTATATTTTTTTCTTTCTCACATCTCACTTTTGCTTGTTTATTTTTTGCTGTTAGTTTTCGAAATGCGATTCTTGTAGATGGCAAATGAGGCAAATCTGTTTCATTATCACTTCTGTGTACTCATGTTAACGTCGTTCGAGAAATGTTGATGACATAATAAATTCCGACGTACATCAAAGCACGGAATTAATTTTCCGCTCTGTGAATTTTTTTTTTTTTTCGTTTGGGAATATCAATGTTAAAGACCTCTCCGAGTGAAAAGATTTATGTTCAACATGTGACGCTAATTTTAATCTTCTCATTATTCCGACGTCTCCAAACTGATAGTCTCCTAGAGTTTAATCACTGTAATTTCGAGATTCTTTAAAAATTCAGCTTTGTCTTTTGCGATGAAACAATGGAATGGTTTAACGGAACCGAAGCGTAACAGATGACTGACAAACGCGACTTTTCCTCGAGCCGGAAAGCAGTGGACTGTTGAAAATTACTTCGAGAGATAAATTAGCTCAGAGGAGGTGTAATTTTGTTCTCTCATTTTAAGGTCACATGCTGGAAATTTTAGCATTGCGGAACCATGGCGAATTTCAAATATGTTTTGACGATGAAAAATTTAAGTGTCACTTTGGACGGACATGCAGGGAAAATATATGAACGGCGAAGTTTGTAAAGCCGTATGCACAAGACTTATCATTCACTTCTCACGTATAGGGTGACTCATAAAAACGATCATTAAATATGGCACGGAGTTCTTAGAGACAAAGTAAATCGCTCATGATGATAACATTTTGTGATTTGGCCCATGGTTTCCATGAAAAGATAAAAAGTTGGAAGTTCTAAGGCGACTGTTCCGCTTTGCAAAGTTTGTGTCATCAAAAACATAATTTTAACATCCTGGATGTTTAATTCATGCTTAAGCATTTCTTCTGAGTTCAAACATCAGTGGCTCTAAAGAATTTCTTACTTATTCCTCGATCACCACGAAAGGGTAGAACAGCAGGGTAGCTAAGGGTGTTTTCCTTTTCAACACATTTTATACTTTTGCAAATGGTAATACTCTTAATGTTTTGAATTATCAACGTTTACGAAAATGAGTACAGGTCACGGTATCATTGATACAGTGAAATAAAAATGACATTTTTTTAAATCATTTAAAAAGAGTAGGTCCTCTGTCCAACGGCCAAGAGGTAAGAGCCGTGGATCTCTGAGCATTTGTGCGAGAAAGGCCGACGACGATAATGATAACCTCAAAAAATTCAGGGCCTCTCACAAGATTCAGTCTCATGGAAAGGCTGAAAAATAGGAAGTAGAAGCGGGAAGAGAAAGCCCAGATAGAAAAAACTTCAAATGAGACATAAGAGTACATCATTTCCCGTTAAGTTGGTGAAGTTGTAAGCTGCCATACATACATTATCTGTTTGTACTCCAAACCACACAATCACTAGCAAAAAGGGCGAAAGACCAGCAAAAAGAAGAGCCCATAGGCGTAACCAACAGGGATCGGAAGGGTAAGGACTTCCCCAAGATTTTCGAGGTCGGGGATCCCCAATGTTTTCGGGAATATAATGATATAATGTACACTTTATGATGTGAACCACCTACATTTAACAATATAAGATTCCAATGTTTCGTAGAATGCGAACATGTGTATAATGTATACTTAACAAAACAGCGACATCCATTCCTAATAAACATATTCAGTTCTACAGCTTTGTAATTTACATTTCTGTCCCATTGTGACGTACCTGCCAGCAGGACGCACACGACATAAAGGCAGATAGCAATCAGAATGAACGTCTGCGTAGCTCAGTTGGTAGAGCGACTTGTTCCGGAATAAGCGGACTCGGGTTCGATTCCCGGCGTAGACCAAAAATGACGGAGAAATTTACTTCATTACAATGGCGCCCGAACTTTCCGGATGATCCCACCGTTCAAAATCTCGCAATGGTGTGATGTTATTTCCACACCGCGAGATAGGAAAAATCAGAGAATCCCTTCTCCAGCGCTTCGAAAAATAAAATGTGTGTGATGTTGCATTCCACACACCAGATTGACTGGGAGTCCTCAAGTGCACGTTCTACAGTGGATGGCTGCCTGCAACGATTCGTGGTCACGGCTGACCCGTGGGCCATGCCCCCGGCCCTCTTTCGGGGAGGGGAGATGTGACGTACCTGCCAGCAGGACGCACACGACATAAAGGCAGATAGCAATCAGAATGAACGTCTGCGTAGCTCAGTTGGTAGAGCGACTTGTTCCGGAATAAGCGGACTCGGGTTCGATTCCCGGCGTAGACCAAAAATGACGGAGAAATTTACTTCGTTATACCATCTATCATACTTTTGCAGTTGTGTTCGCTAAGTTCCACAATTTGCTAACAGAGGCGCCTATGTCGTGCCCATTAAATCGCGCCTCAGTAACTGCTTTGCTCCTGCGCGTCTGTGTGTAGTGCGAGGGGGTCCGAAGCTCTATCATATACAGTATATACTGAGTGGCGACTTTATTATGACCACCTGACATTTTTAAGCAAAGGAGTTATGGCTGCACACTGCTGCCGCCAGAGGGAGAGGCTAGTATAAAAAGGGAAAGCTTAGTGCTTGGAACAGTAGTAGAAGTGATTTTCGGGTGACAAGATGGGTAAAAAATGCGATTTAACGGACTTTCAACGTGGGATGATTGTAGGAGCTCGGAGCCATGAAGCGAGTATCACCGAAACCGCCGCATTCGTGAAATGTTCCAGAGCAGCTGTTGTTAAAGTGTTTAAAGACTGGACTGTCAGCAGAAAACCTGGGTCTCAACGTGCAACGTGTGGTCGTCATCGACTAGTGACTGCTCGGGCGGAACGGAGTGTGTCCAGACTGGTAACAGACAACAGAAGGGCAACAGTGCAGAAAATTACAGACCATCTTAATAAGGATCCCCTCAAATGAACTCTACGCGCACTGTTCGCCGTACACTGCATCGGATGGGATATGGCAGCCGAAGGCCTGTTCGAACACCTTTGCTGTCTGCAGTTAACAAGAGAAAACGTCTCCAGTTCGCACAGGAGCACAATGATTGGGCAGTTGATAATTGGAAACAAATTATGTGCTCCGATGAATCACGATTTCAGTTGCACCATGCCGATGGGCGAGTGAGAATTTTGCGGAAACAGCACGAAAGCATGAACCCCAAATGCATTGCTACAACCCTTCAAGCTGGTGGAGGCAACGTCATGGTTTAGGGAATGTTCTCCTGGCATGCTTTGGACCCTTCAATTCGTGTTGATCAACGTCTAACTGGCACATCATATCTAAACATCATTGTGGACCAAGTGCATCCTGTCATGTGGATGGTTTATCCCAATGGCGATGGCTACTTTCAACAAGATAATGCGTCCTGCCATAGTGCTCGTATTGTACAGGATTGGTTTCAGGAACATGCCGGTGAGTTTACTTTGCCTAGGTGGCCCCCACAATCTCCAAATCTCAACCCCATTGTGAATTTGTGGGATGAAGTTGAACGAGCCATCAGACAGCTGGATCTACAACCCTGCAATCTCACACTCCTGGAAAGTGCTATTCATCAAGCATGGTCTCAGATTCCACAAACCACCTATTAACATCTCGTGGAGTCCATGCCACGAAGAATCGACGCAGTATTAAAGGCAAAAAGTGTCCCGACGAAGAGCTGAGAGGGTGGTCATAATAAAGTGGCCCCTCAGTGTATATGGACATGTTGCCAGAAGAACGGACCACCGATGGACAAACGAAATTTTGGACTGGATTCCGAGGGACAGAAAATGACCCAGAAGAAGACCCCATGGGAGATGGATGGATGAAATTCGAAAGCATGCCGGAGTGACATGGAGGAGACAAGCTCAAGACAGACAATTGTGGAAGAAACGTGGGGAGACCTTCATCTAGCAGTGGATCGATAATGGTTGACAATGATGATGATGAAGATATAATATTGTATATATATGTATACATACAATTCAGATTTTGAAACATGGTCACGCCACTGGTAGAGCCTAAAAAGAGAAAAAAAGCACCGCAAACAAACTACGCAAAAAACACTTAGTTTTTCCCAAAAATTTCCAGTAAAGAGACCTTGTATTTTTCATCCTAGGGTGAGTTCAGGATGAGATATCAGTGTTGGGCTGGTTTGATAATCGTCAGAGTTGCACATAATGGCAGTCAAAACCTGAAAAAAAAAAAACTATAGAGAGAGCACCCTGTTGCTCTTTGTACATAATTTACGCTATACATATTTCACATGCCCAGAACTTGTGTGCGTAAAAAAGGACGAGAGATTCGAGAGTATACATTTATTTATGTTCAATACACTGCATTTATTCGCATCACTCACGACCACATTTATTATTATAGTAATTATTTTCTTCATTAATATTTTTTTAATTGTTATTTCTGTTATTGTTTTTTTACCTGACTGTTGCTGTTTCCGGTAGGCTCGTTGCTGTTACGTTGCAGACTAAATTAGCGCAGAAACCCACCCTTTCAAATCTTTATAGGGGTTGGTTAGGTGTTGTCCGTGCCTGGCCCTTCACAAAACCACGGAGAACAGCTTACCATAACTCTATATCCCTCTCTTCTTATCCCAGTGGTTGGTAACGTTTTTGGTCTTGCTAATCAGTTTAAAAAAAAATTCAGTTCTATTGGTGTTTTTAGTATATATATATATATATCATCATCATCATCATTGTCAACCATTCAGTCCACTGCTGGACGAAGGTCTCTCCAAGCCTCTTTTACAACGGTCTGTCTTTTGCCAGTCTCCTCCATGTCACTTCCGCATACTTCCGAATTCCATCCACCCATCTCCCGTGTGGTCTTCTTCTAGGTCTTTTCCTGTCTATTGGAATCCAATCTAAAATTTCGACTGTCCATCGATGATCTGTTCTTCTGGCAGTATGCCCAGCCCATTGCCATTTAAGGGATTTTACTCTGATCACGATGTCTTCCACTCTTGTCATTTTTCTGGTCCACGAGTTCCTCTTCATATCTCTCCTCCTTACACCAAGCATGCACCTCTCCATGCTACTTTGAGTTGTCTGCAGCCTTTGTATGTCTCTTTTAGTTAAGGTCCACGTCTCTGCACCATACGGAAGCACTGGAAGGATGCATTGATCAAACACTTTTCTTTTAAGACATAATGGCATATTGCTCTTGAAAATTATGCTGTTTCTTCCAAAAGCTCTCCAGCAAAGTTTTATACGCCTATTAATTTCTTCATCAATGTGACCCTCACTTGATGTCTGCTGTCCAAGATAAACGTACGCATCTGTTATCTCCAGTTTTTCTCCATCAATCGATAAATCTTCATTTCTTGTAAAAGCATTGTACACCACTTTTGCCTTCTGAAAGTTCATTTTTAATCCCACTTCTTCACTCTTGTCGGCAAGTCCCTGGATCATACTCTGCAGCTCTGATGGGGTAGTTGCAAAAATGACTACGTCATCAGCAAAACGAAGGTGGGTTAGATAATCTCCATTAATCTTTATCCCCTTGTTTTCCCAGCTCAGCGACTGAAAAACACCCTCCAATGTGGCATTAAAGAGCTTCTGAGATATGGTGTCACCTTGTCTCACTCCCTTTCCAATTATTATGTGTGTTGTATTTTCAAACAGCTGAATCTTTGCACTTGCATTTTCATAGATGTTATTAATAATATTAATGTATGCATCTTCAATACCGCAGGATTTCAGAGCCATTGTAACTGCTGATGGTTTCACTGAATCAAAGGCCTTTTCATAATCGATAAAAGCCATGCACAATGGAAGTTCATATTCTCTCGTTCTTTCAATTAGTTCTCTTAATACGTTGATATGATCTATATTGCTGTATCCTCTCCTGAATCCAGCTTGTTATCTCGGTTGAGCCATGTCTAGTGTTACCTTCAAGCGGTGTGAAAGAACGTTAGTGGAGATTTTATAAACCACTGATAGGAGGCTGATAGGTCTGCAGTTCTTGATATCCTCAATATCACCATTTTTATGTAGCAGGATCATTGTAGCATTGTTCCAATCCTCAGGAATCTTCCCTTCATTAAGGCATCGAGTGAAAACTTGGGCGAGTACTGTTTCGATTTCTCCACTTGCTTCTTGTATGATGTCTACAGTAATTCCATCTTCTCCTGTAGCTTTCCCCCGCTTCATGTTCTTGATTGCATGTGCAACTTCTGCTGGAAGGACTGGAAGAACTCTGGTACTGGTACCTTTCATGATGTCTGGAGTACATGTATCATCCCTTTCATATAATTTGGAGTAGAAATTCATCACTCTTGTCAAAATTTCGCCTCTATTTCTTGTTACAGAACCATCTTCTTTTCTCAGAGCCATAATCTGTTTTCTTCCCTTACTGAGATGTCCCTTTGCTATCTTTAGGCTTTGGTTGTTTTCAATTGCTTTCCTTACTAGTTCACAGTTGAATTTCCTTACGTCTTCAGTGGTAATTTTAGAACTGTCTTGCATAGCTCTATATATTCCATTTTGGAAGTCACATCTTCTTTAGTTGTTCTCATCTCTCTTCTTTTTTGCATCAACATTTTGGTTTTTCCTGATAATTTGTTCACATGCAACTTGTTCTTAGACCCAGCTAATTTTGTTGCTGTTTCCATAAGAGCTTTGGTTACTTTTCTGTTAACTTCAGAGATGTCCACTTCTTCCGACGTTAGACCTTCTAGAATAGAGAATCTGTTCCTCAGTTCTAATTTGAAGGTATTATGATGCTTTTTAAGATTGGTCACGTCAATACACTTTGTTTGTTTTATGAGCTTGCCACGCTCGAGTTTAGCATTGAGGTGCATCTTACATCTTACCATTCTATGGTCACTACCTGTGTTGAACTAGTTTAGCACACTGCAGTCTTCCATGACAAATTTCTTGTTAACACATAATAAAATCAATTTCACTTGTCCATCAAATTAAGATGCGTCCATGTCCATTTCCTTTGCGGCTTTTTCTTGAAAAAGGAGTTCATGATGAAAAACCTTTGTGCCTCTGCAAACTCTACGAGAGTATTTCCACGCTGGTTTATGTTGTCGTAACCGAATTTGCCTACTGAAGTTTCATTATGTTGCCGTTGCCCTATTTTTGCATTGAAATCTCCCATAATTATCTTCAAGTGCTGCTTACCTTTATTATTTAGATGGCGAATTTCCTCATAAAATTCTTCAATTTCTTCTTCAGGATGACTTGTGGTGGGTGCATAAGTTTGAATAATCTGAGCCTGGTATCTTCTTGAGAGTTATATAACGAGTCGTGCAGCTCTGTCAGAGGAACTTTCAACTTCTACAACTTTATCCTTCAGTTTCTTGTTTATTATAAATCCAACACCACTAGTTCTGCCAGTATCTGTCCCACTTTTCAGTTCAATGAGATCTCCTTTTCTCCTTACCTCACTTAACCCGACGATGTCCCACTTGATCCTTTGTAGTTTCGCTTCCTATTCAAGAAGCCTTGAATCAGAAGATAGGGAGCGTCCATTGTAAGTAGCCAAGGTCAGCATCAAATGGCAGCCTAACCCGGTGCTCCGGTGATTCTTAGCATCCTCTGCCTTCATTTCGCACTGGCCGCTGCCTAGGCCAGGTTCATTGTATCTGCCAGAGACTGAGGGCCAAGATTTAAGTTGTGAAGTCATTCTGGAGGGGTTTGGACATAACTCACTACGCTGGCCAAGCGAGTTGGTTAGTGTGGGATAGCATTTCCTCTAATCCCGATGGTATAATTATACCGCTGCTGGCAGTCGTCAGAGCTCCTTTAGTGGGAACAGGATGCACCACGGGAAGGCGGGGTGGCATTTGTCAAGGAGGGGCTGTGATGTTACGCATCACCTGACCTTACATCTGTATATATAATACACTGATGTTCATAATAAAACAGAAGAGCTGAAAAGAGTCGAGCTACGACCTTGATGTTAACAGGATATGCTAATCAAGCAATATCGCAGAAATGATTAGCGTTCCGGCGTCATAGGTGTATGCGTACTGCGTCTAGGTAAATCAGATCGCGCAACGTCATATACCAGAAACCTGCATATTTTCTGTTATAAGCGTCCGGTATCTCGGTCAACATGTGAGTTCTTGGTGATCGTTGAGTAAGAATGCCTCGTCGTCGTTGTGTAAGACAGCCTACATGCACATCAGTGAGTTATACACTGGTCGCTTTATCTACATGAGAGACAGCAATTCTTCCCTCCGAGAGATGGTGGTGCGCCCGCTATGGCAAGAGTGTATGGAGAATAGTACGAAGCAGAGCGTAGGAGACGAAGAGGAGGTTCTGAGCGTCGTACACAAACAATGCCGAGGAACAACCGTCATCTCATGAGGATGTCTTTCAGTGACCCTTCTGATCATCCCCAGCGTTGGCGCTTCAGTGGCGAACTGTGTTGCATTCTCTCACGTCAGCTGTAGCAGCAGGTCGCCGGTTATTATAGTTCAGAATGCAGACTTGCCGGCCTCTTCTAGGGCTACCTTTGACACCGAAGCAACGAATTGGCAGACTGCAGTGGTGCATCAAACGAAGGGAGTAGCGTGATTAATGGCACAATCGCGTGTTCTCTGAGGGACGCGCTTCTGTCTAGGCGAAAATAATGTCTGCATATATACCCGCCGACGATAAGGGGAGAGGCTTCGGAAAGAGTATTCGCACCAAGCACCAACACGAAGCATTATGGTCTGGGATGCTATAAGGTACTAAAGGGGACCATCTCTCGCCAGAGTTCGTGCCATCATAACGAGTGCCCGTTACGTCAATGTCATTCTACATCCTGTCGCCCTTCTACACCTGCAGGACGTCCCCGGGGTGATATTTTAACAGGACAATTCGACACCGTATGTTGCAGCTACAACATGCGCCTTCTTCGGGGATAACAACGTTGCACCTCGGCCGTGGTCTACCAGATCGCGGTATTTATCACACATAGCAAATTTCTGGGACATGCTCCGTCCGCCAGCAACTCTTCATGAACTTTGAACGCAGGTCAGTACGTCCTGGATGGCTATTCCAGAAGACTACACTCACACATTATTTGATTCAATGCCTCAGCACGCACAGCAGGTGATACAAGCCAGAGGTAGCCACACCGATTATTAGCTACATCGATGCACCTGGTAAATATAACACCGAAATGCTAATCATTTGTCCTGTATTGCCTAATGAACATATCCTATAAAAATCACAGTCGTAGTTCGACCCTTTTCAGGTGTTCTGTTTTTTATGAACAGGAGTGTACATGCCGACGGATGGGCGAGAATGGCGTCAACAGCACTCATCGATGAATCCCAGCTGTCTTGCGTTAACTGTACAGGTTCGTGAAAGCGGCGTAATGGGCTGGAGTCTGTTTTCATGGTGACCAATTTATTTCCTTAATAGCTGTGGAACATCATTTGATACCACGAGATAACTCAACATCACTGATTACCAAAAGAACCCTTACATGTAATTCGGTTTCAGTAAATTCCGTTTTTCTCTCCTTTAAGCATGGTGTTTCTTGATGGAGAATTCTTCCTGTAGCATAATGAACCATACCACAAGGTTAGTATAGTCAAACAGTGGCTCCAGGTATACGATAGGGATCTCAAACTTCCTAAATGCCCCACAGTCCCACGATCTTGCACCCAGTTGGACACCAGTGGGGTGAGACAGAGAGCATTCCGATTTTCATTCTGCAATTGACGGACACCATCACATCAGCTCTGTTGAAAAGACCTGCAGAGCAATGCCAGCACAACATAGAAGCCATGCCACATCGAATCGAGGCTGTTTCCAAGGTCAAGGGAGGTTCGAGACGTTATTTTTTCCCAACAATTTTTTACTTCGATGTGTCTTTCACTGAAATGCTATAAGTTTTTTGCTCTTACGGTATCTTACAGTTAGGTGGTGTAAATTCCGTTTCTCTTCCTTTTAGAAAACTACAGACATGTACTCCTTACATCCGGGAGTTCGGTGTCTCTTTCCTCGTTCGAAACTGCCCCCACGTGGAAAATATTTGGCAGTGTGCGAGATTTTCATGCGATAGCTCCATCAAAACACAAAGAAACGCAGATGTGGCTACTGCAAAGAATACGACATATCTACGGTGTGGCTACTACAAAGAATACGATGTGGCTACTGCAAAGAATACGACATGGTTACGATATGGCTACTGAAAAGAATACGACATGGCTACTGCAAAGAATACATGGCTACGGCAAAGAATACATGGCTACGGCAAAGAATACGATGTGACTACTGCAAAGAATACAAGGCTACTACAAACAATACATGGCTACCGCAAATAATACGACATGGTTACTGCAAAGAATACGACATGGCTACTACAAAGAATACGACATGGCTACTGCAAAGAATACAACATGGCTACTGCAAAGAATACGATATGGCTACTGAAAGAGTACGACATGGCTACTGCAAAGAATACATGGCGACTGCAAATAATGCATGGCTCCTGCAAAGAATACGATATGGCTTCTGAAAAGAGTACGACATGGCTACTGCAAAGAATACATGGCTCATGCAAAGAATGCATGGCTACTGCAAAGAATACATGGCTCATGCAAAGAATGCATGGCTACTGCAAAGAATACATGGCTACTGCAAGGAATGCGACATGGCTACTGAAAAAGTACGACATGACTACTGAAAAGAATACGATATGGCTACTGAAAAAAGTACGACATGGCTACTGAAAAGAGTACGACATGACTACTGCAAAGAATACAACATGGCTACTGAAAAGAATACGATATGGCTACTGAAAAGAATACGGCATGGCTACTGGAAAGGGTACGACATGGCTAATGCAAAGACAACAACATGGCTACTGCAAAGAATACGACTTGGTTACTGAAAATAATACGACATGGCTTCTGCAAAGAATAGGACATGGCTTCTGCAAAGAATACCACGTGGCTACTGCAAGGACTACAACATGGCTACTGCAAAGAATACCACGTGGCTACTGCAAAGACTACAACATGGCTACTGCAAAGAATACGACATGGCTACTGAAAAAAGAATACGACATGGCTACTGCAAAGAATACGACATGGCAACTGAAAAAAGTACGAGATGGATACTGCAAAAAATACGACATGGCTTCTGCAAAAAATACGACATGGCTTCTGCAAAAAATACGACATGGCTTCTGCAAAAAATACGACATGGCTTCTGCAAAGAATACGACATGGCTACTGAAAAGGACACGGCATGGCTACTGCAAAGAATACGACATGGCTACTGCAAAGAATACGACATGGCTACTGCAAAGAATTCTACAAGGCTACTGCAAAGAATACGATATATCTACTGCAAAGAATACGACATAGCGCTAATTATGGGGGACATCACGTTGGCACCCGAACGTAAAAAATGAATCTCCTGGTTGTGAGGTTTGAGAATAATGAGCGATACTTCTTTTACACATCGTCGGGAATTAATGAGAAATTTCTTCTTCTACAGTGGGCTGCCTTGCGAGCATGGTTTTGGGAAAGGGATGGCCCCAAATCTGCTATTTCGTGACCCCAGCCTTTCCCAAGGGGGTGGCTATATACATGACGTACCACTGCCAGAGTCAAAATGGCAAGTTGCAGCGATAAACCAAGGTCGGTGTAGTTCATTTTGGAGAATAACTAGCATGTGTTGGAATTCCGCCACCTGCAAAAAAGGGCTAATTTTCAAAACTTAGTTTAATTCAAGAAGCATAAATCAGGAAAAGCAGATATGACAATAAATAATGAAACTAGAAAGCGCAACACAAGTAGCATAAACTCGTGCAAGTCACAAGGCATATGATGCCGAAAAAGAAGCAACATAAAATGAAAATACAGTTAAACACAGGAAATACCCTATATTATCAAAAGTATTCGGACACCCCTATGTTTTGGGACAAATGGCTTTATTATCGCAATTAGTAGTTAGTCGGTCCCCCTTTTGCTTTTGTGACAGTGGCAAGACGTCGAGGCAAACTATCAACCACTTTCCGGTAGGTCTCGACAGGAATGGCTCGCCATTCGTCTTGCAAAGCTGCTGCCAGAGTGGAGAATGAAAACGGTCGTTGGGGTCGATTTCGTATCCGTCGCTCCAGTTCATCCCAGAGATGCTCTATGGGATGGCGATCAGCACTCTGAAAATTTCCGTCTAACAAGTCCACCTCATTTTCAAGAAACCAGTCCTGCACAAGCCTTGCAGTGTGACAGGGAGCTCCATCGTGATGGAAGAGACAGCAGTCATTTCCATAATACTGCCAAATCGTTCGTGCGGTAGAATTATCCAGAATATTGTGGTACACTTCGAATTCATGGTTTGTTGTACAGTAACGAACGGGCCGTGTCCCATCCACGAAAAACAACTGCAAACCATGATGGAGCCTCCGCCGAACTTAACATTTAGAAGAACACAGTCCGACGAAAACCGTTCGTCCGGCAGTCGCCAGATCCAAACACATCCATCAGATTGGAAGAGTAAAAAGCATGATTCATCACTACAAAGAACAGCATTCCAGTCACCCACAATCCTGGAACGACGCGAGACACACCACTCTAAACGGCGTTTCGCATTCACAGTAGTAATATGTGGCTTATGTACCGCTACTCTACCATAATAACCCACACTGTTCAACTCACTGCGAATAGTTATGGTACTAACCGAGCCATTACAAGCATTTCCTACTTCAGCAGCGATAGAAACGGCAGAAGAAGAACGGGATTTCTCAACATTTCTTACCATGACTCTTCTGTCACGTTCCATCAGTTTGTGCGGTTCCTGAACGATTTTTTTTTTTTTTTTTTTGCTGTAGTTGCACCGTCTTGCTTCCATCTCCTCATGACATCACTTACGATCGATTTTGGTATGTTTAGTTTAATTGCAAGCTCCGTATGAAAACGCTACTCAAAGGGCATCGTATGACCAGCCCGCGCTGGATTTCGGAAAGTTCACGTCCACCCTGCATATTGCCTTAAAGGACAGGACATCTCAGCTTTTTATGCTTACATCTCCACCCAAGCGCACCTTTCTCCGCAACCGTTCTTTGCACTTATGCAAATGTTTGGTAGTGTTCGAATACTTTTGGGGATATAGTGTACATATGTCACCAGCAACGTCTGAAATTAGGCATTGCACAGAATGCCTGGGAAATCTGTAGAACTGTAGAATGCCGAAAATGGGACGTCAAAGTCTGAAACACTTAACATTTCCTAGGTATTCTATGCAATGCCAGAAGGCAAATTATAAAATATTTCCCGCCAGTGACTTTTTTAATTTTTGCACGTGGCCGGGCACCTGACTTTCAATGATCGCGTTAAGCGCCGCTTATGACGTGTGTCTTTTTTTTTTTTTTTTCCTTTAGGAGTCACTGTCCGAGTTCCTATTCCTGACGTCGATAAGGGACTGGGAATCGCGCAATCTGTTGACAATTATTATGAGTGTGACAGAAGTGGAACTACTCGAGGAATTTTGAACCAGCTCTATGCCAGGTCACAATCCACTTAATGTCCAAAGGACTTACTCAGAGTTAAAGACGTTCTCGACCACTGAATTCCTCTTAGATGAGCTGCTATCTCTCAGTTCACAGGAAGTGGTCAAGGATTCGTGAGGTGTATGTGCAAAGCCCAAATGTCAAAATATGAAGTGCTCTTGTGCGAAAAAGGCAATTAAATGTAATTCAAAATGCCATTTTAGCCTTCCTTGTTGCAACATGTAGGTCAGTGCTAGTTTTTTCTCTTCTTCTTTCAGTAAGAAAGTCGTATACTTTGTATTTCTTCCCTCGTTTCATATACGTCTTTTTCAGTAAAGGCCTTTTCATGATTCAATTTTCATACTTTGCTTAAACTGTCCTTGTCGTTTTATATAATGCCTAGGATTTATATAAAATGCCTAGGGAAAGTATATACAATATTAAAATAACATAAATATTTCTCGCTTTGCCTAAAAAAGTCACGCATTCTATAGATTTCCTAGGCATTCTGTACAATGCCTGTTTTTCACACATTGCCGGTAACACATACAATAAAATATACGATATATCACCGTTACAGGAGATGATTGCCATCCGATGCAAAAATAATTTTTCGTATCCGACTTATTGTCGTATTATATCCAAGAAAGGGCAATGGAACGGCAGGAAATGATTTCTTATAGTCACACTTGCTTTTTATTATAACCGAAAAATATGCTAAAAATACGTAAATTTTAGCAGATGATTTTATAATGAAAATTTGCTCCAGCAGGAGTAACGTGGCAGATTAAGTTCTCAGATAAATACCAAATACCAAATTTAGGAAATATATCTGCTTGAGTGAGAAAAGTCAATTTAAGTACTTTTGATTCTATACTCCAGCACCTCACATCCCCCACTCAAGTTTAGCATTCATTAAGGGCCCTTTAGAAACGATATATTTACGAACTTCTCTCTCTCCCAAGCACAATGTTGAAAGTTTGCAGAGAACTAATAACATCACCTCCTCATCAAGCGGCAACAGCCTGATTTTCCCCTTTGGTCGGCAATTAGCAGCAATTAGTAGATGAATACAACCGCAGCAACACTGATTTCTATGAGAGTGGCCATTTTGGTTCTATTTTTCCTTTCTTTTTTTTTTTTTTTTCGTTATTATTTCCTTGCCCTCGTCATTGTTATTATCATCATCATCATCAATTCCTTCTCTTCGATCGTACTCGTGCGAATCTTAGCTACGCTGCTCTGGTGATGGCGGCGTCACTACCTGTGTAATTAACAGTCATTATACACACATTTATGCCACTGTATCCCAACACTGGAGAAGGATTTCGAGAAACTTTTCGCAATAAAAATGCCCACTAATTGCAGTAATTACGACTTCGAGGATGTGGCGCCAATTCGCTGTTAATTATCGTTTGACTGTCTTACCTGGGAATTTCGAAGGGATTTAACCGGAGGAGGAAAGAACTGCCAAAGCGACGTCCGCAACACAGTCTTTCGAACCGGGGTGTAATTAAACCGACCGCAAGCCCAAATGACGGAAAAGTCGGTACCTCTTGGAGGATGTTTTTATGCAGTCAAATATGAAATTTGGCAACAGCGGTTCTTAACGGCAAGGCACTGAAATGGCGACGGAACAACGAAGCCTCTGCCACCCTGCCATTTTCGTCGCTTGCCCCGATTCCTCATCAAGCGTGGAAACTTAACGCCGAGTTCTCGACGCCCGTTACTTATTCTGCAACGTTTTCCCGACTGTCTGGTAATTAAACCAACAATTACTGACGCCGTGTCCCATGTGGTCTCTATACGCACTTCGGTTTAGAAGATTGCCTCCCCGCCCCCTTCCCCTCACATGACATGACCATCAAATCAAGACTTCGGCAGCCCACTGTTAAATACCGTGATTACTACGGTGATTACAATCCCCATTTTCTCAGAAAACCGCTGCTAGTTTAAAGTTCACCGCTGACTCCCCTCTCGATCACACAACAATTTAGCTGATCTTTCGGAGGGGGCTATCTTAAGGGCTCCTCTCTTCTCTAAAACCAACTACCATCCGTGATAAAGTGTGTAAGTAAACAAAGGCGGTGAAGAAATCATCAAAAGAAATATCTCTCGGTGAGATTTAAAAAATAAATTACTGGACGGCGACTGCAGTGCGTGCCAGTGTTCTTTCCCATTCTCTATCACTATCCCAACACCATTCCCCTTTACCAATTTTTTCCCCGTTTCTGCAACACTACGGAACTGACATGCTGTCAAGTGAAAAGTAGTTGTTAATTTCATAGTAATACAGGGTTATCCAACTTATTTCAGCGGCGTGACTTGTAGGTCTTTTTTTTTCTACAGAAGCATGATAAAGAGGCATTTGTGCGACAGAGACAAAGGTTAAATAGAAAGTACGAGAAAATACTTAAATAGAAAGTATCTTCTTTCGACTGAATTTTTAGGATTGTAGATTCGAAAATTCTAGCTGTGATTATAAAGTCGCGAAAAATGCTGATATATTTCATCAGAGCCTATTTAAGAGGGGGGGGGGCTACAGCTCCGAGCCCAGCATTTTCAAGGGCCTCCATAATTATGCAGGATGCTTGAAGAATTGACAGAATTCTAGTTTTTTTTTTTTTTTTTTTGTCGATAGCCCAGCAAAAACTATAAGAAACTGCCTTGTGAAAAAAAAATTCTATTTCTTTCCGCTTTTTTTGGGAGGAGTCCGCAAAAAATATGGTCACACCCCCCAGTTCACCCTCAAATCTTTTGAAAGTTACAGAACCTTTTTTTGTACATATCTGTGATTGGAGGAAATTTTCACACCTTAAGAATTTGTTTGAATCATGATATTTGGTTTGCCCACTACTCTGATATAATTTCAACAAGTTGAATCCAACCCTGGGGGAAGGGAGGGGGAGAAGAAATGAATTGGTTTCCTATAAATACACACAATTGACGTGGTAACTGGAAGACCCTGGGTTCGATTCCCGTGGCGGCCGATGAGAATTTTTCCGTGACTCAGTTATAAACGTGGAAAGAGCGATGACTTCTGTTTGATGTTCCTAATCCACGTCAATTGTATGTAATTATTGTTCATTCGCCTCCTAGTTATTTATTCGGTTGCTGCTTTCCAACTTTGGTGAATCCCCAGCATTGTGCGAGGCTCCAAAGAAGCAACCTGCCATGTGGTTTGGCAGTTAGTCGTATGTGAGTCTGGAGAATTCGAGGCCGCTGTGGTGCAGTGGTAGCGTGTCCGGCGCGTAACTGGAAGACCCTGGGTTCGATTCCCTGTGGCGGCTGATGAGAATATTTTCGTGACTTACTTATAAACGTGGAAAGAGCGATAACTTCTGTTCGATGAATTGGAATCCTGTCACAGTGATGTTTTAACGATTTCCTTAATTACCGAAATATGTTATAATCAGAAGATTGCAAGGTTCCTTGAGCACTGTAAACATCAATAGAGTAGTAATAGATCATTTCAAAAGAAACGATTTGACGTTTGATGAAATCCTTTATTTTCGTGATTTTGCTTAATTTATGATTACTCCGGGTTCCCGTACGATTACCTCCAATCCATGTCCTAACTCCTCGCTACATTCATTCTACCGCTCGTACGCGGAGACATCCTCCTCAAATTCTTCTCGAAATTGCTCCTTGCTCCGAAAGATCTAACTCCCTCCTTCGCTCTACTACCGTCAGTCGCCTTCGCTCCTAAGACACATCATCATTCCCCCTCCAGAAGTCTCGTTCTCTTATTGTCTCCGTACTACTTCCAAAAAACGTGCCTCCAGCCTCTGTGCCGAACACCTGTTCCCCATGCGTCTCCATCTCCATTCCTAATGACCACCCCGAAGGACGGAAGTCCATCCTAATGAGTTGTTTTAAAACTCTTAAAAAAAGCCTTCTTCTATTGTCGCTATCTACACACGAAATCCTGTGTGTTGTCCATCTCAGGAAGTCTGCCGATAAACTAATCGTTTCCGGTGACTTACTGGCTTTCCCAAATCGAACTCAAATATCATATCCTTAAGAAGTTTTCCACGATTACTTTTAAAACATTCAAAAACTGCAAAGATTCTTAATTATTTACATATTCATTAAAATTCACAAATTAAAAGATGTTTACATTGATATATAAACATTTTCGTTCGATTACGTTATTATTAAAGGTTATTTACATTTAACACTACTACAATCCATTTTTCAACCATGCATATTTACCTTTTCTTGCTACCACTGATTTGTCCATAAATCATGGGATGCACACTTCAGTACAACGGGGATATTTTTATGGCTTCCTCATCATATTTTGGGAATGTTTTCTCCTGGGTATTTTTATTCATCCACCTATAGTGAAAACCCAGATGTGCCACTAATACTGGGTCCCCAAAATACTGTCCAGCACCCAGGCCACCTGTCCCATTAAATGTGCTCTGCCGAAATGGAACAGAAAAGCTTCACTAAAATGACCACTGAAACAATAATAATCTAAATAACATACGAAAGTAAGCATCATGAAATACGCTTATAGCTTAGAAAAATACGTTTACTTATTGGCGTAAAAAGTATATAGAATCTCAAAGCTTTAGCTCTCAACTAGGAGGCTTTTTCCAAAGCAGTGGATATCCAGGGTGTGTCTAAAGTCTTTCCCTTGATTACGATAAATTGTATAAAATGAACCACGCTCGTTAGACACATGAGGTTTTCCAATAAAGCTTACCTGAAATCCAGAGTTTTTTCCGGGTCATCAGTATACTTCAACGTAGGCTCCTTTTGTTACACGGAGGACTTCCAGTTGGTACTCTATCTCTTTCCATGTCTGCTGCAACATGACATCTGTGATGGTCGCAAACGCTTCAGTTTTTCTTCCTTATAAAAGTGTAAATATCTGCAACTGGTGATGCGTAAACTTGATCCTTAATGTATCCCCATAAAAAGAAGTGAAGGGGCGTAATGTCTGGAAATCTTCGTGGCCAGGGTATGGGACCATCTCTGCCTATCCATCTGTTAAGGAATTTGTCATCTAAGAATTGACGGACAGGTACACCGCAGTGCGGGGACGCACTGTCCTACTGGAACATCACTAATGGTTGCAGCTCTTCCAATTGAAGTGCAACATACAGCTGCATCATGTCAGGATAAATACCCGATGTAATGGTGGGCTCAGTATTAATAAGAAAGGTCCAATTAATTTGTTGTGCATTAGTCTGCACCAAACATTGATTTCAGGGCTATCCCTCTGTTTCTCCAATACAACATGTGGGTTCTCTGAACCCCAGATACGGGCATTATGCGTGTTCACTTTACCTGAGGTATGGAAAGTTGATTTGTCTGAAAATCAAATCCGCTTCAGGCAATCATTATCTTCGTCTATTCGTTCAAAAATATCCGTAGCGAATGTCACACGTCTTGACCCATCATTGGGTACCAAGGCTTGAACAATTTGCAATTTGTATGCCAAAAACGAAGCTGCTTTCTTAAAATGCGTTGCACTGTCTTCATAGGTATTCCCAGTTCACTAGAGGCATGACGAATTGATTTCCTTGGCCTTCGTAAGAATGCATCACGCACGGCGTCGACAGTTTCCTCACTAATGGAAGGTCTTCTACTTCTTGCACGGTGACAGACACTGCCCGTCTGTTTAAACTTTTGATACCAGTTCATAATGCTCTTCACATCAGGCATAGCTCTATCATACTCACGCCTAAACTTCCGCTGCACTCAAATTGCAGATTTGGTTTCATGAAACCAGAGAACACAATTAGCCTTCTCCTGCATAGACGCCATTTCGCCGACTGACGCTTTCAACAGCAAACTACACTGCAGACGTGCAACACCACCTATTGTTCCAAAAGCGCAACGAACAAAAAACTTAAGAATATGACCCAATCAATGCAACAAACTCCGTAAGTCTAACTACCTCAGTTTATTTTATATGATTTATCGTAATCAGGGAAATATTTTAAACACACCGTGTACATAAAATGCATGTCTATCCATTGCATTGAAAAAAACTTTCAGTAGAGAGCGAAAGCTTGGCGCGCGATTTTATATATCTTTTTACGTCAATAAATAAACGGATTTTTACTGCGCTATAAGCGTTTTTGATTATGGTGTACTTGTAACTAGTAAACATTATTGTTGCACAGTATATGTTCGTCCCATTCTCTTTTAAATTAGCTCTTATTAGACGACAAAGACTAATGCCTGTTGCGCTTCAATAAAGATGACGTAATGAATACAATCAGTGGACAAAACTTTAGACACCTAAACAGCGTGTTGGTGTTGGTCCTCCTCCAGCGCGAAAAGCAGCCTGTACACGCGAAGACCAGACTTCACCAGATACCGGAGGTAATGCCAGCCATGCCTGTTGCAACATTGCCCACAACTCCGCCCAAGACGTTGCTCCAGAAACCATGGATCTGATTATCCTCTCCGCGCATCCCAGACACCTTCCACAGGGTTTAAAGCCAGGAGCCTTGGGAATCACTGGATGTTTCCAAACTCAGATAAGTGTTCCTCTAGCCATGCCTGGGTGGTTGCGGTCCGGTGGGGCAGCGCGTTATCCTCCTGTAACAGACCATCGGCAGTAGGATGCGCTAAAGTCATTAAAGCGTGTAATATGTCCGGAACACGGTAGCTGAGTAACTGGCCCGTCAAGCGCCTCTGATAGTCATCACAAATGAACTCTATTATCGCACAGAATCAGCCTTACAGACTATTTCCCCAGGACGATATCAAAACCTCTTCGGTTAAATGTCACACCGTGTAGAGGTTGTTGTTGTTGTTGCTCGAGGTGGCTCCTCACGATACGGAGTTTGAAGCGAAAAAATCTTGTGTAGCTCTACAAATGTAATCAGTTATCTCCTGTAACATGAGGAATCTGTGATATGAATCGCGCTATATTCATTTGAATAGCGAAGAAGTCTGACAAGTTATCTCCTGTAACCTGAATCGCGCTATTCATTTGAACAGCGCGATTCTTCTTGATGTTGTAATTTTCACAAACAGTGGTGTACACTGAAGAGCAATTGAATTAGAGAAACCTGTCTAGTAAGGTGTAGCACCACCTTTCGTCCTGATGACGGCGGCGATTTGTCTCGGCATGGACTCGACAAGGCACCGGAAGCGTTGGGAAGCCACACGGATCCACGACCCCAAAACAAGCTCCCACAGTTCATGAAGATTTCATGGAGGGGGGGGTATCTCTCTCGACGGCATCCCAGATGTGCTCGATGGGATTAAGGTCAGGTGACCTAGCTGGCCAAGGAACGAGGTCACGTCGGTGGAGTGTTCATCCAACCATTCGGATACAATTCGGGAGCTGCATTGTCTTATTGCAGGATGAGGTCCTCAGTGGGATGTTGAAGGCGCACAAACGGGAGCAAATGGTCGTCCAGGATATCCCGGTAAAGTTGACCTGTGAGGGACGATGTCACACGTACCAGGGGTCCCATTTCAGTCCACGTAAGCAGTCCCCAGACGAGAATGCCACCCCTACCAGCTTGAAGAGTACCCTGCTGGCAAGAAGGATCCATCGCTTCATGTGGTTTGCGACGTACTCGTATCCTGCCATCCGCATGTACCAACGTGAATCTCGGCTCATCAGTCCAGGCAACATTTTCCCACATGTCTAGGGTCCAGTGGCGATGTTCCCGCGTCCATGCTAATCTTTGCACCCTGTGATGTGCGGTCTGCAGTCGTGGGACGATGGCTCCTGTACCCCATAGCGAGGAGATGGTTCTGGATGGTGTGGCTGCTTACACGTTTTTGTGCACCAGCGTCAAATTGCCGAGTGATTTCTTGCACTGTGGCCCGTATATCCGCTGTTACAATGCGAGCTAGCCGACGATGACCCCGCTCATCCACACGCTGTTGTCCACGGCAGTTGGCCCTTGCGCGGATGCTTTACCGGATTCGATGTACTCCCGGTGCACCCGTGACACAGTGGTTCGTGAAAATCCCAGTGCCTGCACGCCTTCCGAGATGGAGTGACCCATTCGTCGGGCCCCGACAATTTGCCCACGATCAAATGTGCTTAGATCCTGCGTCTTACCCATACTGCGTCCGACTCTTACTGATTCCCGTCGCATTACTCCTTATGTTGTCGGATCGCTGCATACGTCATGTCGTTTCCGTTTACAGGGCCGCCAACAGCGCCACATTTGCATAACGCCAGCTGTCTCTAATTCAATTGCTCTTCAGTGTATTGCCCGATTAAAGTCTGTTCAGCCGCCCCGGTGGCGCAGTGGTCTAAGCGATGGCCTCTGATCATTCGTCCGAACGGGGTCCGGGTTCGAATCCCGGTGAGGCATGGATGTTGTGTTTGTCTTACGGCACTGGCTCTCTCCCTTCCCTGGAACCAGTGACCCTAAATTAGGGACGGGCGACTGCTTATAGCCCATTGAGTTGCTCACAATGGTCGTTAAATCTCCAATCAAAAAAAAAAAAAAAAAAAGTCTGTTCATTGCCGCGTGGCTCAGTTCTTGAAGACTTCCATCGTACCAGTCTTTAATATTGTCAGCCCACACACAGCATCTGTAAATTTGGTGCCGTGGTTGCAAGAATTGCTATTAACTCTCTGGCTTTTCAAAACTTGGATCACTGCAAGCAGGAATGCGGATGGATACAGCTTTCAAAATACAGAAGTCATTCAATAAATAAGATAAAGGAAATTCCGGCATCGAAATGCTTAATGTGTCAATGAAGATTTAAAGTGATTATGCACATCCAAAAAGCCAGGAATAATATTTTGCCCCCAGAATGCCCTGAGCCCATTTGTTTATTAGAAACGGCTGTTGCAACACGGCTGAGTTATTGTCAACACGGTTATTTTAATTCGAAAAGCCTTTTCAGCACGATAAGGCATTTATTAATACTGTTTGTATTTAAAATAGACATTTTTAAGGCACATCAACTTACAAGATCTTTCAAAGCACCAAGTGCACCATCGTCAGGTATTTCAATATACATAAACAAAACAACGGATAAAAGCAAGAAGCATTTTCAATTGCGCGAGCATGTGATAAAAATAACGACGTTTACAATAAATATAATGGAAGTTTGGTCATGCGCTAAAAGGATTCAACGATGAATGCGAAGAAATATATACACAGAAAAAGAACCGTAATGTGTGTAGTGCTCGCACTGTTGTGCATGATTATTAGTAAGTTTGCACGAGGTGATTTCCAAAAAATCTCGCGGATGAACATAAGGCAAGGCGAATGGTTCTCTTCTTCATACCACTGGATACGCTATCGTCAGCTAGACGAGGACTTCTTGCAGCGCATTTTTACGGGAGATGAAACTTGCATGCATCATTCCACACCAAAAAGAAGACTAGCGTCCATAACATGCAAACACCCTCATCTTCATTGACAAGAAAGGTCAAGGGGTAGCAGTCCAGCACAAAAATCATGACAATTGTTTTTCGGAACAGTCAGGATGTGTCTGATTGTTTTCCTGGACCATGGTGTAAGCGTAACAGCGGAACGGTATTGATTAGACGCTCGACATTTTGCTCCACGCCATCATCCGAAGAAGACATGGGCTACTTAGGAGAGATCTCATATTGTTGCATGAGAACTCCAGACAACATGCTGTCGTGTCGTGTTGTTACATGAGAACGCCAAACAAAATGCTGTCGTGTCGTGTTGCTGCATGGGAGCGCCAGACAACATGCTGTCGTGTTGTGTTGTTGAATGAGAAAGCCAGCCAACATGACGTCGTGTAGTGTTGTAACATGAGAACGCCAGACAACATGCTTTCGTGTAGTGTTGTTATATGAGAACGCCAGACAACATGCTTTCATGTCGTGTTGTTACATAAGAACGCCAGACAACATGCTTTCATGTCGTGTTGTTACATAAGAACGCCAGACAACATGCTTTCGTGTCGTGTTGTTGCATAAGAAGGCCAGACAACATGCTGTCGTGTCATGTTGTTGCATGAAGTCGTGTTGTTACATGAAAACGCCAGACAACATGCATGTCGTGTCGTGTTGTTGCATGCGAACGCCAGACAACAAAGCCCGACTGAGTGGTTTCGGTGATATGGTTGGGAAAATGATAACTTATACCAAACGTATCTCCGTTGATATATTTCATTGTCCAATCGATGAGATACTGTAATCCATGTTTTAGAGATACTGGCATGACTGCTAGCATGTTTTACTCGTACATACTAGCAGTCATGCCAGTTCTCCGAACGGTGAATCTATTATGCAAAAGATTCCGCCGTTTTAAGGAGAAAGGAGACAGGAATAGTCAATTAACCAGTATGCATTTATTCAATGAAATATTGGCAGTTAAAATCAATGACCTTTTGTCATTTTTCAGACAACAAATGAATGCCTCTGCGATAGAAAGACTCAGGTTTTGAGCTGAAGAACGCAGTGATGAAATTTTCCACCTCTGGAACTGTGGTGAACCGCTGTTGTGCTAGGGCATGTTGCAGAGAGAGAAACAGATGAAAGTCTGAGGGTGCAATGTCCGGGGAGTAAACCGGGTGCGTTAAAACCTCCCAGTGTAACTGTTCAAGTGTTGATTTCGTGGTGGCACCGACATGCGGTCTGGCATTATCGTGTAACAGTATGACTGGGCGGGTTCCTTTACCTGTTTCATCAACTGATTGCTATATCGTTGTGCAGTGATTGTTTCGTCCGGTTTCAACAGTTCGAAGTACAGCAACTCCATGCATATCCCACCACACACACACACACACACACACACACAACAGCACCTTTTCCCCGTGGATATCTTGTTTTGCAGTGGGTGTTGATGGCTGGCCTGGGTCGGTATAGGATCGCTTGCGTACGGTTTTTAGGGTGTTTTTCGACTAATTAGGACATTGTGCAACTTTTTTATTTGAACTTTTTATACAGCCTTCGCAGAAAAAAAAAATCAATCAAAAAAAGTTTTGCAATGTCTTAATTAGTCGAAAAAACCCTCCGTCATTCTGCTTGTAAACTCGTGGAGATGAAAATTGTAAAAAATGTACCGTCTAGAACAGTAATTTCCTGCACGCGCGAGAGCTCTTCTCTTACTCGCTTTAAATGCTACAAGGCTATACAGCAAAACAAGCTACCGTTCGCACGTAAATGGGCTCCAGACGATACATTTTTAGCACATCTCTTGTAAAAAACAGATCGTGCTTATGTTATCGGTTTGTCCGTCCGTCTGTCGGTCCCTCCGGCAGCCCGTCTGTCCGTCTCTAGGTCAGTCTGTAAACACCATATCTCTGCAACTAATAGTCTAATTTGAAAAACTATTTTTTCATTACGAAGCTTGAAATGTGCGAATGATTATCCTTCATATCGCTTTTTTATTTTACGATGAACAATTTCGAAGTTAGAGGGCGTAAATGCAGATGATATCGAATTCAAAATACATTTTATTCCATATATTGCTTCTAAACCTAAACAACCAATTCAAAACATTATACTACCTTTCGATTCCATTTATATTGAAGGCTATTTTCGGTACAGTCACTTTTTCAAGTTACACATAGATTCTCCGCTAGGGGGCGTAAAAGTAAATTGCGTTTTCCCCGATATCTTTGCTTTTAAAACTCTGATTAAAAAAATATTTCTGTAGGAGATACAGTTCCTGAAGGGAAATATTTTGGGTATGATTTCTAATTTTTTGTATGAAACGGTTTGGCCACCAGGGGGCGTAAGTGTTAATTTCTGTTTCTGATGTATTTGCAGCAAAACCTGAGCTTCTAAAATCTCGATTGAAAAATTTCTTTCGTGGACCGATACTACTCACATCGATCGATAAACCGTGTCAAAATATGTTCTTCTTAAACTAATGCATGTTTTCTCCGGCAGGGGTGTAGGTGTACTAGTACGTTCAAAAAGTTCCGGAACTTTTTAAATATTTGCCAAATGTCAGTGAATTACGTCATTCCCCGCTGAGCAAGCGAAGAGCATGATGTGACCGACCAGTCAGAATCAATTTGGTCCAGATCCAACACGTACAGCGTATGTGCGTAGTTCGTGATTACAGGCATTCGAGGCTCTCCGTCGTGAGGACAACGATGTCGAATTTTGAACAGCGTTCAAGTGTAAAATTTTGTGTTCTGCTCGGATAATCTTTCGCTGAGACTTTTCAAGTGATTAAGTCAGCGTTCGGTGAGAGTGCAATGAGTCGAACTAGAGTTTATGAGTGGCATCGACGATTCGAAAACGGGCGACAGAGTAACGAGTATCATGAGAGGTCAAGATGACCTTCAACATCCACAACGGATGAACAAATCGCTATTTCCAGAGAAATTGTGAAAAATGACCATCGAAAAACTGTTGCAGCGATTGCAGAAGTTGCCGCCATCTCAGTTGGAAGTTGCCATGCCATTTTAACAGAGAAACTGGGCGTGCATCACGTGTGCCAACAAATTGTTCCCAAAAACCTGACCCAAGAAAAAATGAATGAGCGCATGCAAGTTTGCGGGGATAACATCGATGCAGTAGATTCAGGTCCCGGTCTCTTGAATCGATTGATCACGGGCGATGTGACTTGATGCTTTCTGTACGACCCCCAATCCAACCAACAGTCAAAAGTGTGGAAAAAACCGTCGTCACCACGACCAAAAAAGTTCAAGGCTGACCGCTACAAAGGAAAGGTCTTGTTAACAGTTTTCTTAGATTGCAACGGAGTAGTACACAACTAATTCCTTCAACATGGCCGTACAGTCACTAAAGAAGGGTACGTCAGCGTCCTGAAACGTCTCCGAGAATCAGTGAGACGCTAGCGACCCGATCTTTGGAAGATCAACTCGTGGGTGCCCCATCACGATAATGCGCCGGCTCACAGATCCCTAATGGTGTGCGATTACCTGTCCAAACATCACATTCCCGTTCTTCTACAACCAGCTTATTCCCTTGATCTCGCCCCTTGTGACTTTATCCCATTTCCCTGGATGAAGAATTTGCTTAAGGGGCGACGCTTCTCAAGTTCCGAAGAAGTGCAACGAGCTGCGACGGAGGTACTGGAGGATGTGGCAAAAGAAGGCTTGCAATCTGCATTTATATCTTTGTATGAGCGCTGGCAAAAATGCATAGTTGCACAGGGTAACTACTTCGAAGGAAACACCGCATAAACAGGTATTATCCGTACTCATTCTTTTTTAATATGAAAAGTTCCGGAACTTTTTGAACGTACTGGTATATCACATTTTTGTCAACATCTCTGCTTCTTATGGTCCGATTTGAAAAATTTCTTATTTCTTGGATATAGTTTCCGGTGCGACATGTTTTTCATATAATTTCAAAATTTTCAAGTAATTCATTGACTTTCTGCTAGGAGGAGTAAAGGTAAATTGCGCTTTTCTCGATATCTCTGCTTCTAAAACTCCGATTTGAAAAATTCTTCCTGCACAGGATACAGCTCCTGGTGGAAAATGTTTAAATAGTAATTTATAATTTTTTTAAAAAATATAGTTTATCCACGAGGGGCGGAAGCGTTAATTTGTGCTTCGTAGGCATTTGCAGAAAAATCTGAGCTTCTGAAAACTTGATTGAAAAAATTATTTCGTGGATCGGTACCGCTCATGACGATAAACATTTGAGAACATTTTCTTTTTAAAATAATGCACGGTTTCTCCGCCAGGGAGCGTAGACGTATATCTTATTTCTGTCAATATCTCTGCTTTTAAGAGTCGGATTTGAAAAATTCCTTCTTTGTTAGATAGCGTTTCCGGTGTAAAATGTTTATCTTATAATATCAAAATTTTCAAGTGAAGCATAGACTTTCCGTTATGGGGCGTAAAGGTAAATTGCGTTTTCCCCGATATCTCGGCTTCTAAAACTCCTATTTGAAAAATTATTTCTGCACCGGATACAGCTCCTGATGGGATCTGCTTTGCATATAATTTCCAATATTTGATATAGAATAGTTTGGCCACCAGGAGGCGTAAGTGTTTATTTTTGCATCTGACGCATTTGCAGCCAAATATTACCTCCTGAAAACTCGATTGTAAAAATTCTTTCGTGGACTAATACCGCTCACATCGAAAAACGCTTTGAGAATACTTTATTTTTAAAATAATGCATGATTTTTCCGCCAGGGGCGTAAACGCATGTCTTATTTTTGTCGATATCTTTGCTTCTAAGAGTCCGATTTGAAAAATTATTTCTTTGTTGGAGAGCGTTTCCTCTGAGAAATGTTTCTCACATAATTTCAAATTTTTGTGAGCGCACAAGTCTGCGGGACGAAAAACCCGATTGAAAAATTTCTTTCTTCGGTCAGATACTACTAGCTCTTCAAACTCTGTGAGTGTATTATTTTTTTTTCAAAATAAGGCACAATTTCGCCGCTAGGGGCGCAAATGATCAATCTGTTATTCTCAATATCACTGCTTTTACATGTGCGATTTAAAAAAAAAATTCAACACTGGATACCATTTACCTTGTAGAACACTTTAGGTTAGCACATGAGGAATTTTGTAGCTCACAGTTCTGTGGGTGGTTGGATGCATTTTTGTACTTCATTCTGCAGCTGGATCGCCGCTTCTAAAAACGCTATTGAGAAATTTCTTCTTGACTGTATGCCTTTCGCTACTACAGAGATTTGGAGCATTATCCTCGTTAAATAACGCAAAGATTTGCCTCTAGCTGCGTAAAGATCGAAAACTTTTTCCTTTTTTTTTTTTTTTTCGCTATCTCTACTCCCTGGAGACGTATTTGAAAAGTTATTTTGCCTTAGCATAGCTTTTTCCATGAAGAATAATTTTCACCTGCAAAATTTTTCCGCTAGCAGACGTAGACTTATATCATGTTTCCTTCTATATATCTACTTCGAACTGTTCGATTTTAAAGTTTCTTTGTCTCTCTTCGTTGTACTATGAGAAACTTTTTGTTCGCCATTAATTAATTTTCGTAACATGTTTTTTTGCCGCTGGTGGAACTAAGTAGATGTTTCTATTTCTGGAGATTTTATTGATTGTTGAAACCGGTTGATTGTTTTAAAAACCGGTTCCATTGACTTTTTATAGATTTCATTGATTTAATTCGAGTCAGAATGGATTCAAAAGACGTTCTTATTAAATCTGAAAATTCGGTGTCATCTTTCTTTTTTACAATTTTCATCGGAAACATCTCCGTGAGGTTTGCAAGTAGAACAACGGGGGTTTTTTTTACACTAATTAGGATATTACGCAACCTCTTGTTGGAGCCCTTTTTTCTGCGAAATCTGTATAAAAAATTAGGTTTTCTATTTTTGTGCAAATTGCACCAGCAGGGGTGCAACTGCCACGTCGTAATTCTTTACGTCATTTTGATTATTTTTCTAATTGAAAGTCTGTACCTGTGATCAACCGTTGAAGAGATAAAATCTTGTTTTAATCTTTTTTGAGACACTCAGTATATTATCACCAATTGGAGCCCAAGTCTCGTAACACTAATAAATGAAATTGACAAAATTCAAAAAAGATTTCTACGGCACTTTTTTCACAAATATGTTGGTGTTTATAATGCGGATATCCAGGGGCGCACCCAAGGAGGGTGTCCCCGGGTACGGACCCAACCCCCCCCCCGCCCCATGAAGCCAAGTATTTTGTAATATGATTCCGACACTATCGGTGTCCGACACGAGAGATTCCTAACCCTCTAACTGTTCTCCAATTGTCCTCATTGGGGAATTTCAATTTTCATAATTGCTGAAATCACACATTATAGAATTCGTTCTAAAATACATTTCTAAAATACATTCTCTGAAGCTACAACATAGCAATAGATAAAATAATTGCATTTGTTGTTAACTCCTTTTCTGAAATATGTATTTTTATTAAAAATAAGAACAACAATAAAAACACCATTTGCAGCTGGATAATTCATGAATACAATGTACTAAAGTCTTTCACAGATCAAAACATTTATTATAACAGTCACGTCGCGTAAGTGCACATACATGAGCATTTTTACTTGCAGAGCCGGACCCCCCATTCCGAATTTCTGTGTGCGACCCTGCGGATATCCCGACGGCTGACATTCCGTCATTCTTCAGGATGACGGAAGGTCAGCCGATGATAAGGCTCTCAAACTTAAGTTTCTGTATGACATCATCAACGGAGAAACGGATGATGTTCAAATTGTAAACCAATTAAGTTTCCGTGTGTCACGTTAACCAACGACAAAATGTGAAGTATTTGCAGCGCCATTCTGCAGGACTGATGCTGGAAAAAATTCTCCAGTATGCAAAATGTACAGACTTCATACCTCACTTGAAGAATGTCCGTATATTTTTAACGTAAGTTATGACTTTTTAAGAAAAGCCTGTTTTGCAAAATTGTAATTATCATTTTCAATGCACTATGATGTTAACGCACAATGTTATGGCAGTTCTTGTAACTAGATCTACCGTACGTAGGAATGTGCTTGCAAATCATTATCATCATCATTGTCAACCATTATCAATCCACTGCTGGACGAAGGTCTCTCCAAGCCTGTTCCACAACGGTCTGTCTTGTGCCAGTCTCCTCCATGTTACTCCCGCATGCTTTCGTATTTCATCCACCCATCTCCCGTGTGGTCTTCTTCTGGGTCTTTTCCTGTCCCTTGGAATCCAATCGAAAATTTCGGCTGTCCATCGATGGTCTGTCCTTCTGGCAGTATGTCCAGCCCATTGCCATTTCAGGGATTTAACTCTGATCATGATGTCTTCCACTCTTGTCATTTTTCGGATCCACGAGTTCCTCTTCTTATCTCTCCTGGTTACACCAAGTATGCACCTCTCAAGCTTCTTTGAGTTGTCTGCATCCTTTGTATGTCTCTTTTAGTTAAGGTTCACGTCTCTGAAGCAATGGAAGGATGCATTGATCAAACACTTTTCTTTTAAGACATAATGGCATATTGCTCTTGAAAATTATGCTGTTTCTTCCAAAAGCTCTCCAGGCAAGTTTTGTACGCCGATTAATTTCTTCATCAATGTGACCCTCACTTGATATCTGCTGTCCAAGATAAACGTACGTATCTGTTATCTCCAGCTTTTCTCCATCAATCGATAAATCTCCATTTCTTGTAAAAGCATTGTACATCACTTTTGTTTTCTGAAAGTTCATTTTTAATCCCACTTCTTCACTCTTGTCAACAAGTTCCTGGATTATACTCTGCAGCTCTGATACAAGTAGATAAATGCTGGGAATCAATCCGGATAAGAAGATAGGGAAAAAGAATTAATATGCACTTCCTTCGTAGCATAGTATTGTTTGGTGTTGAAATTTTACGAATAGATGAGGCAGTGGGATGGTACGATGTCTTAGCTGCGAGGAAACTGACATTAAGAAATATTTCAGGTATTCTGAAGAAAAATAAACATTTTACAATATCTGATTATGTAATGAACAATTTTGTTTGTGAAGCACATTAAAAATTAAAAACGTTGGTGGAAATTATAGATTTCTGTATTTTTATTTACTTTTGATAATTGTTTTAAACGTTTACCACTTATCAGGAGTACATGACAGACACAATACGGGCTGGCAATCAAGTTGCTTATAAAATGAGCAATGCTTAACATAGGAAAAAAGTTTTTGCTTATTTATTAATTTTTGGAAATACATCGCATTAGCTTCATACAGTGGAGCTCGGTCCGTTTTACAAAAGTAATACACTTCCATAAAGGAAAGAAATGCATTTTTTGTAATTAGCATAGCACAGGGTAGCATGATGGTATATAATGGTATATAAGGTGTGCATGGTGAAGCATCTTTTTCTATAGAAATATTTCAACTCACGTATTTTCAAAATCACACACACACTGGCACACACACACACACACACACACACACACATTTAATGACGAAAAATATTGGGTGGGCACTGCCTTCCCAGTAAAATTATTAAATTTTGCCCCCTCCCCTACATAGTCAGAGCCTATGATTTATACCTGTCATTAAAATACACAGTCGAATCACATTAATTTATTGTGGCTACCTCCTACTGTTGACGTCAACAGGGCGCCGCCAATGAAAGAAGGGCCGCCCCGGTGGCGCAGTGGTCTAAGCGATGGCCTCTGATCATTCGTCTGTAAGGGGTCCGGGTTCGAATCCCGGTGAGGCATGGATGTTGTGTTTGTCTTACGGCACTGGCTCTCTCCCTTCCCTGGAACCAGTGACCCTAAATTAGGGACGGACGACTGCTTATAGCCCATTGAGTTGCTCACGGTGGTCGTTAAAAATCCAATAAAAAAAAATGAAAGAAGGCACGTGTCGTGAGCTGGCTTGGAGGGTATATAAGGTGTGCTATAGGCATTCTGAAAACATAGGGCCGCGGGTGGCCGAGTGGGCAACGATCGTGACTGCCACGGGAAGGGCCTCAGGTTCGATCCCAGGCAGGTACGAACGCTCGATTCATTAAATACCCGCCGTGCGTCGGATGGGCACGTTAAGACGTCGGACCCCGGGTACTGCCCCCCCCCCCCCGGTAATAAATAAGGGCGTCTTCCTCCCCCTTTCTACTTCGCTTCCGTGTCACTTTCCTATCGGGCGCTCTAGCCCAAATCTCCTAGTTTCCTATTTCTAAGGGTTGTTTAAGACCTGGGGTCAGACACTCCCTTCCTAAAATCCTCTGCATATGATCATGATCATGATCTGAAAACATATCACTCGTTGCAGTCATGGATAAAAGCAGCGATTTATCAGATTTGCAAAAGAGGGATTATTATCTGCTTTTGGTCCAAGTTTGGCAGTATTTCTGAAACAGCGCAGTTTGTGAACTGTCCCCGTTCAGCTGTGGTTAAAGTGTATCGTGATTGGAGAAATGGCACCACTACGATTAAGTGATGTGACGACTGTGGAGCAAACTGTGGAGCACCACGTGCCATTGATGCGAAAGGTGAACTTTGGCTTCGAAAGTGCGTGAGTGCCGATCGACATAGTGAAACAACTCACGCTACAGTGGAACAACTCACTGGCCGAATGAACCAGGGGGCTACCGGAAGTGTGTCTAAAACAACAGTTCAGCTAACCCTGCTACGTATGGGGCTCCGATGCAGACGGATGGTCACTGCACCTATGCTAACGACGGTGCATTGGCAAAAAAGGCTTACATTTGCACGGCAGTATCGGAGTTGGACCTCCGCTGATTGGCAACGGATTGCCTTCTCCGATGAGTCACGTTTTCTGCTTCATCGAACGGATGAACGTTGGCGTATAAGGCGAGAAACATCGGAGAGAAAACGCTCTTCAACCATTGCTGGAAAACCACAAGCTGGTGGGGGCAGCGTTATGGTCTGGGAAATGTTTTCGTGACATTCTCTGGGTACACTCATACCTGTGGAAGGCATTATGGACCGAATTCATTATGAATCCATCTTTGCAGACCACATACACTCATACATGCTGATTGTCTTCCCTGTGGCGGATGGGATCTTCCAGAACAACAATGCGACGTGTCACACAGCTAGAAATGTCCGAGAGTGGTTGGAAGAGCACGATGAAGACTTCAAAGTACTTCCCTGGCCCTCTAATTCCCCAGACTTAAACCCAATTAAGCATCTGTAGCACCACCTCCATCCTGTTGTTCGCTCTATGGATCTTCCACCACGCACCCTCCAGCAGCTGTCAGAAGCACTGCAGTCAGCATGGCTGCACATACCTGTGAACATCTTGCAGCACCTTACTGAGTCACTCCTAGCACGTCTAGCTGCTCTCTGCGCTGCACGCGGTGGTTACTCTGCATTTTAGCTGGTAGCCACAATAATGTGACTCGACCGTGTATTAACACGAAGAAAACTGGTCGAATTTTCGAAAAATAGTCACTTGTTTTCACAACACAACGGGAGATTTTACCATATGTTCATGTAATATGCTATGGAATTCTTTTATAACTTTTCAATAAAAAAAGGTGTAACGTTTTTCCAAAATGTTAAAGTAACTAAAGCTCTGTTTCCATAATTTTCGAAGTTTATACCGCTTCTAATTGATGTCATTTACGCAGTGGCCATATTTTCGTAGAAAATTACATCAAAACCAATTATATGTTTTGTGAATTTAACAACCATCGTGTAAGCAACTCCAATGCCTATAAGAAGTCTCCCGTCTCTAATTTGGGGCCACTGGTTCCAGGGAGAGGTGAGAGCCAATGTCGAAAGACAAGCGCACCACCCATGCCTCATCCGGGACTCTGGCCCGGGCTAGCTCGGATGTACTGTGAGAGGCTAGCGCTTAGACCGCCACTGCATCACCAGGTCGGTTACTTGTTTTCGAACTTTATTACATTAGAATAAATATTGAAAAAAAAAGTCTAAGAATTTAAAAAAAAATTCAAATTTTTGCAGTGATTTCTTTTTATCGAAAGTGTGAGTTCGAGTATTTCTACAATTTTTTAAAAAACTTTTCCTTTCTTCGCATTTGTATTTAACGACCACCGCGAGCAAATCTTGGAACTACAGGAAGTCCCTCGACCGTGATTTCGGGCCGCTGGTTCTGTGACGTACTACGAAGGTAAAGCACGTTTGAAGACGAAAAATCTGCAGTGATACTCTCTGTCCGTGTGGCTTAGTTGGGAGAGCAACTTACTCCGGAGTAAGAGAACGCAGGTTTGATCCTCGTCAAGGACAACTTTGTGTTTTTACATTGGCACCTGAACGTAAAAATGAATCCACTGGCAGTTGGGTTCTTCAAAAAATGTGTGATGTTTGTTTCACACATAGTCCGGAATTAACGAAAAATTCCATGCAGCTTAGATGGGAGTGCAACGTACTCCGGAGTGAGGGGGCGCGGACAAATTTGTGTTTTCACATTGGCACCCGATAAAAATGGATCTACTGGCCTTTGAGTTCTTCGAAAAATGTGTGATGTTTGTTCCACACATCGTCCGGATGACAAATTTCTACTTCACTTCAAAAAAGAAACAAAAAAGTTATGTGGGATATGATGTGTCGTACTGCAGAGGTAAAGCACGTGTCATGATGACAAATCTTCAGCGATACATTCCGTCCGTATAGCTTAGTTGGAAGAGCAACTTACTCCGGAGTTAGTTGGTGCGATCCCGCCACAGACAAATTTGTGTTTTCACAGTTCCACGAAGGAACGGGGATGGAATGAATGATTAATTCTAGATTTAATTTAGTCTTTATATAAAGGATTTTAAGCTCCTATTTTTTTTTATGTTTCCCCAGCAGAAGTATTTTGCTTTATTTAGTACGATGAGTGTTTAAACATCCTGCTGTATATATTTTGGCAGTTTGATTTCTTTCAATAGAATCAAAGAACGGGGTCGGTGTCTTTCAGAATAATTGGACACATTAATAGGAAGTTCTGACAATACGGAATCAGAAAGCAGGTGTGGAAAGTCGCAATAACTATTTATTAATCTCGACGACTTATGGTCAGATCCAATTCAAAAATATTCCTCATTTATAAAAATCTAAACACCAAATTTCGAGTGTTGAATCAACAGCTGCCTTGTACTTTGAAATCATCGCCAAAAGGAACTTTTTCCACATTACACAGTAATTAGTATGATCATGAGTTCATTTCCGGAGTTTGATTCCGTCTGCATACAAAGAGTAATTTTTTTTTTTTTTTTTTCAGAGCAACATATTACTTTTCGATATTTAATTGTGTGCATTATCTAACCTACATGGGTACCAAAAGTCGTTCAGCTGAACATTGCTGTCCGGAATATTTAAGCAATCTGCAGCAGTCCACTTCCGGCGATTAGGAAAAAAAAAATTAACAACGCTGAAGATCCTGATAAGAATTCAGTGTTCAGCTTTGCGTGTTCTAAAACACGGATCTCGACGCTCGGAGACAAAAGCCGCGAATTTCCTGTCCAGGGTCGGGACGAACACGACAGCCGGTGACATTGCAATGCGAATGGTGTGAGTGGGTGGGAAGAACACTGTCCACTTCTGACAGCTTTACATAGTTGGTCCGGAAACTATTTACCGCGCTAATCGCACACGTCCAACATGGCGAACAATACGTCTCTGTTTGCCCAAATTCTCAGCATCCGAGAGTAAATGGACGGAACTGTTACCGGGGAAACGAGTAAAGTAACTATTTTCTGCGCGCTGCTTTGTTTTGACCGTTTCCGTTGGGGCAGGTGTGTGGGCCATGTCGGAATGACAGGAATCCATACGGATGTGCTTGTTATTCACGCACAAACATACACACATACACGCTTTCGTTGGACGGTTACATTGTCTCACGCAGCATAACGACCATTTGGAATCACGTAAGCCTTTCGGCTCTAACTGACCGCAGCATAAACGAACATGAAAGGAAAAAAATAAAATAAAAATGACGTTGAGTCAGACAAATGAAGCACCGTAATGCTCAATGCGTATCTCCTAGACTTCTTTAATAACCGAGGTTACCACTCGTTAGGGGAAATGTTCTTCTAGACATATTACGATTATTTGCTCTAAATCCCATTATTACCCTGACCTTCATGATTTCTATTGAGAATGACAGAACAAGCATGGATTACATTTTCTACATTGTGAATAATATATAATTAAAACACTATCAATGCTCACTACTTAAAAATCCTGAAGGTCAGGGACATATCAGTGTCGGCTACTTAAAAATAGAATAATGCTTCAGCTGTTGACTGATGTACGGGAATGCAGCGACAATGGGTACTCACAGAAAAGCTTATTCGGGCTGAGCAGGAGCCCGAAAGCCCGAAGCACAGCCCAGTCTCGAATCGGGCTCGGGCTCGGGCTCTAAAATATTTACTGCGGTCCAGGCTCTGGCGGGCTCGGGCTCTAAAATATTTACTGCGGTCCAGGCTCTGGCGGGCTCGGGCTCTAAAATATTTACTGCGGTCCAGGCTCTGGCGGGCTCGGGCTCGTAGAGAGAGGGAGAACGAAAGAATGTTTTCATATATAAATGCATAAGTGCATCCACGAAGGGTGCTTTGGGAGCTTAAGCCTCCTCCAAGGAGATTAAGAGCAACGCACGTCACAAATTAAAAATTCAGAAATATTATTTTACATGTTCAAAAAATTACACAGTGTCCTTTTCTACTACAGGGTGTCTTCTTCCCAAAGCCCCAAAGACATTAAGCGCGACGTTCGTCACAAATTAAACATTCAACAATATTATTTTGCATGTCCAAAAAATTACATAGTGTCTTCTTCCCAAAGCTCCAAAGAGATTAAGAGCGATGTACGTCACAAATTAAGCATTGTTTTTACATGTTCAAAAAATTACATAGTGTCTGACGTAGTGTCTTCTAATTACATGGTGTCTTCTTGCCAAAGCCCCAAAGAGATTAACAGCGACTTACGTCACAAATTAAACATTCAAAAATAGTATTTTACATGTTCAAAAAATTACATACTGCCTTCTTCTCAAAGCCCTAAAAAAATTAAGAGCGATGTACGTCACAAATTAAACATTGTTTTACATGTTCAAAAAAGCACATATCTTCTAACTACATGGTGTCTTCTTCCCAAAGCGCTAAAGAGATTAAGATCGACGTACGTCACAACCGTATATAAACTATAGGCGTACACTATATATATATATGTGTGTACACAGACTTTGTACGTATACTATATATATCATCATCATCATCATTGTCAACCATTATCAATCCACTGCTGGACGAAGGTCTCCCCAAGTTTCCTCCACAACGGTCTGTCTTGTGCCAGTCTCCTCCATGTCACTCCCGCATACTTTCGAATTTCATCCACCCATCTCCCATGTGGTCTTCTTCTGGGTCTTTTCCTGTCCCTTGGAATCCAATCTAAAATTTCGGCTGTCCATCGATGGTCTGTTCTTCTGGCAGTATGTCCAGCCCATTGCCATTTCAGGGATTTAACTCTGATCAAGATGTCTTCCACTCTTGTCATTTTTCGGATCCACGTGTTCCTCTTCTTATCTCTCCTGGTTACACCAAACATGCACCTCTCCATGCTACTTTGAGTTGTCTGCAGCCTTTGTATGTCTCTTTTAGCTAAGGTCCACGTCTCTGCACCATACGTAAGCACTGGAAGGATGCATTGATCAAACACTTTTCTTTTAAGAACTATATATATATATATATATATGATATATATAGCCCCCTACAACAAGAATTCCTGGGTGCGCCACTGTATAAATGTGATTTTATATGATTTAGCAAATGAGGCACTTTATAGTTGGTAAAGAGAATTCTTAGGCAACTGGTTCTGGTTGGGGAGCGGGCATTCGAGATGTATATTTATTCCGGGCTTGGGTAGAAAATGCCATAGGGCGCTCATTAGTGTGTTTCTGCAGAGAAGAAGAAGCTTTTTCAAGAACTACAGATATTGGACAGTTGATAGCATGCCGACGATAATTTACCCCCTATCTCCACGCAGTAGCTCCCTGCTAATTCTATTTAGCAACGTACATATTGCAGCGCTTTATGGCACGATAATATTGTAGGGGTGAGCCTTTGGCCCTTGTGCTAAATAACGTCTGTGTTCCGGAGGTCGTCCGTTGAATTAATTAGCAACAACCCTCACACAGCAAATCTACTTAGGTTCTTCCATACCTAATTTACTAATATAAATTTAAGGCCCAGGCGCCCTCTTCCTCAGCTTTACTTTTGATATCTGCTGATCGAGGAAGGGAGGAAAGGTTTTGAAATAAATCACAAGATCCTTGTCGTAGTAATTACTCCGTAGTAGAAAATAAAGAAATTTAATACTCGCATATTATAGTCTGAGAGCCTGATTCCTCGCTAAACGACGATGTACCAAGAGTGTCCACGGTCTGTCTGACCCGACTCGATATAACCCGAGTCCGTTATAGGATAATACAGCTATGTCTACCAGTTGTCAGTCTCTGGAAACTATTCGATTCCTCGACTAAGTGTTCCGTACTCCAAGCCTGCTCCAGTTGGAAAAATATCGGTGCATACACGCACCTACCGCACTCGAGTTTCCTCAACTCCGAACTTCCCTCAGAAAGTACTAGGCTTCACTACTATGCTCAACATAATTCCTCTGGAGCTCCTGCTCCCACGTCTTGACGCTTCTGAAAACGACTTCCAACTCCTTCGCCGCTCTACTGGGTCACGTGACCTTCTTTCCTCCTCTTCGGAGAAACCCAACATTCCTCTCGGTATATTGCTCCAAGGCGTTGACCTCGGACCTTTCAAACTCCGGATCGCTCCGAACCCAAGCCCGTAGCTTACTGTGGCTTCCACTTTGGGAGCGCAGCCCCCGCTGGCGCTCCCAACACGCATACCTGCCATTCCTATCGCTGGCCCTCCCAACACGAATACTTGCCATTCCTATCGCTGTCCCTTCCAACACGCATACCTGCCATTCCTATCGCTGGCCCTTCCAATACGCATACCTGCCATTCCTATCGCTTGCCGAGATCTCCCGTGGCATTCTTCTACCGCCGCCTCCGCTTGAAATCAGACTCTCTACAGATACATGATTACCATTCAGACATTAGCCTCATACGATCATAATAAAGGTAGGTTGCAAACTGTCAGACCTACTGGCGCCCTTAGACATAGGGCATTGTCTAGCTTTACTTTTGAAATCCTTTAAACGTAAAGATTCCCTTTGTACGTTAATGTCTCTCAGGAATACTATGTTTCCGTTGGTGAAAGTTCACCTTGAATTCCTTTGGTGCCGTTAGTAGCACGCCGGACATCTGCGGTATTCAACCACACTGTTAAAGAAAGAAAGTTATTCCCTTTGGGTAAGAAAAGTCCTTCCCGAGATGAAATTTCATTCTCATCTGAACACGTGGGATAGTTTTTCTCCTTTTTTTCGTTTTGAACATGCGTAAATTAACATAAATGTATTTAACATTCGTGGAATTATTAATTTTCGCCCTTACAAATATTATCATTATTTGAGCAACATACAATTGTAGCACCGCCAGATCATTTTGGATGCCCGGCCGCCAGAAGCACTTCAAGTGGAAACGAACGGTCAAAGAAAATCGTACAGTTACAGTGTAAAAATAGTTAGAGATCCCTTCTCCACTTACCATTTGAGAAATGCATTGGTTAATAGCAGGAGGAGGAGAGAGTGGAAGTTCGGAAAACGAGATTTATTTTTTTATTACTGGTTGAGCAGGAGCCAGTTTTGAGGCTCGTTCGAGCCCGGGCTGTAATATAAAATTCTGGCTTGGATTGGCTCGGGCTCCAAAAATTGAGCCCGAACTCAGCTGTAGCTCACAGGGCTTGAGACATGGCCGAACTGATAGCCCCCGCAACCCTCGCAGTGCGGGGGAGGGGGAGGACTCATGGCTAGGAGGGCCACTAGCCTCAACAAAAGTATTTTTCAAAATTTTTGCTGAAACTTCATTTGAAACTGGTGAAAGAAAATGAAGTATTAAAAACAAAAGCAATTTTTTTTTTTTCAGTAAATAAGTAAGATCTTCGAGTAATCATTTTTGCTGAAGTTTATAAAAACTGAGTGACGGGAAAACAGCTATTGCAGAGGAATGGAGGCTCCTTTTCACAGCCATTGTAATAGTTCCACATACATTAACAGTACATTAACAAGAGAATATGAATAAATATTAGTCATAGAATGTGAATAAATAAAAGAGAATTTGAATAATTATCAGAATATGTGACATTTTTATATCAATGAGGATACGGATATTACACTTGCTTGCACATAGCTACGTATCCTTTAGAATATAATTAGCTAAAAGGTGTTCATCGCGGGAACGAGCAAACACAGACCAGTGTAATTCTTTTTACAACGGAATCAAAAGAAAGGCTTTTTACAATGTGCAGAACATGTGACATTAATTTTTTTATATTCAAGAGTAAATAATTTAAGTAACTTCACTCTGTTTGTGCCACAATTCTTACTTTTTTTTTTTTCTGTTTTGCTTACTTATATTCTGTATTTTCGTATAAATCGAAAGATCGTTAGACACTGTCAAACAGTCGTTACGTGTTTTATGTGTTCGCGAAATACTTCAAAGAGTCTGACTTTCATTCTCTAAAAAAATTAGAATTTTGCATGATATGGTTAACTTTACTGTTAGTGTTTTCTAATACTTTGTATTGGTTTAGATATAGAATTACGGTAATCATTTTAATTACGACGTGTACATTTGTGTTCATCATCATCATCGTCAACCATTATCAATCCACTGCTGGACGAAGGTCTCCCCAAGTTTCCTCCACAACGGTCTGTCTTGTGCCAGTCTCCTCCATGTCACTCCCGCATATTTACGAATTTCATCCACCCATCTCCCATGTGGTCTTTTTCTGGGTCTTTTCCTGTCCCTTGGAATCCAATCTAAAATTTCGGCTGTCCATCTATGGTCTGTCCTTCTGGCAGTATGTCCAACCCATTGCCATTTCAGGGATTTAACTCTGATCATGATGTCTTCCACTCTCGTCATTTTTCGGATCCACGAGTTCCTCTTCTTATCTCTCCTGGTTATACCAAGCATGCACCTCTCCATGCTACTTTGAGTTGTCTGCAGCCTTTGTATGTCTCTTTTAGTTAAGGTCCACGTCTCTGCACCATACGTAAGCACTGGAAGGATGCATTGCAATAAAGTGTAACAATTGTGTTACATGCAATAAAGTGTAACAATTTGGGTTTTATGAAAAATACGTATAAGTTCCAAATTATTTGAATTAATTATTAAAAATGCCAGTAAAACCTAGTTAATAACATGGAATTTAAAATTTTCTGTAATTTAAAGCAAATACGTTAGATTTTGGCAAAAGGGCCTCGAAGGTATTTTTGCAGGGGGCGCGAGTTTTTCAGGTACGCCACTGGCTTGAGACCCCTCCAGGATCACTATTTTGCGCCCCCTCTTCCTTTATAAAAGTGATCAAACTTAACACCAAGTAAAGCAGCCCGAAATTTACCCAAATATATATTTAAAAAATATTATCAGCATGTATTTATACCTAGTTTACGGTTTGTCCTTATCCAAATAACCTTCCTGTCTTTTTTTTCTTTTCCTACGCGTTCGTGCTTATTGCTGTGGCGCGATCACGCAGCTGTTTTAGGTAGGCAAGGTAAGAATGGAAAAATGAAATGAGAACAGTAAAATCTAGCTACTATTCCGTACAGCAGAAGTGGATGTCCTTTCATTCACAGGATAACATTTTGATTGTAACGTACCAGGAGATGTGACGTACCTGCCAGAAGGACGCACACGACATAAAGTCAGATAGGAATCAGAATAAAAAAAGTCCGCGTAGCTCAAATGGTAGAGCAACTTATTCCGGAATGAGGGGATCCGGGTTCGAATCCTGGCGTGGACAGAAATGACGGAGAAATTTACTTCGTTATAATGGCGCCCGAACTATCCGGATGACCCGACCGTTCAAAATCTCGCATTGGTGTGATGTTATTTCCACACCGCGAGATAGGAAAAATAAGAGAATCCCTTCTCCAGCACTTCGAAAAAAAAATAAAAAATAAATAAATAAGGGGGAGATGATGTAACGTACCTGCCAGAAGGACGCACACGACATAAAGGCAGATAGGAATCAGAATAAAACGTCCGCGTAGCTCAATTGGTAGAACAACTTATTCCGGAATGAGGGGATCCGGGTTCAAATCCTGGCGTGGATAAAAATGACGGAGAAATTTACTTCGTTATAATGGCGCCCGAACTATCCGGATGACCCGACCGTTCAAAATCTCGCATTGGTGTAATGTTCTTTCCACACCGCGCGATAGGAAAAATAAGAGAATCCCTTCTCTAGCACTTCGAAAAAAAAAAATAATAATAATAATAATAATGGGGAGGTGATGTAATGTACCAGGAGATGTGACGTACCTGCCAGAAGGACGCACACGACATAAAGGCAGATAGGAATCTGAATAAAAAAACGTCCGCGTAGCTCAATTGGTAGAGCAACTTATTCCCCGAATGAGGGGACCCGGGTTCGAATCCTGGCGCGGATAAAAATGACGGAGAAATTTACTTCGTTATATGATAAACTCTTGCAGGATTCAATTAGGGGGAATACATTTGTTGTCGTTTGTGGGGTGTTTCAGCTTACATTGGCAGATAAAAAACGGGGTTCAGCATTTTAATGTATTACAATCAACATATTGTGTAAAACAATAAAATGCTGAAGTCAAAAGCTAATAAATGCCTACAAGTCAAAAGCTTATGACAACTTGGATACAGTTTTGGTTATTTTGCTTAGATGTTCTACTCAGTAGTCACACTCTGAGCACACACAAGAACAGTATACAGCTGAAGGGAATTCTTCTTCCATTGATTCTCGTGCTGCTGTCGAAAAGAAACTGTTTCTTTTTGTGTTCCATACTTTTTATCATTTACAGTGCATTTCCCTGAACAATAAAAATGAAAACCTCAAACGAAATTACACCATACTCTCACGATAAAAATATTTTATTGTACGCGTTCTCCGTGATTTTTGAGATAATAGAGAGTAAAAATTAAGGGGATAAAATAATTTTATATGGTTTAATATATCTAAAATGAAATATAAAATGTTTCAAGATTTAATCTTCGCTTCCAGTTTTTGTCATAAACTTTCTCTTCATAATAATAATAATAATAATAACTATCAACACATACGCAGTTTCAGTCCTCAAGTATTCCTTCAGAATCATCAAGTTGACCACAACAGAGGTTGAAGAAATAATGCGCAATACCAGGACAACCCTCACTAAACATCGCCAGCACCACCCGAAGTCGGCAATAGAAAGGCTGACCATTGGACGGGCAGAAGGAGGACAGGGAATGATTGATCTCCTGGAACACCGAGACAAAGAAATTAGCAACCTCAGAAAATACTTCCATCAGAGCAAGGAGCCTGTTCACTAAGTAATAAACCAGAGCGACAAGAATCACACGGCCCTAGACCTCTCTACTCAGAACATCGAGATTGGAACGAAGGAGCAAAAGAAGAAGCTTCAGGCAAAAAGGTCCTACACGGAAGGCACTGCAACGATCTATAATCGGACCATGTGGATAAGACTGACTCCAATGCATGGCTAACAAACGGATCACTCTTCTCCGAGACCGAAGGGTTCCCGGTGGCTCTACAAGATCAAGTTGTAAACGCCAAAAACTACCGGAAGCATATCCTGAAGGACACGTCAGTGGAAAGCGACACATGTCGGCGATGCCATCAAGCTCCAGAGACTATGCAACATACCACAGCAGGATGCAGAGTCCTCACACAAACAGAGTACAGGAACAGGCACAATCAAGTCGCCAAGATACAGAAATTGTCAAGAAAGCACCACCTTATTACAACTAAACCTGTCCCTTACTACAAGTATGAGCCAACAACGCTTCTAGAGAGAAACGCCCACAAGATGTACTGGGACAGATCGATCAGAACAGATAAGACCATCCCCCACAATCGGCTCGACATCGTGCTGGTCGACAAGGAGAAGTCAATATACCTCATTGACATAGCCGTGCATATCACGTACAACATCCAAAAGACGCACGGAGAGAATCTGTTAAAATATAACGACCTACGATATGAATTCAAGAAAATGTGGCATATGGAGAACGTCACCACCGTCCTTATAGTAATATCAGCTACAGTAGATTTACCTAAGACCATTGACAGCTCTGTACAGACACTAGACCTTCAACCTAATACCTACATGGAATAACAGAAGGCAGCTATCCTGAACACTTGTAGGGTAGTAAGGAAGTTCCTGGACAACTGAGAGAAAGAAATACCACTTCCAAGACTTGGTAGGTTCTACCCGTCCCGGAAGAAAGAGAAGAAAACCTCGGGAATAGGTGGATTCTCAATTTTTTATTACTTTTTTAATAGTAACAATAATTTCATTAATATTATTATTAACACCTTGTGTCCATTGATACCTTGTGGAAAGCAATTAATACCTTTGTGGTCCCGGTTCTAATTTATTCTTTGTATTATCAGATGATACGTGCCACGTCGTACGACGATTTTTAAACCATGAGTGACTACGTCTTTACTTGACAAGTGGACCATGCTATTGACGCCATTACTGTAGATAAGAAAATCAAATAATAATAATAATAATAATGATGATGTGCTATTGTTTTGTTCACTAATTCGATTGCAATACAGCGCCCCCCATCTGAAACACTAGCCCTCCGCCCACGAAACCCTCTGGTTACACACTTGCTGATGTGTAATTGTGTCTGTTAGAAACATACTATTGATTTTAATCTCATGAAGAAAGATCTTAATTTCACCTTAGCAAGCATAAAATATTATTCAGAGCCAGAGTAACGTATTTAACCTAAAACGCTTACAAAGTCCATGGACCTAAAACTTTTCAAAGAAATTTTACTTGCTGTTTTACATTTCATGGAGAGGAGAGTAGAAATACATAGCAAAACTGATATCAGAGAAGAAGTACACTGAAGTGCCAGAAAAACTGGAACACCAGTCTAATACTTGGTAGGTCCACCACGGGAGCGCAGGACTGCAGAAATACGACGGGGCACGGACTCCACTAGCTTCTGGAAATATGCTGTAGGCAATGCACACCATACTTCCTGCAGAGCGTTCCACAATTCGGGTGTATTTCGAGGTCTCGGATTCCTGTGTTCGATAGCACGCTGCATGGCATTCCAAATGTGTTCTGTCACGTTTACTTCTGTGGACTTGGGTGGGAATGGCAACACCCCAAATTCAGATAAATGCTCCTCTAACTATAATGTGGCGTCCCGACACTTGTGTGGAGGTGTATTGTCCTGTTGGAATAGGCCCAACCCATCGGCATGAATGCAGGACATGAACGGGTGTACCTCGTCAGAAAGGATACGCACATAGCGTTGGCCAGTCACAGACGTTTGTAGACTTACCAGGGGTCCTAGTGAAGTCAAAATAAGCACACCCCATACCGTTATGGGCCCCCGACCAGCCGTTACAGTTCCTTGTTTACAGGCAGGATCCATGACTTCATGGGATTTGCGCCACACACGAATCCTTCCATCCGCCCGATACAGTTGGAAACGCGACTCGTCAGACCAGGCTACTTGTTTGCAGTCATCAAGTGTCCAGTGGCGGTGTTGCCGTGCCCAAGCTAGGCGCATAGCTCTGTATTGTGCACCCATCAAGGGGACTCGAGTTGGGCGTCGGCTCCCGAAGCCCATATCGTGCAGGGTACCTTACATAGTCCGGACGCTGATGCTTGTTGAGGCTCCAGCATTGAATTCCGATTATACCTGTGAGAGTGTTGCGTGCCTATCGCGTGAAACGATTCTTGACAGCCGACTATGGTCACGTTCACCAAATGTTTTTTACGGCCACAGTGGTATCGTAGGTTGGAGGTTTTGCCGTAATTCTTGTAGTCACGGTACACCCTTGCAATGGTCGTCCGTGAAAATCCGAACTTTGTTTCTACCTCCGAAATACTATGGCAGGACTGCCCATCTCACGAGCGCCAACTATGACACCGCGCTGAAAGTCGCTTAAATCGTTATTACTTGTCGTTCTCATGCCGAAAACAGGTCTGACAGCTGGCAAGGATGCCTATCGCTTTATATACGCACTGGCGGACGCAACCGAGTACGCGCATAGGTGACGTTGCTATGTGTTTTGCATAAGCTCGTCTGTACTCGTTTTTCTGGCACTTCAGTGTACGTTTAATGTTTGATTTATGTATCACAGGTCACGGACCCCTACAACGGCATGCTCAGTTGCTTAAGCGTGCCCCTAGATAAATGAGGACAGGAACAACCAAAATTATCTTTGCAGCCCTGGCGGAGCAGTGGTCTAAGAGCTGGCATATGACCATTCGGTCCGGGTTCGAATCCCGGTGAGGCGTGGATGTTGTGTTGTCTAAAGGCAATGGTTTTCTCTCTTTAAACAGTGGCCCTAAATTAAATACGGGGGACTGTTTTGTGCTGATCGAGTTGCTCTCAGTGGTCGTTAAAAAAAATCTTTTGATAACAATTTGTATATTGAAATTAAAACTAATGGAATAAGATATTTCTGTCAGTTAACATCAGCCATAGATTACTAAAAATCAAAATTGGTATATACAACACACGGCTTTGAAATAGTGCATGTTAAACACATTGTTTTAGAATAAAGAAATTATGTAATACATCCGTTGTAATTTTATACTGAACGAATTCAGTACAACAAATATTTTTCAGATCCGTTGAGAAATGAAACAGTTATTAAGAAAAATATGAAAGAAAACAAGAAGTCGCTCCGTTGGCCGAGTGGTACAAGGCGTGGCCACCAATCATTTGCCTGAGATGGGTCAGGGCCTGAATCCCAAGTGTGGCATGGACCAAAGATGGAAACGGACAACGGATCGACAATTCCTTGCTGGTCAAAAGGGTCGGGTCAAGGTGTTTCTTACCGGATTTCGAGCCGGTCTTATTTTTGAAAAGAAAAAAAAAATTTCAGAGAAGAATGCGTACGGGGGAATTTTGTGCTCGATAATATTGCCAGCGGAGTAAAAAATAATTTGCCATACTGAAATATTGCCGTCTCTTTCTTAAAGCAAATAAGTTTTTCCACCGACCAACCATACCAAATCGTAAAACGATACTTCCTTTGCGTTTGTTTTCAGTGCGATTGTCCGGAGCAAGATACAGACGAACAAACGCCTGTCACCTGCTACTCTGGTGTTTCACTCTTTCACAACCCCGCGTGTCATATTGTAAGACTGAGAGTAACTTTACACATTGCATCTTTTGCACTGATCATTCAGAGGTCTTCGTTTCACGTGCTAACGTCCTATTCAATTGCATGTCGTGTCGGAATAAATGCCTTATTTGTTATTATGGATGAATTTACTATTATGGAGATCGAAAAAGTCTTTGAATGCTGGAAGTTGTTTCGACTCATTAGGGCACTAGGATTTGTTTCACAGCAATACCAATTTTCACAAGCTTGTGATGAGTTGAAAGTTTCCAAAATGTGAATGTTTTCATGAGTGTTGGGTGGCAATGATGAAATCAACATGCACGTTTCGGAAACTTTCAGCTCATCAAAAGTTGGTGAAAGTTGGTGTTACTGTGGAACTTATTCTGAAACTTGATACCTTATGAAGAAAATACCAAAAACGGGAATTAAACATACAAGAGGTTACTTAATTCAAAAATTTTGACTGTAGCACCATCAAATGTAAGCCTTTTCTGGCGATGCACCTTCGTTAGCGTAGGTGCAGTGACTATTCGTCTGCATCGGAGCCCCATACGCAGTAGGGTTTGCTGAACTGTAATTTTACACACACTTCTGGTAGCCCCCTGGTTCATGAGGCCAGTGAGTAGCTACACTGTAGCGTGCCGATCGGCCCTCACGCACCTTCGAAGACAACGTTCACTTGTTACATCAATGTCACGTGGTGCTCCGCAGTTTCCACGTCGCTTATTCGCAATGGTGCCATTTCTCCAATCACGATACACTTTAACCACAGCAGCACGCGAACAGTTCACAAACTGCGCTGTTTCAGAAATACTGCCAAACTTGGCCCGAAAGCCGATAATCATCCCATTTTTGCAAATCTGATAAATCGCTCTTTTTATCCATGACTGCAACGAGTGATATGTTTTCAGATCAAATGATCATATGTAGAGGATTTTAGGAAGGGAGTGTCTGAACCCACGTCTTAAACAACCCTTAGAAATAGGAAGCAAGGAGATTTGGGCTAGAGTGCCCGATAGGGAAGTGACACGGAAAAGAAGTAGAAAGGGGGAGGAAGATGGGCACGTTAAGCCATCGTACCGGGAGTACGACGGCTTAACGTGCCCATCCGACGCACGGCGGATATTTAGGGGATCGAGCGTTCGTACCTGCCTGAGATCGAACCTGAGGTCCTTTCCGTGGCAGTCACGAACGTTGCCCACTAGGCCACCCGCGGCCCATGTTTTCAGAATGACTACTATAACGAAGTAAATTTCTCCGTCATTTTTGTCCACGCCGGGGCTCGAACCCGGGTCCCCTCATTCCGGAATAAGTCCTGCGTCCTGCGGGGCAGGCACGCCACATTTTCTCCCTTCCCAGGAACCACGGGCGACTGCTTATATATCCCAATGAGTTGCCCACGATGGTTGTTACACCCCAAACAAACAAACCAACAAACAAAAAAGAACTACTTTTGCTCTTAATGTATTCAAATTTACTCACAAGCATGAAGATTTGATGAAAACCGAAAACTATTTCGAATGTGTTCAAACTTTCACTACTGGATAACGATTAATAATAATGCATTTTTATTTATTCTCTGATTTATGTTATAAAAAGATAATGCAAAAACGCCTTTTTTGTTTGTTTGTTTGTTTGTTTGTCGAGCATGCCCTGAGATTTACAAAACTCTACGTTTAAGGTAAATGCTTAAAAAAAGTCCGAAACACATTGATCAAGATGCTCATGCAAAACACCTAAGCATCAGGCCTTTACAGTCGAATTTTTGTTGTAGTCTTAATATTTGGGGTGCTTAAGGAAGTAAAAAAAGTAATAAATAAGAAGCAATGGATCAATCACATTGTGCTTGGAAAGGTCCCAGACTGCAAGCCATTTTTTAGTAATTCTGTAATTTCCCCGTTTGGGACACTGAAAGATGTGCTTTATGAAATGAAACTTTCCAAATGCCTTTCTAAATAGAGACTTGTTACTTCGGTGCTCTCTCACACTTTTACAGGAATGTAGCAAGCTCTTTTTATCGGGGTGGGCAAGCTTTGAAATTACACCCCTTTGAGTTCAAAGGTTTCTTACTTCCAACCAAATAAAGAGTAAGTAAGCAGTTCTTACTTTCTCATACCTTCAGTAATAGGAAAGTATTATGATCGTTAAAAAATCTCACTTCCAATTTTCGACATAATTTTACTCGAAATTTAAAAATTAGGTGAATACCCAAGAGCAAACGATTTTAAATATCAAGTGAAACGTAAAACTTAAGTGAAATATTAAGTGAAACGTAAAGTTATGTGGACAACACAACACGCGCAGAAATGCAAAATAAAAGCAAACCAGCACAGAACGAATGAGTATTAGACAGTAAACGTAACAATAGGAATATACATTCGGAGTAGGGCTTGGAAAAATTCCGTTCAAGGTTAAACGCTCAGAGAAACTTACGGCGACAGACCACAAATGACTAATTAGCTCTTCATCCCTACGACATATTCGGAAAGGTAGTGGAGGTTATAAGTATATCAGCATATTGTTTTACATACCTAAATCCACTGTTTCGACAATTTCATGCATCCATACGAGGTAGTCCACAAATCACAGTGTAAATTATGTACGCCCGGTTATCTGCGCGTAATAGTGTATACGGCTAACTAAAGTATTCACAAAAGAAGATATTAAAGTATATAATTCTGTTTTTGAGTTAAAATTTTCGGCAAATTTATTCACAATCAGTTCATTTCTATTTTTTACGGTCCTCAGATTGTGAATTTACTCCCCTGACATGACCATCCTGAGAGGGCAGCCTGGTTTTCTCTTTTCACCTCTGTAGTACGTCACAGCCCTCTGCCCTCCCTGTAACTACCACCCTGCACCTGTATTTATTCTGTGTAATACCTCATTTGTGAGGTGGAAGTTCTTTTGATTTTCCATGTGTTTAAGAGTCACTCAGTTCGAGGGCGTCGTTAAAGCTGCTTCCCCTTTAGTACGCCACTTCCTAATTCCCCTTAAAAAGAATGCTGGATATACACTTTGTTTTAAGCGTAGTTACTTTTCTTGGAAGAGCCAAGCACACGCTCCTTCGAGCAATGTGCCCCTTCTGCCATTTTGGGAACAAACTATAATGCCCTGTGAAAATAAATTTTTTTTTCCGTGTCCCCTTACTCCGGAGTAAGTCGCTCTTCCAACTGAGCTACGCGGACAGAATGTCTCGCTGCAGATTTGTATTCTTGACACATGTTTTCACCTCTGTAGTACGTCACATCATCTCCCTCTTAATTGTTTTTCTTTGAAGCGAAGGAGGAATTTTCATTATTTCCAAACAATGTGTGGAACAAACATCACATATTTTTCGAAGAACCCAACGGTCAGTGGATCCATTTTGCAAAGTCGGGCGCCAATGTGAAAACACAAGTTTGTCCGCGACGGGCATCGAACCCATGTCCCTTCAATCCGGAGTAAGTTGCTCTCCCAACTGAGCTACGCAGACAAAATGTCTCGCTCCAGATTTGTCGTCTTGACACATGTTTTCACCTCTGTAGTACGTCACAGCCCTTTTAATGATAGGTAACTTTAGGGGGTTTAAAAAACGAAGTGTTTTAAACTACTTTTGTCGATTAATTAGATGAAATGAAGATATTTTTTCTTGAAATTAAAAACAATGTTAACAGACGTGGGCCAACAGTTGTCGTATTTTCCTATTTTCAAGAAGTGGGCGTCTTTTTGTGTGTGTGTGTGTGTGTGTGGGCGTTTTTTCTATGGGTATTCTTTCCCCAAACCTAAAAAAAAAACATAAAATGAAATGTTCTGTTGTTACGTTTCTTATAGCCGGGACCTCTTGGTTCAGAATGGACTACTGATACACAGATTAAATTTTAGACCTCCGAAGTACAAAAAGAAAGGCGAATATTTTTTACCAATACCTCATTTTAAGAAAAATGTGCATTCTTTGATGAAATGGTATGACGCTGAGCTGAAGCTGAAAGACACGGTTCAAGTGCAGTGGTATTCACAGGTGTTGAGTTTTCTTATAATTATTTTTTTAGCTTTTGAGGTTCTCTAACTTTTTCCGGAACCAGAAATCCAGAATTGAAGTAGGTCGCTAAGACATGAATGAAACAAATATATCATAATTTTCAGCATTTTTTCCTAAGAATGTTAAATTTTTTTTTTACCGAAAATTATTTCACAATATATTATCTACTTTTCTTCGTCATCCCAAACTTTCTCTTTTTACATTTTTCGTATGATATCGTGTTAAATATTGATTCCGTAGTTCCTTACCTACCGAGAATTTGAATACACCAGTTAAAATTTTCTGAATAGCCCCTCCCTAAAGGCAACTTCACTAAAGGCAGTTGTGTTACTACCACGCGCTTAACCTTCTAATGCGGATTCATATTACACTAAAGCCACACTGGCAATGGGATTTAATTTTGATGTACTTAAATTCACCACGCTTTATTTCCAACACAAGGTGATGCATCTTCCAAGAACTCTTCAATGTCATGTTGGAAAATGTTTTTCAATCCTTGAACTGGGACGACAGAGGAATGAAGATTAATAGAGATAGTTTAATCCACTTTCGTTTGCTGACTACAGAGACACTTTTCAAGCACCCCCTTAAAGCTGCGCAGTATGATCCCGGAACTTGATGACAAGAGTAAAGAATTGAGATAAAAGATGAACTTACAGAATCCAAAATTGATGCACAATGTTTCTTTTACAAGAACTGAAGATTTAGACTATTTTGATGGGACAAATTTAGAAAGCACCAGTGCCTACGGACCCAGGATGACTGGTATCCGGAAGATTGGTGCCCGGTAAGCTTGAACTCGGGTGACACGTACAGAGAGAATAATGGTACACACGTAGCTTTATCCCGTTCTGTTCAGTTTTAATCCCTGAATTTCTAGCTTCAGCATCGGCTTCGTCGCTTTTGATCATTTCGAGACATTTTTTTCTTTAAATTTGAAATTCACTTCATAAATTGAAGCAATCTCGGAATTTGCATGAAATTAGCTCTTTAGAAAACTCGGACACTGTAACGTACCAGGAGATGTGACGTACCTGCCCGAAGGACACACACGACATAAAGGCAGATAGGAATCAGAATAAAACGTCCGCGTAGCTCAATTGGTAGAGTGACTTACTCCGGAATGAGGGAAAACTCGGACACTGTAACGTACCAGGAGATGTGACGCACCTGCCCGAAGGACGCACATGACATAAAGGCAGATAGGAATCAGAATAAAACGTCCGCGTAGCTCAATTGGTAGAGTGACTTACTCTGGAATGAGGGGACCCGGGTTCGAATCCTGGCGCGGACAGAAATGACGGAGAAATTTACTTCGTTTTAATGGCGCCCGAACTATCCGGATGACCCGACCGTTCAAAATCTCGCATTGGTGTGATGTTATTTCCACACCGCGAGATAGGAAAAATAAGAGAATCCCTTCTCCAGCACTTCGAAAAAAAAAAAAAAAAAAATAAGGGGGAGATGATGTAACGTACCAGGAGATGTGACGTACCTGCCCGAAGGACGCACACGACATAAGGAATCAGAATAACACGTCCGCGTAGCTCAATTGGTAGAGTGACTTATTCCGGAAAGAGGGGACCCGGGTTCGAATCCTGGCGCGGATAGAAATGACGGAGAAATTTACTTCGTTATAACACGCGGGATTGGTACCAGGGAAAATGATTCACGGGAGACTGGTACTCGATAAAATGGTACCCGGGCGACTAATATATGCGATAAACTGGTATTGCTACTAGAAGAATTTCTACTTGAAGAGTTAGTTTCCACCTGTCCACCAGAGGGAACGCATACCAAGTGCATAGAAGGCAAATCATTGCTTTAGGGTATGGTCTTCTTTGATAGCTGCAATTTAGATTAAAGGTATTTAGATTCTAATCTGACCAACTTTACTGACATTTTCTCTGGTAATAAATTGAGGTTTCGGAGTGTAGTTTCTGTCATTCGATTTGGTTGGGGAGGGGGTGGTTAGACCCTGAAATGCGATATATTGTCTTATTGTCTCCAACTTGAAAATGAAACCTTTAGTACAAAAAATGTTTTCGTAGTTTACTAAAGTGACATGTTTTCAGTTTTTAAGCTAACGCACCTCTGCACGGATCACTGCGGGGAGGGATTCCAAAAGTCAGTTTTCATGTACTAAGTGTACTTTTTATCAAAAATATGTTTCCAACTCCCCCTCCCCCAACACAGACGCACACACATTTGCATAATTTGTTCCCTGGAAAAGAATTTTAATTTCCGAAGGCAGTTTCTGCTGCTCCATCTGAAGTGTATTAGGGTAATCTATATATATATATATATATATATATATATATATATATATATATATATATATATATATATATAAGTCAAAATAAAGGTTACACGCAAATTTTCAAAACAGCTTTTGAAATTCCAAAGCGTCTGAGGCTGCATAAAAGAAAAACCGAAAAACTAATACAAAAATCACCACAAAACTGAAAGCTGGAGCAACTGATTCGGAGAAATCAAAAGAAGAGACCTAACAACCGACCGGGAGAAAAGAAAGAGGAATATAGAACTATATCAAGCTGCTATCTATAGCTTCGTGACGTCTAGTATCACTATATATCGTATATAACCCTATCACACTTCAGATAGAGCAGATGTCTTCACACTTCAGATAGAGCAGATGTCTTCACACTTCAGATAGAGCAGATGTCTCAATGAAGGGAAGATTCCTGAGGATTGGAACAATGCTACAACGATCCTGCTACAGGTGGCATTGAGAATCTCAGGAACTACAGGCCCATCAGCCTCTTATCAGTGGTTTGTAAAATCTTCACTAAGGTTCTTTCACATCGCTTGAAAATAGCACTGGACATGGCTCTACCGAAACAACAAGCTGGATTCAGAAGTGGCATCATATCCATGGACTGAAAACAAATGATTGAAAAAACAAGGGAATATGAGCTGCCGTTATGCATGACTTTTATTGATTATGAAAAGGCCTTCGATTCCTTTAAACCATCAGCAGTTGGCTATGAAATCCTGTGTACATTACCATTATTAAAATGCAAGTGCAATGGTTCGACTATTTAAAGATACAGCAAGAATAAAAATTGGAAACGGAGGGAGACAACCTGACACTATTTCTCCCAAGCATTTAAGAGCTTGGGAGAAATAGTGTCATATTGTCCAGAACTTAAACTGATAAGAGTAAAGAAGTGGAATAAGAAACAATATTTCAGAGGATAAAAATAATGTACGATGCTTCTACAAAAATGAAAGCTTATCGGTTGATGGGGAAAAGCTGGAAATAACCGATGTCTACATTTACTTGGACAGTATGCCATTATGTCTACATTTACTTTGAGCAATATGCCATTATGTCTTAAAAGAAAAGTGTTTAATCAATGTATCCTTTCATTTCTTACGTACGAGCAAAGACGAGGACCTTAACTGAAAAAAGCATACAAAGACTGCATACAACTGAAAGGAGCATGGAAAGATGCATGATCCATGTAACCAGCAATGATAAGAAAAGGAACTCGTCGATGAGGAAAATGACAAAAGTGGAAGACGTTATGATCAGAATAAAATCCCTGAAATGCAATGGGCTGGGCATATTGCCAGAAGGACGGACCACCGATGGACAACCGAAATTTTAGACTGAATTCCAAGGGACAGAAAAAGATCCAGAAGAAGTCCGCATGGGAGATGGATGGATTGAATTCGAAAGCATGCAGGAGTGACATGGACGAGACTGACTCAAGACAGACCGTTGTGGGAGAAACTACGGGGAAACCTTCATTTAGCAGTGGATTGACAATGTTTGACAAAAATCATAAATGGTGATTATATATATATATATATATGTATGTATGTGTGTGAGTATATATATATATATATACCTTTTACCTAAGCATTACATCTCAGATGGAGAATTTCTTTTATTAGAATACTATGTGACGTACCTGCCAGCAGGACGCACACGACATAAAGGCAGATAGTAGTCAGAACAAATGTCCGCGTAGCTCAATTGGTAGAGAGATTTATTCCGGAATGAGAGGATCCGGGTTCGAATCCTGGCGTGGACAGAAATGACGGAGAAATTTACTTCGTTGTAATGGCCCCCGAACTATCCGGATGACCAGACCGTTCAAAATCTCGCAATGGTGTGATGTTATTTCCACTCCGCGAGATAGGAAAAATCAGAGAATCCCTTCTTCAGCGGTTCGAAAAAAAAAAAAAATTGACTGGGAGTTCTCAAGTGCACGTTCTACAGTGGATGGCTGCCTGCAACGATTCATGGTCACGGCTGACCCGTGGGCCCTGCCCCCGGCCCTCTTTCGGGGAGGAGATGTGACGTACCCGCCAGCAGGACGCACACGACATAAAGGCAGATAGTAGTCAGAACAAACGTCTGCGTAGCTCAGTTGGTAGAGCGACTTATTTGGGAATAAGCAGACTCGGGTTCGAATCCCGGCGTAGACCAAAAATGACGGAGAAATTTACTTCGTTGTAACTAATGTAACCTATCTTCGATTTTTGAAGCTTCTGCACCTCTGCTGAACTGGCTAGGCAGACGTCAGCATCACTGCTAATAGCATGCATTTTCGATCAATATTATAAGTTTCCAAGCAGATTCAAATTCATCATGTTTTTCTAAAACAAAATTTCGGTTTCCGAATGGATTTTTCCGCTGCTCCTACTGAAGTAGGGGAATCTCTCCGAAACTCGATAAATTACTTTTTACCTAAAAATGAACCCCACATGTAGAATTTTTTTTTCGTACTTTATTAGTGTGACATTAATTTTGTATTCTAAGGTGACGTACCACTGCGTCACATAGCTGGTGTGGGGGGTCCAAAAGTGATTAATGTTGTTACTAACTGACCTTTCGACCAAAAATATGTTTTCCAATCTTGCACAATTATTATTTTCTTCACGAATTTGGATTTTCGTAGAATTTTCTGCTGCTGAAGTGGGAATCTCCGAAGTGTGATATATTAATTACATTTAACTTACGAATTCAAAGCGTGCTTTGGAAAGAAAATTAAATTGTTCTGAAAATAACATTAAATCTACGGTGGAATCATCTGGCGTGCCATTCAGGAATTGGAGTTAACAAACGATATTTGGGGTGAAAGTCCTTTCCTAGCCGAGTGGGCGTAAAAGCCATTTGCCGGCGGTGGTAATCGAACCGGCATACTTATCCTCCGGAGCCGATTGGTTTTCCAATTAAGCTACACCGACGAGTGCTTACCACTGCTACTTGCCGTCATGACATGTACGTTACCTCTGTAGTACGTCACACATATCCTCCCCTTGATAAAGGAGAGAGCACAAAATAGCAGGTTTCGGAACCGCTTCAAACCATGCTTGAAATCACTCTGTAGAAGAAGAAATTCTCACTAATTCCAGACGTGTGTGGAAGAAACATCACACATTTTTCGAATAACATAACAGCCTGTAGTTCACTTTTTAAGTTCTGGTGCCAATGTGAAAACCCAGATTTACCGGTGGCTAAGCTCGAACTCGCATCCTTCTGCTCTATAGCCTAATGCTTTCCCAATTAAGTTACATCGACGAAGTTCGTCACCGCAACCCAGCCGTGCAGACCTGCGCCCCACCTCCGAGGCAGGTACGTCACACAACAGATATCAAGCGAGCGCCACATCGGATAAAAAGTTATTAAGCATATAAAACACAAATTTGGCAAGTGTGAATCCGTTTATTGGTGTAAATATGACATGAATGTTGTGTCATATAATATCCGAAAACTTGAAAATTTAGTCGTCCTGGAGTTGGAACCGAACCCGCGTCTCCCGGTTAGCGCTCCAGTATGCTAACCACTAATGTTCAATTAATTGGAAACTTGAAACTTGGTCGTTCTGGGTGGTATAGTAGCTAGCATACTCGGGTGCTATCCGGGAGACGCGGGTTCGGTTCCTGCTCCAGGACGACAAAACTTTCAAGTTTTCGGATATTATATGACTTAACAACCATGTCATATTTACACCAATAAACGGATTCACATCTTCTAAATTTGTATTGTACAATGGTGTGATCCCGTATTTTATTCACTGGCATATAAAACTTTTCCCGAGTGCATTTGAAAGGAATATAGCTTCTCTCAAGAGCAATTTACAATCGTATCTCAAAAGAAAAGTGTTTAATCAATGCGTCCTTCCAGTTCTTACTTATGAATTTTAACTGAGGGACACACAGTGGTTGCGGGTAACTCAAAGAAGCACGAAGAGATGCATGCTTCGTACAACCAAGAGAGATAACAAGTTAGTAAAATCATGCAATGCATTGATTATGATACGTTTTCCAACATACCAGAAATCATTACTCAAGTTATGGGAATAATGGCTGTGGAATGAATCACGCTCTTGTGCCCTGACCTTCAACCCCATTTCGATGATATTCAACCCAACTGGTTCAGTATACCTCCGGAACAACATATTAAAGTTTTGTCGCAATCGGAGCCTTTTTAGTCAAGTTATGCGGACAATGGCTGTGGAATGAATCTCGCACCTGTGCCCTGACCTTTGACCCCATTTCGATTATATTAAACAGAACCGGTTCAGAACATCTCCGGAACAACATGATGAAGTTTTGTCGCAATCAAAGCCTTTTTACCTAAGTTATGACGCATAAGGGCGATGAAATGGATCCAGCTCCTAAGTCGTGACCTTTGACCCCATTTCACCCATTTTCAATAGGGTTCGTCCCCAGTGGTCCCCTACCACATACTACAATTTCATCGAAAACGACCTATTTTTACACGAGTTATCGTGCGGACAGACAGACAGACAGACGGACAAAGCTGGAGCATATACGCTTCTTCAACCTACGGTTGGAAAGCATAAGTAAAAGGAACTCGTGTATTAGGAAAGCTGCAAGCGGTGATGACATCGTGATCAAGTAAAGGCCCTCGAACAGCAATGGACCGGATGTATTAATAGAAAAATTGACCACCGTTGGACAACTGAAAAACAAGACTTAGTACTAAGGGGCAAGATCAGTGGCGTACTCACGATCCATTAACGGCCCTGAAAGTTATTTTATGAGATCCACTTTCGGGGGAAATTATTAAGCCATCCCATCTCTGAAAAAACAGTATGTCAGCATCACCGTTTGCTGTTTAAGCATCTTTCAACACAATCTACAAATCATTACACATTTTTTGCACTAAGGCAATAATTAACAAAAATTTCACCCCTTTTTCTAGACCGCGGATCCCTAGGAAAATTTAATGCAAGAACAAAATTTCTTCCGCTGCTGAGAAGTAATAGACAAGGTACGTTACCTGAGAGAGACTGAATGTCAAAGACTTAATTGCATTCTTATAAATTCTATTGTGGTAACTGAATTCAGAATTTGTAATAGTTTCTTCGCTCTGACTGAGAACGGATTTCCAAATGTGATGAAACTTAATTTCTTTTTCAAAACTTTGATAAAATAATTAGGAAAAAATCTCTCGTAAAAACTGAAAATATCCAATATAAATATATACACTATCTACCAACAAGTAATTGGACACCCCTGCAATCGATGATATCTGCGGTCCTGATACACGTCACGGCAGCCGCCGTTAAATATCGTGTGGGAAACAACAACGCAACCAGTCGCATGTAAGATGCCACGCAGTTCGGACCTCTCTGATTTCGAGAAAAGTGTAATCGTCGGATATCACAGAAATAGCCGATCCATACGTGACATATCCAGCCCGTTGAAGTACCCAAAATCAACAGTGGCCTACGTGATTTGCAAGTGGAAGATGAGAGGTGACTGTCGGAATGTGCCCCGACCCCGCAGACCCACAAAACTGGGAGTTAGAGACCGGCGGGTGCTGGTCAGGGAAATTCGGAAGAACCGCACCAAATCGATGGGCCACATCCGCGAGGAGTTTCAACAGGCATCCGAGAGTTTTTTTTCGATGAATACCATCCGTAAGGACACCCGTCTGCTCGGTTATCATGGACGTGCTGCCCACAAGCCTTTGATCACCAAGTCCAATAGCGCTGCTCGGCTGACGTGGTGCAAAGAACGTCGACAGTGGACCGTTGAACAGTGGAAACAGGTTCTCTGGAGCGACGAATCAAGGTTCACCCTCTACCGTTCGGACGGCAGGGTCTGGGTTTCGCGTCTGCTTGGAGAACGCCTCCTGCCGGAATGTATTGTACCAACTGTGAAGTTTGGCGGCTGTGGAATTATGCTATGGGGGTTTTTCTCCTGGTATGGTACGGGACCCTTAGTCGCAATTCCTGGTAGACTCAACACCGAGACCTACTGCACCATTTTGGATGACCATGCGCTTCCTACGTTGTGGCAGTTTTACGGGGTGGACCAATGTTGCTTTCAGGATGGTAATGCCACCTGTCATGTTGCGAGGTCCGCCATGGCTTGGTATGGTGACAATGGGGTTAATCGAATGGACTTGCTTGCGCTGAGCCCGGACCTTAACCCTATCGAGCACCTCTGGGACGAGTTGGAGCATCAACTTAAGGGGTGCCCCCACCGTCCGAAATCGGTGAAGGAACTGACCTGTTTTCTCCAAGCCGAGTGGAAGAAAATACCGCTAGCCGTCGTACAACGCCTGGTTGAGAGGGTCGCAGCTGTAATCGCCGCTCGTGGATACTCCACCAACTACTGAAGGTGAATAAACTTCGTTTTCCTTTGCTATCACAGGTGTCCAATTACTTGTTGGTAAATAGTGTATATATATGCGCGTGTGTGTGTGATAATATATGCAGGAATTTCAGTGCAAATTTATAAAGTGAGAAAAATTAAAGAATGCGAAAATTAATTTTTATTTAATGACTTTCAAACGAAAAAAAGTGTTTTTCCTGTAGCTCGAACAGACATTACAGAACTGCAGTTCAAGAATTAGTGTAACCGTAAAGCCCAAAATGTAGTAAATCAGATGTAGGATCTCGTTCAAATAAAATGAAAAAGAAAAAGAAAGGAATATGCATGTAGAAATAGCAGCATTCCAAAACTTTTACCATAGGTGAACAGAGATGAAAACGGGCCTCGGGTCAACGGGTCGCCAATTTCTAGCAGGTCAAACGAGTCGGGTCAAGTTGTTCCTGACCTGATTTCGACCCGGTTTTATTTCCGTTTTACTTTAAAAAAAAAAAAAAAAAAAAGGATTCCCTTGGACTGAAAAATGATTTGTCATGCAATATGAAGAGTGTCCTCAGAAGGAACAGTGTTCCTTCCTTCTGAGGGGCAATGATGAAATGATGAAAACAACATCCACATTTTGGAAACTTTCAGCTCATCATAAACTTGTGAAAATTGGTGTTGCCGTGAAACATATTCTGAAGCTTCATATGTTGCCATGAAAACAGCAAGAACTGAAACTAAACATACAAATCACCTAATTCAAACATTTTGACTGTAGCACCATCAAAGTTATGTGAAACAGCTTTAAGATTATTGCGGAGGGACTTTTGGACTGTCGCAGATGTATATGAAAATATGTATAAATCAGTTAGGTTATGTCTTGCAAATTAAAGACGACCGTTTAAACACTTCCCGTATGTGAGTAAATTATATGATCCCATGATGCATCTGTTTGATTTTCATATAACCTAAGAAAAAATTGCTGAGAGATTTTTTGAACACCCTGTGTATATATTATAGTTCAAAACATATTTGTCCGGGCCGGGTCCTGGTCAGTTACAAATCCGGATCTGGTCCAGGTCGGGACCAATTATGTGATGTCCCGGTACAGGTCGGGTACGCGTCCAAAATTTTTGATCCGTTTCCAACTCTGAGATGAGCATCAATGTTTTAAAATATACAATGAATTTTGAGTATTAATCCCAGACTATTGATAGCATATTTTAGTTAGATTGTGCTGATTTTTTAGCTGTGCTGATGTTTTAGCTAGAACTGCAATTAGGAAAGTGACCCTAGATAGAGGATATCAGCCTAAAGGGACGTGGTTGTAATTTGAAAGTCGAGAAACAGGAAGAGGGTGTACCAAAGACAGCGTTTGACTCAACAGAACATTTTTTTGCGTAGGTTTTATTGCTTGCTTGTTTGTTTTTTATGAAGCCATCCAAGTGGTAAACACACTTTGTCGTTTTCTTATTATTTGGTTTTCTCCAATAAAAATATTGAAGTAAAGTACGGTCCATTTTGCCCCCTTAAGTTAGCAAGAGATCTGCTGGCCTAAAATATGGTGGCCCAGTGGGAGTTCTTCCTGCATCCCGGCGGCCCAGTCCGCGCCTGGGCAAAACCCAGAAGAGGACCCTGTGTAATATGGTTGGGTGCCTTTCGAAAATATGCCTGAGTGGCATGAAATAATTCTGCTGGGTAGTTGTGGCAGAGACTTGGAGAGACATTCATCTAGCAGTGAATTGAAAATTGTTCTTGATGATGTTGATCAGATGAGGCTGAATTAAAAACGAATGAGAAAAGAAGAACAGTGAAGGAGTGTAAAGGCACCTTTGCCGAATGCTCGCATCAAAAATAAATCGGAATGGAGTTTAAAAATTATCTCGAAAAACATTTTGCCTTTCGTTTAAAGATTTTTGCAAAGTTTTATTTAACATGAAAGAACGCAAGTTTTAAAAATCTCTGTTAGTTCCCTGTTTTATTGGAAAGAAATTTTAAACTGGATTCAATGTTATTCTACATCTTTTAGAAAGGCTTTGTTTTACAGGCTACAGGATTCCTCATCTGGTAAAAGATTTCTCGAATTCTATATGAAGGTTTGCTTTTGCCAAGTCAATACGCATATAAACATTTTTACATACAATAAAAACAATTTCTAGAAGCGTTTTTTTTTTCTACTTGGGTGAAACCGGATAAACTTTTAAGTTGCTTCCAACCGTAAAACTTTTATTTTGTATTCATAGCTTTCTCTCTTTTTGCAAAGCCAACCTTTAAAAATGTTCAATATGATTGCCAGCTTAGTCTATGCTCCCAAAACAAAAGACAAAAAAGCATGCAGAATTACTCTCTTGGCATATGAAACAGGGAAACAAAATGTGCTGGATAACTTTTTTCACATTGCAATAAACATTTCACAAAATAAGATGTGATTTCCATGTTTTTCAGGAGATGACAACTCTATGCTTGTGGTTATGCTGACACGCAAGAACGGTGTGAAGTGCACTTTGTTGTCGACAACAGACACATACCCCCAACACTCCCGAATTTTCTCAGACACCACATAAAACATAAAAAAGTGCAACACCCTTCGTTTGAAGGAGGTTGTAAACACACACACACACACACACGCATATATAAGAGCTGGTTTTTTTTTTTGTTGTTGTTTAGTCTAAAACCTATCGGTCCAGAATACGACTGCCCACCGGAATTTTACCTGTGTCCAGTGGATTTTTCCGAGTCCACTCCTGGTTACGAATATCACGTTGTGGGCACTGCGTAGGATAAATTTTTCAATTTTATATAATGATTCCGTGAAAAGGGACTTCTTCAGCTAGTTGTAATTCATTTTGCCCCCTGATCGATCATAAATTTTTCAAGATTTTCTTGCTCCTTTCAAAATTTTCGTTCCTAGCCTGACAATCGTGAACGTTTAGAACCCTTGACGGAAAAAGATCAACGACTAATATACCGAGGTACGTGTGTATTTTCTTGACGAGTGCTGGAAACCCAGTACTGCCGACCATCCAGTCTGCAGTTTTTCCGGGGTTTCCCGCAGACTCCCTGAGCTTAGGAACGCGAATGCGTAGATTGTTTCCTCTGAAGTCAGTCCTGGACACGCTTTGTCCCTGGATGCCTGGGTTTACCAAATGGGCGTCGATACGCTGTTAGTAAAACACTAAGACGAATGAAATCTGATGTCACATGGCTTCAGGCATCTACGAGACTATTACCCATGGTTGTTGATGATGATGATAACTTGTCTTTAACTGCAACTAAGATGACAGATAGCAACCAAATCCTTTTTGTTTCTAACAACTTCTTGGAAACATGTTCAATCCATCCCCTTAGTTCATCTGAAGTTTTGGACATAGACTTTATTTTTGTTTTCAGTGTTTAAACATGATGTGATACAAAATTTAATTTAAACGAGTCCGACTTTTTAAAAGTCCTTTTTTCTCTCCGTGTTATGTTCTTGTTTCTCTTTGTGTGCATTTTATGAAATTTTCAAAACATCCTGTAGTCCTAGGCGCGTGCCAACGGTCTCTGCACATAAATGTATCACTGTATACAGTCACCCTGAAGGTCCAGTCGTCAGAGTCCAGAATGAATTACTGATGATGAACTTGTCCCACGGTCTGTCCATCCCCACTCACTGAAGCAGTGGCTCCAGATTAGGAACGGTGACTGCTTATATAGCTCCTAGAGTTTCTCTATGCGGTCGTTAACCCCCACCCTCGCAATTAAAAAAAAAAAAGAAAGAAAAGAAAAACATCACTTATTAGCGCACCAGAAAAACTACCACCCACAAAAAATGTCCATATTAATACCTAGGTATTATGGAGGTTTTAATAATTAAAATTATTTTAAACCTATAGGTATTTTCCGTAAACCCAACATTACTGCGTCTGACAGAAACGCGCACGTTGTAACTGAACTGATCGCCCTGGTTTTATACCAATAAGTACCCCTCCGTTTCCCCGAATATCATTTCCCCTAATGCATAATCTTGCCCTAAGGTTCCTTTACATTCCCTCTGCTGGCTTACTCGTTTTCCACCAATACTTTTTTTTTTTTTTTTTTTTTGAGGATGGGGTAAGAAAAGGGCAAACCTACGATTTTGAACATTTATAGACAACATCGTACTACAACTTCGCATAATGTCAAACAAAAAACGCAGTATAATACCGTTTCGGACAAGGATTTGAGGTGGCAGTAATCGTTGATTTATTCTCAGTGCCATTCAATGCTTAATAAATGCTTATTTAATTAGTTCTTGAACAAATTATTACAAAGTATCTTATTTTCAATGCCATCAGTGTTTTTAAGTTTTTTGTTCTATGTCAAACTGTATATAAATGTTATTGTAGCTATACTTCTGCCTACCAGTTAGAACAAAATATATGTATGTAGTCTGTATGTATAAAGAAAGGCATGACGCTCTTTCTTTGCAAATTCAAATAGGAATACCAATATAAATAAGAACTGAACTTGACGTTGTGGAATTAATCGTAACTTTGACCGAACTATTAGAGGAAACCGGAATCGTAACTTCTAACCCAACTATATTAAAGGGAAACGGGAATTGCAGCAGCAATATTAGGGGAAACAGGAATTGCAGCAGCAATATTAGGTGAAACGGGAATTGCAGTAGCAATATTAAGGGAACCGGGAATATATACACTATCTACCAATAAGTAATTGGACACTTGTGATAGCAAAGGAAAACGAAGTTTATTCACCTTCAATAGTTGGTGGAGCCTCCACGAGCAGCGATTACTGCTGCGACCCTCCGGGGCATACTCTCAACCAGGCGTTGTACGACGGCTAGCGGTATTTTCTTCCGCTCGGCTTGGAGAAGACAGGTCAGTTCCTTCACCGATTTGGGACGGTGGAGGCACCCCTTAAGTCGACGCTCCAACTCGTCCCAGAGGTGCTCGATAGGGTTAAGGTCCGGGCTCTGCGCAAGCCAGTCCATTCGATTAACCCCATTGTAACCATACCAAGCCATGTTGGACCTCGCAATACGACAGGTGGCATTGTCATCCTGAAAGTAACATGGGTCCACCCCGTAAAACTGCCACAACGTAGGAAGCGCATGGTCATCCAAAATGGTGCAGAAGGTCTGGGCGTTGAGTCTACCAGGAATTGCGACCAAGGGTCCCGTGCCATACCAGGAGAAACACCCCCATAGCACAATCCCACCGCCGCCGAACTTCACAGTTGGCACAATACATTCCGGCAGGAAGTGTTCTCCAGGCAGACGCGAAACCTAGACCCTGCCGTCCGAACGGTAGAATGTGAACCTTGATTCATCGGTCCAGAGAACCTGTTTCCACTGTTCAACGGTCCACTGTCGACGTTCTTTTCACCACGTTAGCCGAGCAGCGCTATTGGACTTGGTGATCAAAGGCTTGTGGGCGACAGCACGTCCATGATAACCGAGCAGATGGGCTTCCTTACGGATGGTATTCGTCAAAAGAACACTCCCGGATGCCTGTTGAAACTCCTCGCGGATGTGGCCCATTGATTTGGTGCGGTTCTTCCGAATTTCTCTGGCCAGCACCCGTCGGTCTCTAACTCCCAGTGTTGTGGGTCTGCGGGGTCGTGGCACATTCCGACAGTCACCTCTCATCTTCCACTTGCCAATCACGTAGGCCACTGACGATGTTGGATACTTCAACTCGCTGGATACGTCACGTATGGATCGGCCATTTCTGTGATACCCGACGATTACACCTTTCTCAAAATCAGAGAGCTCCGAACTGCGTGGCATCTTGCATGCGACTGGTAGCGTTGTTGTTTCCCACACGATATTTAACGGCGGCGGCCATGACGTGTATCAGGACCGCAGATATCGTCGATTGCAGGGGTGTCCAATTACTTGTTGGTAGATAGTGTATATACATTGGGAGAATGGAACTCAACGAGCCACCAGATTAGGGGAACCGATTATCGGGGAAACGAGAGGACACCACAGCAGTACAAAGTACCAGAACACCGAAGTTAATCATATGGTGAAAATTTTATTCTTCTGGAGAACTAAGGCCCCAGCTTCTTTGAAATGCCTAATTATCACACATCCATTTAAGTTATTTATTTTTGAATATAAAAGACACACTTAACGTCCAAATGTTTTACGAAAAAAAACATTTCTGTTGAATTTAATTTTTAAAAAATGACACAGATTTCTGTTCTTATCTTAGTCCCCCAGCAAAGAACATCTTTTGATTCATTACATTCTGAAGGACGCGTAGTTATGTGCAAACAACTGTAATACATAACACCTTGTCTTCACTGGTATAAAATTTTAATTGATTAAATTGATGTTTCTTTCACATTCTCTTTTTAATGTACATGCATAGGAAGTACTGCAACGGCTGTGAAAAGGGGCCTCAAGTTCTCCTGAATAGCTGCTTTCCTGTCATCCAGTTTGCATTAACTCTAAAACCGCGAAAATGGTATCAAATGATTTTACTTAATTACTGGAAGAAAAAAAAAACTACCAAAAATTGTTCTTCTTTTTAATGTTTCGTTCGAATCTACCGTCCAAATTTTCTCGCTATTTCTTTAACCAGTTTCATACGAAATTTCCCCAAAAAAAATTATAAAATATTTTTACTGAGTACTGTAAAATCATCTAACAATGTTCCCATGCAACCGAGGAAACAAAAAAAACCCCTGGAATTCTCAGGGAATTTGAAAGTGGTTCCAAAAAATCAGGAAAAACTCAGGCAAAAATGCCGTTGTTTTTCTAAAAAGCAAGAGATACTTTATTTTGCCGAAAAACTTTTCTTTCGGATTTCAAACTTTTGTTTGCAATTACTGCCTGCCTAGAATTCGGTACACTGTTCAAAAAAATCTACTTAAAAATTAGAACCTGAACCTACTCAGGTTTTTTTTTTAAAGTACAATCGTATCGTAAACGAGTACATGATATGCTCAAATATAAGTATCCATACGTATTTACAAATAACTGCGCCAATAAATATAAATATAATCTCGTATTACTTCATTTTAGGCATTATAGATTTCAAGAGAAATTGTTTATTAAATGTGTAAAGTGACACACATAAATAATTAGTGCAATAAAGTCACTGATCACAAGTAATTTAATTATGCATAAAGTATCTTTGCGTACGTTTTTACATTAGCTATATTTGTGTCAATCTCATGAATAATATATGTCGCTTTATCTCTATATTTGTCATAAAATTGTGCCGTCCAGTTGCCCAGCATGTGACAATGAATATATCTATTATCCCAGATGTGCCATCGAATAATATACTTCCAGTTGATTCTATGAATAAATGAGTATGCATGGAGTACACGTATTCCTAATTTGAAACCGTGCCGCGGATGGCTTGGAGGTTAGAGATTGAGACTGATGGTGGAAGGACCCCAGGTTCAAACCTAGCCTAGTAGGTGCGGTGATGTGAATTTCTATCAATCGCTGAATATCGGACGAGCTCGTTAAGTTACGGTCCCAGGGTAGGAATCCCACGGTTACGTATAAAGGTGTTCATTCCTAAGCCCCGCCACAACACCCCCCCCCCCCGGAATTTCTCTCTGCCTTCTATGTACAAAATCGTACGGTGGCGCCATCTGGTGTGCTCTCACTTACAAACTATCCTGTCAGACTTGCTAGATTGATTGTAACTTCCTTCAGTTTCTGTGCGCTTTCCGAAAGGGCACAGTAACTGAAGGAAATTAGAGCACACATATATTTGAAATATAGGGATATTTTTTTAGTACATATGTTTGAAATATATGTACTCAAAAATGAGTACATATATTTCAAATTAGAAATACCAGATATACTCACAGTTGATTTTCTGCATGTACTCAAAAATGAGTATGTGTATTTTCCAAAAATGAGACACAAGTACTCGGAGCTATTATAAGCCCGGAATGTACTCAAAAACGAGTACATTTTGCTTATTTCTAAGTACCAATTTTTAACAGTGCAGATCTTACTTTCAGTTGCACTACATTTTATCCTTATTCTCTAAAAAAGATGCAAAATTAAATTTTAAAAATTGCCTGTTACTACATTTTGTTCAATTTCTGCAGACAGTTGTAACATGGAAACATGGAATAATTAGGCACAATGTCTTGACATATTCCTGCTTGAAGAAAACATTACCAACCAAACAAAGGATCAAAGTCTGGAGATTCTTTTGGGACCTGTTTCTCTGAACAGGATCTATCAGTAAGCTTAGCTGCGTTGTGTTATAGAAAAACAAAAAATAATCAACTGAGAGATTGTTTTCTTACATATCGCCCATTTGTATGGGAACATATTAACAAATTCTATGTGAGAAGTATTCACAATAATTCAAGGAATTGTGGTAAGGGAATAATGTGCACATTTAGTTGTTATTAATGAAAAGCAGGTAATTTTATAAAGACTTTACAAATGTCTGCTTTGAAGAATTTAAAGAATTGCTTTGTCTGCTTTGACATTTAAAGAATTTACAAATGTCTGCTTTTGTGAGAAAAAGCATGAATGGAAAGAAATGGAAAGATTCATCGCAACATGTCAGGGAACATCACTCTGAAAAAAGTTTAAAAACACCTAGAGAACCTGGAAAAGTCAGGGATTTTTTTTATTACTTTGAGTAAGAACCCTCCCTGTCTTATCCATGAGGCCCCCAGCAATGCGGAAGTTGCGAGGGCTATCAGTACGTCCCTGCCGTCATTGCATGCACTGCAGCTTTTGCTTCACTAAAAGATAATAATGATGAACCATCTCTTAAAACAAAAGACATAGATGACGCTTTCGTGAAATGAAAACAAAAGACATAGATGATAGAAAGAAATGGAAAGATATTTAACAGTGTAGATCTTACTTTCTTTAAAACAAAAGACATAGATGATGGAAAGAAATGGAAAGATATTCAACAGTGTAGATCTTACTTTCTTAAAAACAAAAGTCATAGATGAAAACAAAAGACAGATGATGGAAAAAATGGAATGATATTTAACAGTGTAGATTTTACTTTCTTATAAACAAAAGACATAGATGATGCTTTCGTGTACAACAAGACACACCAAATATTACTGAAATGTCTTTCCTTTTCTTTCTTTAAATTCAAACCGCAAAGAAACCTTTTTTTTTTTTTTTCACGCCAAAGTGTTCTAAGCAATCTAGTTGACTGATTTCTGCAAAATGGTTGTTAAGATCCGAGGGATGTGTTAAGCAGAATAATCCATGCATGGAGCGTCCAGTTTGGTAACCGGATCTGGAATACGCAACAAAAGACAGATCGAGCGTACGCTTCGCTGCTCCAAGGGCTAATTAAATCTCGAAGAAAATTTTAACGTTACTGTAAGAAACCCATGGGGATTATCTCAGTAACAATATATATAAAGGTATGTAATTAATGACCGGAAGACTAAGTGAACACGATCCAGGAAGTTCTTGAAATGCTACCCAGTAAATATCTGTGCCGGAAAAAAATCATGCATATGCATGCATCGACGACACCATGCTTCCGTTGCATACGTAATTGAAAACGTTTCAATGCGATTCTTCTAAAATTCGAAAAAGCTTCGGATTTTTAGAGCGCGCGATCAGTCGTTAATCATGCTCTGTCAGAAAACAACTACCGTAATTTTAGGGCTGGGCGCCGCATTGTTGTTAGAACCGCACATCACAAAAATCGGTATTTAGGAAACAAATTCGTTGAAAGCGCCGCACCGTCATAAGTGCCGCATCCCAAAATCTTGTAATCTTTTAGCCACCAATGTAAGAGCTTCTACAAATAGCAGCATGGCAGGTTTAAATTACAATCCCAACTTTTTTAAGTCATTTTTTTTTTACGATCTCTTAAATTTTTTAAAGTTATTTTCGGTATTAATATAAAAGTGAAATAGTGGTTGCATTGACAATCCCGAATGTGCTTTCCTTTGTTATCTTATTTATTTATTTTAGGTTAATAGTCGTTCTTAGAGAGTGATACTGATTATAAATTCAAGCGTGTGGATGCAGTTTTCACGACATAAATCACCAGTGTCATTCTCAGTTGAGAAAAAAAAATGTAAATAGACGATGTCAGCTCTCTGTACACGTTATTTTATAAACAACGTACAGCAACTGAGCAATTTTTGTTTCCACACAGCTGGGATCGAATCCCAGATCTCTCGATTACTAGCGAGTGCAGATGGTGACTGATAAACTACCCATAGCACTGTGAATTGTTCGCACCGTTGCGTAAAGCTAACGCACTCGTCTAGTTATCGAGAAATCTGGGTTTCGATCCCAGCGGTGTCGGAACCACAGTTTTTCAGTTGCTGTACGTTGTTTATAAAATAACGTGGAAAGAGCGATGACATTGACTATTTATATTATCTCCACGTATCTGAAATATTTTCACGAATAAAAAAGGGGGGGGGAATTGTGCTATGGAAAATCTGAGCGAAATTAAAGAGAAACATATTAAATTGTCGTTTCGCATAAAGGAATATTCATGAAAAACGTATAAATAAATCGATGAATGAAGCAGAAACGTGCTGAAAAGAAGAAATAAAAATCAGTTCCGTTTTAATTTCAAATACTGTGTGAAAACCACAACTGCTATCTTTGATAACAGTTTTAACGCTGTTTTTTTTTTTTTTTGTTGAACAACGCTAAATTCTCAGAAGTGCTGCAGGTTTTAACATGATAGGAACGTGGGAGCATTGCTACAAATTCCTGTTATTTACATTTGGCTTGACAGTGTATGAGAGAAACATCTCCCAACCCTACTAGGTTGTTCCTTTCTCAATAATGTTACATTTGGTGACACAACAACGATGAATTTTGGTACTTTGGTAGACTTTGCTGTGTTCTAAAATGTTTCCTGTGTGAAGTTTTGTAGGAAAAGCGGAAAAGACAAGTCACTGGAGAAATATGAAGGTGATGAATTATCCTCTCGTTCTCAATAACCTTGCAGAAATAAACGTACGATTTAAAAAGAGTAAAAAATTGATAGCTGAGTTATGTTACACAAAAATCTGAGAGTGACATCATACAAAAGTTTAAAATTGCTGTTTGTTGAGCAGTTGTTTAGCAAAAATTAGGAAAAAAATTGGGGTAGGCAAAAGAAAAAAAAAAAAAAAAATTGGCATTGGCAAAAGACCCGCAGGACGGGTAAACCGCATTTTTTTTTTTTTTTTTTTGTACCATAAGAGTTGCTGCCCTTATTCCGAAAACCACTTCATTTTTTTTTTTTATTTGAAGTTTAACGATCACCGTGAGCAACTCAATGGGCTATAACCAGTCGCCTGTCCCTAATTTAGGGCCACTGGTTTCAGGGAAGGGAGAGAACCAGTGCCGTTAGACAAACACAACAACTATGCCTCACCGGGATTCGAACCCGGACCCTCTCAGACGAATTACTAGAAGCCATCGCTTAGACCACTGCGCCATATCATTACGATTACAATTTAAATATCACACTCAGGAAGTTATCAAATGATATGACAAATATAACTCCTTCTGCAGCATACATAGTGTATGCGATTGGAATTCTGATAAGACCTAGGCAGCAGGCAATCCGCTGTACTTAGCAATGAACGGCGAATGGAACTGCAATGTTGCGGAACATAATGGAAGTTGTGACGTACTACAGAGGTGAAAACATGTGCCAAAACGACAAATCTGCAGGGAGTCATTCTGTCCGCATAGCTCAGTTGGGAGAGCGACTTACTCCGGAGTGAGGGGACACACTTAGGTTTTCACAAAGTCTTTTCGTCAATAGATATGTGATTACTTATAGTGGTGTTTTTCTCAGATTTGTTTTCTTTTTTCCTTCCTTTTTTTCTTTATTTTTTGGTTGAAGGTTTAACAACCACTATGAGTAATTCAATGGGCTATAAGAAGTCGCTCGTCCCTAATTTAGGGCCACTGGTTCCAGAGAAGGAAGAGTGCAGGTGCCGTAAGGCAGACACAACATCCAAGCCTCACCAGGATTCGAACCCGGACCCGCTTGGACGAAGAGACATAAGCCATCTCTTAGACCACTGCGGAGGCCTTTGTTTTTCAAAGCAATTTTGTTACCATAAGGAGGATCTATAGATCTTCCCTAAAAATCGCAGGTGCTGAAATTCAGAGCAATCAGTATTATTAAGAGTTTTGAAAATGCCTTATGGCATCCATATGCATAAGACGAAACGCAGTGTTTATGAATCTCTTTGTCTTTCTATCAGTATTTCAGATCCTGCAAATAGAACTTAAAAGCCAAAAATGTTTCTTTGCTTCAAACAGATGCAAGCTCTACCAAAGTTTTCTGTTTCCTCCGACCTACAGATTGTACAAGTGTGTCGGGAGCCCTTATCATTTTGCCAAGATCCAAGATCCCTTATTTTCTGGATACGATGAAAAAATGTTATCGTGACAAACCCAAATATACATTGATTTTTTTAAATTTAAATATGCCTTGTTTTTTGTTTTTTGTTTTTTTGATCTGATAGAGATGAAATGTTTCCACAAGTTTCCTTAATTTCTCCGAGAGAAATATTTCCTTTATTTTGTTACAGCTATACAAAATAGCTCAGAACGGATTGTTTATTGTAATGGATTAAGCTCAGCTAAACGTTCCCTTTGCATTTCTCTTCTTCTTCTACAAAAGGCTTTTCTTGTAGAAAAGGCTTTTGAACCAAAACTCTTTATGACTGAGAAACACAGGGTGATTCATAAAGAAGTAAATAGTTTCAACACACTATAAAACAAGAGCAATGTAAGATATTTTATATTACCTGCAACATAATTGTAAGGGAATGTTTCAAGTTTTTTTAGAGACAGTCACAGATGTTCTATGTGTACACCCTTAGTCACACGACACACATCGAGCCGGTAATCCATTTCTGCCCAAACGCGAGGTAAGATATCTGAATCAAGTGCAGCGATAGTGGCTGTAATACGCTGTTGAAGCTTCGCTAGGTCAACAGGAAGAGAAGGGCGAATACCTTGTCCTTTACGTACCCCCAAAGAAAACAGTCACAAGGTGTTAAGTCAGAACTTCTGGGTGGCCATTGGATCAGTGGCATGTTGTAGTCCGCGGCTCGTCCAATCCATCGGTGAGGAAGATGTTCATCGAGATAATCTCGCACGTCTCCTAACCAGTGCGGTGGTGCACCATCCAATTGGAGAATAAAGTTGTCACTGTCGTCCTGCAACGGTGGCATCAACCAAAGACTTAACATATCGTTTAATTTTTAATGCAGCTTTTGCGGTATTTCTCACCAAGACGAGCCGCGGACTACAACATGACACTACTGACCCAATGGCCACCCAGAAATCCTGACTTAACACCTTGTGCCTTTTTCTTGTGGGGGTATTTAAAAGACAATGTATTAGACCCTCCCCTTCCTATGGATCTAGCGGAGCTGAATCAGCGTATCACAGCCACTATCACTGCATTTGATTCAGATATCTTACCTCGCGTTTGGGCGGAAATTGATTACCGCATCGATGTGCGTCGTGTGACTAAGGGTGCACACATAGAACATCTGTGACTGTCTCTAAAAAAATTTGAAACATTCCCCTACAATTCCTTTACAGGTAACATAAAATATCTTACATTGTTCTTGTTTTATAGGGCGTTGAAACTGTGAATTTCTTTATGAATCACCCTGTATACTGGTGAATGAAAATTCATATTCCACCGCCCCAGTGGCGCAGTGGTCTAAGCGGTGGCTTTTGATCGTTCATCCGAGATGGGTCCTGGTTCGAATCTTGGTGAGGCATGGATACTGTGCTTTTCTTACGGCGCTGGTTCTCTCCCTACCCTGGAACCAGTAGCCCTAAATTAGGGACGAGCGACTGCTTATAGTCCACTAAGTAGCTCACTGTGGTCGTTAAAACCCTAATAAAAAAATAAAAAATAACTCATATTCTTATATGTTGCAAGAAACACCACTTCTAAAAAAAGACACCGGCTCCACAGATGTTAAGCAAATGGAAAAAATGAGATAACATAAAAGCACACACTTTTGACCTATGAAACACAGGTATGAAATTGTATGGGCACAAAAGGGACGTGTCCCCCGCTCAACTTTTGGCTTTATTTTGCTGTCAGAATACTACGTTTTCCTAAATTTTCCAAATTTCAAAAGCTCATTATTTCTTGAATTTTAATTATAATTCGATATAATTGAGTAGTACGTTTTTCTGATACCAGACCTATCTTTGTGGGGTCATTTCTATCTTCATATCGGTGTGTATTGTGAAAACACAAGTTTGTCCGCGACGGACATCGAGCCCGTGTCCCCTTATCCCGGAGTAAGTCGCTCTCCCAACTGAGCTACACGGACAGAATGTCTCGCTGCAGATTTGTCGTCTTGATACAAGTTTTTATCTCTGTAGTTCGTCGCAGTGTAATGCAATCGCATAAGAACAAAATTTGCTGGACGTTGTTGGTAGGTAGAACAGTTCCGAACTGTGAGCTTCTTGCCCCCTGCATTGTACCCTTTCTAATCCTCTGTACTTGCTCCGAAGGTCTTATGCAATCTGCAGACCCAGAGTGATCTTCTTATTTTATGGCATATCATTCAATTAATTCAATGACCTTCTTACTGTTGATCCCAGTAAGAATAACAGCAGGCTGCGATGTTTAATTATTGCTTTTAGTTTTCAGTTCAGACATGTATGCTTTCTGAAGTAAAATATTGTATCTATTTCTTATTAAAATTATGATAATTGTGGTGATTGTTTAATGAAAAATAATTATATTTGCATATTACATCCCCCGAATCTTTGGAAAAAGTCTAGCTTATCACATGAAATGATACAGATGGTTAAAAAAAAAAGAAAAATGTTGTTTCCTTGTATTTCTGAGGCATGATTAAAAAACTTGTTTTTAAAATAATCCTGATGATTTCTAACACGTAAATTTTGTTATGTGCTTCCGTTAGTAAAACAGCATCATCTTTTTATGGATTTCATTTGTAAAGTAATCTCACTTCAGTAAAGCATGTGCTGAACTTGCAATCTTTATATCATGATTTGGTTCTCTAAGGAGACGAAGGCTTTTCGGATTGGTAACGTAAGTTGATGTGTAGAATTTTTTTACATTTGCGTTTGCCATGTGTACAATTATATGCGTGAAAGTCCCATCAGCCTTAGCGAAACACCATATAATTTGCTATCTGTATGATTGTGTGTGTAAAAATCTGTTCAGTGTGTAACGAAAAAGTACCTTTTTTCAGTTCATCTTTAATAGATTTCACTTTTTTTTTCATCTAACAGTGACGTGGTATTTAGTGTGAATCTGTGGAACGGTAAAATCTGTATGATTGCAGCAGTGAAATTTACTTGAGAGAAAATTTTTCATTTGATGAGGCCACACAGACGTGGCGTAGGAAAAAAACAGGTAATACACTTTTTGTATCAACAATTTATTATTGAAAGAAAGAAAGGATAATTATTAATAATCAATAGCATTTTGATTTGACTTGTGGTCACGGTTCTTTTTCCATCATGAACCATTTACTCCTTTGGTTTAAAAAATTAATGCACTTATTCTTTGAACAAATAAATTCAGTTGATACATTGTTAAAATATTTCTGAAATTCACGAGCCACTTTTGTCATTTATTTTGTGAATTAACGAAGCGTATTTCTGATACAACCTTTTCCGTGAAATGACAGAAAGAAACCTGAATTTCACGGATTTTTCCTACCTTGGGAAAATTCTGAATTTTCAGAAACCTTTCTGTAGTTTCTTTCTTATCATCATCATCATCATTCATTGTCAACCATTATCAATCCACTGCTGGACGAAGGTCTCCCCAAGTTTCCTCCACAACGGTCTGTCTTGTGCCAGTCTCCTCCATGTCACCCCTGCATACTTTCGAATTTCATCCACCCATTCCCCATGTGGTCTTCTTCTGGGTCTTTTCCTGTCCCTTGGAATCCAATCTAAAATTTCGGCTGTCCATCGATGATCTGTCCTTCTGGCAGTATGTCCAGCCCATTGCCATTTCAGGAATTTAACTCTGATCATGATGTCTTCCACTCTTGTCATTTTTCGGATCCACGAGTTCCTCTTCTTATCTCTCCTGGTTACACCAAGTATGCACCTCTCCATGCTACTTTGAGTTGTCTGCAGCCTTTGTATGTCTCTTTTAGTTAAGGTCCACGTCTCTGCACCATACGTAAGCACTGGAAGGATGCATTGATCAAACACTTTTCTTTTAAGACATAATGGCATATTGCTCTTGAAAATTATGCTGTTTCTTCCAAAAGCTCTCCAGGCAAGTTTTGTACGCCGATTAATTTCTTTATCAATGTGACCCTCACTTGATATCTGCTGTCCAAGATAAACGTACGTGTCTGTTATCTCCAGCTTTTCTCCATCAATCGATAAATCTTCATTTCTTGTAAAAGCATTGAACATCACTTTTGTCTTCTGAAAGTTCATTTTTAATCCCACTTCTTTACTCTTGTCAGCAAGTTCCTGGATCATACTCTGCAGCTCTGATGGGGTAGTTGCAAAAATGACTACGTCATCAGCAAAACGAAGGTGGGTTAGATAATCTCCATTAATCTTTATCCCCTTGTTTTCCCAGCTCAGCGACTGAAAACCACCCTCCAATGTGGCATTAAAGAGCTTTGGAGATATGGTGTCACCTTGTCTCACTCCCTTTCCAATTTTTACGTGTGTTGTATTTTCAAACAGCCTAATCTTTGCACTTGCATTTTCATAGATGTTATTAATAATATTAATGTATGCATCTTCAATACCGCAGGTTTTCAGAGCCATTGTAACTGCTCATGGTTTCACCGAATCAAAGGCTTTTTCATAATCGATAAAAGCCATGCACAATGGAAGTTCATATTCCCTCGCTCTTTCAATTAGTTCTCTCAGCACGTGGATATGATCTATTGTGCTGTAGCCACTCCTGAATCCAGCTTGTTCTCTCGGTTGAGCCATGTCCAGTGTTACCTTCAGGCGGTGTGAAAGAACTTTAGTGAAGATTTTATAAACTACTGATAGGAGACTGATAGGTCTGTAGTTTCCGAGATCCTCAATGTCACCTTTTTTATGTAGCAGGATCATTGTAGCATTGTTCCAATCCTCAGGAATCTTCCCTTCATTAAGGCATCGAGTGAAAATTTGGGCGAGTACTGTTTCGATTTCTCCACTTGCTTCTTGTATGATGTCTACAGTAATTCCATCTTCTCCTGGAGCTTTTCCCCGTTTCATGTTCTTGATTGCATGTGCAACTTCTGCTGGAAGGACTGGAGGAACTCTGGTACTGGTATCTTTCATGATGTCTGGAGTGCATGTATCATCCCTTTCATATAATTTGGAGTAGAAATCTTTTACTCTTGTCAAAATTTCGCCTCTATTTCTTGTTACAGAACCATCTTCTTTTGTCAGTGCCATAATCTGTTTTCTTCCCTTACTGAGATGTCCCTTTGCTATCTTTAGGCTTTGGTTGTTTTCAATTGCTTTCCTCACTAGTTCACAGTTGAATTTTCTTACGTCTTCAGTGATACTTTTTCTTACTGTCTTGCATAGCTCTATATATTCCACTTTGGAAGTCACATCTTCTTTAGTTGTCCTCATCTCTCTTCTTTTTTGCATCAACATTTTCGTTTTTCCTGATAATTTATTTACATGCAACTTGTTCTTAGACCCAGCTAATTTTGTTGCTGTTTCCATAAGAGCTTTGGTTACTTTTCTGTTAACTTCAGAGATGTCCACTTCTTCTGATGTTAGGCCTTCTAAAGCAGAGAACCTGTTCTTCAGTTCCAACTTGAAGGTATTATTATGTTTTTTAAGGTTGGTTATGTCAATACATTTTGTTTGTCTTATGAGCTTGCCACGTTCAAGTTTAGTGTTGAGGTGCATCTTACATCTCACCAATCTATGGTCACTACCTGTGTTGAACTTGTTTAGCACACTGCAGTCTTCTATGACGAATTTTTTGTTACACATAATAAAATCAATTTCACTTGTCGTCCCATTTGGATGTCTCCATGTCCATTTCCTGTGTGGCTTTTTCTTGAAGAAGGAGTTCAAGATGAAAAACCCTTCTGCCTCTGCAAACTCAACGAGAGTATTTCCACGCTGGTTTCTGTTGCCGTGACCGAATTTACCTACTGAAGTTTCATTCTGTTGCCGTTGCCCTATTTTTGCATTGAAATCTCCCATAATTATTTTCAAGTGCTGCTTACCTTTATTATTTAGATGACAAATTTCCTCATAAAATTCTTCAATTTCTTCTTCAGGATGACTTGTGGTGGGTGCATAAGTTTGAATAATCTGAGCCTGGTATCTTTTCGAGAGTTGGATAACAAGTCGTGCAGCTCTGTCAGAGGAACTTTCAACTTCTACAACTTTATCCTTCAGTTTCTTGTTTATTATAAATCCAACACCACTAGTTCTGCCAGTATCTGTCCCACGATAGTAGAAGAGATGTCCACTTTTCAGTTCGATGAGATCTTCTCCTTTTCTCCTTACCTCACTTAGCCCCACGATGTCCCACTTGATCCTTTGTAGTTCCTCTTCCAATTCAAGAAGCCTTGAATCAGAAGATAGGGAGCGTCCATTGTACGTAGCCAAGGTCAGCATCAGATGGCAGCCTAGTCCGGTCCTCCGGGGATTCTTAGCACCCTCTGCCTTCATGTCGCACTGGCCGCTGCCTTGGCCAGGTACATTCCAGCTGCCGGAGACTGAGGGCCAAGATTTAAGTTGTGGAATCATTTTGGAGGGGTTTGGCCATAACTCACCACGCTGGCCAAGCGTGTTGGTGAGTGTGGGATAGAATTTCCTCTAATCCCGATGGTATAGTTATACCGCTATTGGCGGTCGTCAGAACCCCTTTAGTGGGAACAGGATGCACCACGAGAAGGCGGGGTTGACATTTGTCAAGGAGAGGCTGTGATATTACGCATCACCTGACCTTACATCCCTCTTTCTTATATTGACGGTAAATTACCTTTTTAGAGATGTTTTAACGAAAAATTCTGAATTTTAAGAAACCTTTCCACAATCCCTTTCGTGTATTAACAGAAAAAATCCGTTCTCATTTTTTTCCGTATCCGTATGACGAGAAATTAGTGAAAATACTTGAGGTTTGATTAACTTTTAAATTTCAATCGTCTGTCGGGTTTTGAAGTTATCGGATACTGTGGATAACATATCGAGTGAATTTTGTTTATTGTGACACAGGATATTTCTTCTCCTCTCCCCTACTTCGTGCACCAGCTTTTTATTATATATTGTGTTACTGTAAGAAACCGAGTACTTAACTTATTGTACAGATGATTGTGCAATGTCTATGTATCAGTTTTTGTAAAACTTAAGGCAAAACTATTATGCCTATCAAGAGTAAATTATATAGTATTCAAGATTTTTTTTCGTGAAATAGTACTATGAAAAAGTACATTTCACTTTTTTTAAGGTAACTGAAAGTCATTTTCAGTTTAAAAAAATCAAGTTGCAAGGCTTTTTGTTTCTTCGAAAAATCAAGATGAAAAATGGCTAATTTGTGGAAAGTCCTCCTACAGAAAAAGCGAAATTATTACAAACCTATTCAGAAAAACAATAAACTCCAACAGAAAATAAAATGACTAAATCACTAGCATTAATGACATAAAAAAAATTTCATCGTCGCGCCATTTCTTTTACGATGTACGTGATTCAGATTTCTGAACGTTTGTGGCTCAGTGGTTTAAGGTGCGAGTTACATGTTGAACCACCCCAAACGACGAGGGTTCGATCCTGACTGTATCGGAAGGATTGACTATCTGGGTAAGGGCTGAGATGCAGGGTCGTTGATTTTGCGAATTTTCAGTTTAAATACGAAAAAACCTGAAATGGATTTTTTTTTTTTTTTTCTGAAATAAACGGAACTTCTGACTACGGAAAATCTGTGAAAATACGAAAGTTAAAATCGACGGGCACTTTTAAAAATAGAAATTTCTGAAAAAGACGGGAACACCTACCAGCAACTTTGTTACACGTTATTTTCAGAAATTTGTCATGAATTCACACCACTTATATAGACACATTTTTCCGTCATAAACAAGCTGTTGATCGAAGAAGCGCTAAAAAAGAAATGTATTTGAGAGAATAACTTTCTTTTTGCTGTCATCTTTGAAAACATTTTATAATCTATGCTCCCTAACATCAGCGTTCATTTAAAGAACAGATAGCTGACCTAACGTTAAATTTAAAGCCCTGTTGCTACAGTTATAATAATCGGTATATTAAAGTCTACTGGATTGATGACAGTTGCAAATTTCACGGCTGCATACTCTGAGTCGTGCTAAGCTATGAATTCCAAACTTAAGAACTATGGCTTGTAAGAAAACATCCGTTTCAACCATTGCGCTTGTATCACGAATTCGTGAAGAAGAAGAAATCATTGCCAACTGTAATTCATTCTGTTCCATGAAACATAAGTGTCTCTGAAGTACGCATCTTTCACATGTGGGCCAGTTTGGGTGCGGCGACTTTTTGCATAGCGCAAAAATGATGAACGGCGGGAAATAAGGGAGTGGGCTGTTGCCACCGATTCAATCGTAATAAATGGACGCAGGTGACTAATGAAACGAAAATCACAACTTCGGCGCGTCATATATTCATCTGTGAGAGATGAGTTAATTCACTGCCGCGTGAACTGAATCTTAGTCTGCTTAAGTAGGTGCATATCCTGTAAACACTCGGTAGGAAAAATTCTTCCATTAGAAAACATTAACAGAAAAGAATAAGCATCCACTAAACTGTAGAAAAAAAGATGTCCGTGTGCGCATCAGTCAATTGATCTATGTGTTCACCTATCTAAATGACAGATCTGTATTGTGATACGGATCTTACTCATATGAATTGATGGATGTCCTGTCTATCAATGCATGAGAACGCTGCTTCAGTTAATAGTGGCAAGTAAAAAAAAAACTGTGCAAATGGTAATTAAGTGCATTACTTTTATAGAAATCGTAATGGGCTGTACAACAGACTCGGTAGACTTCAAAAGCGAATAGGTAATGGTTGATGACATTCGTGCGTGAATACCAACTTTTGAATATACAGGGTGATCGAGAAGTTTCCGAACTCTAATTTAAAAGATTTTTATTCGCGTTATACCGATACATAAAGTCTACTCACAATTGTGATGTACCTTCCATCGAATTTTATGTAACTGATGTTGACCTAAAGGAGGTGCTGGAAATGTCCACGCCAGAGATGCAAACGGGTCACGGGTCAACGCGTCGGGTCAAGGTGTTCCAGACCCGATTTCTACCCGGTTTTATTCCCGTTTGATTTTTGAAAAAAGGAAAAATATATTCAAAAAAAAAAAAATGCGTGTTGTGGAATTCTGTAGTAGATACTAGTGCCCACACAGTGCAAAATGATTTGCCATGCAAAAATATTGTCGTTTCTTTCTTAAAGCAACGAAGATGTCCACCGACCGACGTCAGACACAACGACACTGTATCGTAAAAAGACACTTCCTTTGCGTTCTTTTACAGTGCGATTGTCCAAGGCAAGGTACAGGCAAACACCATTCGTCTGCTTCTCAGCTGATTCACTCTCTCCGTGAGAAGTTCACTGTATTACTAAGAGTTACTTTTCACATCGCATCTTTTACATTGAGCATTCAGAGGTTTTCGATTGATGTGCTAATATCCCGTTTCTGTGACATGTCATGTCGAAATTAACTCCTTATTTGTTAATATGGATGGATTAAATATTTAAGGACGTTGAGAAAGGCGTCGAGGCCAACAAATACGTGCTTGTTGAAAACCACAAGGGGAAGAGTGAATGCTAGAAATTGTTTCGTCTCATTAAGGAACCAGTAAATAATTCTGCGTTGTTTGATTTTGCTTGTTGTTCAAAATGTGGAAAGTGTATAACTACAAAGACAGATGTCGACAGTGCAATAAAAGATTATGGAACCAAAAATAAAACGGACCATATGAAAGTATGCGGACCTCCATCAAAGCATGGAAAGAGTGAACAATCTAAATACATTTAAAAAAGTACATTTGCGTAATCGTAAATAATGATTCCTATTTGTAATATATTCCATGGTCACGGTCATAGTCAGCCATAACTTCTGGATTACGCAAAATAGTGGCGCTAAAAATGGCACTAAAATTTAGCAAGTAACCAAATTTTATTATTAAAAAAGGATTTCAGTTATTAAATATCAAGCAGTTATTAGGATCAATATGTATATTACGTTTATATGTACGTTTACATAAATTGAGTTTCGAATTTTTGGTTCAAAGCAGATTTGTCCGGGTCAGGTCGGGTCCGGGTCCGAAATTGTTGACCAGTTTCAAACTCTGATCCACGCGACTTTCGTAACGCGTTTCAGCATAGATACCGTGATTTCCGCTAAAACCCAAATAATCTTTGTTTTCAAGGACTGCAGGTCATGCAAGTTCTTTGCATAAACAAGGTCCTTTAAATATCTCCACAGGAAAAATCAGGAGGTGAGAGCTCCGGTGAGCGTGGAGGCCAATGTCCTTTAGAAATAATGCGGCCACCAAAAAAACTTCGTGAAAGTTCCATTGTCGCAGTAGCTGTATGACGTGTTGCACCATCCTGTGTAAGCCATGCGAAGTGTTCGTTTTCTTGCAATAGGGACACAAACTGAAAAATCAAATCTTGATAAATATCCGCATTTACAGAGCTGTCGGAAAACAGTGGTCCCACTATTCCGCTTCGAGATATGGCACACCATACATCGATTTTTTCGGAATGCAAAGGCACTGGATGAAGGATATGAGGATTCTCAGTCGACAAATATCGCGTATTTCGCGAATTCACATGCCAGTTCTTATTAAACCAGGCCTCATCCTGAAAGGAAACATTGATCAGTAAGCCCTTGTTGTGTCGTGTAAATTTACGAAACGAACGGCAACATAGTAGCCGCTTATGCGTATCAGGTACCTTCAGTTCTTGGACAACTTTCACTTTTCATGCATAAAGCTGCAATCGTTTAGTCGCTTAGGGCTGCGGATGGCCTAGTGGTCAACGTTCGTGACTGCTACGGAGAGAACTCAGGTTCGATCCCAGGTAGGTACGAACGCTCGAACTCTAAATATCCGCCGTGTGTCCGATGGGCACATTATGCCGTTGGACCTCGGGTACTGGTCCCCCCCTCCCCCAGTTATAAATAAGGGCGTCTTCCTCCCCCTTTCTACCTCGCTTCCGTGTGACTTTCCTGTTGGGCACTCTAGCCCAAATCTTCTCGCTTCTTACTTTTAAGGGTTGTTTAAGACCTGGGATCAGAAACTCTCTTCCTAAAATCCTCTACATATGATCTGATCTGATCGTTTAGACGTTTTCTGTACTGAGCCGTAAGAAACTTTACTTGCTGAGATAAGAAACGAAGCGATTTTGTAGGTAACTGTTGCAAAGGTTTTCAACATCATTAATTACTTTCGACGTTAACACACTTGGCCTGCCGCTTCCAAGCATATCCTGAAAACTTCCAGTTTTCTGAAATCGTACAAGTAAACTGTGTATCATTGATTTAGTTACTACAGCATGCTGCGGAATTTTTTTCCGAACTCTTCTGTACACTGTTTGTAAGACTACGTTTTGAAATAAGCTTCAAATTAACAAATTCTCAGGTCCCTCGTCAAACCCATGCCTCTATGCAAATGGCGACGCTAAAGGGAGCAAACTTAGCACACGGGGAACCAGTTATTCATTTCTGGCACTCTGCCAATTTCCTTCAGACATTCGACACGCGCAATATTTTGCTGACTCGTGTTGCCACATCAGTATGTTGAACTTCAGGTTACAGCAGTCTCCTCTATATCGGTCTAGAGTGTTTTTGAATTTTATCCTCTCTTCTCCCACATGGCCTTCTTCAAAGTATTTTTTCTATCCCTTGGTCATCATCATCATCATTGTCAACCATTATCAACCCACTGCTGGACGAAGGTCTCCCCAATTTTCCTCCACAGCGGTCTGTCTTGTGCCAGTCTCCTCCATGTCACTCCAGCATACTTTCGAATTTCTTCCACCCATCTCCCATGGGGTTTTCTCCTGGGTCTTTTCCTGTCCCTTGGAATTCAATCTAAAATTTCTGCTGCCCATCAATGGTCTGTCCTTCTGGCAATATGTCCAGCCCATTGCCATTTCAGGGATTTAACTCTGATCATGATGTCTTCCACTCTCGTCATTTTTCGGATCCACGAGTTCCTCTTCTTATCTCTCCTGGTTACACCAAGCATGCACCTCTGCATGCTACTTTGGGTTGTCTGCAGCCTTTGTATGTCTCTTTTAGTTAAGGCCCACGTCTCTGCACCATACGTAAGCACTGGAAGGATGCATTGATCAAACACTTTTCTTTTAAGACATAATGGCATATTGCTCTTGAAAATAATGCTGTTTCTTCCAAAAGCTCTCCAGGGAAGTTTTGTACGCCGATTAATTTCTTTATCAATGTGACCCTTGTAACGTACCAGGAGATGTGACGTACCTGCCAGAAGGACGCACACGACATAAAGGCAGATAGGAATCAGAATAAAAAACGTCCGCGTAGCTCAATTGGTAGAGCAACTTATTCCGGAATGAGGGGATCCGGGTTCGAATCCTGGCGTGGACAGAAATGACGGAGAAATTTACTTCGTTATAATGGCGCCCGAACTATTCGGATGACCCGACCGTTCCAAATCCCGCAATGGTGTGATGTTATTTCCGCACCGCGAGATAGGAAAAATAAGAGAATCCCTTCTCCAGCACTTAGAAAAAAAAATAATAAATAAAATAAGGGGGAGATGATGTAACGTACCTGGAGATGTGACGTACCTGCCAGAAGGACGCACACGACATAAAGGCAGATAGGAATCAGAATAAAAAACGTCCGCGTAGCTCAATTGGTAGAGCAACTTATTCCGGAATGAGGGGATCCGGGTTCGAATCCTGGCGTGGACAGAAATGACGGAGAAATTTACTTCGTTATACCCTCACTTGATATCTGCTTTCCAAGATAAACGTACGTGTCTGTTATCTCCAGCTTTTCTCCATCAATCGATAAATCTTCATTTCTTGTAAAAGCATTGAACATCACTTTTGTCTTCTGAAAGTTCATTTTTAATCCCACTTCTTTACTTTTGTCAGCAAGTGCCTGGATCATACTATGCAGCTCTGATGGGGTAGTTGCAAAAATGACTACGTCATCAGCAAAACGAAGGTGGGTTAGATAATCTCCATTAATCTTCATACCTTTGTTTTCCCAGTTCAGTGATTGAAAGACATTTTCCAATGTGGCATTAAAGAGCTTCGGAGATATGGTGTCCAGTCTAATATTTCAGTTGTCCATTAGTAGTCAGTTATTTGAGCAATATGTCCAGCCCTTTGCCATTTCAAGGATTTTATTTTGATCATGATATTCTCCACTCTTGTCTTTTACGCTTTCCAACCGTAGGTTGAAGAAGCGTATATGCTCCAGCTTTGTCCGTCTGTCCGCACGATAACTCGCGTAAAAATGGTTCGATTTCGATTAAAATTAAGTATGCGGTAGGGAACAACATGGGGACGACCCCTCTTGAAAATGGGCGAAATGGGGTCAAAGGTCAGGACATAGGAGCGGGATCCATTAAATTGCACTCATGAGTCATGACTTATGTAAAAATGCTTCGAGTGCGACAAAAATTTAACATGCTATTCCGAAGGTATACTGAACCGGGTCTGTTGAATATAATCGAAATGGCGTCAAAGGTCAGGACACAGGACCGAAATTTATTCTACAGCCATTATCCTCATAACTTGACTAAAACTGATTGTATTGCGACAAAACTTTAGTATGTTGTCCCGAAAGTATACTAAACCAGTTCTGTTGAGTAACAACGAAATGGAATCAAAGGTCAGGACAAAGAACCGATATTTATTCCACAGCAATTATCCTATAACTTTACTAAAATGCTTCTATTGCGACAAAACTTTAGTATGTTGTCCCGAAGGCATACTGAGCCGGTTATGTTGAATATTAACGAAATGGGGTCAGAGGTCAGGACACAGGAGCAAGATTTATTCCACAGCCATTATCCTCATAACTTGAGTAATGATTTCTGGTATGTTGGAAAGCGTATCATAATCAATGCATTGCATGATTTTACTAATTTGTTACCCTTTCCAACCGTACGTTGAAGAAGCGCATATGCTCTAGCTTCGTCCGTCTGTCTGTCTGTCTGTCCGCACGATAACTCGCGTAAAAGTGGTTCGATTTCGATGAAATTTTAGTATGTGGTACGGGACATGCTGGGAACGAATCCTATTGAAAATGGGCGAAATGGGATCAAAGGTCAGGACATAGGAGCGGGATCCATTCCATCGCTTTTATGTGCCATAACTTACGTAAAAATGCTTAGATTGCGACAAACCTTAATCATGTTGTTCCGAATGTATACTGAACCGGTTCTGTTGAATATCATCGAAATGGGGTCAAAGGTCAGGGCACAGGAGCGAGATTTATTCTACAGCCATTATCGTCATAACTGGAGTAATTATTTCACGTATGTTGGAAAGCGCATCATAATCAATGCATTGCATGATTTTACTAACTTGTTATTATTCAAACTCCTGTAGGAAACAACGTCCTCTATTTCGAAGAGTGTAATGTAGTTGGGAGGCCGCCGATTTACACGCACTTAATCTGCCGTCAGAGATATCGGATGTCACTTATCAAATATACTTCATTTTTATAACAAGTGGACAGTGACCAATTTTCAAAACGATGTGCTTATATTACTCCATCAAGCCCTTAAGTTAGGTGGAAAAATTTAAAAAATTATTCATACTGATTCTTTGGTGTATTATTCATTACTGGGTGGAAACTGACTTCAAGCAGATGTTTCCTCTGCTTTAAAAAGTTTACAAAACTCTGTTTTAAAAGTGGAATCAGGATTTCTAGGAAGAAATTAAGAAACGAAATCCAGCTGATGCCGTTAGTTTTGCAGTAGAGAATAATGGAAAAACAGATTGTGGTCGTAGATTTGTAGTAATAAAAAGACGGGCGTTATTCACGCTGTCGTTGACTGAATATGGAAGAGTTCTGAATTGTAATAGCTCAGTATTCCAAACCCCAGTTTATGTCTTTACAATGAGCAAAAACATCGCATTTCACTAATGAAAATTACCAGAAAATCTGTTTCCTCAGTATACAAACTCCAGCATTTGTTTTTCAGCATTTGGATATCATTGTTATGAAGAATAATTATAAATTATCATGAAATATTTCAAAAGGCAACCATTCTCATATTACTGAAAAATGTGAATTCTTGATATGTTAAAAAAAACATTTTTCATAAAATCAAGGAAATATTATTTTAAAGGAAATTTGCACTTAAAAATTTGCAAAAGACAATGCATTGTATATATATATATATATATGTCTTGTATTTGGTTTATGTTTTCTATACAAAAAACAATGCTTCAAGGTACTGTCAATGAAAGTTTGAGATATGTTAATCTATTTGTTTTCTTGACTTTAAAATATTTTTGCGTTCTCTCGTAAATATACTCTCTCTTGTCGGTTTTATACACATTCCTTTCCCTTTATTCAAGCAATGAAACCCATTTTTTTTTTTCATTTTCCCGCATGCCTTAAACACAGTAGCCGGCTTTTAACGATCCCGTCTGTAGCGTGATCGCGCATTTAATGAACGAACCAGGAGCTATTGATTGGCATAATGTTAAATCAAAGCTAATTTAATCGTTTTCAACAAACAAAATTTTATGAGATCTCGGATTTAACGAGGGAGAGAAAAGCTCAAATCTTTCAACTAGCAAAATAACAAAATTCAATGAAATCCCATATTTAAGCTGCTGATATAACGCAAGAAATTGGTGCCGGAAATTTTTTGCGTTTTTCAAACATAAATGTTCACGTAACGGCCAGGTCTTTTTTTCTGAACGGCACGTTATATGTTTTATTTTGCCGAATGCTAATACGAAACAATTTCCTTCCCCCTTTGATCTCAGCAGTACCGGCCATAAACTTAACACAGTTGATAAACTCTGCCTTCTACTCCTTTATTCTTTGCTGCATGACCCAAGACGTGATGGGGAAGGTTTAGTCCCCTGACACTGACATAATGCCACTGGATATAAAGAAGTAACTGGAACATGTTCTGTCTCTTTTTCTTAGATTCGTCGCCATGTAGCCCTTTTATTAGGTAGGTAATCAGTCAAAATGGAATAATGTCAATAATCTCTCTAAATGACCAATTTAAATATTAAAGCTAGGAGGAAAGAAGTGCTTTCTGATTCGCAGGTACACTCGTTGCAGCCGCGTCAGGCCTACATCTTGAACAACGAATATATTCATTCGTGTTCATTTCTGCCCATTTTGATAACGCCGAATTAATTCGTTCCAGCCGGTTAAAGAGTTAATGGGGAAGAGAAAAGCTGCTGCGCACTGTCCTAGAAGGGAGAAATAGAAATGATCGCCCACAGGACGAAATTGCCATAGCTCAGGAAAATCTTGGTGTGCTAGTGGAAAATGCCGACAGGAAAGCAATGGGGGAGCGAGTTCATCAAATGCTTAACAAGCGAGCTGTGCAAGACACTCTATCCACCAACTATCCAAGGGTCATAAATATAAAACAAAACAAAGAATGCATTATTTCTTAACAAGTTAGTAAAATCATGCAATGCATTGATTATGATACTCTTTCCAGCATACCAGAAATCATTACTCAAGTTATGAGGATAATGGCTGTGGAATAAATATCGCTCCTGTGTCCTGACCTTTGACCCCATTTCGATGATATTAAACAGAACCGGTTCAGTATATCTCCGGAACAACATACTAAAGTTTTGCCGCAATAGAAGCATTTTTATGTAAGTTATGACGCATAAGGCAATGTAATAGTTCCCGCTCCTATGTTCTGACCTTTTACCCCATTTCACCCATTTTCAATAGGGTTCGTCCCCAGGTGGTCCCTTACCACATGCTAAAATTTCATTGAAACCGAACCATTTTTACGCGAGTTATCGTGTATACAAACGGACAAAGCTGGAGCACATACGCTTCTTCTACCTACGGTTTGAAAGCGTAAAAATATGTTTCCACATGACGCCTGTTTCAGAATTCACTTCTAATAAACATTAATGTAAGTGGTTATTTTATTTCAATTTTTACTACGGTAGTTAATTAATTAAATCTTTCAAGTTTATACAGTTGCTAGTACAAATAGAAATGTATATGTCCATGTTATCTCGTATGCATATTTTTTGCATTGTGGGCTCTTTCACCCCAAAACTGATTATCGAGGATTTTCTTCAGTCCCGAGTTCCTGGTTGTAAGCGAGATCTACTATAATAGGTATATGCATATTAACTCGTTTTATGTAAAAAGTAGTTTATGTATAAATGTGTTTTATGCATAAATTCGTTTACGTATAAATGTGTTTTATGTAAAAATCGTATAAATACCTTTATTAATTTTTATGTATACGTGTTTTACGTATAAATTTGTTTTATGCTTTCAAGCGTTGGCGAAGAAAACGGAGTAAACTTCAGAGTTAAAAACTTTATTTTAAATACGCCATATTTGAATAATCATAAAACGCATATAGCGTAAGATCTGCTTATTTTTCACGTTTGCCAACCGTAGGTCGAACAAGCGTATGTGGTCCAGCTTTGTCCGTCTGTCTGCCTGTGCGCGCGATAACTCGCGTAAAAATGATCCGATTTCGATGAAATTTTAGTAAGCGGTCGGGGATAACCTGGGAACGAACCCTACTGAAAATGGACGAAATGGGGTCAAAGGTCAGGACATAGGAGCGGGATCCATTTCATCGCCCTTATGCGTCATAACTTACGTAAAAATGCTTCGATTGCAACAAAACTTTATCATGTTGTTTCGAATGTATACTGTGTAACGTATACTCTATATTCACTTTCCTTTTGATTTTACTATCTCTGGTTATTTTATTTTACTATGTAAATTATCTTCCTACTGAACGAAATATTATTTCACCCGCTGAATGAGATCTGGCAATGAGTGTAAGTCATGACGTGGTGGTAGCTAGTATATAGGCGCGTTCATCGAGGGAGCGGTGTGTGTGTGTTATGAGGAGCTTTTGGTTGTTGTTATGAGAGAGCGTTGTTGTTTACGGAGAGCGTTTATAATACTTAGGAGAGCGTTTGTGTTGATACGAGGAATGATTATTTATTATTGTTCTACAAGTGTTGTGTGTACCTGAGTTGACCAGGAGTCGTATAAATAAAGAAGTTTTCAGTAAGTTCAGTCTTTCTCAATTCATAGTTTTTGTCAGACCTCTGTCTGGCTGCTAGGTGTATAACATTTATTTGATTCCTATAAATAACCAGCGTTGAGACTTTGTTTACGTTCATAATTAACTAGTAACAACACCCTTTTGAATTCATTATTTTGAAGCTTAGTACAAGTATATCATTAGCTAGCTGGTAGGAAGAGAATCATTCATAATAATTAGCTTAGCGGAAAGGAAATAAAGCTAATACATTATAACTGAACCGGTTCTGTGGAATATCATCGAAATGGGGTCAAAGGTCAAGGCACAGGAGCGAGATATATTCCACATCCTCATAATTTGAGTAATTATTTCTGGTATGTTGGAAAGCGCATCATAATCAATACATGGCATGATTTTACTACCTTTTTTATTTTTTTCCCTTTATTACAAAAATAAAATCCGCTTATTTTTGGTGTAGTCATCAGAGAAACAGTCGAAATCCTATCCAGCAAACTGGCATGCAATGATATCGTCTCTATTGAACTATCAATGGTTTTGAATGCGTTATTAAAAGTTGGAAACACATCGCGGCGCAGCGTTTAATTGCGTGATAAAAAATTCATGTAACATGCTCATGATGACATCAAAGGTATTTTTCCAAAATTAATCATTGTTTTTTACCTGTTCCTATTTCCTGCATTTTTTATGTCTACCATTGCCTTGAAAAAGCCTCCCAGTGGAGTGCGAATCTTTGTGCTTACTACACCAAAAAAACAAACGGATTTTATACAGTAACAGGAGAGATAAGAAGAGGAACTCGTGGATCGGAAAAATGACAAGAGTGGAAGACATCATGATCAGAGTAAAATCCCTGAAATGGAAATGGGCTGGACATACTGCCAGAAGGACAGACCATCGATGGACAGCCGAAATTTTAGATTGGATTCCAAGGGACAGTAAAAGACCCAGAAGAAGACCACATGGGAGATGGGTGGATGAAATTCGAAAGTATGCGGGAGTGACATGGAGGAGACTGGCACAAGACAGACCGTTGTGGGGAGGAAACTTGGGGAGACCTTCGTCCAGCAGTGGATTGGTAATGGTTGGCAATGATGATGATGATGATGATGATTATGCGGTTCATGATTATTCAGTGTTAAAAGTGTGTAACTCCGCCCACAATAGTGGAAAAATTTTCGAGAATGTCTCTTTATGATTCATACTAATGTAAACATTTAAAGTGATACGTTTACTCTTAACAGCGCTGTGTTTGTATGTGTAAACTTTTGAAACCTGTTTAAACTAAAAAAAAAAGCAAGAAAATACCCCCCCCCCCCCCCAAAAAAAAAAAAAACAAACTTAATTTTGCTTGTAGCTGAAACTGTGGAGAGCGCCGGTATTTTATCCATCTCGTAGCGTAATGTACGAGCGATCGTTTTTTTTTTTTGTTTTTTTTTTTTGCTCAGGGTGTTATAAGCTAAGCCCGAAAGAGCATGGTTGCTTCCCAGGGCATCCATACAACATCCCCTCGAAACTAGCTTTGCCTCACATCCCAGAAGAGAGGAGAAATCTCACCCAAAAGCTCCTCGTGTTTCAGCCAAGCAGCCTGCGACGCCTGATAAGATACGCCGTCCGTCTATTTAATATGCTTAACATATCCCCAAGGTGTAGTCGCCGCCAGACCTACACGCCCATTGATCTAACTATAAATCTCCAACCCACTTGGTCTGCCTTGATTCAGTACGCTACTCCGGTGGCAGTAGCCTCGACTGGTGCATCCCGCCAAACCACCTTCCTCCCGCATCCTCTATCCCTTCATCTTCCTCGTGTGCACTTATGCCTAAGACATAAGCAATGTGTGTGCTAACATGAAAATACTCTCTTTTCTTTTTCCCCCTTTCGTTTGAAGTCCACGCACAATGGAAGAGAGAAGTAGGGGTGAGGTACTGTATGTATACACAAAGCTGATTAAAGTCTCATCTGCGGCTGGGTGAATGTTACGGATTTTGTACTTTTGTGAAGCATCCCATTAAGTTCACCTCCATGTCTCCTCTTAGAGTTTAAAGGGGAAAAAGAAAAGACGTATTATCGATACTAGCTTTTTTTTCAACTTTTTAGTCATGGAAGTCTATAACATATCGGGAAAATCGCATATGAACAGGGTATTAAATTGTCTCTCCCTCTCTCTGTCTCTCTCTCTCTCTCTCTCTACGAAATCAAACCTACCATAAGAGGAAATTCGAAATATTACTATATGTTTGATTAACTGGTGAACTTATTTCCTCACTGCAATTTTGTAATGCATAAATAGCATGGTGAGTGAAATTTTAGGTCATTCGTATTTTGGGGATAAAGATATTCTGAGAAAAAGTATTATTAAAATCTTCAGAAACACATCCGTACCCTTTCATTTCCTTTAAACTGAACGGAAACAAAGAGTTACGTGACGTAAATGCCCGAACGTTAGCCGAAGTGCAACACACACGCACGCAAGTGTACAGTACACACACTTCGACAAGCACACGCGCACATTCTTAAAAAATGCATTTTAAAATTTCCGTATATATATATATATATATATATAAGCTAACACGAAAAATCAAGCTGAAACTACAAGAGAATACCAATGAAAATTTTTTTATAAAACAACATAGCTAATATATTTTAACGAACAGGAAGGATTACAGAAATTTGAAAAAGCCATGAATAACAGCTCTCAAATTTCTGCTCCTTCCCATTCGTTCCAATATAATGTATGCTGCTTTATCATTAATATTTTCTTTGTATTATCTTATAGTTTCAGCTTGGCTTTTTGTCAGCTTATAGCTTTAAAAAAATTTTCAGTAGCTTATGAGTGGCTATATTTTCAATGGTTCTTTCTGTTTGGTGGGGATCTCTCTCTCTCTCTCTCTCTCTCTCTACATATACTGTATATATATATCACTCTCAATCCACTGTTGGATGAAGGTCTCCCCAAGTCTCTTCCACAACTGTATGTCTTGAGCCACTCTTCTCCATGTAACTCCAGCATGTTTTCGAATTTTATCCACCCATCTCCCATGTGGTCTTTTTCTGGGTCTTTTTCTGTCCTTTGGTATCTAGACCAAAATTTCCGTTGTACATCGGTGATCCGTTCTTCTGGCAATATTCAGTTTAAAATCATCTTGGGGAGGTTTGGCCATAACTCAATACGCTGGCCAAGCGGATTGGTGAGTGTGGGATAGCATTTCCTCTACTCCCAGTGGTATAGTTATACTGCTGTATGGCAGTCGTCAGAGCCCCTTTAGTGGGAACAGGATGCACCACGAAAAGGCGTGGTTGACATCTGTTAAGAAGAGGCTATGATGCGTTCGCGCATAACCCAACCTGGCATCATATAAATATATATAATATATATATATATATATACATACAGGGTGATTGTAAACTCCATCAACCAAACAAGAGGGGGTATAATACACATCAAGACGAACAATATTTGCAATGGAACCTAGGGCTGCATTCCAATCCTAGTGCCAGAAAAGAGCACGTTCAAAAAACGTCCAGCAGGCACACGGAGTTCCAACCAGTGCGTGAGAAGAACAAGATGCAAATCAGGTCGCTGAACACGTGTGAAGACGATGAGGAGCAAACATTTAAAAACGCAGCCGAACCCGTTGAGTGATATTACCGTGCGAACATCACATGAGGATTGACGTACACGTCTAACCGGCGCAGCGTACCGTGTGTTCCTGGAGCAAGTGCTTCCTGGTCTGTTGCAGGATGTTCCACTCGCCACACGGAGGAAAATGTGGTTTATGCATGATGGGGCCCCAGCGCACTTTGCCACCGAGGTCCGATACTTCCTAAATGCGACATATCCGGGTCGGTGGATTGGACGCGGAGGACCTATGGCTTAGTCTTTACGTTCTCCGGACCTTAATCCACTGGAATTCTTCTTCTGGGGGCTCATGAAAACATTGGTGTACGAGACACCTGTGGACTCCCTGGAAGATCTCGTCAGGCAAATCGCTGTCAACAAGATCAACACCACACCGGGAGTCTACGACAGGGTGCAACAGTCTTTCATTCGACAGTGTGGGCTGTGCAACGGCGCCCTTGGACGCCAGTTTGAGCAGTTCCTTTGAATCTTGGTTTCTCCACGGTACTTCCGTCTGTCTTGAACCAGTCTCCTCCGTGCCATTTCAGCTATATTGTATATAGTGGTCCACACCTGGAAGATGAGTGGGTGAGGCGAATGAAATTCGAAAGCATGTCGGCGTAACATGGAAAAAAATAGCTCAAGGTAGAGAGTTTGCTGACATCTTCGTCCACCAGTATACTGATAATGGTTGATGATGGTGATATACATATGACATATGCGGATAATGCGTAGAGCTGCGGTATTGATTTATGATTGGAAAATATCCTGTTTCACAGACCTCCAATCCAATAATGGAAAAGGAAAATAACCATCAGCCCAAAAAATCTTATTTAAATAAAAACGACGAACATATTTTAAAATGCTTTTCATACATTTTTTTAAAGATGGCATAATAATAAAAATTCTTCTCCAGGTATATTGAAGATGTATCACTTTTAAGTGACACCATTTTCACAAAATCTGAAACTACGTGAAAAAAAGATAAAACAGATTCGTACTTATTTCGCCTATATGCTTAAAATCATTAGAATCTCCAGAGTGAGCATTAACCCTTTAACGTCCATAATGCCCAAAACGCCCGTATGCACAAATGGCCTTAGACGCCGGAAACGCCTGTCTAGAGTGATTCTTCAAATTTTCTCAACTTATGGTATAATGAATAAAGTTCTCCGCTGGACGTGTAGTGCAGGAAAGCTTACGTTAGGTCACGTTAGGGTTATTGGAAGGTTACTTGACGTAGCTAAAGTGTGCCTAATCTTCAAAGTGCTAGAGTTTGTTTAGGTAAGACACGCACGTGCAATAAGTTCATTGAATATGGAACTTCTTTTTACTCAGCGTTCCTCATTATCTTGAATTTCAGTAATATAACTTCGGTTTTAGTACATTAGTACCTTGAAGGCTCCTTATTAGAGCGGTAAACACAATATACCCTGGACTTAACGTAGACACTCAATGAAATAGACTTAACGGCCAGACAGAGGTCTGACAATAAAATGAACTAAGAAAACGTACTCACTTTTAACCTTTTATTGGGGAACTCCTGGTATTACTCTAAAACACACTCCAACCAAACACAACTACTGATATTCCAAACTTTCTTACTATCGTAGATAAATCACATAACAATAATAATGGAAGAACCTATCACATATAAAACGAAGCTGCTCGGTATAGTTGAACGCGCCTATATATACTGCATACCACCACGTCATGACTTACACTCGTTGCCACATATAATTCAGCGGGAGAAATAACATCTCGTTAAGTGAGACGATAATTTGCATAGGAAAATAAAATAACAAGAGATAGTAAAATCAAAAGGAAGCTGAATCTAGAGTATACGTTACAATGGGGGATGAGCAGGAGTCACCCTCAGTCACTATTGTTGTTACTAAAAACATAGAAGTGAAACAACAGACAGTTTCGGGTGTTATAGAGTGATACAAGATTTTTGGGCCATGGCCATTAAAGGGTTAAAGAAAAATGAAGTTAGAAACATGTTTGTTAAATTTTCAAAAGCGTTCTGTTTAACGCCGTAGTTTACAGAGCAATGTTTTTCTCCATCTCAGCAGTTGTGATTTCAAAAGAGCTCTCTATTAGAAACAGAAAAATTCAGATAGTTAGAAACCAAGAACACTTTATTTTAATTGGTTTTCAAATTTTTGTTAATTATTTCGTGTTTTTTTTTTAAGTATTCGATTTTTAGAATGGGAATATTAATTTATTTTGCGAAATTTACTTCGAATATGAAATCTGTTAAAACGAATGGCATCAACGAAATTTTGTTCACGGAACTCCGAAATCCTTCATAAAATTCGCTTAGATTTTACATGTTGGTTTTATTGACTAATAAATTTTGCACTAATTACAGGTGGTCAAAAAACATAATTAAAAGAAAAACTACAGGATGTGCCATATAAATGAACGCCAACAGTCAGGAAATGTTACTATACATGGTAAAGAATAGTTGAAATGACAGAAAACAGGAGTTATTTACCTGTGTTTACAACAATTGCTGAAAGTGCTGTCCTCCGACAACAAGACACGGCTGCACACGACGGAACATGTTGCTCGCAACGCGCCACAACTCATCGGCAGTAATCTGGGCTATGGCGTCCGTAATGTTCACTTTTAATTCATCAAGGGTGTGCGGAGTAGTTGCGTACACTTTCCCTTTCAATGCTCCCAGCAGGTAAAAGTCACAGGCGGAGAGATCGGGTGATCTGGGTGGCAAAGTCCCTTCGATACAGTTCTTTCCTCCCCAAACACTTGATGCACAGCACGTAGACTGTTCCGCGCAGTATGCGCCGTTGTACCATCCTTCTGAAAGAAAGAATATGTTCGCTCTTCTTCTGTAAGTGCGGCAACAAGTGGATTGATTAGTTGCTGAACGTAGCGCTCCGAGTTGATGGTGTCAGTGAAAAAGAATGGACCGACTATCCTCTTCTCAGACACAGCACACCAAACGCCTGTCATTTGGTCGTACAGAGGAGTCTCCATTGTCCGTCTGGGATTCGTGTTGGTCCAAATCCTGCTGTTTTGCGCATTGACATACCCGGACAGATGAAACCATGCTTCATCTGTCATGTAATAAAGTGTTGAGTCCATTTTACCGCTGACAATGGTCTCCCGAAACCACTTACAATATTGCATCCGTTTTGCATAATCAGGAGTTTTAATTAAGTTCTTGTAGCGCCATAACTTTGTCCTGCCGAAAATGCAAATCCACCTTAAGTATGCGTCGGCATGACGTGGCAGATATTCCCGTTGCAAACGATAATCGGCGAATCGACTTCCGAGGGCTTTGTAACAACATTGTGCACACATCCTTGATATTGTCTTCAGTACGAATTGTCTTGGGTTTGTTACTTTTCCTGTTACACACCGTGCCGGTTTCACGAAATTTCTGCACTAACTTCTGTACCATTGCTTTTGCCGGTGTTGCACAATGTGTAATTTATTCTGTAAAGAACTCATTTAAAACCTTGTATGAGTATTTTCTGAAATACTGTTCCACAATAAAAATTCGCTGTTCCGTAGTTAAAACCATTTCCGTTGCCTTTGTTCTCTCTTCACTTACACTTATGACTGCGTACCTACACTGCTCTGGTTGTGGCTAAACACTTCGAAGAATTCCCTTGCAGCTGTACACGCAGAAACCGGTTAGAAGTGGAACAAAGCGGTTTTAACTGGAAACCCGCCGAACAACTTTAACGCGCCTTTTAACGTCTGGCCACGGGGCCTCTTTTATATGGCGCACAAGGTATATTATATTATATTATATTATATTATATTATATTATATTATATTATATTATATTATATGTTACGCTACTAGCTGCATCTCGTGAGATCCGACGGTTATAAAACAGAATAAAATTAAATTTTTCAACAATTATACATAGGATTATTCCGCCGTCTGAGCACGATTAACACAAATTAAAATTGTATCACGAATTAAAAGCTTTTAACATATATACAGGTTAAACACCTTAAAAACATGAGTACTCTCAGACCCACTATGGGTCCATCATCAGATGTTAGTACACTGTGGAACGTAGTTCGAAGCTCATTTATATAAGCATTAGAGTTCAAGCACTGTGACGTAAAAGCGTAAAGTGTGGAGGAAACGATGTTCTGCGCATTTATCGCTGACCAAAGTCATTATTTTTTTTCATTGATTTTATACATTTGGTGGTGAGTTATTTCTCTTATCGTTTCTAGTTTTATCCAATAGGCGTTTCCAAGCTTGTCGTATATATAGAGGTGTGGAGTCATTGCAGCATAAATGTGGGCCACTGGTGGCCTAGTGGGCAACGTTCGTTACTGCCGCGGAAAGGACCTCAGGTTCGATCCCAGTCAGGTACGAACGCTCGATCCACTAAATATCCGCCGTGCGTTGGATGGGCACGTTAAGCCGTCGTACCCCGGGTACTGACCCCCGGTAATAAATAAGGGCGTCTTCCTCCCCGTTTCTACTTCGCTTCCGTGTCACTTTCCTATCGGGCACTCTAGCCCAAATCTCCTAGCTTCCTATTTCTAAGGGTTGTTTAAGACCTGGGGTCAGACACTCCCTTCCTAAAATCCTCTACATAGGATCGGATCTGATCTGCAGCATAAATGTCCTAGGCTATGTATGATGAGGCTTTCTGTAAATAGTCATCTACAGCAGCCGATAAGGTGCACATAGGATCGACCTCCCGTTCCCTTGAAACTAGAATTAAGGAACATCGATATAATGTTAGAACTGGATCAGAGGCAACAGCCCTCTCAAGGTTATCGAACGAAGGTGAATATTTCCCCAACAGGAACGAGGCCTCAATTTCAGTCACACCGTTTAAAAAAATCATCCTTGCTATTTACAGAAAACCCCATCATGCATAGCCTAGGACATTTATGCTGCAATGCCTCCACACCTCTGTATATACCACAAGCTTGGAAACGCCTATTGGATAAAACTAAAAACGATGAGACAAATAACTCACCACCAAATGTATCAAATCAACAAACAAAAATAATGACTTTGGTCAGCGACAAATGCGCAGAACATCGTTTCCTCCACACGTTACGGTTTTAAGTCACAGGGATGATCATTTGTAGAGGATTTTAGGAAGGGATTTTATGACCCCAGGTCTTAAACAACCCTTAGAAATAGGAAGCTAGGAGATTTGGGCTAGAGCGCCCGATTGGAAAGTGACACGGAAGCGAAATAGAAAGGGGGAGGAAGACGCCCTTATTTATTACCGGGGGCCAGTACCCGGGGTCCGACGGCTTAACGTGCCCATCCGACGCACGGCGGGTATTTAGTGGATCGAGCGTTCGTGCCTGCCTGGGATCGAACCTGAGGCCCTTCCCGTGGCAGTCACGAACGTTGCCCACTTGTCCCTCCCCCCGGCCGCTTACGTCACAGTGTTTGAACTCTAATGCTTATATGCATGAGCTTCGAACTACGTTCCACAGTGTACTAACATCTGATGATGGACCCATAGTGGATCTGAAAGTACTCGTGTTTTTTAAGGCATTTTTTTAACTTGTATATATATTAAATGCTTTTAATTCGTGATACAATTTTAATTTGTGTTACTCGTGCTCAGATGGCGAAATAATCCTATGTATAACTCATAGCACGAAATTCTTTGTGTTTTCAACAATTGCTTATTAATTATATTTTTGGTAAATGCGCGCGCAGTGCAAGTCGTATAACACACGTCATCGCCATTAATTACTTCTGAGTATTGGAACAATGATGCAACTACCCTGCTACATAAAAAAAGTGACATTGAGGATCTCAGGAACTACAGGCCCACCAGCCTCCTATCAGTGGTTTTCAAAATCTTCCATAAGATTCTTAAACATCGGTTGAAGATAACATTGGGCATGGCTCAACTGAGAGAAGAAGCTGCACACACGAGTGGCTACCGCAGTATAGATCATTTCCATGTACTGAGAGAACTAACTGAAAGAACCAGGGAATATGAACTCCCATTATGCATGGCTTTTATTGACTATGAAAAAGGCCTTCGATTCCGTGAAGCCATCCGCAATTACAATGGTTTTGAAATCCTGCGCTATTGAAGATGCATACATTAGCATTATTAATAACATCTATGAAAATGCAAGTGCAAAGGTTCGGTGTTTGAGGATACAGCACAAATATGAATTGAAAAGAGAGCGAGACAAGGTGACACCATATCTCCCGAGCTCTTTAATGCCACATTGCAAACTGTCTTTCAGTCATTGAACTGGGAATACAAAGGGATGAAGATTAAATAGGCTGCAATTGAATACCGTCTTAGCATGATTTATTTTAAAAGATGAAATACTATATACAGGGTAAAACGTACATTAGTACTTTCGAAGTGATACTCACTTCGTCTTCAGATGTACTGAAACAAACGCCATCTCAATATCATATATATATATACACTTGTGCACCACGGGTACCCTACTACTTGGTCACGGGACATGACGTGGCTGTTGTGAAATTTGTATGCAAATCATGATAAGGATAATTTATGAATTTATGAGAACGAGATTACATTACAATTGAAACATATCATACTACTCGATACAACAATCCTTCTCGTAATACATGAATAAGTTGTTCCCAATCTCCAGATAACTCAGCAGGGGTGTAATCATTGCAGCATTGGTCTCCAAAGGTTGTGATGTATACGCTTTCCAAGCATAGTAGTGAGTGTGTAGAGGCAGGGGTTGCCAGTAGTTTGGTATTTTTCCAGTCTTGCTACATATCACCAGAAATATCATTCCTAGCCAGGGCTGTGCTGTGTAGGTTTGCCTTTAAGAGATTACTTTACTCGTCTTCGTTTTGCTGATGACTTCATCATATTTGTAACTACCCATGCAGAGCTGCAGAGTATGATCCAGGAACTTGCTGATAAAAGTAAATAAGTGGGATTAAAAATGATCTTTCGCAAGAAAAAACTTTTACGTGAAATGGAGATTTAGCAATTGATGCAGAAACCTGGAGATAACCGATACTTACATTTACATTTGACAGCAGATATCAAGCGAGGGTCACATTGATAAAGAAATTAGTCGCCGTATGAAACTCAGCTGGAGAGCTTTTAAAAGAAACAGTAAAAATTTTAAGAACAGTGTGCCATTATATCTTAAAAGAAAAATGTTTAATCAATGCATCCTTCCAGTTCTTACATATGGAGCAGACATGGGGCTTAACTAAAAAAGACATACACATGGTGCAGACAATTGAAAGAAGTATGCAGAGTTGCATGCTTGGTCTAACCAAGAAAGATAAGAAGACGAACTTGTGGATAAAGTAAATGGCAAGACTGAAAGATATCATGATCAGAGTAAAATCTCTGATATGGCAATGAGCTTAACATAGTGCCAAAAGAAAGGATCACCGACGGACAACCGAAGTTTTAGACTGCCAAGGGTCAGCAAAACACTCAAAAAAGACCACTTGGGAGATAGGTGGATGAAATTCGAAATCACGCGGGAGTGACATGGAGGAAGCTGGCTCAAGACTGACAGATGTTAGTGAAACTTGGAGAGTCATTCCTTATTGACGAGTTCCTCTTCTTGTCTTTCTTGGTTACACCAATCCTGCATCTCTCCTGGCTTCTTTCCGTTGTCTGCAAACTTGGTATATCTTTTTTAGGCTTTCCTACCGTAGGTTGAAGAAGCGTATATCCTCCAGCTTTGATTGTCTGTCTGTCTGCACAATAACTCGCGTAAAAATGGTTTGATTTCGATGAAATTTTAGCATGTGGTAGGGGACCACTGAGGACGAACCATATTGAAAATGAGACAAATGGGGTCAAAGGTCACGACATAGCAGCGGGATCCATTCCATTGCCCTTATGCTTCATAACGTGCGTAAATATAGTTCGATTTCGATGAAATTTTAGTATGTCGTAGAGGACCACCTGGAGGCGAACTGTATTGAAAATGGGTGAAGTGTGGTCCAAGGTCAGGACATAGGAGCAGGATGCATTCTATTGTCCTGATGCGTCATAACTTGCGCAATAATGGTTCGATTTCGATAAAATTTTAGTATGTGGTAGAGAACCAACTGGGGCGAACCCTATTAAAAATGGGAGAAATGGGGTCAAAGGTCAGGACATAGGATTGGATCCATTCCATTTCCCCTTATGCGTTATGATTTACGTAAAAATGCTTCGATTGAGACAAAACTTTTCATGTTGTTCCGGAAGTATACTTTACCGTTCTGTTGAATATCATGGAAATGGGACTGAAGGTCAGGTCATAGCAGCGAGATTTATCCCACAGCCATTATCCTCATAACTTGAGTAATGATTTCTGGTATGTTGGAAAGCGTATCCTTATCAATGCATTGCATGATTTTACTAACTTGTTTAGTTAAGCCACTTGTCTCTGCTCCATGTGCAAGAATTGGAAGGATGCATTGGTTAACCACTTTCTTGTTAAGACATAATGGCATATTGCACTTGAAAATTGCAATGTTTAATCCAAAACCTGTCTAGTTAAGTTTTATACGCTAATTAATTTCTTTATCAATGTTATCATTGCTTTGTAGGTATCGGTTACCTCCAGAATTTCCCCATCAATCGCAAAATCTGCTTTTCTTGGGAAAAAAATTGTACATCACTTTTGTCTTCTGAAAGTTCATTTTTAATCTCGCTTTTTTACTCTGGTCAAGAAGTTCCTGGATCATACTCTGCCGTTCTAAAGGGGTAGTTTCAAAACAAAGTTGACATAAATTACCACAATTAATCTTTGTCGCCTTGTTTTCCCAGTTCAGTTACTGCAAGACACTTTGTAATGTGGAATTCAAAAGTTTGGGAGATATATGTAACAGATATCAAGAAAAGGTCACATTCATGAAGAAATTAATCGGCGTATAAAACTTGGATGGAGAGCTTTTGGAAGAAAGAGTGAAATTGTTTCTCAAGAAAAGTATGCCATTATGTCTTAAAAGAAAAACGTTTAAACAATGCATTCTTCCAGTTCATACATATGGAGCAGGAACATAGACCTTAACTAAAAAAGACGTACACAGGCAGCAGACAATTAGAAGAAGCATGAAGAGATGTATGCTTGGTGTAACCAACAAAGTTAAGAAGATGAACTCGTGAATGAAGAAATTGACAAGAGTGGAAGATATCATGATCACAGTAAAATCCCAGAAATGGTAATGGTTTTTGGTAACTGTGGGTACCAAAGCGGTACCCAGTTTATTGCGATAATGGAATTACAAACATAAAAGATGTCGCTGAATATTGCAGTACAGGAAATCATCATCATCATCATTGTCAACCATTATCAATCCACTGCTGGACGAAGGTCTCCCCAAGTTTCCTCCACAACGGTCTGTCTTGTGCCAGTCTCCTCCATGTCACTCCCGCATATTTACGAATTTCATCCACCCATCTCCCATGTGGTCTTTTTCTGGGTCTTTTCCTGTCCCTTGGAATCAAATCTAAAATTTCGGCTGTCCATCTATGGTCTGTCCTTCTGGCAGTATGTCCAGCCCATTGCCATTTCAGGGATTTAACTCTGATCATGATGTCTTCCACTCTCGTCATTTTTCGGATCCACGAGTTCCTCTTCTTATATCTCCTGGTTACACCAAGCATGCATCTCGCCATGCTGCTTTGAGTTGTCTGCAGCCTTTGTATGTCTCTTTTAGTTAAGGTCCACGTCTCTGCACCATACGTAAGCACTGGAAGGATGCATTGATCAAACACTTTTCTTTTAAGACATAATGGCATATTGCTCTTGAAAATTATGCTGTTTCTTCCAAAAGCTCTCCAGGCAAGTTTTGTACGCCGATTAATTTCTTCATCAATGTGACCCTCACTTGATATCTGCTGTCCAAGATAAACATACGTATCTGTTATCTCCAGTTTTTCTCCATCAATCGATAAATCTTCATTTCTTGTAAAAGCATTGAACATCACTTTTGTCTTCTGAAAGTTCATTTTTAATACCACTTCTTTACTCTTGTCAGCAAGTTCCTGGATCATGCTCTGCAGCTCTGATGGGGTAGTTGCAAACATGACTACGTCATCAGCAAAACGAAGGTGGGTTAGATAATCTCCATTAATCTTTATCCCTTTGTTTTCCCAGTTCAGTGATTGAAAGACATTTTCCAATGTGGCATTAAAGAGCTTCGGAGATATGGTGTCACCTTGTCTCACTCCCTTTCCAATTTTTATGTGTGTTGTATTTTCAAACAGCCGAATCTTTGCACTTGCATTTTCATAGATGTTATTAATAATATTAATGTATGCATCTTCAATACCGCAGGATTTCAAAGCCGTGGTAACTGCTGATGGTTTCACCGAATCAAAGGCTTTTTCATAATCGATAAAAGCCATGCACAATGGAAGTTCATATTCCCTCGCTCTTTCAATTAGTTCTCTCAGTACATGGATATGATCTATTGTGCTGTAGCCACTCCTGAATCCAGCTTGTTCTCTCGGTTGAGCCATGTCCAGTGTTACCTTCAAACGGTTTGAAAGAACTTTAGTGAAGATTTTATAAACCACTGATAGGAGGCTGATAGGTCTGTAGTTCCTGAGATCCTCAATGTCACCTTTTTTATGTAGCAGGATCATTGTAGCATTGTTCCAATCCTCAGGAATCTTCCCTTCATTAAAGCATCGAGTGAAAATTTGGGCGAGTACTGTTTCAATTTCTCCACTTGCTTCTTGTATGATGTCTATAGTAATTCCATCTTCTCCTGGAGCTTTCCCCCGCTTCATGTTCTTGATTGCAAGAGCAACTTCTGCTGGGAGGACTGGAAGAACTATGGTACCTTTCATGATGTCTGGAGTACATGTATCATCCCTTTCATATAGTTTGGAGTAGAAATCTTTCACTCTTGTCAAAATTTCGCCTCTATTTCTGGTTATAGAACCATCTTCTTTTCTCAGAGCCATAATCTGTTTTCTTCCCTTACTGAGATGTCCCTTTACTATCTTTAGGCTTTGGTTGTTTTCAATTGCTTTCCTCACTAGCTCACAGTTGAATTTCCTTACGTCTTCAGTGATACTTTTTCGTGCTGTCTTGCATAGCTCTATATATTCCACTTTGGAAGTCACATCTACTTTAGTTGTCCTCATCTCTCTTCTTTTTTGCATCAACATTTTCGTTTTTCCTGATAATTTGTTTACATGCAACTTGTTCTTAGACCCAGCTAATTTTGTTGCTGTTTCCATAAGAGCTTTGGTTACTTTTCTGTTAACTTCAGAAATATCCACTTCTTCCGATGTTAGGCCTTCTAAAGCAGAGAATCTGTTCTTCAGTTCCAACTTGAAAGTATTATGGTGTTTTTTAAGGTTGGTTATGTCAATACATTTTGTTTGTCTTATGAGCTTGCCACGTTCCAGTTTAGTGTTGAGGTGCATCTTACATCTCACCAATCTATGGTCACTACCTGTGTTGAACTTGTTTAGCACACTGCAATCTTCGATGACGAATTTTTTTTGTTACACATAATAAAATCAATTTCACTTGTCGTCCCAATTGGATGTCTCCATGTCCATTTCCTGTGTGGCTTTTTCTTGAAAAAGGAACTCAAGATGAAAAATCCTTCTGCCTCTGCAAACTCAACGAGAGTATTTCCACGCTGGTTTCTGTTGCCGTGACCGAATTTACCTACTGAAGTTTCATTCTGTTGCCGGTGCCCTATTTTTGCATTGAAATCTCCCATAATTATCTTCAAGTGCTGCTTACCTTTATTATTTAGATGACGAATTTCCTCATAAAATTCTTCAATTTCTTCTTCAGGATGACTTGTGGTGGGTGCATAAGTTTGAATAATCTGAGCCTGGTATCTTCTCGATAGTTGGATAACGAGTCGTGCAGCTCTGTCAGAGGAACTTTCAACTTCTACCACTTTATCCTTCAGTTTCTTGTTTATTATAAATCCAACACCACTAGTTCTGCCAGTATCTGTCCCACGATAATAGAAGAGATGTCCACTTTTCAGTTCAATGAGATCTTTTCCTTTTCTCCTTACCTCACTCAGCCCGACGATGTCCCACTTGATCCTTTGTAGTTCCTCTTCCAATTCAAGAAGCCTTGAATCAGAAGATAGGGAGCGTCCGTTGTAGGTAGCTAAGGTCAGCATCAAATGGCAGCCTATTCCGGTCCTCCGGGGATTCTTAGCACCCTCTGCCTTCATGTCGCACTGGCCGCTGCCTTGGCCAGGTACATTCCAGCTGCCGGAGACTGAGGGCCAAGATTTAAGTTGTAGAGTCATTTTGGAGGTGTTTGGCCATAATTCACCACGCTGGCCAAGCGGGTTGGTGAGTGTGGGATAGCATTTCCTCTGATCCCGATGGTATAGTTATACCGCTATTTGCGGTCGTCAGAGCCCCTTTAGTGGGAACAGGATGCACCACGAGAAGGCGGGGTTGACATTTGTCAAGGAGAGGCTGTGATGTTACGCATCACCTGACCTTACATCCCGTACAGGAAATATGAAGAGGAAAATACAGGAAAATCCACAATGCAACACAAACTGGAGAGCAAACGTAAAGAACCCATACCCACGGCGCAATGACATCGGTAATAACTGAGGCGGAATCAGATGGATAACACCAACGCTAGAGAACAGCTCAGCGTGGAAGATAAACACATAAGGGTTCGGACCATAACATCAGAGATCCGATAATGTGAGGAAATGCCGGCAAAACATCAATTTGCACATATAGTAAAAATATGATGCACACCAATAAGGAATAGCATAACGGCATATCATTCGATACGAAGTAACACAAGTACAACATGTACAAGGGTATTATAAAACACCAATTGAGCAGAACATAAAGACGGTCAAAATGCAAACCACAGTACAGAAATACTCCAACTACATTATGAGAACAAAGTTAACAATTGTAGCACTAATATAACCCACGATGTAGGAAAACCCTAGTACATCAAGGACATACAATGAGAGCAAAAGAAACACACAAGGCACATTAACAAAATCAGGAAACAACATTGCAATGCGAGAGTGATAACATAAAGGACACAGCACACAATTATCGAAACAGTAGATGAAGAAACGCGAAACCATAAACATTCCAGAAGACCACAAGGTTGAAAAAATCGCCGGAGAGAACGAAAAGTGTCGGGTTAGGAAGGGGACCTAAAACTACATCGGCTTGAGGAAGCACGGTATCACAAAATTGTTTCGCAGCGAGATCTGTCAAGGAGGAGAGACGGTGAGTGTATCGTCTCATGAAAATCTGGTACCTAGGATCTGTGACACTCTGGGATTTGAAAATTGACACATAAGCTTCAAATTGCATCAGCGCTGCACACAGATCAAGATCAGAGAAATTCTTCAGTACAGACAACCGTACTAGCAGATTGAAAGAGGCGTAAGAGTTGCTGTCTAGACAGTGATCCAGGAACTAGAGGAATATCAATTGCCTATATAATCTCATCTGAGAGAGAATTGACAGGACCAGAACGACGATGCATACTGTATATCATTAGGCGGAGAAACATCTGAACAGAAAACATCGGGGACACTAGATGAGGCCACAGAAAGGAGTAACAGAAAGATGTTTTGCCTTTTTCTGCTTCACAGAACCTTTGGAAGTACCAATCTTTTTCGAAGACGAAGTTGAGGAGGATGAATCCGTTGGCTGATCTGAAAGGATACCTGAAATGCGGGACGAGAACACAAGTTGCGCCAAGGAATCAGAATGTACCCGATCAGCATCGGTGAAAACTGGAACATCAGCCGAGGAAGCAGGAAGGTACGGTAACAGAGGAACATCAGACAAGGTCGTATTTGGAGATCCGATATGTGCGAGACACAGAGGAGCGCCAGTCGGTCGGAGTGCCGAAGCAACACTCGACACATCTGAGTCGGAACACTCCGCCGGAGACACATCAGTAGTGGATGACATCTCTGCTAACCCAGAAGGAGCGTGCACGATGTGCGGAAGTGGAGGAAAGGCATCATTGTGCTTGACTGGAAGGTGCGTCTGACGGAGAGAAGGAGTTGTTGTGTCTAGTAAAACACTGGAACAGAGGATGGTAGAAGAACCAGTGTGATCGGCACTGGGAGGCAAGCTCGAAGAAAGACCACGGCGTATGTGCACACAGGACGCAGTGGTGTGATGCTATGTAAAACAGTGAGTGCAATAGTGAGGGTGAAAACCTTGAAACTGTACGTGCGTGAGCCACGTTCTACAGTAGCGTCTGCAGGACAATCCGCCAAGGTGTTCTCACTGGGGAAAACGACTAACAACTGACGGCGAGGTCCTGTAGCATGTGCAAATTGAGTTCCGCGTGGAATGTCAGAAAGGCGACAGACCTTGCCAACGATTTTACAAACATGATTGACAAGGAGAGAAAGTGCAGTATCAGGCACTTCCTGTGGAACAGAATAGAACGTGATGTTCACCGGACGCTTGGAAAGAGGCAAAGGGAAGAGATTATTTGTTCCAATCGAAAGCCCGTGTGCAAGAGAAAAACCAGCATCCTACTTGTACTTGAACTGCACTGAGAGACCCCCAGGGATACGAGAAGTTCCGACAATAGACGCAGACGACACATGGCCAGAGAGGGCCTCCATGTAGCGTGGAAAAGGAGTATTTGGTAAGGCATGAAAACACACACCTCTGTCCAGGATGTTATGGGACCCACGGTCAATCTGCGAATTTTCATCAGTCGTTACCTTCAACTTGTGGTTGGATACCTGAATGATAGGTGTTGATTGCAAGAGACCATCAGGTTGAGAAGAAGCTGACGTAGAAGTAGCGCCTCGCTGCACTGTAGAGGCAAATGACATCCTCGGAAGAGGAGTCTGTGCTGAGCCGGCAGGCACAGAAGGCAGTGAGGGAAGAGGAGCACAGGAAGAAGGCAAGGCAGTAGTATTAGTAGTACCCAGGGAGAGCACAGAGACAGAGGCAGAACCTGAACAAGGAGGCGCTGCCAAGTCCCGTTGTGGCACCGGAGTAAGAGTACTAGGAAGCTGGGAAGGAACCTGAGCAGACACATCTGAGGCCGAGAGTAGGTCACCTTCTATGGACGTGGGAAGTGCGACGTGACGTTCATCCGCCACGCCCAGAGATGATAAGGAGAGACCGGAAGCCGCCGTGTTGGCAGCTTCCAAACGTAAACAAACCAGCTAACGATATGAAAACGGAGGAATATGAACAAATACAAGGACAACATCGCCAGAAAAGTAGCTCAAAACGTACACAGTACCTTTAAACAGGAGGGCCACGTAACAGGTGAGTTAGGGACGAGGTATATCACACTAGAATGCATAAAATGTAGGAGCCAGCAACACAACGTCTGTCAAGAACGAGCAACGGGCTGAACATATTACCAGAAGAACGTACCACCGATGGACAACTGACATTTTAGGCTGGATATTAAGGGAAAGAAAAAGACCCAGAAGAAGACCACATGGGAGATGGGGGAATGAAATTCAAAAACATGCTGGAGTAACACGGAGTAGAGTGGCTCAAAGCAGACAGTTATGGAGGAAACTTGGGGAGACTTTCATCCCACAGTGGATTGATACTTGTTGACAATATGATGATGATGACATATGTAGATATAATGTCATTATTGGAAACGTATAGAACATGTATAAACGCATAACGTATAAGAACGTATAATTCGCTCGCTTAGTTACGGGAGGTGTTGAAAACTGTCGTATCACATTTGCAAGTCATAACCTTACTGTTTTAGACATTCTTTCGGACACATCTGCGAGAGTCAAAAATCCCCCTCGCAGTAATGTTAAGGCTATTCCGCCTGATTTTGAAGGCCCTACAGTCAAAATTTTTGAATTAAGTAACTTGTTTTATGTTTAATTCCAATTTTTGCTGTGTGTGTTTTTATAACATATCAAGCTTCAGAATATGTTTCACAGCAACACCAGTTTTTACACTATTGTGATGACTTGAAGTTTCCAAAATGTGGATGTTTATTTTATCGTTTCCCCTCAGAAGGAAGCGACACTCATGAAATCACCACTCACATTTTGGAAACTTCCAATTCATCACAAGCTTGTGAACATTGGTGTTGCTGTGCAATGTTTTCTTGTTCTTTTGTGTGACGAAACAACTTCCAGCATTCACTCTTGCCCTCTTTGTTTTCAACAAGAAAGTATTTGTTGCCCTCGACGCCTTTTTTAATCTCCTAAATATGAAATTAATGTATATTACCAAATAAGGCATTAATTCCGACAGGACATGCTATGACAACGGGATGTTCGCACGTTAAACGAAAAGCTCTGAATGCTCAAGGCAAAAGATGCGATGTGAAAAGTAACTCTCAGTCTTACAATATAACACGAGGGGGTGTGAAAGAGTGAATCAACATAGAAGCAGGCAACAGGTGTTTGTCTCTTACTTGCTCCGAACAACCGCACTGAAAACAAAACCAAAGGAAGTATCGTTGCACGATATGTTGTCAGTGTGTCTAGTGTCGGCGCGGTATCGTCGATCGGTGGTAATTTTCGTTGCTCTAAGAAAGAGGCGAAAATATTTTTGCATGACAAATCATTTTTCACTTCCCGAACACCGGTCTCGAGCACAAAAATCTACGGTACGCATTTTACCTTGAAATCTTTTTTTTGTCTTTTCAAAAATGAAACGGAAATGAAACCTGGCTGAAATCTGGTCAGAAACACCTTGATGCTGCCTTGGTGGCGCAGTGGTCTAAGCGATGGCCTCTGATCATTCGTCTGAAAGAGGTCCGGGTTCGAATCCCGTGAGGCATGGATGTTATGTTTGTCTTGTGGCACTGGCTCTCTCCCTTCCCTGGAACCAATGACCCTAAATTAGGCTACGGGCGACTGCTTATAGACCATTGAGTTGCTCACGGTGGTCGCTAAACCTCCAATAAAAAAATAAAAAAATAAAAACACCTTGACTTGACCCGTTTGACCCGCAAGAAATTGTTGGCCCGTTGACTAGCTGACCCGTGACCCGTTTCCATCTTTGAAACATACAAAAGCAAGGCCCTGTTCACTTACTTAGCTTTGCTAAGTTACAGAAAGGAGATTAGGTAACTCGGCAATCAAGATAAAACAAGTTACTAAAATCATGCAACGCATTGATTATGATACGCTTTCCAACATACCAGAAATCGAGCGCAGGCAAACCATCCTTTCTACCTTGACTATTGATTCGTTCAGTATATCTGCGGAACAACATACTAAAGTTTTGTCGCAATAGAAGCATTTTTCCTCAAGTCATTACTCAAGTTATGAGGATATAATGACTATGGAATAAATCTCGCTCTTGTGCCCTGACCTTTGACCTCATTTCGATGATATTAAACAGAATTGGTTTAGTATACCTCCAGAACAACATACTAAAGTTTTGTCGCAATAGAAGCATTTTTACTCAAGTTATGAGGATAATGGCTGTGGAATAAATCTCGCTCCTGTGCACTGACCTTTGACCCCATTTCGATGCTATTGAACAGAATTGGTTTAGAATACCTCCGGAACAACATGCTAAAGTTTTGTCGCAATAGAAGAATTTTAGTCGAGTTATGAGGATAATGGCTGTGAAATAAATTTCGGTCCTGTGCCCTGATCTTTGACCCCATTTCGATTATATTCAACAGAACCGATTCAGTATACTCCGGAACAACATGATAAAGATTTGTCGCAATCGAAGCATTTTTACGTAAGTTATGACGCATAAAGACGACGGAATGGATCCCGGTCCTATGTCCTTACCTTTGACCCCATTTCGCCTATTTTCAAAAGTGTTCGTCCCCAGGTTGTCCCCTACCACACACTAAATTTTCATTGAAATCGAATCATTTTTGCGTGAATTGTCGCGCGGACAGGCAGACAGACGGTCAAAGCTGGAGCACATACGCTTCTTCAACCTACGGTTGGAAAGCATAAATAAAATACGATAATCTCAGCTGTGGAATACTTCTGAATCTCTGTAGTAAAGAATTTGTGATGTTAATCATCTTTCTTATCACCCGTTTTAATTTTTCTAATGCAAATTTTGGCTATGCTTTATGTTCTGAACGTTACGTCTGAACTCTCGAGAGTTTATTCTTTAGGTCTTGATTGGTAATTAGTCAAATCGAGGTGGCTTGGATGAAAATAAGGACGGGACAGCTTAAACTTCAGATGGGTTTATGCCAATCGATCACGGTGCTGTGCTCTACGTCTAAATGATTGTTTCTCCGTGCTGTTAGTCTGTGGAGCGCTTTCGAAATTTACATAACTGTTGAAATCTTATGCCATGTCTACTTCAACCATATGTGGTGTTTAGTTTGTGACTTCTATGATGTGCAAGTTTAGATCGTGTAAAAATGAAATAAACAGGATTTCCGGAAATTTGGCAGTGGCAGCTTATTTTGACATCATTTTTGTTAATGTGAACTCTAAATACACCATAAATGGGGGGGGGGGGAATGCTGAGGCATATGTTAAGTGTTTATGCGGAATAGTGCTAGAATTTAAACAAGTTAGAAAAACAGTGTTGCGGTGTTTCACTAAAACATCGCATCCCCATTCGTTTGGAAAATTCATATACCTTTCCAATATCATCATATCTAGCGGCGCATCGTTGAATGGAATTTCATAAACTGACCACCAGGTTATTCCTATATATTTAAATATACATTCTTGTGAAGATTTTGATTACCGTTAAAAATTGCGTAGTACCTATAAAAATTTAAGTTGCTCTGATTGAATGAATTATTTTAAGAAAGATATGCGGTGAATTCTAAAATTTCAGAGTCCAAGAGTACACATTTTTTTTCACGTGTTCTAGAGAACTGAGATCTACGCGGTTTCGTGACCGCATATATTTAGCAATTTTTTTTAAACAAAAAAAGCTTCCAATTTTTTAAAACGTTTTTTATAAAAAAAGATTGTGATTAATTTATCGCTTTGTCCTTCCGTAGTTCCGTCTGTTTACACCATATCTCTGCAATTATCAATCCAATCTGAAAAATTCATTTCTGCATTGGGAAGCCTGAATGTGTAAATGATGATCCTTGCATTCATTTTTTTCCCGATGCACAACTTTACCGCTAGAGGGCGTAAATGCAGATGTATCGAATTCAAAATACGTTTAATTCCATGTATGTGCTTCTAAATATCCGGTAGAAAAAATTGTTTTTCATTCCGGTGCTACTTATATATAAAATTTTCAGGTACAGTCTCTTTTTCAAGTAATGCATAGATTTCCTGCTAGGGGGCGTAGAAGTAAATTGCGTCTTTCCCGATTCCTCTGCTTCTAAAAGTCCGATTGGAAAAATTCTTCGTGCATCAGACACAGCTCCTGATAAGAAATGTTTTGCACATAATTTCTAATTTTTGGTAAAGAATGGTTTGGCCACCAGGGTGAGTAAGTATTTATTTCTGCTTCTGATGTATTTGGAATAAACAAAATCTGAGTTTCTGAAAACTCGATTGAAAAAATTATTCCGTGGACCGATATCGCTCTCCTTAAAAACCTTTTGAGAATACTCCCTGCTTAAAATAGTACATAATTTTTCCGCCAGGGGCGTTGGTGAATATATCATTTTTTTCGATATCTATGCTTCTAAGAGTCCGATTTGAAAAATTATTTCTTTGTTAGAGATATTTTTTAATGCGAAATGATTCTCATATAATTTCAAATTTTTCATAATGCACAAGTGTGTCACGAGAGGGCGTTCGTTCATGTTTCCGCCTACGGCAATAATCTGCGGGACTAAACACCCGATAGGAAAAATTCTTTTTCGGTCAGATACTACTAACTATGAAAACTCTTTGTGTATATTTTCTTCCCAAAATAATGTTCAATTTCGCCGCTAGGTGCGGCAATGTTCAATCTGCTTTTCTTAATATCTCTGCATCTAATCCTTTTAACACCGGGTATCATTTACTTTGTACGACACTTTAGGATTGTATTTGAGGTGTTTTGTAGTTCACAGTTCTATCCTTAGATACTGTTTTTATTCTTCTGTTTCCAACTGTATCTCGGCTTCTGAAAAATTTATGAGATATTTTTTTACTGTATAGCATTCGCTACAAATATTATCCTTCCTTAAATAATGCGCGGCTTTCCCACTAGAGGGCGCAACGATCAGAACCTTTCCTCACTATCTCTGCTTTCGGGAGATGTATTTGGAAAGTTCTTTTTGCTTAGCATAGCCTTTACCATGAAGGATACTTTTCGCCTATTTTCAACTTTCCCATTATGCAAAATTCTTCCGCTAGAAGGTGTAAAGTCGTTTCACGTTTTATTCTACAATTCTTCTTTTAACTGTTCGATTTGAAAATCTCTTTGCCTCTGATACTTCCTTCTGCTACGAGAAGGTTTTTGTGCACAGTTTGTTAATTTTCGTAACATACCTTTTAGCCGCTCTGGATACCGTAAGTAGCTGTTTGTATTTGTGGTTGTTTTATCGATTGTTGAAATTCGGTTGATTTTTTTCTAACCTGTTGCATTGACTTCAAATAACTTTAATACACTTAATTCGCGTCAGAAAGGATTCAAAATTCGTGCTCATAACAACCGAAAATTCGGTGTCATCTTTCTTGTTTTAAACTCGTTGCTATTAAAGCTAAGGTGATAGATATTTGACATATAATTACATGAAGATGTGCACATCTTATTGACCACAAATATCCGATTAGCTATGAATTTTATTAGCCGCCATAGTGACCTAGTAATCAGACTTCTCTGTAGCCTTCCGTGCTAATCCTAGTTAAAGCATGGCCGGTTCGCTTTTATTACGGCCCTGAATCTTCCCCTTCCCTTGAGCCAGCGACCCAAGTTGAAGGCGTATCGCTGCTTATATATCCTTATATCCCATAATATAGCTGCTTATATTTATCAAAGTGTTGCTCACGGTAGTCGTTAAACCCCGAAACAAAAAACTGAGTATTTTATTTTCTAGCGATTTTGCGGAGGAATTTTCAAAATATAAACTATATGAATTGCTCCCAAACAAATATTACAACGGCTTTACAACACAAAGAAAAACAGCTGTTTCATTTCTACCCGTTTCTCACGTGCAGGGCAATTTCCTTTCAGTTTTGGTGCCTTTAAAGAAATGTTCATTCACTTTTTACAATTATTCGTTACATTTTCAGATTTTCAAAATCCAATATTCTTAGTTCAGTAGGAAAGTTCAAGTTAAATTTTGCCAATAACTTGTTGGTCTCACCAAACATAGCACAGATTCCGAATCTAAGTCAAATTATAATATATCGTAACATATATAAGCAGCGGGGGGGGATGTTAGCTGGCTCGCTCTAATACTCAACAAGCATCATAAAAGAGAGGATATCACCGAAAAATCAAAATTCCTCCACCCAAAGATGTATGTTTTAATGAACAGATCTTTTCACAGTGATGAACGGTCTCGCTTTTACCTTTCTCCTGAATGTTTTCCACCATGTAGGGAACGTGTATTCATCGAAGCATGAAAATCTAACATAGGGGAGTTGCGTCATTCTGTTTTGAAGATGCTGTCATTATACATAAATACATACTTACTGTTCAAAAAGAAGAGAGAGAGAGAGAGAGAGGAGAGGGGGAAAAGAAAGAAAGGAAAATAAAAAAATATGTTCCGGATTCCTAGATGGAATTATTATCTCAACTTCTCGATCATTTTTTTATCAATTCCATATTTCTATCAACCTCCCTTTTTTTATCCCATATTTTTATCAAAATTATCTTTTTTTCCCACATTTTTATTAACCTCCTTTCATTTATCTCGTATTTTTATCAAAATTATCATTTTACCCTATATTTTTATCGAAATTATCATTTTTACCCCATATTTTTGTCAAATTTATCATTTTTACCCATAATTTTTATCAAAATTACATTTTTAACCCATATGTTTATCAACCACATTTTATTTATCCTATATTTTTATGAAGTTATCATTTTATCGCATATATTTTTTATCAACCTCGTTTTATCCTCAATTCAAACTCACCACTAAGTGGTACCGCCCCATTGCCGATTTGTCTGAGGCGCTGGCTTCCCATGATGGTGGCAGGTTCGAATCCAGATGAGCGATGGGTGGTGTGTTTGTTTGAAGGTGTGGTTCATTCCCTTCACTTGAATCATTGTCCCTAAAATAGGAACGGTCTACAGGCTGCAGACCCACAAGCTACTCATCGTGTTTGTTAACCACCCACCGACCACCTGAAAAAAAAAAAGAGATTAGGGGAGCTCACTACAGCCTCCCAGTTGTAGATGTGAGATTTCTGTGACGTTTCTAAGCCATGGGGCCCTTTATAGCTCTGACTATGGCAAAAGCCCTGGCAAGTCTTACTCAGGATTAGAGCCCTGGTCCGAAGATGTATAAGTAGTTAGTATTTCGGACTTTTTAGACTGCTCGACTACCATAGCTACACCTTTGATATATAAACTGCTACAGATTGCAAAAACTATTTTGTGAAAAAATTAATGAAATGAAATCGAACAAGGAGAATCATGTCATGCAGATGTGAAAAAAACAGAAACATTTTTATAGCAGAAAAGTAAATTCTCCATTGTACTTTATACTTTTATTTACGTATTTTTTCGCTTTCATATTCACATTAAGCCATGTTGTAAAACAGAAAGAAACGTTTTATGGAAATCCCCTTCGCTATTCTAAAACTAAAACCCTGTTGATGGAGAATGTCACCCACCCGCATTCCTGTATTGAAATGCAAGATGGATTTCTCCAAAACATTATATGCTCAATCTTAACAAATTTATGTCCCTTGTGACTTTTACTTCGAATTAAAAATCAGATAAAATAGGTGATTTGTAAACTTTACAAAGGCCGTCTGGCTTTTGCACATGTCTACTGAGAGAGAAAGAAAAGGTACAGCTGTGTGACGATAAAAAGCACACAGTAAAATGCAAGCTTTGCACAAAGATTATTTTTGAAATAGCAACAATGATCTGCATTAACAGGCTCATATGGGATGCAAAAAAGACACCAATTTCAGTTTCTTTTTCCTCTGAATAAAATAAATTAGATATATTTGCTTCAGAATCAAATTCCAGTTGAAATAAATACAAGTACTTGATCTTTTTTTGTTCGGCCTGCATTTTCTCGTTAAGAATAAGACTATTTCTTTGACTAACACGGTAGTAAATTTATGACGTAATAAAAAATGATGCATAGTATTTGATTACACATCTGGAATAGGATTGGTTGAAAAAATTTAACAGCAGCCATTGTTCACGGATATAACTTTTGCAGGACAATAAAATGATGATGAGCTAAAACAACTTTTGTCCTTCAATCTGTTTTGTTCGTAACCTATCTTTTAGTAATTGTAAATAGCAACCATACGTCAAAGAATCCAGATAACAAAACCATTTGACTGTTATCGGCACTGCATTTTGATAAGTAATTAATAAGAGATATGTTTTTTGGGGAACAATCTTCTTCAATCTTGAATTACAAATGTTAAAAACACACACACACACACGTAAAAAAAATTACAAAGTGGCATTAAAGCAAAACAAAATACAAGTAGAATTAAACAACTAAACAAGTGCTTAGAAGAAAATGGAGCTCTCATGTTTCCACAACCTTCTGGATTTAGTCATCCAGTTGTCCAGCGGTTAAGATGCAACCCTGTCGTACCGATTTCCAGGAGATATCAACTTTTGATTACTTTATAATTCTGGTTTTCCCCTTTCACTAAAGACAGTCATTCTAAGTTAGAATGGTCGAATCCTTCTTGTTTCGATGCACTTAGGGTTACTGAATTATAAAAACTCGTAACTTCTGTTGGTAACCAATATTTAGATTTTTGTGGCTAAAGAATATACAACTACTAGCCGATCAGTTTCTCTCAATGGAGTTCAAATCAAGTTTGTTTTCATAACAGAAATAGTTTAGACGCAACTACGCGTCGTCGGACCGGTCGTTTTAGCTTGCACTCAGCGAAGGGAGATAATCAGGCACACTATACCTCGACTTTTCTTCTTTCCTTACTTTCTTTTGCGGGATTATTACTCAAAAAAAATTGGCCGAACTGATGGTATCGATCTCTTTCCTATTCAATTCAGACTCTTTTAAAATCTCATCTTTTTAACTTGGCGTGAAAATTTTTTTCTTTTTTTGTAAATGTAAACTAAGATTGAAATGCCTTAATGAACAGGAAATTTTTATCAACATATTTGCAGTAAATATGTTTAAAAACGAATCGCTTCATCAGCATCAAGAATTCTCAATCGACTGTTGGATGAAGGTCTTCACAAGTCTCTGCCACAACTCTCACTCTGTCTGTCTGTCTGTCTTCAGAAATCATCTTCCATCTCATTCTGCATGCTTCCGAATTTCATCCACCTATCTCTTACAAGGTCTTCTTCTAGGTATTTTTGTTTCTCTTGATATTCCACCTGTACAATGATGGTCACTCCGTTATTTCAATTGTCCTTGTGAGATATTCCTGTTGTCCAGTGATGGTCAGACCGATATTCCAGTTGTCCAACGATGGTCGGACCGATATTCCAGGTGTTCAACGATGGTCAGTCCGATATTCCAGTTGTCCAACGATGGTCAGTCCGATATTCCAGTTGTCCAACGATGGTCAGTCCGATATTCCAGTTGTCCAACGATGGTCAGTTCTTCTAGTAGCATGTCCAGCCCACTGCCACTTTAGGGTCTTTCCTTTGGTCAGATCCTAAAGTGGCAGTGGGTCTTTCCACTCTTGTCATTTTTTTGAACCAATAATTTTTTTTAATATCTTGCTGAGTTACGCCAAGCTTCTTTGAATTATCTGTATAGTTAAGAACAAATGCAGACAAATCAAATATCATTTTTTTACCTCCACGCTTCTTTGATTTGTCTATATGTCTTCTTTAGTTAAGTTCCAACCTATCTCTAACTCATAAGAAAGAACTAGAAAGATACATTCATTAACCACTTTTAAGACATAACGGATAATTACTTTCGAAAATTTTATTGTTTCTCCTAAACGCACTGAAGCGAAGTTCTAATTCTCTTGTATTTACTCATTAATTTAGAATCACACTAACTACTGCTTTTTCTCTTGTAGTCAAACAGCTAAAACAAATTTAAGTAAGTTACAGGTATTGCAAAATAAATATATTAGATTAATAGAACTGCTTTCAATACGAAATGCCACTATAACTGCACATACATCCACATTTACATCCACATCTGCATCCTTCAGTTGACCCGAATGATTTTCGAATATTAACAACACGTCAACTTTTCCATTATAACTTTGGCAAAATCATGTTTCAAAGACTTAAGAACAATTTGCATGTAGATTTAATTGAAATTAATTGCAATAGATACAACTATCAAACAAGAAATAAGTTGCCGGTTCACCCAATGCAGCCTAAAACTCAGCTATTAAAACAAAGTCTAAACTATGCTGGTCTAGATCATTGAAATTCATTGCCTCTGGACTTAACAAATATTAATTACCTAAATCTCTTTAAAAAAATATTCAAAAATATCCATTGAGTTAAAAAATAAAAGATATCTTCTTTAATTAAATCCAAATCATAATAATAATTATTTACTAAATAAAATGCATGATAAGGCCAACCTCACTTGTCTCATACTTTTGAGGGAAGTAAGGGCTATGTCAGGACTCCTAAAAGGCATTTTCTTTTGTTCTCTTTGCTGTTTAATAGCCTTTGTATGCATAACCTACTGTAATATTCTTATGTCACGTAACTTCATAAATAAATAAATAAAAAATATGAATTTCTTATTTGATGTGGCCCTTGTTTGCTATCTGTTGTATTAGATTTTACAGAAAAGTAAAATTTAAAACGGTAAATGAAATAAAAATGGGAAGAGATCATTAGCTTTGCTTGCAATCGCTGCTCTAAAGCAAATAAGAAATTCCAAAGCTTTAACTAGGCAAAACCGACAAAATTATTAAAGCTATTCAAGCAACACTTTTTGAGTTGCGTGTGAATATGCGTCCATGTAGCGCATACATGGGGTTCAACTGAGTAAGTGTTTAAGCTGTTCGATAGAAAAAAGGACTAACCGTTAAAGGAGCTCGGACAGTAGTTCAGTTCATTGCCTCCAGTGATGAGCATAGAACATACGTAAAGGTTCGTCTGAGGCCTATGCAAAAAACCAAAAAAAAAACTGAAGGCAGTTTTAAAATAGAGCTATTAATCTGCAGAATATTTCAAAGTTAATTTGCGTGTACAATTGCAAAATGCTAGGAAAGAATAATGGAATTTTTCCAAATATACGATTTTTACAAGATTGAAAGCTACTTCGAAAAACATCTAAGTTGAAAGGATAATCTTAGCTTCTCATTGATACAGAATTTTTAATGGAAATCGTATTGCTTCACCACGATGAGTTCTGAGAAATACACAAACCAAACCTATATATTATTCGTTCGTCATGGCAACAGATAACACATGCTGCATTGTAACAAATTTTAAGAGATGTGCAGACCGAAAGTTTTTCCTGTTGGCGATCAGTTGCTTCTCATTGCAGTACAAGAAATTTTTATCTTTTCCTGTTATATATTAAAAAACGGACATGTTTTGGAAGACTTGAACTGGGTAACTTTGCTGTCATCAGAAAAGACGCACCACAGGAGTTTGATAAGAAGACAATGAGTGTTAATTTTAACTCAAGCATCTCAGAATTAACAGCAGCCAAGTGTTTTATTACTGTCTCATGAAAATATTTGTTTTCCTAATTTTGCTTAAAACTGTGGTCAAGAAATTAGGTAACGTACGAGTTTGGCCTAAATATTTTCTTGTTGGTTCAACATCAAATTCTTAGAGACTTTGTCGCTAAATGAAATTTAATAAGCATCAACCCTTACTTCATTTGATTAGGTTTGGTAAAACTTCGATTTTTTTGTGTAGAAACAGTGACATCACGAGCTGAATCGTTTCATCTTTGTATCTGTTGTTATGTGTCCAGTAAATCTGGCTTTGCTATCTCGTGTCCTTCTTGGTGTTTCATTTTGGGTGGCCAGCAGTGTAGTAACAATGTTGCAGGCTTGCTGCTTTAGAACAAGGTTAATAGTGTCTAATAACCTGGGCTGTAGAATACCGAACTCAAATTCATTCACAGTAAAAATTCGGTACATAGCAGCTGACCAAGACCTATCTGGTCTCAGGAAGAGACGGCATCCTGTAGTTGTTTAAAGTGTTCTCTGACAGCAACAATTTCTTCCGTAACATAAGAAATGAACACTCTCTGGGGCATTCCTCTCTAAGTTCAAATTACCGGGGTGTGAAATTTTTGTCCTTTTGATATTGCATAACGTCGGTGAACTGAATATGCTCATTTATTACGATAATACTATGTACAATTAGGTAGGAAAACAAATAGTGAATTGCAAATGTGTTCACTATTTTTCAGCTGCGTAATTAGGAAAAACGAAACTCGTTCAGCTGATGTGAAACCTGCTCTTTGTCATATAGATATTTTTGGATGAATTATAAATTTATTAGGGTTCAGTTTTTTATTCATTGTACTGTTTTTTATTTTATTTTTCATTTATGTGCATAAAAAAGAACTGAGACGTACAAAACGTGTGTGCGTGTGCGTGTGTGTGTGTGACAGAAAGAGAGATAAAGAGAGAGAGAGAAAGAGACATAAAATGCTAGAGAGATAGTCAGAGAGAGACAAAAAGAGCTAGGGAGGGAGAAAGATTTAAAGAGAGAGATAGAGCTAGAGAGAGATAGAGAGAGAGAGAGAAAGTGGGTGGGGCAACAGAGAGAGAGAGAGAGAATCCGCTCACACTTCAAATACCAAACTTTACATTGCCCGCAAAACAAACCCTTTTCTTTCACCAGTGGACACACGTGGCTTTAATTGGTAATTATTCTTTTCTTTTCGGAGTTTAACGGCAACCATGAACAAATTCAAAAGCTAAACTCAGTCGCCCATCCTTAATTTGTAGTCACTGGCTCAAGGAAAGGTAGAGAACCAGTGCCGTAAGTCAAATGCAACACCAATGCCTCATCCAGGTGAGAGCCCGGCCCATATGGGACGAATGGTCAGGACCTAGACCTTATACTGCTGCACTTCGGGGTTCAACGACCACCGTGAGCAACACTAAGGAAAATAAGCAGTTGCCCGTCCCTAATTTGGGGACACTGTTTCCAGGAAAGGGAGAGAGAGTGTGACATAACACAGAACTCATGTCATCCAGGAATGTTCTTCTTACCGTTCGAGCGAACGGTCAGAGGAACGGTCGCTGAGACTACTGAACCACAGAGGGGTCTAATTCGTATCATCAAAGCATAAAGAATGAAACATGACTTGTAGTTCAGATAACTCAATATGTATATACTAATAGCACTGATGCTCTGGTGGGTATGTGCTAAATAAGATCAGTGGGGTTTTATAAATCTTGGATGTAATGGCCATGCACGCCAGTCAGGAAGCAATCGGGTCGATGAACTCTGATAATAAAACTTTTCTACCCATAAATCCAAAAGACATGCTTTCTAAACATTTCAAAGCGTAGGACCATAAAAACCTTCAAACTGGAATTGAGGAACTGATTCTCTGCTCTAGAAGGTCTAACGTCGGAACAAGTGGACATCTCTGAAGTTAACAGAAAATTAACCAAGGCTCTTGTGGAAAAAGCAACAAAAATAGCTGGGACTAAGAACAAGTTGCATGCGAACAAATTATCAGGAAACCCCAAAATTCTGATTCGAAAAAGAAGAGAGATGAGGACAACTAAAGGAGATGTGACTTCCAAAGTGGAATATATAAAGCTATGCGAGACGGTACGAAAACGTATCAAGTGGAGAAATTAAAACAATACTCGCCGAAGTTTTTACTCTATGCCTTAATGAAGGGAAGATTCCCGAGGATTGGAACAATTCTACAATGATCCTGCAACATAGATAAGGTGCCATTGAGAATCTCAGAAACTACAGACCTCTCAGTCCCCTATCAGTGATTTATAAAAACTTCACTGAAGTTCTTTCACACCTCTTGAAGGTGCCACTAGACATGGCTCAACCGAGAGAACAAGCTGGATTCAGGAGTTGCTACAGCACTATAGATCATATCCACGTACTAAGAGAAATAATTGAAAGAGCAAGGGAATATGAACTTCCATTATGCATGGCTCGATTATGAAAAGGCCTTTGATTCGGTGAAACCATCATCAGTTACAATGGCTTTGAAATCCTTCGGTATTGAAGATTCATACATTAATATTATTAATAACATCTATGAAAATGAAAGTGCAAAGATTCGGCTATTTGAGAATACAGCACCCATAAAAATTGGAACGGGAGTGAGACAAGGTGACACTATATCTCCCAAACTCTTTAATGCCACATTGGAAAATGCCTTTCAATCACTGAACTGGTAAAACAAAGAGATAAAGATTAATGGAGATTATCTAATTCACCTTCGTTTTGCTGATGATGTAGTCATTTTTGCAACTACCCCATCAGAGCTGCAGAATATGATCCAGGAACTTGCTGACAAGAGTAAAGAAGTGGGATTAAAAATGAACTTTCAGAAAACAAAAGTGATGTACAATGCTTTTACGAAAAATGAAGATTTATCGATTGATGGGGAAAAGCTGGAGATAACCAATACCTACATTTATCTTGGACAGCAGATATCAAAGGAGGGTCACATTGATGAAGAAATTAATTGGCGTATAAAACTTGCCTGGAGAGCTTTTGGAAAAAACAGTATAATTTTCAAGAACAATGTGCCATTATGTCTTAAAAGAAAAGTGTTTGATCAATGCATCCTTCCAGTGCTTACGTATGGTGCAGAGACGTGGACTTTAACTAAAACAGACATACAAAGACAGCAGACAACTCAAAGAAGCATGGCGAGATGCATGCTTGGTGTAACCAGGAGATATAAGAAGAGGAACTCGTGGATCAGAAAAATGACAAGAGTGGAAGACATCATGATCAGAATAAAATCCCTGAAATGGCAATGGGCTGGACATATTTCCAGAAGGACAGACCATCGATGGACAGCCGAAATTTTAGACTGGATTCCAAGGGACAGGAAAAGACCCAGAAGAAGACCACATGGGAGATGGGTGGATGAAATTCGAAAGTATGCGGAAGTAACATGGAGGATTTTCTTTTACAACGGTCTGTGTGTATGTGGCACAACACAGACCGTTGTAAAAGAAACTTGGGGAGACCTTCGTCCAGCAGTGGATTGATAATGGTTGACAATGATGATAATGATGATATATTCATTAACAAACATTTAATGAAACATGGCGTTAGTATGGAAATGACAATAATTAGTTCACCATAAATCAAGTAATTTACTTAGTTAACCATAAATCACGTATTACTATGGTGTACTTCATACCCATTAATTTTCGTGAAATATCTACATTGTCAATTTACCATTACACCTTTCATAGTCCAAGGCTTCAAATTTTTTATTCATCTTTCCTTTAATTTACATCATAGAAATTATAAAAATAACTTAGTTATCGGAATCATAAACAAATGTGATAACTTAATTATTCGAAGTAGTGCTTCAACTTCGCAACTTTCTTTAACTCGGAACAGCTGATGCAAAAGCGCAGGATCAGAAAACCATCATCTTTCTCAAAAAGAAGAAAAATTAGGATTCAAGTAATAATAAAAAAAAAAAATTTACCTACGCTATTTTTATAAATTAACAGCCGGTAATGAACCTTTCTTAGTGAAAACAAAATTCATTATTTTTGCTTGCGTCATTTACTCAGTTTTATTAAATTTTAAGTTAGATTCTATGATTCACAAAATCGATTTTTGAGAAATACTTATTCCATTTCGTTGTATGTTGCACACAAAGGAAAATGCACACACGGGGAAAAAAGAGATTTCATCGTTCGGAAAGATTTTAAAGGTTTATGGTCAGCATATAAATCATTTTTTGACAAAAAAGGGCGAAAGGCTGATTGAAAGCACCAGGTTTTAAGCTATGCGATGGCAATACATATGTTTAGAAATATATTTCAATGCAATATCGGGCGCCTTTGTGGAAAACGACGTTTAACCCTATCGTTCCGATGAAAGCAACCAAGGAAAATCTCTTTCCATGTGATGCTGAAGCGCCATTGGTTGAGAACAGAGATGTTCCCTGTGACGTTAGTCGGAGGCCGAAGATGAGGAGGTAGAAGAAGGGATGATCAGACGCCAGAGTAGTCTGATTGGCTGAATCCGGTAAGAGTCGGGATTGGTGATGTGGGTAGAAGGGGTTGGATGGTGAGAGGCTGAAGGAAGAGGGAGATAAAGGGATAGGAGTGGGAACAACCAATCTCTATACCGAAGGTATAAAAGGCTACTGCATTTGGGACCTTGACCTATTGGCACAGTAAATGACACAATAAGTGTTCTGAAAGTGAAATGTCGGCTTCGAACTTTTCTCGACATCATCGCAACACTTTTCAAATCAATTTAAGCGGAAACAAATGTCAGATTCAGTTGATAAAACGCGAATCAGACTTCTATTACTGCCCATGACTTCTAAGAAACTTTAATGAATGAGGAATTTACTGTCTTTAACAATTTCAATCGATGCATATGAAAAGAAGTACCAATAACGAATATTTCTTCAAATGGCATTTCTTGTTTGCTTGATTGATTGTTTCTTTTGCAGAATAACTTGATCTTGCGTATTGCTCATTGGAAAACATCACATGATATTGGATAAAATATATGTACAACCAAGCCTACGAGTACAGTACATTAGTGTATACACAATTGGACAAACTCCTAATTCATCGGACCCCCATCCCCCCTCAAAGATAATGCGCTGCTTTTATTAAATGCAGTCACATTTACACAGAATTTTGATAAAGGAAAGGTCCTGAAGATATTGCAATTTTCAATCCTCTGTAGGATGAAGGTCTCTCCAAGTTTCTTTCACAACCTTCCATCTTGTGACAGTTTTCTCCATGTTACTCATGCATGCTTTCGAATTTCATCCACCCATCTCCCGCGTGGTCTTCCTCTAGGCCTTTTTCTGTCTTTTGATATCCAGTCTAAAATTTCGGTTGTCCATCGATCGTCCATTCTCCTGGCAACATATCCAGCCCATTGCCATTTCATGGATTTTACTTTGATCATGATGTCTTCCACTCTTGTCATTTTCTTTACCCACGAGTTGCTCTTCGTATATGTCCCGCTTACTCCAAGCATGCATCTCTTCATTCTACTTTGAGTTGTCTCAGGCTCTGTATACCTTTATCAGTTAAAGTCTATGATCTGTAACTTATGACGAAGTAAATTTCTCCATCATTTTTTATGCTAGGGGCGGGATTTGAACTCGCAACTCTCGGCTCCGGAGCTCCACGTGCTGTCCACTAAACTACACTGGCATGTGCTCTCACTGCTATCTGCCTTTATCTCATGTGCGTCCTGAGGGGCAGGCACGTCACAAAATAAGAACTTAAAGTATGCACTAATTAAGTACTTTTCTTTTAAGACATAATGGCATAATGCCCTTTAAAATTGTACTGTTTCTTCCAAAAGCTATCTAGCCAAATTTTATACGCCGATTAATTTCTTCATCAGTGTGATCCTCGCTTGATACCCGTTGTCCAAGGTAAATGAAGGTATCGGTTTCCTCCAGTTTTTCCTCATCAATCGCAACATCTTCATTTCTTGTAAACGCATTGTACATCCATTTTGTTTTCTGAAAGTTCATTTTTAATCCCACTTCTTTCTTCTTTACTCTTATCAGCATGTTTTCTGCGGCTCCGAATGGATAGTTGTAAAAATGACAACGTCATCCGCAAAACGAAGGTGAGTTGAATAATCTCCATTAATCTTTATCCCCTTGTTTTCCCAATTCAATGATTGAAAGACATTTTTCAATGTGGCATTAAAGAGTTTAGGAGATATGGTGGTACCTTGTCTCACTCCCTTCCCAATTTTTATTGTTGCTGTATCTTCAAATTGTCGAACATTTGCACTTGCATTTTCATAGACTGGCTGGCGAAATTTTTAAGAACTGAATATTTTATTTTTCGTTGGTCCCCCTTGGTAGAGAATAACAGCAGCAACTTGTGGCGACATGCCTTTGAGACCGTTTGAAATGGAGATTTAAAATTTCCTGGATACTCTTACACCCGATAATACGTTAGTATTTTGTTGTCCGCCTGCTAGTTCGTCCATACGTCTGCCTTTTTTTATTAAATATCTCGGCTCTCGGGAATAGTTTTAGACAGATTTAGAATTTTCTGCACAGCTTTTAAAGACCCGGCGAAACTTTCACACCATGTTTGCACTATATGCGTCAGCCCGTCCGTCTGTCCTATGTTTTTAATGAATATCTCGGAAGCAGTTTGACATGAAGAACTGAAAATTTCTTGATAGCATTTAGAGATTTAACGAAACCTTCACCCCATGTAAGTATTTCATCCTTTCATCCATAGGTCTGTTTTTCTGTTCGTGCGCACTTTAAATTAATATCTGGGGAACTGTTTCAAGTGAAGGTTGTCATGTTTATTAAAAAGTTTTAAAGATTAAATTAGTTGTTCTTTTACAGATAAAATTAAAATTTCTATGCGAGTTTTTTTTTCATTTCGTCTAATTTAGTAATTCACAACACACACCTTAAATTTTAGGGTTACTATTGCTTTTTTAAGAGTGTGTCCGGACACATTGTCCTTCCTCTATCGGTGCGCCACTGCATTTATACAAGAGTACTATTAGCAGTAATAATAATATTCATTCCCACAATAATACAACTCAATGTTTTGAGGAAATTAATGCTAATAACTCAGATCAGATCAAATGTAGAAGATTTTAAGAATGGAGTGTCTGACCCCAGGTCTTAAGGAACCCTTAAAAATAGGAAGCTAAGAGATTTGGGTTAGAGTGCCCGATAGTAAAGTGACATGAAAGCGAGGTAGAAAGAGGGAGAAAGACGCCCTTATTTATAACCGTGGGGTCAGTACCCGAGGTTCGACGGCTTAACGTGTCCATCCGACGCGCGGCGGATATTTAGCGGTTCGACCGTTCGTACCTGCCTGGGATCGAACTTGAGATTTTTCCGTGGCAGTCACAAAAGTTGACCACTAGGCCATCCGCGGCCCCAATGCTAGTAACTATAACGGTAGTAGGCTGATAGAGAAACAGAGGTGAATATATGAAGGAAATGAGAGAAATAGTAAAAGTTTAACGCTAAGTCGCCTTACTGGAGAATACTAAGCTGCTACAGTAAATTGCATCGCGAGAGTATCAGTCGAGAAAGAAAGAAAGAAAGAAAGGAAAAATATAAATTCGGTAACAATGATTTCTGAAAATATTTCAAGTGGGATACTGACTGAGAAGGCGGATGTAATTTTTAATAATTAGAAGAGTTTTTATCGGCTTCTTTCTTCCTTTTTTTTTAGTAAAAATTCTGCATATGTTTGAAAATCAAGAAGTTTTCTGCGATGGTAAAATTAAGGTAAATAGTGGAATTACCTAGATGGACCTGTTGCTTCATTCAGGATTTCTCCATGAATGCAGGTCGTAAAGTTTCCAGCGAGGGCTACCTTCAGCCAGTCTTCTCCAGTTGTTTCCTGTCGCTCTGGTTAAAGGGTCTTTTGATCTAGTTAGAGGTCTACCAGGTTTTCTCTTGGTTGATCTTGGATACCAGTTTGTGACACCGTAGGTCCTCCTGTTGTCGGTGAGCCTGGCGATATGACCTGCCCATCGTGCGTTGTTGTCATATATCGTTTTCACTACTTCTATTACTCCAGTTAAATTTCTAATAGTTGTGTTTGTGATGTGATCTTTTTTTACTGATCTCCAGGATTCTTCTTTCCATGGAATACCGGGTGGTCTGAAGATAAGTTCCTCATTTTTTGTGGTGCTCCACGTTTCAGAGCCGTATGTTAGAGATGGGAGGATACAGCTGTTGAACATGATAGCTCTTATTTTGATACCAAGCTTTGGATCTGATTGTGGTTGATATGATTGTGGTTTTGATACGATTAAAGGAGATCCATGCCGCTCTTTTTCTTTTAGATATTTCTTCAGAGATGCCATTGTCCATATTTATTGTTTGCCCAAGGTATGCGTAAGATTCTACATTTTCTATGGTGAAATTATTTAGTTGGATGGTGTGATTTAGACAGAATTTATTTCTTATCTATTTGGTTTTATCAGGGTGGATTTCTAGACCTATTTTGTTACAGGCGTCTTTTACTCGGTGAAGCATTTTTTAAAGTTAAGTTGTAGAGAACCCTGAGCTATAAGTATTATATCATCTGCAAAAATTAGTATTTGACCAACTCTCCATCAATATTTATGCCACCTTTTAAGTCAATTTTCCTCAAAATGTTTTCCAGAGGCAGTCATGTAAAGAGGTCAGGTGATATAACATCTCCTTGTCGTACACCTCGGTTTATAGAAGTTGTTATAGGATCATTTATAGAAGTTGTTATAGGATCATTAATATGTGCGCGACAAAGTGATACAACATCTCCTTGTCGCACACCTCGGTTTATAGAAGTTGCTATAGATTCATTAATATGTTTATGGAAGTTGTTATATAGGATCGTTATAGAATTGTTAAAGAATAATTAATATGTTTATGGAAGTTGTTATATATTTACGGCACTGGCTCTCTCCCTTCCCTGGAACCAGTGACCCTAAATTAGGGACGGGCGACTGCATATAGCCCATTGAGTTGCTCACGGTGGTCGTTAAACCTCCAATCAAAAAAAAAAAAAAAAAAAAAAAAGAAGTTGTTATATACGATCGTTACAGAAGTTGTTATAGGATCATTAATATGTTTATAGAAGTTGTTATAGGATCATTAATATGTTTTTAGAAGTTGTTATAGAATCATTAATATGTTTATAGAAGTTGGTATAGGATCATTAATATGTTTATAAAAGTTGTTATAGGATCATTAATATATTTACAGAAGTTGTTGTAGGATCATTAATATGTTTATAGAAGTTGTTATACAGTAGGATCATTAAGTGTTATAGGATCATTAATATGTTTATAGAAGTTGTTATAGGATCATTAATATGTTTATAGAATTTGCTATAGGATCATTTATAGAAGTTGTTATAGGATCATTTATAGAAGTTGCTATAGGATCATTTATAGAAGTTGTTATAGGATCATTTATAGAAGTTATTATAGGATCATTAATATTTGTGCGACAAGGTGATATAACATCTTGTCGCACACCTCGGTTTATAGAAGTTGTTATATAGGATCATTATAGAAGTTGTTATAGGATCATTAATATGTTTATAGAAGTTGTTATAGGATCATTAATATGTTTATAGAAGTTGTTATAGGATCATTAATATGTTTATAGAAGTTGTTATAGGATCATTAATATGTTTATAGAAGTTGTTATAGGATCATTTATAGACGTTTTTATAGGATCATTTATAGAAGTTGTTATAGGATCATTTATAGAAGTTGTTATAGGATCATTTATAGAAGTTTTTATGGGATCATTTATATGTGTACGACAAGGTGATAAAACATCTCCTTGTCGCACACCTCGGTTTAGAGAAGTTGTTATAGGATCATCGAATAGGATTATTTGTGTAGAGCTTCCGGTATTAATTTCTTTGAACAGATTGATGTATGCTGGATCAGTGCCTTGATCTAGTAGAGCCTGTAGGACTGCGTTATGTTCTATGGTGTCAAAAGTTTCTTTTTTATGTCAATAAATAGAAAACTGTGAGGGGTCTGGTATTCTTTGCATCGTTCACTAAGTTGGATAATTACTTGTATGTGATCTATTATGGAGTATCCTTTTTTTTAAATCCTGCTTGCTCTCTACTGTTTTCTTGAAGAGTGGTTTTAATTTTGTTTGCTAGGAATAGAATTAGAAAGTATTATTTAGCAATGGGCATTAGTAGTTAATTATTTCTACAGTTTGTGGCTGCTTTGGCGATAACTCTAATTTAACGTATGATGTATGTATATCTCCAAAGCAACCTTCCTTTTCGAGTTCTTGTTCTTATCTAAACTACCTTACTTCTCCGTTAATTCCTTCTGAACGGCATATCCTTATAATGTTTTGGCAACGCTGACAAAGAGTCAGAATTAAATAAAAATCTTCACCCAGTGTAAAGAGGGTGGCAGTGTGAACGTAAGGTGATATACTACTTAAAATAGGATCGCATCTCACCTTGATATTAGGGGAGCCAAATATAAAATTTGTACGCAGAGTAAGTACTGTTGCATGTTGTTAACATTATTTTGAAGCCGTATTTCGGCAAGAGATGAGGAAATAAAAGTCCACTTAGATTGTCACGTAAGTTGTCTTCAATCAAGTCTAATGTTAAAGTAAATTTTGTGTCACGACAAATAATCTGCAAAAATTAAAACCATATAATATTAGAAGGTTGTAAACTTGTGTAACGTACCTATCCCAGAGGTGATGCACATGCCAAAACGGCAAGTTGCAGCGATAAGACTTTGCCGGCGTAGTTCAGTCGGTAGAATTTTCGGTCTTGGTATTAGGCAAACGTGCTAATTTTCAAGTGCCAGTATAAAGTAGGGAAGATATCTCTAAAATACATAATTCATTTCAGCTGTAGTTCAAAGATAGGTAACCATATCAAATCGAAAAATGTGTCCAAAATCAAAACTGGTGAAGGGAAGAATCATATTTTCAGCGCAGTTCACTCCAAATCTTACGACAAAAAAGGAGAAAAAAAAGCAACCATGTCATATTGGAAAATCAATTCGTATTAAACCTAAATGGTGTTTCAAATTTAATAAGCTAGCCTATTTTCTCCTTTCCGCTAAATTAATGGAAGCAAAACAACTGAGCTGTGAAAGTCAGTCTATGTTTATTTACCCTTTTTATATATATTATTCATAGACCTAAAGAAAGAGAGGTTCAGTTCGACTTTTAAACCGTTTTATATTTAGGCCAGGGCTCCAAAATTATATTGCCCAGCATGCCCATGGAATGTAAAAATTCTGTCGTGGAACGTTTTTTTTTTTTTTTCTTGTTGTTTTCCTGCATGCCCTATCCCGCATGTAACAAATCTGGCTCTTTACAGAATGATAGTTTTTTTTATAAAAAAAAAAAAGATATTTTTTAGTTCCCAGTCAATTATCTTACTACTACGAAATTAATAGGGTGTTTTGAGAGATTAAAGGTCAAAACAGATGTCCTTGAAAATGTTATTGACCATAATTTGATTGTGTGGTATCTCAAAAGAAAGCTCCTGATTGCGTGGTATCTCAAAACATAAGCTTTTAAATAAGCACAATATCAGATCTGTTGACCAATGAGTTCTACATTGATTGTCATTTGTGGCAGGCATATTACAAATAAAAGTGCTCTTTTCGTAAATTTAGAAGCCCTACAGAAATACTGTACGTAGGAAGCTGAAATTTTGCACTGATTATTTACTCTATAAAGCTTCCAAAATCAACAAGTTTCATGAAAATCAAAATGGTTCAGGTCAAAAATGTTACCTTTTGTGCTAATTTGACATGGAATGATTTATAGGTGAGTTCATATTTCACTGTGGGGGGCAATTTATGAAATGCAGTGAAATGTAGGTGAATTCAAATTTAATTACAAATACATACGAACGATGAAGAAACGGGTTTCTGTACGCCCAATTAATGAAAAAGACGATAAAAAGTGAACTCCGTTTATTAGGCGTATAAAATAAAGGGATCAAGAGATGCTAGCTTTCACTACCTCCGGGTAGCTTCATCAAGCATTTAGTAGCTAAAGATCGCAGAAGCAACTGGAAAAAATATTCTAAGAATATAACTAAATTCAAAATAAGCAAGACACTTGCACGATGTCACGAGTTGTTTGATCCCAAGGCCGGGTGGTCACGTGTAACTTCAAGAAGCCGGTGCCATATCAAAGGAAGGCTCCTGATTACATCCTTGTTACACAAAATCCGTCGCGTGATGATCCTGATGGTTTCGCGAAGCGCGGTAGCTCTTGCGCTGTCGTAAGGTGCTAGTTTCTTAAAATCTCTCCATCTGGGAACTGCACCTTCAGATGCAACATCACGGGCTAGAACCGTCGTAATCTTTCCAGCCTTAACGTCCCTTTGGTGTTCAGAAATACGGATCTGGAAGGATCTTTTTGTCATCCCGATGTAGGATTTAACGGATGCGTCATTGTAATCCAAAGGAATAGTATAGACTCCGGCTTCAGTTAGCGTAGAAGGCGATGCGCGCTGGTCTGCTGCGAGAATATCTGACAAAGGTCTAGGTGCCCTCACGCCGATATCATAACCTAGTCTTCGGAGAGCATTCTTCAGGAAGTACGTTAGCTTAGGAATGTAGGGAATCGAACCCACGAACCGGGCGGGCTGTACCGTGGAGTTGGCACAAAGCTGTGTGCGAGCAGTTGTTGCAGCTTTTCTGACGATTTGGTCGATTGTGAGCATGTCGTACCCCGCTGCAGCCGCTAGGTTTCTAAGGCTACGGATCTCCTCCTCGCATGTGGCCTTGTTCGATGAGAGTTCGAAAGCTCGCTTTGCTCTGTACCTAAAAAGCGCATATTTGCGTGCGGTCGGGCCTGTTGAGTCAGGGAATATGGGGTTGTCCACATGGGTAGGTTTGTAGTAGACCTCTGTGCTGAGAGCACCAGAGGGTAATCTTCTTACTAGTACATCCAGAAAAGGCAAAGCACCTCCGGATTCATAATCTGCTGTGAATTTAATATCCGGGTGCGCAGCGTTTATTCTGGCGAGAGAATTTCGTAGATTGGCTTGTCCATGTTGCCAAATAAAGAAAATATCGTCAGCGTATCTCAACCGTATTTTAGGAACTCTGGCCGACGATTGAAAAATTTCATTTTCAAGAGGTCGGAGGACTGCTTCAGCAAAAACCGCCGACATCGAGGACCCCATAGGTACCCCTTTGTTTTGTTTGTAAATTCTGGATCGGAAGCTGAAAAAATTTGAGTCCGTGACTGCGTCCAGTAGTTTTGTAAGAGCTTCCACAGTTTCCGAAGGAACAGGTTCGACTCAGCGATAGAGCGCTTCAGGTTTGTGGTGGCTTCATGCACCGGCACTGAGGGGTATAAAGACTCGATGACAAGGCTTCCAATGATGTCACCTGGCGACACTGTCGTGGACCTCACTCTGGAAACGAAGTCAGCTGGCTGAAGAGAGTAAGACACTTTCCGCTGTCGGTAAGAACGGCTGCAAGAAGGACGAGAATGCTTTTTCCAAATTTGCTGAAGGGGCGCATTTCCTGCTGACAATAGGTCTGATTGGATTGCCGGACTTGTGATGTTTGAGTCGAGCAAAAAGGAAAGGAACCTTAGGTCCCGGAGGGATCTTGGCCCCCTTCTAAGTACTTCAGGTAGCGCCTTCATTCTTGCTATTCGCTTAATCTTGGCCACCCACTTGTTAAGCGGGTTTACAGCTTGCAGAATGGACTCAGACTGGGTGATAAACTCCTCAAGCTTCCGGTGGTAGTCGGACTCGTCCATTACTGCAATTTTCCCGGACTTGTCTGTGAGGGTGAAGATGAGGGAGTGGTCTTTCTTGAGGTTGGTGACAGATTTGGGTATTCCCGGTACTTTTCTGAGTCGGTGTTGTTTAACGGGACGAGTTAATCTGCAGCACATCCGAGTCTAATCCGATCCCTTTCTTGCAGCGGAACACTCTGTAGAACGCTTTCAATGGCAAAAATAACGGCCTTAAGTTTCACTGGTTCATCAAAAGCAAATTTTGGGCCTTTCTGTTCTATTTTCATCTCTTCCGGTGAAAAAGTCCGGGAAGAAACATTGACTATGGGAATAGTTACCCGGACGTAGTGAAAGCTAGCATCTCTTGATCCCTTTATTTTATACGCCTAATAAACGGAGTTAACTTTTTATCGCCTTTCTCAAATTTAATTGTTGAGAGGCAATTCATGAAATGTCGTAAAAGTACTTATATTTTTGCTAAAGTGTATTACACTGCTGGCAATGCACCACCAAGAAGGAAGCATCCGATTGGCCTGAAATTCACAGCATGCGTCGCCCGCGAGAGGGCTGCAAACGATTAGCATTGTAAGGCGTATGCAAATCATGTGAGCCCGGCACGCCACCGAGAAGCACTATAAGAAGGGTGCACAGAAGGCGGGGTTTAAGTAGTGGAAGTGTGTTGTGCTGGCGGACCTGTGCGTTGGAAGCTTCCTGGTGCCTCTTCGCAGAATACGGCAGTCATTCCAGCAAGTTTCGGAGTTCGACAGAGGAGGAATAGTGGCTTATCGCGACAGCCGTTTATCGTACCGAGATATCGGCGCCCATGTGGGACGACATCCAGCCGCAGTGAGGCGAGTATGGATTCGGTGGGTAAAGGAGGGACGGACGGGCCGGCATGAGCGATTGCCGCACCCGCGGCACGCCACCGAACGAGAGGTCCGGCATGTTGTGCGGCGCAGTTGACGGCTCGCACCGCCACATCACGAACGTTAGCGCGGGAGTTAGGGTGTGTTGCGCAACAACCTGTGACAGCACGTACCGTTCGAAGTCGTTTGCAGGAGTTGGGGCTTGTCGCACGGCGCCCATTGCTCCGATTACCATTGACGTTACACCACCGGCGAGTGAGGCGGCAGTGGGCCGTTGAACGCTGCACCTGGACTACGGAATGACACAACATTTTCTTCTCCGACGAATCCCGCTTCTGCCTGCAACACCACGACGGTCGTATCCGCGTGTGGCGGCACCGTGGCGAGAGACTGTATGACGCCTGCATTATGCACCGCTATACCGATCCGTCGCCTGGCGTTATGGTTTTGGGGCGCAATTGGATATGACACCCGGACCCCTCTGGTACGCATCGCCGGTACACTCAACAGCCACCGCTACATCTCCGATGTTTTGGAGCCTGTAGTCCTCCCTTACTTGCAGGACCTGCCAGCGGCCACGTTTCAACAAGCCAACGCGCGCCCTCACGTGGCATGCATCGTGCAACAATTCTTTACGACCCACCAGGTGTCACTGCTGCCGTGGCTGGCCTGTTCTTCCGATATGTCGCCCATCGAACACGTCTGGTCGCTGATCGGCAACCGAGTGGCCCAGCAAGCACCACCCGCCGCTACGCTTGATGAACTGTGGCAACGCGTGGAAGCAGCCCGGACCGACAAACCCCAAGCCCACATCCAACGTCTCTTTCGTTCGATACCGCGGCGTATAGCGGCCGTTATTGCCAGCCATGGGAACCACACGAACTATTGACGTCTGCGTGTTCCGCAAGTCGCACGGACCCGTAAGCTCAATCATTTCATCTTTGTATCTGTTGTTATGTGTCCAGTAAATCTGGCTTTGCTATCTCGTGTCCTTCTTGGTATTGCATTTTGGGTGGCCAGCAGTGTAGAAAAAATAGTATACTATTTGCATGATGTGTGGAGGGGTGTTCTCTCTCTCTCTCTCTCTCTTCATCGCTCGCTGTTGTGCTTATTCAGAGCTCAAACTATGTACAGTAAAACTTCCGTAACTCGGATCTTCAAGGGAACTACGATTAACTTCGAGTTCAAGAACATTCGAGTTGTAGAATTAATCCACCAGTGACATCTTTTGTTAAATTTTCTAAATTTGCCTAGGAAAATAATACACAGTTCTTGAACCTAGGGTTATCGTAATTACTGTATTTATTTAAATGCAGTTACAAATGTTTTAACTAATACAATGCTTCACCAATTGTTTAAAAAATATTACCGCGCATATAAGTTTTCATACTGTTATTTGCTGATAACATGTACAGTAGTTCAAAAAAATTGAGGCACAAATCAGATGAAAATTTAAACTTACATACCTCTGGCTTTTGTTTTAAAAAAATCTGTCGTTTGGCTTGCAGCTTTGAACCTTGACTTTCTTTCAACATAAAGTTATGCAAACGGGAAATTGATTGAAAGACGCTAGTGCAGTATGTCTCTCTCTCGATTCAGCAAAAAGTCTCAATGCGTTTATAGAGTCAAACGCCTTCTCCATCTTGTTTGACCTAACCTTGTTTGATCTCCAGCACCTACAAGACTAGCAACAGGGGGATTTTTTTTTTAAATTCGAGTTTTAGATTAAAAAATTTACGATTTTTTTCACAAAACACGAAATAACATTTAGAGTTACAGAAAAATTCGAGTTTGAGAAATTCGACTTATAGTAGAAAAAAAGTATGAAAACATAAATTTTTATGCAAAATGCCAAAATTCTTCGCATTATGGAAAACATCGACTCACAAAAGTACGAGTTTTAGTACTTATAGAGTTCATTGCTTTTTGTCCCACATTTGTGGATCATAATTGAAGCATGCGTTAACATCAAAATATTTATGAAATTTCTGATGTATACCGCTATTTTAACCTTCCTTTTGAGTTCGTGTGGTCTTATGTGAATTAGGTCACTTCTCTTTAAATGGTTTTATAACTTAACGCCACAAATTTCTTCTGATGAATTTGAATTTGGCAACTCCGGAAAGCTGGTTTCAAAGACTTCTGAGATAAGAGCTGAGTGTGCAATTTTCTAAAAAAAGTATTCTTTGTGCAGTTGTTACATGAGCTGTATTGATGCAGGGTTTGCAGCCCCGGTGGCGCAGTGGTCTAAGGCGCTGGCCTCTGGTCATTCGTCCGTAAGGGGTCTGGGTTCGAATCCCGGTCAGGCATGGATGTTGTGTTTGTCTTACGGCACTGGCTCTCTCCCTTCCCTGGAACCAGTGACCCTAAATTAGGGACGGGCGACTGCTGATAGCCCATTGAGTTGCTCACGGTGGTCGTTAAACCTCCAAAAAAAAAAAAAAAAAAAAAAGATGCAGGGTTTACGTGTGTGCTGATGTTGAACGTTCGTAGTACGAACAATTTGCATTAGATGACGTTCTTGTACAGAGTGTACAGATTTAAAGAGTGACCAGTGTCACGTATTTTGTACGAAGTTATGATTGAAGTCAGATGCCGTGTGTTGTTTAGAGCACCGTGATTGATGTTACTTCACGGTGACGCAGTAGCGTAATCGCTGGCCTCTGACCATTCGGCTGAGTAGGGTTCGGGTTCGAATCCCGTTGCGGTACGGATGTTGTTTCTATCTCAGCTGTCAGACAAAGACAACATCCATTCCCCCTTCCTGGAACCAGTGGCCCAAAATTAGGGACGCGCGACTGAATTAGGGACGGGCCCATTGAATTGTTCTCTGTGATCGTAAAGACGACAAACGAACAATATCCTTTGGTGACGTGCTTCAAGACTAATAAAAAATGAATTGGAAGCGTAAGTGAACTCGGTGTTTTAGTGAATCGCCGACATTTGTCTGAAAGCGCGTAATATCGATAAATAAGTCTTTCAGCTACAGCGAGCAATGACGTTTTCCGGGTTTTACAGTGGAGGTTAATTCACCAAGGTTACAAGCCAAGCTAAGCTTACGAGTTCTGAGCTTTAGTTATTTTGCAGTGAAGTAAACGTAAAAAACACAGATCTACAACACATTTAAACTACATCATTGTAAGTCTTTAAATACAAAGAGCATCCTGAAAGTAATGCCTCGTCCCTCATAAGATTTTTATTTGTAGCAGCAAAAATGTGAAATTTAGTGGCAAAATATTTGGACATATTGTTAATAGTGCTAGGCTCTTCAAAGTATTGTCCACCACTTTCTATACATTTCCGCCATCTTTGAACGCATTGGTAAAATCCGTTCAGGAAAAATTCCTCAGGCAGTCGTTTCATCCCATGAATTCACATCCAGTTTAACGTTTGTCACATCGTCAAAACTTTCCCTACTAAGGGTGTTTTTCAAAGGGGCAAACAGGAAAAAGTCGGATTGGACCAAATCAGGACTTGGTAGGGGCCATTTTGGCAATAGCCTGTAAAGTCTCAATTGAGGTGTGGGGACGTGTGTTATCATGGTGTAAAACAACAGAATGAAGTGGAATACCACGTCTTTTCCTTCTGATAGTTTCCTTTAGCTTCGTCAATGTCTGCACATGGTGAGTACTGTTTATTGTTGCACCTCGTTCAAGGAAATCGATCAAAATGACACCACGTTTGTCCCAGAAAATTGTCACCATCACTTTCCCTGCGGAACGATTTCTTTTCACCTTTTTCTATCGAGGTGAAGACGTGCGGTGCCATTCCATTGACGCATGCGTTGTTTCTGGGTCGTGAAGGAACACCCAGGTTTCATCCCCTGTCACAACATCAAAGAAAAAACCCTCACCCTCCCTCTCATAACAATCCAAGAGGTTCCGGCACATGTCCACCCTTTGCTCACATTGTTCACCGGTTAGGTTTCTTGGGATGCACTTTAAACAAATTTTTCTATAGTTCAGATCCCTAATTAATGCTTCCGTAGCACTATGACCACAATAAATTGCATCACACAACTCCTGGGTGGTGACACGACGATCAGCTGTGATGAGGTCTTTCACTCGTTGCCTGTTGGAATCTGTCACTGCAGTTGCGGGTCTTCCACTCCGTTGTTTGTCCGACACTGAACTTACTCCCTCTCGAAACTTCTTCATCCATCTTTAGACATTACTGACATCGACTGTGACAGCTTCATACACCCCCAAGAGTCGTCTGTGGATTTCTGAAGCATCACATCCCTCTTTTTCCAGGAATTCAATTACGGCTCGCTGCTTTTCTCTGTCATTCATGATCTTTATTCACGATTCTGAAAAAAAAAATGTTCCTATATTGGTAACGTATCATAGTACACGTCGGTGCAGTTTTATTAAAATCACTTCAAAATTTCGAAAGCTGTTAAGGGGGAGGCATTACTTTCAGGATGCCCCTTGTACATAGTTTGTAACCCGCTTTCGGGTGTTGCCAACTTCAAATTCATCGGGAGAAACTGGTTTAGAAAATATTTAATGAGAAGAAGCCAAATTTACATAGGAACGCAAGAACTCAAAAGAAAGCTTACAATAGTGGTATATACGTCACAAGTTCATAGACACCATTGGTAAATATATTCAGCAATCAGAGAAATATAATCAGCGACTACTTTATTAAGTTCCCTCGCAGCTGTAATGGGTCAGGGTTCGAATCCCGGTGAGGCATGGATGTTGGGTTTGCCTTACGGCTTTCTTTTCCTGGAACCAGTGGCTCCTAAATTAGGGACGTGGAACTGCTTATAGCTTTCTGAGTTGCTCACGGTGATCATTAAACCCCCAAGTGAAAAAAGAAAAAACACTTTCCTTACTTTTTAATTTCCTGGATATAAAGTCAGATGACGGAAAAGATTAAAATAAATTACCCTTGGAAGTGAATAATCTTTGCTTCTTCGCTTTGCAACGAAATTTTCGTGGTATGTTTTCAGTATTACTATTTGTTTATACAACATTAACATTAAAATTAGAGCTGTGCAATTTTTGTCTTCCTTGGTTGATGCTTAAAGCAGTTTAGTTTCCTTACATTTCAATTACTGAAAACTGCATGCTTAAATGTAAGTAAATCCTAAGTTTTAATGTAGGAAAAACGATCAGCGTGTCAATTGTTCAGATCAGCCAAAATAGCAGCTGTGTGTCTGTGATGCTTCCAGTGCGGCCGGAAACTGCAGGAGCTTCGGGAATAAAGGGAGACGTTTCGCGAGATCAATGACCATATTACTACCTGTAAACGACGCACACGTTCTTGTTAAAGGGATTGAATAGAATCGGTAGAAGCACGTGTTAATGAGGAGAACTATTCTACAGGCAATTATCTTTGCTTCTTCTACCGATTTTTTTTCGCCCGAAAGACAACAAAAATGGATTTGTTTGTAAGCATATTTCATCCATTCCTCTGTTACGTTTCCCAAGTTACATCCGATGATTTTTACGCTTTCCAACCGTAGGTTGAAGAAGCGTATATGCTCCAGCTTTGTCCGTCTGTCAGTCTGTCTGTCTGCCCGCAGGATAACTCGCGTAAAAATGATTCCATTTCGATGAAAGTTTAGTATATGGTAGGGGACAATCTGGGAATCACCTCTGTTGAAAATGGAAGAAATGGAGTCAAAGGTCAGGACATAGGAGCGGGATCCATTCTATCGCCCTTATGCGTCATAACGTACGTAAAAATGCCTCCATTGCGATAAAACTTGACTATGTTGTTCCGGAAGTATACTGCACTGGTTCTGTTGGATATCGTCGAAATGGGGCCAAAGGTAAGGGCACAAGTGCGAGATTTATTCCACAGCCATTATCCTCATAACTTGACTAAAAATGCTTCTATTGCGACAAAGCTTGTGTTGTTCCATAGGTACACTGAACCAATTCTTTTTAATATCATCGAAACGGGGCAAAGGTCAGGGCACAGGAGAGAGATTTATTCCACAGCCATTATCCTCATAACTTGAGTAATGATTTCTGGTATGTTGGAAAGCGTATCATAATCAATGCATTGCATGATTTTACTAACTTGTTTAGATTTATAACAGCGTCGCTTATACGTATTAGATTTCATCAGATCTCTCAAAGCAAGAAACATGCAGAAGGGAATTAAGTTTTTCTCGTTTTCGTACTAGCTATCAGAACTAAATGCAAGTATGTATACCTTAGCAGTGGATCCGGAAATTTTCGTTAAGGAGTGTAGATGTGCTTGTCCAAAAATGAGAAACGGGAAAAGAATAGAGACTTTCCGAAATATTTCTGTCAGCATTTATTTATTTACACTAGTTCCGGCGTTGCAGTCTGTAAAACATTTCTGTCTAAAAATTAACATACTAAATTACTAAATCTCAATACACCTGCTAAATCACCATTAATTTTCAAAAAGGCCGACTACCCACATCTTGAAGAAATGAACTGCATGCTTCAAAATTTGCGCTTTTCAATAAAATTCTTGAAAAATAAATGGAACCCTTTTGTTCGGATTGGTTAATTTAATGGAAATATTTTTTATCCTGAATCACGGTGAAGCCACATGGAAGATAATTCCTCTTTGTAATGTTCGTTCATTCTTCAGCCAGGATTTAGTACTTCGAGAGTTTTAGGCAAAAACTGACTTAGCGGTTCCTAATATTATTTTGGACTGTAAAACCTGTAGAGTTATTACTTATTAAAATATCAATTTTTGATCAGAACTGAGAAACGCATTCTTTCCAAAATGATAGGAAAATAAAATGAAAAGAATGCATAAAGTTGATTGAATTTATGGAACGATTTGCAATAGTCTGCAATGAAAACTGTGGAAACTGTAATCCAGTCAAAAATTAGCAAGTCTGAGACGTTCTGCTTTTCACTCAATCCAGGAAATTTTTACCAGACTTTTTTTAATTGACTACACATTCCTCCCTAGTTATTTCCATATTATTTGTAAAGCCCGCAAAAAAATGCCAACCTTCACCGCAAAGCTGAAAGAAAGGGAAAATATGATTGATATAGCTTACTTAACGGTATCCTTGAAGATAATAACGGGAGAAGGAAAAACGAAAAGGCTTACTTCGACTATTTACCTTTTTAATGATTTTAGTCCTTTTTTTTTCAAAGATAATACAGATTGTAGGTGATAATAAAGGTCAATATATTGTTAGAATCCGTGGCCCATTTAGAAATAGTGACACAAGCCATTTCTAGAGCTTTCCTTCAGCATAGGCACCACCTTGTTAGCCTATGCTAAAGGCAGGCCCTGTATTTCATATGTGACAGCCACTTGCTTAAAAAAATTATTTGCTTCATTTTCATGTCACTTCTTCAAACACTTCTGCTTCATTAGTGACGATTTTTTACTAAATGTTCATAGAAATGCAAGTGACTCTCGTTTAACGCGATTTAAAAAAAGAATTAAATTAAAACTCCAGAACTGCACGACCAATGGGACTGGAGCAATTAGTAATTTATGATTGTAACTTTCAAAAATTATTACGAAGGATTATCGTTAAGTAGCTTTGGATGACTTTTGGCATAAGATAAAGAACATGCAAATTGGTGCTTCTCAACATCATTACGCTCTCCTTACTAGATGGAGGATTTTGGCACAGGAGTTTGAATTAAAAGGCAACGTGGTGGACTCAAATGAAAGTGTCGACCCATGTGGAAGCATGGTCTCACTCGGAGGTTCGCTCGGCGATTGGGTTGAACGATGTAACGAGCGTTACCGAAAAGAGATATTTTCATTTGCCCCAACCTTGCAGTCTGTTATTGACGTTGAAGGTCTGTCGCTGCGTTTCTCATCTGTTATTGCATTGCGCCCTTGTGCAAATTTTAATATTATTCTGACGCGCTACTAACGCTCGTGAGTTAAGAATCATAGACATTTTTTGCAGTAGGCTATACATCTTCGTTGCTCGGGTAATCTATGATCCGTAATCGCAGCGCGTACTTCCGAGTTAGACCATATTTCCTGGCGGGTTGTCATTTTCACTTGAGTCTGTCCTCCAGTACGTTGCCTCTTTATTCAAACTCCTGTGCCAAACAACGTGCTCTCATCAGAAGAATATATTGACATTGGGAGATACTGATTTAAATGTTCCCAATCCTGTGTCAAAGGTAATCGGAAGTTGCTTATTGATCAACCTACGTATAACCGGAGGACATTTTGTCAGATGGTCAAGAATAACTATGACGAAGATCAACTTTCTGTGAAAGATTTCTGGAAGCACTAAAGCATCTAAAACAGCAAATGACAACACTGAAAACGAATAGACAGAAGTTTAACAGTTCTTCCATGAAGATGCCTCTGAACAGATTTGCCCTGATGCCTTCGAATACCATGGCTTTGAGCTTTCCAATTGAAGGTGTGAATCGCGACATTGAAAGGACAGCTGGATTTCAAGGCGTAGCTGAAGCCAAAGTGGACGTGTTGCTTCGATCTCACACGGGTAGCTAATTGGAGAAAGTTCTAAATGTAGAAAGTGATAAATCTTCCGTGATTGAACCTAGTAAACGCCTTACAACAAAGCGTAAAGGCCGAATTTTTGAGCACATTGGCCCTTGCATTAGAGTCGCTGACAAGAATGATCCTAACAAGGGAAAAAGCGCCGAAGCTGCTGAAAAGACTCAGAGCTCTTTGGCTTGTTACAAAGAACCCTCTAAAGGGAAAGAAAAAATATCACATGTTAATTTTCTTTTGACAATTTCTCGAACAGAGCTGAAAATTATCAGCCCACCTACCTAGGATCTCCAAAGGAGCGAAAAAATGATGGTTCTACCATAAGGGCATCAGTTGATTCATCATCCGACTGAATCAGTTTCAATGCCAATGTGCTAATTCAAGAAAAAATAAATAAATGTCTTTATAAGTTTTATTAATACAGCTTTATTTTATCATCATCATCAACAACAATAATAATTCTCAATCCACTGTGGGATGAAGGTCTTTCCAAGTCTCTTCCACAACTCTCTCTCTCTCTCTCTCTTGGGAAATCTTTATCCTTGTTACTTTTGCAATCTTTCAAATTTTTCCATCCTTCTTCCACTTAGTTTCCTTCTAGATCTTTTCCCATCCCTTAGAATCCAGTTTTGCATTTCACTTGTTCAACGATGGTCAGTTCTTCTAGCAACTAGTCTAATTCAATACTACTTAAGGGTCATTACTCTGATTATAATGTCATCCATTCTTGTCATTTTTCAGATCCATGAGCTAATTTTCCTATCTTTCTTAGTTACACCAAGCACATGCATCTCACCATGTTTCTTTGGGTTATTCGCACCCTATGTAAGACTTTTTTAGTTAAGGTACTTTTCTCTAATCCATAGGTAAGAACTGGAAAGATACATTGATTAAAACTCTTATTTTAAGATATAATGATAAATTCTCTTTAAAATTGCTCATACTGTTTCTTCGCAATTCGCTCCAACCCAGTTTTATGCGCATATTATTTCCTCCTTCGAGTACTCTTCAAATGTTTGGTCCAATGTACATGTAGGCAAGAGTTACTTCTAAATTCCTTTAATCAGTTCATGTAAAAGTACTTACTGTGCACAAGTTTTGTTTTCTTTTGAGTTAATCTTTGATCCCATTTCTTTACTCTTGTCAGCAAGTTCCTGGATCATACTCGGAATTTCTGGGGGTTTACTCGGAAGCATTAATATTACTGTGGCGAGGAGGATAAGCTTGTGTTTTATATTGAGAATACAATTGGTTCAGGTCCGCCTGATCCCAGTTGGAACACATCTGTGTTTTACCCTCGTTAATATCAATTCGCTTTATGAGGCTATCTCTCGGAACCAGTTCATTGAGAAATAAGAGGAATACCTGTTTTGTTTAAAGTACCTCCTCTGCCAACATAAAATTTTTAAAATAATAAAACTTATTTTCATGTATTTTTATTGCTGTTTGGGTAATTTCACTGTATTTGACGTCTGCGTTCGTGAGGTTTTCATAATTACGCATGCATGTGTGCGTGTAAATTCTACTTGCCAAACGGAAAGCTTGCCAGAGGCTTACAGTAGTAGTGGAAGAGAAATTTGGCAATATGGGATAAGTGGCAATATATAGGTCAGGTGATGCGCAACATCACAGCCTCTCCTTGAAAAATGTCAACCACGCCTTCTCGTGGTGCATCCTGTTCCCACTGAAGGGGTGTGACGACCGCCAATAGCGGTTAACTTTACCATCGGAATTAGAGAAAATACTATCCCACACTCACCAACCCGCTTGGCCGGCGTGGTGAGTTATGGCCAAACCCTCCAAAATGACTCCACAACTTAAATCTTGGCCCTCAGTCTCCGGCAGCTGGAATGTACCTGGCCAAGGCAGCGGCCAGTGCCACATGAAGGCAGAGGGTGCTAAGAATCACCGGAGGACCGGACTAGGCTGCCATTTGATGCTGACCTTGGCTACTTACAATGGACGCTTCCTATCTTCTGATTCAAGGTTTCTTGAATTGGAAGAGGAACTACAAAGGATCAAGTGCGACATCGTCGGACTAAGTGACGTGAGGAGAAAAGGAGATCTAATTGAACTGAAAAGTGGACATCTCTTCTACTATAGTGGAACAGATACTGGCAAAACTAGCTGGAATGTACTTGGCCAAGGCAGCGGCCAGTGCGACATGAAGGCAGAGGGTGCTAAAAATCCCCGGAGGACCGGACTAGGCTGCCATCTGATGCTGACCTTGGCTACGTATAATGGACCCTCCCTATCTTCTGATTCAAGGCTTCTTGAATTGGAAGAAGAACTACAAAGGATCAAGTGGGACATCGTCGGGCTAAGTGAGGTAAGGAGAAAAGGAGATCTCCTTGAACTGAAACTGGTGTTGTGGATTTATAATAAACAAGAACTAGTGGTGCTGGATTTATAATAAACAAGAAACTGAAGGATAAAGTTGTAGTAGTTGAAAGATCCTCTGACAGAGCTGCACGACTCGTTATCCAACTCTCGAGAAGATACCAGGCTCAGATTATTCAAACTTATTCACCCACCACAATTCATCCTGAAGAAGAAATTGAAGAATTTTATGAGGAAATTTGTCATCTAAATAATAAAGGTAAGCAGCACTTGAAGATAATTATGGGAGATTTCAATGCAAAAATAGGGCAACGGCAACAGAATGAAACTTCAGTAGGTAAATTCGGTCACGGCAACAGAAACCAGCGTGGAAATACTCTCGTTGAGTTTGCAGAGGCAGAAGGATTTTTCATCTTGAACTTCTTTTTCAAGAAAAAGCTACACAGGAAATGGACATGGAGACATCCAATTGGGACGACAAGTGAAATTGATTTTATTATGTGTAACAAGAAATTTGTCATGTAAGACTGTAGTGCGCTGAACAAGTTCAGCACAGGTAGTGACCATAGAATGGTAAGATGTAAGATGCACCTCAATGCTAAACTCGAGCGTGGTACGCTCAAAAAACAAACAAAGTGTATTGACGTGGCCAACCTTAAAAAGCATCATAATACCTTCAAATTAGAACTGAGGAATAGATTCTCTATTCTACAAGGTCTAACATCAGAAGAAGTGGATATCTCTGAAGTTAACAGAAAAGTAACCACAGCTCTTATGGAAACAGCAACAAAATTACCTGGGTCTAAGAACAAGTTGCATGTGAACAAATTATCAGGAAAAACCAAAATGCTGATGCAAAAAAGAAGAGAGATGAGGACAACTAAAGAAGATGTGACTTCCAAAGTGGAATATATAGAACTATGCAAGACAGTACGAAAAAGTATCACTGGTAAAGTAATTGAACTATGAACTAGTGAGGAAAGCAATTGAAAACAACCAAAGCCTAAAGATAGCAAAGGGACATCTCAGTTAGGGAGCATAACTGTTGAATTGAGGAGAAAAATTTATAAAAATCAAAAGTATAATGATCGAAATGCAAGATGTCAATGCCTGGTGGATTTCTTGTAATGCTGAAGGGTGGTGATTCTTGTTGTGACTTTTAAATTTTGTTTGGAAACTTCAATGTAGCATCAGAAATTCCTTTCTTCCAAAATTTCTCGGACACAAAAAAAAGTACAGAAAAATGTTTCTTAAGTTTTCTTCAAATTACTACTCCAAACCTGAGGTATATCAAAAATACAAAAATAATGAAGTATCCTGACTGCTTCCTCTTCAGAATTTATGTGTTATCTCTTATTGTTTTCTAGGAATTAAAAGGAAGAGTAGAATTTTTTGGAACACCTTTCGGCAGAGAAAATTTGTGACTTCTTTCTTTTTAAAGAATATAAACTACAAGAGTTTAATACGGATTACTCCAATGTAAGGCAAAACTATGTGGCCGTGCGTGGTGTACTTATTTTAGCCTGAATGGGAGGCAAATATTAGGTAAAAATCTGTGAGCAGGAGCAAACAGAATTATACCTAAATTTAGAACAAAGTCAGAAAGCTTTAGGCATCAAACGTTTTGTTTTTATTTACATTTGGATGTCAAGAAAAATCTGGAAACTTGAGGGAATGGAGTAATTTATTCTTCGTAACCTTAATACGAAGTAAACATCTGAGAACGTGAGAAAAATAAGGGTGGTAAAGCAAAGATCTGATAGTTAAAGAGCGCAATCAGCTTCTTCGTTTGCATGTGAATGTAAAAAAAAAAATATCAAATAGTAAAAGAGAGCTATGAACTTTTTCTTTAGCACATAAATATGATGAAGAGATTTTATAGTAAAAGAGAGCAATCAGCTTCATCATTTGCACGTGAATGTAAAGAAAAACTCAGGGTAAAAGGGAGCAATGAGTTTCTTCGTTTGCACATGAATATAAAGCAATGATCTGATGTTGAAAGAGAGCAATAAGCTTTTTCGTTTGCACATGAAAGTAAAGAAAAGATCTGATAGTAAAAGAGAGCAATGAGCTTCTTCGTTTTCTCATAAAGGTAAAGAAAATAACTGACAGTAAAAGAGAGGAATGAACTTCTTCGTTTGCACATGAATGTAAAGAAAATATTTTATAGTAAAGAAGAGCAAAAGCTTCTTCCTTTGCACACGAATGTAAAGAAACGATCTAAGAGTAAAATAAAGCAATTAGCTTCTTCGTTTGCACATGAATGTAAATAAAAGGTTTGATGGTTAAAGGGAGCAATAAGCTTCTTCGTCTGCATATGAATGTAAAACAAACAACTTGGAGTATAAGAGAACAAAGCACTTTTTTGTTTACACGTGAGGGCAAAGCAAAGATCTGAAAGTAAAACTGTGCAGAGAGCTCCTTTTTGGAAAATGAATGTAAAGCAAAAACGTAAGTTAAAGTTGAAAACCTGTAAACTTCAGGAGGCGAAATACTTTTTAATTTTCATATTTCAAGGCTTAATTTTGAAAACATAAAAGGACACAGTGTTCTTTCATTTGCGCAGGAACGCAAAACCTAAATGGAAGGACCAGTAAGAGAAAACTGATTTTTTATGACGATTTTAAGCTTGCAGATGAAAGCGAAACCAAAGTTTGTTGACGTGAGAACAAAGTTGTAAGTGGTAAATATGATTTGTTGTTTTCTTATGAATGCAAAGCAAATTCAAAGCGAAAGGGAAAGCAAGTAATGGTAAGTAAATTGATTTTTTCTTTAAAAGTAAATTTTAGCCAAAAATATGAGATACTGTGGAAGCTAAGGGTTTTCCTTTTGCATATGAAGGTAAAGTAAAAGTGTGAAAAGATGAGGAAACGACTTTTCTTTTTTTGTTATCACCTAATTTTTAGTCAAAAATTAAACAGCTTGGGAGGTCCAAAATGCTTTTACGTTTACGCATGAATATAACTCAAAACTGCAAAATTAAGGGATCGTAGTTAATTTCCGTTTACACTTAAATATAAGGCCAAAATCTGAAAATGGCAACGTGAAAGTGCGAGTGAATTTCTTTTGCATGCAAATAATGAAAGCTAAACAATATGAGAACATAGAAGAGAAAACATAGACTGTTTCTTTTTCATCAAACTGCCAAAAAACTCTCTGAGAATTTTATAGAAATTTCTTTCCTTTACATACGAAAATTTATATTGCACTCATGTTTGAAATTTTCGTGAAAATCCGTGTATTAGTTTAACTTCTGAAAACCTGGGGACTTTGTAAGATTTCTTAAAGTTTCCATTTCAAAAGCTGAAAAAGATTTTTAAAGTTACGTCCGGCAAAGGCTGGCGTAATATTTTTACGGTGACATGAATAATCTTAAGAATACAACTGCGCTACATTTTCTTTGAAATTTATCTGGTCTTTCGAAACAATGTAGTCGAATTTAATCAGCACCTGTTGTGCTACTAAACATTTATTAAAAACAATTACTCAATTTGAAATTTGAAGTGTGGTTATGGAGAAGAACGGAAAAAAGAAAGTGGATTCAAAAAATTACCAATGATGAAATGTTGCAAAGAGTTGAGGAAGAAAGGAATATTCTATATACCATAAGAAAAAGAAAATATAACTGGATAGGACATGTGTTAAGACAAGACAGCTTATTAAAAAAAAATGATAGAAGGGAAAAGTGAAGGAAAGCGACCAAGAGGAAGGAGACGACTAATGATGCTTGATGATATAATGGGCACAGGAAGCTATCAAGTATTGAAGGACGAAATAAGGGACAAAGAAAACTGGAGGAAGAGAAGTTGTTGAGTTACCGTTGGACATGTCAAAAAACAGAACACTAATGATGATGACTCAATGCAGGAATGACCAGTGTCTGTTGAGCTACTAAGCATTTTTTAATTAAGTACTACTCCGTATGCAGTTAGCTGATCAGCCAGTGGATTCGTAATGGCATTTCCGAAACCAAGGGATTTTATTGCACTGTGGTCAAATGTAGCTTACACCAAACTTGAAGTATCACGACTACATTTCAATATTTAACTCTGTTCTGTAAGATCAATCTTTATAGGCTCAAGCTTGGAAAAAGTAACCTACGACGAATACCTCTAAATAATATTCCTCTTGAGTGTCAGTCTTCTTATGTAAATTTACTTACTTCTCGTTAAATGTTTTTTCTCTGAATAAAAGCTTTTGATGCCCTTCATCTTTCCCGACAGAAGTAAAATAAATCCCAAGTATGAAACTTCAATGTAAAGAAAATGGGAAACGGAAGTAGTTAAAACCATTGTTGAAATCTGATTTTTAAATGCTGTCTCATGAAGTGACGCAACAATAGTTAATTTCATTGTTACTCAACAATATATTTTACTAAGCTCTCGCCGAGCATTATTTCATTACGCTTTACAAAACGTAATAAGATCTCATTGCAACCTGCGTAAATTACGAGAACATGGTGCTTAATGTAATAAAAGTCATTACAGAGATGCATATTTGATGCTATGAAAACGGTACGTGGTAGCAAAATTTGTCTTCCTCTCGACCCCCAAGGGAAAGGGGATTGACGATAGCTTTAAAATGGTGTATAATACAATGGGGTATTCTAGGTCGAAAGTTACCAATCTCCCGTCTTTAACGCACTTGTTTCAGCTTTCTTTCTATTTTGAGGTCAGATTTTAGCTTGCGCATGCGCAGATGAACTTTCGTAATTACATCATATTTCATCGGTGTCGAGGTTGTTTCTTACCTTAGTCTAAATCAGCATAATCATAATAATAATAATAATAATAACAAATATCGTTTTGAAAATCTAAACAGTAGAAATACTACAAGGAAAACGATGAAAAAATCCGTTTTATCGGTGTATACTGATAAGCAAGCTTTCACCACAAAACGTGTGGCATCGTCAGGCAGGATTACCGGCTGAATCAAACTTGACGAAGCCATACGTTTTGTGGTTAAAGCTTGCTTGTGTACTATATCAGTATACACTGACAAAACAAATTTGTTCATCGTTTTTCTTGTCGTTTCTGGTGTATCAACCCATCGTTTGTTAATAGAGTAGAAATACTATTGACACCCCCATAGTTTAGTAAACATTTACTTTTATGACTACTCACACATTTCATTCATAAGTTTTACGAAAATAACATTAATTAATCCATCTACTTAAGTACCGCTCAATGTCAAGAATTAGTAAACCTTATTGTTTGTCTGTTTTATTTAATTCCAGTTAGTATGAACCAAACTGTGACTGGGCGTGGTCTTGAGTGGCGCGAATAAATGCAATTTGTTGTACGTAAATCAATGTACACTCTCGAATCACTCGTTTTATGTCACACCCACAAAGATCTTGGCATGCAAAAGATGCACAACGTAACTTAGAGTACCGAGGCACTCTCGGGATTTTTTCTCCTATTTGGCATCACTGACAGTGAATCACAGCAACATCAAATGACTAGACTGAATGTATAGGTGGAGTTGAGGTGGGCTTGTCGAAATTTATGTACGGTAGTTGTTGTCGAATAGTTTATTGTTAAACGTTGATATCAATCTTTTAAGATGCATGTGATCGAAGAACGAATATAAGCATTGTGAAATGGATGTCTGAGTTGAAACTAGCGGGTTTATGTTCTGGCAAGGAACTATTGTGATATCCACTTAAAGAAATAAAGTAGTGGATTATTGTACGTTGATTTGCCGATTCTTTATAGTTGGCCGGTTTTTTTTAAGTGCACTTTATATGCAACGAAGATTTTTAAAAATTTTAGACAAGTACTTAGCTAATCAGTTAATGATTTAAAACAACAGCTATAAAAGAATTAAAACACCATAGCTCTTATTTCGGTAACATGAATCTTAGCAGAGACTGCAGTTCGTTCGATGTAATTTTTAGCATTCTTCTTTAATAACTGATAAAAAAATATTAATTCGGGAATGATTAGAGAAATCAATTCCTTTATTTTCCAGACCGCAGCAACAGTGCTACTGTAGTAGTTGTTTTTCCCTAGGACTTCACATCAACATTTGTTGGGCCTTCATAACTCTTCTTGAATTATTGATCAAAAGCAAATTATTAAAAAATTAAGGAATTCAATTCAGGAATTAATACCTGCATTTCTGTACCATAGCTTTCCTCCCAAATCTGGCGGTTGTGCATAATACATCACTGTCTAGAGCTACTGCTTTTTCTTTTATCTAGGTTTCCACTTCAAAAGTGACTTCGCTGGCAAGTCGAATTTAAAATTTTGAAACCCTTTCAACTGTAAGTTTTTATCCTTTTCATCGGGAAATAACGCCGATGAACGCAGGACACCATTTCCCGCATCTGTTCGTTAGAGTTTTGAAACTAGGCAATAACTGTTCTTTAAATAGGAATGAATGCTCCGTTTCGTCGCTATTGAGAATGCATTAAAACACGATTAAACGCAGGATTTTATCTCAGTACAGTCGTTAGAGAGCAAAAATCTCTCAGAGAGATTTTAACCGAATTTGATTTTTTAAACATGCTAAAATACATTATATGAACAAGAGTATATTCGTTGTGAGGATTATTTTTATATAGCTCGGGAAAGAATGTTTCCTGAATTTTCTATACAAGATGACAATAATTTAAACTAAAATAAAATTTAAAAAGCTGAATTCTTTTGACTTGGAGTCTGAAAACAAAGTTAGTCTTATTGCATTAGCACTTACCAACCAATTTATAAACTTAAAGGGTAAAATTAAAAACAACATGAATTTCAGAATCAAAGGATCAAGGAATGAATATAATCTTTTGACCACAGTTTGAAAATAAAGCAGACATTCATTCTAGAACGAAAGGATCATTTCATGCGACAGCGGTTTTGTCTAATAACATTAGTATTAATATTAAGTTGCACTTATTTATTCTATAGACAATGTTTCAGTCATTATGTATGTCTGAAAACAATGAAACTAAAACAGTAGCAAACCTGAACTCAGAGAAATAATAGATTGGTATCTGTCAGTTGGAACAAGCACCTCCTTTTCCAGCCAAGCAACGAAGAAAACAAGGAATTCTGAATATTATTTGTGTGAATCACGACATTTTCTAGCGCCCTTTTGTGGCATCTCCTTCATAAATGATTCACCTTAGTTGACGTTAATGAATTTTCTAAGAAGATTAACTCGCAGTTCATTTGAGTGAATTAACCCACGGCATATACAAATGAGTCGTTTGGTGAGATACATTTTTGGTGTTACATAAGAATAACTTGTGTATTGAAATTAACTTATGGTCGAAGAGAATAATACTTTTATGAGATACACTTATAACACTTGATGAGAGTGAATTTTTTGATAAAATTAATCATATTTGTTGATATAAATTGCTTTTTTGTTGCATTAAATATGATGGCTGAGAATGAATGGATGGCTGAAATTAATTCTTAATTGGTCAGTTTTAATCTTCCAGCTACGGAACAAATCGTCTTCCTGATTTCCACAACTGATATGCGGTAGTTAACTAATCATTTTTCATACTGCTAAAGGATGATGAAGTATCTCCAAACACTGAGAATATCCATTTGCAATTATATCATGCTTGAACTCAGAACTTCCAGGAACATTCTTCCTGTGTGTGTTAGCTATCTACATAAACCGAAAATTTAATTTTTCCGTCGCATCAAAAGTGTTAGTATTTCTCCCGAGAAGATATTGATAATCGAGAACTCTCTGTAAAAAGAAAAAAATGGTCGCCATTTTGAAGTGTCGCGAAGAATAAAGTAAACAAATTCTATCCATAATAGTTTGCCCTACTAAATTACTTCGAAATTTTCTAGAACATTCACTTGAATGCTTAGTGCAAATTTTTCTCACATTTCATGCTAAAATGTTCGTCGTTGGAAAAAGTGTCATTTCTTCTTTAACATCGAATATATATTGCGTTAATAATGACTGTAGTGCTCTTCCTAACCGAAGCTGAAAGTGCAAATGCTTGAAAACCAAGGAATGAGTTTCACCAGCTGGGTGAGAATTTTCATCATTTTACAGAATATTTCATCATTTTAAAGAATGAACTATGAACAAAAATCGCAGTTCTGAAGACTTAATGTGATAATTGTCTTAAAACTTCCCATCAACCTTTTTCGGAATCATGACAAGGCAAACCTAAATTATCGTAGCTAAAGTTCTCTAATACACAGGGCCCCAATGTCAAATTGAATTTATTTGCATCTTAATTTCATTTATTTCTAACAATTAATACAAAATTAGGGCACTGAGAACTTCGAGCCTTATGGTAAGTAACAAATGTTTCTTTTCAAAATGCAAGTGAAACAATAAATTAAGCTATTCAAAATGAGCGTGTGACGTACTACAGTAGTGAAGCACACGTTAAGACGGCAAAGTTTCAGCGATCAATTCCGTCTGTGTAGCTTAGTCGGGAAAGCATTCGGCTCCGGAGCAGGAGGCTGTGATTCAAGCTCCGTCACCGGCAAATCTGTGTTTTCCCAAGTGTCATTCTATGAATGTAATTAATGCACGTCATATGCCCTCTAAAAAAAACATGAAATCATTCCGGTCTTCAAAATCCGGCACAAAACCTTCCAAAAATGGAAACTTGTAAAGGCGTTCTGATATATTGAACGAATTCTTAAAAACATTTGTTTTAAACTTACGGAAGGAATTGGGAAAAAATAAGGTATTATTTCGACTTTATTTTATACGATTCTAACTCTTGGAAATCAAATTATTTTGGTCTTCTAACATATGGCACGAATTCTGAAAATCGTTTTAGCATTCTAATAAACAGCATGAATTATTTTTTTAAAATATATTGCTTCGGAAATACCATTGAATTCCATGCTCACCATGTTTCCTGATCTGCTTGTTTTCAATAAAACTTTATGAGACTAAATGAATAACAAATAGTCAGTCATTGAAATGGACGTTTGAATAGGACTTGCTTGAATAATAAAAGATAAGGAAAAATGCATGGGCATTAAGCACAAATAATTTTTCAGAATTGTCTTACATCCTTCCTTAAGACCTGAACTGAAATTTAGTAAATTCTTAATAGTTCATTATTTTGTTGGCCGAGAATGGCTAACAAATGATTTTCAGCATTTATGATAAACTGTGTTCAATTTTTTCCTCTTTACTCTAAAAAGTTGATCTTGAAGAAAATAATAACCAGGGAATGTTTCTCTCGAAGTTTTAAACAATAATAAAATAGTTAGTATCTTAATTTTTCCGTATAAATGAAAAAAAACACAGTGTTGTAGTATTCATTTATTTACTAAAATAAGTATATTTCGCTTTTTCCCAACCTACCTTGAAACCTTAAATTTATGTTAAGTAACGTTAACTGTGTTTAAGGAGACTGTCAGCTGAAATTTTTTGATTAAAAACAAACTTTCTGGCATAAATCTGAATACATTTTCTCCATTAAGTGTGTTCGCATTTTTGTTTTATCCAAGAAACTGATGAAACTAAAAAAAATAACAATAAGCCGAAAATTAAACAAATCACAGTATTGAGTTCCGTGAGAATAAACAAACACCAATTTGAAATAAAATTAATATTAAACACCGCGATTTGCTATTGCGATTACGTTCCGACGTTTTGTATCTGTTTTTCAATAATGAACTCATGTTTTTAATTATGCTAACATGCATTTTTATTTATATACACATGTACGTCTATTCCTTTAGATAATATGCTTTTCGAGATCTATAAAAGGAAACAGTTGCTTTTCAGCCGGACGTGTCAATGATGCAAAAGCATGAAAAACTAATAATGATCTTTTACCAGATAATTATCCTTTATCGCTTTGCCATACCTTTTATCGAGGTATTAGGGTAGTATGAAATCCTGATTTTTAATGAGAATAACTTCTGGAATTCTCCGACAAAACTTTTTCGACACAAATATGCAGTCGGATTTATCAGTAAAATTACTGTTTCACGTAACTCTAAAAACCTGTGAAACTGAGATAAATCAGCCGATTAAAAACAAAGAAAATCAACTTTTTTCCATTTCTTTAATCAGAAACGAATGTTCCCCACCCAAATATATGATGAGCAGCGAAAAAGAAAGTGAACATAAAATTAGAATAAGAGCAATTTCTTTTGTAAATTGTACTTCGACATTTATGGGAATCTAATTTTTCTCTGTTTTGTGATTTGACGACCATCATTAGCAATTCCATTGACCTACCTTCTTGGTGACTGAGTGGTTCGAGGCGCTGGATCTGGAACCAGTGGCCCTAAATTAGGAATGGCTGACTGCTTATAGCCGTCAGAGTTGCACACGGTGGTCGTTAAACCCTGAAACAAAACAAAAAAGGACTCTAAGGGATAAAAGCCGTCTCCCGTTCCTAATTTAGGGCCTCTGGTTCCCGTAAAGTGAAAATACCGTTAGACAAACGCACCACCAGTGCCTCATCTGAGGCCCGAACCCGGGCCCATCTTGGACGAATGCCAGCACGACAAACCACTCGGCCACCAGGGCGCTCTTCTTTCTGGAGGCATGATATGAGAGTGTCTAATGGTAGGTCATGATAATGTTACTTGATGTTCTCCATCGGCATTGTAAAAAAAAAAAAATTGAAATTCACGAATCATTTTACGTTATTCCTTTCGTAAATTAATGAACGAATCACGGAAAATTTTCTGATAAAATCTTGTCTGTGAAATGAGGGGGGAAAACCTGAATTTTACGAATTTTTCTAACTTCAGGAAAATTCTAAATTTTCAGAAACGTTTCGGCAATTCCTTTCGTATATTAACCGAAAATTCTGATCTCACTTTTTCTTTTGAAATTCTGTTCTCATTTTTTTTTAATTCTGTTCTCACTTTTTCTTTTGAAATTCTGTTCTCATTTTTTTTTAATTCTGTTCTCACTTTTTCTTTTGAAATTCTGTTCCCACTTTTTCTTTTGAACTGCTGTTCTCACTTTTTTTGAAATTCTGTTCTCACTTTTTCTTTCGAAATTCTATTCTCACTTTTTCTTTTGAAATTCTGTTCTCACTTTTTCTTTTGAAATTCTGTTCTCGCTTTTTCTTTCGAAATTATGTTCTCATTTTTTCTTTTGAACTGCTGTTCTCACTTTTTCTTTCGAAATTCTGTTCTCACTTTTTCTTTTGAAATTCTGTTCTCACTTTTTTTTTTTGAAATTCTGTTCTCACTTTTTTTTTTTGAAATTATGTTCTCACTTTCTTTTTGAAATTAAGTTCTGACTTTTTCTTTCGAAATTCTGTTCTCTCTTTTTCTTTCGAAATTCTGTTCTCACCACATTCCTGTAATAGGAACGATTCACTGGAATATTTAAGGTTTGTTTAGGTATTAAATTGATTGTATGATGACTTATCAATCTGTAGACCCCTTAAGACAAAAGTTATTATAGCTATCAAGAGCAAATTTTATATTCAGAAGTTTTGTGAAATAATACTATAAAGCAGTGCATTTGAAGTTTTCTTAAAGATAATGGAAAGTCATTGTCAGTTTAAAAAGACTTCAAAATCCAAAACATTCTGTTACTGCGAAAAATCACAAGGGAAAAAAATATGTAATTTTTAATTAAGTCCTCCTACAGAAAAAATAAAATTATTATGAACGTATTTAGAAAAATAATGAGCTCCAGCTTAATATAAAATGACTAATTCACCCACGTTAACAGCAAAAAAAAAAAATAAATAAAAAAAAAATAGCAATTTCTTACAGGCGAGCGGTCTTAACGGCAGTTTCTGGCTCAGTGGAGAAGGTAACTGGTTCAAGCGCAGAAAGTAACTGCGAAATCATGGCTGGGTGACTGGGGCCTAGTGGTCAACGTTCGCGACTGCCACGGAAAAGTCTCAGGATTGATCCCAGGTAGGTACGAACGCTCGAAACACTAAATATTCGACGTGCGTCTGATGGGCACATTGAGCTGTCGGACACTGGGTACTGCCCCCCTCCCCCGTAATAAATAAGGGCGTCTTCATCCCCCTTTCTACCTCGCTTCCGTGTCACTTTCCTATCGGGCACTCTAGCCCAAATCTCCTAGATTCCTATTTCTAAGGGTTGTTTAAGACCTGGGGTCAGACACTCCCTTCCTAAAATCCTCTACATGTATTCTGATTTGAACTTAGTACGCCGGAAAAGAAACGGACCGAAAAAGTCAGAAACGTAGATTTTGCAAAATTTCGGTAAACCTGCGAAAAAAACCTTAAAACTGATTTTTCTGAAGTAAACGGAATAACTGGCTAGAGAAAATCTATGAAAATAGTGAAGTTAGAAAAAACGAAAATTTTGTTAAAAAACGGACACCTTTATACCGGTAAATTTGCTGCACTTTATTTTCAGAAATTTTCTGTGAATTCATACAGTTTTTTTCAGTGAAGAGAGTATTTATTTCGGCAATATCGTTATCGGGTTTATTAATAAAGTTTGGTCTTCTAATTCCTGGAAACAAAAGTGAAAATAACAAACCTAAATTAAGTTATTTGAGGTAAGCAAGAAGATCCAAACTACTTCCTTTCATGCATACCGGAAACAAATGAAAAAAAGAAAGAAGAAAACACGAAGTTTTGGCAATCATGATTTCCGATGATAATTACGTTTCATCATCCTGCTTTGGAAGTTTGAGCAGAGATTAACTCATGGTAGGTCGATGAGAATATTTACTGGAATCTCCTAACTAACAAAGAATTATGCCTCGGGGGTCTTCGGAGTAAAGGATAGGCAGGTTAATTATCAGAAATACCTTTCCAAGGCCCACATACGCTTTCGAACAATAATTAGAAAAATTTGTTCCCGATGTCAGTGGCTGTTAATCACACTAAAAACAAAAACACAATTTAATGTTCGGGCTATATGGTGTTGTGTGTGTGTGTGTTGAATTCCGCCAAATGCTTATAAACACCCCTTTCAAAACGGTTCTAATCACAGAGGACGACGTAGGAACCTTGTAATTTTAGATCAAAAGATCAAGCAGTGATCACCGGTACAGCGAAAAACCGTCACCTCGCTTTCGATTTGCGACTGCGGGGCACACTGGGGATTGACCCGGGACGTCCCTCCCCGTGTGCGGAATCGTCGTCGCCACGGGGACCATTAAGCGTAATTTGAAGAGGTCACCACAATCACGTTTGGCCTTTTGCCATTTGTAATGAGTAGCAAGCGATCACCGGTACTGGAAATGCTAGTAGCGCATCCTGTTAAATTCGGCTAATAACAGAGAGAGAAGGTGAAATGAGCACTTTCGCCATCCGGATAAGTGAAGGGTTCAAGCGCAGAAGGTAACTGCGGAGTCATGCAGAAATCAACAATATGCGGGTGCGCTATGAAGTAAAGGTCAAAGGTCAGCTCTGAGAGACTGGAAAATTGGAATTATAGAAATGTTTTGTTTTACGGTAGCTCTCTCTTAAATTTCCAGTAACCGCTTCCTCAGGTTTTCATGTGGCGTGCGTGCATGATGATCTTCACAAAGCTAACGACTTTGTCGCAACAACTTTGTCATTATTGTACTTACTTCTTCTCTCATGTAGAAAGTATAAGAAAAATCCGTAGTCGGTGTTTTGAATGCGCCCATTTTCGTAGATTTATTATGATATTGTTTTTGAAAAACTAAATAGTGGAAATACTTACTATTCCGCCGCCATAGTTTAGTAAATATTTACTTTTATGACTCACATATCTCCTTTCATTGGTTTTACGACAATAAGATTTATTAATCCATCGACAAAGTACCGCTCAATGTCAGGTATTAGTAAACTTTATTGTTTGTTGTTATGATTTAATTCCACTTAATATGTACCAGACTGTGGCTCAACGTATTCATGAGTGACGCGAATAAATGCAGTGTATTACACGTAAATAATTGCATACTCTCAAATCACTTGTTTTGTTTTACACCCACAAAGATCTTTGCATGCAGAAGATACGTAGCCAGTGTTGTATTCAGGCTAGTGCTGTCAAAAACCGGATATCATAAATCCGAAATCTGGATTTGAAATCCGAATTTCAAAATCCGGATATTCGGATATCCGGGTAGTACTGGCAAAAACCAGATATTTTGAAATCCGGATTTTGGATTTCAAAATATCCGAAAATATCATAAATCCGGATACCTCTTTCCATCTTTTCTTTCTTTCTTTCTTTACTCCCCCAGTGGACTAGTGAATTAATCACAAACACTATAAGTGCTAGTGAGTGGGAGATACCTGCTTTACCCGGTTCAGCAATATAACCAGCCATCGTTTCTTTTGTTCGTTTTTTGAAAAGTTTTGTTTGCGTCTTCTTAACCAGAAATTTTTTCCCCTTTCGAACGTTAAAAAAAAAATATTATTGGCGTATTATTGTGAAATTCAACTTTCTATAGTAATAAATACATCCGAAATCCGAATACCCGAAGTTCGAAAACCGGATATCCGGAGTTCGAACTATTCGAATGCTAAAAATCCGGTTTTCGGATAGTAACATATCCGGAAATCCAAAATCCGTATACAGCACTTCCGAAGTTTGAAATCCGGAAATCCGCAGTTCAAAATCCGGTCCGGATTTCAAACTATTCGAATGCTAAAAATTCGGGTTTCGGTTACTAAAATATCCGGATATCCAAAAATCCGAAATCCCTGAACAAGCATCTTTTCAAGGGCGCTTAGTCCCCCGAAAATCCATGACCCCCGCCCCCCGTAGGTGTTTGAGTGATTCTGTTTGTATTTAGTCTAATTATTTTCATTTATAGCTGAATATTTGGAGAAATTAATTTAAGAAAATGAAGGAAAATATAATAATAAAGAAAAACATCCACATGGACGTCAATCTGAAATTTCTATCATCCTTCAGTTAAACATTAAACTGCTTCCAATGTAACAAAATATTTACTACCTAATTTTTAACAATAGCAAATTATTAGAAATTGTTCCCATAAAAAGTTGTTTTTTTCCTGGCGGTGGATGGTTTACTCTCTGTAAAAAAATCAAAAAAAAAATCGAAGCACCTCAAACTGGCATTAAAACCGGCTAGTTAGTTTGTTTGCTTTTTCCTACTATGCGGTAAAGTAAATACTCTAAAGGGGCTGAAACGAAGTGGCAGGGGAATGGTTTGCACCATACGTTTTTAGATAACACTGCAATGATTTCTTAAAAATCAGAAATACCCTTGTAGTAAGGCGAAGACATTTTTACTACTCAATGTCTGGGGGGGGGGAGGATTTTCTACAGCACAGTGTTACCTTACTAGCATCCTCAATATTTTATACCACTCTATGGTGAAATTGGTGGTGCATTACTGAATTAAAGTAAAGGTACGTATATCATTTTTACATTTTTAATCATTTGTATGTATAGATTTCTTGGAATTTGCATTTTTATACACGAGCATAAGAAAATGTTTATACTCTATTTAAAATTTTGTTACCTGTATTAATATATATATAAATAACAAAATTGTGATTTTAGATATATATATACTTGTATAAGCAGTCAACAAGTTTCAGCCCCCTCAAAATTTGTAATTGCCCTCCCGGAAAAAACTGTGTGAATGCAAAGCATTTTTTTTTATACTATGTACACATAGCATAAATTATCTACAAAGAGTACCACAGTACTCTCGATTTTTTTATTAACATTGACGTAGTGTGACGTCTACTCTAATTTAACTTTCCCTTTTAGTTACTTTCTCTATTAAATTTGCGTTCATTCTCCTTTGCATTTTTCAAACTTAACGTGATATCTTCTCTCTCTCAAGAGTATGGTTGGCAACACCTTGGCAGCCGCGGTGGAGCAGATGTCTAAGCAATGGCTTCTGATTAGAGCCCTGCACGGGCCGCGCCTGCCTGTAACTTAAGACTTACTGGTCTACAATTTCGTAAGCGGGCTTGGACGGGTCTACACTTGCATGTGTACTGTGTAGTCAGGTTGTTGATAAATTTAGGTCATTCTGTTTTTGAAGTCTCTTTCTTTCACTTCCCGTGATCATATTTCTTGTTTCTTGCAATCATTCTTCTCTCCCGCCTTGTGCTATTTTTTATTTATTCATTTTGCGCGCGTCTTTTCATCTTTGATCTTTGGCAATCGCACTCCCCTTTGAATCCATATTCCATTTATTTCGGAAGTTTACACCAGAAAAACACTTGCTCCGTACGATGATTTGCATTTATAGGAATTAGGAATCAATTAAAGCTTCATTACGCGCTAGTAAACTATTCTTAGGCTCTGTCTTTATAATTTTGATTTGCTAGTTGCTTTGTTTTAAATATGGATGAATATTGGGTTGGGTAAATTAGAGGTTCGGGGAGCAAAACAATCGGAAAATTGTGTTACATTTGGATTTTGGGAGTTATATCCTAAACCTGAAGAATTAAAATGAAAGACGTCCGGCCAACAGAACGGAATCATATTATGCGTACGAGAGTTTGCTGTATTAACTATTAATCAGTAAGCCTGTTATTGTGTGTGCGTGTGTGTAACTGAGCATCAGTTTATATTATGTTCTGGGCCTAAGTGTCAAAGAAGACAGTACTTGACTCTTATAAACAGTGATTTGACCCTACGAAGGGTTCGATTATGAAATGACGATAATTTACTTAAGTTCACTGAATACTATTTATTGCATTTGCCGTATTTCTGGTTATTGGTGGGTTAGTTAACTTATTTATAGCATTTGCCGTATTTCTGGTTATATCTTTTTAGCCCTCTTTTTGGCCCTCTTTTTACACGAGTTTCGAGTTAGTCCAAGAAGTTACAAAACATATACCGTCTGTGTTAAAGCAAGTGAGAGTTGCGCAAATGAAACCTATGCCGGACCTTAATGGCCGGGCATAGGTCGAGTCGGGTTGGGCCTATCATTATCTTGGTGGGCCCGGGTCGGGCTCGGGCCTAAAATTATTGCCTCTGCAGGGTTCTACTTCTGATCATTCGTCTGAAAGGGGTCCGGGTTGGAATCCCGGTGTGGCATGGATGTTGTATTTGTCTTATGGCACTGGCTCTCTCCCTTCCCTGGAACCTGTGATCTTAAATTAGGGACCGGCGACTGTTTATAGCCAACTGAGTTGCTCATGGTGGTCGTTAAATCTCCAATTAAAAAAAAAAGAAAAACACCTTGAGGTCGGAACATATGACGTGTGTATGTGTCCGATGAGAGCTGAACGTTACATAATGTTTGAGCAGCAGCAGTGTGTAGAGATGATGATATAATATAGTTGCGGAAGTTGAATGACTTGAAGTTGTGATGTCTTGATGTCTGCGTATTATAATATTTAGTGTTGATGTTTAGTTTTTTGTTAAACGTTCTCTCTCAAGTAATTGGGATTACTTCACTAATGTTGTTGAAGACTGAGTTGTGCTAAAGGAGTTTTGGCTGAATGAAGACTAACTGTAAGTAACTTTTTCTCGACGTTTCCCTGAATGACTCCTGTTTTATTGTAGGTGAAGTTTTTGAGAACTGGTTTATATAGTGTTCAGTCAGCTATACTAACACGAAGATTACAGTACCTACAAAATTTAAATACTGCCCCCAGTTAATCCAAAGTTTCGTTTCGTTTGCTTATTTTCTAATTTAGAATACGTATTACACTTGGACACATTGAATTTATACATACTAAACTTTGACAAAAGATGCATGCGTCTATGTAGCAAAAAAGGCAAAAAAATATGCCCTTAAGGCGCAAAAATATTCACATAAAGCAAACGCATTAATTCTATTGCATTTTTTTAAATTTACTATTTTTTTCTGATATTTTTCTGTTAATTCACTTATTGTAATAAAAAAATACTACACGTCTTAACACTCACTTGCAAAAATGAGGCGGCCTCCGGGGCTCGGTGGTCTAAGCACTGGCTTCTGACCATTTGGCCGAAATGTGTCCGGGTTCGAATCCCTGGTGAGGCATGGGTGGTGCGTTTGTTTTACGGCTCTGGGTTTTTCTTGTTTTCTGGGTTATGTTAACTTCCATAGTCTTGCGTGGTTGAAGATAATAAAATAGTAATAAGTAATAATGTTTTGCAATCCTTTTAGATCTCTTAAAAGCACTTTAATCTTTTCTTTACTTTAAAACAAAAAAGGTTGTCCTCAGCTTAGTAATTCTTCCTGCCTATTCCTCTGAAACTCAAGTTTCCTTCCCTAAATCTTGCTTTCGGTCATTTCCTTCGTCTCCCTTCTAACCCTCCGGAGAAAACCTCCATTCCCCGGTCAGCTTAAGACCTGGTACCTGTCACCTGAAGTATTTCCTCACCTCCTCCCTGCGACTGCTCGCTTTCAATCTCTTGAGTCGACTGCCCTAACTTCCCTTTGCTTCCACCAAACAAACCCCTTTACCTCCACAGAACCCATGGGAGGAAACCGCCAGCGTCGGCTTAACAAAGCTTCAAGGTAGAAATCAAGAGAGCTTGCGCTTTCAGTCCGCTACTTTGAAATTAAGAAGGCAAAGATCAAATGAGCTGGACAATACTAATGCGTCTACAAAATACAACGGCGCAGACCTTTAAAATGCGGAAAACTGGCGTCTCTAAATAAACCGTGCTTCCGATGGTGACACAGCAAAATGTTCTTACGAATCGTGGAAACAAAGGAAATGGAGCACTAAAGCGAAATAAAGTTGCGAAATGAGATTTAATATCTTTGCCTAAAATTCTAGTATTAAATCTCCGTAACATTCTCTTCCCTGGAACCAGTGGCCCCAAATCAGGGGCGTGCGACTGCCTATAACTAGGCAATTGTTTCGAGGCGGGAATTTCCGCGAAATTTTAAGGGTTTTTTCTGTAAGTTCGCGAATATCAAATATATCCGCGAATTTTAGAATTTTTCCTACTTTTTCCTAATTTCTATTACAATTTTTAGTTTATTTTTCATATTCAAATAATTTTTATTCTGCCTTCATTAAAATTTACTCAAAAAAATATACCGCAAAGTAATTCTACTCCAAAGTCTAAGCCAGAACTTTAAACCATGAATTACCCTTTAAGATTGTTCGTTACGAAGAGACTCTTGTCGAACAAGCTTGACTCGGGTAATTCCAGGTCACGTGCACTCTACTTAAGAATGCACGTGTGGTCTTTCGTGATACACTGTGAATGCCTTTGTGATTTGCCGCACTAAGAAATCGTAAACCGAATGTCGTCAATTGTATTAGTAGTTATAACTGGGAAAAGCAGCTCACAGAAAAGAGTCTTTGAGTTTCGCGCACGCTTAGCTTAGAAAACTTATGTGCTTTCGTGTGAGTATTCAGTTTATAAAGTTTCTACATAAAGTTTGTTTATTTTGAGAGTTAGCCACTTGAGTAAAATGAGAGCATCTGAAAGATGCAAGCGCAGTACAACGCGTTTCATGCTAATAAAAATATATTGTTCTGTTCGTGTTGCAACATACCAGTGGATTTTTCAAGAAAGGACAATTGTGAAAAGCATTTAGCAAGCAAGATGCATAAAAAAAGGGGTGTGTCTGAATAGTCAACCGAAAATAATGCAGAAATGTGTTGATGAATTAATTGAGAAAATAACTAAAGAAGAACAGCATCGCTTAGCTGAACTATACTGGTGACTTTTGTGCAGCTAACATCTCACTTTCCAAACTGGATAACCCTACACTAAAAATTACTTGGAAAATTTGTTCTTTGACGCCCCGCCCCCGGTGGCGCAGTGGTCTAAGCGATTGCTTCTGATCTTCGTCCGAACGTGGTGAGGGTTCGAATCCCGGTGAGGCATAGATGTTGTGTTTGTCTTACGGCACTGGTTTTCTCCCTTCCTTTTAACCGGTAACCCCAAATTAGGGATGGGCGACTGCTCATAGCCCATTGAGTTTGTCACGGTGGTCGTTAAACCTCCAATCAAAAAAAAAAAAAAAAATAGGAATTCGTTGAAAGATATTTGTGTTATTCCAAGTGCAAATTAGATGCGAATATGCTATTCGCCGAAATTATATAATATTCACAAACAACAAGTGAGAGATTTTTTAAAATCGGTATCCGGTGTAAGAAGCATCGTAGCAGATGAAACGACTGATTCTGAAGATAGGTATTCATTTCGCATATTCTTGCTTTTCCGTCACCTGAATACGAATGTTGAAAGTTGTAATGCTGAAACCTCTTTGAATGCAATCTTTCTCGAGTGCTTCATTTTGGAATCCGTAAATTTTAAAGCAGTAAGTGAGGCAATATACTTCAGTTCGTCATTAAGAATGAAATACCTTTAGCGAATATAACCGCTTTTTTGTGACAGACAACGCATATTACATACCCAAAGCTTGACGAAAGGGCCTGGAAGCCGAATATTTGAAAAAATACGGTATTTCTCCAAATTTCAGGGTAAATCCCGAAATGTCTGGAAAATCCGCGAATTAAGTTTAACTTAACATACATATCAGCACATTCCGCGTCTTATTTGAGAAACATGATAAATCGTATTGGCTAAGCATTTGCACGACTTACGTAAAAATGCTCAAGAGTGTTTATACCTCAAAGAAAATGAAAATACAGATCAACACTTTCAAGCAAATCTAATGCATCTATTAAATATCACGCACGGCGCAAGCTGAGTACAAAAAATATGCTCCTGCACCAAACCACTTTGTTAGACTATCCCAAGGAACAGCCCTTCACAGGCATCCCTTGAGGACAGTGACGTACAGGAAAAACTCGGAACCTCCCAGCAAAAATATCTTTGAAGCCCTTTTGCAGAAATCTGTTAGCTTTCAATTACGGAAATCTTTGAATTTCATACTATTAACTAGATTTTCTGGGCTTTAAATAATTCAAATTCTTTGAAACCTACAGGTATTTTTGTGTAACCAAAATTATTGCATTTTATTGCGTGTAAAACAAATGTGCAGGACCCGCATAGCTTTGAATTCCTTGGCTTGGTTCTGCTGTCATGATCTCCACTGCATTCATTAAGTCTTTCATTGATACATGTCATTAATCCATCAAGATTTGTGAACAACCATAATTCTCAAGTCGTAAATACACATATAGGTAAATCAAAAATTTTATTATAGGTCCAACGTCCTGATTGAAGTACATCGACATACGTATATATACAGTATATATATATCATCATCATCATTGTCAACCATTATCAATCCACTGCTGAACGAAGGTCTCCCCAAGTTTCCTCCACAACGGTCTGTCTTGTGCCAGTCTCCTCCATGTCACTCCCGCATATTTACGAATTTCATCCACCCATCTCCCATGTGGTCTTTTTCTGGGTCTTTTCCTGTCCCTTGGAATCCAATCTAAAATTTCGGCTGTCCATCTATGGTCTGTCCTTCTGGCAGTATGTCCAGCCCATTGCCATTTCAGGGATTTAACTCTGATCATGATGTCTTCCACTCTCGTCATTTTTCGGATCCACGAGTTCCTCTTCTTATCTCTCCTGGTTATACCAAGCATGCACCTCTCCATGCTACTTTGAGTTGTCTGCAGCCTTTGTATGTCCCTTTTAGTTAAGGTCCACGTCTCTGCACCATACGTAAGCACTGGAAGGATGCATTGATCAAACACTTTTCTTTTAAGACATAATGGCATATTGCTCTTGAAAATTATGCTGTTTCTTCCAAAAGCTCTCCAGGCAAGTTTTGTACGCCGATTAATTTCTTCATCAATGTGACCCTCACTTGATATCTGCTGTCCAAGATAAACATACGTATCTGTTATCTCCAGTTTTTCTCCATCAATCGATAAATCTTCATTTCTTGTAAAAGCATTGAACATCACTTTTGTCTTCTGAAAGTTCATTTTTAATCCCACTTCTTTACTCTTGTCAGCAAGTTCCTGGATCATACTCTGCAGCTCTGATGGGGTAGTTGCAAAAATGACTACGTCATCAGCAAAACGAAGGTGGGTTAGATAATCTCCATTAATCTTTATCCCCTTGTTTTCCCAGCTCAGCGACTGAAAAACACCCTCCAATGTGGCATTAAAGAGCTTCTGAGATATGGTGTCACCTTGTCTCACTCCCTTTCCAATTTTTATGTGTGTTGTATTTTCAAACAGCCTAATCTTTGCACTTGCATTTTCATAGATGTTATTAATAATATTAATGTATGCATCTTCAATACCGCAGGATTTCAGAGCCGTGGTAACTGCTGATGGTTTCACCGAATCAAAGGCTTTTTCATAATCGATAAAAGCCATGCACAATGGAAGTTCATATTCCCTCGCTCTTTCAATTAGTTCTCTCAGTACGTGGATATGATCTATTGTGCTGTAGCCACTCCTGAATCCAGCTTGTTCTCTCGGTTGAGCCATGTCCAGTGTTACCTTCAAGCGGTGTGAAAGAACTTTAGTGAAGGTTTTATAAACCACTGATAGGAGGCTGATAGGTCTGTAGTTCCTGAGATCCTCAATGTCACCTTTTTTATGTAGCAGGATCATTGTAGCATTGTTCCAATCCTCAGGAATCTTCCCTTCATTAAGGCATCGAGTGAAAATTTGGGCGAGTACTGTTTCAATTTCTCCACTTGCTTCTTGTATGATGTCTATAGTAATTCCATCTTCTCCTGGAGCTTTCCCCCGCTTCATGTTCTTGATTGCATGAGCAACTTCTGCTGGGAGGACTGGAAGAACTCTGGTACCTTTCATGATGTCTGGAGTACATGTATCATCCCTTTCATATAATTTGGAGTAGAAATCTTTTACTCTTGTCAATATTTCGCCTCTATTTCTTGTTATAGAACCATCTTCTTTTCTCAGAGCCATAATCTGTTTTCTTCCCTTACTGAGATGTCCCTTTGCTATCTTAAGGCTTTGGTTGTTTTCAATTGCTTTCCTCACTAGCTCACAGTTGAATTTCCTTACGTCTTCAGTGATACTTTTTCGTGTTGTCTTGCATAGCTCTATATATTCCACTTTGGAAGTCACATCTTCTTTAGTTGTCCTCATCTCTCTTCTTTTTTGCATCAACATTTTGGTTTTTCCTGATAATTTGTTCACATGCAACTTGTTCTTAGACCCAGGTAATTTTGTTGCTGTTTCCATTAGAGCTTTGGTTACTTTTCTGTTAACTTCCGAAATATCCACTTCTTCCGATGTTAGGCCTTCTAAAGCAGAGAATCTGTTCTTCAGTTCCAACTTGAAAGTATTATGGTGTTTTTTAAGGTTGGTTATGTCAATACATTTTGTTTGTCTTATGAGCTTGCCACGTTCCAGTTTAGTGTTGAGGTGCATCTTACATCTCACCAATCTATGGTCACTACCTGTGTTGAACTTGTTCAGCACACTGCAGTCTTCGATGACGAATTTTTTGTTACACATAATAAAATCAATTTCACTTGTCGTCCCAATTGGATGTCTCCATGTCCATTTCCTGTGTGGCTTTTTCTTGAAAAAGGAGTTCAAGATGAAAAATCCTTCTGCCTCTGCAAACTCAACGAGAGTATTTCCACGCTGGTTTCTGTTGCCGTGACCGAATTTACCTACTGAAGTTTCATTCTGTTGCCGTTGCCCTATTTTTGCATTGAAATCTCCCATAATTATCTTCAAGTGCTGCTTGCCTTTATTATTTAGATGACGAATTTCCTCATAAAATTCTTCAATTTCTTCTTCAGGATGACTTGTGGTGGGTGCATAAGTTTGAATAATCTGAGCCTGGTATCTTCTCGATAGTTGGATAACGAGTCGTGCAGCTCTGTCAGAGGAACTTTCAACTTCTACCACTTTATCCTTCAGTTTCTTGTTTATTATAAATCCAACACCACTAGTTCTGCCAGTATCTGTCCCACGATGTAGGTCCCCCACGGGAGCGCAGGACTGCAGAGATTTATTGATCAATGCATCCTGCCAGTGCTTATGTATTGAGCAGAGGCATGAACCTTAACTAAAATAGATATGCGAAGATTGCAGACAACTCAAAGAAGCATGGAGAGATGCATCATTGATGTAACCAGGAAAGGTAAGAAGAGGAAATTGTGGATAAGGAAAATGACAAGAGTAAACGACATCATGACCAGAGGGAAATTACTGAAATGGCAACGGGCTGGACATGTTGCCAGAAGAACAGACTACCGATGAACAACTGAAATTTTAGACTGGATTCCAAGAGATAGAAAAAGACCCAGAAGAAGACCCCCATGCGAGATGGATGGATGAAATTCGAAACATGCCGGAATGACATGGAGGAGACAGACTCAAGACAGACAATTGTGGAAGAAACTTGGGGAGACCTTCGGAAGAAACTTGGGGAGACCTTCATCCAGTAATTGATTGATAATGTTTGACAATGATGATGATATATATATACATATATATATATATATATATATATATATATATATATATATATATATACTTAAGAGCAAAACTGAAGTGCTAAACACACTGATATATACACCAGTCTAATACTTGGTAGGTCCCCCACGGGAGCGCAGGACTGCAGAAATACGACGGGGCATGGACTCCACTAGCTTCTGGAAATATGCTGTAGGCAATGCACACCATACTTCCTGCAGAGCTTTCCTCAATTCGGGTGTATTCCGAGGTCTCGGATTCCTGTGTTCGATAGCGCGTTGCATGGCATCCCAAATGTGTTCTATCACGTTCAGATCTGGGGACTTGGGTGGGAATGGCAACACCCCAAACTCAGATGAATGCTCCTCTAACCATAATGTGGCGTCCCGACACTTGTGTGGAGGTGCATTGTCTTGTTGGAATAGGCCCAACCCATCAGCATGAATGCAGGACATGAACAAGTTTACCTCGTCAGAAAGGACGCGCACATAGCGTTGGCCGGTCACAGATGTTTGTAGACGTACAAGGGTCCCAGTGAAGTCCAGCTAAGCACATCCCATACTATTACGGACCCCCCCCCCCCGAGCCGGTACAGTACCCTGTTGACAGGCGGGATCTATGGCTTCATGGGGTTTGCGCCACACATGAATCCTTCCATCTGCCCGATACAGTTGGAAACGCGACTCGTCAGACCAGGCTACTTGTTTCCAGGCATCAAGTGTCTAGTGGCGGTGTTGCCGTGCCCAAGCGAGGTGCATAGCTCTGTGTCGTGCACTCATCAAAGGGACTCGAGGTGGGGACGGCCCCCAAAGCCCATATCGTGCAGGGTACGTTGCACAGTCCGGACGTTGATCCTTGTTGAGGCTCCAGCATTGAATTCCGATGATACCTGCGAGAGTGTTGCACGCCTATCGCGTGAAACGATTCTTGACAGCCGACGATGGTCACGTTCACCCAATGTCTTTTTACGGCTACACTGGTATCGTAGGTTGTAGGTTTTGCCGGAATTCTTGCAGTCACTGTACACCCTTGCAATGGTCGTCCGTGAAAATCCGAACTTCGTTTCTACCTCCGAAATACTATGGCCCATCTCACGAGCTCCAACTATGACACCAAGTTGAAAATCGCTTAAATCGTTATTACTTGTCAATCTCATGCCGAAAACAGCTCTGACAGCTGGCAAGGATGTCTATCACTTTATATACGCAATGGCGGACGCAACCGAGTGCTCGCATAGGTGACGTTGCTATGTATTTTGCATAAGCTCGTCTGTACCAGTTTCTTTGGCACTTCAGTGTATATATCACGGCAGCACTTCAGTTACACGTCACCATAACTCCACGTTGACAAGCACTCTTCTGCCCCGTGTTCTCGAGTGAGCTTCTTACGCTGATTTCCTCAAGGCTAATCCAGTTCTCTCTTCGGGAGTGTCCCTAAGCCCCCTCAGGCGTACGAGACCACCCGACTCGGCGCTGAACCTGCGCTGACGTCAGTAAAACTTTAGCGGATGTGCCAAGTACCCCTGGCATTACTATATACAAGAAAAAAGTAATCACTCTGTTTTTTCGTCCCCACAAGAAAAGGTGACACCGAATTTTCTTGTGTAATGAGCACGTCTTTTGAATCCAGTTCTGACGCGAATTAAATGTATCAAAGCTATTCAAAGTCAATGGAACCGGTATGGAAAACAATAGTATCTGACCGAAGAAAGAAGTTTTTTCAATAGGGTTTTTAATTCCGCAGATATTGCTGTAAACGGAATCGTGAACTTTCGCCATCTGTTTGCAGAATTGCGCGTTAAGAAAACTTTAAAATTATATGAGAAACATTTCGCAGCGAAAACGCTCTCCAACAACGGAACAATTTTTCAAATCTGACTCTTAGAAGCAGAGATATCAACAAATATAAGATATGCGTCTACGCCCCCTGGCGGAAAAACATGGATTATTTTAAGAAGAAAGTATTCTCAAAGGGTTTTTCGATGTGAGAGGTATCTGTTCAGGAAAGAATGTTTTCAGTCGAGTTTTCAATAACTCAGAATTCGCTGCAAATACATCAGAAGCAGAAATTAACACTTATATCCTCTGGTGACCAAACCATTCCTTACCAAATATTAAAAATTATGTGCAAAACATCTCCTATCAGGAGCTGTATGCGATACAGGAAGAATTTTTTCAAATCGGAGTTTCAGAATCTGAAACATCGGGGGGAAACGCAATTTACCTTAACGACCCCTAGCGGAAAGTCTATGAATCACTTGAAATTTTTGAAATTATATGAAAAATATTTCGCACAGGAAACTACCCAATAAAGAAGAAATATTTCAAATCGGACCATTAGAGGCAGAGATATGCCACCTGGCGGAGGAATCATGCAATATTTTAAGAAGAAAAAATTCCGAAAATGTTTATCGACGTGAGTGGTATCCGTCCACGAATGAATTTTTTAATCGAGATTTTAGGAGCTCAGATTTTGTGGCAACTACATCAAAAGCAGAAATTAACGCTTACGCCTTCAGTTAGCCAAACCATTCTTTAGCAAAAATTAGAATACAAAAGATTTTCGAACAGCAGGTGCTGAAAAAACAATTTTTCAAATCGGCGATTTAGAAGCAGAGGTATCGGGAAAATGCAATTTACTGTTACGCCCCCTAGCGGAAAATCTATGCGTGACTTGAAAAAGTGACTACACCTAAAGTACCTTCGACATAAATAGAATCGAAATATAGAAGAATTTTTTCAATCGAATATTTAGAAGCAAATATATGGAATAAAATGTTTTTTAAATTCGATATCATCTGCATTTACGCCCTCTAGCTGCAAAAAAATTGCCCATCGTGAAAAAAAAAAAAACGAAATAAAGGATGATTATTCGCGCGCTTCAAGCTTCCCAATGCAAACAGAATTTTTTAAGTCGAACTATTAGTTGTAGAGTAATGATGTCCAAAGGCGGACGGACGAACAAACCGATAACATAAGCACTATCTTTTTTACAAAAGACGTGCTAAAAAGAGTTCTTACAATGCATATTATAATTAAAATGATCACCTTTTTTTTACTAATACAAAGTACTGTACTACAAAAGTCGTTCCCCAAAATTAATAACTTTACGCAAATTTTATTCTTTTTGGAAACTAAGGCCAACCTCTTCGGGTTGCCTCATGATCACATACATAAAATAGGTAACTGCAACGTCGTAGTTTCTAATGACCAGTTAGTACAGAAAAAAATACAGAACATAAGTAAGCAAATAAATTTGTAATAATAAAGAACTGTGGCACAAAACAGGCAAAACTACTGAAATTATTTACTCTTGAATACAAAAACACGCTTAACATAATGCACAATCGTTTGCACATAGCAAAAAAATTTTTCTTGACTGTTATAAAAAAAACTGACACAGGTCTCGGTTTTTTCGTCCCCGCAACAAACACCTTTTAGTTCGCTATATTCTGAAGAATGAGTAGTTATACGCAAACATCTGTAATACATAACACCTTATTACTACACTGTAAAACATTTTCTGAAATTCACGAGCCACTTTCCGTCATTTCTTTCGTGAATTAACGAAACATATTTCTGATATATCCTTTTCCATGAAATTGCAGAAAGGAACCTGAATTTCATGGATTTTTCGTATCACGGGAAAATTCTGAATTTTCAGAAACCTTTCCACAGTTTCTTTCTTATGTTGACTGTAAATTACCATTATCGAAACGTGTTAACGGAAAGTTCTGAATTTTCAGAAATCTTTTCAAATTCCTTTCGCATATTAACGGAAAAAACTCCCTTGTTACTTTTTCTGTATAGGTATGACAAGAAATTACCGGTAATAGGAGCGATTGGTGAGAATACTTGAGGTTTGATTAACTTTAAAATTTCAATCGTCTACCGAATTTTGAAGTTCCGTGACCGGATATTATGGATAGCATATCGCATAAATTTTGTTTATTGTGGCACAAAATATTTCTTCTCATCTCCCTGTTTTGTGCACCAGCTATTTATTATGTAGTACTGCGTTACTGTAAGAAACCGCGTACTTACCTTATTTTACAGATGATTATACGATGTCTATGCATCAGTCTTTTTTTATTGGAGGTTTAACGACCACCGTGAGCCACTCAATTGGCTGTAAGCAGTCACCCTTGCCTAATTTAGGGTCACTGGTTCCAGGGAAGGGAGAGAGCCAGTGCCGTAAGACAAACACAACATCCATGCCTCACCGGGATTCGAATCGGGATCCCTTTCGGACGAATGATCAGAGGCCATCTCTTAGACCACGTATCAGTCTTTGGACAATATCAGACAAAAGTTATTATAGTTAGCAAGTACTCAAAATAGTATAACTATACTAATGATCCGAATTTCTTGGCGTTGAATAGAAATAAAACTTCCCAAGCTTTCGCACATCAACCAGATGGCTTCGAAAGTTTTATTTCTATTCTACGCCAAGAATTTCGGATCATTAGTATAGTTATACTATTTTGAGTATAAGTGGTGTACAGTTTCTACTTATTAATTAGCAATGAAGTACTTAGGAGGGTTTTTTTGTGAAATAATGTTTTAAAAAAGTACATTTCACCTTTTTTAGATAACTGGAAGTCATTGTCAATTTAAAAAAATCAAGTTGCAAAGCATTTTGTTGATTCGAAAAATCCCGATGAAAAATGCTTAATTTGTGAAAAGTCCTCCTACGGAAAAAATAATTGTTTCAAACCTATTCAGAAAAATAATGAGCTCCAACAGAAAATAAAATGACTAAATCACTCGCATTAATGACAAAAAAATTCATTGTCGTGCAATTTGTTTTACGATGTACGCGACTCGGATTTCCGAGTGATTGTGGCTCAGTGGTTAAAGGCGTGCTTTGCCTGTTGAACCACCCCAAACGACACGGCTTCGGTCCTGACTGCAGCGGAAGTATTATCTGGGGGAAGGGCTGAAAAACGCAGGGTCGTCGATTTTGCGGAATTTCAGTTTAAATACCGAAAAACCTGAAATGGGTTTTTTTTTTCTGAAATAAACGGAATTTCTGACTACGGGAAACCTGTGAAAATACGGGTTAAAATAAAAGAAATAAACGAGCACTTTTAAAAACGGAAATTTCTGAAAAAGGCGGACACCCACCGGCTACTTTGCTGCACGTTATTTTCAGAAATTTTCCGTGAATTCCCCTCACTTATTTTTTACAGTGCATAAAATTTCCTTCAGTGAACTGATATTTCTCTTATGCTCTCGTTAATATACATGCTGGGGCGGATTGGGACGACCAAAATAGGTCGGGAATTTCAGTCTTGCGGTCCATTAGAAAAGCACACATACCTGCAGCTGAATACCTCATAAATTCCCTCATGTAAAAAAAAAAAAAAAATTCTATTAGATCCTGAATGAAAGAGAACTGTCGAAAAATGCATTTTAAGACGAATTCAGTCGTGAACGAATTTTAACAACAATTTAACAGTAAAATATTTTTTAAATCCACTCATGGTTGAATGGAGCATCAAACCATGATCAAAACGGGGTGTTGTACCGGACAACTTTTTCTTTGAAAAATTTGGTTTTGGCAAAACCATGAGTCTCTCGAAAACCCCAGTTCCAACTTTAATCATTATGAAGGTTATTCTGTGAGCTGAAATGTGTGCGCATGCCGCATAACAATTTTCGTACGCAGTTGATTTTTATATTTATTTGATCATTGATCTTTTACCACGTGATCAGTTACCAAATAAATACGTACTGGTGCCTCCATTTATAGTATTGGTACCTCCTCCTTCAGTAGAATCATAGTTTGATCAATATGAACCAGTTCTGTGGTAAATCATTGTTGCTTTTAAGATAAATGCGGGAGGGTCACCTATGCCCAAGAATCTCTTTGTCTGTGTGTAAATAAGGGTGTGGAGATGACGGGCCATCACAATGGGTGCTAGTATGCCGCCGTCGAAATTAGAAAAGGATGGTAGGGACTACCAATTACATTGAGCTGCAAGTCCAACGACCTACGTCTAACGTACACTGTGTGACGTACCTGCCAGCAAGACGCACACGACATAAAGGCAGATAGCAGTCAGAACGAACGTCCGCGTAGCTCAATTGGTAGAGTGACTTATTCCGGAATGAGGGGACCCGGGTTCGACCCCCGGCGTGGACCAAAAATAACGGAGAAATTTCCTTCGTTATTACTGTTAAACATTGTGTGGTTGGTTGCACCTAAAAGTGGTGCTACACCAGCTGCACCACTTTCTAACAAAAGATACACCGTTGTGTGGTGCAAACAAAAACCAACAACATGGTGCAACTGGTACCACGCTATGATATAAGGCTGCACCACATTATAGTGCAAGGTTGCATCATGTCGTTGGGATGTGTTTTCATCACACAATGGTGCATCTTTTCTCGGAAAGTGGTGCAGCTGGAGTAGCGCCACTTTTAGTTGCAACCTACCACAAAATTTTTAACACTGTACTTAGCTTTTTCTTAATTAATTTATAACCGTGTGCTTGGTCCGGCTACACTTTTCTTTTATAAGTGCAGAGAATTTTTCTATGTCATTTTGTGGCAAACTCCTAAGATAGAAAGAAACGCTTTTTTTCTGAGGGAAATAACTGTTCAGACAATTATAAGCACGTATCAAGTTATCGACTTTTGTTCATAATCAAGGGTAAGAAAAAAATGGGCTGTGAATAAATACACCAAGAATATTTACAACACGAACGTGCAGATTTCCGTTTAATAGGTGTAAAAGAGTACAAATTAAAAACTAGATTGCTAGCTTTCACCGCCGAAGACGGGCGGCTTCGTCAGGCTAATGTTTACAACGTTGAGTACAGAATCATGCTGCATGACAAAAAGATCTTTCAGATTGAGAATTTACGAGCACAAGCGTGGCATTAAGAACCAAAAGCTTACAACCGCTATAGCGAAGGAAGTTGCGAACCACGGCGCCATTCCTCAACGGGACGACCTCAAGAAATTAGCCCCAGATATGGACCCAAAACCACAGCCTTCAGGGAAACCGTGGAAATACTAACACTTGAAAGCGCTTGCAATTCTGATCTTTCCACAGATTTATCAGCTGTCTGGCGTATCCTCCTAGATATACCTCCAGGAACGCTCACTTGTCATCTCTTGTTTAACATCACGTGCTCGTAACGTACTTCCTACGTGTGTTTTTTCTGTTTGTTTAAATTTTCGCAGTATACTCAACGTTGTGAATATTTGCCTGACGAAGCCGCCCTTCTTCTGCGGTGAAAGCTAGCAATCTGGTTTTTTATTTGTTTCCCTTTTACACCTATTAAACATAAATCTGCACGTTCGTCTTGTAAAGTTTATTCATAAGTTGTAAAATAATTATTCATTTGTTAACAAAAATTCAGATTAAAAGATTACGAGAAATTGATCTTTTCTCATGTGGTCCACCAGGAAATGTTCCGGTATCCCGGAGGGCCAATCTGTTCCTGTATAGATGCATGTGGCAAGTCCTCTGGAATAGTTGCTTTAACGTCACCCAGGGCTTATGTGCTAAAGCAGCGAAAATAATTTCTAGATATTTTACTTATTCATTGAGAAAAATACTAAAAATTGCTTTTCTTTTTAATACTTTATTCAAAGCCGCCGTTAGAAATCCCTGGCTCTTCCAGTCGAACGTCGACTACACCCTATTACTACCGTGGTTAATGGGCCGGAAAAAGGAAGTGACTCCGTGGGAAAAGGGTGTTATTGCGGTTGGTAGGGCTGTAGGATATGAAATGAAAGGGAGTATTCAAATTTACGTGTGTGATTCGAAACGAACAGTTTAACAAGCATACGAACAGTGGTGTATAACCAATTTGTACTCACAATGGTAGACGTTACTGCGGTTGACAGCCAATTCTCGCAGACAAACGACGAGTGTTGCGTCCAATGACTGCAAACCTATTTCAAAACGGACAGAAATTGCTACAGACAATCAATGAAGGACAACATCAGCGTATTTACGAAGGAACACTGCGAAGCTCCGTGGATAACTGGAACAGAGTACCTCAGAATACCCTACTGCTAACAACCCCAAATAAAACATTCGTACTGCAATGTACAAGGAGCCATAGACATTGGGAAGCCAACTGAAATCTGCCATCTGGCCAGATGAGTTACGTTTCTGTTTATTTCAACCATGCAAAGCGTAGAGAGCATCGCAGAAGTAACAAATCCTTTCATGTGGATCTGTGATTTTCTGAGGACGCTTCACTTACAAGGAATTAGCCCCATTAGTGAGATATCGACCCTTTAAAATCAGTACAGATTTTTTATGACCAGGTATTGACTCCTGTCCATCATTTGAAAACCAAACAAAAAAAGAATTAGAAGTTCCTGCGCTCTCGGATGACAGTTGCAGAGTGCACTGGGATAAAACTCAAAGAAGGTTAACGTTCTACTATTACAGGTGATTCTGAAGTTAACTATATTTACCAAGTGAAAAATGTGATCCAATTCAACAGAGCGTGGTGCCATTATTTGTTTTCTGAGGAAGGAGGGGTTAACTCCACCGGGAGTAACTATAAAGGTTACAAATACAAATGGTCGTCCGTCTCTGATTTGGGCTTACTGGTTCCAGGAAGAAGAGACAGCCAGCACCGTGGGCCAATCACAGCACCCGTATCTCATCCGAGAGTTGGGACTTGTCCAGAGTTGGAAACGGGGTAGAAAATTTTGGAACCGAACGCGACCCGGGCATGATCCAGACAAATCTGCTTTGAGCTATAAATTCAAATTTATCATCATGTGTAAAGTTAACGCGCTCGGCTAGTTATCGAGAGTTCCTTGGTTCATTTCCACGGCGGCGGCTGAAAAACAATTTTTCGGTTGCTATGTGTTTCTGGAACGTGGAAAGAGCGATGTATTTATTTATTTACTGACGCCACGTATATGGAAGGTTTTCACATTTATCATCATTATCATTGTTAATCGTTACCAATACACTACTGGATGAAAGTCTTCCCCAAGTTTCTTCCACAACACATCGGTGGGGTCCGTTCTCCCGACAATATTTCTAGCCATTTCGTCTTCCCTGTATATGTCCATTGCTAATTCAGAGATTTTACTCTGGTCGTGATGTCTGCCACTCTTGTTATTTTTCTTATCCACGAGTTCCTCTTTTTTATCTTTCTTAGTTACACCAAGCATGCATCTCTCCATGTTTTTTTCAGTTATGTGCAGTCTTTGTGTGTCTTTTTTAGTGAAGGTCCAAATCTCCGCTCAGTATGTAAGCACTGGGAAGATGCATTGATTAAACACTTTTCTTTTAAAACATAATGGCATATTGCTCTTAAAAATTGTACTATTTCTTCCAAAAGCTCTCCAACCAAGTTTTATACGACAATTAATTTCTTCATCAATGTAACCCTCGCTTGATATCTGCTGCCCAAGGTAAATGTGGGAATTGGCTATCTCCAGCTTTTCTCCATCAACTGATAAATTTTCATTCCTTGTAAAAGCACTGTACGTCAGTTTTGTTGTCTGAAAATTCATTTTTGACTCCATTTCTTTACCCTTCTCAGCAAGTTCCTGGATGATACTTTGCAGCTCTTAAGTATTATTATTTCAAAGACTTCTGAAGGGTTCTCTGAAACATTTTTTTTTCTATTCAAAAATAAAACGAAAAGAAAAACCGAGTCGAAATCGGATCAGGAACACCTTGAGCCGACCCGTTTCCATCTATGGTCCTGGCACACTGGGACGAACGGTCTGAAGGCAGCTCTCAGATCAGTGCACCACCGAAGAGGCGGGTGTGTGTGTGTGGGGGGGGGGTTGATATACTTCGCATCACATACTGATCGGTTTCAATATAATGTTCAAAATGCTTCCAGTTGTCCTGTAAGCTGTACTGGAAAGCTCATATCAGACCCGGTGCCGCAGTGGTCTAAGCACTGGCTCCTGTACTGGGTAAAATCCCGAAAAGGCATGGATGTTGTGTTTGTCTTATGGTACTGGCTCTCTTTCTTAGCTGGAACCAGTGGCCCTATATTTGGGACCGGCGGCTACTTATTGCCCTTTGATTTACTCACGGTGGTCGTTAACCTCCAAAAAAAAAAAAAAAAAAAGCTGATATCAGAACTGAAAAAAATGCAATTCAACTGATAACCTCCAATAAATTCCAAAAATGTGTACTGGTTCCAAAAGTAACTGAATGAACAATAGATTTGAAGCTTATCTATATGTTTCGTTAATTTCTAAAAAAGTACTCTTCAAATTTCAAGAGAAACGTCTTTAGCTTTAAAACCCATAAATATTTCAGACAGTATAAATAAAATAAAATATTCGCATTCTCGAAAGAATAACAGGTAAAATCGGCTTCTTTAGAGTTGAATTGATACTTGTGAGTTTGGAAGAACGTTGTAAGAAAATCTTGTAGGTTTGATTCTCACGAGTTAAGTCTACAATTAGTTTCGAAGAACGTCTTCTGAAAATTGAACCCAAAACTCTAGACTTCCAAAGCCAGTATACTAAGCGCACGGGAGATATTCCCCGTATGGATAAAGCCTTGGATATCATAGAAGAATGAATGGGTGAATAGAGTTCACCTTAGTGAGTTCCTAGACATTACTCCCTCCTTCCCCGTCTCCGTTTTTCTCCTGCCTGCTTCTTGCCACCTGAGTGATAAAACTTAAATTACTGTACGAGGATAAATATTTCATACTACATTTCTCTCTGAGTGGAATTCACTTGAAATTAGGGAACTAGCATTTCTTTCTTTCTCTTTATTTCTTCTTTTTCTTAGCTCGATGCGGGAAAGCATACGAAAGAAAAATTCCTATTGTGGAATTCCGAAGAAAGAAACTGCCTTTCTCTTTAGCTTCCCATTGATCCACTATTAGCCGAATTTAAGATCTTTGGCACTCTAAAGCGATAACCCGGAGAGAGAATGCCTCGGAAAGAAAGAAGGGCGGTGGAGGATCTATTGTGTTAGTTAATTGCCTTGTAAAGTGCAGAAGACAGGAAATCCAGGACCGAATGCGCTCAGAGAAGAAGCGAAGAGACAAAGACGAATGAGGACAGTGGATTTTGGGCGACAACGCCTGCTTTAAGAAGCCAAGAACACAACAAACAACCTCCTTTCCCCCCTCCGTCCTATTCTTTCTTCCTTCCTTGTCCATCTCTTCTCTCATTCCAAAGCATCCTCCGTCTCTCTCTACCATGACACTTCTTCCCTCCCTTTCCACCTACTCACCTCATGTTCCTAAAACTGATGCTCATGATACTTTCTGTACCGTCTCTTCCGTATTGTCTTCAGCAGTCCTCTCAAATTACCCGTAACTTGAATCGTCTACTCACCATCGCACCCACCCCACAGGTCTTGGCACCAATTTTCGTCAGAAGTCGCCTCGCAGTTTCCGTGGAAAAAGAATTAACTCAATTAAGTGAGTTTGTTAGAGTCAATGCTACTTCCTTTTTAGAACTGGATCTAGCGGGTGTTCTTTTTTATTTTCCCCCTTGCTTATTTCCAGAATGTGAAAAAAAAAAGAGATTTCCAGAGAGAATCTGCACAGCACAGAGAAAGTGAGAGGTGACGCTGTTAGAAGGGAAAATGTGTTTCTTCTGTCACGCCCTAGATAAATGACATGACTTTTAGGTGAGTAATTAGGTTTCTCTTTTTCTTCGGTGCACCTTCTACCTTTTTTCCTTCGGTTATTTTTACGAAGATTTGTAGAAAAAGACCTATCAGTCTCATACGCATACAGTCCGATAGCTACATGGCGCAGAGTCGTAAGCAGGGCGGGGCGGCGGGCGCAAGTCACGAAAAGGCACAGAAAGAATCGGAATTGAACCCTTTTTTTTTTTTTTTTTTTTTTTTTATTTGTTCATTAACAGAATTTGCCTTTAATATGTTTCGCCAATTTCTGTATCGCTGGCAGATTAAAATCTGCATTCTTCCTCAAAATGTTCGGCGGATATTTAGTGGCTCACATTCGGAAATGAAGGCGCTGCTGTACGTACGTCACAAGATAATGAAGTTGCTCACATCGTTCAAGATTTTCTGGGAGATGCTTGATAATAAGTACCAGGACAGCGAGCTACGACTTCCAGCTGCATTCGGTTCGCTTCTTCTGGTATCGAATTTCCGAACTCCGAAGTAGATAAGAAAAGCATACAGACAGTCACAGTTACACTGCCTCTCACCCACAGAAATAAAATTCGATATAGAACGTACACTTTGTCGAACAGAGATAAAATTTTATATAGAACGTAAGCGATTAAAAAAAGATCTATGGGCTGGAGAAACATGCGGTTTGCAGATTAATATTCACCAAGGAATGGGATTTTGTATGGCATCAAGAAAAAAAAACAGTTCAAAGTCTCGACAATAGAGGGCGCTGCTGAAGAGAAAACAACTACAGGTGGGAAATGTGAAATACGATCTACGTTAAATTCGTGAACCTTACTTTATTTCAGCATGCTATACCGACGCAAGTGCTCAATCTATCCACTACCACATTCCAGTACTGGGTGCAGTCGTGGTATTACGCCTGATACAGCATTGAACAAAATGCCAGCGGGAATGGCTTATACCTCCTGCGGTATGGCGTCTTTCAGCAATGGTAAGGTCTCGGGACTACCTCTATAGACACGGGATTTCAAGTAACCCCACAATCAGAAATCAGCTGGTGTGAGATCTGGAGATCTAGGCCATTCGTGTGCACTGTACCTGCTCAATAGACGATCGGCGCTGATCGTCTCACCCTAACGTTGCTTTCTGCAAGTAATGTGCAATCGTCATTTATGTGGCATTGTATGCAGCAGCGCCCTCTATTGCCGAGATTTTGAACTATTTTTTTCTTGATGTCATACAAAATCCCGTACCTTGGTGAATATTAATCTGCAAACCGCACGTCTCTCCGACCCATAGATTCTTTTTAATCTCATTTTACTTTTTCACCGAACTTTTGAATCACCCGGGATATATATTTATATATCATCATCATCATCATTGTCAACCATTATCAATCCACTGCTGGACGAAGGTCTCCCCAAGTTTCCTCCACAACGGTCTGTCTTGTGCCAGTCTCCTCCATGTCACTCCCGCATATTTACGAATTTCATCCACCCATCTCCCATGTGGTCTTTTTTCTGGGTCTTTTCCTGTCCCTTGGAATCCAATCTAAAATTTCGGCTGTCCATCTATGGTCTGTCCTTCTGGCAGTATGTCCAGCCCATTGCCATTTCAGGGATTTAACTCTGATCATGATGTCTTCCACTCTCGTCATTTTTCGGATCCACGAGTTCCTCTTCTTATCTCTCCTGGTTATACCAAGCATGCACCTCTCCATGCTGCTTTGAGTTGTCTGCAGCCTTTGTATGTCTCTTTTAGTTAAGGTCCACGTCTCTGCACCATACGTAAGCACTGGAAGGATGCATTGATCAAACACTTTTCTTTTTAAGACATAATGGCATATTGCTCTTGAAAATTATGCTGTTTCTTCCAAAAGCTCTCCAGGCAAGTTTTGTACGCCGATTAATTTCTTCATCAATGTGACCCTCACTTGATATCTGCTGTCCAAGATAAACATACGTATCTGTTATCTCCAGTTTTTCTCCATCAATCGATAAATCTTCATTTCTTGTAAAAGCATTGAACATCACTTTTGTCTTCTGAAAGTTCATTTTTAATCCCACTTCTTTACTCTTGTCAGCAAGTTCCTGGATCATACTCTGCAGCTCTGATGGGGTAGTTGCAAAAATGACTACGTCATCAGCAAAACGAAGGTGGGTTAGATAATCTCCATTAATCTTTATCCCTTTGTTTTCCCAGTTCAGTGATTGAAAGACATTTTCCAATGTGGCATTAAAGAGCTTTGGAGATATGGTGTCACCTTGTCTCACTCCCTTTCCAATTTTTACGTGTGTTGTATTTTCAAACAGCCGAATCTTTGCACTTGCATTTTCATAGATGTTATTAATAATATTAATGTATGCATCTTCAATACCGCAGGATTTCAGAGCCGTGGTAACTGCTGATGGTTTCACCGAATCAAAGGCTTTTTCATAATCGATAAAAGCCATGCGCAATGGAAGTTCATATTCCCTCGCTCTTTCAATTAGTTCTCTCAGTACGTGGATATGATCTATTGTGCTGTAGCCACTCCTGAATCCAGCTTGTTCTCTCGGTTGAGCCATGTCCAGTGTTACCTTCAAGCGGTGTGAAAGAACTTTAGTGAAGATTTTATAAACCACTGATAGGAGGCTGATAGGTCTGTAGTTCCTGAGATCCTCAATGTCACCTTTTTTATGTAGCAGGATCATTGTAGCATTGTTCCAATCCTCAGGAATCTTCCCTTCATTAAGGCATCGAGTGAAAATTTGGGCGAGTACTGTTTCAATTTCTCCACTTGCTTCTTGTATGATGTCTATAGTAATTCCATCTTCTCCTGGAGCTTTCCCCCGCTTCATGTTCTTGATTGCATGAGCAACTTCTGCTGGGAGGACTGGAAGAACTCTGGTACCTTTCATGATGTCTGGAGTACATGTATCATCCCTTTCATATAATTTGGAGTAGAAATCTTTCACTCTTGTCAAAATTTCGCCTCTATTTCTTGTTATAGAACCATCTTCTTTTCTCAGAGCCATAATCTGTTTTCTTCCCTTACTGAGATGTCCCTTTGCTATCTTTAGGCTTTGGTTGTTTTCAATTGCTTTCCTCACTAGCTCACAGTTGAATTTCCTTACGTCTTCAGTGATACTTTTTCGTGCTGTCTTGCATAGCTCTATATATTCCACTTTGGAAGTCACATCTTCTTTAGTTGTCCTCATCTCTTCTTTTTTGCATCAACATTTTGGTTTTTCCTGAAAATTTGTTTACATGCAACTTGTTCTTAGACCCAGCTAATTTTGTTGCTGTTTCCATAAGAGCTTTGGTTACTTTTCTGTTAACTTCCGAAATATCCACTTCTTCCGATGTTAGGCCTTCTAAAGCAGAGAATCTGTTCTTCAGTTCCGACTTGAAAGTATTATCGTGTTTTTTAATATTGGTTATGTCAATACATTGACATTTATATATATACACTATCTACTAACAAGTAATTGGACACCTGTGATAGCAAAGGAAAACGAAGTTTATTCGCCTTCAATAGTTGGTGGAACCTGCACGAGCGGTGATTACACCTGCGACCCTCCGGGGCATGCTCTCAACCAGGCGTTGTACGACGGCTAGCGGTATTTTCTTCCACTCGGCTTGGAGAAGACAGGTCAGTTCCTTCACCGATTTCGGACGGTGGGGGCACCCCTTAAGTCGACGCTCCAACTCGTCCCACAGGTGCTCGATAGGGTGAAGGTCCGGGCTCTGCGCAGGCCAGTCCATTCGATTAACCCCATTGTCACCCTACCAAGCTATGGTGGACCTCGCAATATGAGAGGTGGCATTGTCATCCTGAAAGTAACATGGGTCCACCCCGTAAAACTGCCACAACGTAGGAAGCGCATGGTCCTCCAAAATGGTGCAGTAGGTCTCGGCGTTGAGTCTACCAGGAATTGCGACCAAGGGTCCAGTGCCATACCAGGAAAAACACCCCCATAGCATAATTCCACAGCCGCCGAACTTCACAGTTGGCACAATACATTCCGGCAGGAGGCGTTCTCCAGGCAGACGCTAAACCCAGACCCTGCCATCCGTACCGTAGAGGATGAACCTTGATTCGTCGCTCCAGAGAACCTGTTTCCACTGTTCAACAGTCCACTGTCGACGTTCTTTGCACTCCGTTAGCCGAGCAGCGCTATTGGACTTGGTAATCAAAGACTTGTGGGCTGCAGCAAGTCCATGATAACCGAGCAGATGGGCTTCCTTACGGATGTTATTCATCGAAAGAACACTCCCGGATGCCTGTTGAAACTCCTCGCGGATGTGGCCCATCGATTTGGTGCGGTGCAGTTCTTCCGAATTTCTCTGGCCAGCACCCGTCAGTCTCTAACTCCCAGTGGTGTGGGTCTGCCGGGTCGGGGCACATTCCGACAGTCACCTCTCATCTTCCACTGGCCAATCACGTAGGCCACTGTCGATTTTGGGTACTTCAACTCGCTGGATATGTCACGTATGGATCGGCCATTTCTGTGATACTCGACGATTACACCTATCTCGAAATCAGAGAGCTCCGAACAGCGTGGCATCTTGCATGCGACTGGTTGCGTTGTTGTTTACCACACGATATTTAACGGCGGCTGCCGTGACGTGTATCAGGACCGCAGATATCGTCGATTGCAGGGGTGTCTAATGATTTGTTGTTAGATAGTGAATATATATATATATATATATATGTTGTTAGATAGTGTATATATATATATGTGTGTGTACACTATATTGACAAAAGTCACCGGACAACCCTTCAAAAGCAAATGAATGAATCCGTTGCGTTGTTAAGATGCGCGGTACAGCTGCAAAGGGTTTTAAAACAAGCCTGCAGCTGACCGCCATCATAGCGCACTGTGATAGATACAAGTTTTCTAAAAATCTTTGTACATCATGATTCTTTTTAATTGCCACATTGAGTTTTATACCTGATTATTCATTTTGAGAAAGCTCTGAAACCGTTTTTCTTTGTGCGTAAGCTTTGTACAATTATTCTCCTTTTTTACCAACGGAACGGACTAGCAATTTTAACTTAGGGCTGACCTCCGGACAACGGTAACTCCCAAAAACGGCCACTTTTTCCCGGTCCGAATAGCGACCGTTATTCGGAGGGTTTACTGCATATAATATTATATACACTATCTGCAGCTTTAGTGTCTTTGAAATCCTGCGGTATTAAAATCTGACCTTAAGATAGAAAAAGTTCCATCTAAATCAAATTATCACAGATAGAGTTGAGGTTTAGAAATGTTTTGCATATAAATTCTGATTTTTCCTTACTAAGAGTTTTGCTACTAGGGAGGAAAATGTGTGCGAGATAATTTTGTTAAACAACGAGACTGACGCTATAACTATAGCTGAATAAGAAAGTTTCCTTTTGAGCTCTTATCACCTTCAATTTACTTCTCTTCCGCATCAACACATCACTGTATTCTGAATTTCCACAGAACAAACCAATGCTGTAGCTCATCTAGTTCTTTTTTTCACCACAAATCGGGTCCTCTTGAGTACAGAATTGACTTTAGGGAAAAGAAAAAGTCGCATGGGACCAAATCTGGCGTGCAAGGAACATGTTTAAGCACTGTGATGCGCTTATCTGCTAAAAACTATTTCACTGAGAGCGACGAATGAGCTGGCGCGTTGTCGTGTAGAAGGGCGAAGCCACAACTTTGGCCACTTTCTTCTGACTCACTCTCCCAAATTCACCAGATCATGCTTTTAGTAATGCTGGTTCACTCTTATTTCATCGGAAGCCTGCGCTGCCAAAATGACATCCTTGATGTCAAAGAAAACAATTAACATGATCTTGAACTTTGATTTGCTTTACGGTGTCCCTTTCATCCGTGGGAACGTTGGCGTTTTACAATGTATCTACTGTTTTCATCGTTTCAGGGTCGTATTGGAAGATCCAGGTTTCACTACAAGTGGTAACACTTTCTAAAAGTTTCAGTTTACCTAAATTTATCTCAGAGGCAACACCAATTCGCTCGCGATTTTCCTTTTTGTTTAGGTTTGCAAACTTCGGGACCATCTTGGCACAAACCTTTGTCATGTTCAGATTTTCATGTAAAATTTACCTCTTCTTCTTCTCCTTAGTCTGCTTATACCTAGTGCAGGGTATAAGCCTCCCCCAGTCTTTTCCAAATTCCTCGATCCTTGGCCTCAGTCCACTATCTAGCACCTCTAAATTTCTGAAGGTCATCTCTCCATCTTATGCTCTGGCGCCCTCTTCAGCTCCTTCCATCTCTGTTGCGCAGCCCCGGTGGCGCAGTGGTCTAAGCGATGGCCTCTGATCATTCGTCCGAAAGGGGTCCGGGTTCTAATCCCGGTGAGGCATGAATGTTGTGTCTGTCTTACGGCACTGGCTCTCTCCCTTCCCTGGAACCAGTGACCCTAAATTAGGGACGGGCGACTGTTTATAGCCGAATGAGTTGCTTACGGTGGTCGTTATACCTCCAATCAAAAAAAAAAAAAATCTCTGTTGCCATTCTTTTATTAATCTTGTCCATCTTTCAGTCTTCCAACATGGTCCTACCAATCTCCACTTTGATTCTTTTATTATTTTTATAATATCTGTTATTCCAATTCTTCCTCTTATAATTTCATTTCTAACTCTATCACTTCTTGTTATATTCCTAACAATCCTCTCTCTTTCATAGTGATACTATTATTTGTTTACATTGTTGCTCTGTGATACACCATGTTTCAGTTCCATAAGTCAACCATGGGATATTACATGCAATGAAAATTTTTCTTTTTAAACACTGTGGAAGATCATTAAATTTACCTGTTAGTCTCTTTAAATAGCCTCTTTATCAATGCTCACCGTTTCTGCTATCATTCTGATACTCAGTCGTCAATCATTTCGAACAATTGCGTAGATTCTGACTACATTGTCTTCTGTTTTTGAAGTGCTTCATTGAACCTCGTATGGCATGCAAAAACACGCGCTCGTGGTATATATTCTTCCCCGTATACCTCACTTAACATACTAAACGATTCAGTAGGCGATTTCTTTAATTTCACCAGAAATTTAGCGCTTATCCGTTGCTAAATTCTTGAACTCAGCGTTTTTCCAATACGCGACAAGCAACACCTTTACTTTCATTGACACGTGTCATCGAACTAATGCAGAGAGTGAGGATAACTCTGAATTTACAGTTGCGAGGAGTTCAAGGTCAATGTCCACCCACTCACTCTTGACCTGCACTGCGCATTTCATTCGCAACAAGCACAGTTCCGTTATTTCCTAGCCGTAAGTCCTATTTGTTTCCGATATATTTGCAGAAATGCCTGCATTCTTGAAAACTCAATCGGAAAAAAAAATCAGTTAGGTACCGATACCTTTTGCGAGTTTTAAATAGATATGCGTCCACGACCTCTGGCAGAAAAACTGTAGTGAATAGTTTTTCAGCTAGATTGCATGAAAGTATATCTATTGACGTAGGACTACTTTTAACTCCGCGGATAGTATGGGGCGACTTAGGGCCTACCGCCTGTGACAAAAATAGGTCCAATTGAAGTCACTATATAGCGTTAAAAATGCGTACCGCACGCTAATCGTATTAGCATATTCGTAAACAGCATGGAGTCCAATTCGCGTTCTGCGCAATACATCGTGCGCGCGACGCTCCCCTCGCTCCCTGTGCGCGGGAGAGATGATGCAATATTTCTGGGGTTACCGCCGCGTTTGACTCAGTCTATCTCGGTAACGGTGAGCGCAACACGACTGTGCGCGATATCGTTTTAAAGCTCCCGAAGAGATCTATTCAAATATACGAAGAACATTTCACAGCAGTTTGAACTGAACATTTTAAAAATTGTTTTCTTGTGAATTGGTGAACACTTTTGAAAATATCGCGGTTTATCTGGACAACCTTGACCGCAAAACGACTGTGTGTGGTATTGTTTTACAGCTCTTGATGAGATCTATTCAAATATATAAAGAACATATCGCAGTGGTATAAACTAAAATTAAAAAAAAATTGTTTTCGTGTGAATGGGTTAACATTTTCCGCAATGCTACGGAATTCGCAGAATGAATGCAAGCAACAATGGAGAAAATCAAAACGAGAGGCAAGAGCAAGGGATGAGGAATGTAAGAAGCCCAAGAAGACATAGCGTTACGTTGGGTAATTCGCGTATCGATCTGCTTTGTGTTTGCAATGTATCCTGCATTAGTTGTAAAAATTACGCAAGCTACTTTTCACATCATAGACCTGTGTTGGCTATAACAAATTAAATAAATGCTTTGAAAGCAAACTCGACTAGCTCATTTCAACTCTTCGATCTGTAAGTCGTAGTCCTACGTTCCAAACTGACGGCTGAATCATAAAACTGAGCCTACCTATTTTTTTCGTTTCTTTACACAGGGTAATTCATAAAGAAGTATACAGTTTCAACGCACTATAAAACAAGAACAATATAAAATATTTTATGTTACTTGCAACAGAATTGTAGGGGAATGTTTCACGTTTTTCCAGAGACAGTCATAGATGTTCTATGTGTGCACTCTTAGTCACCTGACACACATCGAGCCGGTAATCCATTTCCACCCAAACGCGAGGTAAGATATCTGAATCAAGTGCAGTGATAGTGGCTGTGATCATTCTCAGTGATCATCTTGTATGGAATCATTTTCAGCTTCTTTCTCGAAATACTCCAGATAGTGGGCTGTGAAATCTGCACTTTACGACTCACCCTCCGCGTTGATTTTCCCGGGCTTCGTGAATGGCGGTGTAAACACTATCGACAACTTCTTCCGATACACGCGGTCGTCCAGGACTTTCAAGTTTGCACAAACAGCCCGTAGTTTCAAATTTTTTATGCCATTCGTAGATAGATTTTCTGGTTGGAGGTTCTTTTCCGAATCGTGATCGAAAATGCTGTTGCACAAACAACAGTTACAGATTCCGTTTTGCTCAATTCAAGAACGCAAAACATTTTCTCCGCTGCAGACGACTGACTAGTCACGTGACACGCGCGCTGTCGCCTACGTCACTTTATGAGCACATCTACCTAACGGTTCGCAGTTGTGGTCCGTGTTTTCAACTGTTACTGTTTTACAGCATCTGGAAACTGTATACTTCTTTATGAATCACCCTGTATATCTGCTTCTAACAATCCGATTTGAAGAATTCTTTCTTTATTGGACAACGTTTCGAACGAAGAATGTTTTGCGCGTAACTTTTCTTAGTGCACAAGTTTGCCAGTAGAGGGCGTACGTTCATACTACTCTTTGCGGAATATTTGCATAGTGAAGATCTAGAAACCAGATTTAAAAACATATTTTTCGGTCAGATGCCACTTACTACAAAAAATAAAAAATAAATAAAAAAATTCGCATTTTCTTCCAAAATAATAAATATTTCATCCGCTTCGGGGTGCACACGTCTGACTCATTTTTCTTGTTATCTCTGCTTCTAACGAGCCTATTTAAAAACTTCTTGTATCTCCTGATATCATTTACTTCGTGAAACAGCGTGAATATTTTGCTGGATTTTTAGAGAGCATAATTATGACGCTAGGTGGCATTAGTGAGTATTTCTCTCCGTTACTGTACTCCCTGTTCTAAAAATCCTATTGAGAAAAATATTGCCGTATACCATTCGCTATGGTAAAGATTGGGGAAAATTATCCTATCTACCGTAAAGGATGCACAGTTTTTCATCTACGGGGTGTAAAGGTAAATACTTTTTCACTCCTTACCTCTTCTTCTAGAAATCGTACTTGAAAAATTCTGTTTTACTTTACATAGCTATCACTACAAAAATTATTTTGCGCATATATCCTACTTTTTTTTGTTCACAATTCTCACGCTAGGGGACGTCAGCGAGTAGGCCTATTTGTATTTGAAAGATATTCTCTAATTATAAAAGTTCCTTGGCGAAATCCTTTCTTGGCACAAAGCTCTTCTTTACGAGAAGTATTCTGCGCCAATTGTCTTGATACACTGAGTTGGCGTTTCATCAGGAACTTCCTCCGTTTTACATATTCGTAGCAATAATGAAGTGCCACGGGATATTAACGTCATGTGCGGCGAATAAACAAAGACATCGCTCTTTCCACGTTTTGGCAACACACAGCAACCGAAAAATTGCTATTCGGTCACCGCCGGGGAGTTGAATACCTGATCTCTCGATATCTAGTGGAGCGCGTTAGCCTTACACCACGGTGCCCAACAATCCACGACGCTATGTGTGTTCTTCTGTCAACTTCTGACATCATAAATCCGTAAGATGGGCTCAGCTACTGAGAAGTCTAAAAGTTGTACTACACTACCTGCACCACTTACTGAAAAACGGTATACCCTTGTGTGGTACAAACAAAATCAACAACTTGGTGTAACCTTACACCTCAATATGGTGCAACCTTGTACCGTAACCTGGTGCAAACTTGCAGCATGTTGTTAGGTTTTGTTTGCACTATACAATGGTATATCGTTTATTAAAAAGTGGTGCAGTTAGTGTAATACCACTTTCTGGTGCAACCTACCACAAAAATTTAAACAGTGTATCTTTAAGTAAGTTGTTGCATCTTTTGATACTCGTAAAGCTCATCATAGAGATATCTTCTCCTAATGCTGTGATCCGTACCTCGTTCCTCTGCCAGGCTTAATGACTACCATGAAGAACTCTAAAGACTATGAGAAATCGCCCATCCCTAATTTATGGCCATTCATCAGGGACTCTAACCTAGACCTAGCTCTGACGACTAGACAGAAACCGGCGTTTCTGACAATTCACCCATCGGGTCAACGATAATGATTTTATAAAGTCCCTATCTGTCTTTAGGTGCATCTCTATAATTGTTCCTAAAATAAGCACATAAGAGCCTGTCTCCCTAGGGAGATTAATGTCAAGATCTACCGGTTAGGTTTCAGTAGGAACTTTCAATTTTCATTCAGCTGCTCTTCTAATGAATCTAAAAAAAAAGTTGCAACAGTTTTGAAAATGCAATATCTTCAATTAATTTTAAGCTTATCTGGTTAAGCTTATATTTCCCTGTCAGAAAGCGCATATTACGTGCACCACTTTTCGTTTCACAGAAATCCCCAACAGTGGCTGCTCCAGAAGAAAACATAACAGCAGCATATTAAAATCGCCCGTTACAGTCTGCAACAATAACTTTTCATGTTCTACAAAACAATTCCATTTTTTCAGCGACTTTTGAAATGCATAATTTGCGAACCGTTCCGGTGGATCAGTTTTCTAAGCGCTGGCATCTGAACGTTGGCTCCAGTGAGGCTGGGTTCCAATCCTGGATGAGATACGGGCGGTGGACCTGGCTTACGTCGCCGACAGCTAACGGGAACGGCTTGAGCCCCGGAGAAGGCGTTGGTGACGCACCTGGCACCGATAGCTAGCTAGAACTGCCTTCAGTCCCGGAGAAGGAATGAGTGACGCACCTGGCACCGACAGCTAGCAAGAACTGCCTTCAGTCCCGGAGAAGGCATGGCTGACGCACCTGCTACCGACAGCTAGCGAGAACTGCCTTCAGCCCCAGAGAAGGCATGGCTGACGCACCTAATACCGAAAGCTAGAGGGAACTGCCTTCAGCCACTGAGAAAGCATGAGTGACGTACCTGACACCGACAGCTAGCGAGAACTGATTTCAGCCCCAGAGAAGGCATGGGTGACGCACCTGGTACCGAAAGCTTGCGGGAACTGTTTGAACCCTGGAGAAGACATGAGTGGCGCACCTGCACCGACAGCTAGCAGGAACTGGCTTGAGCGCCGGAGAAGTCATGGCTAGAACCTAGTTTATGGCACTGACTCCCCCACGGAATCATGAGCTCCAAATCATGGCCGGGAGACTAGCCATGACTGGCCCTTGGGCTGCGGATGGCTTAGTTGTCGACGTTCGTCACTGCTACGGAAACGTATCAGGATCTATTCCATTCAGGTACGAATTATCGAACCACTAAATATCTGTCGTCCGTTGGATGGGCATGTTAAGCAGTCGGAACCCGTGTACCGGTTCCCGTACTGTAAATAAGAGCGTCTTCTTGCCACTTCTACCTCGCTTCCGTGTGACTTTCTTTTTAGGCACTCTAGCCCAAATCTCCTACCTTTTTTACTTCAAAGGGTTGTTTAAAACCTAGGAGATCAGATACTCCCTTCCTACAATCCTCTACATAAATCTCAAGGTTGTAGCCCTTAGAGGAGCTCATGGTGGTGGTTTAACCCCTCCCCGAAAACGTTTTGGACTCCCCCGAAAACGTTTTGGACTCCCCCGAAAACGTTTTGGACTCCCCCGAAAACGTTTTGGACTCCCCCGAAAACGTTTTGGACTCCCCCGAAAACGTTTTGGACTCCTCCCAAATGCATGGCTGATTTGTAAGGATGACATTTATTCTATTGCTTTAAATTACCAAAAGAAGAAACTTTTACTTTGTTTCTTTTAACTTTCTTCTCGCATGAAGTATACATGCCACGCACTGAATCGCATTCCTTTTAAACATTAAGAGCAGGATGTTTGGCATTAGTTGTTTATAGGCAAGCCGTCTTTCCTCCTGCGTAACTGTAATAGATCACTCTTTAAAAAATGCTGAAAGCAAAGCCAAGCATTGGAATCAAAATGCTCCAAGAAGCAAGTAAGAAACAAGGAAAATGTAAAAAAAAAAAAAGTAAAATGAGGAATGGAAAAATTCCAGGTTTACGTGGGCTGAACACGTGACTGATCGGTGGACCTTCGCTGACCAAAGGAGATCTGGTGGAAAGGAATGCTAAAGTTACCCTCGGAAAATGTGCCGCGTTGGTGGAGGGCTTTACGCTTAATGCTCTGGCGTCGTTCCCTCTAAGTCTACCGGCCCTTTCTAGATTTTTTCCCCCAACAAACCTCTTGCCCCTTTGACCATAAAAGGAACGAAGAGAAAGAAAAAAGATGTACGCGTTCGGGAATTGGGAATTCCATGGAAGGAGGTCATCATGGGTGATCTGAAATCGCTCTGCATGCACTGCGGCTGACAGGGGTCTCTGGCAAGCGCCACAGGAGCTTGGGCTTCTTTGTCGGTGAGGTGGATGCTGCTACCGCGATCATTCAGGTGTGACTCAGTTTGGTCTTCCTGATGACTGGAGAAACTGCCTCAGCGTCTCTCTCTCTCTCTTTTCCTCTCTCACTCTCTCTCTCTCTCTTTCTCTGCTAGTGTGTGCATGCGTGTTTCTCCATCTATAGTTTTCTTTCTTCTCTCTTTCACTTTCTTCTTCGCTCCTTTTTTGCTATTCCAATTCGTTCTAAACTCCTCCCATTCCTTATTCCTCTCCCAATCATTCATTGATTTTTTTTTTCCTTTTCTCCGGTGAATCTTTACTAACGCCTTCAATCGGGAAAAAATATAGCAGGTCCGATGAGGGCACCAAATGCATAATATTGGAAGAAAAGGTTTGTTATACATTTTCAGTGGTACTTCACTGTGACACATCGTTAAAAATCGCTTAGAACGAATCCCTGCTAGGGTAAAGATCACGTAGGTTTCAATAAAATTTACTGCTCGATGGCGGAACCAATATTTAAATTTAAATAAGATAGGCTCTCATCCGCAATTCGTCGCTGCCAATTATGAAAGGACACGAGAAATTATTGGATTAATCGTGGAAAGAGCTCAGTGTGAACGCGGACATCTGCAGCATAAACTTACTACAGAACAACCGAATTTGTTTCGAAACGAATGATTGACAATTTCAAGAAGACGTTTTCAACAATTCATTCAGAATTTATTTGAAAGCACTGTTGAAAATAATAAAATAAACGCGTTTCACAAAATATGGGCAAGTGCAGCTGTACTGAATCGTCCTCTAGGAACGCAAAATTATTTCACTACGAGATTACCCAATTCGTGTCGTCATTTCCTACAGATGGGAGAAAATAAGGGATGGAAATTCATTTAAAAGTAAATATGAAATATTTCCATTCGGTAACTGATTTTAAATAATAGTGCAGTTATTAGGCAACGATTATGCAATTTCTTCATGATTTTTAAAAATAAATTTTGTTTTATGATTTAGGACAGATAATTTCCTATTAAAATGAGATATGGTTCGAAACACTCACGGCATAGTATTAATCCACTCATTTAGTGCTGTAGAAATCAGCGCGCCTGGAGACCGAATGGTGGTGTAGGTGCAATTCACACAGCAGTATATATACAACCCGAGGACTGGCTTTCGGTTAGCAGAGTGTTCGGAGTCAGAATGGGAAAAGCTGCCTACTTATCGGAGTACAATTTGTCATTTTGATAAATGACAAATTTTAATGGCTCGGCGCCAGGAACTACGATCTCGGAAACGGAAAAGCTTGTGAGTTGTTGACGTGCCGCTGCAGTGAGTACGTATCAAAAGTGGTGCACAGATGGACAAACCGTCGTCCGCAGCTCATTGAGGCCAGAGAGAAGCGGATATTATCGAGCATTGTTCACAGTGACCGCAAATCCACAGTGCGACAAATCACCCGCAACTACAAGAGTCGTGATCAGGGCAATGTGTCACAGCACACAGTTCTTTGCAGCCTTCTGCGCATGGACCTGCGTAGCCGAAGACCCAGCCGGGTCCCCATGCTCACTGAACGTCATCGCCAACAACGCACTAATGGGTCCAAGATAATCGGGATTGGCCCGTGGATGCTTGGAAGAAAGTGGCCTGCTCTGACGAATCAAGATTCCTGGTGCATCACGTAGACAGCCACCGAGCACGGATACGCCGATTACCAATAGAGACTATGGTATCAGGAACCGTTGTTGGGCGAAAACTGGCTAGCGGCGGTGGTGCTATGCTGTAGGCGATGTTTTCTTGGGACACTTTAGGCCCCATTATCCCAATAGCACAATTCCTGATAGATGTCAGGTATCTGAACATCGTTGCGGACCAAGTTCACCCATCCATGGCAACTGTGTTCCCTGCTGGTGATGGCCATTACCGACAGGCTAATGCTCAATGACACACTGCCAGAATCGTCAAGGAGTGGTTCGAGGAACATGGTGGTGACTTTCTGTTATTGCCCTGGCATCCGAATTCACCTGACATGAACCGAATCGAACATTTGTGGTTCGACTTGGAAAAGCGGGTTCGCGCTAAATCACCACCACCCCGAAATGTACGAGAACTGGAGGACCTGCTGTTGACATTATGGTACCAGATACCCCAGGATACTTTTCACCATCTCATCGAATCGATACCACGCCGAATGGCCGCTGTTTTGCGGGCTGAAGGGGGTCCTACAGCTTTTTGGGTACAGATGGTCATAATGAAATGGCTCATCGATGTACGTTGATTAGTAGTGTGCATATATCTAGTATGGTATTTACCAATCGCCAAATTTTCGTTCCCCACTGGGAGGCCTTTTCAAAGCAGTGATTAGACATAAAATGCTGAGAATTAGAACACGTAAGAAACAAAGTTGATCTTTTGAAAATAGCGGAAAGTAACTCAAGAAGTATTTCGTGTTGTTTACCACATGTTCATACATTACTTTTTCATAGAAAATAGTACATATTTCATTTTTAGTTGAAAGTATGCATTAAAATTAAAAACAACTTGTGGAAGGATCTATGAAATCATTAAGTAATACTGAATGGTACTCTTAATTGATGTGCTTATGCTACAGAGGGCGAGTCGAAAGTTTTGCAATATTTGGATCACTTTATGTCTTCATACGTTCCTTTACGACGAAAGCTGACTAGCACTCAAAGTATAGGCCATCATGCTGCACCGTCTTTAGCCATCTGTCTTCCAGTTCTTCGATTCTGCTGCGGTGCCATTTCTTGTCCTTCGAAGCGAAGAACTCCTTCACCCCAGCTGCCACCTCCTCATGGTTGTTGGAAGTGTTGCCGGCGAAGGAAGTGGGCCATGGACCGTTACAGGTAATAATCCGACGGGACAAGATCCGGACTATATGCTGGGTGTGGCATGAGTTCGATGCCCTCAACTTCCTGCGGTATGAGGCCGAGCGTTGTCTTGCTGTAGGAGAGGCGCTCTTTCTGTTCACCAGTGCTGGGTGCTTCTCCTTGAAAACGGCAAACATCCGTTCCAGCTGTTCAGAATAGAGGTTGGCGTTGATGGTCCGACCGTCTGGAACAAATTCGTAATGGATTATCCCCTCGAAATTCCGCCAGACACAGAGCATCACCTTGTGCTCGAAGCGCCCACGTTTGGCAACAGGTTCAGGAAGGTGGCGCGGGCTCAACCACTGCCTCTGTGTGTAAGGATTACGGAAATAGAACCACTTTTCATCGCACGTAACAAATCTCTTGATGAAACGTACACCTCGTGGGTTTTCTAAGAGTTTTGTGCACACTTCCCCTCGGCGGTTTGCTTCAACTGGCGTCAGTCCGTGAGGGACAATGCGGCAGCTCCTGTAGATCTTGCTGAAGTCTTGAAGTTGACGAACCACGGTGGTCTGTGATATGCCCAGCTAGCCTGATAATCTCCGAGCGCTGATTGTCAGATTTGCCTCTACGGCCTGGGTCACGACCTCCCAATCCTCGGTTCGTGACCTAACTGACCTTGACTGAACGTCGAGGTTTCTGTCACCAGAGAGAAATTTCTTGAACCATCTGGTTGCGGTGCTGTGGTCGACGGAACATTCCCCCTTCGCATGACAAATGTTTCGTGTTACGTGAGCTGGGCTATGGTCGAGTTCAAACTCGTAAAGCAAAAGTTCCCTAACTAGTCGGTTGTGGCGGTTCATCTTTCAGGCGTCCCAACCTCAGACAGAACGACGACGTGCAATGCTGTTCACAGCAACGGCTACCATTTTATATCCCTTTCAACTGACTGCAGTGCGCTACTTGAACTAGTTTAAATACGTGCCATACCCGCAGCAGCACATGCGTTTATGCAAATATTACAAAACTTTCGACTCCCTCTCTGTAATATACGACTGAAGCTAAATAGATATAGAATTTCCAAAAAATATCTGTAGCTATTAAGGAAATGCCTACTGGGAAATCTATATTTCAAAGACGTACACAAGGCCACCTTCCAATATGCACATGCTGGATAAACAGGTTAAGAAGAAATTTGGCTACCCGGGTGACTCAGTGCTCTAACGCTGTCTTCTGACTGTTCGTGCGAAAAATTCCAGGTTCGAGTCCCAGGTGGAGATCGGTGGCATGTTGTCTTACGGCACTGGTTCTCTCCACTTCCTGGAACCAGTGGCCCTAAATTAGGGACGGGCGACTGCTTATTATAACCCATTAAGTTGATCACGGTGGTCGATGTCTAAGAAGTAATTTCGATACCCAGCGTATAGATACTGTACGTTAAAACTGACAGTGAAGCCAACAGGCTGATGTTTTAAGAGACAGCTTTCATTATTTGTGAATAACCCTATGTTGAAGTAGCAGACTACCGAGTCAGTTTAAAACTCAGCGAAAGTTCTATGAACGAATATTCTTCTGTCTTCAATCCTCTCCTTTGCCCGGGCTTGGAACTAGCTAGGAATCGAGTGACTTCTCTTCTACCAGGCACAGTGTGGCATAATATTTTCCGTGTCATCAATCTTATAGTCAACTCTAGACAACAGAATAGACTTGCTTGTCTACTCCCAGGCGATGTGTGAGATAATATTTCCTCATGATCCCGATCTTATAGACATTAACCTCTCCTCTGACCAAGTTTCGGATCAGCTAGGAATAGACTTGCTTGTCTACTCCATAGCTAAGTATGGGATGGCATTTCCTCATACCAAGATGTTATACAGTGTCTTCAACGCCTCCTTTGTTAGTACATGCTGCACCCTGTCAATTTTGGGTTGACAACTGTCTTGGAGAGGCTATATTTTCTACATTGTTAACCCATTATGTCGAATTGTCGTCATCAGAAATGATAAGATTTTAAATGAGAAGACAAAGGTACAGTTGAAGCTCAATGAGAAGACAAAGCTACAATTGAAGCTCAAGGAGAAGACAAAGCTATAATTGCAGCTCAGTGGGAATACAAAGCTCCAATTGAAGCTCAATGAGAGACAAAGCTACTATTGAAGCTCACGAGTGATAGTTTTTTAACTAGGATGAGGTAGCAAGATAAGGCTGGTATTATCATGTTTTGAGAAAGGACGAAGAATGTATGACAATAGAAGTACGAAATAGAGAGCTTCCTGGAAAACGAACTTCGGTGGCATAGAACGATAGTGTCAATAATGATATGAAGGGGAATAAATTGATGAGCAAGTTGAAGCAAAATAGAGAATAGAAAAGAGTAAAGAAGGAAAATACGCAATACCGAAAACACTTCGATGTGGGACCGTCACTGCGGAACAAAAATGCTGGTAAACCGTCTTCTATAATGAAGCCGTATGCTCACTCTTTATGAAGAAAAATGACTGATTTCTGAACAGAAATTTCATTTTCAGTAATGATCTTGTAAATAATTTAAGAATCATGAACATTACTTATGGTTGTATGTGCATCTTCTAAGATTTCTGGAATGGAAATACATTGAATGTCCAAATCTATAACTTCAGTTTTTACTGATTTCAAAGAAAGATAATTTTAGGTACTAATATTTTATAAGTTTCTCATGGTATTATGTATTATAGGCTCTACCTCTTCAACTAGTTCACCAGTACAAAAAACAGTAAATATGATTATAAGAATGGTTCTTTAGAACTATTTTTAAATTAACGTAATTTAATTTAAATTACTTCTGGAATGGGAGTACGCACTTTACTCTCTGACTCAATGATCTTTGGCTGAAGTTTTTTTTTTTTTTTTTTTTTTTTTTTCTGATTAAAGTACTCTTCGGTGAAAAGATACAGTCAGCAAATTGATTCTTTGGTAAAATTAACCTGTCGATAAATTGAACCTTACGGTCAAGTCTGTCTCCGTGAAATGACTTTCAGTGAAGTAATATTTTGGTCAGATAAGCGACATCAAGACGGATCAAGCTTTCTTATTTGACGGGGGGCGAAACTTTAAATTACGCCCCTTTGATTTCAAAAGTTTTACACTCCACTCAAATAATACGCAGCCTTTACTTTCTCATATTTCCATTACAGGAAAGTATTACGATTCTTCAAAATCCGGGTTTTGACAAAACTTGAGTAAAAATATAAAAGCAATGGGAACGAAGACAAAACAGATCTCCGCAGAAATGCAGAATTGAAAGTGAACCAGCACAGCATTAATGAGTAGTATCAGTTAGTAAACGTATCAATAGGGAGATGTTTTAGGAGTAGGGTTTGGAAATATTCCGTTCAAGGTTAAACACTCAGAAGGGCTTTCTGTGACATAGCACAGATGGCCAATCAGCTCTTCGTCACTATGGTGTTCTCGGAAAAGTCACGGAGGTTATCCATATCTGCTTATTGTTTTATACGCCTCACTCTGTTGTTTACAATAATTCTTTTCCTGCATATGAGGAATCCACAATTCACAGAGTAGGTTGCTTTGTACTCTGGTTAGTTGCACGGAATAGAGTATGTCGCTAACTAGTCTTTAAAAAGAAAATACTGGCGTGTGTAACTTTCTTTTTGATTTACAGTTTTCAGTAAATTTATCCACGTGTTGTGCTTTTCCATTTTTTACACACATCAGAGCATGACTTTACCTGAACGAGGAAGGGCAGTCGACTTCTTCCGCCAGTAGCTACTCCCCTCCCATAACATAGTACTATCTCATTTCTGTGGGACAATTCATTGTACTCCTCATTTTGTCGTTCTTTTATGATTGACTTAACAGAGCCTTTGCGTGAAAGTTTGTTCGGAATTTGCTTTCCTGAGTAAAGATACAGGGACAAGAAGCTATACGCTGGTGTACAAAATTAATGTGACAAACAGAAAGTCGAGAATATAACCAAAACGAGGCGACCGATGTAAAACTTTTCACAAATATTTACTCCTGTGGAAATATGCAAATGATGAACGTACCTCATCGAGCTGGCAGGTAACCTTGATAAGCGTTGTTCTGAGAGGGTTGCGGCAATTAAACTTTGATCTGGACTGTTAATGGAAGAATGGTTCCGCACCATTGATTAGAAGACTCTTTACGCTGGAGAGCGATCGGTAGACTGGAAGCAGGACAATCGCAAGCTGAAGTAGCAAGATGGCGGAATGTGTCGATGCAAGTGATCTCCAACCTCTGGAAATAGTACCAGGAAACCCGAACAATAACAAGAAAGCCGGGACAAGGACGCCCGTCACCAGCGCCGGTGATAGGGTGTTTGACGCCCTAGGCCATCATCCTTGCGCCCCCAAAATTTATGATATTATTTGTGCAGCTAAACATATTGCATTTATTCAATAACTATTTCAAGATACAAAAATACAGTAAATGACAAGAAACTAATGGAAACTACATCCATTTACTTACTGCTGCAGTGTAAATTGAAATTAAATCAAAATTTCATTTTGCGTGCTTTATTATTCGCAAAATTAGGAACAAGTGTTTTCAAATTTATATCACGGGCAATTTTTTGTTCGGTCGATAACGTAATTAACACAAAAAGGTTATTTCCCGGAACCCCCGGAGAGAGAGAGAGAAGAAAAAAGAACAAGAATTCCAGCGGAATGAATATACAGTAGTAGTATAACCTTTGTTGCTCTTGCCTTTGTGTAGACCGCCAGGCAACTTTCGCAGGAGCTATCCTCTGCTATGGGAACCGCGATGTCGAAGCAAACAGTTTATAGAAGACTCCAAGAGAGAGGTCTTATATGCAAGAAGACCAACTGTCTGTGTACCACTCGCCGCTTCGCACAGAAGAGTCCGTTTGAATTGGGAACGACAACGTCACCTCTGGGTCCCTAATCGATAGGCCTCATTTTCTTCAGCGACGATTCGCGATACAGACTAAATACTGATTCTCGACGTATGTGCAATTTAATTTCAATTACCCATCTACCATGAATTTTCCCTGGATCTCTTGATGTCCAATCAGATTTTTGAAAAACTTATGATGCAAACGTAATATTTCACAGTAGATGAGATTTTCCCATATTCTGACGATATCTGCTATGCTGATGAAAAAAAACCCTAATTACTGGATTGATGCATAAGCTCATGCCGTTTTTTCCACCGCACTACAGGAATGTATTACATCAGAAGGGAAAACGGAATCAATCAACTATGTATCCATCCCCATCCCTCCCCCTTTGTTTACGATGGTGTCCCAACGTCTGGATAGGTCTGCAATGCCATTCTTGAAAAGACGTGCAGGTTTTGCTGCGAAGAAATCATCAACGGAATTCTGGGGATCAACATCATTGTTGAACGTTCTGCCACGGAGAGCATTCGATAGAAATCGGAACTGGCAATACTCTGAAGGGGCGACATCTGAGAAATAGGCCGGATGTGAAAGGATCTCCAATTTCATGTCCTGAATGGCCATTTTAGTCATGTTTGCACTGTGAGGGCGTGCGTTATCATGTTGGAGAAGAACACCATGACGCCGATGTGGCCGTTTCTGCTGAATAGCACCCTCCACACGGCGGAGTTGCTCACAATCGAGTGCAGCGTTGATGGTCCGATTCCTCGGCAGTATTTCCCAGTGAATGCTTTCCATGTCCCACCAGACACACAAGATGATCTTCGCAGGATGAAGGTTGCGTTTTAGATTTGGTGTGGGCGTCTTGTTTGGGCTTAACCATTCCCTCCGCTGCCTGAAATTCACTTACAGGCACCACTTTTCATCTCCAATAAAAATACGTGACAGAAAAGGTTTGTGTTGCTGAAAACATTCGCGATAACGGGCTAGCAGAGAACCACATATGGCAACACGCTAATTCTTATTATCCTCGGTGAGAGTGTGAGGCACCCAAGACCCCAACTTCTGGACCTTTCCCATACGTTCCAGGTGTCGCACCATGGTAGCCTGGTCACTGTTCATCTCAGTGTCCAATTCGCGTGTGATTTGACGTGAATCTAAGTGGATGACATGGTTCAAACCATCCTTATCAAAGTGAGATGGGTGACCTGAGCGTGGAGAGTCGTTGAGGTCAAAATTTCCACCTCGGAACTGCTCAAACGATTTGCGGTCTGTCCTCGGAGCAATAGCATCCTTCCCCTACACAGCACAAATTTGTAGAGTAGCCTCGATGGTGAGGATCCCTTGTTAAACTCGTAGAAGAGCAGATGCCGGAAATGTTCATTTCTCTCTACTTTACAGTCCATATTTTCGGACCTGAAAACCAAAAAACCATTTGCCACAATCACACAACACAATATGATTTAGATACACGATATTACTGGCTACATTTTTATATGCAACTGGCCATCTGCACCGTCACTACTGAACTGGGAAACACTCGTGAAATAAAGAGGCATGAACTTATTCAACAACCCAATATTAAATAATCAGATTTTGGAAAAGGAAACCCAAACGGCTGAACTCAAAATAAATTAGAAAAAAAATCAAAGTGCATGAATCAGTATATCAGACTAAATAACTTAAGGAATACAAAAATTAATAATATATTGCACAATGCGAATCCAAAACAATTTTATTTACAAGGAATTTTTTCCTCTGAACGAATCTCTAAACTTCGAAGTTGAAAATCGTTTTTGTTTAAGTAGAAGGCAGACTTAAAGCTTTTGTTGATAAGTTGTTAAGAAGAATATTTGTCTCTAAGAAGGATAAATATTCTCCTGAATGAAGGAAATTGAGTAATAAGGAAATCAGAAAAAAGATGTAAAATATTATCTGGTCAGTTGAAATGAGAATAATGAAACGTGTTGGTTTGTTGCAAGAGCAAAGAAGGGATAAAATATTAGCGAGATATTTCCAGGAATTTCTTGGAGAAGACACTTGTAGAAAGTACCTCCCATCCGATGGGAAGATGGAGAGTAAATCTAACGGCATTGGAGAAGAGCGGAGGATTCTGGCTCAGAGACGAACAGGTTGGTATTCGGTTGTCAAGACTGTCAAGAATCCATGAAGCTTATCGTGCTATGAAGTAAGTTAAGTTAGCATGCCCTGCAGATTAACACGTAAGCCCATCTTCTTTGATATCGTTATTTATGTGGTAACAGTAAATACGATGGAAGCGACACCTCTCGCTATGTTGTCTACAGAAAATGCAATGCTCCCTGCCTAAAATATAAAATAATTACAAAAACATTATTAACTCCAGGATCAGCAGACTGAAGATGGATATTAATTCGAGCTATAAAGAAAGACGTTTGCCCCACTGAAGAAAAAGCATATAACTGAAAAGATTGCACTCGCACCTGGAAAGAAGTGCTGAAAATAGTACGAAGATTCAAATAATTCCAATACGTTTTTGAGTAAGATGGAGATTTTGAAGGAAGTGTGAGCAGTAGAGTGCAGGCGGGATTGAATAACTGGAAGAAATTATTGAGTGAAATATTATATGTGACAGAAGACTTCCAGGGAAACATAAAAATTGCAAACGGTTTGAAGCTGAAGTTCCGCTACATATACACTATATAGGTTTAAAGCTGAAGTTCTAAGATATACACTATATTGACAAATGTCACCAGACACCCCTTCAAAACCAAGTGAACGGATCCGCTGCGTTGTTCAGATGCGCGGTACAGCTGCAAACTGTATAAAAACAAGCCTACAGCTGACCGCGATCATATCGCACTGTGAGGTTGAGTGAAACTGTGTCGGCGGGAGAGAACTGACTTTCAGAAAGGAAAGATCATTGGGTGTTATATTAGTGGGCTGTCCATAAGAGAAACAGAGAGGCGTTTAAACACACCCTCGTCAACTGTTTTGGATGTACTGAATAAGTTGAAGACATATGGCGTGCCTGAAGCAGCAAAACGTGCCGGCAGACCAACGAAAATCAGTGATAGAGGACGTCGAAGCCTCAGGAGAGTCATTGTAGCTAATCGACGGAGTACTGCACAAGACCTCAGTGTACAGGTGAGTAAAAATGCTGGAGCCTCGATATGAATACGTACCAATTGCAGAAAACTTCATTCCATGGGTTACCATGGTCGTGCGGCTGCTCATAAGTCTTTCATCTCCACTCGGAATGCTACTCGTCGCTTAGCATGGTGTAAGGAATATTTATCTTGGACCGTGGATCAATGGAAACGGGTCCTATGGACTGATGAATCCAGATACATGATTCATCAGTCTCATGGCCGTATGTGGGTATGGCAGCAGCCGGAGGAACGCTATTTACCACAGTGCAGTGTTCCTACGGTCAAGTTTGGAGCTGGCAGTGTACTCGTGTGGGGGTGTTTTTCGTGGTATGGTCCCGGCCCATTGGTTATCGTGGACAAACCTATTAACCAGCACGTCTACCTCGATATTCTGCGGGCAATTATGATCTACCAACTCTGTGGCAATACTATGGAACCAAGCTTTGTTGGTATCAGCAGGATAATGCACCGAGCCATAAAGCAAGGACTGTTACGGCCTTGTGTGATGATAATTCCATATTGTGTGCGGACTGGCCAGCACAGAGCCCTGATCTTAATCCCGTAGATCACTTATGAAATGAATAAGAGCGCTGCATAAGAAGTTTGTAACCGAGGCCTACTACTCAGCAAGCGTTAGCGGCAGCATTATGTACTGAATGGAAGCGCATACCTATCGAAGTGTCAGTGCATGCATTAAGGCCAAAGGTGGGCCGACGCTGTGCTAATGTATGTCAATAAATGCTATCTTGTGTTTCTCTTGTAGGTTTCCGGTGACTTTTGTCAATATAATGTATAAAGGGTATGCTTAACAATTACATAGAAATGAAGGTACTCAGGTGAATGTTTGGTATCTTCAGAAAGGATGAAATTCTGAATAAATGGATGAAAGCAACAGCTAAAACTGACGAGATTTCAAAGAAGAATTGCCGTGATATTTTCAAGTAACATTCCATTCCAGTGGTATTCACTTCAAAAAAGACAAAGGATGCGTTGGGCAGAGTTGTGAATACGGAACGACCAAGCCAAAAAAATGTAGGAAGAACTGGAGAGAGATGAAGGGGCAGTACAAATGAGATGAAGTAAAATAATTTAAAGAGTGGTGCGTCATAAGACTGAAATAAATACGGAAAGAAGAATTACGACATCGGCAATAAAAAGAATAAAAAAGGCTGTCCATTTTATCACTTCTCATTCTCGCTGTTTATGTTGATTTGGTATCCATTTCTGAAAAGAAAATGTTTATGCATAATAAAGAGTTAAAGATATTACACAGTGAGCTGAGAAGGAATTATTACGGGTGTTCAAATTTGACCTGGACTTTTGTTTCTAATACATTAGTTTGAAGAATTGTGCGTATTATTATTGTGCGTTTGGCAACACTGGTATCTCACACTACCAGAATGCCACTTCTTTCGTTAATTTTCGTTCTTCAAGACAACTCGCGCATTGCCGAAACAGAAATGCCGAGCGAAGGTGTTTCGACTTTGGTGCAGCAGAGAATAATTACCAAATGTCTTTGCAATGAAGGTGCGAGTGGCAGTAAAGTTCAGCAGAAAATTCAAACACAGTTTGGTGATTCCTGTCTCTCCTGTTCATCCGTCTTCGAATGGTGTAAAGCGTTCAAGGAAGGTAGACAAAGCGTCGGCAACGAACGGCAGCCGCCCAGGGGGCGCAGTGGTCTAAGCGATGGCTGCTGACTATTCGTCCGTGATGGGTCCGGGTTCGAATCCCGGTGAGGCATGGATGTTGTGTTTGTCTTACGGCTCTGGCTCTCTCTCCCTTTCCTGGAACTAGTGACCCTAAATTAGGGACGGGAGACTGCTTATAGCCCATTGAGTTGCTCATGGTGGCCGTTAAACCTTCAATCCAAAAATCCAAACGAACCGCACAAGGCACGACCGGCAGCTGCTGTTAACGAAGCCATAACTGCGCGCGTAAATGAGCTCATTCGGAACAACAGCAGGAGAACTGTAAATGATCTGAGCTCTGCACTGAATATCAGCGCCGGCAGGCTGCTTAATATCATCCACGATAAGCTGCACTTCAGCAAGGTGTGTGCCAGATGGGTACGGAAGCAGCTGTCTGACGAGCAGAAAGCCAGCAGGTTGCAAGTTGCGAACATGTTGCGCTGAAGACATCAGAAAGAAGGAGACAACTTTCTGAGACATGTGGTAACAGTGGACGAGACATGGATCCATCATCGTACGCCGGAAAGCAAACGTGCAAGCATGAAGTGGAGACACAGGGATTCTCCCCCACCCAAAAAATTCAAGATCAGGGTATCTGCCACGAAGGTAATGGCTACGGTGTTTTGAGACATTAACTGTATCATTGGAAGATCGTCAGACAATCAACGTCACCTATTACAGCAATCTCTTCAAGTAGTCCCTTAAGGCAGCACTGAGAAAGAAGAGACCAGGACTCCTTCAACAGTGGAGTATACCTTCTCCAAGATAAAGCCAGGCCCCACACCGCTAAAGTGACTATAGAAACTTTTAAGGAATTGGGATGGAACGTTGTACCACACCTTCCTTACAGCCCGGATATGTCCCCATATGACTACCACCTGTTCGGCCCATTAAAGGAATTTTTGGGACTGTAGAAATTCACATTAAATGAAGAGGAGAAAAGTGTCGTCCTGAGATGGTTTAAACAACAGAGTAAAGAATTCTATGAAACTGGGATCCGGAAGCTTCCAGAAGGGTGGAAAAAAATGTATGTATCTTGACAGAAATTACTTCAAAAAGAAAGTGAGGTAACATCAGCTGAACGGTAAATAAGTATCTGATTTAAAAAAAAGTCCAGGTCAAATTTGAATCTTCCCACGTATTAACCACCACTTCTCTCCGAAAAATAAAAACAACCAGTTAAAAGTCCTAAAATGATAAAAAAAAATACCAAACCGGTTCTCGTTTTGAAAAAAAACACACATCTGGTTCTTATTGCAGGAAAAAAAACGTATATGATTTCAGTTCCACGAAAATAACAGAAAAAACATGAACAAAAATCAACTGTTCCCTGTCACAGGGGTAAAAAAAAATATAATAAAAACCCTAGAATTGACGCTGCGAGAGAAAAAAAAAATTAATCTCGTCTACAAAAAATAACAAGAAAGATGACACCGAATTTTCGGGTGTAATAAGCACGTCTTTTGAATCCGTTCTGAAGCAAATTAAATTTATCAAAGCTATTCAAAGTCCATTGAACCGGTATGGAAAACAATACTATCTGACGGAAGAAAGAAGTTTTTCAATCGGGTTTTTAATCCCTCAGATATTGCTGTAAACGGAATAGTGAGCTTACGAACTCTTAGAAACAGAGATATTGACAAAAATTAAGATGTGACTTTACGTCCCCTGGTGGAAAAACCATGCATTATTTTAGGAAGAAAGTATTCTCAAAAGGTTTATCCATATGAACGGATAGGTGCAAGGAAAAAAATTTAGTCGAGTTTTCAGGAGCCCAGATTTTGCTACAAATACATCTGAAGCATAAATTAACACTTATGCCCCCTGGTGGTCAAACCATTCTTTACCAAACATTAGAAATTATGTGAAAAAAAAATTCCATCAGGTCTTGTATGCGAAGAGGAAGAATTTTTCAAATCGGAGTTTTAGAAGCATAAATAACGCAGAAAACGCAATTTACCTTTGCGCCCCCTAGCGGAAAGTCTATGATTTACTTGAAAATTTTGAATTTATAGGGAAAACATTTCGCATCGGAAACACTATCCAACAAAGAAGGAATTTTTCAAATCGGACTTTTAGAAGTAGAGATATTGACAAAAATAAGATATACATCTACGCACCCTGGTGTAGAAACCATGCATTATTTCAAGAAGAAAATGTTCCTAAAAGGTTTGTCGACATGAGTAGTATCGGTCTACAAACGACATTTTTTTCAGTCGAGAATTTAGAAGCTCATATTTTGCTGCAAATACATCAGAAGCGGAAATTAAGATTTACGCCGCCTGGTGGCCAAACCATTTTTTTTTACAAAAATTTGAAATTATGTGCAAACGATTTCCCATCAGCAGCTGTATCCGGTACAGAAAGACTTTTTCAAATCGGAGATTTAGAAGCAGAGATATAGGGGGGAAAGCAATTTACCTTTACGCCCCCTAGCGGGAAGTCTATGAATTACTTGAAAATTTTGAAATTATATGAAAAGAATGTCACACTGAGAACACTATCCATTGGAGAAAATCTTAGATATGATCTTCGAAAAATTTTGAAGGTCCTCCTCATCTTCAATTTCTTTGAGGAACTCCGAAGGCAATGAAATAGTAGAGAGGCCTACTCTGGGTTCAGTGAAAAACATGGCCTTGTAAGGTGACTGTTTAATGCCGGAATGGGACGCTCTGTTCTTCATAAACTGTACGTACCTCAGACCCTCCGACCATCTAGTTGTATTCTTGTCCTTCAACCAAGAACCGAGCATATTCTCAATATCTTGATTAGCTCTTTCGACTGAGCCTTGGCTCTGGCTGTGCTGAGGTTTTCCGTACACAATTTTAAGCTCGGATCACAGACTTGCTAGTACGAAAACGACATGATTCGCAAATTCACGATCGTTGTCCGACGGACTCCTATAGTCAAAAATATGTCATTTAAATTGCAGACTATCTCCTCAGCTCTCTTGGATTCCAACAGACGAAGCAAAACGAATTTTGTTAAATGGTCTTGGTAAAACATTACAAACTTGAATTTATCATCTGGTTGGGTCTGGAAGTCAATCAGATGGACTTGGAACCTACTGTTCATTTCCGAGTGCAGAACTGGCTTAGAAGCCAACTCCCTTTGTTTTCTTTGGTAGACACACTTCACACATGGACATAAAAAAGCATATCATTTCCTTGGTGACATTTGCAGTTTTTTTAGAAATTTCAGCCAACATTCTGTCTCGACCACCATTACCCCCAGCCACATGAGCTGCATCGATGACATCATAAAATTCATCAGCTGAGAGATAGTATTTTATATTTTCAATTCCTTCATTTCGTGCTACAAGCCTTTTTACGCCTCCGATTTCCAGCACGGTAAATCATTTTAACCTTCTTCGCTGTAGGGGTGTTTTCTTTTCCGCTTTTTCAGCCTCTTCCACCTCTTATATAAACTCTAAGTATTTGTCTTTTGTAAGCGCATTATAATGAGTCGATTTTTCGCTTTCACTTTTCAAAATCTCCGTCAAAAAATCTCCCTCTCCACACCCTTTGATAACTTTGTCCACTAGACGTAGCCTCATCCATTGGTGAGAAACACAAAAGAATAAAACGTCCGAACAAAACAAGTGTTTACTAACACGCAAGAACAAACTAATAATACGTCGGAACACTCTACAATTTCGCGGCTCAGTACCAGTGACCTGGGCACTGATAAAACTTGGTATTACACTTGCTGCAATGGCGATGCTTCCAGTCACTCTTTGGCTGAACGCTGTTGCTGTACTGTGACGCGGAGACGGAGCGGTACACGCAGGAACTAGTGCTTCCATCAACATTAAGTCTTTCAAAATTACATGATTTTTGTTTGTTTATTTTTCAGAACGGAGTTTGACATTTGCGCACAGAAGTTCTTACACAAGGAGGAAGTTAATCAGGAGAATGAGATTTCGTTGAAAACTGAAGCGATCAAACAGTCAGTCGGTATGGGACAAGGCTTCGTTAGGTGCAATTGCACCAAAACCTGTTCATCGAACAGGTGTCTATGTAAAAGAAAAGTCAATACTAAGTAAATAAACGTGCTAAGTGCATAATAAGTGATAATTCAATATTCTCTCGATTCGTCTCCATATTCTATAGATTAAAGTACAAATGCAGGTCGAACTACTTAAGACTACGCCAAACCAGTTTGCCCTGGAAGCTCCACCTTTATTTCAGTATAATCTAGTTTCTCCTATCGCGCTTCGTATGAACTACTTCGTCCTATCGTGCTTCGGATAAACTAGTTTGTTTAAGGAAGAACTAGCTTGTCCAAAAATCGGATTTGGCCGGTTACATATATGCACTATATTGACAAAAGTCACCGGACACCTACAAGAGAAACACAACATAGCATTTATTGACCTGCGGTTTCGGTCCACCTTTGGCCTTAATGCATGCACTGACCCTTCGAGACATGCTTTCGACAAGGTTTTGGAAAACAGCGATAGGTATGCGCTTCCATTCAGTACATAATGCTGCCGCTAACTGTTGCTTAGTAGTAGGCCTTGGTTCCGAACTTCTTATGCGGCGCTCTAATTCATCCCATGTGTGCTCAATGGGATTAAGATCAGGGCTCTGTGCTGGCCAGCCCACACGTGATACGGAATTATCGTCAAAACACGCCGTAACAGTCTTTGCTTTATGGCTCAGTGCATTATCCTGCTGTTACCAACAAGGTTCTGTTCCATAGCATTGCCACGGAGTTAGTAGGGCACAATTGTCCAGAATATCAAAGTAGACGTGCTGGTCAACAGGTTTGTCCACGATAACCAATGGGCTGGGACCATACCACGAAAACCACCCCCACACGAGTACGCTGCCAGCTCCAAACTTGACCTTAGGAGCAGTACACTGTAGTAAATAGCGTTCTCCCTGCTGCCGCCATACCCACACACGTCCATCAGACTGATAGATCGTGTATCTGGATTCATCAGTGCACAGAACCCGTTTCCATTGATCTACGGTCCACGATAAATGTTCTTTACACCATGCTAAACGACGAGTAGCATTCCGAGTGGAGATGAAAGGCTTATGAGCAGACGCACGACCATGGCAACCCATGGAATGAAGTTCTCTGCAAATGGTACGTGCACATACCGAGGTTCCAGCATTTTTATTCACTTGTACACTGTGGTCTTGTGCAGTACTCCTTAGATTAGCTGTAACGACTCGCCTGAGGCTTCGAAGTCCACTATCACAGATTTTCTTTGGTCTGCCGGTATGTTTTGCTTCTTCAGGCACGTCATGTGTCTTCAACTTATTCAGTACATCCAAAACATTTGGCTTTGGTATGTTTAAACGCCTCTCGGTTTTTCCTATGGACACCCCACAATCTTTCCTTTCTCAAAGTCAGTTCCCTACCGCTGCGACATTTTCACTCAACCTCACAGTGCTAGATGATCGCGGTCAACTGCAGGTTTGCTTTTATACCGTTTTCAGCTGTACCGCGCATCTTAACAACGCAGCGGATCAGTTCATTTGATTTTGAAGGGGTGCCGGTGACTTTGTCAATATAGTGTGCATCACCTATATAGGCCTACATTGAATGGACAAAACATTACATATACCTATCTAATAGCGTGTTAGTCCTCCTCTAGCGAGAATAACAGTCTATACACGCTGAGCCATGGACTCAACCGGATGCCGGAATGTTTCCGGACGCAATGCCAGCTATGCTTGTCGCAGCGTTGTCCACAACTCTTCCCGAGACGTTGGTCCAGCATTCATGGATCTCATGCTCCGCTCCATGGCGTCCCAGGGTTTTAATCTGGCGTCCTTGGGGTCCACTTGATGGTTCCAAATCAGATGGGTTTTCCCCGAGCCAAGCCTGGGTGTTTGCGGCCTGGTGGGGCGGCACAGTGATCTGCTGAAACAAACCATCGGCCGCAGAATGCGCAAAAATCACGAAAGCCTCTTCGTGGTCAGCCGGCACGTGCTGATAGAGCGCAGTGGTTAAAAACATCTCCAGACCCACCAAGAAAATTAATGTGTCCCATGAGAAAGCTCCCCAAACCATCACAGATCCACCACCGCCTTGAACAAAGCAGACCTGGCAAGACAACGCCATGGCCTCATGCTGTAGACGCCACACCCGCACCCCTCCTGTCAGTCCGGTACAGCTCAAAACGGTATTTATCTGACCACGGGACAAGGTGCCACTCATAAGAAGTCCAGTTTTTATGTTCTCGGCACCAGGCCAGGCGTAATTTCCGATGACGAGCAGTCAACCGTGGTCGATAGCATACTCGTGGTACACTCTTAATACGGTTACCCTCGGGAACCTTAGAGTTCTTACTACTTGGGCGATAGAATGATCCATCTGTCTTCCGCCGACAATGTGTGCAGGATAAAAGTCGCTCAGATCACCACGTTCACCCACGTTCCTCGATAGTATACTCATGCTACGGTTACCCTCGGAAACCTTAGGGTTCTTACTACTTGGACGATTGAATGACCCATAAGTCTTGCGCCGACAATGTGTCCAGGATCAAAGTCGCTCAGATCACCAGGTTCACCCACGTTCCTCGATAGTATACTCATGATGCACTCTTAATACGGTTACCCTCGGAAACCCTAGGGCTCTTACCACTTGTGCGATAGAATGACCCATTTGTCTTGAGCCGACAATGTGTCCAGTATCAAAATCGCTCATATACCCACGTTCCTCGACAGTATACTCATGCTACGGTTACCCTCGAAAACCTTAGAGTTCTTACTACTTGGACGATTGAATGACCCATAAGTCTTGCGCCGACAATGTGTCCCGTATCAAAATCGCTCAGATCACCACGTTCATCCACGTTCCTCTATAGCATACTCATGGTACACTCTTAATACGGTTACACTCGGTAACCCTAGGGTTCTTACCACTTGGGCGATAGAATGACTAATCTGTCTTGCGCCGACAATGTGTCCATGATCATAGTCGCTGAGATCGCCACGTTTACCCACGTTCCTCGATAGCGTACTCCTGGTACAACTCTTGATACGGTTACCCTCGGAAACGCTAGGGTTCTTACCACTTGGGCGATTGAATGACCCATCTGTCTGGAGCCGACAATATGTCCAGGATCAAATTCGCTCAGATCACCAAGTTCACCCACGTTCCTCGATAGTATACTCATGCTACGGTTACCCTCGGAAACCTTAGTGTTCTTCCTACTTGGACGATTGAATGACCCATAAGTCTTGCGCCGACAATGTGTCCAGTATCAAAATCGCTCAGATCACCACGTTTATCCACGGTCCTCGATAGTATACTCATGGTACACTCTTAATACGGTTATCCTCGCGAACCCTAGGGTTTTTACCACTTGTGCGATAGAATGACTAATCTGTCTTGCGCCGACAATTTGTCCATGATCATAGTCGCTGAGATCACCACGTTTACCCACGTTCCTCGATAGCATACTCATGGCACAACTCTTGATACGGTTACCCTCGGAAACGCTAGGGTTCTTACCACTTGGACGATTGAATGACCCATCTGTCTTGAGCGGACAATGTGTCCAGGATCAAATTCGCTCAGATCACCACGTTCACCCACGTTCCTCTATAGCATACTCGTGGTACACTCTTAATACGGTTACACTCGGTAACCCCAGGGTTCTTACCACTTGGGCGATAGAATGACCCATCTGTCTTGCGTCGACAATGTGTCCATGATCAACGTACCTCTGATCACCACGTTTACCAACGTTCGTCGATAGCATACTCGTGGTACACTCTTAATACGTTTGCCCTCGGGTACCTTAGTGTTTTTATTACTTGGGCGATAGAATGACCCATCTGTCTTGCGCCGACAATATGTCCAAGATCAAAGTCGCTCAGATCACCACGTTCACCCACATTCCTCGATAGTATACTCATGGTACACTCTTAATACGGTTACCCTCAGGAACCTTAGAGTTTTTACTACTTGGACGATAGAATGACCCATTTGTCTTGCGCCGACAATGTGTCCTGGATCAAAATCGCTTAGATCACCACGTTCACCCACGTTCCTCGATAGTATACTCATGGTACACTCTTAATACGGTTACCCTCGGTAACCCTAGGGTTCTTACCACTTGGGCGATAGAATGACCCATCTGTCTTGCGCCGACAATGTATCCATGATCAAAGTCGCTGAGATCACCACGTTTACCCACGTTCCTCGATAGCATACTCATGGTTCTACTCTTGATAGGGTTGCCCTCGGAAACCCTAGTGTTCTAATCACTCATCACTCATTTTGCTCGCTCAGAATACCACGTTTCCCCATGTTCGTTGATTGCGAAACACTGTTGGAAGCATTTCTGCTGGCCTATTTATCGCCTGCGTTTCGTTTGGGTATGTTCCACTTTGTTTGTTGGGGGGGGGGGGTTGCCCATGTCAAGTTGCGATCACTCCAATCTCTAATGTTTTTGTCTACTGAGTGTACATCTGTTTTCTGAGTTTCATAAGTTAGCTCTTTAAAGAAATATCATCTGCAAGAATAAATTTACTGATATTGTTAGATCTTATTTACTGCTGCTGTATCAAACGTCTTCATTTACACCGATCTTAGCATACAACGCGAGCTTCATTGAAATAAATCCCACTTCTCACACAAAACCTTTTGTGTGTCGTACTCAAAATCTTTTTGTATTCCTGAATCTGGTTCTTCCATGATTTCCTCTGTCTTCTACTTTTCTTTCCTGGCATCTAAGCTGAATAAATTCTTTTAGTTAGCATCTCATCACTCATGCTTTCAGCATGGACAAACCGCCTCAAAATATATGTGTTCACCCTACTAAAAATATTTTTTCTTCACGTTACACATCTGCAATACATCTTCGTCATCATCAGAACGAGGCACGCTACCTCTCGCATAGCATCTCTCCATCACTGAAACGACTCTCGGATCTCACTTCCAGCACTAAGGTTTCAGTACCGTACATCAGAGAAGGAGCAAGTGCACTTTCATACACAATCATTCAAGGACTCTTTGACAATGCAACCGTCCTGTGAAATCCCCCTAAAGCAGACATGATTTTCTAACATGAATTTATGTGCCTGTTGATTTCATCATCTAATCTGTTTTCTCTGTGAAACATGTTTCCTAAATACATGTATGTAAATACCATTGAGACTTATCTTGCATTCAGTTACTAACAGGTCCTCAGTCTGTGACGTATACTCTAATTTAACTTAATTTTTTTCCCTTCTCTATGTAAATTTGAGTTCATTCTCATTAGCGTTTTGTGACGTACTACAGAGATGAAAACATGTGCCAAGATGTGACGTACTACAGAGGTGAAAACATGTGTCACAACGACAAATCCGCAGCGAGATGTTCTTCCGCGTAGCTCAGTTGGGAGAGCGACTTACTCCGGAGTGAGGGTGACACGGACGAACTTGAGTTTTCACAAAGACGACAAAACCGCAGCGTGACGTTCTTCCGTGTAGCTCAGTTGGGAGAGCGACTTACTCCGGAGTGAAGGGGACACGGACGAACTTGAGTTTTCACAAAGACGACAAAACCGCAGCGTGACGTTTATCCGCGTAGCTCAGTTGGGAGAGCGACTTACTCCGGAGTGAGGGGGACACGGACGAACTTGAGTTTTCACAAAGACGACAAAACCGCAGCGTGACGTTCATCCGCGTAGCTCAGTTGGGAGAGCGACTTACTCCGGAGTGAGGGTGACACGGACGAACTTGAGTTTTCCCAAAGATGACAAAACCGCAGCGTGACGTTCTTCCGCGTAGCTCAGTTGGGAGAGCGACTTACTCCGGAGTGAGGGGGGACACGGACGAACTTGAGTTTTCACAAAGACGACAAAACCGCAGCGTGACGTTCATCCGCGTAGCTCAGTTGGGAGAGCGACTTACTCCGGAGTGAGGGGGACACGGACGAACTTGAGTTTTCACAAAGACGACAAAACCGCAGCGTGACGTTCATCCGCGTAGCTCAGTTGGGAGAGCGACTTACTCCGGAGTGAGGGTGACACGGACGAACTTGAGTTTTCACAAAGACGACAAAACCGCAGCGTGACGTTCATCCGCGTAGCTCAGTTGGGAGAGCGACTTACTCCGGAGTGAGGGGGACACGGACGAACTTGAGTTTTCACAAAGACGACAAAACCGCAGCGTGACGTTCATCCGCGTAGCTCAGTTGGGAGAGCGACTTACTCCGGAGTGAGGGGGACACGGACGAACTTGAGTTTTCACAAAGACGACAAAACCGCAGCGTGACGTTCATCCGCGTAGCTCAGTTGGGAGAGCGACTTACTCCAGAGTAAGGGGACACGGACTCGATGCCTGTCGCAGACAAACTTGTGTTTTCACATTGGCGCCCGATTGTGGAAAATGAATCCCCTGGCCGTTGGGTTCTTGAAAAAATGTGTGATGTTCCACATTGCTTGGAATTAATGAAAAATTCCTACTTCTCTTCAAAGACGAAAAAATTGAGAGGGAGATGATGTGCCATACTATAGAGGTGAAAACATGTGCCAAGACGACAAATCCGCAACGGGACATTCTGTCCGCGTGGCTTAGTCGGGAGAGCTACCTACTGCGGAGTAAGGGGACACGGTTTCGATGGCCGTCGCGGAAAAACTTGTGTTTTCGCAGTTTGCCGAACTTAACGTGATATCTTCTCTTTCTCAAGAGTATGGTTGGCAACACCTTGAGATCAGAACGCGTGACGTGCGGATGTGTCAGATGAGAACAAAACGATATATAATGTTTGAGAAGAAGCAGTACGGGGAGTTGGTGGAAGTTATAGTACTATTTGTGAAAGAGTCGTTGTTAACTTGAAGTTTGAGTTAATTGAAGGTTGCGTGCTCTACTTTAGTGTTGGTGTTGTTTTCTTAACCAAGTTTTATTATTATTATTAACTCACGTTCATTTGATTACACCTTGTTGAAGTGGCAAAGGATTAGTGGCAGAATAAAGACAAATAGTAAGTAACCTTTTCAGAATATTCTTGAATGACTGCTGTTTCACTGTAGGTGAATTTTGTGAGACTAATCTATGTAATGCTCAGACAGCTAAACATAGACGAACAATACAAATCAAGAACCATATTTTTGGTTTTTCCTTTATTTTTGCTAAGTTTGAATTTCTTAAAAAATTCTTGCATTCGGAACAACATATTTCGCAACTCACTTTTTCTCCCATACAACTGGACTATGTCATCAACATATTCACGCGGAAAGGGATCGTAATATATGAATGCACTAGCAGGGGTACCCGGTATTTCCCGTGTAAATATTACTATTTGTGGAATCACCAAGTTCAGCGGGTGAAAGTTAATGAATGAAAAAGATATTCCTGTATTTTTTCAGTAAATTTATTTTAATTCATTTAGGTTATTGCTTCTTGTTAAACAATATTTTTGGTTTTTACATTGGGAGCAAAAATGTAGAGATTTTTAGGATTGACAACCCTTGAGCACGCGATGTAGAGTTGTCCGTGTGAAAAGCAGGGTTCCTCCAAATTAATACCAACCACTGCCAATGACTGGCTGATGCAGTAATATTTCTGCAAAATAAAAAGGGAGATTACTTCAAATGTGAAAAATAAAAAAAAAATTGATTTAGTTAATTGACTTTTACGAAACAAAAAAAAAAGGAAGAGGAATGGAAATACTTACCTTCGAGGAGACATCCATAGAACTGCCGTACATCTGGCGTGCGCTTCTGAGAATCCCGAAACACTGAAATGCAATGTACCTATGTCATGTTGCGTGCATGCAACTTGACATTGGAATTGATCTTCCTTTTGTTTACCGTTTTGAGTTTTGAATATCTGGAACTCTCTATTTACATTGCATTGTATTTCTACCTGATGAAGCCTCCCGTTGGTGGTGAAAGCTAATGTTTATTCATTTGTGTTTTTAATACACCATTCAACGGATATTTTTGCACTTTATTGTTATCTACGGTCTCTAACTTAGACCGTAGATCGGGTACTGGAGAGCTGTAAAAAATGGAGCTTTTACGGAAATTGTGTATGGAGGCACCTTAACCCCGGACTCCGACCCCATCCGAAAACCATCTGCGGTCTAAGTAAGCGTCCCATGTGATAGTATACCAAATTTGGTAGTTCTAAATTGAAAACTGTAGATTTTACGGAAATTTTGTGGGAGGCCCCCTTGACCCTGGGCTCTGACAAGGGTTCCCACCCTTCCAAAAACCGTCTACGGTCTAAGTTAGGGTACCATGAGATAGTACACCAAATTTGGTGGTTCTAAATTGAAAACTGTAGATTTTATGGAATTTTTTTTATGGAAGCCTCTTGACTACGGGCCCCGATTCCTTCCAAAAACCGTTTACGGTCTAACTTAGAGTACCATGAGATAGTATACCAAATTTTGTGGCTCTAAATTGAAAACTATAAATTTGTATAGCGGACATACAAACAAACATTCAATTTTATATGTATATAGATGGGAAAGATAAACAACAGGTGAAAGAAAGAACGTACATATTAGGATAGCAGCTAAGTGATACATTCAAAGCTAAAATCGGGTAATCCAGAACATTTAATCTTTCGACTAAGGAGAACTTCTTACAAGTGCAACATATTACGAGATGTGAGGAGAAATGTATTACGAGTAAGTAAATACATTATTCGTTTTGTTTGCAAAATGATGAGACAGATTTCAATCAAGTTGATTAATTTTAACCTCCGCTTTGTTTTCCTGTTCTTCTGCACCTATAAAAACTTAGCTAATCTTAATGATATCCGGGGAGATTTGCTCAAGATAGAGGAGGAGGAGTTCGAAACATTTTTGGCGCCGTTTAGAACGAAATCTGAAAGTGGCGGAAGTACATTACGCAATTTTGCGCAAGCAGCGTGCCACCTATACAGTCAAAGAGATCTAATCTCTTGGATAAGAAAAAAGCCTTTATGCTGAACGAAACTAGCCTTAGAGCAACGTAAGCTCTAAATTTTAATTTGCGTACTTTTCTTTTCGCCTTCTTTCCCTTTTCTCCATCTTCGAAATGAGAAATGGAGGGACGATGGAACTCACTGAGGTAATCTTCTGCAGATCAGCTCACTTGATATCTTGACAACGTCGAAAGAAACAGTTTGTTATTTAAACTTTCGGTACTCAGCCTAAAAGGGTCATCAATTTCACTTCATGGGGGGTCCTTCAGTGACTCTCGCGCAGACTCATCTTCCATCCCAACAAATCTAAGGTCGCGAATGGCGGGCGGCAGCGAAGGGAATCTTTTCTACTGTACACATGATGTTTCAAAAGGGAAAACTTTTCTGTATCAGCTATCTTTAATGTTCTTTTTCTTTCTCTTTTTTTATCTTTTATCCCCATATTTAGCTTTTCATCCCAAGAATCCGTTTCAGACTATGACTTCTTTGGTGGGTGTTCCCTACCCTTTGCATTCTGATTGATTTTCCCCAGTTCGTCCTCCTGGTTATGCACCAATGCCGAATGCCCAGGGGACTAAGCCAACTTTCCACCAATAAATCTCTGTTTGAGTCTGGGGCGATTTCTTATCCGTCTAAGGCACGCACACCATACTTTGGCAGGAAGGAATCCCAGAGCTTGACTTTTTGTTCTGGTTTCTACGTACCGCCTTTAAAGGGCCATGATAACTCCGCCTTTTGCAAAACAAGAAAACCGTAGGGCAAGGGTTGGGACAGGGGAAAGAGAGGACTCGTTCGAGGGAGGGGGGATTAATGGCACAGAGGAAAATACAAATGGAGACATTTTCTCAGCTGTACATCTTTCTACTACTAGTTCTTCTTTCCATCTTTCGTTCTCTCTCGCTCTTCCTTGAGTCTCCAGCACGCTCAAGTAGTATTTACCCCCCAAGGAGTTCTCCGTGCGACAAGGGATATTTTCTTTTGTCCATTTGTACTCTCTCTCTCTCTCTCTCTCTCTCTCTCTCTGTATCCATCTCTCTCTCTCTCTCTCGTTCTCTTGTGCTGTGTTCCTTCCATCTCAATTTCGCACTATGTCGGGCTTTGCATGCCAGAGTGCGCTTAGAACGTAAACCTCTTCGCCCCAGATGAGCAAATTGTATCTTCACCTCCGAACGATTTCTTGTTTGCGTCAGGCGGTGGAGAAAGTCTTCCGCAGAGACAGAGAGAGGGAGAGTTAAAGGTGTTCTCCCTCTCCACTGCCAACTTTCCTGCAGAGCACGCAGGGGACCAAAGCTCAGGTCCCCAAACGAGACAAACTCACACGTTCTGTATTTCCCAAAAACTGTGGATTGTAACAAATTTTGTTTCCCCCTCCTCCTCCATTTTTTAACATGTTCTTTCTTCATTCTTTTTTTTTTTTTGCGTCTTCTTCGTTCTTCTTCTACGTAACTGGATCTGGTGATTCTCTTAGAACGGGAATCGAATTTTTTAGCGAAATAAAAAACGCAGTCATTGATAAACATGTAACGGCTTCAAGGTAATTAGATGAAGAAAACTGATTTAGTAATATTGAAAAGTTAAAAGTATTATATGAAGAAAATGTAACATAGATGTTGTGGAAGCACATTTTCGACGAGGGCAGGGGTCGAAACCGCATCCTCCTTGTCCGGAGCCAAATGCTTTCCCCATTTAGCTACACCGACCGAATTTATCACTGCGACTTTGCCGTCTTGAAATGTGCTTCATCTCGGTAATATGTCGCATATATATGTCCCCTTGAGAACGAAGGCGGCACGAAATCGCAGGTTTCGAGTCCGCCGAAAACCAGGCTTGTGGTAACTCTAAATATAAGAAGGAATTCTAACTAATTCCGGACGATGTGGGGATGAACTATCACACATTTTTCGAAACTAAGAAGAAATTTGCATTAACTCCAGACGATGTGTGGAAGGAACATCACACATTTTTCGAAGCGAAGAAGAAATTTGTATTAACTCCAGACGATGTGTGGAAGGAAAATCACACATTTTTCGAAGCGAAGAAGAAATTTGCATTAACTCCAGACGATGTGTGGAAGGAAAATCACACATTTTTCGAAGCGAAGAAGAAATTTGCATTAACTCCAGACGATGTGTGGAAGGAAAATCACACATTTTTCGAAGCGAAGAAGAAATTTGCATTAACTCCAGACGATGTATGGAAGGAACATCACACATATTTCGAAGAACCCAACGGCCGGTAGATCCATTTCCACAACTGGGCGTCAGTGTGACAAGAATCGAAATTAGCCGGTAACAAGAATCGAAACCGCATCCTTCTGCTCCGAAGCAGAATGCTTTCCCAATTAAGCTGCACCAATGAAATTTATCGCTGCAGCTTTGCCGTCTTCAGAAATGCTTTACCTCTGTAGTAAGTCACAATGTTGTATGCCTATACGGAACAATTGCACCAAATTAGGCGTGGATCGAATTAACTCGGGGCTAGTAGAATGGGATGAATTGAGCTCGAACGAATATATTCGCTGTCTAAGAAGTGGGCCTGAACGCGATTGAAATACGAGGGAAACATCAGAAAGAGTTTCTTTCCCCTTAGCTTTGTTATTCAACGTCGTCATTTAGGGAAATGGTTAACACTCATCCTTTCAGACTGGTTACCTTCTAAAACGGTTATACCAATGAAGACGAAACTAAGAAAGCATAATAAAGACGTTTGAATTACTTGTTTCTGTCCAGCATTCATGATGCCCGTGTCAGGGGGACTAGCCCTTCCCTATCATGCCTTGGGTAATGGGGTTGAGAATAAAGAACTGGAAGCGAGTTTTTATTACCATTTACAGGTTTATGGTCGGTACTGCTGAAATGAGAGGGGAAATAAATTGTTTTGACGTAACTTTCGTAAAACCCGGCAGCTAGGTAAGCATTGCCCTTTGGGAAGCGCAGGAAATTTTGGGCGTCATTTGGGTCAGGTACAATGGCTTCTTAAAAGGATAAATTTTCTCATATCTCCAAAAACAGTAATTTGGAGAAAGTGAAACGACATTTAGATTATCCCAACTTCCATATAACTGTAACAGGCCCTATCTATGAGTAAACTCGCGTCTTACACACAGTTTATAATGAAAGAAAAACGGCGATTGATTATACAAGTCGTCAACTCTATAGTCCATTCCCGATTCTCTAGTAATAGATCAAATTAAGTATCACATACACACATAAATCAAGTTGTTCTTTCCATGCAACAGAACCACAGAAATTTGAAATTTTTATTGTCATGGAACGGGAATCGAATCCGCAACTCCCGATTTGCGCTCAAGTATGCTAATCATTACACCACCCAGGCCAATGATATCCAAACAACTGCACTGAGAAAAAAGTTTGTTTGAAACAACAAAATAATTTTGTTGAGCTGTTTTATCGATTTATTTTGTTGCTTAAGCCCAGCTGCATCGGAATTGTTTTGTTGGCTACACAAAATTATTTCGTTGGCTATATTTTGTTAATTCCACTATATGGAGGTGGCATCGACCTTACGCCAAAGCGCACGTGATTACTAGCTACTCCATACGGGCACTACCAGACTACCACTGACCAGAAGAATCTCGTTTTGCGCTTAAGATTTCGTTCTGAATTATGGCTGACTGAGAATTTTTATTTGCGATCAGGAACAGATCGCAAATAAATATTTGCACATGAGGTAATGATAAGAGTTGTAATTTATATGTAGAGCTTGATTTCATGTATAGGCTATATATATACAGGGTGTTTCAAAATTCGTGCGGCAACCAAAGATTACATCGTGATGGTATCCTGAAACATATTAAGGAAAATATTACGATTTTTTTTTTGTCTAACCGAAAATGTTAATAATTTGTTTCATCAAAAAACTAAGGAAAACATTTAAAAAGAAATCGGATTTAGAAACATGTTACAGACAAACCAAAATAGTGTCAATACATCGTTATGTCAAGTATAAATGGTCCGTGAACATTCCAGAAAATAATAAACTGACCTTCAAATGCTGAATTCGGAGATAGGAATTTACTCGAAAGAACAGGTATAGCCGAGGGGTTAGCACGCCTAGTTACTAAACAGTAGGTTCGAAGCTGCTCGAGGAGAGATTTTTTGCTGGCTCTGAAAAGATTTTCTCGTGACGTGACACAATGAGACATCAGTATTAATGCCTCAGTTGTTTGGATTTCAATAGAATATTCAAGGCCAACAGAATATAAATTCTGAATTTACTTGTAACACTTACTGGTCATCCATGTGACATCTCTCAGAAAACTTGAAAGTTTCATCACCTTGGAGCGGAAATCGAATCCTTATCTCCCGATTTCCGTTCGAATATTCTAACTGTTACACCACCCAGGACAGTGAAGTTCCAAGCAACTGAGACTAAGCAAACTTAGCTTAGAAATCTGAACAGATTCATATTCTTAGGAATCTGAGCAGAAAATGTCCAAGCAACTGAGACTAAGCAAACTTAGCTTAGAAATCTGAACAGATTCATATTCTTAGGAATCTGAGCAGAAAGGGTCCAAGCAACTGAGACTAAGCAAACTTAGCTTAGAAATCTGAACAGATTCATATTCTTAGGAAACTGAACAGTAAAGTTCCAATCAACTGAGACAAAGCAAACTTAGCTTAGAAATCTGAACAGATTCATATTCTTAGGAAACTGAACAGTAAAGTTCCAATCAACTGAGACAAAGCAAACTTAGCTTAGAAATTTGAACAGATTCATATTCGTAGGAATCTGAACAGAAAAGTTCCAATCAACTGAGACAAAGCAAACTTAGCTTAGAAATTTGAACAGATTCATATTCGTAGGAATCTGAACAGAAAAGTTCCAATCAACTGAGACAAAGCAAACTTAGCTTAGAAATTTGAACAGATTCATATTCGTAGGAATCTGAACAGAAAAGTTCCAATCAACTGAGACAAAGCAAACTTAGCTTAGAAATTTGAACAGATTCATATTCGTAGGAATCTGAACAGTAAAGTTCCAATCAACTGAGACAAAGCAAACTTAGCTTAGAAATTTGAACAGATTCATATTCGTAGGAATCTGAACAGAAAAGTTCCAATCAACTGAGACAAAGCAAACTTAGCTTAGAAATTTGAACAGATTCATATTCGTAGGAATCTGAACAGAAAAGTTCCAATCAACTGAGACAAAGCAAACTTAGCTTAGAAATCTGAACAGATTCATATTCTTAGGAATCTGAACAGTAAAGTTTCAAGCAACTGAGACAAAGCAAACTTAGCTTAGAAATTTGAACAGATTCATATTCGCAGGAATCTGAACAGAAAAGTTCCAATCAACTGAGACAAAGCAAACTTAGCTTAGAAATTTGAACAGATTCATATTCGTAGGAATCTGAACAGAAAAGTTCCAATCAACTGAGACAAAGCAAACTTAGCTTAGAAATTTGAACAGATTCATATTCCTAGGAATCTGAACAGTAAAGTTCCAAGCAACTGAGACTAAGCAAACTTAGCTTAGAAATCTGAACAGATTCATATTCTTAGGAATCTGAACAGTAAAGTTCCAAGCAACTGAGACTAAGCAAACTTAGCTTAGAAATCTGAACAGATTCATATTCTTAGGAATCTGAACAGTAAAGTTCCAAGCAACTGAGACTAAGCAAACTTAGCTTAGAAATTTGAACAGATTCATATTCGTAGGAATCTGAACAGAAAAGTTCCAATCAACTGAGACAAAGCAAACTTAGCTTAGAAATTTGAACAGATTCATATTCGTAGGAATCTGAACAGAAAAGTTCCAATCAACTGAGACAAAGCAAACTTAGCTTAGAAATTTGAACAGATTCATATTCGTAGGAATCTGAACAGAAAAGTTCCAATCAACTGAGACAAAGCAAACTTAGCTTAGAAATCTGAACAGATTCATATTCTTAGGAATCTGAACAGTAAAGTTTCAAGCAACTGAGACAAAGCAAACTTAGCTTAGAAATTTGAACAGATTCATATTCTTAGGAATCTGAACAGTAAAGTTCCAATCAACTGAGACTAAGCAAACTTAGCTTAGAAATCTGAACAGATTCGTATTCTTAGGAATCTGAACAGTAAAGTTCCAAGCAACTGAGACTAAGCAAACTTAGCTTAGAAATCTGAACAGATTCGTATTCTTAGGAATCTGAACAGTAAAGTTCCAAGCAACTGAGACTAAGCAAACTTAGCTTAGAAATTTGAACAGATTCATATTCGTAGGAATCTGAACAGAAAAGTTCCAATCAACTGAGACAAAGCAAACTTAGCTTAGAAATTTGAACAGATTCATATTCGTAGGAATCTGAACAGAAAAGTTCCAATCAACTGAGACAAAGCAAACTTAGCTTAGAAATCTGAACAGATTCATATTCTTAGGAATCTGAACAGTAAAGTTTCAAGCAACTGAGACAAAGCAAACTTAGCTTAGAAATTTGAACAGATTCGTATTCTTAGGAATCTGAACAGTAAAGTTCCAAGCAACTGAGACTAAGCAAACTTAGCTTAGAAATTTGAACAGATTCATATTCGTAGGAATCTGAACAGAAAAGTTCCAATCAACTGAGACAAAGCAAACTTAGCTTAGAAATTTGAACAGATTCATATTCGTAGGAATCTGAACAGAAAAGTTCCAATCAACTGAGACAAAGCAAACTTAGCTTAGAAATCTGAACAGATTCATATTCTTAGGAATCTGAACAGTAAAGTTTCAAGCAACTGAGACAAAGCAAACTTAGCTTAGAAATTTGAACAGATTCATATTCCTAGGAATCTGAACAGTAAAGTTCCAAGCAACTGAGACTAAGCAAACTTAGCTTAGAAATCTGAACAGATTCGTATTCTTAGGAATCTGAACAGTAAAGTTCCAAGCAACTGAGACTAAGCAAACTTAGCTTAGAAATTTGAACAGATTCATATTCGTAGGAATCTGAACAGAAAAGTTCCAATCAACTGAGACAAAGCAAACTTAGCTTAGAAATTTGAACAGATTCATATTCGTAGGAATCTGAACAGAAAAGTTCCAATCAACTGAGACAAAGCAAACTTAGCTTAGAAATCTGAACAGATTCATATTCTTAGGAATCTGAACAGTAAAGTTTCAAGCAACTGAGACAAAGCAAACTTAGCTTAGAAATTTGAACAGATTCATATTCGTAGGAATCTGAACAGAAAAGTTCCAATCAACTGAGACAAAGCAAACTTAGCTTAGAAATTTGAACAGATTCATATTCGTAGGAATCTGAACAGAAAAGTTCCAATCAACTGAGACAAAGCAAACTTAGCTTAGAAATTTGAACAGATTCATATTCGTAGGAATCTGAACAGTAAAGTTCCAATCAACTGAGACAAAGCAAACTTAGCTTAGAAATTTGAACAGATTCATATTCGTAGGAATCTGAACAGAAAAGTTCCAATCAACTGAGACAAAGCAAACTTAGCTTAGAAATTTGAACAGATTCATATTCGTAGGAATCTGAACAGAAAAGTTCCAATCAACTGAGACAAAGCAAACTTAGCTTAGAAATCTGAACAGATTCATATTCTTAGGAATCTGAACAGTAAAGTTTCAAGCAACTGAGACAAAGCAAACTTAGCTTAGAAATTTGAACAGATTCATATTCTTAGGAATCTGAACAGTAAAGTTCCAATCAACTGAGACAAAGCAAACTTAGCTTAGAAATTTGAACAGATTCATATTCGTAGGAATCTGAACAGTAAAGTTCCAATCAACTGAGACAAAGCAAACTTAGCTTAGAAATTTGAACAGATTCATATTCCTAGGAATCTGAACAGTAAAGTTCCAAGCAACTGAGACTAAGCAAACTTAGCTTAGAAATCTGAACAGATTCGTATTCTTAGGAATCTGAACAGTAAAGTTCCAAGCAACTGAGACTAAGCAAACTTAGCTTAGAAATCTGAACAGATTCGTATTCTTAGGAATCTGAACAGTAAAGTTCCAAGCAACTGAGACTAAGCAAACTTAGCTTAGAAATTTGAACAGATTCATATTCGTAGGAATCTGAACAGTAAAGTTCCAATCAACTGAGACAAAGCAAACTTAGCTTAGAAATTTGAACAGATTCATATTCGTAGGAATCTGAACAGAAAAGTTCCAATCAACTGAGACAAAGCAAACTTAGCTTAGAAATCTGAACAGATTCATATTCTTAGGAATCTGAACAGTAAAGTTTCAAGCAACTGAGACAAAGCAAACTTAGCTTAGAAATTTGAACAGATTCGTATTCTTAGGAATCTGAACAGTAAAGTTCCAAGCAACTGAGACTAAGCAAACTTAGCTTAGAAATTTGAACAGATTCATATTCGTAGGAATCTGAACAGAAAAGTTCCAATCAACTGAGACAAAGCAAACTTAGCTTAGAAATTTGAACAGATTCATATTCGTAGGAATCTGAACAGAAAAGTTCCAATCAACTGAGACAAAGCAAACTTAGCTTAGAAATCTGAACAGATTCATATTCTTAGGAATCTGAACAGTAAAGTTTCCAAGCAACTGAGACAAAGCAAACTTAGCTTAGAAATTTGAACAGATTCGTATTCTTAGGAATCTGAACAGTAAAGTTCCAAGCAACTGAGACTAAGCAAACTTAGCTTAGAAATTTGAACAGATTCATATTCGTAGGAATCTGAACAGAAAAGTTCCAATCAACTGAGACAAAGCAAACTTAGCTTAGAAATTTGAACAGATTCATATTCGTAGGAATCTGAACAGAAAAGTTCCAATCAACTGAGACAAAGCAAACTTAGCTTAGAAATCTGAACAGATTCATATTCTTAGGAATCTGAACAGTAAAGTTTCAAGCAACTGAGACAAAGCAAACTTAGCTTAGAAATTTGAACAGATTCATATTCCTAGGAATCTGAACAGTAAAGTTCCAAGCAACTGAGACTAAGCAAACTTAGCTTAGAAATCTGAACAGATTCGTATTCTTAGGAATCTGAACAGTAAAGTTCCAAGCAACTGAGACTAAGCAAACTTAGCTTAGAAATTTGAACAGATTCATATTCGTAGGAATCTGAACAGAAAAGTTCCAATCAACTGAGACAAAGCAAACTTAGCTTAGAAATTTGAACAGATTCATATTCGTAGGAATCTGAACAGAAAAGTTCCAATCAACTGAGACAAAGCAAACTTAGCTTAGAAATCTGAACAGATTCATATTCTTAGGAATCTGAACAGTAAAGTTTCCAAGCAACTGAGACTAAGCAAACTTAGCTTAGAAATCTGAACAGATTCGTATTCTTAGGAATCTGAACAGTAAAGTTCCAAGCAACTGAGACTAAGCAAACTTAGCTTAGAAATTTGAACAGATTCATATTCGTAGGAATCTGAACAGAAAAGTTCCAATCAACTGAGACAAAGCAAACTTAGCTTAGAAATTTGAACAGATTCATATTCGTAGGAATCTGAACAGAAAAGTTCCAATCAACTGAGACAAAGCAAACTTAGCTTAGAAATCTGAACAGATTCATATTCTTAGGAATCTGAACAGTAAAGTTTCAAGCAACTGAGACAAAGCAAACTTAGCTTAGAAATTTGAACAGATTCATATTCCTAGGAATCTGAACAGTAAAGTTCCAAGCAACTGAGACAAAGCAAACTTAGCTTAGAAATTTGAACAGATTCATATTCCTAGGAATCTGAACAGTAAAGTTCCAAGCAACTGAGACTAAGCAAACTTAGCTTAGAAATCTGAACAGATTCGTATTCTTAGGAATCTGAACAGTAAAGTTCCAAGCAACTGAGACTAAGCAAACTTAGCTTAGAAATTTGAACAGATTCATATTCCTAGGAATCTGAACAGTAAAGTTCCAAGCAACTGAGACTAAGCAAACTTAGCTTAGAAATCTGAACAGATTCGTATTCTTAGGAATCTGAACAGTAAAGTTCCAAGCAACTGAGACTAAGCAAACTTAGCTTAGAAATTTGAACAGATTCATGTTCCTAGGAATCTGAACAGTAAAGTTCCAGGCAACTGAGACTAAGCAAACTTAGCTTAGAAATCTGAACAGATTCATATTCTTAGGAATCTGAACAGTAAAGTTCCAAGCAACTGAGACTAAGCAAACTTAGCTTAGAAATTTGAACAGATTCATATTCCTAGGAATCTGAACAGTAAAGTTCTAGACAACTGAGACTAAGCAAACTTAGCTTAGAAATCTGAACAGATTCATATTCTTAGGAATCTGAACAGTAAAGTTCCAAGCAACTGAGACTAAGCAAACTTAGCTTAGAAATTTGAACAGATTCATATTCCTAGGAATCTGAACAGTAAACTTCTAGACAACTGAGACTAAGCAAACTTAGCTTAGAAATCTGAACAGATTCATATTCTTAGGAATCTGAACAGTAAAGTTCCAAGCAACTGAGACTAAGCAAACTTAGCTTAGAAATTTGAACAGATTCATGTTCCTAGGAATCTGAACAGTAAACTTCTAGGCAACTGAGACTAAGCAAACTTAGCTTAGAAATCTGAACAGTAAACTTCTAGGCAACTGAGACTAAGCAAACTTAGCTTAGAAATCTGAACAGATTCATATTCTTAGGAATCTGAACAGTAAAGTTCCAGGCAACTGAGACCAAGCAAACATAAATTAGGAATCTGACATTTTCATATTTTTGCTAGTCGAAACCTTCCAGCAACGGATGTAGGTCAGAAACCACCAGTACCACAGATAAATCAATGAAGGAAGAAATATTCCTCACAACACATTGGAAATCGATAAAATTAATATTTCAATAGAATTAATATCGTGCGAAATATTTCTCCCATCATTGATTTATTCGTGGTACTGGTGAATTCCGACCTACATCCGTTTCTGAATGGGAGATGGGTCAAAAGGCTATGAGGAAGCAGGATGCTTTGACTAGCAAAAATCTGAGGATGTCAGATTCCTAAGCCATGTTTGCTTAGCAGGGGTGGATTGGGAGGACCAAACCTGACCAGGAATTTAGTCTAGCGGTCCATTAAAAAAATAAAAAACAAAACACAAAAAAAAACACTCATCTGCAGGGAAACACCTCGTAAATTCCCACATGAAAAAAAAATCCTTATAGATCCTGAATGAAGAACTGTCGAATCATGCATTTTTAAATGAATTCAATCGTGAACAAATTTTAACTGCGATTTAACGGTAAAAGAATTTCTTAGATCCGCTCATGATTGAATTTAGCATCGAAATGGGATGTTGTACCAGGCAACTTTTTAATTTGAAAATTTTGGTGTTGACAAAAACAAAAGCCTCGTGGAGACTCTGGTTGCAATCTGATCACCTCGAAAGTTATTCTGAGAGTTGAAAAATGCACACATGACAAAACAATTTTTCTACGCAATTAATTTTTGGATTTATTTGGTCATTGATCCCTTACTGCGTGATCAGTTACCAAATAAATACGTATTGTTACCTCTATTTATAGTGTTGGTTCCTTCCCATTCAGTAGACCCATTAACCAATTCTCTGGAAAATCGTTTTTGCTTTCACGACAAATGCGGGAAAGACACGGATTTCGAAATATCTCTGTCGGACAACAACTTTGGGATCTATTGTCTGTCTATGGATAAGGATGTGGTGATGATGGGCCATCACAATGGGTACTAGTGTCTTCGTCAAAATTACAAAAAGATGATATAGCCTATCAATTACGCTGGGCTCCAAGTCCAATGACCTACGTCTAACTATACTTAACCTTGGCTTAATTAATTTATAACAGTGTAATTGGTCCGACTGCACTTTTCTCGCATAAGTGCAGAAAATTTTGCTATGTCCTTTCAGAACAAAAACTTTTTTCTTAAGGAAAAAACTTTTCAAATAGATATAAAGCGCAAATGAAGTTACCGATCGTTATTCATGAGTAGTACAATAATTATCCATTTGTTAAAAAATCCATAATAAAAGATTACGAGAAACGGCCCATTTCTGGAATTTCTAGGTCAACGCAACTCTTTTAAGACCTCTACCTTGTTCCGTTCGCGAGTTAGGAATTAATTAATAAGCTAATCAATAAAGTCAGCATCGTTTGCTACGTCATCGTTATCTGAAAGCACGTGACTGCATTCATCGCCGCGGCACATCCACAGGTGTTTCTATTCTTTGAGAACTGTGCATAAAAAAGGCAAAAACGAACTTCGCGAAATCTTAACGAAACGGGCCGAAATTTTTATCAACATCATGAATTGGTCATAAGAGGAGTCCCTCAAAATTTCACCGAAATCCGGTCAAAACTTTTTTAAATAGGCATGGAATTTTTAATTCATTGGTAAACAGAAATGTATAAGCAGAAACGGTTAAGGAAATTTTGACGGCTAATTTAAAAAGTTATCTACCGACAGGCGAAATTTGGAAGTCATGTTCCTATTAACGATTTATGGTGTTCATTAAATTTCAGCCAGTTTCATAAAATATTCGCAAAGATACGTTTTCGACTTTTTTAACCCAGAGATTCGTCCCACAAAGACGTCTGACACTGAAAACATGTGAAGCATTTGAAAATTCAATATCCTGAGTGGTGAAATGGTTAGTATACTCAAGCGCAAATCGGGAGATGCGGGTTCGATTCCCGTTCCAGGACGACAAAACTTTCAAATTTCTGTAGTTATGTTACATGGAATGAACAGCTTGATTGATGTCTATATTAATTATTCCATGTGTTTAAAATTAAATATCACATATTTCATCCTACGAAGCGATCAGGTGAATCAAAACGCCAGGTTCTTTTTAAGTAAAACTGAAATTTATTGCAAAAACTCACTGTAAAATGCTTAAGAACGTGCGCTACGTACCTTTCTGAGGAAAAAACGGAGGGGGAGGAAATTGTAGAGATAATGAGAAGTCGCCTGTCCCGAACTTAGGGCTACGTATTGAGAGGATGGAACAGGCGCACCAACCATGCCTCTTCCGAGACTCGAGCCCGGACTCATCTCGGGCGAACGGTCCGAAGCCAATTAGTGCTGAGACGGGCCGAGACCGAAAGCCTGAAGTCCATCCCGGGTACGAACCGGTCTCGGAGGGGCTCTGGCGAGCTCAGGCACTGAGGGAGAGAGAATTTTATTATTCTCTTTTTAAATGCGATTTCGAATAAGATTTAGCATACTCTTACACTTTCAAGTTAGTAAAGAGAATTATTTGGCTTCTGAGTCTGCGTGAGGAGTGGGGTCTCGGAAGGGCTATTTATTCTAAGTTTGGATAGCAAATGCCATAGGACACGCATTCGTGGATTTCGGTGGCGTAAGAAAACCTTCTTCAATAATTATAGACACTAGATAGCAGATAGCATCCCGACGAAATTTTACCGCCTGTCTCCATACGGCATCTCTCTCCTAATTCTGTTAAACAATGTGCTTAACAGCGCCGCCTGATCTTTCCGGATACCGGTCTCCGAGTTTCGTGGTTGCCCTGCCGCTCGAAGCACTTCAGGAGGAAACGAATTGGTCAAAGAAAATGTACGATTATGCTATAGAAACAGATAGATATTCCTTCCCCGCTTCCAAGTTGAGAAAAAACATCTGTTAATTGCAGAGAGAAGACGAGGGGAAGTATGGAAGAAGTTATTTTCCTAATTAATGTTTAAACGGATTAGTCATAGTTTTCGAGCTCCTTCGGGCCCGGGCTCTGTCACGCAATATAAAATTCGGACTAGGGCTGACATAGCTGATGTTCGGGATCTTACAATTGAACCCGAACTCAGCACTGAAGTTAACGCCTCATACCACTCAGACACCTGGATGCCTCACGCTGCGACTCGTCTCGATACTTTTTGCACTCATTACCTCAATGAAAGATTTTTTTTTTTTTTTTTGATTGGAGGTTTAACGACCACCGTGAGCAACTCAATGGGCTATAAGCAGTCGCCCGTCCCTAATTTAGGGTCACTGGTTCCAGGGAAGGGAGAGAACCAGTGCCGTAAGACAAACACAACATCCATGCCTGACCGGGATTCGAACCCGGACCCCTTACGGACGAATGATCAGAGGCCAACGCCTTAGACCACTGCGCCACCGGGGCGGCCCTCAATGAAAGAACGGCGCATATTAGCATAGTAAACTTGCCGCGCACACTTACACCGTAAACGGGCATCATCACACACTGGAATATATGAGTGAGAAACAAATATTTGCACACTGAACGGGAATCGCGCATCAGAATGTGTCAGTGAGAAGCAATATTAACACAGTGAACGGGCATTACACATCAGAACATGTGAATGAGAACAATTATCAGCACAGTGAACGGGCATCACACATCAGAATATGTGACTGAGAAGCAAATATTAGCACAGTGAACAGACATCACACATCAGAATATGTGAGTGAGAAGCAAATATTGGCACAATGAACGGGCGTCACACATCAGAATGGGACTGAGAAGCAAATATTAGTACAGTGAACGGAGCGCACACTTCAGAATATGTATATGTGTTGCAAAAATTATCCCAGTGAACGGATATCACATATTAGAATAAGTGAGTGAGAAGCAAATGTTGGCAGAGTGAAAGGGCATCACACATTAGAAAATGTGAGTGAGAAGCAATATTAGCACAGTGAACTGTAACCACGCAACGGAATATGTCAGTGGGAAGTAAATATTAGTACAGTGAACGGACATTACGCATCAGAATATGTGAGTGAGAAGCAAATATTAGCACGGTGAACAGGCATCACACATCAGAATACATGAATGAGCAGGAAAATGTCACAGTGAACGAACGTCATACATTAATACGAAGAACGAACAAGAAACAGCATGCTGAACGATCGCACACATTTGAACCTTAAATTCCGTACATATTAGCACAGTGAGAGAACTCATCACAGCACAATGGACTGGCTGGAAACAGCGCAGTGATCGTACATCACAGTACCACTTCAGCACAGTGAATGAATGCGAGTCATTAAAACAGTGATTCGCATGTCAACACAGTATTCGAGGAGCACACTTTTAAGTAGTGGATTTCAAAATCTGTCAGCTAAAGGTGAAAATGATCAAGAAAAAAGCACAAAATTGCTTTAGGAAAAAGACAAATTTATTTGGCGCCCCTTTTTCTGGTTTTCTGAATCAAAGATCACCAATTTTTCTTGAGGTCGTCAATTTTTCATGTAATTAGTGTATGTAAATCAGCTGCGATAACAAGTTTTGTTTTTCATATCTTAATTCTGACTGTAAACAATACACATAAAATGAATACATAAGTTTTATATTGATCTAATTAATATACGATACTGCTCTTTTTTTTTTTTTTTTTTTTTTTTCGATTCAGCGTAATTCTACTAAAATCACGAATAATGAAATATAGGTTGTAGCTAGGCCATGATTCGAATTCCTGGTGATAACACTAAAGTCGTGTTTATCCTAATGGAACAGTTTGTTTCACTTCGCTGAAAATTATCGCTCTTAATCAGAAACGTAATATTTCTTGTAATAAAAAGACAATTTAAAAGACAATGGGGTGTATTGGCAACTTGAGTAACCTTCGAGAAACACATCGGAAGAGAGCGCATGGGAAGATCTTCACCATCATCGCCAATCATTATTAATCCACTGCTGGATGAAAGTCTCCCCACGTTTCTTTCCTAAACTGACTGTGTGGAGCTAGTTTCCTTCATATCTCCCCAGCATGCTTTCGAAATTCGTTCACCCATCTCCCAAGTGGTTCTCCTTTGGGTCTCTCTTTGTCCTCTGGTATCCAGTCCAATTTTTCATTTGTCTACCAGTCGTCAGTCCCTCCCCCCACACACACACACTTTCTCCAACACGCCAGCCCACTTTCATTTCAGGGATATTACTTTGAGCATGATGTCTTCCAGAGTTGGAAACGGCTCAAAAATTTCTGACCCGGACGTCTCATAACTGAACCCGATCCGGACCCGTAACTGACCCGAACAAATATGCTTTGAACTATAAATTCGAAACTCAGTTTATGTATAAATACATATAAACGTAATATACATATTCATCCCAATAACTGCTTGATATTTAATAACTAAAATCATTTTTTAATAATAGAATTTGGTTACTTGCTAAATTTTAGTGCTATTTTTAGTGCTACTATTTTTGCGTAATCCAGAAGTAATGGCTGATTATGACCGTGACCATGGAGTACATTACAAATGGGAATCGTTATTTACGATTACACAAATGTATTTTTTAAGTGTATTTAGATTATTCACTCTTTCCACGCTTTGATGGAGGTGCGCATACTTTCATATGGTCCGTTAGACCTTTGATACCATAATCTTTTATTACGCCGTCGACATCTTTCTTTATAATTACACACTTTCCACATTTCGAACAACAAACAAAACCAAACAACACAGAATTATTAACCGGTTCCTTAATGAGACGAAACAATTTCCAGCATTCACTCTTCCCCTTGTGGTTTTCAACAAGCACGTATTTGTTGGCCTCGACGCCTTTGTCAAACTCCTTAATATGAAATCCATCCATATTAATTTCGACATGACATGTCATGGGAACGGGATGTTAGCACATCAATCGAAAACCTCCTAATGCTCAATGTAAAAGATGCGATGTGAAAAGTAACTCTTAGTCATACAGTGAATTTCGCACGGAGAGAGTGAATCAGCTGAAAAGCAGGCGAATGGCGTTTGCCTGTAACTTGCCCTGGACAATCGCACTCTAAAAGAACGCAAAGGAAGTATCTTTTTACGATATAGTGTCGTTGTGTCTGACGTAGGTCGGTGGAAATCTTCGTTGCTTTAAGGAAGAGATGACAATACTTTTGCATGGCAAATCATTATTCAGTTCGTGAGCACCAGTATCGACCACAGAATTCCACAACGCACAATTTTCTTTGGAATATGTTTTTCTCTTTTCAAAAATAAAACGGGACTAAAACCAGGTCAAAATCGGGTCTGGAACACCTGGACCCGACCCGTTGGACCCGCAAGAAATTGTCGACCCGTTGACCCGTTTCCATCTCTGATGTCTTCCACTGTTGTCATTTTTTCTAATCCACGAATTCTTCCTCCTGTCTTTCTCGGTCACACCAAGTATGCACCTGTTTACGCTCCTTTCAGTTGTCTGCAGCTTCTCTACGCCCTTTTTAGTCAAGGTCTACGTCTGTGATCCACAAGTAAGAACTGAAAGGATGCCTTGCCCATGCAAATACTCTACTCCTCCAAGACCCAATAGTAAATTGGTCATGAAAATTATAATTTCTTCCGAATGCTCTCCAGCCAAGTTTTAAATATTAATATTTAATTTCAATATTTTATATTAATATTTAATTTTTTAATATTAATTTCTTCGTGAATGGCACTCTTGCTTGATATGTGTTGTCCATGGTAACCTCTAGATTTTCCCCATGAATCGCTAAACCTTGAGCTGTTCTAAAACCACTGTACATCAATTTTGTTTTGTGTAAGTTTATTTTTAAGCCCGCTTCTTCATTCTTGTCAGCAAATTCCTGGACTATACTCCGCAACTCTGAGGGGATACTTACGAAAATGAGTATGCTGTCAGCAAAATGAACATGAG